>CM041012.1:39435249-42063999 GCA_022984855.1 Dimocarpus longan | reverse complement strand
CTGACATGTTGACAATTTTAACAAAAATTTATATGCATCAAGGAGTATTAGATCTTCATCCAGAAGCACTAAGAAATGTTTTATGCTTGTATCTCCAGGGTTTTGCCATCGGTTCTGCAGCTCTTGTGTCCCTAGCTCTCTTTGGAGCCTATGTGAGCCGTGCATCTATTTCAACAGTCAATGTCTTGACTCCTAAAGTTTTCATTGGTTTGATTGTTGGTGCTATGCTGCCATACTGGTTCTCTGCTATGACAATGAAGAGTGTGGGAAGTGCAGCTCTCAAGATGGTTGAGGAAGTGCGCAGGCAATTCAACACTATCCCTGGTCTCATGGATGGCACTGCTAAACCCGATTATGCTACCTGTGTTAAGATCTCCACTGATGCATCTATCAAGGAGATGATTCCCCCTGGCGCTCTTGTCATGCTTACACCCCTTATTGTTGGAATCTTCTTCGGTGTGGAAACTCTCTCTGGTGTCCTTGCTGGTTCCCTTGTCTCAGGTGTTCAGGTAAAACCTAAAACAATGACATACTACTCTTGACATTAAGTGACATAAATAATATAACTTTTTGATTTAGAATATGAGTTACGATGGTGTTTGTGCATGTGACATGGTAGTCACAGCCATCCGATCTGCTATAATAGTTTCTCTTATGGACATTTTCTTTTGACATGTACAGATTGCTATCTCTGCATCCAACACTGGTGGTGCCTGGGATAATGCCAAGAAGTACATTGAGGTATATATTTAACACTGCTATACTATCTTTTCTTGTATGATTGCTTAAAACTTCTGTTTATGTATTGTGGCGTACACTCATAATATTTTCATGGGGCTATAGGCTGGTGCTTCAGAGCACGCTAGAACCCTTGGCCCTAAAGGATCAGACCCACACAAGGCTGCAGTTATCGGTGACACAATCGGTGATCCTTTGAAGGATACGTCTGGACCTTCTCTGAACATCCTCATCAAGCTTATGGCAGTGGAATCACTGGTTTTTGCTCCCTTCTTCGCCACACACGGTGGCCTGCTTTTCAAGATATGGAATTAGAGGAGTTTGACAAATGACAATGGATGATGGTCCACAAAAACCTGTGTTTCAGCTCGTTATTTTCGTATGTATTCTCCTCTGAATGTATACTTAGTCACTAGTTGACGTTAACCTTGAAATTGAATTGCTTAAGGTTGAACCGGCGGAGAACATTTTCCCTTTCAAGAGGCTGATAATGATGATAATGGACAACCTAGTGAAGAGTTTGAACTGCTGCATTTATCTTCAAGTTTCTTTATTTTTGGGTATAAGAAATGTTTATTATGTCCCTTGTTTTTGTTTGTGTCTTGCACATTTATTCTCTGTTTTTGCAATATTATATTGTTCTATGATCCAATTTTTTATTGTTTCAGATGGGATCTGGCCACAAGGGCAAATGGTGCTATTTTATTAAGTAATTTTGCATAATTAATTTAAAGAAATATGTAGGTAGGTTTCATGTATTTCGTCTTGATATTTCACTTGTAATTGTGAGCTAGTCCTTGAATGCGCTGACGATCCTCAAGTTAAGCTGTGGGTACCCATAGGTCTTAGTGTTTGGGATGGAATTGTGCTCTTTAGTCTCTCTATCGAGGTATTATTATAATTTAAAATTTGGAGTGAATCGTGATCCTAATCCGTTGTGTTGGATTGCGTGAAAGTGCAATTTAGTAGTGCAACCGCGGTTGCTCCGCGATTCTTGGTGTCTGGGTGTATCGATGCCCTGCCATAGGATAGGAACTCATGTGGCTTGCGAAAATTAAAAACGCTGGTGGATCACGGCTTTGGATTTAGTGAGGGAATATTCTGCGCGCAGATGCCCCAAACTTACCCCGCGAATGATTGCATTTCACAACTCAATGCCCTTCAAAAGTCTTGCTCTAACAAATAAATCAGTTCCACTGCTCCACTTTCTGTCCTATACTGTTGTGTTTTGTTCTCACTTCATTTTATTTTATTTTTAAATTTAATTACAAATTTGAGAAAAGAAGAAATTGGTTAGTTCCACAAAACATTGTTAGACGTTGATTAGTTTCTGAACGGTCATTTCTCGAAATTTCTCTATAAAAGCAAGCCCGGTTCAATGCTAATTGGACTCTTAAAATCCTTGTGTTCCACTTTAATTTTTCATTTTCTATGATATCTTCGACTACAAAACTAAGCTTTTGAATCTTTTAAGCCAAATCTATTGTAATTATCCTCTTATATACTCTCCAAGAATTATTACTTTGTAATTCCAATCATTTTTATTGTACGCAACTGTCAGATTGTAGTGTAAAGTGAGTTATTCATCTGAAAGATTCTCTATATTTAGAAATGAGATTTTTCCTTTTTGAAGTTATTTAGATTTAGGGGTCGTTTTTTTTTTTGTCTGAAGACTGAACAGTGCTGCTGAAGACTAAAGACTGAATAGTGACTGAAATTTGAAATCTGAATAATATGTTTGTTTTTTTTTTCCCTTATATCTGAATATGTTGTAAACTCGTTTGTTTTCTAAATTTAAAATTATCTGAAAACTAGTAAGTTGACATTTATACCCTTTCTACTATCTGTTGTTATATAATTTTAATTAATTTAATACAAAAATTTAAAAATAAATAATTTAATAAATTTTAAAACATTTTTTATATACATATTAATAATGTTTTATTAATAATTAAAATATGATTAAAAAAATAGTAGTATTAACCATATTTATATTTAAATATATTAATATATTTAAGAAAACAACTAAAAAAATAAATGTTTAAATTGTAAATTAAAATATATTAGTTCAATGCTAAGACAATTTGGGATGAGATGTATTTAGATTTTACTTGTCAAATATATTTTTTATAAGTATCAAGGGAAAAAAAATGAAAATTTGAGTAATATAAAATTAGGATAAATTTGAAATTATGTTATTTTGAGGAGGATAGATTTGGAATAAAAACTTTAAATGTCATTAAATGATTTACAATTAAGTAAAAAATTAAAAATTTTTACTTAATTTTTCAGTTGTTTTTTGGTAGTTTTAAAAAAACAAATGAAAATATCTTAATAAGTGCAATTCAGCACTATTAAGTATTAAGTGGAAAAAACAAACAATCCCTTAGTTTTTAGTGTATCAAATCACTATTTGTATTTATAAATTATATGGTTGACACATAAAGCCGTTTGAAAAAAAATGAAAGAGATTCAAGTTTGAAGGAGTGAATGTAAGTACATATTTGATCAAATCGTTGTAATCTTTAGTCTTAATTCTCTCTCTTTATTCTTTAATTTGTATATTTATATTTTGATTGCTTATACTTATATTTACATTTTTGTATATCATGTTTGTTTAACAAAACAATTTTGATCTAATACTGAATTCACTCTCTTGTCAAATACTGAATTTTGATCTAATACTGAATTCATTCTCTTGTCAAAACATTTTCATCCATCAAAATAGAATACAAAAAATATAAATCGATAAATCTAACCCTACACCCAAAACATATACTATTAGAAAACTGTTATGCTAAAATATATCATCTTATAACAAGAAATTTTGTATCGTAATAACCCAAAACATATTATCGACGTATGGAATTAGCCGATGAGGTTCGTATGGGCCCAAATTGTAGCTATCGTGTGAATTGAACAAACATACAAGAAAAAGGTAAAGAAAGGACAGAGGAAGAATAAAGAACACCAGGAGTTTTTAAGTGATTCGGCTTAATACTTTGTCTACGTCCACTATTTCTCACTATTTTTTAGAGTGTAAACGACACTCTCTTCTTTTTAACAATGAGGATCCTCCCTTATTTATAGAAGGTGAAGTGCTGCAGTAGCGCCTAATAAGTTAAAATATAATGATGATTACAGTTAATACTTCAGGGTTACATTTAATGCGCCTAGTTTGCATTTAATGCGCCTGAGTTGCATTAAATGCGTCTGACGACTGTCAAAACAAGTTGTTTAGGCGACTAATCCAAGTGGTTAACTCAAGTGGGCTAGATAAGATCTTTGTAATCCAGACTGTAATCTCTGACGGTGTTGGTGTATACGGTACGTTTTAAGCTGTGATTGGTTTGACGGTTTTGACTGTAGTTGACTAGCGATCTGCGAACTGTAGCAGCTAACAGCTCGTTGAAACGAGTTTGAATGTCTGAAGATTGACTAAGTTTTGTCTCTATGAACTGATCATGTGGTCTGAGTTTTACGAGCTGGACGACAGGCGAACTGCATATCTGATGAGCTGTTCAATTGATGAGCTGTTCAGCTGATAAGCTATAGTTATATATCTGATAAGATGTATATCTGACGAGCTGTATTCTTGGATGACCTGTACGTTTGACAAACTGGACCTACAGGGTCTGATAAGTTGTTTGATAAGCTGGACGCTTGTTAGGTTGTGTTCTAGCCAAATGTACAGTCTCTTCTTCTTGAGGGCCCTTGGTCTTGGGTTTTTACGTGTCTCGGACATTTTTTTAATAATGTTAAGTTTTTACCAGCTCATTTAGGGTATCCTAAAAATATCCATAACATATATAATTAAGAGAAAACTCTTCCGCTAACATACATAGTCTTATAACAAGAAATTTTGTATTTATAAGTTATTCCAATTTGATTTCTGTTTCAATTTGTTCACAAGTCGACCGAAGAACCTAATAACATGGCCAGCTCACCACAACCTCATTAAAAAAACATAAAGGTCATCAATCATTAAACAAATTATGGCAACATTAAACAACAACGAATCAATGATTAAAAAAGCATTGTAAAACATTTCCCAAAAAAATTAAAAAAAAAAGAGCATTACAAAAAACAGCAATGAACGCAACTCTCTCACTTGGAGGAAGAAGACCAGCAGCCACTGCGACGTCTTGTTAACAATGCTTTCTCTTCCCACCCGCCACCACCACCAACACCACCTCCACCTCCACACTCACCGCCTCCTCTCTCCTCCTAAACTGACCACCCCTCTCCACTCTCCTCTCTTCTCCCACCACCCACCTACCTCACTCCGCATCTCTTCCACTCACCAAAACCAACCCATCAACCCCCCGACAACCACCCATTTTTCCGACTCCGACTCCGACTCCAACCTCACTTCCACCCGCCTCAAAATCGCCATCATCGGCTTCGGCAACTACGGCCAATTCCTCGCCAAAACCCTCGTCTCTCAAAACCACACCGTCCTCGCCCACTCCCGCTCCGACCACCGCGCCGCTGCCAAAAAACACGGCGTCTCCTTCTTCTCTGACCCACATGACCTCTGCGAAGAACACCCGGATGTCATTTTGCTCTCCACTTCCATCATCTCCACCCAACAAGTCCTCAAATCCCTCCCTTTCCAGCGCCTCAAACGCAACACATTGTTCGTCGACGTCCTCTCCGTCAAGGAATTCGCTAAAAACTGTCTCCTCGAGACCCTCCCCGACAACTTCGACATTCTATGTACACACCCCATGTTCGGTCCCCAGAGCGCCGGGAGGAGCTGGAAACGGCGCTACTTTGTGTACGAGAGAGTGAGAATCGGGGAGGAAGCGACGAGGGTGTCGCGGTGCGAGAAGTTGTTGGATGCTTTCGCGAGAGAAGGGTGTGTGATGGTGGAGATGAGCTGCGAGGAGCATGACTTGTATGCTGCTGGGTCGCAGTTCATGACGCACACGGTGGGGCGGGTGTTGGAGACGTTGGAGCTGGAGTCGACACCCATTAACACGAAAGGGTATGAGGCGTTGTTGGATTTGGTGGAGAACACGTGTGGGGATAGTTTTGATTTGTATTATGGGTTGTTTGTGTGTAATAAGAACGCGCTTGAGATGTTGGAGAGGCTTGATTTGTGTCTTGAGGAGTTGAAGAAGCAGTTGTTTGGGAGCCTTCATGAGGTGGTGAGGAAGCAGTTGTTTGACAGTCCATTGTATGCTGCCAATGGATCTGCTCAGGGAGCTTCTGATGTTCGTTTTAGGTAAGTTTTTTGTTGGTTGGTATTCGGGTGCTTTTAAAGGTTTTATTTTTGGCTTTGTGAGAGCATCTCCGATGTAAGTATGGATTGTGAAAAAATGGAGTGCCACGTAAGATAAATTGATAGAGTGTTAAAATTAAGCTCTCCAATGCAAACTTCTATAACTACCATCAAGCTGACGTGGCAAAAAAAAAAAATAGAGGCTGTCAACCTCAATATCTATTTTTAGAGAGCCTCCTTGACAGCCATATCAGCAATAAATAATTGAAATTTCCATAAAATAATGTTTTATAATAATTTACTTTAACGATATATTATTCTTTGACTATTCATTATTGAAATGAATATACTAGCATTGGAGAGTCCTTTTAGACTTGAGTGTCTATCAATTAATAGTTATGTTACATATGATGCACATTTCCTTGACATTGATGATGTGTCAATTTTTTTTAAAAGACAATCCATATTTGCATTGAAGATGCTCTGAGTAGATAAAAGTGCTTGTAAAGAAAAATTGCTTTGCCTTCTTGGGCTTGTTGAATGTAAGTTTAATGTATAGGACTTGATTTTAAATGATGTATAACAATGGCTGTGTAGTACAATTAAAAGATGGAGATGCTTTTTGCTGTGGTGGGGAGGGATGTGAAATAAGCTAAAAGAGTACCGATGTGTTTATTAACTTTTTTGTTGGAATCTACAGGTCTGAAGGTGCTCTTAGACCACAAGATTACCAAGCACGGTCCTTTGGGTGTGCAGTTGACAAAGCAAAGCTCAAAATTGCCATTGTTGGATTTGGAAACTATGGTCAATTTCTTGCGAAAACTATGGTATGTCAGGGCCACTCAATCTTAGCCTACTCTCGAACAGACTACTCTGACACGGCTCGAGAAATGGGGGTTTCTTTCTTCTCCAATGCAGATGATCTTTTTGAAGAACATCCAGAAGTCATTCTTCTTTGTACGTCGATTCTTTCAGCAGAAAAAGTTCTAAAGTCATTGCCGCTTCAGAGATTGAAGAGAAGTACTCTGTTCGTTGATGTGCTCTCTGTTAAAGAGTTTCCGAGAAATTTGTTTCTTCGATATTTGCTACCAGATTTTGATATTCTCTGCACGCATCCTATGTTTGGACCTGAGAGTGGAAAAAATGGGTGGAATGATCTGGCTTTAGTTTTTGATAAGGTCAGGGTTGGTTGTGATGAAACAAGAGTATCAAGGTGTGACAGGTTTCTTGATATTTTTGCACGAGAAGGATGCCGGATGGTGGAGATGTCTTGTGCAGAACATGATTGGCACGCAGCGGGGTCACAATTCATCACACACACAATTGGAAGAGTTTTGGAGAAGTTGGGATTGGAATCCACACCAATTAACACAAGGGGCTATGAGACATTGTTGAAATTGGTGGAGAATACAGCTGGGGATAGCTTTGATTTGTATTATGGGTTGTTCATGTACAATGTAAATGCGATGGAGCAGCTAGAGAGGTTGGACTTAGCATTTGAATCATTAAAGAAGCAGCTTATGGGTAGACTGCACGGTGTACTTCGGAAGCAACTGTTTGAGAATGTGGAGACGGGGAAGAAGCCTGCCGAGCCGAAGCTATCTCAAACTTCTTTGGAGGATCTTGTACGTCAAACAAATTAAGCTCTATGTTTTTGCCTCACCAGTAAGTAGTATATCTTTTCATTTCTCATTAATACGTTGGTGGGTCTATTTGTTTTTTGGTTATTTTTAGCTGTTATTTTGTACCAAAGAATTTGATAAAGATCAATCTAGAAGGTCAACGAGGAGACCACAAATTTGAATATTGATTCAGTTTCTTATTTTGATTCAACTAAGGATTTTAGGCAGTTTCTTATTTTGATTCAATTAAGGTTTTTTAGGTTATTTCCTGTTTTAATTTAGTTTCCTATTTTTATTTTATTTCCATGTTTGGGTAGGGATTCTAGCCTATTTAAAGGGCAACTTTATGTAGTTTTAATTATTCAGTCAAATATCAATAAAATTGAGAGATTTCTCTGCATTCGGTTTCTCTTAGATTCTAGGAGAGCTTGGGCTAGGGTGAGGGCTAATAACCCAAACTCTAGAGAGTTAACAAACCCTAATTAAGGTGACCTAACTCAAATCTATCGTTGTGTGGGTGCGAAGTAAGGGCTGCTGGGTGTTGCTTGTTGCCTAAGTTAGGGCTGTTAGCACGTTGCTTGCTGTTCAAGTTAGGGCGAATTGGTCTTACTTGCTGCCGAAGTAAAGGCTGTTGCTACAATTCTTGTTGGTCAAGTTAGAGTTGTTAAGGTGGTTATTGGATCCCTAATTGGTACCTTAACAATTTGGTGCTTTCATTGAGAGATTTGGGGTTGAAAGTGTGGTAAAGGCGAACTCATGGCTGGTAATGGAAAAGATGAAGCAAGTGGGAGTGTTGTCAACTCACCGTCCAATGCACCAATCTCTAATCAAAATCGGTTTGCAGCCTTGGAAGCGGGACAAGCGGAGTTGCAAGCGGGTCAAGATGAGTTGCGAAGATCGTTGGCGCAAATAATTGACAGATTGGATCGGATGGAAAGAAGGGATCGACGAGAGGGCCAGGGACATGTGAATGAGAATCCGGAGGAATTTAGGAGAGGTGGTCGAGTCGAGAGAGGTCCGTTGCGAGTGGAGCATTGGGTGGATCATGAATACGAGAATCGGCGGGATGATGATGAATATCCTAGGCATGGCAGGAGGCTTCGCGGCCGAATGCAAGCCGATGAGAGACAAAGGGGTCGCTGGAGAGAAGAAGATAACTTGGATGATGATTGGAGAGGATTACGCAATTATCAACAAGGGCTGAGAAGGCCGAAGGTGGACTTTCCTAGGTTTAGTGGGGGTGATCCGCATGAGTGGCTTGATAAAGTAGATCACTATTTCCGAGTCTACGAAGTTGCTAGGGAAGATAGGGTTATCACTGCATGCATTTACTTAGACGGAAAAGCCAATAGTTGGTGGCGGTGGTTAAAAGCGCAATATGAAGAGGAAGAGAGGCATCTAGGGTGGACGGCATTTGAGAGAGAATTTCTGAATCAGTGGGGTCCATCGCCTGTTGTTAATCACTATGGGCAGTTAGCGAAACTCAGACAAGAAGGAAAGGTACAAAACTATATTGATGAATTTCGCAGGTTGCAGACTGTAGTCAGAGGGTGGTCTGAGGAGACACTACTGGGGACGTTTATTGAAGGGTTAAAGCCTTGGTTGTCACGAGAGTTGAAGCTAAAGCAACCACAACGGTTGACTGAAGCAATGAGACTAGCGGAGATATTAGAAGATAGTTATCGTAGTGACAAGAAATCGTTCAAGGAGAGTGTTGAGACTAAAGACTTGGAAGCTACTACATCTTGGAAAGGAAAGGAAACCCTAGAGAATAAACCCGAAGGAAAGAGGTTGTCGCGAGAGGAGGTTCAGGAGCGAATGAAGAAAGGGTTGTGCTTCAGATGTGGTGAGCCCTGGGTCAAGGGACACAAATGCAGGAATGGAAAAGCATATTTGGTGATTGAACCTAGTGATAGCGAGGATGGAAGTGAAAAAGAAGAGTCCAATGACGAAGGTGAGATTCGAGTCACTGATAAAGCAGATAATGTGGAAGAAGCTGAATTGTCTTTACATGCCCTATCGGGAGCGCCTAGGCCATCGACTATGCGACTGTTGGCGTGGATTGGTAAATCTGAGGTAACTTTATTAGTTGATTCGGGATCGTCGCATAATTTTATTAATGCGAATGTTGTTAGAAAAATTGGGTTGACAGGAGTAGTGATTGATCCATTTGATGTACGTATAGCTAATGGGGAGAGATTGAGATGTGAGGAAGTAGTTAGAGATGTGAAACTAAATGCTCAAGGGGTTCGAATTGTGGCCGATTTGCATGTACTACCGTTGGTGGGATTAGATGTAGTCTTGGGTAATGCCTGGTTGAAAAGCATAGGTAAGGTGCTCCATGATTTTGAGAATATGACAATGGAGTTCAAAATAGGAGGGAAAAAGAAGACTTGGACTGCTTTATCCTCTAAGGAAATTAGGCATTGTGAGGCCTATATGATAGAGAAGCTATGTAGAGGAGTGGCGCAATGTTTTACAGTAGTGGAAAGGAATGACATTGATGGGTTATCCGAGGATTTGCAGAAATTACCGGAAATAGTACAAGAGGTGGTAGTAAAGCACAAGCAAGTTCTAGAGGTACCGACTAGCTTGCCACCATCGCGGAGTTTTGACCACCGCATAACTTTGAAAGATGAGTCGAGGCCAGTGCATGTTCCTCCGTACCGATACGCACATTTCCAAAAAGGGGAGATAGAGCGTCAAGGGGATGAGATGTTGAAGCGAGCTAAAAAAGAGCTTGAGAAGGCTCGAGTGAGAATGAAAAAGTACTATGACCAAGGGCGAAGGAACGTGGAGTTTGAGCCTAGAGACTATGTGTATTTAAAGCTTCAACCTTTAGGCAGAAGTCATTGAAGAAAAGGTTTAATGTCAAATTGTCTCAAAGGTATTATGGGCCATTCAAGGTATTGGAAAGGGTGGGTGAAGTTGCCTATAGGTTGGATTTGCCGTCAACTTCTCGACTACATCCAGTCTTTCATGTGACAGTATTGAAGAAACGAGTCGGAGATCCTAAGTTAGTGGTAAATGAATTGCCCGTGTTTGATGATGAAGGACGGATGGTGATTCAACCGAAAACTACTATGAGATACAAGAGCTGGTGGAAGAGGCGTGAGAAGAAAAGAGTTTGGATGGTTCTGATTCAATGGAAGGGGTTACCTATGGAAGAAGCTACCTGGGAGGACTATGATGAGATCGTAGAGCGATTTCCAGATTTTATCCTTGAGGGCAAGGATGTTCTTAAAGACCGGGGGAATGATAAAGATCAATCTAGAAGGTCAACGAGGAGACCACAAATTTGAATATTGATTCAGTTTCTTATTTTGATTCAACTAAGGATTTTAGGCAGTTTCTTATTTTGATTCAATTAAGGTTTTTTAGGTTATTTCCTGTTTTAATTTAGTTTCCTATTTTTATTTTATTTCCTTGTTTGGGTAGGGATTCTAGCCTATTTAAAGGGCAACTTTATGTAGTTTTATTTATTCAGTCAAATATCAATAAAATTGAGAGATTTCTCTGCATTCGGTTTCTCTTAGATTCTAGGAGAGCTTGGGCTAGGGTGAGGGCTAATAACCCAAACTCTAGAGAGTTAGCAAACCCTAATTAAGGTGACCTAACTCAAATCTATCATTGTGTGGGTGCGAAGTAAGGGCTGCTGGGTGTTGCTTGCTGCCTAAGTTAGGGCTGTTAGCACGTTGCTTGCTGTTCAAGTTAGGGCGAATTGGTCTTACTTGCTGCCGAAGTAAAGGCTGTTGCTACAATTCTTGTTGGTCAAGTTAGAGTTGTTAAGGTGGTTATTGGATCCCTAATTGGTACCTCAACAGAATTCCAAATATTTCCTTTTAATTATTTGTGTTTACCAATGAACAAGACCATAGGTTCTAGAAGTTTGGTGTAGTTTTTTTTTTTTTTGGTTTTTGTATGTTTTGAATATTACTTTACTGTCTAGTTCCATTGTATTTTACTTGATTAAACAATGTTTGTCTCATGGATTCAAATTTCTTCCCATAATCATTTTCACGATTATTTGACTTTGAGCTTACTGTCTGTTATATGAACTGCCTCCAACTTTCAACTTATATATGTGTTGTGTGTGGTGTCAATTAGTGAAAGTTGGTCACTTAATGGAGTTGATTCACTAATCTGGGTAGTATATACTTGGATAGTGATGCTTACCTCTATGTGCCCTTATTTTGCATAGGCAACTTTGATACCTGTAGGACCCCTTTGTTGCCTCTTGAGTACAATTATATCATACTGTCCTTTACTTGGACACTTGTAGGGATGTCCTGTTGTATCTGAGTGGAATTATATCATACTGTTATGTTTGTATTATTACTTGATTATAATTATAATTATTGTGGTTTTGACCTGATTTGCTATTTGTTTTGTAGGATTTCTCTTTTAAGTAATGTTAGGGTAACTTGGTAAGTTCAGCTGAATGGAATTGCCAATGAAAAAGACATTGCTCCCACTTTGCTGATCCCTATACACTGATGTAGCTGGTGAAATGTTCTCATAAATCATCCATACCTTGGAGTTGGTGTTGTCCTGTGGTTAGCAATATATCGAATGGGTTCATTGGCAAGGAGAGATATGATTCGAGTCGAGTGCCGTACTGGGACAAAAGGAAAGCCCTAGAAGAGAGTGGCTTGAAATGGTAGGTGTTTGCTGTATCTTTTACTGGAGTCACAATTGTAGCTCCTCAAATTTGCTATTTCCATCTTGTGTGGATAAATGCCAACATGATTTTTTTTCCTTCCATTATTGTTGGTCATCTTCTAGTGTCAGAACTGAGATTGTATTTATACATTATCAAAATGAAAGAGGAATAACTAATTCAGTCACAGGCATGATTTTTAGCAATATTTAATGTAAGTTTGTTGTTTCTTGTTATATAGAGCATACAACTAACTCCAGTAACCTTTAAACTTCATTGGGAAGGTAGGATAAAATGGAGGATTGATAAGTTGTGTGATTAAAGGACATCCCATCTTTGGCTTCAACCTAGGACAAGATAACACTTGTCTAATTCGTTTGAGCTTTAACGTGATACTTGTGAAACACTTTAGAGAAGTCATGTGACTGCTGACAAAACCAACTATTCAATTTTACTTTGAACACCGGAGGAAGCTGGTGGATGTTGTTTAAAACTGACATAATACATTTAATTCTAAAATTGTGGTGTTACAACCATATTATAGCTAATGTCATAAGCTTGTCCTGTGTTTGAATTCGTAAATCCGGATTATTACCTTGAATATGGTTTGATTGGAGAAGTGAAAGCTCAAAAGTGAGCTTGAAGTCTATCAAATTTGTTGCCTTGGTGGGTGCTTGACATTTCATTTGTTTTTTTTCGAGAAGATAGAGATCTAGAAAGTGAAAAATCAGAGATTATCACTGTTTTTTGAAGAGGAAGTAAATCCTGGGTGAGAAAGCTTTTTGGTAAATGGTCTGAAATATTTGAGGTGCGAAGTGTTAGGGATGCCTTCATAGGAAAGCATTATATGAGAAGGAATAGGAAGGCATAAATAGATATAAAATCTTTCTAATTAATATGTAGTTTCCTTTAGTTTTAATATTTTATTTCCTTATTGAGGAGAGTCTTGTTTTGATAGTCATTTATTTTCAGGATGTCTAGAATGGCAACAAATAAATTGTAACCTTGTTGAAACCATTCTCTTATTATAAAAGAGAATGTTATGAAATAAAAGAGGATTCATGGAGGTTTTTCAATAAGAAAAGTAAGGAGAGTTTGGGTGATCTCTTAAAAACAAACACCTGGGATCTATTTCAAAATAGGTTCTTCAAAGAAAGGTAGAAACGCGAACAAGGGAAACCACAAGGATTTTCCAGTAAATCGACCTGTGACGAGATCCTATTCGCGGGAGCTTAACACGAAGGTAGATTGAGAAGAGAGTATTGTAAATCTTTGATGTCACTGGTTAAAATGAAACCAATTTTGCTGGTGGGTTTCATTTATCTGCTGTGCATGGGTTAAAATTTTTGCTTGGATAAGAGTTATCATATGATGGAGCCAAATATGTAATATTTCTTTTGTATCCCACAATTTATCCATTCCTCCAGTTTGTCTTGCCTTCCAAATGGGCCCTTGTTTATGCTCTTGCTTCAGCACCCTGAACATACGCTTTAAACATGGTTACACTTGACCTGGTTACACTTGACTAAGTCCTGTTATCTTTTTGCCTGTGCATTACCTATGACAACATTAGTTGCAAGACTGCTGTGGATTCTCTTTCTTCTGTGTGTGCGCACATGCATAGTGTGATAATATATGATGATTACTTTGCATTTTCTGACAAATCCAGTTCGATATGTATTTACTGTGGATTGAATATTACATCTTCTTGATGATATTTTCCTATAAGCTAATATGAGTTGATCATATTTTGTCTATAGGTTTGCTTCTCTCAACTGAACATTTCTTCATTTAATTGTTGGTTTATATGTCTTCCACACTGGCAATCTGCAGGTGATGACCGATGAGAATTCAACTAACAGCAGTTAACACACTACTTTGGCTTGTGCTATGGTTAGTAACAAGCCCTGGACAATGCCAAGGTTGGATGATGCTGAAGCTACAAGTATTGTTTCATAGGATGTGAATATGTGATTACTTAGTTGCCACATAAAAAACCATTCAATGAAAAGTCATCTGATTATCGTTAGATTTTGTTATTTACTGATTACAATACCAAATGGAAGGTCGGATTTTGTTGAAGCATTTGACCTTCGCTCGAATCTTTCTGAGTTGACTGATATTGATTATTGATGATAATCATCATTCCAGTGAAGAGTTGTTTTATTGTGCATTACTTGTTCTGATTTTTGCTTGTGCTTGTCAGTTTGTGTTAATGCATCTGATCTCTTGTTGTTTTGCCCATGATCGCTTCTAAAATGCAAGCTTTGATGGTTTGGGTACATGGTTCATGCAATGCAACCACATATTTTAAGAAAATTTAGAAATGTACTCGTAACAGGTGAAAAAACGGCCCAAATAGAGCTGCGTATCTTGGCTGGAAAGGCAGGGGCCAATTGTTTGACTTCAGGCACAGCAAGATAGCAACTCAATTAAAGTGCAATAATGCAGTTACATTACTTGTGCAATGATGCAATAAATAATTAATTGCTATGAAGTTACTACAACATTTCAAAATACTTTTTTATTTTTTTGGTTATTGGGATTAGTTTAGAAGATAATTGGAATCATATTGATAAAATATTAATAGTACGGTTTGGATAAGTGATTCTCATACGATTGAGAATTATTTATATTTGGGTGAAAAATAATTTATATATATATATGAAAGAAAATCCTCTATCATTTTATTTAGAGGTGGGGTGCGAAATCTCGAACCTATTTCTTGTTATGAGAGCGGGTGCAATTGTTTACCACTCAATTCAGCTCCTCTGCGCTCATTTCAAGAAACTTATTTGGACTTTACACGTGAGTTCCATGTCCTCCATATACAACACGTGTTCTGCATCTGAAGATTAAAATTCAAGGATTCAGCTTCCAAACACAACCCTAGTCAATTTTTCCTGCTCAACAGTTTATTTTATAAAAAATAATACCAACTTGACATGATCTTTGGGAACCGAGGGATTTTATAGGACAAATCTCTTGCTGTTGATGGTATAACCAGTGTTCGACTCTGACCTTAACAATCAAGCCATTTATTTTAGTCTCTTGTTTTGCCTCCATCAAAGTGATTTTATTTGATCCAAACTGGTGTCTGAATTGTGAAACAACAACATGGAGGAAGCTCCCATGGAAGTAGCAGCTTCAAAAACAGTCCACGAATTGATCCTCAGTGGTGATGAGCTGCCGGACAAATATATCTTCAAAGGCCCTGATGCTGGAGTCCTTGATACACCTCTACCCTTGATGGACGCTCCACTTATTGACATGGCTTTGCTCACTTCTCCCTCTTCCACCTCTCAACAACTCCACAATCTCCGTTCAGCTCTCACTCATGGGGGTTGCTTCCAGGTATCAAATCATTTCAAATAACCAACTATCTGTCGTTGATTTGTGTAACTTAGATCATGTATGATGTGGGGTTGGTTATTTTTATGTTGTAACTGAGAGCTTTGAGTGTTTCAGGTTATCAATCATGGACTGGAGACTCAGTTTCTAGATCAAGTGCGTGAAGCTACTAAGCACTTCTTTGCACTTGCACCTGAAACAAAGAATAAGTACGCAAGACAAGTTGGCAGTATTGAAGGGTATGGTAATGACATGATTATTACTAAGTCTCAAACACTGGATTGGACTGATCGACTTTATCTTACTATAAGTCCAGAAGAGCGGCGTCAACTCAAGTTTTGGCCTGAAAATCCTGAAAACTTCAGGTAATTCCCAGTTCTGTTATTCGAAAACTAGACAATGACTAAGCTAATAATGTATATTTTTGGGTTAGATTTTGAAAAGCTTGACATGTTTTGACTAGTACAAGTTAATTTTGTCTGTGGTTATGGTTGTAGGGATATTTTGAATGAATATACAATGAAGTTAGAAGATGTCTTTAAAGTTTTGTTGAAGGCCATGGCAAGGTCTTTGAACTTGGAAGAAAACTGCTTTTTGGACATGTATGGGGAAGATCCAACATTGTATGCTAGATTCAACTTTTATCCTCCATGTCCTAGGCCTGATCAGATTATCGGCATCAAGCCTCATGCTGATGGATCAGCAATCACCATTCTTTTGCAAGACAAACAAGTGGAAGGTCTTCAATTCATGAAAGACGGTCAGTGGCACAGAGCTCCAATCATCCCAGAAGCTCTTCTCGTCAATGCTGGTGATCAGCTTGAGGTAATGAATCAGTTGGTGTTGCAAAAATGCTTATATTTTTCTATCTGGATGTGACTTGTGAGATATGCCTTCTTGGTTGTGATCTTGATCATGTTCTCATGGAAACATTCGAACATCTGAAGTAGAGAAAAACTTAATGCTAATTCCATTTGTAGAGTTGAACTATTGAAGTATTTGTTTACTCGTGTGTGACTTAATGTGGTTCATTGCATACAGATAATGAGTAATGGAATTTTCAAGAGTCCGGTACACAGGGTGATAACTAACACTGAAAGGGAAAGAATTTCGGTGGCTGTGTTCTTCATTCCAAATTCAGAGAAAGACATTGAACCAGTGGATGGAGTGGTAGATGAGATGAGGCCAAGATTGTATAAGAAGGTGAAGAATTATGTCAGTATCTATTTTCAGTACTACCAGCGCGGAAGGAGGCCAATAGAAGGAGCAATACTTTAGGTTCCGTTCTGTTGTGTTTCCTATGACGATACAAATCTTTGCTTCTGAAAAACAAGAGATACAAAAATGTTAAGAGAATGTGTTTGATACATTGTTCTCAAAACCAGGTTTCAAATACAAAAGTTCAAGCTTTAAAAATGGTAAAAATAAATCAGTTTCATTGTATTATGTGAACATTGTATTTAAATCATTTGTTCTTGCTATTCCAAGTTTAAGTGTCAAATTCAATTGTACATGTGCAATTTTTTGGAACAGCTACAGCATGTTTAACTGCGGCTGAGGTAACCAGTTTCTTTACTCTTTTAAGTGGCACTAACTAGTCTCAAATGAAATTAAAAAACCAGTTACTAATTTGAGTACAAATATAGTTATACTCTAGCTCCAAGTATCTATCACTTTATTGGAGCAACCAATAGATCCATATATGTATAGTTGACCAGAGTCAGTTCTCAATAAATGTCTTTGATATTGATCACCGTCAATTTCTTGCACAGAACAACGATTCAAATTACCCAAAAAAAAAAAAAAAGACTCTGAGATTTCGTTAATGGTTAGGCTCCTTGAGCTGACTGGACAATTCGATCACTGATATGTCTGCATAGTATCACGATTCTGAATTTAGACTTATCAACCCAAAAACCTGTGCTATAGAGACCTTTAAGTAAGTTGTTAGTGGCCAAGTTGGTATTGGACCTTGTTGCAAGGCTGCCACTAAAATCACTGATAAGTGTTGGCCTACTTTGGACTTCCCCCTATCCTTTTCACTTAATTTAGAATGGCCTTATTTCAGTGGGAATGGGATTAGGAATACAGATCTTCACCTCCATATGGCCACATTATTTTTTTTGTCCGTGTTATGTAAGCGCTGACTTTGTTAAAGAGACTATAAAGAAATTGTTTAATGAATGAAATCTACAAAATAAAACTGAAAAAATCGACAAAAGTATTTAAGAAATGCTGTTAGGTGGATTTGTTGGTACCTATCCTTATTATGTGATAGTTTTTCTTTTCTATTTTCAAACAGCTTGCTGCAGCTGCTATTGTCTGATAATGATGCTTTATTTGTAATAAGTTGATTGTATTTACATCAATGACTCAATCTCAACAACTAAAATAAATCTTCTGTATCCTTGGCGAATTGCAACCAAACATGGAGGAAACTAGCTTCCCTGTCAACGTAGAGGCAGTATCAAAAACAGTTCATGAACTCATCCTCAGCGGTGAAGAGCTGCCTGAAAAATATATCTACAAAGGTGCTTATGCCAGAGTCCCTGTTGCTTCTTTACCTTTCATGGACGTTCCAGTTATTGATATTGGTGGTCTCCTCATGTCCTCTTCTTCCACCACACAACTACTCCACCAACTCTGATATGCTCTCATGCACCTTTCAGGTTTATGTTATTGTTCCCGTAAATTTATGTAGAGTAGTCAGTTACTTCTATAATATACTGATAGAGCTTTTAGAGGTGCAGGTAATTAATCATGGAATGGAAGCTGAATTTCTAGAGCAATTGCGTGAAGCTACCAAGCAGTTCTTTGCACTTGCACCAGAAACCAAGAATAAGTATACCGGAGAAGATGGTAGTATTGAAGGGCATGGTGATGACACTGAACATCAAACACTGGATTGGTCTGATCGTCTCTGTCTTACCATAAGTCCACAACATTGTAGACAACTCAAGTTTTGGCCTGAAAATCCTGAAAACTTCAGGTAATAATCAATGTCTCATCTTTGTTTTGAAATTGAAAAACATGAGAGGTTTTGGCTAGTTCAAGATTACCTTGTTTGTTGTATATAATGGCTGCAGGGATATTTTACATTAATATACAATGAAGTTAGAAGATATATCTAAAGTCCTGTTTAAGGCCATGGCAAGGTGTTTGAACTTGGAAGAAAACAGCTTTTTGGATATGTTTGGAGAAGAAGCAAAATTAGAAGCAAGATTCAATTACTTTCCTCCATGTCCTTGGCCTGATCAGGTTATCAGCCTCAAGCCTCACACAGATGGATCAGCAATCACCATAGTCCTGCCAGACAAACAAGTGGAAGGTCTTCAATTCCTGAAAGACAATCAGTGGTACACAGTTGCAATCTTTCCAGAAGCTCTTCTTATCAATATTGGGGATCAAATTGAGGTAATAACTAGTACAAAATTTTCAGGTGTAGACGTCTTCATCTTTTTGCTATTAGAGTGGGCACAATTAGTCATATATAATCATGACTGAAAGAAGATGTGGACGTCCATACTAGAGAAAACTGATTATTAGTACTGAGCATTCAGAAGTTGAGATTTTGATAAATTGTCAACTTGCATCTAAACATGATACATTGCATGTGGACAATGAGTAATGGAATTTTCAAGAGTCCAACGCACAGGGTAGTGACAAACTCTGAAAAGGGAAGAATTTCTCTGGCTGTGTTCTTTGCTCCAAATTCTGAAAAAGAGATCGAACCAGTGGATGGAGTGGTGGATGAGACAAAGCCAAGATTGTACAAGAAGGTGAAAAATTATGCTGGTGACTATTTTCAATACCTCCAGCGAGGGAGGAGGCCTATTGAAGCAGCAATGATGTAGGGCATGTACCGTTTACTAATTTGATACACATCTTTGTTCAAGTGTTAGTTTAACCACATTCATGAAATTAATAAAACATGTGTTTCATGTACTAATTATCTAAAAGAGTTTCAGAGTAAAATTTTGGATAACTGTTGCATTAATTCACAGCAAATGCTTCAACATTAATGACTCCGAAGTACTATATATTCCTGCTCTATTGCTTCAACTGAACCCCAAGTCTACAAGCAATCCAATGGCAGGAATATCAGCAAAGACTCTTCCTTTGATGTTGAGTGTGGTGTGCATGGCTGTGCTGGTTCCTTCAGGACAGGCACAGCTGATGCCGATCCCATTCCCACCATTTCAAGGCCTAATACCGCCACTGCCAGTTCCAGAGCTTCAGAAATGCTTTGCAGCTCTAACAAGCACACCAGGTTGTCTTATGGAGATTTCACTTCCTTTCTCACTGGCAAATTTGGCAGAGTTAGTTCTGTTTGTTGCACTTCAATCGCTCAAGTCAGCGAAGATTGCTGGCCTAAGATATTTCCATTAAACCCATTATTCCCCCCATTGCTCACGGCTGCTTGTGGTCCACTTTCACCCAACTCAGCTGGCGCTAATAATGCAAAGAGCAAAGTTTCTTTTCCAGGACTTGTACCAGGAATTGTAAATGCTACTGAAATTATAGAATGTTGGTTATCTATTGCAGGCATAGATGGTTGCATTCTAGATATATATGAATCAATACTTGACCTTGGCAACATTGGTGGAATTGGTTTAGGTTGTTGCAAATTTGTCACTGAAATCAATGATAAGTGCTGGCCTAAGTTGTTCCCATTCAACACATTTTTCCCTTCTCTGCTGAAAACCGCTTGTGCTAAGGTCATTGGAGCTGCACCACCGTGCAAGGCTGGTTGAACAACCTTCAAGATCTAGTCCTGTCTCGAACTAATAAAATTTTTCATCAACTGGAGTTGGAACATCTTACATTTTTAACATTGCTTTTTAGGTCTTTTATAAAATAAATGGATGTTTATTTATTATTACTACTTTTTTCCCAATTATCTGTGAAAGTTGTTTCTTCTTAGAGGTAATTTAGTGGGCTGGCAGTGGAAGTTGTTAACTAAGAAAAAGGATCTCCCAACCTCTTAATAATTGCATATTTGTGCCTCTGAACTCATCTGTTGATCCAATTGACAGTTGTTTATTTTTGATGCCGAGATTTGCGAAGCTGTTTGGTTAGAGATGGGAGTGACAATTGTTCACACTAACCGGTGACATGATACAAAATTAGTGGGATTGAGTTACCCAAAAAAAATAAAAATAATAAATAACAGATCTGGATTAGATTTTATTAGATTGAAATCACTGATGGATCAATTTGTTAAACTTGTTAATAAATGGGTCAATGTTTGGGTTGTTCCCCTCTTAACCCACTAATATGATTAAATATCAAATGTATTAATTCAAATTTTATTTTAAACCATTATTATATTATAATTGATTATTTTTATTGATTAAATATGTTCAGTGGACTGAATTATATAATTAAAACATCTTAGATTTTTAACATTGCTAAAGTCATTGGGGCTGAAAAGCACTTGTGCCAAGGTCATTGGGGCAGCACCACCACCCAAGGCAAGTTGAACAAGCTTCATGACCTAGTCCTGCCTTGAACTAAAATATTTCATCAACTGGATGTAGGACATCTTACATTTTTAAGATTGCTTTTTTAGGTCTTTTATAAAATTAATGGTTAATTGCATAATATCCATGAGTTCATGTATAATTGCACAGAATGGGTTAAGAATGGTGTAATGACACAAACTTCCTCTTGATACATTAACCACCATCTTGACCAACACCTTTTCTATAGTTACAAGGGCAAAGTGGTCTTTAATCTTGTTTTAGGCAATGTAATGCGTGAAATTGAAGCAATACTTAAACATTATTATTGCAGTAAATGTTGCTAACTTAATTTTAAAAACGATAGTGTTTAAAATTTTGTGAAGAATTGACTGCACTCGCTAATTAAAATCATCTTGATGTCATTCCTTTGGCTCCTGTGGCGCCAAAATGTTAAATTCGAACAATAAAACGATTTTAATTATCTCAAAGCTCGTTTAAGACACTAGCTTAGGTTACATATAATTGAATTTGATATAATATGACTAGATAAATACTGTAATAGGTTTAGTAGAGATTGGATTAATGATATAATTAATTCTTATTTAGTATAATATTGGATTTAATTATAAAATTATTTTATGTTTGATATAACGTGAGACAAATTATATAAGATTAAATTAAATAACTTTTTGAACAAAATAAAATTATTTCAATTTATTAAGTCAATTTTGTAGTGATCATTAGTTACTATGATGACCATTTGTCTATGTAAGCTTTGACTTTACTCCAGGAGGCGAAATACTGTTATGTCTTATTTGAACCACAAATCCGTAAGATAGTATTCTTAGGATTTGAACCAGTAACCTTGTTTTGGTTGCACATTTGATACCACAAAGGCAACTTGTATGTAATCAATTAGCTTTGCATCCCATGACCGTATTTTATAAAGTAACTAATTCGGCTTAATGCCTATGATTCCATATTTTACACAGTAACTAGTTTGGGTTGAACAATAAGATGCGAAATGCAAACACCACGATAAAGTGGGCCCAAATCCAACCATGAAGCCCTACACCTTTGTTTTTTGAAGACCCCGACACCTTTGCTTTACTAGCCCAACAATTTGTAAATCAATCTTGTAATGACATTACATTATAATGCAGATCCCCTAGTTAGGATATATCCTAACATTATGAGGAAGCTTCTCCAATTAGGAGGATTAAAAAAAAAATTCAGGACCTACCAATTTCTATTTATAGGAAAAATTTAATTCCTACCGCTAAGAATTTGATTCTCAATTCTCAGTGTAAAAATCGACTGATCCTGAATTAAGTCGTGACAAGAGAAAGACCTATATTACAATATCCACATTTTGCAGTACACGATGAACATTAAGATGAAATTTTCAATCAATCACCCAGTGTCCAAGCAGCAAAGACGGAAGTTCATATATTACATATATGAACGAGTCTTGTATAGTACTTCTGAAATTTACTACAGAAACTAGTACCATTTCTGTAACATATGTTACAGAAATGATTATTCATACATGAGTCTTAGCAAGTTCAGGCATTTATCATCAATCAGCCAGTGAAGGAAACACAGAAAATTTTAAACTTGAACAGTTTCAAGGGCTACCAAACCTTTCTGATAGCACTCATAGTTGATAACACCATAATTTTTCACATTTCTGTATAGCCTAGGCCTTTGCTCATCAATCAAACTCTCAACAGGTCCAATTTCATTATCGGGATCTGGTTCGATAAATGATGCAACAGATATCCTCAGCCTTTCTGTGTTCGTGACCACCCGGTGCATTGGACTCTTATAAATTCCATTACTCATTATCTGCATAAGTCCACATAAAAACATGCCTGAACTTTATGGTTTGAAAATTAAAAAACAAATAAAATTAGAATATTTGTCACATGCTGCTATCCACTGCAAAGTAGAACCATTACAAACATTAATGAAACTCTTGAAACTTATATATTATGTATCCCACAAACCTAGCACATACATGAATATAGCAATAATGCAATGAGGTTCTACTACTATGCATGATCTATATAGTAAATAGGTTGTTATTGTTATTAGATTTAAATCAAAATGGTCCACAAACTTCATGGTTTGAAAATTAAAAAACAAATGAAAGTAAATAAATCCTTCTCGTAACTATCTCTGTATACTGTATTGATTGATAAAATTTTCTGTATATTAGCAGAATCCTATGCAAAGATATACCTGCATCTGATCACCAAGATTGACAACAAGAGCATGAGGTATGACAGGAACTCGGTACCATTTACCATCAATAGCAATTTGGAGACCTTCAACTTGTTTATCTTGCAGGAGAATAGTAATTCCTGATCTATCCGTATGGGGTTTGACACCATGTACCAAATCAGGCCTTGAACATGGGGGGTAGAAGTTAAATCTGGTTCGCATTAGATATCGTTCTCCAAATTGATTCAGGAAACTTTTCTCTTCCAAATTCAGTGACTTTGCGATTGCCTTAAATAGAACTTCCGTCACAATCTTGATCTTTGTAGCATATTCGTCTAAGACCCCCCTGAAAAATGACCACTCTCACCAATCATGACCAAAACTTCCCATTAGAATATGTACCTGAAACCCCTCCCTTACACATCTATATATCATCTTAGAAGTCATAAATTGCAAGAAATAGGTTTATTTACATGCATATGTGAACAGGCTAATAAATACCTGAAATCTTCTGGAATCTGCGGCCAGAGATTTAGTCTTCTTTTGTCTTCAGGAAACACCCTTAGAGACAAGCGATGAGACCAGTCAAGAACTTGCTTGTTTGAGACGACCACATCACTTCCATACCCTTCTGCCTCATTAACAGCTCGAGCATATTTCTGCTTCTCTTGCATTGGTAGTGAAAAGAACTGAATTGCAACTTCACGTATCTCGTCCAGAAGTGAATTCGGAATCCCATGACCAACTGCCTTTAACATCATTTGCAACCACAAGTTCAATATATCCAAATTTAGTATTTCAAATCGGAAAAAAAAAAAAAAAGTGGGGTTGGATCAAAACCTGGAAGCAACCACCAGCAGAGCTAAGAGAAGATCTGAGCTTGGCCAACTCCTGCTCTAAATCCTGAGAAGAAGAGAAAGACTGGGAAAAGACGCTTATATCAACAACAGGAAAAGGACCAAGTGGAGGGGAGGACTCTATGGACCCAAATTTGGTATCTTTAACGATGTATTCAGGTGGTGGCTCCTCCCCTTTGGTTGACATTTCGTGGATGTAGTTGTTTGGTTCTGGTGGAAGGTGATCAGGCTCAACCATGGCTGTTTAAGTGGGCTGAGGACTGAAAAACCAATAAGAGCTAATTTGGAATGGAGGATGTGTTGAATGTGCATTGATAATAATTAATAGTTGATTGTAAAGACCAAACAAATGCTATTTCAAAAAAAAAAAAAAAAAGAAACAAACAAATGCAACGAACCGGTTATTTCTTTATTCTTGTTCTTGTTTTGTTATTTAAAGAACATTTTTCGGGGGACAAAAATAGCATTATAAAATATTGAGTTAAGATTTGGATCACTTTTCAATAAATGGAACAATTGAATCTCAAACTACATATAAAAATATTAAAATACCCTTCTCATAAAAAATGGTTGAAGAGATATTTTGCAAACATCAAACCCTCCACTTGCAAACATCAAACACATCAAACTCTCTACTACTCACACTACACTCTTGATATCGGTCACCATTGGTGTGAATCAAACTGGTGTGAGTAGTGGTGTCATGTCTTGATATGTCGAAATCAAAATGCAAAACACTACTCACACCAAGTGTGATGAGTGTGAATCATACTGGTCATCATTGGTATGAGTAGTGGTGTTATGTCTTGATGGAACAAAACCAGAAGACAAAACACTACTCACGTCAGGTGTGACGAGTGTGAATCATACTTGTCACCATTTGTGTGAGTAATGTTTTGCCTTCTGGTCAGCATTGCTGTGAGTAGGCAAAACACTACTCACACCAGGTGTGACGAGTGTGAATCATATTGTCATCATTAGTGTGAGTAGTGGTGTCATGTCTTGATATGTCGAAACCAGAATGCAAAACACTACTCACACCAGGTGTGACGAATGTGAATCATACTGGTCATCATTGGTGTGAGTAATGGTGTCATGTCTTGACGGAATAAAGTCAAAAGGTAAAACACTACTCACACCAGATGTGACGAGTGTAAATCATACTTGTCACCATTGGTGTGAGTAGTGTTTTACCTTATGGTTTTGTTCCATCAAGATTGAAAAACAATTGAAAAAACGATAACTATCAGCAGAATAACATTGTTCAAAAGTTAAGATACATTACCTATAGTGTAGAAGATAAAAATGGATGATGTGAAGAAGAAAATGAAGATGGATGGTGGCTGGTGCAGAAGCAAATGAAGATGGATGGTGGATGGTGTCACGAAAATGAGAAGAGAGACTAAAAGAGAAATGACAAAAAAGTAGATCTACAAAATAAATAAATGAAGAAGGATGAGACAGTGAAGAAGAAGTAGGGACTGTTGGCGGGAAAATAGAGAGAAAGAGGAAAGATAATGAAAATGTTATTAAGGGTATTTGTGTAAAAAAAAAGGGGGGGCTGAGACACAATTATTAATTTTATTTAAATGAGATAAGAATGTTAGTTCAATATTCTAAAAGGACACCAGCTGACATTTCCTCTTTTTCGAGTTTAGAGACAGAAACACATGACTTTCCATCATTATTTATTTATATAATTAGAGTAAATTACAATTTAACTATCTAGTTGAAAGTGATTATAGACGGAACAACTGTTTCAATGTTATTACAATTTACTTCCCTACCGTTAGTAAGATTCCGTTATATTTAACGGTGAACAGTACCAAAACAGCGAAAAAGTCGAAAATATCTCTGATAATTGAAGTTGATTAGTTGACCAAATATAAAGTCTCCTCTCTCTTCCTCTCATCAGTCTTTCTCATTCTTCCCTTCTCCATCTTCCTCTCTTTTGCTTCTTCTTCTTCTTCCCCTCTTCAGCTTCTTTTTATTCTGCTATTCTTCTTCCTCGAACCCGATCTGGGTTCATCATCTGAGTGAACCCAGTCTAGGTTCATTCGTGAACCCAGATTTGGGTTCATTCATGAACCTAGATTTTTGAGTTCATTCTCAAATTTTTTCTTCAATTTTTCTTCTGATTATTTGAGTTGAACTGGTGATTTTCATTTTGTTGTTGATAGAGTTGAATTGATGATTGTTTGAGTTGATGATTTTTTTAAGTGGTGACTCTGGGTGATTTTTTTATGGTGAATTGGTGAAGAAGATGATGAGTTGAAGTTGGATTTTTGGTTAATATTTAACCTTTTATTTTAATTTTATTTTTTTTATTTTCTTAAATTGATCTCTACCGTCTATCTCAAAATAGATGGTGGAGATCTGGTTAAATTTTTTATTTAAGTTATTTAAAAATTTTTAAAATTTATTTTAAAAAATTAAAAGTAAGGTTAAAAGATAATTTTATCCTTTACACTGTTACTTTTAATCGATAAATGTTAACGATAGGGGAATAAATTACAATAATATTAAAACAGTTGCTCCACCTGTAATCACGTTTTAACTGAGTAATTAAATTATAATTTGTTCATTTAATTAACTAGTTTGACCTAGGAGACAAACAAAAACAAGCAATTTAGCCTTTAATTTGCTTACTGTCTTATTATTATTATTATTATTATTTTGAAATTGCTTATCGTCTTATTGTCTTATTATGACGTTGGGAACGTACAACGATATATCTCAATGTCACTCAACAATTAAAAAAATATATAATAAAAATTAATTTAAATAAAAATCAGAATAAAAAAAAAGGGATCTTTACTATTCGTCTCAAAATGGGTGATGGAGGTCTAAAAAAAATTTAAAAAGAAAAAATTATAATAAATTGTGATATCTATCATACATCATTTTAATAAGTGGAGTAATAAAATAAAAATCCACCAAATTTTATCTCCATCTTTGGAGAGATGGAGATTTGGATCATTATTGCAATGGAGATTTGAATTTTAGTCTCCATCGCGATGGTCTCCAGTGGTGGAGATAAAGGATTTCTATTGTGATGAAAATGAAGGTCTCTATAGCAAGGTCTTCATTGGCAATAAAGATCCTATCTCCGGATCTCTAACGTCAATGGGGACTAAATTTGGGTCTCTATTCATGAATGGAGACTCGAACCTTGGTTTTCAACTTCATCAGATGCATCTCCACCATCTCCACTGTGATGACAATCCTAGTGATAGGATTTGTATCATTGATAGGAAGAGCCCGTCTTTATTATTATTGTTTTTAGTTTTTTCAATTTTTGAATCCTTGGACTCCATCATCCATATTTATGGACAGTGGCCATCCATCCATTTTTGTATTTTAAAAATATTTTTAATTTTTGTGAAGAAATACAAAAAAGGAAGATGAAAAGACCAAAATGCTACCATTAAAATAGGCCGATGTTAGAGTAATAAGGAGGAGATAAAAGAGTAAGTAATAGTTAAAAGTTGAATCCATGCGTAAAAAGAAAGACAAAATCTTGTGGAAGTATAGAGTATTTCTGTTGTACAAGTTAACAGCAGATAACTGATGGTGACATTGGCCTATGGAGATTGATCAACTATGTTTCTGGTTTGACATGTACTCAGGATCTTGAAGGTGAGAATAATTTTTTCATGTGATATGAGTTCAGGAGTTCAGTTTCGAATTCCATTTCAAATATTTTGATTAAGATTATCCGATAGATTTTATGGTATGTTAAAAAAAATTACTTAAAAAAAAAATAAAGTTACAAGTAAACAAGGTAGAGCAGGCATATCCACCAAAAAACAAAAAAAAGTCGTAGAGCGGGGAACCAAAGTCAGATATCAAGTGCACCCCAGAAAAGCTTTCATGTAGGTCCCACAAACGGACAACACAATGAAATATACCGACTTCAACTTAAAACCGGAGCCACAAACCAGAGCTTTCGTGGCCACCTCAAGTCCTCGTGAACACCTTCCATGGCTTCCTTCCCTCTTCTTCGCCACTGACTCTCCACACCAGAAACAAAACCACGCCTCTCTTACACTTTATAACTGGAGAGACGAAAACCAATGGCCAAATTCACAGCCAGAGCTGACAACTTTTCTCTTCTCTCTCACTGTACAAGCTCCAGGAGCTTGGTTTTCAACAACCCCATTTCGTTGAAGCACCGCCCTTTTCATTTATCACCCTCCAACGGCTGCTTGAGTTGTCGGGTTTGGTGTAGCATCAAAGAGGAACAGGAATATGTCGAGGAACAGGAACATGTCGAGAAAGCAGATAAGTTTGATGCAGTGCTTACTGGTCTACGAGTTGATGGGGTTGGTCAAGCGGGTTCGGTTTCGGACTCTGAGGGTGAGTCGGGTCATGCTAGCGGGAATGGAGAAGTGGGGTCTGAGTGGAAGAATATACCAGAAAGATATAAACTTATTGGAACCACTTCGCTTGCTTTTGTTATATGTAACATGGACAAGGTAGTTGCTTTATTTTTTACTTTCTCTTTGGAATTTCTAGAAACAGTTCATGTATTTTTGAATTCAAAACAGGAAGGTGTTAAAAGCGTGTAGTAGATATGAAGTGTGATTGTTTAGTCATTGAGTTTTTGTGTTTTGTGTTGAAAAGATTTTGTTTTGTTCGTTGAATGGTGTAGGTGAATTTGAGTGTTGCTATTATTCCTATGTCACACCAATTCGGGTGGAATTCTTCAGTGGCTGGCTTGGTGCAATCATCTTTCTTTTGGGGTTATGCGTTGAGTCAATTGCCTGGTGGTTGGCTTGCCAAGATATTTGGTGGGAGGTTAGTTTTCATCAGCGTTGATGTTAATTTTTTTAATGTCCCGGTAGCTGAACATGCAATAAGAAGAATTATTTGTAATTGTTGGATCAGATAATGTCAGTTCATTCATAAAAAGAGGAAAAGTATGTTAAGTTTAGTAACAAAAGTAAGGGATTAGTTCGAGTCTCTGGAATTGAATTCGACAAAGAGATTTTTTTAACAATGTTCATATGCACTGGTGAATTAGCATCAGTTTAGATGGACATTTAGTTGCACTTTTTAAGAGGAAAGAAACAAAAATCTAGGATAAAACTAGATGAAGTATTTTCTTTTTTAGGGCCTATCTTCTGAACTACCAGTGTCGGCTTTCTTTCTAAAAATGTACTTGGTCATATGGATTTTATTATACGGAACTTGAACTAGCAGTTTACTCTTTAAATTGAAAGCAAGTCCAATTACAACCGTAGCCAGAGGCTTCTGTTATTTTAGAAAACAATGAGCCCCTTAAAACCGAGTGTGATTAAAGAGGACACCATAGATGGATATCAGTTTGGTTTATTGTAGAAATAAAACCTAGATATGTTACGAATTTGTTGAATGGAAATAGAGATTTCTGCAACAGAGATTTTGCTATGTTGATTTTGGGGGCAACATAGATTATCATGTTTACTTGTTATATGTTGTTGCAGAAAAGTTCTTGAGATTGGAGTACTGACTTGGTCTTTGGCTACAGCACTTGTACCCCTTCTTGCTGGATTTATGCCTGGACTCATTTTGTCGAGGATTTTGGTATGTAGGTTCAAGTGTCCAACTTCTATTGTTCAGTCCAACCTGAATGAATACCTTGTGCAATGTATCTTTTGTGTTACTTGTGATTTTTCTTGCTAAATGGTTATTTTGTGAGCAGATAATTGTTTTCATTTATGGCATGATAATTTGATGAAAACTATCTTTGTTTCATACAGTGATCCTGCTCTAAGTTAAATATCCTGAATACTGACTAGTTTCATATAATGTAACAAGCATTTGTTTTTTGTTTCTTCTAAATCTAGGTTGGAATAGGAGAAGGTGTTTCCCCGTCGGCTGCAACTGACCTTATTGCCAGGCATGTATGACATACAAAGTAGTCTAAAAGCTTGATATTCTGATGAGCTAAATGTTATATATGTTTGCTAAAATGTTGTTTTTATAAAGGTTACTTGGACTACATGGGTCATAATTCCTTCTAATTGCATTATACTTTTTACTTAGTGACGTTTATTTTTGGTTTTCACTGGTTTTAATTCTAAAACTTAGATGTCCCTTTTTTCTGCTTGGCACACTTAAGCACTTTTGGAAACATTTTTTGAAAATGTTTTTGTGGAAATCTCATTTGGGAACTTGGATATAAACAAGTTTCAATATTGTTGCTCTTTCTGGTCTATTAGAGGGTTCACAGTTAAGGAACAAGTGTTTTACTCACACTTTGGTATATATATATCAGTATGTAAATTGTGGCATATATCTCTCCTGGCCACTCGTAGATAATTCAATTTAAAAGTACTTTGGCCAAGAAATTCCTCTTCTAGTTTGTTAAAAGAGTTTCTCTTTCTTTTGTACATTGATAGCTTGGTGTCTGCCCATTTTTCAATTGACAAGCTTTCTCCTATTTCCTGTATTTTCCACTCCAAAAACCTGCTTCCTAACTCCTTAATCATGTACTTGACATGTAGCTAAAATTTTAGTGCCAATGTCATTAATTATTAACTTTCACTTTGTTGTTGTCTAGTATATATGGAATAGTAAAGTATGCTGTTTTAATTTCACTGTTGTTAAATGTTATTGATGTATCGATACTTGTTTTGGCTGCCAATACGATATCATATTACTCGTATAGCTCTGGTTTTAACCAAGAGCCAATATATGGTTCTGTTTTTACTCCACTTAATTGGTGTTTTCCAACTCCACGTGCAGGTTGATACCTTTGGAAGAGCGCTCGCGTGCTGTATCATTTGTGTTTAGTGGACTGAGTGTAGGAAGTGTTACAGGGTACGTTTTATTGGAATGCAGTGTTTGGTCAATAAGGACTTACCTTCATTTGTAGTAAATGCTTGATAGCTAATTTAATCAAGAAGGTTTATGAAATTTCAGGGTTGAACTTCCAACCATTAAGCAATGAACTCATCAAGAAAGCATTACGAAAGATTAGACACTGTATTGATGTTTCCATTAACAAGACATCTATATTTTGTGTTTTTTTAGTGTTGTAAAGAACAATAATTTGTCTTCTTTAACCAGCTGAGGTCCATTATGCATATAGTTGGGTCCATAGGATTTTCTTTGATTGCCTGCCAGAGGGTATATAAATGATTTCTAACTCTTTGTTGCGTATATCTTGCTTCTGATTTATGTATAAGTGAGGCTGAATCTAAAATGCGGGATGGGAATCTTATTTAAGTAATCTGTTAAGGCCTCCTTAATAATACCTGCCAAACCAAGTAAAGGCAGCCATCAAATTAATTTGAGCTCTGATAGTTATAATGTTTGAAAAACATATTCTGTATGAGCAGTTCTATAGAGTTGAATGAGTGCTCAGATTTTGTCTACTAGATGCCTCTCACATTAAAAATTTTTCAGGCTTCTCTTGGCTCCTCCCCTTATTCAAAATCTTGGTTGGGAATCTGTATTTTACATATTCAGCTTCCTTGGGGTGGCTTGGTAAGTTTTTAACAGAAAACTCATAGCATTATGAAGTTGTTTCTGATATAAAACTATGGAATTATTTTCATTCATGCAAAATGAAAATATTTGACTTTTTAATGTTGCAGTCACACTGCTTGTGTGTGTGAATCATGAATAACTTTCTTAATCTATTTAATTTTTGTTGTTGATTTGTATTACTGTTATTATTTTCGTCTCTTCAGTGCATTTCTTATCTAAAGATTTGATTAAGTTTGAGCATAAACTTATTTAATCACCAAACAAAAATGTTGAAGGTTTTCAGGGTTCCAGTTTCTTAAAGAAGGAAAAGCTTCACATGGGGCTGAACCCATTGCACGTGAGCCCTCACAACCTCTTTCTTTTTCTAACTCATCAACACAGATGATCTACGTTGTCTAGTTGAGTATGCTATTAATTCTCTTGATGGGATAATTAATTTTCTTTAGTCAATCTGAAAATCCATCACATAGAATATTTTCTAGTATAACTTTTGAAGAAGTGGGATTGTCATCCTTTTTAACTTCTCTGTGATTAAATCCATGATCAAGCTTGCACTGAAAAGTCCAACAACTACCCAAATAAGGGCTTCAAAACGTGGATAGAAGATTATGAACTTCTCTCCATTGTCTAGGTGAAGTGATTTTGGGAATTGCTTTATATGTTCCTCAAGTGAACTTCATTAATTACCAATTTCCCAGGTGTTATTCAATCAAGCTCATTTTTTTTGGTGCATTATGATAAATAACAGAATTAGTAGTAGATATGTACAAGAGCTGCATAACAATTTGGTGGACTAACTTGGATTCTTTTTGTTCTTTTATGTTTTTTGCATAGTCTCTTGGTCAGTACTTGAAATCACAACATCTGTTTCTATATCAAATTTTACTGGTGTTTTACAATGATTTATTTTAAAGAAATTGTTAGCCTTCATATTTGTTTCACTTTTCCCTTCAGTTCTCACAGTTATGATTGGGAACTTTTTCTAATTTGATTTGACAGGGTCCCAGTCTATCAATATGAATAAATCATGGAATACTTCACTGGAAGAATTCGGTGGATCTTTGAAGGTATGATCTTTCTGTATCTTGAAATTTTTTTGGAACTCCTGGTACTGAAAATTGTATTTTATCATATCGGAAAACCCAGTTTTTGACTGTAGGTGAGTAATAGCATTGTCTTGACGCACCCTCAACCCATCCAGATTGTGGAGGATAACTATTGTTAATGCATAGGAAAGTAATAAATTATACTTTTGAGTAGCTATTTTTGTATTGACCTACATTTTCTTTGTGGCTGTTTTGCAATAGGATGTGCCTTGGAGAGCGTTTTTCAAGAGCCAGGCTGTATGGGCAATGATATATACCCATTTTTGTGGAAGTTGGGGTCACTACGCATGTCTGTCTTGGCTTCCTACTTATTTTAGGTATCATTTTGAATGCTGACCATTATTAGTTTTTTAGTTGGCAATGTTATGTTAATGGAACTTTCCCTTGAAAGTGTGACAACACATTGTGCATGAAGCTATCCCATTCTAACAATTATCTTTCATTTTGCATTCACCATTCATGACATGTTTCAAGGTAAACTAAATAGTACAGAAAGAAAATATCATAATCTTGGTTTATCACGTTAGAAGTTTATAATATCATTGTATATGAAGTGAGCATGCAGTTCACTCTAAAAAACATGATATGGCCTAAATAAGTTTAAATTGAAACTTTGAAGTTTCAGTTTCTAATGCTGTCAACATGATATGGAATGAGACAACTGACCTTTCTTTTCTCATTTTCAAAGTGCATATGTTCATCTTTATTGTTTGTCAACATTTTTAACAGCAGAAAAATGTTACTTGAAAGCATTTAGCATCTGTGATAGATGCATCTTCATTTTCATTTTTTGTACCATTAAATCACAAAGAGATCTAAGTTCTAATTTTCATGCTATGCAGTGAGGAGCTCAACCTAAATTTGACAGAAGCTGCATGGGTAAGCCTAAAAAGATCAATGCCTTTTTTTATCACACTAGCACAATCTTCTAGGTATTCCAGGGAAAATGATTTCACATCTTTGATGCCCCCGGTCCTGTATGCATTAAATGTGCATCATGATCTCATATCAGGCAAGAAAAAATATGCTTGAGGAGAAACATTTCATGGAGTTATTTAACATTTCAACACCTCATATAGGATTGGTAATTAGGCTGGAGGTCCCACATAATTTTTATCTACAGGATAATACGTCTTAAGCATTCTCTAGTATAATTAGAATATGAAACCGTATTCCGCCACAAAATGTTATCTAACACAGCACGTCCAGGATTTTTTTGACTGCAATAGTCCAATATCATTCTCTTGTGGTAATGTTGTGTTGTATTTCTCAAGGGAAATGTCTGACTTCAGCACTGGTAGGCAGCCAATCCTTGCATTCAATCTATAACCTTTGAACTGATGTGCTTATATGATTACTTTAGAACTGCAAGTAACTTGTCTTAGCTTGTTCATTGATAACTTGGAAAATTAACACACAGTAAGAATGCCTAAAAACAGTGCTATCAATAACGGTTTTGGGACTATATAGTGCCACTATTATAATTTATAATATTTGCTTAAGCTACCCTAATTGGAAATAGCTATTGTCATATTTGGGTGCTGAGTTGCTAATATGATTGTTGACTACAGTCCCAGCATTATCTGAAGATAGAAGAAATTGTTTTATTAAAAGTTTAATGTAGACCATCTCAGGTTTCCATCCTTCCTCCATTGGCTTCAGTATTCGTGACTAGCATTGCAGCACAGCTTGCTGACAACTTAATTGCAAATGGAGTTGAAACTACTACGGTATGAACTGACCAAACAAGTACTTCTTTCTGTTCATGTTATTCATGATGGCTTCTTAAAAGGTCCACTATATTCTATTAATTATATTCGTATTGTAAAATAGTGAAGAGTCTGTGTCAATAACAACTTATGTACATCAATATTTGTTTTGTTGTTATATTTTGTACTTTAATTACTAGTGTTGTTCTGAAGTGTGTATAATAATTCTATTGCCATAGTTACAATTGCTACTGTTGCTTCTAATGCTAATGCTTTTGTTGTGTGTCTAGACTTGAATTATTGATGATGCTTGATGTTATGAAAATATATATTTAAAAGTGTCTACTTTGGTTGCCTTATAACAAACTCAATCTTGTATGTTTAGGTGCGAAAGTTTTGCCAAACTATTGCCTTTTTGTCCCCTGCGCTCTGCATGACTCTATCTTCTGTGGATCTAGGATTGCCACCTTGGGAGATTGTGGGAATTCTCACAGGCGGCTTAGCCCTTTCAAGCTTTGCCCTGTCTGGTATTCAACATTTGCAAATTGGTGCCTTTTCATTTAACTAAAAGATACTCAAGTTTAAAACCTTTTCTTTTAAGGTAAGAGACTAACGCTTTCTTTTTCCCTACTCACAGGACTTTATTGTACTCATCAAGATATTTCTCCAGAATATGCGAGTATACTTTTGGTATGCAATGTTCAATCTACTCAGACACTGTGTGCTTAAATTCGAGGTTTTAATAGGTGAAAAGTGAGGCAGTGGCCTTCGATTTGAAATGACAAAAGAAATTAAAAAAAAAAAAAAAAAACTAACATAGACAGTGTTCTAAAAGGTGTTAGGCCCTTATAGGACGACAGTCCAACACCCTAAAATGTGCTGGGCACTAGTTAGTCGGGTGATAACAGCCGGCGGTCAACATAAAAAAATCGATAATGTTTAAAGTTAAAACATGTTGGGTAAGGTTAATGTTAAAGTGTTTTCAAAAACAGAGAAGGAAGCTGGTGTTAATTAATGTTAGTGTTATAGTGTTTTGAAATAGGAGAGAGAGTTGGTGTTGGTTAACGTTATTGTTACAGTGTTTTGAAAAAATAGAAGAAAGTTGGAAGAGGGAATGGAAGGTATCATTGGTTGCTGTGCCCACATGCCAGCTATCATCTCTCTTATATTTTCCTTTTCAAAAAACAAAACCATCTTCTCTCTTTTCTTTATTTATATTTTATGAATGGCTCAATCTCCCCCCTTCTCTCCCAAGTCACAACACCCTCATCTCTCACTTCGAAATAAGAGACACTCTCACTCTTTTGTCTCTCAGTTCGATCTCTCCCTCTCTCTTTTGTTTTTATCTGTCTGTTTGATATCTCCTTCTCTTTCCCTTTCTCTCTTTTCCCTACTTGCCCTATTGCCACTACAATTAAAAACGTGTTTTTTCATTTCCAAAAAAAAAAAAAAAAACCTGTTTTGTTGGCTGAGTTAGAGTGAAAGGTCGCCTCACTGTAACCGCCTGCCTCGGGTGGAAGTCTCCAAGTTTGGCGGTCGTCTGCACCCTTGAGGCGGTCTAGGCGCCCCTTGAAGCAGCGAGGCGCCGCTCAGATCGAATTTAAAAACTATGCTTAATGCCGATGCGGGGTTTGAGGCGGTCGTATACACCGTTTCATTATCGCCTTGAGGCGCCGCCTCTATTCGGATTTTGAAACCGTTTCTGGAATGCCGCGGCCTCGGGTACCTGCACCCGCAAGGCGATCTAGGCGCCGCGTCATGACCGCATTGGGACGCCGCCTCATCGGATTACAAAACTATGCTAGGCGGACTTGCACAGCTGAGGCGGTCGAGGCGCCGTCTGATGACCGACTTGTCCCATTTTTGCTTGAATGCCTCGGGCGCCTGCACCCGCTAGTCAAGGCGCTGCCTCAGATCGGATTTAAAACTTTGCTTGAATGCCGAGGCGGGACTTGAGGCGCTCGTTTTGGGCGCCTGTACTGTCGAGGTGGACGAGGCGCGGCCTGATGACCGACTTGTCCGATTTTGCTTGAATGCCTCGGGCGCCTGCAATCCATCGGCGGTCAAAGCGGCGCCTCATCAGATTTTAATATTTCCTTGACTACCGAGGCGGGGCTTGAGGCGATCGTTTTGGGCGCCTGTACTGTCGAGGCGTGCGCCTCAAATCCAATTTTTAAACTATGCAGTCGGATTTCCTATTAGGCAAGGCGTGGTCGTAAAAATTCATGCTCCTTGGCCCTACTGGATATACTTAATTATATGACTCCTGTACAACTCTAGGTCATTGTCCATGACAGAATTTGAAAAGACACCAGTTCACTAGATACCTTCCATAGAGAGGCATGGTTCTTTTGGTGAAAGCGGACAAAACAATTTGTACTCTGCACTGCACTGCATTTAAGTAGTTTAATCATATCCGCTCCATTTTTTCAGCTTGCCCTTTACAATTGAATACAATTTTTACACCTAGAGTTAGAAGAAGTTACTTATGCATGACATTTGCCACTATCATCAAATATTGGAACCATAACACAAGAAACTATGACAAAATAATAATGCCTACCACTACCGCGAACTCAATCTTCCCTTACATAGCTATTCCAGTATAGGACTTTTTTGCTTAAGCTCTAGGTTAGAGGATAGTTTCATTCATTTGGAACTGGGGTTGAACACTGACCAACACCTTATTTGTTTGGGTATCATTTATGGTGCCTTATGAATTACACTCTTTATCTGTTGAAGTTTGCAGCTATATTCTAAACATTCCTTGAACAATATAGAAAAGTGCCTACTGAACAAAAATATGAGAATGTTGTTTTTGAAAATTTCTTACTCAGGGTATTACCAACACGGTTGGGGCAGTGCCTGGAATTGTTGGTGTTGCCCTCACAGGCTATCTACTTGATTCTACTCATTCCTGGAGTGTAAGTTTCTATAATCCTCCATGGCTTGATTTCTCTACTGGCAACCATGTCTTTGTAGATTTAACGCTTACAAGATTCATTTCTGTTCTGTAGATTTCACTGTTTGCACCATCAATCTTTTTCTATTTGACTGGCACGATTGTATGGTTGGTGTTTGCCAGCAGTAAACCTCAAAACTTTTCAGCAAGGGATTGACCTTTTTTCGGTGCTTTGAGTTGGTTTTTCTTGAACAAGCATCTAAACTAAAGGAAACGTGATTCATAGACATTACTAACTTCATTTCTTCCGCTGTGCTGGGTGGAAATTGACCTCATCCACTGATCAGGTTTGTTTAGCTGTTATATATATCTACAAAGAGGATTATGTATGATTCCAACTATAATATGATATGTAACATACAGTTATTTTGTATATTTTGACCAGAAACTGTTAGTTGGCCAACATATTTGTAGTTCGCTTTTTTGTACGGCTGTTTGTAAGAGCAACCTTCTGTATACGAATTAGAAAGTGAAAACTTTTTTGGAGTACCTCTCTCATTCTCTCTTATTGGGCTTGTGATAGACCTTAAGATAATAGATATGAGATAAGGAGACATTCACACAGTTTGTTTTATATTTTGTTTTTTGTTCCTTGCTGGGTCATTAACTTTAAACCTTCTTAATAACTAAAGAACAGAAGGTGCCAGATTGATGATTAGTGCTTGAAGAAAAAGAATAAAATGCATTTCTTACACTCAAATAAAATAATGGAATAACATATTTTGCACTGTATTCTATCTCTTATTTGATTAATTTTCAATGGAATCAATTTTAATTCGATCTTGGTAGTATACCCTTACCTACATGCGGGGATATCAACGTATGGCATGTGAACAAAGCTAATGGATAAAGGCGCTACCAATATTGGCCTTGCTGAATCTATGAGTAAAGGCTTTAATGGTGGTATGTCTCCTGATGAACTCACACTCAAAATATCTCCATTAAGTAGCATGGTTTGGCTTTGTAGATTTCCATCCTTTGCTGTGAGGTGGTATTCCTCTCTTGTATTTCCATTCACAGAACCTTCAGGTAGCTCAATCACATGCTTTCTATGAGCTTTGTTTTTATGTCTCAAACTCGAGGTATTGTTGAACTTGATGATGGCCTGAGTAGTGGTACTGTTGTCTAGGTTAATCAGAAGTAATGTGATTCCTTTCTGCAAGGAGAGAAGTGCAATCAGGTCAAGAAATTAGTAGACCTACCTGATTGATAACTGTAACTCATGTTCTTCCCCAGAAAATATTAACAGACAATAACAAGATTATGGAAACGTACTGATTGTTTTGCACAATGAGCATAAGTGCGTGTCTTTTTGGTCCCAGAAAATTTTGTTAACAGAACATTTCTTCCCATTAATCTGTGCCAGAGAAGGGCACTGCATAAAGAAAGCACAGTTATCAAGCATTGTCTAATCTTGCCATGATGAATCCATGGAAACCTCTTCTTACAATAACTTTAAAGTTCAGATAAGCCACTGATATCAAACATAAGCAATCCTTATATTTTCTTGTGACAGAAGATGCAAGCATAAATATTAAATAACCTGTAGTAGTCTGGGTTTGGTACGAAGGTCGTGGTGTTGAGTAAACCATAATTTCCTCCAATTAATGTCTGTCTGCAGTATGTTTTTGTATCATGAGCTGATGCCATGCCAAGTTGATCCAAATACCTGTTTGTGATGTCCAAAACCAAAACACCATCAATTAGAAATCAACCACAGAAAACCACAGACTGTGGCTATAAGCTACAACCACCTTACCAGAAGCTAAACACAAACGAATCAGTAACAAGATGATGGCCACTGTTATAAGCCCCTCCTGCCTCACCAACCCATGCAACTGCTGAAGTTGGAGAAGTCTTGATGATGTTCTCAAGCCGACTGAACGTGTTAAGCTCATTATCAAGAGTTGCTGGATCGAGAATTTTTTCAACGAGGTGCTGATCAACTCCTGTAAAATAAAATCGCCAAAGAAAACAATGCAAATTTGTCAAACCAGAATTACACTGTGGAACTTCGGGACTTCAGGAATTCCAATTTCAGGTTTTTCAACCAATGATACCTGGTCCAAGATTGTATATGTGGCGGGTGACCACCTCCAAAGCTTTGCCTGATTTATCTATGAATTCTTTGAACCAATTTGCATCAAAGAATCCTCCGGGCGCTATTATAAGCGGCTTTGGTTCCACATCCCTATAGATATTCTGCACTAGTCTTTGTAAAGAGATTGTATCAGAAGCATATTGATCTGCTGCAACTCTAGTTCCAACTCCACTTCCACACAATTCATTCCCTGAACAGCCACACATAGGAACTATTAGCCGCAACATGTATTACAATATGCAATACTATTTTATAGCTAATCAAGAAATACATTAGAGTTCAGGTTTTCGCATAGAGCGTTAATTTTTAGTATTATTGATGATCATAAACAGTGTGCGTTCTTACCCACTTCCCAACCATAGATAGAGTAGTTCTTTTGAACTGTATAACGTATAAGAAATTCAGCATTAGCGTAGTCCCAAGCTCCTATGGCACCACTAGAATTGATAGTCCTCCCGTTGAGAGCATTTAATCCGAAAATAATCTTTGCCCTGAGTCAAACATAAGGACAATTGAACGATTCAGATTTCAACATAAAACGCTCATAGTAAACAAGAAAAGAAATGAAAGCGTGTGTATCCTACCCGGATTTCTTGAAGAAAGCATTCAGTTCATCCCATCTATGCATTGGTAAACATCCCTGAGTGAAACCAAACATTTGTGATTCATTTTTGACAAATTGAACACAGGGTTGCTTATTATCTTCATATATGACCTTGTCCTGCAAGCTACCACCCAATCTAATCTTCAACGGTGAAAAAGCTGCAGTGCAGTATCAACCAAAAGTACATTTTAGGCACCCACATGAAAGATTAGAGAACTTGTAACTAGGAAGAACGTTGTTAATTAGCTTGCAGAAAAGATGCAAAAAATGTTTTACCTTTTATTGCATTCAAGAATATAACGTTGTTAAGATCCTGCAAAAAACGAAACATCAGACATCAGAATCCATCGATTCAATTATCATATAACTCTCATATATTCCCATTTGCATTCTTTTCCATCTTTTTAGGAAAAAATCATAATTGGATGGAAAAACATTCATACTCTAAATTCCCAGCAATCATGGCTAGGCCTGGTAGCTAACATTATATTATCATATAAAAACTAGAATGTTTTATGTAAATTTTGTAAAATTATCTGCATTTCATCACTTAATGTTCCCTTAATTTAATTAATTAAAGGGTTATACAATTGAAACAACCTAGCTTCAATTTTCAAATGTAAAATCTCATAACACACAAATTTCATTATATATGTATTGTTAAAAATTTTTAGAATGTTCAAGAAGTCTAAGTAGTCCACTGCCACCATGGCATTTAATAGAACTTCTAAAATTCACTTATTATTTTTTTTTAACTAAAAAATTCTATTAGATTTCATTTCCCAAAAAAGAAAATATTGCAGTTGTTTCAACTAATAACAGTGTCAAAACCTGTAACGACAGTATAAAATTTTTGTGGGAATGCAAAGGACATATGTATCCATTCAAAAAATTAAACCAAAAAAAAAAAAAAAAAATGAACCCAAGTACCAATGCAACGCCAGTCACCAGATGCAGAAACCAAAAGGAGTAAAGAAGAAGAAAAAAAAAATATATATATATATATAAAATTGCCGGAATATCGTTAAAGAGATCTGAAATCTCCATCTAAATCTAAACATGCTTCAATGTGAATCCTTGACAGCTATAGACCTTCTAACATACATGTCTTGAAACAGAAAATGAAGAGAAGAGAAGCAATACCAGATTGAGGAGAGAAGCTCTGCCCCAGCTACACGTACCGTAATCACATTTCTCAGGAGGCCACCAGTCCAAGGTGGCGCAAATGAAATCATCATCAATCCTTCCTATAACCCTTTTTGCATCAATGTAAACACTGCTCTCCTCCCGTGACTTCACAGAAACCAAGCTGTAGCTCAATATGACAAACCAAAACAACCACCCCATTAACCAAGAATGAGAACCCATTTCTGTAACTCAACTCAATGTCCAAGATCTGATGTTTCTCTCTTTATAAATGAGCCATGGCAAGTGCAGGTGAACACACATACAGATCAGCTAATGGAGGCAAAAGACAATGTTTGTTTTATATAAAGTGGGAAAACATTATTATCATTTGTTGTAATTTTTCTAATAATAAAATAATATAATAAATGCATCAGTGGATACAAACAATCTATAAATAACCAAATGCAATTATGATGCTAACTTTATCTAACCTTACTGATCAAAGAAAGCTATCTATGATAACAATCTAAAAATCTTTTAATAATCATCTTTATAATCAATATAAATTTAAATTGAATGAGCGCTTAAAATAGATATACGTGGATGTAATAAAGATACTTTAACTTTACGTTTGGAACATAGCATGACATACGAGTTAAGAATAGTGTAAGGTTTGTTGTTATGTGGGTCCAATTGGGGTTTGCCTATCTAATAGAATGGTGTTGTTGAGTGCCGTTTCTGGTTTCATTTTGAGAATGTGGGGACCATGCATGTTCGTTTTTTTTTTAAAAACGGGTGGGTTGGACTTAAACCCGAGAAGCAGTCTGTCTGACACATTTTAGATTTACATAGGTGGTGGTCAAGCGTCGAGACTTTGGTCGGGCATGGTTGCCTCCTAAATTAAAACTATAAAGGTTGTTGAACAAATCTGATTCATTTAAACATTATTTGGAGAAACAATTATATGTTAGTATTATTTTATTTTTCATATTTAATTTGAAATGAATGTTACTGGATATGATATGATAGGGTGCACGTGAACCGGATATGTCACAGATCTTCTTCTAATATATTAAAGTATATTGAGGGTGGTCGTACCCACGAAACGATCTAAAGCTTAGGTTCCAGTACATAAGTCAAAAGACTTTGATGACCTTAATGATTACAAGCAACTCTTTAAAGAAATTCATATATTTTCATGTCATCAGGTCTTTCAAGTTTCAACAACACCCACAATGGTGAGTAGTAATTTATTTGTATTTTCAAGAACACAAACATGTTACATAGTTGTATCACATTTTAACATAATACTGTTAATATTAGTTGAACGACTTTTCTTTATGACTATACTTATTCTCTCTCTCTCTCTCTAATTTAAAAATTTTTATCCACTTTGAATTGTTATACATTAATTAGTCTCTATCACATTATTCAACTTATATCACATTATGAACCCTAAATAATGCACGAATATAATAAAAACACAATTTATTAATTTTCTTTAAATAAACTATAACTATATAAAAAAATTTATCATATAATTCGGTTTATTGTTTAACTCAAAAACATTTATCATTATTATACAGAAGTTTTGAAATCAAATCCCGCTTGATGAGAATTTTATTTTTTATTTTTATTTATTATGGTATATTTTTCTTACATAAATATATAAATATTATCTTAATTTTAAGAAAATATATTACGCTGCCATTTAATAACTTACTATTTCATCACAGATTGAAATTAATAAAAGTGCATCCTTTGCAGTCTGTCCATTGATGCCATTATATATATAATTACCTAATGGATACTGCATTGAGTGTAAACAAAGGTTTCTAGCTTTCAAAGTAGACTCCGTTGTTTTAGGTATCTTCTATCTCCCACCTCAAGATCCTCATAAAGATGGATCCATCAAAACCTAATCCATTTGATGTGTTGGATAGACATGCTTTGCCTTGCCTTACCAAACAGGAGACAAAGCAAAGCAAGAGACAATTGAAGAGAAGTCTTGTATATGGTGGAACTTAGTTATATCTCTACCTAATACATTTCTAATTTCGACAATTTATCATTCTCTTATCTGTCAACCACTCACTCTCCATAGCTAAACCAATCCCTTAATACAGCATAATCCCTTTAGTTATAATGTCAACATTTTCATTAATTTCCCCTTGAATTCTAGTTTAGTAATTAAGCAAATTCTTAATCGAATGGAAATACTAAACGGATATGTTAATTGATGGTATCAACTGTTTTAATAATATTATCATTCAACAAATTAGCTATACTTTTTTCGGATATACTCTTTGAAACGTGGCAAGTAGAAAGTGTAATAATGAATAATTATTATGGTATCTTAAGAATGAATTCATCTTACAGTCATTGCTTAGCTGAGATGATTAAGTTAAATGTACAAGTTCGATTGGTTCAAGTCAACCTTATGGGTGGCCAGTCCCATTCTAGTGCCCAGTAAGAACCATTGAGTCAGACAAAATGGGGTTTTCAAAATGAAAATGAAATGTATATTTAGGGATTATGATTAGGTTGATTTTGAATCTCATCATCATCATCTTCTCCATTATCACCTAATATTTGTCCTTGGTGTTGTTAAATTCCTTTGAAGGATTTGACCCATTTTTTTTTTAAAAGGTTGTAGTAAGACTAAAGTCTGCATGATGAGGAATAACCCTTTTTTTAATTGAAAGCAGAAAACACAAGCAAAAATTATTTTAATTGAAGCTAAGAAACAAATTATTTTAAAATGATTCCATAGAAGACTCCATGCAGATCCTTACACTTTCATCAGTAATCTATTTATAAATGCAAAGGTGGTCGAACAAGTTAATTAGCAGCAGTCAAGCCAAGTCAGCAGCAGTTAATTAATTAGTTGATGTGTTACAACTGTGTATGTATTAACACTCGATGAAGCCAAGATGAGCAAATTCACTTTACAAAGTCTCTGTAATTTTTTTTCCCTTAGTTCTTGACATCTTACAATAAACAACTGCCGATTGCATCCCCTTTTATTTCAAAAAAGTTCACGATGAGCTAAATCTTTTGACCTTTTTCTAATCAATAAATTTTTCTAGTATCTTGTATGTTTAGGAAAAGAGAAAATGAAAAATTGGATATATTTAATATTAGATTCAAGTTATAATGTTATTGGTAAGGCCTAGGCCTAAACACGGTCTCTTCTTGTTTCAGGCCCAGGATCTTTTTTCTTCCACGACAGATGAATATATATATATTTTGAAATAGAATATTTTCTAGTTGTTATACATGGTATTTGGACAAATTTTTTTCAGGGTGACAGAAACTTACATACAGAAAGAAAAAGGGGTCTCATGATCAACCAATTACAAGTTCATTTTTCTAATTGATAGTAGCTGATTCTAAGTAACTCGACTTGGCATTGATTAACTATACACTTAATTTATACATAGTGTTAGGTGCAACTCAGTTGAGAACTAAGAAAAGGTGAGTAATCTTATATTTTTGCTGAAACAACTGTATTTTTTTCTCAACATTATATTCTCTCTCTTACGTGAAATGGACCAAACTGAGATCCATGCAATGTGACATTACTTGCAAGCAGCAAGATCAATATATGGCATGTGAACAAATACAATAGAGAGAGGAGCAACCGTTATCGCCTCTGTTGAATTTACAAGTAAAGGCTCTAATGCAGGTATGTCTCCTGATGAACTCAAACTTAAAATTTTTCCATTAAGCAGCATGGTTTGGCTGTGCAAATTTCCATCCTTTGCTGTCAGATGGTATTCCTCTCTTACATTTCCATCAACAGAACCTTGAGGTAGCTTAACGATGTTCCTTTTATGAGATTCGTGTTTATTTTGCATAGTGGAGGTACCGTTGAACTTGACTTTGGCCTGAACAGTGGTGCTATTGTCTAGGTTAATCAGTAGTAGTGTGATTCCTTGCTGCACAGTAAGAGATGCAATCAGGTGACGCGAAAAGTACAGACCTATTTAATTTATAACTGCAGTATGGAACAAACTTATGTTCTGCGTTCTGAGAAATATCAGAAGACGAAACAAGATTACAAAAGCTTACAGATTGTTTTGCGCAATGAGCATAAGCGCGTATCATTTTGTTCTCTGAAAAGCTTGTTGATAAAACATTTCTTCCCATTAATTGGTGCCAAAGAAGAGCACTGCAATAAACAAAGTATCGTGATCAAACATGGTCTAATACTGGCCTCATGGAAACCTATTCAGAAAATAAACATTAGCAATCACTGGAATCAAACAAAGGTTGCGAGCTTTATTTCTTGTTTGGATATGCGATAGGCCCAAAAATTTTTAATAACCTGTAATAATCCGGGTTTGGTATGAAGGTCGTAGTGTTGAGTAAGCCATAATTTCCTCCAATTAATGACTGTCTACAATATGTTTTAGTATCATGAGCCGATGCCATCCCCAGTTGATCCAAATACCTGTCAGTCACGTCCGAAACATCATTTATTAGAAATTAGCCATGGAAAACTAAAGACTTTGATCACAAAGTGTATAAATTTACCAGAAGCTGAACACAAATGCATCAGAAACAAGATGGTGGCCACTGTTATAAGCCCCTCCTGACTCACCAACCCATCCAACTGCTGAAGTTGCGGAACTCTTGAGCGTGTTCTCAACCAGATTGAACTGTTTAACGATACCATCTAAATATGATGGATCAAGAATTTTTTCAACTAGGTGCTCATCAACTCCTTTGAAAAAAGAAAAAGAACTTGAGTATGTCAAATTATGACACACTTTGGAATCTTGGGACTGCAAAAATCTTAAAATCAGATTTTCAATTAATGTTACCTGGCCCAAGATTGTATATGTGGTGGGTGACCACATCTAAAGATTTGTGTGAGTTATCAATGAATGTTTTAAGCCAATCTGCATCAAAGTTTCCTCCAGGTGCTATGATTAGTGGTTTAGGATCCACACCCTTATATATATTCAGTACTATATTTTGCAGACTAATTGTATCAGAAGCATACTGATCTGCTGCAACACTTGTTCCAATTCCTGTTCCACTCAATTCATTCCCTGAACAGCCAGAGATTAGTACTATTAGCAAATATGAACATCCATAATTACTTCAGCCAGAACATATATTACAATATTTAATACTATTTAAATCTAATTAACAAATTAATCATACTTCTGATTTTGATAAAGTTTTAATCTTTCGCATTAATGAGCATGATCAAAAAGAGTGTGTTCTTACCAAGCTCCCAACCATGAATAGAGTAATTCTTTCTGACTGTATAACGAATAAGGGATTCAGCATTAGTGTAGTCCCAATCTCCTTTGGAAGGACCATCAGGCTTTATAGTCCTTCCAGTGAGAGCATTTAAACCGAAAATAATCTTAGCGCTGAATCAAATGTAAGGACATTTTAATACTCCAATATTCAGATAAAAAATGCTCAAGGCAAACAAGAAAGGAAATGAAATCAATCTCTACCCAGATTTCTTGAAGAAAGCATTGAGTTCATCCCATCTATGCATTGGTAAACACCCCTGAGTGAAGTCAAACATTTCTGAATCATTTTTGGCGAATTGAGCACAGGGTTGATTATTATCTTTTGTATCATATACCACCTTATCTTGCAAGGTTCCGCCAAGTCTAATCTTCAATGGCGAAAAAGCTGCAGTGCAGTGCAGCATCACCAAAACGTATATTTTAGGCTCTCATATGATTGACTAATTAGGAAGAATGATGTTATCAACTGACTTAGTAAAAGCAAAAATGCCTTACCTTTTACTGCCTTTAAGAGTATAGTGTTGTTAAGATCCTGCATGAAAGATATGTCAGATACATTTCAGATATCCTACCTCTAATTACATCTGCTTTTTCTTCTCTTAGTTTCAATTGTCTTCAGTTGTACTCTTCTGTGATATTCAATTAATCTTTATGTTTCTCTAAACTATAAGGCTTCTAACTAACATCTTCACTTCATGAAATCATCTCATGAAACAAAAAAAATATCAAAAGACAAAAAGGAACAGAAGTCAGAAGAAGAAGCATTACCAGGTTGAGCAGAGAAGCTCTGCCCCAGCTGCATGTACCATAATCACATTTCTCAGGAGGCCACCAGTCCAAAGTGGCACAAATAAAATCATCATCAATTTTTCCAATCACACTTTTCCCATCAATGAAAACACTACTCTCGGAGTCCTGTGAATTTATAGATAGGAAGCTGTAGCTTAAAATGGAAAACCAAAAAAACAGCCCCGTTAACCAAGAATGAGAACCCATTTCTATTCTCATCTTAATATTCAAACTGTTTAAAGTTCCTCTAGGAATGTCAAGCGTGCCAGTGGAGACTAAAACAAACATATATAAACTATACAGAGATTATAGTTTAGATTTTTGTGCAGAATTTTGTGAGAGGTGGTGCAAGGTGGGACCATGATTTTGATATCTTCCCTATCAAACAAGGACTTTCATTTTCAATCTGTGGGTGCGTTTCACTTGGAGAGAGGGGACCGGACAAAAGTGTAAGGTCGAATCCGAGCAGGAAGCATGGACTTTGCTTTGCTATATTCCTTAAACAAAACAAGACTTGACTTCAAATAATACACCATGTAGAGACTTGGTATGCGATCCTTAACTGATATAAAGTTTTTATCTTTTTATTGTATTGTATTTGTAGCTATTCACCATCTTGGCTGATGAGATTTCACGTTATTGGAAAGAATGTCTCAACTCTTATGAAGAGGGAGTAAATCAAACACTATTTATGCGTTCTAGACATTTATGTATTTTGACAATAAACTATCTACACAAGCTGACTACCGATACAAGTTATAATATGTGTTAAGTGGAGATTGAATCCTCAACCTTTTAAAGGATGAGAATGTACACAAGCACCTATGTTAAAAGAGAGAGTGTTTTTAGATTAACTGATGATTATATAAAATATATAAATAAATAAATTGTTTCTTTCCCTAAATATCTTTTCCGTCTAGAAGGACAAATAACCCGTGTGGCAACAGCCCACTAGGTGCTTGAGTGAATCATATTATAAGTTCAAGAAAATTCATTTATATTTGAGTCGATCCGTTTTGTCATTGACAAGCTTGCCTTGCCAATCAGAATACGAAAAAGTGGAAACTTTTTTGGTTGCATCTGAAGACTGACCTCATCTTGCAGTCATTGCTTAACCAAGAAGTCCAAGTTATATTCTGTCCCCTTCTAGCGCCCAGTAAAAGCCCTTAAGCCGGACAAAATGGGGTTTTCAAAACAATAATAAAATGTGTTTTCAAAGATTATGATTAAGTTTGATTTTCAATGTTATTTTCTTCACCATCACCTAATATTTGTCCATCTCCTTTGAACAAACACAAACCAAATCATGCATAATGAGGAATAACCCTGATTTTATTGTTCTGTTTTAATTTTGAAATCATAATATGACTAAGAAAAATAGTCACAGGAAAGAAACAAATTATTATTTTATAGACTGCAATTATGTTGATTGTAGATGCCATATAAATGGTTACACTTTCATTAGTACTCTCTTTTTGGCAGAATTATTGTCAACAACTGCTAAATGTATATTTTTTCTATTAGAGAGCTTATATATTATTATTGGATAATTTTTTTTTTTTTGAAGTTTTTAGGTTAGATGGTGATTAACATGCTAGTATAGCTTGATTTGTTCAGGAGTCCTGGATTTAAATCTCCATGTGATAAAATTTGAATTATTTATTTATTATATGAATTTATTGTATATTCATTTTATGCTTAGGTTTTAACCACACGGCAAAGTAGCTCTTTGATCTTGCAAGTGAGGGGGCGTATTAAAAAGCTTATATATTATTAGCAATCTTTTATTCACTAACTATTTGTTAAAGACAGGTCATAAGTCCAACAGCTAAGCATTTTTCTACCCATCTGATCAAACTTCAGAAAATTATTGTTCCAAAACTCGCTATTTTTTAGTTGACTGGTGATCCAGTGAGCAGTAAGTAATCGGTAACTTGACGGGTAATCGACGAATACTTGGAAAGCATTATTTGGGGGAGAAATTATAATTTTTGAAGTCTGAAATCTTAATCTGATATTTTTATAAATGTCAGGGGTCATGATCAAATTATCCTGACCCTATTTAAAGCTCATCGGTTACCACTCATCAAACTCACCTCACAGTCAAATGAACCACTCTCTCAAAACCCTCATATTTTGTCTCTCTTTCTCTCTCCTTTCTCCTTTCTCATCTTTCTTCTCTCTCTAATACATTGTCGCCTTTATCATTCAAGTAAGCCGTCGTCGTTGCCGTTTTGAGATCATGAATTGCTGCCATCACTAAAGTTGAAGCCACTACTCTTCATCGTTGTCGGCCATTTCAAATCTCCTTCTCTCCTATGCGAACTCAGCTGTTCTCCTTCTCCACCAATTTAAGTCTCCTTCTCTCACTCTCTGTGTCGTCAATATCTTCCTTCAAGCAGTCGCCGTTGTCTTTTCCCTTTAACTTGTCACCGGCAACAAATTGTGAGTTTGATTGTTTCTCTAATTTTTCTTTAGTGTATGGTGTGTTGTCTGTTTTGTTGGGATTATTGGGTTTTCGTAAATTTTTAGTGGTGTTTGGGATGATTTTTGATTGGTTTTGTGATGGTTGGACTCACCGAGTCAACCTAGTTGAGTTGAGTTGAGTTGGGCTGATTATCCATCTACGACAAGCGGGACCTCCAATCTAGTAGTTTTCGGATCGGTAGAGTGTCGATTCGTGAAAACTCGACGAGAACTCGACAAAACTCGTCGAATTTTTAAACACTGAAGAAATTATTCTTTCTCTAGTCAAACACAAAACTCCTAATTACTCAATTTAGTACAATTGGACTACCTTCTGCAATACTGGTACAATAGTCTTTGAGTGGCAATATTTCCACCCCTTAAAAATGGTATGCACACCCCAAATTAGTAATTTTTTTTTTTAAGTATACAATATTACCCTTAACTAAAATGACTAAATGGGTAAATATTCCAATTATTAATTAAATTATCATATATATCTTCAACTTTTTTTATCTCTTTCAATCCTTAATTTTTCTCTTTATTACTCTTTCAAACCCTAACTTTTCTTCATCAAAAATTGAAAGTCTACAATCATTTATATAATCTTAATTTAGTCATAAAAAATATTGCCACACATTTAATCACAATATCAGTATATTCTATTCTTTTGTTTGATTTTCTCACAAATCAAACAAAACGGTCATTCCTTTCTTTCAATTTCTTTATCATATCAGAAAATATGCAAAAGTGTATGCTTCAAATTATCCAAAAACTACATATCTAAATTATTATTCATAATTTATCATCAAAAAAGTGTTACTTAGGGTTCTATAAAATTAGCTGATAATTATTCATGCAAGTCTTATAATATACAAAATTAGGGCTTAAGAGAGTAAAAAGGGTTTATGACACTTTAATCATAAAAATTAAAAGGGTTCATCATCAACCCAAGCTTTAATTATTCATGCAATCATAATTTAATTAAAAATTAGCTGATAATCATTCATATAAGTGTTATGATATAAATAAAAAATTAGAGCTTGAGAGGACAAAATAATTAAATAGATGTTATTTCATACACAAATATCTAATTAAAAAAAAAAAAAGTTAATGGGTTAAATGAATTTGTGTTAAATTATTTGCTTAGTATAGATCTCGTTTCATGTAATCTATACTAAGCAAATAGGATTCTATTAGTCTGGATCTCCTAATAATGTCCCATCAAGAACGGTAATAGCTCTCCCTGAGTGAAGATAATTATGAATATTAACAAACTAAATAAATTATTAGTGAAGGTGAGAGATGTTAACCTTCATTAAACTTAATAACCTTCGGAAAAATGGTCCAATAGAATAAGGACAAATATTCGAGCACTCTCACACACATCAAGATGCTTAAAACATAAATCATGTCTCCTTGCGAAGGTAATTTATCTAATTAATTATTCTTAATGATACAGATTATTAAGAAATATGGACTGACTTAAGTATCAGAAGATGTTCCCGGGGACAAACCCCTGGGTCATCCTAACAAAGGTTTTATGTGTTTTGCAAATCATGTTGTGGAATTTAGCTAAGGTTGGCTATTGCACAAAGCAAATGCTCGATGAGAGATACAGCTGTCTTTTGAGCCATCTCTTGCCGCAATAAAGGTGTATTTACAAAAATATATACAATAAAATTAAGAGGAAAAAGTAGTCTTGGTATTAATTGAGGTTTAAAAATAAATTTTTTATTGGGTGTACATATTATTTTTGAGGGGTGGAAATATCGCCAATTTTAACGGTAAATATTGGCCCAAATTATTCCTATTGTACCGATTTTTTCCTCCACTCCTAAAAGACTATGAGTGGCGATGTTTTCATGCTTCAAAAAGGGTATGTACACCTAATAAAAAAGTGCACACTCAATAAAAAATTTAAATTTTTTCTAATTTATTTTTAAACCCCATTTAATACAAATACTACCCATTTATCTTAATTTTATTGTATATATTTTTGTAAATGCATCCCTTAAGTCAATCACAAACAAACTATAATATGTATTAAAAATAGATTTAGTGTAAATTATTTTGTTGTCACTTGTTAGGGAATTTTCATCTTATTATTTATTTTTTTTTAACACCTTCATTGTATATGAAACGAAATCTATGCTGAGCAAAAAGTTTTCATATATTTAACACAAATTCAAATTCATCAAGACTATATGTCAGGTGAGCTAGAATAAATTATTTAAATTAATTTTTTAATGATATGAAAATATTTTATAAATTAAAAAATGTGGGTATATATATAGAGGAGATATAATAAGTCTTATTTCTCAAAATTCATATTATAAATAAATATGTTAACGAAAAATGAGTAAAAGGACTAAAGAAAATTAAAATAATAATAATAATAATTGCAAGCAATCAAACACAATTTAAAGTTACTTAAATGATTAAACTTGTCAATTATGAATTATAGAATAATAACATTACAACATTAACAATCTTTCTTTAAATAAAAACAATCTACATTTTGATAATTATAAGTACTGCCACATTTTAAATTAATGAGTACATTAAAATTTTAAATTCTAGCAACACATTATGTAATTAATATTATGATAAAAGGAAAAAAAAAACGTGAAATATCAAAAATTCAAGTAAAATTTCATATTTAATGTTTGAAATAAAATTATTAAATATGTAATATTAAAATAGAAATGTAAATATAAACAAGAAAATACATACAATAGGTTTGGAACAAATATATATTCATTTTGATATCAAAAGAATTAATAAATAAAAAAATTATGTATTAATAAATTTTAAGATGGATAAAGTTTAATAATTATAAATTTTTTAGGTGGGCCAGCCTACGTACGTTTTGATAAGTGTTGGCCTAGGGGGTTTCCTTTAGACCACTTCTTCCCTCCCTTGATCAAGAACATTGCAGGTGCATCATCACCACCAACCCTGACCGTCCGTGCTCGCTACGTCCTTAGAAATTGAAACAATTAGGTACTGGATATTCAATTCTCCTAATTATTATTAGTATTATTTTTTTTTGGGAAAGATTCAATTCTCCTAATTATTGTATACCGTATATGAAAGCTTTTATATATTTATATTTTGAATTTAAATTGGAATCGTTTCCCAAATGAAGATGTATTATGTTATACTTAAAAACATGCTATCTGAACATCGATTGTTTAACGGGATTGAATTCGAATCCTAAGAACCCTAGTACTTAGAACAAAGAGAATAATGGACTTACGTATCAATCCATGATGACAAAAGAGGTATATTAGCGCATATATAATCGTTGGAACTTAATGTCGTATTTGTTGCGTGGGTTAGAACTGGGATAAGATTGCTTTTGGTCCAAACCCACATTTGGTATGACCCTTCACTAAGTTAACCCGTTACTAATGTTATCCCACTAGTTTGTGATAAATCCATCTCATTTGCTCAGTGGGTTAAAATACTCCAATTTGCTTGCTTGTTCTCCTTCAACTCGAGCCTCGCCGTCGCCTTCTTTGTCGTCATCTTCATTCACCTCTATTACCTCTCTCCTTTTCCCTCCGCACATAGGAACTAATCCTCCTTCTCCCTCCCCTCTCTCTCCTTCCCCTACGTCTCCGTCACGCTCTTCTGCACTCACTGTTGCTGATCGCCTATTTTCTTCAACGTTGTCACCATCTTCTTCGGCATTGCCGACATCTTGTTTGCAATCCTTGATCGTCTAGCTTCTTCAGATCATATTCATCATTGTTGATCACCATCTTCTTCGGCATTGTCAATTGCTAAGAGAGGAGGGTGGTGGTAGAGGAGTTAAGGGACGGTGGTCCAACATTATTTTTAATCCAAATATTGGTGAAATTTGTGAAAAGTCCATAAAAAATTGCTTTCAAATCCAAATTTGTACCTACTATTTTTAATCATATTATACATTTAATCAAACATGAGATAACATCTCATTCAATTCAATCCTATATAAATAATCCAATTCTATCCCGTGCACCAAATAAGCCCGAAAAGTTTAAGTTTTTAGTTAATTCTTTCCAACATTTGGCCCATGTAAAGCAAAAGACTTTTTCTTTTGTGAGCACAAATTGGAAAAAACACATACAACAGAAAATCAGTAGGACTTAATAAACATCAAAAATCAATCCACAAGTATGGAATATATGACAACGAAGTTATTATCCTACTGCGAATGTTTATATTTTAATAAATCTTTTGTTTGAGGAATTCATAAAAGACAACAATTTAAGTCAGATATCAAGACAATATGAATTAATAATTTTTTTTGTCGTAATATCTTTCTATTTTTATAAAGACTTCAGACAAATTAAAATTAAGATATCAAAAGAGCAAACAAGACACAAGATATCAAACATATAGAGACAAGTTTTTTCAATAAAATACATCAGTCATACGATATTTAATCAATTTGAAGGAACGCACAGATCATGAAGTACCTGAGCCATACCCTTAGCAACTGCAAAAACGTCTATCGAATTATAGTATTTATTGTTATCAACTTTTTCTTGCTCCATCGAACCCAAATTTTGAATATACATATTAAAATTATTATAATCATGCGATTTAAAAGAGATTTACCTCATTTAATTGTGTTTTTTTTTCAAATAAAGAAACTTTCATTAAGAGCCCAAAATGCTTGGAAATAAAAGATACGTTTACAGATTCCCAAATCTACTCCTCTTAAGGACCAAACAATGAGGACTACTAATTTATGTGCTAAGTGATTTTCTGATCTAGAAATGGCTTGGCAACTCTTAGCACCCACAACTTTCAAAGATCTCTAACATCCTCAATCATTTAATTAATTGGTTTTACAATTTATATTTTATTGATTTATGTGTGAAAATTTTTATTTTTTATGTTACTAATGGAATATGCAAAGCTGCTTTCTTTTTTCTTTTTGATAAATGCAAATTATAATTGTTAACATTATGTAAAATATTAAACGACGGTAATTGATATATTAATTACAGCTCACTTATCGTATAAAATAAAAAATTACTTTTCAATTGCATCTAACCATTGAAACAATACTGAAGACTCAGTAAATTGGAAGTGTATATATATACAGGTAATTTAATCCCACGGAATAGTGAGTTTCTGGCTTTGTTCTTTACACCATATGTCAATGATCAATAACCCCGAAATTTTAATTACATTGGCGTACATATTCATATGTACAAAAAAGGTAACAAAAAGTAAGTTTCTCTATAGTACTAATGATGTAGATAATCATGAAAAGGTTCTCTCTATTTTTTTTTTTTAATTGAAATATAAATTTGAGATTTGAAGAGGACTAATAACTTGTGTCACGTGTCACCTCAAGTCTTAAATATTATAGTTGAGTTATTTCTTATCAGATTAAACTTTTAAGTTTGATAATAACTAACTTGATATCGGAGCATGGAAATCTCTAGTTCAAACACACTCGCTTTCTTTTCTCTAAAAATTTTCTCATTATACATATTATACGATAGGGAGCATTTAGCATGTGTTTGATATCTGTCATTTGTACATGTTACACATAAGAGAGCGTGTCACATGTCAACCTTAAATATTAAATACTATAGTAAGAGAGTAAAGGGCATTTAGCACGTGTCCGATATCTATCATCTATCCACATTACATGTAAGAGGGTGTTTCATGTGTCAACCTTAAGTCTTAAATACTATAATTAAACTTTATTATATTAACTTAAACTTTTGAGTCAGATGATAACTAGTAACTTGAATCGATAATGTTAATGTGCGGTTGTGAAACTATAATGGTTTTTTCTTCTACTTCGCAATCAATAATAAAAAAATTTTCAATAATAAAATTTGGTACCCGATTTTATTGACCAGGTTTTATTGGGCAATAAAATTCGGTACCAAATTTTGTTGCCCATTAAAATTAGGTTGTCTTCGACGCTATATCTCACCAAAAATTTCTATTTTTAAGCCAAATTTAATTCTAAACATCAATACTCAACATTCAAAAAAAAAAAAAAAAAAAAACTTAAAATAATTCTAACAAAACTCAAACAATCACTAAAGAAAGCCAAATAACATGTACCATAAGGAACTAGAAGGTGAACAAGGTAGGCATGGGCAATTTGGTCAAATTGGATATATGATGTGATTAATTTGTTTAAGGGGCTAAAAACATATTTTTGTAAAAAAAATAAAAATTTCATTTTAGATTAGGCTTTTTGTAATTCCCACCTTTCTTTTTATTTTTTATTTTTATTTTCTGGATTGAATATGCTTAAACATTAAAATATTTTAATTTCAATGACTTATAAATTGAATAAATTTAAATGGAATCCATTTAAATTTGGATTTTTTTTTTTACTTGAATACCCCTAAACTTTTATAATAGACTAATGCTATATTACCAAAAAATTTATCCAAATTTATAACCTAAATGATGTGATAAATTTATGTATAATTACCACAACATCAATATACCATCCCAAAATTAATGTGTTAGATATAAATCAGTTTGTTATATTATTTAGGCAATTTTATAAAAAGTATGACATTATTCTTATGAGTAATGCTACAATATCCAAAAATTTATTCAAATTCATTATTCAAATGATGTGACAAATTTATGTATGATTACCATATCATCAATGCATCATCCCAAAATTAATGTAGTAGTTACAAATCAACTTACTACATTATTTGGATAAAATTTTTGGATAACTTTTTGGAAAGTATAACATTATTTTTTATGAGTAATATTACACTATTCAAAAATTTGTTCAAATTTATTGTCAAAATGATGTGACAAGTTTACGTGTAATTATCATATTATCAATATATCATCCCAAAATTAATGTGATAACTATAAATTAGTTTATCACATCATTTAAACAACTTTTTTGAAAGTAAAACATTATTCTTTATGAGTGATGCTATACTAACTAAAAATTTACCCTAATTTATTACCCAAATAATATGATAAATTTATATGTAATTATCATATCATTAATGCGTCATCCCAAAATTAATATAATAGCTATAACATCATTTGGATAAAATTTTTGGACAACTTTTTGGAAAGTACAATATTATTTTTTATGAGTAATGTTATATTATCCAAAAATTTGTCTAAATTTATTATTCAAATGATGTGACAAACTAATGTGTAATTATCATATCATTAATATATCATTATAAAATTAATATGGTAACTACAGATAAGTTTGCTACATTATTTTGAAAACTTTTTTGGAAAATATAGCAATATTTTTTATGAGTAATGCTGTATTACCTAAAAATTTGTCCAAATTCATTACTCAAATAATATGACAAGTTTTTGTGTAATTACTACATTATCAATATCATTCTAAAATTAATATGGTAGCTACAAATCAGTATGCCTTATTATTTGGATAATTTTTTGGGAATATAACATTCTTTATAATATTATAAATTTCAATTAATAGATTTCGATGAAATCATTTTGACTTTTTTTTTTTTTGGAAGATTGAATACACTTAAACTTTTGAAACATTTAAAATTCCAAGATTAAATACACTTTCTAAACTTAGTTTCCCGCATTAAATAGGGAGTTATTTTTTTTTAAAAAAAAAAAGAAAAGAAAAGAAAAGAAAAGGAAAAAGGGTCCCTTGCCAGTTGTTGGCTCATTTAACTAGTAGGAATTACACGCACTAGTCACAAAAAGTAGCAAAGAAAGAAAGTGAAGGGAAGGAGTCAAAGGCACAATACATTCTGGCCTATAAAACCATACCCATCTACCTCAACTTTCATCACACAAGTTTGATAAACCAGTTTTCAACATTTAGAGACCAAACTTCATTTCTCTCGGTACAAAATGTCACAGTCTAGTGTTAAGTTTTCCATTGCATTGATCCTAGCATGCATTTTCATGGTGATTGCTCCAGGTTTGAGTCAGGTTCAGGCCCCTCCTCAAGTTCAAGAATGCCTATCAACTCTTCAGGGCGTCCAAGGTTGTTTGGAAGAGATCATAAGTTCTTTTATGACCCATGTTCACTCAATAGGCCCTGCTTGTTGCCAGGCTATAAGTGCAATTGATGACAAGTGTTGGCCTAAGTTGTTTCCTTTCGACCCTTTCTTCCCACCATCGCTCAAAAACCATTGTGCTACAGCAAAGCCAAGCCCACCATTCAAAGTCCTTGGAAACTGAAACTACTATATACAGGCTTGTTTTGTGTGACCATGACCGATCCATCTTTTGTCAGTTAGTTGATGAAACAATCTTTCGTGTTAGATATAGGAAGATTGTTAATTACTTATTTCTTCTGAGAATGATAAAGAAATAAGAGATCGGTTTTCTTCTTATATATATAGTTTTGTTTTGCTGTCAACCTATCTACGTACTCTCTTCACATTCATTTATTGTTCATTGATTCTCTTTTGACTATGCATACAATTTGTAGAGAGCAAATTACGTAAAACCCTTTAAAAATTTGTCTAATGACAAACTGAAATAATTGTTACCTTTTATTACACCATTATCTCTTGTACTAACAGTTTGACTATCAAACTAAAGGTAAAAGACCATAATGCCCCTAAATAAGTATTTGGTGGCTGAAATGATCGATTTACCCATATTTTTATCAAAAAAAATTAAAAAAAATTTAAATGTAAAAATAATTTTTTTATCCAATGGATCTAAGCTGTCTATCTATAAACTGGATAGTCAAAATCAATTTGAAAAAAAAAATAAAAAATTAATTTTATTTTAAAATTAAAAAAAAAGAAAGAGAAATTTTCACCTTCTATCAATATAATAGATGGTGCAGATTAAGTTTAAAATACCAAAACTAAAAAATAAAAATAAAAATTCTTTTTAATTTTAAGTTTAAAAATCAAAACTTCTATCATCTATCACCAATCGATTGCCCTTTACTACACGATGACGCTGGAGCGGTTGCAGTAAAGGTTCTAACATCTGGAGCAGTTAAAGTTGAAGAAAGTCGTGTGCGACCATCCTTATCTGGGTTTAAACCCAGATATTGACGATTTGGGTGAGACTAGATTTTTCTAGTCTCACCCAGATCGTCAACATCTGGGTGAGAACCAAGACCTTCTGGGTTCAAACCCTTTTTCTTTTTTATTTTTTTTTTCAATTTTTTTCACACCTAAGTCTCCTTTGCTGATAAAGATATGAGGGAATGTACTGAGTTGCTTTTGGTTTTTTATTTGGTCTTTGTGTTTGTACATTTCTAGGTTTTATTTCGTTTGCTTGTGTTTCTTTGTGTTTGTGTTTCTGGGATGATGATCCTAGGTTGATGATTGATGATGATCTTAAGTTGATTTAGTTCTAATTTGGGGGTTTTGGTTTGTGTTGGAAGGAGACGAGAGTCAACATTTGTGTTCCTATTTGTCAGATGATTATCTTGCTCAACCTCTGTTGATCAAACATCAACATGAACAGAGGTTGAAGGTGGTAGTGGAGACCTCCATGCCATCTTTTAATTTTTTTTTAAATTTTTCTTTTTTTTTTTTGGAAATATTAATTTTTATTTTTTTTCCCAAATTGATCTTGACTGCTAATCTTAAGATGGATGATTTAGATCTATTTGAAAAAAAAAATTATTTTTTTATAATTATAATTTATTTTTTATAAAATGAGAGAAAATTATCAAAATACCCTTATTATAGTCAACTTTCATGGTCAACCATGATCAAACTATTAGTGTAAGGGAGGACGTTATAATAAAAGACAAATGGTGTTTTTCGTTGTTAATAAGCATATATTCAGAGGGTTTTAAGTAATTTACTCAATTTGTAGAGCATAGATAGCTATAGCTCAGGGTGGTTATCTACTTTGATTTCATTTACTTTGTCTCATCCTTAGATGAATTTTGAAATTATTTTTTAAAATAAAAATTTTAAATTAATATAACTTATCCCATTAATAAAACATTACAGTTGTTTAATCCTTAAACTAGTAACTTAATATTTTGTCACAGTCATTTCACTTCTATAGATTATCATCCATTTCCATCCTTCAAATCATAGAATCAAGGACCAAACTCCTCTCTTAAGTTTCAATTTCATTATACAAAAGAGAAGCCAAATTTTGCTAGCTTAAACAATAATGTCAAAGCAAGCACTAGTTTCCCCAAGGCCATGTCAATAAAGCAAAGCCAGCCCACTTTCAGTCACCACCATTTGGTCCATTTCCTGGGGTCATCCCACCTGGAGACGTATGACAATGTTGGTCTTCCTTGATCAACTCATAAGGGAGTGTAGCGAATCTAAGGGATTTTCCTCAGTCTACTGTGGAAATGTTGGACCTACTTGTTGCAACGTTATATTGCAATGAGTGGTTATGTTTCCACCCCTAAAAAATGGTATGTATACCCTTGTTGCTTTTACACCCAATAAAAAATTTAAAATTTTTCTAATTTGTTTTTAAATCCCGTTTGATAGTAGGAAAAATTTCAAAAAATAACCTAACGTATGAAACAATATCATTTTATCACCCAATGTTTTATTTTTATCAAAAATCTAACTTCTGTTACCAAATTAACCAAAAAATTTTAAAAAATATAAAATGGCTCTTTTAACCCTGGGATTTTTATTAAAACATATAATAATTATAGAATAATATTTTAAAATAAAAAAATTATAAATGAATAAAAACCAATCTTTATCACCCATGTATGAGATGGATGGTGGAGATCAACACACATCAAATTTAAAAATTAAAAAAAAAAATTGATGAAAAATTAAAAAAATTAAAATAAAACAATAAACTAATAAAAATTTATCTACATAGCAAATAAAAAATTAATAAAAATATTTGAAAAATGGAGATTCAATCATTCATATAAATGGATGAACGGTGGAGATCCAATCTCTACTAAAAACAATATAGAACACGATCAACACCATCGAACACACAATCATCAATAGCATACTACTATCAAACATCATCCATAACCTACAAACACGATAAAACTATTCGGAACACCATCAAAACCAACTGTCCTCTGAACCAAAGCAGACCCCATAACCATCCAAATATCTAAACCAGAACACCATAAACACCAACAACTATCAAGAACTCCTCAGAACCATGTTTAGCCAAATCTCTAAACCAGAGTAGACCTTCATTTCTTTCCCTCTCTAGAGTCCTTACACCATCAACAGAGCTAATCCTTTCATCCTCTCACCACTAGAGACCTAGGTTTCCAATAATGGAGACCACTTGGGTCTTCAACACATCAGGACCCAGTTTGGGTCTCCATTGTGGAGACCCGGATGGTCTCCATCATTGGAGACCTATTGGAAACCATGAATTAATGTCAAACCCTTGTAAATCCACCACCATCATTGTCAAACCCATTAGCCGCTGCCGTTGAACCTATCTAAAAATCATGTTAGAGAAAGGGAGGGAGAATAGGAAAAAAGGAGAGAGAGAAAGAGCGAGAGAGAGAGAGGCAATCTAGAGAAAAATAACTTTTTCTATATATTTATTTATTTTAACATATATATAAAAATATCTTATTATTTTTCATAATTTTATTTTTATTTTTATAGTTAATATTATTTATTTTATTTTATATTTTAATTAATATTATTTTAATTAATTTTTCATTGCTTTTCTCTTTTTGCCCTTGGAGTCAAACGATCAACCATATCAGCATAACAGTTTCCATGACCATCAGGAGCATTGTTGTCATTTCGTATACCTCCAGAGAGATTTTTGATATTTATGTTAATGTCGAGTTGTATTTTAGATAAATATGAAACAATAAGTTACAAATTAAAATATATATATTCTCATACATCATGTTGTTTTTGAGATTTTATCTTTAATACCAAGACAACCCATTTATCTTAATTTTATTGTATATATTTTTGTAAATACACCCCTTAAGTGAATCACAAACAAACTATAATATGTGTTAAAAATAGATCTAGTGTAAATTATTTTGTTATCACTTATTAGGAAATTTTTATCTTAACATTTAAATTTTGTTAACACCTTCATTGTACATGAAAGGAAATCTCTACTAAGCAAATAATTTAACACAGGTTTATTCAACCCATTAATTTTTTTTATTTTTTAATTAGAAATTTTGGTATAAAATAACATCTATTTTATTATTTTGCTCTCTCAAACCTTATGTTTTTTTTATTTATATCATAAGAGTTATGTGAATGATTATCAACTAATTTTTTATTAAATTAGAATTACATGAATGATTGAAGACTTATATGAATGATTAAAGTTATGGTTTGATGATAAACCCTTTTTAATTTTTATGATTAAAGTCATAAACATTTTTGACTATCACAAACCCTAAATTTTCATTTATATCATAAAACTTATATAAATAATTGTCGGCTAATTTTATAGAACCCAAAATAACACTTTTTTGATGATACATTGTGAATATCGATTTATATCTATAGTTTTTGGATAATTTGAAGCAAACACTTTTGCTTGTTTGCCAATATGATGAAGAAATTGGAAAAAATGAATGATTCTTTTATTTGATTTGTGAGAAAATCAAACAATAGAGTAGAAAAGGGTAATGTAGTGACTGAATATTTGACAAGATTTTTTATGACTAAATTAGGATTATAAATTATTGGAGATTTTTAAATTTTGGATGGAGAAAAGTTAGGCCTTGAAAAAGTAACGAAGTGAAAAATTAGGGATTGAAAGAGTAAAAACAATTTAAGATATATATAATATTTTAATTAATAATTGGTGGGTGTACTTATAAAATATTTATCATTTTAATAGGTTTATTCAACGGTAATATTGTATACTTAAAAAGTCCTAATTTGGGGTGTACATACCATTTTTGAGGGGTGAAAATATCGCCACTCTTGATATTATTGTTTGAGCTAGTGAAATACGGCTTCTCTTCTGTATAATGAAATTAAGACTTAAGAGAGAAGCTTGGTTCTTGATTCCGTGATTTGAAGGGTAGAAATGGATGATAATCTGTAGAAGTGAAATGAGGGTGACAAAACATTAAGTTATTAGTTTAGGGATTAAACAAACATAATGTATTATTAATGGGATAAATTATATCAATTTAAAAGTTTGATTTAAAAAAAATTAACTTCAATATTCATCCATCCATTTTCATTCAATCTAAGAATGAAACACAATAGATGAAATCAAAGTAGATAACCAACCTTGGCTATAGCTATCTATGTCCTACAAATTATATGCTTAGTCAAAAGAGCATCAATAAACAATATATGAATTGAAGAGAGTACGTAGATAGGTTGACAGCAAAACAAAGATATATATAAGAAGAAAACTGATCTCTTATTTCTTTATTATTCTCAAAAGAAATAAGTAATTAACAATCTTCCTATGTCTAACACAAAAGATTGTTTCATCAACTAATTGACAAAAGATGGATCGGTCATCGTTACACAAAATAGGCCCGTGTATATTAGTTTTAGTTTCCAAGGACTTTGAACGGTGGGCTGGGCTTTGCTGTAGCACAATGGTTTTTGAGCGATGGTGGGAAGAAAGGGTCGAAAGGAAACAACTTAGGCCAACACTTGTCATCAATTGCACTTAAAGCCTGGCAACAAGTAGGGCCTATTGAGTGAACGTGGGTCGCAAAAGAACTTATGATCTCTTCCAAACAACCTTGGATGCCCTGCAGAGTTGATAGGCATTCTTGAACTTGAGGAGGGGCCTGACCCTGACCCAAACCTGAAGTAATCACCATGAAAACGCATGTTAGGATCAATGCAATGGAAAACTTAACACTAGCCTGTGACATTTTGTACCTAGAGAAATGAAGTTTGGTATCTAAATGTTGAAATGATACTGGTTTATCAAAATTGTGTGATGAAAGTTGAGGTAGATGGCTATGGTTTTATGGGCCAGAAATGTATCGTGTCTTTGACTCATTCCCTTCACTTTCTTTCTTTGCAACTTTTTATAATTAGTGCGTGTAATTCCTTCTAGTTAAATGAGCCAACAACCAGTAAGGGACCCCTTTTTTTTTTTTTTTTCTTCTTCTTCTTCTAATTTTATAAATTAACTCCTTGTTTAGTGCAGGAAACTAAGTTTAGAAGATGCATTCAATCTTGGAATTTAAAATATCTCAAAAGTTTAAGTGTATTCAATCTAAAAGAAAAAAAAATTCAAAATGATTCCATTGAAATATATTAATTAAAATTTATAATATTATAAAGAATAATGTTATACTTCCTCAAAAATTATCCAAATAATAAGACAAACTGATTTGTAGCTATCATATTAATTTTGAAATGATATTGATAATGTGGTAATTACATAAAAGTTTGTCACATTATTTAGGTAATGAATTTGGATAAATTTTTAAATTGTGCAACGTTACTCGTAAAGAATAATGCTATATTTTTCAAAAAGTTATCAAAATGATATGGCAAACTGATCATATTAATTTTGAAATGATACATTGATGATATGATAATTATACATAATCTTACCACATCATTTAGGTAATGAATTTGAACAAATTTTTGGATAGTGTAGCATTACTCATAGAAAAAAATACTATACTTTCCAAAAAGTTGCCTAAAAATTTTATTCAAATAATGTAGTAAGTTAATTTGTAGCTATCATATTAATTTTGAGATGATGCATTGATAAAATGATAATAACACAAAAATTTATTACATCATTTGAATAATAAATTTGGATAAATTTTTTAGTAGTGTAGCATTACTTATAAGCAATAATGTTATACTTTCCATAAAATTGTCCAAATAATGTGTAAACTGATTTATAGTTACCACATTAATTTTGCGATGATGTATTGATATTGTGGTAATTATACGTAAAATTATCCCATCATTTGGACAATAAATTTTGATAAATTTTTTAGTAGTATCACATTACTCTATTATAAAAATTTAGGCGTATTCAATAAAAAAATATATATATATATCCAGATTTGAATTAATTACATTTAAATCTATTCAATCTAAAAGACTAAAAGTCATTGGAATTCAAAATTTTTAAAAGTTTATGTGTATTCATTAAGAAGAAACACACCAAAAGAAAAAAAAGAAAAAAGTGGGAATTACAAAATATGTAGAGCCTAAAATGGCAAAATTCCTTTTTATCCAAATTAAAAAAAAAAAAAATGTTTTCAACCCCTCAAACACATTAATTACATTAGATACCCAATTTGACCAAATTGCTCGTGCCTACCTTGTTCACCTACTCCATTACTCATGGTACACGATCTTTGGCTTTCTTTGTTGATTGTTTGAGTTTTGTTAAAATTTTCTGAGGTTTTTTTTTTTGTGATTATTCAATTTTTTTTGTATTTTGGATGTCGAATATTGATGTTTAGTGTTAGATTTGATTAGATTTGGCTTGAAAATAGAAGTTTACAGTGAGATACAACGTTGAAAATGGCTACCAAATTTTAATGGGTAACAAAATCCAGTAACGGATTTATCGTCCATTAAAACTCCATGTCAAATTTTATTGGTCATTAAAACCCGATATCAAATTTTATTGCTCAATATAACGTAATCAATAAAATCGGATACCAAATTTTATTGCCATAACAATTTTTATTATTGATAGAAGAAAAAACCATTACAGTTTCACAACTGCATATCAACATTATGAATTCAAGTTATTAGTCCTCTCCATATCTCAAATTTATATTTCAATAAAAAAAATTAGAGAGAACCTTTACGTGATTATCTACATCACTAGTACTAAAAAGAAACTAACTTTTTGTTACTTTACAGTTTTTGTATATGTCAATATGTACACCAATGTAATTAAAATTTCGGGGTTATTGATCATTGACTAATGGTGTCAAGAACAAAAACAGAACCAGTATTCCGTGGGATTAAATTACCTATGTATATATACTCTTTTAATTTACTGAGTCTTTAGTATTGTTTCAGTGGTTAGATGCAATTGAAAAGTAATTTTTTTTGGTAGTGTATTTATATATATATTTATATATTATGTGTGTGTTGTAATTAACACACCAATCACTTCGTTATTTAATATTTTAATTACATGATGTTAACAATTATAATTTGTGTTTATCAAAAAGAAAAAAGAAAGTAACTTTGTTTATTCCAGTAGTAACATGAAAAATCAAAATTTTCACACATACATCAATAAAATATAAATTGTAAAACTAATTAAATGAGGCAAATCTCTTTTGAATCGCATAATTGTAATAATTTAAAAATACATATTCAAAATTTGGGTTCAATGGAGGAAGAAAAAGTTGACAAAAATAAATACCATAATTCCATTGACGTTTTTGCAGTTGCTAAGGGTATGGGCTCAGGCAATTCATGATCTCTGTGTTCCTTCATATTGATTAAATATTGTATAACTGATGTATTTTATTGAATAAACTTGTCTTTATATATTTGATATCTTGTGTCATTTTAGTTTTTGTCTGAAGTTCTTGTAAAATCAGATTTTCAATCAATACCTGGCCCAAGATTGTGTACGTGGTGGGTGACCACATCTAAAGATTTGTGTGAGTTATCAATTAACGTTTTAAGCCAATCTGCATCAAAGTATCCTCCAGGTGCTATTATTAGTGGTTTAGGATCCACACCATTTATATATTCAGCACTATATTTTGTAGATTAATTGTATCAGAAGCATACTGATCTGCAGCAACACTAGTTCCGATCCCTGTTCCACTCAATTCATCCCCTGAACAGCCAGAGATAAGTACTATTAGCAGATATGAACATCAATAATTATTTCAGCCAGACCATTTATTACAATGTTTAATACTATTTAAATCTAATTAACAAATTAATCATAGTTTTGATTTTGACTAAGTTTAAATCTTTCACATTAATGAGCATGATCAAAAAGAGTGTGTTCTTACCAAGCTCCCAACCATAAATAGAGTAATTCTTTTCGACTGTTTAACGAATAAGGGATTCAGCATTGGTGTAGTCCCAATCTCTTTTGGAAGGACCATCAAGCTTTACGGTCCTTCCAGTGAGAGCATTTAAACCGAAAATAATCTCAGCCTGAATAAAAAACAAGGACATTTTAATGCTCCAATATTCAGATATAAAATGCTCAAGGCAAACAAGAAAGGAAATGAAATCAGTCTGTATCCGGATTTCTTGAAGAAAGCATTGAGTTCATCCCATCTATGCATTGATAAACACCCCTGAGTGAAGTTAAACATTTCTGAATCATTTTTGACAAATTGAACACAGGGTTGATTATTATCTTGTGTATCATATATCACCTTATCTTGCAAGGTTCAACCAAGTCTAATCTTCAAACGCGAAAAAGCAGTGCAGCATCACCAAAACGTGCTCTCATTTAAGTGACTAATTAGAAAGAATAATGATATTATCAACTGACTTAGTAAATGCAAAAATGCCTTACCTTTTACTGCATTCAAGAGTATAGTGTTGTTAGGATCCTGCATGAAAGAATATCAGATACACTACCTCTAATTATATCAGCTTTTTCTTCTCTTAGTTTCAATTGTCTTCATTAGTACTCTTCTATAATATTCTATTAATCTTTATGTTTCTCTAAAAGTGCTTTAATGTAAGTTCTCTGCAACTATAAGGCTTCTAACTAACATCTTCACTTCATGAAATCATCTCATGAAACAAACAAAATATCAAAAGACAAAAAGGAATAGAAGTCAGAAGAAGAAGCATTACCAGGTTGAGCAGAGAAGCTCTGCCCGAGCTGCATGTACCATAATCATGTTTCTCGGGAGGCCACCAGTCCAAAGTGGCACAAATAAAATCATCATCAATTTTTCCTATCACACTTTTTCCATCAATGAAAACAATACTACTCTCCTCAGTCCTGTGAATTTATAGAAATGAAGCCGTAGCCTAAATGGAAAACCTAAAAAACACCCATTGACCAAGAATGAGAACCCATTTCTGTACTCATCTCAATATTTAAACTTTTTTAAGTTTCTCTAGGAGTGCCAAATGTGCCATTGGAGACTAACACAAATATATATAAACTATACAGAGATTATAGTTTAGATTTTTGTGTAGAATTTTGTGATAAGTAGTGCAAAGTGGGACCATGATTTTGCCATCTTCCCCATCAAACAAGGACTTTCATTTTCGATTTGTAAGTGTGTTTCACTTGGAGAGTGGGGACAGGACAACAGTGTCCGATTCGGTTGTAAAACGTGAAGGTCGAATCCGGGCAGGAAGCACGGACCTTGCTTTGTTATATTCCTTAAACAACACTAAGGGAGTGAGCATGTGCTTCCTTATCTCCTCAATTAAACAAGAATTCTTCTTTTTAGGCAAAACAAATCTAATTAATTAAATATTATTATACAAGAAAATATTGTTGATTTTTTCAGTGTTTTAAATGAATGTCAATAGTGCCATATGAAATGAAAACACATCTCAAGCACTCCAAATACATTTATATAATGAAATGACCAAAGCAAGGTTTTAAATACAACAATCAAGAGACTATACTTTAAATAATACACCATTTAGAGAGGTGGTATGTTTACAATGTTCTTATTATTATGGAAACATTTTAATTTAGTCCCTAACATTTAACAAAATATTATTTTTTTATTAACGTTTGTATTTTGAATTCCGACCATTTCTAACGTTTCGAAAATATATCAATTTAATCCTTTTGACCAAAAAATGACAGTCAAACGTGATAAAAGTAGCAAAAAGATAGATTTATCCTTAATATAATTTAAAATAGTTAAAATAACATAATTACCCTTATAAAAATTAATAATTGTAAAATAACCATCTCTATTATTACAAAATTATCATTAACCACCTCCAATCAAATTGTGACAAATTATTGAATCTTTTTTTAATTCAATTTATAATTAATAAATATTTTAATTAACAAATAGAGCGAATTACAAAATAGCTACCCAATTTAAATTTATCTACTGAGGAAATCAACTTTATAGTTTTATTACAATTTAGCTACCTAAAGTTAATTTTAGTTAGTCAATAGTTAGTCAATATGAATATATCCAGGGATATTTTTATCTTTCAACTATATTTTACATTTTTATCCCTTCTCTCCACCGGTCTCTCATTCTGCCTCTTCTTCTTCTGCGTCTTCTTCTTCCGCTTCTTCTTCTTATTCCCTTTTGAGATTCTTCCTCTCATTGTTCCACCGCTTCTTCTTCTTCTTCCCTTCTGAGATTCTTCCTCTCATTGTTCCACTTCTCTTCTTCCACTTCTTCTTCTTCCTCGGAGCGAACCCACTTCTTCTCTTCTTCCACTTCTTCTTCTTGCTCGCGAACCCAGATCTGGGTTCTTAGGAACCCAGATTTCTGGGTTCGTAAGAGAACCCAGATCTGGGTTCTAACGAACCCAGATTCTGGGTTCATACGAACCCAGATCTCTGGGTTCGGACGAACCCAGAATCTGGGTTCATCGGAACCCAGAACCCAGATTCTGGGTTCTGATGAACCCAAAATCTGGGTTCATTTTCAGATTTTGTTTTTCAATTTTTGTTGTTGTTGAATTGGTGATTGTTTGGGTTGATGATTATATTTAACTGATGACTTTGGGTGATTTTTTGATGATGAATTGATGAAGAACACTTGAAAAATACTGTAGATTGAAGCTGGGCATTTTTGGTCAAATAAGTCAACAAATCAGTTAGGGATATTTCCGTCTTTTTAACACTATAACATGATTTGCTGTTAAAACTAACATACATAGTTTAAAGTGGGTAGCTAATTAGTAATAAAACTATAAAGTTGATTCCCTCAGTAGATAAGTTTAAATTGGGTAGCTATTTTGTAATTCGCTTTTTTAATTAAAAAAAAAAATCTCCTTCATCTTCAACCTCTCGTCTTCTTCATCTCTGATTTCATCTTCTATATTCATCAAAATCATCATCTCCATCATTTTCATCAAACCAACATCAACCAAATTAAATATCAACATTGAAGCAAACATCTCCCAAATCTTAAAAAAAAAATGTTTATACAAATTAAAAGAAAAAAAAAAATTAAAGACGACATTGCCATCTTTAATCAGTCTCTATCGTCGAAGATCGGTCTCCGATAATGGAGACCTTCTAGTCTTTATCGTTGGTGATTAGGTCTAGCCTCCCGACGATAAAGACGAATGTTGGTCTCCTCACTGTAGACCAGACGCTAGAGACCAGGTCTCTAGCTTGGAGACTAAGCTGGAGACCAAGTTCTTTCTTCGGCCTGGTCTCCACTCTAGTGATGGAGACTAGCTTTCTGGTCTCCCTCACTGAAACGAGAAGATCTCTATGGGTGACCCGGTCTCTCATGGAGATCTGTTTTTTTTTTTAATTAATTTAAATTTTTTTTATATATGAAACTAAAAATATAGAAATATATATTATATTAAATATATGTATTAAAAATAGATAAATAGATTCAAGTTAAAATGATCAAACTAACCCTCTTTTTGTTAAAGTTGACTAACATTTGACTCAAAAAATGATCAAAATTAATACATTTTTGAAACGTTAGGGATGATGGGAATTCGAAATACAAACGTTAGTAAAAAAGTAATATTTTGCTAAATATTAGGGATTAATTTAAAATTTTCCCTATTATTATTTGTTAATGTCAAAAAATGGTTTCCTTAGTCAACGAGGTTATTTTCGGGCCCAAGCTGCAGTTTCGAACAGATAACAGAATGCATGCAAAGCAATGAGAATTAAAAAGGGAGGTTAGAGGCAAGGAGGAGATAACACAGAAGATTTTTAGAGTGATTCGGCCCAAAAAGATGTATACGTCCACTGTTCACTCTCTCACTATTTTGGTAAAGTAACGACACTCAAAAAAATTGGATCCTTTTTACAGTGAAATTCGTCCCCTATTTATAGAAGAAGGGGACATGCTACAGTGAAACAGAATAAGACAAAAGCAAACAGTTAACTACAGTTACAATGATAAACAGCATTTAATGCGCTAGAATCTTAATTAATGCGGCTGACAGAGCATTAAATGCGGTCGAATATATATTAAATGCGGTCGAATCCGTCGCATCCGAGGTCTGCCCAAGGGAGATTTCTGATGACTAAGTCGGATATGCCATGATGAGTTGTCGAGGTTGAGATCACAGCTTCTGACGGATGTAGCGTGCATGGCAAGCCTTGGGACTGTACTTTGCATGGCGCTGTTAACTTCTGCTGACTTGAGACTATCAGAAGTAAGGCGGAGACGGATCTTCCAGCAGATCGAGTATCGATTCAGATGGGAGAATAAGAGGATCTCTGAACTGTCTGCCTATCTGGAGAGTCGAGGAGGCGGATTATGAGCAGACATGTCCGCAGCTAGTCATGGCGGTGAGGCGGGTGATGTCACGAGTGAAGAAGTCGGCATGCGGCTACGTCCGGAGACTAGCGATCAACTCAGTCAAATAATCTTGGACGAGGAGGACTTATTAGACATTTCTGACAGACGGCTCCTTTTGGAGAATATCTCGGTCCAGGCAGGATTGACGGAGAGGCAGATGGCTGGCCATGGCGGATAATCTAGCGAGTTGGCTTAGCTGTCACGGATGGCGGCCAGCGACAAGTTTGAGGGATGAGGCCATCGATCAGCAATCAGGATTAGCGGTCAAACTGGACGAATAAAGCTGTCGGAGAGATCGACGGTCACGGCCAACTTTCAGAATAAAGCGTCTGCGGTCAGGATCAGCGGTCGGGCTGAGCGATAATGATCAGCGGTCACGACGGGCGCCCACTAATGGGCCCCTTCTCCAGGAGAATGGGCTGGATGGATGGCGGACACTTGGGCCTCTGGACCGCTGGGCTGTACTGTAGATCTGTCTGGGCTCGATTATTCTGATCGCTAATTTTTCCATAACATTATTCTTATTGTAACATGTGTTATAAATAGATCTAGATAAATTAACTTGCTGTCATTAGTTAGGAGATTTTTATCTTACCATTTAAATTTTTTTAACACCACGAAATCTATACTAAACAAATAATTTAACACAAATTCATTCAATCCATTAATTTTTTTTTCTTTTTTTAATTACAGATTTGTGTATAAAATAACATATATTTTATTATTTTACTCTGTCAAACCTTAATTTTTAATTTATATCATAAAACTTACATGAATGATTATTAGCTAATTTTTAATTAAATTAGGATTTTATAAATGATTGGAGACTTCCATTAATGATTAAAGTTAGGGTTTGGTGATTAGTCTTTTTTAATTTGTATGATTAAAGTTATAAACCTCTTTTACTCTCTCAAGCCCTAGTTTTTCATTTATATTATAAGACTTACATGAATGATTACAAACTAATTTTATAGAATTCTAAATAACACTTTTTTATGATAAATTATAAATATCGATTTAAATCTATAGTTTTTGGGTGATTTGAAGCGTAATTTTCACTTGTTTGCTGATAATGAAGAAATTGGGAGAAACGAGTGATCTTTTTGTTTGGTTTGTGAGAATATCAAACAAGATAATAGAAAATGCTGATGTGGTGACTGCATGTTTAACAATATTTTTTAAGACTAAATTAGGATTATATAAATTATTAGAGATTTTTCACTTTTTTTATGGAAAAAGTTTAGGGTTTGAAATAGGAACAAAAAGAAAAATTATGGATTTAAAGAGTAAAAAGAGTTGAAGATATATATGATATTTTAAGTAATAATTGGTAGGTGTACTTTATAAAATATTTACCCTTTCAGTAATTTTACTTTGAGGGTAATATTATTTACTTAAAAATTTCTAATTTAGGGTGTACATACCATTTTTCAGGTGTGAAAATATAGTCACTCTATTGAAATTGACTGTAGAGTGGCTATATATCCACCCCTCAAAAATGCTACTGAAATTATAGAATGTTGGTCATCTATTGCAGGCATAGATGGTTGCATTTTAGATATATATAAATCAATACTTGACATTGGCAACATTGGTAGAATTGGTTCAGCTTGTCGCAAAGCCGTCACTGAAATCAATGATAAGTGCTGGCCTAAGATGGTCCCATTCAACCCATTTTTCCCTCCGTTGCTGAAAACTACTTGTGCTAAGGTCATTGGAGCTGCACCACCACCCAGGGCTGGTTGAACAAGCTTCAAGATCTTGTCCTGCCTTGAACTAATAAATAATTTCGTCAACAGGAGATAGAACATCTTAAACTTTTAACATTGCTTTTTCAGGTCTTTCATAAAATTAAATGGATTGTTTTGGTTTATTTGTTCAGTTATCAGTGAAAGTTCCTACTTGAGAGAGGTAATTTAGGGACTTACAGTAAAAGTTGTTAACAAATGTCTTAATAATTGCATATTTGTGCCTGTAAACCCATTTGTTAATCCAAACGACAGTTATCTATTTTTCAGTTACCCCTATTTGCAAAATTGTTTGGGCTCGAGTGGCCTAAATGCTTCTTACTTCTTTTATGATTTGTGAAAGCACTTCTGCTCTTAAGGGTAAACAACTTCGGTTATTAATGACTCGAATAGGATGTGATAGGGAGAACGTCAACAGCTATTTTTATGACACAAAATTTCCAAATAATTTTAGGTTTAAGATCATATATTGAAATGGTTGTGAATAAATCTACCATGCACAAGAGGACTCTTGAGTTGTGCAAGAATAAGAAGAAAGAGGACTCTTGATATCAACCCAACTTACAATTAGTAGTTCGCCAGTAAAAGAGCAGTACTCTCAAAAAGATCGAGTTGCCGCAGCCTGCAACATATACTTAGGGATCATTTATTCTTTTGTCTAAAAATCAATTCCATATAAATAATTCAATTTTATCTCACACCAAATGAACTGTAAAAGTTTAAGTTAATTGTTTTCCAACAATAGCCCATGTAACGCAAAAGACTTTTTCTTTTGTGAGTACAAATTGGAAAAAATGCATACTACAGAAAATCAGTAGGACTTAATAAACATCAAAAATCAATCCAGAAGTATGGAATGTATGACAACGAAGTTATTATCCTACTGCGGATGTTTATATTTTAATAAATTTTTTAATTTTATTTGAGAAATTCATAAAAGACAACAATTTAAGTCAGAAATCAAGACAATATAAATTAATAATTTTTTTTTTATCGTAATATCTTTCCACTTTTAGAAAAACTTCAGACAAATTAAAATTAAAATATCAAAAGAGCAAACAAGACACAAGATATCAAACATGTAGGACAAGTTTATTCAATAAAATACATCAGTCATACTATATTTAATCAATTTGAAGGAACGCAAAGATAATGAAGTACCTGAGCCATACCCTTAGCAACTGCAAAAACGTCAATCGAATTATAGTATTTTTGTTATCTACTTTTTCTTCTATTTAAAGGAGATTTATCCCATTTAATTGTTTTTTTTTTCAAATAAAGAAACTTTCATTAAGAGCCCAAAATGCTTGGAAATACAAGATTCGTTTACAGATTCCCAAATCAACTTCTCAGAGGACTGAACAGTGAGGGCTGCTAATTTATGTGCCAAATAATTTCCTCGTCCGGCCGGAAATGGCTTGGCAACGCTTAGCTCCTACAACTTACAAAGATCTCTAACATCCTCAGTCATTTAATTGGTTTTACAATTTGTATTTTATTGATGTATGTGTGAAAATTTTTATTTTTTATGATACTAATGGAATAGACAAAGCTACTTTCTTTTTTCTTTTTGATAAATGCAAATTATAATTGTTAACGTTATGTAAAATATTAAACAACAGGGTGATTGAAACAATACTAAAGATAATCACGAAAAGGAACTCTCTAACTTGATTTTATTTTTTTATTGAAATATAAATTTGAGATTCGGAGAGGACTAATAATTTGTATCACGTGTCAATCTTAAGTCTTAAGTACTACAATTTGATCATTTCCTATCAAATTAAACTTTTGGGTTTGATAGTAACTAATTTGGTATCAAAATTTGAAAGTTTCTGATTCAAACTCCCTCTTTCCCTTTTATCTAAAAATCTTCTTATTACACATGTTAGATGATAGAGGGCATTTAACAAGTATCTGATATCAATCATCTGTACACGTGATATTTGAGGGAATATGTTACGTGTCAACCTCAAGTCTTAAATACTATAATAGAAATATAGAGAGTGTTTAGCATATGTCCGACATCTGTCTTCTGTCTATGTTACATGTAAGGAAGCGTATCACATGTTAAACTCAAATTTTAAATACTAGAGTTGGGTCATATCCTATTAACTTAAACTTTTGAGTTTGTTGGTAACTAATAACTTGAATCGATAATGTTAATGTGCAGTTTGTTGTGAAACTGTAATGGTTTTTTTCTTCTACTTTGCAATCAATAATAAATATTGTTTCGACAATAAATTTGGTACTCAATTTTATTGACCAGGTTTTAATGGGCAATAAAATTTGATTGATATCGAGTTTTAATAGACAATAAAATTCGGTACCAGATTTTGTTGTTCATTAAAATTCAATCGCCGTCTTCGACTCTACATCTCATCAAAAATCTCTATTTTCAAGCTAAATCTAACTAAATCTAACCCTAAACATCAATACTCAACAATCAAAACACAAAAAACTCAAATAATCACAAAAAACCTAAAAAAAAATCCTAATAAAACTCAAAAAATCAATAAAGAAAGCCAAAGAATGATAACCATGAGCAATGGAGGAAGTGAATAAGATAAGTAGGAGTAATTTGGTTAAACTGGGCATATGATGCAATTAATTTGTTTGAAAGAATGAAAATATATATTTTTTAAAAATATTTGGGTAAAAATGAATTTAGCCATTTTAGGCTAGGAATTTTTTGTAATTCATACTTTTTTTTTTTTTTTAATTTTCTGGATTGAATATGCCTAAACCTTTAAAATATTTTAAATTTTAATAACTTCTAGATAGAATAGATTTAAATTAACTTCATTCAAATTTGAATTTTTTTTTTACTAGTTCGAATACACCTAAACTTTTATAATAGAATAATGTTATACAGTTCAAAATTTTGTCCAAATTTATTATCCAAACGATATGAAAAATTTATATGATATTACCATAACATCAATATATTATCTTAAAATTAATGTGGTAACTATAAATTAATTTATCATATGACTCAGACAATTTTTTGGAAAGCATAACATTATTCTTTATGAGTAATGCTACATTACTTAAAAATTTATCCAAATTCATTACTCAAATGATGCGATAAATTTATGTGTAATTACCATATTATTAATGTATCATCCCAAAATTAATATGATAGCTACAAATTAACTTGTCACATCATTTGGATAAAAATTTTTGGACAATTTTTTGGAAAGTATAACGTTATTTTTTATGAGTAATACTATACTATTCAAAAATTTGTCCAAATTTATTATTCAAATGATTTGGCAAGCTTACGAATAATTACTATATCATCAATGTATTATCTCAAAATTAATGTGGTAGTCATAAATCAGTTTGCCACATCATTTTGGTAACTTTTGAAAAGTACAGCGTTATTTTTTATGAGTAATGCTACACCATCTAAAAATTTGTCCAAATTCATTGCCCAAATAATGTGGTAAACTTTTGTGTAATTACCACATCATCAATATTATCCCAAAATTAATATGGTAGCTACAAATCAACTTGCCCTGTTATTTGAGCATTTTTTTGGAAAGTATGATATTATTCTTTATTATATTATAAATTTCAATTGATAATTTCAATAGAATAATTTTGAATTTTTTTTTATTGAATACACGTAAACTTTTGAAATATTTTAAATTCCAAAATTGAATACACTTTCTAAACTTAGTTCCCTACATTAGATAAGGAGTTAATTTTGAAAAAAAAAAAAATGGGGGTCCCTTACCGGTTGTTGGGTCATTTAACTAGCAGTAATTACATGCACTAATTACAAAAAGTTGCAAAGAAAGAAAGTGAAGGGAAGGAGTCCAAGGCACGATGAATTTCTGGCCTATAAAACCATACCCATCTACCTCAACTTTCATCACACAAATTTGATAAAGCATTTTTATTTCAACATTTGGTGACCAAACTTCATTTCTCTCGGTTCAAAATGTCACTGGCCAGTGTTAAGTTTTCCATTGCATTGATCCTAGCATGTGTTTTTATGGTGATTGCTCCCGGTTTGGGTCAGGCCCCTCCTCAAGCTCAAGAATGCCTATCAACTCTCCAAGGCGTCCAAGGTTGTTTGGAAGAGATCATAAGTTCTTTTGCGACCCACGTTCACTCAATAGGCCCTGCTTGTTGCCAAGCTTTAAGTGCAATCGATGACAAGTGTTGGCCTAAGTTGTTTCCTTTCGACCCTTTCTTCCCACCATCGCTCAAAAGCCATTGTGCTACGGCAAAGCCAAGCCCACCATTCAAAGTCCTTGGAAACTGAAACTATTATATGTAGGCCTATTTTGTGCGACAATGACCGTTCCATCTTTTGTCAGTTGGTTGATGAAACAATCTTCATGTTGGATATTGAAAGATTGTTAATTACTTGTCTCTTCTAAGAATGATAAAGAAATAAGAGATCAACTTTCTTCTTATGTGTATCTTTGTTTTGCTGTCAACCTCTATACGTACTCTCTTCACATTCATATATTTTTAATTGGTGCTTTTTTGACTAAGCTTATAATTGTAGAACATAGATAGCTATAGCCAAAGGTGGTTATCTACATTGATTTTATTTATTGTGTTTCATTCTTAGATTAAATGAAAATGGATGGATGAATATTGAAGTCATTTTTCTAAATCAAACTTTTAAATTGATATAAGTTATCCCATTAATAAAACGTTACTGCTGTTTAATCTCTAAACTAATAACTTAATGTTGTGTCACACTCATTTCACTTCTATCGATTATCATCCATTTTCACCCTTCAAATCACAGAATCAACGGCCAAGCTTCTCTCTTAAGTCCTAATTTCATTATGTGTTATGGGTATTTTTTGGTGCAATAAGAAAAGGCCCAAAAAATGGAGGCCCATTAAGAGCCAAGAAGACACTTGGTCAAATAGTCAAAGGAAAGTTAAAAGCACAAAGATAACCTGCTCGAACATTCCTACTGACTGGAGATATGTTCGTCTGCTCGGCGGCCAAAAGAATAAAGAAGTCTGCTCGTTTGCTCGGAGATATCTGCTCGCTCAATTTGCTGTCTGATCGTTGAACAGGCAAAACACTTAAATTGACCAGTTGACCTTCTGGAAGAAGAATCAATCCGAGACCTTCTGGAAGAAGAATCAATTCGAAACGGGAAAGGAGTCGAATTACCTATTTGCATGCAAATCGAATCTCTACATTCTAGGAAATTGCTATATACGAGAGATAATCTCAGAAGATATTATCTTAATTAATGTATATTATTTTTTGCCTTATCTGTAAGATTCTCAAGCCTATTCTGATTATAACATCTCCATTATAAATAGGAGATATAATTTAGGGTAAAGGGGAGAGTGAAATAAAAAATACAATTACACCGAGAGAGGGTAATTGTCGTGGACGTAGGCCATCGTTTTTTTGCCGAACCACGTAAAAGTCTTGCTGTGTCCTGTGTGTTTTGATCCTATATTGTTTGCATTGTATGAGGTTTGTTGTGTCACAGGTATTGGGCTTGAAGAACAGGGTTGACCAAAAATAAGTGTCAACATCTTTTGGCGCTAGAGGAAGGGCCCAGACTGTGATTTAACAAACTTGTTTTGGTTGTGATACGGCTGACATGGCTAGGGTCAAGACAACCAGGGTTGTAGCATCGGAAACCGATCAATTGGAGGAGCACCAAGGTCAAGGTCAGGCAGCAGGGACGTCCTCTGCCGCTTTGCCACCATTGCCTCCTCAACCAACTGATGGTGGCGGAGGTGTTATGCCAGCTTGGCAGCGTCGTCAGGAAGCACGTCAGGAGGCTTTAGAAAATACGGTAGCACAATTGGCAGAAACCATCAGAGCCTTGACACAGGCCCGAGTTCAGGAAGTTCCAGGGAACGCAGACCACCAGCCCCGTTCTGTGAGTGCCGTTCCAGTTAGGAGAGGAGAGGCTGGCAGGGACAGACAGCAACCAGCAGTTTCTGTTCGTTCCTCAAATCTGCGCCCACAAGGGGAGAGGCATCCGGCTCATCAAGAAGTGGCTCCGCATCCTTCCAATCAAAGGATTAGAACAAGTCAGGGTAATAATCGCCGAGGGGAAAATAACTCTGATCATGGAAGGGGTCGACAGCGTGAAAGGGAACGTTCACATAGACAAGGGACACCCCATGCAGGAAGTTCTCGCAGGAGGAGTGGATCACGTGAAAGGATGTCGTTGGACCGGGGAAGGTCACAAACCCGTCTCTCAGCAGCAGGAGAAAGCCGGGGGAATCGACAAGTCCCTGCGAACGGGATTGAGCGGCAAGATCCCATGGTACAGGAACTAATGCAGAGGGTGCGGCAGTTAGAGACTAGACCCGGACACCGTGACCAGGGTAGAGAGCAAGACAGAACCCCGTTTTCAAGAGAGATTGAAACGCAACTGCTGCCTCCAAGATTTAAACTCCCGAACATCCCAATTTATGATGGAGATAGTGACCCGTATGATCATCTGGACATTTTCAACGTTCAAATGGACCTGCAGACCTCTAATCCTCTGGTCAAGTGTAGGGTATTCCCAGCAACACTGGGGAATACTCCAAGGACGTGGCTAAGGAGTCTTCCGGCCTGAAGTATAAACAGCTGGGATGAGTGCCAGAGAAAGTTCGAGGACCAGTACAAAGCGCTGAGAAAGCAGCTCGCGCCGACTTGTCACTTAGCGACTATCTTTCAGAAGCGGGAGGAAACTTTAAGAGATTACATCGCCAGATTTAGGCGCGAGGTAAACAATGTGCAAAATCCCTCTGATGAAAGTGTCTTAACTGCAATTTCTGCAGGACTGCGAAAAGATGGAAAGCTTTACAAAAGCATTTATCGTAATCCTGTGAAGAGTTTGGGAGAGTTCTATGACCGTGCAGCAAAAGAGATGTGCTGGGAAGACACATTCGGACAGAAAAAGCCTAGCAAACAAGAAAAAGGAGCGAACAGTTCGCGACCAGGAAAAAAGGGGGACCAGCGCGAAAATGAAGAGAGCGGTCACAAACATCGCTCCAGTAATCAGGTAGCGAAGCGGTCAAAAAATGAGTCTCGGAGGAAGGCATCTCCACCCAGAGATCGTTACCAGAATTACAGCGTCCTGACGGACAGACAAGATAGGATCTTTGAAACAGAAAAAAGACGGGAGAACTTCGGAAAGCCAAGTCCCACAAACATCCCGAGGAGGTTTCAAGACCCAAGGAAGTATTGTGCTTACCATAGAGAAAACGGGCATTATACTTCTCAATGCAGAGAACTTAGGGATGCAATTGAAGAGTTGATCAGACGGGGTCGTTTGAGGGAATATGTGGCGCAACCTGAAAGTCATCATCCTCTGCAGGGAAATCAGCCTGTACAAGAACATCCTAATATACCTCAGCAACTTCCTCAACAACAGCCACAACGCCTGATTGATCAAGGTCACCAGCCCGCTGTGAGGACTATCTTTACTATTCATGGAGGACCGCACATCGCAGGGACATCCAACCGATCACAGGAGCGCTATGTGCGGGAGGCTGGCCGAGTCTTGTTGACAGGTCAAAATGGAAGAGAAGGGCCATGTAAGAAGGCCAGAGTTGCTGGAGGCGGGATGTTGTTTAATGAAGATGACGCTCAAGGCTTGCATTGGCCCCATAATGACGCACTGGTCATCAGAGCAAGGATTGGCGGTGCTGAGGTAAGAAGGATAATGATGGATACAGGCAGTTCAGTAAATGTGATGTACAAGGGCTGTCTCGAGCACATGGGTTTAACAATTGGGCAGTTAACTCCATCCCCAGAACCTCTTTTTGGCTTCACTGGGGATGCAATTGTACCGCTGGGGCAGATTAAACTTCCCCTCGCCATAGGAGACGTGAACAGACAAGCTCTTGCAATGGCCGACTTCCTAGTTATTGATTGTCCATCGGCATACAATGCCATCCTCGGGAGACCAGCTATGAATAATCTTGATATAGCAATATCCACCCGAACACTCACCATTAAATTTCCCACTCCCAATGGGGTAGGGTGTGTTAGGGGCGAGCAAGAAGTGGCAAGGAAGTGCTATAAAAACGCCGTAAAGGCTGGGGTTAAAGGAAAAAATATCAGTATGGTGACCGAGGAGAAGAAACAATCTGCCAGTAGTACAGGAGTTAGTCAAGATCTGGATCCAAGAGAAGTGGATGAAGATCGAACGGCAGGCCCTGTAGAAGAATTGGAAGAAGTACAAGTTAGCGAGCAGGATACCAGACGGTGCCTGAAGATAGGGAGAGAATTACCCTCAGACATCAGAGAGCAGCTCGTTCAGTTCTTAAAAGAAAATCTGGATGTCTTTGCGTGGACTCATGAGGATATGGTGGGGATCAGTCCCGAAGTAATGTCGCATAGGCTAAATATTGATCCCCTCCATAGGCCGGTTCGTCAAAAGAGGAGGCCTATGACAGAAGAGCGATATGAGGCGCTCAGGGAAGAAGTGGAAAAACTGCTAGCAAATAAATTTATCAGGGAGGTTCACTACCCTGTGTGGGTAGCAAATCCTGTTCTAGTGAAAAAGAAAAACGGAAAATGGAGGACATGTATTGACTTCACCGATTTGAACAAGGCCTGTCCAAAAGATAGTTTTCCTTTGCCTCGGATCGATCAACTCGTTGACGGAACTGCTGGGCATCAGCTCCTTAGCTTCATGGACGCCTACTCAGGGTATAATCAGATCCCAATGGAACCGAGTGATGAGGAACACACGTCTTTCATTACTGATCGGGGACTTTATTGTTACAAGGTGATGCCATTCGGATTAAAGAATGCAGGAGCTACTTACCAACGGTTGGTGAACATGATGTTCGAACATCTCATCGGGGGGATAATGGAAGTGTATGTTGATGACATGTTGGTAAAGTCAAAACAGGCGTGTGGGCATGTGCAAGATTTAGGAGAGATGTTCCGAATCTTGCGTAAATTCCAAATGAAGTTAAATCCTCTGAAATGCGCGTTTGGAGTTGCTTCGGGCAAGTTTTTGGGGTTCATGGTCAACAGCAGAGGGATTGAGGCAAACCCCGAAAAAGTCAGGGCTCTTATTGACTTAAAGTCGCCTACTAAGATCAAGGAAGTGCAGAGCTTGAACGGCCAAGTCGCTGCCCTGAGCAGGTTTATATCCAGGTCGACAGATAAATGCATTCCATTTTTTGATGCGTTGAAGAAGGCTAGGAACTTTCAATGGACTGCAGAATGTGAAGTAGCCTTTCAGCAACTAAAGGAATACATGGGCCGAGCTCCACTGTTATCCAAACCAGTAGAAGGGGAGAAACTGGTCGTTTATTTGGGTGTTTCCCAGCACGCTCTCAGTGGGGCCTTGGTTCGCGAGGAAGACGGAAGGCAGCTTCCTGTGTATTATGTAAGCAAAAGGTTGATTGATGCAGAAACCAGATACACACCTATGGAGAAGCTCGCATACAGCCTGGTGGTAGCTTCCAGGAAGCTTCGTCCTTATTTTCAAGCCCACGCAATAGAAATCCCGACCAAATATCCTCTGAAACAGGTTTTGCAAAAACCTGATGCCTCTGGTCGTTTGCTGAAATGGGCTATTGAGCTCGCCCAGTTTGAAATAGAATTTAAGCCTCGAACGGCGATCAAGGGGCAGGTATTGGCCGATTTTGTTGCTGAGTTCACGGGGTCGAGTAATGATGAGCCCGAGTCTTCTGAAGGTCCATTTTGGGAATTATATGTCGATGGTTCTTCCAGCGAGCAGAAAGCAGGGGCTGGAATAATGTTGATCAGCCCGGAAGGACACAAAATCTTGTCTGCTTTAAGATTCGAGTTCAAAGCCACTAATAATGAAGCTGAGTATGAAGCGTTGCTGGCAGGATTGCGACTGGCCTTAGAAGTGCGAGCAGAACGAATAAGGATTTACAGTGATTCCCAGCTTGTTGTAGGTCAAGTCCGGGGAGAATATCAGGCCAAAGGATCAAAAATGACCCTTTATCTACAGAAAGTAAGGGAACTCTTGACAAAGTTTGAGAAATATGAGCTGCAGCATGTCCCTCGATCGCAAAATTCTCACGCGGATGCTTTGGCTCGTTTAGCCACTGCAAAACATGCAGATTTCATGGGAGTTGTGCCAATAGAGGTATTGCCCATTCCTAGCACTGAATCGCAAGATGAGATAATGGCAATTGTGGTAGCACAGGACTCCTGGATGAATCCTTTGGTAGAATATTTGCAAGATGGGAAGCTACCTGAAGGAAAGCTAGAATCTCGCCGCCTTCGGACGCGAGCTGCTCGGTACTGCATCTATGATGATAAATTATACAAGAGGGGATTCTCAGCTCCGTTGCTTAGGTGCATTGACGGTCTAGATTGTCAAGTCGTGTTAAATGAGATACATGCTGGGCATTGTGGTAATCACGCCGGGGGGCTATCGTTGGCCCAGAAAGCCCTCCGACAGGGGTACTATTGGCCAACTATGAAAAAAGATTCAATTGAAATGGTCAAGAGGTGTGACAAGTGTCAGAGATTTGCCAAGATACCTCGAGCCCCTCCAACTTTTTTGCAACAAATGATCAGTCCGTGGCCATTTGCCATATGGGGAATGGACCTGATTGGACCTCTTCCTACAGCCCGAGGAAGGTGTAGGCACGCTATTGTAGCAGTTGACTATTTCACAAAATGGGCAGAAGCAAAGGAGTTAGCTGAAATATCTACCACCAAGGTCGAAAAATTTGTTTGGGAAAATATTATCTGCAGGTTTGGAGTCCCCCAACAAATCGTAACAGATAATGGAACCCAGTTCAGTAGCGAACAGTTTCAAAGATTTTGCACGGATCTGGGAATTAAAAAGAGCTTCTCAGCGGTGGACCACCCTCAGGCCAATGGACAAGTAGAGGCCATTAATAAAATCATCAAGCAAAACCTGAAGACTAAGCTGGAAGCGAGAAAGGGGGCTTGGGTAGACGAGCTGCATAAAGTGTTGTGGGCATACAGAACTACTGCTCGCAACACTACCGGGGAAACTCCCTTTTCATTGGTCTACGGCTCGGAGGCGATGATTCCAGCAGAATATGAAGTTGCCAGTCAGCGCCGAACAACCTTCAACCCAGAAGATAATAGCAGTTTGCTCGTTGCTAGCCTGGACCTGGTGGAAGAGATGAGGGATGATGCTCAAATAAGGATTGCTGTCTATCAGAGGCGAGTGGCCAGATTTTACAATAGAAAAGTCCGTACCCGAAGGTTTAAGACGGGGGATTTAGTTCTGCGCCTTATTCTACCTGCTGCTCGGAAAGCTGGTGAGGGAACACTTGGTCCAAATTGGGAAGGGCCTTACATTGTGAAGGAAAGTTTGCAGAACGGAGCCTACCACTTGACTAGCATGGAAGGGGCGCTAGTTCCCAGAGCATGGAATGCTGAAAACCTTCGACCATATTTTATTTAATTGGTTTAAGTTTTTGTTTTAATTCGCTTTGATAATTTGTCAATTTTGTTTCAGTGCAGTAAAATTGAATCAGATTCTCCTTGAATGGCAATGCTTGATCGTTTCTTGTTGTTACTGATGATCTACTCGCATTTCGATTGAAGCAAATGCTCTGGAAGATGTGATTACCACCTGTGAGTAGCCGGGCTCTGGAAGGTGTAATCATTATCTGTGAGCTATAAAAAAAAAAAAAAAAAAAATGTCCTGGAAGACCTTAGCATAACCTGTGAGTACAAGGACTCTGGAAGGGATGCTTATGGCCTGTGGACTTAGTAAACCTTGGAAGATCCATGTAACTTAAGAACGAATAGTATCTTGAAGGAACATTGGGTCTGTAGGTTCAAACGAGCAGAGGTAAGGGGCCTCAAAAATGGGTAATTTCAGCATGACTAGCTGTCCCCACACTTACTCTGCTCGAACAAAATTTAAAAGCTGGGAGAAATTGGCCATTCAAGAAAGCTGGGAATTTGTTTTAATCAAGCAGAGGAAAGGGGCCTGAAAGGGTAATTTCGGCAAGTTGGCCGTCCCCACACCTACTCTGCTCAAATAAGTACTAGTCGAAAATCCAAGTCACGACTAAATAAAAATAACGAACATAAATACAAACAAGAAAATAAAGATTTATTTAAAAATTGTTAAAAAATGTAATAAGTACAAAACAAAATATCATCGAACAGGAAAATTCCTCTGGTCGCTGTCATCAATGTTGATTGGACGAGGAGAGCTGGGAGATTCTGAGCTGGGAATATCAGCAGAGGCAGCACCAGCAGAAGAAGCTGAAGGACCGGCTTTAAGTTTATCCTGCTGAGCGTACAGCTTTACTTCAGCCACGGCGTCTGGACCAAAGAACGAAACGTCCACATCTGGTCGCTTGAGCCACAGATTATACAGGAATAAACTTCCTGTCCTCTCTTCTGCCTCTCGAACCGCGGCTTCGATACGTCCCTTCTCCGAAGCAATGTGTTCCTTGAGAGAAACTGTTTCCTGCCTCATTGCTTCCATAACAATCTTGGCCTCCGCGGCTTTATGCTTATGCGAGGACAGTTCTCCCTTTAGTTCCTTATTCTCAGTTTTCAACTTCTCCTCCGATTCCCGAGCAAAGTGGAGATCATGCGTCAATATCTCGATCTTTTTATCCCTAAAGGCAATCTGTATTTCCTGCCTCTCCAGAGACTCCCGCTGTTCGTTCTTCTGATTGTTCAGTTTCTCAATTTCCTGCTCCAGCTCACGATGTGCCCCCTGCGCTTTTTCCAGCTCTAGTTCATGATCATCCTGCAGTTTAGCCTTCTCTTCCTCCAGAGAATTGATGGTAGTTGCCATGGCGGCCTTCTCCTCGGGCCAGTCCCCAATCTCCCGCAAAAGCTTCATGTACGCCATGGACGCCTGAGACAAAGCATTTGTTAGTACAGAAAAAATGGAAAGAGATACTATAGCAGCAAAAAAAAGTAAAACTTACAAGCGTACTGTGGAAGCCCAAATAGTTGATGAGCCGTTCGCCCGTTATTTCTTTCTTGTACAGGGCAGGCTTCCTCGCTCCAAGGAATTGGGGCGCGCGATCTAAAAGATCGCTATAATATTCCCCGGCATCAAACTCTTGGGACTGCTCCTCAGCACCAGAACCGGCCGCGGCTGTTTTCTGGCGTTTATGAGGCGGTTCCGCAGTTTCTGAATCGGCGATCCCTTTGCCCTTGTCGACATTTTGAGTAGAGGTGGATGGGGAACTGCTAGGCGGAGCAGGCTGAGATATATCCCCTCGACGAGCACTCTTGTTCGAAGATTTCCTCGCCACTGATTTATGCCTTATCGAGCGAGCAGGGGAACCGACAGAACCCTGTTGAGGAGGCGATTCTGGAGAGACTTCAGCAGCAGGGGGAGAGCCAGAACCTCCGGCCGCTTGAACAGGCTCTTTGGGAGCAGAAGACTGAGCAGGAGCCTGGCTGGGTAAAGGCTGCTCGAAATGAAGCCTCACCATTTCCGAAACTGAAGTATTCGCTGGATGTGGAATTTCCTGTCCGGAAGCTTCGAAAGCAGAAGGAATTTCTTTCTCCTCACGAGAGCCTAAATCAGAAGCGGGGTCCAATAATTCTTGGTCGGCAGGAGGAGCGAGACCATGAAATTGAAGCAGGTGCTCGGAAGGTGTCTGATCGTCGGATGGTGTCTTTACATCCGAAAATTTATCTAACAGAGAGAGCTCCTGATCGGATAGAGGAATCTCGCCCCTAGAGACATCTGCACAAAGAAAAATGTTAGCAACGAGCAGAAATACAAGATGGAAAACTGAGACAAATATACTTACTGGGCGAAAGGCAAAAAGAAAAATTCTTTAAATCCGACAATGATAAGCACGACGCGTAGAACCATCGTGACTTGTAATCTCCTACGTTGGATTTTCCAATCCCTTGAGGAAGGTTCACTTTGTAAGGAGATTTTCGGGCTGAAGTATAATAAAACCCATCCTTCTTATTAGCCTTCGGACCCGTAGTACTTCTAAACAAAAAGAGGTGATGGATCATCGCGGGGGTAGGAGGAGGAAGGTCGTTTTTAAGAAAGATGGAAGCCAAAGCGGTGAGATGAGCATAAGAGTTGGGGGTAAGTTGAAAAGGGGCTAAGTTAAGGTCGTTTAAAAGAGCGACCAGGTAAGGATGAACCGGAAACCTGAAACCGGCTTCTATGTGTTGATGACTAATGGCAAAGAAACCCTTGGGAGGAAAAGCTGCATGGTCAGAAGCCTTAGGCACCATAGCTCGGCAGCCCTTAGGTAAGGAGAAGCCCTCAGCGATGGTTTCAAGGTCGCTGAGGCCAAGGGAAGATTCATAATGAAAAAAGAGTGCGCGAGCAGAGGAGGAATGGTGTTCAGAAGGGACTGAAGTAGCCCCACCACCTTGAGAGGTAGCACTAAGATCCTCCTCGGAGGCAACATCAGTGGATCCCACCTTATGACTGCGACGACTACGACCAGACATCTACAAAATCAACAGGGGTGTCAGGTCGCAGAAAGCAGACCAGAACTCAGTACATACGGATACGATACTCCTATGAACACAAGGGGGGCTATTGGAGCGAAAAGTTGGATGGGCAAGAGATATTACAAACAGACAGCAACTCAAAGCAACAATACAAGTATCTATTTAAAAAAAAAAAAAAAAAAAAAAAAAAGAAAAAAGAAGAAATCATGCCCCAGATACGCAAATAATAATCGCAGAAGAAAAGAATATGAGTTACCTTGAAGGTGGCGTTGACAAAGAACCTTGAGAATGCAGGAGAATGGTAGCAGACAAAAATGTCAGGGTTTGCAAAGGCAGAAGAGAGAAGACGAAAAGAGAACGACAAAGGGTAATATATAGCTGACGCTTCGGAATCCCAATCGGCAAATCAAGACATTTCAATCGTCGCCAAAGTTTGGCAATAGGCGCAAAAAACCGAAAGAGCCATCATGAGCAATTATTGAAAAGACGCGCATTTAATACATGCAGTAAGGAGCGCGACAGTTGAGTGACAAGTAGTCAGCGCCTGGGGGACTGACACAGGGCAAAAAGGAAGAAAAGCAACGGTTCACATCTCACTAAAAGTTTTCTGGGCGCAAGTCTAGGCGCAAGAACATTGTTTCCAGTACAAAAAGTGTACCAGAAACAAGGGGGCTTGTGTTATGGGTATTTTTTGGTGCAATAAGAAAAGGCCCAAAAAATGGAGGCCCATTAAGAGCCAAGAAGACACTTGGTCAAATAGTCAAAGGAAAGTTAAAAGCACAAAGATAACCTGCTCGAACATTCCTACTGACTGGAGATATGTTCGTCTGCTCGGCGGCCAAAAGAATAAAGAAGTCTGCTCGTTTGCTCGGAGATATCTGCTCGCTCAATTTGCTGTCTGATCGTTGAACAGGCAAAACACTTAAATTGACCAGTTGACCTTCTGGAAGAAGAATCAATCCGAGACCTTCTGGAAGAAGAATCAATCCGAAACGGGAAAGGAGTCGAATTACCTATTTGCATGCAAATCGAATCTCTACATTCTAGGAAATTGCTATATACGAGAGATAATCTCAGAAGATATTATCTTAATTAATGTATATTATTTTTTGCCTTATCTGTAAGATTCTCAAGCCTATTCTGATTATAACATCTCCATTATAAATAGGAGATATAATTTAGGGTAAAGGGGAGAGTGAAATAAAAAATACAATTACACCGAGAGAGGGTAATTGTCGTGGACGTAGGCCATCGTTTTTTTGCCGAACCACGTAAAAGTCTTGCTGTGTCCTGTGTGTTTTGATCCTATATTGTTTGCATTGTATGAGGTTTGTTGTGTCACAGGTATTGGGCTTGAAGAACAGGGTTGACCAAAAATAAGTGTCAACATTATGCAAAAGAGAAGCCGAATTTCACTAGCTCAAATAATAATGTCAAGAAGGATGATATTTCCACCCCTCAAAATGGTATGTACACCCCAAATTATATACAACATTACCCTTAAATAAAATTACTAAAATGGTAAATATTTTATAAGTACACCCACCAATTATTAATTAAAACATCATATATATCTTAAACACTTTTTACTTTTTCAATCCCTAATTTCTTTCTTTATTACTCTTTCAAACCCTAACTTTTCTCCATCTAAAATTAAAAAATCTCTAATCATTTATATAATCCTAATTTAGTCATAAAAAATGTTGCTAAACATTCAGTCATTACATTAACCTTTTCTATTATCTGGTCTTATTTTCTCACAAACCAAACAAAAAGGTGACTCAATTCTTCCAATTTTTTCATCATATCAGTAAACAAACAAAAGTGTATATTTTAAATCATCCAAAAACTACAGGTCTAAATCAATATTCACAATATATAATAAAAAAAGTGTTATTTAGGGTTCTATGAAATTAACCGGTAGTCATTTATATAAGTCTTATGATAAAAATGAAAAATTGGGGTTTGAGAGAGTAAAAAAGTTTTATGACTTTAATCTTAAAAAGTTTCATCACTAGTACTAAAGAGAAACTAACTTTTTGTTACTTTACAGTTTTTGTATATATGAATATGTACACCAATGTAATTAAAATTTCGAGGTTATTGATCATTGACATATGGTGTAAAGAACAAAGATAGAACCTCACTATTTCGTGGGATGAAATTACCTATGTATATATACACTTTTAATTTGCTGAGTCTTTAGTATTGTTTCAATGGTTAGATGCAATTGAAAAGTTTTATTTTTATTTTTATTTTTTTTTATTTATGATAAGTGAGTTGTAATTAATATATCAATCACCTTGTTGTTTAATACTTTACATAATGTTAACAATTATAATTTGCATTTATCAAAAAGAAAAAAGAAAGTAGCTTTGTCTATTCCATTAGTGACATAAAAAATCAAAATTTTCACACATACATCAATAAAATATAAATTGTAAAACCAATTATATGACTGAGGATGTTAGAGATCTTTGTAAGTTTGTGCGAGCTAAGAGTTGCCAAGCCATTTCCAGATCAGGAAATCACTTGGCACATGTATTAGCAACCCTCACTGATTAGTCCTCAGAGGAGTTGATTTGGGAATCTGTAAACATATCTTGTATTTCCAAGCATTTTGGGCTCTTAATGAAAGTTTCTTTATTTGAAAAAAAAAAAACAATTAAATGAGGTAAATCTCTTTTAAATAGCATAATTATAATAATTTTAAAATGCATATTCAAAATTTGGGTTCAATAGAGGAAGAAAAAGTTGATAACAATAAATACTATAATTCAATTGACGTTTTTAATCTTTTGATATTTTAATTTTAATTTGTCTGAAGTTTTTATGAAAGTAGAAAGATATTACGATAAAAAAAAATTATTAATTCATATTGTCTTGATTTCTGACTTAAATTGTTATCTTTTATGAATTCCTCAAGTAAAATTTAAAATTTATTAAAATATAAACATTCGTAGTAGGATAACAACTTCGTTATCATAAATTCCATACTTGTGGATTGATTTTTGATGTTTATTAAGTCCGACTGATTTTCTGTAGCATGCGTTTTTTCCAATTTGTGCTCACGAAAGAAAAAGTCTTTTGCTTTACATGGGCTAATGTTGGAAAACCATTAACTTAAAACTTAAACTTTTAGGGTTCATTTGGTGCACATGATAGGATTGAATTATTCTCTTTGTTATCAATACTAGGGTTCTCAAGATTCGAACTCAATACCATGAAATAATCAATGTTATGATGTCATGCTTTTAACTATAACATAATACATCTTTATTTGGAAAATGATTCCAATTTAAATTCAAATTCAAATACAAAATATAAATATATAAAAGCTTTCATATATGCTATACAATAATTAGGAGAATTGAATCTTTCCAAAATAATAATGATGATGATAATAATAATAAGGAGAATTGATTATCCAACACCTAAGGTCTCGTTTGATACACTAAATTGGATTGGATTATTTTCATGGAATTGGATTGGATTAGATAAATTAGTGTTGTGATGTGTTTAATGCAAAATGAGATTGGATAAAATCAATTTTAAATAATTTAATTATTTTTAAAAGTAAACAAATTGTTTTCAATTATTTTTAATCTGAAACAAAATTTTTTAATAAATATAAAATGGATTTTTTATAAACATATTAAATTAAATATATCATCTACTAAAAATATTTAAATTAATTTGAAAAATAATAGAAAATACTAAATTATATTTTATAAATAAATAAACTATATAAAATCAATTTGAGAGAAAATAATATTTATTTTACAATTAATTTAAAAGAATATTATATTATAGAAATATTTAATAAATATATTAACTTAATTTTTAAAATAAATAGTTTAATTTAACATGATATTGGAAAAAAATGTAAAACAAAAGAATGAAAAAAAGAAGAAGAAGAAGAAGAAGAAGAAAACAATGTGAAATTAAAGGGGAAAAAAGACTGAAGTGAAAAGCACCAGAAAAAAATAATAATAATAATAAGTATCTGATTTAAAAAAATAAATGGAATTATCTTGTCCCAGCTGTTGTGGTGGGTTAAATTTTTGGACCGAAAATTATCCAATCCTAATCCAAATTTATGTGACAAACAAGACCTAATGCTTTCAATTTCTAAGGACCTGGTGAGCACGGCCTGTCGGGGTTGGTGGCGATGACGCACCTGCAATGCGCTTGGTCAAGGGCGGGAAGAAGGGGTGTAAAGGATACACCTTGGGCCAACAAAACACTTATCAAAACGAAGGGAGGCTGGCCCACCCAAAAAAAAATTATAATTATTAGACTATATCCATCTTAAAATTTATTAATACATAATTTTTTTTATCTACTGATTCTTTTGATATCAGAACAAATATATATTTATTCCAAACCTATTTCATGTATTTTCTTGTTTATATTTATGTTTCTATTTTAATATTGCATATGTAATAATTTTGTTTCATATATTAAATAAGAAATGTTACTTGAGTTTTTCATATTTTGCTTTTTTTTTTTTTCTTGTATCATAATATTAGTTACATAATATGTTGCTAAAATTTAAAATTCTAATGCATTCATTAATTTGAAATGTGGCAGCACTTATGACTATCAAAATGTACATAATTTTTATTTAAAGAAATATTGTTGATGCTATAATGTTATTATTTTATAATTTATAATTGATAAGTTTAATCATTTAAATATTTTTAAATCGTGCTTGATTACTTATGATTTATGTTTCTTTCATATTTTTTTTAGTCCTTTTACTCTTTTTTCATTACCATATTTATTTATAATATGAATTTTGAGGAATAAGGTTTATTATATCTCTTCTATGTAGATATACTTACATTTTTCAATTTATAAAATATTTTTGTATCATTAAAAAGTTAATTTAAATAATTTATTTTACCTCACCTGATGTATAGTCCTGACTATCTTTCGGTTTATTGCCATCAAATTGATTGAAGGCCTTGCAACAGGCAGAGCCAATTAATTGAACTTGGTGACTAAGGTTATGATCTCCTGGACACTCCCCAGCACATCTTGGAGAGTTGAAAAGGCATTTCTCAATATCAGGGTCCCGCGGCCCGAACCATGCCGGCAGTCCCACTGCAGGTTCAGCTGCTGAACTTGTGGCAATTACCATGAAAACACATGGTAGGATCAATGCACGCGAAAGCCTGACGCTGGCCTGAGCCATTTTGTTATGAGAATGAAGTATAGGACGCTGATACTAGTTTTGTCAACTACATTGTGATGGAAACTAGATGTAGATTGTATGGTTTTGTAAGGCAGAGATTTATTATGTCTTTTAACGGTTGCATTCATTCATTTTCTTCGTAACTTTTTCAGAATTTATTGCATCTAATTACTGCTACCTAAAGAGTGATGAACAATAAGCCGTTTTAACATCTAATTGCTGCTAGTTCCGGCCAACTGCATGTTATAGGCCGTAGCAACTTGATCTTTTTGTGAGTACTGCTTTTTACTGGCGAACTACTAATTATAAGTTGGGTTGATATCAAGAGTCCTCTTTCTTCTTATTCTTGCACAACTCAAGAGTCCTCTCGTGCATGTTAGATTTATTCACAACCATTTGAATATATGATCTTAAACCTAAAATTATTTGGAAATTTTGTGTCATAAAAATAGCTGTTGACGTTCTCCCGGCCTATCACATCCTATTCGAGTCATTAATAAACGAAGTTGTTTACCCTTAAGGCAGCTAGAGTAGAAGTGCTTTCACAAATCATAAAAGAGGTCAGAAGCATTTAGGCACTCGAGCCAAACAATTTTGCAAATCTGGGCAACTGAAAAACAGATGACTGTCATTTGGATTAACAAATGGGTTTACAGGCACAAATATGCAATTATTAAGACCTTTGTTAACAACTTTTACTGTAAGCCCCTAAATTACCTCTATCAAGTAGGAACTTTCACAGGTAACTGAACAAATAAACCAAAACAATCCATTTAATTTTATGAAATACCTGAAAAAGCAATGTTAAAAATGTAAGATGTTCTAGCTCCTGTTGATGAAATATTTTATTAGTTCAAGGCAGGACTAGATCTTGAAGCTTGTTCAACCAGCCTTGGGTGGTTGTGCAGCTCCAATGACCTTAGCACAGGTAGTTTTCAGCAACGGAGGGAAAAGTGGGTTGAATGGGACCATCTTAGGCCAGCACTTATCATTGATTTCAGTGACGGCTTTGCAACAAGCTGAACCAATTCTACCAATGTTGCCAATGTCAAGTATTGATTTATATATATCTAAAATGCAACCATCGATGCCTGCAATAGATGACCAACATTCTATAATTTCAGTAGCATTTACAATTCCTGGTGCAAGTCCTGGAAAAGAGACCTTGCTCTTTGCCTTAGCTGCAGTTGCGTTGGGTGATGGTGGACCACAAGCAGCCTTGAGCAATGGAGGAAATAATGGGCTTAATGGAAATATCTTAGGCCAGCAATCTTCGCTGACTTGAGCAATTGACGCGCAACAAACAGAACCAAGTCCGTCAAATTGACCACTGAGAAAGGAATTGTAAATCTCCATAAGACAACCTGGTGTGCTTGTTACAGCTGCAAAGCATTTCTGAAGTTCTGGAAGGGGCAGTGGCGGTATTTGGCCTTGAAATGGTGGGAATGGGCTTGGTATCAGCTGTGCCTGTCCTGATGGAACCAGCATTGCCATGCACACCACACTCAACATCAAAGAAAGAGTCTTTGCTGATATTCCTGCCATTGAATTGCTTGTAGACTTGGGGTTCGGCTGAAGCAATTGAGCAGGAATATATAGCACTTTGGAGTATTTAGTGTTGAAGCATTTGCTGTGAATTAATGCAACAGTTACCCAGAATTTTACTCTGAAGCTCTTTTAGTTAATTAGTACACGAAACATTTGTTTTATTAATTTCATGAGTGTGGTTAAACTTGGAGGCATTTAATCGTATTTGTAACTTATTTTTCTCATTAAGTGCTAATTAAAGAGTAAATATTTGAAATTTTAACTCTGAAACTCCTTCAGTTAATTAGTATGCAAAGCACATGTTTTATTGAGTAATGTCATTCAAACTTGGACGCAAAGGTTGCAAGTGTTGAATTTAATTAAATTCGTGCGAGAGGAATTGGAATTTAAAACCCTAATTTTACTGAGAAGCATGGATACCAATCTGGCTACACCTACCACAACAACTGATTTTGAAAACTAAATGTTAATTGAAGAGTGAAGATTTGTTAACATTAAAAAGTAGAATAATATGTGGATTCCACAACCCATATTGTAAAAGTTCCTTTAATTAAAAAAAAAAAAAAAAAACAAAGATCATAGGAACATCTTAGGAAATAGTCTTACTAAACTCCGCAAGCAACACTTCCAAAATTCAATTTAGAAATAATCAGAAAACAGTCTGCAGCACATAATTAGTAGTCTAAACCTGATTATTTAGGCTACTATCAAGTCAAAACTCAGGAAATCCAATATCAAACACAAAACAAAGCAAGAAAAAAATATGTTATTACTTTTCTTCATGGTTCAGTTTCCTCCTTCATTATTTTTCTTTCTTTCTTTCTCATTGATGACTTCAAAATATATTAGTCAAAAAAGGAGAAAAAATTATTGTTCTTCACATATGTTTATGTTTACATTTATATCATAGAAAATATTTTATTTAAGAATGATTTATAAGACCTAGATCTCTCTCTTTTCTTTTTTATTAATTATTGGATCAAAATGTGTTTATCTATGTATGATCAAGATATATTTATTTCGAAAATCCAATTTATAGAATCCAATAAACACAAAACAAAGCAAGAAGAGATAAAGAAAAAAACACATACAAAATTTTACCATCCAAATTTATTTAAATTACATATAACTTAGAATTTAATTAATACATTATGAATTTAGATTGATAAAAAAATACTTAATTATCTATAAAGATCGATAAACAACAAGATAATATACTTCATGAATAATAAAATTTGTAAAACTGAGAAGTAATCTTATTTTTACTTGCTTAAATTATTATATTTTTATGAGTAATTTTAAGTATGTCTGGTTTCAAAATTGAAGAAGTCTATTAAAAGATGGGTGTGAGAAGCAGTTTCTTGGGTCAATACCCGCACCCTTTGTGAAATGTTGAAACATAATAGTTGATGGGTTGGGTAACCAAGAGGGCTCATCCACTTCGGAGGTCCAATAAGTAAATATTTACCCAAACCAACTTGTAATCTGCTACTCTCGTAAACGACACTGTATGCATAATGCATGTCACCCGCCTCCTTTCAGTAACCTTCTTGCAGTCTCATTTTGCCTTTGTTTATTTGAATTTTGTTATTGCCCTTCAAGCACTTAAAAAAAATTATATGTTTCTCTTTTGTTATTTTAACAAGAAGCACATGCATCATAAGGTACGAAATATCAAAAATGATTATAGATGACGTCTTATTCATTATACAATACAAAACAAAATATACAATTTCAATACAATTCTTACTTAAATAATGAAAATAAATTATTTTATCATCCTTAAAATTTATATATCAAACATTGTCTTTTATATAGTGTTTTGTATATTTTAATTTCAAAAACAAAGATCTGTTTGATAGTAGTGAAGAGAACACCCCTAAATCATTGCTTCTTCTATAGCCCTCCTCCCTTGCTGGTGGTATTGAAAATAGACCCTAACATAATTCTTCACCTTCTTGTACAATCTTGGCCTTGTCTCATCCACCACTCCATCCACAGGTTCAATTTCTTTTTCCGGATTTGGAGTACAAAGCACAGCCAATGAGATTCGTAATTTCCCTTTCATAGTTAGTCACCACCTGAGTACAGGGCTCTTGAAAATGCCATTACTCAATTATCTGTAAACAATGGATCACATTCACACATAAGTAGTTGCATAATACTAGTAATTAGTTTTCTCCACTATAGATATAATCATTTTTATTTTAATTGAACACTAAAGTGGTCATAATTTACGATAATTATATGACTGGTGGTGGCTTCTCGCAATTGGTCAAGAAATTCAGTTGTCATTCCATGATTGATCGTCTGATAGAACTCTAGAAGCTCTTAGCATATTATAAAACTAACCCAATACTCTACATGATTTTATCGATTTTTTTTCTTTTATTTGGAAAAGAGGGATTTGAATTTGGAATCTCAGCTTTGCTGATTACGCATGCAATCATATATTCTATATGATTTAAGCTAATAATAACCATAAAAATGTATGGAAAAATCAGTTTAATATAACATGTTCTTTTTTTTTTTTGTACAATACACGAGTCAAAAAACAGACCTGAAAGCAGCCCCAGTGAGAGAGGGCGGAGCAGAGTTTGTGAAGTTGTTTCGTGCTGGAAGAGGAAGAAGAGAGGAGAGCCATATCAATAACTGGAACTTCCACGAAGGGTGGAGAAAGAGAAGCATCAAGGCCTCCCCCATCAACACCTTTGTAGATATATTTTTCAGGCAGTTCTTGTCCGCTGAGGATGAGTTCATGAACTGTTTTAGATACAGCTTCTTCTTTGACAGGAGAATTAGTTTCCTCCATATTGCTGTTTCACAAAGTGATTGGTTGCAATTTGGTAACGATATATAAAAACATATATATGGTAGATGTTGAGTTCAAGCTAATTAGTAGTTGAAAAGAAATTGAAAAAGAGAAATACCACGCAATAAAGATAGTTAGATAGACATTGACCAGCCAAGCCAACAGCATTTCTTCATTCTTCTTAGCTGATTTTTCCTTTTTTTCATTTTTGAGACACAGCATAAATTACATTCATTTGAAAACCTATTTAGAATCTCTTTAAACCGTTTTCCTGGAAAAGAAAAATAAAGTCAGTGCTTACATAACATTTGACACTGACAAAAAAAAAAAAAATATGTACATATTGAGGATCCCAAATCCCAATTGATATAAGGCGATGAAAATTCATATTTTGAATTGCCTAAAAAATAGGGAAGGTCCCAAGCAGGGTCACCAGACATGGACAACAAGAATCAGCAGGAAACAAAGGGAAGTTGCAGCCGAAATTATCACTCATAGGAGTTACGACCAAATTTTAGAATGTGACTTGAATGGAAAAGTACATCTAAATTTTGTATTTTTGAGGTAGTCACAGTAATTTCATGTTTTGGTTTGTTTGCAACCAGAAAAATTAGAAATAAATTTTAAGACCGTTTCTTTTCCAAGAAACTTTCATATTTCTGACTACTACATTTGCTTATTTTCTTCAAAACCCCTTTTGTGGGATAAGCAAAGAAAGTACTTTAAATGTTATTGAATTTAAAGTTAGAATGTAGAGAAAAATAAAATACATGGGACAGAAAAATAAAACTTTAGAGCCAGAAGAATGAGTAATATTATATTCACTATATATCTCAAGCAAACCTTTATTAAGAGCTGCTAAATCATAGCTTAAGCGATAACCAATTCCTCAGATAATTGAAAAACAAACAAATTTGTCCATACTAATTAAACAAAAGAAGTAAAAACAAAGATAATTAACGATGTAACTTGTTGCTTCTTCTATTTCATGGTGAAAATTTAGTTCCTAGATAAGGCCTTGGTAGCGGTGCTAGAATCTTTTTCAACTTGTCACAGCTGGTGCTAAAAGTGGAGCTATGATTATAGCACAAGTGCTCTTGAGCAATCGAGGGAAGGATGTATTAAACGGGAAGATCTTAGGCCAGCACTTATCTTTTATTTTAGTGACTGCCTTGCAACAAGCAGGCCTATAAATTCCAACCTGGCCAGTGGTAAGTGATTGGTTGCTTTGGTTGATGATCTAAAAGACACCCTTTAACATTTATAAGAGGTGACCAGCATTCTGCAATATCTTTCGCGTTCACTGGCCGCAACAATCCTGGCAAACGAATCCTGCTCGCTTCAGCTGCTTTACGAGAGGGTGCAGCACAGAAATTCTTGAGCAATGCAGGGAGAGATGGGGTTGTTGGGAACAACTTAGGCCAGCAATCTTCGGTTACTTGAGCAATGGCTGCACAACAAACAGGACCAATTTTGGCAACTTGGCCACTGAGAAAATGTTATGACACCTGATAATATTTTAATTCTAGTATAAATACGAAATTAAGAATAATATTGAAAGAAAATGAAAGAAACAAAATAAAATAGTGGATACAAGATTTACGTAGTAAAACCCTTAATGCGAGATAAACATCTACGGATCAAGACCAGGAGAATTTTATTAAACCAACAACCGTAATACAATCTCTCTAAAATTTTATAAGAGAACTAAGAAGAAGAGAACTCTCAAACGTAATAAAAATCTAGTACATGAGATTTGTGACCTAAATTTTTGGATTGAATTAATGACATGCCTATATACAGACAATACAAGGTGATGTAGATCAATATAGAAATGTTTCAATATAAGAGCATCTCCAATGCAAGTACAGATTGTGAAAAAATGGAGTGCCACATAGGATAAATTGATAAAGTGTTAAAATTAAATTCTCAAATGCAAACTTCTATAACCACTATCAAGTTGACGTGACAAAAAAAAAAAATAAAGACCGTCAACCTCAATGTCTATTTCTAGAGAACTTCCTTAACAACCATATCAGCAATAAATAATTGAAACTTTCATAAAATAATATTTTATAATAATTTGTTTTAATGATATATTATTCCTTGACTATTCATAATTGAAATATTTATGCCACATAGGATGTATATTTCCTTGACATTAATGATATATCTATTTTTTTAAAAAGACAATCCATATTTACATTGGAGATGCTCTAAGGCAATTAAAAAGGTCAATAATTGTGGCTTCACTACCAAATGTTTATTTTTTTTTTTTCAAAGTCACAAATTTCTGCTTCACATAACTTCATGATTTACCACGTCTAACATTACGGCTCCACAAAATAATGGCTTCACCTAACTCTAATTTTTTCTAACAGAAAAAAACTATATATCTCCATGACGCAACCTGGCACGCTCGTTAGAGCTGCCCAGCATTTCTGGAGTTCTAGCACAGTGCCTGGAATTGGTCCAAATGGTAGCTGTGACAATCCTGTTGGAACCAGCATTGCTATATATGCACACCAATCACCTTAACCAACTTCATAGATATGTCAACCATCATGCCCTTGTATTGTTTCTGACTACAAGTTTTCTGTATTTTCGCTTGTGTGTGTCTGTGGAGACATATGAGAAGCAATTTATACTGCTTTGGAGTTTTATTAACATCAAACTGCATACTTTTATTCAAATTCAATGCAACTGTTCCGTATCTCTCATTTTGGAAACCCATCGCCATCTGAACTGAGATGCTAGTATCTTCATTTAAAAAATGTGGTGGTAAGTGCATGTGTTAACAATCTAAATTTTAATAAATTATTCATATTTATTCTTTTAATACCGAATATATATCTTTTGAAGTCTTGTAAACATAAAATATAGTCTTTTTATTCATTTTTTTTCAAATCTTAACATATGTTTTAAGGATGCATGTTAACATTTTTCATTGAAAATAATAATTTATTTGTAAAAAGGGTCAAAAGGTAAGGATCATCAAAAAAACTTATTTACTATGTGGATTATATACTCCATCCATTAATTATGTAAGATTTATGACCCTAATAGGAAGCATAATCCTTGAAGGGAATCCGTCGATAAGACTAATAACCTTTAAATGAGCTATCTATATCTATAATATGAAAGAAACTATCCCATTAAGGACGCAATGGGTGTGTTTGGGCGACCGATAATTCGACCGGACTGGAGATAAGGAGGATGCATTTTTCAAACCCGCCTTTGGCTGGTGCATCGCATTGGAGTTGAGCAACCGCTACAGTGCCACTGAATACTGCACATCGCGTTCATACGGAAGGTGGGCTTCAATAATCCAGTGTATATTCTTTTATGCAATCAAGATTTTTAACTTTCAGCATCATGGCATTTTGGTTTTCTAGCGTGATGTGTTTTGTTGACTTTAACATTATAATTATTAAAATATATAAACAATTATATTTTATTTAAATCTCCTATTTCTGCTTTTAAACTTTAGATTTAAATGAACTAAAAATATTTTGATATAAATATTTATGTTTATATTCAGTTATGTGCATTCAATTATATATAATCCAATCCAATTAAGTATAATCTAAATCAATTCAGTTTAATTCAATCCATTTTAATACCGTATATCAAATACATTCAATAAGTTAAAAAGACAAGTGGTATCCAACGACAAGTGCGTTTATGACAATTCCATATGAATGCGTACATGTAAACAGGAAGATTGTCAAAGACAGAAGTCCTGTTTCACCCTTTCACCATTTAAAGTCGCTTTAATCATATGTCATACAAGTCTAAGCATAGGATGCACGACAGCGAAGCATCATAACGGTGCCTCATTTTGTGGGGATCTTCGACTTCCACCATCGAGGTCACAATAAGAGAAAAGCGAAAAGCTCGAATATTGGGTCATAAAGAATAAAGATGTTGAATTTGTTATATTCCACAAGACAGATGCCACATTCCACAAGCATATGGAATATAAGCGGTCAAAGCAGAGGACCCATTAGAGTGTCGTGTGGGATGATATCAATCCCAATTTGGGACTCAAAAACCCTAACTCTAACACCCACCTTTTTTTCTCCACAAGACAGCAATGCTGAGAAGAAAAGCAAGCAAAATCGAAGTCAAAATCGAAGACAAAGAAGAACTCGAACAAGCCCGCAAGCCCACTTCATCTCTCAACACCACCTCCACTTCCACCACCACCGCCACCACCTCCTCCTCCGCCGTCCTCCGCGTCCTCTCCCAGCCAAACCCCACCTCCAAATCACAACGCATCGGCCTCTCCTCCCCCTAAAACCCACCTCCACAATGGAAGTAGAAGTCAAGCTCCGCTTAAAAGACTCCTCCGCCCACCGCCACCTGACCACTCTCCTCTCCACCGTCCACGTCGGAACCCTGAACCAGCACAACCTCTTCTTCGACACCCCCACTTCGTCTCTCTCCTCTAAACGCGCCGTCTTGCGTCTGAGGTTCCTGGACAAGGACGCTCGCTGTATAGTCTCTCTCAAAGCCAAACCCACCTTGGTGGACGGAGTGAGCCGGGTGGAGGAAGACGAGGAGGAGGTGGATCCAAAAGCTGCCAGAGAGTGCGTGGAGAATCCATCGAAGTTGTTTGATTTGGAGTCGAGGGTTGTGAGGAGAGTGAGGGAGGAGTTTGGGGTGGAGGAGGAGAGTGGAAATGGGTTGGTGTGTTTGGGGGGTTTTGAGAATGTGAGAGAGGTTTTTGAGTGGAGAGGGTTGAAGTTGGAGGTTGATGAAACCAAGTATGCTTTTGGGACTAGTTATGAGGTGGAGTGTGAGACTGGGGATCCTGAGGCCGCCAAGACATTGCTTGAAGAGTTGTTGAATGATAATGGGATAGTTTATGTTTACTCTGAGATGACCAAGTTTGCTGTGTTTCGAGCTGGGAGGCTGCCTCAGTAGTTTGGTGGTGAGTGTGTTGTTGTTGTGTTTTCTATTTTGGATGGAATTGTTTCGGTTTCGATGATTGTAGAAAAGACTCACTAGTTCTTGTTTTTATTTTGAGGTTTTTTCTTTTTTGAATAAAGCGTGAGTTTTGAGTTTGAAATGACTGCAAGTGGAGCACTTTATTCTCTGTTTTCGCAAGTCAAATAAGCTGACTGCTATAGCCTTTTCTTTTGTGATAATATATGTGATAGTTTTGCTGTATGGCTTGATATAAGCTCATGAAATTTTATATGATTGCAAGGTGAATTAGGAACTGAAACCAAATTCTGCAAGTCTATCCAAGTTAAATTACCATGATATCGGCACAATGTGCCTGATTGTTTCACTTTTACGTAACTTATCCAAGAATATTAGAAGAATAGTGACTGTAAGTTCGTATGACTTTGTTCTCTGCAGTTGTCATGTACAGCAATGATTCTTTATTTTGATCTTTTTGTTCTATTTGGCTATCCATCTGATGTTTCTCTCAAACCCCTGAGTATCAATTGTGGAATCTATCATCTATTATGCCTATTGTTCAGTGAAACCCTTTAGGTTCCATTCACATTAATGGGTGCTTATTTTCTTCTGAGATTTTTCTCTTCACACTTGATTGGCTTTTGCAACTCTCATTTCCGTGTAATTTATTTAGCAACTAAAGATTTTATAGCAACCAATGGATTATTCTAGACAAGAATGCCAATATCTGCATAATGTGCAATGTCTTAGAGTTCAACGACATGCTTTTATCCATATAAAATTTTGATATCTTTCCTGCAGTTTGGAATCTGAATCATTTTTAAGGGCTATGGGTGGCACATGCATTCCTTTTTCTGCCTTTGCAGCCCATCTGAGGCTTTGCGTATCATATATAAATTCAGGAGCCTATGAGCTCATCCATGCTCGACACTAATTGGGCTGCACAAGCTCACCATTACAAATGGTTTGAGTGACAATCTTCATGCAATGTGTTCAACTGCTATGGTAATGACCCTTTGTGACAGTTGTGTGATCTGCTTTCCTGTTGCCCTGCTCGCTGCAGCCATTGTCCTTTTTCAAACTGATTCACCTACGATACTTGCAACCTTATGGACTTAGGCTTGTGGCTGTTCCCTACACTACCAATATAATCGTCTAGGTCACTAATGACTTTTTTACTTAGTGCTATTTAAGTACTCCTATTTACTCTTTTAAAATTTATAGGTAAGGACTACTTATGGTTTCAAATGTTTCTTGTTTTTGTCTGTCTAATGTTCCATGGTTGGAGATTTGTGACTTCTAATATATGTGTAGCTTACTTGATTACTCATGAGTCATGAGGAGTTTGATTTTTATTATTTACTATTGTCTTTTTCAGGTCGTGGTGCAATAAAGGTTTGCCACTGATTTGTAACAGATCACAACAATGGACGGTGGAAAAAGGTTCAAAGTTAAAATATCAAGAAATAAGAAATTTACAATAGTACTCTCTCTGGATATAACTCTTTTTTCTACACACCTTTTACCCACGAGTAAGCACCATTTACCTCATGCACTATTACTTAATGAAGTTTGAAAATTATTTTTAACAACTCTAGGTGTTTGGTACGAACCTCAGTTATTTTCATGATTATAAATTTGCCGATTGATGTGATATTTTGTTATCCAGTACATTATTCTTGGCTTCAATCCATGATTGCCACCAATAAACCCAACAAGAATAGCTAAGAATGCAAACTTTTGATTGTTTCTGAAAAAATTGTAATAGTCTGCTTAATACACTAAAAAGTAAGCTAATAAGAAACTTAATAGGAAACCTAATAAGAAACTTAATGCTAAATAAAGGGAATAACAAAAATAGGAAATTTAATGCTAATAGGAAACCTAGCCGTGTTTTGCATCACTTTAGATGTTGAATTAGATTTTTGAGATAAATCGATTCACAGTCACCGAATGTGCAATTCTCTTTTGTACCTTTGAACAGTAACTGTGTGCCTCACAACCCGCAGTGCCTGATTTTAACATGAATTTGAGTGCAAAGTAAATTTGAAACAATTTGAACTGCAGGAAGGACTTGTACGTGAAATCATCTTAATTTCAGTTTAATGGTAACCCTGCAACTGCCCTTCTTTTCCAATTTCAAAAGCTGGGTATGTTCTAAAACGGAACTGCTGATGGATGGTGGATCATAATTTCATGTTTCTTGGTAGGAAACAAAGTGTTTCTGGGATATCACTGTTAAAACTGGTCCAACAACAGGCAACAAGTTAGGATGTTGAGCTGGCCAGTGTCCAACCTCTCTCATCAGTAAAAGCTTTAAAATTTTAATTGAAAGTTGATGACATCTATAACCATGAAATTCCTCATCGGGTATATCAACTTCATCTGCCAAATGCAAATCCCCAATAATTCTAGTATCTTTGCCTCGAATGTCGGTATTCACATCCAATTAAAATTGTTTGTACACTGTATTTCAAAAAAATAAAAATAAATAAAAAATTGTTTGTACACTTATTTTATAAGTACATTTCAATACTCATTGATTTAAAAAATTATAATGAATATTTAAAACTCATATAATTAAAAATAATTATTTCTTTAGTTTTTTTATATTATAAATTTGTAAATAAATCATGCTGAAACTATTTTTTAAATAGAGTAGGGTTTTTTTTCAAATATTTATGGAATATACCTCTTAAAGGGCTGTCCATAAATTTTAGAAGAGTGCTAATTTCGCTACTCTTTAGTCAAAATAGAGTGGTTGGCATTAATTAAGTTAGCATATCGATTAATAAGGTGCTCAAGAATATAATTAAGAGACGTCGAAGGAGCTTTCATTTTTCACGAGTGACATTTTATAAATTTATATATGAAATTTTCTCTACTTATTATGAAATTAGTCGTCTTTCTTAAAATAAATATTCAAACTACATAATAAATACTTGTGGTGAGTGTTGGATTCCCACTAAGGGCAAACACCCACCAAACACGTCTTACACCATAAGTAGTTGTCTTTCAAATTCCAATTATGGGTGTAGATTTTCGTTCCACTTTAATAATAATTATTCTTAATAAGTTTCAACAAATTTCTAACTTATTTATTATGGGCTTTCAAAAGAAAAAATAAATAATAACAAATTTATTCTGTAACTTGTGTATAACTAACAAATGTCTTCGATAAAATTTACAAATTTCTTTGGTACCATCACTATGGCTAATTAATTTCTTAGGTAAAGCTAACGTTGATACCTTCAGCACATTTAACAAATTTCTTCGTTACAGTTACTGATGATTATTTTTGAAGTTATAACATATTACCAAACTGAGCTTGCCACATAGATGTTATCTCAAGCATGAATTTTCCCAGCGTAATGTACTATAAGTCCAACTGCCAACTTGACTCAATCTTGAATAACCCCATATGAATATCCCCAATTTCTACTAAATAAACATGAAATCCATCAAGAGAACAATATATAGATAACACTGTGCTAACAATACTAATACCAGAACAGATGTTCATCAAGAATCATGATGGTAAATTTCTACTCTATGCAGGCACATCAACTGAATCCACCCTCCCTACTAAAAGCTCCCAAGACAAAGGGAATAAAACAACAACGCGAAACTACAAGAGACATTGCTATTATTCACTTCCTCTTTTTAGAAGGTGGCTGGGGAACTTCCTCCTCATCTTCCTCGTCTTCCTCTTCCTCTTCTTCGCCTTCATCTTCATCACCGTCATCATCATCGTTATCGTCGTCGTCATCATCATCATCGCTTCCTCCATCACCATTGGCCTCAGCGTCATCCTCAGGATCTCCCTCCTCCTCTTCTTGACCAGAGAAATCCTCATCATCTGCATCATCATCGTCATCATCTTGATCATCTACATTATCATCATCTTCATCTTCATCATCCTCAGTTTCACCAGCATCTTTCAGACCTAGATCAGGGCGTTTCATTTTGTGAAGTTCGTCTAATGAAAACCTGCCAGGAGTTGCATACACCATCATAAATAGTTGATTGCCTTTATGAAGTTATGATGTCCAATTAAGATGTGGGCCAAAAGAATATTTACCTCTTCTCAATTGGAGTCAAATTTGGTAACACATCATTATCATTCAGCAGCGTTCCAGTCTGAAACAGACCGTGATACAGATTAGTAACAGAGTTTAAACAAGTAAAGATAAAACAGCAACTTATTTTCCCTGTTTATGTGCCTGAATTGAGAACTTTAAAATCGTTAATCAAAATCCGTCCAACTCAACATAACTAGTGCATGAAGTACAAAGCTCAATCAATTATAATAACCTATTAAGACAAACAATCATAAATTGTGATATTGAATGGATGTCCAGTCCGTCTGTATAGGGAGAAACCAGGGCAAGAAAACTATTATGACATAATTAATAACGTGTTACTTTAGAATGGTTAGCACATATATGGTATTTACTATTTACTTTGGTGGGATCAGGATTCGTGTTAGCAGAAAAACATGGTCACCACCAGCTCTAGTGCACAAAAAAAGAAGGAATAAAAGTAAGAAGCACTACGTAGCTGGCATGGCAACACCAAAACTTTTTCATAGGCCCCATAAAATATCAATCTGCATTTTCTGTTAAAAGGCAGAATTCTATCTGGCCCTCTTTGACTGTCCCTGAATTCTTAGACAAAAATTATCACATCACTGCACTGATTAGGAAAGTGAAAAAATAGAATGAATTCTAACACTCACTTAAGGTTAAAGCCCAAAAATAAGGTTTTGCACAAATAAAGCGCTACCATATGCTAAACCCAAATAAAAACTAAACACATGGGACCTATTAACAGCAACATAAAGAAACTGGTAAGCATCAGCGTTAACTATTAAACCATTTAGGCATAATTAGATTAGATTACGATAGTAAATCCTGCTCCATCAGCCTCTACAGAAAGAGCAACTAAACAATTTCTTACTACCCTAAACCACAATAAAGCCAATTAAATACAAGCAATCAACCTTTTTTGAGGACCCCTATTATGTGTATGACAGGTTTCAGATCAGAACCATAGAAGGAAGGCAACAAAAACCATTCACAGACATGTAATGAAAACCGAAAATCCACAGCAAAACCCCACCAGTCCATCAGTTGGTTGATGTTAACAAAAGCAAACAGAACATGAAGAGCTATGCCCCATCAATCAGCCTAAAACGTCTGAATTCCAAAAAGCAAACACAATGCAGGGAACCATACATAAACTTTAAACACCAACCCACAAAAATCTACAATTCAACAAGATCAGAACACAAAAACAACATTTTTCATGAGGAGAAACCCCAACAAAAACACATAACAAGCAAAGTCTACAACATAAACACATAAAACTTGACTTGAAAACAAAGTAAAGCTATAACTATATCATCATAAAGTGAAAACTAATGGAGAGAAAAGGAAATATACCATCAAGAGAATGCAAGTGAGAAACTTTGAAGCAGCTACAAGAGTGTCAGCCACAAGAGACTCCATAATAGAGCATGCCCACATCATCTTTTCCACAGAGCTGCAACTACCAACCTCCATTTTTGTTCTCAGAACAACAAACTATGCTCGAAATTACACTATAATAGACACAAAATCAGCAAAAAAGGAAAAAAAAAAACCCTAATCTAGAAAAAAAAGGGGAAAAAAAAACAGAGTAAAGGGTTTTGCGAAGACAGAGTGGACAGTGAGTGAGTTAGTGTGTGAACACACGCACGCGCAGTGAAAAGGAGGGACCTGATTGGCTTGGCTTCGTGGGTTTGGGGCTTTTGGACTTTCGGTGTGAACCACTAGGGTTTGGTCCGATTAGGGTTTTTGGTACGGAAATTGTTATTGCCAGGTCCGGTTTTTTGTTTGTTCCACGTAAGAGTGTAAGATTTGATTGGGTGATGATGCTTGGATTTGCTTGGAATAAAGGAAGATAGTGGTGGTAAGTTGTAGTAATATTGACCTTTTAGTGTTTGGTTGTGTTAAAGATGTTGGTTTTTAATTGGCCGGACGCTTTGGATCTAGTGTCACAAGTGCAGTACTGCACTTTTTAAAACCTCCTACGTCACTTTGACCACATTTATTACAAAGGCCAAATTACTTATAACCCTTCGGACGTTTGATATGTTATAAACGGAAACAACGGTTGCATTTTTAACCAGGGACAATCATAAAAAACCGTGCATATTTTGAAAAAATATCTATTTTATCGTACTAATTTTATTATTATCTATAATCCTCCCTATGATTACCAAGTTAGTAGAATACCTGAGTTTGATATGTGCAAAGGATAAAAAGATGTAATTGCCCATGGTTTTAATATGTTAAATACATATCACATTGACCAGACGCGTGTAAATTTTAAAAAGATGAAATTACCCTTAGTTATGATAGTTTAACTGTAATGATCGAATTATCCCCATAAAATAATTGTTGCTTCAACGGCTCTTTGCACACAAATAAAAACCCATCCATACAGTAATCCAACATTATCCTCTTTTAATCATCAAAACTATGTAAAAATCCAAAAAATCAAAGAAAAAACTCATATTTGTCACTCAACATTATCCTCTTTTAATCATCAAAACTATGTAAAAATCCAAAAAATCAAAGAAAAAACTCATATTTGTCACTGTTTTCAAATCCCTCACAAAACTTTGTCAAAACTCTCTCACTTTTTTCAAATTTTTATCGCCAAACTCTATCAATATTTCCAAAAATATAAAAACCCAACTGATTCAACAATAACCTACATTAACAAAAAAACCTAACAACCCTAATTAACAAAAACCCAACGAGTATGCAACAACACAACACTGTATTTTTTCTCACCAAACTCTCTGTCAAAAATAGCAACTACTACTTATTTAATAGCAACTACAACTGATTCAACTACTTGTTCAAGAACAGTAGCTAATTCGAGAACAATAACAACTACTTGTTCAAAGTAAAAACAACCATAACAACATGAAATCAATAGCAAGTAGCACAAGCTCAAGATGCAACATTAATGGAGAAGTAATTAGGTTTAAAAGTAGAAGATGTTATTGTGGAAATAAGGCAAGTGTGAGAATATCAGAATCTGCAAACAATCCAAGAAAATTATATTTCCACTGTGAGAAGAGATAATGTAGATATTTCTCATTTTGGGAACCAGAAACAAATGAAGTTTAGTTAGATATGATGAAAACAGAAGAATAAAATGATGCAACCAGAGTGCAAAATCTGGAAACAATAGCGGATAATGCAGAAAGGCGCTTCATTGACAAAATGCATAAATTAGAAGCAATGTAAGGATGGTTGAAGGTCATCATGGTCTGCAATGCAATTGTATTTCTTGTAAGCATGACAATTATTGCTAAACATTGTAATAAGTACGACTGAGATATATATATATATAAATATATATATATGAGTACTAATATTGAAATGCATGTACAAATACTAAACATTATAATATGGAACACTGCTAAACAGTGGCTGTTCCAAAATGTATATAACTACCAAAATATACTGTTAAACATGAAGACTTTACTGTCCTAAAGTCATCTCATAAATTGGCAAACAAAATATCAGTTGTAAAGCACCCATTATCCTAAAGCCAATCTCATGAATCGGCAAACAAAATATCAGTTGTAAATCCAAGAAAAGTTATAACAGTTTTGGTATTTAACAAAATAATCATGAAAAAAGGCAAAGTATTGAACAAATTAACATAAAAATTACTTCAAAATAAAATAAAGCTTGCTCATTACATCACTACTGAGCTTGTGAGAGTTGTGTGAGTTGTGAGCTTGGCTGAGATAGAGATAAAGTTGGAGTCGAGGCAATATGGGAATTTGAGGCACCATCCTTTGATTTTGATTTTTTCTGTCAACATAAAATCAATAGGAGAATTATTTAAGAAATAACAGTTACATTTGTAACAGTAAACAAACAAAATTATTTAAACAATGATAATGTCAAACTTATTTAAACAAATTCTTTCAAAAAAAAAAAAAAACCTTCTAAGAACTTCTTACTTGAGAAGTTAAGGCAGCCTTGGAACTTGAGGCACCATCCTTTGTTTGTTTCTGTCAAAACAAACAAAAATATGAGGACAATTATGTTAATTTTGTAAGTAAATAAAAAGAGTTTCCTAGAATATACCTTCTGCCTTTTTAGAGGTGGTAGGTCATTTTTACATGAACTTTTGTTATGCCCAGCCTTCAAGTATTTAGTGCACTTCACAGTTCCAGACCTTGAACTTGAAGCTAACCCTTTAGCCTTCTCTCTGGATTGTCTAATTCGGACCTTCTTTGGCCTATCAACTCTTCTCTTCAATAGAGATGGGTCAACTGGGTCACCATCAACATTGTCCCACGTACATCTATTTGGAATTAGGTGAATTATAAAATTGTAGGTTTTCAGGAAGGTAGTTTGACTTAGGTATGGATAGACATAGTCCTTCAAAATCAACTGTAGGTTATACATAGCAATGTAGTGGTTTATACATAATATTGCATGCTTACAAGGCACACCATTGATTTGCCACTCTCCATATGCACACCTATATTGACTTATGTTAACATCGTAACTCCTCTCAGGCCCTACAATCTCATATTCTGTCCCCCCTGCGTATATGAGATTATACATTCTTCCCTCCTCGCTTTTAATAACCTAGACCTGATAGAATAAGGTAAATCATCCTTCCAATGTAAGCAATCTCTCTTTATTTTTTGTATTAACTGCATTACTATCTTTCTTATGCACTCTAACAACTCCAAATATGACTTACACCTATGCTCACCCAACATATTATTGAAACTCTCCGTCATGTTATTAGTAACATGATCGCAATAAATCCTCTCATCAAAACGATGTCTACTCCAGTAGTGTGACTCTATCTAAGCTAACCAAATGCGAGCATCCTTATGGACACTAGAAATATCATTCATCACCTTGTTGAAGTCTCCCAGACAGTAGACTTTACCGGCCTGCCAAAATATATTTTTCAAACATTGCCTAGGGTACTCTTGTTTGAAATTGGCATAAATATGTCTTGCACAATAACTATTACAAACTTCATATTAGTACGTTTTAACAATGCTAAAAGCTCATTAAACAAAATATATTCACATAGAATATACAAACCTAGTATTACCTTATACTTGCATAGGGAAAAACCTTATCAATTGCACTGAGGACCCTCTTCTGCCTATCACTCATGAAGCACAATATATCACCAGCGGGTTAATTTAAGTGTGCCTTTAAATGGTTAAGGAACCACATCCAATTGTCCAAGCTCTCTCCTTTACATATGCAAACTGCCAGTGGAAGCACTCTACGGTTTGCATCCAAATTAACTGTAGAAAGTAACACACCTTCATACAGGCCCTTCAAGTGACAGCCATCTAGACCTATGAAAGGTCTACAACCCTTCGTAAAGGCTTGTTTCTGAGTATAAAAACTGATAAAAAAACTTGTGAAAAGTAGGATGCGATTGCTGCAAATGAATGAATGTCACCGTACTTGGGTTATATTTTTGCACCATATATGCATATTTCCTAAGCAATCTAAAACAGACAGCATAGTCTTGACCCACCCCACTTAGCGCCCTATTTTTTACTTTGTACAATCTTTTCCTATCTACTATCACGCTATAGTTCTCTCTCAACAAAGACTGATATTTGGATAGTATGATTACTCTTAATTAGCTTTTCAAACTTACTACATATTCATTTCACTCTTACTTCTTTATTCTGACACACCCTCTAACACCGATGCTCATCATTGTATGTCTTAATTTTCATGACCCCCCTTGTAAGCACTTTCGATGCATGAATTCTCTATGGACAATCTGTACCTTTGCACTTGTATGTCAACTTATGCTTATCATTCACCTCCATAATTAAAGTAACCCCCTCTTAAATGACATATTCCCTTAAACTATACACACTATCATGAGTCTGCCTAACGTAAAACACAATTTGCCCTCCATCTCATGGCTTGAAAGGATCACCTTTCATAAGTCTTGCTACTTTCTCTTCAGGTGTATCATCCTCTAAGTCACTACTAAACTCTTTATCTGAGTTAGATCTATAACCCTCCATTGACTCCTATTTGTGCTCCTCTACATGTGCCTCATCATAATCTCTCTCACTAGCATGTTCCTCTTTCTCATGTCCTTTACCCCTATCGTCATCATCTTTCTCATGTCCTTCACCCCCCGCCGTCCTCATCTTCCTCATGTCTCTCACCCCCGCCGTCCTCATCTTCCTTATATCCCTCTCCCTCACTGCCCTCATGACCAAAGAGATCACCCTCCAACCAACTAAAATCATAGTTGTTGTTTATATCATCCACTATATGTGGTAATATAACTTGAACCTCACCCTCACCCTCTCCAGTATCAGGTGATTTAGGAATGTAATGTTTAGCATCAATTTCAAACTCAATCATAGAGAAATTTTTCTTCCTACACTTTTTAAACACATTTAACAACTCCCTATCAGACTCTATCAACAACTTCTCTTCACTCCAAGGTACAATGGCATACACCTCACAGTCATCTTTCTGTACCTTTTTTGTCTGACATATTTCACGTAATAACACTGTAAGACTAATTTCATCAGTCTTACACTTAAACTGTTCAAGCAATGTACCACCATAATGCACTACAATCGCTATCAACGTCATTGTAACTACATACAAAATATGCACACTATTAGATAATTAAACATGTTATATACACAGTATACAAAATACAAAATATAATCACACACCTTATTATCATACGAACATGTAAATATTTGAATTCATATCAACAACATATCACATAATATACACAGAATATATAGATAATATACACGCACCATCAAACACATTATACAATTAACTTCAATCGAAAAAAAAAAAAACCTCAATATATACTTTAACAGCATCAGAATATACGCAGTAAAACACAATATACTACACAGAATATACAGATAATATACACATGCATCATCAAACATCATATACACTTTTAACAACATCAGAATATACACACATGGTATCCATAGAATATCAAACATCAACAAAAAATTTTTATTATGTTTAAACCAAAATAATTTATACTGAAAAAATGTAAAACATCAACATATATGATTTTTCAAACCATTCATTACATTTAAATCTATTTCAACACGTAATATGTAGTTTCATACTACCAATTAAGCTTTTTCAGGCTTAAATAAAAAAACCCCCAAATTTTTTCCTTTAAAAACCCTAAAAAATTACAAACCCTTCAACAAAACAACATCACCAAAATCCATTTCAATAAATTAGTTTCAAACAACATTACAAACGTAAAAACCTTTTTAAAAACCTTACCTTCAAGTTGAGAAGAATAGTTCAGTTGCTTCTACCAAAACTACTTCAAATGATCGCTCGATAGTTACAAACAAAGGTATGAACACAATACACATGATAGAGGGAACATGCAAGCAACAAATTACAGTTCAGAAGACGGTGGAGGTTAATAGTTCTAGGGTTTCTTATGGCGCAAAGTTAAGATGGACAGTTGAAGTCGAGAAGAAAGTGGATGGTTTTTTTCTCGAGTAAAAGCAAGTGGATGGTCTGACACTCTCACTTAGTGATTTTGATATTTTAGGTCCACCACACTCATGATGCGTCACCTCCCCCACCATTCATTATTTTCATTTTTTTCCCTTTTTTATTTTCCATGCCCAATTACCTTAATGCCCTTGAAGCCAAATGAATATTAAGTGTATTTCCCTTTTTACCTCTTGAGTCAAACGGTCAACCAAGTAAATGTAACAGAATCTGTTACTGTTAGGGGTATTTTCGTCCTTTTACAAGCTTTCAGGGTGTACTTTGAATGTTTTTATTAAGGTCAGGGAGGATTCTGGATAAAAATCAAAACACAGGTGGTAAAATAGATATTTTTATAAACTACACACGGTTTTTTGGGATTATCCCTTTTAACAGTGATCTCCTCTACTAAAAGGTTTTCCATATTTGACCGTTAAAAGTAATATTTGACTATTAAATATTGGTAAAAAGATGAACATACCCTTAATCTATCTCATAATAAAAAAATGTTAAAAATAAACTAATTTAAAAAGTTGAAATATCTCTATCGTCTATTTCTAAGATAGACGGTGGAGATTCATTTGAAAAAAAATAAATAAATAAACATAACAATAAAAAATATGTATACAAAAAATAAAAAAAGGAAAAAAATTCTTAAAAACATTAATTCGTCATTATCACAACATCAATCTAGATGAACATCCACCACCATCATCAAAAGTTTCAAAAAGTCTTCTTCCTTCATCAACCGACCGTTCTTCTTATTCTTCTCAATACCAATCCATTATTAATCCATCGTTATAAAACACAAGAAAAAAAAAATATTCTGAACACCATCTTTATTATCTAGGTTTGACAAACCCAAATGAAGAACATTTCATCTGGGTTCATCCAATCTAAAGGAATTAAATTTTTATCTGGGTTCAATGAACCTAGATGAAGGGTTTTACAAGACCTAAATGAAGAACATTTCATATGGGTTTGTCGACCCAGCTAAATTAACTCTTCATTTGGATTCATTGAACTCAAATGAAGAAACTCTTCATTTAGGTTTGGGTTCAACAAACCTTGACTAACGTTATCTAGGTTCGTTAAACCCAAACAAACCTTGATTTTTTTTTTTAAAAAAAATGATTGATTTATTAGGGGTTTTAAGGAGTTGAATCTGAGAGTTGGGTTTTGGTAATAGGGTTTTGTTGGGTTTTGTTACCAATGATAATAAGGTTTTGGTGAGAATTTAAGAGTTGGATTTTAGGAAGTTGGTTGTGATGAGATTGAAGATGAGAGAAAGCAAAAGTTGAAAATGATAATTGAGTAGAGATTTACTCAGGTTGGATCTCCACTGTCTATTCATATGAATGGACAGTGAAAATCTAATTTGGGTCGAATTTCCAAACAATCTATTAAATAGGATAATTTTTCAAGAAAAAAAAAAAAAGAAGAAGAAGAAAATGACCCTTAATACCCTTAATAAAATTAACTCTAATGGTCAATCGCTATAATAAACAACAAATGTAGTTTCTGTTTATCTTTTGACAAATGTCAAGAGATTTTTGCATAATTTACTCAATTACAAAAACTTGTCTAGAGATGACATTAAGTTGGTTTTAAGCCGGATTGGTTAGTCCCAAATCTGATCTATGACCCAAAAGGATCACCATTTTTTGTCTCAATTTCGAACCTATTTAGGATGATATGCTCAAACCGATTTGTTTTGACCCAATTCAATTTTTAGCAAGTTGTAAAAGTTATATTAAATATAAATATATAAACAATAAATGTTTCTTAAAACTTAAAATACTCAATTTTTACTTTAATTTTACATCGCGTTTATATAATATATATATATATATATAAAAGCTTATGGAAGATATAAATTTATTGACTACAACACTGAAATAATACCTATCACATAACAAAGTTCCATTATATAAACCAAAATAATAAATAATACATAACAAAGTTTTATAACAAAATAACAATGTACAATACTTACAAATAAACTATAATAATAATAATAAAATATAAAACGGGTTACCTGATCGAATCAAGTCAAAAAATTTGATCCAAACACGACTCAATATAAAATTAGGTCATACATTTTTACCCAAAACTTGATCTAAAACCCCGATTTCAATGCTTCAAACTCGTGCCCAAATAGATCGAGGCGCTGCCAATTTGTGTCAGATGAGGTATCTTTGCTATCCCTATTAGGCTATTACTTGACCAATTAATAGGAAAATTTCACTTTTGGTTTGTATGTTTTTAAGTTTTATTTTTTATTTTTAAAATTTTTCTAACGTAGCTCATAAATTATTAGAAATCTGTCAATTTAATCTTTTGACCAATAAATGCTAACATAAAAATATTGAATATTAGTTTACTCGAGCTATGAATCGTTGGCAAGTTTGTTAATAAGAAATCCTTTGGAGAAGAAGGTAATTTAATTCTTGATTTGGGATTATTCATTAAATATATAGGGAATAAAATTACATATATCTCATACCTAAATAAGAAATTAAATTTTAAGGAAAAAACCCAAAGTCTTCCTATAGTATGAAAAATACATTTACTTAAAAGATATTATTATATAATATAATTAAAACCTTTAAAAATGATTTTTACTTTGAAAAGTAACTTAATTTTTTTTTTTTTTTAAAAAAATGATCTGATCTAAATTGAATCTCTATCATTGTAATGGAGGCCGCCGTGATCACAAATCGATCAATGAGAGGAGATCCATTCTATAAATCTCCACTATGTGATTTTTTTTTAAATGTATATCTTTCTTTGATTTTGTTCTTTAAAAATTGTAAAATGGTCAATTCTTTTTTCTTTCTTTTTCATTTTTTCTCTAACACACATGTCAATAGAGTAAAGGTTCATGTATCAAAATATATTAAACGTCTTAAAAGATTAAAATACTTTTCAAATGTAATTAAAAATAAATAAATAAATAAAACTTTTCAAATGGATGGTTTTGACTAAGAAAATTTTAATAGAGGAACTAAATTGATGATTTTTTTTTTTTAAAATTTAGGGATACAAGAACTAAAAACAAAAAGATGGTTAAAAAAGTAACAAAATTTTAATTAGAAACTAAATTGATGAATTTTAATAATTTAGGAGCTACAAGAACAAAATGAAAAGATTGTTAAAGGAGTAATCAAAACTTAAATTTAGGGACCAAATGAGAGTTTCTCTAATCAGTAACGGAACGGACAAGAACTTAACATTGTTCATAATAATAATGATAAGAACAATACATAATTGCGATTGGATTAACGAACAAAAAAATTAATTAAAAAACTAAAGAATGATAATAAAAAAGATAAGTACAAAACAGAATTATAGTTCTATATAACCATTGCACTATAAATAAAGAAAAGAAGAATCTTCGAATAAGAATTACACTTGGATTGTTACAGTAACCATATTATACGATAAATAATGAAAAAAGATAAATCTTTCAACTAAAATTACAATTATTATACTAACTATTATATAATAAATAAAGAAAAGATAACCTTTAAAAATATAATTATATATTATATGACTTCAAAAGTATAATAGAAATATTTTTAAAAATAAATAAAATATTTTTTTTTTTTAAAAATGGATAAGTTTAAACCTTATAAATTACCCTTTGTACAATAGTGTTCTAGTAGTTAACATTTTCGTAGGGTGATAATTAAAACACTAATTAAAATGATAATAAAATAGTAAGCTGATAAAGCAAATCCCATCTTATTAAGATGAACTAAAATACTGAAGTAGTTGGTAACTTGAACCTATAAAAGGAAGATTATGAGGAGAAATCATTATTCATCATAGAAGTGGGAGCTGTTAGAGGAAGTAAAAAGATCCGAAGATGAAGAAATCTTCAGTGTTGTTGCTTGTTTTTGTGCTCTCAGTAGCTTTATTCCACAATGTGCTTGCTAGGTCTATTTCTCACTCACATTCCCATGCACCATCTCCACCTTTAGATGATGAAGAACCCGCATCACCTTCTTCATCCCCATCTGTTGCACCCTCACCTTCGGATGATGAAGCACCCTCCCCATCAGAAGACGAGGAAGCACCCTCTCCATCAGAAAATGAGGGAGCACCCTCACCCTCTCCATCAGAAGATGATGAAGCACCCTCTCCCTCCCCGTCAGAAGACGAGGAAGCACCCTCACCCTCCCCGTCGGAAGACGAGGAAGCACCCTCACCCTCTCCATCAGAAGATGATGAAGCACCCTTACCCTCCCCCTCAGAAGACAAGGAAGCACCCTCCCCTTCAAATGACGACGATGAAGAGTCTCCATCATCCTCTCCTTCAAGTGATGATGATGAAGAGTCTCCATCACCCTCGCCTTCAAATGCCGACGATAAGGAAGAGTCTCCATCACCCTCTCCTTCAAATGCCGACGATGATGAAGAGTCTCCATCACCCTCTCCTTCAAATGCCGACGATGATGAAGAGTCTCCATCACCCTCGCCTTCAAACGCCGACGATAATAAAGAGTCTCCATCACCCTCTCCTTCAAACGCCGACGATGAAGAGTCTCCATCACCCTCTCCTTCAAACGCCGACGATGAAGAGTCTCCATCACCCTCTCCTTCAAATGCCGACGATGAAGATTCTCCATCACCATCACCCTCTCATCAAGAACCTCCATTTTCATCTCCACCTCCTTTTCTAGTCAAACCCATATACCAACCACCATCACCCTCACCCTCCGAGGCCCCTAAAGCATCACCACCCTCACACTCCCCTGAACCATCACCACCAAAACATCATCATCCCTCACCACCACATCATCATTACCGTCCCCCACCATTTGGGGCAAAACCTCCTCCAAAACATCACCCCCAACCCCACCCTTTCCCATTACCCATGTCACCTATGTTAAGATGTTGGAAACCCCTTCTCGACGTCGAGGGTTGTCACGCCCAGGTCGTTTATGGATTCAGCACACTTAATCTTAATAACATTGGATCCTCTTGCTGCAAAGCTGTTAACAACATCAAGTTCGATTGTTTCAAGTTTATGTTCATTCCTTTCCATGAACGTTACTTCCCTTTTTGGCTCAAAGATCACTGCTCTAAGCACGCCCATTAGGAGTTTTTTGACTTTGTTATGTCATTTAATTAAACTACTATTGGTTTAGGGATTTGTTGGTTTTGTTAGATGATTTAGTATATTGTTATTCTTTTGATGTTGGTTCGATTATTATATAGTAGTTGTTAGCAATATTGTTCTTATTTTATTCTGTGGGAATTTTCATATCAGCATGCATGGCACTGAAAATACTGGTTGAAATTTATCGGTTATATTCAATTGCTTCTAACAGTTTGACTTTTATTAATATCTACAAAATTCAATTCTATTATAAATATTTAAGACACTTTAAAAATCATGAAAAATTGGTCCATGTTTTTTCTTTTTCAACTTTTTTATAATATTTAAATTACTGCTAAGTTAGGCGCAAAAGTGTTTTTCATTAAAAGTTCTTTCAAGTAATTATTTTCTAAAAAAAAATTGAAGAACTATTTTGTACTACCTTTAAAATTCACATTTTTTTTTTCAAACTCAAACCTTTTTAGTGTTAGAAAAAAATTAACTTTTTTCTTAATTCAATTATAATATTAAACAATTTTCAAATGTTTTATTAATTCAATTATTTTACTTGCATTAAATTTTTCTAGGGGTTCTCTATTTGGTAAAGTGTTTTTTTTTTTTTAAATGTGAACTGTTAAAAAAATAATTTAATATATGAAAAGGATTCTTTCTATAATAATAATTTTTAATTACTATACAGTGCAGGCCCATGAGGTCAATTGTCCATAAACCATATAAGATCCTTTGACAACAAATAAGAACATTTGGATGGTCCAGTCATACAACAACAAATAGGAGCATTTGGATATTATCGAACAATGTACCAAAATTGTGTTTGATCCAATTTTAAACTTGCTACACTAGATAATGACATGCTTAAACTTGATAATGACAAATAATTAAGTGTTTTAAAGTAAATCCGAAATAAATGATAAAAAAATCGGTAAATTTTAACGGAGATGTAGTTAAACTTTATTTCTATGTCAATTGGACCTCTAACGTAATTTAAAAAAAAAAAAAATAAAAAAAATTTGGACCTCCAATGGGTCCACAACTCTCGGGGTTGCATAGAACAATTTTGTGTTATTTTAACAACGGTTAATTTAGTTTTTCACGTTCTCCTTGACAACATCTTGAGTTTTTGGCAGAATTAAATATGGCTGCCCATTGTATAAGTACAGCTCATAGTAGTCAACGAATTTTCTAGTTACATAAAAATATAAAATGGTAAATTACACAAACATCTGTAATATATATATATATATATATATATATATTTATGTATATTTTATTATTACACAGGTATAGCTAACTTATCGGACACTCTTTGATAAGAGTATTTGAAATGTGATCCTAAAAGAATTGATGGAAAAATTGCTTCTGTTTTCAGAGTCCTGGATGCAACCATCTGCCAAACATATCTAATGTTATTAGATAAAATTACAAGTACATTCGAGATCTATGGTTATTAAGCAAAAAACGACTTCAACTTTCGTAAAATTTAATTGGGATACTGATAAGTCCTTTTTATTTTCGAGGGTTAACTTAGAAAAATCAAATATTCTCATTAATTTAACGTTGATAAATTAACAACAAAAATTATTTTTCAGTTTCAATTTCACTTTGAGGGAGAAAAAACAATTTGGAGGAGATCAACACACAAGCTTCTTCATAGAGAGATTGTTGTGCGGCCTGATAGTCATCAGACTTTTCTCTTTTTCCTTTTGAAAATAATTTGATTTATGTTCGAGATTGATTTATAAATTTTTGTTCTTTGAAACTAATTGGAGGGGAAGAAAATTTATTTATTTTATTATGATTAAAGACTTTAATAAAGAATCATTTATTTTCAGATTAAGAAATATGTTCATTGTAGTCGATTTGTAATCATTGGGGTTAGAATTAATTATTATTTTTTTCATTGAAGATTTTGATGGATAATTGTTTGTTTTCTTATGATGAATTATGCATGTAGTCCTTTTGTTATTAGGAATTGATCAAGGAAGCAAAAAATTTGTTTGTTTGTTTGTTTGAGTTTTTTTTTTTTTTTTCCTTCTATGTCAATTGAAAATGATGAAGAAGATTTTTCTAAACCAAAAAACGATGAAGAATAATTAGTTGTTGAGGAGTTGTGTTTTTTCTTCTTGAAAATTTTAATTGAATTTTTATTTTTAAATAAATAATATACTCAAACAACATTCAATATATACAATTCTTTTTAAACACATTAATCACTTATCATCATACCCAACTCCCCACTAACATGGACCATTTTACCATATTTTAATCAAAATTTTAAAAGTTTGACTAGTTTTTTTCGTAGTCATCATATTTTTAGTTAAAAAATTATCCTATTTCATGTGATATATGCTCGAACCTATCTCATATTAGTGATAGGTAGATTAGTGGTCATTCCACCAATTCATTTTAGGAGCAAAAGTTGAAATAATTTTTGTATAATTGCATCAAAATATCTTAGGTACATGCAACTCACGTAGATATCAGATGAACTCAAACAATTTTCCCCTTATAAAACGAAAAAATAAAAAAACGATTAACTAATGTTGGGAGATTAACTGGCTAATTAATGTTCCCGCGTTGAGGTGGTTGATTTTCAAAGCGTGTGCTTATGTATATTACATTTAAAATAAAATAATTATAATAATTTTTCGGAACTAGTAAATACTGAAAAAGAAAAAGAAAAATAGTATAAAGGGGAGGCAAGTGGATCGGCCTGTCTGGCTCGGCACCACCCCAGTCAACACGGACGGCGAAACGACCCTAGCCCCAACACCCAACTCAACTCTTCTCCCTTGTTTCCTCCGCGAAAAACCCCTCACAATTTCTCATTCGACGAAGTCAACCCTATTTGTTTAAAAATCCTAAGCAATTCGAATCTGACCCCCTCTCTCTCTCTTCTTTCTGTACCATATTATTGTATATTAATTAATTAAATAGCATATGCTATCACCCTAGCTCTTTGTGAATAAGATCGCTTCCCTTTTTGGCCTTTTTGAAATTGATATTTTGAAGGAAAAAGATGTCGTCGGAGATCGAGGTGGTGGAGGAGGTTGGGCAATCGCAGAATCAGCATTCGGAGAACGGTGTGGTTGTGGCCAATGAGAGCCTCAGGAACGACGTTTACACGGCGGCTGCCTATGGCGACATGGAGAAGCTACATAGGTTGGTGGAGTGCGAGGGTTGCTCCGTCTCTGAGCCTGACGGCCTCGGTTACTACGCCCTCCAGTGGGCCGCTCTCAACAACCGCACCGCCGCTGCTCAGTATATCATCGAGGTTCGCTTCTTTTCCTTTTGGATTTTGTTTTCTTCGACTTGTTGTTTCACTGTAGTGTGTTTCTGAGGTTATCTGATTCTGATTTCGCGTACCGAACTCGATTAGTACAGTTACGAGATGATTTACTTGCTTTTGTGTATCTATTGGGTTGAGAGTTGATGCGAAAAAATAGTGAAAGAATTGATTTTTCTGTTAATTTACTCTTCCTGTTTTCATTTTGAAATGCTAAGCCAAATTTATGGAGTTTGACCTATCATAATTGAATCGGTTGTGACGTATTTGTTTTCATTTGTATAACTAGGTGTTTAAACGATTGGATGAACTTTTCTTAATTAGAAGCAGTTAATTATATGTAACTGATTAATTGATGGGTTTATTGATGGCAGCATGGAGGAGATGTAAATGCTGCTGATCATACTGGACAGACTGCATTGCACTGGAGTGCGGTTCGAGGTGCAATACAAGTTGCCGAGCTTTTACTGCAAGAAGGTGCTCGAATACATGCTGCTGATATGTATGGCTATCAGGTTGGTCTCATTTTTTATGGTGTGTCTCGACCATTTTTGAACTTGAGTTCTATTTGGGATAGGTTTTGGGCCAAGACGTTGTAGAATTTGATCATGGATGTATTAACATGTTTTATATTCTGGTTTATGAATGATACTTACAGGTCAGTGAATTGGTTTTACATGTGTAACATTTGAACATCATTTTGTTTATATATAAATAGTTATTATGTCTACTTTATTATTTGCGCATATGCATGCGCTTTTATGAATTTGGTGGTCTAATAGCAGGGGGACATTTTCTTTGGATTTAAGTAACTTGCTTAACATGTGTAAGTGGAATGTTATCTCTTATGTGCTTTATGTGCTGTGTTGTTTGAACACGTGATGAAGGGGTTTAGAAGGCTTTGAAGTCATCACAATTGGCATTGTCACAATCTAGCAAATGGTGACGAGAGGTCTTATTGTTATGATAGCTGATTTTAGAGGCCTATTACTGTGCATTTTCAGTTTTCTTTGTTACATCTTGAAATGGTTGCATATTGATTCAGAACCGTACTTGATTGCAGACTACACATGTTGCTGCTCAGTATGGTCAGACAGCTTTCCTGTATCACATAGTTTCAAAATGGAATGCTGATCCTGATGTTCCTGATAATGATGGAAGAAGCCCTTTACACTGGTAACTCTTTCTAGACCTTGAATTACGTTGTTGAAAATGTTGCCTTTGTTTACAACAGACAAGAGTTAGAGCTTATGTTGATGTCAGGATATGTTGTGTACTTATGAATGTAGTTAAATAGTTCTCGAAGGATGAATTTTCACGTTCTGTTAATAAGCAATAGAATTGATGTTATTTTGTGTTCTTTATCTTCTTTTGGAGAATTTTAGGGCTGCATACAAGGGTTTTGCTGATTGTATACGCCTTCTCTTATTTTTGGATGCATACAGAGGACGTCAAGATAAAGAGGGTAAGTATTTTGTTCAGATATGAACTACCAGCATCAGTTTTCATGCATTTATAACTTTTCCCACTTTTAATCATTTTGTTTTTGGAAAAAATTCAGGTTGTACTCCTCTTCATTGGGCTGCTATTAGGGGTAATTTAGAGGCATGCACAGTGTTGGTACAGGCTGGAAAGAAGGAGGACCTGATTGTTACTGATAACACCGGCCTCACTCCTGCTCAGCTTGCTTCCGATAAGAACCACAGACAAGTCGCTTATTTCCTTGTAGGTGTTCCATAACACTTTACATTGGTTAGTAATGTTACTTTGACAATTTGTTCTTTGTTTTCCTCGTCCAATACCTATTTTCCCATGAATTAAAGCATTTATATTATCAGCATTGACTGATGAATGCTTTATGCCAACATTGGACGAGCTCTTTTTCAATGCAATTGAGAAAAATAACAAATGAAAGTTCATTTCATAGACATGGAAAAAAGTGAGAAAAAATTAGAGTGCGGCACTGTAATATCCAAGAAGGCATCTTTAGTTTTTGGGAATGTGTAGAAGTGGCATCACAACATGCTGTAAACATAAGTAGAAAGGGTGCTTGAAATCTTATATCTTTAGTTCTGTTTATGTAGATTAGCATGTAGCAATGTGGCATTCAATTTATGGTGCTTGAAATCTTAAACCTTTAGTTCTGTTTATGTAGACTACCATGTAGCTTGCTGTTTTCAGATACCTTGTCTTCTTGTTGCATCTATACTATTTGATCTACATGTGATTCAGCTAGTTTGATTATTTTTTTAATCCATTTTTTTCTTTGATCTGTGATGATGTGATGATTTATTGCATGCTCATAGCTTCCATAAGTTATGCGATAAAGTGTAGATCTCCTTTTTAGTTGTTTTCCTACTTATTAGTGGAATTAGAGAGAGATTATGTGGGGATAGAGGTAGGATAGTATGATTAGGTAGGGTTTGAGAAATAAATATAGTGAGATAATAGAATTATGATGGCTGCTGTAATTTCAAACACAACAGAAAACAGAAAGAAGATAGGAAGAAAGATATGTAGATTCCAAGCGTCACACCTAGAATTCCTTGGACCTTGAGCCTAACGGTCCTTAACACAAGTTGGGTTTGGCTTGCGTCAGTAGTTCCTCTAAAGAAGTTTAAAGCTTCAGCAAATTGGAATCATCAATTTGTTTACAAAAAATTGAAATAATCACATTTGAACATCTGATTAAAGGGTCGCTCTTAATCCAATTGTAACGAGCTTGAAATAAATGATCCCTAGGTATTAAAACTACAGACAACATAGCTAGCAAAAACAGCAGTTAACTTGATGAAATTTGAAGGAGATGGACATTAACTAGAGACGGTTATTTAGAACTATGATTAAGCCTGTATAAGATCGACAGCGTTTTGATAATTTGTTTTATACTTTTCTGTTTCCATGAGTTTCTTGTTGCTTGTTTCAACTTATTTATGTTTTTATAAATTCTGTTTTGCAGGGAAATGCTAGAAGATTGCTTGAAAAACGATGTGATGCAAATACCCCTCTAGGGAAATTTTCAAAACTGGGGCTTGCACCAGTGCTTTGGTTTGTAATTTTGGGGCTACTTGTGACCTACATGCATTCTGTCATCATGGGTATTTGCCTATCTCTTTTGTAAGAACTCGTACCATTTCTTTTTGGCTGATACTTACTGTAGCTATTTTTGAACTTTATCTGCAGCATATAATCTACCAAAGTTAACTGCTGGCTTTGGCCTTTTTGCATGGTTGGGGTTTTTCCTAGCAACTGCTGGTCTAGTTATGTTCTATAGATGTAGCAGGTATGCTTTAGAGACTGTCTTTCTGGTCTGTTTAATGCCATTAAATTATGGGTAGAGTTGAATAAATTTTTGTTGGTAAATGGCTGCCTTTATATTTTCTATTTTTTGGCTTGATTTTGCCAATCTGAAAGTGGTGGTTTCTGATTGGATTTCTAACTCATCTTTTATTGTCAGTAACTTTATATTAATGAGAGTCATTGTAAGTGTATGAGTTTTGTACACACTTCTAGAATGATCTGTTCTCCAATTTTTGTCTTTTGGTTAATAAATGATTATTGACCGTCCACATGTGCAATTAACTATAAATATCTCCATGTCTGCATCAACATCATATATTTTTCGGCTTGTATCTGGTTTGGCTGCATCGTTTAGTTTATAAGAGCATTCAATAGTTTTAATGCTGCTTGGATTTCTTCACTTTTGTTGGGCTCTTTGAGGTACACTGACTAGCTGAATAGCCCTTTTTTGGAAAAAAAAAAAAAAAAAAATCTTAAGTAAGCTTTGGATCAAGCATGATGTATTGATGATGAGCAAACTTCTTTCTGTTAATGAATGTTGACTGCTGTATCTGTATTAAGGTTGTTTATTCAGTTAAGAATACTTATTCCTTAAACTAACAACACTACTTAAATCTCGTATAAATATGTTTCACAATTTTATATTACCTCTGATTCTCTCTCCTTTTTTTTTCCTGCAGGAAGGATCCAGGTTTCATCAGAATGAGTGTGCATGATCCACAAAATATGAAAGATGATGTAAGTTCTATTTTCTTTCCATCAAGACTTTGTCTTCTTTTTTATGGTTTCACATGCACTTATTGTATTATGCTTGTGTCGTCAGCCCATGATTCATAAGTTCCTTTAGTTGCTATTTCCCTTTTTCAGATATGAATGTTTCTAGAACGGGTCTATCTGTTTCTAATATTTTTGTGTGTATGCTTGTATTATATCCTCTACTAGGAACCTTTGTTGAAGGTTGAGATTCATGATCCTGCTTTGCTGGCTGGCAACTGGTCTCAGCTCTGTGCGACATGCAAGGTTCATATATTTTTTAAGTTTGTTGCATATGCCTTGGGTCTTGTATTTGGTATGCTAACTATTTTCCTTATCTGATTTGTTCTGTCATCAGATTGTCAGACCTCTTCGTGCAAAGCACTGTTCAATTTGTGATCGTTGTGTTGAACAATTTGACCATCACTGTCCTTGGGTTTCCAATTGCATTGGCAAGGTACTTTGATGTTAATGAGTTTATTAGTTGCATCTTTGATGTCCCTTATTTCTCTTGAATTTAATATATGTTGAAGGATTCATTTGAATTTGAGGGGAGCATGGGAACATTCATTAAAATTGAAATTCTTTGATTATGCAAGCTATTTCTGTTATCATATTTATCCTTGTAGGGCAATCTTGAATAATTTTTTTTTCTCATTATCTCCTTGGCCGCTTGCAAAATATGTTGAATTGGTGGTTATATAGTTGATTGCATTGAGTGATGGGCTTCTACTGGGTTGAAATTTTGTATGATTTCACTATTTTGTTCCATATACACGAGTGATAACAGAATTAGGTGATGTTAATTACATGTCATATGTCTCATTGTGATTACGAAGTTTGTTTTCCGTGTTAATTTATTTATATGGCTTATTTACCCGTATTTCAGAAAAACAAGTGGGAGTTTTTTCTGTTTCTTCTTTTAGAAGTTTCGGCTATGTTGGTGACTGGTGCAGTAACCATCACAAGTAGGCATCTAATAATTCTTAGTTCTAGCTGATATTTGAAGTTAATGTTGACAATTTTTTTCTTGGCTTAATTTTCTTAGAAAACATGCTGTGCTGCATGCAGGACTTTTGAGTGATCCAGTGGCTCCATCATCGTTTGGAGCATGGATAAGCCATGCTAGTAGTCATCACGTTGGTGCTATATCATTTCTGATTGTCGATTTTTTCCTCATTTTCGGTGTGGCTGTTTTAACAGTTGTACAAGCTTCTCAGGTATGCTCACAGGATCTTCTATTTAAAGTAACTACTGTAATTTGCATATCTGTAGTTTTAACATGCAATGAGATGAGCCGCTGTGTTACAACTTCACAAGGTTAGATTTGGTTGCAGAATGTATGCTTGTTTCAGCTGCTAGCTGGATCATGTAACTGACAATCTCCTTTTAGGATTTGCATATTCAACTGTCACGAATTGTTATTATAATTTGTAATCCCTAAAATATGCACTGCTGCATCATGACTTTGGTAGTTCATGTTGATGTTTGACATTTTAAGTGGTTTGTAAGTCAGAGGTGACACATTTTTTCATTTTGGCAGTAAACTCCTTAGGTCTACAGTTAGTAATTTATTGCTAGTTCTCTAGGGTTTTTCAAGTCTAGCCTACCTTACCGTCTAGCCTACCTTACCTATTTGGTTCTTGCTTTGCCATGAAGTGTCAAAAATTTGACTCAGATTTGAGGTTATTGTTTTCTATCCACAAACTAAAAAAAAATGAAATATTAGTAAATCTAGTGAATTGATGAAACCATAGTTATGAGGCGCAAAGGCCCCGGAGCCTGAAGCGCAAGGTGCGCCTTTACAAACGAGGCTTTTATAAACAAAGCTTAAAATATTATAAAATTATAAAATTGGAGTTTTTTCTTTTTTTATATGTATGTATAATTGTAGGGATTTTTTATTTATTTTTCAAATAAGTGGGTTTGATTGTGTATTTTATTCTAAGTTAGGGGTATATATATATGTGTGTGTGTGTGTATAAAATAGTTAATCTCCACACAGCAGCCAAGCAGCCATCTCATTCCCTTTTACAACCCTAATCCCACAGCAACCAAATAGTCACCCCTTTGAGTGCTGACGCGAGGAGAGGAGAGTGGAACGATTGCAAGACGGTTGGTTTCAGGGCTTTTTGACTGGCCTAGGTGGCTGTTTGGCTGGTTTTGGCGGCGGAAACAATTTCAGAGGTCGACACAAGTCCTTTAAAAACTAGGGTTGCGTGAGACGCGTCTCTCGCATCTGCAACTTGACCAGTGAGGCGTGCGTCTCACTAAAGTCAATGTGCCTTGCCATGCCTAGACCCACTTTTTAAAATTATGGATGAAACCTTGACCATAGTTATTAAAAGCGTGCCCATGCATGAGGCACAGTGGCTGTGCCTCACCGGCAGTGAGGCATAGCAAATTTGGTGAGGCACTCGCTTCACTGAAGTCGGTACGGTTGCGTGAGGCGCGCCTCGCACAACTGTAGTTTTTAAAAGGCTTGTGTCAACTAAAACACACCAAAGCCTCCTCTCTCATGTCGTTTTCACTGCCGAATCCAACCTTTTTGCAGCTTTTCCACACTCCTCTACTCATGCCGGTGTTCTGGCCATCGAAACTGGCATTCTGGGGGGTGGCTGCTTGGCTGTTGTAGGATTAAGGTTGCAAAAAGGAATGGGAGGGTGGCTGCTTGGCTACTGTGGATTAGGATTTACAACTGTTATATATTTATGAAAAATTGTAAATAACCCCTTAACTTTTATAAAATGCCCTATCAGATCCTCTGGTTTGAAATACCTTTATTTATAAATTACCTTTTCTTTTTTTTTTAAATAAAAAAGGTGTGTCACGTTTCGTAAAGGCATACCTTTCGCCTCAGACTCTAGGGCTCTTTGCGCCTTGATGTGCATTAGCCTTTCAGAACTATGACCTATACATCCTTGCCTGCTGGTTATATAAACACACACTCTCAGATAAGTTGTTTAATGGGGTTCAATATTAGCAGTCAAAGTGACTACTGGCAGCCGGTGTTATGTACATGTCCTAGGAAGTTGAGTTTATTAGGGGATATGGTTATAGAACATCTTCCTTTTATTTTGAGATATTAACAGTGTGACTGCTAATTCTACAGTTTCCAAGAAGCAGTGCATATTTATTTATATATTCTAAGTGGTGATGCAACAATATTGATGGGTATGATATTTGTCTATGTCACAGCCAGCTTGTGTTATGTATATACCATGACTTGGTAAACTGACTTCATATAATACAGCAACAGATGTCATACCTAATGATTTAATGCCCCCATTTTCTGAGATTTCTTTACATATGAAACGGAAGGAGGCAGCATTTTAATTATACAGTTTCTTGCATTTTTCATCTAGTTGGGCAAAACATTATCGAACTAAATTCTTGAGGGCTATGCATCTCACAGGTCCTAACTTGTTATATTTTTTTTGAAAGTCCCCTCACTTGTTATTTGGTGCTTGAACTTTCAGCATAAAATGATTTCGTCTTTAGGTTTTACTTTTGCGTGACATCAACATTTATTACAATGTAGATATCTAAAGTTAACACTTATTTTTCTTTCTTGCAACAGATATCTAGGAATATAACAACCAATGAAATGGCAAATATGTTACGCTACAGCTACCTTAGAGGCCCTGGTGGTCGATTTCGGAACCCATACGATCATGGATGCAAGAAAAACTGTTCAGATTTCTTAATTAATGGTTACAACGAAGATGTGGAGCGCGTAGAAGATTCCGAACAGTTGGAATCAGAGGGGATTGGAATGATACAAATGTCAAGGAATTCAAACTTGCAAAATGGGGATTCCCATTCCCATATGAATCACACCAATGGCAGTAGCCATGTTGCTGTCAATGTGAATTCAAAGAACTCAAACGCACACCACGGTCATGTCCATTCTTCCCATTGCAGCCATGGCAGCCAGAGCGGCCATGTCAGATCCAAAAGTGATAGTGTCCCACTGGGTTTGGGTCTTGGTTTAGGAAGGAGTTCTGCTCGCTCAGTTGTAGCTTCATGATGTAATGTATGTGCATTTTAGAAGCTGAGATTGATGTGTATTTGTATTATTATTATACATCTACTTTAGCTTCCTCAATTTAATTGATTGAGTCTCCTTTTTCCTCTTTTTTTGTTTGATACTTTGGTGCTCCATTCTTGCTCAAATTTGTTCCTTGTTTTTTTTTTTTTTTTTTTTTTGTTTTTAATATATATAATATATATTTTGATTTTTGGTTGGTTGCATTGGTCAAGTATTGAAATTATGCTTTAATCTTCATGAAGGTTGTCTTTGAAATAATTGTGAATTGAATGCACAGAAAAAAAACGGTGGTTGCAGATATTGACAGACATAATTAAAGCACATTTGGTGTTCAATTCTTGCAAGTTACAAACAAAGTGAGATATTTTCTTGCAAGTATCTCCAGTACTCATCACAATCATCGTCATATTGTGGAGCAACTTGTCCATAATTAATAATAAATTCCACCAGTTAATTATTGACTCCACCGAGTTGATTTCTTCTCTTTTCTCATCCTGAAATAGAAAAAAGTCATCCGAATATCTGCTTTGATCAAAATTCAATACAAAAATAATTATATATACATATTAAAAAAGGAAGATAGTTGTTGAGTTGAGTGGTAGAAAAGAAAAGCGCAGTCGACAAGTGAAATTAATAAATGGGAGTAGGTATAAATGCTTGTCTTCCGGTGGAAGAGTGACGGCCGGAAGGAGAATAAAGCATATTATTAAAAAAAAAAAAAGGTGAAAAATGGGGGGATAAATGATGGGCCCCTCTTATCTGATAAAGGCGGACACATCACGCAAACTTGTAAAAGCCACGTGGCATCATCTTATGAGTCTACAGTCTCTTCCTTAATCCCTCCTGCTTTCGTCTTGCTCTTTCGTTTCGCTCTCTCTCTCTCTCATCTTTGTTGTTGATCATCACTCTTTCCTCCCTCAGGTAATTTTTCTTTTTTAAATTTTTTGATAAATAATCAGTTCAACGGTTTCTCTTTCTAGACTGTACTTATCCGATCACTTCACTGATATACTGCTCTGTGTTTCCAGGAAGAAGAGGCACGTCATCATATATATATATTTTTCTTGTTTTACGACTATGATTAGCTCTTTTATTTTGCGTTCTTAGCTTCTATATATGTATCATGTGATTGCGATTATGATTATGATCATGGCTCGTTTACTGTTAACGATCAAATTATTTTCTTCATCATCGCATGTTTAAATAATACTATACTTAAAAGCTAGAGCTCTACTCTGACTCTGTTTTTCCGCTTCTATTTTGAGGGTTTTTTTTTTTTTTGGCTTTGCCCGTTCTGTTTAATGTGATGAATATTGTTGTGTTTGCAGTGCTCTGTTGTCTAATTTTACATTATTTAGATGTCCAGCTGTGTTTATATAAGAATCGGTGTCTTATGGTTGGTTTTGAACAAGTTAATTTATGATACTGTTATTTATCTGGTCTACAGGGTGTAGTGGTGGAGTTCATGCCGCATGTTATTGTTTTGAAATGGTGTACAAAGTCTTTGCTTTTGTTGTTGTTTGAGATCAGTTGACAGTTTGCTACTTGGCTGCTCGATGGGTGGGATTTGTTCGAGGAAGAGAGATCAGCAGGTTGTTGAAGATGTTGTGCAAAGAGGTGTATCCGGAAGGTATTTTAAAAGTGCCAGTTCTAAGTGGCTGAGGACCTCATTTTCTCGTCCACTTATGGAAACTAAGCCGGGAGGAGGCACTTGTCCTTCTCTTATGGAGTTATGTGTATACAAAATACGTGAGGTGCTCGCTTGCTTCTTGATTTCTCTGGCATTTTGCTTGCTTTAGGATTTTTAGCTTTGTTTTTGTTTTCGTCTCTTATGTGTTGTGACTATATGACAGGATATTGATAAGTATACTTCATTTTCAATGCTGCCAAGGGATATAAGCCAACAGATTTTCAATGAATTGGTTCTCTCTAATTGTCTTACTCGTGTTTCTCTTGAAGCTTTTCGAGATTGTGCTCTCCAGGTAATATTACCTTGTGGGTGGTTTGACTGATTATGTGTTTGATTATAATCAGTCTTGGAATCATTTGTAGTACTTTGTAGATTTTGAAGTTGTTACATTACCGTCTTTTGTTCGTAGGATATTTTGTTGGGCGGATACCCTGGTGTGAACGATGGTTGGATGGATGTCATTACTTCGCAAGGGTCTTCGTTGCTTTCTATTGATCTTTCTGGATCTGACGTGACAGATACTGGGTTGGGTCTCTTGAAAGATTGCACAAACCTCCAAGCCTTAAATTTTAACTTTAGTGACCGCATTTCAGATCGGGGGCTGAAAAACATCAGTGGTAATCTTTCTTGATTTCCTTCTGTTATACATTTATTGATTTTGTGTTATTTCTCTGAGCTTATGAAAATGATGCTCCTCCTGTCAATAATGATATATTGTTGTCAAGGTTAATGGTCTTTTTTATGTTTTTATTTTTGTTTTGTGGAGTTCTTGATGTCCTTTCTGCCATATATCCTCAATGTTGGTGTCAAAAAACCTAGTATTTTGTTATCACTTATGCTACTCAGCGCTCATGTGTGGGAAATGTTGACTACATTTGTTAAATTTCTTGAACTAATTATTTTTAGAGACCAAATATTTGAGAGTTCTAAATGATAATATGCAGAACAATTTTACATTTATGTGCTTGTTTTATATCATGCTAGAAGAACCTTGCTACTTACTGACTTTTATGTGGTCTTTGTGCAAATGTGACCAAAATACCACCCATCCATAGAACAATAGCCACATATTGAGATTCTTAATATTTAGCGAAAAATAAAAATGTTACCGGAACTTTGGTTCCTATAGGTCCCCTTTTAGTTATAGTTATAAGAATTTGAAATCATTGTTGTTTCTCTATACAAGGTTAAATGTGGTTAATATGCAAAGGACTGGCCCTTCTGTTAGATACAAGAAGTTCCACCCTGTGAATGTGCCCACAGCTATGTATATGTTATTTTTTTTGTATGTTATTGATAGTATGTAGATTGATTGGGGATCCTGGCTTTCAAGTGGTTCAGTGTTGATATACTGTCACCTCCGATGGATTAATGAAGATTAAGGTTTACTTGTTCTTCAGGTCTACTGAACTTGAGATCCTTGAGTTTGAAGAAGAGCAATGTCATCACAGCTGAAGCGATGCATGCCTTTTCCAGCCTAGTTAATTTGGAAAAGTTGGATATGGAGAGGTGTTCAGGGATTCATGGTGCATTTGGCCATCTTAAAGGTTTGTTATGTATGAACTGGTTTCTGAATGGTGAAAATTATAAAACTTGTCAGGTTAGAAAGAAGTTATGTTTTACCAATTTACTTTTGATGTAAATGACATCTCTTCTTTTTTTGGAATTACTGTGGTTGTAAAAACAACATTGAACCTTATAGCATCTCCATAACAAGTCTTACTTAAATGGCTAAAGTACCCTGGTTAAGTAAGTTATGTTACTCCTATAAACATACTTTGGAACTAGACCACTTTGGTGCATTATTGTGGGTTGGCAAAAAGTGGCCAGATATTATCCAACTCCAGTTTGTAGCCTGTTTATTAAATTATTTTCAGATTAATGTGGCTGAGTATGGATAGAAAAATCTATCTTAAAATAAGTGGCTTTCGCAACTAGTTAGCTTCATAGCATGTTAATTTAGATCATCTAAAGCGTCATAAACCAAATAGCTTTCTATTGCTTCTGTTTGGCTCTTACGTTTGTTAGTTTTTTTTTTTTCCTTTTATTTTTATTTTACAGGTTTAGTAAAACTCGAGTCTCTTAATATCAGATGTTGTAAATGCGTCACTGATTCAGATATGAAGGTTCTCTCAGGTAGTTGTTAACTCAAATTTATCTGAAGGCCATCTGTTCCTTTATGTCAGAAATTTGTGTCTAAGAATTTGTTTGAATATTGAATGCCATTGGACTTGTACTGTATAATGTTGCATAGCTAAAATCATGAGGCATATTCTGTAACATAATAAATGAATGCAACATAGCATAGACATTTTATGTGTTCATACATGGACCTGAAGGTGTGAATTGCCAGGGTTCTAGCTTTTGGCTGGATCTGGCCCAGGAAAGTTCCTATGCCAGTATCTGCAGATTTGGAAACAATATTAATTGGTAAAAATATCTCTAGCTCGGGTGATTGAGCTTCATGTTCGCATCATCTAAAACTAATATCATGCCACATGAAAGTCCATTTTTTTTTTTAAAAAAAAAAGAAGTTGTGTTTCTTGTTGTTGAGATTGAGGAAGAGGAAATTGAATAAAATGAGTTTAATTGGACCTGCCAAAAGTAATGCTAGGTGTGTGCTTAAAGATTGTGTTGTTTAAGACATAGTGAAATTTGGTGTGAAATTTTTTCTCTTGTTTATTTGGGTGTGGCTAATTATCTGAACTCTCATCTCCACTGGTCTCAGGGCTTACAATGCTGAAGGAGCTGCAAGTTTCCAACTGTAACATTACAGATTTTGGAGTTTCTTATTTGAGAGGTATAGTTTTGTTTGCAATTTTAGAGTTTCTTATTTGAGAGGTATAGTTTTGTTTGCAATTTTAGAGTTTCTTATTTGAGAGGTATAGTTTTGTTTGCAATTTTAGCATATCGCATGTAATGCTGCTTCTGATCATAATATTTATAGCATTAACTCTTGCTAGTAGATATGAGGGAGCAAGAATTATCTTTGAAAAATCACTAGATTCCTGGTTTAATGGATTGTTGCTTTCACTCCATGATAACTGGTGAGAAATCCATCAGCAAAAGTTATCAACATCCTAGCTAGACCCCAATTTTTAAATAAGAAACTAGAATAGCATATTTTAACCATTAACAAGGTCCAATTTTTTTATCCAGTAAATCAGGGCGTGCCCTTGTTGATTATGAACCCATGAACATTGATCAGTTGTTGAAATGCTTTTCTCCTGGGATAGATGACTTTTTATTATGAGGAAATAGTGATGAATGGCCTTTAAATCTGGGTTTTTATTAAATTTAGTCATCTTTGATAACTTTATTATTCTTCTTCTCAACAACGGGCATTTTGAAGGCCAAAATACCTTTATGTCACTAACAATATTTATTAAGACGATGTAATAACAAAAATAAAAAACAAATTTTATCAATAAAATGCAACTCCTTTTATGGTTTTTAATTTTATTATTTTAGTAAAAGTTGTTAAAATTACTCGGGTTAGTTGAGGGGTGTTGTTGTTTTAGAGTGGATAAAAATAGGAAAGTTATTATAGACGGATAAATTTAGTAAGTGCACTAATTTAAAGGCTCTTTTTTTTTTTTTTTCTTTCTAAACTAAAAATATTTCTTATGAAGGTGCAATGATTATTGATAATTTTTGGAATATAACCCAATGTGAAAAGCATACTAATATAAACTAAACTACACTAAAGTTTTTCTTAAGTCAACAACCTTACTTCAATTTATATGCTTTACTCTTGATGTGTCTTCCTTATGCATTGGCGCCTCATAATGACCCAAGCTTTATCTACTGATGTCATGAATTTTTTCACTTCAAAATTTTGGAAGTACTCTTAAATCATCCGTTCATTTGAGATATGAGTTCATTGTGTTACGATGATATTGTTAAACTGGTTTGTCTGTTTAGAATACATTGTCATACTAGTTGTATTATTTGTGTTCATCTGTCACATTATTTTGTACGGAGTTCAGAGTTTTTTAAGGCTGCTGATGTCAGATCTTCTGCATATTGCAGGGTTGCAAAAGCTTATAATGTTAAACTTAGAGAGATGCAATGTTACAGCAGCATGTTTGGATTCTATCTCGGGTTTGTTTTCTCATCGGTTATCCTGTTTCCGTTAAATTTAAGCACCATTTATAATTTTTATTACAATAATCTGATTCTCAAATTGCATTATTAGGAAATTCAATTGTTTACCAAATTCTAAATTGACTGAAACTCAGCCCAGGAAATAGTAATTGTAGTTTTCGGTTGTTTTCTGGGAGATACTCTGTGGAATATGTTGTAATATAAACATGATGTAACCATAGAATATCAGCAACTTGAAGATTGGTGTGAATAAAGATTTGCGTTTATCGACTAGTGAGTTGAAGTATTCCTGCACTGTTGCTTTCGTGCAATCACCACATGGAGTAGTTTTGTGGATTTTTCATTAACTAATAGAATCTTTTTAAGTGTTACTTGAAAGGGGGTGTTTGGAACTTTGACAGTAAGCCTTGAGCCCAATTTAAATGAAGATTAAGGGCTTTAGTAGACCGTTAACCTTTGTCAGATCCCATCCTTCAACATAAACACCTATTTTGATCTTTGGATCCTTATGTCTAACCTTATTAGACCCCTAAATTGTTGCTATATATATGCATATTGCATGTGTGGGATTTACACACCTAATAAATTATATATATATATATATATATATATATTATTTTGGGGGATGTGGCTCTATAAACTATTAAATCTTTCCTTAAGTAAATCTCTCTCTCTCCCTCTATCCCTCTTTTGTTTTGTTTTGTTTTTTTTTTTTTTAATTAAAGTTATGATTAAAGTAAATTAGTTTTTGTGCAGCTCTTGTGGCCCTTGCATACTTGAATCTAAACAGATGCAGTATATCAGATGATGGATGTGAGAAGTTTTCTGGTAAGTGACATTAGAATTTTGTTGCTTTATCTTTTCTGGTTCTATGTTTAACTGAAGAAAGGCACTTAACAATGAGAATATCATATTCCATTACTTTCAACTAGTGCAGACCAAAGTATTTAGTAATCTTATTACATCATTTATCTATATATCTGCAGAACTTAAAAACTTGAAGATATTGAGCTTGGGATTCAACAATATATCGGATGCATGTTTAGTGCATCTAAAAGGTTCTCTTTCTCTCTCTCTCTCTTTCTCATCTCTCTTTCTCTCTCTCTCTGTGTCTTTTCTAGGAATGTCAATCAATGTGGATATTGGTTTTCTTCTATGGCTTTGTAAATTTTCTGAGCTCAGTTCAAACTCTAGTGGTGCTTAATTCAGACAGGTGTCAGCCATTTTCTTACTGTGACCACATTTAAGATGACTTTAAAAATCTAGCCCACTAGGCTGCATTGCTACATGAACCATTGCATACATAAAGACTTTTCTGTGAAAAGATCCAAAGTATAGAGTATCGTTTCTCCAATCATTCTGATGTTACAGATGTCAAAAGATCTATATTAGACTGTGGGACCACTTGCTGATGTTCATCGTGGAGCAAATAAGTAGTTGCAAAAATCTTGTATGCAGGTTGATTTCTGCTTAGTCAATTAAATGTACACGTAAAAGATCATTGTCAAAATATACTATTTGTACACTTGGTGTGGTCATAGGAGAAAGAGGAATAAATGTTTGAGAGTGGTAGTTTGTTGATTCACCGGCTGTTTGTTTCTTTCAGATTTAACAAATTTAGAGAGCTTGAACTTGGATTCCTGTAATATTGGAGATGAAGGGCTTGCTAATTTGACAGGTATGCATATATTATTTCAATTCAACTTTAACTAAATTTCCTGGTTTCGACATGTCCGTTAATTATGCCACTAATTACTTGCAAGTTGGGGTGAAGTGGTTTGTTGCAAGACTTTATGACGTGTGTTTGTCCAAGATACCTGGATAAAACTTCTGGTGAGAGTAAGAGCAGGCAGATGCTTGAAGTGTGAAATTGCAAGTGTTTTTCCTTTCTAATCATATCTCTTAATGATTTAAAGTTATGGTTTCATCTTTCAGGTTTTCAGTGTTAGTCTCTTGTAGGACCTATCTCGATTGTAGATTATCGGTCACCAGAGATCAATTTTTTGTAATAGTAATAAAATGGAAACTCAACAGGGCTCCATTTGACAAGCTGTAATAGTTGCTAGATGAAATCAACCCAAATACTATAGTGATAGCATCATAGCAACCAGATAGGAGAGAAACCCCCAGTGTTATTCCTACCATCCTCTTACTGATAAAGTAACAGAAGATTCTATCGATAATTAATGTTAGAATGCAGAAGCTGATTTGTTAGACATAAATAGACTTTCAATGAAGTTTATATTAGCTTGCATCCTCTCAATGTGCTTCAATTTCAAATAGATTGGATGGTACTTCTACTTCTAAAGGTTGGTCGTTTGATTTTAGAAGAAATTTGAATGATAGCGAGATTAAGGAATTTTCTTCTCTTATCTCTTCCCTTGAAGGTGTTTCTCTTAATTTGAGAATAGAGGATCGAAGAGTTTGGAAGTTGAGCTTCAATGGTCTGTTTTCTTGCAAATCTCTTTTTGATTGGTTGATTCAAGATGAATCTCATCTAAGATTTGATTTGGCCAATCTAATCTGAAAGTCTAAGGTTCCAATCAAAGTCAAGGTTTTAGTTTGGCTTATCATTCATAGGAAATTAAATTCTTACGATGTTCTTCAAAAGCGCTTTCCTACTTTTTATCTTTCTCCCTATTGGTGTATCTTGTGTAAGAGCTCTAAGGAAAACTTGGATCATCTCTTTCTTCATTGTCCGTTGGTTGGTAAATTATGGAGTAGATTGTTTTTTTCGGTGGGCTTGATGTGGCTGCTTCTAATTCTCTTCGTTCTTTCCTGTTGGAAGATTTTATAATTCTTGGAGGAGGAAATAAAGGCGATAGTCTTTGGTATTTTGGAGTATTGCAATTTTATAGGTTATTTAGGAAGAGAAAAACAAAAGAATCTTTGATGAAGTTGAAAATGAGGCGATTTTTTAGAGGACAAAGTGTATTACTTAGCTTCTTTTTGGACTTCTTCTTGTAAAGAATTCAGAGACTATTCTTTATTTCTTATTCTTCTTGACTTGAAGGCTATTGGTCATTGAGTTTTTATTTTTGTTTTAGTTTTTGTTTGTTTTGTTGGTGGACCTCTGGTTCACATTTGTAACTTCTTCGTTTTTCATTAATAAAGTTTTTGTTTCCTATAAAAAAAATGAAGTTTTCTTGGTGGCTACATCACCATTTATCTATCATTACATCAATCTTAAAGATAACTTTTTTCTTTTTTCATTTAATTTCACTTTCACAAGTAATTTATAATTTGGTTTATATTGATATTACCCAGCAAGAAAAAATGTGTATCTGCAGCAATAATGCTCCCTTGGCTTTGAAGTACGAGGGTATTGGTTCATGCAGTTTTTATAAAGTAATAATTTGGCTTATCTGTTCTATTCAGGCCTTACATTCTTGAAAAGTCTGGAGTTGTCTGATACTGAAGTTGGAAGCAATGGACTCTGCCATCTATCTGGTTAGGATTCTAACACTTCTTATGATCTTAAATTGTGTGGTACAAATGGTTCGACCATTCTAATATTGACAGTATGAGGAAGTTAATAGAAATTTATTTACTGCACAATTTTAAATATTGGTACTCAAATATGAGTTTATCTACTTTTTTCTTTTGTTTATAATTTTTTGATAATGTAAAGAGAGATATGAGACAGATAATTTGAGTTGCATTGCTTTGAATGTTCTGTTATGACCATGTTGCCAAGGCTATTTTAGATTATACATATCTTCCAAAACAGTTACCTCTCTATCCTAGGCTGCAGAATTTCTTTTTACTGATGCGAACTTAAAGTTTTGTGCTGATTTGTGCTATTTCTTTTATTAGGTTTGGCTCGTCTGGAGAACTTAAATCTGTCATTTACTTCAGTAACTGACAGTGGTTTGAGAAGGTTGTCTGGTTTGACGTCACTTAAATCACTTAATCTTGATGTTCGTAATGTTTCAGATGCTGGCCTTGCTGTTCTTACAAGTAAGCAGCTTAATGCAATTTGTTAATGCGCCATGCCACCATTATCCATTGGTGCTTCGTTGGTAGTAAAAAAATTGTTCTGCCTATGCTTTAAGTTGTGTAGGTGGAGAAATGGTTGTAACTTCTGGTTGTGGTGCTTCTTGTTTTGATTGCCCAAGTATGGTGGAAATATTGCAGGTTAACTGCATATATTAAATCAATTGATTCTGAAACTTCCATAATGTGATTCATGCCTTCGACACAGTTTTCATGCGAAAATTCCTTTTTGACATTGTTTTCCTATGTGATTCTTAGTTCACAAAGAATGCTATAATATGATATAATCATACTTCGGAAGTTTAATAACCGGTAGCTTTGTAGGGGATACCTGTATTATTTTGATGATTGTAGGTATGAAGGAAAGATGAAATCCAGCCCAGATAAATCATCCTCCTAAAGAGTTTAAGTTCTAAGTGAAAATGGCTTTGCAATTGCTAAATTATGGTTCATTTCTAATCATTTAAGTCTTTGTTACTGGATTTTTCTTTTGCTTATGCAGGTTTGACCAATTTGACACAACTGGATCTCTTTGGGGCTCGCATTACAGACTCTGGAACAAACAGTTTGCGATGTATGTTGAAAGATCTTTCCACTGCTAAAGCTATAGATGATTTGGACTTAACCGTCAGACATTGTTATTGAATGTTGTTAACCCTCAGATACTTACTTTCCTCTTGTTTTCTAAAATGATATCAAAGAGGTTTTTATGAATCAGTATTACTATTTTTATGAATCAGTATTACTATATACTTTCAATTATAAGTTCTTACTTCAATATGTTTATATCCCAAACAGGCTTCAAAAACCTCCAATCCCTTGAAATATGTGGTGGAAATTTAACTGATGTTGGTGTGAAGAATATCAAGGATCTTACCTCCTTGACACTGTTGAACCTGTCTCAAAATTGCCACCTCTCTGACAAATCCTTGGAACTGATTTCTGGTATTTTTTCTTGCATTGCATTGAATATATGTGCCTTTAGCATAATGTAGTTGAATGACTGCAGTTTTGTGAATAATTGTTTGATAGACTACTGACAAAAATAATTAAAATATAGCAAGTTGGATATTATTGCATGTGGTTATAATCACTAGTACTGCACTTTGTGCCAGTAACACAGGTACCGTGGTCATAAGTCTTGCATGTATGCAAATAGAATTAGAGACACTGTTACAGCTCCATGGTTTAGTTTTTTATACCATCTCTGTTACTCACTATTTGTAGAGCATAATCTTTTGATACTAAAAGAGTGCTAACGGACTCTAATTTGATTTGCCGCCTCCGCATGCTCACAAGATATAGGGCAACATGAAATATTATCATCTTTTCAGTTTGAAATATGTGATTCCATTTTGTATGTGTTACTTTTGAAGTTTACCAGATCTTAAAACTTTAATTCTGCCACTTGTACCTATGCGAAATAGTTGGCAAGAAGTGACAGCACAATTAAAGAGCTTTATATCATTAGTTGGCTCTTACATGAAAGCTTGAGCTTTGAGGTCTAATGTTTACTGACATGGTATTAGAGCTTGGTTTGTCTCAAGTGTCCTGGGTTTGAATCCCTTAGATGCAATCTGTTTCTATATTTGTTCTATAATCCGTATCTGTGTTTGGGCTTAGTCGACGAGCCAAGCCATTTGGTCTGATATGTATAGGGGTCTATTAGAAAGCCTTATATTAGTTGGGCCTTTACTTGACAATATAAAGTTTTTGAGTCTTAACAGTTACTTACAGGTACTCTTTCTAAAAGACTAAAACCATTCACATAAATAACTTCACTATCACGAAACTTTGAACTAAGTATCATGGGCTTGAGATCACTAGGTCCCAATTTGCATTTGCAGAGAGTAGCTTTGTCCCAAACCCTGCTCATATTATGTATATTCAAGAACTTGCTGCTTTCTAGTAGGGCTTTCATTTCTTGTCCACTTTTAACTTTGTGATTTCAGTGTCCTACAATCTGCAGTCGGGCCATTAAAGGGCCCAAAAATCCATAATGATTTATCATGCATGAATTTCCATTTTTTTTTTCAATGGACGTGTTTTTTTTTTATGTAAATGCAGGACTGACTTCATTGGTATCATTAAATGTTTCGAATTCCCGAATAACCAATGAAGGGCTACATCATTTGAAGCCTCTGAAGAGACTATGCTCGTTGACTCTGGAATCTTGCAAGGTGACAGCATCTGAAATCAAGAAGCTTCAGTCAACTGCCCTCCCTAATCTTGTAAATTACCGTCCTGTATAGTACTGGAGCAAATTGTCAAGTGTCCTGTAAATAGCCTTCTGTCAGCTCGCGATAGCTCTGTACAGGTTAATAAATTTATCTTAAATCATCCACGCACCATAAATGCGGAGAGAGATGGTAGAACATTGCCATATATGGCTTCTTGCTGCTTGGTGAAGTTTCTTCTTCAATAAAGAATTATACATATAGGTCCTACTTTGAAGTGAATATCATGGGTGCTTTGTTGTGCCAAATGACTGAAGCTACCTACAGTTTCAGTTACAAATGGCAAAGATATTTGTGATCGGTTTGAGAATGTTGGATGGAATTATGTCGGGTTAATTCTGTGGAGTTTGAATAATATTTTAATATATGGATGATATGAATACTCTTTTGTCTGAAATCGGGTTATTGCATGGACAGCCTTTTTATATGAAGCCTCAAATATTGTTCATCGTTGTTCCTAAAATTACTGGATTCTGCTGTATACTCTGTATTCACTCTTTTCTTCAAATATTGGTGTGCATACTTAGTATGTTAAAAGTTATTATTATATGGTATAAATAATCAATGATAAAAGAGATTTATGCAATGTAGCACTACACTAAATATGAAAACTTTTCTGCTGTAATGGGGCCTGCGGGCCAAGCATTAGGGTTTCAAGACAGTCGAAATTTCGAACGAACTTGTTGTAGACTATTCTTTTTTTTTCTGAAATAGTTGTAGACTATTCTTTAATAAGGCATGTATGACGCAATCAAATAATCAACGCATCTATAATGTCAGATGTCTATGTTAGTGTTTTTCTATGAGAATTTTTTCTTACAATTTTATATTTCAAGTACCAAGTTCTTCTAATGGGTATGGAACTTATAACATTTTGCACAAATGGAAGTCTTATTAGCTGAAATCAGCATATTATTCGAAGAAAAAATACCACTTGATACAAGACTTGATTTCATAAAACATAGCAGGTCCATTGCGCAAGTACTAATTTCGTACATATTCTGATAATACATATGTTGGAGAAACTATAAATTACAAAACACAATAAATTACGTCAACAACAATGAATTACAAATACAGCAACCTACTTACATCAGACTCAAAACTAGCGGGAGCCAAATGGAGGTGAAAGCAGAAACTAACAAAAAACAGCAACTTCTGCTACTTCGTCTTGTCTCCCACTGTGTAATCAAATAAAGTGACCTAATGGAAATTACATGATACGTATGAACCCAGAACACTATAATCTTTCTCTTTTTTCTCATATTCAAAACACAAAGGCTGAAACTGAGACTAAAGAAGCAAGAAAACCTGCAAAGGAAACAAACCAAGATCACAATGTAATTACATTTGATATTTATCTAAAATGGATGAAAAGACAAGAAGGAACCAAAGAAACAAATGCAGACAAGAAAAGTAACCAACTATTAATTACTCTATAAGGAAAACAAGTCACAAATATAGAACTTTGTTTAATGTCCCTTGTTTTATCATCTTCTATGGCTTCTGGTAGATAATTGTAAGAAGATTTATTAATACATTCCTAACGATAGACTAATTATTCATCTAGCATATTTTTAATCTGTTACATCGTTTATGGATGTGAATCACAATGTAAATGAAGACCTACTATAATTCAAAACAATGTGCTCCATATTCAAATGTAGTTATGCTTTATATTAATATAGGAATGTTTGAGTAAGAGATGATAAAGAAAATTCCTAACTTTGAACTTTCTTAATTTGTTAAGGAAAGTAGCAGTCTCAGCAAATAAGTAAACTCAACCAGATTATTGGCGGGCAAGGCATCTAATTAAAATAAAGTCAATTTCAACAGAGACTCCATAGAATTTTAACAGGCCAATATAAATGTTTCTGCATGAAAAACATATGAGCTTCTCATTTTACTAATGTTTAATCCAAGGCCAACAAGCACTCAAGCAGCTTTTCAAACGTGTAAGTAGTAGAGATCTTCATATTTAGTATGTACTCTTAACACAAAAAAAGTTGAATCAAAATGAGTGTTACATACCTAAGAATGCAAGACTACTATTCCACATGATAGAGCATGAGAAGTGAGATCTGTTCGCCATTTCTTTCTTTTCCATTTCCTCTTCGAATTCCCCAGCATGGCTTGCTCATGCATGCTCTAAAGCATTATATAGCTTTGAAACTCGCCTTCTGAGTAATGATTCAAGCCGGAATGATGGAATTCTGCTCTCCCACTTTTTAGCGTCATACATCTCATTCCATGCTTGTATTATCTCATCAATCTTAAATCCTAAACCTGCAATTATGGATTATGAACTGACACATTATTCAGATTTATACAGATAATTAATTTTAATACAAGATATTGAATTAGGAAGTTTATACGTTACCTTCCACAGCATCATCGTTTGAACAATGGTTCTTTATCATGACAGCTATATCTGTTGGGGATGCTCCAGCAAGCTCAAACTTCTCAACTGCAACTTCCAGGCATTCGTGCCAGACTGGTATCTCCAATTTGTATTCCATAATGGAACGCTCATAGAGTATGGTGCCCCATAAGAGGTATATCTGGGACCTTATAATTGTGGCCTGCTCTTCAGCTTTGTCAACTGATATATGTTCATAAAAACCATGCAGCCCAGTTTTCTGGGTATTCACTTTCAGTTTGGAAAGTTCGTTCTGGCGTTGCTCTTCGAATTCTTCCCACATCTGCATGCCCTTGTCCATGTTTTCCTCTGCTTTGTTATAAAGTTCTAGAACTTCTGCAGAAGGCCAGGCATCTAAGTCGACATTGGTAGCAACTGCATAATACCAAGAAAGCTTTGCCTGATCAAATTGTTGCTGACCTAGAGCTAGAAGACCTTCATAGAAATCAGGTTTGATTTTCAATGCTTCTTCATATCGGATTCCTGCCTTTTTATATTCTTGTTGGGCCCAATCATATGCACTTTTTATTTGTTCCAGTACAGATTCTCTTGAAGAATCTTCACTGAGGTAAACCTTCTTCCTTGCCCTGGACATGTGAACATTTCCCCAGTTGAACAATGCTAATGCTGCCATCTCTTGGAATTTCTCAGCCGCTCTGTCAAATAGGCCTTGGGCTTCTTCACTTGTGACTGTCTCCTCCATAGCCTCAGAATATACCTTAAACCCAAGTTGATGAAGATCCAAGTAAGTATCAGAATCCAATCCAACATGGTCCTTGAACAGTTGAGCAAACTTGATTATCCAGTCATCTATAAAATATGACTCCTTTTCCGCTTCCTTAGCTTCTCCGATATCCCCATTCTCAATACTTTTATGTTCTACATCAAGAGTGCCCATCTTCTCATTCTTAAATCTCTCATAAAATGGATCCTGCACAGGGTTGACTTCTACAACAGACAGTCTGACAGAACCCTGCATTTCCATTGATGCTTCAGCCCATCTTAGCTCTTCATCAGAGGTAATTGTGACCAAATCACCTTCTTGGTCCCTGTACTTGATCAGAACTGCTATTGAGCTTGGAAATCGATCATGTATAACCTCTCTTAGTTGCAGGAGGCTGCAATTAAGCGGCAACTGAGCCACTCTTATATCTTCCCCGTATAACAATTTCAGAGTCTTCTTTGGCTCCTCCTCCTTTGTACAACTAATTTTCTCTTCCACAACCACCTTATCCTCAGCCTTCTTTTCCTCAATCTTTTCATCAACCTTCTTCTCCTCAATTCTGTCCACAGCATTCTTCTGCTCAACCTTTTTGCCCTTCTTCTTCTTCTTAGTCTTATCTTTCACAGCTTCTGGCACGGAAGATGTAATAGGAGGTTCAACATAATCAGGAGGTAATTCAATTACAGCATCATTCACCTTTAAACCTCTGTTCTCAAGTTCTTTCTTCACCCTTTCTGCAATCTCCAATGCCATAAGATTATTTGGCTCTACGTTCAAAACCATAGTAACATCCCTTAAAGCCAAATCCAACCTATTCAATGCCTCATAACATCTAGCCCTCTTTATAAGTGCTTTACTATACTTAGGTGTGACTGCTAATGCCAAATTACACTCATGGATCGCCCTGGGGTACTCGCTCAGACCCACTTGCATATAACACGCAGCCATATTGCTCCTTAGATAGGACACATCTATATGATTCTTCGGTAGTAATTTGAGGGCTTTCTCATACTTCAACATAGCTCCTTCGTGGTCCCTCTTTTGAAACAGCTTGTTACCCTCATCCTTCAATCCCTGGGCCATGGAAATGAAAACCGCCGAGTCCTTATCATAAGCTCTAGGACTATTGCTTTGTTTTACATTACCACCACCTAATTGTCCTCCTATCTGTTTCTTCTTCTTCCCACTTTGCTTGCCCATTGTAAATCCAACAATCCAAAATACAAACACTAACTATAAACCTCTATTAAAACCACAATACTCACTCTCCAATCCAATCAAACAACAAACAAAAAAAACCAATCACAAATTACACCAAACTCTCATACAAGCCAAACAATCCAATCCCTGCAAACAAACTAACTAAAACCTCCAGAAAAAATGCCAAACAACTCAACAAAGCACCACAAAAGCTTTACTTTTACCTCAAATTTTTATTCTCCAAATAGATCATCACAACCCAATACAACAAAACATAAAACCAACTCAACAAACAATATCACACCAATACACAACTATCAACCCTCCAAACCCTGAAACCACATCCACACAGATCCCGGAGTACCTCCTAAAATTCAACCCACCAAAACAGCTTCCATGTCCAAAGTTTCTTCCTTTAACCCAAACAACACTCCCCACTTACCAAACCACTGTAAACTTAAAATATTTGTAAAAAAAATAATAAATAAATAAAAAACCTCTACCTATTGGCTACTGTATTATTAAAAAAAAAAAAAAAAAAATTCCCAATTCAGAGAGCAACCAACCAACTTACACAATATTACAACTCCCTTCAAAAAAAAAAAAAAAAAAACAAGAAAAAGAAAAATTTTGACGAGTAAACTTATCTGGAAAACGAATTCCCCTGTGAACCAGCTTCAAAATTTACCCGCAAAAGCTCAAGCGAGAAAGTTGATGAGAAAATGAATGATTTTGTGTCGGGGGGGTGTCGTTGGGGTGGGTTGCTGCAAAGGAAGTGACAAAATGTAATAAGAAGTAGAGAAGAGAAGAAACCAAACAACGTGTTTTCTGCACTTATGTAATCTCTAAGATTTCCACAGCTTAACGTAAACGCCACAAGAAGCTGGCACAAAATAAAATACAATTCCAACATATATATATATATATTAAAAATTCAAAGAAAAAATTCCAACATATATATATTTATTTATTATTTTTTCTTTTTTAATTTCGATGTAATTGATAATGTGTTGTTTTATTTGTTTGTTGTTTTAGAAGAATTGTAGAAGTAAGAGGTGGGCCCGATTTGATTTCGTTGATTCCAAGTTTCTCGGGGACGTTTGATGGAAACTGGAAGGCAATGATCTATTTTGACTTTCCACATCAATCAAACAAAACTTAATAGTTGTTCATTGTCTCTTTAACTAAATTAAGTGTCTTGTGTTGTTTTCAATGATTATTTTCTTAAATGTGCTTTATGATCTAATTATTTTTGCCCGAAAAAGGACAATGGTGGACGTCATCTAACTAATTATATCATTATGTAGTTATTTCCCTTTCAAACCAATAATTAGATTAATTAAAGAGGAAATCTTGAATTTCAAATTAAAAAAAGAATGATTAGTTTATAATTCAAAGACAATGTTCAATAAGTTGTGAAATTTAGAATCTAATTTAGGTACATTTTACAATAAAAAAATAAAATAATATTTCTAAACATATTTTCTTTATAAAATAATTGGATTTTTTTATATATATATGTGAGGAACCTTTTATTTGGTTTTTCCAATAAAGTAACAAATTAACAATTAATATTATACAATTTTCAAAAAAAAAAAAATAGATATTATAAAAGTAAAACTAAAGGAAAGGATACTGGTGGCGGTGGACGACCATGTTCTGTGTTGTTCCGGTGCAAGACCGGTGTACTTAGCGGCCCAATAAAGGGTGTCCACATGGATATTAAATAAAAAATAAAAAGCAAAATGAAGAGGCCCGAAAGTAACGAACTGTGGTGGGGCCCAAACAACTGCCAATCACAGGAAGTTGCGGTTCGTTGGTTGCCAGTTGCCACCGTTACAAGGCAACACCAAATAGAACGGCGCCGTTTTGGGAAAAGCCGAGGGGGTTCCGTAATCCGGTCCGTTTCTTGATTTTTGTACAATACGTGACAATTTTGTACAAGCCACCGCCTTCGATGTTGTCAATTTTCTTTAGTCTTGTGATTATTTTAATCTGATGTTCGTGGATTTTAAGGCAAATGTTTGGTGATACTTTCTTCGAATTGCTTCCATGCTCTCTTGCTTTTACTTATTTATTTTCAATTTATTCACCTTTATATAATCACATAATCCATTTAAATGATTAAATATCATCAAAAACGAAAAGTTTAAAAATATAAAATGCACATCAACATCATCTCTTAATTTGGTTGTATGCTTCTTATTCACAAAGAAAATTCGCAGTTTTCATTCATTTTTTTCATAAGCATCGGTGTGCGTAGATTATTTATTTATTCTTTTTTAATATTAGTTACGTGATCAAATAAAGTTTTTAATGCTCAAAACATTCGTTATTATTGGAGCTTTACTTTTAGGAAAAAGATATCAATTTCATTTGTGAAAACAAACAACATAAATTAATAATAAAACTAGATAACTCTTAATTCTTTCACATTTTCAATCAGCACCAATTGATATAAGTGTTTTTTTTAGTGTTAGTATCAAATAGAGTTTTTAACTCTTGAAATTTACATAAACATTGGAGTTTTGTTTTTGCAAATAAAATCTCAATTGTATTATAAAAACAAACAATATAAATCAAGTATAAAATTAGGAAACTCTCAGTTTTTATATGTTTTCAATGAATGTCAGTGTGCGTAAGTTAATATCCTTTTGGAGTTAGTTGAATGATCAAATGAGATTTTTAATGCTAGAAATTTATGTGAATATCGATATTTTATTTTTACAAATAAGATATTAATTGTATTATGAAAATAGACAACATAAATTAAACATAAAACTATAAAATGTTCTCGATCCTCATCGATTAGCGTAAACTAATTTATTTTTAATGTTAATTGATGGGTCAAATGAAGTTTTTAACTCTCGAAACTTACGTAAATATTATAACTTTATCTTTACAAATAAAATATCAGATATAGTTGTCAATAAGCTTCAAGTTTTCATATTCTTATCACTTTTTAAGGAAAGATTTTGAGGATTTTTGTGCAACCCAACTATTGCTGATTAAAAAATAAAAAGTTTTATTTATCTAATTATAAATGGACATTAATGTTTATATATGATATAAAACGTAAGAAGTGACGCTACACATTGTAACTTATTTACAACTCTTATTTTAATCTGTGCAATATGCATTGTCAATCTCCTGGTAATATATAATAAATAAAAATTATTAATATGAATTTTTATATCTATGGATGCATTAATAGTTGATATATAAATTTGGAACATTTATTATACTTAAAAATTTATAAAATGATTACCACATAATATTTCTGGGAATAAACAACGTTAAAATTTAAGATAATGATAATCACATCGTCATTTAATTTTACGAAGTTGTAAAAGGGTGATGCATACTTGCCTTCCTTGTCTTTTTTTCCTAAATGTATTGTTTTTTGTCTTATAAATGAAGATTATTAGTTAGATTTAAAAAAAAAAAAAAATCAATTTAAAAACATAACCAAACAATTATGTGATTATAATTAAGAGAAAATAAGATTAACTAACATCAATCGATAATAGAATACCACCGTATTCTCTTTTAACTTAGCAAAATTTCAAAAGGTTACCTATTGCAAGTGGTTTTACTAATTAAACTTATTTTATATTCGAATTGAAATTTTGAAAAGAATTACGCATTAATTTTGTTTAAAAAAAAAAAAAATAAAGAGAATAGTGAAAAATATACACAGAAAACTACACATCATGTTAGTCAGAAAATGACATGGCAACACCTGATTGGCCGACAGGTGTGGCAATTTGTCATCGTCAACTGCAGCAAGCAGCAGATACCAGTCTCTTCTTCTTCAAGCTGAAATTCCAGTAATTGAACCAGATTACATTTCCATTACAACACATAAAACACAACAAAACCAAAAATGAAATCGCCCTCTTTTCGTCTTCTTCTTGTATTTTTATGGGCTCTCTGCAGTCACGTGTTAGCCGATCAAATCTTCCCAGCTCATGTTGGTAACAACCGTTTCCCTCCTTCAAGCTCACTTTTATTTTCATAATCTATTATTAATTTGAAGGTTGTTTGGTGTTTTGTGGTTGATTTCAAGTCTTTTCCTTTGATATAACCTAGAATTGTTTTACATTGTTGTGTAATTTTAATATGCGTCTCTTCAACATTAAAGACTGGAATTTTTTATTCAGGGACTAAAGATTTCAACTTTATTTAGATTATAGTGTTTTTACAGTTCTGGGTGTATTTGAAATGTAGTGGGGGTGGTGTTTTTGTTCTTATCATTGCTGTGTTTCTAAGTTTGGGGATCGTTTAGGGTTTGGTAAAGTCCTAAATCGGAAAAATTGAAAAACTTGGTGATTTAGAGTCCTTAAAGGCGTGAGATTTGAGGGCTATTAGCTGCCAAAGGATTGTTTGGGTGTATCGTGGAGTGCTAGATGCTGTTTTTGAGGATCGGTAATGCTGTGGTTACAATTCTGCTTTCGCTATAGATTCGAGGTTTAGTTCGAGGTTTTTTAGGCACGTATGCATCTTTTGCTGCCAGCTGACCACTTAAACATTATCATTGTCGTGACGATTTATTGTACTTTCTTTTTTGTTCTATTGGTTGACAGGTGGTACACTTGGTCGTAGCTCTCGTGAACCAAAATACAAAATTATATTTCATTCAGAAGATCATCCTCATCAGCCAGTAAGTAATCTTAGATTTTTTTACTTTCATTTGCTGTTTGGACTTCGCTGCTGTGTGTTGGAGAAATGACACTATCTTGCACTCTCCATTTGGTGTAGTGATGTGTGATTAAAATTTGTATTCAACTTCCCCCTTAACTTTTGTGTGTGATTATAATCATTTGAATGTAAGCTGCCTAAAGGAATCGGATGTATCATGATCTACTGTTTAACCTGAAAAATTCTGCAGGATGATGATCAGGAGTCTGTGATTATGCCCGATAAAAATGGACAGAATTTCTTATGTTACTTGCCTAAGGTGGAGAAAACCAGGAGTGGAAAGTCAGTACCTCAGCATAATATAAGCAGTATGATTTTGGAAACTGAAAAACAAGTTAAATTGAAGACTCCAGATGAGCTGCTTGAAGTATTGAAGGACCGATGCTTTCTCAGGGTTAACATCTAGCCCCCAAAACTTATTTTTGGATGTCTTGAGTTGAACTATTCACAATATATGTTTCTAGGTTTACTTAAAACTGAGTAAAAAAAAAAATATCCTTCTTTTTTCGCTTTGTATAACATGACTTATGTTATATATCTAAGTATTATCCACTCTTTTGGTGCAGCAAGAGGGTTGGTGGTCATATGAATTTTGCTACCAAAAGAAGTTGAGGCAACTGCATTTGGAAGATGAGAAGGTAAATTGCTTAGGTGCCCTTAAAGCAATTCTTCTGTTTTCCTCTGGAACCATCACTTTGTTATTGATTTCAGAGGGTTATGTTTTCAGTAGCATGTTGTCCATCTAGTATGAGATGAAGCATTCTATTATGCCAATTTCAGTCACATTAATAGTGGATTTTATGAATGTTTAGTTGCTGAAATCAGATTGTTTTTCTTTTCAATGTGATGTTGGCGGCTAATGCTTTATGGATTTCCTTCATTTGTCGAATACATGTTACTTTTATTTAGTTTTTGGTGGTACTTGTATTAGTGGAATTAAAATTCAGTAACTGCAATAGTGGCTCCTTTGATTATCAATCTGGAGTATCTCAATTCATTTTTGAAATTGGGAAAAGTATTAAAGACCTGACAGTTCTTACTATCATGAATTTGCTGGTTACAGGTCGTTCAGGAATTTGTCTTGGGTGTGTATGATGCAGAGGCCACAGCTGCTTACAACCAGAATCTGTCTGACATTTCCACACTGAAAGATCCTCGCTCAAAAGATGCATCACAAAGGTAAACTTTTTTGTCAAGTCTAGGATGGATTAGATAGATCGTAGAAAAGGAAATGAAAATCTTGTAAGGTGGAAGGTGAAAAGACTAGAAATAAAAGTCACTGGTTTACATGATTTATGTAGGTACCATGCTCATCAGTACACAAATGGAACGATCTGTGATCTTACAAATCAGCCCCGAGAGACTGAGGTACAAGTCAATCAATTAATTTCATCCATGATTTTTGGTTTTCCTTCCATATGTCGTTCCATTTTTAATATCATTTCCATGTGCAGGTGAGATTTGTATGCTCAGAGCCTAGAGCTATGATTAGTTCCATTACAGAACTATCCACTTGCAAGTATGCACTTACTGTACAGACTCCAATGCTTTGCAAGCATCCGTAAGTCTCTCTTTCTTCCTCCCTTCCTCCCCTGCATAGACTACTATCCGTATGCTGTGTAGGGTATTTTAGGTCAGAATGTGCATCCAGATATTTGTTACATTTTATAGTAGATCCTACTGCTGGATGATGCTTAACAGTCGTCTGTTTATGTGTATGACATGCCGCACAATGATTTTAACCATAGTGATTTTTGTTTCTTCACATAAATTTCTAATTTCTGTTTCATCTCAATAAGTATTAACATAAGATGATGCTGCTACTTAAAAGATAAAAAAACAAGAAGGTTTTTGGCCTTCATTGCTTTTACGCTTTGGTCAAGTTGCTGCAAATTTGATGATTGTAGTCCTACAAGCTGAAGGATGACTTCTTCGGGATGGTGATAAACCATAAATAGATGTTGCAATGTAAATTTACTATATTCATGTGTCATCCCCCTCTCATACTCGCTCCCTTGATTGACCCACTGCATATAGAAGGGGGAAAAGAAAATGAGTGCATGGTCATGTTTGCTTCAGCACATGTCAGTTTACCCCAATAATTAATTGTCTATCATTTGACCCTTGCATATCTCTCTGTTGCATTTTTTGTTCTGATGATCTAAGCATGGACTTTACAGATTGTTCCAAGAAGAGAGATCAGTGTGGCACAGTATTCACTGTAATGTGCTTCCGAAGGAATTCAAGGTGAAAGACAAAGCAGATAAAACTCAGATTGTTATGGTCACAGAAGATGAGTATTCATCAAATGACAAGACAGAAGAATAAGAGACCTTATTACCAATACACTCTATGTTTGCAGCGAAGAATTTTGTTCATACCAATTATTAACAAAATTAGTTTCAGGATTTTCCTTTCATGGCTTGCCTTCTTTCACAAATTAATGCAACAGAATCGTTCTCAATCAGTATAGAACAAAGTAATTTCCATCATCTGGACAGTTTTTTTTTTTTTGTCCTATAGATGTGGTCATTCAAACAGCAGATCTTAAACTTTTAGCTCACTAGACCGCTATATAATTTTGGAATGCAAAAGCGGCAGTTGATTTCCACTTTCAGGCATCACAACAGAAAATTGTATTCAAAATTGTATTACAATAGTTAGCTTCTGGAAACTTAAGTTGGAGGACAAAGCTAATTCCCTTAAATCGCTCTGCCTACCTTGGGAAAAGAAAGAAAATGAAAAGCCAACACAAGCAAGGTATGAGGTGTGCTCCTAAAACCTCTTTTGTAATTTTATAATTCTCATTAAAAGCTTAACACCAACAAAACAGCAACAGAGAATCCTTGCTCGGCTATCAATTAACACAGTCCTAGTGCTAGCATTATAATCAGAGGGCCACATCAAGAAATCTGAAGAAAAAAGGGAAAACAATATGAAGAAAACAAGAATATGCACAAGCCTTCTGATCAGCACTTTTTTGTCATAAATTTCATTACTTTCAGGTAAAAGTTTGCTTTCTACAATAACTGTCAGGACTGTTGCCAAATTTATAAAAGCTGCCTATCACCATAAATATAACTATTGACATCTACCTCCGGCCTAATGCACCTCATACCATTTTATTCACAAATTTATTGCGCCTCGTTGTTTGAAGTTATATTCTTCTCATTGGGAAGATGAGGCGTTTTATGCACTGACAGCTGAATCAATAAGCGCCATGTACTCATTTATTGCTTCACCTTCTTTTGTAACTTCAATGTCATAGTCTGAAAAGACGTCCCCGGTTAATTCATTAGCAAGTTCACCTTCCATCTCCACATCTCGTTCTTCTACTTCAGTGGCGGTTGATGCACCTTTGGCATTCTCATTGTCACCTGAACTACTTGGGTCATTATTAAGTGTTGACATGGGAGAGCTTGTGTGATTATTAGCAGCAGATGAGCTGTTTGGTGCAGATTGTGAGAGCAATCGTTGCATTATTTGTTCAATAGAGCCACCAGCCCGACAAGCTTCAACCACTGCATACAAGAAACTTTATCAGATACCGGGTAGTGAAGGCAAAAGGCCATCTACAGTCTACCTCTAGACATGGTGACTATGTCTGTACCATTGGAAAGCAAAAAGAGTTTTCCAGAACATGACAGAATAAATATAGAGGATGCTAATATTAAGTACCGGCTGATCTTTCAAAGCCCATAGAAACCAACTGTTCAATGTCAACATTTGTTGATTGTTGATGTTGATGCCTTTTTCTTTTCCGTGATTCAATCTCCAACTGCAATTCAAATTAATTTAGCAAGAGTAAGAGTCTGAATCAAATTCAAGTGAAAAATCACGAGCAACTAACCTGTATGGAAGAGTTACTTTCTGGATTTGTTAAGTCATCCAATGCCTTTTCAGTGTCATTCTCATTTCTTCGAAGGGCTTCAGCAGCAAGCTCCTTCTCAAACCTGCCGAAACAAATCTTTAACTTTGTCTACAGCATTTGAAAGTATACGTGATTGTGCAATGAACTTAGTTCATCATCATAGATACATCAGTCATCCCAATTTTTTTAAAAAAGTCCTCATTATCTCTGTCTCTCTCTGTCTCTCTCTGTGTGTTAAGTAATAAGCTAGCTCTACTCAGCAAAAACTGTAAAATACGCAATGCAAAATGAAAGAGCAGTTTCCAAGTCCATTATCTATAGTGCAATGAGAAGCTAAGCAAAATTAATGTCATGAACAGATAGGATAACAATGCTATTTTATTCAAGGCAGTAATTGTTGTTTCTTTGAAGGCATATAATAGATAATTGAATTGTTTGGCTATCTGTTTACCCAATGGAGACCAACGCTTTTAATTTTTGGAGATCCACAGCTTTCTTCAAGGGTGTCGTTCCATATTGTTTTTGCTCCCTGCAAATATGCAAAGCTACTTAATAGAAGAAAAACAAAATTTATGGATTATAATACCTTTATTTTCTATGCCAATTGAAATTAACACTAAATTTCACAAATGACACCCACATGATTTCCTGTCTTCGCCGATTATTATCCTGCTTTTGCTGTGCTCTTTTTGCCTTCTCCTCAACCAGAAAATCAATGGCACTCCCAACATCTTGACTGCTAATTCTCAGTGCCCGTTTCGCATCGTGCTCTCTAAAGCCCATGCTCATAACAAGAGATAAGGCTTCATCCGGCACTTGTAGCTGCAATCAATAACAGAAGATTGTTTCAACACACACAAAGAGACAAAGTTTTACTTAAGGTTAATAATTGATGTCAATATATAGTGGATATAGGGGGATGAAACAGAAAGAGAGAACTGAAAGCAGCATAAACCCAATAAAAAAAAAAAAAAAAGACACAGATATTTGGGAGATCCAAAAAGTTCTCAATAACTTGGAAAAACTTTATATACTTATTTCAAAGTTAATAATTCATATGGAAGTTGTTTAAATCCTTCAAAATTAATTAAAAATATATCACATTTTGTTCTATTGTTAGTCCGGGGGAATCAGGCCATACAGAACAAGTCTGTGGAGCAGAAAAAATTGTACACAAACATGTTTGTTTTAACTAATCTCCAATCTTTGTTTCTCAGATACATGTCAACTTATGCATGATTACCTGTAAAAGTTTTGCTTGTGCAGAAGTCAATGCCTTCCGAGATTTATCAATTTGACCACTGTGATATGCCACCACTCCTTCCAACAGCTCCATTCGCAGATGCCTATGGACATGTGATAAAATGAGTTAGCATTGCAGACTGGACTCATTCGCATCTATGACCAGGTCCTGAGAGGTCCAGACAGAAAATATATCATGATAAAATACTCACAATGCGAGCTCTGGATGGCGACCTGCTTGTAGCAGTCTCATGCGGAAGGAATCCTTCCCATGAGCACGTTCTATTCCTTCTCTGGCTTTTTCAAGGCGCATTCCTGCTACTGAGAGCCAAGTGATGTCTCGAAGCATGAAATAGCACCAGACCATGTCTATTTGTAGTAATGGGACATTGTCAACCAACTGGAAGGCCAAAAGCAGATGATTCTTAATAAAAACAGTTGAAATCTAATAACTGGAAGCAATCAAAAGTTATATCCACATCACAATTCACCATCTCATGCTTGTCATGAATAGTCTCAAATAATATTCAAATTCCTACAAGTGTGAAGGATGTATATCGACATTTGCTTGGAAAAAGAATCAATTTATCAAAGCTTAGGTGATTTATTGTTCAAACATAAATCCTGCTCAAAAGCAAAAAGTAAATCTCTTTCTCATCATAAAACAAGTTATAACCGGTTGCAAATCCAGTTTCCAGGAATGACCACAAGTGGTATTCATTGCAAAGTGCACATGATTAAATGAGGAGCTTCCCCCTATAGGAAGTGACTAAAGCAATTTACAACCAATTCAATCAATTGACTATGTGAGCTCATTGTGCTGTGACACATATTATAATAACCATTTTCATATGAGGAGAAAAGAAATGGTTCACTCACCTCAATGACTTTGGGATTGCAAAGAGAGAAAGCCTCCTGTGACAAGTCAAATTACCAGACAGAAAATACAGAAAATAATCAGTAATGACATCTCTGCAAGTCATTAGCCAAGAAAGATAGAAATACTGCAAAACAGAAATAGAGATGTTTAACCTAAAACTGTCTTTTGAGACCATCAACTTCTAGTGTTTATAAGGAATTGAAAACAGTTTCTTCTTTTCAGCAGACATCTCAAGAAATATATGAGCTTGACAGCTTGCTTGGATTAGCTAAATGTTCTTGATATAGTGACATTATCGTAGGCAGTTACAAAATATGACAATATCGTTTTTCCCTTCAAAAAGAGAAAGAAAAAGAGAGATAACAACTGACCTCCCCCATGGTGAGCACTTCCAGTGCATCCTTATACTGTTGCCTCTTAATAAGCTTCTTTGCATTTGCATGAAGCATCAGGCCCATCATCATTGCCCTGTCAAATAAGAATTTAAATTAACTTAAGACAAAGACCCCTAAATCATAAGAATGATTCCCACACATAAGTGCAATTAAAACAATATATATATATTTTTTGATAGGAAGCAATTAAAACAATATTACACAAAATTTATTCATCTATCATACCGCCGATCAGTCTCAGTTCCAAATCTTACTGTCTCCCCATTCTGATCTTCAAGTTCTATATTGAAGTCCTCAAGTGGTAAGGAACCATCTGCATGTCTCTCAACGAGGGCTGCTGCAGCTGCTCTGTCAATTGGATGTAAACATTAAGGAGATACTAGCCAGTAAATTTGAAGAAAAAAGATTGGTACTAAATGAAAAGATGATTTAGTTTTCCCCTTTTGATCATCAACATCAACGGACCAGAAACGAGCAAATTTTCAAATGAATTCCTCATCAATATGAAATTGAAAAACTTAGCATTGTTAGACAGTGGCAGACAACACAAACTATCAGTTAATTCATTAAAAGTTAAATGCCAGACACATTCAAAATTGTTGAATACTAGAAAAAAAAAAAAAAAATCTCTCAACTGTGTCTAATTCTAATACAAGAATTCAGATCAGTTGCAGACTTGCAGTATGTTCTATAATTCGCTTCAAAATTAAATTAATGTTATTTTTAACAGCTCTGTGGCCATCGTGTGGATGAGAAAAAATTGCACATGCCAGGAAGATAATTCAAATTCTTTTTCAGTTTAACATCCAAACTACGACCCAAAAACACTGAAACAAACAGGAAATCACTAGGGGAAGAGCTTTACAACCCACAAAAATCAGATACAATCATTCTTCTTACTTGATCAATACAATGCCACCAACATACCGCATACCAGTCAATATATACATAGAAACAAAAAAAAAAAACAGAGGTACATAATGAGCTAGAGTCGGGACACTACAAAACCAGAAACAAATAATAGAAAGTTAAAACTTTTTCTCACTCAATTAGACGAGGCAAGCATATAGTTTTATCCAAAACCAACAAACTATATAATCCACTTAAAAGCACTATATAATTTGATTGTTCTCAAGCTTATTCAACACAGTCAAGACATGGTCTAAAAACAGAAAATTTAGTAATCCACATTCCAATTATCTCATTGAATTATGCATGGCTTAGAGAAGTGTATACATACATATCAAAAATCAAAAACTACAAAATCCAACATAGTGATCGAGGCGTTAAACCAAAAAAAAAAAAAAAAAATCCATACTTCAATCAAAGTCAACCAACCCCAGAAAAGTTAGAAACTAAATAAAAAGAACTAAAAGCAAAGAGAGGAGAGACAGACTTGACTCGGGTCAATCTACGAGAGCGTTCTTCTTCAGCGACCAAGGACTTGCCCTCATCAAAAGAGACACGAGTGGCAAGAATCCTGGTGTTGTTTTTGACACCCAATTGGGAAAGCTTCTCGGAGCCATCACCGTCTTTCAAGACTTTGCCAGCACATATCAAGTTGATCGTCTCAGAAGGCATGTTTGATCGCTTTGCCACCTCTTCTCTCAGCATGGGCACGGTCCATTGGTCCAATTCTACCTCCAAGACGCCTGCCCATGTGCCTGCTATCTTCAGTTTGGCCATTGAAAGACTAGATTCTGACACACACAGAGAGAGAGAGAGAGAGAGATGGGTTTATGGAGGAAGGGCGACTTGAAGAAGAATAAATTGATTGGGAATGGGATTTGCCACTTTTATAAAGACCAAACTGATGGGATTTACTTGGCAACTAAGTTTGAGCCAACTTCTACGTTGTTTGTGACTTTAGCACGTGTCAAAACGAAATTTACTTGTTCAGTTGAAAAAAGATATATATATCTGAAATAAAAAATAAAAGAGATATATTTAATAATACATTTAATATTTATCTTCTTTATGGGTTTAGTTAAGGTCACCTTCAATACTAACCATTCTTAATTTCTAACAACCAATTCAAAAGATTATTAGTGAAAAAATTAGTTTGAATAACCTTATAATAGGATCAGTAATGATAGTGTCATGGCACGATCCTGGAATCCAATAGTGATAGGGGTTGTAAGGCTGTTTAGAAATTAATTCCTAAAAATGAGATAAATCAATTCACAAAGTGTGAGATACAGTCCATAAATAATGAGAAAAATTGCTATAAATGGGCTTTTTAAGTATTTGAACCTTGCATTTGCTATTCGAAACAAGGTAAGGATGGCTGACAGCTCTGGGTTTCTGTGACAGTCTAGCACGCTCAATTAACCAAAACCATTTAATAATATCAATAATAGAGAAAAAAAAAATATTTTAAAGCGCCACTATAGTAACCCGAAGCAGCGTCGCTTTAGAAACATTCTACATGTAAACTGTCATCACCAAGAAGCGAAGCGAAGCCACCGTGATCAGTGCTGCATCAGCCATGACACCGGGCGGGAAAGCCACCCCGAAAAAACCCAAAATCACCACCACCAAGAAACGCAAACCCACCAAAACATCCAAACACCCGCCCCCAGAACTGCTGTCACTCCTCTCCACCGCCACCTCCTCCGCCTCCTCCTTCCTCCTCCGTCACGAAGCCCGCCTCCGCCCTACCCAAATCCTGTCTCTTGAGTCGCTCCTCTCTAGCATCTCCTGCCACGTCCCCTGCCCTCCCCTCTCCTTCTCGCCCTTCCCCCCTGCTCTCGACCCCCACTGGCCCCGCTTCTTCCGCATGTCCAAACAGACCTTCTCCCACCTCCTCCACGCCCTTCTCCCCTCCCTCTCGTCCTCTCTCCCCCCCTCTGTCCCTCCCCATTCCGCCCTCGCTGCCGCCCTCCTCCGCCTCTCCCACGCCCTCTCCTACAACTCCCTCGCCCGCCGCTTCGCTTTCCCCTCTTCCGCTGACGCCTGTCGCGTCTTCTACACCGTCTGCAAGGCTATCAATGACAAACTCGCAACTTTGGTCGAGTTTAGAGACAATCTGGAGAGGATTGTGGTGGGGTTTGGCTGGATTTCGTTGCCGAATTGTTGTGGGGTTCTCGGGTTTGGTAGGTTTGACATTGATGGTGAGCTCTTGGGACGAAATGGGTCGTTGTTGGTTCAAGCTTTAGTGGACTCTGAAGGTAGATTTCTTGATATCTCTGCTGGTTGGCCTTGTACTATGAAACCCGAATCCATTTTGTATCAAACCAAGTTGTTTGTTGGCGTGGAGGAGTCTAGGGAGTTGTTGAATGGACCTGTTTACGAGCTTGGTGATGGTAATTATATTCCTCAGTATATATTGGGAGACTCTTGTTTTCCTCTCATGCCTTGGCTTATAACACCCTACGTGAGGAACAATGAAGAGGATAGCTTTAGCTCCGCTGAGAAGGAGTTCAATGTAGTGCATAGTCGCGCAATGGGGTTGGTTGGGACTGCTTTTGCGAGAGTTAAGTCACGGTGGCAGCTTTTGGGAAGGAGGTGGAAGGAGGAGTGTATTGAGTTCTTGCCTTATGTAATTGTTGCAGGTTGTTTGTTGCATAATTTCTTGATAAAGTTTAGTGAGCCATTGCCTGATGATGATGTGGGGTGTTTGAAGGAAGAGGAATTTCCCATTTTTGAAGGAGAGGTGGATGAGACCGGGCGGGGGATCAGGGATTTTCTTGCTGAGCACTTGAGTCGGGTGAGTTTGAGACGATGAAATGGTGTGATTGTGCTTGTGGTTTTGTTTGTTTTAGGTTTTATTCAGTTTTTAGTTGAATGATGTATATGTAGTTATTTAAGAAGTTCTGAGTTTGAATTGTTATACTTTAATTTAACTGCATTCTGTGTATGGCATATATTGCATAATTCATTATAGAGTTCGATTTTGTTGGGTACAATTTTCCATCTATAACTGGTCGTGGATCTCTTAACTTGTTTGTTAGGTTCCTCCCTGGTGAGAGTAGGTTTTACATTATCCGATTGGTAAACTCTATTGACTTTGCTCTAGGGAAGGTAGGAAGATTAGTGCTTAGATGTTGGCAACTTGGCGTACACTGTCAGTCATATATTGTATATGTTAACTGTGGTATAATCTTCTAATATTTTGTTGAATGTTATTGTGAGAAAGAGTTAGTCAAGCTTTGTTGGTCAGAGAGGCTGAATCAATTTATGATCATTCCTGTTATTCAGTGCTAGCTAGTTTTGTGCTGTTCTTGACAGCTGATTTGGGAACTCTTCGCATCAATTAAAGTGAGAGGTATCAACTGCTGGTAGTTCAAAATTTTGATGGCAGAGGAATTTGTGAAATGCTTCATCATTTCCTGTCACCAGATGAAGTGAACTGAAAATTTGGGCTGAAATAATTCTTCGACATATTTCATTATTGTGATCATTGTTGTATGTGAGTTTTGAATGTTATGAGAAATGGTATTGAGATTGGGATTTGGAAGTGGCAAGTGATCATCTGAAAGTGTGTAGTATTGGATTGATGTTGAACTTCCAAAGGGAAAACAAGGAAATGTTTCTACTAAATTATCTGAGAGAGATCTACATGGTTGAAGGGAGGTCTAATTTGGGCGAGATTGTATGTTGACTTATTAATTTGAAATGAACCGTAAAATAAGTATTCATATAAAGCTAAGTTTGATGGAATTCTATTGTAAGCTAAATTTTTTTACATTTCAAGACGGAAAAATTATGTGACCCGGCAGAGTTGCTCTTGAGTCGGTTATATGGGAATGGTAGAAAAACCTTCAAGAGCTGGAGAAGTAATCAACCCAGTGGTTGGGAGAGACGAGCAATTGAGGAGAGTAGAGTGTTTAACTACGAATATTCCAAATTATGAAAAGTCCTCCACCAAAGCAGTCAAAAACTGTTAACAAGTTTAGAAAATTATCACTTATGGTCTCAAGCACCCAGTCACCCACTAAATCATTATCTGTAGTTCAAGTGTTAAACGATTTTTACCTTTATATCCATAATTGCAATTCAAATGAATATGGGGTGGAATATGACTATGTTTTGAAGATATTGTGCATACTAGCGAGGGATTGTATCACAAAATGGTATGGGCCTCTAATATTCTTCAACTAGAACTCGTTTAACCGTCTTTAAAAGGATTAGTAGCTTGGTACAGAGCCTTGTATATGGCTTTGAGTATTTTATATCAGTGAGTATACCAGTTTTTTTGTCTGGCCTTCAATTTTCATGACTAGTGGTTGAGTGTGTTGTAAAGGATTACCATAGTTGATCAGAAACTGAAATATGTACAATTAATTTAATGAAAATGCTCCATTCAGACCCATTTTTGATGTTTTGAGAGAGCAGACTGAGCGGAAAAAAAAAAGAGCTATATGATTAGCCTCCCTAAAAATAAAAGGAAACTCCACTGGAGATGACAAAGTAGGTTTGTATCTCATAAAACCAAATCAATCTCAGACAATGTAAAAGTAATTGAGGTAATAAGATTAATAACATATACAATATTCCATCATCAAGCTCTCATCCCTTGAAAAAACATGGATCCATTTCTGAGATTTATTGGAAGTTGATTGAGATTGTAAAAGTAGTCAATGTAGTGAAGACCGAATGGAACAAAGTAGCCTGAGCTGATTTCCATGTTGCAATCAGTTACAAACAGAATTGAAAATCACAGGACAAAACTTGGGATTAACCATTATAATGATTCAGTCTCCTGATCATTCTTTTCTTTATGTGATAACTTTGGATTCTGGCAAAATGGAGACCAGATCATTACAAGGTTTTTGAACAATTGCAAGAAACAGTAGATCAAAATAATAGAGTCAGGCTTTATTTTTAAGAGCCTTGGCTCCTGTCACCTCTTAAGGAACCTTTGAAACCATTTAACTGACTTCTTAGGGATACGTGTGAGATTGTTCTTGTAATCTATGTAATAAAGGCCAAATCTGGGGCTATAACCTTGCATCCACTCAAAGTCATCAAATAGACTCCAATAGAAATACCCTTTCACTTTTGCACCATTCCTGCATACATTGTCAATAAACATCAAGTACAATCAGTCCAATTTTTTAGTACATGTTTAGGGGTATAAATGGAGTGTGGTTACCACAAATAGGAACAAATTCATGTAATAAAAGTTCTACAAAATAAAGCTGTATAACTTGCAAACCTATCTACAAATCAAATCAAAGGCCCTTAAACTTTGGTGTACGAGGGAATCGATTTGAAGATCTTTTACATATTTGTATGAGATCTTGAACATATTCGTCAAGTAAATTTACCAAATGAAAATTAGTTCGGACCCATCTTCACTCTCATATAGTAGATAATAGTCTATCCACTAACATTGGACAAAGTAATAGATATTTGATCCCTAATGACTTACTCAATTGCCTTGTGAATCCGATACAGATGTTGAACAACATAATGAATCCGATGTTGATCCTTAAGTACCCTATGAACTGGAAGACTGTCATTTCGTTTCTCCGTATCCCCTATGCACAAAAGGTTTTAAGTCACCAAGACATATTGTTAATGGCGTATTATTAATTACAACAGTTTTAGTCCAACACATGACTTCACAAATGAAACTAAACATAATTAGCACCAAGCTAGCTCCAACCATTCTCAGTAATGTAGATAGTAGGGTTTTGGTATTCTTTCTTGATAAACTCCAAAAGTTTTTGCAGCCCTTGTGGATAAATGTAAATGTAACCACTTCCTGGGGCCTAAAATGTAAACAAGTAATTTAGTACTCAAACAAACATTAGAGTCTTTGTATAATTTAAGCACATAGAATGAAATTATTTTACAGCTATTCTGCTCACAATCAAACTTTAGCTACGCATTATATAGTTTCATACCTTTGGGCCTATAAAAACTCCATTTCTCTCCGCTGCCACAGTCAGAGAACAGCAAATTAATCATTATTGGCTGCACTCTAAGACAGATCATTAAATGACAGGGTAAGCTTTAGTTTACCGGTGATATTTACAAATTCATCGATGCTGAAGCTCATCGGTTTGACATGTAAATTAATGGGGATGCTCTTGGCATATCGCGTTGTGTAGTAATTGATACCAATGAAGTCGAAAGATCCTTTGATCAACCTCTTCTCTTCAGCTGAAAAAGTTGGTAGCCTATGTTTCACTATTTTTCTCATGATTCTTGGATAATGTCCATACGCCAATGGCTCCACAAACCTAATAAATAAACACCAACATTATGTCACGAGCAGATCGAAAAACCAATGCTGCTTGAAAAAATTTACAAACCATCCAAGCTCAAAGTCCATTGCTCGTTTTGCTGCAGCTTTATCATCTGATGACTTTGAATAAGGCTCACAATATTGTCCCACAAGACTCAATCCAATTTTGCCGCCTTGTTTTGCCTACATTGATCAACACTATTAGTATCTCCAAAATCCCAAGTCTGAAAAGATGTCCTCTGAGAGAGGAAGATCAACAAACCTGGAACTTTTCTCTGTAGAGTCGAAAAGCAGTGGCATGGGCAAGCAAAAGGTTATGAGTCACAATATAAGGTTCGGTCGATGAATTACCTCCTTTACAGGTTTTTCTATCTGAACACCTGACTTTTGGAGGCATTCCGAGGCCATACCAATATTTTGCAACAATCAGTGGCTCATTGATTGTAATCCAATGTTTAACTCTGTCTCCAAATGTCCTAAACAAAATCTCAGCATAGTCCTTGAAATCATCCCTGAGAAGAATTAGAACCATATGCATTATGCATTTTAGTTTCATACAAAATTCACAAAAATTCCAGATTGAAGTGAAATATTATTTACTCACACAAAGGAGCGACTTAAGGCACCACCATATTTTTCTTCCAAGGCTTGTGGAGAATCAAAGTGAAGCATTGTCACAAAGGGCTTGATGCCTGCACTAATTACAAAGCATGAAATTATGCATTTCATTTTGTGTTATATAGACAGAAACATTTGTTAGGCAAGATATCATTAGACTTTCTTTTACCGTAATGAATCAGTTCATCAGCAACATTGTTGTAGTGATTGATTCCCTCCTGGTTTACTCCACCACTCAATGTTCCATCTACAAATAAAATATTTTTCAATATATTATTATTTTTCAACTTTCTTGTATGAAGGACCAAGAAGTTGAAAGTAAATTAAACTAACTTGGAAGAATCCTGGTCCAGGAAATGGAAAATCGGTAAGAATCAACTCCCAGATTCTTCAAATGCTTCAAGTCTTCCTACAAATATACAATTTTTCTACTGTGTTATTTCTTTTACATAGAAATGAAGGTTACATAGATATAAAACTGTATATTATATGTATATATATAAGTTGACAAATTTTGAAAAGAAACTAATGCAACTGACCCGATATCGCCTGTATGAATCAATAGCTACATCAAAGCTTTTCCCATCCTTCACTGCTCCTTTTTTTAGAAAAGAAAAACGGTAAAGTACAAATGAGAATTTATTTTCCAGGAAATACGGAGCTTGGAAAAGAAACTTAATGTAATTATTAGAGTCTGGTAATGAAAAAAAACGAGAGGTTGAGTGAACCTGGGTACTTCTGAATGTAGGAGTCCCAGACGCTTGGTCCTCTGCCTCCCTCTTTGGTTGATCCTTCAATCTGAATTCAGCACAAAATATTGTAACATAATCATAAGTTGACCAATAATTACTGGAGAGATATTAGAAGTAATGTGTTGATGTACCTGTGCAGCAGAAGTTGAGGCTCCAAACGAAAAATCACTTGCAAACTCACATCTTGTGATTTTGATTTCCTCATGGCTTGAAACACCGTTACTTGAACTCACCTCTTTTGACAGAATAGTAGAAAAAATGTTGTTAATCAGTGAAAATGAAACATGCATTTTTGAATGACCCAATAATTTTTTTTTTTTTTTTCATGGAGTAACATTAATTGCAAGCTGCAGATGATGTTAACCTGTTCCATAATTTTTAGTATTCTCTCTCCCATATATATGCATATATATATATATATATATATATTCTTATATAAAATAGATTTTATTGTATTAAAGAGTTAATTTTGTCACGTTACATATTCAACTAATGTCATTTTATAATATTACGTAATTAAGATCCGTAAAACAGTATATAAGGTATTTTTCAGCCATGGATAAGAGAAGGTTTTATCAACTCTTTCCCACTCCCAAACACTAATCTGTCAAGAAGAAACAGGCAAGGAAAAAGAAAAAAAATGAAAGGCAGCAAACCTAGAGCTTGCACAGACAAGCAGGCAAGCAAGGCAATGACAGAAATGCGAAGCAGGGGCACCTGTGAAATCCAACCTGTGAACAAACGTAGCCAAAACACCATAGCTAGCAAACTAAAGTCTCCCTGATCTACTTCTAACAGTTTTCTTAGAAACTGCATTACTTTTATAAATGCATGCATTTCTCAGTGTAACTTAGTAATCAAGTAACAACTAACTGAGTTTGTTTTGAAAGAAAAAATCTTGGAGAGGATGACACATTAATAACATATCACGTGTCAAATTTTTATTTATTTTGACTTTTTTCATGAATAATTTCAGATAATTTTATTTTTACATGGTGTATTATAGAAAGAGGTGACAATTTTGTCCCACCTAAAAGTTTCTACAAATGCTAGAAGGTGAGACATATAAAAAATAAAACCTCTTCATTGACTAATTAAATTGACATTTTTTAGTAGATTGTAAAATTAATGGTTATAAGATATTCGTAAATTAGAATTAATGCTATAATTAAATATTAAAGTACCATGCGTGAAGTGTTATTTTATAAAAGTTAAATGGATTTGAAACATACATCAAACCAAATTAAGTAGTGTTGGAGGTTTATTATAGACTTAATGATATTTATAAACAAACTAGGAGAAATATTTGTTGAAGTCAAGTTAATGAAATATTTAAATGTTAATTATGTGTAGGAGAAAATGATGACCTTTTGTTGTTATGCAAAAGGACTTTATGGTATAAAATACGCATTGAGAATATTGAATTAAAAGATATATAAATCTTACGAAATACTTCTAGTAAAGGCATAAAAAAACTGTCTATAATTTAGATGTAATCATACAATTTTTACATGAATTGTTTGAGAATACAATATAATTAATTGCTGTATTTTAATTTTATTGTATCCTTAAAGCTAATTTACACGAAAGGTCCTTTAGTAAACTTTTCCGGTGGGTGTAAATAAGAAATGGTATCACACCTGAAATTCACTCTTCTCATTTTCGACTCCATATACACATGTACAGGCTATGCGTTTTTCTCGGTGTAATGGGGAAAAGTAGTATGAATTTGTCAAACCTCTAACAAAGTAATTAGTGTTAATTTTATTCTTTTGACATTAAAATCCATTCTTCTATCAAATAAGAACCATCAAGTCAATGCACCTACTCGGATTATAGGTCTCATCACTTTTTTAATATTTATGATTTATTTTAATTAAAATAAAAACCAATTAAATTGTAAAATGCAAGAGATTATTTTCATTGTTACGTCATATGTTCCCGATATAATTGGTTAGAGAGGTCAATCGGACTAAACAATTTAAGTGTACGTTTAGTATAATCTATCTACTGACCAAAAATACTTTTTTAATCTTCAAAACTCTTATAATTTTTTTCTTTTGCATCATTTAATTGTTATCTAAGTAAAACTTTTGAGCAATTAAAAAAACTGAAATATGTCTATTTGAAGAAGCTCAAATTTTGAGCTTTTTAAAATAAATTTTTGAGCTTTTAAAAAAAAAATTGAAATATATAATATAATCTTATTAATATAATGATACTCTTAAACTATAATCATTTTCGTTAAATTTATAATCTAAATGAGTTTTTTAATTAACAACCAAACAACTAACAATGTCTTTTTAAAAGTTTTAATTGCCAAAAAAATCTACTTTCAAATAATCTATTTCTAAAAGATCTACTTAAATAATTTATATCAAACGAATCGGACCCTAAAATTAAAAGTCAAATTTGCATCTTAAGTTTTTAAGTTGTGAGAATCCAACTTGACTTTCAAAACCCGTGAATGCGGTGGGCTGAGTTTGAAAATAAGCTAAAACTCAATGAGTAGTCCAATATGATGCTAGCTTAGGCTACCAAGCCTACTCTACACACATCTCATGACCACGACCGAACCTTATGAACATTTTCAGGCTTTGTTTGGTATGCGAAATTGAAATGGAATAGATTGAATTAGAATGAATTGGATTGGATTGGATTGGATTAAATTATAATGGAAAATCACTTTTTCGTATTCAGTAGAACTTGAAATTAGATTAAAATTTATATCATATCATATCATGTTTGGTATAGGTTGAGATTTGATTTAAATAAAATTAATTTAAATTTTTTATTATATAAAATTAATTTTTATAAAAAATCTAAAAAAAAAAAAAAAAACCACAGTTCATCATTTATCATCGATATCATCATCTCCCACAATTCAATATTATCAACTCACAGTTCATCAATATCATTAATCCAATTCATTAATATCATCATCTCCCACAACAACATCAAAACATAAAAAATAAAAAAATAAAAAAAGACAAAAAAAATCACAACGAGGGGTTTTGATCGAACCCAAAACCATCTGGTTCTAGGATTCATTCCCAAAATCAGATCCCAAATTAAGGAAAAAAAAAGATAAACAGTGTTGCAGGTTTCATGGATGTGTGATAAGAGAAGGAGAGAGGGTGAGAGAGAGAAAGATAAATGGAGGTGTGAGAGAAAAAAAAAAAGAACGGAAAAGAGAAATCTCATTCCTAGCAAAAGTCATGGATTTAAATTTTAGATCCAACTTGACCCGCTTAATTGTCATCTCTATAATTGATGTACAAAGTGAATAAAAAAGAATAGGTATTTATACACTTTAAACTGTATATGCACTCCTTTAATAAGTTCACTACATTTAATAATTTTTAAAAACCCTAATTTACATTAAAAAAATTGACGACATTTATTTATAAATGTATTATACATATAAAATTTTAAAAAAATAATATTTTTATATCCAGTGAATCACCAATCATAATTATAAAGTATAATTTTTTATAAAATAATATTCGATGGTATGTATAAACGAAGTAAATACAGCTTTAATGGGAAGAAACACCGGTACTAAAAACAGAAAAAACGAATTGAATTTCATAAAACAAATGTTGCAAATCTTGTAATAAGAAGGTGAAAAGGAAAAGAAAGTCCGGGTTCGAACTACATAGGTTGCATGTTGCTTAAATTTAAAAGTAGCCAAACCTTAAAATTACTTAGATAACCTCGAAAGAGTCTGGTCATCTTTGTCATTAGCGCAGTAATCCGACCCATCAAACTCGAAAACCCTCTTGTCTATACCAGTAATTTCATCTTTCGTACCAATTAGGGTTTTAACAAAACAACTCTATATATACGTGTGTTTCAACCCACAAACGACTGTGCACTTCATCTGCCTCCACTTCATTTGCTGTATACTATGTCGACCCTTCCCTTCAACATAAACCACTTCTGTTCGGTTAACTCCTCCAATGTCTCAGATTCACACATGTGGCAGTGCTGTCCTTCACAACATCTTTGGTAACTGCATTTAGTTATTTATTTTTTCATTTTTGTTTATTAAAAATTTCGGTAATTTTATTCATTTGATTTTTATCTAATGCCAAATGAACTTTAATTGACAGATGCGACATGGCGTCAGCAAATATGGCTCTGTTCTGCTGGTATCGCTGAAAAGAGCATGTTCTTTTAAGTGATCTATGAATTTTTTGCAGATTTTACTTTGCTTGGCCAAAGCTGCCTGCGATTAGGTATCATGGTGTTTCGAGCACCTGCATTTTTCGTCTCTTTGTTATGTGATGTGCTTTTTTATTTGTAAATAAGATTTTTCTTTTTGTAAAGAATATGGTTGCATTTGTGTAAGTGTTACTGTTTTGATTAGTTTTTCAGTACATGAATGTAGTTGTGTGTGGCTCCACATCTGAGTCAGCAGCAGGTGCCTATTAATGGCAACCCGTCTGCCGCTTGGAGCCCATATTGATTTACCGGAAGAAGATCCTTGAAACTCATTGTTGTTTCAAGATACAATTACCTGGTTACATTCTCACTCTATATAAATTTAGATAAGTTTCATTTGATCTTCATCGGTTTGGGACTGTTTTGTTGTTTTCTTCATTCGAAGACAGTTCATGCTGGCAAAATTGGTATATTTCTCTGTTTGAATCTGAAATCTGAGTTCTCTGACAGAAAAACATGTATGTCAAATGATTAATGGCACTCAGTCAGACACGGGTGATTGTTTATCTATTTAAGACAAGCCACCTTTTGCATAGTGCCTAAACGAAGCTACTCACACGATTGGGGGGAGCCAATCCTATATGGTTTCCTTCAAATTTAAAGGAGCTACATTCTTCATTATGTTATTTGTCTTCAGTCATTTGTGGATTATTGTGTCCAATTTAGATTTGAGAATAATTCTAATTTGTTGTTAGTTATTGGGTGGGGATATATAGCCTATAGAATAAGGGGATCAAAATGTGGGAGGGATTAGGCTTTATATCAGAGTCAACAGCAAGAACCAAGACCATGGTGCCTCGTTTGCCGCTTAGAGACAATAGAAATTTGCTGGAGGAAGATGGCTTAGAAAAATCCTGCTTTTTAATGCTACAATTTTCAGCTACAGTTTTTTCATCCCTTGAGTTCTCTGCTCTACCTATACTGGCCTTCATACCTGTGAGGCTGTTTATTGTACACTCATTCATTCTTGCTATGCTGTCTATGTTTGTGCTTACTGACTGCATCCTACTAAGATCTGCGATTGGATACAAGTTGAACTATATATCTGCATTTGTACTTCTATCATGATGAATCTTTGCCCTCTCTTATGCTTATGCTAATATTTATTTGTGATGCATATCTTTGAAATTTCAATCTTTACAATTTTCATTATCTAAACTCACCAGTTAGTGATGTTATTCCCTATTTAATTGGAAAGATACTGTTTTCTTGTAATTGCTTTGTAACTTTTGATTTGTTATTCTTTATTAAATTGGGAAGAATATTGTTCCCTTGTAATTGAGGTGTAACTTATGATTGATTCTATAATTGCAGATTCTATAATATAACGGCAGACAAGAATAGACCTGATTGGCTAATAATTCTGCGCTGATAACCATAGCAAGGGATTTTGCAGAAGATTCCAGGTGTTCATTCTTTTGATGGACTATAATATTACTGTACACATTGTATGTGATTTTGAAATAAAAAAACAAAAAAAAAATGCCCTTCTGAGTGCTGTTCTCTACTGGAACCTGTAGCCTTCCCCTTGTCAAACAAAGAATAAAATAGATTCAAATGTACATGCTGTTCCTATTGCAAATTGAGTGTGATTCACTCATATTTAATAAGTATATCGCTCATAGCCTATCAAATCTGAATTCTGAATCTAATTGTTAGATGAAGCTACCATGGACCAGAAATAATTGTAAGTTCAAGTGCAAACATTTGATCAAGAAAGATGAAAAGCATTTTGTGTTAAATCTGAATTCTTATTCTAATCGTTAGATGAAGTTACTCGGGAGTAGAAATAGTTGTACGTTCAAGAATAAATATTTGATCAAGAAGCTGAAAAACATTTTTTGTTCGACTCTGCTTGTGGGATATGTCAAAAGGACTTAAACAATTTTCAAAATTGACACTGTGCTCTTCAAATTTTGACTTTAAGAAAAAGCCCTTTATGAAAATAAAGTGATCCAATAAATACATTGATAAGAACCAACCTTTCAGTTTTCAGTTGTTAGTATTTGGAAGTGCCTATTAGCTAAACCTGTAGTAAGTGTTTGCTTTCATAACATTCCCCATGATCAAACTAAACAGATGGCATTCACAAACAAACTCAATCTGATACATAACGCAATCTACTGGAGCATGCTGAAAGAATCAATCCACTATTCTTGTTGCATATAAAGTTCTTAATCAAGAATCACATCCAACCCTTCTCTAAAAGGGATACTTTAATTGAACCAATGAATTTAGATGCTTCAAACCACAATAAGATATTCCTCAACACTTAATTTCAATGCATCTGCCAACAAAAGGAAGGAACTGTAAAGGACACTCATTAGATTAGATCTACGTTATAAAACTTAGTTCTAGTCTACATTTGGCAAGGTGAAACCTTACTTATTAATCTGAAACTGTAACAACAAATGCCATAACAAATAATGTGCAAACTAAAATAATCAGAATTTCAAATGAGAAATCACCCCCTTCAGGTACCACTGAAAGCAACAAGAACAATCAGTAGAAAGTGTTTCCAGCATCATCAATCTATATTTCATCTCCAGAGTCTTTTCGAAATATGGTCTACAATAAAATAGTAAACTGAAGTCATCAATGTTTCAATAATATAAAACCATGTTTGCCGCCAACAAGGATTTATAAACAAAACTGCAATTATTGTTAAAAACACAATTGCATAAGACACTATAAAACTGACATAGAATATGGCCATGTCCATAAAATCATTTTCTTCTCCGATGTCAGTTGAAGCTGGTTGCAACCTCCTTGGTGATTCAATTGCATCACAACTTTTTGGCAGTGGCGGTCCACAAAGAAGACGATTTCCCTCATAGCTTCTTTCATTAAAGGTAGCAAATTGCGCAACCATCCCAAGGGTTTTGCCAGATAAATTATTATATGCCACACTGAAAACTTCTAATGTATACAACTCAACAAGTTGATGAGGGATTTCTCCATTCAAGTTGTTGTACGAAAGGTCCAAGCTCTCAATTTGCTTGAGATTTGAAAATGTTGGTGGAATTGGTCCGGTCAAATTGTTGTGGGACAGATTTAGTGCATGGATCATGACAAGATTTCCAATTTGAAAAGGAATCTCGCCAGTTAGTTTATTGCATGAGAGATCGATTCCAGACATATTGGTAAGAATTTTCCCATGGTAGAAATAGGATACAGTCTTCGTTCTAAACTCGATTTCTTCTACCTTCCCCATTAAAGGATAAGCTGTACTATTCGTAACTGAGTCATAATAACTTGATTCTAAATTTGGCATGATATAATGACTATCATGAAGTGCAGTCATAAGGCAAGAAGGAATATGTCCAGAAAAATTGTTATGAGAAAGATCTATCAACCGTAACCGATTTAATTGGCATAATTGAATCGACACTTTACCTTGAAGTTTATTATTATTCAAGATAAGGTAGGTCAAGTTAGAAAGCCTACCAATCCAATTTGGGATGCTACCAGTTATGCGATTATAACCAAGATCTAGAGTAACTAGAGAAGAGCAGTTACAAAATGAATATTGCAATTCTCCTTTTAACACATTTCTAGACAAGTGAACTTGTTTAAGTGATGAAAGACTAAAACAAGATGGTATGTCTGTGATATTATTTCTTTCAAGGTTCAAAACTTCAAGATGGTTAAGGTGACAAAACTCTGGTGGAATTGGACCTTCAAGAGTATTATTAGACATGATAATTTCTATCAAACTTGACATATTTCCCAACCAACCAGGAATCTGACCCGAGAGTTGGTTATCACTGAGATACAATCCCTGTAAAAAGGAGGAATTAGACAAACTATCTGGAATTTTTCCAAAAAAGTGATTACCGTCCAATTGTAAGCTTAGCAAGTATCTCAAGTTGAAATTTTTAGAGAAGATCAGACCTTGTAGACCATTGTTTGATAAAACAAGGAGTCTTAACATGATGCAACCCTCAACCAAATGCTCTGGTATTCCACCAGATAATTGATTGTCAGATAAGTCCAAACTTATCAACGAGCTTATATCACCAATTGAAGAAGGGATGTTACCCTCAAAAGCATTTCTAGAAATGTTTAAAATTGTCAATCTCGGGAAATATGCTCCAACTTCAATTGGAATATGTCCATTAAACATATTCATGGAGATGTCTAGCGTCATCAAAATCACATGAGGATGAATTGGCAAGTGAAAAAATCCTGTTAGAGAATTATTGGCTAAAGCAAGATTAACTAAATTTGTATTATTCTCTAACAACCAATCTGGAAACTCCCCTATGAAGTTATTATGCAACAGACCAACTACTTGCAAGTCATGTTGATGGTAGAGGAATTTGGGGAATGTGCAACTACCTTTGCAACCAGATATCTCGATGTAATTTAATTGGAATTTTGGGGTTGAAGAAAGCAACTCTGGTTCTGCAAATAGGTCGTTGTTCTGACAAATGAAAATCTTAAGTTTGGAATGATTGAAAAATGGTTCAAGTGAAATTGGGATTCGAAACTGATTATATGAAAGTTCGAGTTCTTCAATGGATGTCAGACTCTTAAGAGGAGACAATGAGATGTTCCCAGTAAATTGATTGGAAGAGATATCTAATGCTTGAAGGGATGTCAAATTTGCAAAACAAGACGGCAAGGCACCCCTCAGATCATTATCAGAGAGATCCAACTGTTGCAGGTGCACCAACTCACAGAGGCCTGAAATATAATATTTCATAATTAATAATTATGGCTCTTAAAATTAAAAAATAGTATTAGACACCATGTTTTCTCACTCTTTCCATCATTCTTGATCGAATTGGATTATTTAAACGCGATTATGTTTTTAAACTGCTAATGTTTAGTAAGTATTTCTTTATTTTCTTTCAAAATGGCTAATATTTTTATACGCACGAAGTCACACATTTAGAATATATATACTTTTAATTTACTTAGAAGGCTCTCGTATTTTGTCTCTCTCAAACTTTCTCTAAGTCTTACTATTCAATATCATTTGCATTTTAACAATCTTACACTTAAAATTTATTAATTTCCATCCATCTTCATAATTTTTTTTAGTTGTTTTCTCTAATTATATGATGCAATGAAACTAATAATTGATTGTAAGTTTTCTTTATAGTGTTTGTAAGAGTAGATATCTGGACTATCCCTATAATATTAATTTCAATACACCTAATTTGCTTGGTATTAGATTTCAAAGGCAATTTAAGAAGACAAGTAATTTTTTGTTATTTGAAATTGTTTAATGATTTTGATAGTTTTTAGCTATATATTTAATGTTATGCTAGTCAGTAGATCAAAGTGTGTGCAATCTATCTAAAAGTTTCATTTTTTTTTTTTTTTGGGGTCAATTTGCAATAGATATAGTTCATAACAATTTCTTCTCTCTCTCTTTTTTATTTTTTTATTTTTTTTAATATGGCTTAATGGAAACGAGGGCTCATTTAGCCAATTATTATTTTAGGTTCAAGATATCCTCACTACGGTAATATATGGAAAAAAAATAAACAATTGATTTTTTTTTTTTACTTTTATTTACAAATATATAATTTCATTACCATATATATATATTTTTAACTATTATAGATTCTCAAAGTTGATAATTTAAAGAATGAGAAATGATTAAGAGATTTATCATTTGATCAAAATAATCACTATAATCATTCTATTTTTATTCTTTTTGAAATAAACTATAGTCATTCTATTATTAGTGAAAGAGCAGGTCCGTCACTTGTAAAAGATAGCTTGAAGTTTTAAATGATAATTGAATTGCTTCAAAGAAAGAGGGAGATGTTATTAACCTTGTTTAGGGAATGTGCCCCGGAGACTACAATTCCATAAATATAATGACTCAAGAGAAATTAACCGTCCAATGCTTTTTAGAATGCTGGTGTCGTCTAGATTAGTTCCACCCATGTACAATGATGTCAAATTCTTCATATTAGACAAATCTACAAACTCAAAACCAAATATAAATTAATATTCAACAAGATTAAACAGCTGTTATTAAATACTTTTTTCTCAAAAAAAATTGGAGTTAATTACTTGGATAAAATGGCTAATTAGAGTTTAATTAAACCAGTCAATTCAAACTGTAGATATTAGTAATCATCAATATTTAGCATGAATTAAGAAAATAAAATAAATCGTTGTTATATGAAATAATTTAATGATTTTGATATTTTGAATCCATATACTTAGTGTTATAATAATTAATGGATAAAAATGTGTGCATTCTAACAATTTACAGTAGATACAATTCATAACAATCGAAGTTTCTTTTTAATCTTTGTTTAACATAGTTTGATGGTAATGATAGCTTCTATAACTTGATAATATTTTAAATTCAAGTTGTTCTTACTATATGTGATATCTTAAAAAAGAATAAAAGTTTTTTATGACTTTGTTTTATAAATATATAATTTCATCGTCATAATTTTTTTTTTTTAACTAGTACATATTCCCAAATTTGAGAATTGGAACAATTAGAAATGACTATGCGATTTACCATCGAGTCAAATTGACTATAATCATACTGTTACTAGTAAAAGAACTGATATGTCACTTGTAAAAGACTTAGCTTGAAGTTTTAAATGATAACTGATTTGCTTCAATGAAAGAGAGGGAGATGTTATTAACCTTGGTGAGGAAATGTGCCCTCGAAACTACATCTCTGCAAAGATAATGACTGAAGAGAAATTAACCGTCCAACGCTTTGTAGAATGCTGGTGTCAAGACTAGTTCCATCCATGTGAAATGATTTCAGATTCTTCAGATTAGACAGATCTGCAAACACAAAACCAAATATGCTTTAATATCCAACAAGATTTCTTCAGATTATGCAAATCTACAAACACAAAACCAAATATACATTAATATTCAACTAGATTTAATTCAGATAAATCGGGTAACAACCGAAAAGCTAATTATTGATAATTACTAATATGTATAGCCTAAATAGATTTGTTTAATAAAACTTTAATTAGCCAATTTATCTTAGTAATTAATTCCAATTTTTTCAAGAAGAAAGCAATTAATAATTTGGCCGTTTAAACTTATAAAAAAGTGTTTTTTTTTTGGCATTACATACATAGAAAGAAAGATAGTATATGAAACTGAGATAGATGAACTCAAATGTAAGGTTTGAAATTTTTAAAAGAACGTAAAAATATTATTCCCTGTTATTATTATAAACATTATGATAATATTCTTAAAAAATTAAATACTCGTAATATATTGTGTTGGGTCTCTGTGAAAGAAATCTAGTCCTTAGTATATGGGTATATTAAAATATTCAGCGATGAGTAACTTATTATGTGTGTCAAAGATGCCGTTCGGTTGACAATTCAGCATGATCAACCTCTCAAGGGACGTGAAAGCTGCAATGCTTTGAAGAAGGCTTATACGAAAAGAAGAACCTTCCATGTATAACTCTTCCAGGGAGAGGCAAAATTATGCAACTCTATTATTGAAAAAGAGCAGTAACTTTACGGTCTTTACTTAAATGCAATTATATATGGAAGGTTTTGGGGAATATTAATGGAAATTGACAGGAGCTAGGCAGCTGGCAAACTTACCTCCATTACTCATTATTCCACTACAATTATTATAGCTAAGATCAAGTCCCTTCAAAGATGGAAACGACCCTAATGACTGCAATAGGGCATTTCCATCATTAATGCTGACATTACGTAGAGAAAGATGTTGTAAGTTCCACAAATTTGTAGTGTTACCTGCAAGTGGAAAGACACACACAAAATTAGGTTCAATGCTAAAATTGATTGTTGGGAAAACAAAAACCCACCCTTTTTTAATGTTTATTAACTTGAATCAATGAATAAGACTATATTTAGACTAACGCAAATATTTGTGGTTTATAGAACTAATTGAACAAAACCGTCCTCTTAAAATTAAATAATTTTTCTTTCCATTGGTACCTTTTTTGACTACAAATTTGTTGATTTGATTGTGGTCCACATCCAACCACTCTAAATTGCTCAGAGAATCAAATAATTCTGTTATAAATTAAACAGAGTAAATGAAAAATAAAAGAAACCGAAGTTTGAGCTATTATTTGCCTCATCCAGCTATTAAAAAACAAAGTAATCAAAGTTTGTTATTGTATAGGTAGAGAAAGTAGAGCGTAAGCAAGTTTAAGCACCGGAAAAATCAACCGTTCCTTTCAATCCAATTTCCCATATATATAGTTCTTTCAATGAAGAAAGTCCACTCAAAGATGAGAAGATGCTATTGTTGAAGTTGTTACGACCTAAACTCAACATCTCTAAATTACTCAACTTTGAATCTGTAACACAAAAATAAAATATTTAAAAAAACTATCTCAATTATTTGAAAATTAAATTGAATGTATGGTTTTCAGTATTAAATAAAACCATTTCTACAATAAATGAGATGTTAACTATTTGAAGTAACTTTATTATTGATTAGATTTAATCCTCTAAATTAGATAGAAACTTTGAATGATAAATATCCCATGATAAAATATTGTCACCATGAATTACTTTTATATTGTTATCATGAAAATAGACCTAGTCATTAGATAATAATAATATTTATAAAATATATAACTAAATTCATCATAATTTATTAGTTTTTGGAGTGAATATAAAAAAGGAAAAATATATATAAAGGAGAGTTTCCCTTTTTTTAGAGATTTTTAAATTCATGAGACTGTAAGAAAAATAAAAGTGATATTAAGATATTTATCAGATATATTACCAGAAACTAGCCACATGCTTCTATTTCTTAACTTAAGGGTTGAAAAAATTCTCGTCTTCCAAACCCAAAAAAAAAAAACAGGTTTGCACAAGCTGACAAGCATTCAAAGTAAGCTAGTCCGAAGCACGACATGAAAAAAAAAAAAAAAAAAATTGATTTTTTTTTTCGATGTGAAATTTAAAAAGGTAAATTGAGTTACTGAAAAAATCCAATTCCAAGATTTTAGCTTCATTAAAGCCCAAATAAGAGTCGGTTGCTTCACCTTGGAGCCTTTGTTGTTTTGAGCGAGAGAAGATAAAAGATGAATCTTACCTTGAAAATCAACTATTCCTTGCAATTTGTTGTTAGATAGACTTAATGCTTTTAAAGAAGAAAGCCTACTTATAGATGATAAAATGCTGTTGTTGAAGTTGTTTCCACCTAAATAGAGCTCCTCCAAATTGCTCAATGTTGACAACTTATTAAAACCTACAACATGAGAAGAAATTTTTTCATTAGCCATGTCATCTCAATTAATTAGTAAATCAAACTAATTATGTAATTCTCTATAATTTTTTTCATCAATTTCTTCATAAACCGTGTCATTAACCCAAAGACTACATAGGCATTAACTTTCTAAAACTGCAAGGAAATTATTTATACATAATAAATACACAAGCCGTGTAGCAATTTATTCATTTAATATTTAAAAAAATTAAACAAAGATGAAAGGTAAAGCAAGCGACCTTCATTCTCAACACAACCGGCTATCTGATTACCGGACAAATAAAGTATCTGTAGTTCTTGGAAGGGAGAAAACAAAGAAGCATTTAGATACCATTTTCCTAAATCCTCATTCCTAAAATATCTAAGATCGAGTTTTATGACCCTGCCGGTAGTATGATTACAGAAAACTCTTTCCCATTGACAACAATCTGAGGTATTATGATCCCCCTCAACCCAATTTTGAAAATAAAAGTAAGGACTACTGAAGAAAGGTTTAAGTTGCAAGAGAGCAAATCTCTCTTGTTCCAAACACCCCAAAGTCCACCTAATTTCTAATGAAAAAAGAAAGAATAAAAGTAGAAAGAACCAGATCCACGACTGCTTTGAAACCATCACAACACACACTTACTGTTTTTCAGATATCTATAATCTACTACCTTTGCATTTTGCAAGGGGATTGGCCCCAACTATTTATAAGCTTATGGATGGCTTCTTCGACTAATTTATTTTTTTATTATTTATTTTTAATTATCTCCCTAATATTCCGTTAGTTAAACTTAATTAATTGAAAAAATGACATATAATCAATTATTCTCTTTCAAAGTCTCTATATTTAGAAACTTTCATTAAAAATTAACACACACAAAAACAAGGAAGAGACGAAAAATAATACTTAACAAAATAAAGAAAATTAACCTCACTTCGGATGATACCTTTTGCCTTACAGTTTACAATCATGTTTAAAATAAGGGATAATCCCAATATCCCCCCTGTTTTTTATGTAATCACTAATTATTCTCTATAATTTGAAGAATCTCATTTTTCCCCATCTATTATCTCGGTTAGTGAAATAAGATTTATGATGCAAAATACCCAAACTATCCCTCAATTAAAAATAAAAAATTCATTAAATTTTTTTATAAAATAAAATTAAAAAAATAAAAAAGTTGGAGATCCAATCTGGAGATTGGAGATTGGATCTCCAAATCCAATAAAGAACATATCTAATAAATCCATTAAACACTAAAGCAGCAGCATCATCACCAACATGAACATGAACCCTGACCACAACAACAACATCATAATCATCACCAAACCCCAACAACAATATTAAACACAATGATATAAAAAAAAAAGTCTGGAAACCCAGAAGTTTCCTGGGTTTCTAGATAAACACAACAGCAGCATCATCATCACCAATATGAACATGAACTCTGACTGCAACATGAACATGAACTCTGATTGTAACAACAACATCATCCTCGTTGTCAAACCCCAACAACAATATTAAACACAACAATATTAAAAAAAAAAAAAAAAAAAAAAGCCTGAAAACCTAGAAGTTTCTTGGATTTCCTAAACATTCGGAAACCCAGAAACTTCTGGGTATGGAAATCAAAAACTTTTGGGTTTCCATCGTCAAAAACCCAGTTTGATCTCTGTTGATGGAGGCCCAGATTGACGAAGATCCACCGTTAGAAGAGAAGAAGATAGGAAGAGAGAAGAAGAGGGGAAGAGAGAGAGAGAGAGAGAGAGAGTTTTTGGGTTTTTAAGGTTTTTTATTAATTTTTTTTTTAATTTTAGAAAAAATATTAATATTTTTTAATGATTCAAAAAAATTATTAGTTTTGATCATTATAGTTCATTTTCGAGATGAAAAGTAGAGATTTTTTTTAAATATTAAATTGTCATTTTATTAAATATTAATAAATTTTTTATATTTTATTTTGTTTTGACAATTTTACCTTTTTCATCTTAATGGTCAAACGTGTATTTTTAACGTTCAAGTTGATGGTATGAGTTTTTTTTTTATATTTTAATAAACTATAAGGGGGGTTTTATCTATTTCGAAAATTAATAGGGAAATATTAGTGATTTATTAAATCTAGGGGGATATTAGCTATTATGTTAAACTACAGGGTGAAAATAGAATTATCCCAAAAAAGAAATACCTCATGAGAACATTAATTTCAGTATAATTTGTTCCAGAGTTCAGAAGTTGGTACTCGTGATTTTTCTTTTCAAATTTGCCATAATGAGGTAACTTTCCTGAATCTGTGTGCCATTATTAATTTATAATGTCCATTTCGACTGTACATATCTGTTGTAACTTTTCATTATTTGTACTCAGAATTTGCTTGCCATGATGAATAAGGCTGTAAGCACACCTGCACAGCTTGTTTCTAAACAAAGCATGGCACGTTTGAGTACGATCCACTAAGGGTGCATAATTATGATATAACCCTCCTATAAAGAAAGGTAAATTATATAAAGGTCTCTTTACTTTGAGAGCAATTTGTTTCACTCGGGATGGTGTTCCTCTCTCCCTTCCCTAGCGTAGCGAATAGAGTTTAATAAGTGTTATGATTTGGATTGACCCATAGAGTCAAAAAAAAAAAATCATTATTTGTACCTATTTGTGTCTTAATCTGAAGTCAACCTATAAAATCTTTTCTCTCAATAGTTTGTATGTTCATACAAAAGGGATCGAAATTTCCAACATCTTGGAATTTAGTGTAATTTTCCACAAATATTCCAAAGACTTTAAATTAGCATCAATCCTGCTTTTCCACTAGTTATCAATTATGGAACTTTTGTATTCAATATCATTGTCGGCTGCCATTATTTTCCAGAGTGACTATGATATGCATTTCGGCTGCAAGTATCATTAGCCTCGTATTATTTGAGATTTTGAGTAGTGCTTGACTCAGGTCAACCAAAAAAACAAACAAGCTATCCTGGAAATCGGAAACACTACATATTCTATCCAATTGAGAGCAAATAGAATAATTTGACTATAGAAATTTCCTTAAGAGTTAGTTTGAATAAATCAAATTGATTTAGTTTCCAGTGATAGACGTCTTTTACACTTTAATTAGACGACTTAGAAATTGATCAAGTCAATCAAAATTTAGTTTCCTTGGCTTTTTTGAATTTCTTTAAACGCGCATTTATCAATTGATTTAATTCACAACCATGATAGCAATCTTTTGCAGTTTATTTAGGTGACTTTGAAACTCGAGTCAATCAAAATGTCGTCTCTTTCTCGTTTTTTGAATTCTTAAATATGCTTTTATCAATTGATTTAGTTTACAACCATTTGGGTCTGCTTGTCACGGGGAATTGAATTAAATTATTTTGATGAGATTTAATTATATTAAATTAAATAAAATTTGATTGGATAAATTAATAATGTGATGTATTTAACATAATATGAGATTGGATAAAAATAATACTGTTTTTTGTTTGACTGAAATTAGGATTGGATTAAAAAATATAAATAAAATAAAAATATTTTATATTTAAATCAAATTTAAAATAATATAATATATTAAATTATTTTTAAAAATAAATATAACTATATATTATCAATTTTAAATAAAAATATTTATTTTATAATTAATATAAAAATATTATTTTTGAGAAATCATTAATATTATTAACTTAAACTTCAAAATAATTGAATAAATTCAATATTATAGTGAAAAGAAAAGATAGAAAAATAAATAAATAACAGATAAAGAAAAGACAAAAGAAACTGTTCAATGAAAAATGGATCTAGTAAAAGCAAAAAAGAAAAAACAAACCTATAAAGAATAGGTTATTAAAAAAAAAAAAAGCTGATAAAGAAAAAAAGATATTAAAACTGTGTGTTGTGACGGGTTTAAATAAATCCATCACAGCCACCTAAAAAAAGGGATATAAAATTGGCTTTCCAATCCCATGTCATGACCAAATCTGGGAATGGAGGGGTTTTTCGCACACCCAAACCAATCCATTGAAATAAATGAGCACTAATAGTAATCTTTCACACTTAATTTAGTGGACTTTTAAAGTGAGGTCAATAAAAGTGCCGTTTATTTCTCCTTTTTGAATCATTTACAATGAATATGTAATTTAAGAACAGAAGAACAATGTAAAATACTCCAGAGTATTTTAACCCAAGAAGACAAATAAGCTTAGCTTTTGTTTGGAAAGAAATTCAAGTTAGAGCATTTATATACCAGCCCAATAATTAAAAAAAGGATAATTTCATTTTTGTTCAAAAATAGGAAGTTCTATTACCACCCAAAAAATTATTCCTTACACCTATTTGCTCATTACACTCAATATTAAGATTTAAAATTTTTTATATATATATTTTTTTATCCATCCTTTGAAATGTCAAAAATAACCCAAAACCAATTTATATTTGTAATTTATAAAATTTACATTTATAAATACTCTTTTCTTTTCATGCTTTCCTTCTTTATTTATTTATTTTTTCATTCTTCTCTAATCCATTGTCTTCTATTGTTCTTTCCTTTCTTTTTTCTTTTTGGTTTAATCTCCTCCTTCATTCTTATTCTTTCTTTCTCATCAATAGCTTCAACTTCAAAATATGTTAGCTAAAAAAAAAAAAAGAAGAAGAAGAAGAAGAAGAAGAAAAAAAGAATTATTGTTCTTCACACCTGCTTGGACGTATGTATATAAAATATTTTGTATAAGAATGATTTGTTTAAAGACCTAGATCTTAATTTTTTATTTTTATTGGATGGTACTATGTTTTTTTCTAGTTATGACTAAAATATGTTTCTTCCAAATATCATATTTTTCTAACCGTGTATTAAACACAAAACAAATGCAAAAAAAAAAAAAAAAAATTCCTCAAACTTAATCATCTAGATTTATTTACTTGACATATACTTTAGATTTTAATTAATGTAATATATCATGAATTTATATTGATTTAAAAAAATATATATATATATATATATAATTGTTTCTAAAGATAGTTGAATAACAAGATAAGCTAAAAAACAAAAATCATAAAACTGAAAGTAAGCTTGTTTTTATTTCCTTAAACTATCATGTTCATATAAGTAATTTTAAGTATGAATATTTTTATAATTAAAAATTTATTTTAAAAAATGGGTGTGAGATTGCGGGTGACAATAACCTCGCCCTTAAAAAAAATTTCACTTTTAACTCTCATGTCCCATATTTTAAAAAGAGATCATTTTGGTCCCTTATAGTTAACATTAATAGAAAATAATAAAAAAAAAAAAACTATTTAGCCCTTAACTATTTATAAACTCTATAAAATTAGGATTGACCTTTATTTAAAAATTAAAAATTCTAATTAAAAAAATAAGAATGTAAATTACAAATTAATAAAAATTATATCCACTATCTATCTTTTGGAGGTCAAATCACAAATTGAAATTATTAAAAAGAAATTGCAAAATTAATTAAATAATATTTAAAAATAAAAAAAAAAGTAAATAGTAAATATTTATCTCTACCAATATCAACCCACAAAATGAAAATATGAAAAAAAAAGGAAAATAAAAAAAGGGCAAAAAAAAAAAAAGGGTGGAGATACAATAGCCATGGATGGAGATGGTTCTATCTCTGTTAGTGGTCGATCCGATGGAACCAAATTGGAAAATGATTTGATGAAACCATATTGTTAAACCACCAAAACACCTATCAAAACTCCGTCATACACACATGCACACACACACATCTATCTTTCGCTACAACAACCATCACCACCAGAGCCTCTCTCCTCCTTCCTAAATCCCTTTCTGTCCTTCCCTTTAAAACCTCCCTCCGCCTCTCAAACCTCCCTCCAACCTCTCATCTTCGACTCCATTTTCATCATCATCAATCGTACGAAGAGGCATGATTGTTCGACTATTTAATACAAACTCACTCACTCTTCAAACTCAACAGGTTCATTCGACAATCTTGGTTAAACCTCGATCATTTAGTAATCTAATCGAAGTTAAACCAAATTAGATCTCTAGTTGAATTTCAGCCATGAATATTTATGGATCTTCGTATGGTGGAGATCCAAACCACTATATTTTTTTGCATAATTTTTTTTTTTGAGAAAAATTTTCTATCAACGATAAAAATCCATAATAAATATTTTTATTATTCATTTTTATTTGATTTTCTTTCTCTTAATTATTTTATCTTATCTAAAATTCTAAAAAACCCTATTAGAATGAGAAAATATGTCCCTCTTTCCATTAAAGTTGACTAATAGTATGAATGAAATGATCCTTTTTTAAAACATTTGGGACCATAGGAATAAAAGTGAAATCATATTTAAAAAGGTAAAATTTCTGAATAATATAGGCATGAATGGCAAATTTTCCCTTAAAAAAGGAGAAATTTTGGAAGAAGTAGAGGTTTAAAATGACATTTTGAATCATAACGGGCAATTGTACCATTTTAGTATAATATAGACTGAGTTGCACTCATTAGTATTATAATCTTAATGTTGTTTATTTCTCAAGCACCATTTTGTGGAATATTGTAATCTAGGAATTTGTGAATTTCTAAATGTCTTTGATAATTTAGATGTGATTCGTGATTTCACATGGGTATTTTTTTAAGTTCAAATTAAATTTTTTTATTGTTCAAAAGTAGGTTGATATAGTAACACCGACCCATCTCATCCAATCCTATGAACATAAAAAGGGTAAGGTTTGAGCATCAGTTCACAAAAATGTTGATAATTTTCCTGTTATAATTGTGAGTAAACCTCTCTCAACTTCTAGAAACAACATTTCGAACCATACAATTGAATTATATCTTGATTTTATCCTAATAATTATCTGTTCTAATATTAGAAATTAAATATATATATATTAAATTCTTTTGAATTTTTTTATCACCACAAATGTCAGAACTTAAAAGAGAGGGTAAATTTAAATTTTAAATCAGATCTCTCTCTTCAATTCATTTAAATCCTTTTTTGTAAATTTTTTATCAACACAAGATGTCCGAATTTAGTAGTCAATAGATGACAATTTACATGCACATTTTGTCAAATGACTCAGATTTTAACACAAAGATAATAAAACATTTAACTTAATTATCAAAATTTATCAACTCAACCTAATAATTCTTGCTAATCACCTTCACCATCAATTCGGGAAATTCACCATAAAAATTCATGTTCAAAGCAAAACTGGCTAATCAAGCTCTCTTGTTGCAAATAAAGCATTAATTTATTTTTTAATATACATTAAAAAAGATCATATGATCAACATTCAACCTCAGCTTTCCAAATCTTCCATCACAGTGTAACTATTAGACAGAATTTTCTTATTAGAATAAAACACGAACTAAATTACCCATTTGATTTTGTGACACAAGCAATGTGACCTGTATTGTTAAACTACACTACTCATACTCCAGGTATGGGAAACTGGGTTGCAAAAGCTTCAACTCTTGCACGAAGATCTGAAACCTTACTCATCAAGCAGAAATCAGGAGACGTGATAAATTTCATGAAATCTTGAAGCTTTGATCCTTTAACTGACTGTTTAGCTTCAAGAGTTATTTGAACACCCTCATGGATGAAGTCAGCAACTGCTATGAATTCTTTCTCTGTAAATCCTCTGGTAGTCATAGCAGGCGATCCTATGCGAATGCCACCAGGCACTAGTGCACTCTTATCACCTACATACATTTTTCATTAACTAGAGTATGTACCAGGAGGAGAATAATTAAACAGAATTAAGAAACACAATTAGATCAAGTTTGAACAAAGCAAGACTCACCAGGCACTGAATTCTTGTTGAGGGTAATAGAGGCCATGTCAAGAATTTTCTCCACCCGAGCCCCGTCAATGCCCTATAAATAACGGATAAGTTATTTCATGTCAAAGAAGGGTAATATAAGACCACCACAAACGTATTTAGAACAAGGGACTTTGATCAGAAGTTGCAAAGCAATTAGTCTTTAATGAAGTTTCATTATCACTTTTACACTTCCAAATAAACATTAGACATTACAATATTATTTAAAAAGTAATTTGGTTTTTAATGACAAAATTTTGTAACATTCTATTTCAGGAAGAAAACAACAACAACAGAAGATGTAACATTCAAGATCCACTTGGATTAACCAATTGTTAATCGTGAACATAATTAAATTGGGGCACTGTCTTGTAAGTCATATTACATGTTATGATAATAGTGCATAAAGTCATAACATAAGTTCCCATTTTTTTAAATATAATAATTTTCTATTAAAACTAAAATTATATCAGATTGTAGAAACACCGCTAATTTAGGAGCACTTATTGCAATTAACAAGGTCATGAGAAACCAGCAGCAAAGTAGAAACTAAAAATCTAATCAACAACTGAAAATCTCACCATCGGCCTCAGATCTACAAGAACCAGATGATTATCACTGCCACCTGAAACCAGCTTGTAACCTAATTCAATCAATTGGCTTGCAAGAGCTCTGCAATTAGAAATCACCTATGGGACAGAATAACTAAATTCAGTTAAACAGGTTCGGGCCGCCCCTTGGAACAGTTTTAATCATGCAAGTACGATACCTTCTCCTGGTAATTCTTAAATTCTGGGGACTGTGCATGCTTCAAACAAACTGCAAGGCCACCAATAGTATGGTTATGAGGACCACCCTGCACAAATAATCCTTCAGCATGTCCCACAAATCTTCAAGAACTAAAAAGCTTAAAACAGAACTCCAAAACAAGCCAAAAGATAATATATAATTTAGAGTACTAACTGAGTGTAAGAGACAAGTCTAACTAACCTGTAAACCTGGAAAAACAGCATTGTTAATGGCAGATTCTAATTCCACACCAAGGACAGGATCTTTCTTGAAGAAGATCATGCCACCCCTTGGACCTCTCAAAGACTGGATGGAAAGCATATATTATCAGGTCATGTAATTGCAGATTACAACAAAGAAAGCATATAATCTGAGAGAATACTTTCTGCTTGGCTGAGTACAAATATATTATTCTGATACATAAGACATTTTTTTTTTGGTGGAATATACAGAGAAAAACCAAATTAAGACTCAACCAAGGTGTTGTATGCCATATGCAACAAGAAATTATCAAGAGAGATTGGGAAATTTATTTTGGAAAGACTAAGCACAATACAGGTAGTTCAAATCCGTAACAATACCTTATGTGTTGTTGTTGTTACAATGTCACAGTACTCAAAGGGGTCACCAACCACAGAGGCAGCAACAAGCCCACTTATATGAGCCATATCCATCATGAGAAAAGCACCAACAGCATCCGCAATCTTCCAATGCATATTGACCTTAAGTGGTTAGTCACTGACTGGGGATAAAAATGCAAACCTAGAAAGAAGGTTTCTGTACCCTACACTGCTATCAGATAGTAGGACAGAACTAGCAATAATCCTTACCTTCCTCATGCGAGGATAGTCAAAATCTCGAGGATATGCACTGGCACCAGCAATAATGAGTTTTGGTCGAAATAAAGTAGCTGTTTTTTCAAGCATATCATAATCAACAAGTCCTGTTTAACAACAATGAGATATTGAGTCATCCACAACGCCAACATATCAAATGTTCTACTCTTCTCTAATCTTGACGATAAACTAGCATTACCTGTAGATTCATCAAGTCGATAAGGCATAGACTCAAAATAAATTGAAGTTCCAGAAACGCGTCTTTTAGGAGTCATAAACCCATGAGACAAATGTCCACCATGAGGTAAGTCCAAACCCTAAGTCGTTAAAAGACGGCATTATTTTGTCCATCCCTACATTGTCAGTTCTAATTCAAAATGGAAATTAACAAATGAAAAAGAGTATATAGGATAACTAACCATTATTCGATCATGCGGATTAAGAATTGCAGTATAAACCTCAAAATTAGCAGGAGAACCAGACAATGGTTGAACATTAACACCCCATTTCTTTTCATCTAAGTGAAATGCTGCCAAAGCCCTTTCTTGGCAAAGGGTTTCAAGTTCATCAATATACTCATTTCCACCATAGTATCTGAGACATAAAAGAAGGAATTTTTCATTAATTTAAAATTATATCAAATCAAAACAAAAATTTCATGCAATTTCATCTAATGGACAGAGGGGACAGAGGTTTACCTCTTACCAGGCAATCCTTCAGAATACTTGTTTGTGAGACATGAACCAACTGCCTCCATCACTGCTCGAGATGTGAAGTTCTCTGATGCAATAAGCTCAAGGCTCTTAAACTGCCTATCCTTCTCCTTGTGAATAATTTCACACACCTCAGGATCTGCTTCACTTAACCCATAGTCTACAAAGCCACTTCCTTTGCCTAAGTATCACAACAAGTAATTATTTCACTGAAACTTTCTAACAGTACAAAAATACTAAAACATAGAATTTTGTAATATACTTAAATCCCTCAACTACTTGATGCAACACATCAATCCACAATCATTAGACTGAGAAAAGAATTACAATTACTAAAAACAAACCATAAACCACAGTTACCTCCAATTTCAGGTACTGCAACAGAGACGGAAGATGGTGAGCTCCCAGTAACCAAACTTCCTTCAACATACGAGGACCTACAAGGCTTCACCAAGTTGAGTCTAACATGACTAGGGAAGCCATGCACACCAAACAGAAAGCCTTTGGCACAAATGGGCTGTTGCAAAGAACCCATCACAGCTGCTCCACTATAAACCTGCATCCCGGTTTCCACTAGTTTATCTCACAAGTTCCCTACACATTCCAACAGAACACAATTGAAAACCAAATATAAACAACCAAACTTCATACAGTCAAATACACAAAAATCACAAGGCCCTGAAAAAAAAAAAAATCATATATCAAGAAAAACCTCGATATATAATATTTATGTGAAATAAACAAACACCAACTTGACATCAAAAATATCCTCACAAACCCAAATGAGGAAAAAAGTAACCCAAGTTATATCTGCTCTGTTTCGTTGTAGAATTCAGAGTAAATTAATGCTATATATCACATATCAATTCAATAAACAAACTACTATATTCAAAATGTGAAAAAAAAAAAAAAAAAAAAAACTCTTTAAAATAAAGTAGCTTTTGATGATAAAGAGAATAAGATTGCAGAGAAAAGCAGACGGTAGAGAGCGGACCTCTTTGGCGAAATTGTCGAGCCTTGATTTTGGATATGTTTGAGAGAATTTACAGAGGAGAGGAGCTAAAACCCTAGCTCTCTTGAGAACCGTTAGTGGCCGCTCTCTTTGTCTTTTTGCGTTTGCGTGACAAATATCAATCTATATTCTAATCGTGAAAGTGAAATGCCACGTCGGAGTTTTGGTTGATGACATAGATTCCAATGTTGCAAAATAGAAGTCGCAATGCTAACACTCTGGTTGGATTCGAGCCTGCAGGTGATTTATATCCGCCACGGTGCGCCACGCGCAATCAAGAGTCGTGACATGTCCATACCCTGATTTTAACGTAATAATTTATAAAATGACAAATTGCACAAACCTCCCCTGATGTTTGACGAAATTACACAAATATGATGAAATTTAGGCAACTCACACTGACCTCCCTTAAGATTTCCAAAACTCAACATCAACCTCTCCCACTATTAGTCAACCATCAGTCAACCTTCATCATGTCAAAATTATCAAGGGCAAAATGATCAATATACACCTTATAAAAATTTTAATTTAATATGTATTAAATAATTAATTAATTAATTAATTTTTTTAATTAATAATTATATTAACCCTCCATCATCATCTTTTACATCTTCCACCTCTCCATGATCATCATCATCTTCTCCATTTCATAATTTTTATTCATCAAAATCATCATCTTCATAATTTTCATCAAACCAACATCACACAAATAAATCATCATCATTAAACCAAACATGAAATTATAAAAAAAAAAAAAAGACCCTCCAGAGACCAGATCTGGTCGCTAGTCGTCGGAGACCAGATCTGGTCTCTTGGTCATCGCTTGGAGACCACCAGGTGTGTCTCCAACGATGGAGATCGTCTACATCGCTGGAGAAGATCTCTAGCATCGTCTCCAGCAATGGAGAAGCTGGAGACCGTCTCTGATGATGAAGACATTTGGAGACCTTTGGTCTCCAGTGTTTTTTTTTTAAAAATTTTTAATTATTTAATTAATTAAATTTAAAATATATAATATTATTTTAAATTTATAAAAAATAAAAAGTTTGAGTTTAAATTTGATTTTGAGGATGTTTTAGTCTTTTTGTGTTTTTAACCATTGACAGTGTAAATTCAACCGGGGTTGACTAACAGTAGGGGAAATTGGTACTGAGTTTTTAAAATCTTAAGAGATGTCAGTATGAGTTACCTAAACTTTGTCATATTTGTGCAATTTCGTCAAACCTCAAGGGAGGTTTGTGCAATTTACCCTTTATAAAATAAGAACCGTGGAGCCCACATATGAGATTATATATATATATATATATATATATTTAAATTACATATGAGATTATTGTATCTTTATAAATATGAAGAGCAAATTACAATTTAGCTACCCAGTTGAAACGCTTTCACAAGCAGAGTAATGAGATTATTGTGTTCTTATAAATATGAAGAGCAAATTACAATTTAGCTACCCAGTTGAAACGCATTCACAGACGGAGCAACTATTTCAATCTTATTGTAATTTACTCCCCTACCGTTAACATTTATATGTTAAAATTAACTATATAAAGGATAAAATTATCTTTTAACCTTACTTTTAATTTTTTAAAAATAAATTTTTAAAATTTTCTAATAACTTAAATAAAAATTATTTAATCAGATCTCCACCGTCCATCTTGAGATGGACTTCAAGATCTCAAGATGGACGGTAGAGATCAATTAAAAAAAAAACAAAATTAAAATAAAAAATCATTCACAAGTTCACCGGTTCACCAGTCAACCCATCACCTCATCTTCACCAGTTCACCATTCACCAACAAAAAATATCAATCCAAACAATAATCAGTTCAACCTCATCAACAACAACATAAAAATCATCAGTTCAACTCAAATCTTCAGAAGCAAAATTGAAAAAAAAAAAATTGAAAGAACAAATCTCGAAATGAACCCAGAATCTGGGTTCATCCGCAAAACCCAAGATCTGGGTTCTGTCAGAACCCAGATCTGGGTGCATTCGCAGAACCCAGATCTGGGTTCTGGCAGAATCCAGATCTGGGTTCAAACTCAGATCGGGTTCGAGGAAAAAATTAACAGAAGAAGAAGAAACGGAAGAAGAGAAGAAAAGAAGAAGCCGAAGAAGAGAAGAAGAAGAAGAACCAGAGGAAGAGAAGAAGAAGCAGAAGAATGAGAGGAAGAGATAGAAGGGGAGAATGAGAGAGAAAAGCTTTATATATGGTCAACTGGTTAATTTTAATCATCAAGAGTAATTTCGTCTTTTCGTTATCACTATTAAATATAACGTAATCTCACTAACGATGAGGGTAAATTGTAATAACATTAGAATAATTGCTCTGTCCGTGAATGTGTTTCAACTGGGTAGTTAAATTATAATTTGCTCTAATATGAAATATTAATTATAATTAAGACAAAACAAGGTCATCGAGTGTTGATAAGTAAGGATTATCTATTAATTTTTTGTTTGTGTTATTTTTTTATAAAAAATAGTTTAAGTTTGAATGATTTATAAGGAAAAAAAAATTAACAATCTTAGTTATTTATCTTTTTTTTTTTATATTAATGTGTCACCTGATTATCACAAGCTTAACTAAAAAAAATGAAAGAAAATTATTACCTGAATGTTAACTTTATTATTACTAATTTAGGGATGTATTGAATTTAAGATTTTATTAAAATTTAAAATATTTTAAAAATCTGGATATATTTAATTAAGATTTTTATAAAAGTTCATCAAAAATTAGATATATTCAATCTAAATTTATATAAAATTTGGTACATTCAAATCACATGTGTTTTGATTCTATTAAAATCTATACAAATTAGGTATATTCAATTTAAACTTTTAAAAAATCTATCATAAATATTACCCTATTCTTAAATATCTCATTGGAATTCTTAAAAAAAATTAACAAATCCATATGAAATCTATAGAATCCATCAATTCCACCAAAATCTATCATCTATCAAACTCCAATAAATTTTAAATTAAATACACCTCCCTTAAATATATTATTACTGTTAATTATTGAGTGATTAATCATGTTAGAGATTAATCTTGACCGTTAACAAAACTGCTTGGGTCGTCAACAATTCTTAAAAACTTACTAGCTATAAACATATTTCGCGACATAACTTGCCAAGACATAGCTATGATGAAAACTTTAGATGAAAATTTGGATGTAACAGTTTCGGTATTCAGACAAACTAAAACACATTAGAACTGCTCAGGCAATAACTTCACATTAGTCTGTTTCTGGTGTTGCATGTACAGTCTTGCGCCTTTATAATACAAGTCTATTTCTTCCTGCCAAACATTAGTCAAGGTAAGCATACCACGCAATCTTAAAGTTTTTTTAGTTCCAACATGAAATTAAAACAGCGATTCAAATCATGATTGGAAACAACGAATCCTTCACTCCACACGTGACAGACCACCGCCATGTTCGGCCTTTGTCCTGCAGAACCCACCAGTTTTAATCAGAAGGATTAACTATATAGCAGCATGCAACATACAGATTTGAACAAGATTTTGTAGGTAATGGACAGCAATCCATTGATAATCAGTTTGAATTATGTAACAGACACGATCTTTTATGTCATTACCATGACATTCTTAACATCTAGACCCACCAACCAGCAAGCAAACTGGTTTTAGAAAGTGAACAGAAACCAAAACAAAGAAATGTGCAGTGACCTTGGCAATGTTGCTTGGAAAATCTGTGTTGTAATATAGCAAAAGGCCTCAAGCAAAATTTTAAATCGATATACTCCGATGCAAATCAATAGAAACCTAGATGTGCATTGATTAATCAATTCAATGTAAAGATACTAAAATGATCTCAAGCCCTCCATAATAGTTCAAGGTGTATATGTGACATTCCCAAATTCACCAACACACTCTTCACTTGTGTATATGATATTTGAACATCTTTTCATTGTATCAAAATTGAAATTCATTAATAAATTTGACAACTCTATATTGCAGTAATTTTACGAGAACAATCAATACTTACTTGTGGTCAGAAGGATTCGGTGTGATTTCATAAACAATTGTTGCAACAACATCCCTCTTCAACTGCAGGAGAAGAAAATCGATAGAGAGAGGTTTGATGTGGTGTCAGATGAAGCACAAAAACTTAAAGCATGAAAAGAGAAAAAAATAAACAACATTACAACCAACAAGCTCGATATCAGACAATCACCTGGGTAGCTTCACCTTTTAAACCAATGTAGTGTATCCAAGTTGTGTCACCCCCAAAATTTTCAGGGAAATGCAAAGTGATACTTGCTACACTTTGAAATTTGGAATATCTAATAACATGGGTTAATACGAGATCAGTAAGTAGAAGATAAGCAATGATGAAATGATAACAAAATCCAAAATGTTCTCGAAACAGTAGATGACATGTCAACCTAACAAGGCATATTGAAACAATAGGGGACAGAACAAGTACTAGTTTTAAAAAATGAAGTGTTCCTAAACAGTCAACGTTAAATGTTGATTAAATTGAGAAGTAGGCAATGATTACCTTGTCTGGTATTCTAACACTCCTTGCAAATTTTCAACCAATTCCCACTCCTTGAAACAAAAAATACAAATATATCATATAAATTAAACACTGAACTTATCAGTAACCATTGAGAAGCCAACATGAGGCATACCTGAATAGCTTGCATACCTTGGGCATCCGAGAAGTCAATACCTTCTCGATTGATGAACCTAATTAAGATTTAATAGAAAAAGAAAAACTCAGGCAGTGCTTCATTCATTCAATAAAAAGTCACTAGTACGCAGAGAAAATTTGAGAATCATTCTTTCTGTAAAGACTAAACTGGCATAGCACTAAAGGCCTAAGTTCAAAACTTTCTTCACGCAAACCACTAATGTTCCCAAGCACAATTAGACAGAAAGAGAAAGAAAGAGAGATGTGCAAGAAAATAACATGATTAAGAGAACAAGAGAGACAATTATATATGAAAATTAGAGGGTGACACTTCACCATTCCAATAATTGTAAATTACCAACATAGCAAGCCACGTCAAGGTAGCAAAAGAAATGTGTCTCAGAGGGAGAGAGAAAGGAAAGGTACTGTTAAAACAAAGTGGAAAAGCGGCATGTAAAGTCTAATTATATATCAATCATTTTTTTAATATAATCCTTAAATCCAAACAATACAAGTTAAACGTCTTAACATAGGTCAAGTTACAAATAGATCAGCATAACACTATCAGGTCAATTACCACTCCATTTCTGATTGTACATGTCAATGCAAACTCAACTATTTAATTATCATGTTAAATGGGTCAGCCTTATCGACATACAATTAAGACAAATTTTAATATACTATGCCCATATTGTGCTTGATCTTGTTCAAGTCATGTCCACATGTTGTATAAATATTATATGAATTCATCTAGAGTGACTGATAAAGCAACACAATAGCATACATAAATTCCCAAGGTTGAACCTACACTCTCATCTTGGAAGGACTTGTTCCATCAGCACCACCAACAATTGAAATGCTCTTGATCTTAACATCTGAAGTAAATCTGTCACAATTAATCAGAACGAATTTTTCATGAGCCTTTCTAAAATATAATAAATCCAAGACAAACAAATGAAAGACATCTCATAATCCACATTATTTTCAAATACAAGAACCTGATAAGCAAAAAAGATGGATTGATTATAGGGCACAAGATTAGAGACAAGACTATGACTGCAAACAAAAGACATCAGTATGCAGTGCTGTATCAAATCAAAAGAAAACTCTATATACCACAAAAGCTGCTCCATGAAGCAAAAACCACATTCATATTTACAACTTTCATTTGATATTTACAAAGCTTATATATGAAATTAGCTTATAATCAAACAGCAGTTCAAACATGTGAGGTTTGGCAAAAAAAATAAATTAATTAAGAAGAAAAAACTCAAACCAAACTGATTGCTAAGACATTTGAAGGTCTTAGAAAGAGGATAAATATATGATTTTTATATGGGTAACAAATGCCAACTTGTCCAATCCTTGAGATACCAGCTTATTTATTTTCTTCACTCAGCTACATAAAATAGAATTTTTAGATACTAGATATAGACAGGCACATTCCATTATTGAAACAGAGGAGGTTAATTGCTAATGAAACTGAACATATAAAAGGAATGAACAGAACATATTTTCACATCACTGAGACTTATCATGTTGCAAAAGTACAGAAGATTCTGAAACTAGCAAAACTAGTCACTTACGGAATATACACAAGTAACTCTGGATCACCTTCATTACTTTCCAAGTGTTCCTGACTCCATAAATAGAGGGTTAAATGAGCTTCACCATCCATGAGTTAAAATTTTTCTATTACAACGCAAATAAAATAAATATGATAAATATTCATAGTTTGATTTCAAAACATCTATCTCAATTAAATCCCAGGCATACTGAAATTTTTACTAAGTACTGAGATAGGCTAGTCACCTTTTACCGCAAATGTAATATCCAGATTTCTCTGGTAGAAACTCCTTTAAGAGAAATTTGACGTGTTTTTCATAAAATTCCTAACTAGATCTTTACAAAGAGTTAAGTTTAACAAATCACTGGAACAATACACTAATATCAAAAAATGTTGTCTGTTAACAAATAGCTATATTTCATCATTGAAGGATGGCCTATAAAATCTGCAACAGAAATATCATCCTATATCCAAGTTATAATTGCTCTTGGAAGTATATGAATGTAAAGGTTGTTGCAAAATGCTTCACAATTATTTGAAAAAAAAAAAAGGGAAGCTCTGCAAAACTTTGAATTTACCAGATAAAATCATTCACCTCAACAATATGTTCACCTAACTGTATTATGAAAAACTTATTCCCACAAAACTTTATGAAACCAGTCCAATATCCGGAAACAAATTAAATGTGATATATGTATGTAAGTGCATAGACAAATTACCCCAGAAGAGTCAAGACGCTGCTCCCACGCTTTAAAAACTGACTTAACACTTCCAGGAACAGCCTCGTTTAATGCAGTCACCTGAAAGCAGAAATAAAATATTCAGGCAACAAGTATGAACAAATACAATATTCAGATATACAATACGAGCACATACAGCAATATGTTCCTATCAAACTTTTCCAACACAAAACCTTGTAACTCGATAACAGTTCGAGTACAAATAATAACAGAATACCAACAAACCAAAATCAACAGTATTAAGTTCATGTATCCACAAACGAATCAAAAAAAGTAATCAACTTTTTTATTTCCTTTGACAATCGACAACACCTAGTTCACTACAATCGCATTCTTAGCTACTATAGCTTGGAAGTCACATAACACGAAAATTATAACGCATAAAAAGCATATCAATAATAATAATAATAATGCAATGATTAAGGGAAAATAGTACATAGATTTTAGAAGCGATACAGGTCGCCAACCTTGGATAGGTCTATATGTTTGTAGAGAGACCAATCGGAGGAGCAATCGTGATCTTCACAACTATGATCATGTAAACACGCCATTTCTGATATCCGCCTCCGGAGTCTTTACTCTGTGTCACTGTAATTACACAAGCACAGCGGACGAAACCTTTTCATCCTGAAAACGGCAACGTTTTACGTGGATGGCACGTGTAAAGGAATGCCTCTGGCGCGTCACGTGAAATAATAACCCGATTTTCACTTCGGTTACGCTAACCGGCTTGACCAACCTCTCAAATGACCCGTTTTTACTTGAATCGGGCTGCTTGAGGCTGGATTGCGTGTATTGGATCTATGTGCTTCGTGCTTGGCCCGACAGATACGGGTAAAAATCACCGTTTCCTTTTCTTTTGGCTACATTTCGAAACTGGAGAGAAAACGCACCGTTTTGATGTTGGTAATTGTTTAGTGTCTTGCGGCCAGTGCCCGCCCATCGGTGGGGGTCCTTACTTATTACCATCTGTTTTAAGTATCTATGAAAATTGTGGATATATAGAGCATGGATCAAAAATTCAAATAAAATGAATTTAAAAAGGTAAGTTGTAAAGAAAACAAATTAAAATATTCAATATAAGATCATAATTGCATTGTTGTTGATATCTATTCTTAGTTCTTCTCTTTCCACGATGAAACTTTATTAGTTTTTATTGGTTTACTTTCATGGTTTTTTTTTTTTTAAGTTGCTCAAAAAATGCATAACTCAATTTCAAAATAATCAATCCAATGTATGCTTTTCATTCTATGATTTTTTTTTATATATATAAAAAACTATCTTTTTATTATTTATTTTTCCAAAACAACTTTACAAATCAATAATATTTCAAAAAAAAAACAAAAAAGATTACAAATCAATACTAATTCGAAATTTCTATCTCGATACTAAGCATTCTCTGCGCATTGTGTAACTATACTTCCCTTTTTACTTTTACTAATTCATAATCAAATAACACAATATTTAAAAAAAATAAAAAAAATTGATATATCTAAAATAAAGTTACTAATCTAAAGTATTTATTCACGACTACCACATAAAAAGATAGAAATCTTTTCCTATATTGATTTAAGTGACAGGTTACTATTATACCTAATGTTTGTTTTCATTATCCCTTCTCTTCATAAACTATCTATGATTGAAAAATTTAATGCACATCTCCAAAATTTATGGAACATACATAAAGTAACATCTTTTAGAAATATTCTTAATATCTTAATATTAGTCAAAAGATCAAATGTCATATGTGCTTATTTTAAGCATTTACTTGTATAAAATGTGTATACAAATAAAACAAGTTTTCACACGTCATCTCTTAATAAGAGTGTTTAAGTATTCATCTTAACATTTATTTTTTTAAATATAAAATATAGGTTGTGAGTTTTCTCTTTATAGGAGTGAGTTGTCATCTTTTCATCGCTATAAGTGATCTATCATATGTCGAAAATATGAAAGAAAGTGTTTTTTTTTTTTTAAATTAAAGAAAGTGTTTTTTTAATTTTTTTTTTTTTTTTAATTCATTCCGTAGAAAGTAGAAACTAACACCTCCCTATCACGTGCAATGAAAAACCAAAGCGGGTTCCGATTCCCTTACCAAATGTAACCAAACGACCTGTAAATCAAACCGTTTTCGAACCGCTCCATTTCACACCCGATTTGCCTCTTCACTCCCTCAAACAAGACCAGCTGATCCGGAAACCTCTCCGTCCCCAAAGCAGAGAGAGAGAGACAGAGAAATGGAGGGAGCAGACGGAGGAAGCACAGCTGGAGGGCGATTCACGCTACCACCAAGACGCATAAACAGCGAGGACATACTATTCTGCATCGACGTAGACGCAGAATCGCTAGTGGAACTGAAATCATCAACTGTTAACGGAAGACCGCTCACCAGACTAGAGTCTATCAAGCAAGCCATCCTCCTCTTCATCAACATCAAGCTCTCCATGAATCCCGATCACCGCTTCGCTTTCGCCACTCTCGCCAAAACCGCTTCTTGGGTATGATACGATTTTTACGTTTTATTTGTCTTTTATATTGACATGTTTTCCTCTTTTTAGGGTTTTTAGGGTTTACAAACAGTCCTCAATGTGCAAAGATATGATTTTTAGGGTTTACTTGTATTGTATATTGATTTAACAACTTGGCATTTTGGCATGTATTAGGTTTTCTATATTATTTGTTATCAGTTTGATGCTAATCTGAAGCTTGTAATTTTGTTGCTGTTGTGTAAAGTAATCAAATTATGTTTAGATGGGATGCCAAAATGTGGATGCAGTAATGATTTATGATGTGTTGTGAGCAGAGGTTGTTTATGAGCTATAAATTTTGTGTTGTTGTTGTTGTTGATTTTTGAGGAATTGATAGCGTATGTAGGCATTGACTGTCTTTGTTGTTTTGACATGTTTTAGATTAGGAAAGAGTTCAGCAGTGAAGTTGAATCTGCCATTTCGGCTGTTAAGGATGTATCAGCAACTGCTCCTTCTGGTCAGGCAGATCTCACACATCTGTTTAAGTTAGCTGCTCATGAAGCTAGGAAATCTCGTGCGCAGAACCGGATTCTCAGAGTGGTAAGGTTTAGTATTTTGCTATGCGCTTATGCATTTATTAGTAGATATATGATCACTTTTATCTATCAAACTCTTATTTGTCTGGGAACTTGTTGGTATTGTTCTAAGTGTGTTTAGAACACCGAATGTGTGTTTGCATGTGTTGACAATCTGGGTTGATAATAGGAAAGTTAAAAAGTCAAATGCCATGTAGGCATTGTTCGCTTGTTTAGTTGAGATAAGTTGGGGTGATGCCTCTCTCAGACAGGTTGGAAACAGACCTGGAGAGGTGCAGATTTGTTAAGTTGGTTATTTCTCTAGTATCTCAGTTATATAGGATAGTGTCGGACCTGAAAACCAAAAAACACTGTCAGAAGCGCTGGCTTGTTACCGATGTTTATACTCCTAAAGTCAAGCAGATATGATCTAAAGATGGAACGTCTAGAGAGATATGGCAAAGTTTTTGACAAAGCGAAAGTGATAAAAGTCGAATCCACAACAAAGTAATTTGCTCCAAAGGAAAGATTTTTATTAATAATTAATAACTAATAATTGAACTTCAGATTTCTGGCTTAAATGGAAAAAAGCAAACCCTTTACCACAAGTCAATTAAGAAATTCTCAAATTTACCCAAAACTTTAATTTGAGTTATTACTAGAATCTATTAATCTAAAGACCTTTACTAAACAAACTCAGCACAACGAATGGAACTGAAAATGGAAATTTCTACTAAAAGTTGAAGTAAAAAAAAAAAAAACTGAACTGTAGAAACGGAGCCCAATATGATTGAATTTGAGATTTTCTTATGGTCTATCATGTAGGCATAGGTGACTTTTGTCCGTCTCACTTAGGCCTTCAAAACGGTATGGGGCCAAATGTGACATTGTTTGGCCCATTTTTGGCCTCTAGAAGTGTCCTACATCAGTTGTGCTTACTAGCATGAGTATATGAGTTAGGTTGAGATGTTAATTCTTGAATGTGATTAAAATCCAGCAGAGGGTCTGATATTTTGCTGCATGTAGATTCTTATATATTGCAGATCATCTGTAAAACCACAGCATCAATGGCCAGTAAACCAGAAACTCTTCACTTTGGATGTGATGTACCTCCATGACAAGCCTGCACCTGACAACTGCCCCCAGGCGGTTTATGATGCTCTAGTTGATGCCCTTGAACATGTTACAGAGTATGAGGGATACATTTTTGAGAGTGGACAGGGATCAGCACGTGTCCTCTACCGCCAAATTTGTATGCTGTTATCGCATCCTCAGCAACGTTGTCCACAGGAGGACCTTGACATACCCAAGTCTCTTGTAAAGAAATCACCTGTAACTGACACAACAAATGGTGAAGAAAGTGTTCCTGTATCCAGCCAGTGAGAATATGGATCGGTTCTCAGCTGTATGCTTTTAGGTTGTTATAATAATTTGTTGAATTATATGTATAGTTTGTTTTACCTTTTCTTATCTTATTCTACAAGTTGTCTGCTCTTTTGATATTTGGAGTGGATTGTTGAAATTCTATGCTGAAAAGCAGATGGTGAATTCATTTCTAAGCTATTTGTTTGAGAGGAAAATTAATATAGTAGTCTCAGATAATTCATTCTTCCCTATACTTTGTATTAGCAAGAAGCTCGTGGCAATTTATTTCTAATTGCTATCATAGCTCTTACTTTTGCTGTTATTGACTTTTGTGCATGTTTGGTTGGATTTGAGAAGCGAGAAAAAGTTTGCAATAAGACGGATATGATCTTTTTCTTTATGATTCCTACTTAAAAATTTGCCTATGCAATAACATCCTTCATGTTAAAAGTCTTTTTTAATAAACCACCAAGATTGGTAAAGATTAAGAGAACTAAAGATTTGGACTTCGAATTAAATTCATACATGGTAAGTTCTTAGTTTTTTAATCAGACATACGTATAACCTGTTTACAGGCTGTCTTTCCCACACGGATATGTTTTGTTCAACAAGTGGACAAAGCTGCTGAGGCTATCATCTTTCAAAGGACAAGTTACCAATGACGTGATGGAATCTATAAGGACATCGTTAAAAAAATAATAACAATCAACAATTTAGATGAGATGAGGTTGCAATTCATGATAAGATTCTTTAGTTATCCAATGTACTTTTATTATACCTTATGAAGCAGAAATTCTAAATTCTTTTAATAATAGAAGCTATCTGAATTATTGAAGTTCATAGAACATTTTAAAAGACCTACAGTTTGATTAAACAAACAAATCTGAAATGCACTTGAAAATGTCTGCATTTAAGGATTAGAGACTTGGAGATTATGATGATCATTCTCATCATCTTTGTCATGTTCCAGCCAATCAAATATATGTGATCAGCTGCCCATCTGAACTTGGATAATCTTCACAGCTCTTCATAAATATAAAAGTAAGTGCTTTTGATTCAAAAAATATATATATAAAAGTGATTAGCCACTTCAGAATTCAAGTTTCTCAGATGTCAAAAACCTTGAAAAAATCTTATGAGGTGATAGTCTTGTTTAAAGGCAATCTTTCCTCTTATTCTCCTTTGAAATTGTTTACCAATTTTGTTTGAATATCAGTACACATCGGATCATCAATTATTGATACTAAACGAATCAGGCAGATTCAAGGAAGTGTTTAAAATAAATATCCAATAATTAATTAAGTGTAGTCAATGGTTTTCTAGCTGTACCAAAAGCCAGGCAAAGTTGGCAGAATTATCTAAGCAACCCAACAGTTTGATTTATTTATTTTTTTGCTATTTAACTATACTATTTATTTATATTAAATACGTATTTCTTTGAAGATTAGTTATGGTCGGCTTGATTTCTGCAACAGGTGGGGCATTGGGGAATGTTTTGCTTATAAGTGAAACTACTTTTATCTAAATATTGACATCAGCCAATTATCAAATCAATAATATTGTGTAAACAAACCTTTAAATACTTTTCAACAATCTTGCCCTTTCTTGTGTGGCTAAAGTTTTTCTCTTTTAAGAAATAATCAGCTGACTACATCTTTATTAGAATTTGTCTATTTTTTCTGCTTAGTAAATACTTAATAGAGAAAGTACTACTTAACAATGTAGAAAGTCCTTTTCTCCCCACTTGTTTTCTCTCAAATATCGTAGCCAATGGATGCTACAACATAAATACAGATCCTCACAATTGGAGAAACTGGCCCACTTAAACAAAACCCTCTAAAAAAAATTTGATGCATAGTCAACTACGATGGATAATAATCGTATCATAACCATACATTCTTGTGTGATGTTCATAAAACAAAAAGTCTACACTTTACATGGTCAAGATCATCTCAATAGTCTCATCAGCATGAGAGATTTATGGGCATGTCCCTATCCAAAGTTGGCTACTCAACTTGTGCAGGTTTGCTATAGAATTATGAACCACAATTACACTCTATAAACCTATAATCATATACTTTAGAAATTAGAATTATAAACCACAATTACTCCCTCTAAGCCTATAATCATATATTTAATATGCCATTTATATAGCTGAAAATTTTTCTTTATATAGAGGGTTGACCAAGTGTATCTTTATGCATCTCTTTCGATGGATTTGTCCTAGCTGTTATGGCACTCTTAACGAATTCCAATTACCATGGATCCAATCTTTTCTTTGTAAAGTGCTTCAAGTTGGTCAAAGGTCAACAACTCCACTCTTTCAACTTTTAGAAGTGACCACCCATTTAACTTTTCCTATGTCGTCCCCAAAAAAAGTGATGGCAAGCAGCCATGCCAATGTCGGTTCAACTATTTAAAAATTAAAAGTGGTTTTGGTAACATCAAAAACACTTTTAAACCCACTATAGATGCTCGGAAATGATTCAAAATAACCACACTTGGACTGGAAAAATTATAAAAGTTATTGTCTATCTTGCTTACAAAGAACACTTGTTTAATTTGAATATTCCCATCGTAAATAATATCTTTAAAAAAATTATTTCAGTAAATATTTTATGTACAACATATGAACTAACAAGTATATAAAAATATTACAAGGATACACCATAGATGCCCCTTTAAGTGAATCTTGGGGTAGTCTAAAATAATTAACAACAATTAAAAAACAATAAATTATTGTAAGCAGAGCGTGTGTTTTCAGCTCTCTGGGAGCCACTTGTGCACAAATTTACAATTATTATCTTGCTAACATGCGCTTTTAGGGGCTCCTTAAATACATGATTACACACAAAGACCGGTTCACTAGTCATTGGAGTTTTTATTATAGACTTTTGTTACTCTAATAGTTGAAATGGGAATCTGCATATCTGTTGCATATTCAGAGATTCATGAGGTGCCTGAAAGTCGCCATGAAAATGACCTAGAAAATGCCATATTGGTTGAACAAAGTGTTGTTTCTAATGAAGCCAAGAAACTGGCTTCTGTTTATTCTAGGCAAGGAAGCAAAGGACTGAACCAAGATGCTGCTGTTCTATGCCAGGTTTGTGTTACATTTTTTTTTTTTTTGTTTTTTATACAAATAATGATCATGGTTTGTTTTACTAGGCTTTTGGTTGTTAACTTGTTTTGTTTTATATATTTGAAGGGCTATGGAATGGAAGGTGGAGCATTTTGTGGGGTTTTTGATGGTCATGGAAAGAATGGTCACATAGTGAGCAAGATCGTGAGGAATCGATTGCCATCACTTCTACTTGGCCAGAAGAATACAATTACAAAGATTAAATCAACCACAAATGACAAGAGTTTCCAAACCAGAGATGGTGAAGAACCTGTTCCAAACAATGACTTCTACAAATGGCAAGAGGCTTGTGTTAGTTCTTTCAAGGTGATGGACAAAGAAGTCAAGCTTCAAGAAAGTTTGGACTGCTCTTGTAGTGGAACCACCGCTGTTGTTGTCATAAGACAGGTACAAAAACAAGTTCTGTTGATCAAAATTATTATAAATCAATGACCTTTTATTGCATTCTTTTTTTACTTTAGTAGTAATACTAATATAATTTGTATGTGTTTGGTTCTGCAAATTGGAATTTACGTACCAGGGTGAAGATCTTGTTATAGCAAATCTTGGTGACTCAAGAGCTGTGTTGGGGACCATATCTGAGGAAGGAGAACTCAAAGCTGTCCAGTTGACAACTGATCTAAAACCAAGTTTACCCAGTAAGCACCTCCCTTTTTTCTCATTCAAAATTGTAAAATTGGAGATTGTTTGCTTGCTACACAATGGTTTCTTTTGTTAATGACAATTGTTAATCATAATGTGTAGGTGAAGCAGAGAGAATAAGAAAGGGCAACGGTCGAGTACTAGCATTAAAGGAAGAACCACACATCCAGCGAGTGTGGCTGCCCCATGAGGACTCTCCAGGCCTAGCAATGTCTCGAGCATTCGGGGACTTCCTTCTCAAAAACCATGGCGTGATTGCCATTCCTGACATCTCTTATCGCCGTCTAACTTCCAATGACCAGTTCATATTTCTAGCAAGTGATGGGGTATATAAGAGTCCTTTCCATGAAAACTTTGCATTTTTATGGCAACATGGTTTTGGCCGTGACTGATTTTGCATGTACTATGTCTGTACAACAGGTGATGGATGTGCTTAGTAACAACCAAGTTGCGTCCATTGTGTGGAAGGCAGAGAGCGAGCAAGAGGCTGCAAGAGCGGTGGTGGAGGCAGCAAACATGGCGTGGAAAAACAAGTTTCCATCTTCAAAGATGGATGATTGCACTGTTGTTTGCCTCTTCCTTCAAAAGAGGCAACAACATGGAGTTTTATGCTTGGAGAGTTGAAGTACTATGTAGCAATCATCTTTTCTTTGTAATAGACTAATTTCTTTTTGATGCTTTTTGACTACTTCAAAACTACATAACACATGTTGTCTTATGCAATATCGAGGATTACACTCGGTACTTGCTTTCAACATTTATTAATAATAATAACTAAGAATGAGATAGAATCATTTAAATGTATGAATATTAAGGATATTAATAAATTGAGGACTTAGTGAAAAGAGCTAGTTGCGTTCCTCTGGCAAACAAGATGATCGAAATTGGATAAGTCATATTTGGTCTTGAATCTACGTTTTATATAGTGTAGCGATGTTTCCAAGAGAAGAAGAGGGGATAAAATAGAGTGGGTCTTTGTGGATTTTGGTGGAGAAATTGGTGGTTGGCATGGGAGGGGGGTGGTGGTCAAGGTATGATGGAGAATGGTGGGGACTGGGGAGAGAAAGAGAGAGCCTAAATATAAATTTTTAAATTTTTTATTTAAATTTTTCATCGTAATTTAATTATATACATATTCCTTATATATATTATCATTTTCTTATTTACCTGTTTAATTAAATGCTTCATTTTCCATCTTATCCTTAATCCACTAATGGTAATCACTTTTTCAAATGAAAAGTGTAACAGTAGGAAAAAAACCGGATATTTTCAAAAGGTTAGGGAGTGATTTTTTTTTTAATGCAAAGTTGGGGGTAATGTAGAATTTACTCAAAAATTTAATGGTCGTGTTAAAATTGAGTGAAAAATTGAAAGATTCTGTTCGGACTAATATAAATACAACATGACAAATCATGTTGCCGTCCCTACACATTGATCGGTAGTAATATACGCCATATTAAATCCCTTCTGTTTTTCTTCATTAATGTTTAATTTTATTAATTTTAGATGACATTCTACAGATATCTCTAAAGGCCAAAAACATGTAAAAAGAATAATGTTATAATATTTAAAAAAAAAATTAATTCAAATTCATTATTCAAATGATATGATAATTTTATCAGTGACTACAAATTAGTTTCACACGTCATTAAGATAAACTATTTTGATAAATTTTTGGAAGATGTGACATCTTTAATTGCACAAGTAATTTTTAAATTTTTAGGAAATACTGCATTTTCAAGTATGTTTATATTCCATTCTTACACAGAAAAAAACAAAACAAAACAAAACATATTTATAATCCCTTTAATTTATGGGAATTTATTGCACTTTTTCCCTTTTTTGAAAGGAGGAATTTATTGCACTTGTAAATTGTAATGGACAAAATATTCTTTTAATCGACAAAACTTTTTTAAGTTCTCGTTAAACTTTGTTTTTATCTTATTTAATATTTAAATATGTAACTTTTACAAACTTCAGATTTATTTAAAAAAAAAAAAAAACTGCAAGACAGCATATGACCCCCTTACTTTGTAAAGAAACTACCTAACCAAAAATTGATAAAACATTTTTAACCACAAGTTAAAAGAAATGGAAATTGTTTTGGTACTTTTTAATTATAAAAAATGGAAACTGTTTTAATTGACAATACTTTTTTTAGTTCTCGTTAAACTTTGTTTTTATCTTATTTAATATTTAAAATTGTATGTGCACCCCAAATTTATATATTTTTTAAAATGTTAATATTACCCTTAAATTAAATTATAAATATTTTACTTTTTCAAAATTTCGACTAACTTAAAAATTAATTAAAAAAATAAAACGCTGTAAAAATCCGAAATTGAAAAGAAATGACGTTAATATTGCTAGCAATGGCATTTACTGGTAGAGTTGGAATTGGAATTGGAATTGAGAGACCATCAAACCACACCGATACCTTCCATGCCGTTGTTTTCCTTTGATATTTGTGAAGTCTTTCCTGTCTGTAAGTTTTATTTTACAACTACAGCAATGAGCTGGGCATTAAGTCAAGTGAATCAAGTAAAATGCGATTCAACCGATGCTACCATATCCATTAATACTTCGAATCTGTATGTGTTTGGTGGCCCTATGATCCATGAAATTCAAGCTTATTTTTCCATACTTGGGAGGTTCCCGTCTCATTCAATTTCCAGAGATGGAAATAAAATTGATCACGAAGTTGCAAGGAATGCTTTATCTTGTATGTATGATGTGATTTAGTGGTCTCACAACCCTAGTTTTATTCTTTTCTTTTTTTTTTTTTTTTTTTTGGGGGTGGGGTGTGGGGTGGTGGGGTTGGGTGAATAATTTTCAAATCTTGATTCTATTTTCTTTCCCTTTCAGAAAAAGAGAAAATAGTGGGATGAGCCACTGCCCTCTCCCAAACCAGAAAAGATTAAGAAGGCTATCCTAATTCAAAAAAAGATGGAGCCCCCTCTATCAAAAAGTAATGAGTGGCTCCTAACTCTTCTCCCATATACATATATGTAAACTTAAAAGAAAGGCATATTTGGTATAAAATGGGATGTGCTTACAAAAGACAAATTTTCAAAGGCTGCACACACAAAAAGGGGTGTACAAACAACTTTTTGTGGGGTGAAGACATGGCTACTCTTTTATATACTAAACACCAATATAAGGACCGGCTTAACCGCGTTACACTAATGCAAGCGATTTTCAGCGCTGCCCACGTCAACACAAAAAGGCCATCCATAGAACAACTGCATATAGTGCCTAAATAAAACTCCCACGCAGTGGCCACCTGTCATCAGGATTGCAGCACAAAATTACTAGCATGAAATTACGGCAAAAGTTATTTACTCTTCCAAATTAGTAAACTAGCAACGCCTCCCAAACTCTTCTGAGGCACGCAATCATATTAATGGAGCAGGAACAAAACGGAGTTCCTGTATATACATTAGCTCTTATCATAAAAGAGCAATTCAAATGGAAGAATTACAAAACCGAAAGCCTCAAAATTGTAATGGAAGAACTCTTTTATAGGTAAATAAACTGCCAATACTCTCCGAAGCCTATTGCAGGATGAGGAAAAACGCTCTTGTAGACTTTAGAAAAGGTATATTAACCAAATCATTTTGTATCCATTAGTTCAAAATTGTTGGCAACTTGTAGTATATTTCCCAAAAAATTAAACAGAATCATCTTTGGGATCCTCTCCAAGAAGATCATCATAAGAAACAGGTACCCTGATCCTTTCATGAACAGATTTGCGATTCCCTTCAGCATTCGACTGTTCTTGTTGATTCTGAGGCACTGACTGAGAACCATCTGGAATAGTGACTGAGATTTCATTTCTAGGTGCACAAGCCACTCCTTGAAAATCCTCTTTGATTTGCTCCCGCACTTGCTTCTTGTTTTGTTGCCTGAATTGCTTCTGCAGAATGACATACAAAATCATAATCAAGATAAATAAATCAGCACTTAAAATGAAAAAGAATAGAAAAATTTATAGGCTTTAGTGTTTACGGTAAGGCATGATATAATAATACCAGACAGCAGAGGATATCATTAAGGAAGATATAACTGAGGAATAAAATTATATATGTTTTGTTCAAGTTCAAATGGCATTATGCATCAAAGTCAACAAAAAAAAATTCAACAGGTAGAAACAAGATTCCGCATATTAACCCTATCCAGTTAGAAATAAGGTGCTTCATGACATCCTCCAATTTCTAAAGCTAATGCAGAAGAGAATATCAGAACTGCCATGTAATGATGGCATTGAAAAGCTGTTGACCACTGTTTATCGCCACAAATTGGAATATGATCGCAAGATAACAAACTTTTGTTTTTAAATTTTTGGTAAGTACATTTCTTTTTAGGATGTACTCTGTAGAAGTAGAACTAAATCCCAATCCTGTTTTTTCCACTCCCTATCATGTCATGGTCCTCATGGACACAAACAAACATCGTCTAATACACTCATATGTCACTATGAACAATAATATGATAGAAGTTGCAAATGAATTGTTTTCAATACGTATTGATAAAACCAAATTCATAAATACCTCAAATTCCTTTGCTTTCTTCATTATATCTTTATAGGCTGCTGGTGCACGTGCTTTAATGACGTTCCATAATATGCCACCACCTGTCCGAAAACGTTTGCCATCAGCAGTCATCTGACCTCCACATGCCTGAATAGCCTCCACCTGAAAATTAATCATCTCATTATACGAACCTCAAATGCAAAATTACCAAAGGACAGCAATGAAGATGTGGTGTCTTATAACAAACAAGTATTCTCAAAAGGTCGCACAGTACAATATAATTATAAATTTGATTAAGACAAGCAAAAAGCCATGTCTGTCAAAGTCCCTTTTCCAAAAAGTACCTGCTTTTATACTAAGTCGTTAAAATATATAAATCTAAAGAATATTTACATGCAGGATGATCACAAAACTCTAAGGAAGAAATTGCATCAACCTACACAAACAGTAAAGGATCAGCCAAGGAATATTTCAGCTCAGAGCACAGAATTTGAAGCAGCAAAATGGATTCTGCAAGAAAAAATCTGCAACGGTAGGGAAACAATATAGAGCATCAGATATCCAGAATGGTAGTATGTCTTCAGATAAAGTGGATTTCACTGTCAACTCTAAGCTGGTCCATATCCAACCAGACCCCAGATTCACACCTTCCCTTACAAGAACGAAGCCAATTTTACTTTGGCATGACCAAGTGGTTGATTTCTAAACATACCAAGGGTATTTGGGATCAGGCAATGTAGGAGAGAAGGCTAGGTTGATGAGAATCACAGACTCAGGATTGGCAGTAGCACAACGCTGAAAGGTGTTCAATAAGGTATACAAAATAATTCTACTTGAAGCATAAATTGCATGAACATTCAAAAAGATTTTCAGCATAAACAGGTTCCAGCTCGAAAAGAATTATTTGAATTGCAAAAAATACACATTCTTAGCACAAAAAGGTGCAATAGGAAAGAATTACACACACGCCACTAGAACTTGAAGGTTTTTATTATAGGGAGTTGCTAAGGAAATTGAAAGCAGCATGATAACATAGGTATGTGATCTTGAAATTCTAGAAATCCAGAAATAATTTATCAATATCAAAAACTTGATTATTAATGCCAAACGATGAAATTAGGCATACAAGTTCTTCTCTAAATACTTACAATTTTGGTCTTGTATATTGAACAAGTAATTCACGAGAACCTAACACTAGATAGAATGAGCAGAATATAATACCTCTTTAACAAGATCAGTTAATGCAGAAACCCCCAAACAACCCACAGCAGTGTACACCATATATGATTTCCTCTCCTTCAGACGCTTACATGTATCCAACACAAACCTGCGAACAGACACTATAACAACATCAGAACCACGGCATGAACTCATGAAGCATTGAACTCGAAAATCCACTAGCAACTGAACATAACTAACAACATAACCTGTTTATATCAGTGAAATTTTGACCTGGCCCACTCCTCCTTTTCTTATTCTTCTTCTTATTTGCCCTACGCTTGCGAGTTCTATTTTGCGACTCCTCTTTTCCCACATTGACATCCCCACCACTACTTTGCCCCACATTGGTTTGTGCACTGGAATTATGCTCCACAACCTCTCCTTCTTCCGCATCAAGCATCTCAGCATCTTCGAAGTATTCTAAGTTATCATCTTCATAGATGGCTCCAAGTATGTTCTCTTCTTCATCCATGAAAACTCCTACAAATGCAAGGAACAAAACAACTGCATAATCTTACAAAGAGAAACACTAGAAAATGTCAGATACATCAGATTCAAGCGTCTAATTTGTTTCAATTAACAGAATTAAAAATAATAATAATAATTTAACACCAATAATTTGGGGAAAAAAATGAATTTCAATTTTTTTAAAATTAAAAAAGAAAATAAATAATTCAAGTAACATAACCAACCACATGAACTAGCGTCAAGATATTGTATACATTAAAAATAATAAAACAAACAGAAACCGTTTTAAAATATTACAGCAAAGAGTGTCCAAAAAACCCTAGAACATTAGAAACTAAAAAAACGCGTTAAAAATTTAAAAATAAAAAATAAAAAAGCGATAAAGACAACGACGATGATGATAAAGGCGCGGCGATTACTAACAAATCACAAACTGAGAAGTTCAACTGCTAATGGAAATTAAAACCATAAAAAGAACATAATCGGGGGTATAGCTACTCACCTTTTGAATGTGTGTATGTGGCTTGGAGAAGTAGTGTGCGAGCAGCAAAATAGAGTTCTCAGGCTCAGCGGCTTGTAAACGAATGGTATAAGTACTTGTGCTGGAAGTGGACGGTGAGGGGGTTTTATTTATTCGGGTGAGGCTGTGGACGGTTGTTCACTGGAAGAAGATACATCTAGGCTTGTTTAAGGGTTTAGCCCAGAACGATTGTTCAAGTCCACGAAAAATGGGTCCATTTTGTATGTGCTCTTCTGGGGTTTAGACCAGTCTTATTAATTGAGCCAGCGAATATTAGTACATTTTTAGGTTTAAAGTTGTTAATGTGATGTTAAATTGGTACCTTTTTTAAAACTATTTTTTCTACCATCATATGCAGTATTACTGAGACCCTAAAAGATCAGAGTGTTTCTTCAGGCTAAATGGGTTACAAATTCATTGCTAAATTTGATATGGCCAGCGCAAAAGTGGCACACCTAAGTCAGGGTGCCCCAGTTCAAATCCCACTTCCGCGGATTTCTTTGTTTGCGTACTTTCGTATTGTTTTTTTTTTTTTTAGCAAGTATAAAAATAAGGTATTATAACACAATATTTATATATATATTTTAAAATATATATAATAATTAAACCTAAATCATATATCAAAATATCAAAATATCTTTATAATAAATGTAATAATTGAGTCATTTTTAAAAAATGTAACTCTCTCATTAGTTTTATCAAGGGTATTTATTAAAAAAAAAATATATTTGAGATTCAATTATTAATTTTATTGAAATGAAATAAGATTATCAATTAAATATTTAAAAGTGTCGTACGTTAACATTTTTTTTTTTTTTAACTTTTGTCGATCTGCCTTTGTTAGACAAACTATTTTCCCCTTGCTCTAATATAAATGATATATATATTTTTAATAGAAAGATGATATGACTTATATTTTTCTTTATTCTGACAAAATCAAAAGCGATGTTACATAAGTGATCGCATACCTTATGGTTTAGTGATCGATATTACTGACTCCATATTTCTTTTAATAACTTAATTATCTAAAAGGATGATTAAATTTGAAAAAGAAAAAAAAAAAAAAAAAAAAAAAAAACCACTCACATTTTGTATTTTAGTGTGTTTGTTCTCTGTCTCAGGCTCAGCTGCTTGTAAACGAATGGTAATTGTGCTGGAAGGTGAGGGGGTTTTTTTCGGGTGAGGTTGTGGTGTGATGTCACTGAAGTGTAAACTGGACAGTCGTTCACTGGAAGAAGAATATATCTGGGCTCGTTTTGGGTTTAGCCCAGGCAGATTGTTCAAGTCCGTGAGAAAATCGGTCCATTTTGTATGTGCACTTTCTGGGGCTTAGCCTAGTCTTATCAATCCAGCCCGCGACAAGATTAGTCTATTTTGTATGGATTTTAAATTAGGCCTTCACAGTTCTGACAAAGGAAGCCTAGAATTTTTTTTTGGGAATTTTTTTTTTTTTTAATAAAATCGGTTTTCGACTTCTTTAGAAACAAAAATACAGCATATACCCATAGATTTTATAGAGATGAGTATAAAGAAATTTTTAAAATAATTAAAGATAAAACAATACAACATAAACCCCCAGGTTTTATAGTCGTGGGTACAAAGAATATTTTAAATAATTTGTAAAGGGATATGAACTAAAATCCTTTTTAATACGAATTAAGAATTTATTAAAATATATTGCGATAAAACCATCGGTGGAAGAGATAAAAACTCCTCACAAGTAAAAAGGAAGCATACGATGCTTGGGCCTTGAATTCAGAGAAAATAGTCAGCATGAGAAATTATAGTGTGGAGTGTGGAGATTAAAAAAGACCAAATAAAAAACCAGGAATGAAATTGATGGACGCCTACTTAATTAACTTATTTCTCCAGACTCTAAAATTAGGTCGGTAATGTCGAAGAGGCACCATCAACCAGTAGTTTCCAGAAGATGGCTGAATTGTTTCCCAGCAAAGATATTTTAATTTGTAACATTTCAAAAGCACAGGCAACGTCTACCCCCAAATACCTTTTCTTTTTTTTTTTTAATTTATTATTATACAAATAAATATATAATCAGATACGCTAAATAGACCCACTGAAGGAAGGGAAGAGAACCCTACATATTGAGAGAAAAACTGACCACTACGAAAGTGATCATGGTGAGTCAATCTTGAGACATTAATGTACTGTAGTCTATTTTTTTCATAGAAGTATTGGGATATTTCAAAAATTATAAATTTTTATCAAACATGTGTCATAGTTTTTGTAGGTATTATTATTTTTTTGATTATAATAGTAATTACTTTAGAGTAATTATTTTCTGTTTATAAAATCAATATTCAAATTATATAAATATTGTTTGTTTTTAATAATTTTCAATGGATTTTTTATCCACTCGATTTTAATATTAAAAAAAAATTATTTATATGTTTAAAGACAATTGAGTTCGAAATCCTACCTCAATAATTTTTATCTATGCTAATGCTTTTGCCAGTAATCAGGAACAACGTAGCTAACTTGGTATCAAATTCGAACATTATTCCACCAACCAATAATCTCATCCTTTCGTCTTCTATCTTGTAATTATGAAAAGGAAGTGTTTTAATTAAGCAGCTAGCTACCTTGCTTTTATCTTTTATATGACTGTTTTTATTAGTGTTGTCGTCCAATAAAAAGCTCTTGCACGCTTTGTTATTCTCGAATCTCAACCTTTCCTTTTCATTAAACATTTTTATTTTTATTTTTTTTCTTTTGAAATTAGGAGAAAAGTAAAAACACATCTCTTAGTCTTTTACAAGCCAAATGGTTTTTTATAAGAAATGGTCCTTCAGGCTTTAGCTAAAGCATAAGTAATAATTGAGTTACAGCACGCAAGAATATAAGAAAGTGGAACGACATTGACATCGTTGAGGATAACTAGAATATTTATCACTTACAATGTTGTCCATTTTTGGTTAAAATATTAGGTGTCGACGTCTGAATTTAGTCGACTAGGTTTGTTTAAGACCCAAGTTACAGTTTTGAGTTGTTGTAGTATGGTAAGCAAAATAGAAAACAAAGGAAATGAGGTCAGGGAAGAAAAAAGAACTTCAGAGATTTTTAAGTGGTTCGGCCCAAAAAAATGTCTACGTTCACTGTTCACTCTCTCATTATTTGGGTAGGGTAACGGCACTCGGAAAAGATCCAAAGATCCCTTTACAAAGAAAATCCTCTCTTATTTATAGAGAAATGAGGGAGCTACAGTAATATATGATAAGACAATGTACAATAAATCAAATTGTAATGATGAGTTTACATTTAATGCAGCTGACAATATTAAATCTAATTCTGTCAAAGTATAGGTTTAGGCGGCTAACCCACGCGAGTTAGATGAGATTTTCGTAATCCAGCTTGTAATCCCTAACGGGATTAGTGTGTACAATACGCTTCGAGCTATAATCGATCTGACAACTTTGACTGTAGTCGACTTACCTTCTGAGAGGTGTGACAGGAGTAAGCACCTTAACGAGAAAGATATCTTGTCAGACTGATGAATGAGTAAGGTTCTGCTGAACTGATTGTATATGGGGTCGCTGATAAACATGACGAGTGAACTATACAGTGATTTGGTGTATCAATAAACAATCAACCCCATAGGCGAGGTGATAAGCGAGTACATGTAGTAAGGGCCGAGCAGATTGACAAGAACATGATCAATCAAATAAACGAGCTCATTCATGATCTAATGAACGAGTACATAGAATGACAGATTATCGAACAGGTAAACAAACTGTTCAACGAGCAGATTAACGATTAGACAAACGAAGTGGCATACAAGCAGGTTGGCGAACAGATAAGTGAACAGGTTAGCGAGCAGACGAACGAACAGAGAGATTGATAGATTGTTGGGTTTTTTGGGCTTTCAGATCTCTAGGCCCATTCTTTGGACCTTCTTTGGTCAAATTGGTTTAATTTGAAAATTACCCATAACATTAGGAAAATCATTCATTGGATTATTTACAATTGTTAAAGCATCGGATAATTCTATCACAAGATGTAGAATAACAACATCAACTGCATTAGACAACCTTATCTGATTTGCCAAAACTCCTACCATGACCTACACCACACACATCGGCAATGGAATGATGTTTCACTTGGTTACAAATTAGAAATTAAGTTTGTAATTGACATTATTGACGTCAAATATTAGTCAATCAAGGTTCTTTGAAGCCTAAAACTGCAGATCAACACAAAAGCAAATTGAAAAGAGAGAGAAGAGACGGAGAGGAAGAACCAAGACAAGATTTTACGTGGTTCGCCCTTAAAAAGAGCCTATGTCCACAATATCTTCTCCGGTTTAGAGAGTCAATCTCTTTTATTATATATTGTGTGTTGGTCTAGGAATCATCCCCCTTTACAATGAATTTCATTCCCTATTTATCAAGAGGGGAGAATGCTATAGTTGAATACAAATAGAAAATAATTAATTACACTTTTCAATACTAACACTTATTAATTACATGATCAAATCTCATAAAATTTGGGTCTTAATTTGGTAGTTGTGTATTCCTTAATCTACGCTGCTACCATTCTGGGAAGTCTTATTATGCACGCCACCTTAAGCTACGAGCTGATTCTGCTCTGGACGAGCTCGACCTTATTCTGGGTGAATTGGAGCTCGTTGAGGCTGTTCTGATTATGATCAGTGACTTGAGAACTTATCTACCCGAGTTGAGGTCGTGTTTGAGCTGAAGGCTGGTATCAATGAGTTGCTCATCATATGAGAGCTCGCTTATACGAGCTGCTTATCTAGTTCTCTGAGAGGTCGCTCCTGTGGATTGAGACTAGGCAAGCTGGGCCTTTGTTTGCTGGGCCAGTCTATTGAATTATTTTATTAGGCTTTTACCAGCTTATTTGAGTGATCCAAAAAATACATATAACATAAGCACCCCCCCCCCCCCCCCCCCAGTTCTCAGTACGTTTACGAACTGGGAACTCGAGCTCTCTAGTAAAAGTTAGTTCGTCTGGACCTATTATGCTCCTCCTTTAACTTTTGCCTTATTGCTTTGACTTATAGGGAATGTGCTCGTGCAGCTACAGGGTCAGACTTCAAGCTTGAGTTCTTTGAGGGCGAGAAGGAACTAAGTCAGAGTGAGGAACGAGCTTTGAGGAGGTCGCTCTTGTCTGGACGGTGAGATGGAAAAGCAGGTTCTAACTTGCCTCGTTTGTGAGGCTTATTTAACGTCTGTTCGATTCTCTTCGATATTGGCTTGGTGCCTTTGTCCTGCCAAATTTTGGAATTCCCTATGGACTAAAAAATGAAGCCATGAATTAGCAATGATAAACCTCTCGAGCTATGCCTAGGGGATGTTAGAATCTGATAACATAGCAAGAGTTAAGGAGGTCGTGAGACATTGGCTGCGCTCATAGGATCATAACTTGAGCTTATATAACATAATATCCCACGAGTTGTCCAAGAGGTCTTACCTGACAGTATAGTGTAATTATTTACAAGCTATATCCAGGAGGTCATACCCGATGACTGTATAAGCGGTTGAGACTGTCTAGAGGGTTGTCACCTGACAATATAGCTCGAGGTGCACATTCTTTGGCTAAGAAGGCTTAGTATTTAATAACATTGAAAATAATTATAGCACAACAATGTAATTCATTTATATTCAACAATTGAATTTGACATAAAGAGTATGTGCTCAGAAAGTTATCAAACATAGAGATGCACCCATGAGTTGGAGGTCATTGTATTACATGTTCATGCTATTGTTCAGGAGCTCACTGTTGTGCTGACTGTCATGATCATTGAGGTCGCGAGCTAGCTGGTTGCATAACGTAGTCTCTTAAGCGACCTTGCCTTATAAGTTCTTCATTGACATCCTTCAAGTCCTTGCAATCTAAAGTGTTGTGTCCGACCTCATTATGAAAGTCACAGAACTTACTTTGGTTTCTGTTACGGACGAAGGATCTCATGAGATTGGGTTTCCCAAAGTATTCCTTATCTTTCTCAGTTGCATAGATTTTATCTTGGGTGTCCAATAGGGTGATGTAGCTGCCATGACGGCCTTGTCGTTGAGGTCGCTTTGTTCTGGGTCCTCTTTTAGCCTTCTTAGCGACCTCACCCTTCTAGTCGGGTTGTTTTGAGCCAAAAGCTTTTTCCCATCTGATTTCCTTTACAGCTCGTTCATAGAACTCTCTTAGGTCCTTGACTTGAAATTTGTAAATGCTCTCATAAAACTTCTCATCCTTGCGAAGCCAGCTGAGATCGCGATTAGAATAATTTCATCTGAGGGGTTGTCTACCCTGTTGACCTTGCATCCGATTTCTTCTTTGACGTTCTTCTTAACTGTCTATGCTGCAAGCTGGGAGACTTTTAACCCAAGCTTGCTAAATGTGATCCAAGGCTGCCTAGAAGACGCGGTAATTGACCAATGGATCGATCGTTTGAAGGTCCATTTGGACATTGAAAGTATAACTACCCATCCTCTCCCCATGATTGGGTCGAGACCTTCCTAGGTGCATGAGCTCATCCATCCTTCGGTCCAGGTACTGTCTCTCAGCCTTTAGGATTTTCATACGCCTCCCACACCTCTCGAACCCATGATCAAGGCCATATAGTCAAATGAGAAGCAAGATGTGTACCTTGGTCTACGCGTAGCTCAATTGGTACCAGTTTTGCTCTAAGAATCCATTTAACTCAATGGCCAGGTTGTGGGTTTGAGCAGCTGGGGAGGCGAAGAAAAACCCTGTGCCAGGGACAGAACCTTATGAGTGGCAAGCCACGGGCTTGAAGAGGTTACAAAGAGCTGACGTGGACCCCACAATAAGTATGTACTTGAATGTGTATTTTACTAGCTCAATTGGTACACATCTTGCTTCCTATTTGACTCTATGACCTTGGTCATGGGTTCGAGAGATGTGGGAGGCGTATGAAAACCCTAAAGCTTAAGGGACAGTACCTGGACCGAAGGATAAGTAAGTCCATGCACCCAGAAAGGTCCCGACCCAATCATGGAAAGAAGATGAGTCGTTATAGAAAGCGTCCAAGTGATCATAGGGGTCACTGTCCCCGTTATACTGAAGAATTTTGGGGGTCTTGAACCTTTTTAGGAGAGGTCGCCTCTCAATTTCCCTGGAGAGCGGAGTTCTTTCCCCTTATTGGTCATGCTGACTAGGAATGCCATGGCACGCTTCGAGCTACTGAACTCTCTGAAGAAGTTCTTCTAGCCTTAAGTTTTGAAGTCTGTGCTCGTGACTTGGAAGGTGGCGGCCTAATATATATCCTTAGCTAGCTTTTCGCGAGCTTTCAGCTTGATGCGATTCTTCATGCCACAGATAGTTTGGTTCCTCTTCTTGAACTCGTCGACCCTCAGCTATTGAACATGGATTAAAAGGACGAGCTGATGGAGTGGGTCGCGATATTCCCCTTATGGGTCTTTCGTGAGCTTACCCTTATTCTTGTCGCTGCTGGTGAATTCTGGGGGCAACAAAATCAAATCTGGGTGTGCCTTGTGCCTGGGCTTCTGCCAGCGCCCTCAATGCATCCACAAGTTGTTGCATTATGCTCTCCAGCACCTCATGTTGCTGGTGCCCCACCTGTAGCCCCCCAGCGTAAGAACTGCTGCTACTAGCTAGTGAGGGGCTGGTGGGATCTCATCCTTAGCAGAGTTGTTTGCAAGGATAGTCCCCTGCCCTTCTAGCTGGTTGGCGACCTCTGCATTAGAGTTTCTGATTTTTCTTTCTCTTTCCATGACTGTCGAAAAATCTTAGAAAGGAGAAGCTACAGTTTGGGTCCTCTTTCTAGTGCCAAAATGTTGACGTCAAATATTAGTAAACCAAGGTTCTTTGAAACCCAGAACTGCAGATTAATACAAAAGTAAACAGAAAAGAGAGAGGAGAGACGGAGAGGAAGAACCAAGACAAGATTTTACGTGGTTCGGCCTTAAAAAGAGCTTACATCCACGATGTCTTCTCCGATTTAGAGAGACAATCTCTTTTATTATGTTGTATGTTGGTCAAGGAGTCATCCCTCTTTACAATGAATTTCATTCCTTATTTATCGAGAGGGGAGAATGCTACAGTTGAATACAAATTAGAGATAATTAATTACACTTCTCAATACTGATACCGATAGCATATTCATATTCTTCATTTTTGTAACATAGTTTGAATCGTCCCTTCATCTCAATTTTTCATCATATTTTAACGATTCCATGATATATGAATATTATAATAGACGGAAGATTTAGAATTGATTGTTTTTTTTACCTGTATGGATGTGTTGAAATGTAAATAAATAAGAAAAAAATAACAAAATTACTCGAATATTTATTTGTTTGAAAGACGACTGCCACCGATGAATCTCATCTCGTCATTATCCGGATATTTCATTAAAAAGGAAAGAGAACCACTCATTAATGAAGCGCTTGGGCCATCTTATCTTTCAACTGTCTAACCGTAAGAAAAGGAAATGAATAGGTGAGTAAGACTAAGACACAAGAGATTCAAGTTGATTCTGCTGGAATTATCTGCTCTGATGTTCGACAACTGTCTGGCAGGTGCACCCACGTTGTCTGTCGGCCGTGAAAGTAAGAATTGATTTGGAATTCTTTCTAAATCAGGGCCCGTGAGCTGACGATAGCTCCTCCTTTACGTGGCTTTTCCGGTAAGCACGCTAGATAATGATCACAACAATTGCGGCTGATTTTGACCCTTTTAGTTTTTTTATTAGACCTCTTGTTGTTTCAAATTCTCTCAACTAGTTTTTAATAATCTTTTGATAAGTAGTCTTTTTTTTTTTTGTTTTTTCGACTTATATTGTATAATTAGGATTGACTTAGGATATAGTTTGAATCAAATAAAATTAATACACACTAAATGTACGGCCTGAAAAGAAATTTCTAAATAGGAGAAAATAATACATATATAAGTGGGGAGACTGCCCTCATATAAGAGGGAGAGAGAGACAACCCACATTTTTTATTATTATTAATTTTTATTTTGTGGCGTGGGGTGGTGCCCTTGAAACCAAGTTGGGCTTTAATTTTCACACCATCAATAAAATTAAGTCTTGGAATTGATCTCGCAAGTTGAATGAACTCGATATATGTCATATATATAAGTGATAACATTATAAAACTTTTATTTGTTATTTCTTTTAAGGAAAGAAAACGTCTAACACTATTGAATTTTGATAAAGTATTTTAAGTGTTTTTTAAATGATTAAATTTGAAGAAGATGTTTTCCACCGGGCTATTCTAAAATTAATTACTTTATAGCACTCTTGAAAACAATATCTGCCAGGTATTTTTAATTTGTGAAACACTATCTTGATTATCAGGAACAATTTCGAACGAGGTAAAGAATGCTTCTAAAACTGTCTCTAACAACACATATAATATTAACATACACGCATCCAACAGCCTCAACAACTATTCATTCAAAATTCGAAATTAATTATTATACAAATAGTAAAGCATTAAGCACTTGAAAGTTACAAGTTCCAACCAGAAACTCAGAATCTCTTGTTTCAATAATTGAACAAATCTACAGCCACTGATCATTTTTTTTAACAACACACAATAATATTAACAAACATCGACAACTATGCATTAAAATATCAAAATAATAATACGCATAGTAAACCACTTGCAAATTCTAACCAGAAAATCAAAATCTTTTGTTCCAATAATTGAACAAAACAACAGTCACTGATCTTCAAATTTACAGTTATGCCAATATCAAGAATCTAATCTCATGAATCTAATAAGAATCTAGCCTCATGAACCAACCATATTCAGTCGTCAAAAAGCGTACGCAACTTGGTGGATGATGAAAGAGATGGGCCAAGAAAATACTAGTGGAAGAGGAGTGCAAGTAATTGGTTCCTTGTTTCTTGTATATTATTAATATTCTCTTTTGTCTTTATGGTCATGAATCTTAGAGATACCGCTCACGTCGTTTTCACTGAAAATAAGTTCTGCCAAATTTTATTTTCTATTATATGCATGATTCTAATAGATTCCGTCCGAGTCAATTTGTCGAAAATATGGCCCATTTTTATGGAAATATCATACTTCTCATCTCTTTATACAAGCTTCGCTCTTCCACTTTGTGTTTACAAATAGTAAAGAAAATAATTGGAATAATCATGCATACTTACGACCATAGGTTGAATTGAGGTTAGATTCATTGAATTTGAATTATTTATATACAAAATTATGAACACAAAAAGGATTTGACTATGTTATGATTGGATAAGGTTACCAATCAATAACAATCATTAGATTTATTGTAAAAATAGTTATTAATAACAATCTAATAGTTGTTATTGACGAAAAAACTTTACTTAATCAGTAAGATTCCTTACAATTTTTTTTATATGAATTCTACTTCATATAGTTATAAAATCACCCAACTTCACTTTGTAACATCCTAGAATCAAAATTGACATGAAAAAGTACATGAAATTTCACTGCTACTGCTTGGATACATGTGTACATAGCAATAGCGCTCTGAAAAACAAAATACAGTGACGCCGTCTTTAGGGCGGCTTATGAGATAATAAAATGGAATCTGAGTTATGAAGTTTCTGTTGTTTGAAACTTTGACGTTGCTCGCTGGCTTTGGTGCTTTTCTGATGTGTAAACTCTATCAACTCAATTATGTTGAAGTGAAATTCTATTTTCTATCTAATAAAAGGGCATATAAATATACAAAATGAAATACAATTTTTAACATGCTCTTCTTTACACTTGGGGTGGGTGGGGTGGGGTGTAGTGGTGGGTGGGGAGTAACTGTCTTGAAATATTTATTTGTGTTAAGCAGATATGCATGTAAATTAAGTTTGATGATTTTTCCTTTATGATTTTTTTTTTAAATATAATTGATTATCAATCACATAATGACGTATTAATTATAATTTATATATTTAGTTACTTAGATGTAAATTTAAATAATGTAACATTAGTCATTTTCATAAACATGCTCCATCTTAATTTTTAAATATCATTTAACTATATAATTAATTTTAGCGTCCATATTAATTTTTATTATATTACATTGATTGCATCGAATAAAGTCAATTGTGACTGATGATGTTTTCTAGGGTTAATGATGATTTAACCATAACTTGCTAAACTTTTTTTTTTTGGAGAATAATCAAAGATTTGGACTTTAATTCTTAATGACTCGCTTACCTTTACAATTGGTCTCATCAATTATTGATATGAAATTATATTGTAATTAAAAATATTTTAAAAATAAATAATCATTTTCATTTATTAAAATAATAATTTTACAACCAAAACCAAATCACAATAATTTTCTCCAAATTATATGTAGACCGACAACGAACCACAAGCTCATCCTGAAAAACAGTAACCATTTTTAACATATGATAACTGAAACATCAAAGAAAATTTTAATTCGTTTTCATTTTGTCTCCTCACAAATATTCAATAAATCATGTTAACTTGCATCCTATGAACATTTGTTAACATTAATTAATGATTTCGATAATAGAATAAAATCAAGTGAAAATCTGATAAAATCAAAATCTTATAATTTTTATAAATTTGAGATTTCATATAATTCTTTTATTATTTTTTTAAATACCAAAAACCACTCGAAATTGAAATATTTTCATTCCCATATAACCTTATTACTGCAACTATTGTCCATCGGACATGTCCTTTAATAGAATCTATATTTAATTTATGTTTTCATAAATTTTTTTAGTTCGGTGCTAACCTTTTTTCTTAAATATTAGTTATGATATAATTATTCAAATAATGGTTATTACTTAAACGGAATAAGAGTTACTTATCATCAAACCATATTGGATGTTAATAATTAATGATAGCTTTTACAATTTTTTTTTTTTTTTTATAAATTATTTGATTATATTTATGTGCACAAATTTCTAAGAAGCAAATTTTAATGCACTCTCGAATTGACTGTTTCAGGACAACATGTCGATGATTTTCTTTTCTTTGCCTCCTTAATTACTCAACAATCGTTTAAGATCCACGGTGGTTAAGATATCATTGTATAGTGCAAAAAATTATTCATTACTTTCTTTATAAGCATGCAAGAATTCATTGCATTTATGGTGCATTTTGTTCTAGAATTGAAGTGGACTTTATATCCTAAGTGCCACTGTTTTTACACACATCAACAAAATATATATATATATATGTTATGATTATCAATCTGACATTAGGTTAGATGTCTATCGAGACCTACTGATCTATTCTACTTAGTCGTAAGGTCTGAAAATCTCAAGGAAATGAAATCTTCCGAAAATCTATTCCTAGGATAGGGGAAGACAACCCATAATTAATGGGAAAATTGCTACTTCTTTTTAGGGCCCTAGAGTGTTGAGCCTTGCATATGTTGCGATGCAAGTAGGGTTGACACCAACCACCATGCTCTAAACATCTTGATTTTGTATATTACTTTAAATGAGATTCAATTTGAAATCCTTAGACACAATAAATTCAATACAGCATGCCAACTAAAAGTCCGTGGAATTATCACATAGAGAAACTATAATTTTAATTATCAGGATGAATTCATTCAATATTATGATCTTATTATGTTTTAGTTTAAAAAAAGTTACATAAATTTTAAAATTGATTAAAGTACTAATCTTAGAATTAAAAGAAAATTAGATCTAATGCATATATTCTATTTAATCAAGTTGTTCCTTATCATATAATTTTTTTTTATTTAGCCACTGTAATATTCTATTAATCAAGACTAGCTCTTAATGTAAAAGATTAATCAGTTCTTCTTATATTATGTATCAGGACATGCTAATATTTTGGAGAATCCAATATTTCTCAAAGCAAATTAGATTTTAATATGTTTGTTTTTTTAACGTCAAAACATGTAAGTAACAATTAACAAGGTATTAAAAAGTTGAATTTATTAAAAATGAACTAAAAAGGAAAGTAATAACTTATTTTTTATTAAAAAAATGGTTATTCATTAATGTAATTTCTGTCATTTTTAATTAGTTTTTAATCATTAAAAATATTTAATGTCAATTAATATTTTACGGTGAAAATTATTTTAACCTCTAAATTTTGATAAATGACTAAATTTTAAATCATGTTTCCAAAAATGATCAAATGAACCTTGTCGATGCAAAATAATGGTCGACCAAGGTTCGTCTTGGCTCAAGCCTACAGTTCACACACAACAAAGCAGATGAAGAAGATGAGAGGCAGAGAGGAAGAAAGAAAAACAAGATTTTACATGGTTTAGTCAAGAATAGGCCTACGTTCACGGTGCCGTCTCCAGTGAGGAGAGGTAGTCACTGTGACTATGAGTTTTTCTAGTCACAACGAGAGAGAGAGAAATGAGATAATGAGAGACCAAACCCCCCTTTCCTCCTCCCCCCCAAATGATTTTGCTCTTATTTATAGAGTGAGGGAGGTGTTGTAATACAAGCGCCCCGCCCTCACTACCGCCCCCACCCCCCAATGATTTTGCTTATATTTATAGAGAGGGAGAGGTGTTACAGTTGTAATATAAGTGGGAAAACATTCAATGTTGTTAACGTCAGAAAATGGTTTCCTTAGTCAACGAGGTTGTTTTCGGGCCCAAACTCCAGTTTCGTACGGACAACGGAATGCATACAAAGTAATAAGGACGAGGAAAGGAGACACAAAGGATTTTTAGAGTGGTTCGGCCCAAATAGATGCCTACGTCAACTGTTCACTCTCTCACTATTTTGATAAAGTAAAGACACTCAAAATCTTTTGATCCCTTTTACAATGAAAGTCCTCCCTTTTTTTATAGAGAAATGGGAGGAGCTACAATAAAAAGAATAAGACAAAGGTATATAGTTGACTACAGTTATAATGATGGTCAGCATTTAATGCGTCGGGATCTCAATTAATACGGCTGACAGCGCATTAAATACGGTCGAAAATTTATTTAATGCAGTCGAATCCATCGCATCTGAGGTCTGTTCAAGGGAGATTTCTGGTAACTAGCTCGGATATGTCATGATGGGCTATCGAGATCTTGATCACAGCTTCTGGTGGATATAGCGTGCATGGCACGTCTTGGAACTGTACTCTGCATGGCACTTTTGACTTTTGTTGAATCGGGACTCTTAGGAGCGAGGCGGGGATGGATCTTCCAGCAGACGAAATACCAAGCCAGTTAGGAGAATAAATAAGTCTCTGACAGGTCTGGCTACTTGGAGAATCGAGGAGGTGGATTACGAGTCAACATGTTCGCAGCTGGTCGTGACAGTGAGGCGGGCAATATCGCGAGTGAAGAAGCCGGTATCCGGCCACGCTCAGAGATTAGCAATTAGTTTAGCCATATCATCTTGGGCGAGGAGGACCTGTTGAACGTTTCTGATGGATGGTTCCTCTTGACGGATATCTTGCACGGACAAAATCGACGAATAGGCAGGCGGTCAATCATGGCGGATAATCAGGCGAGCAGGCTTAACAGACATGACCAGCGGTCAGCGGTCAGTCTGAGCGATGAGAGCCAGCGATCAGCGATCAGGACCGGTGGTCAAACTGAAAGAACAAAACTGATGGAAGGACTGACGGTCAGAATGACGGATGGAGGCAGCGGTCAGAGCTAGCGCTCAGAATCGACACCTGCGGTCAGGATTCAACAGTCAGGCTGAGCGTAGACGATCAGCGGTCGCAACGAGCGATCACAAATAGGCCCTTCGTCAGGAAGGAGGATTGGGAGAGGCGACGGATTATTGGGCCTTCTAGCCACTGGACCTGCACTGTAGATCTTTCTAGGCCTGATTATTCTGATCGCTAAATTATCCATAACAAATGCTAATTATATATTTGTCAAAGTCTTATGCCATAAGTATGGGTTTTTGACACCGACCCATACTTAGTGGTTGAGAAAGTCAAACTGACACTGATATGGAAAAGCTGACCGTACATGTCACGCCACTACACGAGTTGGTTCCGCTCTGGACGAGTTGGAGCTTGTTAGGTGCTATGTAGCTAGCGACCTGATCTCAGCGAGCTGTGCTGAAGGCTCTTACGATAATGAGCTGGTCGCTAGTAGAATTGAAGAGTGCAATGATTGACTGAGATCACTGTTTGTTTAGTTTGCCGGATTACTTCAGTTAGCTGATACTGATGCTGAACTTTTGTCCACTAGGCCAGTTTTAGTGGGCTTTTGGGCTTTTACCAGTCAATTTGGTATAGCTTAAAAATATATACAACAAATCTTAACTTTTCGAAAAAATATCAAATTAGTCATTCACGTCAATTAACTGAAGGTCAAACTTAACGAAAAACATGAATAGACTTGTTTGCCCTTGGACTCAATGTATAAATGGTAGGTTTTATTTGTAAATTTGTTGTGCATATATGATTATGTTTTAGTTATAAATTTGTTATACATATATGGTTATATTAAATAAATTTTTTCAAGTTTTTTGTAAAGTTTGATCGTTAGTTGACTTACGAAAATAATTAATTTAATATTTTTTTCCAAAAGTGATAGATCATTTGATTTTTTTCAAAATATATTTAAAAATTTAATAATTTCTCAAAATTTAGGGACTAAAATAATTTTTATTCAATATTTTATACATAATATCTTGAAATATTTAAAGAGATTGAATAATGGTTAAAAATGACTCGAATCTCGTATACAATTAGAAATGAATAATTTATTTTGGACCGAAAATCAATATTTGCTTTTTTTTCCTTTTTACCCTTTTGCTTGTGTCCTTTTAGAAAGATATAGGTGGATTTGTTAAATATCAAATTTCGATAAAAAGAATTTTTAATAAAAAATATTTTGATAATTTTTATAATTACGGTTTATTATATTTTATTTTAATTTCAAATAATTAGGACTCTTAAAATTATAAAATTAACTCGAATTTGTAATAAACCAAACATTGTATAGTGAACTCAAAATGACTTTTCCGGGGAAGCGCTTTCGAGGAAATTGGAGAAGGCTATACTTCACAACAGAACGACAGAGTATACAAAATGGTCCAATCGAATAACATTACTTAACCGACTAACGGGCCGTACGGGCCCCACATTTCACACCAACCCCGATTCCTGAAGCAATTTGGAATCCAAACTTTGCAAATTCACCCCCATTGGCCACCTTCCCCCTACAATTCACTGTACGAAGATACTCTCTCTCTCCAAAATCACGCCCCAGCATTTCCCACCCTTGATCCGAAATTGGTCGCATCCTGACCGTCGATGCCTGTTTTTCCACGCTGACGTGTACGAGACAGCTGCAAATCAAATCAAACGAAATTAAAACAGAAAAGAAAGGCATCACCCGCCATTCTCTATAAATGCACTCAACTGCCATTCAAAGGCACCACCAACACCATCATCAGCTCTACCTCTCCCAACAAACACTTATTATTGTGGTCTTCGTTTTGGTTTTACCACGACCATGACGCGCCTCGTCGCAGCCTTGCTGCTCACGTTACTCGCTGTCTTTCCCGGAACCGCCTTTGGAGGCCGAGATATCTCCTCCGATGACTTCCTCCGATTGCCGTCCGAGGCGGCCAGGTTCTTCCGCTCAGGTTCCGCCACAGACGACGACAACGATGACACCGTTGGCACCAGATGGGCCGTCCTGATTGCTGGATCTAATGGATACTGGAATTACAGGCATCAGGTGGTCAACTCTCTCCAACTTTTTCGTTAAATGTTTTTATTTGGATTTCTTGGAATCATCGGCCTCTGTTGATTTATTATTATTATTATTTATTTTTAATAATTGATTTATTTTTTTTTTTTGTTTTTTGTTTTTATTTCAGGTGAAAGTTTGTTAATTTTGTAACGCTTTCACGTAAAAACCTGAACTTAAATTCTGTTGTTTGGGTGTATTAGCTTGTTTGAGATATCAAAATATGTTGAGATTATTTGCATTTGATTTTTAGAGGTTATATGGTACTAATTTAGTGTTTGTATTATAGATTTTGACTATGTTTAGTTTTATGGAATTTAATTTGGCAGCTGTTTCAACTTATTGGATTTAATCCTTATTTTAAGGTCTTTTCAGTCTGTAAATTCTTATTAATTGTTTTGTGAATTCTTTTGGGTGTAAGCTTTAGGTTAAAGATTAATGAATTTTTTTTTTTTTAAAAAAAAAGAGCCTAGGTGCGCGCATCCTTTTTCAGCTACTTCAACAGTGGCAGCTGTCACATATCTCAAAACCAAAATTAAAGCTTGTGGGGTATAGTTTCTACTTGGTGGTTCAATTCATCACTGCACAATTGTTTGTGTCCTATCAAAATTAATTTTCATTTTTTATTCATTTTATATATATACAAGGACACATATAACATTTTTTAACATAATCTAATTTTTATTTACACTTAGGCTTTTGAAGATGACAAAAAACTAAGAATTTTCGGTCTCTTTATTGTGTTCCATATTGCTATGCTCATAGCATGTCTTTGGTTGGGTTGAGTGTTTTCTTTAAGTTCCAAGTAACTTCAAATTTCAGATATAGAAATTTCAAATTGGTTACAGGTCCTTTTGTCATGTCACTTAATGGGGTTTAGGCACTTTGCCTCTTGTGGTTTTTCTTATGAGACTATGTTCCTAATATTTTGAAAAAGAGATAGAAATCGCTAGAAATAAAGTAAATGGAACTCAAAACATAAATTGTCTAATGTTTAGAAATAAAATTTTGACACAGAAAACTGTTGAGTTATAGAGGGCATTATTATCCATACTCAAGCTATGGAGAAGTTTTTATTTTTCTTTTTGGTGTTTTATACTCTTTCTAGCAATTTAACTATCAGGAGGGTGTCTCCAATCCAAGGATTATTGTTGGGCCTGCAACTTTAATAGTCAAGAAACTCAGAATATAATATCCAATACCTGGTCCTCTACATGATGAGAGAAGGAAGCACCAACGGACAATAATAAACAGAAAAGGCATATGATGCCCGAACAATTATCTCTTGGCATGGGATGAGTTACTCAATTCATCAGCGTGGCATCTTCTGTTTTTGTATCTCCTTTGTGTTATTGGAATCTAGTGAATCTTTCACAATAAATAAATTGTACAACTTAAATTTTAGTTGTGTGTACACAGTATTGTTGTTTGAGTCACAGAGGATTAAGAATTGCATCTTGTATAAAATAAGTGGGTTGTGATGTTCCCACCTTTTTTATTAGAAATGATTGTGGTGGAGGGACTCAAGGTTAATACTTGTCTGAAAGGATTGTAACCATGTGTCAAGTCAACCTTAATTGTTTTTGTCATGAATTTGTTGTTAACTTTGTATAAAATTGTATAAACACTGGCTTTTTCTAGTTAGTTGTTATACTTTTATTGTCTATTGATGTGTCAAAGGGCCTTTGATTTCTTGTATTTCAGGCTGATGTTTGTCATGCCTATCAACTATTGAGGAAAGGTGGGCTGAAGGAGGAAAATATAATTGTTTTCATGTATGATGACATTGCTACTAATGAGGAGAACCCTAGGCCTGGAATCATCATTAACAGCCCGCATGGCAGTGATGTCTATAAAGGAGTACCAAAGGTCTGTTTACTTCAGGTGTGAACTTACTGAACATATCTTAATTGTTTCTCTTCATGTGATCGATATTTTATGGCAGGATTATACTGGGGAAGACGTTAACGTTGGAAACTTCTTGGCTGCTATCCTTGGCAACAAAACTGCCCTTACAGGAGGCAGCGGAAAGGTTGTGGACAGTGGTCCCAACGACCATATCTTCATTTACTACACAGATCATGGGGGCCCTGGGGTGCTTGGTTAGTGGCTAATAACTTGCTTATAATTTGTTATTTTGTGCTCTGCTCTCTCTCTTTTCTCGTGTGTGTGTGTGTATGTGTGTGCTTGTGTGTGTGTGTGTGTGTGTTTAATTGTTGTTTGGAGAGATAAGCTGGATTGCCTGTTTTATTCTGTTACTTATTGTGGTCCTGCACTCCTTAAGTCAGTAGTCACTGCTCATCTCATAATTTTTATCTTTATTTTTTTTGAGCTATCAGCAAAGAGGCTTTTTAAGGCAGTAGTCTGGCATAATTTTAAGATTCCAAACCTTTTTTTTTTTTTTGGCCCTTTGTCTTTTGGCTGTCAATTGAAATTACATGATATACACCCATAAGCGCTAAGTTCTGTTTCATAATAATATAATTTTCGGTCGAGACTCAAAGCAGGATTATGGTAGTACTCACTTTAATCTTGTTTGAAGTCTTGTAGCCTTGGAATTGTCTAGTTGGGCAAACCTCATTTAAATAAATACAATTTTGCCCTTGCAATTTGTCTTTCAAACAGTCACCTTATATTTGATTTGTTAGGAAGACGCTTTTTGATGGGAAACTAAATATATTTGATAGAGAGATACTACCTCAATAAATTCAAAGTGCTATGTGCTGTTTTATTAGTCTTTTATATTGTATTTGAAGGGAGAATAGATGTGTGATTCTGAATCACTAAATTGACTTGTTATTTTCTAAATTGCAATCAATATCAGGTATGCCCACCAGTTCATACCTGTATGCAGATGAACTGAATGATGCTTTAAAGAAGAAGCATGCCTCTGGAACCTACAAGAACTTGGTAAGTTTTTTGTTAACTGCCACTTACCATGTGTTATTACAGTCTCGGCAAAACTGAAATTTATGTTAAATTAAATCTATAATACTGCAGGTATTTTATCTTGAAGCCTGTGAATCTGGAAGTATCTTTGAGGGTCTACTTCCAGAGGGATTAAATATCTTTGCTACCACAGCATCAAATGCAGAGGAGAGCAGTTGGGGGACTTATTGCCCTGGGGAGACTCCTAGTCCTCCCCCAGAGTACGAAACTTGTTTGGGTGACTTGTATAGTGTCGCTTGGATGGAGGACAGGTATAACAATTTATAATCAATTTGGTGACTTGTACAGTGTTATATTTAGAATTTTAGAGGTTGTCTATGTACAGTGTTCTAATTGTTTGTGTTATTGTAATATGTTGAATTTTATACAGTGACATACACAACTTGAGGACAGAAACTCTGCACCAGCAGTATGAACTGGTAAGAGCCCATAGCTAACTGTATCATTTTGTAGATGTTCATTTTGGAAGTTGGCTTAAGTTGCTGACAGCATTTGAATGCTGTTTTGGCATTTTCAGGTTAAAAGAAGAACAGCAAATGACAACTTTGGCATGGGTTCTCATGTCATGCAATACGGTGATATTGGACTTAGCAAGGAGAACCTTTTCTCATACATAGGTACAAATCCTGCTAATGATAACTACACTTTTGTGGATGAGAATTCGTTGAGGCTGCCATCAAAGGCTATTAACCAGCGTGATGCTGATCTCGTCCATTTCTGGGATAAGGTTTGTATCCCACCAGTTCATAACTCCTTAAATGAGTGTTGCTTTTCCTTAAATTTTTATGATCCCTGATTTTGAGATTGGATTACTGATCCTATGGCATGCTCAAGCTTTGAATTTTGTTATTTGTTTTAAAGGTGTGTAAATAAGATGGGGTTCTTAATATGGATTAAGTTGAAAGTTTAAAAGAGAGATTGATAATGCATGAGCAGATAGGGATAATTTCATTTAATGCTTGATATACTATTGTAATAGCATATTATCAGGAATTTTTGGAACTGTTTCTTGGATCTGTCTTTCTCTGAATAGCAATGCGGAGGTCCAACTGATAAATTATATATGGAGCAATGTAAAGTGTGCAGATTGGAAATAAAGTTGGTAAACAGAGAACTTAATGGTTTGAATCTTATACATTAGCTGGCAACGGGAAAGTCAGAGTGCCTTGAGTAGATTACTGAGAGATAAAATAGAAGTTCTAGGTTTTCATGTTAAACATTTTTGTCTTAAAAATCGTAATTTCTCTTCATTGATTTGGAAACCTCATGCTATTGTAAATGTGAGGAGACCTAAGTTACAAAGTACTGACAGATTGTATGGTAATGGTCATTCTTTTTGACTTGCGATCCTCTAACTTCAACTACTCTTTGTATTTACAGTACCGCAAGGCCCCTGAGGGCTCTACCAGGAAGGTTGAAGCTCAAAAGCAGTTTGTTGAAGCAATGTCTCACAGAATGCATCTAGACAACAGTATAAAACTTGTCGGGAAGCTATTATTCGGAATTGAAAAAGGTTCAGAAGTTATGAACATTGTTCGACCTGCTGGGAAACCACTTGTTGATGACTGGGACTGCCTTAAATCACTGGTAACAATATCATTAATAGCACATATTAAGAAAAATAGCATCTCCTTTTAAAATGTAACCAGGATCTTTTCTGGCTGTTTTGATATCTGAGAAGTTATATACTCTATGCAGGTGAGGACCTTTGAGCAGCATTGCGGACCCCTATCCCAATATGGAATGAAACATATGCGGTCAATTGCCAACATATGCAATGCAGGAATTCAGAAGGATAAAATGGCAGAGGCGTCTGCCCAAGCTTGTGTTGGCGTCCCCTCAGGTCCCTGGAGCTCTCTTCAGAAGGGGTTCAGTGCATAAATGAAACTCGTCACAAGAGGTTCAGTGCATAAATGAAACTGAACTGTGGAGAATATCTTGCCTCCTGTTATTTGTCACCATGGTCGCCTGTAATAGATTATATATAATTGGTTGTACTTCAATTGTCCTGTGATTGCTTGTGTAAATATATCATAGGGCTACATCATTGCGATCTTGGTTTAGAGTACATTTTCCAAATGTCAACATGTAATATATTTGTTTTTCATTTGGAACCTAGCAAGCTAGCAGCTGATAATTGGTATCAATATTTGGTTACCAACTTGTTTTCACAAATATAAAAGTTGTTGATCTTGAATCCTTATATCAAAGCCATCTTGAGGCATAAAACCCAATAGCATCATTCCCAAGTGTGATCCTGCTGAAGCCCAAAGTGGAAAATACGTCCACATCAGATTCCAAGTGAATCCAAGAGAGCTTACTTGTAGATACAAATATAAAAATGCAATTAGGAGTGAAGACTGCTGAGAACCAGTGCCTTCTGCACATGATATGCTTCTAGTATTTTTTTTAGGAAATTCCCCTCATAATTTGAGTTTGTTTTTACAGATTAGAATTATAAGCAAATGTGCTGTAACATATAAATATATAGATATCATTGTGGAATTGTGGGTTATTTTTATATTAAATTTTAATCTACTAATCATCTGACTGTTGAATTGTTTGCAAAGTTGAAGTACCCAGTTGTATATGTATGAGGAATTGTGGGTTAATCTGTATGCTACATGTAGTCTTTATATTGGGTACAGGTATATAGGCATCCAACTCCTGTCTCTTTGTGTCCCTTTATTGCATTACAGTCTAATGTAAAGTCTGTTATTATTTTGTTACATTATTTTTCATCTTAGATATATGGTAGTACAGTATATGAATAATTAGACGTACAAACAGTTGCTCTTTATTTTCTTTTCTTTTTTTTTTTAAATGCCATCTTTGTTTGTGGATACTTAAATATAAGATATTATTAATGCTACATAATGGCCTGTACAATTAAATTATAGTAAACAGTGAATTTGCTTGTTATTTTCTTGTGTTTGATTATTCTCGGCTTTTACCTTGAATACAAGTTACTTGATGTCAAAAAAATCCATCGATGTCCAACAGGTTATATGTTTATAACTCGTTATGTATATTTAATGCCTCCAGTTAAGGTTCGTAATACTGTCTGTAGTATTTTCGGTTTTTCTAGACTTCTATATTTCGATGAAAAATAGTTTTTGAGAGAATACATGCCAATCAATTCCATGCTGATGCACTCCACCAATCACCATCATCCAATATGGTTTAATAACAAAGGAACGCACATTCAAATTGTAATGTCCATGAGTTAAGTCGTCCCCACCTGGGATGATATTTAAAAATCTGATAATATCTTAAGTTCAAAGTGAATTTTTCTCAAATAAAAAACACTTCTAAGGGTGAGAAAATATAAAGCATGCCGTTAGTTAGAAAATGTCATACAATCAAATGACAGTAAAGGGTATCAGAATATATATACATATATATACATAACTCTCCAACAACTTTTCTTTTCTAAAAAAAAAAAAAAATTAAATCTGCACCATTAATTGGTTTTCAATCCAATTGTTAACAAATTATGTCATATAAATACGTAGGAGCAAGATCGGATGACACAAGTTTTGACAAAATTTGTTGACCATTGGATTATAAAAATTTTAATAACTTAGATCTACTCACACATTTATACACAACTTAATTTTAAATGCTATATAAATGTGTTTGCTCATATCTTTCTTCATCATTAATTATATCATATCTCATATCTTCTCTCTTTTATTAATTACAACTTAATTTTACAACTCTATATTAATATATTTCTTTCCTCTCCGTTCATTATTATATTATTTCTTTTATCTCTCTAATTAATATTATTTATATATATTTTTAAAACTTCTCCAACTTATATTAAATACCAATCAATTAATATTATTTTCACTCATTAAAATTCTTTGCATTTATTTATTTATTTTTAAATTATGTTATTTTTAAATATATATACATTTAATAGTATCTCAAAAAAGATTTACATATATATATAATTTTTTTTTTGTGCATAGTCCATAAAGTACCCACAAAAAATTATTATTTTTTCTCCTCTTCATTGTTCATAAACGCATAAAGAAAGAGAAAAAGAAAAATAATTTTTTTTTTAATATATCTCTTTTCTATTCTTATCATCCATCACACAAAATTAAAAAATTATAAATCAAATTTTCATTTAATCTTTTCTCTCCATTCAGTTAATCAAATCATACAAATAATATATTAATTTCAAGGTTTCAATACAACCGTTCAAATAAATTTCATATTACATATATTTAAACAAACATATAGATTATAATAGTTCAAAATTAAAAATCAATTAAAAAAAATCTTATTTTGGGTACAAATATGATGTCTAGTAAAAAAGATAAAAATAATATAATTTGTATTTATATAATTTAAAAATGAATAAAAGAAAATATGTAAAATCATTAATTGGATGAGAAGAATATTAATTAATGACTTATTAATTTAATATTAATGGGAGAGATGAGACATAATGTAATTAATATCAAATAAATAAATGAGAAAATACGTTTATGTAGAGTATAAAATTAAGTTGAGTATAAATATATAAGTAAATCTAAATCATTGAAATCTTTATAATTTAATGATCAATAAATTATGTTAAAAAATTTGTGCCTTCCAATCTTATCTCATATATATATATATATATATATATATATATATATATATATAGGTAGATAGATAGATGGACTTTTGACACGATAAGGCGAGTACATAACCTAAGATGGGCGACGCAATGCTTTACATAGTACAACTGTACAAGTTGAAACATAAATTAGTTCAAATTTATAGAGAGTTGGTTGCCATCATTCTCATTATTTTTTTATTATTTATTTAACATTAAAAGCGAGATTTTCCTCATATTATGTCCAAATGTTCATCCAGAAGGGGGTTTCTGGGCGTCATATACGTGTTGGTCGTAGCCCAACATTGCACTGACTAGTCAATTCATTGTGTTTCATAGTGTTGTTGACTGACCATCATGACTCATGTATGGTATCAAGGGTTTGTTTGGTAGGTTGAATCCTTGTATTAGGAGTTTAAATATATATATATATATATATATATTGTTTAAGCTAATACAATAGGGAGATGGATAATGATGGTTATAATAATAAAAGAATAAATAAAAATAATATTAATAATGATTTATAATAATAATAGTACCAAAACTAATAATGAAAATTAAAATTTTTTAATAATAATAATAGTACCAAAACTAATAATAAAAGTTAAAATTTTTTAATAATAACACAAAATGAATTTCAAGAATACTACTAATGAATTTAGTAAAAATAGATATAATAATTTTAATAATAATGACTTTTAATTATCAATAATAATGATTATTGTAATACACTTTCACAATGATAACAGTTAACATAATAGTTATAAATTCATTTCTCTCTACGTATATATTTATTTATAGACACTCCTTATAGTGGAAGCCATTCAAACCCATGACATTACCAAATAAAATGAGTGTTTTTTGTACCGGACCTCATTGGGTGGTGGCGCCTAAATTCAATAATTCGAAATATAAATTTGACATTGTGTAGATAAAAATTTTAACACTTGAGATAAAAATAATACCATATGATGAATATAAAAATACCACTTCAAATATTATTTATACAAATTTACGTAAATTTAACCCTTGTTCTCCCAACAAAAATATTATAATTATCACAACTATGAAAGCAGAATTTTGAATCAAATACATTTTTGGGGGAGGTAAGGTTTTATTCAAAGACTGAAAAACCAATTATAAAAATTCCGAAATTCATTAAATTCTATAGGAGAGTTCTATTATCTTAATAAAATTCATTCAAGAAAAAAATGGCCAAAATTTATATTTATTAAGTTTCCATGAAATGATTACAAGCATGGTTTTTTTATTCGGTATTTACTTAATTAATTGAAACGGTGTTTTATATTTGTTTAATTACAAATTCAAAACATCATTTAGATTCACGAGTTTAATGTGTCAACCATCTCAACTTTTGTCGTCCTCTATATTTCATTTCATTTGATAAAGTTATTAAAATTTTCAAGTAAAATAAGATATTATTACAAATTTTATAGTTTAAAACATGAAAAGATATTGTTCTTCCTAATATAAGAAAAAAAAGAAAAATCCTTTATAGTACTAAGACTAATGTGAATTTTGAAACTACTCCCAAACTATAGAAACTAATTTTTTAGCATCATCCGTGTTTGTGAATTATAGTTTGCGGGAAAAGATAAAAACATAGCTCTCGTATGGATAACCACAAATAATCATTATTACTTTGTAAACTATGGGCATATTTGGTACACACAAATTTTGATGGGATTAGGATTAAAATTTTTTAATCCCATTAAATCCTATATTTGGAGAGGTTTAAGAGAGATTTAAAACTCAATCTTAACTCTTTTTTTCCCTGGTGAGAATTCACATTTCCAAATTAAATGGTGCAATTTGACTGGATCGAAATAGGAAACATGACTCGCACTCTCTCTCTCTCTTCTCGTTCTTTTTATTCCTCACACTCTTTCATCTGTCTCTATTTCTCTTAGTTTGTCTCATTCCTTTCTCCTCTTTCATTCATTGCGACGAACCTAGAAATAGCAGCAACTATTGTCACCTCAGTCGCAGTAGTAGTAGCAACTATCACCGCCGCAATAGTAATGGTAACCCACTTGGGTTCATTTGATGACAAACCTATAAGGGTTCATATGACAATGAACCCCACTTGATGACGATGAATCACCACCGTTTCGATTACAATGAATCCATCTAGGTTTATAATAGGCAATGATATGGTTTTTAAACCCAAATCCAAACATTTTTTTAATTTCTTTTTGCATTTATTTCTTGATAAATTTTGTGGTTTGACTGAGTTGATGTTTGATTGGTTTTGTGGTTTGTGGCTAATGTTGGTTTGATGAAGATAATGGTTGCTGTTGAATTGGATGTGGGTGAATCTGGATCTGGATGTTGAATTGGATGAATTGTGTAGAGATTAGATCTCCACCATCTATTCATCAGGATGGACGATAAAGATCCAATTTGGTGGATCTCTATTTTTTTTTCTAGATTTTTTTAAATATTTTTTAAATTAATTTTAAATATACAATAAAATATTTAGATTAATTTTATTTCAATTCAATCTTAAGTTATACCAGCCACAATATAATAATATAACTTAAGTTCTACCAAGTATAAGATAATAATTTTGTTAATTCAATTCAATCAAATTAAATCACAATCCCTTCCAGTTTCATTCTCATTTTAAATTTCAATCCCTTCTAATTTTATTCTTATTTATAATCTCAATCTTACATGTCAAACGTAACTTAAAGGTGTGTTTGTTACAAGAGTTTGGATAAATTCTAATCTAATCTTTTGTTTAGTAGTTGGAGATTGAATTTATCCAAACTCATGTAACTATTTTATCCTACATTGGTGAGTTAAATTTATCCCACCAACGTAGAAGATTTATTTTTTGATTACTTTTTTTCCTTTTGATACATTAATTATATAAGACATTAAAATTATTTTTAGATATACTTTATTAAAAGATTAAAAAATATATTTAAATAATAATTATAAAAATAAATATTATTTTAAAAATTTAATTATAAAAAGTTAGACTTTACTTTTCAAAATAATATTAATATTTAGTTTCATTTTATAAAAATAATATAATACATAATAATTTTTTTTTCAATCTTATAATAGACTAAACAATTGTCAATACTATTTTTAATTTAATCTCATAAATATAAAACACATCACAATATTAATTTATTAAATCCTATCGAATCTAATCCCGTGTCCTGATTCTAAAAGAATTTACTTAAACAGTTTGGTGTTAATTTAAAAGCTTATATTAATTTTGTTACTATTTATTGAATTTTTTAATAAAAGAATAACAATAATTATTGAACCTGCACAAGATAAAACATATAAAATGCTTTCGGGTTCATTGTTGTCCGGACGATACGAAATTGTCCAGTTACTACGACGTCATGTTAGAATTAGTCGGGTTAAAAATAACCATGGTTGGTTCAATAACGTGACCAACTAACCCTAGTAAAACTATACCAGGTGCCACCGCACCGGCTCGCAAGGAAATCATTCACGTCAATAAAACAATAAAAATATTATAATTTATAAATAAAACGCAAAAATTTAAAAAACTTGAACCATCGTTACAGATTCCGTTAGGTCGACTAACGTCGTGAGCTGATGCATGATTGACACGGGCGCACAATAAATTCACAATGGACGGGACAGACGGTTCAAAGCAGGAGTGATCAGGGCCGTCTGATTTATGATTAGCGGTCAGGAATGCTCAGTGTAAAAGAGAGAGCAAGTTAGGGGGTATAAAACTGGTTTTTTGAATGGGAGAGAAAGCATTTCGTTTTATCAGCAGAAGGACAACACGAAGAAGAGGAGGAGGCGAAGAAGAAGAAGCTCTCTGTAGTTTTGTTTCTTCTTTTCACATACGAATTTTTCTTCACTTTCTTTCTCTTTCTCAGAAACTAAACAGAGGATTCTGGAAGAGAAGAGACGGGAATTCAATAATGGAATGTTGAGGATCTGAAGCTGGTACAGAGAGAGAGAGAGAGAAAGAGAGATAGAGGTAGGAAGAGAGGTGTGTAATTGAGGAGAGACTCTGGTTTTGTATTGTTTAAACATGATAAATTTATAAAAAATTGGCTGGTAAATAGTTTTATTGTTTTGGTTCTCTTTGTTTTGGTTTACAGATACATTTGACGGGTTTTCACGAGGTTGTTCGCAATCTGTACTGGATTTGGTTGGCTTCTCATTTCCCGATTGTGAAGATTGTGTTTGTTTGCATTGAATTTCACATAGTGCAGATCACATAGTCAAGTTTCTGTTCACGGGTCTGTAACGCGAAACACAGTTGATTTTATGGTAAACTTGTGCGATTTCTCTGAATTAATCATCTGGTTTTGTTCGAATTCTGTTTTTCAGATACATTTTCAAGAGATTAGAGCAGGTTTGAGAGAAGGAAGATTGGAATTCGCATGAGAGTCGAAGATTTCGAGGCCTTAAAATGTCATCATTTTGTTGAAAAACTGATACAGATTCGGTTTCCTTTCTACATACTAAAAGAATCGAGCGATTGGTGAAATTTCCGGCGGTGGTTGTATAGGAGGTAGGTAGTCGTCGTTTGATACAAAGATCAAAGAAAATCCAGTATGGTTTTTGTCAATCTAACTCCAGATTGGGTTTTTAAATCGTCTTCCATGTCTCCCGTTCTTTGTTTCTCTCTGTTTAGCTCCTCTGCCCTTTATATTTCTTGTTTTCTCTTTTGATATTTTGTAAACTCTGGTGTTCGAGTTAAGAGTTTTCAGGGCATTGGGTCGGATTGTAATCTCTGCTTTGTTTTACCTCCATCAACACCAAATTTCGGTTCCTGGAAAAAGAAAAACTCCACTGTCTCGACCTGTTCTTGATTCTTGATTATATATTTTTTTTATCTTATTTAATTTAAATTGATTTTCATTCCTGTGACTTTGAGCTTTGTCCAATCGGAAATGTTTTCGTATCTCTGTTTGTAATTGTGAATTTTTCTTCACTCTTCTCTTCGATTTTCCCTTTATGGCTAGCTCATAGATTTTTATCTACCAACTCTCTATTTGGTTGCCCAGTTAACTAAGCTAAAGGTAATCGATTGACGAGGTATTCATTGCTCTTTCTAGTCTCCACTCGCTCTCTCCGTCCTCATTTTCCTGTCAATAAAACATGGCGTTTGAGGAAATTCCCGCTTGTTCTACTCTCCTATATCTTCTATGCGTCACTCTGTAATGATTGCATCGATTGTTACTTGTTGGATTGAATTTTCTCATTCCAACTCAAGTATGTCACGATCATCATTTTCTGACCGTCTGATGCTCGTCTTCCACAATCTTCACCTTTCTTTTTGCTGCATTTCTAATTTTCCATAGAATTTGTGAGAGCCTTCCGATGTTATCATCTCTTCAGTCATCACCTTCTCTGTTATTTTTAAAATTATAATTTCATTTCAGTGGCGAGATACCTTTTGTTTAAATCGGGTGGAACTTGCCGGAAACTCATATCCAATTAGTCCTCTGCTTTTTCTTTTGTTTCCACTTTAATCGTGGAAGTTATCTTTAATATAGGAGTTAATTTTGATTTTAATTTTTAATTTAATTTGAATTTAATTTGATTTTTTTTTTGGGAATGAGACAGGTGTACAAAAAGGAGATGGATAAGGACCCGTTCAGGGGCAGTAATAATGGGATTGGGAACACGAGCAATTCTACTGGCAGAGAGAGAACCGGAGGGGATGCAAGTTTATTGAGAGCCACCTCCGACACCACGACCACGACCACGACCACGACCAACAACAACACGCGGCAAACGACATCTGAATTCGTCTTACAGTGGGGGAACCGGAAACGGCTCAGGTGCATGAAAGTCCAGGTCAAAGACGACTCGACCGGACCGGCCCACCGCACTACGGTTCGGGTCGTGAGAACCGACAAGGACCCGTCCAATCAGCCCAGCACCGCCACAACTAACAACAATAACAACACAAATCATCATGGAAATGGTTACTTCAATCTCCGTAAACGGCCTTCTACGTCACCGCCTCCGCCTCCGCCACCGCCACCTCAGCGCATTCTCAGGTACCAATACTACTTACTAATTCTTTTTTGTTTTTCCTTATTTTGTTTTGTCTGAAACGCGATGGGGCTGGCGCGTGTCAGTCACGGTCCGATGAGAGGGGTTGGTGTGAAACTGCGGATCGTTGTTTTCTGTGCTCTCTCTGATAATGGGTGGTGTTTGCGAGGAAATAGGAGTGTGTGTTATGGAGATATATGGATAATTGGATGGTTGCGCGTGGGCCCAGTACGCGCTTTGATCCAAATTATTATTTGGTGAAAACCATTATCCCTCTTCTTTTAAGCTCGTAATCCACATTGGCGCGGAAAAAGATCTGGATGTGCTATCATTTAATGGGTCCACGTTCACCGTATCTTATATTTTAATTTTTTTAACCATATACAGATTTGATTTACTGTATATCATTTTGAGCATGAGATAGTTTCTATCTTCTTCTAAATTAAGTGACGTCATGTCTACGTTATTTTTGGAAATTTATTTACTTGGTCCGTGTTCAATCATATGTGCCCTGTATGTCAAGCTTTTTTAGGCTTTATTTGGTATGATTGTTTTGTCTAGAGTTTTTGTAGATGAAGAGATGTGTGAGTATATAAATAGAGCTATAGTCAACGTAAGCTTATGGTGTCGATGTTTTCAGTGGCAGAAGTGATTATAAATTTCTTTTTAGGAATTTTAAATATTTTTATAGCAGATGATTATTGAGTTTTGATGTTCGAAAATATAAGGTAATTGTAATACCCAAAACGGAATTTTTTGTTTAGAATTAGGAAAACCACTTATTATATTGTACAGTCAAACAAATTTAAATTAGTTATCTTGTAAATATCGTAATTTTCTTCGTTTGATCATTTTGGAAGTGTGTTTGCTGCACTTGCATGTGTGGCCTGCTCATAGCATTTGCTATTATTATTAGATTACTCGGCAGCGTTAGTCGTGTGTTCATATTTGTGAGGTAAATATGTGAATAATAAGGTTTATGTAATTTTTATGGCTTATCCTGAACTAAATCTGTTCCCCAATAAGAGCCCTTGTGGTCATGATTCGTTTATGTGGTTATAAGTTGTTGATGGTTGGGATAGCGTATGCCTAGCTTGTATTGTATGATTGACATTTTATCTATTTCTGGTAGTGGAATGTACTGCTCCAGGAATGATAAGAATGCAGAGCTGGCTCCATCATGGACTCAGAGAAAGCTACACTTCTAGATTGGGTTTCCATATTTGGACCTTGACCAGTTAGTGATGGCAGTATATGGGTCTCATACATTTTAACATTTTCAGCCTCAAAAAACTTTGCAGTGGAGGTTAGTTGGATCTAATTGATTGCAAGATGAAAGTTCTAAACTTGCGTAAACGTGGGCTGAATATTTGTGAGGTTTATATTTGTCCACTCTCCAATTGGTCAGGTTGTTGCAAGTGTATGGTTTCAGAAGGAGAGCTTATGGTGAGTGCATGAGTGTGCTGTCTCTGTAGGCTTAATTGATTTTTAGGAACTTGGAGTCTTTGCTAGAGTTGGTTGCTCATAATATTTTTACTGATTAGATGTGAAGAAATTGTGGGAAACTAGAAGAAACCCTGTGAATTTGTGTGAATTATTGCACCTGGAACCGTGTGTATCTAGACGGTGTAATTGAGTACTGGAACTGAGACTAATTATGGTGTTGTTTAAAGAAGACGTATTTCCACCATTCACGTTTTATCTGTATTCCGTATCTGCATGTTGAATCATCAGAATACATTTCTAAGTTTTATTCACTTCTGCACTTAACGTATAATTCAGAGTGAAGATGGTGGAATTTGAGTCCTGCGTAGTTTGCTCATGACATTTTAATGATTTAATATTGAAACACTATCATAGGAGACATTCATTTAATGTGATACTTTGAATTTGTATGAAGCAATGCGTCATATATGTGTCATCTAGATGGGGTAGTTGAGTACTGAAACTGAGTAAATGGGGTATTGATTCAAGAAATCTGTGCTTACTATGCACTACTTTGAATAATAGCCTTCTTTGATTGATCTCATATGTTTCCATGTATTGATTTCATTTTACATTTCACGTGTAGCTTAATTGAAAAGACGGTAGACAACCATCTCAAGTGTGGCAAGTGAAATTCCTTGTCAATTTGCTGCCTGGCCTTTTCGTTTGTATATAGCTTGTCGAAAGTTGGCTTTGTTATGTTTTTTTTTTTTGAAATATTTAGCTTTGTTATGTTATTATTGATTTTTCTCTCTTATTATAGCGTATTCATTTGTGGTTACTCTTTTTTTATAGTTTTAATAATTTATATCAATTTTTTTTAACATGATGATTTATATCATTAGTTGACTGTTTTAAGTCCTTTGGTAGGAGACTAGTGGTCTATAAGAGATATCAGCTTCAATCAACCACTCTGCCAAAAGCCAAGTTGCCGTTTACCATTGACTTCTCTGATCAGCCTGTTGAGTGTACTGAAATTATCATCAGCTTAATTGTTCCTGATCGTGGCCGCATAATAACGGCTCCAATACGTCTTAAAATCCTGACACGATGGCTTTCCTTTGAAACATGGAATGAGCAGTTTCCAGCCACGTGTCCTTCTGCACCCAATATTCTATTACCATCGTATTTCCAGCCGTCGGATTTTAAATGCAATTTGGAATCTGGTCCGTTTTGTCTTTCATGCCATCCCAAATTTCAACACGTACCCTTTGCAGCCTTCAAAAAGCGGAAACTAATCCGACGGCTCAAAACCTCCCAAAAGCACCAGCTGTGCACGTTCGATCCAAAATAGAATCACAGTCCCCTCTCTGGGAGCCTCAATATCCGACTTTTATTTTTCCTCGAACAAAACACAAGCAAACACTTCCCCGTCTAAAATCGCAATCTCAAAGTCCCTTCAAAGAAGCCAAAACATATATATATAGATATATATATATTTAAAAAAAAACACACCAATCCACTCCATTTTCTAGGTCAGACTAGTCCAGATTCTAGCCAAGGTCATTTTGGTACTTACCCACTCCAAAAATTCACTTCAACATATCAGTCCTTTATTTATTTTTTTAACTTTCTGGAAACACTTTACTTGTTTTTATTGATTCCCTTGGTTTCTATTTTCGCATGTTATGTGCAATTATTTGATGTGTATTGTTGTATTGTGTTGTGTATTATTATTTCTAGGAACTCTGAGAATTCCAGTGCCATGAGAGGCCAGAGCAACGGTGGCGCCAGAGGTTTTGCTTCACCGGACAGGGGTGCCCACGATAAGAGAGGCACCCGTAACAATAACAATCATCACAACAGCAACAACCACCATCAAAACAACAACAATGATTACAACAAGTCAGGGGCATCATCGGAGACAGCGCACGATAGCAAGAAAGGTGGGTCGTCCTCGGCCAGCGGCGAGGCGGCGCCACCTGTTTGGCCACCGAAATTCGTGATTGCTTTGACCAACAAAGAGAAGGAAGAAGATTTCTTGGCCATTAAAGGGTCTAAACTGCCTCAAAGACCCAAAAAGAGAGCCAAGTTTATTCAACGAACTGTCAATGTAAGCTTTCTATTACCTTCCAACTTTTTATTTTCTTGATTATTGAACTCGTAATCACATAATAGAATTTAAGTTTGATTTTTAAAGTCATTCAGGCAATTTTTTTAATAGAACAAAATTTTGAAAGGACAATAATACATTGGAAAATTGACGTACAACATTTTAGAGCACATGGGTACAAGTGGTCTATAGCGGCCTGATTTTTTCGAGTAGAACATGGTTTTAAAAAACAAATGGTAGTAGTTGCGATAAAAATTTAGTTGTTGGGTCGGGTGTCTGAATTATGTGAAAATATGATATTTTTTTGTTATGATTTTTTTTTTCTTATTTTGGGTTAAAAAAAAAGGGGGTGAGACTAAAGTGACAAGTGAGATAGACATGTACACGTGTCAATGAAAGCGTGGATGAGCACCTAATTGTGACCTAAAGTTCGTTGGCCTCTCGCGGTGACCAAGTCCTGCTTTGGGTGCGGAAAGTGTAGATAATATTTTAGTGGTAGGACCACCTTATGCTGCCATGCTATGGACTCGACTGTTATGCCCTGTTTGTCAAGCCCCTTAACCTCTAGATCTGTTCTACTCAGCTGCGACTTTCACAACTTCTGGATCTATTGAATTCAGCTATAACTTGTAGGATGTGATATTTTGAGCGGACTATAAACATAATTATCTTATTTCATTTTTATATTACTGAATACCCAAACACAAAATAAAAAAATAATTATGTAGAGTTTTTATTCTTTTTTTTTTTTTTTTGAAAAATGTAGAGATTTTATTATGTTTTTCTAAATTTTATATTGTAGGTCATATTAACGTAAATTTTATGCTACACCGAAGAATTGATTGAACAATTCCTTTGATCTTTGGAGATCAAAGGTTTAAAATTTTCTAAAGCAGCAAGTGTGGGAGTTTCTTCTAGATTTAATACCCACCCACCCCAAAAAAACAAATGTAACGGTTTTTTTCTTTTTTCAAAATTTTCTCTTTATCTGTTTTTATCTCTCGTAAAAAAAAAATTGAAAGAGAAGGCAATATTGTCTACATTGGAAAAAACGGTGGAGTCAATATGGACGTGTTAGAGGAGCAGTGGTGTACGAGTTGGTGTAGGGTCCCACTCGAAAAGTGTTAACTTTTTCTTTAGGGAAGTAGTATTGTAATGTTAGACTGAGGTGGTGGGCTCTCTCGGACAACACGTGTAGGGTAGTGATTCAGTGGAGACCACTAGACGTATCGGCAGGGCAAGGTTTTGTTTTATGCACAAAGCCACAAACCGACAAAAAGGAGCAAGAGGAGAAATGCCCGCTATTGCCTTGTTGCCCATTATTACAGGGGCAATAGTGTAATATTGGCCATGATTTGTTCTCTCTTATTATAATAACGATAATTGTTATTATGGAGGTGGTTTCGTTCGTGGCTCTTTCCCAGCTTGGACCACTCTGGCAACTGGAGAGTCTAGAAAAAGGCACATAATTCAGATGATTGCTTTTGGAAGTATTTTCCATGGTTTTGATTAGGCCTTTCTTTTAAATTAATTCAAAGCACAAGATCCTTGGCACTTATTCGTTAAAGCAAAATATGCTACTTTATAATGATGCTTTTTTATTTTTTTGTTTGTTATGTCAAATCAAGATGCTTGTTTTTAATTAACCTTTTTTTCCGTCGTTAAATTGGATTTGTTTATGCAGCTGGTGAGCCCGGGGTCATGGTTATGCGATCTGACCCTTGAACGTTATGAAGTCAGGGAGAAGAAGATCTCCAAGAAGGTATTTAATTCTACTTACTCATTTGAATTTAATTTGTACACAATTCAATTCTGGATTCGGTCTTTTTATTTTATTTGTTTTTATTTAAGAGCCACATGTAAATTATATTTTTGTTTACATAGATAGAATTTTTTATGCATTGGTTGCATTGTACCCGCACACTCTATTCGTCATATGTGATATGACATTATTAGATGGGAGTGCATTAAAATTTTTTTGTGGTAATATATTTGTGGCTCATGATTGACGGGTTGTTGTGACTGTATGAGTGCCTACAGTGCATTGCATGATTGAGATGACCAAGTGTATAATGGTTTAATTATTATTAAAAATATATTTTTTTCTCATCTACAAATTTAAGAGTGATCTATATGTATTAATAGAAGTTTAATATCTATATTTATGTTGAAATTATGCAGAGACCAAGAGGATTAAAGGCAATGGGAAACATGGACTCAGATTCAGAGTAAGAGACTTCCCATGGAAGAAGTAAAGATAATGTTGACAAAGAGTTGTTTCAAGCAGTTTGCATTGTTGTTGAGGATATGATAAATGTTGGAACTGTGTAAATTGTCAGCTTTCACACTTGAAGAAAATCAAAGGATAAAATTTCAGTCTCCTCTAAGCCCCTTTATGTTCCGCCTTTGTTAAAAATGTTTTTGTTTTTCGTCGAATGGGCTGGTCCTTGAGTCACAACTCACAACCTAGAAAGAAACACCCATCCAATTATAAAAGTAGATGAGTTTGCTTCCAAGCAAAGCAATGGCAGTTGAACGCTAAGAAAAGTAGTTGAGGTTGAGATTTCGTAAGCTCATTAATCATGTTAACTGCTTTATATCTTTTCCTTGTAAATTATTTAAAGCTGCCTTTCTAAAGCTTTCTGAGAAATTTTGGTTTGACATCTGTTCAACAATATCTGTACTCAAACCTCTCTTGACAACTTGGATGACTACTCAATAATGAAACCAATGCCGACCATATCTCTTAATAAAGATTATGAAAACGGGGTTCCTTGGCAACTTGAAACTCTCATCCCTGCTACCAAACCGAAAAAATAGAAGGGTTTTTTGGCGGAGAAAAAAAAAAAAGAAGTAAATAAAAAGATCCTTTTGCAACTTAGAACTCTCATTCCTGCGACCAAAATAGGAAAAAGAGAAGGAAATCAGAACCGGCTTAATGGTTAGTTTGTAGTCTCGTACATGGATTAGTTAATTGCATGAATTTGGACTGAACTGTTTGACCGGAGCATGACATTGAAAAATCAATGTGATGGTCTTACTTATTTAATGCTGCTGTGCTGAGTTAAATCAAACCCACCAAGGCAGACAGATAAAAAGCAAAAGCTCCCTTGCCTTTTCATTCTTCTTTTCACGATATTTTTCCTTTATTTTCTTTTTACCCCCTTTTTTTTTTTTTTCCGGTTTCCAACTTAATATTATATTTAATTAATTATTTCAAAATTTTAGTTAATATATTTATTAAATATTTCTAAAATATATATTTTTAAATTATTTATAAAATAAATATTATTTTCTTTAAAATTGATTTTATATAATTCTATTTATTTGTAGAATACAATTTAATATTTTATATTATTTTTCAAATTTATCTAAATACTTTTAGTATATGATATATTTATTTTATTTAAAATTATTTTAATATGTTTATAAAATTATTTTAATATTAGTTAAAAAAATTTATTTCAAACTAAAATTAATTGAATATAGATTTATTTATTTTTAAAAATAATTTAATTATTTAAAATTAATTTTATCCGATGTCATATTGCACTAAACATATTACAACACCAATTTATCTAATTTCATTTACACTAAACAGATTACAGTATTAATTAATTCAATCAAATCCAATAAAAATAGTGTAATATAATCTCGCATGCCAAATGAGATTAAAATGTTATTATAATCATAAAATTTATTCTTCTTTATATGCCAATAATATCGAGGAAACTGATTTTTAGACCTTTTGTAACCATTTAAACCATACTCTTTAGAGATTAAATATGTTATTAATAGGTTCAAAACGGGAAAATACCTTTAAATAGTCATTCCCATCCACTACGTTTATTGGAGTTAATGTATTATGTGCGTCACTGAATGATAATCAAAATTAAAACTTAAAGAGCCAATGCAATTAGTACAAGCGTCATTGACACTTAAAACTGCTTTGAACTTCACGGCTCTTAATTAAATTATCCGCTCAACTTCGAAGGGCACATCAACCTTCTACGAATGTACAAATTTCTTCCTCATTTGGTAATCATCACACTATTCATCAAAATTGACTGCATAGCGTGGCGAGTTTGGATTTGTTTAGCGCCAATAAAACAATAATGTTTTGACGTGAGGTAAGGTCCACGCACCATATAGGATGTAGCCTGGAGGCATATAAATTATTCGTATGAGCTAAGCAAAGAAAAAATACTACAAGTCTTCAAGCGACAAGTGGTGAGAAAATAATAATAATACAACTAACAAGGCGTCAAAAATGTGCTCATGATCTAGTTTAAAAATTGACCATCTACATTAGTATTCTCAATGTGTCACTTCCTCAACGCACAAACCAAATTATTGTGAATTGAAGGTTTGAGAGGTTCTAGAGACTTCAATGGCTTAGATAAGTAATAACACTGAATTCCTAATGTGACTCAACCAATAATCTTGTTCATTTTCCACCTTTAACCATGTACTAGTACAAGTGATGAGATCAAATTTTCGTCAAAAAGTATTTGTTGTTTATGTGTGTTTTCTATAAAGTACTGCCTTTCGATTATAATTTATATTATAAAAATAAAATTTTTACTCTTTCAGCGTCAATTTTTTTTTAATAAATTATCTTGTTTATTTTATTGAATGTGAAGATGACCATATCATTTGCCAAAAACAATTAATGTAAAAGCCACAAAATTTCACGCGACAAATTTTTTTGAACTATTCCTCGGTCCAGAACAGAGAGACAAATATCCTGCCGTGTTAAGAATTATTATTATATTTTGCACAGACAGTTGAAACAAATAATTCACTGCAAGGAATTGAAAAAAAGCGAGCATTATTCGAGCCAGTCACGTGAATGGCAGATATGCTCCTTTCTCATATAATCTCACATGCACATCCACACTTCCACTCGCGCACACCCCACCACTAATACAATAATATTGATATTAAATCCATCACATTTCGTGGTGGTGGATAATTGGCTCGACTTTATTTATTAGAGCTGACGAATAACATTCCACTTCAATTTTTGGAATAACATTGTTTAATAATTTATATAATGAACTGGTTAATAATTATTCCACTTCAATTTTTGTAACATTGTTTAATAATTTATATAATGAACTGATTAATAATTAATCTAACATTTTGATTTTTAAGTCTCAAATATGAAATATAATCATGTACTCAAAAAAAAAAAATGAAATATAGTTTGGAACCAAACAGTAGGCAGACAATAAAACAAATAATTGATAAATAAAATACCAGTACTATATAGAATGAACCACAAAAAAATAAATACAACAATAATAAGGAATCCCTTATCATATACTGATATAATCGTCAACAAACCATAAACCAAAACATACCAGTCTCATATATATATGTATATATATATATATATATATATATAGTCACTCACTAACAAATCCTAGATCCAGCGCTCCTAGAACCTCATGACCCTAACAGACCAGAGAAAAAAGCCAACCTACACGAAATCAGCTAATGCAACCCAAGAATATAGTGACTGGCCTTCAGATCCTGAGAGCAGAGCCGAACAGAAGAGAAACCACGAGAGCGACTCCAGCAGCGCCGACTGGGAGAGCTAGAGAGCCGGCTCCGGCGGCGGGCGCCGGCGCTGGGGCAAGTGTCTCTTGAGCGGCGCCGAAGACGGCCATGGCGGCGATGACAGCGGCCATCACGAGAGCGACAGAGGAAGAAGCCTTGCATAGAGCCATTTCGGTGAGTGAAAGTGGCAGAGAGAGAGAATCTCTGTTTGGGCTTTTGAGCGAAAAAATGAAAATATTAGAGCCGGAGATCCCTCTGTGTGTAATAAGTTTGTTTTGGAGACAGCGAAGAGGAATTGTGGGTATGTATTTATAGCAAGGAGAAAAAAAAATAAGAGAGAGAGAACTTCGGGCAGGTCATTTGAACGGGCAGCAGTTTGCCCGGATTTTCCAGTCTGTCTTCTGTTGGTTTTATTTGACAGCTGGGTTTTTTTATTTATTTATTTTTTACTGCAGGCCCCACTGTTTTCAAACTTCACACAAATTTTGTTCTCCCAATTTACCAAAACGTTACCGTTTTTGTATTGGAAGATTAGAATTACCACTCCTTTTTGACCTTGGAAGAATTGATTCCGGGTTCCGTTGATCAAAAGTGGACAAGTTGACGCGTGTTCACCGATTAATTACACCCGAGAAAACGAAAGAATGTTGAAAGTTTTGTGATATTAATGATTAATAATAGAGCGTTTTCCGAAATTGTGGAATCAAATGGGGCGATTGTCACGGCGATCTGAGTTGGGTCGAGCGAGTGCGGGTCCACAGACACGCACATGGGATACGTTTTTTTTGACCAATAGTGAGACGCCTCGTGGAGAGGACGAAAGCGACAGGTCATTTTTTTGAATTTTGAATGTCTAAACAGTACGATTTGGACACGTGTGGAGTAGTGATGTTTCGTTGGGTGGTCCTGTTGTTGATATTAACGGGTTTCCAGAACTTTCTTTTAGTGTATGTGTTTATAATTGACAAATGACACAAATTGATTGTTTATTCGTCTAAGCTACGATATGTATTTCTTAACAAAAGGGGTTGCGGTTGATATTTAATTTGCAAGTAATTTTGGGTAATACAATGCTTAATTGGTAAATGAGTCGGATCTACGTGACTAAATGCACGATTAATTTTCTTTTTCTTTTTGTGCGTTATTTTAATCTTTACAATTTCTTTTTGTGTGTTATTTAAATCTTTACATCGAATATAATAATATTTTAACTAATGGATTTGTATGTCTAGCTGATGGTTTTGTTTAGGACCTTACACTAGCTAGCTGGACCCTGCTGATGTATGAGTAGCGTAAATTAATTATTATGATGTATCGTCGTTTAGTTTGAAATGTTTTCTATGTAATTTAAATATAATCACCCTGATTTGAAGATTTTTTAAAACATTATTTTTAAAATATATATTAATCATGCAACGGCAATGAAGAAACCACACTTAAAAGAATGGAAATCTACATGAGCAAGCAACCATAATAATTCTATTCTGGTCAAGAAGACTTGAAAACACAAAATGCTTGAGGGAATAATAAGAAATTTATAGCTTTTAGAAGGATTTTAGTGAAATTTAGCGTAAGAGTTTGTTAGAAGAGTTAAAAATCTGTTTAACATCATATTACTTGCAAACAATTATATATAAAAGGTGGGAAGTACTTGTCATGCCAGCATGAATTCCAAGATGAGTCTGTGCCCTGTAGTTATCAAGAGAATTTCTATTCAACATGGCACTATCATTAGTAGACTAAAATGAAAAGTTCAAACTATTAAAGACTTATTCTCTCTTTCTCAATACAAAAATTTGAATATGATGCCACATCCGTATTGGGGTCAGTCCTCTGTACACATTATCTTCGACAGGTGCATTGTGGAAAAACTCATTATATCAATTATCAGAGAGGCTACACCTATAACATACTCAACAAGTATGGAGCAACAAAATAAATTTGGCATGCTTTTGTGGAAATTTCTCCTCTGCTTTGGATATTTCTTTCAAGACTTGGAATTGAGATGCGGATTCCATTTTTAGAACCCCAAAACCTTGGATGATATGTTCATCAGTGGTTCCAAAGCACTTGGAGCGAATTTTCGCGCGAAAAGATAACAGACTGTTGAGGGCTGGTTATTATATAAGCATTCTTGACGTGCATAGACTCTCTTGAAGAACTCCTCGGTGATATCAGCTCTTCCAAATGTAGCTGGATGAGCACCGCCCCTCGACCAGTCCACCCATGTGAGGCTTCTATTTGCTAAGAGATGTGATGCTTGAATAGATAGCATGGTGGGAAAATAATGTTCATCCACGTAACAAGCGGGTTTACAGAATTCTTCGAATTTTGGATAGTACGTAGTGTCTTCCACGATGTTGACTGCAAGCTTTCGGTTAACTTCGAACCACTGGGATCCTTTACGCCATTGGGTAATGTTCACCTCAGGTGCCATGTTATGATTATAACGTCCTCTCCCAAATGGTCCAGGGTCATCAAATGCGCCGGTGAAACTGTGTCTGGATTTCATTATGTAGTGGTAGATGACAGAGAAGTTATAAAGGGGAATGCAGGACTCAGAGAGGAGGATGAACCACTCATTGGCGATATCAAGCAATGCGTTAGCAAGTAGTCTTCTCTCAGCATCACACATGCTCATTTTTCCCCATTCAGAAATCTGCAAGAAATGATAATAAAAGAACACATCAGATCCAAACACTGGAAACACTTGAGTAATAGATAGCTACATACATGCAGTAAATTAAGAAAATACTTGGGACTCTTTTTTATTTTTATTTTTATTTTTAGTTTCAAATCAGTTTCTATGATGAGACTTTGGTAGCCCATTTAAAAAATTTGAGATGACAAGAAACAAATTCTTCAATGGCAAATGTTATACATACATGCATATAAGTGCATGTGTGAGTGTATTTAGATACATATAGTGATTAAAATAGAAAAAAAGTTAAGTATCATTTATGTGTTTTGGATTCAATTGTGGCGGCTACCTATCGGTCTATAAATATCAGACCATAGAGCTACAATAGATGAACTCTATAGATCTTTTGAGACTTGAGTTCAACTTTGATGATCTCTGGTTGGAGATCTGCCACGATCTCCTGACAATTGAGACAAACTCGTTAGTATATGTCTCTTCCTACTAGTCCAACAGAGAAAATGCAGACAAGAAAGATACCAAATCTTCAGGTGACAATCAAAAAGCAATTGTCGCTCTTCAAAATTATGTGGTGCTAAGGAACCGTAGGTAGAATAAGTGCCTTGCGTTTCTCCAATCTTTTTAAAAACACTGTTAAGTCCTAGTCTTAATCCTATACAGGGAGACTGATTGATAATCCATTTCTTAATAATTTCAATAAAAACATTGAACATAAAAAATTCTCTCTGCAGAAAACCCTATATCTCTATGCTCCACCTTTTCCCTGCCAGGCCAGAACTGTAACAACAAATAACATTGTGAATCCAATTAGAACAATTCAGTTGCAATTTCATGCCAGGCCTCTTAAGGTTACAGCTATCCTGCTGTGCTCAGCCAACAATTGGTCAATCAAAATTAGCAAATTCCTAAAATCCTTCTCTCAAAGGCAAGCTAAAATTATCAATATCACAAATCCTGTTGTGCCAATGCATCTAATAGCAGTTCCCATCACCCTTACTCCCTCATTCTTGGGTGTGTTAGGATCTATTAAATTTCACCTGTACCCAATATGACCACCTACTGAAAGTAATTTCTTCTCTCTTGCCCACCAGGTTTGGTAGGTGCAAGGTAAAATGTGTGCTTGTCAAACACAAGTTATCTTTTTAATAGGTAACATCACAAAGGCAATATAAAAAGATATGGTCACATAGAATACATTTATGCCCACATCTATAGATCTCCCTACGTATAAGATTCTTTTATTACCTACGAAACCCTACTCATTTGGGTCATGCACTCTTTAAAGTCAGTTTGGAACCAATTCCATTTAGACATTCCAACCAGCAGCTCATGCAATATGACAACTTTCATGCATCATAAAAGTCAATCTGTATGGCAATTGCTGAGAAAACCATACTTTAAATAGTAACAGACGTGATCAAATACTAGACTAAGTCATATCAGTCCAAACCAACATCCAAAAAAAGTTATTACAAATTAACTTGACTAATCAACACGTTATTGAACAACGTTTCTCCCGAATTAAATCATTGATACAATATCTGCCATGGCACACAATCATTCATTTTCAATGACCAGAAACAAAAAAGTATGTGTTCCCATCCTCTGAAGGTTGTCAAATAGCTATCTAAATGGCATATAAGCATATTAGAAAAAACTGTTAGCATACACAAATCGTCAAAAATTACAATTCAGATTACAGTTAAAACCAAGTTTCACTGATCATCACCCTACAAGAAGAACTAGAACTTGCATCATCAAATGCATGATCAGTAATACAACAAAAATAATTGACATTAACTATCAGGATTCCAAAACAAAACATAGCCACACCAAAAATGTAGGCCATACCTGACTTGGGATTTGCCTGTTATAAAAGACCGAATCCATTGGAAACTTGGACTCGAACGTTGGCAGCGAATGAACATAGATCGAAAAAAGCCCTTCATGCCCCTTAAAAAACTTCTCCCAAATGGGTCCAAGCGGCAATGGCCCTTTTGTCAAGAACATAAACGCTATCTTCGGAACTCTCCTGAAAGGATACTTCTTTATCCGCGGCACAAACGTTGCCCTCCAAAAAAGTTCCTTATCACTCATTGTGTGCATCAAATTAGACGGGGGCTTTATCCACTGCTCCAGACTATTCTCTTGCTCAAAGCAAGGCTGGAAGCTGGACTTAACCGTTGTTACCATACTCTGGACTCCAAAATGACGAATTGCGTACACACTAATAAACCAAAACGCTATACACAGAGCCAAGAACATACCAAATAATTGAATCAGCCTAAGCGGCAAAGCCCTAGATTGGTTTGTCCTACTTGAAAGTGTAGGGTCCTTCCCTTCCTCCAATGGAACAACCCTTGTTGTTTGCATCTTATATTACTCTATTATATCAAATTCCGCTTCTATATCAGATCCAAAGCAACCTTTTTTAGCATAAAAAAGATAAACACTTCTAGATATCACACACACTACCTACAAAGCAAAACAACAGTTTTTTGAAGTTGTCAGCCATAAACCACAACCAGTGAATATAAATTGAATTACAACATTACCCACTTTAACAAATAGTAGCTAATTGCAGATCTAGCAGACTAGCACTGATACTACAGTGCCCAACAGCAACTATGGACAAACATTACATGACTATAAATCATCAAAGGCAGAGGGGTATCTCGAAAAAAGAGCATCTAATAAGAATCTAAATAAGAGATCGAATTCTCTAGATCATCAACGTGATAGGTTAGGCAGTGTGTGTTGTTGGGCAGTCAGCAGAGAAATAGTAACATACCGTGTAACTTGATTGGTGGCAAATGAAAAAAAAAAAACCGTGCTTGAATTGCGGGAAGGAGATACAAAACAGTCAAAAAAATTGAAAGAAAGTTGGGCAAAGAAGAAGAGGAAAGTCATCTACGTAGTGTAGAAAGACAAGAGGTCCAAGGAAGTGGAGTATCTAGAAGAAAGCACCAAAAAACAATTGTTGGCTTGGCTTTTGATGTGACTGTGTGATACGTGAATTCACTAGTGAAATGGCTAGTATAAAATCTGGGGAATGAAAGTTTCAAGAATGTTATAGCACGCACCACGCACATGTACACAGTAATACAATAATACAAGAGTGGGCGTGGCGGTGGTGTTGTGTTGTGCAGTTGTGCTGTGTTGGGGTGTCTTTGGTTTTGGCTTTTGGCTTTTGGCTTTTGTGGGGTCTATTGTCTGTTGTATTCTTCTGTCATTTCATGGGTTATCTTCCATGTTGGGGGCGGTTTTCACAAAAGCTCCTATTTGCATTCTGCGTAGCACCTTTTGTTTTTTAATTTTTAAATGGACAGTTGTGCCCCTTTTTAATTTATGTTTTGTTTTGTGTTTCTCGCTGCGTGTTTTGGGGTAATATTTGAGAAAAGGGATATGGAGTGGGGGTAGAAATGCCCAAAAGAGAAAAAATGTTGTTGGTTGTGGATTTTGGGAAGTAAATCAGCCTACTTAACGTGTGACTGTGTTGATTCTGGATATCACAGTGGAAATATAGTAAAAGTGGTAAGTAATTATCCAACTCAAGATTATTTGTCTAAAAATTGGATTTAAATTTTGGATGTTCGATCTCAATATTACAGTAAAAATTAACTAAAAACGGTAAGCAACTTATCCGACTCAAAATATTTTTCTAAAAATTTGGTTTGAATTTTTAATGTTTAATCTCAATATTACAATAAAAAATAATAATTTATCCAAATAAAAAACAATTGTCTAAAAATTTGATCTGAACTCTATATTTTTCTCAGTTTTAAGACAAATAAACATTAAAATGAATGGGTAGTTAAGATGTGATTACTTTCGTTATTGTTTTATTAACACCCAATTAAATGCTTAAGAACAGGTTATTGTTCTATACTAAAAACAGTTATTATTTTTGTATTTTAAAAAGTAATTCGATCATCCAATCGCATGTTAAAAAGAAAAAAAAAAAAGGCTAGTGTTAACTTGTGATTAATTTGTTTATATCTTACATTCACTTATTGATTGATTATAGATATTACCCATAAAAATATTAATTTTATAATTTGAGAAATAATTCTGTTTTTTCAATATGTATATTGCCGAAAAATAAATTAAAAATGACATTTGATTTATCTCATTCAAAATATAATTATCTCAAATCATAAAATAAGTGATTTACCTTCCTTATATAGTTTAGTTTATTATCTGTTGTGTACATGGCAAGAGTAAATCTCATATAAAATCATTTTTTAAAATATTTTTAGATAGCTTTTTTTAGCTGCGTAACATTGTTCAGACTCGTAAATAGCGGATAAATCAAGCGATAGCATGTAAGGCCACGATAGAAGCTTGCAATGATGCTGGCCGAAGGAGAAAGAATCACTTTATCGAGAATAAATATGATAATAAAGCATATTTTACTTAATTACTCTTACAATTTTTTTGAATTCTTTTTCCAGACACAAGCATGGTTGAGTTTTATCACTTTTTTTTTTTTTTTTCAATTCCCTTAGACCGACTCATGTCAAGCCAAGATCAGCCGCAAGAGAACCCAACTACTGATATTGCTTCCTACCTATTTGTTTTTATTTTTTATTTTTTTTAGATTAAAATTAAAATAAGAAACCCTACCGTTTGATGCGACTCCAACGGCAGGGATTTGTGGCAAGCCATAGCTAAAATTCAAAGATTGAAGTTGCAAATTTCCCTTGTTTCATGGCATCGGCCAAGTCAGTAGCGTTCTGTTAGGTGAAGCTTCATGACTCATGAAGCAAGGCCAGAGAAGGACGGACCCACTCACTCTCACAACCGCACCCGAGATTGCGTACCGGTAAGCCGAGTTTGGTGTTTGGGACGTGTGAACAATCCCACCTAAGTTGATTTTCCAAGTATCATGGATGATTGTGCCCAACATTTTGCACTTCCACCGGTTCACTTTTTGCTTTCATTTGTCTCAAAATGTGGACCCTTGGCATTTATTCCTCCGCAGATTATCAATTATAATAAGGAGCTGAATTATAAGTAACCATTTCAGATTTATTAATAGTATAATTCATGAGCCACGCACCAACCACGTTCCGAAATCTAGCCTAACGTCACATGTCGTAGAGTATGGAAGTGCACAAGTCCTTCTCTAATGGCACATAAAATCTTCCTTCCACCGTTCCACATCTGTTCCAACACTGAAAAGATTGAAAAGAACTTCTAGTTTTCATAGGCCATAAAAGATGAGGCATGTAAATGGTGACACTGTATTTTTGCAGCATTCAACAGAAGAAAAACACCAGTACTGTTCCGATTCAGTTGTTCTAGGATACTTCATGTCTAGTCCAGGTCAAATGCTCGATTTCTGTGTGCTTATAAACGGGGCATTACAACAAAATCCCATCCTGCTCAACTATGAGTGCTGAATCATTTAATAGCTCTTGAAACATTTGCAAGAAAAAAAATTTGATTCCCCTCCGATGGTAAATCATCGAAACTGAATCAAGCTCAAAATCATCCTATACTTCACATAATATTCTTGTAAGTCTAGGATGACGGGTTTGAACACTGACTGGCAGCCACGAGAATGGTGAATATACACAAGCGCTGTGCACAAAACAGGTTTAGAAATGCCCTTCGATGCAATTCATCTAACTAATTATAATTCTCAGCATTTTTTTAATACAGGCAGCTTCGTTAAGTGTGTGCATGCAGATTAACAAAAGCCACTTTACTGCAATTGTAATGTTGCATTAGCAATCATGATTAAGTCCATAATCAAGTGTTCTAAATAAACTCATACTACAGTGAAGTCGTCCTAGCTTTTACAATACTTGAAGTCAGGTCATTCTTAACATTTCTGGCCGATTCCCATGGACACATTCTATAAGCATAATTGTGAACATACTTCATCATATCAGATCAAAAACCAACATTTCGAGGAAATCATAGCCGTATACAGTGACCCGTTGATCAGTTGACAGTTATCACCAATGTATTTTATGAACATACTCAGAACAAGTCATATGAAGTCAAGCCACTCAAAATACAGAAGAGTGGCCACTACATAAAGTCCAGTCGTATGTTTTTTCATCATTCACAAGGAACAGTTAGGCTGCTTATATACCAAAATATATGCCAACCAGCAGCAGTGCTCTACTTTACCACATCAAATTTAGCACGGAGGTTGGATATCATAACTGGGCACTCTCCTTTCTCATCATACTCTGCAAAGTCACCTCCTGACAAGTCAATGGCTTCATATTTGGTCCCATCAAGCTACACCAAAGAAATGCTTTAGCAACAGCAATTGTTTATACAAATGTAAACAAAAAGGTTTGCAATAATAAGTGAGGTAAAAGCGAAAATCAGTAAGGATGAATTAGAGACAATAAACTGTTGCGCAATCAATTTAAGCTGTATCAAAAACCTTTAAAAAGGAGCAAGTAACCATGAGCATCCATATGAGAATATTATACTTGCTATAAAAAGCAGGAGCAAAATGTTGTGTATCTTACCTATCAGTTCTAATTCAAATTAATTCAAATCATACTTTGTTCAACAGATCTTGATTTCACTAACTAGTAGTTGGCTTTTTGAATAAGTAAAGCTAGTTTAACATTGCCAAGGTTCTACAGATCTTTGCTGTTTGTGTCAACAGTTGGACTACAAGAGAGACAAGAGTATTGATGACGTCCGTGAGTGACCAAAAAGGGTAAAACCGCAAAAAGACTAAAAACCAGAAGACAATAAAACCTTATGTAGATGTATTCCAAAACAAGGAGTTCCAAGCCAAATACATTCACAATCCTGGAGTGCACCAGAAAAAGTATATGTAGCTGACCTTAAAATATTTATAAGAAATTACAGCAAAATGCATTGCAGCACATCTGATTACACAATCATGTTGTGTTAAAAAAAATATGCATGTGTCCTCAGTCATTCAAACCAAAGTTAGATACTGCCATTATAGAATTTGAAAACTAGCAAATCCTAAACTACAAATGTTGCTCAAAAACTTGACTTGCAATCAGTAAGATCATTTGGAGCGGGAGAGAGTTGAAAGTTTATCAACAAATTAGGTAGCCAGTGTCATTACCCAAAAAGATAATGAATCAAGAAGCAATTACGAAACCTATATAGCATAATAAAACTAGTAAAATATATCGTCCCCAATGGCAAAGAAAAAGATTTGTGTTTCAACAATGAAAAATGCACATTTCCTAAACCTGGCAAATATTTTCAAGCCAAAGCGGACAGTGCCCATTGTACCTAAATGGTCTTAAAAAAGAAGAAAATTCAACAAAGAAATACTAATTCAGCTTTTCTTTTTTTTTTCCAACTTTGCAACGTAATATCCATAACAAGAATAATCATTAAGAGAAGGCAACACTTGTGCAACAATGACAAAGTGTAATAGAAAGAACAACAAAACAAATTAGCCTTATACCATCCCATCAATGGTAGACTTGGTGAAAAGGACTACTTAACCGAAGTCATAAAATATAATCAGATGTTCTCATAATTCATCACTTTCCTCAACTAAACCTTAAAAAATTAAGTTGCTTGTTCAATAACAGAGGGGAAGGGGACAGAGTAGCAGCTTACAGAGTCAACTTTCCATCCCTGACCAAAGATGAAATCCACAGGCTCATAACCCCTGCAGTCGAATAACATCATGGGGCAATACTTCCCCGATTCACTAGCTTCCTGGGTCAGTGGTTTACCTCGGCCTTGGATCATTGTCACAGTTCCCTCCCTCCCACAAAACTTGCACTGTAAATGGAGAAAAGGCAGCAGAAGGGTAACACTCAACATCAACAGACAGTTATTTATAAATACAGAGGTAAAAATTTCATATCTAACTTGAAAAGTTATGTGATACAGCATAAAAGCAATAATATACCCAAGAAACTAGAAAAAATTAATCACAAGTCACAGCAAGAAATTAATAATTACTGAAAGACATAAAGTACCATATTTGACCAGAGCCACACAGAAAGCATGTAATTTCAATGCTAACTCAATTGCAAGTAAGGTTTACAAACGATGGCACCAGTAAAAGAATGGAATTAACATTATCAGAAGTTTAATGATGGTTCTCCGTAGAATCATATTGCGCCCACAAATTTCTAAAAAATTAGAAATATTTTATTCTCATGATAGCATGAATTGTTTCCAACAAAGACAACAATAAACACCTGGTTCAAATCATCCAATATATTGATTTATTAAGTTATTTTAAACAAGTTACTCTCCAGTTTCAATCCAAATGATGCTTGCTCACTAGAATGTTCATTTACTGCTTGACCAAGTTGAAGAAATAGACCTTTTTTAATCAAGAATACCGAAAAAGTGGTTTTCCTTTATCACAGTTTAGTTTCCACGACCAAAAAGAGCATGTATATATTTCAATTTCACAGAGAGAGAGAGAGTACTTTTTGAATGAGATTAAAGATCCCCTTTCCCTGAGAAACAGTATCATTCAATGTCACGCATGTTTCTTTCTGGCTAAGCTCTCCACACCTCCCGCACTTAACCTACACTTCTCAAAGACAAACAAATTAATCCAGGAGATTCAAAAACCAAGATCAAGTACAACATAAACTACTAGAACAGAAAAACAGACATGAGACAGCCAAATATTTTCAATATTATTGAAATCATCAGACATCAAATTAGAAATATACAAAGACAATTCAAAATATGTTAATCATAAAAAATCAACAGCCATCACCACCACCAAGCAAAATTATACAACCTAAAATAAAGCTAAATTACAGCCTATAATCCGTAACACGAAATACTAATAACTATAATCATACATTTCAACACAATAAGGACTAAACATTGTATCAACTGGATTAGCAAGAACAATCACAAGAAAACCAGATTCGAATTCAAAGAATATATCAAAAACTCAATACAAGAACAAAAATGAAACAACACAAATAGCAATAGGTGTTACTTCATATTACAGAAAATGCGAAAAAAAAAAGAAAAAGACATTAGATCAACCAAATTAAAGTGAAATACACAAATAAACCCTAACAAACATTACGGATTTAATTTGAAATGAAAATGAAAACAATAGTAGTCTAAAGTAGAACGAATGACACAAACTCCAATACAAAGATACGATAACAAAAGCATCATCGACATATAAAGCAAAGAAAGGTGTAATCCAGCAAAAAGGAAGTAGAATCGAATCAAGGCGGCAAAAACGAAGGAATTGCAGTGGAAATGAAAAGAGAAGAAGAGAAAGAGAGAGACCTTGAAGAAGTAGGAGAAGTTGGGATCGTCGCAGCCATCTTGCGGTTGGAGGTCGGTGAGGTTCTCGAGATCGGCGCAGATCATTAGCATGTAGTTCACCATTTTCGATTTATTATTCTGCGTTTGCGCTGTGTGCACTGGATGAGTCAACAGAAAATTAAAAAAACAAAAAAAATGCCGCCTTGGCTCGCAGGATACATCCACTTTAGAGTGGAAAACTCTTTCCAATAATAAGATGCCACGTTGAGCCGTTGATACCGTATGCTGTGTGTCCCACAAAGTCAATGTGGTTATTATTATTATTTTTTTGAATAACACAAAATCAATGTAATTAACTGTGATGCGCGAGCAGAATCGATTAAGTGCAAGGCTTTTATGATTATTAAATCACCTAAAATTGAACAGAAAAATGTAATTGCGCGAATATTAACCCTTGTTTTTTTAAACCCCAACATCAAGTAAGCGTGTAAGACAATCATCAGAATCTCATTAGGATATAATTCTATCGTACGGCCTCAAAAACTATTCTAAAAAAGTAAGAGAGATTCTCTCACATTTTATACTTTAATAGAAAAACAAACATATCTTCTATTTTCTAAAAGCCAGTCCACACAATTTTGTTTATATAAGTTTGTAGTTTGTATTAATACAAATCTTGTGTGCAATAGAAACACAAGTTAATATTTTTCAAAATAATATTATTTAGTAAAAATTATGTAGATTTGAATTTGTCCTCAATTTTAAATCAGTAATGTTATTTTACTCAAATTGTTACTCAAATTATGTGATATCTTACAACATAGAAAGATTAATCAATCAAATTTTAATTCATTAATTTCATTTGATTAACCCTCCTATTTTCAAAGATATCACATCATTTGAGCACCAAATTTGACACTAATTTAAGCAAATAGCGTTATTGCTTTTGAATATATTACTATACAAATAAAAGTTTTAATGCACATAACATGTCAATCCACAAATTTGTTCTACTAGCCTAAATTTATGTAAATAACCCTTATAATTTATTTTTTCTACACTCTCTCCGAACTTAATTCATCAATACAAAAATTTGAACATTAAATTTATCAAAATTAGCAATAAATGGTAAAATCAAAATAGCATGCATGTAATAAATTCTTAATAGCATGGTTGTGTTAGAGTATTTTGTGATTATACTAGGGGATTGTTTGTTTTTATCGTTTTTCACTTAATGGGTATGAATTATATATATTAAGTGATTTTTGCTTTCTATTTAAAACCACCCTAAAATCATGACATGAAAAAAGTTATAATTTTTAATTTTTATTTGAATGTCAAATCACTTAATAATTTTTTAAATATATTAATTAAAATCTATCATTCTCAAAATAACTTATTTTTAAATTTATCATAATTTTATATTATATAGATTTCTTTTAAATTTAATTAATAAAATATTATAATGACTAAAATATATATTACTTTACAATTTCAGTGTTTGGTATAATAGTAATTCAACTTCAAAATATTTTGTTTGTTTTTATTTAAATATATAAATTTAATTTACTTTACTATAATAATTTATTTATTTATATATAATTTTAATAAAAAATTACTTTACTATAATAATTAATTATATTTTAATTATAAATAAAAATATTAGTAATATATAAAAAAAAATGTTTTAGTGTTTTTTAAATAATTTATTATAATTATTTGTATTATATTAAATAAACTTACATATAACAAGTAAATGGATATCAATGTCAAATTATTAATTTTTAGATAATTTTAATTTTAAAAACCAAATAAAATTATTATACATTTAGAGATAAGGAAAAAAAAAAACATATAATTTAGATTTCAAATTTTAATCACTATTCAGTCAACAGTCTTTAGTAGGACTATTCGGTCGTAAAATAAAAATAACAAAAAAAAAAAAAAGCCAATCCCTAGGTTCTTATTCGAGAATCTATAATTATATATATAAATATATTTAAAATATTGACTTTTTTGTACCAGTAAATTGAAATTCAATGTCAATAACCGCAATTGCTACTGGACCGGCCTGGTAGTACGACTCATTGCCAAAACACTTCAACACGACGAAAAATCCATATGTGATGATTATTGATCAGGATCAAAATTGAATTTGCATGTTGCAGTTCAAAAGCTGATCATGATTCATGATGTAAATGAAAACTGGATGACTAGAAGGTGAATCATGCAAATTCGGTGTATTGTCCAATCAACAGAATTTGATGTAGCACTATCTGGTCACCGAAAGCACATATATCTTTAGTGGATTTCTTGTCTTTATAGCAAGATTCTAAAAATGATGGATACGTTCACGTAGGATTTAACTTCCAAGATTATCAAGAAACTCATTCGAGTCAGTTTTACTCCACTTATACATAATTTTTCCTTTTGGGTTTCTACGATATATACATATAACCAACAAATGGGGAGACGATTATGTTCTCAAATATTTTGGTTGAAGACTGTACTGGTCATTGTAGTGGGTGTGTCCATTGCTGGTCAAGGGTTTGTATTAGTGTCTGGAGTAGAGAAGAATTTGGAAGATGGAAGAGAAAACCATGCTGTGAAAAGCATTCAGGTATGACTTTTTATTTTTTCTATAATTTCAGTTCACAATGAGAAATATGTAACTTCTTAAATTTTTTGCTTTGAACTTGCCTTTCCACGCTAGTTATAGCCTTAGAAGAATGCTAATTTGCCTATTTTGTGATTGCAGAGTGAAGATGGGGATATTATAGATTGTATTGATATTTACAAGCAAAAAGCATTTGATCATCCTGCTCTTCAGGGTCATATAATCCAGGTGCTTATTGTGTTTTCCTTAGTAAACTAATCATTTTTGTTGTGGATATTAGTAATTATACTTAGAAGTGCTTCTTACTCAGATGAAGCCCACTGAAGAGAGAATGACAAAAGCAAAAACATGGAAGAAGAGCAATGACCAATCTTCCATGGCTGAGACATCACAAATATGGAAAAAGAATGGAAGTTGTCCAGATGGAACTATACCTGTCCGAAGATTTCAGCATTCAGGGCTGTTTCAATCAAATTCCGGTGAAGTTTTTGGAAGAAAGAAGCCAAGCTTTTATCAACCATTTAAGCAGACTAATGACAATGAGCATCCAAACCTTCAACAACCAAATCGTTCCGTATGATTGAATAATCCAATACTGTTTTGTCTAAGTCTGTCAAATATAAATATGCATATAACTTTTGTGTGAATTTTTATCTGACTTTGCATGGTTTAGTGCCAAATCAGAAGGCAATAGTGATCACAGCAGGATATCGTTATTCAGGAATTAAAGCAGACATCAAAGTTTGGAACCCTTTTGTCGAATCTGAGGATGAGTACAGCACTTCTCGAGTGCTGCTTGCCAGTGGCCCTTACTATGATTTCGAAAGCGTTGAATCTGGATGGGCGGTCAGTATAACTACTCTGAAGTTTGAAATCCCTCAATCGTTTTTTATTCTTCAATTATAATATCAGCTATCTAACCAATAAGCTAATTACCAGGTAAATCCAAGTGTTTATGGGGACAGACAAACACGGTTATATGTATACTGGACTGTAAGATCATGTCAATCATAACTATTGAAAGTTTCTAATTACGTTATGCCTAGTGAGGGAAAGTTATTGATATAACAGTGTAATAACAGAGTTGTTTTCTTCACGAATCAGGTTGATGCATCAAAAACAACAGGGTGCTTTGATCTCACTTGCCCTGGTTTTGTTCAAACTAGTTCTGAAATCGCGCTTGGTGCAGCAATATATCCTATATCAGTAACTAATGGGCTGCCATATCAGATAATTATTTACGTCTATAAGGTCAGGGGAAATGAAATGATGCTTTAATTTGATGAATTGAAAACGTTAGTATCCCTTAATATGATTTTCCTTTTTGATTTTTAACGTACGAGTTCAGGATCCAATCACAAGCAATTGGTGGATGCAATATGGAGAAAAAATCAACGTAGGTTACTGGCCACATGACTTATTTACTGAGTTGCGTATCGGCGCATCAACTGCTGAATGGGGAGGTGAAGTCTACAGCTCGAAGTTGGGGCATCCTCCACACACTGCAACAGCCATGGGAAATGGAAAATTTGCTGACTATGTTTTCGCAGATTCAGGTTGTATGAAGAGAATGCGAATTCGTGACAATTCTCCCAACCTGCAGATCCCAGAATGGGTATCTACTTATGCAGATGAGTACAACTGCTATGATGTTGAATATTTTGAAGAATACATAGATGATCCTATATTATACTATGGAGGACCTGGAAAAAATCCTCTTTGCCCTTAAAAACCTGGAGTGGATAATAAAATTGGTTTGTCACTGCTTTTCGTTTTTCAATTAACAATCTGATGATCCTACAAGATTATAAGCTTAATCTGCCAGTTTTAACATTATGCGGACGAGAATTTTTTGTGTTCTTCAGATTAACTATAAAGGGTTGATTGATTTAAAAGTTATGTCAACAAGGTATTTCTTTTGGTAGAGATGAAGTAGAGTGCTATACTGCATGCGACTTTATTCAAGGAAATAATGTTGAACCTATATTTTTCTTTGGAGGTCCCAGTCAAAATCTCGCTGCATGTAAATATTACAAATTAAATTAATGCTTTTGACATCCACAAAAATAATTCGATCAATCGTGAGCAGTGGTAGATGTAATGTGAGGGCTGAATTGGGCTGTTGAATGCGAGGGCTTACCAGGGCTCTGAAAAAGTACTACATTTACAATTTTTTACTTTAAATATTTGGATTTCACTACCTTACCGAGACCTATCAATTATAACATTTAGATTGATTGTAAGAGTAGTTATTGAAAAATATCTAATAGTTATTATTAATTAGAAACCTTACTCACCATCGTAAATTACTTTCTTTTGAAACTATATATGTAAATTACTTTCCAAAAACTGAAAATGGTTTCTGATAAAAGAAATTATTTTATTTTTCTATTCAAAGTTAAGAACAAAAGATAATATTATAACAATAATACAGTATTATCGGAACATGTTATCCAATTTTTTTTTTTTAAAAAAAAAACCATTGCAAGTGTATATAGTCTTCAGGAATGTGTAGTTAGATGCTTGCATAAATCCTTTTGTTGTTTTAATAGTTTGATTATATGATGAAGATTCACTTGATTTTGTTCAAATTGTTTGAAATAAATAATTCTAATTGTTCATGCATAAATTATATATATTCTAGGTTGGGATGAAAATATTTTCTATTTACACCTTTGATCACGAGTGTTTGTTTCCATGACTATTCAATTTGTGTAATAGGAATATTACTGAGACCATGAAACTTATCATGCATGTGAAGGTTTAATCAGAATAAACCATACAAAATGACAACCCGGATGACCCTGAGGATCAAGTAATAGGATTAAATAACATATAGAGAATTGATGATTGTGTGCAACTTGGTATTCCTCACTGATCTTTCATATGACGTAGCCACACCTCTCAATCTCCATGCCTTTCATTTTCTTTTTCTATCTCTCACTTTAAGCTCTAAAGATCTTCATCTAATTATTCTTGATTTTTCAAGTGAAAAATCTGCGTAAACTTTTCTATAATCAAATGACTCTTTCTAGCGTAGCAGTTGGCCTAGAACAATATCCTAGAAGTTTTTCTCTTTTCTCCTTTTTCCAGTTCAGTTCCACTGAGAAAAAAAAAACAGCACCTCCATGTTTCTCACACTCAAGCCTTTTCTATTCCTAGGGTTACTCCTTGTTCACCACCAACTTTTTTTATCCGAAGCTAAAATATATATAGTTGTCAATTAGAATTTTCAAAAATAATTCATTTTATGATTATTTTGGTCCTTCAATTAATGTTAATTACTTGTAAATAATTAAATGCATAATCATTTAATTTTCAAGCTCAAAACTGAACCTTAAAGACAATATATATTGTGACTTTTTCAAATATAAATTTATTTATCATAAATTTTTCTTTAGAGTTATTGTAATTCATAACATAACACCTTACTATATATTTAAAATTTTCAGGCAAATTTACGTATTTATGAGAATAACAGACTCGGTTATTTATATATTGGATTGTAATATCATATAATTATAAATATTTGAAAGTTCTAATTAAATTAGGTCTAATGTACATGAGGTAAAGTTCTTGATATAACAATGTAGCAACAAAATTGTTTTCTTCATCAATCAGGTTGATGCATAAAAACAACAGGGTGCATTGATCTTCAGGTGTCGCGACCTTCTTTCTAATGTACACCAAGCTAAAGGCTCTAGGAAGCTTGATATCACTGATCATAAGCATTCTACAACTTTGTAGAGTACAACTGAAGCCTACCATCCATTGACCAAAACATTATCAACGGGAACATGAATCATGATGGGGGATCCAAAATGAGTAGAAATTACTGTAAGTTCAGGAAGTTAACTGTTGCATGCTGTGATGAACCTGAGCTGTCTAACTTTATTATGATTAAATTAGGATCATCTCCTATGTTGGTTTTATACTAATATAAAAGATCTGATAGTATTTGTTATTAATGGTTAAGATAAATTCATTTTTATCCTTTTGACTTTTATTATTTTCAAGTGTTGTGCTTTAACTTATTTTTACTCTTAGTGCTTCGCACAAAGATCAGTATGAGAAAGAATCCTGATCCATTAGGATTAGAATTTAATTATTAATAGGTTAATTATTCTCTTAAATTCTAGGAGGATTGTTAGAGTCTTTTAGCTGAAGGACTCTTCATGTATATAAACTGGTGTCTCCGTGTCCTAAATTATTAATAAGTTAATTATTCAATATGTTAAAAATATCAACATAGGTCAATGGCCACTTGACTTATTTACTGACTTCCGATCCGTATCGGTGCATTAACTGCAGAATGGGGAGGTGAGCCTATCATCCAATATGCAGATTATGTTTTTGCCGATTCACGTATATGAAGAGAGCTCATTTTTCATTGTCTAACATCTCCTACTTGATTCTGTAGAGTGCCGTTGTGTTTGCCGTGAGGCCCGTGAACAATTATACAGGAGGTCAAGCAAATATCAATATTTGGAATCCAAAAATAATGTTGCCCGATTATTGTACTACAGCTCAAATGTGGCTTAAAGATAGCCCCGGCCATCATGTTGTCGCATTGAGTCAGATTATATGCGGCTCTCATCTTCAGAGTCCAACTGACATGTTATTGTTGCAAAGATGCACTCCTAATGTACTATTTTTAAACAACTTAAAAATAATTGGTAGGTTTTGAACCAAATCATTTCAGTCTACTAATGCTACAAAATATAACAGTTACACATTAATGTCATTAACAACGCAATTAATTTATAAAAAGGGTCATATATTTATTGTAATAAAACTGTTATAATGGTCATATAATTACTCGCATTAAAACTTGATTTTGTAATAATTGTTACAACATTTAAAATTAATAAAATATAATTATTGTATTTTGAAAATTTAAATAAATCTTCAACAATTTCGACTTAATTAGCAAGTCAGATACTAATTTGTATTTCAACTAAAGTCTTGACTTTGAACAACATTTAAAATTATTAAAATATAAATATTATATTTTGAAATTTTAAATAAAATCTTCAACAATTTAGACTTAATTAGCAAATTAGATACTAACATGTCTAACATCTTTTGCCGAATTTTTAAAAAAAGAATATGCTGTCATTGCTTGAATTAGGCTATTTGTAACTCATTTGACAAATATTTTGCTATAACTAATATCTTACTATAATGGAAACCTTCTAAAAAGAATCTGCTGTCATATTTTGCTACAATTAAGTTCTTATTACAATGGAAACAGATCTCATACAATCAGCTATTTAGCTTGACTTTGAAAGTTTATAATTTATCTTTAAACTTTCTTCTAACTTAAACACTTATACTTCTATCTTTTATCAGTGGAACAAATGGGGAGAAGGAAATTTATTCTTTTGTTGATAATGGTTGTATCAGTTTCCAGTGGTGGAGTAGATGGAAATTAAAGCTAGGGTAACTCTCTCTGAAATTGATAATAAACTGAAGCTTCTCAATAAGCCTGTTGTAAAGACTATTAGACATCATTTGGTGCATAGGATAGGATTGGATTATTTTTGTAAGATTAGATTGAATTGAATTGGATAAGATTAGATTGAATTAATTTAAAAATCATCTCATGTTTAGTGAAATGTAGGATAGGATTATAAATAGTGTCCACAAACTTGGATGTTATTGAAAACATTTAGCGGTTTTTTAGAAATTTTCCCAACTCACTCTCTCATCACTAGAAAGTTAGCAGATAACACCACCTCCTCTGCTTCCACCACCAACCTCCCTCTTTTAAAAAGCTTCAGTTCCGACAATGATGATCCATTTGCACGAATGGAGGCGTGAAGACAAAAAGACGTTGTCCGTTGAAGACGAGACGCCCTGATTTCGTTGGATTGATTCTTCTCGAGGAAAGTCGACGGCAGTAGAGCAACTACACTCACGCTTCTCCATCAGAGCTTATCCACCGCCTCTTCACCGCTAACATACCAAAGTTGACTTTGCCGTAATTTTGATTCCATCTGCCGCCCCACGATCTTCACAGTCAACGTCACCTTCCTCCACCAGCCAACAACTCCGATGATCAACGAAGTCGAGAGAGGAGATGAACTGGGTGAGAGAGGAGAGCTGGGTGTGAGAGGAGAGGTCTCGAAAAATTTAACTCATGTGTTAAAATGTGTTTGATTTATCCCAAACTAGTGAGATAAATTACTGATAGGATAATTTATTGAAAGTTATTTTGCCTGCAACAAACATGTGTTTGGATAAAAATTTATTCAAACTCAGTCCTAACCTGCAAACAAATTAGGCCTTAAGGTATTTTCTTATCTCCATTTTGATTGCATTGAAAGATTCTCTTCTTCAATCAGAAAATACCGAGTTCTCTAACGTAATGAGAAGATTTTGCCTGCAGAGTGAAGATGGAGATATTATCGACTGTGTTGATATTTATAAACAACCTGCTTTTGATCATCCATCACTATTGAACCACAAAATTCAGGTGCATTCATTAGTACACTCTCTTCTTTTGTTGAATTTCTTTCAAAATTATAGATAGACAAATTAAATTAATATTTGGAGCACATTTGTTTTTCTTACCAAATCAAATCAAATCAAAGCAGATCGATGTATTCTGTTCTAAAATTGATGCTGTTTGAGAATGTTTTCTTATCCACAAAAGTAATTCAAATAATAAGAAAGTGTTTCTTGACAATTACGAATATGGCCGTTTTCCTGAAACATCAGATTTGGTGAAAATGATCAACTGCAATATTAACCTTGTGGAACTACTTTGTTAAACAATAAAAGTAACCATACAACATAATTGAAAGGGCAGTGTCACCATCAATTCCAAAAACTACCCTACACTGAGGAGGTATACCCTTTTTCCATAGGAGCTGATTATAAATTAATAAAAAAAAATTCAAAATGTCATGCCAATAATGGTGCTATAAACATTGATATAGCAACAGAATGTTTTAAGAATCCTTTCTTAAACGTTAAAGGGAAATTAAATAATTCTCCAACAAGGTCTTATATCTCATTGTTTAAAGAAATCTCTTGGCATTGCTCGTGTCATAACTCACTCTTGACTAATATATAAATAGAGTTGAGAGAGCATGGGTTTCATTATTTTCTTACAAATGTAATTACCTATTAAGCTTGACTGAATATTGCACTTTTGCTTCAAACTTTCTTCTGCTCAATAAGCCTGCTGTAAAAACTATCAAGAGGTAGTTTATTGCGTCCATTTACCTTGCATTGATGCTAGTCTACTTCAATCAGAAAACAATGACTTCTCTAACATAATAATTAGATTCTACTTGTAGAGTGAAGATGGAGATACTATTGACTGCGTTGATATCTACTAACAACCTGCTTTTGATCATCCACAAATGATGCATAAGCGTCGCCCAGTGATTATTTTGAAAATATAGAAGTGGGATGGATGGTCAGTATTACCAAATTTAGATTTTCTAAATGATAGCGTGAAGTCTTATTTTATATAAATGTTTGAATTGGGGTTGAAATGTTAAAAGTTTACTACTAAAGCCAATAACTTGACTTGATTATTTTTTTCACATTGAATAATCTTAAAAGATAAAATAGTTTCTATAATAATTTTATCTATAGTTTAACATTTAAGATCACGATTTTTAATAAAATTAAAATTTTCTTACTCGATAATTTTTAATTATTTTGTTAATATTTGATCGTTGATATGTTATTTCTAATTTCTTCATAACATTTATTAAAATTTTCTTATTTAATAATTTTTAATTGTTTTTTTAATTTAATATTTGATCATTGCTATGCCATTTCTAATTTCTTTATAACATTTGCTTAAGATAAGTCCCAGTTTTTAAGGTGATATAACGACTATGGTTTTGCATATTGGATTGTAAGTACATGCAAATTTTTCATTAAAGGATAAAAATTTATAAACTGAATATAACTAATAATACTGATGACAATTCATTTGAGGTTTTTATATATACCTCTTGTTTCAAAAAGATGCAGACAGACAGGCTGCTTGGACCTAATTTGCAGTGGATCTGTGCAAACGAGTGGCCGTCTAGTTCTCAGTGGGGCCGCTATACCTCAATCAATTGACCCAGTATAACCTCAAAGTCTCCATCTTTCTGGTAACAAATTTTCTTCCTTTTGGACTGTTATTTTGAATGAAGGTTTTTCTTTTTTTTTTTTTTCTAAAAAAAAAAAAAGCATTTCGAATCAAGATTCGTTCCTTTCAATTTCTAAAGATATTGCATCAAACATTCACATATCAAAATTCATAAAGGGAAAAAAAAAAAAAGTTCTTCTACATTCAACGATGATTCATGACAAACGTAGGAAACCTAGTAAACATTTGTGATGAGTTTTGCACGTCTCAATCCAAGTTCTATGAACTTTGAAGGATGGATGATTTAACTAGTGACTATTATAATTCATATTACGGACAAAGACAAAATCACTATTCTACGATCTATCATACTTCGTTTTCTAAACTACCAATCACAAATTCATATTTATTCATACAACAGTTCACATCAGAACATTCCTACATTCGTTTATTTTTCAGGACTATACTGGACACTGGCGGTTAACATTTGGCAATCGTGTCGTTGCGTACTGGCCTACAGAACTACTCGATACGATACTGTAATGATTGACTGGGGAGGAGAAGTATACAGCGAAAAAGTCATGACAAGTCCTCACACAAACACTGACTCACAATGGTTCAGCTTGCGACATTAACAGTATCAAAATCCAGGATGATTCTCTCCAACTTAGGAAACTTGAGTCACCGTAGCCTTATGCTGATCAAGAAAATTCCTACAACACATTTTATGATGCTAATGACCCCTCTGGTGAACCTATGCTTTACTTCAGAGGGCCTGGGGAAAATCCTAGGCGGAGATGAGGGGTCACCTATCAAAGCAAAGCAGAATAATGTAATCGATGCTGTTTGTGAATGTTTGCAGATAATAAGAAAGTGTTTCTATGACTGTTTGTAATCCAGGTTTTGAACAAAAACACTTATGTACAAAATCAAATGGCAAAGATTATCCAAAGAGATGTTAACCTACACAACCCAACCAATATGCCCACATTTGGAATTTTAAGTTATTATAAGACAACAACAGTAACATAATACAACAGAAATTTTCAGCAGACAATATTCAGGGTTGTCTGGCTATGACTGTAACAACACAGTCTTAAACACGAATGTGAAATGGCAGTGCCACAACGTAATTATCACGTTTGCAAAGTCTAAAAACTACCCTCCCCTACAGACATCGACCCCATTCCCTATATATTTGACACGATATTCATATTACAAGGACATCTTGTAACACTCTAGAGATATATCTACATGTGAATAAACTATGAAGTCCATAATCACAATTTAGGAGGACAAAAACAAAATATTATGACTAAAAGGGGGAAATGACCAAGCATCCTCAAGCGGTACATAAAGTGTCGGTGCATTTACCAGCCAAACAAGCTTAAATTGAGTCATACTGTTTCCTCTCTTCTTGTATAGATTGGAAAATTCGAGCCACAGATTCAGTAGCTGATCTAGGATTATGAGGCACAACTCTGATCACTCTTGTTGGCTGCTCTGTATCTTGAGGCTGTGGGGCTCCCTGTGGAGGTACTGAAGCCATAGAGAAGTGTGGCTGTGCTTCTTGTCCTTCAGCAGTGGCCCCTGTCTCATCGTGTTGCATTCTTTCACCTGTGCTACTTGCTGTGCTTCCTTGAACATCCATGTCTTTAGATGCTTGAAACTGCATTGCTTGTGGAATGGCTCCTTTCTTCTGAGTAGGAACATTACATGAGCTTTCGTGTTGCACATTAAAATTAGCTCCTCCACCAGATAAGAGACCATTTTGAAGAAGGGAACCAGGTCCAGCAGGCTGGTTCTTTTGTTCCGCAGCTGAACTTGAGACAGATTGGTTCATAATTGGCATGCCATACGGAGGGAAGTAACCATGGCCAACTGGATGAGCACCAGGCATAGCCCCAATTCCTTGATGAGTATGAGGAGCTGGAACCCCATAGGCTGGATGCATAAAGTTACCCGGTATTGGAGTTGGACCAAAAGGTCCACATCCTCCACCACAAACCGGTCCCATGAATCCAGGACCAGGATATGGCTTGTATATGAGCCCTTCAGAAGGGGACATGACAGGAATCAACCATTGCTGCCCAGGCGATTGATGGAAATACCAAGGAGCCATCCTGGAATCAGAAGCCACAGAAGCTGCTGGTGGGTTTGCAAGGTAGGACCCATAATTTGAAGGCTGACTACCATTTTTCACAGAAGACACAGACATCTTCCCCACTGCATTTTCTGCTGAACATTCCATGTTATGTTTAGGCTTCTCAAAATCATCTTTGCGCTTAACAATGTGTGGCAGTGGTTTTACAACATACTCTGACGGAAATTTCTTCGCAGGAGAAGAATTCAAAGAAGCTTTGCCAAGATAAGCACTGTCCTCAAGCAAAAGTTGCGGTGATCCGGCAATCAGTTGTTGGACCTGTTTGAATACACATACTAAGTAAAAATTCTTTCCTCAATCAAACCGCAGATGGAATAACCTACATTCCTTCCCAAGACTAGCACAAGTAACTTGACAGAGTAACACGACTTTACCTTTATCAGTCTATGCAACTCAAATACTTGAACTGCAAACACTCTTTGTTGACTGTACAGAGTAAGAGGAGTTGGATAAGAACAAAATTGTGCAAAATTGTAAAATAGAACTTGTAGAGAACACATTTTCATCGGTAGGGAAACAAAAAAGGATCCAGGGGGACATTAATACGCAATCATACATCAGAAGACATTATTTTAGAAGATTTACCATGCGGAACAAAAGACTCTCATATATACAAGGGCAAAATGGTTAACAGACTTGGTTTGACGGTTAGAAATTTCCTCGACACATCCTCATCCAATGTATGTACAACTCAGCACAGTAGCATTACATTACTGAGGCATTCTCATACATTCCTTAATTATTGTTACAGAATATTAGTTTACTGACCATAAGATGGCACTATCATGAGTACACCATAACTACTAAACATCGAAGAGATGCAAAATTAAAAACTAGAATAATTACAATTTAGACAAGTTCCTGAACATGAATCACCAGCAAAATTTCAAACACTATTGTCAATAGCATAAGATCAAATGGAAAAATACAAATGGAAAACTGCTCACAAAACCATAAATTCATTTCAAAAGTTCCACATGTTTCTCTATTGGTGATTACAAATAAAACATAGAATGTAGTAGAAACCACAAAAAGCATACAAGAGACTGTGCACCCTACTAGACCATTTTTTTTTTTTTTTTGGGTGTGTGTCCTCAGAACCAAACACAATACTGAGTACAAAAGAATGAAATGAAAATTATATGGAAGCTAAAAATTTACAGTACATGTATTTTTGCATCTCCTTGCTTTGTTGAAGCATTAATTTCTATCAGAAACAAAAACATTATCTAATGCATACATCTTGACTGTGGAAAAAATTAGTCAGAAGCCAAACAGCAGAGAAGTTGTGAATCACAACCCCACTAATCCTCTTAACATATAAAACTAAAGCACTACATAAAACAAGATCCTCTTTGCCACTATGTCCACAGACAATTTCTCACTGGGAAAAATTTTCCTGTTTCTCTAATCTGGGATTCACCCAATATTAGCTCCAGGGATCATCCTCCACTGCTTTTCTCCCTTCCTGCTCCAAGCCCTCAAGTGCTGTGAATAGGCAACCTCCTTCAATAGCAGGGAAAAACAGCAATACCAGACTGAGACAGGAATAAATCTGATAAGCAGATGCAAGGTAACATAGAAAATGAATGATTGGCTATCTCGGAGGTCTCCTTGCATACCTCGATTAGGATTGTCCATTTCCCTGCTGTAAGATGATCCACCGTTAAAACATCATTGAGGGCCTTTGAACAAAAAAGGGCCACTTAAGAGGAATCTCAGGACTCCACACTTTAACTTCTTCCTCCCTCAAAGTCATATTTATAATTCTTAATTCAAAGTAAACATTCTTTCTACCTCCATGTATCCGTATGTCATTCTACCTTTATTAAAACTATTTATATATATATATATATATATATATATTACAGTTTTAATCTGTAAGATTAGGAAAAAAAAATCCTTGGAAATATATTACTGCATCTGCGCCTGCTTACTAGGTAATATTACATATATTATAGTACAATGACTGCTTCTCTTCTCCATTAAAGAAATTCACATATTATAAACTTTGCATCTTATTAGAAAAGCAAAGTAAACATTCAAAGTTTTTCACAAAATCTCTTAGAATCATCATCTGAAATCACCAGCAGCCCAGCAGAAGAATAGAGATGATTAGTAATAATAGAAGTTAAAAAAAATTAAGTGTGATGAAACTGTCACTGAAAATCATTCAAAGTGTCTTAAGATGAAAAATTCCTCCATCTTTTGGTAACTAAGAACCCAGATGTTAACATAAAAGCCAAAAATAACACAACAGCCACAGAAAGTGAGAGAATAAAAAGGTGAGATTGTCACGCTTAAACTTATCATGGGCAAAAGCATAGTTAGATTATGTACTCATAAACATTACTTTTTTATCCCATTAATTTTTCTACAGCATGTCTGTACACTTCTATAAAGATAAAACATAATTATCAGATTATGCAACAAATAAGGTACTATCTGCCAATCTCATTCAAAATGCAATAATTGTTACAATATTTCACTCAGTATATAAGCAATCTAATTTTGCATCCTCAAACATGAAGCCATTAAGAAAAAAAAAATTAAAAAAATGATAATCAGTTATTGAGCACGAACACTTACTTGGCAATTGCTTTTCTCGCCTTCCAGAAATGTTTTTGACCTATTATTCCTACTACATCATCAGGAGAGATATCCAAGCCTGATATAGAATCCACCATGGAGGTTTCAGAGACAGCATCACTTTTGTCTCTATCTCCCAACTGTAGTGATCCACAAGTCTTTTCCTCACGATATTCACTATCAATATCAGGCTCAATGGGACAGCTATTGTCCTCCCTTGAATGAGAGCCACTTCTTGACTGGTGAACAACTCCCTTATTTATATCTCTCATTGACTCAACACCATCACCACATCTGCGGTCAACTGGTTGTGATCTAGTTCTAGTTTCTGGCCGTAAAGAAGTATCATTGTCATTTGGTCTGTTAAAATGAGATTCAGGGAGATCTCTACTCTCTTGAATTGGAGATGCACTGGCCTCCTTCACAAGCCCATCAATCTTTTCTCTGCTTGATAAAGTTGCAGAAGGTTTTAATGAATGGTCTCTACTTGAGAAGTTGGTATTTGGGTTCTCTTCACTTTGATGTCTTGCCTCTTGTCTCAAATTGAGATCTGAAAGGCTGCTTCGTTTCGGATCGTTATCATAAACATTTTGAGACTTTAACGAATGACCAGGATAAGGCGGGCCATAGGGAGAAAGTTTTCCTCCATCAACACCATTATGAGTTTTACTCGAATTTTGATTCTTTCCTGAGTGTACATAAACAGGAACAGTAAAATCATCCTCATCACCGGCCTTCTTTCTCTGCTCAAGCTGAGGCAAGGGAATGGTAAGAGTTGATCCGGCAGACTGACGAGCATGAAACTTCTCAGTCAAACGAGACGGTGTTTTATGAGGTACAGAAATTGGGAAAGGCACATTTCTTTCAGGGCCACTTCCCTGCAAAGTTAAGGTAATTGTCAAAATCAGAGTAGCATAATCATCACTCATCCCCTTAACAAAACTACAATGGCATTAGCAATCAAGCATACACTTTGCCAGTACACAAGCACAAACCTGCAGACTCAGCCATATGTTACACTGGAATCAGAAAAATTATAGACGCATAACCATAGAAATAGGCAAGTTTCCCTATCACGCAAGCACAAATGTGCAGACACCAGAAAGTCTCCCACTTTTAGCATTAGAGAAGAATACTATCATTTGCATATCGAACCACCTAGAAACAAACAGCCTATATGATTGAATACCCTCTAATGGAACATAAAAATTCCATATCTATTCCAAAAAACCAACTCCAAAATGTGGATTGAGAACTAACTACTTACACCTAACAACCTTTTATCACACAAAGCAAAGAAAAATTAAGAAATTCATTAATCTCTCCTTAACCAAATCCATTCACCCAATGGAACAGTACATAATCGCGCCACGCCTTGCCTCTACTTTATAACCACTATAAAAGAACAATCAAGTTAATTCAAGATCCTAGTAAATCAATAGTAAAACCATCTCCTAACTCTACAAGCCAATTATTTGGAGGAGAGTCAACATATCATCAAAAATAACAAATCACAGCTAAAATTTCAAAAAAGTACCTGGCTTGATGAACCTGGAGGGACCAAACTGCTAGAGTTAGATGGATTAGGAGGCAGTACAGCAGGATTGAACCTCTGAGTAGGAATACTGAGTTGCTCATAGAGAGCCATCTTGTTCCTTGGTGGTGCTCTTGGTCCGCCCTTCTCTGTATCATTAACATGTAGCCTAGGAAACATTGGCCCCATGATCTTCTCATCATCTTTTCCTCTCTTCATCTCTCTAACTTTCTCACAAATCCAACACTAAACCCTATTCAATAATAATTTATTTCACCTCAAACCCACCTCAAACCCACCTAAAAATTCCATGAATCACCAAACTCATAAAAAGAAAAAGAAATAAAAACATCAAAACCCTCATACAAAACACCAAAACAAAATAAACCCAGAAACCAAAATTGAATCTTTCAAACAACCTACAAAGTACTCAACCCTCTACACCACCACCCCTCCTAAAAAATCAACAAAATTCCACAAACCCAGATGTCAAAATCTGTTAAAAACCTCAAAAAACCAACCCAACTCACAAAACTAGGAAAAAGAAAAAAAGGGGGACGCCGTAACTGATGAAGAAAGCAACAAAACGAGCGTGAACACTATGAGGGAAAACCAAAGGACCAAGAATGTTGAAAAAATACAAGAAAAAACAGAGAGTGAGAGAGAGAGAGAGAGGAAGAGCTTAATCAGGAACTCCTAGAAAGATCGTCGCCCATTAGAAAAGGTAAAGTGAAAAAGAGCTGGTTTGTGGGACCTTTTGGATAGACCGAGAAGGGTAAACCACTTTCTCTCTGCAATTAAAATATGACCTGGATTTGTTGCCTTGTTTTTCCTTTCTTCATTATTTTATTTTCTAAATACACATTACTATCTGCAGTGAGTTTTTTAATGTATTTTTTAACTTTAATTGGATAATCTTAAGTATGTTTGACATTTTTTAAATTTTTTTCTGAGCTCGCGGATAGGTCTTTGAAGAAAAGAAAAGGAAAAGGCCATTAAAGAACGAGGTGACGTTTAAGCAAAGTAAAACAAATTTATTGCGGGAAAAAACTGATCTTTCAAATTTGTGGATATTGTTAAGATTTTTTTTTTTGAAACAATATTGTTAAGATTTTTGTTTTCATTAAAAAGAAGGGTTTTTTTTTTTTTTTGTCTTGATGATTAGTAATTTAAGATATTCATGTATTTGATAATTAACATGATAAAATATATTTATGATAAAAAGACCGCAAAATAATCGAAACTGTTGTCTTACGTTGAATGATTTGATGTTTTAAACTGTCATCATGTGACACAAAATGTCAAGTTCTTGTCTCAGAAATGTCACTGGATAACCTTTCCCCGTATTTTATAAATTGACACATTCTAATATTGTAGCATCTGATTAGTGAGTCTATTCATTTTATAATTATACATTTCAAATAGGTAACCGTTGATTATTATTTACGTAATTCAAATATTTATATTTATAAATTATAATAAAAAGGAAAAATAAGTATGATGGAAATACATCTGGCACCATCTTAATGAATATACTTTGAGGTGATGTGTAATTAATGGTTGTATCGAAACAATAGTAAGTACATACATAATAATTTTGACTATTAATTTATAACTTTAACTGGATTTTATGAGAAATTCATATGAATTAGGCTTGGACACATAGATTTATTGCTTATATAAAATACATAACAAATTGTCCACTATTAAATAAAACTCTTCACACTCGCTGTAATAAAGTTGTACATTTAAATTGTATCATTCTTTGAGGGCTTCTAAGTTCGTGATAAAAAATATATATATATTCCATTATATTAGGTTCATTCACCATTAGCCCGGACGTGTCACCCATTCGTTCACGTTTATACTAAATGCTTAAACTATTTTATAAACATTTATTAATATATGCGAATAAATATTTTTTTTCTTTCTTTCTTTCTTTCTATTTTTTGGAATGGTATTTCTTTCTAATGTTAATGAAGTAGATATTCATATATATTATAAAGCTAAGCAGTGGATATATTATTCAATCTTAGGTTCCGGACATGCCATGAGACTTCTAGTCTTGTCCATGTCGTTTTTTTTTTTTTTAACTAAAAAAACACTATATCAATTTTTTATTTTATGTGTTTACACTATGAATTAAAAAATAAAAATGAGAAATAAAAATGATTGTTGATGTTTAATTGTTCTAAAATTAATCCGTAATAAGAATGAAATTATAGGTTCCACATGAATTTTACGTTGTGAAATGAGAATCTTATTCTCTTCATCCCATTTGATAATCTCATTCTCTTCACCTCAGTTTAGAATCTCATTTTTATTTTCTTTTACAAATTTTAAAAAAAAATTTTTTATATCTCTTATTTAAAAAAAAATATTTATGAAATACATAATTTTAATTAAAGGAAATTTTTATAATTTATAATTAATTCATTCGGATTTCAAAATAAAATAAATATCTAAATGGGAATACTGTTGATTCTCCTACGATTGAAGTAAATAATTTATTATAATTCTAATACATTATTTCGATTCTATATCATTCTAATTCCAAATGATTTCAATTACGTATAAGTAAATGCATTCTAGAGTTCCAATTCCAATACAAATATATAAATATTCAAGTTCGAATTCTTTATAGTTTTATGTATGAAATCTTTTTTTTTTTAATTTTTCGAAATAGAAATCTTTTTTTTTTTTTAAGCTAAACAAAAAAGGGAGGAAGATTTAGGATTTTGAAAAAAGTAAGTTGAAAATTGTGTTGTTCTCACTTCTATCCGTTGTCATGTGCTTGTTCATAAAATTGTTGTAATAAAACTTAAAAGAGGAAATTTTAATTTAGTCTCTAACGTTCAGTAAAATATTATTTTTTTTACTAACGTTTACATTTCGAATTTTCGTCATCCTAACATTTTGAAAATGTATCAATTTAGTCCTCCTGTTAGTCAACCTTACCAATGAGAGGGTTGGTTTAATCATTTTAACTTGAATATATTTATATATTTTTAATATATATTTAATACAATATATTTTTAATTTAATATATAAAAATATTTTTAAATTAATTTTTTTTAAAAAAAAAATTGGTCTCCATAGGAGGGTCTCCCATAGAGACCATTGTTATTTCGATGAGAGAGACCAAAAAACTGATCTCCATCGCCGGAAGTGGAGACCAGGTCTCCGGCGATGGAAACCAACCGATCTTCATCTCGGTTCTAGTCTCCGATGGTGGAGACTAATAGGAGGTGGTGATGCCATCTCCAATTTTTTTTTTTTAAAAAAAAAAATTGCATAAACATTTTTCTTTCAATTTGCATGAATTTTTTTTTTTTTTTTTCAGATTTGGGAGATGTTTGGTTTGACGTTGATGTTTAATTTAGGTGATTTTGGTTTAATGAAAATGATGGAAATGATGATTTTGATGAATGTAGAAGATGAAATTAGAGATGAGGATGATGATGAGAGGTAGAAGATGAAGGAAATTTTTTTTTATTATATTAAAAATACTATTTTTTAATTAAAATATTTAGTAATTGTAAATTGAATTAAAAATTTTGATTTAATGATGTGTTACAATTTGATTAGAAGATAGTCAATGACAATTTTGTAATAATGAAGATGATTATTTTGTAATTGTCAATTTTTAAAAGGGTAATGATGTCATTTCAACTATCTTAAATTATATCAAAGGTAAATTTATCTTTTTACCATTTTTATTACGTTTGACTGTCATGTTTTTAGTTAGAAAGATTAAATTATATATTTTTGAAACGTTAAGAATGACAAAAAAAATTAGTAAAAAAGTAATTTTTTGTTAAACGTTAGAGACTAAATTAAAATTTTATCAACTTAAAATTACCATTGAACTATAAGATAATAATGCCATAAATTGGCACGTGTCATAAGCACAAGTGGTTATTGTCACAACAAAGCCGAAAGTGGTTTAATAGCGTATATTAAGTTCTTTTAAAAAAAATTATTATCATTTTATTAGAACTTATTCGAGAAATTAACGTCGGGATCAAACAAGATAAAATACTGGTGGTACGATCCGAAGAGCAAATTTTATATAAAAGGGATCGATCCATACAAAGATAGAAAAATAATTCATAAAATATGGGAGAAGGTAGCCACATTAAATGCTACAATACTTGTCTCGGTGTCGAATCCAATCTTGAGAGAACTGGGTGGTGCAGTCAACCATTTTGGCAAGACACCTCCCGAGAATTATTGCCATCGTTTTGAATGTGCATAGAATTCTTTTTTTTTTTTTCAAAACTTTCGAGGTTCTTTAAATTTTTATTGCTCATGTTTATTTTAGTATATTAGTACCAATTTAATAAATTGAGTTTTATAATGCTTATAATGCTCTTTGAGTCAGAATTTTGGTTTTGTTTTTCTCTTTTCTCTTTTTATTTTTAAAACTTTTAATCTGTAACAAATTTATAAATCCAAATTCAAAATTAATATAAAAAAAAACTTTGAAAAAACTTTAATAGATTCAAATAACAAATTAAATCATAGTTTCATTTTAAACAACAACCCAAATTTTGATTATAAACACTAGAGAAGGTTTTGTTTCAAGAAAAAAATGTATTGTACAGAAAATGTGGGAATTCGTGTATTAAATTTGTGGGAGAAAGAGGAACAAAAAACAAAAAGAGACAGAAGAAACAGAAAAATGCTTCTTCTTTTTTTTCGCCTCATTAAAAAAATATTTTTTTTTTCTTATTACCAATAAAACTCAAATTATTAATATGATACCAATTCCATAATATATAAATATCATTGAGCAAGTTCATGACACTGTTAAGGATCCTCAACCCCAACTCAAACAAAATAATTTACCTCTAACCTAACCCCAAACAAAATTATTTTGCTCCCAAGGCAAAGAGCTGAACTTGCCCCATTACTTGTCTGTATACATCACCACAGTTATTTTTTTCATATGGACATTAAAAATGACTCACCCTCCACATCCATCCGAAACCAATTTTTATTGTCAACAACAAATCCACTCAAAATCTGTTTATTTTAGGATTTTTTTTTTTTTTTTCATTCATATCACATGAAATTTTGAAATATTGGTTTTTTTTTTTCTAAAAAAAAAAAACCATCAACCAATACGGTTTAATAATAAAAAATTGATCAACCATTATTATTATCAACCAATATGGTTTAATAATAATAATGTTATACTTTTTAAAATTTTATCAAAATATTTTATCTAATTGACGCCACCAGATGATTTGTTACAAATATATTAATTATAAAATAATATATAAATGATGTGATATTCATAAATAAGTTTACTATATCATTTAATGTAAAATTTGTATAAACTTTGGTGTATTGTAAGTGTAATATTACTCTGTGCTCCTCATGCAACCCTTTTTTAGTAGTCCAAGCTATTGTGATGTAGGTATACTCGATATCGTTACATGTCATACGATTCATGTTCAGTCACAGGCTATGACGTGGCACAATACAGATTATGGTCCACCCCGTGAAATTCTCTATTGCATTCCAAGTTAGACACAACTTTGAAATCCACTAAACCACAGTCGCCCATGTTACTTTTACAAATGCTATTTCTACATGTCATGATTTATAAACCACACATATGTAAGTATTTTTTCGCGCCTACGTGGGTAGGGGAAATTTTAATTTACTCATTAACATTTGATAAAATATAATTTTTTTATTAACATTTATATTTTAAATTATCATCATCCCTAACATTTCCAAAATTTATCAATTTAATAATTTTATAGTCAAATATTAATCAATCTTAATATGAAAAGAGTTAACGTAGTTATTTTAACTTGAATATATTTATATATTTTTAATATATATATTTAATAGAGTGAATTACTAATTAGCTATCCACTTTAAACTTATTTATTGAGGGAAACAACTTTATGTATTTATTACTAATTAGCTACTCACTTTAAACTAAGTCTGTTAGTTTTGACAGTAAATAATGTTATAGTGTTAAAAAGACGAAAATACCCTTAACTGATTATATTGACTTATTTGACCAAAAATGCCCAACTTCAATTCACAGTGTTTTTCAAGTGTTCTTCACCGATTCATCCTAAAAAAATCACCAAAAATCATCAGTTAAATATAATCATTAACCCAAACAATCACCAATTCAACAAAAAAAAATTAAAAAACAAAATCTGAGAATGAACCCAGATTTCTGGGTTACTGAGAACCCAGAGATCTGGGTTCATCAGAACCCAGATCTGGGTTCTAACGAACCCAGAATCTGGGCCAGACACGAACCCAGATCTGGGTTCTCTTACGAACCCAGATCGGGGTTCTCAGGAGAACCCAAAATCTGGGTTCTCCTGAAAACCCAAAATCTGGGTTCTCTTGAAAACCCAAAATCTGGGTTCTCCTGAAAACCCAGAGAACCCAGATCTGGGTTCTCCTGAGAACCCAGAGGAGAACCCAGATCTAGGTTCTCTAGAAAACAAACCCAGAGAACCCAGATCTGGGTTCTCACAGGAGAACCCCGATCAGAGAACCTAGATCGGGGTTCCTCTGAGAACCGAGGTCGGGGTTCTCAGGGGAACCCACGAGGAAGAAGAGAAGAAGTGCTCTAAGGAAGAAGAAAAAGTGCAAGAAGAGAAGTTGAACAATGAGAGGAAGAATCTCATAAGGGAAGAAGAAGAAGAGGCAGAATGAGAGACCGGTGAGAGACAGAAGGGATACAAAATTTTAAATATAGTTGAAAGACAAAAATATCCCTGGATATATTGACATTGACTAACTAAAATTAACTTTAGATAGCTAAATTGTAATAAAACTATAAAGTTAATTCCCTCAGTAAATATGTTTAAATTGGGTAGCTATTTTGTAATTCACTCATATTTAATATAATGTATATTTTTATATTTTTAATTTAATATATAAAAATATTTTTAATTTTTTTTAAAAAAATCTCTATAGGAAATCAGAAAACTAGTATCTCATGAAGATCATTATCCTTCCGACGAGGGAGGCTAGAAAATTGATCTACATTACTCATCTCGATCTCTAGTGGGGAGACCAACACTAGTCTTCATTGCTGGAGACCCATTTTTTCGATCTGGTCTTCGACGATGAAAACCAGAGGGTCTCCATTATCTCTCCGATCGTGGAGACTGATTAGAGATGACGTTGTCATTTCCATTTTTTTTTTTAAAAAAAAATTATGTAATATTTTTTTTAATTTACATAAACATTTTTTTTTATAGATTTGGAAGATGTTTGATTTGATCTTAGATGTTTGGTTTAATCTTAAATGTTTAATTTGGATGATGTTGGTTTGATGAAAATAATAGAGACAATGATTTTGATTAATGTAGAAGATAAAATTGAAGATGAAGAAGATGAAGAAGAATTTTTTTTTTAATTATTTTATATTAAAAATATTTTTTTTATTAAAATATTTATTAACAATAAATTGAATTAAAAAAATTGATTCAATGATGTGTCACAATTTGATTGAAATGTGGTCAATGACAATTTTGTAATAATAGATATGATTATTTTATAATTATTAGTTTTTAAACTGGTAATTAGGTTATTTTAATTATTTTAAATTATATTAAGAGTAAATCTATCTTTTTGTCTCGTCTGTAACGTTTGACTGTTATTTTTTTGGTCAGATTGATTAAATTAATATATTTTCGAAACGTTAGGAATGATAAAAATTTAAAATATAAATATTAATAAAAAAGTAATATTAATATTAAAATTGACCCCGTAGGTTACTCAGCGCTACGAGTTGATCTCAACGATAATAATATAAAAAAAAAAAAAAAATCGAAATCCACTTTTTTTATTTGTTTTTCACCAAAATTTTTTTTTTTAAAAAAAGAAAGTACATTCCACGTCGGCCTAGCACTTTCGAGTTTCAACCCACCATTTTTTTTTTATGTGATTTCAACCAAAAAAAAAAAAAATTGAAAAAATGAAAACACAATATATAGTTAGGTTTACAGGTAGAAAAATTTGATCTGTTTGGATGGGCCTGATGACATGGCCTCCTCCTCTCCTTCTCACCTCACTCAAATTCCTCTTGCTTCACACCCTGGTAGTTCTTCCTTCTAATTTGCATTTACTGTTTCAAGTTGATCATATTTGTTTGTTTATTTTTTGTTTTTTTTTGAATAATTTCTAGGGTTAAATCAATTTGTCTATGGTTAATTGTGGATCACCTCTGCATGTGATTAGATATGTTCTTATGTGTATGTTGGTTGATCCTAGAAGTGGGTTTTGTTTGGTTGATGGGAAAATTGGGAAAAGAAAGAAATCAAAACCCAAATCAAGATTCTTTAGGAGAATACAATATGTGGGTGTTGTTTAATTTGAAGTTGAAACCTTGGTTGATGATGATGGTGTTGATATTGTATGACTTCAATCAAATCAATCACTTGGTGTTTTTTGTTTTGGTCCTTTTGGCTTATTGTAATGTGTAGCATATATCGTTATTTTCTTGATCATTGAAATTTGTTTCGAAGAATTATTATTATTTTTTGTTTGAGATATTGTTTCTGGTGGGAGCGACTCAAACTTGGGTAATTGATGGATTGAATGGCTGAATGAGTATTCTCAATGACCAAGTCACGTTAGGTAGGGTGTTGTGTTAATGATTTTGTTGACTTAAATTTTTTATGCAGGTGGCAAGCCTATTTCAGAGGTTCGTGTTCTCATTGTGACAGATGCTTCTCAACTTCCGGCTGAATTCTTGGATCCCTCATCCGAGAAGCAGTTGATCATTGGTTTTGACTGTGAGGGTGTTGACCTTTGTCGTCATGGAGCTCTTTGCATCATGCAGGTATGATGTGTTTAGCATGCCCGTTGTACTAGAAATGTTTGACCATGCATGCTAAATAATGTGAGTTCAATTTTAGTTATGTCTTACTTGGAAACAACCGAACCATGTTTGGCATAGGTTTGTGGTTGTTTTGTATACGAGTGAGTTATTGTTACGTTAAGTATTGAGCTTTTTCACAGCTTGCATTTCCAGATGCTATATATCTGGTTGACGCCATTCAGGGTGGAGAGACGCTTGTAAAAGCCTGTAAGCCTGCACTTGAGTCTAGTTACATCAAAAAAGTTATTCACGATTGCAAACGCGACAGTGAGGTCTCTAATTGTTTTTTTCTACTCCTGCATCATTGGACGTTTGATGTGCATTTTGTTACAACGGCTGTTGTTAAATCTGCTTTTGTTTTGCAGGCACTGTATTTTCAATTTGGCATCAAGTTGAACAATGTTGTTGATACCCAGGTGACCATTCTTCTTATCTTGCTAAAACTTATAGATGGAATTGCATATCCATTAGGTGTTTAATATAATATAAAGAACCAAAAAAAATGTTCTTGTTTGATTTTTGGTTGAAGATGTTAGGAAGTTGATGTGATTAGAATTTCTTAGAACTTCTCAATTTGGTTTACCTATGTCAATGTTTTTAACGTACCTTAATGCATGGGTGTAGTCAGAGTCATCCTCTATGCTTGTGTCAAATGGCTATGCCTTTTAAATTTCTAAGGCTTCTTTGTTTATATTTGGACAGATCTGCTGGTTTAGAGAAAGAAAATACACCACTTGGCAGTTTCACTTATTAAAATTCATTCTTTCTTCTGATAGTGCTCTCTGTTTTTATGATGGCTTGCAGATTGCCTATGCTCTGATAGAAGAGCAAGAGGGACGAAGAAAGTTACCAGATGACTACATATCATTTGTTGGCCTCCTCGCAGATCCACGCTATTGTGGTACTTTATATGTCGTGGATCGTGGCATTCATTTGATTGTTTATTTGTTTCATGTAATTGAACCTTTTGTTTCTAACCTTTTTTTTTTTGCTTTTATTATATGTGTTTTTGGTTCACTGTGAATTAATTTGATGCTTTAAGATGCATCAAGTCATCCTGTCAATCACTTCCAATGTTATTCTAAGTCGTTACCCTGATGCTGTCTGTTAAGGCAGTTGTGTATAAATGGTTGTTACAGAAGTTAGTCTTCCGAGAACAGTTACATCCCTGACCCACATTCAACATGACTAAGAAGATAATATGCAAAAAAGCAAAAGAGATTGAACTTTGCTTTGACAAGTGCAGATGAAATTTTTACTTATAATCTTTAGTCATCTGTGTTTCCCTTCTATGCTTAAGGTGGTGTTGTACACTAAACAAGTTACTCACTTTGCAAGAGTGGTTTGAAAAATTGATCATCTTACTAATTCGAGTCATTTTTACAGTGTAATTCACCATATGTCATGATTGTGTCTCCTAGTCATAAGAGCTTTTATAGTTATAGTGAAGGATTAAATGCAATATTCTGGTTGTAACTGTAGTTGGGGTGACAATTCAGCTGATACTTTAGCTGCATGCTATAGTTTCACTTGTGTTCTTGGAACAAGATTGATGAAAAAGCTTTTTCTTCTTCTTCTTCTTTTTTTCCTTGACATGATTTATACGCATGAGATTTAATAGTTGACTGCTAAGAGTTTTGAATTTTCAAGTTGTGGACCAGACTTGTTTTCTCTATTTCTAGACCCGTGGATTTGGTCCAGTGATCTTAATATTTCTAGCATTAAGTAGTTGCTCTTACCGTGAGGATTTGAATGTAGGCATATCGTATGAGGAGAAGGAAGAGGTTCGTGACCGCCTTAGACAGGTTAGTTTTAAAATCTTGTATATTGTGAAATTAACTATGTTATGGTAGTTTTAATTTCTATAGTTTGCGCCAATGCAAAGTTTTCCTCCATTGCCTTAATTTAATCTTTCAGCCTTGTTTGTAATTTGTCATCCTTGGTAGTTTATCAGAATTGCCCTAAGTAATGTTATCGTCTTCTATTATTTTCTTTCAATGAATTTCTTATTTAAAGTTGCAATTAATATATGGGATAAGTTACTTAGAGAACAGATAAAAGTTTTATGTGCATTATAACATTTTTTCTGTGCTCTGGCGGTTGGCATAAAGGGAGTGTCTTCTTTAGCACCTTAGGAATTATTAGGGGGGGAAAAAAAAACACTAGAGGGTCAGTCACCAACTCATGATTTTTAATAGTGAGTGTAGGTGATTTCTTTTAAAATGTCATGTCGATGGCTGGTATTGTATAACAGTATGCACGATGATGAGCTGTGAGGTTATATGACCTAGAAAACTAAATTCGAAAGCAGATATTACCCTTGTCATTAAATTCAGTGCGGACACTTAAACATGATAGCTTCAATATTCATTGCAAATGCATTGTGTTCATTCATTTGCCTCATGCAGATGCTTAGAGAATTCTGTGTGTTACTGATGAAAGCCCAATTTGAATTTTTTGCTATATGCATATAGTAATTCAGTATCTTCAAACTAGTGTCCTTTGAGATGTGTACTATCTGTCATATACAGGATCCAAGCTTTTGGACACATCGACCACTAACTGAACAGATGGTCCGAGCAGCTGCAGATGATGTCCGCTTTCTTCCCTATATCTATCATAATATGATGGAGAAAATGAACCAACGATCCTTATGGTATCTTGCAGTCCGTGGTGCGCTGTATTGTCGATGTTTCTGCATAAATAATAATGATTATGCTGATTGGCCACCACTCCAGCCTATTCCAGGTTTTTTTTTTTTAATTGACATTTTGTACAAATTAATTTTTCATGCTGTTTATTTATTTATTATTTTGGTTGTTCTGGATTGTAACAAATTTGTCAATTTAGTAAGCATTGTACATTCACTATTTTATCTGAACAACTTGTGGAAATTCATGTTGATTTTGGCTTTTGGCCAGAAGGTAGGACAGAGGAACAATAGATAGAGGTATAGATATTTAATGCTTGTTGTGATTGAAACTTTTTTACCTTATTTTCGTCTGAATTAGGAATATAAAAGGTATAATGCTTATCAGACAGTGCCTGTAATAGGTATAGTGCTTAGTGCATTTGTAGCTGCACTGAACTTTGTTATGATTTCAAGTATAGGGTGTTAATCTAGTGTGTGATTTAATCTACGTAGATAATTTAGCAGTGGAAGGAGATGCTCCTGAGGAAGAAATCCTGTCAGTTCTTGATGTTCCCCCTGGAAAGATGGGACGTATTATTGGAAGAAGAGGAGCTTCCATTTTGGCTATAAAGGAATCTTGCAAGTATATACATCTCTCTCTCCACGAGTCATGCAAACATGCATTTCTTAGTTCCTTTTTCTTTTTTTTTTTGAAAAGAGCCCACTTCATCGTCTTGTTCTTTATATCAATGCAATTTTTTTTTTTTTTTTTTTTTTTTTTTTTTTTTTGCAGTGCGGAAATTCTGATTGGTGGTGCTAAGGGTCCACCTGACAAGGTTAGTTCCTCAAATCAGCTGAATATTTGTTAACTTGTACCTGGTGCCTATGGTTTTTAAGCGATACTGCTTGCAAACCCCTTGGAACCTTCCTTCTGATCTAGGATTGCAGCATTGTAACTGTGATACAACACTATAGATGTCCTTGTGACTTTCACTAAGCATGCAACTTTGAATGGCTATAGATAAGCAACTAGGTGATGTATATATTGATAATGTAACTATGTAAAATTGCAGATGTTTACTGACTTATGTTGAATTTTACATTCTCTTTCTTAGTTAATGACTTTTAATCTGCACTTCTGTGACCTTGTTCAGGTTCATTCGTTCTGAGTAGTACCTAATAAGATGTGGGTCTTCTTCATGTAGGTATTCATAATAGGACCAGTGAAGCAAGTGAGGAAAGCAGAAGCCATGTTAAGAGGAAGAATGCTGGAAATGTATTAAGGAACTTGTGTCTTGATGCCTGTTTATAAATTATAACTCAAATATTTTACAATAACAATAATTACAGGTTCCTGAGATTAAAGTTTGCTACTTAAATGTTCATTGTTACATGCAGTGAATGATCACTCTCTCCATGTGAGCGTACATCCTCTCTATTGTCTAATTAATTAGCAACCGTTTATCTGGTTTTGTTAAGTTTCTTTTGTATTCGGTGGGGTCACTTTTTTGTTCTTATTCGTTCAGTTCCAAATTTGCTGACAGATTCAAGAAGTACCTACGAATAAAAATAGTGAAATTAAGCATATAAGACTGAGTAGGGTTAATGTGTGACTATCCAAAATTTAATTAATTAATTTAAAATTTTTCATTCAATATATAGTATATTTTTGTATTATAAAAAAAATAAATATAATTTTTGTTCATATTTTTCAGTCTTAAGGTGGAAAAAGGGAAATACTTATCTAGTCATTATGTTATCAAAATCAAGTACTGGAGATTGAGCTCCGTCAAGACATGCTTTCTTCTTTTGTTGAATTGTCATTTGTTGTCAACACAAAATTACTCCTATATGTTTTGCCTCTCATAAAATAGTATCGCATCTTTAATTTGTTAATTCAAATCATTCCCTTTCGATATTCCATTATTCTATTCCAATTCATACTCTGGATGCTTCTAAACCATGCACTATCGGTTGAGTCATAATTTTGCCTGTCTCTACATGACTCTCTATATTACTGATCACATAATATTTACTTGTTTATTCTCTCTCCTGGCTGTTGCTATTAATGATGCAGTTTTGTAGACCTCATCTGATTTGTCGATTCATTACTTACATCTGCTTACAGCTACCATGGCCTGCGTTTCCTTATTACAATGCAGGTGCTAATAAATTGTGACTAAAGTGAAATATAAAGATAGTAGTCATCGCTCAATTCAAATTACTAGAACTCCAAATAATAAAATTGCAGCTACCACCATGCTACATTAACTTGACGGAGATTCCTATTTCTTCCAGTGAATAATTGAAAAGCAAGCCAAAAAGGATCGGGAGGATTTTATAAGAAGATACTTTGCATTAAATTCGATTTAAATTACAACAAGGGCACACAAGGTCTGCACTCGTAATGACAATAACCAGGTCATGGTATTGATGTTTGATGTATTTATGAAAAAAAAAAAAACACTAAGACACAACATGCTCCACGCCAGAAATATCTCAGCCAAATAGGCGAAAGAATATTGAGGATATGCTAATTAAATGAACAAAAAATTATTTTTTGAAGCTACCAAAGTTGGAGAATAAATCATCTCCTGCTGTTGTCTGTGAAGATGTAAACCCAGACATACCAATACCAGAGCCAGTGCCCATCCCAGACATGCCAAGACCAGAGCCAGTGCCCATAGCCCTACCCATGTAAAATGAAGGCAGGGGTCCCTTTTCCCTTTCATCTGATCCATCACTCAATCCACCCACGATACCAACATCTGCCAGTGATACTTTCTTGGCTGCAAGACCCAGAAAAACAATGTGCTTGTAAAAGACACTTCAGTATAATGTATAAACATGCTAGCAGATAAGAGTGAATGAAATCAAAATATTGCAGATTAAAACTAGAACGTAAGAAGTCTGTTATGAATGATGGTTTGGTTAGCATGTTTCCTAACGTGGCAATGACCATAATTTCAGGGAGGCCCACTTCTGGAAATTTTGGTTGCTTCTGCTGCCAGCTACAGCTGTCTTCAAAATACAGTTTTACTCTTTATCATCATAGAAGCATAACCAAACAACTCAGCTAATAGCCCTCCCACAACTTTACTGTAGAAACAAGATATCATAATAGTTAGGAGAACAAAGCTTTGTAAATGTAACAAGGGCCCTCTCCTGCATCAGTGAACATAACAATACTGACCAGCTGATATTCAGGTTTCAATCAACAATGTAAATATCAGTATTGCCTATACTGTAATATACAAGAATTTCAAATCACTTGGATCCACCGCCATTGATGACATGATCAAACTAATGTGTAGAACATATTTTAAGACTTCGTAGCTTCAAATACATGATTCAATCAACCATAAAATTTTTGCAAAATTAGTATCAATTTTCAGATGGGATGACATTATTATTAATGAACGTGAAATTATACCACATGCAAATGAACTATGCTAGAAAAAGGAAATTAAGGTGGTCAAGAAATACTTACGAGCAGATATATTAAGATCAATTATGCCACGGCTTAATGAATCTGCCCAAATTCCAGACTTCAGCTGAAAATTGTCCTTTTTGGTTGGAGGATTTGATACCACTGAAGACTTTCCAGCCAAGTTATCGAGACTGGAATCACTGGTAGGATTTTGTGTGGCTTCTGCAGATACTGAATTAGAATCAGAGGTAAATGCACCAAAAAGATCAGATCCATCAAAACTGTTAAGTGGGACTGCAGCAAATGGATCAACAATGTTAATATTGGTCACATCAGTTTTTGGAGGAGCCTTGGCTTCAGGCTGCACAACTGGGTCAGTGGCAGCAAAAAGGTCAACAGGTGCAGGAACTGCAGGCGTGACATTGGGTTGGGAAGCAAATAGATCAACCGCAGTCTGTATAAACGGTCATAGAAGGAATCAATGCAGAAGCAAATTGACATGTGGACCTCATAAAGAATGAAGTCATGAACACAGCTTGAGTCCTACTTGCAGCTAAACCAATGCGTCCAAAAATTTCAAATTAAAAATCATAACAATTTTCTACTAGTTTAAGCATATATTCTTCTCATTACATTCATTCTTAGTATATCTAAATCAGAAGGTCATCCTAGAAACACAGGAAAAAAATTTGCTATATACTTAAATAAATTCCAAGTCATCAGATATATTCTCGCATGCCTTCTCAGTTTTCAACAATACCACGAATATTCACACACATAGAATAAAGGTCCTTCAAAAGGAAAATTGGCTTAGTATTCATTTATTTATTTTTTTTGGATAGGAAAGAAAAGTAATCATTTACCATGACATGAATACATTAAATAAGACTCATGTTGCCCGAAATTTAGATCATGACTCTCATCTTTAAACGAAACAAAACTTTGAACCTAACACCCATTGCTTGAAGAAGCTAAAATGATCATTAAATCATATAGCAGAACTACTAGGAGAAAGCAAAATGCAACCCAATATTCCAACTGCGGATTCCTTAAACTAGCATCAAATCCATAATGTATAACTGACTGTTTAAATTCTCATGAAAATGAAAACACACATCATCTCAAAGTTCAGGAATATAGGAAATCTTTATATATGGCCACCTCATGAAAAAATGACAAAAGAAACCTGACCTTAGTCTGAGCACTTGCTCCTGTGTCTACCTGAGGCTCTGCTGATACAAAATCTGCATCAGCAAATAGGTCAACCTCAGATGAATTGCCCTTCATTGCAGATGTTTCCATGGTAACAGAAGTTGGTGCATCCATGAGGTCACCAATCAAACTATCTCCAAACAGATCCACTTGTTTAGAGCTTCCAGCAGCTGACTCTGTCAAATTGAACAATCCACAACAGATGGCAAGGCACAAGCTGCTATCAGAATATTATTGAAACGAAAGTGGCATAAATCAAAAATAATAAATTGTAGTAATCCTGGTCTGTCGATCGTTTTGCTTTTAATGGATCAGAAACATGGTTCTTCAACAAGTATCTAAACATACATAATAAATAGAATACATCAAAATGCATCTGATTAAACAAGTGTTCTAGAACTACGAGAAACATTACAAATGAAATGAGGTACAGGACAGTATTTCAACTGCCACATCCATAGAACTATTATAAACCACTGCCCTTGCTAACAAGGAACAATCTAGCAATCACATACTTAGAGCATAATCACACATTCTTGCAACATTCAACAGCCACACCACCACACATGGTCAAGGAAATGAGGAAAACAGATGATTTTTTTTCCTGCCTATTCTTTTACAATTTGTGATAATTGACTTGAACATACAAACATGTGGAAGTCTGATTCCCTTCTTTGAAAAGTTAAAAACCATACCATACTAGAACAGGTATAAGTGATAAATGTTAATTAGACACAATCAGCAACATGAACAAATATGTAAACTACAAGGCTTTTTTAAGAGTCAATGGAAACAAACAACCGCATACCATGAGACATCACTTGTAAACTTACTATTGCTGGAAGTTCCACGAGGATCAAAATCATCGAAATCATCATCATAGTTACTTGAAGGGACACTTGCAGTTTGGGAAGGAACTGAACTGTATTTATCGGAGTCATTTGATTTTGTTGCTGATTTTGAAGCACTAGAAGATGCATAACCTTGATCCTTACTGTGAACATAACATTCCATAATTAACAAATTTTATGTCCTAGCTTTGAAGGCAATGTCTATGAATGAGAGAGGGTAGTGCATTGAACTGGTATAGGCATAGAGTGTATTCCTTCAACAACTATAATAGAGAGAATGTAATCAATTGACCACCACTATTAAAATTGCTAGCAATGACTTATATATCATCTTAATGAAGCCAGTACCCAAAAAAAAAAAAAAAAAAAGCAAGAAATAAGGAGCCTACACATAAAGGGATACATCGTACAAAGCTTTTCTAAAACTTAGTGACAGCATGATTAAGTCCTACTTCCTCTCCCTGTGAAAATAAGTGTCATACAGAATAAACAGCAAACCTGTCATAAAGTCCTCGACGTGGCTTTCCGTAAGCATCCTTTTCAATCTTTTCTTCTCCATACCGATCCCTGTCTCTATAACTATCTCTATAGTTATCACTATCACGTAGACCTCCATATTGATCACTACTCTGAAAGCTATTATTACTAAAAGTGGGTGCACCTGATTTATATGTTATCCCACTGGAAGAGAGTCCAAAGTACCTAAAAATGGTAAGCATGACAATAATGAACAGAGAAGGCATCCAAAAAATAACTCCATTAAAGCTGAAGTTAACAAGAGAATTCAATTCTGAACATTTAACTTACTTTTCACGGTTCGCAGCTGCTTTATTTCTAACTTCTTGAATTTTCTCTCTATTATTCAGCAGGGCCACGATAGTCTCAGCCTTCTTCCTTACATTAATTCCCGAATCCTTCCCATTTGGCTCAACATACTCAAAACTTGAAAGAGCCTTAAGTGACGAAGAACAACAAACAAAAAAGAACCATTGTTAAGAGAGTATAAAATTAATTCTACTTTGTTAAAAATTTGCAATGGTACATCCAGTAAGATATACTAGAACAGTCCTTACTGATATCTGGTAAGTATGTTCAATAATTTCATCAACTGCACGTTCAGATCCATGGGATACCAGGTACTCTATAACAGCCAATGCCTAACAAAAAGTTGAGTGTTTATAATTCCTATTAGCCAATAAAAGTTAATACACTATTAAATTGATATGTGAAAATTAAGGAATACGGAACCTTGTAAACATATCGCCAATCCTTGCCAGTCTCACCCAATCTTGTCCACAGAACATTCATAACCATTTGACATTCAGTGCTAAAAGATATTGCAATTCATCAGTAATGTGAAGCAAGATACAGTGTTTGACAACATTACTATGAAGGGGAAAAAAAAAAAATTCTGACAAACTAACAATTTTTTAGTGGCCTGGGCTATCTCCACCAAGGCAGTGCCATGAGGTCCCCAAGGTTCATTATCTGTCGCATCTAACACCTGTAAATCACAAAATCCATCTAATGAACAACAAACAAGTAAAAATAAAAAGCAAGGACTGTCAAAATTCAAAACCATGAGAACAAAACATCCATCCACTGTCAATTAGTCGAATGGAAGAAAGTGATGGTCCATTTAGCATAACGTAATCTCTCAGACAATACAAAATAATCTAAAAAAAAGACATAACTTATAAATCCCTTCCCAAAAGAAAAAGAAAAAAACAAAACAAAAGGTTTCGTAAATATTTTCAGAACAGCAACAGTGAAACAGTAAATTTCATTTGGGTTCAATTTTTCAAGATTTACAACCTTCTAAACCAATTTCTAACCACATCATATGCTACATGAACGCTTATAAATCTATAAACTCTGATATAGCGTTGGCAAAATGAAAACTAAATATCAATTCAGAATGTTTACGATTAAAGCTAAGTACTTTTAAGCTATTCCGAAAAGCCAAATCAATTTACGTTAGTCAAATTTCGCCTATCCAAAATAATAATAATAGTAGCATAACAGCAGACTTGTCCTATGTAATCTATTCATACAATAACGAAATCTTGCAATAGTTTTTCTATTATAACCATAAATCTGTGTCAAAATATCAACCAAAGACAATCACCTTATTTAAGGTAATCAAATAAAAAATACAGATTAAAGATCAAATTTTACCTTCTGTTCAATCTCTGGAACCTTCAAGACCTTCAAATTCACCTCCCTTTTTCTGCAAAGATTCAAGAATAAGAAAATGAAATCGAACATTATGTTGGTTCTCTACGGTTAACTGATCGAATTGTAGAATGAAAACAACGAAAAGGAGAGAATGGACTCACATTTCGCGAACCGTCTGATCGAAGGCCTTCATGAAATCCATGGTGGATCTGTGGAAAATATTTGACGAAAGAATGTTACAGGAGTTCGAAACAATACAATTGGTTGCAGATCTACGTGAATTCAACAAATGGAAAATGAAAAACGAACAAAATATAGGTTGATGGAGTGAGAAACGAAACCTTGAAAAAGCAACAAGTGCAGATCTTTTTTTTTTTTTCGGAAGGAACAAGTGCAGATCTTGTCGTTGGTTGCTGAGGTGAGATACGTAACAATATCGGGAGGTGAACTTCTGGCCTTTTTTTCGTTTTTTTTTTTTTTTTTTTTAATATGAGGTGAAAATGGGAGAGAGGTTGATGTGCAAAGACGACGCCGTTGAAGGGCAATGTTGCCTTTTTATTTTTTATTTTTTCCTTTGAAAAATTTGCTTGTTTAACTCTTCTATGGATTACTACTCTTCAAAATTAATCCAAACTTGTTATCTAAATAATTTGATTATGAATAATATTATATTATCTAAAATTTTATTTAAATTTATTACTCGAATAATATAATAAATTTATATATAATTACTACATCATCAATACATCATTCAAGAATTATTGTGGTAACTATAAATCAGTTCATCATATTATTTGGGTAAAAGTTATGGTCAAATTTTTTGTAAATGTAATATCATTCTTTAATTAATGCTCATACTTTGAAATAGTTTATGGAATTTAACTTTAAAAAAAAAACATATAGTTTTAATGGATTTATTCTCCTAAGTGCTTCACCAAAGATTTTGTCTCAATTGACAAGATTGGTCATACTCTTTCTAGCTTAAAGAGTTATGTACATCTTCATTCATCTTCGTAGTGAGGTTCAAATCTTATCATACTTATTTGTGAAGAGGTTTTCTCTTTTAATTATAGGAAGACTAAATATCATGTAAATATTTGAATCATACAAAAAGTGAAAAATGTCGGTATACTTTTGATTTATTCGATGTTAACTTAAAACATAGTAATACAAGTATGATGTGGATAACTATAAATCAGCTCAGCATATTATTTAGACAAAAATTTTGGTCAAATTTGTTGTAAGTGTAATATTATTCTTTAATTAATGTTCATACTTTGAAATAGTTTAAGGAATTTAACTTTTAAAAAATATATACAATTTTGATGGATTTAATTCTTCGAAGCACTTTACCAAGATTTTGTTCCAATAAACACTACATCATTAAAAAATTATTGTATAATTATCATATTATCAATACATCATCCAAATATTATTATGATAACTATAAATCAGCTCATCATATTATTTGGACAAAAATTTTGATCAAATTTTTTGTAAGTGTGATATTATTCTTTAATTAATGTTCATACTTTGAAATAGTTTAAGGAATTTAACTTTAAAAAAATATATATAGTTTTAATGGATATAATTCTTCCAAGTGCTTTACCAAGATTTTGTTCCAATTGACAAGAATGGTCATACATTTTTTTGGCTTAAATGGTTGTGTATATCTTCATTTATTTTAATGGTGAGGTTTAAATCTTATTGTACGTATTTGTAGAGAGTTTTCTCTTTTAATTATAGGAAGATTAAATATCATGTAAATATTTGAACCATATAAAAAGTGAATGATATCAGTATGCTTCTGATTTATTCGATGTTAACTTAAAACATAGTAATACAAGTGTGATTTGGATATCTATAAATCAGCTCAGCATATTATTTAGACAAAAATTTTTGTCAAATTTTTTATAAGTGTAATATTATTCTTTAATTAATGTTCATACTTTGAAATAGTTTAAGGAATTTAACTTTAAAAAATATACATATAGTTTTAATGGATTTAATTCTTCTAGGTGCTTTACCAAGATTTTGTTCCAATTGACAAGAGTGGTCATACTCTTTATAGCTTAAACGGTTATATACATCCTCATTCATTTTAGTGGTGAGGTTATGTTATATATATTTTAATGACCTGAGAAAGTAGGTTGACAAGACCCAATGATTCAGTCCATGGGTAAAAGTTCAGCAGGCCCAGAAGTTAAGACGTCATCACGGGAACTTAAGTCGTTGTGCTCGAGCTTACAGTCCGCAGACCAAAGAGCCTACGATATGGCTTCTAGTTCGTTCACCATCTTCAACTCGCAACCTGAAGCAAACTTAACTCGTCAAGTTCGCACAAAACATCTTCTAGAAGGCTGAAACAATATAATCCAAGAAGAAGTCAACTTATCTATTTTGAAGCAAATCAAATCTCGATAATCACCTAATTCGTTCCTGATTTGGTGGAAACTGTTTTGGAATGTAATTAATTTTAAAATTATATTACTTGTTTCAATTGTATTCAAATTGTAAACTCCTCACTATAAATAGAGGACAAAATCATTTGTTAAATATATATATATATATATATATCATCAATAGCATACTGTTACCTTGTCAAATTTCAAAGCGACAATCGTGGATATAAACACATTCTGACTGAATCATGTAAAAACATAGTGTGCGCAACTCTCTTCTTTTAGCCTTCTTTTATTTCTTTTAAATACTTTTCTCTGTTTTTGCAGTTTAAGCTTCAAGAATCTGGTCGACTAGATTTAGATATCGACAGGTTCAAATCTTATCATACGCATTTGTAGAGAGTTTTCTCTTTTAATTATAGAAGGACTAGATATCATGTAAATATTTGAACCATACAAAAAGTGAATGATGTCGGAATACTTCTGATTTATTCAATGTTAACTCAAAACATAGTAATACAAATATGATTTGGATAACTATTCTATAACCAAGAGAGAAATCCAGCACATGCACTATATAAATAAGGTTTAAGATGAGAAATAGAACACCCAAAAACCTATTTCATCACGTTAATGTACGTTATATTACATTTTAATCTCACCAAAGTCAATTGGAATTTTGTCCATGTATGTGGCAAACATGCATAAATTTTTACTGAAAAAGGTTTGTAAGTTTCATTTAAGATTTTACTTTCAAATTTACAATATGACATGATTTACTTTATGATTATTATGTTGAAGTTACAAATCACTAAAAAGAGTAATATTATATTATGGATTGTTAACTACTATTATAATCAAAATAATTCGAAAATTCATTTAATGTTATAAAGGAAATGGAAATCTTATCGTCTAATATCTTAAAGAAAATAAAAGATACACTTAAACTATTTTATTTTTCATAAAAGTCGTATCTTAAGAGTGGCAATAAATAGGGAATGCTAAGAAAAATTAAATAGAGGTACATAGGGTAAGTCAAATATTCTTCAAAGACTTTCTATATATATATATATATATTCTTCTACGGCAAGTCCAAAAAATATTCTTCTGCGACATAAATTCCAACCAGAAGATAGATGAGGGACAATATGGTTCAACCTTCCATCCTTCCTTCTGATCGTGTGTCGCATAACAAAATTTAACCATACACCATTTCTATGAAATTGTATATCTTGTGACACTTGAGCGGCACAATTAAAAAGCTTTACGAAGTTTTCAAAAAGATGCTTTTGGGGATGTGAAATCGAAGCACTTGGAAATTATGGGGAGTTTTTAAGTTTTAATATACAAGAGATCATTAATCTGACAGTGAAGTCATTTCAAATATCAACTTAAATGGCCAAAAGAACTTTTGATGCATTGAGAGATGGAGCTGCTGCAATGGAGTGTCTTGCATCCGTCGATTTTACCATAAGTGAATGACAAAAAACCATAGCTTGAACAACGGGAGGGAGTAGAGTTGGGCACGATGAATGACAAGCTTTAATGCATTACATCATGCAGATTCGCACTTGTAAAAGGTCACTTAATCATGCCATAGTTTGTAGCTTCTTTTTTTATTTGTTTCCTTCTGTTTTGACAATTTGTCTGGTGAATTTTGAGGTGCATCATTAGACCAAATAAAATGCACTGTAATCACTTAAAAATTCAATACAAGGGCTGCAAAAGTAATCATCGGTTTGCTTTGAAGAAAATCTAGCTGCAAATAGTACGATATGACAAAGAGGGTGTGCGATATGGCAGGGCATAGGAATTTAATTAGTTGGAAAGCTTGACTGCTTGACATAGCAAATTTGAAATTTTTTTTTTTTTTTTGATAACCGAGACCAACCCAAGGTACAATCGAAACTAACAACGATAGGCGTTGTAACATGATCCGGGGATTAGGAATGGGAGTAGCCAACCCACAAAAAATGAGAGGGGGGGACAGCCCGAAATAATGAGGGGAAAATTGCCACAAATGTTGTCCTAAGCATTCAAACTTTGGACTTGCTGTTGAAAACAAGGCAAGAGTGGCTGCCACCACCACCATGCTCAATTTGAAACTATTTTTTGGCTAGTCAGTCTGTTTTCTTTCTGATGATTGCTAAATGTAAAAACATGCTATCTAGGACTCATGAGATATATGCCAATTTATCTGTCTTGGCAGTTAAGGTTTTCCTGGCCTATTTCACCACCAATTGTTATGTCAACATGTGATCAACATAAACTTTGTTCCTGTTCAATTTTGCCTTATATGTTGTATCCCATCACATTAGATTCATCCAGACTCTCTTTTTCATTAGATATTGTTGTAATAGTCATCAACTTTGTTAGTTTATAAAACAAAATGCTCTGTTTGTATTTTAGCATCCTGTAAACTTGTGTATCTAACAAACCTAAACTTGGACATTGATAGTTGAAATTTCCAAATAAAAAGTTCATACAAAGAGCTACTCTATAGTTTTGTGTCAGAACTTTTTTATTGTTCCGCTTATGTGTGCTGCTTTCAGACAACATTAGAACAAAATTAGATGGAGGAATATAAATATTTTTAATTGGTTGCTACTTTTATTTATTTATTTATTTGACAGGTACTTCTATTTATTTCTTATATATGATAAAACCTATTCCAAATTATGGAATGTATGCATTATAATTTGGACAAGCTGTACCGAGCAAACCTAAAAACTTGAAACCTATAATGGAAAAGTTAAGAATCATTTCTCTCACAAAATTATCGAATGAACTTCATGGTGTGATAGGAAACTTCGGGTTACTGAATTTCATGCAAAGTGACAAGGTTAGTATTTATATATGAAATAATGCAGGGATCGTGTCGACCCCGAAATCATAAATACTTCTTGGAGCAAGTGTAATGAGAAATCTGGTTCAAAATTGAAGTGTTTCACGTGTTGCTGTTGAACTACAAATAAACCCGGTTCTCTATTGAAAGTCTCTCCTTTGCAGTGGATTCAGAATAGGAAACAATGGCAACTCACAATTCCTAATGTAGAGAGAGAATAGTATTAAATCCTGACTCGTAAAGTGAATCGCCTAGCACTAGCTGTTACTGGGCAGTTGAGAGCAGTTTTATTGCTCTTACCATGTTGGGTAAGGTATACCAAAAGGCCGCCATATAAGGCCCGTCCAGAAACTAAATAGTTAGTCATGAAGACAACTAACCTTTTTTTTTTTTATTTGGCAATTCTAACTTAAATTTGGGATGTTATTGAGTTAAATGAATATGTTCTATTATCAAATCATAGTGAACTATATAGTAAATAACTATCCACTAAATTATTTACTTTGGAAGGAGAATTAAATTGGAATCTCCAGAGTTAATAAGTATAGCTATTACATAATATCTTGCTACTACACTATTGGTTGAGACTTGCAAATTCAATTCTTTTTCTTAACTTTCGGAAACTTGCGAAAAGAGAAATATGTATGTTTGAACATGTCTATTTTTCTTTTTAGTTTTTGATTAAAAAATAAAAATTATTAGATTAAATTCAGGGTTTAAGGAAAAGGAATTACTTAAACTCATAATCCCTGGAATACAAATGTGAGGGGTACATCATATATTACTAAAATAACCTTATTTTATTTGCTCATTTCTGAAAATGCTGGTCCTGCGACCATTGTGAATCTTTTTTTTTTTTTTTAATTTTCTACTTATTGAAATGTACACATACTATGCCCCCACAGTAATTTAAGAAAAATGCTACTATACTGATTCAATATACATATAAAGTTGATTTATAGCCCTTAGATTATGATTAAAGGGCATATAAAAATCAAGGATTTAAAAGTTAAAATCAAAATCAAAATTAAACATATAACTGTTGCTCTCGTAACACCACCACCCACTAACTATACAATTTCTGTACAGCAACCAAATTCGGAAAGCAGGTGGCAATAAACTCCACAATCAAATGAGTATTCTATTTTTAAACCATCACAACTTTCTTGTCTTCTCTCTCTTCAATACAAACATCAATTAGACCCCGATAACCGAGGCCAATGGACTCAACAGTTACTGATAGTGACAACAGCAGAGTTAGAAATTTTATTTTGAGAAACCATCATACTAAAATTAAAAACTTTACGAGGCCACAGTGAAAAGGTTTAAAATTTAATGATGATTTTCATAATTTTCTAAAACGATTTTTAAAATCCTTATGAGGGAAAGTCATTCATCATCAGAATCGTCATACAAGATACCGGGCGAGTGACATTGTACATGGGAAGGCTCTATTGAACAATACATTTAAACAGTACCTATTTCTCGAATCATTATTATATATAAACTTGGTTGTCTATTCTTTGCGATGATGATGGTGATGTGGAATAATTAAGAGATTCTAAACTCTAAAGAGAAAATCATAATAAAATAATTAAAAATAAGAGTTTCCATTAATTGTCTTTTTCATAAATTCAATATTCATTTGGTGTCAATATATTATACACCACTTTTAAAATTAAAATGTCAAAAGCTCTCATCAACATAATTTATGTCAGTTGATTTTAACATAAAATTAGAAACATCTATATTCCGCGTTTTCGTTATTTAAAGAGACATTGAGTTTGGAAAACATGCAAATAAATTGTAAAATAAACCTAACAATTTGACATTAAAAAGAGCCTCTGAACAATCAGAAAAATACTGTCCAGAGAAACATCTATTAGTTGCTTATTTGAGAGGAAGAAAGTTAAGTGCTTCTCTTTATTTAAGGAGATATTGACTTTTGGAAAACAAACTTGTCAAATACACCCAAAAATTTATCGGTATAGTATACAAAGTAAGACGCGATCAATGTTCCTTGATAACAACAAATTAAACTTAAAATACATATGCCACCAACAACCATAATTCATCAGCAGGCAAGATTCTTGAGAGTATAATAGAGACATATTAAGGTAGGGACCATATTGTTAGATATACATTGAAATTGAAAGAGTTATGTGATTTATTCAATAATGCAACATTGTTTTTGTTTTCATCTTCAACTTAAAAAATAAGATCGATCATACCACCATTAAAATCTTAATTTTTAATCGTAAGATAAATTGTCAAGTTGGTTTCGTGTCTTTAAAAAATGTTATCTAGTAATTGACTTGGAACTAGGTCTGTTGAAGGAAGAAAATTTGAAAGGGACTACCCACTTTTAAAAAAATTAAGACCTTAATTATTACACACATAAATATGTTAAAGAAGGTTCTCTTGGTCTATGGAATAGCGGATTCCTCTATAAGATAATTGAAATTGTCAAATTCAGTACTTTGAATATAGTAGAAAACATGTTTTAATTGTTTCTATTATTATTATTTTATAAAACATTGTATGTGGATTTCTCATTTTAAGTTGATTAGTTGGCAAGTCTCAATAATGTTTAAAAAAAATAATTAATCAAATAGGTGCGGAATCCAAAATCTTTATATCATAATCTGTAAGTGGAAAATAGAAAGCTTGATATATATATATACACATATATACATATACATATATATATATATCTGAAAACTAGGGTCCTAATGTACAAACAGTGGCTTATATGAGAGTGTTGATCTGGTTGTCTTTATAAATAGAGGTGTAGAAGGAATATTCATTTGCAAGTAAGGCCACCCAGAAGCAGATGAAGAATAATTATGATTCAAATCTCTAAAGGTCCAAAGTGCAAACATTAGAGGGAACAAATGTCTGGCCAGCTTTTGGTCTTACTCATTTATTAATATTTGTTCTTATTCGAAGATATCTTATAGTTCGACCAAGATTTAACCTAGCACCAACCCTATCTAGCTTTTGTATATGTTTTATACAAGTTTCTGAAGTGAATTTAAATCTTAGGTTGCCCTACAGCAGTCCTAGCTACTAACTAGTAATTAATAACCAACTATTCGTAAGAGTTAAAGGTTGTTAAATAGTACTCTAAATCAATATAAATTCATATGGTAACTTAAAACAAAGTGACTTATACTCTCCTTTGGCAAAACTTTTGCTCTTTTTAGTGAATTGATATTATCAATTACGTGAGCGTCAAGAAGCTAAATCGGTAATGTTTATAATCATGTATGATAAGATAGAAGATTAGGGATCAAATTTTACTCGTATCAAGATTTTAGAGCGTTGATTTGGTTTATTATATCGAATTTCAATCCAAGTTGAAGCGATTTTAAAGTTCACTTCAACTATATAATTAGCAGATAGTTTAATATGGCAATATCAATAGTAAGTGGTAGTATCATGTAAAAATGTATGTCTAGATCGTAACAATTTTAATTGTGTTATTTAACTTTTTGTTGTTTTCAATTCCAATATAATTAACAATATTATGTCATTTGAACGTGATTTTACATTCAACTAGTTTACCGGGTAATTTTACATACCATCACAAACCAATTCTTGGTAAAATTGCTTCTGTAAGATCAACATTGGTACTACAGTACAAAACCTATATGACCGTATAAGATAGTTGATATTATTATGTTTCAACCCAATAATTTCACTTTCTTTTCTTAGGATATGTTAAGGAAGAAGCCATTTTTATGGCAAACTGTTGAATTTGTTTAGGTGAGAGATAAGTAGGTGGGAGGTAAATTAATTCATCACCACCTTTATTAATTTCTTAACCTTCATTGCCTAAACTATTTAGTGGTTGAACTAATTAATTTTTACCTCCACATATTGCCTATAAATAGGCAATTGAACTTTGTAATCTTACATCTCATTTCCAAAATTTCAAGTGTATTTAAAAGTTCTCTTCCTCTTAGTTATCCTCTAGAATTTTAGAAGGAGATTGTGTTGTTGTTGGATTAATAAAATTCTTTTAGTCTTGATCCGTAAATATTTCTCTCACATTGAAAGTTTTACTACATAAATCTCGTGTTCACTATATTCTTATTTTATTACTTCTAATTTCTTTTAATATTATTCTCGATTTCAACTTTGTACTGCATTAAAATAACATCAAGTCGTTATAACAGTGGTACTAGAGTCCGGTTTTTTAGAAAATTATGAGTATGCTTTGTGGTTACAGCATTGTCTGATCTTCCATATCAGAAAAGAATTATTCCTAGTTATTAGAAATAAGTATGATGGTGTAGAAGTGCATGTTTAAAAAAAGTTCTTGTTAGAAAAGACTTGGTATTTAGATGTGTCTATTGTGTCCCACCTCTTTTTAATGAAAACTTACTTAAGACACTATTTACGAATACGTGTACTATTTTGAAATATATATACTATTGATAATACTATTCACCAGATATCTTGTGAGTATTTCACAAAAATGACAGTAAAATTTGAAATTGAGAAGTTCAATGAAAATAATTTTTTATTGTGGAAGATGAAAAATGAAAGTTATTTTGAGAAAAGGTAATTACGTACAAGCAATAGAACAAAGGTCAATGGAGATCATTGATGATGTCAAGCGGAACGAGATGGATGATAATACAATTGCCAATCTCCATCTGACCTTAACAGATGGTACATTATCAAGTGTAGCGGAGAAAAAGATAGCTGAAAAAGTATGAGACACTTTGACAAAATTGAACAAGTTTAAGTCACTACACATGAATTTTTTTTTAAAAAGAAGCTTGGTAATCTTTGAATGGTGAAATCTACAACAGTAACAAATCACATCAACACTTTAAATACTTTTTTTTCTTAACTTTCAGTTTTATGTCATATAATAAAGGCAAATAAACATGCAGAAATTCCATTTCAAAGTCTACAAATTCGTATGATCAACTTATCATGAACTTGACAAATAATGTTCTTTCAAACAATTTAGTTTTCGATGAGTTTGCAACTACCGCCTTAAAGGAAGAAAGCAAGCGGAAGAACAAGGAAGACAGATTGACAAATAGTACACAAGTAAAGGGTTTTATCAACCACAAGAGGGAGATAAACGGAACATGACCCCAGTAAGAGTCTCAATCATAGCATATCAAAATTAAGAAGTAAGAAGAATGTCAGATGTCGTAACTATGGTAAGAAAGGACATGTCAAAAGTGAGTGTTGACACAATAAGAAGAATAAAACCCTTGAGTTATCAAACTCGCAGGGATGTATAGTAAGTACCTTAGATGATAGTGACGTCTTATACAACGGAGCAACCACTGTTACGGAAAGTAGATTATGATTTACTGATGTTTGGATTTTAGATTTAGCAGCCACCTAGCACATGACATCTCGTAGAAAATGATTCTACACATATGAACCTATTTAAGAAGAATCTATATTTATGGGTGATAATCATATTTTAAAAATTGCAGGTATCAGCATAATTAAGATAATGTTGACGTGGTAAACCAGCCAACCAGATCCTTGAGCCCAATGCCGCGCTGATAAGGAGACCTGCAATGAACAGACCGAATGATGGCGAAGAAGAGAAGAAGAAAGAAGAAAGAGGAAAGAACACAGGAGATTTGAAGTGGTTCGGCCCGATTTGGAAGGGCCTACGTCCACTTGTTCTGTTATTACTGTTGATCTCTCACAAAAACGGTTGCTCTCCCTACGTTTTTACAGAGTAACAGCCTCTCAAAACTCTCAATTTCTGGCCCCCTTTGCAATAAATGCCTCTCTCTATTTATAGGGGAGAAGAGGCTACAAAGAGAACAAACGGACAAAAAGGGCTGATCTTGTCGTAATAAATGCTACTGGAGAGCTTTAAATGCTTCTGACTTCTGACATGTCAACTCTGGCAAAACGGGGGCCGACTGCAAGCCCATGCTGGTTTGGTGAGACTTCCGGAAATTAAGCTGCATTTTGGTGAGATAACCTTACTTACCGTGCAAGACACGCCATCTTACTGTCTTAAACTGATACTGGGCGAACCGAAGTAGAGAACGGGCTGGAACTCCGTCGTGACGATCTGGACTCAGCAACGATCTGGCGACCTTGACGTCGCTACAACGGTCTAGCGACCTTGACGTCGCTATCATCATAGCAGGTGAACCTGTAATTGTCTCGCTCGAGCTCGATCTCGCGACCTGATACACAGTACCTCTCACGGGCCTTTGGTGATCTGGGCCACCATTTATATGGGCCTTTGCCAGCCCATTTGAGGAATCCAAAAATACCCATAACATCAACCCCCCAGTTCTTAGGTCGTTTCCTGCGGCCTGAGAACTTAAGAGTCAACTAAGATCTTTTGTGGCGAACTGAGACTTTACACGGCGATCTGACTTCTGGAGCGAACTGAAATCTTCATGCTGCCCATGAGAGGCTCCAACGGTCTGATTGTTGAACTGAAAATTTATCCGAACTGAAGAATTCTCAGCGTACTGAGAATTTCGATCAGCGCACTGATATCTGAAGCGGATTGCAATCCCGTCACGATCTGAGAACTTGAAAAGCTAAATTTTTCCCTCCTTTTTCTCGGACGCGTGGCAACATTTCCTGAGGCGGTTCGTCTTCTGCAATGGTCATTAAATGCACGTCTTTTCATCTGATAGCGTCTCCTCGGGTCACGCACCCTAGATCGCGCTGCACCGTTGGATCTGAGGCGGTTGGTCTGCCACCAGATCCAGCGGTCAGCGATATGACCCCGGGACTGGCTATATAAAGCGGGCCAGTCTGTTCTTTCGCTTCTTAACCGTCATTTTCAAGTTTCCAGAGCCCTCGCCGTCTTCTTCTTCTTCTTCAGTCTATCCTCAGCCCAGGCTCTCAGGCGTCCATCTTTCGGCCAGTCCTCCGCTTACGATCACCGGTGAGTTCATTATCCCTGTCGATTCTTCGTTTTTCAGCACCTTACTGCTTTCTTTTACTTCTGGTGATGATTTGTCTGCTTCTTGGTTTCTGGCATTTTGTTCTTGTGTTTGTGTTTGAATGTCTGCGTCTTTTCGCATTCTCCTAGCTTGATCCGTTAGGTTGCTGTAGTTTGTAGGTTTTGTTGTTTGTGAATTTGAGCGATCTCAAGATCGCGCATAAATAGTAGAGGGACGATCTTTAGGTCGCTCATAGTCTTTGTGCGGCGTGCGCGACCTGTTAGGAAATGGTTAGGTAGCAAACTTGGAGCTTTAGTCTGATAGGAACGGTCTGCCTTAAGCGACCTAACTGCTCCTTTTGTTTGTAGATGTCTTCAGGTCGCACTCGCCCACAACATGTCGTAGGAGAGGATGACTCCTCCAGCTCGGAGGATCAAGTGAGAGAGGTCCCCCAGGCATCGTTTCATAGCGAGGACGCCACCGAAGAGTTCTCAGCTCGAGAAAGCTCGGAAGGGAATCCGCCTTCGCAGGCCGGGGAGCTTGATCCTGCGGAGATCAGGCGAGGTCGCGAAATGTTTACACATCACCCCTCGCGGATAACATACCAGGACCTCGTCGGTCTGGGGGTTCAATATCGCTTCCCCCGGGGTTGTCGTCTCATGGAGCCCGCTCCGATGGACCACGCGGCCACACCCCCCAGGGGATTTGTGGCCATTAGCGTCCAGCATCTGGAGGCCGGTTTACGGTTTCCGGTCCCGCCGTATCTGATCGAGCTTCTGAACGTCCTGAAGCTCGCTCCCTTTCAGCTGACCCCGAATTCGTACACCCAGTTTTCCTCGCTAGCGATCTTCTTTAGGAAGTATGGCCTACCTTTTCCGAATCCGGGAATTATAAGGCACTTATACACTTTTAAGGCCACTAGCAGGGGACAACCTCGGGACGGTATTTACTATGCTTCCCCTCGAACGGCGTCCATTTACAAGGACGTGGTACCAAAGGGCGATGCCAAGGGCAAGTCCAACGTAGGACATTATAAGACGAACTGGTTTTATGTGTCTTGCCCTTCATTGTTTAATCTTCTGAACTTCAGCTTCCGGGCTGAACCAGGTAGGACGTCCCTTAAGCTGCTTTCTGGCTTATGTTTGTGATCGCGAGCTAAATATTTCCCTTTTTTACAGATCTTTCCGCTCCAGTCCTTGGCTTGACTCCGGGCGAAACAGCCGATCTCGAGATCCTTGGTGCCCGCAGATCGGACGAAGACGACGTCAAATTGACGGACGAACTGCTCCGCCAATACCAGCTTGCTTCCGACTCTGCAGGGGGATTAGTTCGCTCTAAACACGTCGGATCTCGGCGAACTAAACCTGTAAGGTCCGTTTTTGACGAGGTTGTTGACACCAGCTCGGGTTCAGACAGCGTCGAAGAGGTTGAAATGGCGCCCTTAGAGCTGATCCCGCCACCCAGGAAGAGAGCTCGTCAAACCGGAGATCAGGCTGCAACATCACCGGCCGCCCCGGGCTCATCTGGCGCAATGGGGACTCAGGCCGCGAGTGCGGCCGAACCTGCAGCCCCTCAAGCTGTTTAGCCTGTTTCTCAGAGGGCTCCTCCGGCCAGGTCTGCTACTGCCGTGGACAAGGGCAAGCAGGTCGTGACCCAGCAGGGGTCGAAGAAGAAAGATCAAGGGGCGCCCACCGGGCTTCCTCCTACCAAGAAGACCACGCTGGTCATAGGGAAACAGACTGAGGTTTCGTCTCGGCAATCTCAGGAGGGTGCCCCGGGACAGGCTGCTGGGGAAATTCCCGGGCTATCCTACCTTAAGCTCGCATTCGAGCAAGTACCCGGTCTTCTAGGGAACTCTGCCAAGTTCCTGGATGGCAAGGAGAGCCACGGGGTGAACTTGCTTAACTACTCACTCCGGGAAGCTGCTAAGGTGAGATTTTTCCCTTTTCTTCTTTTGTCTTATGTTTTCCTTGCTTTTTTTCTGCTGATTTAAGTTGTTCAGAGCGCTATGGCGACGGCGAAGGCAATAGATAGCGAACTGAAGAGGGAGGAGGAAGAGAAGAAGCTCAAGGCCGCGAAGAAGGAGCTTGAGGCGACCTTGTCAGAACGTGACATCGACCTCGCGGTGGCAAGGAGTGATCGTGAGATTTTTCAGAAGCAGCTGCTCGATGCTGAGGCTGCCCGTCTTCAGTCTGATACCACTTGGGCTGAAGAAAAGAGCAAGATGGAATTGATGATCAACAGCCTCAATTCTCAGGTCGAGACGGCCAGGACTGTTACGGATAATCGGGAGAGGGAGCTGAAGGATGCAAAGGCGCAGCACGCGATGGAGATCAGCAGGCTGATGGACGAGTTAACTGCTACTCGGGACGAGCTGACTGCTGCTCGAGCTCGGACAGAGGAGGTCAGGGTGGAAACGGAGCAAAGCTTAGTTTACACCCTGTGGACGCATCATCCTAGGATAGATTTTTCCATCTTTGGAAATGATGCCGTGAAGGACGTTGAGTTCTATGCTGAGGACGCTGGGGCCGCAGCGGAAGCAGAGCAGGGCCATCCACCAGAAACTCCCTGGACGCCTGCTGAGATCGTCCCTCCAGAGGCCGCTGGTGACCAAGCGACCACCAGCTCAACCCCCCAAGACCCTCAAGACCCCTCCAGCTCGCAACATTAGTTCTTTTCTGTACTTAGTTTATTTTGTCTTCGAAACTCACCTCTTCTGAGGTCTTTGTTTTGTAATAACTTTATAACTCAATACATACTTCATTTCGCTCCGTTTTAATCCGCGTAATGCTTTTATTGGACGACGTAAATAACGATTGTAAGTTGTTATTTTGAATGTGCTGGTGACGTCGTCACGTTGTGATTTTAAGTTCACAGGAGGACGTCGGCCCGTCCAGAGCGTTGCGAGCTCACAGGGCGCGGCGTCTCCGTCCGAGACTTGAATAATTTTAAGTCCACAGGAGACCGCGGGCCCGTCCAGAGCGTTGCGGGCTCATAGGGCGCGGCGTCTCCGTCCGAGACTTGAATAATTTTAAGTCCACAGGAGACCGCGGGCCCGTCCAGAGCGTTGCGGGCTCACAGGGCGCGGCGTCTCCGTCCAAGATTGTTGATGACAAGTCCACAGGAGGACGTCGGCCCGTCCAGAGCATTGCGAGCTCACGGGGCGCGGCGTCTCCGTCCAAGACTGTTGATGACAAGTCCACAGGAGGACGTCGGCCCGTCCAGAGCGTTGCGAGCTCACGGGGCGCGGCGTCTCCGTCCAAGACTTGAATAATTATAAGTCCACAGGAGACCGCGGGCCCGTCCAGAGCGTTGCAAGCTCACAGGGCGCGGCGTCTCCGTCCCAGACTGTTGATGACAAGTCCACAGGAGGACGTCGGCCCGTCCAGAGCGTTGCGGGCTCACAGGGCGCGGCGTCTCCGTCCAAGACTGTTGATGACAAGTCCACAGGAGGACGTCGGCCCGTCCAGAGCGTTGCGGGCTCACAGGGCGCGGCGTCTCCGTCCAAGACTGTTGATGACAAGTCCACAGGAGGACGTCGGCCCGTCCAGAGCGTTGCGAGCTCACGGGGCGCGGCGTCTCCGTCCAAGACTTGAATAATTTTAAGTCCATAGGAGACCGCGGGCCCGTCCAGAGCGTTGCGGGCTCACAGGGCGCGGCGTCTCCGTCCAAGACTGTTGATGACAAGTCCACAGGAGGACGTCGGCCCGTCCAGAGCGTTGCGGGCTCACAGGGCGCGGCGTCTCCGTCCAAGACTGTTGATGACAAGTCCACAGAAGGACGTCGGCCCGTCCAGAGCGTTGCGAGCTCACGGGGCGCGGCGTCTCCGTCCAAGACTTGAATAATTATAAGTCCACAGGAGACCGCGGGCCCGTCCAGAGCGTTGCAAGCTCACAGGGCGCGGCGTCTCCGTCCCAGACTGTTGATGACAAGTCCACAGGAGGACGTCGGCCCGTCCAGAGCGTTGCGGGCTCACAGGGCGCGGCGTCTCCGTCCAAGACTGTTGATGACAAGTCCACAGGAGGACGTCGGCCCGTCCAGAGCGTTGCGGGCTCACAGGGCGCGGCGTCTCCGTCCAAGACTGTTGATGACAAGTCCACAGGAGGACGTCGGCCCGTCCAGAGCGTTGCGGGCTCACAGGGCGTGGCGTCTCCGTCCAAGACTGTTGATGACAAGTCCACAGGAGGACGTCGGCCCGTCCAGAGCGTTGCGGGCTCACAGGGCGCGGCGTCTCCGTCCAAGACTGTTGATGACAAGTCCACAGGAGGACGTCGGCCCGTCCAGAGCGTTGCGAGCTCACGGGGCGCGGCGTCTCCGTCCAAGACTTGAATAATTTTAAGTCCACAGGAGACCGCGGGCCCGTCCAGAGCGTTGCAAGCTCACAGGGCGCGGCGTCTCCGTCCAAGACTGTTGATGACAAGTCCACAGGAGGACGTCGGCCCGTCCAGAGCGTTGCGAGCTCACGGGGCGCGGCGTCTCCGTCCAAGACTTGAATAATTTTAAGTCCACAGGAGACCGCGGGCCCGTCCAGAGCGTTGCGGGCTCACAGGGCGCGGCGTCTCCGTCCAAGACTGTTGATGACAATAAGAACGAAGATAGATATAAGTGGAGAGAATTTGCTTGAATATATTCATATATGCACTGGCGAACTGCCAAAGGTGTTACAATTGCAGCAAATAATTTGATCTGATAGATTACATTTGAGATAGATAATCCAATCTGTCTGAATCATACGAAGTAAGGTCGGAGCTTCTCAGCGTTCCATGCTCGCGGGAGTTCCGTTCCGTCCATATTGCTTAAGTGATAGGCTCCATTCCCCAAATTCTTCTGAATGATGTAAGGACCTTCCCAGCTCGGTCCTAGAGTGCCTTCGCTGGAATTCCGAGCTGCAGGCAGAATAAGTCTCAGTACCAGATCTCCGACGTTGTAGTGACGAATTCGCACTTTTTTGTTGTAATATCTGGCAACTCTCTGCTGGTAGACTGCCAACCTTAGTTGAGCTTCGTCCCGTAGTTCGTCCACGAGGTCGAGATTGTATGCGAGCAGCTGCTGATTATCTTCGATGTTGAATGCGGCTCTTCGATGCGTCGTTACCTCGAATTCAGCTGGAATCATAGCTTCACATCCGTAGACCATCGAGAAGGGCGTCTCCTGAGTCGTGCTGCGAGCTGTAGTCCGGTAGGCCCATAATACCTTCGGGAGCTCGTCCACCCATGCCCCCTTTCTTGCCTCTAGCTTCGTCTTCAGGATCTGTTTGATGATCTTGTTTACGGCTTCGACCTGTCCATTGGCTTGAGGATGATCTACTGCGGAGAAACTCTTGGTGATACCGAGCTCGTCACAGAAGTCGACGAACTGCTCACTGCTGAACTGAGTCCCATTGTTTGTAATTACCTGCTGGGGAATACCAAACCTGCTGATAACATTACTCCACATAAACTTGATGATCTTCGATGTTGAGATGTCAGCTAGCTCTCTTGCTTCTGCCCATTTTGTAAAATAATCAACCGCGACCACGGCGTGTTTGCAATTTCCTCGAGCTGTCGGCAGGGGCCCAATCAGATCCATACCCCAAATCGCGAACGGCCACGGGCTAATCATCTGCTGCAGAAGCGCGGGAGGAGCTCGGGGGACTTTCGCGAACTTCTGACACTTATTACACTTCCTCACCAAGGCGATAGCGTCCTTTTTCATTGTAGGCCAGTAGAAACCCTGCCTTAACGCCCTCTGAGCCAGGGCGAGGCCGCCGGAGTGATTTCCACAATGACCTGAATGCATGTCATTTAATACCCTCTCGCAGTCCGCCCCATCTATACACCGCAAAAGAGGAGCTGAGAAGCCCCTTTTATATAACAGGTCGTCGTAGATGCAGTAGCGAGCAGATCGCGCCTTCAATTGGCGAGCTTCGTTCTTCTCTTGGGGAAGAACCCCGTTTTGCAGATAGTCAACCATCGGTCTCATCCATGAATTCTCTGCCACTACTAAGGCCATCATCACTTCCTCCTTCTGAATACTTGGGATCGGCAGGAGCTCGACAGGCACCGGCTTCAAATCTTCTGCTATCTGAGTAGTGGCTAAGCGAGCTAGAGCATCAGCATGCGCATTTTGAGCTCGCGGGATCTGGTTCACTTCGTAACTCTGAAACGCTCTGAGCAACTCTTGTACCTTCTGAAGATACGCAGCCGTGCTTGATGTCCGAGTCCGGTACTCCCCTTTTACCTGGAACACAACGAGCTGAGAGTCACTGAATATTCTTACCCGGTCAGATCGCATCTCTCTAGCGAGCTTCAGCCCCGCTATGAGTGCTTCGTACTCTGCCTCGTTGTTTGTTGCTTTGAATCCGAACTTTAATGCGTAGAAGATCTTGTGCCCCTCCGGACTGATGAGTAAGATTCCTGCCCCTGCCCTCAGTTCGCTTGACGAGCCATCAACATACAACTCCCACATCGGCTCCTCCGATGGCCCAGCTCCTTCCTCTGCTGTCCCGGTAAATTCTGCAATAAAATCTGCCAGGGCCTGAGCCTTGATGGACGGTCTGGGGATATACTCGATGTCGAACTGGGCCAGCTCGACTGCCCATTTCAATAGGCGACCTGAGGTATCCGAAGTCTGGAAAATCTGCTTCAAGGGATACCTAGTCGGGACCTCGATCCTATGAGCCTGGAAATAGGGTCGGAGCTTTCTGGATGCGGTCACCAAACAATCAGCGAGTTTTTCTATCTGGGAATACCTGGTCTCCGCATCCGAAAGCCTCTTGCTGACGTAATACACAGGGAGCTGCGTCCTGTCTTCCTCTCGAACCAAAGCCGCACTGAGGGCGCTATCTGATACCCCCAAGTAAAGGATGAGCTTCTCCCCTTCTACGGGCTTTGACAACAGTGGAGCCCGGCCCATATATTCTTTCAGCTGCTGGAAGGCTTGCTCGCACTGCTCCGTCCATTCGAAGTCTTTCACCCTTTTCATCACGTCGAAGAACGGAATACACTTATCAGTTGCTTTCGAGATGAATCTGCTAAGCGCCGCGACCTGTCCTGTCAGACTTTGAACTTCTTTGACCGTTCTGGGCGACCTCATATTTATTAAGGCCAGAATTTTCTCCGAATTGGCTTCGATCCCCCTCTCATTCACCATGAACCCCAGGAATTTTCCAGATGCAACCCCGAAAGCGCACTTCAGCGGGTTGAGCTTCATCTTGTAATTTCTCAGAATCTGGAATGTCTCCGCCAGATCGTCGACATGGGACTCGGCTTGCTTCGACTTGACCAGCATGTCGTCCACATATACTTCCATCGTCCTGCCGATCTGCTTCTCAAACATCTTATTGACTAGCCTCTGATAGGTCGCGCCAGCATTTTTCAGACCGAAGGGCATCACCTTATAACAGTAAAGGCCTCTATCCGTAATGAACGAGGTGTGCTCTTCGTCCAGCGGGCTCATAGGAATTTGGTTATATCCTGAATAAGCATCCATAAAACTCAACAGCTGGTGACCAGCAGTCGCGTCCACCAACTGATCGATCCTTGGAAGAGGAAAAATGTCCTTAGGGCACGCCTTGTTGAGATCGGTGAAATCAATGCACGTCCTCCACTTGCCATTCTTCTTCTTTACGAGCACAGGGTTAGCGAGCCAAAGTGGATACTGGACGGCCCTGATGAAATTATTAGCGAGCAGCTTATCAACTTCCTCTTTGATGGCATCAGATCGCTCTTTTGTCAACGGTCTCCTCTTCTGGCGAACCGGTCTGAATCGGGGATCGATATTCAATCTATGCGACATAATCTCGGGATCGATTCCAACCATGTCTTCGTGACTCCAAGCGAAGACATCTACACTTTCTTTGAGGAAACTAACGAGCTGATTCTTCACTTCCGGGGTCAGACCTCGCCCCACACTCAGGCATCTTCTCGGATCTTCCTTACTGACCTGAATAGATTCAAGCTCGTCTACAGGACCCGACGTCAAAAACTCATCCACCTCGCGAGGATCAAGATCGCGGTCAAAGCCTTCTTCGCTGACTTCATTTGGCTTTCCTTCGGTCACCATCTCTACTTGCTTATATGTCACCCCGATCTTCATAGCCTTCACATAACAGCGTCTCGCTGTATACTGCTCACCTCGAATTACCCCCACTCCGCTGGTAGTCGGAAATTTGATAGTGAGAGCTTTGGTCGACACGACCATATCTAGATCGTTCATCGCGGGCCTCCCCAAAACCACATTATAAGCAGATGCCCCATTAACGATGAGGAAGTCCGCTAGGGTAGTTGCCTGGCGAGCTGGATCTCCTATTGAAAGCGGAAGTCTTACTTGGCCTATTGGGATGACGGCGTCCCCAGTGAAACCGTAGAGAGGCTCTGGAGACGGCTTCAGCTGATTAGCTCCTAACCCGAGCTGATCATAACAATCCTTGTACATAACATTGACCGAGCTGCCTGTATCTATCATGATCCTCAAGACCTCGGCGTTGCTGATTCTCGCCTTGATAACAAGGGCGTCATTATGGGGAAATTTTACCTCGCCTTCGTCTTCCTTTGTGAAAACGATCTCCTCCGAAGTCATTCTAGCCTTCTTTGCTGGCCCTTCCTGATCACCCCGTCCTGTAAGGTGGACGTGATTTGCCTCTCGCACATATCTTTCATGAGACTTACCAGAGGATCCGGCGATGTGGGGACCGCCATGGATGGTATAGATAGTTTTTACCGTCAAACCAACTCCCTGCTCCTGGCCTTGCTGACTCGTCTGCGCGGGCTGGTGATCTTGACGAGGACGCTGATTCTGGGGCTTCTTATGGTCGGGCTGTACCACATACTCCTTCAGACGGCCATTTCTTATCAAATCTTCTATGGCGTCCTTAAGGTCCCAGCATTCAGACGTATTGTGCCCGTTCTCCTGATGATAAGCACAATATTTACGAGGATTTTTGAACTTACCCGGGAAACCAGTAGGGCTCGGCCTCCCGAAGTTGACTCTATGCTTTTCTGTCTGAAAGATCCGATCTTGCCTGTCGGATAACGTACTGTAGCGGTGGAAGCGGCTTCGAGGCGGGGAGCGATCTCTTCTGACATCTTTCTTAGCTCGCTTCGCCACCTGATTATTCGATCGGTTTCTTCTATCTTCATTACTGACCTGATCCCTCTTCTTGCCTTGATGGGATCCACTTGCCTCATTTTTCGGCTGGCTAGCCCTTCTCGAGCTAAAGGATTCTTCCCATCTGATCTCCCTATTAGCTCGTTCGTAAAATTCTCCCAGGTCTTTGACAGGCATTTTGTAAATGCTTTCATACAGCTTTCCATCCTTGCGAAGTCCGGCTGAAATTGTTGACAAAACGCCCTCATCAGTCGGACCCTCCACATTATTAATCTCGCTTCTGAAGCGGCTGATATATTCCTTCAGCGGTTCCCCTGATCGCTGAAAAATGGTTGCGAGATGACAGGCCGGAGCGAGCTGCCTCTTCAACGCTTTATACTGGTCGAGGAACTTTTGCTGGCACTCCTCCCAGCTACTGATACTGCGCGGCGGCAAATTCCTGAACCAAGTTCGCGGTATTTCTCCGAACGTCGCAGGGAACACACGACACTTTACCAACGAACTGGAGGTTTGCAAATTCATTTGGACGTTGAAGGCATCCAGATGGTCATAGGGGTCCGAATCTCCATTATACTTCGGAATATCAGGGAGCTTAAACCTGGCAGGAAGCGGCTCTCGATCTATCTCCGCCACGAGAGGGCTTCTGTCTTCACTTCGCTCTGCCGCCGCCTGAGCCCCAGGTCGATCTTCGAGCTGCTGCATTCGCTCCAGGAGCTGCTGAATGATCGGGTCCTGAGCTCCGAGCTGCCTCACGGGGGACCTCCTACTTCTTCGACTTACCCCGGTGATAGAATGCTGGTCATACCGTCGGCGTTCGCGGCCCACCTCGTAGTTATCGTTCTCTCTACGCCGGTCGTTCTGGCCTCGCCGCAGCTCGTCTTCATCTCTGCGATCTGAAACACGAGGGATTCCATTGCTTACCTCGACCCTTCTGCCACCATCCCGGCTGATTCTGACTCTCACATCTGAAGGTCGGGCTGCATCTCCATTCTCCCGAGCTCGCTGACCCCGGGCTTCAGATCGCCTATTCGACGAATGAAGAGATCCTTCTGGCACATGCACTCCCCTTGCGACCTCCGCTACAGGAGGTGGGATTACCGTCGTCCTTGGCACGTTATGATCACGACCTCGTGCCATCGCCCTCAACGTGTCCGCCATCTGAGCCATTGTAGCTTCTATCCTCTCCTGACGTCGGGCCAAGTCATGCACGACGTCCCGTCCTCCCTGAGACGGTCCTGCACCCATATCTGTCATCTGAGGCTGACGCCGCAGCTCGGTCTCTTCGGCTCTATCGTCTACTGAGTTTCTGGTCGTTCTCCCCTTAGCCATGGCGATTACAGAGCTCCACTTCGCAGTTGGGCCCTCCTTCTAGCGCCAAAATGTTGACGTGGTAAACCAGCCAACCAGATCCTTGAGCCCAATGCCGCGCTGATAAGGAGACCTGCAATGAACAGACCGAATGATGGCGAAGAAGAGAAGAAGAAAGAAGAAAGAGGAAAGAACACAGGAGATTTGAAGTGGTTCGGCCCGATTTGGAAGGGCCTACGTCCACTTGTTCTGTTATTACTGTTGATCTCTCACAAAAACGGTTGCTCTCCCTACGTTTTTACAGAGTAACAGCCTCTCAAAACTCTCAATTTCTGGATCCCTTTGCAATAAATGCCTCTCTCTATTTATAGGGGAGAAGAGGCTACAAAGAGAACAAACGGACAAAAAGGGCTGATCTTGTCGTAATAAATGCTACTGGAGAGCTTTAAATGCTTCTGACTTCTGACATGTCAACTCTGGCAAAACGGGGGCCGACTGCAAACCCATGCTGGTTTGGTGAGACTTCCGGAAATTAAGCTGCATTTTGGTGAGATAACCTTACTTACCGTGCAAGACACGCCATCTTACTGTCTTAAACTGATACTGGGCGAACCGAAGTAGAGAACGGGCTGGAACTCCGTCGTGACGATCTGGACTCAGCAACGATCTGGCGACCTTGACGTCGCTACAACGGTCTAGCGACCTTGACGTCGCTATCATCATAGCAGGTGAACCTGTAATTGTCTCGCTCGAGCTCGATCTCGCGACCTGATACACAGTACCTCTCACGGGCCTTTGGTGATCTGGGCCACCATTTATATGGGCCTTTGCCAGCCCATTTGAGGAATCCAAAAATAGATAAAAATACACGATAGTACAGTTTGCACTATTTAAGAGGTACAACATATAAAGGGCTTGAAGAATGATCTATAATTTTTAGGACAATTTGATGATCTTGAATGTAAGACCTATATAGAAAATGAGGTTTTGAAAATTGTCAGAGGAGCGCTTGTTGTCATAAAAGGAGAAAAGATTGTTACAAATCTATACGTGCTTAAAGAAAAAAGCAACTGGAGGTTCATTGATGTATTGCATTAACCAACCATGGGGAAGAGTCAAAGATGATGTGGCATCACAAATTAAGCTATATATTTGATCGAGGTTTGAAGATTCTCTTCGAACATAGATTGCTTCCTAGGCTTAAAACTGTAAATCTATCTTTTTATAAGTATTATGTGATAAGTAAGCAACATAAATTGAAGTTTAGCAATTCTAATGTTAGGAGCAAATGTATATTAGACTTGATTTATTCTGATATTTGGGAATTATCGGATATATCCCTATGAGGAGCAGAACACTTTGTATTGTTTATTGACGATTACTCTAGAAAAAGTTGAATGTACCTTATGAACAGAAAGTTAGATGTGTTTCCAGTGTTCAAGACTTTCAAAGCGTGGGTAGAACTTGAATCTAAAAAAAAGATCAAGTATTTGAAAACAGATAATGGAGAAAATATACACGAGGAGTTTTTTACTTTTTGCAAGCAAGAAGGAATCTAAAGACAGTTCACATTCACATACATTCCTCAACAAAATGAGGTGGCAGAGTTGATGCATAAAAGTTTTATAAAAAGAGTAAGAGTTATGTTGAAGACCGTAAGTTTACTCAAATCATTTTAGACAAAAGCATTAAAGACCGCCTGTTATGTGATAAATCGATCTTCATCCATAGCAATTGAGTTGAAAACACAAATGGAGATATGGACCGGTAAATCTGCTGATTATTCTATTTTATATTTATTTGGATGTCCTGTGTACGTGATGTATAATATCCAAGAAAGAATAAAACTTGATCCAAAATCAAAAGAATGTATATTCTTAGGGTATGCTGATGGAGTGAAAATGTATTACTTGTGGAATCCGACTACCCGCAAAGTTATCATCAGTAGGGATGTTATCTTTGTAAAAGATCAATTTCAAAGAAATTGAGATGATAACACTTCAAAGAAAATTCAGAGACTACAATTGTACAGGTGAAAAATAATTCAAAATATAAAAATTTAAGTTCTTCTGAAGCAGGCCAGAGCACAAAGTAGAAGGATTAGTCAGAACCGAGGCTCTAGAAATTCGACAGTTAACTTGAGAGAGGATACCACCAATATGATATTCGGAGAATGTTACGAAAAGCAATATTGTATACTGTTTTCTAACAGATGATGGATAGTTTTCAACTTTTCATAAAGCTACAAGCAGGTGGGAGTTAAATTGATTTATCACCACCATTATTAATTTCTTAACCTCTATTGCCTCAACTACTTTGTGGTTGAACTAATTGATTTTTATTTCCATATATTGCATATAAATAGGCAATTGAACTTTGCAATCCCACATCCCATTTCCAAAATCTCAAGTATATTTGAGAGTTCTCTTCTCTCTAGTTCTCTCTTAAAATTTTATAGAGATGTTGTATTGTTGTTGGATTAATAAAATTTTTCTAGTCTTGGTTTGTAGGTGTTTCTATCACATTAGGGATTTTATCACTTAAATCTCGTGTCCACTATATTCTTATTTTATTACTTCCAATTTATTTTAATATTATTCTCGATTTTAGATTTGTATTGGATTAAAATGGTATTTGATCATCGTAACAAGATATTTAATCGTTTCTCTATAACATCAATCACACTTAAAATGTTGATATTTATTCCTACAATTAGATATTCATTCCTACATTAAAAGATAATAACTCCCAAATTTAATTAACTCGAAACACACTTTACATTTTAAATGTCTGAAAGTAGGTATTCTAGAAACTATGATAGCGAATTCATCCGAAGAAATGTGAAAGCCCATGAAAAATGAGGGAGTGTTTTATTTGACTATTCAAAAAGTACAGAAGAACAGTAATAAAACGCAGTGGGCAAATGTAAGTTAGAGAGAGAGAGAGAGAATCTCGGGTGGTTAATGGATGAAGGGGACGTTTTAAAAAACACGAGCATTGAAAGGGGCATATGTAAGTCTCATGCAAATTTCGTGACTACTGACAATCAAGAAAGTAGGCAGACATGCTGATGCCATCCATCTCCCACTGCCTCGTCCCTCCATTCATGATAAAGTATAAACCAATCTTCCATTTATTAGAACCCCACTTTGACAATGATCGTAACGTACAATCGTTTCTCTTTTTTCCATTTCACATATACCAAATTTTTATTTGGTCTTGTCATTAATTACTTGGGATAACTTCCCCACAATTCAAAATTTATTAAAATTCTATTATGTGATGCATAAATAAACTTTACCGTTGTATTTAATACAGGTTAAAAACTTTCAAAAAAATTTTCAACGATTTGACAACACTTACATTTACCTTTATTTAAGGTATGTAGTAAAGGAGACCAAGAAATTTAGCCCAAATATATAAGGTAGAAAGGGTACAATATATACAATGGCGAATTATATATATCTACTAACAGAACAAAATAACGTCAAATTCAGGTAATAAAGATCTAAAATCAGCCATACACCTTGGTTTCATTTATGTTACTTGAATATTGTAATATATATACATGTTAATAAATATACGCTTTTTAGCAATCGAACAAAACCAAATGGGTAGATGAGGCTAGAATTTATTAACATGCACCAAGTGAGAAAAGTCTCTGGTCTCTAGCAGTCTCTCACTTTCATTCATTAATATTGGTTAATAACACTATGATTCAATCCTTGTGGCTTAATGTCAGCATAAGAAGAAAAATCGCCTAAATTTGGATAGCAATAACTTAAAGCACCCTCATCATGATCATGACTAGCTTTCTCTTGAAACCAAAGACCACTAGAACTGTTGATAAATTCATTATAAGGAGCAGCAATTCCAAACCCAAAATCCATCATCATGATCCCACCCTCTTCAGTAGCACCTCCATTAATGTTGTTGTTGTTACCAGCCAAAGTAGACTTCTTGTTGTTGTCCATTGCAACAGAACTCGACCCTGCTGACACACTACTTGAACCCTCCTGAGATGATGTGAAAATAGGACTAGTAGTAGTACCACTGTTCTTCATGTTGTTTGCACCAAATTCAGAGACACAAAAGTGAGTTGGGTTTGAACTCATGAGGGTCTGTGTATTGACAACTGCTCCATAACCCATGTCAGACAGGATTGGAAATGGTGGTGAAGAAGATGAAAAATCATGGAGATGTTGATGATCATAGGTTGATGGTGTTGATGATGAGTCAAGAAGATTATGTGGATTGCTTTCAGGTAATTTGTTCCTAGTGGCCTTGTTTTTGAGGTTTACTTTTCCTGCAAGTAGCTTCTTCTTCAATTTTGTGTTCCAATAATTCTTCACGTCATTGTCTGTTCTTCCGGGTAGGTTAGATGCTATGAGAGACCATCTAAAACAGAAATCACAAGTGGGAAAATTTTATTATAATTGAAAATCATAATATAACATGTACATAGTTTGATAGAAAAACCAACTGATATTAAACGAGTGAAATGAAGCTTTTGCTCTCATTTATATAAATTAATGAAAACTTGCCTGCTTCCCATTTGAGTGTAGAGAGTACAAATAATTTCATCTTCATCTTCAGTGAAATTTCCATGTTTAATGTCAGGCCTGAGATAATTTAGCCACCGTAAACGGCAACTTTTGCCACATCGCTTGAGGCCTGTAATTAAATGAGAAAATTAATTGAAAGAGACTGGAGCGAAAAAATACTAGCAGCAAAGAATTAAACATATTGTTATATATGTATATGTGTATATGATAAGGTAACATTAAAATAAATTGAAGAAGAGACTGGAAATGTGAAATGTAAAATTTTTTCAAGAAATGGACGGAGTTGAAAACAAAAGATCACGAACTAGAAAACAAACCCCGCCAACCTACACTCTACTTTTTCTCATACAAATTAAGAACAAATAACTAAAAAATCATCCACAAAAGTTGCAGAAAAACTTTGCTTAAAAGCGAAGTGTGGACGATATAAACTATGTAGTAAACACATATGAATTTGTTGAAAAAGTAGCAGGAACCTCTGTCAAAAAATCTTGAGAGAAAAGAATCAAATGCAGTAAATAAAATCAGACAAAACGGCTGTTCAAAGAAAGCCAACTTTAAAGAAAAATTCTTCATGACCCTTGTTTGAGATTAAATAAAATAAAAAAACAAAAACATTAAAAGAAGAAGAAGAAGAAGGAGAAGAACGAACCAGCTTTTTGTGGCAAAGCGATCCAGTTACCACCGGTGCCATGAGTCTCGAGGTAGCTAATGAGAGTGGCGTCTTCTTCAGGAGACCATGGTCCTCTCTTCACCTTTGTTTTGTCACAACATGGAGCTCTGCCCATGTCTTCTCTGATCACAGTCACTGGACCCAGAAGAGAAAAACAATGAATTGATAGAGAAACAGAGAGATGGAAAAATGAGACACGCAAACGCCCAAAATTGAAACTCAAAACAATGGGCACTTGTTCTGGTTGAGAGTTAATATACATATATAAAAAGATGGTGGCTGGCTCTTTTGAGGGGGCTTTGTCTTTGTACGACCAACTTTTTTTTTATCTATTTTTGTTTTTTTTTCTTTCATTTAATATGCATATATATATTTTTTTATTTATTTGTTTTCGTTTTTGTTCTTGGCTTGTTTCCTGCTTGTTAAGACAGTAGGACCCGGTCAAAAATCACACCATGTAATGTATTGACTTCACTCTGATCGTATTTTTTTTAATCAGTAGTGTTGCCTTTTAACTGAGCTTGAACCGTTGAAAGTGAAGGAGGTATGTGAATCAAACGGTTATAAATATTTATGATCAAGTTATTCTTTTTAAATGGTGCAACGTTGATTTTTGGTATCAAGTGATATAGATGGGACAGAGAATTGTTTACCTTTTGGTTCTTGGAGACCAAATTTTGGTTTGCTTCTTTATTGACATAAAGTTGATCAAGTAATGGATTAGCAGCCCATTGCTGATGCTTTTGCTTACGTGTTATATATATATATATTTGTTTTTTTTCTTATTAAATGCTTGTGGTCGTACTTGAAAAATATGTATATTTTTTGGCATGACTATAAGCTTCTACTCCCAAGCACTTGAAATCAGTCTCGAAAATATATATTAATATAAATCAAATTCATCAAATGCTGAATATATATATATATTTATTTATTTATTTAAAGCTTTTTTGATATAAGATCTCACATCGAAACAAAATGAGATTTTAATTTTTCATCATTTCGATGTGGTTTGTTGTATACGATACAATGGTTTTTATGAAAACAAAATTAGGTTCATATGCAAGATTACAAGTGGAATTGTAATTGAAAATATCTCTATATACACATATGCGTACTAATTACAGGGTTTAATTAATACGTGTGCTTACTTGAGATCCAATAATTACGAGGCATTCAAAAATGTATATGTTTTACTAGAAATGCAAGCATCAAGTAAGGTATAATACTATTCGGATTTTAAAATTCAATAAAAAAAAAGTGTCACATTGTTTGTGATCCAAATATTTAAATATAAAATACTTTACTCAGAGCTTGTAAACTACTTTTAGGTTGCTAAATATCTCAAGGTCGAATGTTCAAACTCCGTACTAGATGAGTATGGGAATTTTTTTTATTTTCTTTTAACCAAAAAAAAAATAAACTACTGATTATCATCGAATTCAGATATTGGTGAATGCCAAAAGGATTTTAAAATGTTAACAAAAATTATTAACACGACATTCATTTGTTGTCGGACCAACACTGCTATTTTTATTGCTGGAGTCATGTCAAAAGTAAATTAACTAATAATTTTCTTACGTAGATTTCCAACTTATCCGGATACGAATATTCATATTTCAATAAACAGAGTTACCCTTTTTTTTTCTCCAAAGAAGTAGTACATTTGAATTGTAGAGTTTTTCACCATTGTGTATATATACTAATATTTGCAAGAGCTAGTATCATTAATTGTCTTGTTTGTGAGTGACTCAAAACAGTACCTAAAAGGCATTTTGATCAAAGACCTGGTAAACGTTTCAGCTGAATATGTGTGTGCGTGTGTGTGTGAACAGAGGTATCAATTATCAAATGAGATAAGAGTTAGAGATTGTCAAACACACGGCACAGCACGCCTCACTCATACAAAGGGACAAAACTGTTCACATTATAATTTACAGATTCAACGTATAGACTGAACCAGTTTTAATTAGACTATTCTATGTTATATTTTTTTTGTTTTTTCATTCCTAGTCAAAATTTTGGCAATATGTAATTGGGGTGATCCACATCATCCCATATATTAATTACTGTCCTTATTTTTATTTTAAAAAATAAACTTGTAAAGTATTGTAATATAAAGAAATTGAGATGATTTAGCAGTAAACCCTCCTCCATAAAAAGTTATAAGCTCAAGTTATATCTCATTTTTTAAATTCTAAATTATTCTTAACAAAATCAAGTGTCAATATCTTTCAAAAAAAATCTAAGTGTCAATATTTAGAGAGAGGAAAATTTATTTTCATAAAGGAATTTGATAATAAAACAATTAATTAAAGTTGGTTTGAGTTGTCCTCGTATTGAGTCGTTACTCACGAGTTCAAATTCTTTCTCATTCTTTTCTCTAAATTTTTTATTATTGTACTCGTTATACGACAATAAGACACATTTAAAGTTGTTCGATTTTTAATATATGTCTTCATATTAAACATGAAGAAATGAATAAATGTATTATAATTCATCGACTTATGTCTTAAATAATATAATTTATTAATTTAAGTTTTTGAATTAAATAGTTACCTATAATAATATATGAAGTGATAAAGCAAGATATATGTTGGTGGCATACATGCATATCCTAATTATGGACCAAGTTCATAGTAAAGAAGCCCCAGCAAGTTACTCAATCTTTTGGAACCTTTGCCTTTGGCCAGAGGATCCTCTTCTTGGACTTCTTTTCGACCCTCAACTTTGACATCCTTTTCGGATCATTGATTTTGAACGTAAAAAATCAATAATGTAATTTTTGAGATGTTTTGCAATGATGGAATATTTTGATATATCTTTTTTGTAGCAGCTGGCATGGACGTTCTCAAAATGGATACAACCTTCGATCATGCATGATATCTTATATTCTATTTATGTTGGCCTCTTTACCACTTTTGCTTTGTGGGTGCATTGAATTTTGTATATAGTCAAGTAAAGAGAAAAATCTTGATTACAAATTCAATATGTGAAAATTATATTTTTAGATTTCAATTTGTGGTAACAGAAAGATATAGATAAAGGGAATTATCAGTGTTTCTTTACTGTATAGTCTCATAGTTGGTATTTTCTATGACTATAGGATCCTGGAACTCCATTTATATATATATATACACACAAAATCCGACACATACAAAAGATTAAACAAAACGAGCAAACAGCTACAACTCAGTTCAAAGCAGTTAGATTCGCGAACTTCACTCAAAAAATGTTTCAAACACATATTTAAAGTGTTTGAGATTGATATCTACTTCTCACTTTTGTAATTTTAAATTTTTGTTGTATGATATCTAAATTGGTGTCAAAACAATATATCAACTTTATATTTATAAGACTCAATATCTAATTACTGCATTTTGATTTTACTAAAATGTAAATAAATATATATAATATAAATGTCTTATATTTAAGAGTTTTTCTAGTCAATACATCTTGATTTTAACAAAGTATAGATTCACAAATTATAAAATCCACACTATATTATTCAAAGGATTAACAATGTTTTCAATAGTATTCGATGTTTAAACGTGATTTAATAAGAATTTTCTAAATAAATCATTTAAATTAAACAAAATACAAAAACAAAACAAAAAGCCTTACTGCTTGGTCAGGTGTGAAAAGATAACAGAAATTCATAAAAACCAAAAAGCCTAACAAGAAATCCAGGTCCAACAAGCTTGACCTTGCTTGGTTTAAGAGCGGGCCAAATGTGGCCCTAACCTTGCTTGGTTTATGAGTGGGCCTCACCTATTCTCTAAGTACGTTCACTGTGGTGCATCGAAACGATTTGCATTTTTTATACAGGGAAGAAAAGGTGGATACTTAAATAAAATGTGAAGTTTTTTTTTTTCTTTTTTTTCCCTCTTTTGGAACATTACAACCAATTCGGAATTTGAAAGAGGATAATACATCTCGAACTCACAAGTTTATGATGTAAGTGTAAAGAGTATAGCAATAAACGAACATTAATCTCACCAAGTGGAGTTCATTAAGCATACTAGCTTTGATTTTTCATTAATGTGTTTTATGCTTAGGTGGGTCACGGGTGGTCCAAGTGAATTAAATCATATTGTAAAATAAAAAAACGGTTGGGAATTATAGCTTCCGTTGGTCTACAAAAAGCTGTCTTCAGATTTTAACTTACAGTTGATTTATACATAAATATACACCAACCTATGTTTTAATTCAATCCTGGAGCAGATATAACTCTGGAGTTTGATCTTGATACATAGCGCATGTAATTTCTTTCAATATAGATCGAAAATTTTTAATGAGCTTGAGGCCTACTGTTATTGAATATAAGTTCATAACATTATAATGTATGCACGCGAATTTTTTAAGTTTAATTCCTCAAAATTTCTATTTGAATAATACAACATATAAATGTGTCACTCACGTATCATTCATCGTATTCTTTCATGACTTACGTGACACGTACACTCTACTCTACGTGTTACGTTGTTAAACAAAGTAATATGATGAAGTCATTTATTTATATATTGAAAACTATTTTCCTTAAACTGACCTTAGCCAAGCTATGGTAGAGTCTAATGATTTGGTAGTTATTGACAAGGCCGGCCTTGAGCACATGTAGGCACAATTGCCCTGGAACCCCAAAATTTAAGGCTCCAAATTTTATAAAATTTCCATTTTTTCTATAATTAATTTTAAAAATAAATATATAACGTGTTAAATATTTGTATGGAAAAGAGGTTTCTACTTTGTTGTCTCCAGCATAAATCTTGGTTACCAAGTGTGTTACTCTCGCTTTTGTCGATCTAATTTATTTCAACCAATATTTCTAATAAACAAAGCCTTAAAACTGATATATTTCATCGATATATAAACTTATTCTATTATTTTTAATCTTACATTACTTTTCTTTTCACATTTTTGACCGTCAAATCAAAAATATAATTTTAAATTATTGTTTGTTTATTTTATTAGTTAAAATTTTCAAATTTCATCGACAATCTAAAATGAAGAAAATGAAAATAAAAAAATTTGTTCACTTTTAAGGTAAAGTTATAATTTGATATTCACTACTGAGCTATGATATTTTATGATTATCTATTTTTTATGATTTCTCTTTTATCTTTATTTTATTATTTTGTTGTTATTATTTTTTAACGTATTGTTAAATCTTAGATCGAAGACATTTAAATGATACTTTAAGAGTTATTTGGTATGTATTGATAACTTTTGTTTATGAGTTGTAATAAATTTTTTTATCATTATATTAATATATTTGTCTTATGATATCATATTTTTTTCATTTTTTCTTAATGAAATAATTATGTATACGTAAAAAATATGATAAAATAGGTTACATATATATATATATGTTGTTTTAAAAAATATTTATATGAATAAAGAGGTTCATCTTAATTTTTCATATAGGATCTCTAAAAATATCAAACCAATCCTGGTTATTGAACTACTAAAGACCTTGGAGGTCCCGAATGCTGATGTTAGCATTGTGATTCATAATTTCAAGGTTTTGCTTCTCAAACTGATTTTCAGGGTGCGTTTCTCCCCTTGCGCGTTACTGATATGGCCACTCATGTTTTCGCTAGGTTGGGTCTTTCTTTAAAGTGCTGACTGTTAGTGGATGAAACCCGCTTCTCTCAATCTTGAGAGCGCTGTTTTGACTGATTTTCCAACCATGTTTCTTTTTTCTCATATAATGGACTTGCTCCTTAAAAAAGCTAAGTTACTTAAATATCCCAATTAAAAATAATTTTTGTAGTTTTTTTTATTATATATATGTATGAAAGATGATGTAGCGACCCTTTCTTGGATGTACGGATAATATTGTAGGTACATTTGAATGAATACTGTCTTCAAAATTAGACGGCAAAGTGAAGTACTGCGGGCGGCCCTTTTTGGTTGCCTACCGAATATGGTTTTAACTGCAGCTTCAAGCTGTCCTTAGACAAATTTAAGGGTGGTTTATTTTGGTTTATTTTTTTTATCTAAAGATTAAATAGTAATTAAAATCAAAAATATGAATAATATATTTATTTATTTTTTATGTCTAAATATATTATAAATTTATTTATTTTTTAAAATTAAAATTATTGACAAATTAGTAATTTAATATTTATATCATTTTAACTATTTATTATATAATTTTAATTAATTTAATATAAATATCTGAAAATAAATGATTTAATAAATTTTAAAATTTTTTTATGTATATATTAATAATATTTTATTTATAATTAAAATATAATTAAATATATAATAATATTAATTATATTTATATATTTAAATATATTAATATATTTAACAAAACAACTACAAATGAATATTTAAATTATAAATTAAAATATATTAGTTTAATTCTAAGATGAGATGTATTTAGACTTTTCTTTTCAAATATATTTTTAATAAGTATTACGGAAAAAAATTTTGAGTGATATAAAATTAAGATAAATTTAAAATTATGTTATTTTAGGAGAATAACAAATTTAAATGTTATTAAATAATTTATAATTAATTGAAAAGTTAAAAAAAATATTTAATTTATTTTATTGTTTTTGAATAATTTTAAGTGATTTAATTATTTTTAAAAAAAACTTAATATATATGATTTAATATTATTAAAACTTAAGTAAGAAAAATAAATAATCCCTTAGTTGAAATTTAGAGACAATCATGGAATCCAAGGTCAATAATTCGATTCATTGAATGTACGTATGAAAATGAGGAGAAATAAAGCAAGAAGATGGTTTCTTTTCAGGTACCTTGTATCTTATAATTGAGATCTCAGCTACATAGATTTGACACATCAAGGACCCATGTTTCCTTTGGACCAACGTGAAACGCTTCATGTTCATTAAATCAAACCATTATCCCAAAAAATGCGATTAAATTGTTATATAAACGCGCGTCAAACACAAGTCGATAAGATCAAAGTTTAAATTTGAACACATCTAATTTAATCAGTATAGATAACAACTAATAAACACTTGAAAATGCAATATTTAAGGCCTTAAAGAGTTGATAAATCATCCATTTAAGGTTAGTAAAGGAATTAAAATCATGTTTGTTATAGGTATTTTTTGGATTATCTAAAATGGATTAATAAAAGTCCAATGAACTGACCTAATAAACTAAAAAGACATGAGACCCGTAAACCTAAGTACCAGTTCGCAAAAGCGAGCTTTCAGGTCGTTTGCGCCCAACTCGCGTATTCAAAAGCTCTAACTACATCAAGCTCGCTAAATCGAGATCGTCTACTATGACGAAACTGAGGTCGTTGATCATTTTCAACAGTTCTAGGTCGTCCAAAACAAACCTTAGCTCTCAGACGTGACGTATACGTTAAGAAGATTATGTCAGAAGAATAGAAGCTTGATTTAAGAAAAATTTCAACTACTAAATATGAGGTTAGTGTCAGAGACTCATGCTTTGACAGAAGACTTTGACAAATATAATAAGTATCAGCTTCGAAAAATATAATTAATAATGATATCTTATTTTTATTTATATTTAATTGTATCTTCTCCTCTATAAATAAGGATGGGATTTCATCGTAAAAGAGAGGAAAAAAAAATACTTAGTCTGAGAGTGTTGTTATTTTACTAAAATAATGAGAGAAAACAGTGAGCGTGGACATTCATTAGTCTAACCATTTAAAAATATGGTGTTTCTTATTCTTTTTGAGCTTTTTTGTTTTTTTTTTTCTTTACTTGGTCTTTTGCTTTATTTTACTTTTATTGTAATTTTGAGTTTCAAAGAATCTATTTGATTGATTTTTAACGTTAACGATGTTCTATGCTAATGTATTAGCTTATTTATACAGGTCTACCAACATATGTACTAATAGTTGATATTCAATTTTTTTTTTTTAATAATTATTTTATTATCATTAAGTATCTTAAATAAACAAAAAGATCGTCATTAAATGGGATTTGAATTTGGATGAGGCATGGGACCAGCTGCGCGAGGTGTCGATAAATAAATAGGCAAGAGAGCCATGATAGGGACAATGTTAATAGCGTCAAAGGAACTGGGGTCCCAGGTTGTTTGTCCAGTTTAATGGCAACATTGATATCGCAGTAGCATCTCATCTTCTATACCATTAGAGTTGGGATACTTATAAGCAGACACTGTGGGCCTGATATCATGATAAGGCTATCTAATTACTGGCCAGGATGCTAACACACACAATCTTGTGTTGATATTCATGGACCCAAGTAAATTTTGTACAATGTCTATAGTATGATATCTAGCATGTTGTGCCTATAAGTATTTGCTAAATTGCCATCCTTGCTTACAACTGATAGAATATATTATCATATAACCTGTTTAAGCAAAATCTGGTAACTTCGGTATTGGAAGATTTCAAATTCGAAAATCGAACTTCCCCGAGGTCCCTGCAAGATCAACACGCCATTAAAACTTTACGATGGTTTACATTAGATTTATCATCTTATGCTTAAGTTAATTTGGTCGTCATAAAATATTATAGTCGAGGGACATACCTTTCGGATGATCTCTTTATATATTTATATGCATTCATTAGTATTAATTCGTTAGTATCACACATGTACTGATCGTTAATGTCACTTGTAAACGTTATATATTGATTGGCTGACACATTAAATCATTGATAAGACAGCTTCACCTTTTTAATATGACTCTGAATCTTATAGACCCCTCCAAGATTTTCTAGGCTTATCGGATAATCTTCTCCTACGGTTAGTTTTCTTATTACATCAACACATGTTGGAAAATTAATAATCTATAAAGTACTGCATAAAAATGGAAGATGTTTAACAAATCCGCATCTTTTGGTTAGAGAATAGATTTCTTTTCCATTTTTGAATTTTTTCTCGTCGACCCATTTTTGAATGTTGAAAGCAAGTTAATCGATGTATATAATTTAGTTAAAGTTTAATGGAACCATCAACCATGGCACTTAATGAAGTTCTTTATAAAAAAAAAAATTGGCAAAAAATGAGAAACAAATTATTTCCATGATGAAAATTGTGGATAAGAAGAGCGGCAGGTTTTGAGGTGGAAATCAAGAGCATTCATTAATATTGCTCAAAAACTTTAGGAAAAGCTGATACCTTATAGGCTCACAGGTTGAGATTATAAGCAGGATTATCAAATACCAACAAGATTTTAATTGGAGATCAGAAAAAGCTAAAACAAAGTCCACATCGATTCCTCAACCACCCCATGAACGATTTTATCCATAACCCATGTCCACGTCGTCGCGTACAACACACACAACAATATCTCCCTACAGATAAATTTCAGAGTTTTGAGTGGTGCCAAAGATTGGTATAATCACTCCTTCACAAGCAAACACAAACGACAACGTTTAATCCCATAAAACAGACTAAGTATTGTAGACCCGTATTACTTAATCTTAAAGACATATTATTGGTGGAGACTTTAAAATATCTAATATAAATATAGCAACACTTTAAATTAATCAGTATTCAAAGTAAGAACTCGCTTCGCTTGTCATGTTGTTAATTAATATTATAGTAAAAGAAAAAAAATTCTATGCGTAAGGGTACCCTACAAGCGTAGGGCTATTGACTACTTCGATATCATCGTGTTTAGGGTTAAAAGTGGAAAAAGGTTGATAGGACCAAAAGAACGTCGTTTTGAAGTTATCTTTTGATAAAGGCGCCGTTTGGCATTAACCGAAGCTACCCAACGACCAACTTATTTTAGTAATGATACTTTGGTGATATACGCGCATGTTAGAGCAGTGAAAGGGACAGTTGCTAAAATGTACAGGGAGTGATCGCTGATGACTGATGACCAGCAGCAACCAACACTGCCGTTGAATTTGGCGGCTTGATATCTGCCAAGTGTTTCTATTCCTTGGCTGCTTTGAAGACTGTGTGCGCCACTTGGCATCATTTCACGAACCCCAATCACGTGCCCCTTTGTGCATGCCTGCCACTCGCTACTCCGTTTTTGTCTTCCACGTGGCCCACCAGACCTTTCCATTTTCACACGATATTAACTGCTTCCATCTCACAACCATTCCCCAATATATCGTTTCAATTTTCTTATTCTCTTATCAGTTAAGATATTATAATTAATTCGAAATTCAAAACCAATGAATGTCCCAATTTAAAGAATTTTTTTTTCACCAAGGAATAGATGCTTATTAAACTATTTAATAATAATATTTTATAATAATTAATACTATCTATTACATCACTGATAAATTTAAAATAATTAAAATAAAAATTCTTAAAAAGTTGGAGAGAATAACAATATGTTCCACAATCTCAAATTTATATAAGATTTACAATTTCATTCCTAGTACGAATCAATTTAAAATGAGTAAACAATAACAATCATACATATTTTTCATTCATATTCTTTAATTCCTCGAGTAAACACACCATAATTGACTTTTGAATTTAAAAGTTCACATTTAAATAGTTTATATCAACGTAAAAAATAATTAATTTATCAATTAAATAATATTATAATTTATTATATATTAATTCATTAATAAATTTATCTATCAATTAATACTTATCTGTTACTAGGAGCACTAACCATACTCATCTTGTCATACTTTTTAGAGATATTATGAAAAACCTCCCGAAAAGTAAGCTAAACGAGAATGGACATCAATTTTTTTTAATTAGATGAAATGCTCCCTACCAGTTAAAAAAATCAATTTGTGTTAATTTTGAAGGGTATAATAGTAATTGAATGGATAATTTTATTTATTTGAATGAAATAAAATAAAATAAAATAATTAAAAAAATAAAATTTTCAACTCTCGCTTTGCCATTCTCTCTCTCATTCCTCCACCTCTCCTTTTCTTTCGTCCCCCGCATTCTCTTCCATCGTTAGTTATCAACCCACACCTTTCTCCTCCATCTTCTTATCTTTTTTTGTTATCTAATTTTAGGTTTTGAACCCAAAAGCAAAAGATTTTGAGTTTTAAAACCTAAAATTGTCTGACTCTAGGTTCAATTTCTAGAACAATTTGGTTATGAGTTTCGAATCCAAAACCAGATTGTTCTGGGTTGGGAATGATGGGTGTTTTGTGGTAGCGGTGGATGATTGGTTTAAGATTGTTCTGTATGGTGGGTGGATGGTTTAGGGTTATTCTTGTTGGTCTATGGTGGTGATGGTAGAAGAGGCAGTTTCTATTGGGTGGATTTATGTATGATGGGTCTCTGTCGAGTTTGAGTTTTTTTTTTTTATTTGCAATTTTGTTCAAATGGTTTATGATGATGATTCTAACATTTCTAGCATTCCAATAGAATTTTTTGATATTGCTAATTTTGTGGGTTGATGTTATTAATGTTGACGATGATGATGAGTTGAATGTTGTTGATGTTTTGATGATGATGGCGGTTTTGTTTTTTTTTTTTTTTTTTAAAAAAAAAGCTAATTTGGTTTTAACATGTTATTGGAAAGATTTAAGGTTTTTTATTTAAGTTTCTAGATTTGGTTTTGATTTATGTTGTGGATATATTTGGGCCTGCATAAGTAGTCTGGTAAAAGTCCAATAAATTGATAAAATGAATTGTCCTAATTGACAAAAGCTTAGTCCGTTAACGTCTAGCTCGCAAAAACGAGCTCTCAGTTTGCTGATTGCGGTTCTCAGATCATTGGTCAATCATGGTCAAAATTATCTTATGTTCAGCTATAGATCGCCCAGAGCGAGGTCCAGCTCGTAGCTCGAAGTACTCATTAAAAGATTTTTCTAGAAAGGTGTTGTGGGTATTTTTCGCAATGCCTACATGGCTTGATAAAAGCCCAACTGATTGGCTCATCTAGGCTGAGCCTAGGCTTAGCTTGTTTATCAGAAGAAACCGTCGAGTCCTGTATCAGACCTGCGACGTGCAATATACTTAAACTTCTACAGCGAAGTGAAATCCCAGCGAAATGAGACACGAGCATGCAATGTGTTCCACTAAATGTGGTGCGAAGTCCGCACTGCCCACCTCGCGAAGCTGAGTTCGCTCCATATCAAGTCAGATTTGTCTACGAGAAGCTGAGATCGCAGATCAGTTCTCCCCGTCTTTCTACACTTCAGTCCGCCTGAGGCGTCCACTTCGTTCACTATTATGCCAAGCCATGCCAGATCATCATATAACTTGCCTTGCACGCCAAACTTGTCAGAGATTACTATTCAAATTACAGATCACCACACTTAATCCGCGTGGGTTAGTCATGCAAATTTTCCACCTGTCCCTTACATTTAATGTAATCCGGCTGTATTAAATGAAGGTAAGGTTCATTAACTACTATAATCATTCTAGTTAAACCCATTGTACATCGCTGTAGCTCTTCTCCCTCTATAAGTAGGGGAGGCCTTTCTCTGTGAACGTAAGAGTGAAATACTTAGTGAAAAACTGGCTGTTACTCTATCCAGATATTGAGAGAACAAACAGTGGACGTAGGCAAACTTAGCCGAACTACTTAAACACCTCACTGTCTTGCATCATACCTTTGTCATCTTTATTCATGTTATTCGTTACTACTTGTTATACTTGTCGTTCATGTAGTGTTGAGTCTAGAAGAACTTAGTTGACCAATTTAATACGTCAACAAAAGGTAATAACCTACTTTGAGGAATAGTCAACTACCAAAGTTGAAAGTAAAATCAAACTCCTATTTTGACAAGATCTAACCCTAAATTAATAGAAAATGGTATTGAAAATATAATTAACATAAAATTTATTCTTATTTTTATTGTACTCAAATTATAACACCTCAAATAGAGGTTGAAAATTCATTGTAGAAACAACAATCAATAATATATCGTAACTTTGTCAAAATAATCAGAGAAACAGTCGTGGACGTAAGTATTTTTTTGGACCAAATCATGTAAAAATTCTCTTTATATTCGTTGTTTTTTCTCTTATCTTTCTTTTGTTTTTTATCTTCGTTTTACTTTATTTACAATATTTGATCAAAATTTTGGATCGATTGAATTTAGATGTTGATAATTTCATTTTTAATTTCTATTTTTTGGGGTTCAAACTTTTTTTGGGTTTTCGATTTGAGTTTTTCTGGGTTTTAATCAATTTTTGGTTTCTAGGTACCTAGAAATTTGTTGTTAATTAGTTTTTTTTTTTAATTTTATGTTATTTTTTATATAATAATATTATTAATCAATAGTTTAAAGGGTATTTTAGATATTATATAAATTTAAAAGGTGTAATAAGTATTTTATAGAATCTTCATGAGAATACTTTGATCATTTTATGATTTTAAATAAAAAATATTAATTTTTGTTAGATAGAAAGTTAACGACAAAATATATTCGTCTAATAAAAAAACCGGGGTCTGTTCCTGGATATTTAACTTTTGCGTTTTTCATAATATCCCTACTTTTTGTATCACGATTTCGACGAGAATCATATCATTTGTCTCGCGAAGACAATTTGCCCCAAATACCCCTGGTGGGTGGGTCCCTATGCAGGTCAGTTTCAATATACCAACAAAGAGATATAATAGAGTCACTAGTAAAAGATTATACTTTCTTCTCACGGTCACTTTAAAAGCGATAAAGACCACCTGCCCAACTCATAATAATATGGGTCCCGCGGGTAGCCATTCCAACCGTCCGATTAAAATCAACGGCAAGGGTAGGTCTGTGACCACAGATTTTAAAACCCGTTAAAACGACGTTTATTTTCTTTCCACGTTTTAACCGTAGGGGCAGTGGAGAGGTACATTAGTCAACTCAACCATGGTTAACTTCAACCTAACCTTGGTTAAATAAGCAGTTTATATTCTAGTGAGCACCCGCATTCTTGTGCAAATGTCCAAAGATGATGATCGGCGAAGTCCCCACTAGATCAACTCCCACCATCCAAGTTCCTCCGTGGGACCCATACGACGATCCGACGGCTATCCTCTCTCCTTCATATCCTGTGCTCAGCCCCTCCGTTAACTTTAACGGCAATGCCAATGGCATCGACTCACTAATGGCTCTCCAGCGTTACCTGCCGTCAAATGAGTTCATTTTAAAAACCGAGTCAGATTCACTGAGCGATGACTCGGACTTGCCGGTGGATGCTTTCTCGTGCGACTACTTCCGCATGTATGAGTTCAAAGTGCGGAGGTGCGCACGTGGCAGGTCACATGACTGGACGGAGTGCCCGTACGCCCACCCGGGAGAGAAGGCCCGGAGGCGCGACCCGAGAAAGTACCACTACTCGGGCACTGCCTGCCCCGACTACCGCAAAGGCGGCTGCAAGAAAGGCGACACCTGCGAGTTCGCTCATGGTGTCTTCGAGTGCTGGCTTCACCCGGCGCGGTACCGTACTCAGCCATGCAAGGACGGTACCAGTTGCTGCCGCCGGGTCTGCTTCTTTGCTCACACTCCGGAGCAACTCCGTGTCCTGCCTCAGCAGAGTCCCAGAGGAAACGGAAACGGAAACGGAAACGGGTCCGGATCGGGTGACCCGGACTATGGATCTCCTGTGAGGCGTCGGTTTGATTTTGAATCCTATGGTGGTGGTGGGGGGTCCTTTGTTTCTTCTCCTACTTCCATTTTGACTTCACCTCCAATCTCCCCGCCGTCTGACTCACCGCCGTCGTCACCCAGTTGTGGTGGATCGTTTAACTCAATGGGTGAACTCGTGGCTTCGATGCGAGGTATGCATGTCGGGAAGGTGAAACTGAGTGGTGGTGGTGGTGGTGGAGGATCCGGTTGGGGTTTGCAAATGGGTTCTAGTTACGGTTCTCCTCGCGGTTCGATGCTCAAACCCGGTTTTTGTAGCCTACCTTCAACTCCCACCAGGACTTCGGTCCGGACGGGACCGAGTCAGTTCGATCTCTGGGAGTGTACCTGCGAAGAGGAGCCAACAATGGAGAGAGTGGAGTCTGGGAGGGACTTAAGGGCGAGGATGTACGCGAAGCTGAGCAAGGAGAACTCACTCGGCCGTGGTGACTCTGCCACGTCAGCTCCAGATCTTGGGTGGGTGTCTGAGCTGGTGAAGTGAACCCCAAGTGTACACGTGCAAGCGGGGGTTCCATTTTGGTTATTTTCAATTATTTTTGTTGGCTAATTGTGGAAACTAAGGTAAGCAATTATGGATCGGTGGCCTTTTGATTCTTCTGACTTTGTGAATATATGCAGTTGATTATGACGGAGATACCGCTGTGTAAATATTATGTTGACGGCAAGAGAGATGTCGAAAGTCTCTGTTTTGTGGCGCTTCTTTTTGGACAGAAAACATAAGAAATGATTGCAAACTTTTGTATAGAGAAGGATTTGTTAGGGGCTGCCGAAGAATGGGTAGCGGTTTGTTTTTTGATTTCATTTGCGAATTGTAATTTCCCTCTGTAATTTTCATTTTCACGGAATATTATCATCCTTTGTAATTCTCTTGTTTATGTCTAATCGTTGTAATATAATGTTTATATTTTTGTTCATTTCATTTTTATGTTCATGCACACCTGCTCATATTCGGAGTTTGATCTTTGAATGCTTCTAATCCTCAAAATTTAGATATGGTGAAGTGCTGATATTCGGAGTTTGATCTTTGAATGCTTCTAATCCTCAAAATTTAGATATGGTGAAGTGCTCTTATTCGGAGTTTGATCTTTGAATGCTTCTAATCCTCAAAATTTAGATATGGTTAATGTATAACTAGCTTAAAAGGGTCTCTAGATTGTTCTTTTGACTATTTGTAACGTGAGATTTTGAAGTTTGTGGAGCATTCTACATCATTGATGTTATAAATAATGAAACACTGAATGAATCAAATCTGGGTTATTTTAAGTAAAGCAAAACCGGTGGTGTATCGGCCGCCTTTTATAAAGAAAAGTATTAGGGTTTTATCTATTGAGAAGATTTGATGCATACGTGACGTGGTGGGTGTGAACAGATAAAGCCCGTCGTTATCTCAATATAATAATAGTCTGTTATTTCATTATCTGATTGGCCTGCCGCTTGTTGACCATGGCTCTAATTTGATGTGAAAGTCCTGGAAAGAAAATCTATAGAAATATTTTTGTTGGCTGATGACTATAGACAAGAGATTAAACTTCGAAGTAGATATAGACTAGAGACTATACTATATAGTAGATAATTGAAGAGGGATGGCTCATTATACTAAGGTAGGCGAGGCAGCATGGAGTTAAATAGAGAACTGAAAATGGGGACCGACAAAGTGGACGGTAGTTCCAAGATTTGGTCCACTTTCAAGTTCTTGCTTTAACCAAGACACGAGATGGAGAAATAATATATCTATTAAAGATAATTACCGGGAGTTGAGAGATTCTGTAGTGGCGTATTCTTCAATGCTGTTGGGTTCGTGTCTTCGTCGTGATGGTGAGTGTACTGTGTAATGTGTCCGTTTGTGTATTATTAGCGTTTATTGTACAGTTCCCGTCTCCTGATTCCTCTTGGGACGCTGTGTTTTGTTGTTCTGATCCGTTTGGCTGCGTAGATAGTGATGTTCTTGGCCTAGGGAAGGCAAATCGATAATTTTTAGACATCGCGCATTTGCATGCACGATCCATTTTAAAAAATAAATACTAGCTTATAGAATTACTTTTGTTTATTTTATTATTGAATTGTATTTATGTTTTATTGGAAGGAGACAGCAAACGAATTGAGTGTTCCTCTCGTAAGGGAGGTCAATCACTGATTGTGTAATTCATTTATTTATCTTTAGTTATTTTGAAAATAAGAATAAAAAAAATTGTGATATAAAACTTACAAAATATATTTGATGGCTTTTGAAATTCTCTTAACTAGAAAATTACTAATTTGTAAAATGTATTGGTTGTCTTTGAAAGCCATAAACTTGAAGATTATTAAAGTTGTTAAAATTTCATTAAAAATTATGTGTATAGAACTTGCAAAACATGTTTGATGACTTTTGAAATCTATGAAATCTTATGATGTGTAATTATTATAAAAAATTAATTGGCTTCACAGAATTTATCTCAAAATTTGTTAGGATTTCATGTGCATGGTCTCAAATTTATTAGGATTTCATATGCTTTGTAAAAGATAATCAGTCAATTTTGTTAGTATTCAAATTAAATTCAAATATATTGCCAATAACTGATTTATCTCAAATCACACAAGGAATGGATTCATCAACGGTGGTGATTTGGAGGGTACAAGATGCAGCACTCCTCCATCTGAGGAAACCAACGGTCGTGATTGCATTAGGGACCGGAACTTCGTAGTTGGGGGGACAGAACCACAACCAGACAAGGAGCGGCTTAGAGCTGGCTGTACGAATAAATACCCTGTACCCATCCAAAATCTGCAAAAGTACCAAACAAAGTCCGTACGGAAGCCACGTGTGAAGGATCACGTGATCGTCACGAACACTCACAGTGAAAAATATCACTGCATACATGGTTAGTGCGGGGTGAGGTGGCGGATGATAAGGTAGTAGGGAGACTGACAGGTCACAATGGAGGTGCGCCCGCGTGGCAGTGAATATAGACTCTACTTTTCCCTCTCGAGATTCCCCTGATTTTGACCTTTCTTTTTCTATTTGCTTTCACTGTTTTTGTTTTCGGATTCTCTGTCTCTTGTTAGACTTTATTGTAACTTGAAGATTATCCCTAGGGAGTTTCTTGTGTGTGTTAGCTCATATGGGAATTCTTTATGTATTCTCTTGAAAAGGTTCCGCTTAATGGTTCAATAGGCTTATTTATTTATTTATTTTAAACTAAATCAAAGTTCTATCGAAATCAAATGAGAAAATTTTATTTTTAGATATGAAAAAGGGTTACCTACGTAGTGAAAAGTTATAGATTCAATTAGGTGCATGGAGAGGGACGACTGCACCATCTGCTTCTAGCCTACATAAACTTGTCAAAGCTCTGGTGAAACTTGCTACAAAGCCTACGATCATCATTATTTGAGGAGTCTCCGACTATAACTAATCCCATGATAAAACGAAGAAATTACACTTGTATGGGACTAACTATTCTTAAGCAGGATAAAATTTTACATACAAATTATAACATATATTTTATAAGACTTGAATCTTCATAACTGAAATAAACAACAAGGTATATAACCATTTATGTTAATTAATTTTCACATTTAGAGTGTGAGATATGAACTTTTTTTTTTTTTTTTTCAATTAACCTATGTTATGTCAGAAATTTTGTACATATTATTTTTCTCTTGGCCATAACTGCTAAATTTGGTTGAATTGAATTCTATCATTAGATGTTTCATTGACAGTTTTTTAAGGTGATGAATTTATAAGTCCATTTTTATTTTAGTGGGACATCATAGCCAGCCGGTGAATATTGAATATGGAGAAAAGCACGTTACTTGGCAATACGTATGAATTTATACCGTTTCACTCACAAAGCATACATTCAAATCTTTAATTGGAATATCTTATGTTTAAGAAATGGAATATTTACAAAAAACAATTCTGTAAATTGGAATTATACATGCATATGTTCAAGAATTTAAATGGGAATATTTTTATAAAACAAATCCTTAAACTGGGTTTAAATATAGTATGTTATTTATATAGTTATTAAATAGTTTATGAATTTTTATTTCTTCTTTAATTTTTTTAAACCATTTAATTAAGATCCAACTATATAACTATGCATATCTACTTCCAAAAAATAAATAAATAAAAATACTATGTATGCCCTATAAAATGACAGTAGGCAATTAAACTATATATTAACAGAAAAGGTGCCGGTGCTGATCAACTTAAGTTGGCAGATTATAAAAGAAGATAAACTTTAATTTAAGGGCAAATTTCACTTTTATAAAAAAAACAAATCAAAAAAATTTGTTTTTACCAACTTTTATATAAAAGTTTATATTTAACCATTTAAACAAACTATTTTCATCCTATATTCAAAATTACCAAACGACCCTCAACATGTAAAATGCGCTTACTAATAAATTTTAATGGGATCAATTTTTAAATGAACTTAAAAATCAATTCTACTCAATCATTTACTTGACGCTACATTTAATTGAAAATCTCTACTTTCAAGTCAAATCCAACTAAATCTAACCAAAAACATCAAAATCCAACATTAAAAAAAAAAAAAAATCGAAAAATCATAAAATAAAAAACTCAATATTTGGTTTTTAAGTGGATTTAAAAATCGGTACAACCCAATTGTTGCCCTTATTTTCAAAAACCTTCATTTTCAAGTCAAACCAACCAAATCTAACTAAATTTAACAAAATCTAACTTTCAACATCAAACACTTAGCATCCAAAATATTAAAAAGAAAAATTAAAAATCATAAAAAAAACTCAAAAAATCCCAACAAAACTCAAACAATTAATAAAGAATGACAAAGATCTCATACCGTAAACAATAGAAGGAGAACAAGTTATGCAAGGGTTATTTGAATAATTTGGATACAAACTGCAATTAATTTATTTGAAGGGTTGAAAACAAATTTTTTAAAAAAAGTTGATAAAAACAATATTTTTTTAAAAAAAAAATGTGGGTAAAAACATATTTTCATTTTCTAAAATGGTTCCTTTTTTTTTTTTTGTAATTTCCTCTTAATTTTAAAATAAATTTAAAATATGATATTTAAAGAATGAAATAACAACTTCATCACACGTTATTGTAAAATCTGATTTACTCAAATTATGACACACAGTACAAATCTATTTAATGATCAATGCCCTCGATTACATGACACTATCTTTTTCTTTCAAACCTATGATCATTGCCCTTTTTATCACATGACATTCTCCTTTTTCTGTTAACCAAAGATAAAACAGATGAAATATTTATCGAGATCCATCGAAATCATATATTATTTACACACTTCAAATATTTATTTTCATAAATAATAGATAATTATTTTTATAAGTTATAACATATATTATTTATATAAATTGAATTCTCAATGTATTAAAAATGAAAAAATACACTACCATTTATATTGAAAGATGACGTATACATGACATCATATTATGAGTCTATGAATATAGGCCTACCATATCAAAGTAATAAAAAATATCCAAACTTAATATAACATCAAAGTACTAATAACCAAGCCTTTTTTTCTTCTCTATCCTCTATCTCTTCCCCGTCACACTAATTCAAATCATGCAAAGCACTTTTCTTTTGAGTTGGATGGTCTTTTCATACAGAAACATCATATATTGCCACTCTTGATTGGTTCTAGATTAGCACTAAACCGCACTTGACTTGACGTGCTTTCAAGTGATTTTCTTTTCTGTTTGTCAAATAGAATGTGTATATCATTTATATAATGCTAGTTGAATTAAATTAATGATTACCCCAAATAATCTTTTCGCTAATCAACCTTATCATTTTACCTAAACCCGTTGTTAGGTTGTCCTAGTCAGCAATAGCTACTAAGAACATGTCTAATGTATTTGTTTATAAGCAAATGGATTGTTAATTCGTCGGGTTGTTTGCATGTAGATTTTCTCGGACCCTGTTTTTGGGTTTCCTGTCTGGTGTGTTACATCTAACACCGTAACATAACACATCACGCATGATTTATATATTCTTTTTAAATAGCAAGTTAGTGTTTTTTATTAGGGCCATGACTCAGATGGAATATATTAATAAATTAATAAAAAGAAGGATTTACTTTATTGAGATAAGCAGCGTAGTAATGTCATGTCACATGGAAGGACACTCGAATAGAAGTGTATTAGTTAAAAAAAAAAGCTTTGATATTTATATTTACATCCTGTGATTTCAATGATTTAATAAAAGATTTTTATATATTTAAACCTCTTTTTATAATATAATAATTCGAAACTAAAATATTATCATTAAATGAATTTTATTTATCATCATGCTACATTAGGTGGTATATATTAAAACCTTTAAGCAGAGAGACAGTAGAACTTTAAAAGGAAAAATGAAAATAGAAAAAGTAGAAACTTGACAAAAAAATAAGAGATTTTCCCATCGACAGCAACAGATGAAAAGTCACAGAATGCTTCACTTAATTGTTAGGTATAAAGAAATAAAAGAAATGAGACAAGACTCATTTTCAGGAATAATCTCTTTTAATAAAAGTTTCTCTAATTCTTGAACAAAGAATAGAGAAATTTTTATTGAAATTGGGTCTACTCGTTTCTTTTTATTTCTTGCCACATGCGTAGTGTTTGTTCTTGCATACGTAACAATTAAGTGAAGCATTTCGTGTTTTTGCTGATGCTTTGTTGATATTCCACGTTTTGATGTCTCGCTTGTTTTCAAGTATCATATTACTGTACTAAATCAGTGTAAATATAAGAGCATCTCCAATGCAAATATGGATTGTCTTTTAAAAAAAATGGACACATCATCAATGTCAAGGAAATATGCATCATATGTGGCATAAATATTAATTGATAGACACTCAAATCTAAAAGGGCTCTCCAATGCTAGTCTATTTATTTCAATAATGAATAGTTAAAGAATAATATATCATTAAAGTAAATTATTATAAAATATTATTTTATGGAAGTTTCAATTATTTATTGTTGACATGGCTATCAAGGAGGCTCTCTAGAAATAGACATTGAGGTTGACAGCCTCTATTTTTTTTTTTGCCACGTCAGCTTGATAGTAGTTATAGAAGTTTGCATTGGAGAGCTTAATTTTAACATTCTATCAATTTATCCTACGTGGCACTCCATTTTTTCACAATTCATACTTGCATTGGAGATGCTCTAAGGATGATTAGAAGTCATTACATTACGATTTACGGATGTGTAAAAAGGATTTAAGAATTTTAAGACATCAAAAATTAAAAAAGATAATAATTATCTTCAAAATTACCGGTAACTATATCTTAACTAAATCTTGTTTCCAATAATTAACCCGATGTTTTGTGCTAGAGAAGACTAATTTGCTTAAGCTGTCCTAAAGAACATTGCTTTCATGATCTCCAATTATTTTCCAGGTACACATCAACCTTCTTGCCGACCTAATTTGCTTAAGCTGCTTTACTGTGTCTAAAGAACATTGCTTTTATGATCTCCAATTATTTTTCAAGTACACATCAACCTTCTTTCCGACGAAAAAAATCTTGTGCCAAACCAGTTTCAGGTTTTGGTTTCTTTTAACACTTCCATATTTACTTCCAAAGCTAAGGTTAAATATTCTTTGACACCCACCAAAAGTATCATATCATGTATGTTTAAATTTTGTCAGCAGTTACATTATATGATTACTCAAGCTTTGAGTTCAAGATGATAATTATGGAAGCATGAATTAAAAAAAAAAAGAAAAAAGCAAACAAACAGAAGTTAGAAGAAAATTTCCCCGGATTTGATTTGGAATTTTGAAACGATCAGGGTTCAATCTTGATTTCACAAAGTCAAAACACATGAAACTCGTATATTGGTTCACATATCGCAACTTCACCCATATGTTCCTCCACAGGAAACATGGCTGCAAATAATTCCAATAGAGATAAAAGGGCCTACTTGGTTTGACTAAGAAACCCAAGATCATTGGCAGAACCAAACTTTCGTGTTTGCTCAGCCCTGTTAAGCTGGCCCAGTACTTGATAAGAGCCCCCTTCACTGTTGTGAATTGTGTGAATCACTATCATGGACATAAATCAATATTTCAAATCCGATGTCGATGCAAATATATACTATATGTTTATAGACTTTCTCCAATGCAGACATTGGGACTCTAAATTTTGTCCGACATAAATTTTCAACATTTAAATGCATTTGATAAGATTGATAATTATAGCAAGTGGAGTGGCTACCATCTTACAGTTAAGAGCAGTTATTTGAATTATATTACTAAAATCTTATCTGACTTGATCTCGATAATTCTCTGATCTTGACTAGATATCAGTAAAATAAAAAAAAGATAAAAGGACTGATAAGTATACCTTGTGTTACTGTAACTACCTATCCTCAACTTCAAACTAGAGGCGTCAATTGGGTGAGTTGAGCCAAAATTTTTAAGGTCAACGCGAGCTTAGGCACACCCTGCCCATTACAAGGCCTGCTTAAAGTGGGCTTGCATGAACAAGCTCACCGGCTTGGACAGTCAGCTGGGTTTTAATTTATTTATAATTTAAAACTTGAAGTTTGACTGCTTTATTAGTTTAACAAGATTATTAATTAATTGCAATCTTTATATATTTTTTAATATTAATAAAGTTTTTAGAGCATCTCCAGTATTCTTATAAATTACAAAAAAATTATATGTAACATAGGATAAATAAATATTATGTTAAAATAATTTCCAATACAATTATCACTCATCAATATTAAGTTAAAGTAACATAAAAAAAAAAAAAATATTGTCAACATGACATTTATTTACAGAGGGTGTGTTAAAATTTAAGTTAAAGTAAATAAATCATTAATTAATTTCAATTTTCAAATCAAATTAAAAGTAAAAAAAATTGAAAACATTAAAAAGAAATACATAGAGATATTAAATGGAAATACATTGAAGCATCGAAAAATAATTTTTCAATTTGATTTTATATCAAATGATGTCTATACTATATAGAAAGCAAATATCTTGGCACTGATAACAAGATTTTTTTTTTAAAAAAAAAAAACATAATTTATAAGATCATTAGAGATGCTTTTAGTCTTCCTTTTATTTCTTTGATGCCAGGCCTTCTCTCAAGCTCGGCTCATGGACTTTCAAATTCAAGTCATACCCTCACCATTTGAGGGCCTAAATGTGGGCATGACACTTAATTCCCGAGTCCGGCCCAATTGACACCCCTGGTTCATCATTTTTTCATTGTCAAGGTCCACAAAAAAAACCAATTGAAGCATAAATAATGTATTTTTTAAACCAGACTTGGAGTATTCGAGCCCAAACCCAAGCCTCTGCAGTGAATAATTAGAGATATTTTCATATCTTGATTTAACGTTGGCCTTATTTGTGAAGTTGGAAAATTTGTCACGCAAAAAAAAAAAAAAAAAAAAAGGAAGAAAAAGTCAGAGATGAAGAACTGGTGGTGGAGAGACGAGAAGGGCAATTGGTTAGCCCAACAACACCTCCCACTTTTGTTATCAACAAATGATCTATGGCAAGTGCATGTTCATCATCTTAATGGACACTGTTTCTCTTCACCATAACCACCTCAATGGGGATGCGTTTCAGACTTAATCTCAAGTGCCTCCTCCCTTTTGACTCTCCATTTCCCACTCCTTCCTCTTGCAGGCTCTCCTCTGCTTCTGGTCAGTCTACATGTCACGCTTCTGCTTTTGTTTTTACTTGGTTTCCATTACAGTTCTGTATTTTTATTCATTTGAATTTTTATATATTTTTTATTCTTTAACCAACAACCAATTCTGTTACTAACAGAATTAACGGATTCCGTTATTTCGGTTGGCACCAATTTTGGTCCAGATTTTGTCTAAAGAGCACTTACTACTTGAGCATCATTTGTCAAAATTATCACGTTGTCTTTATCGGTTCGTCTGTTTATGCATAATCAATGACCGACAAATCTCGTTAAGATCATCAGGAGATAATTTTTGCCATTACTAAATGTGTAGTCACATTATGGTGATGAGGTTGTATTTTTAACCATATTTGGTGGGATTATGTGACTGACTGTTCATCATGCAGGTAGAGGCAGGGAGGCTTTGTTCAACTCGGCTAGGTTGTCTTTCTTGTCTATAATTTCCGAGGATGCTGGTACTTGTTTTGAAGATCCTGTGAAAGCGTATGCTTGTTCATTTGCTGGTCCTCTAGATTTAGAAAATGATTATCTAGAAGTGGAAGAAATGAGGCAGAAGTTGAATTCGTGTAGAGGACAAAAGGCTTCTTGTAGCACATCACATTTTAGTTTGTTAATCGAAAATCTTCATGTCTTAGAGTCCACATTTTCTGATTCTGATGCCTTAAGGCTGGAAAAAGAGATTATGCTGCAACTAGGAAGGCTTGGAGCTCTAAAACTGTTTAATACTTGTCTATCTGGGACACTTGAAACGTCAAATGTCTTGGATTTGTCTAATGTTTCGATTGAAGAAATTGAAGAGCATAAGAAGAAGGGTGCAGTGGAGGATCGGAAGGGAAAGATTGTTGTGCGCTCTAAAAGAAAGGGAAGAAGAAAATTGAGGACAGATAGAATTACAAAAATTTCTAATGAGATTTCTTTACTGCCGTTGCCTTCAAAGGCCATGCAAGAAAGTTTTCAAAAGGTTGTAGTTTCTTCTGCGAAGAAATCATCAGGAACTAGAAGTAGTAGTAGATTGATGATTGCTAGAAATGAGGCAGAGATGTCAAGGGGAGTAAAGGTTATTTCCAACTTTTAGTATGAATGACACTTTCTGGTCATCTGTTTCGACTACGAATATTTTTGACAGTTGTATGTTTGGGATGATGCAGGTGGTTGTGGACTTGGAAAAAATCAGAACAACTTTGGAAGAAGAAACTGGGCAAGTGGCCACCTTGAAATGTTGGGCTGAAGCAGCTGGAGTCAGTGAGAAGGTGCTGCAGCAGTATCTGCGTTTCGGTTGGTATTGCAGAGATGAACTGCTAAGGAGTGCTCGATCCTTAGTGTCATTCCTTGCACGAAACTACAGGGGTCTAGGAGTACCCCTTTCAGACTTGCTTCAGGTTTTCAGACATCTTTTAGTTTGTTAAATGTTGCTGTGCAGTTTTCTTTTATATTATTTTTTCGTAAATCATTGGGTAGTTTCTGTTGGGATTCAGGCCCAAGTGATCCGAATTAGATGAAGAATGAATGATATGGAGAGGTAATAATGGAACTAAAAGGACATGGAGAAAAATTGTTGTTTTTGAGAAAAGTTTTAATGTGTCTGGCATAAATGCCGTAACCATTTTAAATCATAACATGTAACATAAATCTCGCATGTAATTGCATGAGTCTTTCATATAATTAATAGTTCATATCCACTTGTCATATGGTTAAGACGTATAAGCTAGATGCATTGAATCTTTTCCCGTTTCAATTAATTAGAAAAGCTAAATACAACTTAAATATGTCGCTCTCTCTACAACTTCCTCCAGGTACAGGTAGTTGTTGTTGTAATGGTTTTCCTATTGATCTAGGGATATTCTGCTCTTGTCCTATTGATTTAGGGATATTCTACTCTTATCCAATTGATCTAGGGATATTATATTGTTATGTTCCCTCGAATAGGATTTTGTCATAGGCTGATTCATGAGGAAATCTTCTTGATTTCCTTTGTTCGCATTTCTGCTTTTCTTTGAAAAACCTATTTTGAAAGATAAACTGGGTATTTGTTCTTAAGAGACTACCCAAAACTCTTCTTAACTTTTTTATTACAAAATCTGAACGAATGTTTTTATTTCATGACTTTCTCTTTTATAGCAAGAGAATGACTTCAATAAGGATACAAAATATATGTTGCCAATTCAGGAAATCCTGAATTAAAACAACTACCAAAATAAGACTCTAATAAAATAAAGAAATTAATATTAAAAATAAAGGGAACTAAAGACCAAACAAGACTCCAAAAATAAAGGAAAATAATTGAAAAAATTTATGCATTCCACGGAAAATAATTGAAAAGATTTGTGCAATCCTTTTCCTATACTGCTTGCCTATGAAGGCATGCGTAACATATATGTACTCTTTAATCTTCATACAAAAGTGAGCCTTGTTCCTAGCCTACTATGGGTTGTTAAGAATGCATTCATTATTGTACTAGGTGTCCTAAGATTTCCTGCTCAAGGATATATTCCTTATTATAGTAGGGATCATAAGATTTCCTAGGTATCATAAAATTTGAAGGGTGGTTTGGTGATTTTGGAGGGTTTTAATAACCTTAAGTAATCGATATAAAACAAGTGCATGTGGCCTTGTATTGGGTTTGTGCAGCAGCCAGGTGGTGAAAACTTGTGTTGCCTTTTCTTCAGTAATACTGTCATCATTTTAAATCCGCTTGAAACAATGAGCTTGTGGGATTTGTGTTTAACAGAGTTTGTTGTGGTGAGATTTGCTTTAATACAAGAATCGCCTATACCTCTATTTGTTTAGATTATAAAATACATTAACAAACTTAATAGTCAACTAAAATCACAATCTAATAAACAAACAAATATATGGTATAAAAACAAACAACGCCGAGATTTATACGGTTTGGCATAAAAATAATAATATCTCCACCATCATCTGCAATAATAGGTACACGAATATCACCTATTAGAAGTACTAATATGAGGCATGACAACAACAAGGTTAAAAGAATTCAAATCAATATTACCACATCAAACTTCACAAACTTTATAAAATGAGGTATACATGAATCCTAGGAGCTTGCTGCTTCAAGTAAATTTGAAAATGAAGATGGCAGGCAAACACAGCTCTAAGTTTCTACATTGGCCACACTGAAGCCAATGCAATTGCCCACCCTAGTTCTCTCTCTTCTCAACTTTTTCTTCTTTGGATTTTCGCTTGGTAGCTGCACACTCCCCCTTTTTGCTATGTTCTTGGCTGCTGCACACACCCAAAACAAGGATACATGCACTTAAGAAAAAATTTAGGTCTATTAAAGTCCTGTAAAATTATCAAACCGTCCTTCAATTTTTGGAATACTAAACAGCCCAGTTGGGCTGAATCACTTTAACCTGAAGCTGAAAATTTTCAATAGAAACTGTTCTGAATACTGACATGTTTCTTATTTGCCTTTGCTTTGGCCCTAATTACCATTCGGGTGCTTGGAATTAGTTATTCTCATAATTGTATGTTTTGAACCATGATTGCTGTAGATTATGTATATCGTGGACAAATATTTGTAGAAATAAATCAACAAGATATTTGATTCACATAGTTCTAATAATATTGTGGTATTAAGGTATTCTATGCCACAGTTACATCTTAAGCATTTTACATATATTTTCCTTCCTTCTTGATTAAACATTCAATTTGTGTCCCCATTGGCAGGCGGGATACTTTGGCGTCCTACAAGGTGCAGAAAGGTTTGACCACACAAGGGGATATAAATTCTCAACTTATGTCCAATACTGGATAAGAAAGTCCATGTCAAGAATGGTGTCACAACATGCTAGGGGGATCAAACTTCCTGTATGCTATTTCTCTTTTCAGACATTGTTTGCTGGTACAACAATAATTTTTAGTCGGAATGATTCATGTTTTATTTCATGTTGATTGTCTTCTGTAGTGCACATTAAGTAGGGCAATAAACCGCATACGAAAAGCTAGAAAAGCCCTGCACAACAGCCATGGAAAATACCCAGAAGACAATGAAATTGCTAAGTTTACTGGTCTTTCTTTGGCTGAAATCAGATCAGCTAGTGAATGCCTTAGAGTTGTGGGTTCAATTGATCAGAAAGTGGGAGATTCTTTAAATGCAAAATTTTTGGTATGCCAGAATTCCGTATTTAATTTTCTTCAAGCACATTTCCGTGAATGTTAATGGCCCTTCCATTAATAAGCTTTAGATATGATATTTTGAACCAAGACCCTTGCTGTTTTTGGTAAAGTTTTTACTTATAAGTTTCTTATTTGTGAAATAGTTGTAAGTTTATTATTATTGTTGCCATTAGTAGAACCAACAGTGGCATGAAGTGAGCACGCATTCATTATGGGCCCTATGAGTAGCACATCACCTACTCATTTAGCATTTCAAAAGTGCAAATATGAGCGTGTTACCTGCTCATATGGCATTACAGAGAGAGGGTAGCATTTCATTTTTGTTAAAACGTGATGTAGCCATTGTTTAACAAAGATTGTTATGGAAATGATGATGCAGGAATTTGCACCGGATATGTCAATAAAGAGTCCCAAAGAAATTGTGACGAGGCAACACATGAAACAAGACCTTCATAAACTTTTGAAGAACTTGGATACAAGAGAGAGGCAAGTGTTGGTGCTAAGATATGGTCTCAAGGACCATCGGCCTAAGTCACTTGCAGAGATAGGGAGGCTTTTCCGCGTGAGCAAGGAGTGGATACGAAAACTAGAGAAGAAAGCTATGACCAAATTAAGGAACATGGAAACCTGCAGAAGTTTAAGCCATTATTTGGAACCGTACAGTTTAAGCAGGTCAGAAATATGAGTCACATAATATGAACGTAGCCAGATGACTTTATTAGAGCATCAAGTGACTTATATCCTCTGAAATCATGATTGGTGCGTTCTAAATTAATTCTCTACCCTCATTTGTTTCCTTATAAGACACAAAGCATTGTTATAAAACAAATCCTCGTGTCAGTTTGTACATTTTGGGACTGAAACCCATCTAGCACATCAACTTTTGCCAAAAAAAAAAAAGAAAGGAAAAAAAAATCCATACCATTCTTTATTTTGTAATTTGTCGTTCTTTGAGGTCATTGCGGAGATTATACATGTAAGTAGTGTAATATATATTGGCTTTGTCCAAGCCTTGTAAAATCATATTTGTACCATTTTTGTGGGGCTGAGCTTCAGGTATGTATTTTCTAGTGTGATATATGTTATATAATATATTGACGCATTTTTCATGCGTGATGTTGTTTTCACTTTCCCTATATATTAATTTTCATGTGTAAAACAAGGATATTTATTTACAAATAATGCATTTATTAAAAATTGCAGCTAAATCAACTTGATACTAATATCTTTTTAGAAATACTGTATTATCAAAAATTTTATTCAAATTAATTGATAAAATGATATGACAACTTTATATATAACTATCATAATATCAATATATTGTCCTTTAATTAAGGTGATTATTACAAATTATTTTATTACATTATTTGGGTAAAAATGTGAAAAGTGTATATTATTCATATCTTTTTTCCAATATTATAAGTTACAGGAGGTGTATTAGTGTAATCAATTATTTGCATGCCTTTCATTTCTTATTTATATATTTGTTTGTGATTGTGGAGTTTGACTTTTTATAGTTGTAATACACATTCCAGGGATAGGTCTAACTTACAAGCAAACTCCCTATTTGTAATTATATTAAAGAAATCATAAGCTTTATGTTGTGTTTTTACTATGATAGTTGGTGAATTCATATCCATATTGTAATATTTCTTTTAATTGACACGTAAAGTTTGTAACGTCCCAAAATTTTCTGAATTTTTTTATATATATATTGAATTTTATTTTCAAGTGGGATTAAAATAAAACTTCAATGAGTGGCAAAAAGGTAATAAAGTAGTTGGTCTTGGGGTTAAGATGGAATAAGAAATGAAAGAAAATATCAAGTTAGGAATATTTATTATTCGAGAGGTTTAAATGAGAATTTTAAAAAGTTTAGGGGTCGTTTTAACATTTTAAATTTTTGAGGGACTAAATTGTAATTTGACATAAAAAATTATATAAAAAGACAAGCATAGTGACTGGCATTATTCATTTTCTTCTCTCCTCGGCCGGCTGCGTTCTCTGGTACGATTTTTGTTTTGTTTTTATTTTATTTCCTATTTTCTTTATTTCTTTTACTTTAATAACCCTTTTTAACCCATTTCCTAGCCAAAACACCTAGATCTAACCTTATTCAAGCTATTGGGTGTCTAAATCTAGACTTGAAAAATTGTCAGTGAAGTGAAATTCGGGTAAGTTAATTTTTTATCCCATTGAGAGTTCAAATCGTGTAGAAATTCATGTAGAAGCATGCTAGAATATTTAGGAAGCATCAATAACATTATATGATAGCTTAATCACCTCTTAAGCATGATTTTCTTTAATTTTTCAAACCCCAGGTAGAAAAATACGCGATTCTGATCCCAGAAATTCCAATTAAAGATTTTAGGGATCAATTGAGAGCTGTTAGAGGCTAGTAGAAAGCCCAAAGGTTGGTGTACTCATATTTTTAAAAATTTTGCTTATTAATTCCGAATTTTAATATATATTTATTATTGTGATAGTTGATTTAATTATTTGTTTGAGATATTAAATAGTTTTAGGTGTTAATTATATGTTATTTGATGAATTTATTTGAAGAAAAATGACTTTGAAACAATTTTTGAAATTAAAATCCCCTATAGTCGAAATTGATGTATAAATTATGATAGGGGTATTTCCGTCATTCTGTTTGCCTTGAGATGTTAATTATGTGATGTATTGGTGGTATGTTTGATGGATTTAATATTTGAAATGAAAAATTTTGAGAATATCCTATTTTGGGATCGTCCCAAAAATAAGAGAAATGTGATAATGAGATTAGGGGCGAAATGGTCATTTGAAATGATCACGAGTGGTACCCCGAAGAATCTGGAATAACAGATTTAAATATGAAATAAAATGTTTATGTGATTAAAGTCTTGTTAAATTCTGTATTTTTGAAAAATTTAAAGGGCCCAAGTAAAACTAATCACCGGTAGGTGGGGATTGGTAGTTGGCTAGCCAATAGGGTGATTTTTAGCAATACTGCACCGTTATGATTGCTTATAGACGTTGTATGACGGACTTTGAGAGGCACCGAATGCCCGGTCCTGAAACGGAAACAAATTGTGATATGCGACCCGGGGATAGACACCGAGCGGCCGTTGCCGGGGTTGCCGTTTAGTCTGGCTGATGCCAGTAAACCCGTTACCCATCCATGGTATCGTGATAGACTTTACGAAGGGCTAAAATAAATTGAATAAAGAAAATCTTGTGAATTTATTTGATAATTGATTTTGTAAGAATTCGATTGTGATTGCGTTTGCAATAAAATGTATTGGAAAGCTACAGGATTATGATTTATTTTGTGAAATTGTATACCGTGTGTTTTATTGATAAATAAATTGTGATCGTACATATTGTTTGTATTTTATGAAAAGAATTATGATTTCAATATTATATGAGTACACCCACTAAGTCGAAAGACTTAGCGCGTTGGATTTACCGCGCGCAGGTAGTTGAATAGGGCTTGAAGCAAAGACAAAGACAAAATAGCTGCAGTTTCCCTCAAGTCACATCCGCCCTCATCATTTTGGTAATCATCATTGTTGTGTTGTAGGAATATCCTATTTTAGCCACAATCATGTTGTGTGGATTTAACGTTTATCATTTGAAGTAAATTCTGTAAATTATCCGTTGAAAAAGATTTTATATGGTATTATCTTTGTAAAATATTTGAATGTTAATCGAAATATTTATTATCAAATGATTGTGTGTTGGAGTGGATTGGAAACGGACGAGAGGTCCGAAACCAGGAAGTTGAGAAATGAATTGATTTAGAAGTGTGTTAGAGAAAACTCTGTCGAAATTTCGTTAAAGTATAATAAGAGTTTTTGAAAACGATAATTTTTATAAAAGAAATTTTGAAATAAGAAAAAGAGTAACATCCCACGCCTCGATCCTCGTACAGACGAGAATTTGGGGTAAGGGTGTTACATTTTAGTGGTATCAGAGCATAGGTTCAGGCGTTCCTAGTCCTTGTGATTTGTGAAAAAGATGTATTGCATTTGTGTGTAAACATGCGTTGCATATAGAAATAATATAGGGGGATGTGACTCTAATCTGCAGTATTGTCTTTTGTCTTGAATAGTTTAGAGTATGGATCCCTTTGATGGCCAGAGGACTGAGGGTGTGGATGAGAGTAGGCAGCGCAGTCCTGCCAGTGTAACTGGTGGTGCATCTGGCGAGTCATCGAGCCATAGGACGGCAAGGCCTGAGGGCCAGGATCAGCAAGCTTTTACGCGCCAGATGGCAGAGATTTTCCAGCAGATGGCTCGTGCTACACCTCGGAGGTCCGCGATCAAGAGGCTTGCGAAGTATAGACCTGCAGACTTCTATGGTAGAAAGGATGAAGACGCGTTCGCAGTGGAAAATTGGTTGGAACGGACAGAACGGATTATCCAACAGCTTCATTGTACACCAGAGGAGAGTTTGGAGTGTGCAGTTTCTCTTTTGCAGGAAGATGCATATCATTGGTGGATGTCCATTTCTCATCCAGTGCGGTCGGAAGAGCGGACATGGGAGTTTTTCCAGAGGGAGTTTCGGAGGAGATATGTCGGCCGTATCCATATTGATGCCATGAAGAGAGAATTCATTAATTTAAAGCAAAGACAGATGTCTGTGTCAGAGTATGAACGGGAATTCACCAGGTTGAGTAAATACGCTCGAGAGATCGTGGCGACGGAGGCGGATAGGTGTCGGAGATTCGAGGATGGTTTGAATGATTACATCCGCTACCAGCTTACAGCTTTGCTGATAGAAGATTTTTCTAGACTGATCTCTGCAGCTTTAAATGTTGAAAGGGTAAAGAAAGAAGAACAAGCTAGAAAGGATCGAAGTCAACAGAGACGGGGCCCAGGGCAGTCCAGTTCATCCCAGCCGCCTAGTAAGAAATTCAGAGGTTCTTCGTCAGGTGGTCAGTCTCAGCAGCAGTATCAGAGACAGAGTCAGGGATCTTATGCTAGATCCGCTCAGTCTTCAGTGTCAGTTGCTAGTTCCCCGGGCAGTGCAGTTAGAGGATCAGCCTTGCAGCCGTGTGAGCATTGTGGTAGGAGGCATCCGGGAGAGTGTTGGAGGTTGACTAGAGCATGTTTCATATATGGGTCCCATGATCATTTTCAAAAGGATTGTTCGAAAAACAAACCTGTACCTGCTTCACAGTCTGAGAAATCAACGCCTATAATTTCAAGAGGCCGGAGGCCTAGTCAGTCAGGAGCTGAGGGGAGCAGCAAGAGAGAGGCCTCAGATACAGCAGGGAGAGTAGAGTTTCGGACGCTAGCCAGAGCCTATGCCATCAGGGCTCAGAAGGAGCAGGATGCTCCAGATGTGATTATGGGTATGATTTCAGTATTTAATGTTTCTGTGCATGCATTGATAGATCCAGGTTCGACTCATTCATACATGTGCATTACCATCCCTAGAGAGAGGAATCTTCAGGCTGAGGTTACGAGTCATGAGGTGTTGGTTAGTAATCCCTTAGGTCAGAGTGTGATCATAAATAGGGTGTTTCGAAAGTGTCCGATTCAGATTCAGGGGTATGATTTTCCAGGGGATCTAATGGAATTGCCTTTTCGGGAGTTTGATGTGATATTGGGGATGGATTGGTTATCCAGGCATCAGGCAGTGATAGATTGTCGCGCTAAAAGATTATCTTTGAAAACTGGTGATGGAAAAGAGATCATTATGGTAGGTGAGAGGTCAGATTTCCTCTCTAATGTCATTTCAGCCACAACCGTCAAGAAATTGATTAGAAAAAGGTATGAAGCGTTTTTGGCACATGTGGTCGATTCCCAAAGAATCGGGTCTAGTAGTCAGGATATTCCCACTGTATGTGATTTTTCAGATGTGTTTCCGGAAGAATTACCGGGTTTACCGCCTGAAAGGGAGATAGAGTTCGTGGTCGATGTGATGTCAGGGACGAATCCGGTAACTATGACTCCTTATAGGATGACACCCACTGAATTAAAAGAGCTGAAGATTCAGTTACAAGAATTATTAGATAAAGGATTTATACAACCCAATGTATCGCCGTGGGGAGCGCCAGTGTTGTTTGTGAAAAAAAAGGATGGGTCGTTCAGATTGTGCGTAGATTATCGACAGTTGAATAAGGTTACAATCAAGAATAAATATCCTTTGCCCAGAATCGATGATCTATTTGATCAATTGAGAGGAGCTTGTGTATTCTCAAAAATAGATCTTCGATCAGGGTACCATCAGTTGAGGGTGAAAGAATCGGATATTCCGAAGACAGCCTTTCGGACGAGATATGGGCATTATGAGTTTGTAGTGATGTCGTTTGGATTGACGAATGCACCCGCAGCATTTATGGACTTGATGAATCGTATTTTTCGTCCGTATCTGGATCAGTTTGTGGTTATATTTATTGATGATATCCTAGTGTATTCGAAATCCCCAGATGAGCATGATCAGCATCTCCGAATAGTGCTGCAGACGTTGAGAGAAAAGCAGTTGTATGCCAAGTTGAGTAAATGCAAGTTTTGGTTGAGTGAGATCGCATTTTTAAGGCGTATTGTATCTGCGGACGGTATTAAAGCCGATCCTAAGAAGATTGAAGCGATTCTGGAATGGAAGCCTCCGAAGAATGTTACTGAAGTTCGTAGTTTTCTGGGTTTGGCCGGGTATTATAGACGGTTTGTGAAAGGGTTTTCTTCAATAGCAGCTCCGTTGACCAAGTTGCTTCATAAGGATGTTAGATTTGAGTGGTCAGATAAGTGTCAGAAAAGTTTTGAAAAGCTGAAGGCAATGTTGGTTGAGGCTCCGATTCTTACCCAGCCCGTATCTGGTAAGGATTATGTGATCTACAGTGATGCCTCTCATAGTGGGCTTGGTTGTGTATTGATGTAGGAGGGTAAGGTGGTTGCTTATGCTTCTAGACAATTAAAGAATCATGAAATAAATTATCCGACGCATGATCTGGAACTAGCAGCCATCATTTTTGCTTTGAAGATATGGAGGCATTATTTGTATGGAGAGAGATGCTACATCTATACGGATCACAAGAGTCTCAAATATCTATCTTCTCAGAAAGAGTTGAATTTGAGACAGAGGAGATGGATGGAGCTGTTGAAAGATTATGATTGCATCATTGACTACCACCCTGGGAAAGCAAATGTGGTAGCTGATGCTCTAAGCCGGAAATCTTTGGTTACTTTGAGAGCTATGAAAGCTCGATTGCAGATGACAAAAGATGGAGTGTTGATGGCAGAATTACAAGTTCGACCTAGTCTTCTTCAGCAAATTCAAGAAAAGCAGCAACAGGATAAAAAGTTTGAAGAGATTAGAAAGCAAATTCAAGAAGGAAAGGAGACTGAGTTTGCGATCATAAAAGATTGTTTGTATTTCAAGGATAGGATATGTGTTCCGGATGATGATGAATTAAAGAAAGCAATCTTGTTAGAAGCCCATAGTAGTCCTTATTCGATGCACCCAGGTAGTTCGAAGATGTATCAAGATTTGAAGGCTCAGTATTGGTGGTCTGGCATGAAGAAAGATGTGGTGAATTATGTGAGTAAATGTATGACGTGTCAGAAAGTGAAAGCTGAGCATCAGGTTCCTTCAGGTTTACTTCAGCCGATATCTATTCCGGAATGAAAATGGGATCGAGTTACAATGGATTTTGTCACCGGTTTACCTCTTTCGAGGAGCAAACATGATGCAATTTGGGTAATAGTAGATCAGTTGACTAAGACGGCACATTTCCTCCCCATTAGGACAGATTACTCATTGGATCGGTTGGCGGAGTTGTATATTAGAGAGATAGTTCGATTGCATGGAGTGCCTGTTTCCATCATATCTGATAAAGATCCGAGGTTTACATCGAGATTTTGGAAGAAATTTCAGGAAGCTTTGGGTACGCGGTTGAGCTTCAGTACAGCATTTCATCCCCAGACCGATGGGCAATCCGAGAGGGTAATTCAAGTGCTTGAAGATATGCTTAGGAGCCGTGTTATTGATTTTGAAGGAAGTTGGGTGGAGCATATTCCGTTGGTGGAATTCGCTTATAACAATAGTTATCAGTCAAGTATAAAAATGGCACTGTATGAAGCTCTGTATGGACGAAAATACAGGACGCCTCTGTGTTGGACTGAATTGGGTGAAGACAAGCTGATAGGACCAGAATTAGTTAGGCAAACTACAGAGAAAGTAAAAATAATCAAGGAAAGGTTGAAAGCTGCATCCGATCGTCAGAAGTCCTACGCAGATTTAAAAAGAAAAGATATCGAATATGAAGTAGGAGATAAAGTCTTCCTTAAGGTGTCTCCGTGGAAAAAGGTGCTGAGATTCGGAAGGAAGGGTAAGTTGAGTCCTAGGTTTATTGGTCCATACGAGATTATTGAGCGTGTGGGACCGGTAGCCTATCGACTAGTTTTACCACCGGAATTGGAAAAGATTCATAATGTGTTTCATGTGTCGATGCTGAGGAGATATAAATCGGATCCTTCGCATATTGTACCAGCCGAATCTATTGAAGTGCAGCCTGATTTATCCTATGAAGAGGAGCCTGTGAAAATCTTAGATCGGGAAATCAAAGAACTACGGAACAAGAAGATTTCCTTGGTTAAAGTTTTTTGGCGAAATCATAAGGTCGAAGAAGCTACTTGGGAAAGTGAAGAGACGATGCGACTACAATATCCGCATTTTTTTGAATGAAGTAAATTTCGCGGACGAAATTTCTTAAGAGGGGAAGAGTTGTAACGTCCCAAAATTTTCTGAATTTTTTTATATATATATTGAATTTTATTTTCAAGTGGAATTAAAATAAAACTTCAATGAGTGACATAAAGGTAATAAAGTAGTTGGTCTTGGGGTTAAGATGGAATAAGAAATGAAAGAAAATATCAAGTTAGGAATATTTATTATTCGAGGGGTTTAAATGAGAATTTTAAAAAGTTTAGGGGTCGTTTTAACATTTTAAATTTTTGAGGGACTAAATTATAATTTGACATAAAAAATTATATAAAAAGACAAGCATAGTGACTGACATTATTCATTTTCTTCTCTCCTCGACCGGCTGCGTTCTCTGGTACGATTTTTGTTTTTTTTGTTTTTTTATTTCCTATTTTCTTTATTTCTTTTACTTTAATAATCCTTTTTAACCCGTTTCCTAGCCAAAACACCTAGATCTAACCTCATTCAAGCTATTGGGTGTTTAAATCTAGACTTGAAAAATTGTCAGTGAAGTGAAATTCGGGTAAGTTAATTTTTTTATCCCATTGAGAGTTCAAATCGTGTAGAAATTCATGTAGAAGCATGCTAAAATATTTAGGAAGCATCAATAACATTATATGATAGCTTAATCACCTCTCAAGCATGATTTTCTTTAATTTTTCAAACCCCAGGTAGAGAAATACGCGATTCTGATCCCAGAAATTCCAATTAAAGATTTTAGGGATCAATTGAGAGCTGTTAGAGGCTAGTAGAAAGCCCAAAGGTTGGTGTACTCATATTTTTAAAAATTTTGCTTATTAATTCCGAATTTTAATATATATTTATTATTGTGATAGTTGATTTAATTATTTGTTTGAGATATTAAATAGTTTTAGGTGTTAATTATATGTTATTTGATGAATTTATTTGAAGAAAAATGACTTTGAAACAATTTTTGAAATTAAAATCCCCTATAGTCGAAATTGATGTATAAATTATGATAGGGGTATTTTCGTCATTCTGTTTGTCTTGAGATGTTAATTATGTGATGTATTGGTGGTATGTTTGATGGATTTAATATTTGAAATGAAAAATTTTGAGAATATCCTATTTTGGGATCGTCCCAAAAATAAGAGAAATGAGATAATAATTTTATTAAGATGTGATAATGAGATTAGGGGCGAAATGGTCATTTGAAATGATCACGAGTGGTACCGCGAAGAATCTGGAATAACAGATTTAAATATGAAATAAAATGTTTATGTGATTAAAGTCTTGTTAAATTCTGTATTTTTGAAAAATTTAAAGGGCCCAAGTAAAACTAATCATCGGTAGGTGGGGATTGGTAGTTGGCTAGCCAATAGGGTGATTTTTAGCAATACTGCACCGTTATGATTGCTTATAGACGTTGTATGACGGACTTTGAGAGGCACCGAATGCCCGGTCCTGAAACGGAAACAGATTGTGATATGCGACCCGGTGGATAGACACCGAGCGGCCGTTGCCGGGGTTGCCGTTTAGTCTGACTGATGCCAGTAAACCCGTTACCGATCCATGGTATCGTGATAGACTTTACGAAGGGCTAAAATAAATTGAATAAAGAAAATCTTGTGAATTTATTTGATAATTGATTTTGTAAGAATTCGATTGTGATTGCGTTTGTAATAAAATGTATTGGAAAGCTACAGGATTATGATTTATTTTGTGAAATTGTATACCGTGTGTTTTATTGATAAATAAATTATAATCGTGCATATTGTTTTAATATAATTATGATTTCAATATTATGTGAGTACACCCACTAAGTCGAAAGACTTAGCGCGTTGGATTTACCGCGCGCAGGTAGTTGAATAGGGCTTGAAGCAAAGACAAAGACAAAATAGCTGCAGTTTCCCTCAAGTCACATCCGCCCTCATCATTTTGGTAATCATCATTGTTGTGTTGTAGGAATATCCTATTTTGACCACAATCATGTTGTGTGGATTTAACGTTTATCATTTGAAGTAAATTCTGTAAATTATCCGTTGAAAAAGATTTTATATGGTATTATCTTTGTAAAATATTTGAATGTTAATCGAAATATTTATTATCAAGTGATTGTGTGTTGGAGTGGATTGGAAACGGACGAGAGGTCCGAAACCAGGAAGTTGAGAAATGAATTGATTTAGAAGTGTGTTAGAGAAAACTCTGTCGAAATTTCGTTAAAGTATAATAAGAGTTTTTGAAAACGATAATTTTTATAAAAGAAATTTTGAAATAAGAAAAAGAGTAACATCCCACGCCTCGATCCTCGTACAGACGAGAATTTGGGGTAAGGGTGTTACAAAGTTAGTACTTCAATTGAAGTGAAAGTGAAACTTTTTATTATTTGCCATGTTATAATATATTTGAAGTGTTTCAAATTTTTTGTAGATGACTATCAATTTTTCTTATTTGTATTTTACATCTAGTAAGATATCAAGTAATGTCGATGTCACAACAATTATGGAGAATAATAATATAAGATTATGTAAATTCGCATTTGTTGTTTTTTAAGGAAAAAGAAAAATATGCTAATAAAGTGGTTGAGCATCATTCAACAAAAAGGCAATATTATTTCATTAATCATGATATCATAATGTAAAATATATTAATACAAAAGTATATACCAAGAATTAATATATTTGGAGTGTAATGAAATTATATATAAATAACGACACGCTACTATATTTTTGATATTATCCTTATTTTAATAGTCGATTGAAAAAGATATATATTTTTGAATTTCCTTGATATTTTGAAAATATTCTCAATATTTATGACATTTTCATGAATTTGAACTCTTAATATCTTCATGGATACTAATTTCAAAAATCTTGGGGTACACCTACATTAATATGCATCAAAACTTTAAAGTTAAACATGATTGGGTAAGAGCAATATTGGAATTATTAATGCCTTGGGAAGTTGTCAGTACATCCTTTTAAAAACAAAAGTGGAGTGATGATCTCTTGAAATATTCCAACAAAAAATTAATCTGAAACTTGTTATAAAAAAATTAATTAAACAACAAATGTGTTACCACTGGCAACCAAAAAATTGTTGATAACTTCTTTGATACAATATCTTCAAATTTGTTGTATCATAACTAGGAAACCCAATAAAGTCAAAAAGTCGATATATCATCTCAACATTGAAAAACCTTCTTGATTAAGAAAACCCTTAATAGATAAAAATGTATTATTTAGTGAATGCATAGTAGCTTGTAGGTTGAAAGTCGGTTTGCAAGGCGTTGGAAGAATATTAACTTAAGATAAGAACAAAGAAAATGGTGAATACTCGTGACTTAATAATAAAAATTAAACTCCACGTGTTATCCGCTTATGACACATAGTTGAGATTAAGCCCTATTTGCTATTCATCATCGACATTCATTTCGCACCCATGTCATAAAGTGAAAATTGAGACCTAAAAATTATTCATCTACAACATCGATTTTGTGTTTATGTTAAAGAGTGAAAATTGATATCCGAGTATTTATCGTGCACCCACAATCAAATAATTAAATTAATTTTTAATTTGTTCATTAAATTATTAAATAAATGACAAACGTGGAACCATTGGCTAACAACCAAACAATCATTGTTGAACTTGTTCAATACAATTTCATGCAAAATCAATTTACAAACAATTAGGATTAGATTCATGAGAAATGCACTACTAGTACTCAAAATGTCAAATCACTTTGTCACTCTCCGACGTCGTTTTCACAGGACCATGAATTTGATGCACGGACTACAAAGGTCTCCAACAACAGTAACGTTGTTTGTTATACGTAATCGGGAAAACGTCAAAAAATTGTCTTAACAGCGAAGCAACTCCCAGAAATAGCTTCAGTGAGGCAGCTCCCACAGCCTTTTTCACTACACGTGTCGCTCTTTTATCGAAAGCAACTCCCCTTAATATTAATTTATTATTGTCACCCTCCTTCTTTCACAGACCAAACCCACAACCACAATAGATCAAACTCCGCTTCAACCAACTATAAGTCCAATTTTACAACAATAACTTATAGTCAACTTGTTTATGGTAAGTTATGATGTTAATTTTAATTAATAAAATTTAATTCGACATCACAAACTTGATATTTGAAATTTCGTGCATCTCATAGTAACTGAAATAAATAAATATCCTCATTTTAACTATATATGTCACACAAGTTGTATTTAATAATGTTTTTCTTTTTCCAATTGAATACTAATATGAACGCATTTTTGACACAAAAATTACTCCTAAACATGGAAAAATGTATGCAACAAAAGAAAAAGAAAAATCATATTTATCCATATAAAGTATGAAAAAGTCTTATCTATGTAAAGTATGAAAAAGTCTTACCACACAAGCAAGAATAAAGCGTGGGCATGAAGTAGAATGTTGTTTTTTTGAAGTAGAATGTTGTTTAGTGCACAATTTGCAGTTAAGAGTGGACATTGCGTATTAATCAGGATTTACTAAAATTAGTTAGCCACAACAGCTAGCCAGTGAGTAGTTCCCGCAGGCGCTGGTGGCATCATTTTAATCTTGGTTTGGTTTATCGATAACTGGGTTTTATGGGGTTTGTATCCTCCACGTTGCGCGCCTTCCACCAGTTAACATCCCTTTCTCAAATATTATCTTATATTCCCCTCAAAACGACGTCGTTTCCTTCTTTTATCATTATTCCCTTCATCGATACACAATGCCGACTGTGGCATTAAAACGGTTTTCAAAAACCAGCGTGACCCGTCACATTTATTATTTAAAATTATGATATCTAACGCGCTCAATTTCACGCTACTTATCCACGTGTCGAATTCCCGCTGGCTAAATCCCAAAAGTCAAAACATGACACGACCACTCGTTTTCTGAACCAATAAGATGTCAAGCTCACGTAGTCGCTACCTCGCTCGATCATTTGCTTTACCTCACCCGATAAAGTCCCTCCCTCTTCTCATTTGCGCCTGACCTGACCTGACCCTCTCCGTCGCTCCCTTTTTATTTTTTTGGGGTTCTTTCTAAAACTTTCGGTCGAGGCGAGAGATTTCTAGGGTTTTCAGTGGAATATTTGAAAAAATCGAGGCGTTAAACTTAATTTTATAAAATTATTGGCTGTGATGGTGGTGTCGACGGCTGTGTCGGTACGGTTTCAATTCAAATTCATTGCGAAATCAAATCGTGACCTTCGATTCTAATGACTCTCTTCACGACGATCAGTGAATGGCTCGATTTCACTCTCACCACCTTCACCACGAGCACCACTACACTCTCCGGTTCCTTTTTCTGATTGTTATCGCGAGGCTCGGCAGCGTTTCGTGTTCGGACAATGGCGGCGGCGGCGGCGGCGACGCCGAGGATCTCTCGATAGTTGCTTATGATTCCAATCTCTTCCACCAGGATTACTCTCCGCCGTCTCCGCCTCCGCCGCCTCCTCACGCGCCATCTGTTTCCTGCTCCGACGATCTCGGCGGTGTCGGGACGCTGGACACCACGTGTCAGATTGTGACCGACTTGAACCTGACGCGTGACGTGTACATTTCCGGGCAGGGCAATTTCGTAATTTTGCATGGCGTAAAATTCCATTGTCCAATCGCAGGCTGCGAGATGGTCATAAACATTACCGGCAATTTCACGCTGGGGATAAATTCGTCCATTGTCACAGGTGCTTTCGAGCTCTACTCTCAAAACGCGTCGTTTTTCAACGGCTCGCTCGTCGACACGACGGCTCTGGCCGGGGAGCCGCCGCCGCAGACAAGCGGGACCCCGCAGGGGATAGACGGGGCCGGCGGGGGACACGGCGGGAGAGGCGCTTGTTGCTTGGCGGACAAGAGCAAGCTGCCGGAGGACTACTGGGGCGGAGATGCCTATTCGTGGTCGAGCTTGCAGAAGCCTCTCAGTTATGGGAGCAGAGGAGGCAGCACCAGCAAGGAGGCGGACTATGGCGGCGGTGGCGGCGGGAGGATCTGGATGGAGATTGGAGGATTCGTACTCGTCAATGGCAGCATCTTGGCTGATGGGGGTGACGGAGGCAACAAAGGTGGTGGTGGCTCTGGTGGCAGCGTTTACATCAAGGCCCAGAAAATGTAATAACTTGCTCTCTTTGCTTTCGTTTTTGGGTTTATATACATGGCTTATCTGTAAAATATAGGAAAACATACTGAATTATGGTTTTGGTCTCGCTTATGGAAACCTGGAGGAAGGATATATAGGGATATGGAAGGTCTTAGAACTTCCAAATATGTAGAATGTGGGATACAATAGTATGGAAAGATATAGTTTATTTAATTGATATGTGTTTTCTTACTATGATTAGAGTTCAATGTGCATTTATTGTCTATGTGACGTTATGGTAAGCTAGTGGGTGTTGTTCATATTTGTCTAAAATAGTGAAATCAGTCTCCTTGTCAACAGTTGCTTCTTATAGTAATTTGCTATCTGTTTTCTATTTATTACTGTTCTGGGTTAAATTGCTGGGCTATGTAGAGAAGATTTCGGTTGCATGCCCTGGTGGTCTTCTTGAATTTTGATCTGTTGTAGAAGGTTAATACTAGTGTAAAGCTCTGAGAGAGTCATGTTTGCAGCAATCATAGAGTACAGATTATTATTTGTTAAGGGAGATCTGATTTTCATGAACTGTTAAGCGTTGATGTTTAACTATTAATTTAATATTCTTGTGCATTGTTCATCTAAAAGGAAATAAGGTTATGATCTTATGGGAAAGGAAAAAAAACACGTGCAAGGACTCAAGGTTATCGATTCTTTTTTAGGGAGTTAATTGTGGGCATCAACTGCTATACTGAAAAAGAGTGGGAATGTGTTGACGAATGCGCCTCAAAGTTTTGAAGCACAATTTGGATGTCCACTTATTGAAATATGTGCCAAACATAGTTTGAAGTCTCTTTGTATAGTAAAGTTTTCCTATCTTAAACATTTAAAAGGTCCCGATTAATTTTCGTTATTCTACCTGTGCCTATAAAAATTGTCCAAATTTCCTTTTTAGTTTCTTCCATATCAGTTGTACTTTGTTAAAAGTAAAATACTAATAATTGTACTCTCCTTCCTTCTGTGACATCCTCCAGATTCTTGTTATCATTATTGTGTTAAAAATTGGTTTTGCTTGTCCAAGGACAATAGTAATGTATTATGCACAAGTGAGGCAACATTTTATGTTGCTTACTAAATGTATATTCTTTTAAGGTAGATTATAATTTAGGGTGGACAGATTAAATTTGACTGGTCGCTTGCTTTCCATTCCATGTTCTGTAAATGTATGATACCGGTTTCCTAATTTTTGTGGTGAAGTCTTATTGACTGGCGGTATTTTCTGCCTTTGATTATTATTAGGCTTTTAAAAATGTTCCTTTTTAGCGGTAGTTAGTTTATGCATTGTTTAGGCTCTTTTTGTTTTTGAAGTGACATATAATCTTCTTCCAATATTTATTGTTTATGCTTCACTCTCATTTTTTAATAAGGTATGGTATGCCCTAGTGAAGAAGTAGAGAAGTTGGAACATGCTGTTCTATAAACTTTTAATTGTTTAAGATTCTGTGTTCTTTGTATGTTCTTGTTAGGTGATTAATTCAGAATCCACTGGAGCCGAAAAAAAAAAAAACTGTTTATTAACATTTTTGTGCACTTTTATTATTATAATTATCTTGATGAGGAAAATGAATGGCAAAACTGAAAACATTTCTTATTGTATCTATGTCGATGGGAAAATAAAATGCCATAATGAAGAGCAGGACACAGGTTGTTACAAGGAAAAAATGAGTTTCCTTCTTCTTTTTTTTTTGTTTTTTTATCATTCAATTAATCAGTGTCTAAATGTACTATATTTTATGAATAGCCCAGACTTCCTTCTCATACCCCACAAGAACTTCTGTATGTTTTTCTCTGTTGTGTTTTCTTACGTTGTTCTCTAACTTCTCTTATTTAAGAGTTAGATTTTAGCCATTCACATTTACTGCACTCTTCATGGAAGAATGGTTCTATATTTGACTGAACAAACATGAATTTCATTTGTGTTTGTGGTTAAACCTTACAGAACTTTAGTGCTACTGTTTGGGGTTAATTTTCATGCCCGTCAACCCTGTAACTTCCACAGTTTAACTTCACTTTCGCTCTAGAGCAACTACACTGTGTTCCAGAGTTGAGTTTCCAAATAGATGATATTAAATAAATTAATAAAACAGGCATTGGTGTCCTTATTATCTTTTTTTCTGTGTGGAGCAGGATGGGAAGTGGCTTGATTAGTGCTTGTGGTGGTAATGGTTATGCTGGTGGTGGTGGGGGAAGAATTTCAGTCGATATTTTTAGCAGACATGATGAGCCAAAAATCTCTGTGCATGGTAAGGAAAAAAAAATATATATATATATTTGTAATTTATAGCTTTTATTTTGTTTCTATAGTTGTGATCATGATTCTTATATTTGATTAAAATTTTCTATTATTAGAAGGAATTATTTGGTCACTTTATTATGATATATTATTGATGTGGAGATAGTGGAGTTCATTTTAAAATAATTTTTAACAGGTAGGTTATTCAAATTTCATTAAGACTTTTGCATGCCCCTTGAAAGTTTTTACTTCTATCTCATTGTTATGTTTCTTCTTACGCCCAGGACGGTTATATACTATCATTTATTTGTTGGCCTAGTCATTTTTGTTGTTGACATTATGGGTTTTGTTCTCTAGCCAGTTAGATGAGTGTGGAAGGTTATCTGGAGCAGGACTTTACTGGCCAATTCTGCAAGTAATAAATTTGTGAGCTTTATTTATTATTATATTTGCAGGAGGAACGAGTGTTGGTTGTCCAGAAAATGCTGGTGCTGCTGGAACATTATATGATGCTGTTCCACGGACCCTCACTGTCAGCAATCACAATAGGTCAACAGATACAGACACACTTCTTCTAGAGTTTCCTAATCAGCCTCTGTGGACAAATGTTTATGTTCGAAATCATGCCAGGGCCACTGTTCCCTTGCTTTGGAGTCGTGTCCAGGTTTGTGGGGTTTAATAAGTGCTGACCAAATCTCAAGTTTTTTTTCCTCTGTTGCTGATTTGCATCCTCTCCCTTTTCCTGCTAAAGTTGATGTGGTCATGTATCGAAAATGGTTATTTAGGAAGTAAACAGAGCTCAACTGTGAAAATCTCAATTGCAATTTGACTTTCAAGAATGAGCTGTTTTGTATTTTTTCCTTTCAGGCGTACCTGTTTCTGTTTAGTATCAGTAATTACAACAGGTTAAACCTAAGGTCATCGATGATGCTTATTATTCATTTGCAAATATATGTTTCCAATCTAATTTGGAAGTCTAAGGTTCCAATCAAAGTCAAGGTCTTAGTGTGGCTTATCGCTCATGGGAAATTAAACTCTTGTGACGTTATTCAAGAGCATTTTCCTAAGTCTTGTCTTTTGCCCTCATGGTGTATCTTGTGCAAGAGTTCTGGGAAGAATTTGGATCATCTGTATCTTCATTGTCTGTTGGTTGGTAAATTATGGAGTAGATTATTTTCTTCAGTAGGTTTGATGTGGGTTGCTCCTAATTCTCTTCGTTATTTTCTTTTGGAAGAGTTTTTGATTCTCGGAGGAGGAAAGAAAGCCGGTGTTTTGTGGTATTGTGGAGTTTTTGCAATTTTATGGGTTATAACAAGAAAATCTTTGAGGATGTAGAAGAGGAGGTGAATTTTTTAGGGGATAAAACTTATTATTTAGCTTCTCTTTGGGCTTCTTCTTGTGAAGATTGCAAAGATTATTCTTTATTTCTCATTCTTCTTGATTGGAAGGTGGTTGTTCATTGAGTTTTATTTTTGTTTTAGTTTTTGGTTGTTTTGTTAGTGGACCTCTGGTTCACGTTTGTATCTGCTTTGTTTTTTATTAATAACGTTTTGTTTCCTATAAAAATATATATATATATGTTTCCTTATGAACTTTTGTATTTACCAGTACTTATATATGCTACACTATCTCTTATAAATAATTATATGCTACAATATCATGTTGTTTACCTTATCAATTTTTTTACTGTGCTTATTTATTAAGTTTGTTCAAGTATTTTAGTCTGGAATCAATATTTCCGGCAAGAATGTCCTTGGGCCTTGTGGGGCACTCCCTGCTAGGTATTTTTTTTTTTTTTTTAATTTTATTGTTGTAAATTATTGCTATTCACAAGACCAGTAGAAGACTGTCTTAGCCGTTGTTACCCTGCAAATTTTGGAGTTATAGAGTATCTTATTCTATTGATGGTTTTTAATTTCTTTATTTTTCACATTTGCAATAATAGTTGGATAAGTTAGGTATTACATCTGAAAACTATTTCTTTCATCTTTTTGAATGCCTTCTGTAGGTCCAAGGACAAATAAGCCTTTTATGTGGCGGGGTGTTGAGCTTTGGGCTAAAGCATTATGCTTCATCTGAGTTTGAGTTACTGGCCGAAGAATTGTTAATGAGCGACTCTACAATCAAGGTGACTGGCAATTGTACATCTCATGGTGCAATTCTGGTTTCATGATGTTAAAGAGTATCAACATGTCCTCATAAACTGATTATTTTTCTTGGCGGTTTATATTTGGAAATTGATGCTCTTTTATTTTTTTTATTTTATTATTTTATTGGAATTGACCTTTTCTTCATACCTAACTTTTTAAATTAGTGTTTGATTCTTGTCTGTGTTTTTATACTTGTCAATGAGATTGTCTATCTGTCTTAGATATGTCTTTTAGCCTCCATATGTATTATAGAATGTGTTTAAGTGTCGGTTCACATATCTGTATATTGTCTATATTGTGAGACCATCTATGTTACTGTGCTTGTAGACAATTGTTTTCTCTTAGATTGCTCATTTTCTTGCAGAGCACATTTCCCTGTTTGCTATTTACATGTTTTTTATAATTATTTTTCAACCTTGTTATGAGAATGACATCTTGTATGGAGGCTGTTGTTACTCTATGATCACTGTTTGATTAGTTCGAATTAGATTTCACACTTCTTAGTTTCATTTTTGACTAAGCTTCTTCCAAAGCTTGCTTAGTAGCTGCTATAGCAGATGCTTACTTTGAGTTCTTAATATGTTTGGATACATTGTCTGATTGTTGGGCTTATCATACTTCAGGTTTATGGAGCTCTACGCATGTCCGTAAAAATATTCTTGATGTGGAATTCCAAAATGTTCATAGACGGCGGTGGAGATATAACTGTTGCAACTTCCTTACTTGAGGCTAGTAATTTAGTTGTTCTCAAGGTATCTCATCTGGCATGTCTTTGCTATCTTTTGTAGCAAGTTTGAGCAGCACTCAATCATTACATTTTATACCTTTTTCTGATACAGGAATCATCTGTTATACATTCCAATGCAAATTTAGGAGTTCATGGGCAAGGACTATTGAATTTATCAGGACCTGGGGATTGTATTGAAGCTCAACGTCTGGTTCTATCGTTATTCTACAGTATTCATGTAAGCTACTATTTTATAAATGATCATAATGACCAAGTACTTTTTCTTGGTGGCTCATAAATTGTTTTTGTTTGTACTATGACTAATATGGAGATTTTGATGGTTATTTATCACCTAGTTGGATTAATGACATTGCTAAATACGGTTCAGTTGTTTTTGGATTAATTAATTAGTTGTTGTTAAGTGATGGTATGGAATATACCATGTACACATAATTCTTAAAGCTTGTGCCTTTTAAATACTAAGCTTGTTCAGTTTTATTACTATCAATTGCCCTTTCCTTTTGTCGAAGAACTGTACATTTTAGTAAAACTCCATTTTCGACATTTTTCGAAGTGCTTTTTTCAATGAAAGCTTGAAGTATATCGTCTCATATGTGTAGTACAAGCAACATCTGAGCTTTTGTTTACTTATTAGGTCTTGCCATGACATCTCATTGCCCTTTTACGTTGGTGTAAGGTTGCAATGGTGATTGTTATGGTGCCCTTATCATTAATGGGCATCCATCCTAATTGTGAAATACTCTTTTTGGGGTTGGTTTACCTCATAGTGTTGGCCTCCTTTTTGAACAAATCAATTGTTATTTTATTCTTCTCCATAAGGAGGGATTTATAGGAGAATTACAATTACAAAATAGGAAAGATTCCTAATCTAGGAAAGGAAACAATTTACACTCCTAAAATTAGGCTAATTGTCAACTATACAATCTTTACAATGAATAGGAGATATTCTAACACTCTCCCTCAAGTTGGTGCATAGATATCACTCATGCTTAACTTGTTAATTGAATCATGAAAGTTCTTTCCATTAATCGCCTTTGTGAGGATATCTGCTAGCTGATCTTTACTTGGTACATATGGAAGCTCAATGATCTTTTCTTCTATCTTCTCTTTGATGAAAAATCGATCAATTTCCACATGTTTGGTACGATCATGTTGGACAGGATTATTGGCAATCTAAACCGAGGCTTTATTATCACAATACAGCTTCATGCTACCTTTTGGATGAAACCCCAAGTCTCCCAACAAGTTCTTCAACCACAACAATTCAGTAATTCCTTGGGCAATCCCTCGAAATTCTGCCTCAGCACTAGATCGTGATACTACGGTCTGTTTCTTACTCCTCCAAGTGACTAGGTTACCTCCTACAAAGGTGAAATAACCAGAAGTAGATCTTCGATCACTAACATTCCCAGCCCAATCAGCATCCGTGTATCCCTCAATATCTAGATGTCCATTTTTAGAAAACATTAATCCTTTGCCAGGAGCTCATTTTAAGTATCTCAGAATCCGAAGAACTGCATCCATGTGACTCTCAGTGGGAGCATGCATAAATTGGCTTACCACACTCACTGCATATGCAATATCAGGACGAGTATGCGATAAATAGATAAGCTTACCAACAAGCCTTTGATATCTTTCTTTACTTGTTAGGATTTGATAAGGGTGATCTGAACATTCACACAACTTGTGATTTTGATCCATAGGAGTATCTGTTGGTTTGCTAGCAAGCAACCCAGTTTCTGTAAGTAGATCAAGAACATACTTTCTCTGACTGAGGAAAATCCCATGTTTTGATCGGGCTATCTCAATTCCCAAAAAATACCTTAAGCTCCCTAGGTCTTTCATTTCGAACTCTGTGGCTAAGTGACTTTGGAGATTAGTTATCTTTAGATTATCATTTTCTGTAACAATCATATTGTCCACATAGACGATCAATATAGTGATTTTATCACCCTTACGTTTGAAAAATAAGGTATGATCGGAGTTACTCTGCTGATATCCGAATTTCCTTATGGAAGTACTGAGTCGTCCGAACCAAGCTTTGGGTGATTGTTTTAATCCGTAAAGAGCCTTTTTTAACTTACAGACTTTACCAGTTTTAGAATTAAGACCTGGAGGAAGATCCATATACACTTCTTCACTGAGTTCCTCATGTAGAAATGCATTCTTTACATCAAACTGTTTTAATGGCCACTCCTGATTAGCTGCTAGTGAGAGAAGTACCCTAACTGTGTTTAATTTTGCTACCGGGGCAAAAGTTTCCTGGTAGTCAACTCCATAAGTCTGAGTGTACCCTTTAGCAACCAACCTAGCCTTATACCTTTCAATCGAGCCATCTGCCTTGTGTTTGATGGTATAGACCCATCGACATCCAATAGCTTTCTTCCCTTTAGGTAGATCTACTATTTCCCAGGTACAATTTTTCTGTAAAGCTTTCATCTCCTCATCCATGGCTCGGACCCAATTCTGGTCTGTCAATGCATCCTGCAATTTACTAGGAATAGATACAGAGGATAATTGATGTGCAAAAGCTTTAAAGGTTTCAGATAGTCTATGACTTGAGGTGTAATCAGAAATAGAGTAAAGAACCTTACTATCTGTTGGAGGTCGCTCAGGGGAAAAACCAAACCTTACAGGTGGTCTATATTCTCTACTAGGATATCGTCTAGTAGATAGACTAGGGTCAGGATCTGTATGATTTTCATTAGATAAAGTGAAAGGTTCAAGAGTTACCTCGGGAGCATTTTCAACCTCAGAGTTTGATTGACGAACCGGTGATGGAGAAGAGGAAGGTTGTACTACTTGTATGAGAACGGACTCCCCCTGTTTCTCTTTCCCTTTATTTCGCCTTTCATACACTCTCAAGGTTGGTTCTGTCTTATCAGGAATCTCACTTTCAGAAGTTTCAGAAGATAGATTTTCTTCCTCAGAATATTGACTTCTCAGACTAATGGGTATAACAGTGTCAGATTTAGCAGACTTCTCTTCATAGTTCAGATTCTCCCCCTGAAGAGAAGTCTCGGAGGGAAAATATGCCTTATCTTCCCAGAACGTAACATCTAGTGACACAAAGACCTTACGAGAAGGAGGATGATAACATTTGTACCCTTTTTGTGAACTAGAATACCCTAGAAAAACACACTTAAAGCACGTGGGTCTAACTTTCCTCTATGAGGAGTATGCATATGTACATATACCACACATCCAAAGACTCGAGGAAGAATATGCAACGCAGAGGTAATATCACAGTAATGAGACAAAGATTGCAATGGAGTTTGAAAAGACAGAACACTGGATGGCATACGATTAATGAGATATGCAGCAGATAGTACCGCGTCACCCCAAAACGATTTAGGCATATTCATTTCGAGCAGTAAAGATCGTGCAACCTCTAAGAGATGGCGATTTTTACGCTTAACAGTACTGTTTTGTTGTGGGGTATGTGCACAAGATGTTTGGTGGAGAATACCGTTTTTCAAACAAAAAGCTTTGACGCTATGGTTTAGATATTCACCACCATTATCTGAGCGTAAAACTTGAATTTTCTTATGAAATTGTGTGAGAATCATATAATAAAAATTTTGAAAAACATCACATACATCACTTTTATTTTTCAAAAGAAAAATCCAAGTCATGCGAGTACAATCATCAATAAATGTAACAAACCAGCGCATACCAGATATAGACACAACATTAGATGGACCCCAAACATCAGAATGAACAAGAGAAAAAGGTACTGATCTTTTATTACCATTACTAGGGGGAAAAACAGTTCGATGATGCTTAGACAAAATACATGTCTCACACTGCATATTATTGTGCCCAATAGTTTTAAACAAAGAAGGAAATAAAAACTTGAGATATCCAAAAGAACAATGACCTAAACGCCTATGCCAAAGAAGAATATCACTCTCATTGTCAGCACTAACTTGTACTACTGTGTGAGGATGATTGGGAATACTGTCTGCTATAAAGTAGTAAAACCCTTCTTTTTCCCTACCAGTTCCAATCGTCTCCTTGGTTGTGATGTCCTGAAAAACACAATGAGAAGGCCAGAACGTAACAACACAATTCAGAGATTTAGTGATTTGACTAATCGAGAGTAAGTTGTTAGATAAAGTGGGCACATGTAGAACAGATGATAAATGTAAGGATGGAGTTAAAGATATAGATCCAGCCCCATGAACCGGGGTGGGTGTACCATCAGCATATGACACATTATTAGTTTTAGTTGGACTACGATGGCTGAAGTTTTGAGAATTAAAGGTCATGTGATCCGTTGCACCAAAATCAATTATCCAAGTATTATTACTAGAAATTGAAGAAACATTGAAAGCAGAATGAAAGGTACCTGAGTTGGAGAATTGAATTTGAGAATCACATATGTTACCCTGTGGAGTTGAAGATGAGTTGCCAGAGGATGATGCGAGAGAGGCAGTTCCATTATTCGGAGGCCCCTTCTTCCTTTTTTCCAAGTACCACTCAGGATACCCATTCAATTTCCAGCATGTGTCTCGAGTATGATTCTTCTGTCCACAGTGAGTACATTTTCTATCCCTGAATTCCCTTTATTGAATAGTAAGGCAGAGCTGTCACTTACTTGTGGTGGAGCTAGCATAGTGGCTTGACGCTGTGCCTCACGACGGATATAGGCAAATGCCCCTTCAACACCAGGAAATGGATCCATACGTAAAACATCAGCTCGCACCTTGTCAAATTTAGAGTCTAGTCCTGCTAGGAACATGTACACTCTTTGTTTCTCAATGCGATCATTAAGTTGAATCACATCTGTAGCATCAGTCATGTCATTTGGACAACGGTGATCCAACTCCTGCCAGATTGTGTTCAATTCCCCATAGTATTCAGAAATAGGACGCCCAGATTGACGCATATGGAATGCTTTACTGTTGAGTTCATAGATGATGGACTGATCTGCACCATCATAGTAGGTACGGGCAACTGCTTCCCAAATTGCCTGAGCTGTAGGTAATCGAATAAACATCCCCATAATTTTGGGAGTCATAGATCCAAGGAGCCATCCTTGCACAAGAGCATTGTCTGCCAACCATCGTCTATAGGTGAGATCGGTGGTTGCAGGCTTAACACTTTCTCCTGTGAGAAAAGCCGTACTTGTCTTTCCCAGCCACAAAAATCTCGACAAATTTAGACCATAAAGGGTAGTTTGATCCATCCAATTTAATCTCAATCTTAGACGAGTTGTCATGAGGGTAAATTGGAGGGAGCAGTGGAACTATATGGTTAGACTTTTCTAATTCATTTTCCATATTAGCGTGAAATCAGAGAATACACCAATAAACAATCAAACAATGGAAAAAGAAAATCTCACTTTGTCAAAGTCTGACAGCAAGGTTGATGACAGCGGAAGCCAAGATATAGCAGTGACAAGTTTGACGATAGCGAAGAAACGACAATGGCTCAGTTGTGAAGAAGAAGCGACGTGGGTCGCTATTGAAGTAAAAAACGACCGGGTCAGGTCGGGTGAAGCCACACAGGTGAGCAAGGACGACGGGGTTCGCCGGATCTGGTAAAGCAACCGCCGGACAACACACGTCGGTGTAGGAGTGTGAAGAAGAAGCGACGTGGGTTGTTGTTGAAGTAAAAAACGACCGGGTCGGGTCGGCTGAAGCCACACAGGTGAGCAGGGACGACGGGGTCACCGGATTTGGTAAAGCAACCGCCGGACGACACACGTCGGTGTCGGAGGAACCGATCGGCAGCGTGGGTCGATGTTGGAGGAAGAACTAACCTAGTCGGGTTGGGTCGCGATGAGAACAGCGAACAGATGCAGGCCAGATGCAGAACGGATGCAGACCAGATGCAAACCGGGTTGAGGACGACCGTCGAGGTTGGTACAACACCGGCAATAGATATTCCGGTAAGATTCACCGGAAAACAATAGGTAACTGTCCTATTGCTTTAGAAAAAACAAAAAAAAAAGGCAGAAAAAAACTTTGTTTATGGCTCTGATACCATGAACAAATCAATTGTTATTTTATTCTTCTCCATAAGGAGGGATTTATAGGAGAATTACAATTACAAAATAGGAAAGATTCCTAATCTAGGAAAGGAAACAATTTACACTCCTAAAATTAGGCTAATTGTCAACTATACAATCTTTACAATGAATAGGAGATATTCTAACACTTTTGGTTTAACTTTTTGAATCTATGGAATGTGGCATTTGATGGTTGGTATTGGTTAATGTGTCTATAGTTTCTAATCCTGATTCTCTCTATATCTCTTCAAAATTGGAGCTAGGGATAGCTCAGTTTCATCATGCTTTGGAGGCTTCTTTTCTCTTTTGGGCAAATTATTACTTCCCAATCAGTCTATTTTTCCATGGTGGTTTAAAGCCATTTTAGCATTGTTTGGGCTTTCTAATATTGTGTCAGTAGTGACTAAAACACAACAATAATGCTTTTATTTATTAAGCAATTACTATTTCTGAAGACAGTCTAAGACTACGAATGGCAAAGCAATGAACTTTTTTTGCACACCACCATGAGTAACTATGACAGTTTCTGATGCTGAACGTTTAAAAAGTTTATGTTCCTTCACAGATATGAGTTTGAAATAACTTATTCTTGTTTTGCATGAAGGTTGGACCTGGATCTGTTTTACGTGGTCCCTTAGAGAATGCGACGACTGATGCAGTGTAAGTTTGTCTTGGTTGTGTAAGACCTTTATTTAAGGTTTGATTTGCTTTATTTCATATTAAACCAAGTTTGACTTTGTTTATTAGCACCCCAAGGCTCTATTGCGAACTCCAAGATTGCCCCATTGAATTACTTCACCCTCCTGAAGATTGCAATGTGAACTCATCTCTGTCGTTTACCCTTCAGGTATTTTTAAATGATAGTTTTGCATATTAGATTAGATTTGTACATTTATTTTTCAGTTTATTCAAATGCTTCATTAGTTTGCCTTTTCAGATCTGTCGTGTTGAGGATATCATTGTTGATGGCCTGGTACAAGGGTCAGTAGTTCATTTCCACCGTGCAAGAACTATATCTGTCCAGTCTTCTGGAACTATAAGTGCATCTGGGATGGGTAAACTTTCGTTTTTTTATCATTCATCGTCTCTTCTCTTTCTCTCTCTGTGGTTATTTTGAACTTATTAATTGAAACCTTCTACTTCTTTCATTTTGTTTCTCTTAGATCAACATATGCTCATGCCGATATCGCCCACTTGTGGCCTTAAACTTGAAGAAAATGTTGGGCTGCACAATTTATGGATATTCTTGTAAAATAATTGTATTGTAACTGGAGTTGTAATTTTTTCTGTTTTGCAGGCTGCACAGGGGGAGTGGGTAAAGGCAAATTTCTGAGCAATGGTATTGGCAGTGGTGGTGGCCATGGTGGTAAAGGTGGTCCTGCATGTTCCAATGGTAGTTGGGCTGATGGAGGTATTTCATATGGAAATGAGGATTTACCCTGTGAACTTGGAAGTGGAAGTGGAAATGACAGCTCAGCTTATTCTACTTCAGGTGGTGGTATTATAGGTACGTTTGGATCAATTCACTGAACAGATGCCTTTTGAATTGATAAAGAAATCTTGTGAAAATGAAGTTTGAAGTCTCTTTACCCTTTCATGTGTGAAATCGCTGAAAAAGTTTTAAGTGAAATATATTTATGATTTTATGCTGCCTGTTTTGGTTACTATTGGATAGGCCTCAAGTAATGGTGAGTTTCTTTTCATTTACCTGGACTGGAAGGAAATCTTTTTTCCCCACACTTGTAGGAACACATATTTTGTAGTATGATGATGTGTCCATCATCACTTGTTACTGGATACATCATCATACTTTGAATATAGATGATGATGGACACATCATCATTTATATCTTGAATTGTTAATAATGATGGGCACATAATTAAGAAAGAGGAGGGCAATCTTGTAAATAAAGGTGTGTTTATATCCCTATAAATACTAAGTTTGTACAAAACTATAAAGGACACACAAATGGTCCTTTGTTGCTTTTTCTATGAATACCACATGTTCGTGGGTGTGATTCCCACGGATGGAGCTGGTCTGATCACACAAACTTGTTACTCTCATTAAACAAAAAAATTAGAAGACTAGAGAGCTTATGAGAAATAAGAAAATTGAGAGAGAATTTGTAAATGTCAAAATGAAGAATTTCTAAATCCTGAATGATCAAGGACACCTTAATTTACAAGATTGCCTTGTTTCTAAATGATCTGTCCATCATTATTTGTAATTCAAGGTATAAGTGATGACGTGTCTATCATCATCTATATTCAAAGTGTGGTGATGTGTCTATCAACAAGTGATGATGGACACATCATCATATTACAAAATATATGTTTCTACTATGCTCTTTTGATTTTCTGTGACGTCATGGTCAAATAACATACTTTATTTATGTTAAGAGAATTTGGATGTTTAATGTGTTATACTTTATCTGAGCTGGTAGTGATAGATGTTGCTTCTATCCCTTTCTCCCATTTATTCTGTCTTTGAGCAGTGATGGGTTCAATGGAGCATCCTTTATCTAGTTTATCTGTTGGAGGCTCGGTAAGAGCTGATGGAGAAAGTCTTAAACAGCATTCTGTAAAGGAATATCATGCTGTTATTGATGGTCCAAGTGGAGGTCCTGGTGGCGGCTCTGGTGGAACTATACTTCTGTTTTTGCGGACACTGGATGTTGGTGAGTCTGCTATCCTTTCAAGTGTCGGGGGGTATGGTAGTTCCAATGGGACTGGTGGAGGAGGTGGTGGAAGGATTCACTTTCATTGGTCAGACATTCCGATTGGAGATGTATATCAGCCCATTGCTAGTGTAAGGGGAAACATCTACACCAGGTTTGTATTTAGTCGAAGCAATAGATATTATTTTTTTATGACTGCTGATAGATTTCATTGGTTTCTTTATATCTTAATTTTCTAAGAAGTTGAGCATTCAATTAAAGACTATCTGTTACTTCTGTTTCAATTGTCTTATGCTTATAGATGGTTACTTTTCTCTCATTTCCATTGAGAATTAATTCAATGCTTTAGTTATATATTTTCTTATGCCTTTTAGTTATGCTCTACCCCACTTGATATATATATATATATATATATAGTTTCTATTAGATGCTGAGCAACATGTAAACTCTATGGAAATCCTTATGCATATGTTCACTTAGATACATTTCTTCTGGTTCCCCGGTTCCAGAAGTCAAGATATCTATTGTTGAATTACCATGGAGAGCATTCAACCCAACTGGCGACCATTAAACCCCTTACAAATGCGACACAATCATTTTCTTATTTTTCTGAAATTATACTTTTTTGATTGAAAGAATTTGAAGGTAGAGAATTGCAGAACAAAATTAACTGTTGACTACAAACATTGAACTAAAACATGTACAATTCTAAAATTTAAAAGCTGAAAAGGCCCATAAGAACCACTAAAAATCAACAAAAGACGCACAATTAGACATATATAGTTATATTTGTTAAAATAATTAAGTGGGGAAACGTTTTTATTTCCCATTGCGATATACAGAAAAAGTATGAGGCTAAAACATTGCAATACGTTGTGTTTTGTTAATTGATGATTAATTAAGCACGTTGTTACATGGCTGGCTTTACTGTGACATTGACAATTACCTCATAAAAACTGCAATGGAATTTGGTTGTGAGAAGCTACAATACATGCTTTTTCTTAATTTTCATTGAATACATTGCTAGAATACTTGCACACCATATTGTTTTTTGACTTGCCATGAGGCACTTCACTAAATTATATTGGAGGAGTTGACTGAGTGGAGAACTAGAAATTATTGCTACTATTGTTTGTGACTGATTTTTTTTTTATTTTTTTTATTTATCTCACAACTGAATGTGATGGCTATATTTATGACAATCTTCCAACAGTATTCACCAGAAACATATCTTGATTAATTTTTTTTTTTTTTGGGCAGTAAGAAACTTTTATTTCTTGTTTTTGTCTATATGCGCAATATAATTTTTCCCATCTTTATCTTTATAACAGCGAAGATAATGTATCCCGTCACTGCTCATACGTCATGTTATTTTTAATAGCATATAATGTTTTTATGTTATCATAGGGGTGGCTTGGGGGGACATGAAGATGGTGCAGGAGAAAATGGAACGACCACTGGGAAAGCTTGCCCAGAAGGACTTTATGGGGTATTTTGTGAGGTGATGTGACAACATTTGATGTTTTGATATTCTTCTTATGCGGTGTATTCTTAGTAGACAACACAGACTATGCTTCAAGAATTTTTCTAGAGAGTCAAGCCGGTGTATTTCAGTAATCTCTTTCACCTTACCTGGAATCTAGGCTGTGAATGAGTAATTCTGCGTTACTATCATGCTAGAATTTTCATCATGATGTTAAAAATATTGTTCACATCTGGATTTGTTCTCTTCCCCTATACTTTTCTCATTCTTTTTAAGTCTATTATATCTTTTTGTCTGCCGTATCTTTTTTTCTTTTTTTCTTTTTTTTAATTACTAATTTACTGCAGCAAAAATATATTGTTGTTTGTATTTGGTCTACAATGTCCTGGCAGCACTTATGAGGATGCTGAGTTTTTAATCATATTGTTTGTAATTTTTCAGGAATGCCCTCTTGGAACTTACAAGAACGTATCTGGATCAGATAAAGCTCTTTGTCGTCAATGCCCAACTATTGAGCTTCCTCATCGTGCTGTTTATATTGGTGTACGAGGTATCTCACTTCTTCAATAAGTGGTGCTTTATAATATAATCTAAATGGTGAATTGTTCTAGAAAGCGTTGTAGTTCTCATGGATTTGTGTTTTATTGTCTCTCACTACCACTTCCATGTGCTATTTATGTTGCTGATTTGAAGTCTACTGAAAATCAATGTTGTATACTGTTGTCACTTCTGGTACATCAATTTCCAACCTTTCATTGTCCACATTAACAGGCGGTATTGCTGCAACTCCTTGTCCTTACAAATGCATTTCGGACAGATATCACATGCCACATTGCTATACAGCTCTTGAGGAGTTGATTTACACATTTGGCGGGCCTTGGTTATTTTGTCTCCTTCTCATTGGTCTCCTCATCCTCTTAGCCCTTGTGCTTAGTGTTGCCCGAATGAAGTTTGTTGGGGTTGATGAACTACCTGGCCCAGCTCCTACTCAACATGGTTCTCAAATAGATCACTCTTTTCCTTTCCTGGAGTCATTAAATGAGGTTCATTATGTTATATTGGCTCATAGTTATTATATCAAGCTAGAAGTAGCCTTTCAGGCTGTTTCTTTCTCTCCTTCTCCCTGCTTAGTTTGTCTTTTGACTGGAGTTGAGAACATGCTGGTTGCTTTTCAGGTCTTGGAGACAAACAGAGCTGAGGAGTCACAAAGTCATGTTCACAGAATGTACTTTATGGGCCCTAATACTTTCAGTGACCCTTGGCATCTTCCTCATACTCCTCCTGAGCAAATAAAAGAGATTGTGTAAGTTAAATTTTATAGTAAAATATTTCATTGTTTTTATTCGCTCGCTCATTTTACAACTATATTTGAATTTCTACCTTTACGAATTTTTATGGTCCCTACATTATTCTATTCTGGTATATAGCTTGTGTCATGGTTGCCATTTGTTAATATCATTTTACCCTTTTTATGCCCACAGATATGAGGGTGCATTTAATACATTTGTTGATGAGATAAATGCTATTGCCACATATCATTGGTGGGAAGGTGCGATGTTCAGCATTCTTGCCGTCCTTGCATATCCCCTTGCTTGGTCATGGCAGCAATGGCGTCGGAGGTTAAAATTGCAGCGACTGCGTGAGTTTGTTCGATCAGAATATGACCATGCATGCTTACGTTCATGTCGTTCACGGGCTCTCTATGAAGGAATTAAGGTTTGTCTGTACCAAACTTCTGTTTCGAATTGCTTGCATTGTTGCGGCTTAAAGTAGTGTATATGTAGTGATTTGTTTGCAGCATGATCAATCACTTGCAGGTTCTCTATGTTTGTGTTCATTGCGATGAAGTCCACAACTTATCAGTTGTTTGAGGCCATCCATCCTCTGTCACCTTTTGTCTTATACATACATATGCATGCATGTTTGCATGTTACAGTTGGAATAATACATGTCCCAAATTTGTTGGATAAATTTACAAAGTTTAAGTAATTTGTGGAGTAACTCCTGATATAGCTGTAAAAGCTAGATGTGATAGTACATTGACTTTTGAAGTTCTCACTGATATAGGATATGCACAAGGAAAACACTTATTATATTCATGCTATTAGTTACATAAACAGAATTACTGGTCTCATGGACGGATATCTGATTTCGCTTTTTCTATTTCAAGTTAGCCTGACACCAGCACAGCCAACCTTTTTCTGTTTATTTTTGTAGGAAATGGGCAGTTACTTCACATTTTTGATTGTTGTAGGTTTGTTGTATGATAACAATCTATTATGCATGTTAAATACCTCTGATTTTTGGCCTATGTAACTTTGTATGGTTTCTTTTTTGTTCTGGGCTTCTCCTTGTTTGTGGACTTCTTGTTCACTTTGTTTTTTTTTTTTTTTTTCTTTTCTTATTTTCTCTAATCACATTTATCTTCGACTTCTCAAGAAAAGAAGATAAAAAAAAAAAGAGGATGGTTACTGAATGTCTTTGCATCTTATATAGAATCTGAAAACTGGTTCCTTGTAGGTATTGGAGATAGTTGTTTGCTTTATTATTTAATCATTTTATTGTTGTTTATAATCTTAATCTCCATACGTACACTTCCATTCAGCAGTTCTGCTTTCTCTTGAAGACCTGAAACTTGTAATGCCAAGTATTTTACACGATCTTTAATGAATTAAACCTTCTTTCAGCCTAAACTTTTATTCTGTCATCCTTTTTTTCCAGCCTCTGAGTTACTGTCTTCTATTTTTGTAGGTTGCTGCGAGTTCTGATCTAATGCTAGCATATTTGGACTTCTTCCTTGGTGGAGACGAAAAAAGAACAGATCTTCCTCCTCGTCTCCAACAGAGATATCCAATGTCAATCATGTTTGGTGGTGATGGAAGTTACATGGCTCCTTTCTCACTTCAAAGTGATAATATTCTTACAAGTCTGATGAGTCAGGTTTATTATATGATAACTCTTAATCGATCATTTATTTACATACCCTTGGGAAAAAAGAGATTTAGCTAAACTGTATAGTGTATATTAAATATTTAGTTATTTATCTCCGTTGCAGTCAGTCCCACCGACTACTTGGTATAGACTGGTGGCTGGTTTAAACGCACAACTGCGCCTAGTTCGTCGTGGAAGGCTACGAGTAACATTTCAACCTGTTCTTAGGTGGCTTGAAACTCATGCCAATCCTGCTTTGAGAATCTACAGTGTACGGATTGATCTTGCCCAGTTCCAGGCTACAACTTGTGGTTATTGTCATTATGGACTTTTTGTGTATGCTGTGGAAGAAGAAATTGAGCCTTCTTCCACTGAAAGTATTGATGGAGCAAGAAGGACTGAGCGACAATCAAGGTAATGATTTATGATGCTCGTCTGTGTGTGACATTGACTTATACATTATTTTGTCATCTTTAATGATGAGAATTTATATCGTCTATAATTGAGATAATAATGGCACAGAGGCAAGTAGTAATGTCTTATCTCCCTCTGTCACTAGACAATCATGATACATTTTTTGGTGTGTACGAGGTAGTATTGGTGCTAAACATTTACATAGTTAAAAGTTCTAAATATGTAAACTTCAGAACTATTACAGTGGTTTACAGACATTTGGGCTTTAGGTATGATTATGGTAGACTTATAATTATTGTTACATCATTAATAAGAGTTACTCGAAGATCATCATGATGCAATTAGTGTTTATTTAGTGAAAGATATAGTTGTTTTTGTTCAAGAAGCTTATTGTTCTGGAGTTATATGAATGTTTTCTTTTATGTAATACCTACATGCATCGAATGCTAGTTAGTAATGAAGTTTGACTGGTTCTTTTTGCCTTTGGTTTACAGTTTCAAGAGCGTTCTCAGAGAAGATACACTCTTAAGCGAAGCCCAAAAAAGCAGTGAATTTTATAATAAGCAGAGAAGAAGTTGTGGAGGGATTATAGATACTAACAGCGTGAAAATGCTTGAGGAGAAGAGAGATCTATTTTGTTTTCTCTCTTTTATAGTTCATAATACTAAACCTGTTGGCCACCAGGTCTATCTTAAATGCTTTGAATATGAGTTGATTAATAAATTATCTTTAATCTCTGTCTGACCATATTTTGTTTGATTGCAGGATCTTGTTGGTTTGGTCATATCAGTGCTACTTCTAGGAGATTTTAGTTTAGTGTTGCTTACTTTGCTTCAGTTGTATTCAATTTCTTTGGTGGATGTTTTTCTCGTTTTGTTTATTTTGCCTCTTGGCATTCTTCTTCCCTTTCCTGCTGGAATTAATGCTTTGTTCAGTCATGGACCAAGGCGTTCTGTAGGCCTTGCACGTGTATATGCTTTGTGGAATGTTACATCCTTGATTAATGTTGTAAGTCATCTGTCTTTGCATTTAAGTCATTTTGTGCTTAAACTCTTGTGATTGTTCTCCTGATGAACATTCGGGTATGAATCTTTCATAATATGCCCCTTCCTTTGCCGGGAGGACTTGAAAATTAATTGACATTTTTATTATATTTTATCTTAATTGGATGTCTTTTTTTTTCTACTTATATGAATTTATAAATTCTTGTTTAATCGTGTTCTGATTTGCCAGGGAGTTGCTTTCATTTGTGGATTTGTCCATTACCGTACACAATCATCATCTACTAAAAGACTTCCAAACTTTCAGTCGTGGAATATTAACATGTAAGATTAGTCTGTTGCTACTTAAACACTTTGTTTTCATGATTTCTCTCGCATTTTTTTTTCTTTTAACTAAGACTTGGAGTCTGTAATATTGACATAATATGGTTGTATTTTTTTGTTTTCATGTTTATATTGGTGCAGGGATGAAAGTGAATGGTGGATTTTTCCAGCTGGACTGGTTTTGTGTAAAATTTTCCAATCCCAACTTGTTAACTGGCATGTTGCAAATTTGGAGATCCAGGACCGCTCATTGTATAGTAACGATTACGAGCTCTTCTGGCAGTCTTGATATATTTAAACAGGATACAGTCTTACATTAATAACCCCCTTTTCTTCTGCAATTCTGATTTTGTATGTTCTTTGAGAGTACTATGCTGAGTGGTTACAACAGGGAAGTAGAAATAGGAGTGAAAAAGGAAAGAAAAGAACAAAAGAAGAATTATATATAGAGCAAGGCATTCATTCATGTAATTGCTTTTGGATGTGCAATGCTTTCTTTTACAATTGTTTAAAATTCATTGTAAATATCAAGTGGGGGCATACCTATAATTTAGAGAGTTTGTTTCTGTCCTTACATATTCTTTTACAATTAGATATTTATTTTTTATTTTTGGTCACAGTCAGAAATATTGTCGGTTCAAATGCACGCTTATTGTGATTGTGTTCATTTACGTGTTATTGATCTGTTGAATGCTCCATGGTGCAAGGTTAAGCTGCTTGAACTCTAAGCAATGGTCGGCTAGTGTTGTATCATTGTTTTATGTTTTTGTTTTTTTTTTTAAAATCTGCGGACTCTTCTGTTTATAGCAAAATTTATTACATTATATATAACTCCCATTACGAATTGGCTAAGCAAACAAACAGCAGTTGACACCAACTAATCTTCTCTACCACATTTATTGGATACGATCAATTTTGTCACCTGGTACTTCTGTTCCCTCTGCGTTTATTTAAATGCCAAAAGATATCAGTGTTCTGTTAATAGAATATATCTTCGCAGGAATGGCAATGTAATACTCATGTTGGATCTTTTAGCTGTGTTGGGGCTTGCTTGATCAACAATCCAGGCAGAGGTAGGTTCAAAAGACAAAATGACAACCAACAATGATTTCTATTAATTTTTGCTACATCTAAGCAAAATGTTTTTCTAAATGATTTCCTGTGAGCATTTTTAATCCGTCCACTGTTCTGACAATTAATCATGTCCTTAGTATTTCTTTTTTCTTTTTGAAATGAACAAATTTTTTTGAGAAATTTTGAAATGAACAAATTAGTGATATGTTTTATAAGTTAGCAGTTTGATCCTTTAAGGGCATGTTTGTTACAAGAGACTGGATACCTCTAATCCAATCCCTTGTTTGTTGATTAAGTTGGATTGAATTTCTCTAAACCAGTACAACCAATTTAGCTGGTGGGCACCAATTTCGTTTGGCGGGTTAAATTTATCCCACTGGCATGGGAAATTTTTTTTTTTTTTTAACATTAATTATATCAAACATTAAATTTATTTTTGTATACATTATTAAATTAAAAAATACTATATTTTAATAGTGAGATTTACTTTTCAAAACAATATTAAAATCTGTTTAGTTTTATTTTATTAAAATAAATACATAATTATTTTTTTCCAATCCCATAGTACATCAAAGAATTGAAAGCATTATTTTTAATCTAATATCATATAACACTAAACACATAACAAAATTAATTTATCAAATTAAATCAAAATAATTTAATCAAATTCCGTATACCAAATGAAACATAAGAGAACTACGATGTGTTTCAATAAACAAAGGTTGTCCATTTTGATAGGATGTTTCAACCGTGATCTATGAAATAATTTTTGCAGTCTAAAACCGAAGTCTTGATTATCAACATAAGTGTGACTGTTACAATTCTTGAAGAAATATATATATATATATTTAATAAGTTCTTGACAAGAAATAGGACTAGTCCTCTGAATTTGTTCTAAAAAATCTTTCCTCTCGGCCGCTTTCCAATAGTGCCACATCCTTCTGCAGGCTGTACATGTTACAGCATAGCCAGTAAAGCCAGACCAATAAGAAGAGTTACAAGCTAAACTTGAAATAGGATGAAATAAACAAAAGCTGAGCAAGTAATCACAAGCATCATTAGAATGAAAAAACACAACAGAGTTTCAAAAAAAATAAAAATGCATGACAGGACAGGACTAAGTGATTGTAAACACAACTTTCGTTGGGTTCATGAGCATCTACAGGCAGACGGCTGGTCGTATGTAAAATTGTCTTAGGTTAGAGAACGAATTGCCTACTGCATGCATGAAATTTTTAACCAGTGGTCTGCAGTAAGCATAAATTCCCTTAAAATATATAAACTGTCAATTGGACAAGAAAAATAGAAGAACAGTGATAGTTTGATGTGTATATCAGCTGGAGCTATACTTGACCGATACTTGTGAAGAGGAATCTGAGGCCAAGTCTGTTTGGTGGAATTCCACTAGTATTTGATAGTTCCTAGAAAACGAACAATGTTCAGCATGTTGGCAGAGAAACAAGATCCATTGTTAATCATCTTAGGTCTAATTCCTATTACTTCAATGGATTGAAATTATTGACTCCTATATACTGGTATACTTCAGTGAACAATAAAAGTTTCAAAGGAAGTTAGATTTATGAGAAGACTACAAAATAAAATTTTAAATGAAACAAAGGAACAAATTAAAATGCATAACAAAGTCTCCACCCTGTTATTATTTATATTTAAAACAAATAAATAGATAATGTGCTTCCTTTAAGACTGAATAATAGAAGACTCAAGGATTTTTATTAGGTTTCCTTCACCTTTGATAACTTCTCCTCTTGGCCAGATAGGCCATAATAGGCTTAATAGCTAAGGATCCCGAGGAAAAAAAAAAAAAAAGAAAAAGAAATACATCACCTTAACAGTGTCAGTCTTTGTTCAAGACTTTAGGCACTTCGATATATGGTTCTTTGTAGCTAGGAATTGCAGCTATCATGGATTCCCTGTAAAGGAATAAACCAAGTCAAACTTTATTATATGGAAGCTTTAGAGCAGCAAACTTTAAGAAAAAATCCATTTCACCTGTTCTCAAATGTTTCGGGCATATCTTCACGAAAATTCTCAGTCTCAGTATCTGTGAATTTAACATAGAATGTTAATAGCTACGCATTAGAGCTACACAACTCACTGATTCTAACCAGTCAGTCCACCTTTATTTCAATCTCAATTTCATTTAACAAAGCTGAAAATATACAGAAATGAAAGATGGATGATAGCATGTGGAAGTGCTCCACTATAAGTATTCTCCATCCTATCCTACCCTATCCCAGAATAAGCATAAGGAAACGTTAGTGGTTTTCTGTTATGAAGCTGTACTGGGGAGTTCCAGGACACTCCTGTTACAACCAGCCAGATTACTTAACCTTCTTTGTCTCACTGATACCATTTTATGAAATCAGCGCAATCATGGTTACAGCATCAGTTACAATAGCAACGGGAGGACAGAATAAAGAATGATTATAAAAGTCTCAGCTAGCATAAAATCTGTAATAATTGCATTACAGGTGTTATATCCCAACAAGAAGTTTGTTCAGATAGAACTTCGACACTTCATCTGACACACTACTTGAAGATACCATTTCATTGAAAAAAAGAACTTTTTTTTCCCATAGCAAGTGAAGATGACATCAGGGTATGTCAATGCTAAACCCAGATGATCCAGCAACAATCAAGTGAAGTGATCCAATCATAAGTTCACAACTCCTATTCCAGGACTATGACAGGAAACATATAGAAAAGAAAACAACAATGGTCTAATCACAAAATGCAACCATATTAAACTTTTAGTCCAAAGCTATAAACAACAAAGCCACAGTTCATACAATTGACAAACAACAAACTTATAAATAATAGTTAAAATGGTGTTGTAAAAACCTGCTCTGATAGCTGGATCAATACTGTTTAGATCAACAGCTTGAAGCTGTCCAAACCTGCAATCCATAAAAACACAATCAAGCTTCAAGCCTACTCATTTAAAACATAGTATTTTACTATTTTATCACCATCACAGTCACAATATACCAACAAAAATGAAAACTTGAAACAAAATAGTAAAAATTGGGACTGCTATTTCGTACCCAGATAGCCACATTAGCTACAAAAGCAGGTTTTAGACTGATATAAACAAATACAAGTAAAAAACAAATGGCAGAACATACACATACCAATCAATGACCTGTCGAATTTTAGGAGCGAATTCTTCAATCTGCAAAAGGAAAAAGCATTTAAGAAAGGAAAAGAAAAAAGGACCCAGAATAGGTGAAGAAAAAGAAAACCAACCTCCAGTGGGGTTAGAGAGATTCGAGCAGTGTCAGCCAGACGAGGCACGTCTGGGGGTTCAAGAGACGACCTTGTTGTTGCCGTAGTGGAGGAGTGTCGTGTAAATAGTTTAGAAGAAGAAAAGGTTATTCCATTTTTATGAAAAAAGTAATGCTTTGTCGGAGCTGCCAATTTCAGCACAAGAATTCCCCTGCTCCCCATTCTATTTCTTTGTCAACAACCCTTATCCTGAAAATTCAAATCGATCGACACTAACGCACAACAACAGTGTATGTAGAGACCGTCAGGGTCCCACTTTTGCCACCAGCAACTCCTTCAATAATACACCCCTTTTTAAACACAATTTCAAAATAAAAATGTTTTATTTTATTAAAATCATTGTTACTATGCGAAATTACAAGATTTATATAGCATTATAAGCTAATCCATTTCTTTTCCCTATTTTATCTATTTTTAATTTTTTTTACTCTACGTTATTATATTTTAATGTAACTTGATATCAAAAGTGTCGAATGAAACTGCTGAATTTATATGATAGCAAAATGCTTTATAAAAACCGATTTGGTTTCAAATTTCCACAAGATCAACACACAGCCACAAAAAGATAGTCAAGTTTTATTTTTAAAAGAAATCAAAAAACTATTTTTCTCATTTTACAGAATGCAAGAAAGTGTCATATGTACAGAAGTATCCTATTTGTACAAAACTGAACCTCATATTTCCATCTCATGTGGGATTGACTAGTACATCTTTTACAAGTTGTTAAAAGCAACTAATCTAAATGGACCATGAAAAAATGTCAATCTTTGTCCTCATTATCTCCTCTTTCAATCACCGAAGTGTTGCTCTTTTCTGCAACAGTGATGTTGCTCTTTCCATTAGAAGGCAATGCCAGCACGTATTCTGTGCTATCATTCATAAATGATGAAGTAGATACCGCAGCAGTAGCTGGAGCAGCCTCCACATCCGTGTTGCCAGTGTGGCCAGTTCCATCTTTCCCACCACCAACAGCTTCTGTGTTGCCACTCTGGCCCGTTCCATCTTTTCCACTACCTACAGCAACTATGAAGATTTTGGCATACAGATGAATGAAACTTTAAAATCTTATAAACCGAAAATAACCAAGGTTCGTTTTTGGGAAATGAAATGCCTTGCCCTGAATCTCAAAGAGTTGAAAGAAAAAAAAAAAAAAAAAAAAAAACCATCAAGAGGTAAGAATATAACCTGCATAAGCAGTGATGGCAGTCTGTATGCTGGCATGTGTGAGCACAGACGAAGTTCCAGTTCCCTTTTTCACCTTCGACTGCAAAAAATAAGTAACGACTATGTTACATGATATTTAGTCATTTCAAGTTATTTAGTCTTCCATTGCTCGATCCCAAAACTATCAAGACGATTTTCATTGTGTTTCTGTACGTGTTACAATTTTTCTTTGTGAAAAAAAAAAGTGCATTCTTGCTGCAACAGGACTTCAGACCTCACAACTCCAAGCTCTAAAAGAGTGTTTGTTTTTTATTTTAACAAAACAACATGTAGCCAAAAATTATTCACAGGCAAGTGTTTTACGCAAAAGTGCAATTTTGAGGTGTCAGGCATCAATAAAACAACACTGCAAGTAGGTTAGTTCTCATACCTTTACATTTTCTTCACAATGCCTTACAACAGCAGATATGTTTGCAAAGCGGCCTAGCAATAATGTGTAAGCCCACAAAAGAAGCTTTCTAGGAATGCTTACATCTAAAATTTCAACCCCATCTATGCCTGGTTGTAACTGCGCTTGTGTTGCTAATCGAGATGGAACTAAATAAATGCTTATTAGACCAGAAGGAAGTGATCCACAGGAGCTTTCCCTATAGAAATTGTAGGAATATCTAAGCAAAGAGATGGCAGTCTCCATATTTTCATCCAAAGCTTTCTTAACTATTACATTCTTAATTTTTGTCAACATTGGGTTCCATTTTGTTTCTAGAATTTTCAAATGAGTCTTGTCCTCAAAAGGTGAATTCCATAACTCATCTGTTTGCAAGTCAACACAAAGTAACTGGCTATGTTCCAAAGAACCATCTGATGGTGGGGTAGGAGCTTGAAGCTCACTTGAAGGCAAAGCTCGTAATGGAGTGATCAATGCCAAGCTAATTATAAGGGATCGACACCAAGCAACAGAAGCATGCCTGCAGACTTTTGCACAGTTACTATTGGACAACTTTGGGTTCTTAAAACGCTTTCGAATCTTCTCATTTATTCCCTCAAGAGTTTCCAGCTTGCCTTTTATTTCTAAAATTGCAATATATTGATGGAGATAACTGAGACAAAGCAACAGATGGTCAGAAATACATATAACTTCATAAAAAAAAAGGGCATTGCACTGATGAAAAATAGCAATAATCATTTCATGCCAGACACAAATGGTGCAGCAAAATGCCCTACCATGAATCAGAACAGCAACTATTTAAGATTCTGGATCCTCTGAAGCTCAAATGATTCAGAATTTAACTCGAAAATTCAGAATTTGAGAATTTGATTGTGACATGAACAATGGTAAGATTCAGTTAAGAACATTTGAAATATTTATAAGGAGAAATATTTCGAGTTGGGTAAAGAACTTACTCCCCTGAAAAATATCATGGGAATCAGAACATATGAAAGATTTAAAAGGAGAAAGATTTCAGGGGGAATCAGAACATATGAAAGATTTAAAAGGAGAAAGATTTCAGGGTGAGCGAAGAACATACTCCTTCTGAAATATACCCATGAAAAGAAATTCCTTTTTCTTTTTGGGTGTCAAGGGGGATCAAAGGCACTGAGCAATGCAGCTTAGGGAACAAAGAATATGATATAATGCTTGTTTGATGTTTTATTGGATTAGAATATTTTAAGCAGTAATTACCTAATTGAGGATAATGTGCTCTATAAAATACATCATATATGAAATTATATGTGATAGATAACTTTTGGGAATTTAACTACAGGAACAAAAAAACAAAAAAGGGAACCAAACAAACATCGAGAACAAATTACCCATATAAGCTGCTCTCTGATATTTCTGCACTCTTGATTTCGGGTGCACAACTTATCTCTGGCCACAAGTTTCCCTGTTCCATGAACAAAGCAAATATTTTCTCCAACTGATTTTCAGAACTGCCTGCAGCACCAGAGCCAGCAGGCTCACCTTGCTGCATGGATGACAGTAGGGCCCTGATGTACCTCCCAAGTGCCACTGGCACAAGATCTTCAATGCATAATGAAAACTGTGTACAAGTTGAAGTAAGATGCCAGTTAAATTGCTGGAAAATACTATAATTATGAAAATGACAAGATTATTGATGCATGATGTCTTGATAGTAATGAGGCATAGTCATTGTAATATGTTAATTCACAATACGACTTGATGGGGCCAGGACCATAACCATTTTTTTACTAAAATATCTCAAGTGTTAAAGTTCTACGGGTTATGTTGAAAATCAATTTCCTCACCAAAAATTTATTTCAATAGAATATGATATATTGTTTAAAGTTGACATAAAATTGCTTATTATAAAGGTCATCAATCTGAAACATGAACACCTTTATGGAAAATTTTTTTCCTTAATGACATTAATGAAGACAATGTTGTTGATGTATCGTCTAAATTGAAGCAAGTAATTGAGCTATTTATAAAATAACCAAAAACTCAGCCAATATTACTTGGAAATTGACTTAGTTACCCTCTTGTCTGCCTTTAAAGAGACATAAGCACGATCAAGGGTACAGACGTCTCCAGTCTCTTCCAACAGTTTCAAGTAGAACAACAAGTACTTCCGGATACAAGTAATGAACTTCCGAGAACTTTCTGGCAAATTAACTTCGAGGATCTTTTTATTCCCTGCAAAACCTGCTGCCTTACGCCTGATATACACAGAGAGAAAAACAAATCAGTGCTCAGGATATTACAGTTATAAGCTACATAAAGAAAATACACAGGAAAGTTAAGGAGTTTCTCAACACCATATAATAATGGAAGTACTCGATTTTATTTAAAGGTACAGCAAATCAAAAAGAGCTCCCCTCCATGAAAACCAAAATAAAACAAAAGCTTTGGAAGGAGATTAATCTGTTGCTTGCACTTGGTAGAGTTATCAAATTCATAAGATTATCTTTAAAACCTTCAAAAGCCCACTCATTTACACTATTTACATCACAACAATGTTAATAAATTTTCCAGGTTATTACTGTATATCAGTACCAGCACAAATCAAAACCTGAACTGCTTATTTGCTACATGAACAACAAAGTCAACAAGCGCCTTCTGGGACCTTATCCACTGTTGAGTTATAACTATCAAATTTTTGTATCATCAGAACCAAAATCATATTTCAAAGTATAAAACGGAAATTTAGATTGTAATAAATTTTTTCTGAAAGGAGATTATAGAAATATAATCATACCTTCCTTTTTTGACCATGCCATCTATCTCCCACATATTTATCGTAAAGGATGACCTAGAAGATTTGAAACAAAAAGAAAGTTCGTCCTTTGCCTTCTCCAGATCACCAGAATGACCCCTCCTGTAAAGCCCCCGAGCAAGCATATATCTGGCCTTATGAAAATGTTTGAGATCCCCTTCAATGCAAGTTTCCAGGGCAGAAAGGCTGTCATTGTAGAGCACGTACCACACCTCGTCCATTTGGACCATTTCATTATGTTTTCTCTCTTCAGCATTCAATGAAGGGCTTCCATCCTTATTATTTTCAGGCTCATAAGGGCTTTCAGGATCCATTTTATTGAAGATATTCATTATGGCATCCTTTATGGATTGACTAAAGGAATATGCTGAAAGAACCTGAAATGGAAAACAAAAAATAACTATAATCAAGATAAAAATTAAAAAATAAATAAAAGAAAGAAAAACACTGTGAGTGAACAGGCTTTTAATAAAACAATGAGTGGCAAGAGAAACCTTTAAAAGCTCCAGATTCTGTTTTCCACTAGTGCAAAGCAACTTTAAGCGAGAAGCATGCATCCTATAGAGAGGATCCACTGCTGATGGATTCAACCCAATAGCCTTATCATAATATGATAAGGATTTCTCATGAGAATATCCAAGCTTTTCACTGAGTTTCCCCATGTAAAATGGATATGACCAATCCTCCCTAAGCCATGTAGTGATTCAGCCAAACTTGTACATTTTAAATATTAAACATTAAAACAAAACAAAAAAATTAATTGAGAAACGAAGATATACTTGTGTGCAAAGGCTTTCTTAAAATGTCTCAATGAGTTTTCGCAAAACATCTTCCATGCAGCATCTTTTGAGGGAACAAAAGATCGCTGATCATAAAAGGGTACCACATTCTGCAGGCTGTCATAGTATACTAACGCCAATAATTCATGTATCTCGCTCTGCAATCACATAAAAAACTTCACCAGCGGTTAATGTGGAATAACCAACAATCATAAAACCTTAAGCTTGTAAGATGAAGACCAACATCACTACTTAAACTCTCACACACTTCCTTGCATGCATGGTTGAATTTATTGACAAGTTCATCACGTGGATAAATCATAAACACCACACAGTTTAGTTAAGTCTCTTATAACCATGCTGGGTAAATGTTAATACCAACGAACCCAACAATAGTATTGAAACTTAAAATTATATAATAATAATAATTAAAAAAAAAAAAAACAGACTAATCAACAAGATAAACCATTTCACTACATGACATATATTTATAATAACAACTTACTCAAGAAATAATAAGTATATGTAAGTACAATATCAACCATTTCACTACATGACATATATTTATAATAACAACTAACTCAAGAAATAATAAGTATATATAAGTAAAATATCAACCAAAAACAGCACCTACTTCATAGGATTTTAGAGTCATCCACAAATGAATTTAACAAATGCTGTATTAAGACAGCTTTATCTAGTGTTGAAAACATTATTTGGCACCTTACATACACTAAATGATTCTACACCATATTTCATCTATCCCACATGGTAAAATTAAACAGACTTGTGCTTTGACAAGTCCATTTTATCAAGCAAGCCATGATTTATAGAGGCGCCATAAAATTTGAGGACTAAGTTTGAAGGTTAAACAGACAAACATAATTAATTATTGGTGCCTTATTGGCTAAACAAAATTCAGATCCTATCCTCTACAGTAGCACATGTACATTACAGATAGAGGTGAAACCTGCTGAATTGACGTTTTTGCCAAAGCCAAACTCATTAACAGACAACGTCTACTCCTCCTTCGACTTGTCTCAACTCTTTGAGGCAAAGTAGCATTCTTCCTCCATCCTGTTACATTTATGTGCTTACTGCCATCATTGAGTAATAAATCTACCTCCTGTATTTGCAATAGAGAAGAAATCTGAGACAGTCAAACAGTTGCCAGGCAGATACACAAATTCAAAATAATATTCTTTATAGTTTCCATGCATTGAATTATTCAATAACAAAGAAAAATAAATCTTGCCTCATCATAAATATTTGCAAGCCGTTGCCAGCTTTCAAAGCGAAAAGGATTGTACAGTAAATCAAATTTAAAAAGATTAGCGTTTTGCTGTACAAATTCTTCCCCTTCTTTGGTAAGTACAAAGCCAGGCCATTTATCAGTCGTGCTCATTTCCTCAGACTGAGCTAGAAAATAATACAAGTCGCGATATACCTTCAAATATGGGTCAGAGCTGCAATAAATTCATTAGACAAGCAGCTGCAGCTTGTTAATAAAAAATTGAGCAAGATTTTTTATTTTAACCATAAAGTGAAAGAAACAAATAAAGTTCATATAAATTTATACCAATCATGAATAAAATAAAATATATCCATACCTCCCAACGGAAGGTGTCTTGCACTGGCTAAGGCTTTCTATATCAGGAAATATTATCTTCATGATGGTTTCAAGATACCCCTCAGATCCAGCCTCCTCTGAGAGTTTTTCTTCACATAAATCAGGGTCATCCAAAAATTTGTCGATTGCATTTCCGGCCAAAACATCTTCTGGTGGTTGTGGAAAGTGTTTGTGTATAGCTCTTAAAACTCTACGAAGTTTGACCAGTCCAGTTTTCTGAGGCAAGTGCACATGTTAAGCAGACATTCAAAGGAATTAGTGCTTTAAAGGAAGGAGGGAGATAAAGAGAGTATACTCACAGAAGAACCCTTGGCATAAGGCAACACATACTGAAAAACATCAGCACATTGTTCCTTGGTCTGATAATCTCCTCGACTAGTATTCCTGTGCAGCACTAACTCATCCTCATATGATGAATCGGATCTAAGATTTAGACTATATAAGCAGAAAAAGCACTGATCCAAAGCATTTTCTATCATTAGCTCAAGTTCCTCCCTTTCATCTACAGAAAGTTCATTTCCACAATCAGTGCCTTGATCATTTTCATTACTTTTGTCACTGTCATTACAATGCTTTTCACATTCTACTAGAACATTTTCCTTCTCTAGGCCTGACTGAGATGGTGTTTCATTTGACGTAATCCCATCAGAATTATCCTTCTTCACAGCAATAGTGTCATTTGTTTCAGCCCCACCCATATCCACATCCAGTGTATCTGATCTTAATCCATCTTGAGATGCTTTGACAGGACTATTATTAGAAAGCTGCTGCTCACAACCAATTGTTTCCTCATTTGGGGAGCTAAAATTAGATTTTAGTTTCATGTTCAAGGCCAAGAGACGCTTTATTGCAAATTTAAGAAACGTTCCTTCTTCTCCTTCACCACCCTCACCCACACAGCACAGTCCATACTCAGCAAGCAAGTCATGAGCTGCCACGATTAAATCAACCTGAGAAAACAGAGACTGTTTAAGTTAAAAGGAATAAACTGTGACCAAAAAGAATATAACTCATGTAATGATCAACCAAAAAGGCAAAGCTATAACTCACCTGAGTTTTGACAGGTAAAGTAGGGACAAGGTGTTGTAGTTTGCAAAATGCAGTGACTGCATCAACAAAGCAGCATTGTTGCCTCTGATCAGTTTCATCAACAACTACTGGTCCAGAAGATTTCTTACAGAGAAAATTGCTAGCTACATTGCACATGACCACCAGCAGCAAAGATTGAAGATCACGAATTCTGCTATCTGGAACAACAAAGCTATTCTGCAAGCATAAAATTAATTGCATATGACACTGGCAAATGGAAGTTTTAAAAGACGGAAGACAAAAATATGGATCAAACAAACGAAAATATATCAGCTTTTATCAGTTTTATCTGTCTAAAAATAACAACTTCATGTCATTTATTATAAGTTTGTCCACAAAACCTCCAATTATTATACCAAAATGCTTTAGATAAAGATTTGCTGTTTTGATATGACCAACATGGAAGTCTGTACATAATTACATCTGTACACAACTATCATATTCAATAAAATGAAAAACAGAAATATCTTTCTCATTACTAATATCTTTCAATGTTAAGCTGCATCTTCACATTTACTCAATGACCCATGAGAGAGAAATATTAATATGTTTATCTTCAGCAGCGTTCCCGATTGCAATTGCTGATGTGAAAAGATATGCAGTATGTGTGAAGATTGAATTCTATTTCATATTGACAATACATGGGATTATATAGCAGATTACAAAAGATAAAATAGGCAACTAACTTCTTCCTAAATATAAAAAAAATCTATCTAAATAAATGCCTCAATTATAGAGATTTAAACTGATCTCCTAATCTATTTACAGCTCATCTACAACTTGACACTCCCCCTCAAGCTGAGGAATAGATGTCTTCCATTCCCAGCTTGAATACAAGATCAGGAAATCTTGGACTGTTCAACCCCTTGGTCAAAGCATCTGCTAATTGATGTTCTGAGGGAATATAGGACATACACACTAAACCCTTTTCCAATTTTTCCTTAATGAAATGTCTGTCAATTTCAATATGCTTTGTTCTGTCGTGTTGTATAGGATTATGAGCAATATTGATAGCTGACTTATTGTCACAATAAAGCTTCATGGGACAATCCCATTTGGCTTTCAAGTCATCTAGAATGATCTTTAGCCAGAGCAGCTCACACACTCCCTGAGCAATAGCTCTGAATTCTGATTCTGCAGATGATCTTGCCACTACATTCTGCTTCTTGCTTCTCCATGTTACCAGATTACCACCAAGGAATGTACAATACCCTGTAGTTGATCTTCTATCCACTAGGGAACCTGCATAGTCAGAATCAGTAAAAGCTTCTAAAGCTAGAGTATTGTTTTTCTGGAACAGAATTCCTTTCCCCGGGTTGCCTTTTAAATAATGTAGCACCCTATAAGCAGCTTGAAGATGTGGTTCTCTTGGATCATGCATGAATTGACTGATCACACTCACAGAGTATGCTATGTCTGGTCGAGTGTGAGAAAGGTATATGAGCCTTCCAACCAGCCTCTGATACATTCTTTTGTCAACAACTGGTTCTTCCTTAGCTTCTCCTAGTTTATGATTTGGATCCATAGGATTCGTTACTGGTTTACAACCAATCTTTTCTGTTTCTGCTAACAGATCAGTTTTTGCTGAGAGATGAATATTCCTTGTGTGGAATATGCTACCTCAATACCGAGAAAGTACCTCAATTTCCCTAGCTCTTTTATTTCAAACTCCTCTGTTAGTTTCTGCTTTAGATCATATTTTTCTTTCTCATCATTTCCAGTCACTATAATGTCGTCTACATAGACTAGAAGAACAGTTACCTTCCTTCCAGCTGAATGCTTAATGAAGAGAGTGTGATCACCTTGGCTTTGCTTATACCCAGACCTCTTCATAACTTTCGCAAATCTCCCAAACCAAGCTCTAAGTGATTGTTTTAACTCATAAAGGGCCCTTCTCAGCTTGCACACCTTGTCACCTATGTTCCTTGCAAAACCTGGAGGAATGTTCATGTAAATTTCTTCATCTAAGTCACCATGGAGAAATACATTCTTAACATCATATTGTAGGAGTTGCCAATTGAAGTGTGCAGCTAATGATAACAGTACTCTCACAGTGTTCATTTTTGCGACTGGAGCAAAGGTCTCTTGATAGTCCACCTCATAGGTTTGAGTAAACACTTTTGCCACCAACCTTGCTTTATATCTCTCAAGTGATCCATCAGCTTTGTATTTCAGGTTGAAAATCCACTTACAATCAACAATGTTCTTTCCTTTCGGTTTATCAACAATCTCCCATGTCTTATTCTTTTCTAATGCATCCATTTCTTCCTTCATAGCATCCCTCCATTCCCTTTTTGACAATGCCTCAGAAACGGTGTTAGGAATAGTGATGGTGTGTAGACTCACAATAAACCTTTTATGGGCTGGTGATAGGTGCTTAAGGGATACGTAGTGAGATAGTGGGTAGAGTGGTCGTTTGGTGCATTCTCTAGTACCTTTTCTGACAGCAATAGGAAGATCTCGGTCATCTATCAGGTCTGTGGATGTTTCATCTGATTCTGTGTGGAGAGGTGGATCAGATCTTACTGTGATCTCATTACCAGGGTTTGAGTTAGAGTCTTGGACCTCTGTCAGTTCTGGAACAGCCTTCCTCTTTGAATACACTTGAGAAAAACTTGGGACCTTGTGAGTAACACTGGCTGGAATAGAGGATGACACAAGAGATGACTCATGGTCAGTACCACTAGCTGGAATGGGAGAGGACTCAGGGTCAGTAACACTTGCCGGACTTAGAGATGACTGGACTAATTCAACAATCTGGACTGGAACAGAAGGAAGGTCAAGGGTATTAATTGGTTCAAAAGACTCATCACAAGTACTATCTTCCATCATTGAAATCTCCCCTTGAAGAGAGGACTTGGAGAAAAAAGATTTATGTTCAAAAAAAGTAACATTTGCAGAAATGTAAAACTTCCTAGATGAAGGATTGTAACACTTGTACCCCTTTTTAGTGGATGAGTAGCCAAGAAAGACACATTTGATGGCTCGAGGGTCTAGCTTATTCCTATGTTGACTGTGGACATGAACAAAGGCAGTGCACCCAAATACCCTAGGAGTTAACCCATTTGAGGTTCTAAAATGAGGATAGAAATTGTTGAGGAGTTCTATGGGACTTTTATTGTTTAGTACATGTGAGGGAAGTCTATTTATCATGTATGTAACAGTGAGAACAGCTTCTCCCCAATAAGATCTAGGAACATTCCCTTGAAACAAGCAAGCTCTAGTAACATTGAGTAAATGCCCATTTTTCCTTTCTGCTACCTCATTCTGTTGGGGTGTGTTAACATATGATGAATCATGAATAATGCCTTGTGATTGAAAGAAAAGGGACAAAGTCTGGTTGAAGTAGTCTCTAGCATTATCTGTCCTAAAGCTTTTTATCTTAACCCCAAATTGGTTTTGAATCATTGAGTGGAAATTAGGTATAATAATGCTAACATCAGATTTTTGTTTAAGCAGAAAGAGCCATGTAACCCAAGTGCAATCATCAACTAGAGATACAAACCAACGAGCCCCAGAAACATTAGGTATAGTTGAAGGACCCCATATATCACTATGAATTAAATGAAAAGGCTGAGAACTTCTTTTATTACTAATAGGAAAAGATACACAGGTATGTTTTGCTAGTTCACAAACTTCACAATGAAACTCAGAAGTATCTAATCCTTGGAACAAATGAGGAAACATAACTTTTAGAACCCTAAAAGATGGATGACCTAGGCGTAAATGATACAACCAAATGGTATCTTTATTTGAAGAGTTGAGAAAAGGCAAAGGTGAATTTTTCTTAATTTGTTGAGATGATTCAAGGTAGTAAAGACTGTTTCTTTCCTTAGCAAGTCCAATCCTCCTCCTCAAGTCCTGATCCTGAAAAACACAATAAAAAGGAGAAAAAACAGCATAACATTTAAGATCATGAGTAAGTTTTGAATGGAAATCAGGTTGGCTGACAGTTTTGGTACATGGAGGACATTTTTAAAGATAAGGGTAGGTGTGATTTGTATATCTCCAAATCCTGCAACAGTAGCTAAAGAACCATTGGTCACTATAATTTTCTTGTTACTTGGACTTGGAGTATAGGTGTGGAAAAACTGAGATGTAGGGGTCATATGATCTGTTGCACCAGAGTCTATTATTCATGAGTTATTATTGTAGAATTTATCTGAGACATTCATGCAGAAAGGTTTACCTGAGAGAGCCAACGAACAAGTTCTAAAAGGCTTGTCAAGAGATCCCAACAAACCTCTCAGCGTTGCAATTTCTTCACTGTTGAATCCTTCTATTACTGATTTTTCCTCAGGTTTGGACTGTTCTGCCATGTGCACTTGATATCTTTGCTTCCCTTCACGATTTCCCCACTCTCGACTTGGCGGCTTACCATGCAGTTTCCAACACTTCTCCTTGGTGTGCCTTGGTTTCTTGCAGTAGGTATACCAGAGATTATCTCTGTTTTCTCTGCCAAGTTGTTTAGACTGATCAACTTTTCATGTCTCCTAATGTGTTGTTTTTGCAACTGGAGCTGTTTTTGCTGCTAAAGCTGACCCGTCCATGGTTTGTGGTTCTAGCATGACACTCCTTCTACTTTCTTCTGCCCGGATTAATGAAATTGTCTCCTCTAGAGATGGTGTGCATTCCTTGCCAAGGATTTGAATCCTAACCTGATCAAATTTAGGATTCAATCCTGCCAGAAAATCATATACCCGATCTTTTCCAATGAAGTTCTTCAAAATTGCAGCATCATCAGCACACTTCATCTCAATCATCTGATAATGATCCAGTTCTTGCCACAAATTCTGCAACAGTGTTGCATATTCTGTAACAGATTTGTCTCCTTGCTTAGTAGCTCCAGTTTTGACTTTGATTTCATACACTTGAGCTGCATTTCGGCCTTTAGAGTATGTGCGATGAATACAGTCCCAAATTTCCTTTGCAGTAGTTAAAAACATACAAGTGTCACTGATGGTTGGTTCCATGGAGTCCCATAACCAGGACATAATCATGGAATCTTCCTCATCCCATGTTTCAAAATCTGGATTCTCTTTTCCAAGTCCCATTTCAAGTAGGTGACTAATTCTTCCCTTGCCCTTTAGGTATGTGCGAACAATTTGGAACCATTTGAGGTAGTTCTTTCCATTAAGCCTGTTGGATGCCCGTATATGTTGCAGATCTCCAGTTTTCTAAACTGAGTTAGATTCTTCAGATAGGCTAGAGTCGCTAGGAATGCTAGATACAGTGGTTTGAGAAGTAAACATGGTAAAATAAATCCAAGAAAAATAAGAGACTGTAGCAATGAAGGCTGAAATACTGCGGCAGCAATGAAGGCTGGAATACTTGAATAAAGAAATCCAACAATGAAGGCTGGAAAAGAAAAATAGACTGGCGGCTATGAAGGCTGCTCTAAGAAGAAGAATAAACCCTAAACCAAAACCCTAGGGCTCTAATACCATGTGAAAAGATATGCAGTATGTGTGAAGATTGAATTCTATTTCATATTGACAATACATGGGATTATATAGCAGATTACAAGAGATAAAATAGGCAACTAACTTCTTCCTAAATATAGAAAAAATCTATCTAAATAAATGCCTCAATTATAGAGATTTAAACTGATCTCCTAATCTATTTACAGCTCATCTACAACTTGACAGCTGAAATAATCAGATCTTTTAGAGAGGAAACCCTGTGTCAACAAGAGACTAGGTATAGGACACCAATCTCTCTTCTTAGCAAGTAATAATAATCAATAAAGGATTTCTATTAAAGATGCATTATCAACCTAAATTCTGCTTGTCAAACTAGAGTAAAGTTCGACATGCATTCAGGAACAATAGGAATATAGCTTTTCTAAAATAAGAATTATACAAGTAATAAAATTGTAGACAGTTTGTAACTTACAAAATTATGTGGCTCTTTGTGACATTTATATTCATTATGTTAGTGACCACTAAACTCAAAAACTAAAACTGATAAGAAAGGTCTGACTAATGTCATAAAACTCTTTAACATATCCTCTCACGTGTTAGACCAATTGGCGTGGCACGTAGACCAAACCCAAATACAAATAGACAACAAATTCAAATATCAAATAATCAAATTCAGATATAATTAGGAAAGGTCCCAACTAATAATATAAGACTCTCTAACACATTACTTATATGTATTTTTTAAGAAAAAAAAAATGAAACAAATTTTAAATTTGAAGTAGATAACAAAGATAATAAAAATCAATTCTGAAGAATTAACGATGACTTACAGAATCTCCAGATTGATCGCTAATGTTTTTTAGTTGTGATACACATTGCAAAATTGCCTTCACTTCCTCTGCAACTAAGTGATACCAATGCTTGCTTGAATTCTCTCTGGATACCATATCAGAATCAGAATGCATTTTTGATTCTGACTTCTGGTTGAAGGATTTGTAAGAAAAAAGACTTTCGTCCATTCCAGAAACAACCATGAGTATTTGCAGCTTTCGTTGGTAACAATTCAGATACACCTCAGGATTCATTGGCTTTGTCTTCTCACATGCTTTGATTAAGATGTCTAAAGCTGATAGTTCGGCAGATCTTATTCGTTCACCCTTTTTATCAGCAGCAGGCAATGGTAATAGATCAAGGTGAACAGCTTTGGTAGAAAACAGAAGTGGAGCAAGCAGAGATACACAGTCCAAATACATTTCCTTCTCTATCATTTCACCTAGAGTTTTATCCAGCAAGAAATCAACTTGTAGTAGATTAATTTCATGAAGGATCCTATCAATAGTTAACTCTTTCATAACCTTGCAATATGGCAGACGTATCAAGCATGAAGAATCATTCATATCTTCCATTTTCCCCAACAAAGACAAGGAAATACAGAATTGTTCATGTGCTTTTGACTTGTTGCCATCCAAAATCGACAACCGCCCACTCAACCAGAAGAACCTAGCCCAGAAGGAACTCTTATTGGTTAATATGGAACTGTCCAAAAATGAATCCTTGCAAATAGATTCATCAGCTGATATTCCTTCAACACTTTGAAAATTATATTTCGAAGAGGAACTTACATCCCTAGATGCAGAGTTTAAGTGAAATGGATAATTTAAAGCTACTGATTCAATTATTTTACAGAGAAGATAAGATGCTTCCGACATGAATTCAGACTGTTTTGAAAAGTTGTAAGGAGCCGATCCTAGGTCATAATACAATTCTGCAAGAAAAAGACTACATTCTAGGGATCTATCCTGCCCACAATGTCTTGTCAACTTCTCCAATTCCAGGAATTTGACAAATGCATCATGACATGTAAGGCTTCTACTTGCAGCATATTCTAACAGCAAGTGACCCATATGGTAAGCACCATAATTTATTGAGGTTTCTCTCAAAAATTTAGCAACATCATTACATTCTGCTTCCAAGGAATTAACTTGATCATGACATGAAACAAGACAACTAGCACCATGATCACAATCTTTGGCTCCCTGTCTGCCAACGATAAATGATTCAAGAAATTTAAGTACATCTTTAGCCAGATCCTTATGGGCTGCCAAATCCACTTCTTCCTTTCCAGGTTTACGACTTCTAAGCCTTTCAAGACGAGTACTTCGCCTCTCCAAAGGTTGTTCTTCAAAAATACTTGCTTCCTTTTCTTTAGTAACGCTTCTTTTCTCAGAGTTACTTTCTCCAAGAGGCATTGCTTCACCAGCTTCAGCAGAGTTAGTTCCTTTTCGTTCCCTAACACCCATGACAATGTCTGAGCTAGAAGGCAAGCGTATAGCTAATCTAACATCTCCAGATCTGTATCCTTTCCCAGCCGCCAACTTAGAACCACACCCATTCAATGGAAGTAAGATTTCCAACAGTACATCAGCCAGAGCTGCCCAGGAAGCTTCTGGCAGGCATAACTCTATATTCTGGTTTAGCTTTTTACGAGCAACACTTTCATCTAGATTGTCATCAGCTGCTTTTCTCTTGTCAATAAACTTAAGTCGGACATGTTTAGGTTCCAGCTTATCTATACCTCTTGGAGCAAACGGAACTGGCTCTGACTCTTCAATAGTATTCTTGACATTTAAAGCACGAGCATGTGATGGCCAATGCCTCAAAATTAACTCCGCAACAGAAAGACATGCAACCTCATCACCAATAGCAATGAGTACTTCCAATAGTTTCTCCATGCAATTCCCTGAAAAAGTCATCCAGGAAGGCTAGATAAAGCATCTATTATTGCATGTCAAGAAACATAGATAAGTATACAGTTGAAAAAATAAGCGCGTAAACCAAATGGCACTAATTAAAATTGCACAAAACAAAAATAATAATTACATATCTTTTATCGTAAACTAAAAACTGAACCCGTGCTTACAGTTATTAGGGCTGCACAAGAGCCCTTGTTCAAATGCCCAACGTGAGATACTCAAAGAACCCATCGAGCATGCTAATGTTCCGAGCTGGTTCCAAACAACGGAATCTTTTGTATCAATCTCTACAGCTTGAAGATAACAGCGTAGCGCACTCTCATAATGAGCTGAGCCTTGTTGAAGGAAAACAGCCGCAAGATTCTTCAGTGTCAAAAATCTGTAAAGAAACATATATAATCTTTACGAAATAGATAATAAATCTACAAATTTACAATAACATACAAACTTCCTAAAAAAGACCGTTAAGAGCAAATCAACAAGTACTTAACCTCAACTGCAATAGATGACCATCACTCGCTTTACCATCCTCCTGAACAACACAAACAATAACATTATCATGACACACTCTATTAACAAAAACATGGAAAATACACTAGCACGAAGAAAGCAATACTTGAGCAGTTGATATTAGAGGATCTTTAAGGACGGATTCCAAAAGTTCGCGAGCCTTGTCATATTCTTTAGATTGCAACTTGACAAGTCCTTCATCGTAAGTTTGTGATAAATGAAATTCCTGTAACAAAACTAGTTCTATAATAACTGAGCTTTTACAAAACCGTTACACACTAGTGTCACGGAAACCCTAAAAAACGAAAACTGTGCAATTCGATGCATAATTTTTTCCACAACAAGCATTACTTGTACACAGTGGAGTTGACGATAACAAGTACGAAATCGTGATGCCTGAAGTGTTTAACAACAAACCGAGAGAGAGAGAGAGAGAGATAGACATGCCTGAGCTTCTTTAGTTGGAGCCAAGGGTTCCCACTGGCCTTTAGAGGCGGTGTCATTAATAGCTGCGATTGAGAACTGAAAAACACCAAAAAAAAGAAAAAATCAGATCAGAATCCACGAAAAAGAAAGTGCCCTTACATTAGACAATAATAACAATGCAAAGGAAGCTGTTGAATCGCCCTACCATTTTTGAATCTCTCTGGAATTTGACTTTCACTGCTGCATTTGTTTTTGCATTCTCGTTTGCTTGAATTGCTTCAGACTTTGGGCGGGGTTGGATACTGACTGCTTCCTTTTTCTTTTTCTTTTCTTATTTATTTATTATTATTTTTTTTTTTTGGGTGCTAATCTATTGTTAAATACTTAAATATAGCTTAGAAAGGCTTATCATTTTTGTTATTTGCAATCTTTCCTATTTGAATTAGTAACGTTTGCATTGACGAACTATAATTAATAAGTTAGACAAACGGTGTCGTTTCCAGTAAGATTCATCGGAATATTTGATCTGGGCTTAGAAGTAATTGTACAAAACCCCTCGAGATTTGTTAAAAAACAGATTAAAACATATTTATTCTTTTATTACACCAAACCCCCATACCATCAGTTGACTTCCGTCAACTTTAACGATTTGATCAAAATTTTAGACTAATGACTATATTACCTTCAATATCAATCTGAAGATTTGGATTCCAGATATTTAATTTAAAGATCTATGTAGATCTTAAAAAAACAATGGAAAAACTTCAAATAAAAAAATAAACAAAGTTGAAGATCTGGGTGTTACGGTCCAGTATTTAGCATGAGTAATGACCATGATTGATATTTAATTTCAACATATGATATGAGTAATATTGTATCATTGGGTTGATCTTCGAGTTGACAATTTGGGACCTAGGTCTACATCTTTAATTTGAAGATCTACCCAAATCTTAAAAAAAAAAAAAAAGAACTGAAGTTGAAGAGATTTCAGTTCTTTTCAAAACCGTGACCTGCAAAAAACCCAAATATTCAACAAATTATCAAGAACCAGAAAATTAACATTGTTTCATCGATACATCTGAATCAATATAATCAAATACATCAACCATTCTTCACCAACATCATAAAAACTAGCAAATCAACACAATCAAATCTCAAAACCGAGATGGAGATAAGATGAAGCATAACATATTTAAAAGTTCAAAAAAAAAAAAAAAACTCAAATCTAAGATGGAGTTGATCAATTCCATCTCTATCTAAGATGGAGCCGAACAGCTCCATCTAAGATGGAGATGATGGAGTAGATCTCTCCATCTCTCTGACGACGACAGCGGCAAGGAATGTGACGACTAGCGATGACAGCAACGACCACAGGCTTTCAAGAGGTGAAAAGAGCGGAACCGACTGCGGCGACAACGAAGGAAGCAGCGGATCGTTGATGAAGGGGAAAGAGAGTGAGAGAAACAAGAGAGAGAAGGAAAATGGGTCTGGGTGATAAGTTGTGGGTCTGGTCGTGCACGACAGCTCACCGAGGGCCTTGTGTGGTGGACGTGATACTATCGCTGTACCTGGTAAAGTTTGACCGACTAGAGGAACAGGAAGCCATATCTGCACGACGATGGAGAAGGAAGAGAGAGAAGCTAGAGTTGTGCAACGGTGGACTCCAACAGATCGGAGGAGAGAATTGGAGGAAAAGAGAGAAAAAAGGGAAAAGAGAAGAGAGATGTGTGACGGGAGACTAATAGATTGGAGGAACAATTGGAGGAAGAACGGGAAGAGAGAAGAGAGATGTGCGACGGGAGAAAGAAGAGAAATGTGCGACGGGAGAGAAGAGAGGGAAGAGAAGCAAGCGAAATGACCAAAATGTCATTCACTTAGCTAACGTTGACAGAAGATCAACGTTGAGCATGTGGGTTTTGTGTAATAAAAGTAAAACTATATTTTTATCTGTTTTTAAACAAACCTCGGGAGAGTATTGTGCAATTTATTCTTGGGCTTATTATCCTAGATATAATAAATATATATAATTTAGCTAGATATTAAAAATTATTGAATTGATTTATATAATAATTATAGAGACTGATGAGTGGGTTAAATTTATTCACACATTATATTTATAATAATAATTTCATTTTTGAGTTTCAAAAAAAAATAATAATTTCATTTTAGGAGTTATGAATTTGATTTATTGAATTAATAAAGGCATCAAAGGTATCATTTGATTCAAAATATAAATACCATCTCTGACAAGTGGACAATAGTTATGCCTGGCTACCACTGGTAATTTTAATTTTTTTCCTTTTTCGAAATTAGTAAATTCTCGTTTTTTTAAGTAAAAATAAAGAGAAACAAAATTATATACTTGATCAACATATAAAAAAAAAAAACCATATCAATATATGTAAATTCATTAATTGATTCCAGTGTATCTTGCTGATAAATGAATTGATTATTCTGTGTCATGGACATCACCAAGAAAACAAATTGAACATTGATGACATAATTATGTGCATCCCTTGTATGGCTTGCAAGTGGTTGCTGCTCCTGTGTTTTCTCAGCTAATCTCCATTTTAATCACCCGCCTTCTCTTTCCAATTTTCTGGCTATATTGTTTCTAATTATGGTGACAAGAAAATAATCATTATATATATATGATTAAGATATAATATTCGATGATAAAATAAATTATAATGTACAATGACTGATCATAATATTCCATCGGTGAAAAACTTCTACTTAATCATAATATTCATCGGTGAAAAACCTCTATAAGAGGAGTTTGTGAAAAGACAAAACAAAACTTGATCAATTAATACAATACGATCATATTGATTTCTTATAAAAAATGTCAAGCTATTACTCTCTAGGCCTGACTTTTGCATACAATCATACTTTTATTAAAAGTGTCCATCTATCTCTCTTTACGCCTAGTTCTTGCATGGTGTCCGTAATTAGGCGAGATGTGATCTTTCACTAATGATGGTTTTTCCATCGCCTTTCGCGTTCGTAACATATATTGTGCAGCTGCGTTTGCTAATATCATTAAGTATTTCTTGGCATTTTTGGTTTTAATTCGAACTAGCATTAATCATTAAACCTTTAACTTTTTTTTTATTTGTCTATCTGCAGCTCTGGAAGCGGGATGCTAATTGGTCTAAAAGCACCGCTGTTTTAACACGTCTATAGGAGGGACCAGGCAAAGGGCCTTTGTGCTTTGCGGGGTTTGATTATGGACCACTTTAACAAATGGGCTCAATCCTCAATATTCAGTAACTCTATATCTGGCAAGTTTGCGGGTTGATAGCCACGTAGGCCTTTTACGCAGAGAATTTAGTGTATGTGTTCTCAAACTTCTCAAACTATGCATTACACCTTTTACCATGCATGCACATACGTCAACCCACTTCAGCGGCCCCAAGAAATATTTTAGGTCCACTAAAATCTCTTTATTTTATTTTATTTTTTTCCTAAGAAAAATGGCCTCTTTCAAACTAGTGCAAGAACAACAATATTGAATTTGATCGATACAGACGAAGTCTTCGATACAATTTGAAAGCACAAACTTTGCTCAAACTCGAAATTCAAGCTTGGCAAAGAAAGATTTATTAATTACAAGAAATTAAAATAACAAACCCAAATACATGGCAAGCACGCGCAACTCGACCACACGACCGATCTACGTACGCGTGCTTGAAGATCAAACACAAAACGAAAGCAGAACATAGGTACCACTCGAAACAAACGCTACCCACCACAACCTCGAAACGTGATTCAAGAACTCTGACGAGTAGCCTCCTGAGCCCTCTGCTGCACATACTGTCCATACTCCTTAGCTCTCTCGGTCATGTCCCTCGTCGTGCCTGCTATCTTCGACTTCGCAGCCGCAGTCCCAGGCAGTTGCTTGCCTGTCGCGTAACTGTATATCCAGGATAAAACTGTTACGGCAGCTATTCCACACCCTCCAGAGAACAAGAACCCAGATATGACCATGAACACGGTTATCGCAGCCGGGACTAGGATGGGGCTGAACAGGACTAGAACTGGGGTGGCCACGATCAGGGCCATAACTGTCCCGGTTAAGGTTAAACCCGAGAAAAACAAAAGTGATGCGCCTATTGTGAATGCTGTCAAGAACTTCACTGTCTGGCGTGTGGACGGTGCTTTCTCTTTGAGCAGCTGGGTGACGGGCTTTGATGGTTGATCAGATTGGGACATGATGGAGGGCTATTGTTGACCGAATTGTTGAGAGAGTGGTCTTTGATGGTGATGATGATATCAGTGATCACAAAAGAAGAGAAGGGCATGCATATATTATAAGGTGAGAACAATGGGGGTTAGATAGCATACAAGGGGAAGAGGAGGGGGACACGTGGCGACATTAGGGAGTGCAATTGTCATGAGGAATCAGAGAAATAACGGAGATGATGATATATGATGGCCTCCTGTCTCTGGATTGTGGCAGCGGTATGGTTTTGGCGCATGTTTGGTTTGGGCAGCTTTGCATGGATTTGAGTTGATGTAGTGAAGGCACGTGGCAATGCAGAGTCCCGTTACGGGACTTCACTATGCAACGGTCCTTTTTTGAGGGCGTTGTTGCGTTCGGATTATTAGCCCATGGTTTTTGTTAGTGTTATTGGGATTACGCTATCATGGAGAATTTATATATATAAATGATGAGATGCATTTGATCAGTAGACTTAGGGGTGTATTCGTTACAGATTCAAAAAATTTTCTATCAATTTATCAAATTTTGATATATTCAGTACATATTTTTAGAAACTACAAATAGATGGGATATCCAACATTCACTTTTAATGAAGTGTATTTAACATAAATTTATTAAAGCTTTAAAAGATTTATATGAATTTAACAAATTTAGAAGTAATCAACATAAATTTAAAGATGATAATAAAAACTCTATAAGAAAAACTATGGATAATTTTCTTTGAAAATAAAATATTATGGGTATTATACATATGACTTAACAAAAAAAAAAAAATCTATAAAAGTTGTAAATATACAGTATGTATTTTCAACGATTTTAAAGGTGCATTAATGCAATATGGATTTTAAGTATTTTACAACTTAGGATTTGATTATTATGGGGTAAAATTTGTATGAGACGGATCAATTTTTATGATCATTACACAAATTTTATGAGGTGGATCATTTTTTAAATTTTTTTATTTTTAACCTATGAGAACCCTTAAATTATGATTTAACTATTAATTAATATTTCAATAACTAAATGATATATGTCTAATGAGTGTAGTATATATTCAAATCAGTTTAAAATCATATCATAATATGAATTATTGATTACATATGTGAAATTCATATTGCACGCTATGATTTTAAAAATCTAATGTCAAAAACTTAAATATTGAATTCATGAAAGATATTCTCTAATATAATTCCTTTTTTAATATAATTACAATGTAATCGAAGTTCTATTAACAATAATGATCAAAATTTGTCAAAAATCAATATTGAGCACTATGTACACCTCGAAAATCTACACCGACAATAAAACCTCTAATCATGAGTCAAAATTAAACATCATATGCAGCCTGAAAATCTCTCTCGTAACAACTGATAGAAATTTGCTATCACAATAGCTTCAAACAAAAACAGAAGAAGAAATTTGCCGCCATAATAAGAAGACAAAATTCCATTACATATGTTTATTGATGTGCATGGTAGAGAACTTGAATTCCAATCATAAGTACAAATGAAAAATGTTCTACCCATGTAAATTAAAAATAAATGTGCTGTCCTAGATAATTCTTGAATGACAGTATGATCCTGCAAGCTTTTATTAGTGAGATGATACCTGAGCAGAATTGTAACATGATGGTTGATAAGGCCGTCAAAATCAGAAAGGTGCATCCTCATCAAACAAAATGCAGGTCCCGTTGGAAATCGCTAAAAGACAAGCTGTAAAGCCCAACCCAAAAGTCCATTCACCATCATTATATCACTGCCCCACCTGGGCCGTTGGATCGAAACAAAAAGACAATCCATTCAACGTCACTCACATGGGTCCGGACTCCGGAGGAACAAAAGCGGCATCAACGGTGCAACATCACATTGTACTCAGACAGTTAGGGTCACAGCCGGGTGACGATAGCTAAACCCCAGTCTCCCATTAAAAAATTGGAAGGACAGCAATGACGCTCCCCCGGAAAGAGAAGATTTCGAAAAGCGACTCGAGCGGGATTGGACCACGTGGCGTCAAATGGAAATTCGACCGTTGGTACCGCAAAACGCCTATTGAAAATGTGTCCACAGATCCGTTTGCTCGTTTGTGTCTCTCTCTCATCGTCTCCTTCGAAAATCAATCAGACACACTCTCTCCCTCTCTGGTTCTCTCTTCCTCACTCGGGATGGCGATCGCTGCAGAACAAGACAAGGTTTCTTTTAATTTGATGGATAGAAAATGTAGCTTGATTTTTAGTTTTTTAGGGCTCTTGAGTCTGCAATTGGACATTTTTTTTTTTTTTTTAATAAATTGAAGAAAAATATTCTTTGTTTGGGTCTTGGAAAGAATGGAGATTCTTTTAAAGGTTCAAGATTTGAAGCATTTTTAGGTTTTCTCTGTACATTTTTGTTTAAATGTCTAGATTTTGGCATTGGGTCGTCGTTGAAGATTTGAATTTTTTATTGGGGTTGATGATGTGGGTATTGAAAAAAAAATCAGGATGTGAGCGTATATTTGTTATTGATCGGGGTTGATAATGTGGGTATTAAAAGATTGATATCTGGGGTTTTCTTTTAGGGTTAGCAGAGCTGAAAAATCAGGATGTGAGTAGATATTTGTCGATTGCCCAAAAATTATCTAATTTGTGGAAACATATGGATATTAAGTAAAGGTGGGGTTTTTAATTGTGGGTTTGTGTTTCTTTCCGGCAGGCTTCTTCAGAGGTTTCAGTGACGGAGAAGAAAAGATGGACACTCAATGATTTCGATATTGGAAAGCCTCTTGGACGAGGAAAGTTTGGTCACGTTTATTTGGCTAGAGAAAAGAGGGTTAGTCTCTGATTGCTTGATCTTGTATAGGTTCTTTGCATTTCATGCATATGAATATATACGTGTGGTGTATGTTATTTATGATTGGTGGCTTTTATGGTTGAAATTACCTTTTTGATTGGTAGAACTTGTGCTCTTATCTTTGGTTGATTAGAATTTAGATCACTCAATTTTGTGGTTGTTTTCTGTTTGGATTTAACTTGGGTGGAATGTTTTTCTCATGTTTGAAATGTCATTTGTTTTGATGAGAGAAACTGAGGGGTTGCAATGTAGACGTGACTACAATTTCGTTGGTCATGTCATTATAGATCAATTTTTATAGTTGAGCAATTTTTTTTTTTTTTTTAAATTTAAATAGTTTGTGTGTTTTTGATAAACTAAACGATGAAGATCTTAATTAACTAACTGGTGGTAATTAGCAGCTAGACAGAATAATGTAATATGTTTTTTTTTTGGATGGTGGAAGTGATTATGTCAACATGTGGGCTGATTGATATGGCAATTTGTATCACTAATTTGATCTATTTGCTTTTAATGAAACAGAGCAATCAAATTGTGGCTCTAAAAGTGCTATTCAAGAGCCAGCTGCAACAGTCGCAGGTTGAACATCAGCTGCGACGTGAAGTTGAAATTCAAAGTCATCTTCGACACCCCAATATCTTAAGGCTTTATGGTTATTTCTATGATCAGGTATAGAAGTTGTAAAATTTGTGTACATCAAGTGGGAATTGTACACAAGCAATTTAATTCTAATAACACCTTTGAATAAAATTGTTGCAGAAACGAGTATACTTGATCTTAGAATATGCCGTGAAGGGTGAATTGTATAAGGAACTTCAGAAGTGTAAATACTTCAGTGAAAGACGAGCTGCCACTGTAAGTTGTTTTTAACATATCTCTTTAACATTTTGTTTTACTTCTTATGGTTATTGGTTCTCTCTCATCTTATTTTTGCTGTTATCTTTGACTTTGAGTCCTTTTTTCATCAAGGTTTCCTTTCATTTTCACTTTAGCAAATACTGCTAGTATTAATATTAAGAAAGTACACTACTAATGTACTATTATGTACTCTTGATGTAACAAGAATGTAGAGGGATTATCGTTTTTTATTATTTCAAGCTCAGCAATGAGACTAGACGTAATGATGTGTGTGCATATGGTGCATGTGGCAGTATGTTGCATCGTTAGCCCGGGCCCTCATTTACTGTCATGGGAAGCATGTGATACACAGAGACATCAAGCCAGAGAACCTATTAATTGGTGCACAGGTGAGGATCAATAGTTGTGGCAATATCTTTTTCCTGTTTCTTAATTGATTAGTGAAATTTAAGTTGTCCTTGTGCTTAGCATGTTATTGTTGATTTCTTTTTCAGGGTGAGCTCAAGATTGCAGATTTTGGATGGTCAGTGCACACTTTTAACCGCAGGCGAACCATGTGTGGCACATTGGATTACCTCCCGCCTGAGATGGGTACGTAAATAGGCCTCTGCCGTTAAAGGCTAAGGGACTTCCTAGTAGTTTGTTTTGTGTTACTTTATGTGGTTTTCATTTGGTTAGTTTAATTTAAAGGGACATTAAGTTAAAACTTTATGTGATTGCTCTGGGCAAAATGTTTTTTTCTTTGTTCTTTTAAAAGCATTTTCAAAACAATATCTTAGTATTTGGTTTTCTTAACAGTGGAAAGTGTCGAACATGATGCTAGTGTGGATATATGGAGCCTTGGCGTTTTGTGCTATGAATTTCTTTACGGAGTACCTCCTTTTGAGGCCAAGGAACATTCTGACACATATAGAAGGTAAGCATGAATTTCAATTGGATGAAAATTATCAAAAACGTGCTATTATTAAAGCCTATAGAAGGTAAGCATCAATTTCAATTGGATGAAAGTAAGCAAAATGCGCGATTTTTTTTAAAGCCTATTCATTCAGAGGTAGAGAAGGTATTGAGATGCAGGTCTGCTTTTCAAATGGAAACAGAGACAGTACATATTCAGATATTTTAATCTATAATTTATTGATATGATTTATCAACTACCGCCTGAACAGGATTGTGCAAGTGGATCTTAAATTCCCTCCAAAACCAATAGTCTCTTCTGGTGCGAAGGACCTAATTAGTCAGGTTTATTTTCTTCTTTGTAACACCAGCCTCTTCCATTTCCATAAAAAGAATATCTCAGCATATGTTTACATAGTTGATGGCTCTCTTTTTCTAATTAACAGGGAAGAGGTTATGTTTTCTAATGTGACAACCTGAATTTTTGTTTCTGTGAAAAAAACAGATGCTTGTGAAGGATTCGTCACAGCGGTTGCCACTACACAAGCTTCTTGAGCATCCATGGATTGTTCAAAATGCTGATCCCTCTGGTGTTTACAGGAGTTGAACAACGGTATTTTCCTAATTGCTGCCAGAAGTTCATAATTTGGAGCACTTGCAGGAACATCTAAGTCAGCTTTGGTGGATTTCCTTGTGGAAAAATGGACATGTCTCATTATCGGCGATACATATGTCTTCCCCCGTATGTATGCAAGTCGCTTGCATGAGCCAAGTATTGTAGAAAACAAACAAAAAAAAGTTATTACCATTGATTTGTTGAATTTCTAAATTCATTTGTGTTTTGAATTATTCTCTACTGGTCAAGAAATATATAATCCGTGTTAGTTTCTTTTCTTGCGCCATTCGAATGAATCATCTTAGCAATCTAAACACAAGAATGCCAGCTCAACCTGAGAAACTGAAGAGGTCTTGAGATTTAAAATAAAATGAAATGATGATCGCCCAGGAGGTTTGGTCAAAGGTGGCCAACATTGAATGTGAGAGTGACAAAAATAACTTAGATGAGAGTTTTTTTAAAAGAAAAATAGATAGAGAAACTCAAATAACGGATCCCTCCTAGAATTACTCATTAACTACTTAAATTCTGTTAAAATCACTTATAGCACAAGTTGTTGCACACCATTTAATTAGTTGCTATTTATTTATTTTTTTGAGAGAGAATTAGGTGCTAGTTGATAGTGCAATTTCTAATGTGCATCAATGAATGACTTCTTTTAGCGTGTGTTAGCCAACTCAGGCACATTTAGCTGTAAAACATTTTTTTGTTACTTTGAGAAGGGGATTTCAACCTTTGTTGGGAGGTGCTGTTTATCCACCGGTTATGTCAGAATTTTTACAATGGTATAAGAGTGGTTTAAAATTCGAATCTTGCTCACAACTGCTCCTGCGAACTTCGTTTAAAAACCATGCATCAGAAGAGAAAGAACATAGTTTCAGAAAAGAGAGGAAAAGAAGGACCATTGATAAATGACGTGTGTTGTTGTAAGTAGAAACAAGTAGCGACTAAGGAGTCAAAGCACTAAAATATTATTAACCTAAACTCATCAAAAGCAGAAATCATACTACATAAGGTCTTACAAGATTTAAGGAAAAAATAAATAAATAAACACCATCCTAGTATAACAGATAAACCACTATTACAAAAAGTAACCTCCCAAAATATCACAAATCAGATTCTCGTATGTGCAATAGATCAAGGGTGGCATCGAATCGGGCTACAAGGCTCACAGATTGGAACAAAATGATTTGTAAAGAACAATGTAGGTATTGCTCTCATGACACACTATTAAGTTGTTCAAGTCTCAGACTTTCTCCATCCAACAACAGGGATGAATCTTGTTCTTGGTTTTCAAATTCAGTGACTTCTTTGGGACTCAAGAAGCTTGGCTGGTTGGTAGAAGAAAGCAGTCTTGCCCACATTCTGTCTGTAATTACAACCTGGTTCTGCTTCTCAGTGATTCGCTGCAAGCCAAGATTCAGAATAAAATACATTAATCAAAAGCTTTGCTGTGTAAACAAAATACAGTAATCACAAGCTTTGCTGCACAACTGTAAGAGCAAAGATTTACTTAGAAGGGCTTGGGTCTGATAAAATTAACAATTTAGAATGAACCAAAAAAGAAAGGAAAATGCCTATGATATGAGTTGGCTCCATTTATTAACAGAAAATGGTAGAGACACATTGGATATTCAAGATTTTAACACATCAGATATTCAAGATTTTAACATTGTATTGCGATATTCAAGATTTTAACATTGTAAAGCGATCCTTTAACTTAAACCATATATTTACAAAATGGGGAAAAGCAATATGTAGCGATGATATTCAGTTTCAGAGAAAGAGTAATCGACAATATGAATTTGGTAGACTTATTGTAAAGCGATCCTTTGACTTAAACCATATGTTTCACAAAAAGGGGAAAAGTAAATATGTTGCCATGATTTTCAGATTCAGAGAAGGAGTGATTGACAACATGAATTTGGTAGACTAATTGCTGGTTTCTAGCTTATAGAACCAATGAAATAAGATTGAGTATCGATGATTAAAATCAATAGATGATTCCTATGCATTTAAGTAAAAGAGTTAAAGATGAAAGCACGTACATTGAAAGGAATGTAAGTATGTCTGCCGTTGACAAGACCAACTGTGAAGCCTGTATACCCTGCCATCGCTCCGTGAACTGCACTTTGAGCAAGCAGCGTGCAGTAGACATTGTCAGATGCAATGCTTGGAATAGCCCGGATCATGTATGTAGGATCTGCAAAAGAGTTGGATACATCAGAGTCTTAGGCACATCTATTTGGATCAAACTTAAAAGGAAAACAGCAAATAAAGAAAGAAAATCAGAGGCGCTAACCTATATATTTCAGATTGATGGCAATTTTGTGCTGGCAAGCAAAATGGTCCTAGAAGAAGCAGATGAGGCAGTAGAGGGTTAAATTAATTAACATAAATTTCCTTAAATTGTTAATATATATTAGATGGGATTTTAGAGTGAAATAATTTGAGGATATACAGAATATTTAGATCACAAGTGATACCTTGATCTTCTGTGATATCCATAGCCCGACATCTTTGAGAAGCTTGTTTCCTGAGGCATCTTGCTGAGACTGCAAGCTCTCTGAAAGAAGATCCTGTCCAGCTCCCTCTGCTATAACAATAACCATGTGTCCATTTTCTTTGAGCCGTTTTTCGATAAATTCATAAAGGCCACCTTTTCCTTCGAGATAGAATGGTGACTCTGGAATCAAACAACAGTCTACATCTCGGCTAGCAAGTGTAGCATACATAGCAATGAAACCTACATCGCATAATATGACAAGTACAAAAAATTTGAATTAGTGAAGATTCTCATCAATGTTCATATCCACATATTACTTCAAGCGTATGAAGGTACCAAATATAGATATAAAACTTACCACTGTACCGTCCCATAAGCTTCACAACACCAATACCATTTTCAATACTTTCAGCTTCAACGTGTGCTGCATTAATGGCGCGTTGGGCCTCCTCAACAGCAGTATCAAAACCAAAGGACTTGTCAATAACCTGAATCAAGATAAGGCAGTCAGAGACGAAGCAATATCAAGTTTTAAGATAAATTCCAAGAAGAGAAATGAAAGAAGAAGAATAAAATTAAAAGACGGGTGAGAATTAAGTACCGGAATATCATTATCAATGGTTTTCGGAATTCCAGCAACAGCAACTTTGAGACCACGCCGTCTAACTTCCTGCAAATTAAGAATTGGATAATTTAATGCGAGTAAAACGTGAACAACAATAGTATTATGGTTGTTCATTCAAATTAAAGAAATCAACAGTGCTGGGAGGTGGTCAATAACAAAGACAAACTAGGATCACGTAGAAGACCTCTTCAAGAACATTTGCATGTATACACATTCAACTACAAATGTCAAAAGAAATAAGGCATCACATATTTACAAAATTCTCCTTTAACATCCTGTAAAAGCCACCTTCAACTTTGTTATAGGTCATTGTAGATAAGCTTAAGCAAGGATGCATTGAGCATGCGACATTAAAGTTCATATAAGGGTAGTAGAAAGCGATCAAATCTGAATGGTAATGATATGTAAAAAAATATATGTTCAACCGGTTGTGATTATAAAATAGGTAAATATATCTTGCTAAGCGGAAAAGAAGATCAAACTGGTGAATAAAAAGTTTGAACTTCATGGTAAGTAAAATTTGTTATAAAAATAAAATTTTTCTGCATCCAATATCAAATGACATAATGCATGATAGTTTAATACATAAGAAGCTGTTGGAAATGCACCTTTTAAGGGGGACTTAAGAGAAGTTGTTCAATTCAGAAGCAGTTTTTAAAACTAATCAATAGACCAGTTCTGAAATTTCACTCGTATTACCTCATAAATTACTGCTGCTCCTCTTTGAGTTCCATCACCTCCAATTATATAAACCTGTGCCATCAAAGATCATGATGAGACTATGAGACTAATGTGCCTAAGCAACAACAAATACATTTCAAATCCATTATCGACTAATATTAAAGTACAATCCAAACAAAATCCTACCCTTCCCATACCTGATTAATCCCACGATCCTGAATGCTGTCAACTATCTTTGACGTATCATGGCCTCCTCGTGATGTCCCAAGGATGGTACCACCACGCTTATGAATGTCATTCACAACCTTAGGTGTTAAAGAGATGGTGTTTTTGGAATAGAAACCCCTATATCCTCCCTGTACATGTAACAAATAAAATAAGACGGCCCAAAAGTCGAATAACTGAATGTCTTTTTGCATGCTAATGCTATACTTATACCAGAAATATTTGTATGCACAGATAATTACGAATATGAATATACGTAGGATATGAATAAAACCATATCATGTCGAACTATCACATTCAGAGGCTAAGATCAATACATTGACCTCGAGCGTACAACATTTGATCACTTACATCTATTCCAAGGATTTTGTTGACACCATACATGTGATATAGGCCACACACAATTTCCCTGATCACTGTGTTGAGCCCCGGGCAAAGACCGCCGCATGTCACAATACAGGCATGCACTTCATCTGATTCAAAGTAAACCTGAAGAATGACATGTCAAAAATTCAGTAACATGGACACGACTTACTAGCAATAATAATACAAGATGATATAACCACCTTTTGGCGAGGTCCAGCACGTCGAAAATGCGTCCCTCTTGGACCATCTTTGTGAACAACAATCTGTAAACGACAAAGAGAGAAAGATTATCGTTCAGCTTCACCGATCAAGCATAGTTGCCCTATCACATGCAAGCAGACTTTTTCTAGAAAGAAACAAATAACGATACAAAAGTGAGTACGGTTCACTAGATTTCAATAATCTACATATTCAACAGACGAAATCAACTTAAAATTTAACACAGCAAAATTGAAAGTTGAAGCGTACATCACCTTTTGCGCCACGGTATCATCCACATTAACAAAATACTGCCTGAAATCACAAACTAAGAGCATTGAAAACAATTTCGACAACCAAACCATGAATAATTTATTTAACTACAACTTCACTTACTTGACCACAGAATAAGCAGCATTGAATTGCAACGGATTCCGATACGTCTGCCAAACAAACAAAAACGAGTATTACACAATAAAATCAATTAACAAAATCAGATCCGAATCTTACAAAAAGAAGATTCGGATTTGATTATGGTACTGATTGAATCAAAAGATCAGAGTATGCGTACTCGTAGAGGTGGAGAAGTACATACCGGAAGATCGGGAATGTAATCGGTGAGATGGGGAACGTCTTCGAGCACATAACCGGCATCACCAATCACCAGTTTTTGCTGTGTAGTAGTCGAATTCTCCATCACTTTTTCAAAAATCCAAGTATCTATCTACTACTCGGTCTTGGCAATTTCTTCAGAGCTGGGAAATGGAAACAAGAAGTGGTGTGCGATTGGCGATTTTGACGATCGTTGAAGTGGAGAGGAACAGGGGGTGGATGTCCCCTTATATATTGTGTGCTTGGGGAGAATATTGGGAGCTTCGAGGCAAGTGACTGTGGTGAGTGATACTGAGTGGAGAGTTAGACACTAGAAAGAGAGAGGAAACGACGTCGCGCGGGATTTGATTGGAAATTCGAAGAAAACAAGTGGCTATATAGGTAAGTGTAGATCACCCACTGGTTTTGCTCGGTTGTCGGGTTTTAGACGCCACTGTAGCTACAGCATGCACCGCGCTGGACTAGTGGACTGGGTTTGATGGTTTTTTATTTAAGTTGTTTTATGTTAAAAATGGTAACTAATAATGAGAACCTTACGTGATTGTCGATATCATATTAAATATTATCGACGTTTGAAATTGATCAACAAGCTTTTTCAAAGTTTAATATTACAAATCAATAAAAAATAGAATAAAAATAAGATAATAGAGATAAAGAGAAAGAGATTAGACGTAAATTTTACGTGGTTCGGTCAAGAGGAAGACCTTCGTCCACGGTACCTACTCCGATAATGGAGAGACAGTCACTGTTATTACTATATTTTCTAGTTACAGTGGGAGAAAAGAGAGAGAAAAAAAGTCCTCTTTACAAAGATTTTCATCTCTATTTATAGAAAGAGGGGTGTTACAGTTGAAATGAGATATAATATAATATTAATTTACATTTTTCGAGACTGACACTCATTAAATGTTGGGTTATATCTGTAAAATTTGAATCTTAATTTGGTAGTTGTGTATTCCTTAATTTGCGCTGCTACCATTCTGAGAAATACTGAACGTGTACGCCAAGTAACGAACTGATTCTACTTTAAACAAGCTGGAGCTCGCCCATAACGAGCTGATGAGCTCATTTTAGGAGAGCTGGTGAGCTGAAAGACGAGCTCATGCGAGAAGTTGATGAGCTGAAAAATGAGCATATGTGAAGAGCTAATGAGCTAATCAGCTGGGCCTTTGTCTGTTAGGTTGGTTCATTAGATCATTTTCGTTGAACTTTTATCAACTCATTTAAGTAGTTCAAAAACTACCCATAATAAATATTATATTATTTTTTAATTTATAAAATTTTTATAATTTACATGACAAATTATTTTAATACAAATTTTGATAAAAAATTCCAGACATATAACATTTTTCTAATTTATAGATTCTGTTTTATTTGTTAAACCATGTTAACCAGGTGCCGTTGGATTAAGATGGTGTGTAACGAGGGATTGAATTTTGACTTTTTTAAATTTTCTGTTCTTTTGTACTGTGAGAAGAGTAAAAACGGTTTTTTTTTAATAAAAAATTTTAAACTAGTCAAAACCGGTTCCATCTGAACCCTTCGATGGCGGTGTGGTACAATCATGATTTTCATGCCATGGAATGTGAAATGTGAACGCATTGATAGCCACCGATTTAGAATGTTTACATTTATTTGATGGCAAATTCTAAGTGGTGTATATATTGAAACTGAAAAGTCACCAGGGCCATCCAATATATGCTTTATAAATAATTATTTTATCAATCACATCGCAAATCTTGGATATTTTATTTTTTCTATTTCACTTATATTTAAATAAATAATATAATAATTAATTAATTAATAAATATATGGTAATGTTATTTTAATATTTATTTACTGTTTATTAGAATATAAATGAAATACAATAAATTGAATGTTTAATATTATTGTTTAATATTGATTCTTTTCTTTAAATTGTGTATATATTTAAACAATTTTGCAATTCTAATTTCCGAATAAATCAAGATTGATATTGAAGCTCTTTGCTGTCTTAAACTACAAAATGAGAATTAGGGGTGTATTAATCTTGATTTTTATAATTTTTTTTTAGGTGGATGCATTTTATAGAGTTCATAAATTTTTATTAATTTTCATAGATTTTATAAAATTGTGAATGATTTTTATAGAATTAATTTTAATTGTTTTCACAGATATTAATAGAATTTTATTAACTTTCATATATTTTTATTTAAGTGACTTTTATGGACTTTGAAAAGTTATAAAAGATTTCCAAAGATTTTTACACATTTTCACCTTAAAAAAATTGGAAATATTGATAGACATTTGTTAACTTCTAAGATGTTATAGGTGATTTTACAATCAAGCCGATTGGGTCGAAAAAGGCCCACAGCATGGACTCAATGACTCGAGGACCCGGAAAACCCAGTGATCTACCAATCTCTCTGACCACCCGTCTGATCGCCAACTTGTTCGTTTTTCTGATCGTTACTGTGTTCGTATTCCAAGTCTTCTTGTTGGTCGTTAATCTGTTCGCTATGAAGCTTGGTATCCTGCTCGGTATCTATTTGTCCCTATGCTCACCCATCAAATCGAATGGGGGCTCGTTTGCTTGATCGATCAACCGCTAATCAGTTCCTGCTCATGCCCGCGTACCTGCTCGTTTTGAGGCCGTTTGCCCGTTGAGTTATCTGACTGCTTGAGAGCTCATTTATGATCTATACCTGTGACCCTTAGGGCGTCCAATTACCTTGAGCTTTATTTGCTCGCTAGTTCGACAGAGTATTCTGTTCGCTGAAGATGTTCACTTTTGTCCCGTCTATCAGATTACAAGTCAACAGAAATCAGAGTTATCTGGTGGATTACAGTTCAAGGTGTGCCGTTCACACCAATCCCGTCAGAGGTTACAGCTTGGATTACCGGAATCTCACCTAACCCACGTGGGTTAGTCGCCTAAACTCATGCTTTGGGCAAAATAAACCTGACACAGTCAGTCGCATTAAATGCAGCCTATCATTATAATATTAATTTACTGTATATTATTTTATTGCATTAAACTGTAGCTCATCTCATTCTCTATAAATAGGGGATGACCCCCATTCTAAAAAAAAAAAATAATCTTTTGAGTGCTATTACCCTGTCAAAATAGTGAGAGAGTGAACAATGGACGTCGATATTTTTTTGGGCCGAACCACTTAAAAATTTCTTTATGTCTTCTCTTTCTTCTCTGACCTTATCTCCTTTGCTTTTTACTTTGTTTGCTCAACAACAACCTCAATCCAAAACTGTAGCTTGAGCCTTAAACACGAACCTGGTTAGCTAAATCCAAACATTGACATAAGATAAACATGTACTTCATAAATCATATTTTTTATATCAACACAAATTTTTCTTATTATTTTATCACAATTAATGTCTATAAAACTTGATGAAGCTATTTATCCTCTTAATTTAAAAAAAAAAAATGTGAAAATTGATCTTATTAATAATATTACTAGATTTTACAAATAATTTTTTTTTTTAAAAAAAAGAAAGGAAAAAAAATTATAAGAGATAATTGTTGCATACAAATAAAAGAACTTGAAAAAAATTACGTATATATTTTGTCGTATGCTAGTTACCATTTACAAAAATAAATAATGTTGATAAGGAATTAAATACATTTAGCATGTTACCATGAGTTTGAGGAGATTCAAATATGAGAGAGACAAAGTCTACAGTTTTAGGAGGAATGGAAGAGAAATTGTGAAATTTTTTATACACAAAAATTATTAAAAGTTATTGATATTTTTAAATTTATGAAAGTCATAAACAAATAAAATATCCTTGACTTTTATAAACTCTTGATTATATATATAATTATTTTTAAAAAAATTTAAAAGTTATTAAAAATTTATATTGAATACTACGTATCTTTTATAAAATGTTTAAAAGTAACTTTTAATTTTATAAAAATCTTTAAAAGATTAGATTAAATAAGATGTATCCAAATGATCAAAAAAGATAAAAAAAACGAATCGCACAACACCCGAATGTATGTCTAAAAAAAAAAGAAAATATATTTAACATTTTATTACATTAAGTTTCCACGCCATTGGTCAATTATTGTTAAAGTTAGTCAAACTTATCCAACTTAAGGTCAAAATTTGTCTTTTACTTTTTAATTTTCTTTTAAAATTTAAAATCATAGAAATCTCCACTAACCATCACATAATGGACGGTGAAGATTAATTTAAAAATTAAAATAAAAAAATTTATTATCAAAAAGAAATTGAAAAAAAATTAAATTGAAGATTCGGGTTCTAGATTTAAAAATAAAAAATAAAAGATTGCAGATGTGGAATTGAGATCTTACCAAAAAAAAAAAAGATGAACACAAAAAATTGAACCAAGATGAACACAACCATCATCAACATCAATACACCATCATCGATTAAAAAAAAATTGAACTCAGTTGAACACAAAAAATTGAGCCCGAATGAACACAACCATCATCAACGTCAATCCACCATCATTAAAAAAAAAAAAAAAAAAAAAAAAAAAAAAAAAAAAAAAAGAGAAGTGGAATAGAAGAAAGAAGTGGGTTTGACGCTGCCATCGTCTTCTTCATCATAAGTTCATTTGGATTTGGCGAACTTATATGAACAATATCTTCATCTATGCTCGAAGTTAAGTGTAATAAAAAAGTAAATATGTTTCTACTTATTTTTATGCATATATCAACAGTATTGTGGAATTTGTTTAAAAAAATTATTATTTTTTTAAATTTTTGTTTCTTATAATTGATATAAGTTCAGGGATAAACTGAAACTAAGAATTTGACTCTCGGACATGACTAAAAGAGCAGCTCCTATATGGAAGATAGTATCTTACACATAGATGGGAGAAGGGCCCATGCAAGGTGTAGGTGAAACCCACATGTTTTATTGGTAAGGGAGGTTTCATGGATGGATAACCCACACTCTATGACACAAAAGACAAAGAGCTAAACTATTAAGCCTATTGTCTAGCTATTGTTAAAAAAAAAAATATTGTTGTTTATATTTTTAATTTAAAATATAGGTTAAAATACACAAAACTCCTTTGAAATAAGGCATTAAATATCCAAAAAATGAAGTTTGATTTTAATTACAAGATAGCCCCAATTTAATAGTTAAGCGGTGTGAAGTGTGCCAGTTGACCGTGTTGTGTCATACAAAGACGGAAATACCCATAAATAACGATAAGAATCTATATTAAAAAATTAAAAAAAAAACGTAACAATATAAATTTGAAAGAAAAACAAAAAAACAAAAATAGTCAAGTCTCTTCATTATCATAGACTAGCTTCTTTTCTTCTCTTATCACATCGCCATCCTTTGTTGTCTTTTTCTCCGATCGATGTTGCTTCCAAACAAGCAAACCTAATCTCCTTGCAAACAAGCTCTCCACCTCTCTTCCATTAAACCCAACTCTACCTAACTCATCTACGAGCTTCTTCTCTTATCTTGCACCTACCATCACTCTCTCTTTAACTCCTACACCGTCCACAACCACCTCCTCTGTACTAGGCTAAGATACCTTCTTGGCCACCAAACTCATTACCATCTATTTCGACCTGGACTCTTTCGACCTTGCACTTCAAATATTCGATAAAACGTGCAAGAAAACCAGCAAACTCATTATCAAATTTTGTTAATGAAGAAGAGGTGGGTTAAGGTAAAAGTGGATGGTATTGAAGGAAAATAAGAAAAAGTTGTTTTTATTGACGATATTGTTGATACAAAGATGGATTGAACTTGTTGAGTGGCAACGACAACCCAAATGTTGTTGTGGTTTGAAGATGATGTTCATTTTTGATGTTGTGATGATGGGTTGATGTTAGGTTGTAGAATGAGGAAGAACAAGACCTGTGATGACGATCTATTAATATATGATGATTGTAGGTAGGTTGATGTTCATTGAAGATGTTATTGTTGGTCTGATGATTGATGATGATTTGAGAGATTGATGATGGTTTTTATGGAAGGTTGATGTCGGTGCAATATGAGTAGGTGCAAGGCGACTGGAAATCTAGGTTTCTAGTGGAAACCCAGTCGATTGGAAACCAAGAAATATGGGCAGAAAAAGAGAAAGAGAGAATAGGTATAAAAGAAAGAAAAGGAGGAAGGCGGAGATTAGAAGCCCAGAGGTAAATATGAAGGATGAAGAATAGATGATGATGAACATTATTCCTCATAATTTTTTTTCTTTTTTTTTTTTCCTTGAATTTAATCTTTATAAAGATTTTTAATAAATATTATTTTTTTTTTCATTTTTAATTATTTTCATTAGTTTTATGAGTCAGCTCAAATAAAATGACGTAAATACCCTTCATCAAACTAATAACCACCAACGATATGGAGGTATTTTGTTATAAACATAAAACTTTGACTCCGTTTGATTAAAGTCTTATTTTAAAGGGTTTTCGTGTATATTGCTCTAAAATATATACAATTAAATTTTCGTCATATATTACTAGCAATTAGACACTATTTAAGTGTTTATAAAAATTGAAATATTAAAAAAAATTATGTTTCTAGAATTCTAGGTAATTAAGAAATAATTTTGGATAGTGTGATGATTTGGCGCCTCCACATTGGATGCTCTTTGTTGTCACATTCTCTCTCCCGATACGCCACGTAAGTGGCCACCCCGTAGGGAGATCTGGTCCTCCAAACAGTGTAACTTGGAGGCTTCTACATACTCGCATGTGTCATGTGTATATCCCCCACGCTCTTGCGTTACTGGAATGCCCATTTGAACCAGTGTCACATATCGTATACCAAGACGACGAGGATCTTGCAGATTGTATTATTCAGGCTTTCACTTCCACAAAATGTCGTCTCCAGCAGAGTAATTCTCTTCCTTTTCTTACTACGTCACCATTCTACACATTTTTGTCATTTATTCCATTTTTACGTTATTATTATTATTAAATGGAATTCTCCATTTCTAATTTTTTGATATCAGTGGTTGTTAGGGACAATTATTGATTTTAATTTGTTGATCGAAGGATTTTTTTCTTCCTGTTTTAGAAAATGGTTGTCCATAACGAATACTGATTTCAAACATAGCAAAAAGTGTCTTTTTTTGATTCTGGAAAACTATAGTTTGAAACTTCTTGTTTGTGTATCTTTTTCAACATTTTTGGGCGGCCAAGCAGATTGTTGTGGAAGTTAATTATATTATTTGATGTTACTAGCATTTCATCGTATTCACAATATGACATAGTAATTCAGGCTTGCTAGAGAAAAAAATTGATTTGTCAATTAGGTGATCCAGTTTATGTTTATAACAATGCCTCACTTGATGATTGTTTGCTATTGTTACAGATTCTACAAGTCTCTTCCACCTATCAGCAGAGCTTACGCGACCATATGCGTGGCGGCCACTGCAGCCTTCCATTTGGGGTTATATAGTCCCTTGACTATAGCATTGATTTATGAACCAATATTCTCACACTTTCAGGTTTGGATTTGTGCAACTGAAATTGAATAAATGCCGAGTCTCACTTATGTGTTTCGATCATGTTACTCGTTGAATAATACATGCAGTATATCAAATTTAAATTATATTGAGCATTGAATTCTTTATTGGCTTATAGGTGTGGAGGCTTGTAACCAATTTCTTTTTCCTTGGAAAGTTTTCGATAAATTTTGGAATCCACCTCATAATGATGTAAGTATTGATCACAAAAATTGTTTTGTGTGTAACAGATTATTGTCTATGTGTATGAATATGTGTAAGAGAACGAGGCAGCGTATGTATCTAGAATTTATGGTTCTTTAAGATTTTCGTTGGACCAGTATAAATCTACCGAAAAAAAATGCTTGTGTTGCATTTACTTACTGGAATCCAGTACATTTTTGCAGAGCTAGATATGGGGTTCAGCTTGAAAAAGGTCCTTTTGAGAGGCGGACAGCAGATTTTCTGTGGATGATGATTTTTGGAGCTCTGTCAATGCTGGTGTGTGTTTAGTAGGTGTAGTCTTTGTAGTGTTTGGAATCAGTAATAGTGTTTTACCTTTGATATGGAATATGATGCGGTAATATTTTTCTGTCTTGCTTTGTCTTTTGGGCATTTAGGCCTTGGCTGCCATCCCTATGTTATGGACTCCCTTTTTGGGGGTTTCGTTGGTGTTCATGCTTATATATGTGTGGAGCAGAGAGTTTCCTAATGCCCAAATCAACATGTATGGTCTTTTAACAATTCAGGTATGATTTCTTATATCTATTTTGTTTTTGATAAGAACATCCTTTCCTTGCATCCTTCATCACTTACTATACAGTCACTTTTGGTGTCATTAATAAACATAAAAATCTCTTACAAGTAACATGCTTGCCACCCGACCCCACGCATGGATACACTTTATCACACATGTAAATCAACTAAAAAGATACTGCATTGGGGGTGAATAACAAGCTAACGTAAATCAATTTCTGAAATGCAGGCATTTTATCTCCCGTGGGCAATGCTTGCTATGGATGTTTTATTCGGTGCACCTTTACTACCAGACCTTCTTGGAATCATTGCAGGACATCTATACTACTTCTTGACAGTGTTGCATCCTCTTGCTGGTGGAAGAAACATATTGAAAACTCCAATATGGGTGTATCCTCATTTTATAGTTTTAATCATATCTTGTTTCCTCCCCTAGTTCCCACGAATAATAAATTAATTACAAATAGGAGCAACATATTTCCCTCTTTTCTTATATAATTAATCATTTGCTACCAAAGAGGGTCAAGGAGCTATTCATGTCTAGATATCCATTTCATGCTACCATATAATTTCTTCCCATAGGAGAATTTCATGGCAGTGATATTTTACGGTGGCCTTGGAATATTACATATTTTATGTGATTATCATGTATGGTAGCTATAGTCTGGCTATAGTGTTCATGTTGTTGTATACTACTGTCTGTGTATTTTGTGGTATGCAAATTCCTTAATCCATATGATACAGGCATAAACTTGTTGGTCTTTGGAAGATAGGACATCCAGCAACTGCTCGTGTCGAACCAGAAAGGGCAAGTGGTGGAGCTTTTACAGGGAGGAGTTACCGGCTGAATTCATCCTCCGGTCAACCATTGTCTATCAGGAGGCTCTGGTCATCCTAAAAAACTTGTTTCTGTATCATTTTTAACCACAAAAGCTTATAAGAAGGAAAAAAAGAAAAGAAACCCAATACTGGGACTGGAAAGAGCTTAGTGATCAGACATGTTTCTTTTTCTTTTTGACAATTCTTGGGCTTCTTGTTCTATGTTCTTTTAATGCAACTTGCAAGGTTCACATTGTTTTTGTATCCTTGTGTACCAGTACATTTGCAAGTTTTGACCTTTTATTTATTTATTTTTTCTTTGAGAGATGCAAGTTTTGACCTCTGAAAGTTGATGTTCTAGAATTTTCATTTTCAAGATGTTTCTTATAAAGCCGAGTTCATGGCCACCCTTACTGCCCCTCCAACAGCAACACGTAAGTGCCGCTATGATCTGTCACTGCATCGAACAACCAGCTAGATTCTTTCCTTTTTATCGCATTCAATAGAATCAATACATAGAAAGGTCGAGGCGATGCCAGTCGCTTACGGCGACCACACTATCACATTTATTTATTTTTTTGTCTATTGAGTATTGGAACGGTAATTAGGGCGAATTCAAAAAACTGTTTCCAATTGAGAGAAGTCTATTTACACGGAGATGGGAAAGGTCCACATTAAGATGTGGGGTAATCCCCATATAATGGTAGGAGAACTGTTGTTATTATTATTATTATTATATATATTTGGATTTGATGGATAGGTATTGAACCCATATCACACACAATGGGAGATATCGAGGCTGCTGACATCTAACTAACGGCGTCAACAACCAAAGACAACTACACCATCATGTTTCACATCATACATTTTACTTTTCTTCGTATTATCTTAAAATAAAGATAAATATATGATAATATAATTTTTTATTTAAATGGACAAAAATTCATGAGCGTACTTAAGGGTGGTAATGTTAGTTGTTGTGTCATGTTTGCATTAATACTAACACTATTCTTTAATTTTTAGCAACCTTAACATTGCCCATTAAGTTAATTGCATCCTTAAATTAAATCCAAATATGATCCAATAAATTAATATTTAATAAGATCTATTTAAATTTAACCAGTTAATTTTAGGTCATATCAACTATGTGAAAAAAAAACATAATTATTAAATTTAATATTATTTTAAAAATTATAATTTAATTCTATGATAAATCATTTTGATATAATATTGATTTAAAGATAAATTTTTTAAAATTATATACTTGATATTTGAATATGTTAAATGAATTATCATATTTGGAGGGATATAATATGAATATGACACATTTCCATAACAAATGTAATATATTAATTCATTAACTATTTAAATATAATAAAATTTAATTCAACTCATTAATTTCATGTTATGTTGATAAAATATGAATAATTGTTGCCTTGATTTTCATCATAATTAGTAAGAAATTAAATATTAAAATGATTATATCTACTTTTATTTTTTTTTTTCGTTTTAAGATAATCAATAACAAAAATATCATTGAACGCTTCTAATACGGTAAAAATATTTTTAATATTTTAATAATTTTATGGATATTTTCATATATTTAAATAGAGTTATTTTAATTGATGTTTAATATTTTAAGGGCGCGTTTGGAAGGCGAGAAATGAAAGGGATTGGGTTGAAAAATTTCTCAACCTACAAACACTGGTGTTTAGGGGTGGGCGTTTTCGGGTTCGGGTTGAGTTGGGTTGAAAATTTTTCAACCCAACCCAACCCAACCCAATAATTGTCGGGTTGGGTTAGGTTAAGTTGATCGGGTTGGTATCTTGTTGAAATATAAAATATTCATATTAATCAACTCGTTCAAATGTAAAACATTCTCGTTGATTACATAATAAATTTAATACAAATAAAAATTTAAGCCACTACATAATTAAAAAAGAAAAAAAAAATTAATTCACCACAAAAAGGTACAAAAATAACAAAATAAAAATTAAGACAATAATCCTAATAGAGTCCGTCAACACAACTTGTTTGCTCATTAAAGTCCTCACAAGCGTAAAAAACCATAAAAAATTACGTCAAATTGGTAGCTTCCAAAGTATCAACTGCATGCCACATCTAACATCAAACAAAACATGTAAGATAATAATCCAATGGTATGCTCACTCCAATCTCTATATAAATAGAAGAACAAAATATTAATAATATATAACATTACACATTTAACATTATCATAATAAACAAATCAATAAATTCTTCAATCTAACCTAATCCAACCCAGTACTAGTCAGGTTGGGTTGGGTTGATCGAATTGAATTTAATTTGCCATAAAAGTACAAAAGGTCTAATCTATAACTCTTATAGTCTTAGCAACTTGATTACAAATAAAATAAGTATAAATAAATATTTAATAATTATAAATAAAATATTTATTTCATCATTAAAGTTATCCTTAATCATCATCCCTAATAAGTGTTCTTTTAGAAAGAGGAGAAAATTTTAGATTTAGAATTTAGGATAGAAGTTTGTCGGATTCGGGTTGGGTTGGGTTGAAAATTTTCAACCCAACCCAACCCAATTTAATTTTTAACTCAATCCAACCCAACCCATCTTATTTTTTTTAAGAATTAACCCAACCCAACCCAATAAAAAATAGTCGAGTTGGGTTGGATTTATCGGGTTGGGTTAGAGATGCCCACCCCTACTGGTGTTCGATGCAACCTTGCGCGGGAGATTTCCCATCCAGCCAACATGTAGACTCCATTGCATGTTGATGGGACTTCAAAGTCCTACCATTTTGAAATCCCATGAACGTGGGATTTCCTTTTTTTTTTTTTTTATAATTTTTTTCAATTATTTAAAGAATTACTTTATTATCATATTAAATATATTCAATAATTATAAACTTATTTAATGATTTTCTGAACCTTATAATTTTAATATCAAATATAAATAAATTAATTTAATTTTATGAAGTTTTATAAATTTAAAATTTATTAAAAAAATGTTTTTTATGTTAAATATATCTAAAGATTAATTTATTTATATTTTATTCAAATATCAAGATACACTAATATTAAATTAATTTAATCAAATCTAATCATAATTACATTAAACACAATAATCTAATTCAATCCAATCATAATTATATTTAACACAGTGAAATAGTAATTTAATCTCGTCCCATTTAATTCTATATCGTTTCATTCTACCCAATTTCGGGCAGCATATGATCCCAAGCCCAATTTAGTTGAGCCGTCGATGTCTTGCACCGATCATGGAAGTCAAAAAGCAAAGTTTGAAGGGAAAAAAAAAGGTAGGTCCCACAAGGTAAAAAGAAGTCCAGGGTGGACAGCGCTGTCGCGTGGCTATACCAACTTAGATTTCACGCAACCTGCCATCTTCAAGCCCTCTTACTTGATCATAGTACAATAGACACTCCAAACCCTCTCTACTTCTATTACCACCACCACCAACAAACCAAGAAAAAGGAAAGGATGTCGTGGCAGACATACGTGGACGATCACTTGATGTGCGAGATCGACGAGCAGCATCAGCACCTTACTTCTGCTGCTATCATTGGCCACGACGGCACCGTTTGGGCCCAGAGCCAGGCCTTCCCTCAGGTTCTCCTTCTCTCTTTCTCTCTTTACTTCCTTCAAGACAGATCTTCTCTTGCTTCGATTCAATTGACGTACTCTCTGTTTGGTTATGACTCGCGAATTCGGAGGTTGTGTACAGTCTTCAGTCTTTATGTGTTGTAATTGATTTTTCATTTTTTGTGAAACGGCATTGGTGAGTGTACATGCATATGCATTGTATCTGAATCTGAAAATCCATCTAACATGTTAAAATCCAGTTTGATTGATTTTTATTTTTTTGATTTTGTTAAAATTCGTCTTTTTATTTTTTTATTTTCATATTTTTTAAAACACAGCATTGTAGATTTGGGACTATTGTTAAGTTGGGACTTGAGACATCTATATTTGAAATTGTAATTATGTAGATATTGTATGATAGACTTATCTTTTAATAGATAATATATTGAATCGATATTATTATTATTATTATTATTATTTTAATTTTTAATATTTGTGTTTTTTGTGTTACACAGTTTACCGCTGAAGAAATTACTGCCATCATGAAGGACTTCGCTGAACCAGGGTCCCTTGCTCCTACTGGGTTACACCTTGGTGGCGTAAAGTATATGGTCATCCAAGGTGAAGCCGGCGCTGTTATTCGAGGAAAGAAGGTGAGAATTTGTCACCTTCTTCTCTTATATATACAGCTTACTTGCACGTATATAGTGAGTGTCATGTCATTAATTAGGTGACACATAACTTGTTTACTTAATTTTTTAACCTAAAGTTTATATGTTGAGAGTCGACACTTTTTTCTTATCATAAAGACTTGCAAGATTTGATATTTCATTCAGGGTTAGTGGTGTTTTGGACGCGTCTTTTGAGTTTTGAGTCATTACATAAGGTAGCAATAAAATTTGTTTAATTTAGCAATGAAAATTGACTGGTTTTGTAAAGATCTTAAAGATTACTCTTCTTCGTCGGAGGCTTGGAAATGGTCCATAGTCCAAGTTTGAAAGGAAATGGTGGTTGATGTTTTCAATTTTGTTTGTTAACCCTTGAACTGATGCCAAACACTAAATGTTAACTTAGAGTCTGGGTTGCAGCATTTCATATCCAACTTAATTGGTGAAAGTATATTCTGTATATGTGTGGGTACATATTGATGCTCTTGTAAGAGCTGATTGTTCAGTGTTTTGTTAGAATCATCAAACTTATCTATTCCCCAAAAAAAACAAAGAATCATCAAAACTTATAGACTACTACTGCTGATGCCTTGTTACTTTTGTGTTCCTCTCTTGATTGTAATACCTCTTTCAGGGCGCTGGTGGTGTTACTGTCAAGAAGACCGGTCAGGCCTTGATAATCGGTATATATGATGAGCCCCTGACTCCTGGCCAATGCAACATGGTTGTGGAAAAGCTCGGGGATTATCTAATTGATCAGGGTCTTTAAGTTTTCTTCCATTGATCATGGAATATTTCAGTGTGAGGAATGAGGATGCAGTGTATTGGTGTTTGGAGAGTGAAAATTATGGCTTCTCATCCTTGTATCACATATTATCCCTTTTGTTCTAAAGACTTTGAATGGCATTGTGTTGGTTTATAGTGAAATCAGGAATGTTATCTGTATGGAGTTGCTTGGGATTTTTTTTATTTTATTTATTTTTTTTTTTTTGTAGTGAAGTATTTTGTTAGACTGAAATTTTTGTTTTTCTTCTTTCCATCTTTTTTAACTCTATTCCTGTTGATGAAAGGGATAATCCCAAAAAACTTATTCTAATTTCTAAAAATGTCTATTTTAGCACTTATGATTTTATTTTTATCCAAAATTCTCTCTGATATTAATGAAAACCTTCAAAATACCTTTAAAAGCGTGTAAAAATACGATAATAACCTTGATAGTCACAAATTGATGATGAAGTTATGAGGGGTAAAATGATCATTTTTTATTAATTTTTTAACATCAGGGGGTATTTTGAACAAAAATGAAATAATAGTGGTAAAATGAACATTTTAACAAATTAGAATGAGTTTTTTGGATTATCCCTTAATGAAATAGCTAGTTTATGATTCATAAATGAAGATAACTTTATTAAAATAAAAATTTTTTGGGATTTTTTAAAATATAAATCCAATTCAATAAATCTAGTTTATGATTCATAAATGAAGATAACTTTATTAAAATAAAAATCTTTTGGGATTTTTTAAAATGTAAATCCAATTCAATAAATCTAATTAAATAAAAATGGTTAGTTTATGATTCATAAATGAAGATAACTTTATTAAAATAAAAATATTTTGGGATTTTTTAAAATGTAAATCTAACTAAATAAAAATTTCAATGAGACAATCAAGTTATTTTTAATCTTCGTTTGGCTTCCTGAAAATAGATTTCAAATTTGATACTATTTTTATTCAGGTGTATTACTATAATGTAATCTACAAAGATATTCCTAATAAATAATTATATGTAATTATAACAATGTGAATTTATATTAAGTGTTTGGCTAAGTTAGTATGGTTATTCATTAATAAAAACCTTTATATATTATTCAATAACCATCATTATCATTAGGGATGGTAAAAATACCAATTTCGATCCAAATTCATGCAAACCCAGTCTATTCGGGACTAATTTGGAGCAAAAAGTAATAACCTATTTGGGACACGAATCAGGTTTAGGGTAATGCTTCAAAAATTTTGGGATTGAGGTTTGGGGTAAACTTTCTAAGTGCCCTGTTTTGACTTGATAATCGGATATATATATAAACATTAAAAACCCCTAAGTATGCTAGTGTGCATTAAAAAGAGTTATTATATGTTATGGATAAATTAGCAATCAGAATAATCGAGCTCAGACGGATCTACAGTGCAGGTCCAACGGCCCAAAAGCCCGAATATTCGCCATCACCCCAGTCCGTTCCCCTAGAGAAGGCGCCCATCAGTGGACGCTTGCCGTGACCGCTGATCGCTATCGCTCAGCTTGACCGCAGGTTCTGACCGTAGGAGCCCTATTCCGCAAGATGGCTGTGACCGCTATTGTCTCCGCCATTCAGACCGCCGTGTTCTCCGTCAGCTTTATTTGCTGAGTTTGACCGTTGGTCCTTGTCGCTGACCGTTGGCTCTCATCCCTCAGACTTGCTCGCCAGAATATCCGCCATCTGTGACAACTAAGCCTGCTCGCCATATTTTTGCCATGATTGACCGCCTGTTTGTCCCCTATTCCTGTCCGATTGGGGTGTCCGCCAAGAGTAGCCACCCATCAGAGATGTCCAACAAGCCATTCTCGTCCAAGATTATCTGGTTGAGCTGATCACTGGTTTCTAAGCGTGGCCGCGTTCCGACTCGTTCACTCATGATATTGTCCACTTTATCGCCATTACCGGCTGCGGACACGCCGACTCTCTATTCGCCCCATCGACTCTCCAGGTAGCCAGACTTATCAGAGATTCTTTTGTTTTTTCCAACCGACTCGATCCTCAGCCTGCTGGAAGATCCGTCTCCGCCACGCTTCTGGAAGTCTCGAGTCAGCAGAAGTCAACAGCGTCATGCAGAGTACAGTTCCGAGGCTTGCCATGCACGCTACATCCGCCAGAAGCTGTGATCTCAACCTCGACAACCCATCATTGCATATCCGACCCGGTCAGCAGAAATCTCCCTTGGGCAGACCTCGGATGCGACGGATTCGACCGCATTTAATGAGTTTTTGGCCGCATTTAATGCACTGACAGCCGCATTAATTGAGATTCCGGCGCATTAAATGCTGTCTGTCAGTGTAACTGTAGTTAACTATTTGCTTTTGTCTTATTCTGTTTACTGTAGCATGTCCCATTCCTCTATAAAAGGGGACGATTTTCACTGTAAAAAGGATCCAATTTCTGAGTGTCGTTACTCTGCCGAAATAGTGAGAGAGTGAACAGTGGACGTAGGCATCTTTTTGGGCCGAACCACTCTAAAAATCTCCTGTGTTTCCTCCTCCTCGCCTCTAACCTCCCTTTCTGATTCTCCTTGTTTTGCATGTATTCCATTGACTGTCCAAAACTGGAGCTTGGATCCTAAAACAACCTCGTTGACTAAGGAAAACCATTTTCCGACGTTAACATTATATGACGTTCAAATCTTGTATTGTTAACTATAAAATTTTTTATATGAATTTGAAACTCTTTTAGAATAAGCGTGGATGTCATAGCCAATTCGTCTTTCTTTTTTTTAGTATATTTGTTTTCTAATATTAATTATATCATTAGTTAAAAACCAAATTATATTAAGGGGTTAAGTTTGAGACAAATCTCTTTAATCGGATTTGTGTTTGGAGTGGAAAGTAGCGACCTATTTAGGACACAAGTAGGCCAAACTCAATCCGATCCGATCCGATTCATTGTCATCCTTATTTATCACTAATCAAATGGATATCATTGATATGCAACATTAACTAATTAGTAAAATAATTAAACTATTATATTAAATATTACAAATTATAAATGACATTATTTTTTCTCAAAAAAAAAAGACATAATTTTTATCAAAATGAATCATTATATAATTGTAATTAATGTAAAAATGATATCACTTTATCTAAATTAAAATATGAGTAATAATTATTATATAAACCATGAAATAATATAGTAAATAACAAAAATTACAACACAATAATTGCAATTCATACCCAGAATAAAATGACTTAAAGTCAAGTTTTTCTTCACCAAATTCTAAATTAATAATATTTCATGTTTCAAAAAAGGTATATACATTTCTGGATTTTTTTTTAAAATTATATACATATCTGGACTTATTCTACACTTGGTAAGCAGGCGGTGCTGTTATAGTAAACAAGTTAATAAAAAAACATGGGAAAATGAAAGCATAGCGGGACACGGACCCGCGGTACCTGGTAAACTGGTATTCCTTGACGCAAACCGCCGCTGCTCATTGTTTTATATTTAAACAGAATAACACGTCACTTTTGAAAAAAATTATTCAAAAGTTTTATTTAACGTAATAAATTTATATATAATTTTTTATATTAATATATAATAAATGTGATAAATTTTTTATATATAATTTATATATAAAAAATTATATATAAATTTATTACATTATATAGATAATAAATGTGATAAATTTTTGGATAACATATAATATTATTCATTTAAATATAAAATAATATTATATTTTTAAAAATTATCTAAAAATTTTATTAAAATAATATAATAAATTTATTTATAATTATTATATTAATTTTATAATAATATATTAATAAAATAATAATTATACGTAAACTTATCAAATGACTTGAAAATAAATTAGAATAAATTTATAGGAGAACAGCACGTATAAAACCAAATTTAATTAAAACATATAAACAAAACCACATAAGCAATATCAACATCAAATCAAAAAACAACACTACTTTTTTCCAAAAAAAAAAGCACCACTACTCTCTCAAAAAAATCAATCATGGGAATTCCATCGGACGCCAGAGACATTTGGGCCAACGCCAGACGGAGAAACTCGCTGGTGATTTCTTCTCCGGCGGAAGAGTGCGTTCAAGGTTCGCCTTTCCTTTTTGGAAATTTTTGATCAATTTATTGCTGTTTGCAATTGTAAAAATGGTTTGTTGTGTGATGTTTGTGTAGAGATAGAGATGTGAATATCTGATGTGGGATTTTGTGTTTGAATTGTAATGATATGCGAGTGCAATAAAGGTTGGATTTTGTTTTTTTCTTCGTGATGTTTGTGTAGAGATGTGGATATCTGATGTGGGTATTTGTGTTTGAATTGTGATGATATGTAGAGGGTGTTCGAGCTGGATTGAAGGCAGCTGCTGTCGCTTGCGTTGCCACTACTATCCCTACTGTATGTTTTTTCAATTTTTATAGTGTTATTTATATTCTTGTTTTATGTGTGTTTGAATTGAAGTATTTGTTGTATTAGTTTTTCGATTGAAGTGTTTGGTTTGTTCTTGGTTTTTTTGTGTCAAGTGGGCAAAATTTGTTTGGAGATCATTTGAGGTTTTTATACGAATGAATGCGTGTATGTCATGTCCATGTCATGTCCGTTGCTATTTAATTTTAGTCATTAGCGTGCTTAATTGGGTCACATTTGTTGGGGTCAAGGGCTTTTTAAAGATTTTGCTTTCTGGTGTGAAAGGGGGCAACATTTAACTGAAAGTGATTTTAGTGAAGGAATTAACTGCAACGGGTATTGAAATCATGCCATGGTCTAGATTGTAAATTCTTGATCGTGATTGCATTCTTTTCTGAATTTTATTGTTTGTTGAAATATTGGCTGTTAGATGTGAACTTTTTGGATCATAACCATTAATGAAACCCCTGCCTGGGTTTCTGTTTTGCTGTTAATTCAATTTCCCCTCTGTAAATTATCTATGTGGCAACCCTTGAAACTCATTGGCCTTTCACTATGACAGCTACTGATTTCTGCCGTGTTTGTGGAAAAATGTGCTCTGAAATATTCTGTTGAAGTTTCTATTTCAACATTCTATTTATCTCATTTTCTGCTTTTGCAATCAAATATCGCATATCATGACTTTTCTTTGGTGTCTTATTTACTTTTTGTGTTATCAGCTTATCGCGGTTCGAACCATTCCTTGGGCGAAGGCAAACCTCAATTATACTGGCCAGGCACTCGTGATATCTGCAGGTACTAACCTTTTAAGACCTGTAGAATTCTTAAATGTTTTTTGCTTGATTTGCTTGCAAAGACTAATTTATAGTGTAGTCTCACAATTGCTTAATAATTAAAGGATCTAATTAGACTTCCATTGGATATGCTCTCGAAGTTGTAATCTGTAAATTGAGTCTTGAGTAAAATATCTGAAGAGTTGTTCAGTATACTGCTGATTGAAGAGAACTTTGAATTATGTTCGTTGCTGAGGACATGGATCATTTAATGCATAATCCCCCCCGTAGTGGTAATATATATATATATATATGTTGGTAGAGATAGACAGACAGGAGAATATTAAGCCAGGAAATGTTAACGTTCAGCATTGTTTGTTTGTTAACAGCATCAATTGCTACTTACTTTATCACTGTTGATAAAACCATCTTGGAGTGCGCAAGGAGAAATGCACAGTACAAGAGTTCTTGAGACTTTGTAGCTGAGGAAGTTTGGCACACGGGCGGGGGTGTTTTGTTACTTCATTTGTGAATATTTGTATGTTTCTTTTTCCGGCTTGAAAAGCAAATATTAATCATAAGTTGTTTATTAAGCTAGTTGAGATCGGTGTAATATTCCAATGTGCATTACTGATATGCCGTGGAATTTTCTGTAACCTAAAATACATTATTTTGTTGTCTGGTTGCATTCATATCCAGAAATAGTTTATCTTCGTTATTTTTTCTTTCCTTCCTTTCCTTAAATCCAAAATGGTTCGGGCCCTGGAAGAACTAAACAGTTGATATTATTAGACTATTCAACAGGAGGTGAACTGGATGTATGATAAATCTCAACATAATTCCAACTGTTAATTTACATGAACTAGTGTAAAACTAAGCGATGTTGCAGACTCAATTTATGAGCCCTTTAGAAGTTTTCTTGATAGAACCAATGGCAAAAATAAATCAGTACTTCATGTCAATGCTCTTGTTCTATATAGAAAAATATGACCAGATTAATCAAAAATAAGAGAAAAATGTCATATACGTCCAGCTATGTCTAACCAAAAATCAGCAATAGAGTATCTTATTCATTTTTAAAGGGTATTCCTCAACAAATGTTTTGTAACATTAGTGTGCTTGGCTGGAACATGAAATAAATAAAAAGAATCATATGCAAGTAGGTATCTTCAGAATATTCCGTATACAAAAAGAAATAAAGGATCCTACAAAATTTAATACTACTAAGGTCACCTTGTACGGATAATTTTCTTTCTAAAAAATGATATGAATAGTATATGTCAAAATTTGCAGGTTGCATCCAATAACAATGTATACATTGGGGCAATTTAACTTCAGAATGCATAGCGATAGATGGCGTCAGCCACACCATCTTCATCGTTGCTGGCACCAATTACATTAGCAACAGCTTTTGTCTTCTCTGATCCATTACCGAGAGCAATACCTAGAGAAGCCAACTCAAGCATCTCAATGTCATTTTCCCCATCTCCAATTGCCATTATCTGAAAACCAGGAATTATAGTTCATTTGTAAGATAGTATTTTAAAATTTCGGCTTCCACTTCAGTTCCGTCATATATCTGCTTGTTTTCACATAAAAGCAAGCCATATAAAACAAATGCAGAAACAAGTTGATCACTGTTAAAAGCTATTACTATTAATTTGACAACTGATTTGACTCATATAGAATGATGAGGAACAGGAAGAACTGAACAAAGGAAGTTGATACCTCCTTTGCAGTGACACCCAAATGATCAAGCAGCAATTTCACTCCGATTCCCTTTGACGTTCCTGGGGGCACAATTTCAAGCATGTCAGGAACAGCTTGGACAACGTTGGCACGATCTTTAGTGGCTTCTGACCAGTATGGCCGTATGATAGTGGTCACTCCCTCAGCAGTGTCTAAAAAGATAAGCTTCTGCAAATCCAGAAAGATGTGTGATGACAAGAAATAACATAAACAAAGATAAGTTTGGCTATGCTCTTCACTTTAGACCAACTGGGAGAAATCGTTGGGCTAAACAATTTGATTTTGACAGTTTCTTTTAATAGGATATTTATATATGCCAAGAAGTATATTGTACTTGTGTAAATACCAGACACCAAAATTTATGGCCATCGATTTCTATAGGTAGACTCGAACATTAAAGCATGGCAATTTTCAAAGGACTAAATTCACAAAAAAAGATAAGCACCTTTATGTAAATTCACACTGACAGTAACTAGCCGGACAAAACGAGCAACATGTGTGTCCGCATACTCTTGACTCTAATCTGTATGTGGTTCTTTACCTTTCAGCATTTTTTAGTGAAAATAACCAATTAACAATGAATGCGCATTCTCTTCTTATAATATATCTACAAGATGTCTTTATTATCAGTATAAACATGAGTCTTTCTACTGCTATACCTGTATGTCAGCCGCAGCCAAGAGATGCTGAACTGAAGGCATTACCTCTGCCTGCAAAGATTTTTTGTTTTAAGAGTCTTTTCAGATAAAATATTTATTTGATGAAAGACTAACAAATGATTGGGTACCTTTGGCTCATGATATACAGTGTGCAGCGAGTCAACAAGAGGATGATCAAATAATGTCAAGCAACGATCCTCACAAAATGCTATAAGAGGAACCTTGTGCTCCCAAGAGTAAAGACATGCCTGCAAATTGCAATAGTGAGCTAGGAGCTCATGCTTTATACTATAGAAAGATTTTGCATCTATGTCTAGGTTAGAAACAATCCATTACTTCATTGTGCAATGCTAAGGCTAAACACAAGAAAATCATACAAATTTCGGATAAATATTTAAAAACAATATGAAACTGATTCCCAAAAATGAATATAGGTCAACACACCTCTTTCTATTCTGGTAAAGAGGAAATAATTTGATTATGATAAACAAACTAATATGCAATTGTCGTTTAGACTTGGTGCTCTTCTTTCTCACTATTTGATCGGTAAGATACTAAGATTTGAACAAAACAATTCATTCCACCCTTCTATTATTGTGCTAGAAAGCCCAAAACAGTCCTATCTAAAGAACTAGCAGTTAGCATAAATACCGTTGCTTGTAATTGAAATACAACACCAGTTCAGATACACTGAACCAGTGACCACCAGCTAATGATAAAAACACCACCTAGCCAGACAACGGTCAGCCTCAGATACGATATTAATATTGTTTTACATGAAACTGACTGCCATGTAGTAAAGTGGCTGCAGTTTGCTACACTTCGCTAGTGTGAAACAGTAAGATATCCAGTTAACATGACAGAAACAAAAAATCTGGACTCAAAAATCACATGCAGAAAAAACACAGATATTTAAACAATTATTTTTTCACATATGACATGTTGTCACCCAAGAAATAGTTGAAACTAAATACCAATGAAAAATTGCTTGAAATTTAAGAACAAACATGTTACCTCTCTGCAGACATCTGGTTCTAAGTTCCTTCTAAAAATTTCCCGACCCTGTCTACCATAAACAAGCAGTCCCTGGAATTGAGTAGAAGTAGCTAATAAGAGCAAAACACATGGTAATACAAAATTAACAGCCAGAAATCCTGACAGATACTAATATTATAATTGGATTAATAATTTTCTATTCAAACATATTCAGAAGTATGGAAAATGTGCAGTATCCAGTTGATGAGAAGCAAACATGCTGGACAATGAATGAAAGCAAAACCTGTAAGAAAACCCCAGAAGAGGTTTCTGAGATAATGCCATCCCTACCAGCCAAATCTACCATCTTCATAATATCTATCACAGCTGGACGGGTCTGTTCCAAGATTTCATATCAGAATGAGTAATCAGAACCTTCATCAAACAAGCAACTTCTCAACTTAATGGGACTAAAAGCAGAAAAGAAATGACACACCAACAGGTTAAAAAAAGAGATTCAAGATTAATTGAAAAATATTTTAAAAAGATGTAATTATATTTTACTCATCACGTAGAAGCATAACAATAAGATATGATTCCTGAACATACACTTCTAGAACTATGTCCTGATAATCATGAAAGAAGTGAGAAAACAAATACCAACTGATCTTAGAAAACAAATACCGAATGATCTTACTTTTCCAGTGGCTATCACCACTTTTACACCCCTTGACAATGCCTCCTTCAAAGCTTTTGCGTTTGTCAATGAAATTTGACTTTTGCTGTTCAATAGTGTACCTTGATTTGAACAATAACACATCAATAAAACGCTTTTAGATAAATAAATGAACAATCCAAGCCACTGGAGATGCAGTCTCACCATCCATATCACAGAAGATATAGCTGAATTTCGGTTTATAGAATCGAAGACTTCCTTCTTTCTTCCTGTCTTTAACACTTTATCTGTTAGATTGGCTCTATGCCAACTTATACACAGCTAGTCTACCTTCAAAATGAAAAAAAGACAGTATGCATCCAGAGGGAAGATCTATAGCATATAATTACCATCAAGATTTTCAATATTAAGAGTTGAATTGTTTTCGGAATCATAAGCACTCTGTATCAATCCTTTTCCCTTCCACCCTAGACTCTTCAAAAGTGATTCTTCCTCCTTCTCCATTTCTTCTTCAGCCTCTTCACTAATCTCATGATCAAAACCCAAAAGATGTAACAACCCATGAACCTGCAAAGGGTAAAGGAATTAAGAAACTCAATTTACATGCTGCACTACATAACACAAGTAATATTTGAGAGAGCCAATTATAGGACAGTCTACTCATAAGAAAAAAAAAAATCTGTTAATTTAATTGGTTTTTAACACATGAAAAATCTCAGACCAAAAGATAGCTTGACACATCTCGACACTCCTTGGTGTGTATGGAAAAAGAAAAATGAATAAACAAAAAGAAATACAAGGTAAATCTAGCTAATTTTCTACAGCAAGGGAATTTTTTTTACTTTCAAAAGGACAACTTATTAGGGTGTTTGTTTTACACCTTGAACCAACAGCAATTTGATTCTCTAACTATTATCCAATTATATGATATTTACAGAAACAACAAAATAATTAATAACTCTGCTTTCCAAAATATATTAACCACATGAATAACAGAGCAAGAGACTCAAGTAACAAAGTAAAGAACATAGAAATAATAATACAAATATCTATTAAACTAACCATGAGGATGCGTATTTCATCAAGAAGTGAATGCCCTCTTTCTGCTGCTTGTCTTGCAGCAGTCTCAACAGAAATCACAATGTCACCTAACATCAGCTGCAAAAGAAGGCAAGTACGTCAACAAATCAGGTGGTTATCACTCCGAAAAAAATACCTTCTTCTTGTGTTTATCAATAATAGAATCCTTACAATAGGAAGTTTGAGTTCAGGAACATGCTGTGACATGGACAGAACATCAGTCGCATGATCCTCGTCCCTCCATTCTTTATTAAGTTTGCGAATGAATTCATCATTGCAAAGGAGTATAGACAACTCAATGCTCTCAAACCCACCGACATCCTCTATAGCAGTATCTCTCATTTTATACTCCGAATCTTTTAAACCATTGAAAGCAGACTTCATCAACATGGGCGCATTAAGACGAAGAATTTCTGCAATACTCTACAGCACATACAAAACAACAAATCATACAGCTTCAATAACAACCACAACTACATTATCATTTCGACAACATTATAACAAAATAGCCACCTCATTGGTTAGAAAATTTTCTAATTTGTTAGACCTACTATGCATTTTCAATCCACTCATATCATAACATGTGACATAAACAACTAACCCATCAAATGACATTTTGCGAAATAAATTTGAAAAAACAAAGCAATAAATTGAAAAGGCAATACGACAATGTTGAAAAAGCATGAATACCGAGATTTCGGCGTCATCAGGTAACCCGTCTTCGACGCAAATACTGACGTTGAGCTCCAGCTCCCTCTCCTTGCTCTTCGCGGCGCGTCGCCGCACTTTCCGGTAGCCTCTCTGCGTAGCGAAGACATTTCTCGGTGGTCTCGACAATCTCTCCTCTTCTCTTCCACACAGCGCGTGAAACCTCCTCCGCCTTAGAACCGACGACTTCGCGTCGTGATAGAAGAAGGCGACGTTGGAAGGAGAGCGACTGTGGAGGAAGACGGCGATGGTTCGGGCGAGAGCGAGAGGGGCGGTGCGTCCGAGGGAACGCGCCATAAGAGTGGCGGAGGAGGAGGAGGAATGGAGGGTGCGGAGAAGAGGAGAGGCGCGAGGAAGCATGTAGGCGTTGGGGAAGAAATTTAAGTGGTGGTTGTGTTGCGTTCTTTACGTGAGCTGTCCCTGCTACTGCTTCTGGGTTCATGACGCTGACATTTTCACTTAAGCGATGATTTAAACAGCCTTGAGTTTCCATCATTGGTTTTATTGATTTAATTAAAATTCTGTAATTTAGTTAGTGTTTATATTAATGTATGATTATTTTTTTAATTTATATATACATCTCTATTTTGATCTGGAATTTTGAGAATATATGTGGCCTATTATAAACGTTTATACTTTATTTTTTTACCTACATGTTTTCGTGGTTCTATTTCAGGATATTAGCTACAGCGAGGGTTAGGAAATCCGATGTTATCGCCCAATTATTTATTTTGGCACTCAAGCATTAGAAAACAAGTTTAATATACTGCATTTGTTTCGCAAATTAATAGAGTAGCTGTATTTTATTTTTAATAATTTTTTATATAAATATCAAATTTTCATTCTCCATATTGTTTTACATAAAATATGTTTATATTTTTATTAATATAAAAGAGTGAATTCTTAATTTTTAATTAAATTATTACACTCTATTGTTATATATATTTTTTAATTTTTTTGTTTCATAAATTGTAATATATTTTTTAATTCAATCAATTTTTAATTTATGAACATTCCTCATCTATATTTATAACATTAAAATTGCTAGATTCAGATATTTCAATTATTTTTTGTCTCTCAAATTTTTTTTGGGTATGATAACGTTCATTTTATTGTTTTATTGATATATTTTTTAAAAATATTTTAATTATAATATTACCTAAATTCATTGATCGGGTGTTTTATTTCCGTTTGATATAAACTTTCTCATTCAATATTTTTTTTGTTATAAAATAATACATATTAATCTATGATAATAGTTTTTTAACATTATAGTTACCATGAACAACCAACATCCTTTATAAAAGTACCTCTCGTTTTATGCTATGATTAGCACGTTTCAAAAAGAGAATATGTATTTTTATCTTGAATCTTATAATGATCATTAATCATTATGATAATCATTTATTTATGTAGGTTTTGATCTTATTATCGGAAGGGCGTGGTAGAGACAGTATACTGATATATTTTCCTTAAATCATAAGTTGAGATATGATGAAAGTAAGGTGTTATTATATCTTCTTTGAATCACAAGTGTTGTCATATGTATCACGCTCCAATTTATGGTTCAAAAAGAACACGATAGCATATCATCTCCACCACATCTCTACATGAATAAAGTCAAGTCTACGTAGATAAATGACCACTACGGTGACTAATTATCACCATAGTTATAAATTTATTTAAAATAATTTTAATATCATTAAAACTAAATTGATTTAATTAAATCAAATCTAATCTACTTCTAATTACACCAGATGGGGCATAATATGAATTTAATCGCATTCAATGTCATCCCATCCTATTCTATCTATTCCCGCGGACCAAGCTGGTGTTACAGTTACAACTTACGTTCGCACAGTATGATAAATAATAATAACAATAATAAAAGTGTAAATAAACCCGATCGAAAACCGCTCTTCCGAAAACACTCCCAGCCTGTGTCCACCGAAATCGACAACCCGATCCCTGCTGGGTCATCTCCGGTCTCCTCTCTCTCTCACGGAATCCAAATTCAGATCCAAAACGCCGCGCTTTTCCTCCACTAACTCCTCTCAATTACGACCAAAACAAACCCCAATTTTCACAGATTACGCGCTTTTTTATTATCTCTAAAATTTTATTTTATTTTCCAATTGATTCACTATCTAGCCTTGTTATGAACTGCGATCGCTGCAATTTTTGCCGATTCAAGCCTTTTCCGCGATTAGGTCACTGAAATGGTGGGCCCCGAGACTCCACGCGCTTCGTCCACGCAAAATGTGAAGAAGTACGGCATCACCAAACCTATCTCCGTCGCCGAGCCCACCGATGCTGATATTCAGCGTAATTTTGAATTGCAGAAGGTGAATTTTGATATTTTCTTTAATTAAATGTTACTTATTATTTTTTTAAAGAAATTCGATTTGATTTTGCTGATTTTTAGTGTTTTGGTTTGCGTTGGTAGTTTTTGGTTGCTTCAGGTCTGTACGCGAGCGAGGAAGAAGATGCGAAGAGGAAGGAAGTTATTGGCCAACTCGATCAGGTGATTGATGAGTTTATTGGTTTTGTTGTTTGTTTATTTTCGTCAAAATGTACATTTGAATGTAGTGGATAAGTTTGATGTGCTTTATTTCAATGCTACTTTGAGGAATATTATTAGTTGTGTTTGAGTGTGTGTTTTGGCTGAGTGATTCTTGCATTATTGGTAGACTCTGAGGACCACATTATTTGAATGATGAAGACAATGTTAGAACCGATGTTTTCGAAGTTGTGTGTTTATTGGTTGTGTGTGCGTGTGTTTTTTTTTGTTTATAATTGTGGGTTCTTCTTTTAAATTCCTCTCTTTTGGTGGGGTAGGGATGGTGTTTAAACTGATGGTTTTGAACAATGTGATTGTCGTTGTAGATTGTAAAAGCTTGGGTTAAGCAACTGACGTGCCAGAGGGGCTACACAGATCAGATGGTGGAGGAGGCAAATGCTGTCATTTTCACTTTTGGGTCTTATCGCCTTGGGGTAAGTCTAAGTTATGGTTCAAAATCACTTTTTCCTCTCTTGGTTTTGTTTTTTACTAGATATGCATGCATAAACTAGTAATTTGTAATTTTATCATATGACATTGCTTGCTATCTGGCATTGGAGTATGATTTTTCTATATGCTTGGCAATTTTTGAGTATAAAGATACAGAGTTAGTTGATAGCCTGAATGCAGTGCTTCTTTTGTTGGCAAGTTGTCTTCCGTTTGGTGATAACATGAAATATAAGAGAATAAGTTTTTATGGAGTATGACCTAGAAAAATTTATTGTAAAATGTAAAAGAGATGGCAGAGTTGTTGAAAGTAATTGCAAAAATATTAGGCTAGTAAGGGTAAGAAGTATCTGTAATTGGTATTTGTTTGATTAAATAGGGGTTTTCAGGTGGCTGCTATCATCAGCATATAAAATTTTAATGCAAATTGCTGTCTTTGCTCACAAGGACTGGACATGCAATGGTTGGTTTAATTTTTCTATGTACTTCAGTTCACTTGGCTGAAGGAGGTCATTGACAGCCAAGCCAAGTCGTTGACTTATGCTGTTTTCAAACACTATAATGTACTTTATTTGTTCATTTTTTTTTTAGTATTTTATTGGTTTAGTTATCAATATTTGGAAATGTACTGACTCATTCAAATTTCATTCTTTATAGGCACACGGGCCAGGGGGGGATGTAGATGCTTTATGTGTTGGGCCATCTTATGTGAACCGAGAGGTAAATAATAATTTTGGCTTATATCTGTTCAGTTGCTTGTGAATATAAATACTTAAGTCAGCTAATCCTGTAATGGTTTTCTCCAGGAAGACTTCTTCATTGTTTTGCATGATATATTGGCTGAAATGGAAGAAGTTACTGAACTTCAACCAATTCCGGATGCTCATGTCCCGGTTATGAAGTTCAAGTTCCAGGGAATATCAATTGATCTTCTTTATGCAAGTATTTCTGTTTTGGTTGTTCCAGAAGTAAGTTATTTATTTCCTTTCTCCAGGACTTTGTTTTTTCCTCTTCTAAATCTTTGTTTATAAATTTAATTTATTAGGTTCAAGCCCAGTACTTAGCATCCCTTCCGGCTCTTTACTTTGGAAGAAAAGGCTAATGGTTGAGGTCCTAGAGCACCCACCTTTAGCCGATTTAAGACATCTCGTAAGCCTATATGCGTAAAATATATTGCAGTTGCACCTTTTGCTACTTGTGTTACAAGATGACTACTTTTGCAAGCTGCATCGTGTTTCGTGGAATGCCCTGATGGTCCTTATATTTAATATTCTTGCTTATTGGATTGATTCATTGATGTTCCATTGTGAACTTAGGCTATGTTTGGTTCATTAGACATTTCATGGGATTGGGATTAAAAACTCCCAATCCCATTAAATCCAACGTTTGGAGAGGTTGGGAAGGGATTCAAAACCCAATCCCAACCTTGTTTCATTCCCGTTCTCACGGGAATCATCATTCCCACTCTAACTTGTTGGTTTGGACCGGAATGGAATCGCTCTCACTTTTCTCGTTCTTTCTCTTCTCCTCCGTCTCTCTCTCTTTGTCAAACCCATCTCCATCAATCACTATTGAGCCTAACAGCAATCACTGTCGAATCCATCTCCATCACTGTCTCTTTCTCCTACCACCACCACAAATCACTCTAAACAACCACAACAATCAAACCAAAAAAACTCACAACCGTAATAATCAGCCACAATCATCTGGGTTCCCCAATCAACCACAACAATTAAACCAAAAAAACCCACAACCACAATAAACCTATCACACTAGTAGCAGACCCATCAACATCTATCATGACCGGTAAGAAAGAGAGAGGGGGAGAGATGCATGAGAGAGAATCGCAACGAACCTGAGTTAGCGATGAAGATGGAACAAATACAAAGATGGGTCTGCGATGAAGATGGCGATGTCGAGAATGAAGACAACGGTGGCAGGTGCTCGATTACAGAGAAGAGGAAAAGAGACTAAAGAGGAAGAGAGAGAGAGAGAGAGAGAGAGGGTGATGATCGAAGAAGATGAAATGAGGAGAGAGAGAGATTTTAATATTAATATAGCTTTAATCCAATCTCAAGTTCCACCAAACATGAGACAGTAATTTTTTAATTCAATCCCAAGTTACGCCGAACAAGGGATAATAATTTTTTAATCCAACCATTCCATTACAATTTTGCGTGCCGAACGTAGCCTTAGGGAATTTTGACTCATACAAGACATGATTTTTTCCATTAGTACATTCAATGTATTAAAAGGCGAGGCGTTGCCTCGTCGCCTTGGCCTCTAGATCGCCTTAAGGCGCCCTCCAAAGGCGAGGGAGCAAAAAACACCCCGCCTTTGGAGGCTAAGGCGGCCGCCTCAGTACGCCTCAACCTCGAGGTGGATTGAGGCGGTTCAGAGGCGATAATTTTTATTTTATTGTTTTATTTTTAAGGGTAAAAGTGATATTTCAATTGTTTTGTTTTGTTTGAAAAACCTAATGAGATGTATAAAAGCCATCTCATTCAGCTGACACCCCATTTTTCACCCTCTCTCTAATTTTTCTCTCATTTTCTCTTCAAATCCCTCAAATCCTCTCCATCACTCATGTCTCCAAATACTCTTCATCACTCAATTATCTAAAATCAGCATCTATAGTTCGTCTCTATCTCTCAAGTCTCTGAAATCAGCAGCTATAGTTCGTCTCCTCCATGTGCAGTTCGTTGAAGTCTGACTTCTGGCTCTCTCATGTAAGTTTTTCGATTGTTTCAGCTTTTAACTTGTTAGACAATGCGTTTTGGTTTTGGTTTTGGTTTTAGACTTTTAGCACACTACTTTGGTATTGTTTGTGGTTGTATATTAGTATATCTTGTTGGCAGTGTTTATTGGTTTCAATCTTGGTTTTTGTTTAAATATAATTAGTGTTTATACGTGATACTGTTGTAGATTTTGTGTGAGATGTTGAACCGGAAAGATCCGGCTTGGAAGTATGGGGTTGAGGTTGAATTTGGTGAACGGAAGACATACATGAGTCAACCAAGTGGTAGTAGATAACTAATCTATAAGAGAAAGAGAATTGGAGGTAAGTTATTTTCTAATTAAATGTAGTAAATTCTATTAAAGTTAATGATATAATCACTAAAATATTATTTTGTGTTATTTGTTGGACAAAGGGAAGAATATACACCAAGAGGCTGAAGAACTTGAGTTGGAGGAGGATGAGACTAGTGATGTGGAGGGTGACACAAGAATCACATATAATGATAAGGATGATGGAGATGAAACTCTACCTCCAAATTCAACCATGCCTCCATATTTTGATACAAATTTTAGGCCATTAGATTCAAATGATTCTTTGTTTAATACCATTACTGGTCATTAATCATTTGATATCTTGTATCTTAAGATTTTATATGCATGATTTTGTGTGTTAGGATGACATGGATGATCCCTACTTTTTGTGCTTGTTTTATTTTGTTTGATATTTGTGGTTCTAATATTGCTTTTCACTATATTTTAAAATGTTATGAATGATTTATATGTTAGTTTATATTTTATTTTTTTATTTTTTATAATTTTTTTATTTTTTATTTGGCGTCGAGGCTATAGCCTCAATCACCTTGAGGCTACTGCCTCAACTCGTCTCGCCGAGGCCCTACTGCCTCACGTCGCCTTTTGCCTAAAACATTGAGTACATTAGTAGTTTGAAATCGATGTTGATGCATATTTGTTGCTTTTGTTTGAAACTGTTGTTGATGTGTATTCCTTGTTTGTTTGTTTTTTAATGACAGTGTTGTTCTGAAATTGATGTATTTGCAGGACATTGATATTTCAGATATGTCTGTGCTTTGTAATGTTGATGAGCCAACTGTCCGCAGTCTGAATGGATGCAGGGTTGCTGATCAAATTCTTAAACATGTTCCAAATGTCGAGGTGAATATTTCATATTCTTTATTGTCTTATTCAATTAAGTAACCAAAATAGCTTTCAAAAAAAAAAAAAAAAACCAAAATAACTGTCCTTTAATCCACATAATGCTGTAGCACTTCCGCACGACACTCAGATGCTTGAAGTTTTGGGCTAAAAGGCGTGGCGTTTATTCAAATGTGAGAAAAGCAATTTCATCGGTCTTCTATTTTAATTGCCGTTTCGCCATCCATACAATGGTTTTCATTTCCTCCTTCTCGTTGTGTAGGTTACTGGATACCTTGGTGGTGTGAATTGGGCTCTTTTGGTTGCACGTGTTTGTCAGTTTTATCCCAATGCAATTCCTAGTATGCTGGTTTCACGATTTTTCAGAGTGTATACACAATGGCGTTGGCCCAATCCTGTCATGTTATGTCCCATAGAGGAGGATGAACTAGGGTTTTCGGTATGGGATCCTCGTAAAAACCCTCGGGACCGATCTCATCATATGCCAATAATAACTCCTGCTTATCCTTGTATGAATTCTAGCTACAATGTCTCTATAAGCACTCTCCGCGTGATGATGGAGCAGTTCCAGTATGGTAACCGGATCTGTGAGGTGAGATGTCAACTGGTGTTAAACATTTCACTGTAGCTGCGTACATTCTATGATACTATTTGCTTTGTGACTTGTGCCCGTGCAGGAGATAGAGCTTAACAAAGCCCAGTGGAGTGCTCTGTTTGACCCTTATCTTTTCTTTGAGGCATACAAGAACTATTTGCAGGTTGATATAATTGCAGCAGATGCTGATGATTTGCTAGCTTGGAAAGGCTGGGTGGAGTCTCGGTTTAGGCAACTCACCTTGAAGGTAAACGCTATCTCTTCTAAACATGTTGGGAAGTGGTATGATCAACTGATTTTTTGGCCAAGTTTTCTGATGTACTCATTATAATTGTTCTTTTAAAATGATTTAAGATAGTGTCACTTTCTATTTTTATTCCATGCATTGATGTGCAGATAGAGCGGGATACAGATGGGATGCTGCAGTGCCATCCTTATGCAAACGAATATGTAGACCCATCCAAGCAGTGCCCTAATTCTGCGTTTTTTATGGGTTTGCGGAAGAAAGAGGGAGGAAGTGGTCAAGAGCGTCAACAATTTGATATACGGGAAACAGTTGATGAGTTCAGAGAAGAGATAAACATGTACATGTTTTGGAAACCAGGAATGGATATTTTTGTTTCTCATGTACGCAGAAAGCAGCTTCCTACTTTTGTTTTCCCTGATGGGCATAAACGATCTCGTCCATCAAGGAACTTGAGTGAGCAGGCTGGAAAAGGTTGTGAAGACAACAAAATTTCACCATCTGGGTCTTCTGTAAAGCATCGTAAGAGAAAAAGAGAGCATGAAATGGTAGATATGAAGCCAGACGAAACAGAAAAGAGAGCCTCTGTTAGTCCACAAAGCCAACTGCCTGTTTCTCCTGAAAGTATTGCAAATTGGTCTGGTGGAACATCTCAGATTAGCTTTACTGCAGGGGTTTGTTATGTTTCTACTGAGGATGCAAATAACAATCCTGAGGCTAGGCCAATTAGTGAGCATTTGGCTAGCGACAAAGATAACAAAGAAGCTTACGCACCATTGGGTGAAATTGTTGATCATGAGTCAATCACCTTGAGGGAGCACACTCCTATGCATATGTGCAATTTGCCCATAGTTAATGGGACAGCATCAGCCAAATTGGTGGAACCTATTTCTAAGCCAGAGTTGTGTGCCCCCTGTGAAGTTCCTAATGTTGAAACTGCAGAAATATGTAAGATTGGACTGAATGATGATGGAACTAAGGATCCGGGTTCTGGCTACATGGAGGGTGTGGAGATTGTATCTTCCAGGAGACTGCTAAATAGGGAAGAGGGTACCACAAAGGTTGATCAAGACGTAGTGAAACCTTGTAATCAGCTGGCAGTAATTGGAACTGCTGAAAGGGATTTTGAGCCGAAATTGAGCACTCAGAGCCTCAATTGTGAGGTGAGTTCTCTGTTTGAGAATTCTGGGTTAAAGATTGTAGTGGATGGCATTTAAAGTACTTTGGAGTTCTGTAGATAGTAAGAGTCAGGGACCTTTGCAGGGTGGAGAGCATGCTACTAATTTGGATTCACTTATGGAAACCGGGTGTCTAAATCAAACTGGGCTATATCAGAATGGCTTGTCAGAGGGACTGGAGGTCTTAAATCTAACTTCCAATCTTATTGAATTGTTCTCTTGCATTATTTTTTTGCATTTTGTTTAAGTTGGGAAATATGCTGCTTTGACCTTTTTATTTTTTATTTTTTGGCCTTGTAGTTAGGTAACTGGGGTCATTGTGATAGCAAGGCTGGATTATGTAAAATTTTGATTTTGAGTACCAAAATTCATGTAGATGTGAACATCTTCTTACTTTTTTCTCCTCCCTAATCTTGATGATTTTGTCTTTTACAACCATAACAAGTTTCTTTTATTAAGTTCCTACTGTTTCATGATGCTAAGGATTTTACACGGGCAACCTCCTAACTGGTGCATATGTGGTGGCAGGTTCTGCACCACCACACGCGCTATGTTTCCTGTTACTGTGCTTAAGAACCTGACTGTGTTTTGTGTCTGAGGATAGATACACAACTCTTCCTCTTATTTCTTATCTCTGATATTTTATTGAGAAAATTAACCTGACTTCTTAATTCTCACCCCTGTTTATATTGTCTAGCCAAGTACTGCACTTGTGGCCATTGTGAGTTCTCAAGATGGAGCTAGGTCAGAATCTTTCCAGACTCCAGTAATAAGGCATGCGTTTTTGAAACCCACTGTATTTTTGTTACAAATTATGATCTCTTTATGCTGTCCGTTTGGTTTCTGTGGTTCTTTGTAGCAGGTTAAGTTTGCAGCCAACAGCATAAACGTTTGGGAGGTGAATCGTTCTGTTAAATCACTGCAATGGAGGGAGAGAGATAACCAGCACCTTGGTAAGTGCCTCGTATATAACAGGCTTTTCTTATGGTTCTACAGGTGTGTGCATGAGAGAGATCCGGTGTTGTCAAAAAATGTACATTAAAAAGAGTGCAAGTTTGCCAATTAGGAGCAGTCAACCTTGCGGAGTACTGTGGATGACCTGGTGATTTAGCTTACAGTTTAGGAGTTGATTGTGCTGTGCCGTTTGTTTTCTTAGCATCCTAGAAGACCTTGAAGTACGCCAGTGCTTTGAAGACTTCTTGTTCGGCATTTGAGTTGATTTGGTGCTCGTGGTAGTGGGAAGTTGTGGCTACTTTTATTTAATGAATTTGAGACTTGTATATAAAAGTTGAGCCAGTTGGATGTTATCTTCGGGTTTCGAGTGGTTTGAGTTTGTATCTTTTAGGTTTTACAACAGACCTCAACTCTTTGAAGTCATGTACCATTGCTGCCTTGTAATACAGTATCATTCTCTCCCCTGCCAACTACCTACCACTGTCTTCCCCAAACACACACACTCACACACACACTATAAAAGAAAATAAAAATGCATCAATCGTCGTGGACTGATATTTAGAGAACATTAACTACAAAAATTCAGAGAGTATCATAGAGAGTAGGTGGGTTTTTTTCGTGATTATTGCTCATCACGCACTGTACAGTGAAATATTATTCCGCTGCTCCCTAACCTTCCGACTGTGCCTGAAACCATAAAGATAAGCATTACTGCCTAGAAAAGGAGCGGCGTCTACCTCGCTTCCCAACTTCTTCCCTCCATTATTTTCATCAGGACAACAGCGTCGAAGAATCTGCAAAACCTCTTTCATGGAAGGCCTAGTAGATGGTGAAGTGCTAGTACATATGAGCCCTAGTTTATACACAGTGGTCATCTCGTCCGTGTAACATGGTTCTTTGATCTCTTCATCAAAAACATCAGGGATAGGCTTTTCGTATGCGTAGTGCTGCCATGCCCATTCTGCAAGGCTTGTATACTCATCTCCAAAGTTGGCTTCTCTTCCTGTCACCAATTCTAGAAGTACCACTCCGAAACTATAGATGTCAATCTTTTCATTCACTTTTGTTGTATAAGCATACTCTGCAATGCAAGAACGGAACTGGGTCAGCACCTATGTTAAAGCGCTAAAGTTTATGGATCATGCAACCTAAAACTTTTTGTGTTTACCTGGGGCGAAATAACCAAAAGAGCCTGCAACAGCTGACATTGTGTGAGGTTCTCCATGCTTAGCCAACATTTTGGCCAGTCCAAAATCTGCGATTTTCGCTTTGAATTCAGAGTCCAACAAGATGTTGCTAGACTTTACATCTCGATGAATGATCTGGGGAGAGCAGTCATGGTGCATATAGCATAGGCCTTGTGCCGCTCCAATTGCAATCTGAAGCCTTGTCGGCCAATCTAGGACGACATGATGGACCGAACTAGTCCCTGTTGCAGTTCTTCTCTTCCTTGCATGCAGCCATCTATCCAGGCTTTGCTTTTCCATGTACTCATACACAAGAAGCTTTGAGTTCTCACTTGAAATGCAGCACCACAACTTCACAATATTGGCATGACGAATTGTGCCCAATATTTCAACTTCTGCTATAAACTCTTTCTCTAGTTTGTGATCCAATTTCTTGTTATTCCAAATCCTCTTTACAGCAACAGATTCTCCTGATCTGTTAACTGCAATCCGGTACACTTGCCCTGAGCCTCCACTTCCAATCAGATTACTGTCTGTCAAACTCGACAAAATATGTGATTCTGTGAATTCCAACTTATGGAATGATGTAAGCTTCCACGTTTCGAGATTGTGTTTTAGCAGCCTTTTCCTCAGGTAGTCTGCAACCACAAACAAGGCCAACAAAACAGTAACAAGGACAACAACAATGGCAAGAGCTATAATCAAAGCAAGGTGTTTGGAAGAGAATTTGTTGGAGTTGGTGTGTTTGGTATAACATTGTGGAAGCTTTATAACAGGATTGCTGACACAGAGACGCGAATTGTTCAAGAAACTGTCTTCATACGCAAGGTTATTGAACTCGTCTGGAATAATCCCAGAAAGTTTATTGGAAGACAAGTTGAGAGCAGTAAGCCTCAACTGTCCAATTTCAGGTGGGATTTCGCCTGATAATTGGTTCCGGGAAAGATCTAAATAAAGCAGATCAGGCAACGATCCAATTGCTCTTGGAATCCCACCAGAAAGTTCATTCCTGGAGAGGTTCAAAGTAGTTAGTGACTTCCAGGAAATTATCTTCGATGGCAGTTCATGTGAGAATTGATTTCCATCAAGCAGTACAGTAGTGACATGCGAAAGGCTTGTCAACTCAACTGGAATTTCCCCTGACAACAAATTGTTGCTTGCTTGGAAAACAACCAAATTTTTCCACGAAGCAACTCCAACAGGAATTCCACCCGAAAACCTGTTGTCACTGATCTCCAATCTTGTCAAATTCCAAGCCATCTCACTCGGTAACTCACCGGAAAACGCGTTATTGCTTAACATCAAACTTGACAGATTGAAAGCCGTCCACATCCCCGAAGGAATCTCACCCGAAAACCTGTTGTTGTAAAGCTGAACCGTCCTCAAAGTACTACAATTTCCAAGCGATTTCGGGACCTCCCCACTAAGATTATTAGTAAAAGCAACAACTCCTTGCAAAACACCTCCAGCACACAAGTTTTCAGGCAGCTGGCCACTGAATTGATTCCCTCCCACCTCAAACGCTTCAAGCATCGAATGGAGGCCTAGTTCTGGTGGCAAGATACCACTCAAATTATTGTAAAACAAGCGAAAATCTGTCAGCTCCGGAATCAGACCAATACTTGGTGGCACCTCTCCTGACAACTGGTTGGAGAAAAGATTCAAGAGCCTCAAATTCTGTAACTTGCCAATATCTTCAGGTATCGAACCCGTCAAGTGATTCATAGAAAAATCAAGTTCAACCAATTTCAAAGTCTCAACACTTGTTGGAATCTCACCAGACAGCCCGTTGTGGAACAGATAGAGTTTTTTCAAATTCTCCAACTTGAAAACCCACCTGGGAATATCACCCTCCAAGTGGTTCCTTGACAAATCCAACACTTCAAGACTCGAAAGATTGCTCAAACTCGCGGGAATTTCGCCTACCAAGTTGGCTTCCGTCATCCACAAAGTCTTCAACTTCTTCAGGTTTCCAAATTCCTGAGGTATCTTTGCAGGCAAGAACTGGTCATTATAGGCCAGACCCAGTACTTGTAGATTCGACAAGTCACCGATTTCCACCGGAAACGTTCCGTTGAACTCGTTTTGATAGAGGTACAACGCATGCAACTCCGATAGTCGGCCAATAGCCGGCGGTATATCGCCGGAAAAGTTGTTGGCTCCAAGGTCTATGTACCGGAGACCTGATAATCGGTCAATATCGGCCGGTATCGGACCCACGAAATAGTTCAGAGACAAGTCGAGTACTTGGAGCTTGGTGCAGTTGTAGAGTTCTGTTGGGAACTGTCCTGGAATGTAATTCAAGGCAACGTTGAGCATGGTTAGATTCTTCAGGTCGCATATTGTTGCTGGGATTCTCTCGGTGATGTTTTTGTCTCCGAGCGATATTCCAGTGACCGAATTTCCGATACAGGAAATTTCCGGCCAATCACAAGGTGACGACGTGGAGTTCCAGGATTGGAGGGATGGTGGGTTGCCGAGTTGTTGTTTGAGTTTAAGGAGGATGGTCAGTTCGTCGGCTGTTGGGTTTTGAGAAATTACTTGGAAGGGTAGGGAGGATAGGAGGAGGATGAGGAGTGAGAGTGGCATTTGGGGAAATGGAAAGGGTAGTTTGGACATTTTTGGTAGTTCACCTTAGTTGCTCCTCCGGTTGGAGTGCTTTGCCGGGACCAACGGCGTTTTGAAAATTAGTTTGTTGGTGGACAGGCCATGTGTCTGGGGCTCTGGGTTTCCTTATATATAGGGAGGTTTCGGACTATAGAAATGACACTGGTGATCGTTATAATTGCGAAATTGTCACTATCAGAGTGGCAATTATTTGAGAATGCACCGGTCAAATTTGGTATTGTGTTGCTCATCTATCTGATGAACTAAAATCCGACATAATTGCACGTGGGTCCTTTCCTGCCATGCCCATAGATTGATCAGTGAAAGAGAGTGTAAAAATTCCAAAAATTTTACGAAACCCACCGAAAATTGTTGCTTCAAATTGGAAAATCAACATTGTAATTATTGAAGTGTTTACATTAGAAGTAAATGGAATGCAAGTGAAGTTGTGTTTGGATAGTTTAACTCTATTAAACAGTAGTTTTTAAATTAAGACAATATAGTTGATGGATTTGAATCATGTCTTTCACATTCTTAGTAAATGCTAAACTGTTTTTCTAATCATAGTATTTATGGAGGATAGTTACACACGAAACAAGGCAAACAATGATTTGGAGGTGACCGATGAGAAAGATGTTTTCTCACTCAACGGGGCATGAAAACACATGACATTGTTGATAAAGGCTTGAAGTGCAACGTGTCTCACTTGTGGAATTGGCTGCTTTAATCTAATAATATGGCGTGGTGCACATTTAAGCAGATAGACCCGCTTGGTTGCTCCTCTAGAAGGTAGTTTTCCCATTTGTTTGTCTATAGCTTTAATTAATTAGTATTGATTATTTATAATTTAAAAATTTGAGAGGTAATATCTTCAAATATGACTTGACATTAGAAAATGTTCCATTAAGTAGTTCAAATTGAATTAAAGATAGTATTTTGAAAAAAAAAAATGATATAAAATAAAAGATAAAACCTCTTAAGGATAATTTTGTTGCTTTCGACCAATTATGGACTTTTTCCTAAGTGCACTTTTTTTAGTTGGAGCAGGCGAGCAGCCAAGTAGCTTGCCTGGCTCAACACCGGGTTAAGCCAAGTTCCCATTTATTTTTAAATTATTATAATTTGAGGATAAAATTATAATTAAAACTATAGCAAATTCGAAAATTACCTATCGGAATAGTTTTATTCCAGTTTTATCCTTGAAATTGAGAACCTGAGATCTCAAGCAATAATTAATGTTAACGGTAACGGCCGCTTGATTTAAAGAAACAAAATTAAAATTTATTCAATAAAATGACATTTATTATTATTATTATTATTATTTTTTTCATTTTGAGTCTACGAAATATTAGAATTTAATCATTTTAATTAATTACCTGGCTGTACAAAACTGTAGTGTGTAGTGGGTGGCTCGGGGTAAGCTTTAAGCTGGATTCAAGTCAATGAAAAGCAAGTCAACACCCTTTTAGTCAAAGGAATCTAGAGACAAAGAAGTGAGACAAATGGGCCAGATTATCGATGTAAAAATTGGCAACATATGGGAAGCTTCGGTTTTCAGATGAGAATCCCATTTTATTTTTAATTTTATTTTGTACTCGAGTCATTGTGACATAGTGGTTGAATATTTGACCATGTGAATGTGATTCCAGCTATGCAGATCTTGGTCAAATTTTCCAAAAGATATAAAGTAATATTTGAAAACAATAATTAATTTGTTAGCTAGGCTGGTATCAGACCAATAGTATTCCCTCTTGAAGTAAACAACACCATCCTACTTTACTTTGATCTTAATTAATGGTAGTTTGCCTGACTAACTAACTATATATATATGCACACTCCAGTCAAAGATTACAAAGGAATTCTAAAGAGTTTGAGGGTTTGAGGGCATGTTCATTCGATAATTGGGATCTTGTCTTGCTTTTTGATCAAATTTAGGGGTGTTACCTCTTTTGAGGGCATCAGCAACTAACTTTGGTTCTCTTTTTATGATTAAGATTTTAAGGCAGGAGGTCATTTGGATTTTTGCAAAATGAATGGATTAAATTGCATGTTGTATAGAATTGCTATATTGGTGTAAAAAAGGGAGACAACTGACTGTTTGTGTATATGGGTCATGCTATAATAGATTGTAATCGGATGGGTGATTGATGTCTATTAAATTTAAATATAAGATGTAATAAAAATAAATAAAAAATTTTGATAATAAATTGATGTTGTGGTGAAAATAGATAATGAACTCTCTGTACATTAATAATATCTGTATATATTTATAATTTTAATTAGTATAATAGTAAGATCACAATTTAGATATAAATCTATTTCATCAACCAGTTTGAGCAAAATATTTGACTAGTTTATATTTTTAAGATGCCTACGAAACTAACAACCCAAAGGTTTGTGATATGTGAATATATATATATATATATATATGTCTAAATCTATATTTGCTTTGTAGATAATTATTGGCCTCGTTGGTTAAAGTATCAACGGTCTCATGTCAAGAGACATATTTTTATATTTGATAAATATAATCCCCCACCAATTGTATGGGCAGACCCTTTACCTTCGGGTGGGTTGATCACTCCCTTGTAAGAGTAACTCTTTAGACCGTACCATTACTTTCTGGTTGATCTCAATAATCTTTAAGGTCAGTTCTAATCCTAAAAGAAAAAAAATATCTATATTCATTTTAACATTTTTATACTGTTGACCCATGTTGGAACATTTTGACCCTCAACTAGGCTAGCTACTACCAGTGATGGTGGCTGAAATAACAAATGCACCATTTTTCTAGGTAGGAAGATTGAAAAAAAAATCTAGTAGATCTTTGACGAAGGATATTTTTCCATTGTTGGTGCGTTGGTGGTTGAAGCATGATTTACCACAATGTTGAAAGTTGACATCACCTTATTATTTCTATTAATGTTGAAGTTTATGATGGAAATTTAAATTTCATCTTATCAATTTATTTATAAATATAAGAATTTTTTTTAATTATATTTTATGAACGTTGATACACATATTGTTTGATTTTATTAATATTTTTACTCTTAATAAATTTTAATAGATTTGATATATATTTGTGTCAATTTGAGAGAAGAAAAATAGTGAGGATGTGGGGCCCAACATATTTTTTCACTTTGGTAGTAGTCTAATCGATACTTATTATAGATAGGAAAAGAATAAAAGCAAGTTGAAAACTAACAGCAGCCGCGGAATAATCTTTGGAGAAAGAAGCTTTGCTTTTTTAACCAAATCTGGATTTGTTTAAGTAGAGATATATATATATATATATATTAAAAAAATAGAAATATATTTTTAATTATGTACTCAATATGTATTGACTTTAATAAAATTTGGGCTTTTAACTGCTCAACTATCATGTTTAATATTAAATGGATGAGATTTGTTTTTAAAAAACTATCTAAAATAAATCTAATCCATTTACCATATAACCACTGAAGCTATAAAATAATGATCTTCTGGATGTTCATTGTGGTGCTCTAGAATAGATGAAGACATTTTTATATAAATAATAGTACATGACAGTTAAATTTTGATGTTGTGCACCGTATATGTACAAAATTTCTACCTCATCATCTACGATTGCTTGCTCACACTCTGCCGTTTTGTCAAGCTAGCTATTGACTTAAAGGAAATTTTACAATTTAATATATTTTATATAATATCCTTTAGATACATAAATTTCATAAAGTTTTATCATCAACAGTACAGTAACATTTTTAATCAGTATTTTTTAACTAACACTGTTCATTCATTAAACTTGTCTTAATAGCATATTATAGACATATTATATTTAGGATTTGACTATTTTATTAGTTCGATAATCTTACCCAATAACTACAACCATTGAATTGATTTTAATAGTCATTCTTATAACGAATCCAATAAATATAATTGATGAGTGAGGTCACCTAATCAATAATTTAGCCAAACGATTTTAATTGTTTTAATGATGGAAAACAATTTAATGATATCAAGTACTTGAAAATATCCTTATATAAACCTACTTCAAAAAAACATTTGATTTAAAAGAAATTATAATTCAATGTAACCGAAGTGGAGGGTGAAATACTAATCATGGGTTTTTGTGAAGCTATAGGTTGATCTAGGATAAGGGTTTATTTTTCCAGGTAGACGACTAGAGTATGCAAAATTTTGAAATTTCCAACTTGGAAATGGTAGGTGGCCTGATAATCCAACGTCATGCAGATTAATATGTCAAGTTCTAAAGAAAACACAATAAATGATGCAATTGTACTAACTTCGTTTTATAAGTAAAAGAATGAGGAAGCACATTTGCTCTTTAACTCAAGTGTATGTATATTTTTTTCCACTAATGGTGAAGGATTCAAATCCAATTGTCTGTATCATTAACTGTGGGGAAACATTCCTCTTATGTTGTGAAACTTTGACTTGTACAAAAAATGCAGGGAGACATTTCTTTTATATTGTGGTATAGTTGATATATGGGTCTTGCAGGTAATACTTGATCTTGAAAACAACGTTAGCAAATCCTAATCTAGTTTAGTGCAAGTCCTGAATATATATATATATATGCATATACAGAAGTGGATCTAGCTTAGGCCCGGGTGTGGTACTTCCCCACCTTAAACTTTTTGAAAAAAATTTAAGTTTTTAAATATTATATATATAATTTTATAAATAAATTTAATATTGTTTATTTTTCTTCATTCTCTTCTAACTTTAGTGACGTTTTGCTTTGCTTTTTCTTTTTTTTTTTTAATCATCTTTTCTACTTATTAATATTTTTGTAATACTTAATTTTAATTATAGTTGCAGCAGGCATAACCTTATTGGTATCCCAAACCTCTCAACAAAGTTGGGCTCCAAATTTGAATCCCCTCTTCCCAAATTAAAAAAATATATTTTTAATTAGTAATTTCTTTATTAATTACCATTATTCTATAGGAATTTTTTATTTATAATATTTTTAGCTTGATCTTAAATTGAATCTGTAGTATTAATATTGTGCAGTTATAATATAAAGTTGTTGTATCCAAATTCAAGAAATATGTTGTATTACTGGAAGTTAAGTTATTTTATACAGCACAACATTTAGAACTAAATCATCATTTTCTTGATTAACAAAATATAAAATATACGATTTCCTTAACTTTGTGTCTCATGTCTTAGTTTAGTAATTAATTTTCTACTTTGCATAAATATAAATAGTTTTGACTAGAAAATCAAATAGGATTATTTATGAATGAAAAAAAATTGATGTATACGGTATTTTTATTAGACATCAATTGTTTTTGCATAACATTAGTGTTTACTTCATGGATTGAGGAATGAGAATGAAGAATGAGATTGATTGATAATATTTACTTGCTTAAAATTCATTTCGTAATGGGAATGAAAGTGTGGGCCCCACATCAATTTGGGGTTGTGGAATGAGAATCCCATTCCCCCCAACCCACTTGGGAATCCCATTTTCATTCCCATTGTCAAAGTAAAATGTCATTTATACCATTTTTTTAAAAAATAAAGAAAAATCTATTTTATTTGATGTTAAAAAAAAAAAACTACATATTGTAATAAAAAATTGCATACTATTAATTTTTCATCACCAATTTCTTAATTATCATGATGGACTAATAAAATAATTGTAATTTTTTATTATTATATGTAGTTTTTTATTTAATATTAAAAAAAATTACATATTATAATAAAAAAATTGCACACCAAGTTAGTAAACTATTAATATAATATTAAGTTTTTTTTTTATTATTATAATATGTAATTTTTTATTTGATATTAAAAAAAAGAGCATATTATAATAAAAAAACTACACATTATTATAATTAATCCATAATTTTAATTAAGGGTATTTTTGTAATTTATATTTAATCCATTCCGATTTCAAAGTAAAGTAAACAGTTTAATGGAAATAATGTTGATTCCGATTCCGATTCCTGTAGTTGAAGTAAACAACTTATATGATTCCGATACTTCATTTCGATTCCAAATCATTTCGATTTTAGATCATTCCGATTCCTATTCCGATTCCTCCAAGTGAAGTAAACGCATCAAACTGGTGCTTTTTACAGGATTAAATTCATAAATAAAAAATGTATATGGTATCCAATTATAATTATGCTTAAATATTGTTTTTATTTGAAGTGTCCCCTCTTAAATCAATTTCTAGGTCCACCAGTCTGTACATATATATAAATGCATAAAAATGAAACAAATCTAGGAAACCACCAAATCCATATCAACTTTTTAAAAATGTTATTTTGATGAAATATAATTCATTCAATCTTAAATAATTTTGTAAAGATAGTCAATATTAAATCCTAGTGACTACATTACCATGGGACGTTTAGGTAGGTTTTGATTGAAAAACAAATGCTTCTTTTGAATAACCTCGTGTCTTTGAAAGTAAAGTAAATTTCAAACTACCAAACACTTAAAGAAAAATTGAAACATGGGTTGTTGTTCTCCTTTATATATAGCAGTCAATAAAGCAGCTGGAGACTGTCTTTCAGTCATTGTAGAAAGTGAACAAATTACATGAAAAATATGTGATCACCTAACAATATTGAAAAAATTAACAGTCTCTAGAATACATCAATTTTCAAGGTGTTTTTTTTTTTCATTTATTATTTCCTAATTGTAATCAATAAATCTATACTCATTAGACCAACATAAGGATGACAAAAATACTCCGATCCGACCCAAACTAGCGAGACTTAGATCAATTTGGAACAAGTTTAATTGAGGCATTAAAAATGTGTTTCGAATCAGGTTAAGTTCAAAAGTGTTTGGCCTGATTTCATATCGGGTTGGGTAAACACTTTTGACCTGATTCAACCTAATTAACCAATTTTATTATATTTTTTTATACATAAATATTACTTTTTATTAGCATTATTAGTTTTTTTTTTTTTTTTTTTTGAAAAGAGCATTATTATTATTGTTATTATAGTTTATTAAGTGTTGTGCATTATTATTTTACTGTGAAACTTTATTATGTATTAATTATTATTTGATGTATATAACGAAACTTTATTATGTGATAGTTATTAATTTGATGTTTGTACTCAGTGAATTTATAGTTTCTATAAGCTTTATATTGATATTATTTAGATAAGATGTTAAATTGAAGTAAAGATAGAGTTATTTTAAGTTTTAATGTTTATTTATTATTTGTATATTTATCTTTAATATAAAATTTATAATTTGTTAAAATTTAAAATCAAGTTAAAATGAGTCGGGTTTGGGGCAAATCACTCTACATGGGTTCAGATTTGGCACGGAAAAAGGTGACTCATTCAAATCAAGGGTCGGGTTTGGAGCACCCCATCAAAAAATAGGATCGGGTTTGGGTAGACCAATCCGACTTTGATCAAACCTATTACCACCCCTAGACTAGTATGATCATAGGTTCATTAAACAGTAAAATATAAATTAAATAACATGTCAATACATAATGATCATGTGATGAAGAAATGAATTCTTTTGATACGGTAGATGGAAGCTTTTATGAGATCTGTTTATATAGAAATTATTGATTGGCTAGAAAGTACATTTTTGGTAAGAAGATATGCACCTTTTCTTCCAATGTTTTCGAGTGTAAATTAATATAAATATCTGAACCACAGATATAAACTTTTATTTCAATAAATTTTGTCGAACGTTTCGACTAAGAAAATATGAAAAACGAAAATCGATCTTGATAATGTAGCATTAATAAAGGTCATAATATAGTAACTAGAGCAAAATCTTTTAAAATCTTTAGTAAGCTAAAAATTAACCCCTTGTAATATATGGAAAACTTTGGTAAATATATACACATATCTCGATCTATGATATAATATCTATTTTTACAATAATGTTATACTTTTCAAAAAACATTTGAAGCTTTTGATTCAAATAATATGATAAAATGATCAGTAACATCTACTTTAATTATAGGATGATACATTGATAATGTGATAGTTAAACATAAGTTTACCATATTATTTAGATAACAAATTTGGGTAAAATTTTATTTAGTATAACATTACTCATGTCTTTATCCTACTTGATATACGACATTTATTATGTGATTTCTACTGAAACAGATATTTTACTCAAACAAACATGTCCCTGACAGCTTAATTTGTAAATGAAACTAGCTAGATAGCATTCAAATCAATCAGACGGGTATTTGGATCCCATTTTAGACACGAAGGGCTTGTAAGAATGGAGAGCTTTGGTCATGCCTTGAATGAAGCTGATCGCCACGGCCATACCAACAAGCAAGAGCACCAGGCTCTGAAGCTGGAGGCTTCACCACCTAATTTTTCCTCATTTGATCTTGCTTTTGGAAATGTACATACCCCCAGAGGGAAATACACTGTTAAGGGACATACCCCCAAAGGGAAATACACTGTTAAGGGCCAGTAGGAGCTGGCTCCAAGAAGTGCAAGGACTTCACTGAAGAAAGGCAGTGCCATGGCAATAAGTGTTGCAATCACGACAAATATAGTCCTCCAAATTAGCCTGAAGAGTGAAGAAGTTGAGGTTAATTGTGGAGTTTGTTTTGCTGATGTTTAGTGGGTACTCCTCATTTATAAATCCAGATTCAAGCCACCATGTCATATTATTTATTCAGATTTCATAATCCAATCATCTTGCATAAAAAATCATGCTTACAACCTTAAACAAGTCATGAAAAATATAAATATATAAACAATCAATTGTGAAATTTTAAATATGTTTTAATACGATGCAATAAGTAGTTGTAATGATATATATTATATTTAAGAATTATATCAAAATTCTAATGAAAAGGTTGCAATATCTCATACAACAATATATATATATATATATTTGCACTTTAACACATATTTTAGAACAACTTAACTAATTTGTACAACGAAACGAAGCTAGCCAGAGTATATGTAGTTTTTAAGCACTCAAACGGCTATTTGGATCACTCTTTCAATGCAAATATACATATATATTTGCACTTTAACACACATTTTGGAACAACTTAATTAATTTATACAATGAAATGAGACTAGCCAGAATATATTATTTTTAAGCACTCAAACGGCTATTTGGATCACTCTTTCAACGTAAAGTGCTTGTCAGTATGGAGACTTTTGATCAGGCCTTGAATGGCGCTGATTGCCACCGCCAAAGCAACAAGAAAACACATAAAATTCATAAGCTGAAGCAGACACCACTTGATCGTTCCTCGTTTGATCTTTTCCCTTGAAATGTACATCTCCAAAGGGAAATACACTGTCAAGGGCCAGTAGCACAAGGCTCCAAGAAGTGCAAGAATTTCATTGAAGAAAGGTAGCGCCATGGAAATTAGTGTGGCAATCACCACAAAAACACTTCTCCATACTATCCTGAAGAAGTTGAGGCTAAATGTGAAGTCGGTTTTTCCGAGGCTTAACGGGTGCTCCTCCATTATAAAACTTGAGTTTGGCCACTTTGCACCAGCCCATGTCTCAACCAAGTCGAATACCGGTTGAGCTACTACCTATCCAGGGTTGATCATGCGATATATCAAAGATAACCACATCAAACATTTTGATTTCGAGGGTCTTTAAAAAATTTATAGTACTAGAGTGTAAAATGAATAATGAACCTGGTATGCTGCTATGAGGTGAACCACGATGAAGAAATTAGCCAAGTCAATCAGCCAAAATGGCTCGTAAAATCCGAAGCCAGTCAAGAGGTTGCCTGCTGCATGGTTCCCGAGAGCAGCATAGCCAAAACAACCACACATCATGTATAAAGTTGTGGCGGTACAGGTAGATATCACATTAGCCTTCCTCATAACTTGGTTTTCGGGTGGTGATGATCTCAACGTGTCCTAATTGTCCACACCAAAACAGATTCATTAGATGATATTACAATTTGAAAACAAATTCATTTGAGTCAGGCTTATATATATATACTTGGACTTCAATCAAAACTGGAGAATATGCACAAGCGAATGCCATGTCCCCCATTGCTCGAAACATCCTCCAAGTTTTCTCTGCCGCAGTTAAATCTAGCCCGATTTCTACTCCTGTTAGAGTGGTTTTTTCTCCTTTCTCTGTCCAACATGCAAGCCTTTTCAAGGACCAGAAAAATGATATAAAATTTTGGGAGCTTCAATTCAGATAATGGCAGAAGCTAATGTTACCTGATGCAACCTTTGCAAAAGATAGCCCCATTCCAATGCCTGCATAGGAAAATGACATGATTGCTGCAATGGTAGAGAGCCATGAAAGCTTATGGAAGTTTGGGATCTGAGACACAAATATTTCTGTAATTCCAATAGCAATCATGTATGGATAATTTGAGAACTTGCACGGAGCTCCATGACCTTCTTTGTGGAAACAATTTGACCTGCTTATGGCTCTAAAAACATAGATTTATAATTATTTCATTTGTACAAATTGATCCTGAAATAAATGTGTAAACTGTGCAAAGGTATGTACTAATGTACGTAGCTAGCTAGCTTACACCATGCTTATTGTTGCTGTGACCGTATAGTTTATTACCATCCCACAAAGTAGTATATATTGAGTCAATGCACAAGCCATGTATTGTGATCCACCTGATACCAACCACCCAACAAATGGAAAATCAGCATCTGACAAAATTATAACTCACTATAAGATTCCTCTAATGATGTCAATATTACTCTTAAATGGGTGTGAATTAGGAAAAAAAAACTTTTCATGCAATTATTTCATAACTAACGTAGTAAGACTGACCAATGAAAAAAGTAAGAGAGAAGGAGAAGACTAATAAAAAAGGTTAGAGAAAAAAAATAACATAATAAAAAAGGTTAGAAAAAAAAAAAATTAACACTGTTACGTTAGCTCGTCTTAATGCATAAGTTATAAAGTAGTTTCATGAAAGATTTTTTTATGAATTAGATGGGATGTTGTGAAGATATATACCCAAGAAGGTTTTGACTGTCTTCTTATAAGTGTGATTTCTCTCTCCAGAGAGAGGATCTCTGTAACAATCAGCCAAAAGACCAGATGTATATAAGGAAATGGCAGAGAAACTGAGGAGAGTGAATACACCAGGTATCCATCCCAACTGTGCCATACTCCAGGCCAATGACAGCACCCCTGACCCAACAATCGTTGTGATTATATGTGCACTTGCTGTCCACACAGTCCCTGCACAGATATCAGCAATTTCATCAACAAATGTCCAAAATTTTTTTGACAACGTTTAGGGTAAATATAATGAAATTAATCCGATTCCTTTGTTGTGGGCATCATCGAAGAACATCCTCTCAGGATTTGTTGGTTACAAATGGTTAATATAGTGACAAGATGTGGTTTTTTTCCCCTTCTTTTATCAGGTTGGATGAATGAGCCCTCTTTGTCATCAAAAGTAGACTGTGATAAGATGTTATCTCTTTTCGTCAAATAATAATCATTAATATTTTATTAGAATTCCTATTCACCCTACTTAATAGAAGTATATAAGAGTATATTTACTTTATGAATTGGGGAATGAGAATAGAGAATAAGATTGATTGATAATGTTTACTTGCTTAAAATTCATTCCGTAATGAGAATGAAAATGTGGGTCTCGCATCAATTTGGGGTTGTGGAATGAAAATGTGGGTCTTTTATATCATTCTTTAAAAAATAAAGAAAAACCAATTTTATTTGATATTAAAAAAAAAAACTGCATATTATAATAAAAAACTATACACCATTTGTTTTTTATTATCAATTTCTTAATTATTATAGTGGACTATTAAAATAATATGTAGTTTTTTTTAATGTAATGTACAACTTTTTATTTGATATAAAAAAAAAAACTGTATATTAGAATAAAAAACTATACACCATTTGTTTTTCATCATCAATTGCTTAATTATCATAATGAACTATTAAAATAATATGCATTTTTTTTTTTATTGTAATGTACAATTTTTTATTTGATATTAAAAAAAAATTGTATATTATAATAAAAAAAACTACACACTATTATAATTAATCCATTTAATTAAGGTTATTTTTGTAATTTATAATTAATCCATTCCGATTTCAAAGCAAAGTAAACATCTCAATGAGAATATTACTAATTCCGATTCCGATTCCTGCAGTTGAAATAAATAACTTATTCTGATTTCGATACTTCATTTCGATTCCAAGTCATTTCGATTCCAGATAATTCTGATTCTTATTCCGATTCTTCTAAGTGAAGTAAACGCACAATAAATGTTCAAAAATAATACAAAATTTTGATATTCAAAATACTTTTAGTTTTTAATTTAGAAATCCTATAGTTACAATACTTATCTATAAATGGTAGTGATTAATTGTTAATTATATTATTAATTTTTATTAAAAATATTAAAGTGGAAAACTATGGTCAACGCTACACCATTATATATTAGCTGTTGGTATTAATTGTAACAGGCAACACTAAGATGTCATTTATTTTTTTATCTAAAGACTGAACAATATTGTTGAAGACTAAAAACTGAATAATGACTGAAACCTAAAATCTAAATAATATTTTTGTTTTTTTTTTTCTTTTACTTCTGAATATATTATAAACTTATTTGTTTTTTAAAGTTTAAATTGTCTGAAAATTAGTAATTTGATATTTATACTCTTTTAACTATTTGTTGTTATGTAATTTTAATTAATTTAATACAAATATCTGTAAATAAGTAATTTAATAAATTCTAAAATATTTTTTTATGTACATATTAATAATATTTTATTCATAATTAAAATATGATTAAAAATATAGTAGTATTAACCATATTTATATATTTAAATATATTAATATATTTAAGAAAACAACTATAAAATAAATGTTTAAATTGTAAATTAAAACATATTAGTTTAATTCCAAGATAATTTGAGATGAAATGTATTTAGATTTTTTTTTTCAAATATATTTTTTATAAGTATAAAAGAATTTTTTTTTTTGAATAATATAAAATTATGATAAAACTGAAATTACATTATTTTAGGGAGGATAGATTTGAAATAAAAAATTTAAATGTCATTAAGTGATTTGTAATTAAGTAAAAAGTTAAAAATTCTTACTTAATTTTTTTAGTTGCTTTCGAAATATTTTAAATGTTTGATCACTTAAAAAAATAAATAAAAACAACTTAATAAATGTAATTAAGTGCTATTAAACTTTAAGTAGAAAAAAAACGAACAACCTCTAAAAGTAAGATTTCATTTGGACTTTTCTAAGGCTTCATTTGGTCTTTTTCTAAGTAGATATTTTAAGTGTAGATCTGTTATGAGTAAAACTTTTAAAGAAAATTGTTGATTGATTGGTTGTTAATTAAAAAAATTATTTTAAATAGTAAATAATTTGGTTGGATTAGTTTTAATAGTTCTTTTAAATTATAAATACTAAAAATAATATTTAAAAGATAGTAAAATATTAAAATCCATATATAATATTTTCACTTCTAAATTCACTAAATTATAATTTATTAATATTCCAAAATTGACATCTTATTGTTCATACATGTGCTTCAAAAAATATCTTTAAAAAAATTCAAAAAAACACAAAATATTTAGAAAATTTAGGTGTTATTTGGATTCATTTTTAAAAATGGTTTTTCATTTTCAAAAGCAAAAAATGGACGAAAAGTGTTTAGTTAGCCAATTTGTGACGTATTTTTGAGGTAAAAAACACATTTTTGAAAATGATAACGAAAAATTGAAAAATATATATATTTTATAATTTTCACCAATTTCAAAATATGTTTTAAAAAAAATTAAAATTTTCATTCTAAACAACTACTTTACTTATTTTAAAAAATAATATCAAATTCATTTATACAATTTTTTGTTTTTGAAAATAAGTTTTAAAAAATCCTACCAACCACACATTGTATTTTAAAACATGTTTAAAACATGATTTTCATTTTTAAAAATAAATTTCAAAACTATTATTTAAAAAACAATTCCAAGAAGAAAGATTTGTAAAAATTTTGTTGAAAGAAAACATAGAGAAAAATGAAGTGTTTACAATACAAAGTTTATTAGTGATTTAAGTTAGAAGGGTAAAATGAAATTAATAAAATACAACAGAACTATAATAGACATTTTAATATTTTTAAAAAACTCAAAAAGCTCTATTTGAAAAAACCCAAAATTTGAGTTTTTTCGATTTTTTTTTTTTTTGAAAGAGAGTTTTTCCTGTTATAATAGACATTTTAGATGTATTTCGGTTTTTAAATTGTTCAAAAACTTTGCTAAAATAATAACCAAACAACACAAAATAAATATAAAAGTGCTTTTAAAATTGGAAAAAAAAAAGGTCTTTTGATCAATAGACAAGTTATATCAAAGGTATCTTAAATATATATCGAAATAGAAAGTAATGAAATTACATTAAAATTTATTTTCATTTAGTTATTAATAACTTCTTTTGAAAACAACAAAATATTTCTTCACCGTTGCACTGAACGTTACATGTATCGATAAATAATTTCAATCGAAATTGTTGTGAAAAGTAAAAATATTTTTTTTTTTTGAAATAGAAAAGTAAAGATTGAATACATTCTCTTAAAGAAAATGTTCGTTTATGTTAAATTATAAACTAAAACAACGTTAACACCGGATCAGTAAATTGAAGCAAAAAAGAAAAAAAAAAAATTGAAGTCAAATGTTGACTCAAATAAGTTGAAAAAAAAAAAGTTGACTTGGTGTTTTGTTTTAATACTCATTTTTAATCCATGATTTACTACCTCAATAAAACATAAAAAATAGGACATGAAAGTGGCTAAAATAATTAATAAAAGAGATTTTGAATGTATGTTCATAAATTACAATATTGTTCTAGATGGTTGTAACCCATCATTTATAAAATCTCAAATTTTTACCATTTTACACTCATACAAGCTCAATCGAAAATGGAAAATCTGGTTTGGTGTTGATGATTTTGTTAATGGATCATGTCAAACGTTAAACATAGATGCAAAAGGTTGTCAGATAAAAATGTGTTGCATGCATGAGTGACAGACACACATATTTAATCAGACAAAGATCAGATATGATGATATACCGTACCTGTTCTTTTGGATCTTCCATCATCATCAACCTCTCCTTCCGCAACTTTCCCAGTACCCACCTCAGAATCACCTGATCCGGACTGCCCAATTTCTTGATTCATGCCCCTCATGGTAATTCTTTTTCTTTGTATTATTTCCTTTTTGGGGAAATATTCACAACTCTGCTCATACATTGAATTATTCATTAACTATATATACAAAATGGGAAGAGAGTGGGTGAACAGTGACAGAATTCCATGATAGAATTTTCACCCCACTAAAATTTGTTTGAAACTGAAATGACATTATTGCCCTTGATAAATATAAAGAGACTCTTACAATCAAAAGGATAAAAATATAAATAAAAGATTGAATACTTGTTTTACTGCTTTTTATTGAATACTTGTTTTATTGCTTGTGGTGAGAATGTGAACCATGTACAGTCTTGAAAATGAGTATGACTAGGAGTACGGTGATGAATACTAGGAGTGCGGGGATAAGATAAGATTTCTATCAACTTTATATGAAAAATTGAAAGAGGGTGGGTGAATAGTGAGAGAATTCCACACCACTAAAAAATCGGAAGCGAATGAGTGAACGATGATAGAATTTTACAACTAAAATTTGTTTGAAATTGAAATGACATTTTTACTATCTGTATATGAAAAAGAGTGTGGGTGAACAGTGAGAGAATTTAACACCACCAGAAAATGGGAGGGGGGGTGGGTGAACAGTGATAGAATTTCACACCACTAAAATTTGTTTGAATCTAAAATGACATTTTTGTCTTTGATAAATATAAAGAGACTCTGACGATAAAAAGGATAAAAATATAAATTAAATATTGAATACTTGTTTCATTGCTCGTGGCTGAGAATGTGAACCATACAGTGTCATTAAAAATGAATATGACTGGGAGTACAGGAGTATGGTGATAAGATAAGATTTCTATTATCTGTATATACAAAAATAGAAAAAAGGTGGGTAAACAGTGATAAAATTCCACACCACTTAAAAATGGGAAAAGGGTGGGTAAACAATAATAGAATTTCACACCATCAAAATTTGTTTGAAACTGAAATGATATTTTTATCCTTGATAGATATAGAGACTCTTACAGTAAAAAGGATAAAAATGTAAAAGGTTGAACTATATTTTAGTTCAAATTTTTAACTATATTTTAGAAAATAATTAAATGAATCCTAATATTTCAAAAAAATATTAAATTAATTCTCTCCATCAATTAAATGACGGTCAAATCTAATTGATAACCTGAAAAGATTCATTTTCCTTCGTCTATAATTAAATATTATAATAATATTTAATTATGAAAATAACGATCAATGGTTTTATATATAATTTTTATAAAATTATAAATTTACCTTTAAATCGAAAAATTAATATAATATATATTTGATTAAATTAAATATATATTTTTAATTAAATTAAAAAAACAACTATCTAATCCTTCATCATCGTCAATTCATCACCGTTCAACAAAAACCAACATTATCGACATTATCACCATCTTCAATTCATCACCATTCACCAACATTATCATCGGTTCATTATCATCATCCATTCTTCACCAGTTCATTAAAATTTCAACCATAACCATCCTCAATTCATCAGCTACATTATTATCAGTTAATCGTCATCATCAATTCATTACCAGTTCATCATCACCAACATTATCATCTCCAATTTCAAACACATCCAACCTCATCAACGACAAGATTATATCATATATCCAACAAAAATTCCAGATAAAATAACCACACCAAAAAAAAAAAATAACAATAATAAACTTGTTTGGTATTTAAAAAAAAAAGAAATTGTTTGGGGTCTCCGTTGTCTCCAGTAGGAAGAGGCCATCTGATCATGGCCTCTGATGGAGACTATCATCAAATGCCCTCCAATGGAATTGCTCGCGGTGGGCGACACCGTTTTGGTGGCAGAAATGGAGGGTGGAGATGAGTTATTGGAAGAAGCGGCTGGCGGCGGACTCGGTGAGGCGGCCAACAAGCGGGTCTCCACGCAACAAAGAAGAAGAAGTAACGGAGGAAGAGGAGTGGTCTAGAACGGCAAGACGCTCGCTGAGGCAGAAGCCGGTGAAAAGCTCATTTGGGTGGCGGTCACAGGAGGTGGAGGGACACTGGGGCTGCGGCGGAGGAGGTGGGTGCGCGTTTGTTTCGAACGAGGTCAGTTGGTCAGTGTGTTTTGAACGGGGTCCTCCACGAGCGACGGCTGCAACACGGTTGGACAGTGGTGGACGGTCGGTTGTGGGTGAACCGGGTATGGGTTGACAGTGGGTGAGCGTGTGAAAAAGTGATTTGACCGGCGGCTTTTAGTGTGGTCGGTCTGATGAGGGTTTTATGTGTGGTCAGCATACACGTGTCACAATTATAAAAATTTGCTTCTTTTTCATTTTTTTTCTCACTTCATCTGCACTTTCACGTGTCACAATTCTGCATTACGAATGAAATGATAATTTTATCCTCAAACATTATATTGTAAGTTAGATTTGAGAGTTAGTTAACGGATGAAATAGACTAAATTGACGTTTTCTTCATTTGATCATTTCTCCAAATATAATTAAAAATTTAACCCATTTTTAAAATTTAGATATTAAAATGATTTTTTTCCAAATGGGAACCATACAAAATCATTGAAAATGAATATGATCGGGAGTACAGTGATGAATATTGGGAGTGTGGTGATGTGATAAGATTTAAAAGGAGACTTGGCTCATTCTCAGCTACATTTTATCACGCACTCATATTCTCTCTCTAGGTTATAGAGGAGACTTGGCTTTTATCATTAAAATTTTCCCTATATTAAAATCCATTAGGGCTCAAAACTTTTTGGCTTATATCATCTGCAACTCTACAAAGAGCCAAAGACCGAGCAAGTGAGAGGGAGATTGATAGAGGAGATTTTTGATTTACTTTATCATCGTTGTCATCATCATCATCAGCTCGATCTATTCCTTCAAAGGTTCAAACGGATGAGACGACAAGGCCGAGCTTGTAGAAGGGGATGCTGTTGGTAATCGAGAAGAGGACAAGGAAGATGAATATGATAGTATTTCTATCTCTAGGCTTTCCTTTTATCCCGTCAATTTTGTAACTTTTTTTTGGGGGTTTTTTTATGGGTGCAAGTTATTGACTGTTTGGTTGTGAGGAAAATGGAAATGGGTTTGGTTTATTTAAGTAGGGGATTAGAAATTTTGGAGTTTTTTTAGATTATGTTTTTATATTTTTAGGGCTTTTAGAGTTGGGGTTGTGGATAATGCAGTTTTTTTTGTTTTTAATGTGAAAATTGATGTTTTGAGTATTATTATTAAGTAGATGATTAGGTTTTACTAATCATATGGGAATTTTTTTAATTTGGTTGTGTTTAAGTAATATGTCAAGTGATTATTTGGTCCAAAAGTAGTGGAATTTGCTATTTTGTTAGTGATAGTGCATTATGTTTCCTTGCTTTAATTGTGGTGGTTGTGCTCTATGGTTTGGATTTTTTATATTGTCATTTGGCTTGTGAGTTTGTTCACTTTGGAAGTTTTATCTTGGTTCATTGTTAATGTATGCATGCAATTTAATTTTTAATTTTCCAGAAGAAGGGTAGGATGAATATGAAAAGGATGTTATAACTTGGATAGTGGAATGAAGCATGTTTGCGTTGAGAGCATGTTTGTGTCATGATATAGAAGTTTGTTGCTCTTCTTAGGTGATGATTGAAAGACAAATTAGTACTTTTTGAGCTTGATTGTTTTGATTGTTAACTAAAGGGTATTGCATTCCTAGAGTTTATTGACTTTTCCTATTTGATGATTTGCTTTGAGTTCATTATGTTATGATTATGAAAATTGAAACCAAGGGTGTGCAACATGTCCCTGACTTGTAATTTGAATTTGTTTTCTCATATCTTAACCTGGTGCTTGATTGGCAGATATTTTGCTTGCATTGTGTATTTTACTACACCATACCTGTTTTGCTATCTTGCATCTCACGCTTCTGGTCATTTTATTAGAGTTCAATTTATTGTGAAAACACTTAACAAATCAAAATTATCTTCTTCACAATCTCAAAACCCTGTGTCTTTGTCAATATATAAGGTACGATATTTTCTTCGTAATTACTTTTAATTGCTTTTTTAAACTTGATTATTTAGGTAAATTATTCTGATTATCTACTCTGCAACAGTTGATTTTGTGGAGTTGATCTATTGATTTCTTCATCATGTTTAGAGTGTTTGTGTGTGTTTGTTTGCTGAGAAAATAGAGGATAAGAAAGTGACAATTGAAATTTAAAGCAACTAGAAAATCACAAATCGACATGCATAATTGCATATGGTTAAATTAGACAATATAGAATGGTATATGTGAAGGGAAAAATCGATTTTGAATTTAATGCAGAAATGTGAATTTTAAAATTTTTTTCTAAAAAAAAACGTGTCCGATTGATGCTAGTAATAATAATTCAATAATTAAATTAATAAGATTAAATCTTATTTTGCATGAAGATTGAATTAATCCTTTTTGATTCAAAGATTCTTCACCATCCGATCTTCTTTGTTGTGACTCTTCACAAAAAAAAAACTATATGTGGGTACAATCTCGAAGAATCAAATCACTAAATTTTTTCACAAAAGAAAATTATGTAGAAATCAAAAAATAATTTTCTTGATTTCTTTTGAGATAGGACAATATGATGTTTTTAATTAATGGAGATTTTTTTGTTCAAGTAGTCAAAAATTCTCTCACCTTAATTACCAACATAAAACACCCTTTTATACTAGTAAACTAGAGTTTTTCTCAAAAAAATTCAATTTCCTTTTTAAATTGAAAGGCTTAGTTCCTATCCAATATGGAATCAAATTCTTTATTGGCTTAGAACTCTTTATGTTTGATTTAATATAAAATCCAATTCCTATTAAATTGAAACTCCATTTATTTGATTTAATATAAAATCCAATTCCTATTGAATTAAAACTCTTTTAATCTAATATAGAATCTAATTTTAATTAAATTAAATTACTATTTTCATTAATTAATTAAATGATTTTTCATTAAATTAAATAATTCTAAATCATAAATAATTTAATGACATCATTTAGAATTCAACCCACAATCTCTACAGATAATTAAATAATTAATAATTAATTAAATAATTACATATATTTAAATAATCAAATTATTTAAATAATTCATGAACGTGTCCATAAAATTTATATGTACACTAATAGTTAGACAATCCAATTATATTCTTCTCTTTGTTTCTTTATATGGTTGTGAGCTAGTAAAAAGACCAAATGGATTTACAATTTAAGCTCCAATAATATCGGAATCATTAATTAAACTCTTTAATTAATAATTCACTATTATTAACCTTAGAGTTACACTACTAAAAACTTAAGGTTGTTGACAAGACCCGAACCAAACCTTCTCTAGGCTCTTGTCTGGAGGATTCCGTCGGGCACTCAAACGAACCTCTCATAACCCAACTCACTAGGTAGAAGAGATCCGCGGAACGAACCCCTTAATCTTAAAGCTCGTTTTTCTAAAAATAGTTGAGTTGGTGTAAATTGAATTTGCCTTTTTATTATGGGATCCTCTCTCAGGGCAGGGTACTACCTACCGACCTCAGTCGGTCCCACTCATTAGGTACTGTCTCCAGACCTTTGGGGTTTTACTTCGTCTCCCACACCCCTTCGAATCCATGACCTGAGCTCCTGAAGTCAAATGAATTCTTAGAGTAAGGTGTGTACCAATTGAGCTAGTATAGCTTAATTGGTACACACCTTACTCTAAGAATCCATTTGACTTCAGAGGCTCAGGTCATGGGTTTGAAGGGTGTGGGAGGTGAAGCAAAACTCCAGGGGCCCAAGGACAGTACTTAGTGAGTGGGGACGGTAGGTAGCGCCCTGCCTTGAGAGGGGGTCCCACAGTTGCACTCTCAAAATTATATATATTTTACACAATCTAAATTTTTATTGTCCATCAATTGAATCATTTCATATAGTTTAGTTCTCCACGAGTAGTTTATAATTAGAGTTAAGTTATTAAAGTCTGTTATACCTTTCTAATTATATCTTAATCCATTAAGTACAATTGATTCTCTAATGAATAATATATTCATAACAACTTATAAATTTATTTTTTCATTTATTCATAAACAGAAAGTCAAGTGTTTTTATTATTCAAGACCCAAATTAACACTTCAGGGAACTACTCATCTACTTCTTGCAAGAATGAGTGAATTTCAATATTGTGTAGAATATTCTTAGTCACTTATTAAATCACATCTCCAAAGTATGAAACTTGTTGACTGTAAATATATAACGGTCTCACTCATATAAATTAAAATATATGACTCAACAAATTGAAGTCCATAAAACACTCATGATTAAGATCAATTCATATATAATTATCTGGTCGATAAATATGAATTTATCTGTTTAATAGATATTAATAAAAAATTTATTTTTATCATGGTCTAGTCCTATATAATTTCTATTATATAAAATACCTCAATTTTCATGTAGTCACATGAATATATCCGTATAAAGTATTTAACTTTGTTTGTTTTTTATAAACTCTTTATATTACTAATTTCAAACTAAATCCTCTAGTATATAACACTTATATACTTAGTTTGAGACTATATAAGTAATCATAGATATTATATGATATTTGTATGAAACAAACATTTAGTAAATACACATAAATTGAATAAAATAAATATATTTTATTTATTATTTAATTTAAACGTTTATAAATTACAAGCTTTTAGGGTACACAACCCTAACAATATATTATATATAGTGTTGTGTGTAATATGGAGATAAAAAAATGATAGAAAAGTAAAATGATTGGAATTGTAATTTCTTCGCTTCATTAGATTTTGTTGTTCTGTTTGTGGATTACAATATGAGAATTGAACAATTTTTTATTGTGTTTGAATAATTGGAAATGGTAGGTTCAGTTATGGCGATGTGGATGGTTTGATAATGGGGCTTTTTTTTTTTTTTTTTAATGGTAATTGGTGGTTGAGTTTGTCGAATTTGCGCCTTTTTGGTTGGAAAGAATATAAACTTAACTGAAATTAATACTAGGGTGAAATTGTTTGGTTGCCAGGTATGTTTATATTGATGAATTGGAGAGGTAGTGTCTTTGACAAACGGTGTATCATTTTTTTTTTTTTTATCATTGGAAAAATGTGAATTTTACTTTGGAAGTAAATATAAATTGTTTTGATTAGTTCACTTAAGACTAAGCCTGGATCCCATATTTAGTTGGTAAGGGGTTTGATAGGTTGATAAGTATAAGTGATATTTGAAACCTTGATCCTCTTTTTTCCATTCTAACTCATGTCGTTCATTCCCAACTGTATCTTATTTCTCTATCCTGTGTCACTTTTCTTTAGCAATTTTATTTAGGTTGTGTTGAAAAGAGATACATGTGTTTTTAGTATTAATATTGGTGTTATACAGTCGGTTTTGAAGCAGTCCACTACAATGGCATTGTCTGCTATTGATTGTTAGACGTTGAAATAGATTGTTTGTAGTGAGATTTTATTTATTAACGACAACAACTATCTACAAGTTATACATGCATTCTGATCTGAATATCAGAAAAACTCATAAATTAATATAAATAACTACACCAACGAAAAGGTTTTTACACAATTGACGTAAGAATAATCATCAAACAAAATTAACTTTTGAAAAAAATCTAAGGAAACACTTTATAAGAACCAAGAACACCTACATGAAAAAAGCAAAGATGTAAAAGGGAAAAAAGGATAAAAAAATATTCCAATTTTAGGGTCAAGCCCAAGCGGACTCAGCTTTTTCTCCTAGTGGCCTGTATGTATTTTACACTTTGAGCTTCTTTGTTTTGATTGTTTGATAGGGGTGGACGTTTTCGGGTTCGAGTTGGATTGAAAATCTCTCAACCCAACTCAATTCAACTCAATAGATTTTTCAATCCAATCCAACCCAATAATTAAGTTGGGATTGATCGGGTTAGATTTAATCCATCATAAAAACATAAAATGTTTAGTTGATAACTCTTATAGTATTAATAATTTGATTATAAATAAAACAAGTACAAATTAAGATTTAATGATTGAAAATAAAAAATTCAATCCATTATAAAGACTTTCCTTGACCGTCATCCTTAATAAGTGTTCCTCTAGAGAGAGAAAAATATCTTGGATTTAAAATTAAGAATAGACAGTTGTCGAGTTGGGTTAGGTTAAAAATTTTTCAACTCAACTTAACCTAATCCAACCCATTCCAATTCTTTTAAGATCTAACCCAACCCAACCAGATGAAAAATAGTTGGATTGGGTTTGTCGGGTTGTTAGAGTTGCTCACTCTTACTATTCGATAAGTGGAGGTTTTTCCCATAGAGATCTAATGTTTTATGAATATTATGAATAATATCTACTAGTGGCCTTGTTTATGCGAATACTAAAGTGAAAAGCGATACGTTAAAGACTTCTGGATTAATAGAGATTAAAGAGAGAGATCTTAAATTCATGGACAATATTATAGATGTTAATTATATATATAGCTGTACATTTTTTTCCCCGTATGATATGACGTAAATAAAGTTTTTCTTTATCATACTTATTTATTTAGTTACTTTTTTCTACATACCAAATATTTAATGTAATTCTTATGATCACTTGAAATTTTATTATTTTATAGAACGAAAATGTATTGAATCTTCATTTTTGTATTCTAATTAAAGTAAATATATTATAGTTACAGTTAATCATAAAATTATAATTTATGATATCACATATGATAATAATTTAAGTAAAAAAAATATTTTTAAATTCAGTAATTAAATTTAAATGTACATTCAATATAAATTATGTATAATAATATTTAAATAATAAATTATTTTAACTTTAAAATTTATTTGGTATGAAAAACGAATGTAAAGCACGTGTAGCCAAAATTAGTTGATTTATATTACGTAGAATTGGCAAATTAACTAAAAGTATTTAATTATTTAAATTATAACTTATCCATTTAACACGTTAAATCAATGTCAGTGTTTAGTGGCCACAATCTGCCCTTTCACTTTTGCAACTTTTTCGGAGTTTCAGACTCTAGAAAAAATAAACCAAAATAATAAAACTAATTTCCAAAAGTAAGGCTAATAGCTTCACTATTTGTTGTCCATGTCTGTTCCTGGGCTTACGAATGGACACAGTCACACAAACGATGAACATGGGGCTTGACATCTACAATGTTAATTGTTAAATAGTTTTGTGTTTTATAAGTAATCTATCGGTAGAGATGTGTAAATTAGGTGAAATTACACACCCCTGTATTTGAAATTTTAATGGCATCTAAAATTACAAAATTTTCATTGTATCCTTGACAAGATTAAGAGATGACAAAAGCTTCTATTTTTATTTTCCTACTCCCTTTCTTTTAATTTTTTTTTTAATACCAATTCTTATAATAAATATGTTTGAAAATTGAGAAATCAAGATTCTTTCTTCACTTCTCAATCTCTCTTTCTTCTCTCTTTCTTTGTCTCACTCATCAATCTTATTAGGGTCAGCATCTACAATCTAATCCAATCTAATCACACTATTTTTGATAGGGTTGGGTTGAGTTAAATCTTAAAAAAAAACTGGCTTGGGTTGAGTTGAATATAAAATTATGTTAATGGATATTATGAACAACCCCTTGAAAAACAAAATAATGGAGTAAGCAGAAGAAGAAGAAGATGGGTCGGGTTAAATCATTTTAAGGGATACAGGAGAAGAAGAAGAGAGAGTGGAGAGAGACGAAAGATTTTGTGTGTATTACGTTTAGGTGTTTTTTAAAAAAATTTGAAGAAGAAGAAGAGAAGAGAGAATGGAGAGAGACGAAAGATTTTGTGTGAATCATGTTTAGGTGCTTTTTAAAAAAAATTTGTGTTATTAATTTTTTTTTGAAACTTTTTTATTTTTTATTTAATATTTTAATTAATTAATAATTTAAAGGATATTTTAGTCATTTCATAGGTTTGAAGGGTATAAGAGGAATTTTATAGAATCATGTAAGGGTATTTTGGCCATTTTACGATTTTGGGTTGAAAATGTTAATATTTTGGATAGAAAGTTAATGGTAGAGGACGGTGCACCTAATAAAAAAAAAGGTGTAATTTTTTATTATTTTACTTTTCAGATTTTTTTTTTTTTTTTAATGTCCTGTCAAATCAACCCAACCCAACCCAACCTGACAAATACTATCTCTAATTTTAAATTTAAGATTTTCTTTTTCTTCTAAAAAAATATTTTTTAGGGATGAGAATCAAGGACAACTACATGTATGCTTGTATTTTTTTTTTTTTGTGTTTTTGTGGTACATTAATTGACCTTTTGTTTGTAATTATTTTATGAATTATTTTATTTGTACTCATTTTATGAATTGCAATAATCGGTATTTGTAATGTTTGAATTTATATATGATAATATAATATTAAAAATGTTATTTGTAATAATTAGAAATTTTTTATATTTCAATTAACATCTAACCCTAATCAACCCAATCAAACTATTATTGGATTCGGTTGAGTTAAGCTAAAAATTATATTGAATTGGGTTTGTTTGAAAAATTTTTCAACATATTGAATTGGAAGTTTTTTTACTCAATCCGAACGAACCTGACAAACGTCCACCGCTAAATGCAATGGTTTATTGCCTTCTCTCTCACATGCCCTTTTATTTTTCCTCGCTTTTTGTTTCTTCATTTTAAAACTTCAAAATTGGATAGTTATTATTATTATTTTTTAATTTGCGTAGAAGGTTACTTTTATGCAAAAGTCATAATAAATACAATTAAAACTCAAAATAATAATTCGGTGGTAATAACAAAACTCATCCAAATAAGAGTGTTATCTAAAATACTTCCCAAAAAAAAAAAAAGAAAAAAGAAAGAGCGTCGCTTAAAAAAAAAAAAAAAAACTACATCATATCGGTTGTATATCCACTCAATAAAAATTTAATATTAATAATTAATTCATACATTTTATTCGAAAATTACCATTATGTGTTGAATTTTAATTCACATTTTTATTTAGTTGTATACTGTATTTAAGTCAATCGATATTACGAAACACACGTCAAGTGCACTCTACAAGTCTACAACTAAATTAAATCCTGTACGTGCACAGTATGTCGAAATTTCTAGCTCGCATCTATGATTTCTTACCAACTTTGCCAAGCTATTGCCTTAAAAGAGAAATCCCGATATACATTTATATATATATTTTGAAGAAAGAAATCCATATATTAAGAGGCTAATAATCTTTCGATAAATAAAGTTTATACATGGTGACCGTTCAAAAGTATAACATTTTTTTACTGTTGATCAGAGGTGTCGTTGGTCAAGCCACTGACCCTTATCCCTTGAAGGCATTAGTTCTACTCCTAATAAAAACAGTCTCTCACCATATAAAAATATATGAGTTATTCCTCCACCTTATATGAGCTATCATCTCCATCTATGTATGGGTTGCTCTCTCTTTTATGGAAGTTGCTTCGCAAGTAGTGTCACAAAGTCAAACTTCGCTTGATTTCAGATAATCCTTGAACTTGTCCCAATCATTTAGAAAAAAAAAAGAAGTATAATGTTTTCTTATGTTTCAAAAGAAAGTATAACATTTTAAATTAGTTGAAATTTTTTTCGTAATTCTTTCATATATTTAAGCAAAACTCGTTTTTATAAATAAGAGAAATTTAAATCATTTAAATAAGATGATAAATTGTTCAAATTATTAATTCAAATTCACATTATGAGACCTATCTATAATAAAATTCTATTAATATTAAAAATAATTTTTATTTTCATACTATAATAATACTTCAAAAACATTTGAAATTAAAATATTACTAATTCAATTAGTAATTTTTTTTTTTTTTTTGCAAATAGACCACTATACAAAATTTAATTAGTTTTCCAACTTGTAACTGGAAGGTCGTGACCTGCAAATCAAACATACATAAAAAAGAATAGTGATAACACAAAATTTAGATAATGCAAACGTACTAACTATTTTTAGAAGACTTGTTTTTTGCAATGCCACCAATTCCACAATGTTTTTTGCTTAAAATTAAAAATTAAAAAAAAAAAGACTCGTTAAAAGAATTTTTTTTTTTTATTAGAATGATATTTATATATGTCTCACTAGCAAATGTATAAAAACCGTAAAATAAAGTAAATCATTTATATATCTACACACTTAATATGGCACAACTTTTTATACCTTGAGGTCTTATTTGTTGGCAAGGATAGGACTATTTGTCCAAACCCATGTTTGGTCCAATCAAACACTCTTCACTTAATTATCTCAAGTTATCCTAATAGTGATTTTAACATATTCTAATGGGTTAATTGAAATTCAACAAGGTGGGTTAATTTTCTCCCACCTTCCCTTTCTGCTCTCTCCCCTCCAACTCCATTGTCGTCGCCATCGCTGCTTGCTTCTACCAATTGTTCTCTTTTCTTCTCTGATTGAATCGCCGTTCTTCCTATTCTTCTTCAATCGTCGCTTTCTTTTCCATTGTTCTCTTTCGTCTCCCTTCTTCCAGCGTCGATAATTCTCCAAGCAAGAACTTGCCAACGAGGTTGAGATTCGATTGATTCTCAGCTAAGTTCTGTGTCGTCTTCATTGTTGTTCCAGGGCATCAATGCCCCTGCTCCACCATCCGTCCCGTTGCTGGAAATGACATGAGTTTTGGATGGGTTTAGGGTGGGGGGTGATAGAGAGAGAGGAGGGTGGTGGTGTGCAACTAGAAACGGTAGAGGAAATGAAAACGTATTTTCAAATATCTAAAATTTTTCATTTAAGTCATTGACAAATTTCATTTAAATCTTATCTGATCCTAGTGTTATCAACATGAGATAATAATTAAATTAATTTAATTAAATTCAATCTCATATAAATAATCCAATTATATTCTACGTAACAAATGAGGCCTGAAAGTAAATAAGACATTTATTAATACTTTTTTGTTAATATAATTTATACAATCTTAAGTAACTTTGATAAGCTATTAATTATTGCGTAATTGATTGTCGGGGTGTTCTTCTCTGAAAAATGTGGGATGATTATTTAATGATCATCGTTGCGAACAAATTTCAAGGAAATTGTGTGACCATTACCTGACATCAAGTAAAAAGAAAATAACAAACTCTCTCGATATATCATTTTCCACTTGATGGTGTATCGTCTACAAAAAAACTCTCTAGATACATCATTTTTCACGTGTATCCTCTACAAAAAAAAACCTCTCTAGATACGTCATTTTCAAGTTATGTGACTTAAGTTTCCATTTGCTTTTATAGGCACTCAAACCAAGACTCCAACTAAGGCCATCTGGCATAGCACCAAAATGGTGTTAAACACCATTTTGGTGCTACAAACAGCTGGAGTGTTGGACACCATTCCAACAGCTGGCCCCAAAAAAAATTGGTGTTGCTGCTACAACTGGACACCAAATTTGGTGTCCAGTCGTAGCTAACACCAATTTTGTAAATGGTAGGCCACTTACTTTTTTATTTTTTTAAAATTTCAATACTATTCCCGATCTAATAACTACAACAAATCTAATTCTTTTTATATCATTTAATATATTTATATAATTTGATTAATAATTATAAATAAAATTTAAATTATTATAAAAAATATATACCGTTGAAAATATTTCATTAAGATCTTTAAAATAAGTATAATATTGAATATATTTTTAAGTTTTTAATATATATTATAAGTAATATATTAAGATAATGTCATTTTAAATTATTTTTTTGTATATAAAAATTTATTATTTTAATAATTACTTGATAGAATTGATAATATTTTTAATGCAAAAACTTAATAATGTAATAAAAAACAATAACATTGACATTACCATTACCTAAAATTAAAAATACATGATAAAAAAAAATATAAATAACAACAACAATAACATAACTTAAAAATAAAATACATGACATATATACTTCTAAATAACAATTTAGAAATTTGGAAAGTCATCTCCACTTCTTCCAATACCATCAAAATACTTGTCAAATACATTGGATGATTCGCTTCCTCCTTCAAATTGTTAGTCATGGGTCCTTTTTTCATAAATCATTTTTTGTTCATTTTGAATAATATCATGTAGAATTAGATCTTTTATAGAATCCACATTTTTTAGTAAAATTTTATTCTCTTCGCGTCGTTCTCGCAACTCTAATTTTTTTGCCTCATTTTTAGCTCGTAACAGTTGGAGTTCATAACTCTTTTGGAGTAGAGACTGAATTTCAGTAAACTTACCCATCATTTGCTCACTATCTTTTTTTATGGATTTAAAATATTGTAGCATCTCTTCACTTTGTTTCTTTTTCATTTTTTCTTTGTTTCTCCCAATAGACCACTCAGTTGAATAATTATTGTCATTAAAATCATCAACTTGTTTTTCAATTTCGAAGCCTGCATTTAAATCAATACAAAATGATGAAGCTTCTGCAAACTTTGACGTGGTAGAATCTGTTTGTGATGGTTCGTTGTCGTCATATCTCTTTCGACGGCCTGAAGTTTGCATGCTATTAATGTCAGAATATTTCTCTATATTTTTAAGGAGGGGTTACACATGATCAAATTTGAATCCTTTATTATAATTTGGATCTTGTGCTAGTAAAGCTTTGGCTTGATTTAACTGCACAATACAACCAAAAATTAAAGCTATAAAAAATAGAATGAAATTAAGAATAAAATAAATTTCATAAAATCCGCATAACTCAAATTTAGAAAATACTTACAATATCTTATTCAGAAGCGTCACTTGGATTCAAATTTTCAATTTGTCGAACGCATCCTCTTAACTTGCTAATTGCTGCATTGATTACTTACATTTTAGCTGTCAAAAATCTTCTAGGTCGAACTTGAGTGATATGCATTGGTAACGTCATATGATATTCAGTCTCTATGCGAGACCAAAATTGAAGACTAGATTGGTTGATACTTATAATTGGATTTTAAGAAACATCAAGATATACATGACAGAGAAGTTGGTCCTCTTCATTCGAATATGAAGCACTTCGTAGAGTATTTTTAGACTTATCGCCTAAATTCTTGCTTGATGACATTTTTGTAGAGATATATGTTCAGTGGTTGGAACTAAAAGAGAAAGATGTTTTAATTTTTAGAAAGAGCCATTATTTATAGATCTATTGTGGAAGAGATAAGAATATCGTTTAACGGTTATGATCAAACCACTTTTCATCAAACGGTGGAGATTATATATTGTTAGATTTTTGTGTCATACTTAGGACAAAGTATGGAAGATATAAGAATATCGTTCAACAGTTAGGATCAAACCACTTTTCATCCAACGGTAGAGATCATATATTGTTAGATTTTTGTATCATACCTAGGATAAAGTGTGGAAGAGATAAGAATACCGTTTAACGATTAGGATCAAACCACTTTTCATCCAACGGTGGAGATCATATATTGTTAGATTTTTGTGTCATACCTAAGATAGAGTATGGAAGAGATAAGAATACCGTTTAACGGTTAGGATCAAATCTCTTTTCATCCAACGATGGAGATCATATATTGTTAGATTTTTGTGTCATACCTAGAACAGAGTGTGGGAGAGATAAAAATGAGGTAGATAAACAATTAGGTGGATAAACAATTAGTTGGATAAAAATGAATTAAAAAATATTAAGTGATTAAAAAATTAGGTGAAAATATAATGAAAATAATATTTTGTAAGAAATTAAAAAAAAAAACTATATAAGTATTTATTAATTTTGTAATATATTGTGAATAATTATTTGAGAATAAAATTCTATACTAAATAAATTAATTAATATTGATTAAGGAATTATGTATGGAATATTCTGTGAAAATACATTTTACACCAATTTGGTGTCATGTACATTGGAATATAAAAAAATTTGGTATCAAAAAATTTGGTGTTAACATCAAAATGGTATTAAATTTGGTGTTGCACATTGGAGTTGGTCTAACAAAATCGATAGTCACTGACAAACCTAAAAGACCTAAAAATCACAGATAGTGGTTTCTATACAAAGAAACAATTTCTCTTGATATAAGACATTTAAGCTTTTTCTTTCCAAAAAAAAAAAAAGACATCTAAGCTTTTAGTTGTATATGTAATTTTTTTTTTTTAAAAAGTAAAAAATATATAAACGTTATCTGTCTTAATCATATATTCATGTATAATTTGGAATTTAAATATAAACAATTCATATTATTTTTTCACAACTTATATTATTATTATTTTTAATACATCAATATATAACATAAAAATTTTTTATGCTTTAAAAGAATAATAAATATGAACTTTTAGTACTTTATCGGTCTTATAAACTTTCACTACTTATAATTATAATATTTTACAATATAGCAAATTGACTTTATTCAGTAAATTACAACTTTTGTAAGTTCAAATTATAGTTACCACTAATTCTCAAAAAAAAAAAAAAAAAAAAAAAATTATAGTTACCACTAGATGAAAGCTTAAGTGGATAAATAGTGTTCAAGATTGAAGTTAATGAGATTTATGATGTATTAACATATATCCTTTATATGCAATGTAACATGATTGGACGATAAACACACGGCACTGTTAGATGTCTTTTGTGCAATGAACAAGAATTTTAGCAGAAGGAAAGAGAGAATTCTTGGTCGAGACTTTCACACTCTATATTATGATAGTTACTACTAAATATAAAAGTTTAAACTAATAGATCTAATTATAATGTTTAAAATTAAGGTTGATGAAATTCATGATATATTAAAACAAATTATTTAAACCCAGATACTAATTTACTGTAATATGTATGCTCAAGAGAATCAATTGTGCACTTACGGAGCCTTGTCAAAACTCAAAACTAAGAAGTCATGAAAAATTAACTTTGGAATAAACTGGCAACACTTGATTATTAATTGTTTACAAGCACAACATAGTATATATAATTTGCACTTTTAACAGGCTACATTTCCGTAACATCTTTGTGCTGTTTTCAATTTCAAGTTACTCAGACAGGTAGCTCTAGCTGTTACCGTTGTTCCCTAAGCTTGAAGGGCTTGTAAGTATGGAGAGCTTCGTTGACGCCTTGAATGGAGCTACAAGCAGCAAGAAAGCTCACCAAGTTGAGATCCTGGAGCCCACACCACTTGATTGATCCTCTTGAGATATTTTTTCTGGATATGTACATCTCCAAAGGAAAATACACTATCGAGAGCCAGTAAGCTATGGCTCCAAGTAATGCAATAATATTGTTTTTTTTTTTGTTTTTTTCAATGAAAAGCAAACCTCACCCATAGTCTTGACCGACATAACATGGCAAAAGAAAATAAAAGAAGAAAAGAAAAGAAGGATAAGGACCAGCAAAGCAAAGCATTGAAATTGGAATAAGACAAAAGATTGGTGGCAAAGAAAGAGAACAGTGAGGCGGTTGTAAACTCATATAAAAAGCTAAGGCCAAAGCAAACAAAAAGCCAAAAAAGAGAGACATTCAACCGGACAAGGAGAAGTGGAGAAGAAAAAGAAGAAGAGAGAGTAAAGAAAGATATGGATATTTTAAATGAGTGAACGGAATATTTGGACGTTATTTATTAAGATAAGTGATTTTTATTTCAGTGGGATTTGGATTCTAAAAAATTATTTAATTTTTTCTATAAGTTTTAACTTCATGAGTTTTATGCGATTTTAGAGTCAATCTAGGATATTGAGAAATAAGATGAAAATTCGTTTTAAATTCAAATATAAATAAAGGAGTTATGTGAGTAGATAGTTTTATTTTAATTAAATTGATTGAGTTATATTTATTTATATTTCAGATTTTATTATTTATTTCAAATAAAAAAGTTATTAAGTTAATTGATTTGATAGATTATAAATTATGTTTTAAGATTGAAATAAAAGTTTATTACAAATTCATATATATATATGTATACTTATCAGAATTCCAGTAAGAATTTCATGTTTTTAGTTTAAGTTATTATTAGAAAAATTTCAGAATGTTTTAAATAATATGATTTTGTGCTTTGAGAAAGAATGTTGACTATGTTTTGAGAAAAATATTTGTTCGAAATTATATGGATATTTAGAAAAGATTTGAAAAAAAAATAAAAATAAAAATGTTTTAAGAACATTAAGGCTATACTCTTCCCTCTAACGGTCAGATAGACTACACATGTGTGAGTCTTAAATTCACCCAACACGTGTATGACAGATGTCGGAAGAGTCATTGAGTCATCCAACATGTGTATGACAGATATTATTCTTTGCTTTGTGTGTGTGTTGAGTATCTCTACCGCGTATAATAGATTTCCCTGAGTACTAGTTGGTGTAGATTTTCATATTATAGTTGTTGCATTTTAAATTTGATCAATACAGAAAGAGATTTATAGAACACAAGATTTACAGAAAGAGATTCCAGAAAAGGTTTACAAATTATAGATTTTCATATTTTATATTATTAAAGTTATAAATATAATTTATGCAGAAATTTATAGTTTTACTATGAGATCAGATTTAAATTTAGTTTCATTGTTTCAGATATGAAGTTATAAAAATCATTGAAAAGTATTTATTGTTACCAGAAATATTTTATATCTTGTTTAGAAATATTTTAGAAAAGTTATATCCATTCACTGGTGTTAGCACTCACTTTTTTATAAATCCATTTTTTTTTTATGTATCCGCCGCAGGCTCATGCAGATTATTGCATATCGTGAGAAGAGCCATATGATGATAAATTCTTTATTTACCAGATTTCGTAAATGTATTTCCAAAAATAGTTTTACAGATAAATAATCATTTTACAAATATTTTATAAATATTTTATATATTCAATTTATGGACTTAGCACGAGAAATTTAAAAATTTTAGATTTGTTCAATTTATATTTTGATCAAGGTTATTATTTTAAAGGATTTTTATTATATGTAAATTTCAATCAGAAGGACCTCAACTTTCACGAGATTCTCATAAACTCGAGATAGGAGTCGGGATGGGTCCTGTCAACTTACTATCAGAGCAGTAGTTTCAAATTCAAAGAAATTTTCCTTGTCACAAACATTTAGTTTTCATTTTGTTAAAGCTGAAGCTATAGTTTTATCATGCATTATTGTGACTAATCTCGTATGAAATCTGTGGAAGATCTAAGTTAGCATCTGTGGTTTAGTGTTGATAGATTAAATTGAATTGATTTTGATATGAAAGTGTGATATATTGTATAATAGTAATAAGCGATTCATCAGATTGTCTAGCATTTGGATGTTTTGATAGCAATTATTGGAGTATATATATAGTGGTGATAAATATATTGATTATGTAATTATTAAATATGCCTAGAAGTTGTGGTTGTTCACGATATTTGAGTTGTTTGCGAATCAAGAGTTGATATGAATATTTGGTTATTGATTTTTGATGAGTTTAGATGATATGATCTTATGTTTTGATTAAGTAGAATAAATATGATATTATTTTGTTTGATGTCTATTTAGCACAAGTTGTAGAGTTTAGGAATGTCAACATTTTGATACATAAAATATTATTAAGGGGTTAAAATTTCGGATATAGATGAGATTGAATTGTTTTATTGTTGAGATTTATGATGTGATAGATTTATGAAGAAATTCGTAGAGTATTTGATAAGGGTTTAAGCTTTCCTTGTAAAGGTTTAGAATGTTATATGTTAATCGTTGTATAATATTTTGTTTTTAAGTTTTAGTTTCAAATCTATGTGTGATTATAAAGCAATTTATGGATTCATACGAGGTTATGACCTAGATGTAATTTTGATGGATTTTAATCTAGTTTAGTGTTTAAAACTATTTTTGGTGGAATTTTATTGTTATTGGTGATGAATATGATATAGATCTTTATTTGTGCCGGTGTTAGTATATTAATTTTAATTATTGAATATTAATGACTCTAGATTCTTTGTAGTTTAATTTGATTGTTTATTTTATATTCATCTGGGTGAAAAGAGTGATAAAATTGTAAGGAAATTTTGATAAAGAATTTTTAATTCAGTATGGAGAATTATCATATTAAGAGAGGTGATTATGTGAATAATTGTTGGTCTCTTGCAGTAAATTGAAACTAAGGTAGTTTTCAATAAGAATTATTATTGATATGTTTGAATCTGAAACTATTACTTGTTGATATTTATGATTTAGAATTTTGGATGATGATATAAACTATATATAATGTCTTTGAATATTTATGACTTGGAGTTTCTAGATGATTGAAATTCTGGAGTATTGATAACTCTATTTTTATAGAGTTATTTTATATTTTTAAACTTGAATTCTTGTTTAGTTTTTGATGTTTTTATTATTATTAAGTACATTATTTCATCATTTTGTATTTTTCATTTTCAGAATAAAATTGGTGAAAATCGTATGTGGACCCCACCAAATGCTTTCATTCGAGACAAGATCATGAATTTCATTCGAAGCAGTTCATCGCCTCAAAAATTACTCGAATCAGAAATCGCATCAAAAAGTTATTACAATTTAAAGATCGAGTATTCTAGAAATAAATATTATGTCATGCTGATGTAAGGAATGATGTAATCAAAATTATGATGTAAGCGATGATGTAATATGAAAGTTGACTTTGAATGAGGTAGGTGAACGATGATGCAAGCAATGATGCAATATGAAAGTTGACTTTGAATGAGGTAGGTGAACGATGATGCAAGCGATAATGCAAAATGGTGAAAAATTAGGAAACGATGATGCAATCGATGATGTAATTGGAGGTGAACTTTGCCTATAAATAGGCCTTAGAATCACCATTCCAAGCATTCGATCACAAACTAAAACAATAAGTAGTTTAGAGAAAAAGAGAGAGAGAGCTTGAAGAGGAGGAGCAAAACAGAGGAAGAAATTCTACGGTGAAACTTCAATCCACTAAGTTTTCTTATCTTTTGTTATGTTTAATTTTCTAGTTTTTGTAAAATCTATTATGGAGTAGATTTGTTTTCTAAGGTTATGATGTAGCCTAACTTTGATGTTCCAACCCTTTGTTCAATTCAATTAATGATTTTCTATCTTAGTTGATGCATTTAATACTGTTCTTAATGCTTCTAAATAATTGGTCACTATTTAGTTGAATTGTTAATCATAATGATAGCGGAAGCTGATTTATGTGTCTAGTTCATTATATTTAATGTCATAAATTACATGTAGGATAGGAATATACCTGCATGGTTTGTGTAATCTATAAAAGAGATCCATAAATCTTAATGAATCTTTTAATGTTTTAACTAGCATGTGAACATAACAGTTAGCCTTTATAGGGTATTTTCCTTAGACCTCGGGAGGGACTATGTGAATAATTCAAGGAATCTCGACTAGCAACTGGATAGTTAATTTTTGTTAAAAAGAACAAAGGGGAGGAACAGATTAGTTATTGTGAAATCATAACCTTAGAGTGTTTATTCATTGAATTAATTTTCATTTATTTACAATTGCAATTAAATTTAGTCATAATTTGCAACTCATTTACTCAAATTTCATCTACCAAAGAAAAGTTGAGTTATTTTAATTTTGGACATTAATTAACAACAATTCTCGTGGGACGATACTTCTCTTATCACTTTATTACTTGTTCGGCTCGTCCACTTGCGATTTTGCACAACAAGTATCGAATATAGTTCATATTGACTCTTGAGGTATGTATAAAATTATATAATTGTTTTGTGGTGTTACTAATGGTGTGAGTAAAGTATGTTTGTTGAACATTAGAGTTGCGCAGCGGAAGTGTGTTGTTTAATCTTTTGTTCGAGAAAATTCATGTTTATTAGATTTGAAATTGAGTTATGAAGTAGTAGACTTGAATTTTGAGGTAATTGAACGAGATTTATGTGAATGTGATATAGCATTGATGTCATAGGTGTAACGGATTAGCTCGCCTGCCAGCCAGCCCTCACACTGTAGCTCGGACTGCTAGTTAACCTGGCCAGTGGCTTGCCCAACTGCGAGCTGCGATCTGCCCAACCTAGTACTGTGATCTACCAGCCTCGTGTTGCGACCTATCCTGACATGTACTAGCCCTTACCCCTAGGGATTTCTTCACCTCTAACACCCTACATTCTTTATGTATTTAACCCCTAGATCATGGGCTCGAGTGGGTGTGAGAGGCAAAGAAAACCTCTAGGGGGAGAGAACAGTATCTGTCAGGGTAGGTCGCAGCATGAGGCTAGGCAAATTGCAACTTGCAGCTGGGCAGACCACTGGCCGGGTCAGCTGGCAATCCGAGTTACAACATGAGGGCTGGCTGGCTGACGGGCTGATCCGTTACAATAGGATATGATCTTGATTGATTTCTTGTTTCCAAATAGTATGGATAAAAAAAAAAAAGGTGTGATTAATTCTTCATTAGTGGATGTTGATTTGTTATTTGAAAATTAAGAAGATTATTGGAAGTATAAGAATTACATAAAATGATTTATTAGAATTTGTTTATGATAAGAAGTGACAAAAAGGAAAATGATTATTATTCAGAATGGTTGTAGGTGTGATTATTCAAAAGTGTATGAATATGATTGTGGTTGAGAATTTAATTGAAGAATTTTGTTTAATGATTGCCTATTTATGTGATAATTATTATGGTTTTGAATCTTATATATACGGAAATTATAGAGTATTCTATCAGGACGCGATTATTATTATTGAAGAATTTTATTGAATGAGAGAAAGAAATTAGAATCATGCAATAGTCAACAATTTGAATGAGAGGCATCTCAAGTAGAGATGATTCGTAAATTTTGAGGACGAAATTTTATAAGGGGGGATAAATAATTGAAACGTTCGAATTTAATTAGATTTAGAAGAATAATTTTTTATCATTGAATAAGTATAAATAAGGTTTATATGAATATGTCAAAATGCTCAATTAGAAACTTCCAATTTAAAGGGCTTAATTAGAGTGAAAAAAAATAGCTCAATTAATTAATATAGAGCCCAAAACTTAAGTGAGCTCAAATTTGGAATTAGTATAGTTCATTTCCTTTTTACTAAATGAACTCATTGGTGTTAAAAAAAAAAAAAAAAAAACATATATAGACATATAAAAGGGTGCACTTTCGAATGACATAGAAAGTAAGAGAAAGAAAACAAATTTTGGGTGATAAAGGTCAACACATGAGACAAAAAAACAAAGAAATGAAACGAAATGGAGAGGGGGACCGGTCCATAACTAAAGTCACAACCATAAAGCAAAACCAAACAAATGTAAAAAAGATGAAATAAGAACAAGGAGGAAGAGCTAAAAGAAGAAAAGTGAAAATGATAAAGTTGAGACAAATGTCAAGTGACAACTGAATGGAATTGTTATGCAAAAGAGAAATTTAAAGAGTGCAGGGGGCATTTCGGCCATGTGCTTGTGTATACAAATATATTGTTTTTTTTTTTAGGGAAAAACACACCTCACCCATAGACTTGACCAACATAACATGGCAAAAGAAAAGAAAAGAAAAGAAAAGAAAAGAAGGATAAGGACCAGCAAAGTAAAACATTAAAATTGCAATAAGATAAAAGATTGGTGGCAAAGAAAGAGACTCACTAGGCGGTTGTATACTCATATAAAAAGCTAAGGTCAAAGCAAACAAAAAGCAAAGAAAAGAAACATTGAATCGGGCAAGGAGAAGTTGAGAAGAAAAAGAAGAAGAGAGAGAGGAAAAAGATAAAGATATTTCAAATGGTGATCGAAATATTTGGATGTCCGATTTATTCAGATAAGTGATTTTTATTTTAATGGGATTTGAATTCCAAAAAAAATTTTAAATTTTTTCTATAAGTTTTAAATTCATGAGTTTTATGTGATTTTAGAGTGAATCTAGGATTATGAGAAATCAGATGAAAATCTGTTTTTGATCCAGATTTGAGTAAAAGAGTTATGTGAGTAGATAGTTTTATTTTAATTAAATTGATTAAGTTATGTTTATTTATATTTAAGATTTTGTTATTCATTTCAAGTAAATAAATTGTTGTTTTAATTGATTTTATAGATTATAAATTATATTTTACGATTGAAATAAAAATTTATTACGAATTCATATATATGTATACTTATCAGAATTCCAGTAAGTATTTCAGAATATTTTAAATAATATGATTTTGTGCTTTGAGAAAAAATATTGACTATGTTTTGAGAAAAATATTTATTTAAAATTATATGGATATTCTGAAAAGATTTGAAAAAAATAAAAATAAAAATGTTTTCAGAACATCAAAGTTATATCTTCTCCTCTAACGGTCAGATAGACTATACATATATAAGTCCTAAATTCACCCAGCATGTGTATGGCAGATGTTAGAAGAGTCATTGAGTTGTCCAGCATATGTATAGTAGATGTCATCTCTCGCTCTGCCCATATATTGAGTATTTCTACCATATATGACAGATTTCCCTTGGTACTAGTTGGTGTAGATTTTCAGATTACAACTATTATATTTTGAGTTTGATCAATACAGAAAGAGATTTACAGAAAAAGATTCCAAAAAAGGTTTACAGATTATAGATTTTCATATTTTATATTATTAAAGTTATGAAGATAATTTATATAGAAGTTTATAGTTTTACTATGAGATTGGATTTAAATTTAGTTTCATTGTTTCAGATATGAAATTATATGAATCATTGAGAAGTATTTATTGTTACCAGAAATATTTTATATCTTAGTTAGAAATATTTTAGAAAAGTCATATCCATTCACTGGGTATTAGCACTCACTTTTTTATAAATCCATTTTTTTCAAATATCCACCACAAGTTCGTGCAGATTATTACGTATCGTGAGAAAGGCTACATTATGATAAACAATTGTATTTGTGTATATTATTTCTTTATTTACCAAATTTCATAAATGTATTTTCAAAAATAGTTTTACAGATTGTTGACGTCCGGATTTGGATCCCTAGTCAACGAGGTTCGTTTTGGGGCCCAAACTGCAGCTTCGGATAGTTAATATGGAACATGCAAGGTAAAGGAAACAAGAAGAAGAGGTCAGAGGCGAGGAGGAAAACACAAAGAGATTTTAGAGTGGCTTGGCCCAATTAGATGCCTACGTCCACTGTTCACTCTCTCACTACTTTGGCAGTATAACGGCACTCAAAAGATTGTCACCGTTTTACAATGAAAATCCTCCCTTATTTATAGAGAAAATGGAGGTGCTACAGTAAAATAGAGTAAGACAAAAACATACAATAAACTGAAATTACAATGATGGACCGCATTTAATGCGCCTGGATTTCATTCAATGTGGCTGACAATGCATTTAATGCGGCCAAAATTACATTAAATGAGGCCGAAACTATCACTTCTGAGCTTTGCCCGAGCATGGTTTCAGGCGGTTAACCTGTACGGGTCATAGGAGGCCATTGAAATCTTGGTTGTAGTCTCTGGTGGAGATGGCGTGCATGACACGCTTTGAGCTGCATCTTACATAGCGTTTTCGGCTTCTGTTGGCTTGCGGTTTGGGGGGGGGCATGGTTAAGATGGACTTTCTAACGGACAGAATATTCAGTTGAACTGGCGAACAAATGAGCTTCTAACGGACAGGACACTTTGAGAGTTTAAGGGACAAATCATGAATTAATACTTCCGTGACCAGCTATAATATTAGGCAAACAGTCTGGCAAACGAGCAGGCATACGAGCATGCTCAAAAATCACAGAGCAACAAGGGGAACAATTCTGAATGAACAAACCAGAACGGAATAGATCTGTCGATCATCCTTCGATGAACAGCTTAAGTGAACAAATTTGGCGAGCAGGTATAACGATCAGCCTAGGTGGATAAGTGTAGCGATTAGCTCAAGCGAACAGATACAACGATCAGCCTGAGCGAACAGGTACGATGATCAGAATTAAGGATCGGTACTAAATTGTAATTTTTTGCAGGACAACGAACATATCACTGATCGGGCAACCAATATTATTCGCGAGCAGATGGACGATCAATGGGGGGACTTGGGACATAATTGAAAATAAAGAGTCTGTCTATTGTACAGATCTGTTGTCAAGAAGGGTGGTTAGGAAGAAAAGTAGGTTGCTGAGTCCTTGAGCCTTTGGGCCTGCATTGTAGATCTTCTCTGGCCCAATCGACTTGATTGCTAAATTATCCATAACATAAGCCCCCTAGCTCTTGGTGCCCTATAGAGGATCAGGAGCTATAAACCCATTAATGAGTAACCTAGGCGGGAACAGTTATGCCACTTTTTAAATTTTGCCTTATCACCAGGCCACGTGGAGCTTCCCCAGGTAACGATTACAAGTCACAGCACGAGCCGTGTGCATTTAATGCACGTCTTTCAACTGACATGCTACATTATGGCAAAATCTCGGGAATCGTGCAACATCATCTGATTAGGGGCTGTTACACAGTTGTCTTGATCCAATGGTTGGGGCTTAGCTGTTTTTTTTAAAGAGGGTGACGCTCCATTTACTTCTCTTCTGGCATTTTCAAAAACCAGAGACTCCCTCGTTGCTTGCTTTCTTTCTCGATTTCTCACCCTTGTTCATCGATCTTCAATCGAAGCCACTGGTCATCATTACATTCCAGGTAAGGTTTCTTCTCTTTCTTTTTTTTTTTGGCATGACATTCCTTTTTTAAGAGTCTGGGCTGGTGCTGGCGAAGCGTTTCCGTGCTGCCTTTGGTCCGATTGGGCCTGAAATACCTGCGAAATAGTTTTACCCGCTTTCCTTCTTCCTCTTCTCTCTTCTTCCTCCCTTTTTTAGCTTGGGGGGGATTTATCAAATGAGGCCCTTCTTACCCTTCGCCGGCTTCCTAGGCACACGACTTGACGCTTAGGAACGGTAAACTTAGGTTCTCTTTGTTTCTGGGGTTTGGTTGGCTGTTAGCGGCCTAATTAGCTACTTCTTTTGTAGATGTTAAGTCGTGGACGCTGATACCAACGAGTAATGTCCAGCGAAGAGGGCTCTGAGGAGGGTTCTTCTCAACAGAACAGAGATTCTCCGAACGCAATGACCTTGGGCGACAGGGATGAGTCGAGTTTCTTCGGGGGAGAGGAAGCTCTTGCTCGCAAGTCCTTTTACCAACACGACTCTTCTATTACTCTTAAGGAGCTCAAGACCATAGCTAGAACATATGGTTTCCCTTCTATGTGTTGCGTCATGGTCCCTGCCCATCACAATCACGCGGTGCACCCTCCTGAGGGGTTTATAGCGATCGGCCGTCAACATGTGGACCTAAGGTTTAGGTTTTCGGTTCCCCAATGCCTAATCGACCTGTTTAATGACCTGGAAATAGCCCATTTTTGACTCACGCCAAACTCTTATGCCCAAGTGACCACTTTGGCCTATATCTTTCTTAAGAACGGCCTTCCGCCACCGACCCTGAACATAATCCAAAGTCTTTTCTTCTTTAAGTCCACTACCAACCCCAAGGCCAAGAAACGGGACGGTATCTATTATATGGCTGCTCGCAACTCGCCCTACAAAGCGTTCCTGCCACAGAAGTTTGGCAGGTCAAATGTAGGAGATTATAAATCCCGTTGGTTTTATGTGTCTTGTTTGCCCCTGCTGAAACTTGCCAATTTTGACTTCACCCTCAATCCTGTTGAGCATACTATTGCTTGTTACTCCTGCAAACATGCATATATCATAATTTTCTATTATTACTGACATCTCTCCCCTTATGTGCAGCTGTTAGCAATGGCTCAATTAATCTCTTGAGCGAGGAGTCAGGGGCACTTGAGAGATTTTCTGACGTCAAGGATCCTACAGACGATTATTTCCCAGCGAATTATTTCTTGAGGGATTACAGGCTCGCACCTAGGATTGGAACCAAGCCTCTTAGTCTAACATTGGACGTTGGAGTACGAAAGAGTCAAGAGGCCCCTTTTGTCTTTGCAGGACCTGACGAAGGTGCTTCTGTCCCGGCCCTAAAGAAGCCCAAAACCATGGTGCACCTTGAGATAGATTCTCCTCCACCCCCGCCAGTGACTAAAACGGAGGAGCTTAAGGTAGAAATAACAGGTTATAAGGGGCCCCCAACCCAGGCGATAGAACCATCACAAATAGGGGCCACTACATCCATAAAAAACAGGGAATGAAGTACAAGATTGTGGGGAAGAAAATCATGAAGTATATACCCACACCAAAGGATGCAACTGGCAAGGGAATCTCAATTCCTGAAGATGAGTCAACAAGGCCCTCAGGGGTCGGAGACAAAGGAAAGGAGGTCATGGAGCCTCCCGCTAAGCGTCAGAAGTCTAAGGGCAAGGCGCCTATAACAGGAGGGGCTGATGAGGAGTAGGTTCAGAAGGCCGATGCGGGGGAATACTTTGATGACCTATTGGATCAGCTGCCAGAATTGTTGGGACCCGACAAGCCAGACATCTATCAAAAACATGTTCGCAGTGACCAGTTGGTCATTTATGCCACGCGTTACAACGTGTTGGTAGATTCCATTCTTAACTTTATAACTATGTATTATCTTCATACCCACTACTGATACATTTTCATTTCAGACTTCATTGGCACTGATGAAGATACGCCGAGACTTTCCTGACCTGGCGGAAGAGAAAGCTTCACTTGAGGAGACGAACAGGAGGCAGGAGGCAAAAAATAAGAAGATCAGAGAGGAATCAGAAGCTACCAAGAAAGCTGCTCGCGAGCTCGAGCAGAAACTCAAGGATGTAGAGGAGTCCTTGGAGTGAGAGAAAAAGTTTCAGGACATCACCGCCTCCTCGCTCAAACAGGTCACTGAGGACATTGACAAGGTCACACAGGAGGCTATCTTGCAGAAGAGACGGGCTGTAGATGCTGAGAAAAAGGCCTACTTGGCGATGCAGGACTTAAACACAGTAAGGGGCAATCTTGCTCGTGCTAGAGAATTGCTCAGTCAATTTGAGGCCCGGGTCTTGCCGGCTCGAAAGAAGGCGATTGAGAAGACGAACGACAAGTTGTTGTATACGCTGTGGAAAAACTACCCTAAGCTGGACGTCTCCTGTTATGGGAAAGAGGCGGTAGAGGAGGTGAAGAAGTGTGCTGCTCTCGTTGCCAAAGAAGCCTAGGCAAAGGCCGTGAAGCCTGTCCAGAAGGGGATCATTCCTGTCGCCCCTAAGAAAAACTCTGCGCTCTCAACTGCTCAAATTAGTGTCCCGCTAGCCCAGGGCGGTCCTTCCTCAGGTCTTCAAGAGTTGATGTTAGGCGGGGAACAGGGATCATCCTCACAAGGAGCCCTCAGTGTGAAGGACCCGAAGAGTACCTCTGCCAATTCTTCTAAAGCTTCTTAGAGTAGATAAATACAAAATTTGTTCTCCCTATCGATAGGGCTCATCTTTGAATATTGACGCTATAGATACTATTTTTGTTCTCCCTATCGATTTGCTTTGTCACTCTCTGAACCTTATATGCATTGTTATGATAAGTTGGGAATGGGCACGTATAATAGAATCGGCAGTGAATCAAGTAAACAATGAGTCTTATCGCCCATATAAATACCTCTCAAGGGATAAAGTTAGGAAAATAATTCTCTGGGTTACGAATGCACTTTGGGGTTTCTCAGTAGATAGCCCTAAGTATAAATCGTTATTCAAAGAACATGGAAGAATCCCAGCGGGTGAATTAGTAACTCAATTCCCCTTGCTGAATAAACATCATTCCATTATAAACAGCAGATTAATTGGTTCGTTTGTAAGTACTAACTAATCAATAAGTAAACCAGTTTGCGCTATCGTGCAGCTGTAATATATATAACATAAGATGATATTGATAAAGAGACATAAGTCAAGAAAAAACCAGATGATGAGTATGTGATGCTGTTCACAGATCTTTCTTATTGCTACTGAAACTAATAGAGGTTGTGCTCGAAAGGTAGGGGCCCGAGCCTATACAGTCAACTGTATAAGGTTGAACCTCAGTATTTACAGCAGACTGCGCTCATAGGGTCGATACCTGAGCTATACAGCCTGTTGGACCTCTCGAGCTGCGCTTACAAGGTCAAAACCTGAGCATTTACAGCGAGAGTTATGGAGGTTGAGACCTCAGCTGCGCTCACAATGTCGTAACCTGAACATTTACGGCAAGTTTAGAGCTGAGCGCTTAGTGATCAAGCTTCTGTTATGTTCGCGCATGATGGATCAGGTTGCGGTGTGTGTAGAACAACTTATAGAAGGGGAGGCCAATCAATTGAATGACGATTAGGTGTGCAGGCTCATGGCCGTTTTAACCCCTCTTACCTCATAGGGCAGGTGTGGGGTCGGTATCCACCGATATTCAGCCCCTTTATCCTTACAAGGCTAGCAAATGTTTTAGCTTTAAACTGGTTCATTGTCTTTCATGGTTGTGTACCTCACATATAAGAACACATATGAGCATTTCGCGTTAGTGGTAGTTCATAATAGTAAATGAGTAGCTTTTATTATGTCTGTACACGATTAACTCTACAGAGATAACAAAATGTCAACAAAACTACAATGGTTATGTATAGTAGGGCCTCAAGTGGGTAGCATTCCATGCCCTTAGAAGCATTGATCCACACATGTCTGCTAGGTGGTAAGCTTCGTTCTTCAAATCTTCGTGGATCATGTAGGGTCCTTCCCAATTAGGTCATAATAAACCCTCACTAGTTTTGCGAGCACCGGGTAGAATTTCTCGTAGTATAAGGTCACCTGGCTTGAACTGGCACACCTGGACCTTCTTGTTGTAATGCATCGCCATCCTCTGCTGGTAAACGGCTGTCTTGAGACGAGCAGTTTCCCTAGACTCTTTGAGCAGGTCTGAGCTAGCGGCTAAGAGCTAGTCGTTTTCTTCAGAATTGAAATTCGCTCTTTGCTGACTGAAAACTTCAAACTTCGCAAGAATCATAGCGTCGGTCCCATAAACCATTGAGAAAGGGGTCTCTCATGTGGTGCTACGAGCAGTTGTATGGAAGGCCAACAACACTTTCTGTAATTCATCTACCCATGCTCATTTTCTAGTTTCAAGTTTGGTCTTCAGAATCAACTTAATGATCTTGTTTATTGCTTCTACTTGACCATTAGCCTGCGGATGGTCTACCGTCGAGAAACTCTTAACAATGCCGAGGCTGCTACAGAGTTTCAGGAACTACTCGCTTGTGAACTAGGCCCCATTGTCGGTCACGAGTTGCTGGGGGATACCAAACCTGTAAATAATGTTGTCTCATACGAACTTTTCAATCTTTGTTGTGGAGATTTCAACCAGTTCTTTTGCTTCCGCCCATTTCATAAAATAGTCAACTGCTACGATGGCGTACTTGCATCTCGTTTGGCCTACTGGGAGAGGCTCGATCAAGTCCATGCCCCAGATAGTGAAGGGTCATGGGCTAATCATCTGCCGAAGATAAGCTGGTGGTGCTCGGGGAACTTTGGAGAATCTTTGGCATTTATCACATTTCCTCACCAGGTCGATGGCATCCTGCTTCATGGTCGGCCAGTAGAATCTCTGTCTGAGAGCTTTTTTGGCTAGGGAGAGTCCCCCGGCATGGTTACCATAATGTCCCTCATGAATGTCCCTCAGTAACGTAGTGCAATCCGGCTTGTCGATACACCTGAGTAAGGGGGCCAAGAGGGCCCTTTTATAGAGAACATCACCATATACACAATACCTTGTTGCCCTTATGCGCAGGCGACAGGCCTCCATCTTATCTTCTAACAGTTTTCCCTCTTACAGGTAACTGACCAGCGGGTTCATCCATGAATCTGTTGCTACTGTCAAGGTCCTTACCTCTATGCTGGGCTCGGTACTTGGCTTTGGCAGGAATTCTACAGGTATATTTCCGGTGAAATCTGTGTCCTGAGCGGTCGCTAGGGGAGCCAATGCTTCTGCGTGGGAGTTCTGGGCACACGAAATAAAATTCAACTCGAATTTCTCGAAGGCTCTCAATAACTTTCGGACTTTCTGCAGCTGGACTGTCATTTTTTACCCTCTGGCTTGGTATTCACCCCTTATTTGACAGACCACCAGCTGCGAGTCACTGAATATTCTCAGTCGCTCGACTTGCATCCTCTTGGCTAAGCTAAGCCCTGCTATTAGTGCTTCGTATTCTGCCTCATTATTAGTCGCTTTGAAACCAAACTTGAGTGCGCAGATGAACTTGCTCCCGTCTGGGCTAATTAGTAGAATTTCAGCCCCTGCGCTCCTTTTACGGGAGGTCCCATCCATAAATAGCTCCCAGAACAGACCTTCAGAAGGTTCAGTCTCGTCGTCCATAGGTCCGGTAAGCTCAGCAATAAAGTTCGCCAGTGTCTGCCCCTTGATTGTCGGTCTTAGTTTGAATTCAATGTTGAACTGGGCGATCTCGATGGCCTATTTGATGAGTCGATCCGAAGTATCTGGTTTCTAGAAGATTTGCTTTAATGGATATTTCATCAGGACTTCGATCTTATGTTCTTAAAAGTAAGGGCATAGTTTCCTAGATGCCATCACCAGGTAGTAAGCGAGCAACTCCAGTGTGGTGTACCTCGTTTCGGCTTCTACCAACTTTTTGCTAATATAGTAGACCATCACCTGAGCTCCGTTTCCTTCTTCTCTTGTCAGAGCCGCACTCAGGGCGCGTTGAGATACCCCTAGGTAGACTATCAGAGTTTCTCCTTCATTCGGCTTAGTCAGTAGAGGGGCTCGCCTCATATATTCTTTCAATTGTAGAAACGCGGCCTCGCATTCTTCTGTCAACCTGAAGTTCTTGACCCTCTTCAGTACCTCAAAGAATGGAGCATATTTGCCGGAGGCTTTGGACACAAACCTGCTCTAAGCAGCTTTTTGATCGTTCAAGCTCTGTATCTCCTTCACGCTGATTAGTGACCTCATGTCCAGTAAGGCCTGGATCTTCTCCGGGTTGGCTTCAATCCTCTGGTTATTCACTATAAAGAACAGAAATTTACCTGAGGATACTCTAAAAGCACATTTGAGGGGGCTGAGTTTCATCTAGTATCTTCTTAGGATCTGAAACATTCTTTCGAGGTCCCGGACATGGTTGGTAGCCTGCTCGAATTTCAGGAGCATATCATCTATGTACACCTCCATGGTTTTCCCAATTAAATCCTCGAACATCCTGTTCATCAGTCTTTGATAAGTTGCCCCTGCATTTTTTAGTTCGAAGGGCATCACCTTATAACAGTACAACCCCCAATCTGTAATGAACGACGTGCACTCCTCATTCTCAAGGCTCATAGGGATCTGGTTGTAATCTGAGTAAGCATCCATGAAGCTAAAAAGTTCATGCACGGCTGTTGCATCCACCAACTGATCGATTATGGGCAGCGGGAAGCTGTCTTTTGGACAAACTTTGTATAGATCCATAAAGTTTATGCAGGTTCTCCATTTCCCATTCTTCTTCTTCACTAACAAGGGGTTAGCTACCCAGGCTGGGTACTGCACTTCTCGAATGAACTTACTTGCTAGAAGCTTGTCTACCTCTTCCTTCAGGGCTTCGCAACGCTCTTGGTTTATTTGCCTTCTTTTCTGACAGATCGACTTGTAGTGAGGATTGACGTTCAGATTATAGGTTATTACATTCGGATCGATCCCCACCATGTCCCCATGGTTCCAGGCGAACACATCTAAATTTGCTCTAAGGCAACCTGTCAGCTGAGCCTTTTTCTCCGGGATCAAGTTTTTGCCTAGCTTAAGACATCTGGTTGCATCTATTTCACTAAACTGGATGTCTTCAAGTTCTTCCACTGGACCTATACTTTGGTATGCATAGAATTCCCTAGGATCCAGATCGTGGCTGATCCCTGATGAGGTGATATCTGTAGCTCACATTCCGGGGTCAAATCCACCTTCTTTTACCGAACTCCTCTTCTTATCGCGTCCACATAATAGTGACAAACCAGAGACTACTCGCCTCGTACACATCCTACCCCATTGGGAGTTGAGAATTTTACCGTGAGAGCCCTGGTGAAGGTGACCATGTCGAGGTCATTCATGGCAGGTCTTTTCGACACCACGTTGTATGCAAAGGGAGAGTTGATGATGAAAAAATTCGCTAGCACTGTGGATTAATGAGCGACGTCTCCAAGGGTCAGGGGTAATCTTATCTGTCCAGCAGGAATGATCGAGTCTCTAGTGAACCCATACAGAGGCTCGGGGGATGGCTTGAGCTGTTCGTCACCAATTCTCATTTGATCATAGCATCTCTTATACATCACATTTACTGAACTCCCTGTGTCAATCATTATCCTCTTGACCATTGAATTACCAATACGCGCCCGAATCACCAATACATCGTTATGGGGGAGGCGAACATCCCGAACATATTCCTCCGTGAACACAATGTCCTCGGATGCCCTTCTGGCTTTCTTCGTAGGCCCCCCTAACTCTCTTAGACCTGCAGGTTGGACACGTCTTGCTTTGCGTACGAACTGTTCTTGTGATCTATTAGACTCTCCCACCTCCGAGGGACCCCCATAGATGGTATGAATCGTTCTGACCGAAGGTCCTTGGGTTGAGTCAAGCTCTTGCTGAGTTTGGATCAACGGTTCCTATGGACGTTGGTGGAGACGCTGCTGTGACAACCTGGGTCCCCTGCTGAGGTATTATTCGCTTTGGCCCGAGGTCGTCCCGTACAGCCTCACGATTTTATCCTTTGGAACGATATTCCAAAAGGCGCCTCAACAAGTCTCCAAGTCATCTCACTTATATGGCCTTCCCCGAATCTGTACTTTACCGATGTGGGATTCAGGGTGTTACAACTCCCCCCACCAGCTCGTAGAGCCGTCTCCGACTCTTAGATGTTGGTCAAGAGCCCTAGGATGCATTTGGAGTGATTGAATTAAAGTTTAGTGGCTTTTGAGCAAAAAGAAGTTGCCAACAATTAAGGTAAAAATCTGCACTTAAGGGCTGTCAATTTTTATATTTTATTTGATCATGTTATAAGCTTTGTTTTATGCTTGATCATGGTTGGATTTATGTTTAATGATGTTAAGAAGTGCTAGATGTAAAAGAAATGGTGATATGAGGTTAGGGTTTTGTAGAGAAATTAGCTAGAAACTTGATTGATGAATGAAAAGATACTAGGATGCTTGTAGTGGTAATTTGATGATGTTTGGACCAAAGAAATGAAGAGAATCACATGGAAATGGCATGAGGTTGGTTTGACCAGCCCTTATGTGTGTTGGGAAGGTTTTGTTTTGATGCACTTGATACATTTGAGAAGTGACTTAAGTGATTGAATGCAAACTAAGAGGTTAGAATGTGATTGGAAGTGATATCATGACATTTGAACTTAGGAACATAAAAGCAAACGAATGGGAATGTTAGGGGCTGTTTGGTCAGCCCTTAGATGGAGGTTTGATGGTTGTGTTTCACTTGTTGAATGTATTTAGGTAGTGATTTAGATGGGTTGAAGTGAATAAAAGTGTTAGAAATCGGTAAATGCATTGAGATACCGCAAGTAGTAACCGTTGGGCGATTGAAGGGTGTTTTGATTTTGGGATATAAGGGCTATAAATATTAGTATTCATGGCCATAAATCAATTGCCAATGAAAATGGTGGAAATTGAGATCAATCGGAAGTGTTTAGGATGCATTATAAGAGCATATGTAGTTTTAGTTCATTAAGTCATGTTAGTAATAGTTTTTAATAAATTTTCATTATGTTTGTTTTTAATGAAAGGTCAAGGAGAACTCGTCGAAGCGGATTCTCAACCGAAGGATAAGGGTAGAGCGTAAGGGAGTATTCGATTAAAAAATCGAATCCTTTTGGAGGTCGGTATACACATTATCTTTAATTTTATTTAATAGCGTTTTCATTATGAATTAATTTTATTATGGTTAAATAAGGTTTTTAAAGCTTATTGGATGAATTGAATAATGGAATTGAGATTAGTGGAACGATATACATGGCTATTCCGTTTTAAATTTTCAAGAAAAATTAATTGAGATTGTTATATTGTTTCAATAAAATATATTTATAAACTTATTTGATTATATATGAAATAGAATGCGAAATGGAATTATTATGAGAATTTATGTACTAAAACAAAATGTGTAAATGTGATTTAAATTTCATGTTGTAAATAGCTCTTGTAAACTTAGATATCGATAAATGAGAATTGGGAATTGACATGTCAATTAGAAACTAGCAGCTGCACCGTTTATTTGTATATACTAAATTGATGCATTATGGACCATTAGAGGCACCGCGTGTCCAGTCCCAAAACGATTTTTGGATCATTTGTTATTTCGCCGGGTAGTCACCGCGTGTCCGATGCCGGAGGCCCGTAAACCAATCCATGATATCGAATATATGTTTACTAAGGGCAACGAACAATGTTAAGAGAAATTAAACGTCCGATGCTTTGGAAATAAATTAAACTCGAAAATTATGAATTAAATGCTTTAGCATTTTCTTTATGCCATGTATATATATATATTTATATTAATGTTAAAGTTAGATTGATTTTCGTTGCGAACAGATTTCTGTTTGAAATTGAAAAATTACATTTTGTGTATACCCACTATGCAATTATGCTTAGCGCATTGGTTTACCGCGCGTAGGTTGTAGCTTTTTTATTACATATAAAAACAGGAAGAACAACAAATCCGTGGAGGTTCAGAAAGTCACCATCCACCTTATACTTTTGGTATATATATTGTGTACAATCATGTATTTTGGGACATATATATATTTATGTAAATTAATGTATTTTCTTTATAAAGTGTATCAAAGTTCTATATGTAAAAGTTTATGTATATTTGATAAAAATTTTAATTTTGGTTATATATATGCATATAAATGTTTATAAAATATTTGCGTGGCGAAGTATTTTAAAATCGGACGGGAGGTCCGAATGGGAGTTGAGAAATTGATACTTACAAGTGTTAAAGTTTTTATTGCAGGAAATGAATTTTGGAATTTTCAGAAAAACAAAGAAAACTCTGTTGGATTTTTTTTTTTTAAAAAAAAAATGGCTCTATTAGTAATGGTTTTAATAATATTAATGATAGTTTTCACAAGAAACAGATTTATGAAACTAACATTTTTCGTCCGGATTTCCAACTATAATGGAAGACGGGAGAAGGGTGTTACAGCTGCTGTTGGGACGGTCGCCTTAGGGGTCTCACAACATTATCCCTCAAACGACCACTTCTGGTCATTTCTTCGATAGCTTCTTTGAGTGCCCAGCAGTCTGAGGTATTATATTCCACTTCGTTGTGATAAGCACAAAACTTGCTCTTGTCTCTTCGCCCTTCAGGAGTCTGGATAGGGGCTGGTGGCCAGAAATTCTCCCTATTCTTCTCGATCGTGAAGATCCTGTCTTGGGTATCAGACAAGACATTGTACGTATTGTAACGGCCTTGATATCGGGGTTGCGCCCGCCCCCGGTTATCCCCTGGTCTGGGCCAGTTTCTAGCCTTCTTTGTAATTTAATTACTGTTTCTTCAGTTTCTAGGGTTGTTTCCTCCATTGCTCCTCTTCCTTCCCTGACTGGAACTACCAGCTTCATCCCTCTGGGAACTAACTTTTCTAGGGTTGGTTGCTTCTTCCCACCGAATTTCTTTTTCTGTCCGCTTGTAGAATTTCCTTAAATCCTTCACTGGGGATTTGTAGATGCTCTCGTACAACTTTTCGTCTTTTCTCAAACCCGACGAGATAGCCGTCAGTAACCCCTCGTCTGTTGGATTCTCCACATTTATCACTTCGCGCCTAAACCTGTTGATATAGTCCCTTAACAACTCACCGGGACGTTGGTAAATGGTAGCAAGATGATAGGGTGGCGCAAGCTGCCTCTTCAGCGCCTTATACTGATTCAGGAATTTTTACTGACATTCTTCCCAGTTGTTGATGCTACGGGGGAAAAGGTTCTTGAACCATGTCCGCGGGATGTCCCCGAGTGTAGCTAGGAACACACGACATTTTACGAGTGGGCTGATCGTCTGGAGATCCATCTGAATATTAAAAGCGTCCAGATGGTCATAGGGGTCAGAGTTCCCCTTATACTGAAGGATATTGGGAACCTTGAATCTTGGAGGAAACGGTTCTAGCTCAACTTCTGAAGCAAATGGGGTCCTTTTCCCTGTCCGGCCTCTTTGTTCCTGTACTCCGGGTTGCGCTTCAAGTTGCTGGACCCTCTGAAAGAGCTCTTCAACTAATGGGCCTTGTACCTCAGCTCTCTTGACAGCGGATTGCCTATCCTGCCTGCTCGAGGATCAACGATCTCGAGCCCCCTATCCCCCATCATTGGGCCCTGGCCCTGTCCTATCTCTGCGAGCTGGGATCTGATCATAGACAAGGCCAGTTTGTTCCTGTCGATACTCATCGCAAGCTCGAGGAAGCCGAACGCTGGAATGCATGCTTGAAGAGTGAACCGACCCTTCTTATTTTGACTCTCTGGCGTCCCTCCCATTCGTGCCAAGGTCTTTTGCGCGTCGCCCTCGGGGAGCATCCCTTCCTTGAGTGGTCTGAGGGGGAGGGGGGGGTCCCTGAGGAGGCTAGACTCGGGTCTGAATTAGCGTCCTAACTTCACCGAGTAGTTGTACCACCGTAGTTTCCAACATTTCCTGTCGCCACTGCAACACCTGTATAGCATCCTCTCTTGCAGCATTAGGCACAGATTGGCTAGTTGGAAAAGGAGGTATACTTTGAGCATCCTTTCCTACAAGCACACCAGATGTCCTTACACCAGCATCGGGTAGCCCTCCAGTAGACATGGTATGTCGTTGTTGGTCTGAAGCTTTTGAGTGGTTATCCGTTACATTAAAGTTCCTAAGAACCCTCCCTCTGATCATGGTGAACAAAAAATGAGCTTTGCAGGCTAAGAAGGAAAAGGTGGTGAAACTGAAGATGGACCCCTCATTCTAGTGCCAAAAATGTTGATATCTGGATTTAGATCCCTAGTCAACGAGGTTCGTTTTGGGGCCCAAACTATAGCTTCGAGTAGTTAATATGGAATATGCAAGGTAAAGGAAACAAGAAGAAGAGGTCAGAGGCGAGGAGGAAAACACAAGGAGATTTTAGAGTGGTTCGGCCCAATTAGATGCCTACATTCACTGTTCACTCTCTCACTATTTTGACAAAATAACGACACTCAAAAGATTGTCGCCGTTTCATAATAAAAATTCTCCCCTATTTATAGAGAAATGGGAGGTGCTACAGTAAAATAGAATAAGACAAAAGCATACAGTAAACTGAAATTACAATGATGGACCGCACTTAATACGTCGGGATTTCATTCAATGCGGCTGACAGTTCATTTCATGCTGCCAAAATTACATTAAATGCGGTCAAAACTATCACTTCTGAGCTCTGTCGAGCGTGGTTTCAGGCGGTTAACCTGTACGGGTCATAGGAGGCCACCGAAATCTTGGCTGTAGTCTCTGGCGAAGATGGCGTGCATGGCACGCTTTGAGTTGCATCTTACATGGCATCTTCGGTTTCTGCTGGCTTACGGTTTGGGGGGGAGCATGGCTGAGATGAACTTTCCAGCGGACAGAATATTCAGTTGAACTGGCGAACAGATGAGCTTCTAATGGACCGAACACTTTGAGAGTTTAAGGGACGAATCATGAATTAATACTTCCGTGACCAGCTATAATATTAGGTGAACAGTCTCGTAACGAGCAGGTGTATGAGCATGCTCAGAAATCACCGAGCAACAAGGGGAATAATTCTGAACGAACAGACCAAAGCGAAATAGATCTGTCGATCATCCTTCGGCAAACAACTTAAGTGAACAGATTTGGCAAGCAGGCATAACGATCAGCCTAGGTGGATAGGCGTAGCGATTTACTCAAGTGAACAGATACAGCGATCAGCCTGAGCGAACAGGTACGGCGATCAGAATTAAGGAACGGTACTGATTGTAATTTTTTGTAGGACAACGAACATATCACTGATCGGGCAACCAATTTTATTCGCGAGCAGATCGACGATCAACAGAGAGACTTGGGACATGATTGAAAATAGAGAGTCTGTCTATCGTACAGATCTGTTGTCAAGAAGGGTGGTTAGGAAGAAAAGCAGGTTGCTGAGTCCTTAGGTCATTGGGCCTGCATTGTAGATCTCCTCTGGCCCAATCGACTTGATCGCTAAATTACCTATAACACAAATTAATCATCATTTTACAGATATTTTATAAATATTTTATTTATTCAGTCTATGGGTCTAGTACGAGAAATTTAAAGTTTTTAGATATGTTCAATTTATATTTCGATCAAGGTTATGATCAAAATTACGATGATTATTTTAAAGGATTTTTAGTACATGTAGGTTTCAATTAGAAAGACCCCAATTTTCACAAAATCCTCGCGGACTTGAGATAGAAGTCAGGATAGATCCTATCATTCAATGATAAAGAGTAGTTGAAATGACTACTTAACATTAATTAATCGACTGTAAAATAATTAACCTGGTATACTCCTATAAGGTGCACCACGATGAAGAGATTAGCCAAGTCTATAAACCAAAATGGCTCATAAAATCCGAAGCCAGTCAAGAGGTTGCCTGCTGAAATGTTATATAGAATTGCTATTTGGTAATGAAAAAGGGAGACAACTGACTGTTTGTGTATATGGGTCATTCTATAATATATTGTAACTATATTAGAGGGGTTTGATGTCTATTAATTAATTTAAATATAAGATGTGATAAAAATAAATTGAAAGTTTTGATGATAAAGTAATGTTGTAGTGAAAATAGATAATTAACTCTCTATACATAAGTTTGAGCAAAACATTCGACTAGTTTATATTTTTAAGATGTGTACGAAAGTAACAACCCCAAGATTCGTGATATGTGAATATAGATGTCTAAACCTATATTCAATTTGTAGATGGTTGTTGGCCTCGTTGGTTAAAGCGTCAACAGTCTTATGTCAAGAGGCATGGTTCTACACCCAGTAAATACAATCACCTCACCAATTGTGTGGGCAGACCCTTTACCTTTGTAATCCCTCTCGTATGGGAGTAATTTCCCAGGTCGTGTTATTAATGTTTTCATTCTGGTAGTCCTTTAGGCTAATCCTAGTCCTAAAAAAAAAATCTATATCCGCTTTAACATTTTTATGCTGTTGAATGATGATTGAACGTTTTGACCCTCAATTAGGCTGGCTACTGCTAGTGATGGTGGCTGAAATAACAAATGCACCATTTTTTCTGGATAAGAAGATAAAAAAAAAAAAAAAAAAAAAAAAAAAAAAAAAAAATTCCAGTAGATCTTTGACAAAGGATATTTATCCATTGTTGGTGCCTCGGTGGTTGAAGCATGATTTACCACAATGTTTAAAGTTGACATCACCTTATTATTTCTATTAATGTTCGAAAATGTCTAAGCTTATGATGGAAATTTAAATTTCATCTTATCAATTTATTTGTAAATATAAGAATTTTTTAATTATATTTTATGAAAGTTGATACACATATATTGTTTGATTTGATTAATATTTTAACATATATAATATTGTTTACTTTTAATAAATTTTAATAGATTTGATATATATTTTGGAGAAAATTACAGTAATAAATAGCTTTTTTTAAGATTAAAGTTGAAAATTAACTATTTCTTGAGATTTCATATTTTTACGAAGTCTATATTTATTCAAAAACAATTATTCTTGTAAGATTTAAAAAAAAAAAAAAAAAAATTTGATGTTTGTCTTAAACCTAAAAAAATTGTCATTTATGAAAAAAAAAAAAAAAAAAAAACCTATTGTTATGAGTATTTTTGCGATCAGAATAATCAGGCTCAGAAAGATCTACAGCGCAGGCCGATAGCCCAAAGGCTCAATAAATCACCATTCTTCCAATCCACCTTCACCGCAAGGGGCCCATCCGTAATCACCCATCCTGATCGCTGATCGCGTCCACTCAGCCTGACCGCTGGTCGCGGTCACTCAGGCCGTTCGCTCATTCTGACCGCTGGTCATACTCACTCATCCTGTCCGCTGGTTCCGTCTGCCAGGCTGACCGCTGATCTTATTCATCTAGTCTGACCACTGATCGCTATCCGCCAGCCTATTCGCCGGTCTATCCGATATTTTGTTCGCCATATCTGTCCGACAGTTCTGTTCGTCTATACTATCCGTCAAGGGCGGCCATCCGTCGGATATGTTCACCAGTCCTGCTCATTCATGATGATCCGCATGGCTAATAGCTAGTTTCTAATCGCGTCCGTGTACCCGCTTATTCACTTACGAGTTTGCCTGCCTATTGTCATTACTAGCCGCAGAGGTATTGATTCATAATCCGCCTTCTCAACTCCCCAAGTAGTCGGATTCATCAGAAACTCGTCGATCAGCCATGCAAACTTGATATTTTATCTGCTGAAAAGTCCATCTCTGCTATACTCCTCAGACTCCCAAGTCAAAGGAAGTCAAAAGTGCCACGCAGAATACAGCTCCAAAACGTGTCATGCATGTCATCTCTGCCAGAGACTACTGCTAAGATCCGGATTAGCCACCTGAAATCTCGCTTGGGAAAGGCCCCGAAATGACGGATTCAATCGCATTAAATGTATATTCGGTCGCATTTAATGCACTGTCAGCCGTATTAATTGAAATCCCGGCGCATTAAATGCGGCCCATCATTGTGTTTTCAGTGTACTGTATGTTTTTGTCTTATTCTGTTTAACTGTAGCATGCCCCTTTTTCTGTAAATAGGGGACAGATTTACTTGTAAGAGAAGGACGCCGACTTTGAGTGCTGTTACTGTACCAAAATAGTGAGAGAGTGAACAGTGGACGTAGGCATCTTTTTGGGCCGAACCACTCTAAAAATCTCTGTGTGCCTTGAGTGCTGTTCGTCGTTTGATCTTGCTTTTGGAAATGTACACCACCAAAGGGAAATACACTGTTAAGGTCCAGTAGGAGCTGGCTTCAAGAAGTGCAAGGACTTCATTGAAGAAGGGCAGTGTCATGACAGTAAGTGTCGCAATCACCATGAATATAGTCCTCCAAATTAGCCTGAAGAGTGAAGAAGTTGAGGCTAATTGTGAACTTTGTTTTGCTGATGTTTAGTCGGTACTCCTCATTTATAAATTCAGATTCAAGCCACTATGTCATATTACTTATTCAGATTTCATAATTCAATCTCCTCACATAAAAAATCTTACTTACAACCTTAAACAAGTCATGAAAAACATAAATATAAAAATAATCAATTACGAAATTTTAAATATGTTTTAATACGATACAATAAGTAGTTGTAATGATATATCTTATTTTTAAGAATTATATCAAAATTCTAACAAAAAAGTTGCAATATCTTATACAATAATATATGTATATATATATTTGTACTTTAACAGACATTTTGGAACAACTTAATTAATTTGTACAATGAAACTAGACTAACTAGAATATATAGTTTTTAAGTATTTAAATGGTTATTTGGATCACTCTTTCAACGTAAAGGGCTTGTAAGTATGGAGACCTTTGATCAGGCCTTGAATGGTGCTGATTGCCACCGCCAAACCAGCAAGAAAGCACATAAAATTCATAAGCCGAAGCCCACACCACTTGATCGTTCCTCGTTTGATCTTTTCCCTTGAAATGTACATCTCCAAAGGGAAATACACTGTCAAGGGCCAGTAGCACAAGGCTCCAAGAAGTGCAAGAATTTCATTGAAGAAAGGCAGCGCCATGGAAATTAGTGTGGCAATCACCACAAAAACACTTCTCCATACTATCCTGAAGAAGTTGACGCTAAATGTGAAGTTGGTTTTTCCGAGGCTTAACGGGTGCTCCTCCACTATAAAATTTGATTTAGGCCACTTTGCACCAGCCCATGTCTCCACCAAGTCGAACACCGGTTGAGCTACTACCTGTCCAGGGTTGATCATGCGATATATCAAAGATAACCACATCAAACATTTTGATTTCGAGGGCTCTTTAAAAAATTTATAGTACTAGAGTGTAAAATGAATAATGAACCTGGTATGCTGCTATGAGGTGTACCACGATGAAGACATTAGCCAAGTCAATCAGCCAAAATGGCTCGTAAAATCCGAAGCCAGTCAAGAGGTTGCCTGGTGCATGGTTCCCCAGCGCCGCATATCCAAAACAACCACATATCATGTATAAAGTTGTCGCGGTAAAGGTAGATATCACATTTGCCTTCCTCATTACTTGGTTTTCAGGTGGTGATGATTTCAATGTGTCCTAATTGTCCACACCAAAACAGATTCATTAGATGATATTACAATTTGAAAACAAATTCATTTGAGTCAGGCTTATATATATATACTTGGACTTCAATCAAAACTGGAGAATATGCACAAGCGAATGCCATGTCCCCCATTGCTCGAAACATCCTCCAAGTTTTCTCTGCCGCAGTTAAATCTAGCCCGATTTCTACTCCTGTTAGAGTGGTTTTTTCTCCTTTCCCTGTCCAACATACAAGCCTTTTCAAGGACCAGAAAAATGATATAAAATTTTGGGAGCTTCAATTCAGATAATGGCAGAAGCTAATGTTACCTGATGCAACCTTTGCAAAAGATAGCCCCATTCCAATGCCTGCATAGGAAAATGACATGATTGCTGCAATGGTAGAGAGCCATGAAAGCTTATGGAAGTTTGGGATCTGAGACACAAATATTTCTGTAATTCCAATAGCAATCATGTATGGATAATTTGAGAACTTGCACGGAGCTCCATGACCTTCTTTGTGGAAACAATTTGACCTGCTTATGGCTCTAAAAACATAGATTTATAATTATTTAATTTGTACAAATTGATCCTGAAATAAATGTGTAAACCGTGCAAAGGTATGTACTAATGTACGTAGTTAACTAGCTTACACCATGCTTATTGTTGCTGTGACCGTATAGTTTATTACCATCCCACAAAGTAGTATATATTGAGTCAATGCACAAGCCATGTATTGTGACCCACCTGATACCAACCACCCAACAAATGGAAAATCAGCATCTGACAAAATTATAACTCACTATAAGATTCCTCTAATGATGTCAATATTACTCTTAAATGGGTGTGAATTAGGAAAAAAAACCTTTTATGCAATTATTTCATAACTAACGTGGTAAGATTGACCAATGAAAAAAGTAAGAGAGAAGGAGAAGACTAATAAAAAAGGTTACAGAAAAAAAATAACATAATAAAAAAGGTTAGAGAAAAAAAATAATTAACACTGTTATGTTGGCTCGTCTTAATACATAAGTTATAAAGTAGTTTCATGAAAGATTTTTTTATGAATTAGATGGGATGTTGTGAAGATATATACCCAAGAAGGTTTTGACTGTCTTCTTATAAGTGTGATTTCTCTCTCCAGAGAGAGGATCTCTGTAACAATCAGCCAAAAGACCAGATGTATATAAGGAAATGGCAGAGAAACTGAGGAGAGTGAATACACCAGGTATCCATCCCAACTGTGCCATACTCCAGGCCAATGACAGCACCCCTGACCCAACAATCGTTGTGATTATATGTGCACTTGCTGTCCACACAGTCCCTGCACAGATATCAGCAATTTCATCAACAAATGTCCAAAATTTTTTTGACAAGTTATAGGGTATATATAATGAAATTAATCCGATTCCTTTGTTGTGGGCATCATCGAAGAACATCCTCTCAGGATTTGTTGGTTACAAATGGTTGATATAGTGACAAGATGTGATTTTTTTTCCCCCTTCTTTTATCAGACTCGATGAATGAATCCTCTTTGTCATCAAAATTAGACTGTGATAAGATGTTATCTGTTTTCATCAAATAATAATCATTAATTCTTTATTAGAATTCCTATTCACCCTACTTAATGGAATTATATAAATGTTCAAAAATAAGACAAAATTTTGATATTCAAAATACTTTTAGTCTTTAATTTAGAAAATCCTATAATTACAATATTTATCTATAAATGGTAGTAATTAATTGTTAATTGTATTATTAATTTTTATTAAAAATATTAAAGTGGAAAACTATGGTCAACACTACAGGATTATATATTAGCTGCTGGTATTAATTGCAACAGGCATGCAACACTAAAACTAAGGTTTTATTTGGTCTTTTCTAAGGCTTGGTTTGGTCTTTTCAAGTAGGTATTTTAAATATAAATCTTTTATGAGTAAAGCTTTTAAGGAAAATTATTGATTGTTTGGTTGTTAGGTAAAAAAATTATTTTAAATGGTAAATCATTTAGTTGGATTAGTTTTAAAAGTTCTTTTGAATTATAAGTACTAAAAATGACATTTAAAAGATAGCAAAATATTAAATCCATATATAATGTTTTCAATTCTAAATTCAAAAAATTATAATATATTAATATTCCATAATTGACATAATATTGTTCATACATGTGCATCAAATAATATCTTTAAAAAAATTTAAAAAAACACAAAACATTTAGAAAATTTAGGTGTTGTTTGGATTCATTTTTAAAAATGATTTTTCATTTTCACAAATAAAAAATGGGTAAATAGTGTTTAGTTAGCTATTTTGTAACGTATTTTTGAAGATGAAAACACATTTTTTAAAATGATAACTAAAAATTAAAAAACAATTTTTTTTTATGTTTTTCACCAATTTCAAAATATGTTTTCAAAATAAATTAAACTTTTCACTTTCAATAACTATTTTACTCATTTTTAAAAATAATATCATATTCATTTATATAATTTTTTGTTTTTGAAAATAAGTTTTAAAAAATCTTACCAAACACATTTTAGTTTTAAAACGTTACTTTTAAAACATGTTTTTCATTTTTAAAAATATAAATTTCAAAACTATTATTTTAAAAACGGATCCAAGAAGAAAGATCTACAAAAATTTTGTTGAAACAAATACATAGAGAAAGTGAAGTGTTTACAATATTGAGTTTATTAGTGATTTAAGTTAGAAGGGTAAAGTGAAATTAATAAAACACAACAGAATTATAATAGATATTTTAATATTTTTAAAAAGCTCAAAAAGCTCTAATTGAAAAACCCAAAATTTGAGTTTTCCTACTTTTTTTTTTTCTTTTGAAAGAGAGCTTTTCCTACTACGATAGACATTTTAGGTGTATTTCAATTTTTTTAATTGTTCAAAAGCTCCACTTAAATAATAACCAAACAATACAAAATAAATTCCAAAGTGCTTTTAAATTTTTTTCTTTTAAAAAAATAAAGTCTTCTATTCAATAGACAAACTATATCAAACATATATTAAATATATATTGAAACAGAAACTAATGAAATTACATTAAAATTTATTGTCATTTAGTTATTAATAACTTCTCTGAAAATAATAAACTATTTCTTCACCATTGCACTGAACATTATATGTATCGACAAACAAATTCAATCGAAATTGTTGGGAGAACTAAATTTTTTTTTTTTTTTTTGGAACTAGAAAAGTAAAGATTGAATACACTCTTTTAAAGAACTTATTATATCTTCTTTTCTGAAAATAAATAAATAACAACAACAACAATGGTTTGTATGATGCTGTGATGCTCGTTTATATTGAACTGTAAACTAAAACAATGCTAACACCGAAACAATAAATTGAAGTAGAAAAAAAAACAAAATTGAAGTCAAATATTGACTCAAATAAGTGAAAAAAGAAAATGTTGACTTGGTGTTTTGTTTTAATTCTCATTTTTAATCCATGATTCACTAAGTCAATAAAACATTAAAAATAGGACATGAAAGTGGCTAAAATAATTAATAAAAGAGATTTTGAATGTATATTCATTAATTACAACATTGTTCTAGATGGTTGTACCCCATCATTTATAAAATCTCAAATTTTTACCATTTTATTTACACCCATACAAGCTCAATCGAAAATGGAAAATCTTGTTTGGTGTTGACGATTTTGCTAACGGATCATGTCAAAAGTTAAACATAGATGCAAAAAGTTGAAGTCAGAGAAAAACGTGTTGCATGCATGAGTGACTGACACAGATATATAATCAGACAAAGATCAGATATGATGATATACTGTACCAGTTCTTTTAGATCTTCCATCATCATCAACCTCTCCTTCTGCAACTTTCCAAGTACCCACATCAGAATCACCTCTTCCGGATTGCTCAATTTCTTGATTCATGTCCCTCATTGTAATTCTTTTTCTTTGTATTATTTCTCTCCACTTGAAGACAAACAAAATGTATTGGGGAAATATTGAACTACTCACTGCTCATACATTGATTTATCTATTGACTATATATAGAAAAATGGGAAGAGGGTGGGTGAACACTGATAGATTTCCACTACTAAAAGTTGTTTCATATCTTATAGTGTATATTCATACTACTACTAAAAGTTGTTTCATATTTTATAGTATATATTAAAAGTATGAAGTGAGGCATGAATAGTGTCAAATTCCACCCTCGACATTTGTTTGAAAAGGTAGTTACATTTTACCCTCCGATCCTTACTGACTCACTTAACAATAACAAATATAATAAAAACTAATAAATCCAATTAACAGAATTGACATAAGAATAATCATCAAACATAATTAACCTTTGAAAAAAAATCCAAGGAAATACTTTATAAGAACCAAGAACTCCTACATGAAAAAACAAAGATGTAAAAGGAAAAAAAGGAGAAAAAATATTCTAATTTCAGGTTCGTCCAAGCAGACTCAGCTTTTTCTCCTAGTGGCTTGTATGTATGTTACAGGTTGAGCTTTTTTTTATTTGACTGTGTGATACGTGGAGGTTTTTCCTATAGAGCTTTTTTTTATTTGACTGTTTTATGAATATTATGAATAATATCCATTGATAGGTTTGTTCATGCAGGTAGTAAAGTGAAAAACGGTACATTAAAGATTTCTTGATTAATAAAGATTAAAGAGAGAGATATTAAATTCATGGACCAACATTATAGAGGTTAATTTTATGTATAGTTGTACATCTTCTCTCTTGTATGATAAGATGTATATAAGACTTCTCTTTATCATATTTATTTATTTAATTACTCTTTTCTAAATATGAAATATTTAATATAATTCTTAGGATTAGTTGAAATTTTATTAATTTATAGAACAGAAATATATTGAATCTTTATTTTTATCTCCTAATTAAAGTAAAATTATTATTTATGATATCATATATGATAATAATTTAAGTAAAAAAATATTTTTAAACTCAGTAATTAAATTTAAATATACGCTCAATGTAAATTATATATAATAATATTTAATTAATCATTTATTTTAACTTTAAAATTTATTTGATAAAAAAAATATATAAATTTAAACGCGTCTAAAGTCAAAATTATTTAATTTATAATATATAGAATTGATAAATTAATTAAAAGTATTTAATTATTTAATTATAACTGACCCACTCAACACATTTAAGTCAATGTCAGTATTTAGTGGCCACAATCTGCCCTTTGACTTTTGTAGGTTTCAGAGTTTCCAGAGAAAGTAAACCAAATTAATAAAACTTTGTCAAGGCGGCGAAGTTTCAAAATTTCCAAAGATAAGGCTAATAGCTGTCATATTTGTCGTCCATGTCTGTTCCTGGCCTTACGAATGCACACAATCACACAAATGATGAACATGGGGTTTGACATCGACAATGTTAAATAGTTTTGTGCTTATAAGTAATCTACCGGTAGAGATGTGCAAGTTATGTGAAATTACATACCCCTGTATTTAAAATTTTAATGGCATCTAAAATTACAAAATTTTCATTATATCCTTAATAAGATTAAGAGATGACAAAAGCTTCTATCTTTATTTCCCTACTCTCTTTCATCTAAGGTTTTTTATACCAATTCTTCCCGTAAATATGTTTGAAAATTGACATATCAAGATTCTTTCTTACTTCTCAATCTCTCTTTCTTTGTCTCTCTCATCAATTCGATTAGGGGTGAGTATTTACAATTTAACCCAACATAATTAGACTAATTTTGGCTAAATTTGGTAGGATTAAATCTTAAAAAAATTGACAAGGATTAGGTTGCATCGAATTGAAAATTATTTTAAGCCAACCTAACTCAACTTAACGTGATCAATACTATCTCTATTTCTAAATCAAAGATTTTTTTCTCCTTTTAGAAGAACACTTATTAAAGATGAGATCAAGAACAACTACATATGTTCCTTTTTTTTCTTTTTTTTTTTGTGTGTGTCTTTGCAGTACATTGATTGATCTTGTGTTTGTAATATTTAATTAGTTAAATTTTTATTTGTAATTACTTTATGAATTATCTTTATTTGTCTTGTTTTATAAATTACACATTTATTGGTAATCGGTATTTGTAATATTTAAATCTATATATGATAATATAATATTATAAATGTTATTTGTAATAAATAGAAATTTTTTTATATTTCAATTAATATCTAACCCCAATCAACCCAATTCGACTATTGTTATATTTGGTTAGATTAAGTTAAAAAATTATATTGAATTGAGTTTGTTAGAAAAATTTTCAACTTGATTTATATTAAATCAGGAGCTTTTCAACCAACCCAATCTAACCCAACAAACATCCACCGCTAAATGTGATGGTTGGTTGCCTTCTCTCGCTCATGCACTTTTTATCTCTCTCCCTTTATTTCTTCATTTTAAAGCTTCAAAATTGGATAGTTATTTTGTTTTAAATTTGTGTAGAAGGTTATTTTTATGCAAAAATCATAATAAATACTATTAAAACTCAAAATAATAATTGGGTTGTAATAATAAAACTCATCCAATTAAGAGTGTTATTTAAAATACTTCAAAAAAAAAAAGTGTTGCTTAAAAAAAAGAAAAAAAAAACTACATCATATTGTTTGTATATCCACTCAATAAAAATTTAATATTAATAATTAATTCATATATTTTATTCCAATTTTAAATCACATTTTTATTTAGTTGTACACTGCACATAAGAAGATATTACGAAATAGATGTCAATTGCACTCCACAAGTCTACAACTAAATTAAGTCCTGCATGAGCACAGAATGTCCAAATTCTAACTCGCATGTATGATTTCTTACTAACTTTGCCATTTTGGACATTGCCAAGCTATTGACTTAAGGTTAATACATTGTGACCGTTCAAAAGTATAGCACTTTTTAGAGTCGATAGTGGCACCGTTGGTCAGACCGCTGACCCTTGTGCCTTAAAGGCATTAGTTCTACTCCTAATAAAGGTAGTCTCCCACCATATAAAAATATATCGATTATCCTACCATCTTATATGGACCATCCTCCTCACCTACGTGTGAATTGCTCATTCCCTTATGAGAATCAGTTCTCTGACTACACCACAGAGTTAAATCTCAATTGATTCCAAATGATCCTTGAGTTTGTCCTAACCATTCAAAATATATGTATAATGTTTTTTTTATGTTTAAAAAAAAAATTAGTTTTAAATTAGTTGAAAATTTTTTCGTAATTCTTTCATATATTTAAGCAAAACTCATTTTTATAGATAAGAGAAATTTAAATCATTTAAATAAGATGATAAAGTTGTTCAAATTATTAATTCAAATACACATTATGAGAGCTATCTATAATAAAATTCTATTAATATTAAAATAAGTTTTATTTTCATACTATAAAAATGCTTCAAAAACATTTGAAATTAAAATATTACTAATTCAAATATATATATATATATATATATATATTTTTTGCAAATAGACCAGGATAGTCTAGATAGCACAAAATTTAATTAATTTTTCAACTTGTAACTTGAAGGTCGTGACTGCAAATCAAACATACATAAAAAGAATAATGATAACACAAAATTTAGATCATGCAAACCTACTAACTATTTTTAGAACATTTGTTTTTTGCAATGCCACCAATTCCACAATGTTATTTTGCTTAAAATTAAATAAAAAAAAAAAAAAACCTCGTTAAAAGATTTTTTTTTTAATTAGAATGATATTGATATATGTCCATGGTTTAAAAACTCGGCGAGTTTCACTAAGTTCTCGCCCGGTTCTCACGAATCAGCACTCCGTCGATCCGAAAACCTCTAGATCGGAGGTGCTGCTTGCCAGAGGTGGGCTCTCGACCCAACTCGGACGAACTCGAGAAACTCGGTCGAACTCGGACGGTCAATCATCATCACAAATTCACCTAAAATCATCCTAAAAACCACAAAAAATGGGCCAAAATCCACTCACAACAAAACAAATCACAGTCATACCAATGAAAATCTAATCAAACAAGTGAAAGTGTGAAACCCTTACTCACGGAGTTCAGCGACGGCTTAAAAATAGAGACAGTTGCAACAACGGTAAGGAGACAGTGTCAAAGACATGGAAAGGAAGAGAAAGATACTTGAACGGAGGAGAAAGAGACTTGAACCACCATACAGAGGAGAGAGAGAGGGCCGGTGATGATGAAGATGGATGGGCTTCGTCTACGGCGACGACAACAGCTCACTGGAACAGCGACGACTCATTGGAACGACGTCAACGACAGTGATGCTAGAGAGAGAAGAGCGACGAGAGAGGAGATAGGAGAAAGAGAAGATGGGAGAAAGAGAGAAGATGAGGGTTTTGACCTGGTGTGTGTTATATATATAATAAGGATAATTTCGTCATAATCCCTGATGTTTAAAGAAACTTTAGTTTACGCTTAATTTTAGACCTTGAAAGTAAACAGGACATTCATTAATACTTTTGTAATTAATATGATTTATACAATCTATTTCAAAAATATATATATAATTTATACAATCTTAAATAACTTTGATAAGATCATCAATAAATCATATTAATTATTGCGTAACTTATTGTCGGGGTGTTCTCCTGCTCTGAAAAATGTGGGATGATTATTTAATGATCATAATTACCCGACTCCTAAGGATCTGTCTTTGTAGGAGACGAACAAATTTTAAGGAAGACCACTACCTGACATCAAGTAAAAAGCAAAAAAACAAACTCTCAAAAAAAAAAAAAAAAAACTCTCAAGATAAATCATTTTCCACTTGAAGATGTATCGTCTAAAAAAACTCTGTAGATACATTATTTTTCACTTGATGATGTATCTTCTAAAAAAACCCTCTCTAGATACATCATTTTCAAGTTATGTGACTTAATTTTTCACTTGCTTTTGTAGGCACTCAAATCAAGACTCCAACCAGCAAAATCGATGGTCACTGGCAAACTTAAACCACCTAAAAATCACAGATAAAAGTTTCTTATACAAAGAAACAATTTCTCTTGATATAATACATGCAAGCTAAAAATCACAGATAAAGGTTTCTTATACAAAGAAACAATTTCTGTTATGTTGACGTCTGGATTTGGATCTTAGTCAATGAGGTTCGTTTCTCGATCCAAACTACAGTTTCAGATTGTAGATATTGAAGATATGAGATACAGAAGTAAAGGAGAAAAAGTCAGAGGAAAGGAGAAAAAACACAAGGAGATTTTAGAGTGGTTCGGCCCAATTGGATGCCTACATTCACTGTTTACTCTCTCATTATTTTGGCAAAGTATCGACCCTCAAAAGATTGTACATATCTTACAATGAAAATTTTCCCTATTTATAGAGAAATTGGAGGTGTTACAGTAAAACAGAATAAGACAAAAGCATACAGTAAACTAAAATTACAATGATGAACTACATTTAATACGCTGGGATCTCATTTAATGCGGCTGACGATGCATTTAATACGACCGAAATTACATTAAATGTGGTTAAAGCTGTCACCTCTGAACTCTGCCCGAGGGTGATTTCAGACAGTTAATCTGTACGTGTTAGGTGAGATCACCGTAATCTTGGTTATAGTTTCTAGCAGAGATGGCGTGCATGGCACGTCTTGAGCTGTATCTTGCATAGCATCTTTGACTTCTGTTGACTCGCGATTTATGAGGCGTGGCGGAGATAGACTCTCCAACGAACAAAATATCTAGTTGAGCTGGCGAACAGATGAAATTCTGACGAATCGGGCACTTTGAGAGTTAATGGAACAGATCATGAGTAAGTTCTTCCGTGACCAGACATAATACTAAGCGAACAGCTTAAGCGAACAGATCTGAAGAACAAGCCTAGCGATCAGCTCAGGTGAGCAGCTTAAGCGAACAGATCTGGCGAACAAGCCTAGCGATCAGCTCAAGCGAACAGATCTGGCGAACAAACCTAGCAATCAGCATTAAGGACCGGTATTGACCACAGTCGTATACAGGACCATGAACAAATCACTAAACAGACTACCAAGTCTATTCACGAGTAGGTTGACGATTAGCGGGGATACTTAGGATACGAGCAAAATGGCGAGTCAATCTAGCGAACAGATCAGCGGTCAGGGGGTTGATCAGAAAGAATGACAGATTGTTGAGCCTTTGGATTGTTGGGCCCGTACTATACATCTTCCCTGGTCCAATCGCATTGATCATTAAATTACCCATAACATGTTATACAATACATTTAAGCTAAAGGTTTCTTATACAAAGAAACAATTTCTTAATATAATATATGTAAAAATTTAGTTGTACCATATATATATAAGTTATCTGTCTTAATCAATTCATATTATTTTTTCACTACTTATATTATTATTAGTTTTAATACATCAATATATAACGTAGAAATTTTTAAAACATACGTAAAAATTTAGTTGTACCATATATATATATATAAGTTATCTGTCTTAATCATATATTCATGTACCATTTGAAATTTAAATATAAACAATTCATATTATTTTTTCACTACTTATATTATTATTAGTTTTAACACATCAATATATAACGTAAAAATTTTTATGTTTTAAAAGAATAATAAATATGAACTTTTATTATTTTATCAGTCTATAAACTTTCACTACTTATAATTATACTATTCCACGATATAGCTAATTGACTTTATTAAGTAAATTGCAACTTTTATAAGTTCAAATTACAGTTACCACTAGACAAAAGTTTAAGTGGATAAGTAGCGTTTAAGATTGAAGTTAATGATAGTTATGATGTATTAATATACGTCCTTCATATGCAACATAATGTGATCAGATGATAAACACATGATACTGGTAGATGTCTTTAGTGCAATAAACAAGAATTTTAGTAGAAGCAAAGAGAGGATTTGAACTCGAAACATTCACATTCTATATTATGATAGTCATTATTAGATATAAAAGTTTAAACTAATAAATCTAATTATAATGTTTAAAATTGAGGTTGATGAAATTCATGATATATTAAAACAAATAATTTAAACCCAGATACTAATTTACTGTAATATGTATGCTCAAGAGAATCAATTGTGCACTTACAGAGCCTTGTCAAAACTCAAAACTAAGAAGTCATGAAAAATTAACTTCGGAATAAACTGGCAACACTTGATTATTAATTGTTTACAAGCACAACATAGTATATATAATTTGCACTTTTAACAGGCTACATTTCTGTAACATCTTTGTGCTTTTTTCAAGTTACTCGGACAGGTAGCTAGCTGTTACAATTATTCCTTAAGCTTGAAGGGCTTGTAAGTATGGAGAGCTTCGTTGACGCCTTGAATGGAGCTACAAGCAGCAAGAAAGCACACCAAGTTGAGATCCTGGAGCCCACACCGCTTGATTGTTCCTCTTGAGATATTTTTTCCGGATGTGTACATCTCCAAAGGGAAATACACTGTCGAGGGCCAGCAAGCTATGGCTCCAAGTAATGCAAGTACACTTCATTGAAGAAAGGCAAGGCCATGGACACACTCGTTGTTATCACCACAAAAACCATGCTCCAAGTTAGCCTGAAAACGTTGAGGCTAATTGTAAAGTTATTTACCAATGCGTAATGGATACTCTCCCTTTATGAATCTTGATGCCCATGACTCCATCAAATTGAATACCGGTTGAGCCACTACCTATTATAGAATCAAAGATAATCACATTAGAATATGTTTTGATTTAAGGGTCTTTCAATGATAAAGAGTAGTTGAAATGACTAATTAACATTAATTAATTGAGTGTAAAATAATTAACTAGGTATACTCCTATAAGGTGCACCACGATGAAGAGATTAGCCAAGTCTATAAACCAAAATGGCTCGTAAAATCCGAAGCCAGTCAAGAGGTTGCCTGCTGAAATGTTATATAGAATTGCTATTTGGTAATAAAAAAGGGGGACAACTGACTGTTTGTGTACATGGGTCATGCTATAATATATTGTAACTATATTGGATGGGTGGTTGACGTCTATTAAATTTAAATATAAGATGTAATAAAAATAAACTAAAAGTTTTGATGATAAATTAATATCTTGACATATTTATAGTTTTAATTAGTACAATAGCAAAATCACGCTTTAGATATAAATCCATTTCATCAATCAGTTTGAACAAAACATTTGACTAGTTTATACTTTTAAGATGTGTACGAAAGTAACAACCCCAGGATTTGTAATATGTGAATATATATGTCTAAATCTATACTCGCTTTGTAGATGATGGTTGGTCTTGTTGACTAAAGTGTCAACAGTCCCACATCAAGAGGTATGGTTTTACATCCGATAAATATAATCTTCTACCAATTGTGTGGACAGACCTTTTATCTCCATAATCTTTCTCGCATGAGAGTAACTCTTTGAGCTGCGTCATTAATATTTTCATCCCGATAGTTCTCTAGGCCAGTTTTAGTTAGTCCCAAAAAAAAAATAATAATAAATCTATATTTGCTTTAACATTTTTATATCGTTGAATCATGTTTGAACATTTTGACCCTCCCCACTAGGCTAGCTGCTACTAGTGCTGGCGGCTGAAATAACAAATGCACCAGTTTTCTAGATAATTTTAAAAAAAAACTAGTGGATCTTTGACAAAGGATAATTTTCCGTTGTTGGTGCCTTGGTCGTTGAAGCATGTTTTACCACAATGTTTAAAGTTGAGATCACCTTATTATTTCTATTAATGTTCGAAAATGTTTAAGTTTATGATGGAAATTTAAATTTCATCTTATCAATTTGTTTATCAATATAAGAATTTTTTTTTATTATATCTTATGAGCATTGATACACATATGTTGCTTGATTTTATTAATATTTTAACATATAAAACGTTTACTCTTAATAAATTTTAATAGATTTGATATATATTTTAATGAAAATTACAATAATAACCCTTTTTGAGATTAAAATTAAAAAACAGAGATTTCATATTTTTATCAAGGGTATTTTTATCCGAAAATAGTTATTTTATAAGATTTTAAAAAAATAATTAGTGTTTATCTTGAATTAAAAAAAATGGTCATTTATGATTAAAAAAAAAAAAACCTATATTTTGTGTCAATTTGAGAAAAGAAAAATAGTGGGGATGTAGGGCCCAAGCATATTTATTCACTTTGGGAGTAGTCTAATCTATACTTATTATAGATAGGAAAAGAATAAAAGCAAGTTGAAAACTAACAGCAGCCGCGGAATAATCTTTGGAGAAAGAAGCTTTGCTTTTTCAATCAAATTTGAATTTGTTTAACGGCAGTTTATTTTTTACACTTAATATTTAATGATGTTGAATTAAGTCAATTAAGTGATTTGTATTTATTTTTTCCAGTGGTCAAACCATTTGAAACCATTTAAAACCATTAAAAATAAAAGCTATATTTTCTAGTTTTTCACTGAATACAAATCACTTGATGGTTTTGTAAATATATTATTCTAATTTTATCTTTTCCAAAATAATATATTTCCAAATCTTTCATAGTTTTACATTATACACATTCTTTTTAATACTTTAATAAACAACACTAGAAAATAAAAACCCTAAACATCTTAATATAAAATTTTCTTATAATTAGATTACTATATTTCTTTGATCAAATTCTAGTAAGAATATTTATTTATTTTCTTTATTAAACTACTTGTGCAGTTTACCAAATATATTGTGTTTATTTATTTCTCCTATCAAGTTTTTAGTGTATTACTAGTTATATATTGAACCTCAAAGTTTTTATATATTGATTATTTATTTTAGTATATATAGGACAAGTTTTTAGTGTTGATGTTGTTAGTCTATGTGTATTGATGGGAATTTGCTTGTGTATATTGAATATGTAAATGACAGTAGTGTTTATTTGTATACGATAGTAGTGAAATTCTCAAAATTTCTCTTTTTCCGTATATTGAATTTGTTTTAGAATTTGTTTCTTCTTATGGTTTTTTTTATCTTAATTTTTTTATGGGAACGCCACGAATATAGATACTATTCTATCAATTGTGATCAGGTACCCTTGGACATATCAGCAGGTCTTTATGTTTTTGTGTGGTATAAAGTTTAATAGAAAATATATATTACTTTACAATTTTAACTTTTGTTGCAATAATAATTCAACTTAAGACTACTTTATTTATTTTTATTTAAATATATAAATTTAATTGACTCTATTATAATAATTAATCATATTTTAATTATGAATAAAAATATTATATATAAATATTTTTGTATTTGTTAAATAATTTATTGTAATTATTCTTATCATATTAAATAAAGTTAAATAACAACTAATAGTAAAATGATATAAATATCAAAGGAAAAATTTTAATTTAGTCTCTAACGTTTGACAAAATATTACTTTTTTACTAACATTTATATTTCGAATTCCCGTCATCCCTAATACTTCAAAAATGTATTGACAGCTCAGTTGGTACACATCTTGCTTCCCATTTGACTATATGGCCTTGGTCATGAGTTCGAAAGGTGTGGGAGGCGTATGAAAAACCCTAAAGGCTAAGGGACAGTACCTGGACCGAATGATGGGTGAGCTCATACATCCAGGAAGGTTCCGACCCAATCATGGGGAGAGAATGGGTCGTTATAAACCATAATACTAAGAATTGACTCCTTAAATTCCCTGCATTCAAACTTCATTTAAAATGTCACAGGGAGTTTATCTTTGGCTAAGATGGTGCTAACATTAAGAAAAATAACTACTCCCTCAAAACAATAAATCTATATCAGAATGCAACAAGGTTTTAAATATATACTAGTGATCAACATTAGACATAAAATCAAATGTAAATATCTCTCTCTCCTTCCCTTCAAATGGAAGAATTCCTTGCAATAGGCAGTATAGAAAATGCAGTCTCAAGGTAGATGTATCTCTTGCACAATGCACAAGCAGAACAGTTAAGCTTCCACAAAACAAGCTAAAGCTACAGTATATGAATCCTACCTAGTGACAGGTTTCACATAATAAAACTAGTCAGTGACCATCTAGAAGAACTATAAAGATGATATATCAATATAATAATTATTTCCAAAGATGAATCAGCTCATAGCCAGATGTACCTCTTGCAAATTTCACTACTGAAATTAAATATCCTCACTATATCAATGGAATTTGGTGTACTGTCAGGATATGTACTACAGACATAACTTGTACCTATTGATCAAAGAAAACTATTTAGAAACTAGAAGTGACGAAACATACATTTATCTAGTTTGTATAAAGTAATTACAATCACTTGCTTTAGAACCAAAAGATTATAGTTTATGAGAGAAATTCAGTTCATGATCCGTTCATGATTGTCAAACAAAAATGGAAAATTCCCCTGATTTCAAAAATATTTAAAGTTGTAGAAATATACAAGAAGACGGAAAAATAAAAAATAAAATGTTGTCACACAAAAGAGAAAGGACTCTGAAAAACTACTATACTTTCTATATTAATAATTGTAGCAGCAAAAAATCTTCCTTCTGCAATTGTTTTAGTAGCAATGATTATTCAATTCTTATACATATATAATAACGCAAAATGCTTGATAAATTCAAAAGGTCCAAGAAAATTAAATTCATCACAAACCTCCTAAGCATTCAGCCACAGCACCAGTAAGAAGGTCGCCAACCATATCCCCTATAAGGACATCAGAATTGGCAGTTATGTTAGCCATTGAAAGCATAAGAGATAATGTGTCCACTCACAAGAATCTGCAACACAGGCAAACAAGTAACCAATAAATGTTAAGCTATGGATCGGATAAAAATACAATAAGCTAACTTATTAATTAGTTACATATATATTTTTAACATAAGGACAAAATATTTTATTGACATGAAAATAGTAATTGACTAATTGTTACTTACACCTGAAAAAATATAAATCTTTCAAAGTGTTAAGTGCTTAATCAGAAACAAGATTCATGTAATCACTAAGAAATGACTCCAATAGTAAACAACTACAAAACGAATTAAAGGTTTCTAACTTCTGGCATCAAATTTCATCATCCCCTTTATTTTACAATAGTACTAATGAGTGACAAAAGTTCTAAGTGCTAGGCAAATCTTTATGTCTCATGAAAATCTCACCACAAACAATTTGACTTCAATGAATACATAAGCAAAATAATTCACATAAACTAATAAAATCAAAATTTGACAAATTGTTCTTTAAACATCGTATAATAGCTCAGTATTTGAAAGTAGAAATATCTATATAAAATCAAGTCTAGTAGTCGACTAATATATGTAAAATTCACAGGAGATGCTAGGATTACCCAATTCTATTTGGATATTTCTTGAAGTATGCCTTGCATATACTGCAAAAAGAAAAGAAAACGTAAGAACATCAGTCATGAAACATAAAACTAAAAACATGTTTAAATAAACACAGGAGTTTCCTACCGAAATAGTAATAATTAATTAGTTATACTAATAATAATAATAATGATAACAACAAAAAAAAAGCACTAGAATGTAGTCAATAGACTAATAGTGGGGTTAAACTTTTAGAAGGGTTTGATATGAGAGCACCAATAACTCTCTGAATAAAATTACTCACTACAAGCAATATCCAAATATCACTCCTCATAATGGTCCTCATCAAATTAATTATCTCTCGTAGATTATATCAATAATTTCTTCAGAGTAAACTTTTATTTCATCCTAAACCTATCTTGTGCTCAGTTACCTTGATTCCACTCAAGTCAACATGCATTAGTTACGCACTATTAACAATATTACTTTCACATAATTCAACCACCAAAACACCAAAACAAATGCACCTAAAAACTTATTATCCTAATAAGAAACAAAAACATACCCATCATCCATAATCAAGTCAACAATGAATAAATTGCTCACAGATTCATAAAATAAATTCTGTTTTTAACTTGATGCTTACTCTCCATCACTCTCCTTTTCAATATTTCAATCAAGAACAACAAAGCAAAACAAAACACTATAATTCAAATCTCATGTCACTAAATTTGATTATAAAACCATTGAGAATCCAAAACAAAATCATACCCAGTTCCCCAAATCCTATCAGAAACAGAAATGCAATAGAGACTTACTGGTTAAGATGGACAACATTAAGAGACAGAGGTTGTCAATCTGCGAGTTACAAAGAAACCTACGAATTGAGAGTTGATGTTAGAGAGAAGTCATAGTTAACAGAAAACAAGTAAACATAGTCAAGCAAACTAGAGTGAGAGAGGGGCAGTCGAGCAGATCAGAGTTAACACGATGGTAATGGAGAGAGAGGCGTGCAATTAAGTAGATCAGATGGTGATATATGGCGGCGATAGAGAGAGAGAGAGATGCAGTCGAGTAAACCAAATGGTGATACATGGCGACGATGGAGAAAATAAGGTATAAGGGAGAGAAGCAAATCCTATCAGAAACAGAAACGCAACAAAAATTGTTATCTTTTTAGGTGGAAGTCGTGTAGCAACAGCAGGATGTAGAAAAAATATAAATCGTTAACTACATCATTTCATTAAAAGCAATAAAAATTGACATTCACATGTCTAATTGATGCATGTTACTTGGAGTTTCTCGCAGTGCTCCAAGATGTCTCATCAATAGGCTCAGAGGGATTAAAATAATCTCTTACCCTTAGTAGCCATTCTCTCTTTTCCTCTCTAACCCATCTCACCATCTCACATCTAGAAGCAATTAAGGTCACTTCTCTCTCTCTCTCTCTCTCTCTCTCTCTCTCTCTCTCTCTCTCTCTCTCTCTCTCTCTCCCTAATAGTCAACAGCCTATATATATAACAGATACTCCACAACTTCTCACAAGAGCCAGCCTTAATGTTTCACTGTTTCAACAACAACACCCCACAAAAGCAAAGCAAACACATCAACACCACTACACAACACAAACACAACTAGCTCCAAAGAAGACAAAGAAATACTACTTCCCCATAACACAAAATTCAAAAACTCAACACATAGAGTTACATACAACAACAACAACTCATCATCAAAAGAGAAGAAAAGGTGATGCTAGGATTTGTGAGAGATAATGAAAAAAAAAACGGTACTTCTTGTTCACCAGAGTTAAGAGTAGAGCAGACCAAGCAACTGGACAGTGGCGAGTGGAGATCAACGATCGGTGAGATGCGATGGTTAGGAGGTGCAACGATCAAACAAAAAGGTTGGCTAGTCAGATAGTTAACACCAGTGGTTGGAGGTCCGACGGTGGTGGGTAGATGTGCGATGGTGAGGGACAACAGTAAGGAATTTGGATGGTGGGTTGAGATTCCTAAAGCGAGAATGAGAGAAAAAAGGCGGGAATAGATAGAGGAGAGTGACAAGTTTTGTAGACAAAGAGTGGGTAAGTTATAATTGGGTCTATTCATAAGGATATTTTTGTCCAGAAAAAGTCACGCTGCAAACATTTACAAAAGAAAAGTCATTTCTCAAATGGGTATTCACAAAAAGATTGATTTTCAACTAAACCCATTTTGTTTTATCATCAAAAGTACAGTAACATTTTTAGTTAGTATTTTTTAACTAACACTGTTCATTTGTTAAACTTGTCTTAATAGCATATTATAGATATGTTATATTCAGGATTTGACTACTTTACTAGTTTGGTAACCTTACTCAACAATTACAATAATTGAATTAATTTTAATAACTACTCTTATAACTAATCCAATGAATATAATTGGTAAATAGATTACTCAATCAATAAGAAAGTCAAAAGATTATAATTGATATATTCTAAGATTTTAATTGTTTTAATGATGGAAAACCATTTAATTATATCAAGTTCTTGAAATATCCTTATATAAATCTACTTCTAAAAAAACATTTGATTTAAAAGAAATTATAATTCAATGTAACCGAAGTGGAGGGTGAAATCCTAATCATGGGTTTTGTGGCTATGGGTTGATCTAGGATAAGGGTTATATTTTTAGGTCGATTACTGGACCATGCAAAATTTTGAAATTTCCAACTTGCAAAAGGTAGGTGACCTGATAATCCAGCGTCGGAATTGGCAACACATTTTGGCTGCCAAAAGTCAAAATTAAAACCTGCACGGTTGCTGCAAATTAAAAATATTAATTTTGTAATATATATTAAAATAATATCTAAATAATTAAAGAATATGTAAATATAATATTTTATTATAAAATATAGTATTATATTAATATTATAATTATTTTAATTTATTATTAAATTAATATATATTATATTTATAATTAAAATAATATATAAATATAATCTTTTTAAAATAATATTTTTTTTTTTTTACTATTAATATTTCACTTTAACTTGCAAAAGATAGTGAACAACTTCGATGTCCTTCCTAACAAGTTAGGTAAAGTCAACTTATTAAGACCAATATTGAAGTTATTTATTGGTTAAGTTGAATGTGCATAACGTTTGAAGTTGTTAAAATTTAATAAAAATAGTCGTATAACGTTAGCAAACGTCAAAGTTGTTTCCTTATCAACTCCAACGTCCTTCTTAACAAGTTAGGTAATATCAACTTGTTTAGACCAACATCGAAATTGTTAATTAGTCAAGTTGGACGTTAGCGCAACGTTTGAAGTTGTTAAAATTTAACAAAAATAAACATATGACGTCAACAAACATCGAAGTTATTCCCTTAACAATTCTAACATTCATCTTATCAAGTTAGATAACGTCAACTTATTAAGACCAACGTCAAAGTTGTTAGGAGTCAAGTTAGACGTTAGCATAATGTTTGAAGTTGTTAAAATTTAACAAAAATTGGCATATGATGTCAGCAAACGTCAAAGTTGTTCCCTTAACAACTCAAACGTCTATCTTAACAAGTTAAGTAACATCAACTTGTTGAGACTAACATCGAAGTTATTAACTAGTCAAATTGGACGTTAGTGTGATGTCTGAAATTATTAAAATTTAACAAAAATGGACGTATGACATTAGCAAACGACAAAGTTGTACCCATAACAGTTTTAACGTCCATCTTAACAAGTTAGGCAATGTCAACTTGTTGGGACCAACGTTGAAGTTGTTGACAGGTCAAGTTGGACGTTTGTGTAACATCTGAAGTTGTTAACATTTAATAAAAATAGATGTATGACATCAGCAAATGTCAAAGTTATTCCCATAACAACTCTAACGTCCATCTTAACAAGTTAGATAATGTCAAGTTATTGAGACCAATGTCGAAATTGTTAATACGTCAAGTTAGACGTTAATGCAACATTTGAAGTTGTTAATATTTAACAAAAATAAATGTATGACATCAGTAAACGTTGAAGTTGTTCCCATAACAACTCTAACGTCCATCTTAACAAGTTAGGTAGCATCAACTTATTAAAATCAACGTCAAAGTTGTTGATAGGTCAAGTTAGATACTAGTGCAACGTCTGAAGTTAACAAAAATGGATGTATAACATCAGCACACATCGAAGTTATTCCCACAACAACTCTAACGTCCATTTTAACAAGTTAGGTAATGTCAACTTGTTGAGACTAACATTGAAGTTGTTAACAGTCCATGTTGGATATAAGTGCAACATCTAAAGTTGTTAATATTTAACAAAAATAGATGTATAACGTCAGCAAACGTCGAAGTTGTTCACATAACAACTCTAACATCTATCTTAACAAGTTAGGTAACGTCAACTTATTAAGATAAATGTCGAAGTTATTAATAGTTCAAGTTGGACATTAGTGTAACGTCTGAAGTTGTTAACATTTAACAAAAATGGACGTATGACGTCAACAAATATCGAAGTTGTTTCCTTAACAACTTCAATGTTTTTCTTAACAAGTTAGGTAATATCAACTTGTTAAGACTCATGTCATGATGGAACAGTGTCTCGTCACGCTTAAACGTGATGAGATAGTTTCCCATTATGCTTGGGGGTGACAATGACTCTCCTGTCACGCCAGATGGGAGGCTCTCTCTCAACCTTCTCTCAAGGCCTTCATGTCACTTATGGGAATGATAATAAGGCCTTCTGTCATGGCACACGTGATAGTATGGCATTCTCCAACAGTATAAGCATGACAAGAAGACCCCTTGCCACATTTGTTATTTTTTGGACTTTTGATCCAACCACTTTTATTTATTTATTTACCTTAGTTTTTGTGCAATTACAAATCAATTAAATTACTCATTATTTTGGATTTTGATTTTAACATTTTGTATTGAGTAATTTTTTTTTTTTTTTTTTGAAATAGTATTAAGTATAGTTATGAATATCAGTATAAGACGATAATATTATTATTGTCATACAATCTACACCCCAAGGAAGAAAGAAATTTATAATAAGAATCAAGCAAAAAACTTTATCAAATGAATGCGGAAGGTACAAGTCAAGAACTTGACTAGAAAATTTAAATTCATTTGTTCAATTTAACGTCCAAAAATTACAAATTATTATATCCCATCATGAAATATTATTATGTACAGTGCAATTAAATCTAATTGAATTATATAATTTATTATTTAGAACAAAAATTACAAATTATTATATAAGTTTTTATATTAAATTTAGAATTTTCCTTTTTATTTATTTTGTGACAATAAAAATTATGTATAACTCATATAAATAATAAAGGGATATTTATAATTTCCAATCAACGTTGGATCATAATCCGAAACGTCTCCCCCTAATTTCATAAATAAACATTTTGCCCTCTGTCATCAATTTTTTCATTAAAATGTTGACCAGAGCAATAAATGATTATATTACCTCTGATTTAAATTTAATTGAAATAATTTTTAAAACTCAAAATAAAATTATAAAAAAAAAAAAAAAAAAAAAAAAAAAAAAAAAAAAACAACCCCACCGTCCATCCTTAAAATGGACAGTGGGGATTAATTTAAAAATAAATTTTAATATTTATATTTATTTAAAAAATTAATTTGTAAAATTTTATTAAAAATAAGACAGTAGATCTCCACCAGTCACCCCTATGATAGACAATGGTTATTAAAGAATTTTTTTTTAAAAAAATGAAAAAAAAAATTGTTGTATAAAAAAATTAAAAAGAAAAACAAATCAATTGAAGATATATATATTATGAACCCAGATCTTCAAGTTGACATTCAATATTACTATATCTGGGATATGAACCCAGAATCTTAACACATTTGCTTCTCCTTCCAATCTCATAAAAAAATCATCAACCAAACCAAAAAACAAATACAACTAAACCATATTTAACAACTTAAATTAAGTTCTATGAAGAATACAAACATCAAAACACCCAAAAACATAAACTTCTATTTCTACTTCTCTTCTTTTTGTTCTTCTTGCGCCCTCTTCTTCTTCTTCATCTTTTCGAACCCAGAAATCTGGGTTCGCTTCGAACCTAGATTTTTGGGTTCAATGTTGGAATCAAACCCAATTTGTGGGTTCGTGTCGAACCCAGAAATTGGGTTCCATTCTATATCTAGTTTTCTGGGTTTGATTCAAATAGCAAGCCTAGAAATCTGGGTTCAAATATATGAAGACAAAGAGAAGAAAAAAAAGAAAAGAAAAAGAAGAAAAGAAAAAGAAGAGAAGAAAAAGACGATGAAACCACTGGTGGATGACGACCATGGACAGTGACTAACATCAAACATTCACCCACAACCACCCATCAAACACATCCATCACACCTAGATACCACCCATCCACTAGAACCACTCATCATTACCACCACCACCACCACTATTAACATCAAACACTCACCACACTCACTCATCAAACATATTTCAACAGCTACCAACATCAATCCAGAAACCATCGACCCACCACCACCACCAAAATCCAAATGGGTTCCATCGATGGAGTCGAAGATAGAGAGAGAGAGAGAGATTTGGTCGAGAGAGAAAGCAGATGGAAAAGAGAGAAAAAGATAATTAAATAGTTTTTTTATTTTTAATTCACTTTCTTCCTTTTTATACTCACTTAGCCGGTAGCACATTCCCATCCATTTTTTATTATTATTGTTTTTTCCAACATTCCTAACCATTTGATGCAACTCTTTATCATCTAACGGTTAGATGATTTCCTTTTGGATTCTAGTATGACACGAATGCTTCACCTCATTCGTATCATAACCGTTTCCTCCAAGGTCATGCAGAATTATATGTCAAGTTCTAACGAAAACAAAATAAATGATGCAATTGTACTAACTTCTTTTTATAAGTAAAAGAATGAGGAAGCACATTTGCTCTTTTAACTCAAGTGTATTTATATTTTTTTTAACTAATGATGAAGGATTCAAATCCAGTTGTGAGTATCATTAACTGTGGGGAAACATTCCTCTTATGTTGTGAAACTTTGACTTGTACAAAAAATGTGGGGAGACATTTCTTTTATATTTTGATATAGTTGATATATGGGTCTTGTAGCTAATACTTAATCTTGAAAAAACTTCAGCAAATCCTAATCTAGTTTATTGTAAGTCCTGAAAATATATAAATACAGAGGTGGGCCCGGGTACGGTACTTGCCCCACCTCAAATTTTTTAAAAAAAATTAAGTTTTTAAATATTATATTTATAATTTTATAAATAAATTTAATATTGTTCATTTTTCTTCATTCTTTTCTGACTTTTGTAACGTTGTTTTGTTTTTGTTTTTGTTTTTTTTAAGGGAGCTTTTCAAAAAAAGACAAAATGAAAAGAAAAATGTTATTTTTAACCCTTCTTTTATATAAATTTTTTTTCAACCTTTCAAACAAACTATTGATATGTTATACCCAAATTATCAATTTTACCCTTAAGTCAAAGATTCTGTTCAAGCAACATTGAAATGACAAAAATGCCCTTGTTTCAACCAAAGTAAAATCATGAAAATGCCCTCCACCTCTTATTCTGCTCATTCTCCACGCCGTGTGTTCCTCCTTCTCCATATGATCTCACAACTATTTTTCCACTCTCTTCCATTTTCTCATCCATTGAAAATTATTTTGCGCACACATTGACGGCTCTTTCACTCTAAAAAGCTCACATTGAAGCTTATTACTCTCCAAGAAGCCTCACCCTCAAAGTTTTCTTCCAAACTTAAAGGTATGTGCATGTTCTTGATTCGTTTTTAAATTTCTTGTAGAAACTGCCTTAGTAATTGCTTTAGGAGTGATTTTGGTTGTGATTTGATATAATATAAGATCCGATTGGCAAAAAACGAAAGAAATCAAAAAATGGTCGATATTCTGCAGAAACCGGGTTTTGTGGCATATTAAAACACGGTTTCGTGTTATGTGGGGCCATAAAACACGGTTTCGGGTTTAAAAGGATATTAAAACCCGGTTTCGGGTTACGTAGGGCAATAAATCACGGTTTCTAGTTTGTGTGGGGATTAACACTGTTTCGGGTTTAGTGGCGTATTAAAACCCGGTTTCGGGTTATGAGGGGCATTAAATCACGATTTTGTGTTTAATTTGATATCGAAACCCGGTTTCGGGTTGGGGCATTAAAACCCGGTTTTGGGTTATGAGTGCCATTATATCACGGTTTCGGGTTATGAGGGGCCTTTTATCACGGTTTTGTGTTTAATGGGGCCATTAAACCTGGTTTCGGGTTTGGGGCATTAAAACCCGGTTACGGGTTATGAGTAGCAATATATCACGGTTTCGGGTTTAATGGGGTATTAAAACCCGGTTTCGGGTTTTGTGGGGCCTTAAAATCCGGTTTTTTATTTTATTTTAATACCAAGTTTTTTATTTTATTTTAATAATGTTTATGGTAAAAAAAATAATTATTTTTTTAATGCATTGCAATTGATTATTTCACATTATGAGAGTAGTAAGGATAAGAATAAATTATTTTGCTTTAATTTTACAGGAATGACTGAGGTGACAATAATAATCAAATGCAACGGAGAGTGGAATGGAAATAACTATATTGGAGGTGAGACGTTCATGATAGGAGCCCCTAAGGATGTCAATTTATCTCGATTGATGGACTTCATTTATACAGTGACTGGCATCGATAGAAGAATATGGGACATCCGTTTACATTATTTAGTCCGAGCTAGGGGAATGCCTGCAGTTAAGATACCTATCTCTAACGATCTTAGTGTTCGTGGCGTGATTTCGGACAAAAAAGTTGATTACAGAGAGATTTATGTTGATAAACATGTAAGAGATTCTGAAGTTGATTACAGAGAGATTAATGTCCCTACCGTCCCTCCAAATACAACCACCTCAATACCAGAGCCAGGGCCTGTAAGGATAGATGTGGATAGACTTGTAGGTTCGGTTGTGCGTGATGGTCAAAATTGTTTAGCTTCCTATGGTGGTAGTAATCAAGTTTCAACTCCTATCGTCGCATTTACATCCGCAGCAAGTCCAATATGTGACATTGATTATGGTTGTAATGATCGTTATGATGAAGATCAGGACATACATATTGATGATGATGAAACATCGGAAAGTGGAAATGATGATGAGGAAAGTAGAGATGATGACATTGAAACTAGAGCAGATGATGATAATGGAGAGAACATGGAGTATTCAGAAATAAGATTTTCGGGTTCACAATTTGACACCAACCCTTCACAGCCATATTGGATTATTCCTGGTGTGGATCAGTGCGAAATTGAGACTACTTCAACAGCTATGTCGACTTTCATCCGACGTGATACATTGTATAAAGGTGCATTTTTTAATAGTAAACATGAATTGAATGTGGCCGTTGGAAGATATGTTCTTAATGCCAAGTATCAACATAAGGTTAGACGTTCCTGCACGATTCGATATGAAGCTGGTTGTAAGGACTTGACTTGCAGTTTTGAGGTTCGTGCTAGATGTAGAAAGGGTGGTACGATGTGGTACGTGTACAAGTATGTGTCGGAACACACATGTTGTCAAGATGCCTTTGAGTCACATAGGCGGAGTGTGAAGACTATTGTCATAGCAACATTATATCAAAAAAAGGTAGGGCTTGATAGTATAACACCTCAGCTTTTGATTGCAGAAATGTTGGAGCAATATGGCGTGCAAATTATGTACAACAAAGCTTGGAGGTCTTTGCAATATGCTAAGAAACTAGCATATGGGAAGGCGGATGAATCATTCCAGCAGCTTCCGTCATATTTGCACATGTTAAAAGAAACAAACCCCAATACAGTGACGGCAATCATGACTGATGAAAACAACCGGTTTCTATATTCGTTTTTTGCACTTGGAGCCTCCATTCAAGGTTTTCGATCCTACATCAGACCGGTTATTGCTGTTGATGCCACCCATTTGAAAGGTGAATATAAAGGGGTGATTTTTGTTGCTGCATGCAAAGATGGAGAGGAGATGATTTATCCCATCGCTTTTGGATTTGGTGACGGAGAGTCGGACAATTCATGGACATGGTTTTTAAGTAGATTGCGAGAGAGTATTGGTGGGATACAGCATTTGCCATCGGATTTGATTATCATATCCGACCGTCATAAAAGCATTGCGAATACGGTGAGATCTGTTTTTCCTGAAATCCCACACGTCTTCTGTTTCTTCCACTTAAAGCAAAACTTGAAGCAAAGTTGTAGAAAGCAACCAGATGTGATGAAAATGTTTTACCTTGCAGCATATTGTTATACAAGGGACGAATGTGATAAATATTTAGAACAAATTCGTGTGACATGTCCGAATATGCATGATAAATTGGTTAATATTGGGGTGACAAAGTGGTCACGTGCATATTCTCCGAAAAGAAGATATGGCATGATGACCACTAATATTGCAGAGTCACTCAACAAATGTATGATGAAAGCACGTCGGTTTCCAATAACAACTGCACATGAATTTTTAAGACATATGCTTCAGAACTGGTATAACGATAGACGTTGCTATGCTAAGAAACTCAAATCTTCGGTTACTAAAACAGTGGAGGATCATGTGAACTCAATGGCTAATGCATCGACAAGTGCAACGGTATCTGCCATCCAACAACCGATCAAGTTCGGAGTCGAACATGAATTAGGCTATGGGTTCGTTCAGCCATTTGCGCGGTCATGCAGTTGTCAGCATTGGGACCTAGATCAGTTACCATGTCATCATGCAATTGCTGTTGCAAGGTATCATTATTGTATTTTGCTAATTTTTGTTATTTTTAATGTTATATTATTATATAACATTCTACCTTTGTCATACACATCAGGTTCAATGGTGTTCACTATTACACACTTTGTGATGATTATTATAGCAAAGAATGGCTCAAAGGTGCATATGCAAGTCCGATTAATCCTGTCCCTGGCCCACAAGATTGGTTTGTTCCTACAGAAGTTAAAAACATGATTGTACTACCACCCGAAGGAAAAAGACAAGCTGGTAGACCCAAAGAGGCACGGATTCCTTCAGCTGGGGAAAGTCGTCGTAGGAAAAAGTGTAGCAAATGTGGTGAAATGGGACACAACCGTCTTCATTGCCCAAACCCCTCTACATCAACCTATGAAGGGAATAGCACAGGTACTGATGGAGGTATTGGGATCGACACAGAAGCCGTTGGAGGAGGTGCTGGAAACAACGTTGAAGCTACTGGAGCAAGTGTTGGACGTGCCAGAATCATCTTTTCTATATTCAGGTGTAGAAAACATATACACATCGTACGCCATATCTCTTCTTACTTTGCGAGTGTCTTCTAAACTATGGTGAGACTTCCATGCATGATCCTGCGATTGCAAAATATCGTGGATAAACATCGCGCAATACGCTTCACAACTATTCCTGTGTTAATAAGAAAAGAAGTTAGATGATTAAAGATATATTTTAATGTAAGGAATTTGACACTTCAAGCAAATGTGACATGTACCCATCAGCTTGCTGAGGTACATTTGCCATATTGACACACTCTACGTCCCATATTTTCTGCATGGGTGGTGTAGATGCTTCGCTTTGCTCATAAAATCCAATCGACCGCAAGATAATCGGTATAAAACATGCAAGCGGCTGAAGGATCTGTTTCCACTGATTGAAGTCTAATGATTTCATGGAATCATACACCACTATCTTCTCCTCTGTCAGGCACACCTTACAAAGGACCCAATGCATCTGAGACAAAGAACAGGGGACCAACACCTGCAAATTGGAAACGTTATTGCTATAATGTTAATGCTCAATACAAAAAAAAAAATTATTAATTAGGCTTTGAAACTTACATTTTGCGTGGATTTCCAAGGCATTTTTGCGTCTCCTTTACCGATCGCACAGTTCTTCAAAGCATCTGATACAACAGCTGTAGACGGATCAAACTCAATGTTCGGTGTCGTGTATGTATCATTGAAAACACGCACTATATCTGCCTGAAATAACAAAAAAATGAAACATGTTATACTACAACAATTTAAATAAATATACAAACAATGGATATAAAATAGAAAGGTAAACACTTACAAAAAAGTTTGTCCCGTGGACTGCGTATCTAAAATCATTAACCTCGTCCCACCACCCGTAAACTTTCCCTTTTTTCCGCAAGCAACTCAAGTATCCATCAATATGAATCCCCGTCAACCACTCTTTAATATCTTCAATGCTACGAACCATATCCGGAGTGCATGGTATCGGATAACCATCAATAATACGCCTTCAAAAGAAAAAAGAATTATAATATATTTTATTAAATTAGTAATTGGATTAAAAAACGTAATCAATTGTTTGCTCAATATTATCGAAGATTTAAAGAACTATCTCTGTACAGCATGTACACATCAGGTACAGTCTCCGCCTCAGCTCCACCACATTCTTTGACTCTTTTCTTTTTTTTTTCGGCTGTAGAGGATCAGTGTATGGCGTCCTCCAAGATACCGATGGCTTAATCTTTCACTTACCTCTTTCATGGATAGTTTTTCCCTGAAATTTAAAGAAATTAATAGTTGTAAATTATATTTTATTAAATTAGTAATTTGATTAAAAAACGTAATCAATTTTTTGCTCAAATAAATACAACTTTTACCTGAATATCACCAATGGCACTATCCCCCTCCGACTCTTGGATATGGATGGCCGGGTTCTGCTCCGGGTCAGCAATGTCATGCTCCTTCCCTACTACTGAGTCATGGATATGGATGGGTGGGTCCTTACCCTGCTCGACAATAGTTTTAAATTACATTTGTAAATCATTACGTAAGAGTAAGACATCAAATAAATACAACTTTTACCTGAACATCACCAATGTCAGTGTGCCCCTCCAACTCTTGGACATGAATGGCCGGGTCCTGCTCCGGGTCAGCAATGTCATGCTCCTTCCCTACTACTGAGTCATGGATATGGATGGGTGGGTCCTTACCCTGCTCGACAATAGTTTTAAATTACATTTGTAAATCATTGCGTAAGAGTAAGACATCAAATAAATACAACTTTTACCTGAACATCACCAATGTCAGTGTCCCCCTCCGACTCTTGGACATGGATGGCCGGGTCCTGCTCCGGGTCAGCAATGTCATGCTCCTTCCCTACTACTGAGTCATGGATATGGATTGGTAGGTCCTTACCATGCTCAGCAATATCATGATCAACCTCATGCATGTGTTCGTCGTGGATCTGCTCCTTGTTTTGTTGAAAAATGCGATTATCACTCCATATTCTGTCATCACCCTGATCCTGAGTATAGCTCTCATCAACATCATCATCCACGGGCCCACTAATTTTCAGATGCTTTTCAACTCTTTTCAATCGCTTATCCATATTACGCAGCAACCTTTCTTGTGTTTGCTGCATGCCGATAATATTCTTCAATAGCTTTATTATTTTACCAGCATTCATCTGAGGCTCCTGCAAATAATTAAATCAATATACATATACATTAATATAAATTAATTATATTTAAATTATAACAAATTAAAATAACAAATTTTGTATAATTAAAAACATAATATAATCTTTCTACCTGAGGGCGAGACGATCTAGGAGACGATTGTACATCATGCGCACTTTTTGTCCTCGGCTCTCTCTCTTCATCCTCATCCTCCCCTTCCTCTTCCTCTCTATTCGACTCTCTCTCACTCACTGTTTGCTCATCATCAACGGCATCACCCTTTACACCAGCATCACCTGAAACGTCATCATTACCATCATGATCATCATTATTATCATCATCTTTACCTCCTCCGCCGCCGTATTTCCACACTTTCTCTCCAACCAAATCTCGGGGGTTGAAAGACCTCCAATAATCTGTCTCTCTCTCATTGTCAGTCGGCGTAAGAATCCTCCTCGATGCAATACACTAAAATACATATATATATATGGTTAATATATTGCACCCAAAGATAGCAAATAAATTAAAACAAATTTAAGTTAGGGTAGAATCGACACTAACAAGGTGAAGCTCACTCCTCCATCTTCCTGAATTCCTTCTTATCCTCTTATTACAATACCAATTCCTAAACCTTGGCATATCAACATCACCTGCTATTCTGATCCCTACCTTGTCGTCCAAATATGGGAACATTTCAACAAGCCACCACTGTAATACAAATCAAACAAAAACCAAACATATCATTTAAATATAAATAAATAAATATTTTTATATTTAAATTAAACAATTTTCCTTAATAATAAAGAGCATAACGTAAGGACTATACCTGGAATGCCCAAACAAACCCATACACATTAACTATCCTTCCATTTATAAGTCTTTCCTCAGTAATCACTTGTCGAAGGTGGTTCAGAAGTATGCTATATGACATTGTACCCCAAGGAAATGCATTCCATGCTTCTGTATCCTCTATCATGACCCACAACGCCTTATCTACCCCTTGGCGCTCATCTAGGCCGTAAAAAAGTTGATAAGCTATTACTAAATTAGCCAACTTGAAGGTGTCGTCGACATTTAGATTTGCCCGTGACTTCATCATCAGAACAATAGCTTTCACTGTTGGTGGAACTCCTTTAAAAAGTCGCCATAGAAGGCTATTCTTGTCATTCTGTCGCGCTTTAATGGTATTTACATCAATATGCTCGAATGGCAACCCTGTTACCAATAGGAACTCCTGTTTTCCAAACCTATATGGTTGCCCTCCGATTTCAAACCACATTTCATCGGCCCTAACACGAGGAATTTCCAACTCTCTTGCAAGAATAGTTACAATCAAGGGGCAAACCAGTAACTGATTGTGGGCTATGTCCATGAAATGTCTGAATGGCGTCATGCCTAAAAACTGCTTAAGGAGTTCTCTTTTCTCAAGAGCTTGTTTTACACCAGCAATCTCTTTGAAGCTACAGTGTGTGCTTAACGTCATCTCAGGGGGAGTAACTTGTGTACTCCACTTATAATTGACCTGCATCTGTACAAAACCAACCAAAATAATTAGAATAACAACATTAATTTAATTGATATAAAATTAATATTAAAAATATTAAATATTTTCATTAATATATAAAACTCATTTTATTTAACAAATTATACTAACATAATACAATTACATTAAATCCAATTTCAAATTTATTTGATTAATTTCATCTTATTTTTAACTTTCAATTTAAATTTCATTTATTTTGAATTTATTATTTTAATCACATTCATTTAATATTTTTAATTTTTTTCAATAAAATTTATTTTTTCTAACTTAATTAAAATTTAAAATTAAACTTAAATAATTTCAACAGAACCGGGTTTTGTGGATCCATAAAACACGGTTTCGGATGAAAACCGTGTTTTAATGCCTTTGAAAACACGGTCACTCTTCAAACCGGGTTTTAAGGGTACATTAAACACGGTCATTTGAAAAATCGTGTTTTATGTTATACTAAAACCCGGTTTTAGACTGATTGTGCCAGTGACAAAACGGTTCATTTCAGAAACCGTTTTTTGTGCATCCATAAAACACGGTTTATGATTATAAACTGTGTTTTATTGGTCCACAAAACACGGTTTAAATTAAACTAAAAACCTGTTTTTATTCGCCTTCAAAACTCGGTTACTTGCCAAAAAACCGTGTTTTATGGCAAACTATAACACGATTTTGATTATAAACCGTGTTGTAGTAGTCCACAAAACACGGTAATTCATTTAAATAACAAAACCGTGTTTTGTGGCCTCACAAAACCCGGTTTTTCCTTCTGGAACCAAAAGACCCGGTTCCCACTTCTTCGTCTTCCTCGACTACAACATCACCACAAACATGCATTCTCAATCCAATCCATCCAAATACAACCTAAACAAACATATTTACTATTCCAACATCCAAACACAACAAAACAAATTCGAAACTCTAAAATCTAACAGTTATCAAAGTTCCAATCTATGGGCCATGTAAGTTGCGTACCTTCGACAATGGAGGTGGGGAACAAACTGATCGGCGGTCTGAGGAGGTCGGCGAAGGTCGACGAAGGTGCGACAAGCCCGGAGCTGAGTGGTCGGCCGCGACTTCTCTCGGAAGTCAAACCGGTTCGCGAGGGATCAAAAAAAACGGTGGAAAATTGATTTGGGTCGGTGATCGTTTTTTGTGGCGTGATTTTATAGGAGGGCATTTTGGTATTTTTGTGCTTGAGGCTTTAAGGGTATATGAGTAAAGTTTTACTTAGGGGTAAAATAGACAATTTGGGTATTTCAGGGAATTAGTTTCTTTGAGAGGCTAGAAATGAATTTTTAAAATTGAGTGGTTATAAACAAGTTTTCAGATTTTATATTTGTTAGTTTTGGTATTTTTCACTTTTTTTATTTTGTTTTTATCTTTTCTACTTATTAGTATTTTTGTAAGACTTAATTTTAATTATGATTGCAGCAGACAGGGCCTTAATAGTATCCAAACCTCTTAGCAAAGCGGGGCCCCCAAATTTCAATCCTCTCTTCCCAAATTTAAAATATATGTTTTTAATTAGTATTTTCTTTATTAATTACCATTATTCTATTGAATTTTTTATTTATAATATTTTTAGCTTGATCGAGATTTTGATCCTAACATTTTTAAATTGAATTTGTAGTATAAACTTGTTGCATTCAAATTCAAGGAATATGTTGTATTACTAGAAGTTAAGTTATTTTATTCAGCGCAACTTTTAAAACTAAATCATCTTCTTCTTTTTTTCTTAATTAACAAAATATAAAATATATGATTTCTTTAACTTTGTATCGCTTGTCTTAGATTAGTAATTAATTTTCTACTTTGTATAAATATAAATAATTTTGACTAGATAATCAAATAGGATTATTTATGAATGAAAAAAAAAAAATGATGTATATGATATTTTTATTGGACATCAATTGTCTTTGCATAACATAAAGCTTTTTACAGGATTAAATTCATAAATAAAAAATGTATAGGGTATCCAATTATAATTATGCTTAAATATTATTTTTATTCAAAGTATCCTCTCTTAAACCAATTTCTAGGTCCACCAGTCTGTACATATATATATATACACGCATAAAAATTGAAACAAATCTAGAAAGCCACCAAATCCATATCAACTTTTTAAAAATGTTATTTTGATTAAATATAATTTATTCAATTTTAAATAATTTTGTTAAGATAGTGAATATTAGATCCTGGCGACTACATTACCATGGGACGTTTAGGTAGGTTTTGATTGAAAAACAAATGCTTATTTTGAATAACCTCGTGTGTTTGGAACTAAAGTAAATTTCGAACTACCAAACACTTGCAGAAAAATTGAAACATGGGTTGTTGTTCTCCTTTATATATAGCAGTCAATAAAGCAGCTGGAGCCTGTCTTTCAGTCTTTGTAGAAAGTGAACAGATTACATGAAAAATATGTGATCACCGAACATTATTAAAAATAATAATAATAATAATAACAGTCCCTAGAATAATAATAACATTTTCAAGGTGTTTTTTTCATTTATTATTTCCTAGATGTAATAAATAAATCAATACTCATCAGACCAACACAGGGATGACCAAAATACCCGATGTGACCCAAATAAGCGAGACTTAGATCCATTTGGGTCAAGTTATACTGGAGCATTAAAAATGGGTTTTGAATCGGATTTGGTTCAAAAGTGTTTGGTTCGATTTTATATCGGGTTAGGTAAACAATTTTGACTCAATCCATCTAATTAACTGGTTTTATTATATTTTTCTGATATGCAAATATTATTTTCATTAGCATTATTAGTATTCTTTTTTTCCTTTTTGAAAAGAGCATTACTATTATTATTATAATTTATTTTTAGTGTTGTGCATTATTATTTTGTTATGAAACTTTGTTATATATTAATTATTATTTTGATGTATATAATAGAACTTTATTATGTGATAGTTATTATTTTGATGTTTGTACTCAATGAATTTATAGTTTATATAAGCTTGATATTGATATTATTTAGATGTGATGTTCAATTGAAGTAAAAATAGAGTTATTTTAAGTTTTAATGTTTATTTATTGTTTGTATATTTATCTTTAATATAAATTTTAAAACTTGTTAAAAATTAAAGATAGATCAAATCGAGTCGGTTTTAAGGCAAATCACTCTAAATGGATTCAAATTTGGGATGGAAAGAGGTGACCCATTCAAATCACAGGTCGGATATCAAAAAATTGGATCGGCTTTGAGGTAAACCAATCTGGCTTCGATCCAACCCATTACCATCCCTAGACTAGTATGATCACGGGTATAATTGATTTAGGCCACCTTGTGCTTGCCCATGATTCCATCAAATTGAACACCGGTTGAGCCACTACCTATTATAGAATCAAAGATAATCACACTAGAATATGTTTTGATTTAAGGGTCTTTCAATGATAAAGAGTAGTTGAAATGACTAATTAACATTAATTAATTGAGTGCAAATTAAATAATTAACCTGGTATACTCCTATAAGTTGCACCACGATGAAGAGATTAGCCAAGTCTATAAACAAAAACAACTCGTAAAATCTGAAGCCAGTCAAGAGGTTGCCTGCTGAATTGCTTCCTGGCGCCGCCTAACCAACGCAAACACACATTAGGCATAGAATTGTTGCGGCACAAGTAGCAAATCAGTCAAAAGTACTCCGAAATGGAGTATGAATGATACGGGATGCTGTGAAAATACCTAAGAAAGTTTTGACATGTCTCCGTATAAGTGTGATTTATCTTTCCAAAAAGAGGATCTCTGTAACAACCAGCCAGGAGACTAGAAGTGTATAAGGAAATGGCTAAGAAATTAAGAAGAGTGGCTACAACAGTGATCCATCCCATTTGGGCTACACCTGCATGTTAGTGACAGCACGCCTGACCCAACAATTGCTGTGATTATATGTGCACCTGCAGTCCAGGCAGTCCCTGCGTACATATATATAAATCAGCACTAGTATACGTTCCAAGAGTCAGCATTAGGCTTCAGCATCTGTAAATGTTATCAAAATTTCTCTGACAACAATTAATTCCTCTGTTTTTAAGGTCTAGAGTTAATGTGAACCACATAAATTTGTTTACCTATGTATGTGGGCATCAACAATGTAGTCACTGCATTCAGTCAGACAACTGAACATACATTATGTAATGTCATAATAAGGTGCGACCTCTTTCATCGGATAATACAATTATCTTTTAGTCGATATGGTTGTGGTTTTCTTCAGTTGTACCTAATTTAATTATGTGAGTTAAAACAATATTTTTTTAATTGGAATATAAAAAAATTAAATGATTAATTTTTATAGTTGAAAGTACTTTTAGGCTACTCTATTCATTACCGTCTTCTTTCTAATCTAGATACTATTACAAATTAATAAAAAATCTATTAAAATGAAGGGTTAAGGAATCTGTCTATACAAAATACTATATATTATCTTATAAATTATAATAAGAATCTTATTGGCGAAAATCGGAGCCCAAGATAGCGTAGGCCCAGCGGCTATAGGCAGTGGAGCAGCCCAAGTGAACTGGACCCAAAAGTCAGCCCATATTAACATGACAGCCAGCCTCCTTTTTGAATAGTACTTTTTTTCTTTTTTTTAAACACTTTTTTGAATATTACTTCATTTGGTCGAGCATGACCAAGTCAAGTAGAGGATGGATGAAGGGATTCCATTTCAAGGCATCTATTTTCTATACCGTCATTTTGTCGAATTTGCCACTCATTTCAATGCTTTATTCTTTTTCACTCATTTTACCAGTTCCGGCCGGTTATACTATTCTTCAATTTCATTCATTTAATGCTATGATAGTAATTATAACCGGACAAAGAGTATTTATCTATTTATTTTTCAAATGATTTATTGATTCGAGCGTCGTAATGCCTCTAATTGACATCACTTTATGTCTAAACTTCTAACAGATTGCTGGTGCCCAAAAAATTGGCAGTAGAACCCCCGTAGCCTCTTTTAGTAACTGTAAAAATCATCAACTACATTATGCGGTTTGAAAATTTACACTATATGTCCAATCTAAAAGTCTACATTTATAACATTGAAATATATAAGCATCCATGATAGGAAAGGAAAATTATGTGAACATACTAGTAAATATATTTAATAAGACATTAGGACTCGAAAACCTTTAGGCCTCATTTGGTGTCCGGGATAGAATTGGATATTTTATATGGGATGGGATCGGATTAGAAAGTATCCCATGTTTGATGAAAATAGAATAGGATTAAAAATAGTAGGTGTAAACTTGGAATGTAAAGTAATTTTTCAGGGGTTGTTTACAAATTTTATGTCTAGATCAGTCAAACCTCCACAACCACCGACCTCCTCCACAACCACCCTTCTTCATCGACGATTCCAACACCGAAAATGAAGACGAAGACAAAGATGAAAAAGAAGAAGACCAAGAAGATGAAGAAGCGATTATAGTGCTAAACCTCCAGAAACCACGACTGTCGAAGACGAAGCAGACGAAGATCAACGAGCGCGGAAACCATTGACGGCCACGAAGATGAAAAAAAAGATCAACGATCGGAGATGAAACTATGACAGAGACAAAACAGAAGGAGAGAGAGGTGAGAGAAATGAGTAGTATTGAAGCGCAAATTGAGAGGGAGGCGAGGGAGGAATAGAAGTGACCGGAGGCAACGGTGATTATGCCGATGGTTACTCATCGAAGAAGGAGACAGGAGGTGGATAATTTTAACCCATGTGATTCAATGGGTTAATTTTATCCTAAAAGTTTAGGATAAATTGAAGGTGGAATAATTTAGTGATGGATGAGTGGAATCACCAAACATAGATTGGGACAAAAAAAACAATATAAACTTAGTCTCATTCCAGGTAACAAACGTGACCTTAAGGAATATACAGGAGAAATGCACTGCCGTTACAAGCATGAGTGGATGAGCTCCTAATTTTGTTTTCTGAAAAAACTAAAATAAATCAACATCAATTTATTATCCGGAAAGCAAAAACTGAAGTCCACTCCCACTACATTGCCTAGTGCTCCTATATGCAAAAGCCTATTGACACTAGTCACTAACCATCAACATAAGGCAATCAATTTATTATATTAAAATTCGTATCATTAATGTTTTCTTAGAATAAAAAACAATAACAACTGCATAGATATATTGAGTAGAAGATTTTCTCAAATACACGACGTATCTGTAAGAAATTATTGAGAAAAGTAAAGATACAAAACATTCCTTAGAAAAAAGATATATAAGTTGTAACACTTGACATAAAGAAAATTTTGTATGAATTATGGTGTATACAGCTTATCCATTGATTTTCTTGTCACACAGTAAAATATATATATATTTATATTTGACTGGTATTCAACCATAAAATATGAAATGGTTGGAAAAGATGTATAAATAATAATCAATGCAAAATTTTCTCCTCGACATGATGTTTGTCCTGATAATATATTATATGTTTTTAAAATGATATGCCACACTCATCCTATGTGTTCACCCTTAACTCAAGTCTCATTATATATATTCATCGATATAGTCCTTAAGCAAAGATTGACTACTACTTCAGTACTTGCTCTACCTAATTTTGATTTGTTATTTGTGGTTCATTGTGATGCTTCAAAAGTAGGAATTGGAGCTTTGCTTTCTTAGGAAGGTTGATATGTGGCTTTCTTTAGTAAGAAGCTTAGTGATGTTAGACAAAAATGATCAACATATGAGCAAGAATTATATGCAGCATTTAGGACTTTAAAACATTGAGAGTCATACTTGATATAAGGAGAGTTCGTTTTAAACAGTGATTATCAAACTCTCAAGTTTCTTAATAATTCTGCAAAGATCAATCAGATGTATGAACGATAGAAATCTCACTATATATGTTCATCAATATATATTAAGTTAGTTCAAATCTTGTTATATATATCCACTACAACATATAGAGATATTTGACAACACCCTCCCATTCAAAAAACAAAAAAACTCTCTCATCCATTTCCTCTGAAACCCTCCCGTTTCCACTCTTCCCTATCAGAGAGGGGGTTTTTTCCTCCTCTCCGGTAGGCTCATGGTCTTTCCTTTCTACAGATATCCCTCCAGATCTGGTATCAGTTTTGTGAGGGCTTTTTGTCCACCTTTTATGGTGGTCTTTTGTTCACCTTTTATGGTGGTAGATCTCCACCAGTTATGGTGGTTTTTGGTGGTTCATCTATCTCTGCTATCTTCTTTCTTTCTTTTCAGGGTTTTCTTTCTCGAGTTGGACCTTGGTTTGGTGACTTGGGTTTAGATCTGGAAGCATGGAAACCATATGAAGCAAATCTGGAGGCTCTTGGTCCAGATCTGGAAGTTTTCGGACTTCACCAAGAACTTTTCAACAGATTATCCAGATGTCCATTTGAAAACATCTTCCATGAAGGAGGAGAAGTTGAAGAACGAGCCAGGAATTCTTCCTTTCAGAGCTCTAATCTGGAGTGCCCCGCATAGAGAGATCAAGAAGAGGTTTCTTCTGGAGCACTTTTTTTCTCCCTGTTCTTTTAGGGTTTCAATGATGTTTTTTGATTGGGATGATAATTTTTATGTATTGTTCTTGGTTATACCTCTGGTCATGTACTCCTTTGAGGATTATTGTTGGCTTTCTGCCAGTGAAAGTTGTATTGCTTCTGTTTAATGAAATTTCTTTTATTTCAAAAAAAACATATAGAGATATTTGTTATCATCCACGTTGAACATATATAGAGTTAAATATCATTACATACTTCAAGATTGTTGAACATATATAGAGTTAAATATCATTACATACTTCAAGATTGACGAATGTAGATGAAGATGCCATCCTATATGCATCTCATCTTGAATGTCACATATATATCACATCAGTTATATGCCGATTCCTAAGTTTTTTCAGAAGATCTCCATCATATTTATACAAGGATTTTAAGCAACAGATGTTATTTAACAAGTTACCCATCATTGAACTTTAATACCGAACTCCGAACAGTACCAACCAGTGTTGTGCCATCAAAATTGAAGATATCCAAATTGTTTACAATTTTTTGCTTTTTTTTCACAGCAGCAAGCAGTGATTTGTAACTGCAAGCATATCAAATTCACCTGTGCTGGTCCTTGGACCAAAATATAATAAAATGAAATAAACTGCCATACATGGACATCGGGATCGAACAGGGAAAAAGAACGCAACAGCAAATTTCATTTGATATAGTGATAAATAGCAGTGTGTACATTGATTATGATGATGATTATAAGCCCAAAAAACCATGTTAGGATAGTCAAAAGACTGATTGAATAGCATGTTTATAGTGACAAGGACATAGATGTTTTTGGCCTAAAGCAACACTAAATAGCTGCTCGTTTCACTTGTACTCAAATGATGGCACCGGAGGAGCATCAAAGCTCTCCAAAACCTCTGTCTTACTTCCACTGCTTGTCATGGGCTCCTCCTTTTTCCCACCAAAAAACCCTCCAAACCACGAAGAGGATGAAGAAGATGACGATTGCGATGGAGTCTCTACTGTTGGTGGTGCTTGACCTGGAAATTGCCCCATTGGTGGATATCCAGGTACACCAGCCATGTTAGGTACCGGCTCTTCCATTATAGGGATATTCTGAGGTGCGCTAAGAACCTTGTTTAACATAATCCCGGCTCCTTCTATCAAAGCAAGCAACACCCCACCAAACACTGCAGATCTAGATGCAGCACCAAGTCCTTGACGCATAGAAAGAAATCCTCCAGTGGCAGCACCGGCTATGATCGAGTTCCAAGGATCTTCCTTCTGTCGGACATAGACCATCGTGCAATCAAAAGTGGAGAAGAGGCCACCCCACACAGCAAAACTGCCACCAACACGAGGAGCATTCATGCGAACTGCTTGAGTGCCTCCCATTATGCGTGAACCAGAAGGGGAATTATAAATGCCTTTCAAGAAGTGGAAGGCCGAACCTCCAACGGCACCCATCCCAAATGCACCACCAAGATCATCAAGAATACGGTCAGGGCAAGGCTCTCGTGAGGTTTCAGGGGTCCCCATAGACTTAGAAAGAAAACAAACTTAGCACACCTATACACCTGTACCACCGCTTCCAATACCCCTACCAGAAACAAAACAAGTAAACAAAACACAATTACAACCCCTGTACTCATCTACTTCATAATATACAACCTTTGGTGATTCAAACAACCTAGTCAAGATGACCCCTTTCATTTTTCAAACAATTTCTTGGGGATCATCTAAACATAATCAAATTCAGGACTTTGTTTATCTTCAAGAAAAGGTCCATCCTTTTTCCAAGAAACATCTCTTATATTCTATTCCAAATAAACAAACAATTCGCGAAACCAATAGCAAGCCATAAACCATTAAAACAACATCCCAAACCCAATTTACAACATTCAAAGTTGCAAAACCAATTCTATCCAAACCTCTCCACAATCAAGTAGTAATTTGAATTAAAAAAAAAAAAAACTATAGTAAACAAACAGCAAGAAATATAACACTCAAATTAAGAGAAAATTAAAACCCTAGAATCTAGATTTTAGCTTGTATAACAAAATAACAGAGCACTAAAAAAGAGATATTTTTTTCATTTTCCCGCAAACCAAACACACCAACAAACGTTATAGTGGTTTGGCGACAAACAACGAAACAAGAGAGAAAATCGATTTCGAAACGCACCTGTGAAGAAAAATCTCGGCTTTGATCAGGACGAACAAAAAATAAATAAATAAAATTGATGCAGTGGAAACTGCAATTGATGCGCGTAATAGGGTTTGCCCCTTTTTCACTTCGTGTTTGATGCACGTGGAGAGCACGCTGATATTTGGGTTTTTATGCAAAACTGGCCTTTAATTTTATTATATTTATGGAGTTTCCCAAACGTTTGGTTTATATACTCTTGGCTGCAATGTTGTAGACTCTTTACATCTTATGACTAAAATATTATCTGTGGATCTTCTTATGTCATTCATAGAACATGTTAATTTTACCAATTTATTGTTTGCAATTATGGAGCAAACAACAATCCTAGAATGTGTTTTGTTATGTAATTTTTAACTAAGATTAATTAGTTATTTTGGTTTTTGTGGATGATGAGTATGATATGTGGACATTTATTGATGATAATTTAAGAGAAAAATAATTTTGAAACTTATTATTTATTATTTACTCTTTAGTGATGCGTATCTACTTGTGATTTTGTGAGTATTGGAAACAAAATGGATGAAAAAGTGATTTTCATTAGTAGGGGTATGTATCATGTGTTCTATTGAAGTATTACCAAATAATTTAATGAAATATCCTACCAAACAAAAGCACCTCTTTCCCAACAATTGAATCTTTTCAATTTCCATCAAATTTATTGACACCAAGAAAATTAGACCAAGAAGTCAACTTGGGAGCAATGCAAGCACTATGATCAAGTGGGCCATAGGAGGAGAAGATGGTGAAACTTAGAGACTTTCCTTCAACTACCAAGTTCATCAAATTTCATTGATGATAAATAATTAAACGCTAACATAAGTCAATAAGATTGCACACTACTCTTGATAGGAATGTTTGGACACTTCACTTGATCTTAAACTATCAAATATTAAAGTCTCACTCTTGTCCTAAAATACAGAGTGTAGATAATTATTTTTTTTTAATTTATTCTCTCTTTTTCATCATTAAAAAATATAAATAAATAAAGCCAAGACTAAAATAGACATTTGTTTTTTATATACATTCATAGCCAGTAGTAACTTCCACTTACAAACTTTATACTAGAAAGACAAAGGCTCCAAGCCATCGATGAGGCACATGATTTTCAACAGACACTAACAATATTCTCCCCATACCGTCCCAAAATAAAAAGGAAGAGAAAATCTACATATACTATCAGTGGCAATTAAACAAATGCTACATTATAATAAAAATCCAAGCCAGCTTCATTGCATGCCATAGAAATCACAGCATTTAGAATTTTAACTTGTGAATTTTCTTCTAGTAAAGTTGCTTCATATAGCTGATTTTTACTGCTGCAAAACTGAGAAAAACCAATCCTCAAAATAATTAGTATACCAAGCTGGGAATTTTCAGTCTAGAAAATGTCTGCAATTCTTAAAATTAAGATAAAAGTAAACTTGCGTACGTCATAGAGTTGAGCGTTCTGAGGTCTTCAATACCAGTAGCTTCTTCACTGTGGACACAAACATGCTGCAAGAATTTGTTTTATAGAATATTAAGGTATGGTAAATTGATGAAATGATCATGTACTTGTGCTAATATATATTAAGGTATGGTAAATTGATGAAATGATCATGTACTAATCAAAAGACTTTGAGGTCAGAATTTGCTTACTGCCATGGAACATCACCAACAAGAATCCTGTCTCCTTCGTTGTCCTCGTAAACTAGAGTATATTCATCACATCTGGCTAAAGAACCTGAGACTGCTTTTGATTGTTCAATTGTCTTTTCAATTGTCTTTTCAATTTCAGCCCCAGATGAGTCTCTTTGAGCTAAAATTAAAAACCATGAACTAATTAATAACAATATACTTGTGCCAAGAAAATGTTTCACCAAGTATTCACAAAACACATGGAAGAAAAATCTCGTAGCTTTGAAAAACAAAAACCATATTAGAAAATAACAAAAAGTAGACAAAAAGACTGATTCCATTAACTACTATATAAATTGAGTCCTCACCTGCAAGAAGATCCTTGAAGAGTTCATCAATGGCAAAAGAGAGTTCCTCATAGCCGTCATAGGCACTGAGATTTATTTTCCTTCCTATGGGAACTCCTTCCATACTGATCTTTACAAATAGCTGGTTATTCTTGAAACTTTGAGATTTTCCATGATCACTTCCTTCCTTCGGAGTCCCATTTGGTGATTTGGCAGCTGGTTTTGATAAGTTGGTGCTTGCAACATTTTTCCTGAATGAACCTATTGGAGGCCATCCAACTACTGGGGCAATTGCAGTTCTGATTGTACAAAACCAACCATCAGATCAGGAACAGAAAAGCAATAAAAAATATTTATCTATCTAGAGTTTCTCTATTAGGCAATATAACTCATCGAAACATTTTAGCCCAAGTAAACTCCGAACAATTCGTGACTATAAAGGTTCTATGCTGAACTTTTATTGGAGCCTATACTTTCTTCGGAGCTCATAAAAAAAATTCAAACATCTGTTTAGAGTGTTCAGTCTACTGCATGAATTCAACTATAAAAAGGATACAGAGTCATAAATTAACTAATAGGTGAAAAAGTTTTCACTTTCTACCTCAACCAAAAGGATTTAAACATCATTTAGTGGGATTCTAAGATGCAAGCATTAGCTTCCTTTTGTGAACTTTTTATCGAATAAATGGAGAATAAAGTAAGAAAAAGCATGACAACCTTTTACTGGAGCCATTGGTAATAGCTGTATTTGCGGTAACTGAAACAGTACCAAAACCAGAACATGCCTTCTTATCTGAGCAGGTCTCTGCCTTACAAGCTATGGACATCATTATTTCCTGAAACACTCTTTTGGCTCCATGACTACTGTTATTGTTGTTGTTGTTTTTGTTTTCATTGCAACCAGTGAAGAGCAGAGACCGGTCTTCTCCTGGAGGACCAAGCCTCAGTTCCAAGCTTTTGTCTTCTGTATTAAACAATTGAGAATATTTTTCCATCTTTGTTTGCCAATGAACAGTTTGAAATGACACAGGACTCGATGGGAAGATAGCAATTAATTTTGCTAAAAATTTATACAGGAAATGAACTTTGCGGGGTAGAAGAAGAATTAAAAGTTGTAATGCTCAAAGTCAGAAATGCTTCAACCAACAAACAAATTGGAATCTTTTGAGAAATAAAGTAGAATTTGAATAGACCAAGTGGCCTCAAGAAAAGCACTCGTACATATATATTTATTAGTGATGCACTCACTCTCCAGACTAGTACAGATATCCAAGAACTTTCCCGGGAAAAAGCTAGAACCTTAACACAACAGACAGCCCACAGAAAACCACACAACCCTTAGAAGAAAAACCCTGTAATGGAATGACAAGCTAGGCTAGTAGTGTTGATATATAGTTGAGTGGTTCACTTTGTTTCAAGGTTCCACTTCAATTCCTGCACGGGGCCGAGCATGGGCCAACAAGAGGAAAATTCTTGGAGACTCCATCACACTCAAAACTAGCATATAAGTTGAAATAGAAACTCGCACACGCTAGCAACAGCAGGTACATGTATTTGCTGGTTGCTAACCTTGATCATGACAGAGACATTTGCCACCCTTTGTTTGGTTTATAACCGAAACTCGGGTTGTACTCGATTTTTCTATAATACTTTCCATGACTTAATGGCACATGACCAAGAAAACATTGTCGTTCCCTCTTGTTTCCTTTGTGCAGTAGAGATTGGAAAACAAGTAAACAACACACCCAAAAACAAACGTACAACTCTCATATTACATTCAGCCAAATTTTGTACAAATTTTACGAGGAAATTTACTGCTGGTTGGTTTTGCATAGCGGCCATTAATTGGCATCTATGTTGACCATGTGTTTTCAGGGGCGTGCTACGCCCTATCCGCGTTTCATGGGGTGGGTGGAGAAGCCAAAAATTTTCCTCTAGTTGCAAAAGAAGCAGCGGAAAAGTTCAATGAATAAAAAAGTTGAAGATGTACATAAGTCAGTTTTATCATCATTAGCATGACAACTCTTTTGCATGCACTCAGCTCTCACACCAGTGTAGTGGTGGAACCCAACATCGCACTTACTGATCAGACATGATCTTGATCAAACCCTCCCCCGATAATATTTTTCACAATTTCACTTGAGAGAGAGAAGCACTTTTTGAGAACTTTTTTTCGCTTTATTCCCTTTTGCTTCTTTTTCTTGGTTTATTGATCTTTATAATCATCACAAGTTTGCCTGCTAACAAACCAACCAAACAAATGTCTCTACTGTTTTGCAAATGATTTAAGCGTCTATCTCTCTTGCTATCCACCCGCCCGTATTATCTATGAACATGCCCCAAATAATCTAGTGGTAAATCAATACAACCTTAAACAAAACTTTTTCAAGATTAATATATGTTTTAGAATAATATTAGTTCAGTTGGTGACATAAGACCTTTTAAGTCCTCGTGCCAAGTGGGCAATGGTCAGATTATGACTTCCTGAGTACGATTCGTCAGATTGCTAGATTTAATCAAAAACGATAACATAAGAGTTGCATATAGTTGCATGAACATGAGATCAAAACCAATATAAGAGTAGCTAGTTGAAGCTGAAGTTGGATTATTAGCAATAAGTTTAAGATGACTAAGAATACACTCTGACTAAAACAGAAAACTGAAGAAGTCTTCTACTCTTGAAAGTGAACTCATGTATAGTACACATGTGTTTACGATTCACATATTGCTAGTCATGATGTTTATTTGTTTATTGTATATTGGAGCAATAGGTGCAATCTTGTGCAATCTCAACTTAGTCTATGTCAAATCTTGTGCAGCCGTAGCTTATCCGATTTGTTTCACCATCTGAAAGGGAAAAAAAAAATTTGAATCAAACAGAGAAGAAACCAAAATTAAGGTATTGAAAAAGAATTTCGAAAGCTAGTACATAATTTGAGAGTTTTGGATATAATCAAAGATGAAATTTCACAAAACAACATAATTTTTCTTTTCACTCATAGTTAGTACATGATCTGAAAAAGTATTTTTAAAAGCACTCCTACTTTTTAAAATATAGAATCTACCCAGATTACAAATTCAATGTCCAGAATATATGTATGCAAATGCACACCTGAAAGTAAGTCTCAAGTTTTCTCCTCAAGACTGCATACTCTTGCTTGACTAGTTGAAGAGTACTCATACACCTGCACAAAGGGCGCAAAATCATATCTCAACCTTCGAATGTGGAAAATCATAGCAGAAACTACGTTTATATATGCGCGTGCATGTTTAGTTAACAACGAAAGAAAATACCCTTCAGCATTTTGAGCACTGCAGTATTCTTTGAGTTGTGTGCACGCCTCCTTCACTTTTGTAGCTCCAATGCTACAAACGAATAGTAAACATCGTATTGTCATTTCTCAACACATCAAAACAACTATTATTGATTGACCTTTAATCCACCAAAAAAAGATACTTTTGTTTTCTTTTACATAATCATTAGTTAAACTTTTATATAAAAGTCTTACCTTGAGCTGCTACCCTTGAATTGATGCAATATATCATCCAGCTTAGCAAAATCAACAGGATTATTGACCCTGAAGAGCATGATATTAGTAAAACTAATTCATCATCATCTTCCAACATCTAAGCAGTATTTTGACTATAAATATACATATATATTTATAAAAATAAATGAAAGCTTAACTCACAAAGTCTGCTCTATGTTGTGGATTAATCTGGCAGAATCAGTATAAAACAAGGTTACAATTTCCTCAACAAAGTTAGGATTGGCATCATCTTGCAACTCCTCCAGCTGAACAAATTGGTCTTTATCAAGGTACCCCTGCAACAACTCATCATTCATTACCTCAACATTTAAATATAAATTATTCAATTATTGCTACACAAAAATGAACCTCGTTTATAGCAATCACAAGATGGTAACACTATTTATGCAGAGCTTTTGAAAATGTTCGAATTTCTAAAAGGAAAATTCTGTTTCATCAAGCATATCAATCTATATAAAAAGGCAAAAAAAAAAAAAAAAAAAAAAAAAAAAAAAGAAGAAGAAGAAGCTAAAAGGAATCCAGAATAATTATTTCATCTTTTCAGCTAATTCATGAAGAACCAAAATAAGCCTCTGATGGTGACAGACAAGTGGATGGATGACCCCAGTTTTCAAATGTTGTGGACCACTGTAATTTTTAAATTGAATGTTATTTGAACCGTATTAAAAAAGTATATCGAAAAAACAAGCCATGAATTTATGAATTATCAAATTGTTAGTAATATAACCTTTTCATGTGCGCACATATATATATGTATATATATATAAACCGACATGAGTGGATAAATGCTATTAACTAAATCCACGTAAAGATAGAAAATGTCACTTGAACCCTACACTCAAAGGAGAAATCGGAGATGGTGCCAACTGCGTTATCCACCAATTGCCACGCATATATATATATATATATTTATATTTATAAAAGTGAAGTTGTACATTCAAATCATCATTTTATATGGATTTGAGATTTTTAAAATGATAAAAGCGTTAACATTTTATAAGAGTGACAAATAAAATATATAGTACTAACTAGTAACCTGATCAAAGAGAGACCTCCTCATGGTGAGGACTTGGTGTTGCAGGTTGTTTCTGTCCATTGGAGAAGCGGCAAAATGTCAAATAAGGAGGTCGGTTGAGAAATTATTTCTAGTTGTATTTGTATTTAGGGGCTTGCTTGATGGCTTTTTGATGGTACCACTATGGTCTACTGCAAATGCAAACCTAGCTATTTATAGCATGTATAGAGAAAGGAGAGAGACGCTGACAGGCCTATAAAAAGTTACACGTGTCACTAGATATAGCGTTGGTATTGGCTAGCTGAAGATTCTGAATCCTACTCATTTGGCAATCATTTATTGATTTGTATAATACATCAATACTTACCACTTATAAAAATACACTAACCGAAAAATCTGTCTAATATATTTTAACTAAAAATTAACATTAAACAGTCAAAAGTCAAAAGCCTAATAAAGTAATTATTCTTTTTTCGAAAAGATAATGAAGTAATTATACATTGGGTAGAACTTTTAAAAAAAAAAAAAAATCAATACATTGGGTAGAACTTGTCAACTAATAAAAAAGGTTTTTTTTTTAATATCAAAGTTCTCTTTAATATCAAAGTCTTTAGTTTTCCTACTTTTAATGAAATATCAAATCAAATCAAATCTTCTAATTTAAACAATTAAAAAAAAAATTCTACAATTAGTTAATTTTTAATTAACTTTTGCTAAATGTGACCGACTAAAATCATTTTATCAAAATTAGAGTATAGAGAATTTTCTGTTCATTGTTCAAACTAAAGTATTTGATTTGGTACCTCAAAAAAACGTTTGATTTGGTATTTCATTAAAAGTGAAGAGGATGGAGGGGGTGGGGGATGTTACGTACAATTCTCCCATGATTTTTTACGTCCTTTTGTTATCATTTCTAGTAAAGTTTCTAAACAATAAAAAAAAAAAAAAAAAAAAAGAAGTTAAACACATCTATTGGGCAAAGCTCAAATTTTGGGTTTTTTCATATATCTATTTTTTGAATTTTTTAATAAATATTAAAATATCAAAAATATTTTTATGTTAATTTATTAATTACGTTGCACTTTTTTAATTAGAAAACTTTAATAAACCTATTTGACCATAATTTTTATATTCTTTTTAATAAATTCACTATTTAAGAACTCTTTTAAAGTTAAAGAACCAAACAAATTGTATGATCTAAAGAGTATTTTTAATTAATTAACAACCAAAAGATCAACAATTTTCTTCAAAAGTACTACTTGTAATTTTTTTTTTTTTCAGAGACTACTTGTAAAATTTTTATTTATGAAAGATCTATTAAAAAAAATCTACTCAAAGAAATTCTATCAACTATAGAAATTAGCTCGAATATCTATTCAAATAAATGAATTACATCACAACTCCGTTAGAGAAAAGCTTTGAATAAATATTCTCATAATTGCATAAGCAATTCTAATATCTATTAACATGGCTGGAAGATATTTAATTTTGCAAATATAATAAATCTCTCTCTATGCATTAACATAATTATCCATGGTGTAAGAGATGTGGAAAGATTCGTAAACACCATTTATGAATATTCCCTATATTGGGTTGGCATGCATATAACGTATATAGTTACCTTCGTAGTGTCAAGAATTTTTTTTTTTTTTTTGAGGAATATACGTGTCAAGATTAGATTAGATATATGTGGACACATTCCACCATATCCAATCCAACTATATGCTTTCTCAACCGTAGACTTTTCTCGACAGACACTCCCGATGTTATTGGAAAAAAGAATAACCCAATTTATAATCCTATCTTTTGCCAATTCTCTTCATCCTCGTATGTAGTCAGTTTCACGTACCCCACAGTCGGGTCTTTTGATGTATGATTGCGACAAGTACTATCTGATTGGAATAAAAAAGATCAAATATCTTCCTATGCTCAGAAAAACGTATTTACAGCTAAGGAGAATAGCCAGAAAAATAAAATAAAATAAAAAGAGTGAAAGTCGTTAGAAATTAGAATTTCAGTAGCATGTAGTTTTCATTAAACTGGTGATAAAAATGTGGTAATTGCAATGTATAGCATGGGCATGTGGCAAACAGACATCAGCTCGTGATAGCACGCGCACAACCTGAGCTCCTGTAATAAGTCCAATCATAGAGCCATGGGAACTCCTTGCATGCCATCCGCCAAGATGATTCATCTTTGTCCATAAGTTCACAGTTCAAATCCAGCTTTAATGGATGATATAAATCGTATATCTACAATACCTATATTACAATCAAATCGTGCTTTCATATCATATTTCAACCTCCTAAATCTAAATAATAATAGTTCAAAAAGAAAAAAGAATCCAAGGCTAATAGTGCAGAACAATAGTCAATAGTTATTCAAAAACTATATGGCAAGTAAAACCACATACTTATTAACGGTTTAACTATTAAATAAGATTTATCAGTAATTGTTTTAGTTTTTATATGTTTTCAAGCCTTTGATTAGAATTAGATTATTAATAACTACACTTGTAATTATACATATTCTATAACCACTACCCAAACATTTATTCAATCTGATAATGTCCCACATTCGAATCACCCAGCACTGCACTGGTATCTAAAAAAAACTACATATATTTTATTCAATAATATCACATTTACTAAATAATATTCGATGGACAAAATATCTTGTGATTATGCATGTATACGTGTAAGAAAAAGACTCAAGTCATCGGAATAGAACCCAAACCCTTCCGACATCAACAAGATCAGTTACCAGAACATAATATGATAAATTGCTAAAAAGAAATTGGAAGCCAATGCTCTCTAATATTTTTGAGAACCTTTGAATCTCAAGAAAGGAAATAACATGCTACTAAAATATGGAAGAATGAAAAAAGAAACAATCCTCCACTGGAGCAACTACTAATATGAGGTATAAACAATCAACAAGACACTATTCAAATATAAGCTGGATTTCAACTTTCCAATAGGAATAATTTGAAAGAAGAACAAAGCAGAATAAATGTAACAACACTCACATGCATACATCTTCTGTTGTTTTAAATAGTTTAGGTTCCAGATACCAGATTGCAAGCTTCTAATATAAGTCATATTTTCTCATCCCCAGCAGTCATCATGCAAATGACACTTGGGAGTAACGATTGAATTCAAACTGCACCCAAAATGTCATTAACAAGTATCATAATGATACAAGAAATCAGGATGAAGACCATAACAGCACATATATCAACCATACACAAATGAAATAAATCCTCATCACTCTGCAATTTTAAATGCAACATATATGCTCTACTTTATTTCAGCGAAGTGAAGCTCTTCAAAGTGGCAAATGTTATAACAAGAGAACCTAAGACACATCACAAATAAAAATAATGAAGTTGCCAAAAGTGGAAACAGTAGAAGAGAGAAAATATAAGTAACAATTGAAATGAGAATATTATCACCTTTATATCAACAATCATGAATCTCTTGGTCCCTCTGTCACACCGCAATTCTTGAAATGTTAAAAGGACAGAAAGAAAGTTTGAGAAGAGATGCTCATTTTATTCCTTTGGCCCACCTAAGAAAAGAGTGGGAGGTAGAGGAAAGAGGAGAGATTTCACAAGGCTATTGACTTTTCACAGTCTCTATAATGGTTTTGCATATGCGTGGTCACATCTCCACCTTTGTAAAAAGAAACAAAGGATGCCTGTTGATGGAACACAATGAGCTAAAGCATGGCTTCCTTCCATTGGAAGGATAGATATTCTTTCTTGATGTCACTATTTTTTGTGTTGATATGAATTCCACCATGGACATGACAAACCATTTATGTAATGCAAGGTTTTCTGAACTTAAAAAAAATGAGGCACACAGATATCTCCACAAGTCAGCACACAGTATACTGCTCTCAATACATCATACCAGCAAAGTGCAGTAGAAATATGCCACTGCATAGTGAACTAGCGAATGTGTCATGAATAGTATAAGGTTCATATTAAGGAACAAAAACATATGTAATGTATCTGAAATGCTACTCATGGATGCTTAGCATGGTATCAAAGAACCATCTCCCATATACTGATTTACAAGTATTTGGAGGGTATAAAATAAAACCTAATCAGCTTTACTTGATCTAGCATGTTGGTCAATTATTAATCAATGAAGTTGTCCTAAACATCATGCACCAATGATATCCCAAGAGACAAGTAACATGAGAACTGGTAAATCTGTTTGTGTATGACCACATATTACATAGAAGAAGCGAAGTTCAACAACCTAACAGGCATGGTAAGCAATGAAATGGGTTTAAAAAAGGTTCTGAAGCAATTGTCCTCAACGCATACAGAATGACAAAGTTATCATGTTTAGAAGACTCAAAAATTATATCCACCAAAGTACACAAAAGGAAAAGTAGCTTCATTAATAAATCAATTCTAGTACATAACAAATAATATGGGGGAAAGAAGACAAAGTAAGACTATCAAGTCCAAAGAGTTGTATGGAATAAAATGCACCTGTCTAACTGAACGAGAGAGGTCGACGAGAATGTGAGCACATCGCCACATCCAATGAATAATCTTTTTGCACTAATCAAGAATATGTTTACCAGTATAGTCCAAAAACTTGTGGGCGATGACAGATCGTCTAAAAGCTAACTTGAGGTTGCTGTATCAAAGATCTTTTCACAAAATTACTTCCTACAGTATAGATTCTGCTTATCTCCGCAAGAAACCCATCGCCTGGTAGACATTATTGAGAGTAACATCCGCTATATCTGCAGCTTTTGTGGCACCTTCTTTGAGGACTCTATCCAAATATGCTGAATCAGAAATTATTTCCTCGTAGCGAACCTGCAAAAGTAAAAACCTAATTAATGATAGAACGTCACAATCATTAATAATTGAAAATCAGCAGTGGCCGACAAATAGGCAAACTTTCCTAGAGAAAGAAACTATCACTAAGCACAGTTGTCAGAAGACTGGGGGCAATTAATGAAATGGCTGGATATAAAATGGAATTGTATAGAAAAATTAAACCACATCCACATACAGCAAAGGGAATAAAAGCTACGATCAAGCACCAATAGAAAAATTATTAGTATCCAAATACTAATACAATTACTTAATCCCAGGTGGAAAAACCATTGGAGCTCACAGCCATGTAAGACAACATGGAATTGGGAAAAATCTTATTCTGATAAAATTAGCCTAATTAGAGAGAGGGAATCTTAGTACAAGGGAACAGTGCCTGTGGAGGGTTCTCCACAACCACGGTGGGAACCTCTTCACGAGGGTTTCACTATCTGTGGGAATCTCTCCACAAGGGTGTCCACCATCTATTGGAACATCTCCACAGGGGTCCACCATCCAAGGTTTTAAAAAGCGGGAGGTAGTGCAAGGCAATCATGCCACGACAAGGCGAGGTAGTCGCCTCATCTTGAAAATGAGAAAAAAAATTAAATAAAATAAAATAAAAACCATAGTAAACAGTCATCCATAACATATATGTATAATTGTAGTTTTTTGTTTATTTTTCAAACCAGAGGGTTTGTTTAGGCATTTTATCAAAAGTTAGGAGTTATTCACAATTTTTCAAATATATATATGTATATATAAGCGGTAAACCCTAATCCTACAACTGTCACCCCCTCACTCCCTTCAGCCGCCACCACATCTAACATCGGCACCACCGGAAAGCATCCTTCCTTTCCGATGGGCCCACCAGAAAGCTTCAAAAATCACCAGAGACTCGTCAGCACTCATTGAAAACCTTCAAATCAAGGCAATGTTGCCGAATTAAGCTCCAACTTGCCTTCAAAGGTCACCGGCAACGTATTTTCTCTTCCGACACTCCTAAAAAAATAAAGTAATGAAAAATAAAGTAAATTCCAGGCAACCTGCCTTACCCGCCTTAGCACCGGAGGCGATCCCTTTCTTCAAGCGGGATTGAAGCACCCGCCTAGAGGTGCCTCCAACCATGAGGCTGCTGAGGGCCTGAGGCACTGCTTTCAATGTTCCAAACTATGCCACCATTTGCAAAAGCCTATCCGCGAGCAGAAAGCAATCTATGGTCATGTGAAGGTTTCAAATTTAAACAAGGGCCCAGGTCCCCAATCATCCAAACAGCTAAATTGTCATTATTGGTTAGCTAACAACCTAAGCATAACTGAAGAACAAGGTGACAAAGCAGAGGAAGACATGGCCTCATGCAAGCCAAGCAAAAAGGTTATATAAAGAGTTTCAATAGTGCATGAGATAATTAGTTAATTTCCACGCTCAGGCAAACCCTACTGTGCAAAGGGACTTCCTCAAGACAACTTTTCAAAAATACTAGGACCTATTCTAGGCCCCTTGTACCTAAGCTTTTGGTAAGTATTTTCCTCATCCTTTCTTTAGTTTTGCTTAGGGCCCTCCTACGAATATCTCACTAACTTGAGCGTCAACAGGTTTTTGCCAATGACCACCGACGACCCCTGACCTCCGTGTCTTTGTTTTGCAGGTGTGAAGGAAAGCAGAGCAGCCGAGCTCGTCTAGACCCAGCTTAGAGTCGTTCGACCTATCCCTTAAGTCAGATCTGTTACCTACGTCAAAAGGATTTCCGAAGGTCAAATTCCATTTTTCCACCTCAGGAGAACCCCAGGGAACCCTTTCAATTCATTGGCATAAAGATGAAATTCCTAAGTCAGTATTAGTAAACTAGAACTTCATAAAATTTTACCAAACTAGCACTAGTTAGTACCAAATTTTATGCAAGAAATGCATCACCTATAATAGTTAAATGTAGTAAATCAGCAATTATTAATACTATTTGAAACTCTATATTGAGCAATAAGACTTTGTAGTCAAGAAAATGTGCACATAAAACTTTTTTGACATCTTTGCACAGGTTACAAGCCAAAAATGATCACTTTCACTGGTTTCTCCCAGAACATTTATGTCAGCAGACAATATATGAACATGCTTTGACACACCAAAACATAATGAGAAGAAAACTGTAGGCAATCACCGCAACAAGTACATGTTACAGACCATACACGTGACCTTGTTTTCTTTATGTTAGAATAAAAGAATATAATATACAAAATCTGAGACCTGGATGGGATGCAGATGGTCAATCAATGCATCTGCTAGGCGGACTTTAAATGTGCCCCAGTTCATATTCTGGCATTCCTCTGCAACTTCCTGCCATAGAAAAATGTTATTAAAGAAAACTAGAGGTGCAGAATGTCTCAAAGCTCATAGAAATGCTTATATTAAGAGATGATTAGCCAAATCATTATATAAGAATTGCCACACGTCACATGCATATAATTACCCCTTTTGTCTTGCCTGAAACGACCTGATATATTGAGAGAAGATTGTTGCATTCAGGTCTTTCAGGGTTATCAAATTCCAGGCTGTCAGAATTACCAGAAGAAAAACAAAAATTAGAGTTACCTCATATGAGAAACTGTTTTTGGAAAAGAAGAAAATAATAAGAAAACACTGGTAGTCAAAGACTTAAGACTTCACCCTGAGAATGAGTCAGTTTTGCACCGTTTGATCTTGTTTGCTACTACCTGAACAACCAGTTTTTTTATTTTAAAAAAATAAAAAATAAAAAAGAAGGTCAGGCAAGAGTGGATACCGATTCAAAATTTTAAAATTAAACGTTCTGCTACTTGAAAGAGCCCATATCAAACACTAGTCCCAAAAAGGCAGTTGTTGCAGTAAAAGACATCCACAAAAAGTCAATCAAATGCTCATTCTTTCTAAATCTAAACTGATAAGTTTGCTTCAAAGTAATCATTACCAAAGAAGCAGGATATGAATGACCCAAAATTGGCCTTTTTGGCAGGTACGATGATACTAAAAACTTTTTCAAAACGCCTGGAAGTTTTTGATTGTGGAATCACATGAAATTCTTGAACCAGATATAAATGTCAAGAGTCAACTTATTTACAAAAGTGTACATCAAAAGTAACTTATAATAATAAGTCAACGAGAGATTATACCTTGAGACTCAACACCATCCTCGTTTTTCAATCAATATATATATATATATATATGTATGTATGTATGTATATAAAGCATTTTTAATCAATAGTTACTACTCATATAGGTGGCAACCAAAATTTTTAACTTCGGAAAGATAACACTGACTTTTAATTAAGTTACCACCTTTGCCTCTGGTCACTATTAACTCAAATCCATATTTACAATTTCAATTACTTAATCGATGTTGATTTAAAGCATGAAATCATTAAAAACATTGAGCAATAGGTAAGTATGTGAAAAATGTGATAACATTTTTTATGACAGGCATACAAGAAAGGAAGAACTTGCAAAAGCTCCAAAGCATGAGAGAGAGTACATGTAATGCCTCAAATTGGTCAGGTTTTCTTAATAGATGAAAAAAATTGTGCTAAAATTTAGGAAGCACATCAATTTGCAAAGAAAAATTTATCCACATTGCCAAGTATACCGCACTTGAGTTCAGCAAGACCAGAAAAGCACCCAAAAATAAATAAAAATAATGTGAAACTTCAGCATGGCATTGAGGATATCATCGAGTCTTAGACCCACTGTTAACATCAATGATAATACCACACACATAGTAATGTTACTCATCAAGAAAGTGAAGAAAAGGCAAAAAATTTGTCCACTCACATCTTTGGGGTCAAGAAGATTGATTCGAGACAGATCAGAAGGTGCAGACTTGGACATCTAGAAGATTAAACCCCAGAAACCAGTCAGTAGATGTTAAAAAGAACCTCTTCCAATAGTAATGACTAAAAGAATTATGAATTATATATTTATTTAGTATAAGAAACATAAGAACTCTGAAGAAAGTTTTTCACTTTTTAAGTCTTGGAATTCTCAACATAAGCACTCTCAGCCAAACCTCTAAATAATAGAAATAAACAATCCCAGAGTACTATATAAGGCATTTCTTAAAGTTATATTCTACTTCTTGTACTTATTGCTCCAGCTGACATGAATGAGCGTCTCAATTTAGCTCACTGAAATAGATATATTTAACTTATCTTCAGAAATCTGTATAATATACAACTTAAAAAGCTTACAACCTTGGAAAGACCATCTGTGAGGGACATAACTCGAGCTCCAGCTGGTGGTATGAGGGCTTCTGGAATCTACACGAGGAAACACATTCAATAAAGAATATTTAATGATACTTTATGAGCTCAACCAGGAATCAAGAAAAAGAATCCACCTTAAAAATAGCACCACCTCGCCTGTGATCAATATGCAAAATATGAAGGACCAAGTTTTCAGTGGAGATGTAAATAAATATAACAGTATGACTATGTCTATATAAAACATCACAAAGGAACACTTATCAATGTTCAGGTCAAAATGTAATTTCTTCTCACCCTCCCAGCTTTTTCCAATTCCTTCTTCCATATAAATAATTAACACGCTCAGCCAGTTCACGGGTCAACTCCAGGTGCTGCTTCTGATCCTCACCAACAGGGACAAAGTCAGACTGTACAGGCACACAGGCACACCACAGTTTATAAGAATTGTGCATATTCAGGATAAATATCAATTTACCACACACAAAAAAAAAACATATGCAAGGGATTATAAAGACACCACTAAATATCCAGATTGTTCTTTAACACATATGATCATATGAACCATGACCAAGATTTTTCCTTTTAAAATCAGAAACAGATGAACCAATTGGTAGTTGAAAAAAAAAAAAAATCATAAGACTAAAACTCATTGAAATGTGTATACTGACAATACAATCCAAATGATTGTACAGAAGCTTCCATGAAAACATTTTCACACGCTGAAACAAAAATCTGCATGTCTTAATGATCACCTGGTATAAAAGAATATCAGAAGCCATCAAAACAGGATAAGTCAAGAGAGCAACTCCTACATTATCATCCTCCTGCAAAGTAGAAATCAAAGGAACATTATCAATTTAAAGCAAGCAAGAAAATACAGTTACAGCATACTGCAACAAAAGAATAATACAAAAGCAAAATAAAATCTATAAAAAACAAATGATCTCCACCATAATACAAGTTCTATAGGCTGACAATCAAATCACAAGTTAAAACAACAATTGCTACCAATGTCATGATATAAAATTAAGGACATTCTGCAGGTCTGATAACCAAAAACAAGATTTTAGCCTTTGATTTCACTACCATGGAGTTCAATGAAATTTATACCAGTAGACATCAAGGTTGAGTGCTTAACTGTGGCAAAACCGTCAGCTTCTTTTTGTTTTCTTTGCAAAAATTATTTACTGTGTTTCACTACTAAAAGAAAGAAGTTTGCTAAGTGGATTATTCTGTTTAGATAATAGAATTATTATGCAGGACTCAGCCAGCCCCATTGAATTTCACATGCACAAGGATATAATTTCATTGAGAAAAGGTACAAGTTGTAATGCTCTAATTCACAAACGAAACAAAATTAAAAGCACATTTAGGTGAGGATGTTACTATCATACAGCAATAAACGCACCGCCTTACGAGATTTCTCCTTGAACTGAATCATTCTGTTTAACCAACCAATAGGTGTGGCAGAACTTAAGAGCCACATCAATTCTACATGGGCACGAACATGAGACTGCACAAAAACAGATGCCTGCATGTCCAAACCAAACTTAACTTTTACGAACTTGATCTCGATCTCAAATCTCTTGCATAGCTAAAATCTTGTTAAATTATAAATGACCACTAGCTGCTACAGACCTTGGTGGCATCTATACCACATGCCAAATAAATGGCAGCTGTATCCCTTGTTGCCTTAGACAATTGTTGTGTATCATATGGTAAGGTAATCTATAAATTAAAACCAATAAACAAAAGAGGAAAAAAAAAAAAAAGTCAGCAAGGTAAAATAATCCAATATTACTACTACAGAATAAGTTAATTGAAAGATAGACAGACGACAATGATTAATTTCAATTTTAATTTAAAATTGGCATTATATAGATGAAAAAAGATTTTAGAGCATACCGCATGCAGATCCACAATGAAAAAGAGAGTTTCATACGTATTCTGCAAAATCAACGCCACGGCATATATCAAATATATCATGTCAAATCATGAAGACACATGAAAAAAGAAAGGTTAAAAGCATTTATTTATTTTAAAATAATTAAATAAAAAAAAAAAAAAAAAAACAACAACAACAACAACAATAACAGCAGCAACAACTAGCTCCAAATGAGTGGACATGATTTGATCTGTTACAGGCAAAAATAAGTCTAAGGGCGTCAGATTTCTGTTCCAGAAAATTTTAAGAATGCAACAGGATCATTGATACACATACAGCATTACATCTTGTAAACAACAAATTTTGCTTTCAAATCCAAATGACTCATCTAAGAATACACCAGAAAAAGCCACCTGCAGCGCTATCCAATTTTTTATGGCACCAAGATAGTTCCCCAAGTGTATCGATCCTGTCGGCTGGACTCCAGACACTATCCTCTTCCTGTAAACGAAAACAACTAACTTAACTGAAAATAACCTGCCAAAAGCATAAAAGAAAAACCAAATGACAAAAATCATGATAACTTTCAAAGCAAAATATGTATTTTCTCATTCAATCAATATCAAAGTCACTCTCATTTAGTACCATAAGATAACTATAACTAAAATGACATGGAAATACAACTAAACAATACCGTAACTTAATTTCAATTAGAAAAACTCAAACAAATAGCACCAAAATAAACAATAGCATAACTTAATTTCAATCAGAATAAAATTCAGGAAATAGCACTAAAATTTGCATGAATTTTGAAACTAACATTAAACTATTGAAATAAGTTTTCCGAGCACCACCACATCCATAGTTCGCTAACAAAGAATTCACATCCTTTTTTCGCAGACCACCACTTTTGTTCTCGAACACTTATAATACTAAAATAATTCATTTCAATAATTAGGTGCTAATCTCAAAACTCATACCAATTTTAGTGCCATAGCAAAAAAGAGCCATTTCAATTGCTAGTACACAATCAAGCACACGGTCCTATCACTGTATCTGTCAATAAGCAATCGTTTCTAAGAAGACAACGACACCAACAACAACACAAGAATTGAAGGTTGTCATTTTAAAATGAAAACAACCAATTAAGATAAATAAATATGATTAGGAATTAGAAGCGGAGGTTACTTTACAGAGCTCGGAGAATTCTCGGGAGCAACCGGCTGCGAGAGTGAGACGCTGCAGTGACAACGGAAACCGCAGCCATTGCGTCGAAGTGGAGAGCTATTTCGGCGAACGAGGCTCGGTCTTTTCCAGTATTTACTTGGAAGTCCAGTAGGCGACCTGCTTCAAAGCATATATAGCAGAAAATGAAGTTGGATAATATAATACATTGAACAGTATTGCAGTGGTTTTAGAGGATTTAAGCTCAGGAGAGAGTTACAGTAAAGAGGCAAGACGCGGAGAAGAGTTTGAAGCGACGAGAAAGTGGGAGAGAAGAGCGCGCCCCATCCCCTATGTCTTCTGCTATCGTCGCAATTTTGGGACTTGTATTCTATCCGAGTGGCGAATTGTTAGCCAGCACGAGCCTTCGTTGCCGTGTTTTTCAGATTTTACAGGCTGTAAACAATTACATTACAAATACAAGTTTCATTTCATAAAAGAAAGTAACAAAATAAGGAAATAATAATAGGATTTTACCTTCTTTTAAAAAAATATTACAATAATTTTTTTTTTTAAGTTGACATAGTTATAATTCTATTGGATCTGCGCTTGGGGGTTACCCTCCCCTTTTCAGATTTAACACATTGTAAATAATTACATTACAAATACAAGTTTCATTTCATAAAGAAAGTAACAGGATAAGGAAATAATAATAAGATTTTACCTTTTTTTTAAATTACAATAATTTTTATTTTTAAGTTGACATGGTTGTAATTCTATTGGATCTGCGCTTGGGGGTTAGTACTGGTAAACCCGTCACCGCACCCTTCCGCCCCACCCCCACGCAATCGTGGTATAATTATAATAAGTGCATCCTATCTTCTCATTAATAAAAGATGAATTTTCTCTCATATATGTGAGTTATCTTCCACTTAGATATGGATATATACAAACCGTGCTACCAGTGTGGTACTGACTTGGTCCTGATTATCTTTTCGGTTAGTCTCAATAATTAAAAAAGTAAAAATCTATTGGATCTACCAAAAATCTGAGAATTATTGATAATTGTGTAGTTTGGATATAAAAAATGTTCATGGTGCAATTTAAACCAGATCATTACAATGGTCTAAGAAGTGCATAACAATAAATCACTATCTAATTTGATTTGATGGTAAAAAGTCATCGTTTAACTAGGTAAAATAATTCATATTCAAGTATATACACACGAGTTGCACTTAAAAAGAAAAAAAAAAAATGTTAGTTGTTTGGGAAGTTTACAATTTTTTGAGCAAGATCAAAAATATGGATATATCGACAAAAATATCGATACTAAGGTTTGTCTAAAATATTAATAGAAATATCAACATTTACAAAGTAAAATTTATAAAAAATATGAAAACTTATTTAAAAAATAATATTTTTAGCAAAAGTTTAAAAAATGTTAAAATAATTACTTGTATAACAAAAAAAACGCATATTTTTTTGAAAAACCATATAATATCTAACAACTAAAATATATAATTATAAATATGATACACAAATGAGCTATATAAAAAAATTAGAAAAAAAATCTATTTTTTAAACTAAAAAAAAAAAATCCATTAAAACTTTATTTTCAATTAATTTGTATCATACGGATCATATAAATTTTAATATCAAAATGAATTCATGGATTGTTCATACATAGTATGGCTAGCATATTGATTTATATAATATTGATACCATGATATCAAATTTGAATAATTTTCAATATAATTACGAACATATTATGAATAAACTTCTTAATTTCTTCTCACTAGCTATCAATATATAAAGAATTGTTTGAAAGAATAATTGGAGATCTCAAAACCTCTGTAATCATTGTCACTGAGTTATCTTCATTAGATGGTAACATCTCTTTGAGTAATCCATTACAACAATACCCATGTCTGGTCCTACAGCACTACACCCAAGGTCCTCATCTCATGAATCTTAGGCTCTAAACAAGTGCTAGGTCACTAGGAAAAGAAAATCCCAAATTATCTTGAAAATTGAACCAGAGAATGACAATTGAAAAGAGAAAGGTGCACTTGCAAGTGAGGAAAGCAAAGCAAGAGTTGAAGTGAAATAATGCAAAGAAGACGCATGTATAATATATTCAATAATCAGATTCTCGGATGATAAAAATACAAAGCAATAATGATCACGTGTCTTCTAATAAAACAACTAAAGCAAACTGAAGCTATCAATTCAAAAGATAACAAGATACTGTCAATTCAAAAGAAAATAAAAGATGAAATTGTCAAGATTTCTTAATATATAACTACAAAATGTAAATAATTAGATTCTAGTTGTAAAAAAATGAAAACCAATTATTACATTTTTAGTTTAAAATGAAAAAAGAGGTATTGAATTCTTATTTTTGAAAAACTGAATAGTTTGTTTTTACATTTTATTTTAATATACAGTTGTTCGACATCCATTATATTAGCATAACTAAAAAGTAAAATGCGGATACATAATTTATTTAATAGAAATAACAAACAAAGATATAGATAAAAACACTAGGAAATATCACCAATTTTTCACTTTCCAATTTCCATTGATGAAAATGTATATGATATTTTATAAATATTTCATGGATATTTCCATAAATTCCCTCAATAATTTATGCAATTTATACTACATGTTCACAGAAAAGATATTTTATGAAAATATTGTGGATATTTTTGAAAATTTGTAGGATGTTTTTACAGACAAGATATTACACTATGAATTAATATCGGTATCCCTGATTTATGGAAATTACAAATATTTTAATCCATGCTATTGAGAGTTAATTAATGTAACACAAATCTAATCCAAAATTGTAAATTGAAATATACATGTAAATATTTGCTTATTAAATAAAATTTGACAAGGAAAAAAATCAATCAGTTAAATTCAAAATCCAATGCATAAAAACAAAAATCAAAATTTGATGTTATATAAAACCTAGAATATATAAATATAAATATAAATCTATATATATTTATATATAATTGGATGAGAAAATGCGGTTTCATGATCGCTAGGTCAGGCCGAGCGATCCGAAGCACATGAGATTCGAAATTGAAACCGGCTGGGTCCATAAGGCTACAAGTGTTCGGGCCCAGAAGCCCACACTGTAGCACTTGGTAGAGAGTGCAGGGCCTTCCGTGGAAGAAACAGAAGCCAGTACACCACTTGGCTTTCAGAATTGCCGCCGAGAAGGCTTTACGATGGAGAATCCGCCATAAAACCTCACGGTCACCACTTCATTTGCCTTCGAATCAAAACCCTAGCGACAAACAAAACTCTTAAAGAAATGGACGCCGATAGACTACTGGAATCCGAGAGGCACCAGATCGAGCAGATTCGGCAGCTCGAATTCGAGGAATTGCAGGTCGAAGAAGTCGACGATCTCCATGACTCCGACGACGACGACCGCCACGCCACGTACGTAACCGCCTTATCTCTCCACACTGCGTCTCTTTTGCTTTCAATATTTCACTCGATGGTTATCGTTGCCTAGATTGTGTAGTGTTTTTTGTTTGCTTTGTGTACGAGATGAATAATTGAACTTATTTAAACAATTATGTGATTGATAACCTAATTTTTATTTTTTATTTTCTTTTATTGGGTTTTTTTTTTAAAGTGGAGCTAACGCATCCAATGAATTTACTTACAACACATGTTTGGCTTCGTTGCACACGTATCTTGGTGGTAAGCATGAAATATATTATGTTTTTCTTTTTCATTTTGCTTGGCCTTTTAAGTTGAGACTATATATATTGGTTAGTTATATTCATTGTTTGTGACAGAGGTTGAAGACACTCACCATAGATTGGCTTTCTTGGAAGGGGGTGCAATTTTGACTCTTCCTTTGTTCCATCTTGAAGGTACTAGCTTATGATTTTCAATTTTTTGGTTCCAGTCTAGGGCCTGTTTGGCATGAGCTTTAATTGTAGTCATGTGGGGTAGGAAAGAAAGATGAATTGTTGATCGATAATTATGAAGATTGTTTGGAAAGTTTGAAATGACGGACTGTATGGATTTATTTATTTATGTGTTTTTTACTAGCACTTTATTTGAAAATTTTGCAATAAAGATGATTTTCATGCATCTCTTCTTATATAGTTTTAGAATTCTATGGTTTTTTACAAATCTATCCCACTTTGAGGTGTGGAGGTGGTGGAAACGGTTGTGAATTATAGTTACCAATTACCATACAATTGACAATCTTGATTTTCAGAGGCTATATTGGCTTTGGGGTTATTTTGTCCTATTTAGTATTTTCGTAACTCATTTAATTCAAATTCTGGGGTAATAAGTGTACTGTAACTATGTTAGGAGCCTTAAAGACCTAGTGATGTTGATGAGTTATTTTTGTCATGGGGATGCCTTATGCTTCCTCATTTTATTTTCCTCATAGTTGAGTTTTTGTGACCCGATGATTTGACTATGTTGTTTGATACTTGATAGGAGTTGTTCTATTCCCTGAAACTACTCTCCCTCTTAGGGTTGTTCAACCCAATTTAGTAGCTGCTGTTGAGAGAGCGTTAACCCAAGTTGATGCTCCTTATACTATAGGAGTGGTATGTGAAATCTTACTACTTTCTTTCTCTTATTGCAATCCTTGCCACAAGGTGTTTTGGTGTGACAGAGAATCTATATTTTTGTCCAGGTTCGTGTTTGCTGTGACTCTAGTAGCAGGCATATAAGATTTACAACCACTGGCACAACCGCAGAGGTTTAATAACTGGTCCTATTGCTCTATTGTTTTATTATGTGATGAGATGTAATTTATAATATTCATATGGTGTTATTTGGAATACAAAAAGAGTAGATGCATACTCACATAAGTGATTTGTTCGAGCATTTTTTTTTAAAAAAAAAATTAGTATGTAGACTCTCATCACAAGTCTTTTGCTTATTGTTAACAATGATTTTTTACCCTAGACAAGCACCTGTCCAATAAAAGCCCTCCTAGAGGCCTTTGTTCAAGGTAGATTCGTCCAAGAGGAATTACAATGATTGCCCATTAAATATGATGAAATAAAGAGATATTTCTCCATCTGGTCAGTAAAATGAAGAAAGAAGTATACTTGCCTATAAAGATGGGCTGGAGACATCATATGCTAGCTCATCTTAAAAAAAGAACGAAGAGGATGAAAGAAAAGAATGCATGTGAGGAAGAGGGGATCATCCACTTTTATAGCGTGATTCCAAGAATCATGGTTTAGTGGTTCTTTGTATACAAGACATGATAAAATAACCCTATGCTAAGAGGTAGCCACGCGTAGATATTTCCAAGAAGGCATCAAAATTCACCATCAAGAAGATGAAAAAGGAAGAACCACTGAGGAAAAAGGGCACTTGTCCTTTTTGGTCAGTTGAAAGAGTATAAGTACCCATTCCTGCTTCATTTTGTACCTTACGGCGAATATCAATACCTTTACTCCTTGTGCCCACCACAGGCCTTCAAAAAATGAGTATCACCGCCTAGGATTAGTCTTTACACTCTATGTCCAATGTGTTAGTTGACCATGTGTTGCTTACTTGCTTTCGTAGTGGTGATCTTGATGTTATCTTGAAAATATTCACACGTGTTTGCTTCTTGATAGAGGTAATTTTATCATATTTGGTATGAAAATAATCAATACTAGACCATGATTCTTGGAATAATTCCTCAAAAGTGGGTGGTCTGTATTTTCTTCACTTGCTAGCTATCATTTTCATCTGTTATTCCTTTTGTAACTTTTCAGTTTATAAGTTGACATATCGTCTCTAGACTAACTTGATTGGCTAGTATTCTTCATCTTACTAACTTAATGGGCAAATTTCCTTTTATTTTATTAGACTTGATGACCAAACCTCATATTTTCTCCTGGATGAATATTATCTTGAACAAAAGACTATATAGGAGGGTCCTAGACAGGTGCTTGTCTTGGGTAAAGAATAACTGTAACACTTACTAAATGATTAATGTTTCAATTCAAAAGTCTAAAATTGCTTGCTTTAACCCAATGATGGTTTATGGACCTTTTATCCCCTGCTCTTGTATATTCCACTTCCATTCAAATAATGGAAGTTGATGACTTTTGCAAAATGATCAAAGACTAAAAAGAATAGGTTGTATACCTACACCCATGTTGGTTGATTTGGGTTATCTAGTGACCAAGTGATGGCAGTTGTGCTAGATTTTAAGTAATCCTAGAGACTCGAGACAGAATTCCTGTGAGACTTCATGCTTATTATGGTACTTCTGAGCTCAGATTTCTACTGTGACTGAAGGTTTATAGTTTATATTATAGAAGATTTTAGAATGATGGGGTATTGGCATATGGGATCAGCTGACAACTTAATATGTTACTTATCTTGTAATATATTGTTGCTTTTGCAATTATTTTAATGTTTTGGAGCATTAACCGTCTGCAGCCTGAGTTCTTGATTAAGGGATTTTCATATTTTATATTTTTATGCCAAATTTAACCTAACCTTAAGGCTTGTCATTTAAATTTAAATTGATGCTTTTAAACTAATTTATGGTGTTTATCTATTAAGCTTGTCAGAGCCACTGTAGCTCCAATTCTCAAAATGGTCCTTACTTGCAATAGTTCACTTTTACAGATTCGGCAATACAGACGATTGGAAGATGGATCACTCAACATTGTTACTCGTGGGCAGCAGCGATTTCATCTAAGACGTTGTTGGATTGATGTAGAAGGAGTGGTTAGGTTTTTCCTAATGCTTTATGACAAGTGATGGGATTTTTTTTTTTCCTGAAAGAAATGACGAGTCACAAGAATTGTTTTTGTTCTTCTTAGCTTATATCATGTAAAGCTGATATGACGTAAATTTTTCATTTTTTTAGCCTTGTGGGGAGGTTCAAATTATCCAGGAAGATTTGCCATTGAGGACCCCGCAGGATGCATTTGGGAAATTGGAACCAATGAATAATCTCCCAAACCGCGGTCTTACACAAACACTGCCTTCAAATACTTCATCTCATGGATGTGGAAATGGGGACAATGATTCGGAGGCCAGTTCAGAGGAAAGCTTTCAGAGTGAGCTTTCACCAACTGAAAGAAGCATTCACCAGTCTGCCATTTTGTCCTGCTATGGGAATGATATGATGGATGAATCAACAAGCAGTGATGATGACAAATTTGGGTCTGACCGGGAATCTAAATCTGGAAAATTTCTTGCAAATGAATCTGACTCCACGGGAAAGTGGAAACAAAGTGAAAATATTGCCTTAAAAATTGGAGAGAGTTCCACGTCAGAAAGACAATCTCATGGAGGGGATAGGTTGAGAATGCCTTGCAGAAGTTTAGAGTTAAACAAATTCCGTAGAGTCTCAAGAGCATACTGGCCATATTGGGTTTACTGTATGTATGACTCCTATTCACTTGCTCAAAGGGCAGCAGGTAGTTTGACTATGCATTTTCATTCTTTGCTAACATTGATTTGCAAATTTATAGTTTAATTTGTTTGCACAAGCATGATTGACTTTTGACCCCTCTCTCTGGAGCATTTGAATCTATATTTAGTGTTATTATAGTTCATATATGAATATGTGAAAAATGAGCTGAGTTATGACAAAATTTCTACAAAGAGAAGAATTTTTAGAATTAAAATATAATTGTAAAATTAGGAGGGTATTATCAAATGATTGCATTTTGACGTTTGTCATTTCTTTATAGTTTGGCTGTGATTTCTGTGGACTGCTGGTCCACCCTTTTTGTACTTGGCTTTGATACTAATAAAATGATATTGGCATGTAACAAAAGAAAATAATATAGATGTGTACTGTGAAATTGACCTTATAATTAACTACAGGAGGGTCATTTTTTTTTCTTTTAAAATAGACCCTATTCATATTTAAGGTGAAGTCATGTGTGAGAGCTTTTTCATTTAAAGTTCAGAACCATGCACTATTGTTATATAATATCCTACTAAACAGATATTTGTGCACTCTAAGTTTTAAAAAAAAATGTATATGAGATTTGACCACATCATATATGAAAAATAGTTTTCTTTTTTGAAAATGAAGAGATCGTTCACGATGTCTAATTGAGCATTGAGACATTTGTATGATATCTAGGGAAAATGACTTCTTTCAGAAATTTTAAAAATGTGGAGGGAGGGGGGAAGTGGTTGGGATTGATTAGATGCTGGACTGTGACGTGTATGTCTTATCATAGCTCATTGATATTAAGAACTCTTTATTACTTTCAGAGAAGTGGAAACAAATAGTTGGAACTCCAAACATGGATGGTTTTGTGAAGAAGCCTGATCTCTTATCATTTCATATTGCTAGTAAAATTCCTGTTTCTGAATCTACAAGACAAGAGCTTTTGGAGATTGATGGCATTTCATATAGATTACGTCGGGAAATTGAATTACTCGAGAGTTTTGATGTTGTCAGATGTAGAACCTGTAAGGTAATACTGTTTTCTTTCTTCACTTGGCATGCATATGTGTATGTGTGCTTGTGTATGTGCAGCTGTGCTCACTTGGTTCATGCTTTAATGGACACACCCATTTGATATGGAAGACTTGACTAATTAATTCTTCTTAATTGCTTTTATTCAGGCTGCAATTGCTAAGCGGAGTGATATGCTGGTGATGTCTAGTGATGGTCCTCTTGGTGCTTATGTGAATTCTTATGGTCATGTGCATGAGATAATGACTCTGTACAAAGCAAATGGCTTAGCACTTCGTGGTCTAGCACGTACAGAATATAGCTGGTTTCCTGGGTACGAACTTAACCTCTGTTTTCTCACTCTAAATAACTCCCGAAATTTAGAATTCTGTATATTCTTTTTCTGCCATTTTACGTTAATTTGGCTGCAGAAGTAAATTCAGGATGTGATGGTGATGTAAGTTGCCGTGTTTTGCAGGTATGCATGGACAATCTCAACCTGCCGTACATGTGAACGCCACATGGGTTGGCTTTTTACCGCCACAAACAAGAAGTTGAAGCCTAAATCATTTTGGGGAATACGTAGTGGCCAAGTCGTTGATAGCACACGTGAAGATAAGTCATCTTCTGCTGGTTAAAATTTGCTCGTGAGTTGTGTCACCATGTAATGGACTTATAATCTGTAAATATCGCTACGTATCTCTATCCATAGAGACAGTTTGATAAAAGTAGATGTGGGAGTGGCTGATATATGAAGATCTAGGATTGGTGTAAATTCACCTTTAATATTTACTATATCTTAAGAGGCTAAATCAAATGCTTTACATAGAATTTGTGAACTCTGTATGCGTATCGGTTTATGAATTTTATATTAGTGATAATCAGTCCCAGATTTCTTCTTGATTTTAAGCAATTTATTCTAGTAAGTCTTTCTACAGTTGATTTGTTTCTCATGTGTAACATTAATATCATTCTATTTGTAAATGTTTTCCAAAAAATGAATGCCAATTGGGGGGTGGTTTCGGTGGCTACATTTTATCATTCACTGCCAACTCATGGGATTTGGAACCACAGTGTTGAGAATGGTAACTCCAAAGTTTTTATTACTATATCAAATAGTGACTTGCACAAGCCAGAAAATTGAATTTATTGCGATTATTTGAATTCAAAAGCATGATGTCAAGTAAAATTTTAGGATCTAGCTGTTTTTGTGCCTCCCAAGAAATATGGCAAATTGAATAAATTTACAGCAAATATTTGCGGTCCATTTTTTTTATTCTAATTTTTTTTTCTGGTTATTTTCATGGTTAGAATACCACATTCATGATTCACCGGACATTTATAAAAACATCTGTTCTGCATCACACTCGTGGAGCTGAGCTCCAGAAAGAACACCAAACATGTATCAGAAAACTTCATTGATAATTTTACTGAACTTTATTCATTCTGGATGTGGGAAAATTGACTACATTTTCTTGCAAAAAAGGAAAAAGAAAAAACTAGTTCCCCATAGCAATGCCCAGTATTTTTACCTAAAAACTAAACCCAAGGACTAGATATAGATTGAGCATGTAAGGAATGACAACAAATCACAAATAAAAAGGTAAACGAAAAACAACGAGTTGACTGGACTTGGGGCACAATTGCAGACTAGATATGCATGGTACAATCCTAAGCTCAGCGGTAGCATCGGTAGACTGGACTGTACATGCAGCTCTCAGCATAACTAACCAGATCCTTAGGTTGAGGAAGACGAGAAGCCAGACCTATATAACAATTAAACAAAGTCAGTCAATTGGAAGCAAGGACTCTAAGAGGGCAGTCAGAAATGTTCAAAACATCGAAAGGAACTCACCAAGTTCATATGCCTTAGCAGCAACTTTAGCAGCAATGTGGGCTGATATCTTCCTGATATTGGAGAACGGTGGGTATATCAGTCCCTTGTCGAAGTTTTCCTGAGTCACTTGTGCAGCCAAAGCTTCCGCTGTTGAATGAGAAAACGAAAGCAGTTACAGCATTGACTTAGCTTTGCTTATTACCATGAAAATAGAATATTAAAGCATATTAGGAATAAATGCACAATGAGGGTGGAGTTGTGTTGGCTGGGGGGGGTGGGTGTGGTGGTGGTTTTGGTTGGTGTGGGAGGGGTTTGGGTTGGGCTTGAGGAGTAAGCACAAAACATAATCTTTTTCAAGTACTTACAGGCTGCTAAAAGCATCTCATCGCGCACACGAATTGCACCAGAGATGATCAAACCCAAACCGAATCCAGGAAAGATATAAGCATTATTTCCCTGAGTACAGAGTAAAAATAACAATTATTAGAAATCCCAATTAAAGAGTAATTTAAAGTAAAAAAAGTAAAAGATGTTTCAGATGTAGATGATACCTGGCCAGGCACAAAAACTTTCCCGTCATACTCAACAGGGTCAAATGGACTTCCACTAGCAAAGATTGCACGACCCTGCAGATTAGAATCAAAGTTAAAAATGAATAATGTAAAGCCATATCCCTCGCCTTTTATGCTCAAACTCTCTGATGGTACAGATATAATAAAAGAGTTTAAGTCGGTTCAAAAGAAATAGCATTTTAATTACCTCACTCCATGTATAAGCTTCTTCAGCAGTACATTCAGATTGTGAGGTTGGATTTGATAGAGCGAAAATGACAGGTTTCTGCACATCAATTATTGAGATCAATGTAAGATTCTTTTGGTCCAGACAATATTCATATATTTGAGGGAGAGAGAGGAGAGGAGGGTCAAACCTCATTGAAGGATGCCATGGCCTCAACCACCTCTTTTGTGAATGTTTTTCCTACTCCAGATGTTCCAATCAGCATTGTTGGCTTGATTGCCTGATTAGTTGGGGGCATCAAGTAAGATTTTAGATGTTTTCCAAGGAACAGAAACCTTAACCAAAAACATTCATGAATCATCTAAGACGTCCTTACAAACCTTGACAGCGTTTAATAGTCCCTTGACAGGTTCATGCTCATGAGCCCATGGCTTCTTGAAGTGTTGAAGTGACTCCTTACGAGAGCTAACGATCAGTCCCTGCAACAAGTTGAAAACGTCGTTTGTAACATAAACCATATTCGGGAAACTTGTAATATACAAATAAAAGTGCATATTCGACAAGTAAACATTTCATTGAAAGGTAATAATACCTTTGAATCCACTAGCCAAATCTTCTTACGGGTCTCTTCAATTGGAGTTTTTGTCTGTCAAGAAGATGCTACATTATTAATCACAAAGCTTGGCAAGGGAACAATTAGAATAAAATAAAACACCTATCAGGTTAATACCTGTTTTGACATTTCAAGAGCTATAAGCTCTGCTATACCAGTTCCAGCCTGCAACACTCAAAAGGAAAAACAATGAGTAAATGCAATGCATATCTCTTAATAGAATATAGGAACAAGGCAAGAGATAAGAAACTAAAGGAGAAAAAATGCATCAATTTATTTAAACAAAAAGGAAACAAACAGAGAGTTTTGAAGGCATATGGTGCTTCAGCCTCACCTCTCCAGCACCCAGGAACAAGAAAGAGTGGTCAGCTAAGTTTCCACCGACTAGTTTCAAAGCTGCGATAATCCCTGCTAACACCACAGAAGCTGTACCCTGCAATAATATGAAAGAGTTGAGAAACAGAACGTATTTATATCAAATTGAGAAAAATATTGCTGCATATGGAAAAACAAAAGGAGAAAGTTTTTACAACATTACTACCTGGATATCATCATTGAAAACGAGATGGGTTGAGCTGTATTTTGACAGCAACTCAAACGCATTGTGGTTTGCAAAATCTTCGAACTGTAAAACATATTTATATTGTTCAGAAAACGTAATCATGTGAAAGTACAGAAGTTGACTTGTTTCTTGTTAACATGTTAAATGATGACAGACCTGTACAAGGACTTTCTCCCCATAGTTTTGCTTAACTGCAGACATGAACTCGTGTAGAAGTTCCGCGTATTCCTAAACAATAAAAAGCAGAAAACTCCTCAATATTTCAAAGACTAAAAGCATACTACATAGCTAGTTAATCACGATGAGCCAAAACAGGATAAAAAAAATACAATCTTTAACCTGTCCAGTTGCCCTCCTTTGCTTAAGTCCAATGTAGAACTCATCATTCAACAACTGCTCATTGTTTGTGCCAACATCAATGGTTATTGGCAAGCACTGCAAGTAATAAATGCAATGGTCAATACAACTTGACAATCTATCAAGTATAATTCAGAGCTTTTTTTGCCCATTTTACAAGAAAAACATGAGACACGGTAATGCTTACTGCTGATGGGCGGAGTCCTCCGAGTGCTGTATACAAAGCAAGTTTTCCCACGGGTATTCCCATTCCCTGGCAACATAATAAGGTATTCACATTAATTAAGCTGGTAATGTACAACAATTAGCAAGGCAGAGAGAGAGAGAGAGAGAGGCTCATTGATGCAGCTCATGACTTGATGCAAATAACATTACCTGGCAGCCGAGATCCCCAAGCCCCAAAATACGCTCACCATCAGTAACTACAATAACTTGAATATTCCTCTCTGGCCAGTTTTTCAATACTTCAAGAATCTTCCCCCTGATAATTACACCACTAGTTAGCATCTCTACTTCAATGAAATGAAACCAAGACCACGAAATATATAAACAAAATTGCAATTTTATGGTCATACTTCTCTTTCAAGCTGATGTAAAGACCCTGAGGGCGCCTGAAAATGCTCCCATACTTCTGGCAAGCCTCCCCGACTGTAGGGGTGTATACAACTGGAAGCAGTTCCTCGACATTGTCAATGAGAAGCTTGTAAAATAGCCTCTCATTCCTCTCCTGTAATATATTAACAGCAAGCAAAAAAAAATTAAAACAGCAACAACTAACAAGGAAAGAAGAAACTTCAATGTTACAAGGTCATCTTCAACTACTAAAATAATTATCTTCCCTCATTCAAATCAACATTGGTGAATATTTCTTTTTATGACATTAAAAAATACATCTATCAACCCCACAATTGAGATACATTTGACGGGTGGGTAAACAAATACCTGAAGATCCATCATTGCCACATATCGCTGCAAAGGAACTTTATACTGGCGAAGGTTGTGCATCAACTTTTTCTCCTGAAAAGAACATATTGGTAGAAAATGTAAGCCAAATGCTCATCCATTATATATTTGGTTAGTACTATAAGCAGCATTGTCATCAAACCGACCTGAAGTTCCTGAGAAAGGTATGCTGGGGGCAGAAGGCCACGCAAATAATGAGCATCTCTCTCTTGCTCACTGAAAGCAAGCCCCTTGTTGTGACGAGGGTCACGCATCAAAGTGTACCCACTGCATAACATATGATGAAGAAATAACTCAACTTAATAAAAATTCAAAACACCACATTCTACTTATAAACGTACAAGGAGTGCATCAGCTATAATGAATGGATCACAAGATCTTCTCTTCATTCAAGAAACTACAAAATTTCTTGAATTTGACTAATTAGCACTATAATTCTCCAGGATAATTTCCAGATCTATGCTCTCTTAAAAAAATTGCAATAAAAAGTTCCATTTTTCAATTAACTAATCGACAAGACAGAATATACTACTACATTGTCTTCTTGAATCTCTTCCATGTTCTTTAACAGATAATTAAACAATGTGACAGAGTTTTCTTCTCAATAGAAGATTTTGACAGAAAAACAAATAGCACAGTAGAATTTCTATAGACATTTAAAAAAGATTAAAAAAACGTTTAAAGCTTTCACTTTTCAGTTTCTGCATATTTAGATCTAGCAAACCCAACTTCAACTTTATGATCCATCTTGTTATATAAAATAGGACCAAATGTTGTGGCTACAAAAAAACTGCAAAAGAAAACAACTAAAATACAAAGATCAAAACTTTATAGAACTAAAACAAAGAACAAAAAAAAAAAAAAAAAAAAACCATCCACCACACGGAAAAGTTGCAGTCAATAATAACATTAGAAAAAATTAAAAAGACTAAAACTTTAGATAGGGTAACTAGATTGTTAACATGTAATCACCTAGCAACAGAGACAGTCCAGGGAGTGATAAGCTGATCCTCGGTGGCAAAGTCCTCACCATACACGTCCTCAACACCACCTCCAGCAGCAGCCTTGTTATCCAAAACAGCACCATTCATCTTTGTACTCTCCATTAAAGCCCAAAATTTTCTCTCGTTTCTCCCCAACACAAGTCTCTGCAAGCAAATACTAAAAACAAGCTATCGAGCAAAAAACAACACGAATGCAAACAACCCCAGATAGCCAAATCACACGCGAAACACAGAGAAGAAACTTGTGTTGGTGTGAATTATGAAAGCCAAGACAGAAACCAAGCCTTTTATAAGCTACCTAGACAAGAGAACGTTGTTGCATTATTATAGGGTAGGTTGAAAATGAAGCGTCGGTTCAAATCAATGTCAAATAGAATAAGATGGACTGCCCACGTGTATCATTTGGTAGAGTAGGAATGGTAGAGAGAGAGAGAGAGAGAGAGGGTTTTTTTTTTTTTTTCTTTGATTTCATATTTGTTCTAGAAAGGAAGAAAAATAAACTAAAGTTGAGGGATTACGTTTGGTACCAGAAAGTTGCGTCTTTGCATTGACATCATTGTACTGGAGGAACGTGGAAGGCAGAACACAATATGTTTTCCGCGTTTTTTAGAGAGAGGAAGTCGTTGGTCTATTCCGGTAGACTGAGAGAAGAGAGAAAGAGAGAGTTCCAAGTGAGAAATGAAATGGAAGTTCGAATTTTGTTAAAAGCTATTTTGTCGTCATAGCCCACTTCGATTTTCTTTGGTGGGAAACACACGTCATTCTCTATTTGATAAAATCTTTGAATGTGCATTTAACATGATGCATCGTGTGTATCTCATAATGATCCTCCTAGATTATAGCCTCTTTGATTTTAGTACTCTTTGTTGATGTGGCTCAAAAGAAAAACTACTCTGCCAATGGTTCTCTATAAAACTTTAATTTGGTGAATGTATCATGTATATATCGATGAGATTGAGCGTATTAGCATTGGTATTGGTATGATTGCACCTGTTTCCATTAACTAAATTGAAAGGGAAATTTGTGGTTACTTGGTTTTTAATATCCATTTTAAATATATTTGGTTTTTAGTATCCACTTTAAATATAGAAGGAGGATGAGAAATTTTTTCTTATGTAGTGATAAAATCAAAGTCCACACGTATACCTTATAAAAAGTTATTTAAGAATTTGGATTGATTTGATAATAATTTAAAAAAGCAAGTGAGGGTTAGTTTTATAAAATGATTATAAAATAACCTGCTCTGAATCTTAATCCTATTTTCACATAAATTTATTTTGTTATAATCAAGTTAATTGAGTTTTACATTATTAGGATACATATTAACCTAACTCATTTAACATAAGGTTAGTAGGTTAAAAAATAATAGTTACTGACAATGCACGAAAACTAAAATAAATCATTTATATGTATCGTCTAGATACACTATCACAAACTTTTTTGTATTTTTATGGATGTGTTTTTCAAATTAATTTTAGATGTGCTTAACTTGTGTAGTAATGCACATGTAACATGTTAATATTTTTAAAGTGAAAAACAAATGTTAAGATAGTCAACTGATAAAGTTAAAGGACCTTCTTCCTCAATTCTAAATGAAAAAATTAAAAAATTGGGATGAAAGATATCACTCTTTAGATTATATAAAATAAATTTCTTCCTTAATTCTAAATGAAAATATTTAAAAATAAAAAAAATTGGACGAAAGATATCATTCTTTAGATTATATAAAATAAATTTTTAATTTACATATAAGATCCATATGATTTAATTTATACTAATTTTTAGTAATTATTACAATTATAAATCATGAATTATTTTTTTAAAAAAAAAAAATCTAGTAATAAAGACATCATTATAATTAAAAAAATTGTGTTAAAAAATCTAAATTCTATTAACAAATTATTATTCTAGAGTTTTCATTGTGACTACAGTACTCTTTTTAAATCGTATTAAGTTGAAAGATCGTCTCGTAGGAGAAAAGATTAAACTGTGAAAGGTTTTGAGACGGTGTGAAATTTCGAATCCCGTCGTGACATCAGAGCCTGCTCTGTTCAAGTATATAGGTTGAAAACCAATAATCTCGACTCTAATCTATAAGCAATCGTAGTAGTTGGAATATTTGATAGAACAAAGCCACGTACAAAAATAATAATAATAAAGCGTCTCATAAAGTTACTGCAATGTCCACATGGCTTGCCACCTACGCTATTAATACACATTTTTCAAAAATCTGCATTATGTCAGTGGGCACTTGCTCGTACTATCATTTAAATGATTTTCACTGCCTCTTTTTCTCAATCGTGACTAAAATAATTTGGTAAACTTTTATTGTAAAATATTATTGAGTTTGCTACCACATCATTCTAGCACGTAACATTTGTACATATTATTAACATTATTAATTCCTGTCAACTATTATACGATTCAACATAATTAATATACTTTAACATGAAATACGTGATTACAAAATAAGAATATTATCTTTTGCCATGCAACACAAGAAATATGTAAATTATACGGTGGAACAACAAATAAAGGGCTTATATCAAATAAAATAATAATAATAATAAAAGTAGAGATATTGTTTTCCAATTTCAAATTTGTCGGTCAATAATATAGAGCCTTCTGGGGTGGGCTGTGACTACTGATTAGAAAAACTAGAAAGTCTTTGAACATCAACTTGACCTTTAAAAGGCTATAATGGACCTAGTCCGTTTTGATCCCAATAACAAAGTGCTTTGACTAGACCAACCTTTTGTTAAGTTAGAAATCAATATACAACAACCCAAAAAGCACTTTCACATTCTGGAATGCTTTCGATTCCACGAACAAGGTAGATAGCAGTCTTTCCAAAAAAAAAAAAATTCCTACCGTTCAATGATGACTTGCACAATTTGTCAACCGCTACATCAAAATTGCAATGTATTCATTTACCTGTTCTTGTTCAAAGTTCTTTATTTTTGGAAGTCAATTGATTTTTTCGGTCAAGTGATTTATTTTAAAGTTTATACGAAGTTACATCTTCATATTTCTTACGTCCAATTTATGCTGATTGAAAAATGGGATCCATGAAAAGACATTTTAAAATTTATTTAAATATTTTGATGATCGAATAAGGCTTTTAAGTTTCAACTTTACATAATTTACAATAAATGAATTGTTTTTTTTTTTTTTTTTTTTTTTTTGTATACGAGGCTTTGGGTTCATTCTCTTAAGCCTCATTTATTGGTCAGGATGGGAATGGATGTGGACAAAAATTTTATCCAAATCCATATTTGATGCAACCAAACTTCCTTTACTAAATTATCTAAAGTTATGATTTTCACCTACTCCAATGGGTTAATTGAAACTCATTCAACAAGTGAGCTAATTTTGTCTCACCTTCCCTATCTGCTCTCTCTCCTCTAGCTTCGTCACCGTTGCCGTCGCTTGCTTGAATCGATCGTTCTCTTTTTTCTCCAATCAAATCGTCGTTATTCTTTGGTCATCGCTTTCTTCTTTGGTCGTTTCTTTCTTCTCCCTCTATCGACGATTCTCCAAGCGAGAACTGACCAACAAGACCAAGATCCAATCGATTTGCAGCTGAGTTCCGCGTTGTCCTTGTCTCTGTTCCAAGGCATCAACGCTTACGTCGTCTCCACCACTTGTCCCATCGCTGAAAACGGCGTGGATTTTGGATGGGTTTGGGGTGGGGGGTTGATGAGAGAGGGAGGAGGGTGGTGACATGCAATTGAAAATGGTGGAAGAAATAAAAAATATTTTCAAATATCTGAAAATTTTCATTCTTGATAAATTTTATTTAAATCTTATCTTATCTTAGTGTCATCAAATATGAGATAACAATCAAATTAATCCAATCTAATCTTATATAAATAATTTAATTCTATTACGCATAACAAACGGGGTCTTAATGTTACTTCAGTTTTTAGTATTCGAATTGGGTTTAATTTGGATTTGGGGTGTGAAAGCAATCCTTGCAATACAAGCCCATGAAATAGTTGGCCTACCTACGTCACACTGACACAAACCTAATTAATTACTAGGTAGTACTTGCCAAAGTCAGTAACAATTGATTTATATATTCGGGAACAATTTGATCCTAATTATAGGTTACCTCAACCAAATAGGTCACCGGTGGCGACCAAAAATTAATCGCCATCTAGTATTGAATCTACGTTTTCTTTTTAAAAGAAAAATTATAATCAGAGAAACATAACAGGTCTTAATGTAATTCCTAACACCAAATAAAAACACTGCAACATCTCAAAATTTATCCAAAATGGCAAGTCTGTGGTTCTTTTTTTTTGGGTCACTGTAGACTTGCGTTTATTAGAATGGTAGCTAACAACGAGTTTCTTTTGAGATATTAGTAAATTAATTGTTTAATACTTCATTTTTCATTTTCATATTAATAAGATTAAGGAGTATAATTATGTCTCTCATTCCCGTTATAAAATACCATAAACTTTGATAAGATGAGGTTGGTTTCGAGGTAAACCCCTCGTACTCATAGTTACTACCAAAAAACCGTGAAATTAAGTCCTCAAATCTTGATGAAATTATAATAGTAAAATGAAAATAGCATAGATTTTCCATAATTATTAAAAATTTACACTATAAGATTAAAGAATAGAGAGGAGAACAGCGGGGGCATGTGAAGAATGAAAGCTGGAAGGAGCAGGTAGATGAGGTCATGCATGCAGAATTGCAGATGCGGTTGCAGGAATTATGTCAATTCTCCATAATCATGTACTTCAATGTTTGCTTTTCTGAAATGTTCCCTTCCAAATCCCATAACAAATACATCTATTAAGAGCTAATTGAGATTTACTAATATTTATATAATTTAGCTATCTTCTCTCATAATTAGAAAGATAACTCTCGTAATATATATATATATATATATATATTATAAATATATATATCTCTACACAAACTTATAAATTGCACTTGTAAAAGTGCAACACTGATACTAAGGTGCACAATCCCTTCTTTTTTTTTTTTTTTTTTTTTTTATTTCGTTATCTCATAGATTTTATCTTGATGCCTTAATTTTATTTTTAAAAAATGATTATTAAAGGAGACTAGGCCTATAACCACCCCTTCTCATGTTTTTTTCTTCTTTAAACACCTGTGCTCATGTTTCATGCAAATATAACTCGGTACATTTAAATTAAATTAAATATATAACGAATTAGTCTAATCACAAATCGAATAAAATTTCCAAAATATCTTCATGATAACACTAAATTTAAAGATGAGTATGATCCCTAGTACGCCGCCAAGAGAGGAAACTCTTTGAAGCTTTTGTCTCTAGTAAGAGCTGGCTTTCGAATTGGTTGAATCATCGTTTTGTGCTTATTTCCATCCTCTTCTCTTTGTCAACCACAGATATGGGGTTTTAAGGGTTGGATTTAGATGTTTTCTTAATCTATCTTTTAAAACCTGAAAGATATAGAGTTAGGGTTTTTCTTGGAGTTTTGGTCAGTCGATTCTCCTTTTTTTTTTCCCTCATTTGTGGTTCTTTTATAGGGTTTTGAGGTTTTAAAATTAAAAGCCAAATCTTTTTGCAAGGTTAGAGATTAATGATTCAAGTTGGGGAGAAGTTCAGCAGTCTTCTTAAACCACCTTGATAACAAAAGTACCAACAATTCTTGGCTTTTACTTTCGAATATGGTGGAGCAAATTAGGTTTTCATCAACGATATCAGCGTGACTATATCCAAGCATATTAAAGTTTATGAGTTTGAAGATGTCGGCTTTGGAGGAAGGAGGCTTAGTGTATAAATTTCTTTAGTGTTGATATTGTTTTTCTCTTTATTTTAGCGTTGAATGTTTAATATTATGTCTTAACTTTTATGCATATAGAATGGATTTAGAGCTGTTGTGTCATTTTATTTGTTTTGGAAATCGTTTGGTATTCCTTCTAGTCATTCGTGCTTTCCCTTTGGTGAGGATTGCTTTGGTACATGTGGACTTTGATGTTGTTGTCCCAAATTTGTCTGAGCAATTAAGTTCGTAATCTTGTTGTTCCCAAATTTGAGATTGTTTTAATAGAATTCCAATATTTTAATAATAAAAAAAAAGAACACTATATTTAAAGAGAGAGACGGATAGGGAATGTAATATATTAGACAATAGTCAAGATATGTGCATCATTCAAAGTGAGATGACCATGAATCCTAAATAAAATGCAATTGAAGTTGATATATGAATTCTGTTTTAGTGCTCAATAATTGAAGTTGATCTCTAAATTCTGATATTCTCTTCAACAGAGGAACTTGCATCCGCTTCTTTGATGGAGTAGCTACTCCATCGGAGAAACAGATTTGATGCATTGTTAGTGGTTTGTTTTTCAAAAAGATTATTTTTTTAAATAAATTATTTTCGTTATTAATTAATTAATTAATTGTTTACACTTAAAAAAATATTTTTATATCTAACAAGAATATTATAGTCATTTTATATTAAAATAATAGTCCATAGTTTAAATCTATGAAAGTCAACTAATAGTACGATATGTTTATTTAATTACAATCAAAATTTCCATCCAAACATAAGTACTTCTAAATTTGAAGATGGTGGTCTAATTTATTCTTATAATTACAACTCATTCGGTCGAACGGGAGTGGGGTGAACATAGCGGCGGTGGAAGCATCCGCACTCAATTTCCATTTTGGTAGTGGCCCAAAGTCCCAAAACCCAACCTGTCGTCACGAAGATGACCGCGACAAAAGCAGAAACCTCAATTCCTGAATCTTGATAAGACATATTTTTATAAGGTTATACAGCCCGAAAAATGGAAGCGTCACTGTCGTTTTTCAAATCTTTTATTTAATTTATTTATTTATATTCCTGTAACAACCAAATCATCAAAGACGCCAAAAGCTCGCTTAAACCATTTAAAGCTTTATAAATGTCAAGACTCCTTTGTTTTGGTTTTGGTTCTCTCTGGAACCAAAGGGGCTCTAATTTCTAGGGTTTCCCATTCAATCACACTTTGTTTTACAGTTATCACATTTTCCAATCACTCACCCACCCAAAACATATTAAAAATCCAATATTTTTTACCAAAGCATTAGGGTTTTCTTGTACAAAGTGCCATGGATCGTCTTCGACCTAGGCAGAGACCTGTGTTCTCTGGTTTTACCAAAGCTGAGGTAAAAAAGTTGTCTTTTTTTGGCTCTCATTGTTTGTCGTATCTCTATCTGGGTATTGATCAATAATTGTTATCATGTAGAAATGTGATTGATTAGCTTGTTTTTTGTTCAATAAACACATATTAGAATTTATGCCTGTCACATGATTGTTATTATTTTGACATTCTATTATTGATGGTAGATTAGATGTTGATGTTATGTCAGGTGTTTTGTAAGTCTAAGAAAAATTTTATGTAGCTTGTTGGATTTTACATTTGCATTATTTGTGACAAAGCTTTGTAGGTTGTGACTGTGCTACCTGGAGATATATATATATATATATATATGTATGTATGTATGTATATATAAACTCAATGGTGGTTTGAAATTTTGAACTTTTGGCATTGTATCAGAACATGTTAGAGGTTTATGTATGATGTTTAGAAGTTGTCAAGCTTGACACGCTGTTCCATGAGTGAAGGTTGGTGTTGGTTCTTTAATTGGAACTACGAGCGTAATTGTTGAATTACTAGTTCATTTGTTTTGATTTTTCATTCACACTTATGTTTTGAACTGCTTTTTGGAAATCTGATTTTTCCTCCTTTTTCATAAACAGCTGGTGAAGTTGGAGAAATTGTTTAGGGAATCGGAAGAAGACTTGATTAGCAAGGAATTTTGTCAAAAAATTGCTAGAAGTTTTAGGTGAGTTGCACTTCATATAGCATTAATTGGTTTTAAGTGAATTGGATTAATTTATCAAAACAAGAATCACATTACTTCGTTAGGAACTAATATATACGTAACAGATTTCTGGGGGATAACATGTTTGCAATAACTCCTTTTGTTTTCTTCTGTTAACTCTATGCAGTTCCTCCGCTGGTCGTGCTGGGAAACCTATTATCAAATGGACTGAGGTAATTAGCCTTTTGCTACATAAAGAATATTGTTGTGATTGTCATCATCATTATTGTTACCAGTTTGTATTGCCACCTGGAATTTATTTTACCTGTATGTGACTACTCTGTAATTCTCCGAGTATTATGATTATGTCTTAGGTACAAGGCTGGTTCCAAAATAGACAACGAGACAGCCAATCCAAAGTTACTTCTTCGACTAATATGTCGAAAGATGTGTCTGAGCTCCCAGAAGCTTGTCCGCCCAATAAGGGACATGAAAGTTCTCAAGAACCTATAGGTGCTTATTTTCTTGCCTAAACTTTAGAATACCGGAGCAAAGGCTCATCAGCTCATGAATACATATTGTTTTTACAATCCTCATATATCTTTCATATTCAGTTGCACATTAGAATTGAATTTGATTTTTGTTGTGAAGGTATAACCATACTTGTCAGAGTAATGAGGGATACAGTTTTTCACCTTCTGGATGTACTCGTTTGCTAATTTTGTGGTTTGTACATTGTGTTTTATAGGCATATTGTTCACCCATTTCCAAATAAATAACATAACATTGTTTACAATGGCGCAGAAGATCATCTAGTTTGGAATCTCTGTTAGTTCAATTTATAAGTTAGTCAAATACTACTACCCTTTTTATTATCTGATCATAATTAGCTGGTAGTGACAATTCTTTCCTAAGTTTTTTAGACTATTAACAGGAGTTTTTATTTCTTGATTGTTATTAATTATAATGCATTTCTTTTATTCAGAAGGCGGACAAGATGGAGATCTGTCAGAATTGGAATTTGAGGCTAGATCATCAAAAGATGGGGCATGGTAAGAATACTTACATTAAGCCAAGATTTGTTTCGAGTCATTGCTTATAATGTATCGGTGCTTCTGGGTGCAGACACCTATGTTGTTATATGATATTAGTCTATGTTTAGGTGAAAAGACAGTACCTTATACATACCTGCAAGGTGAGTACTGCATGTGGGAAAGCCAATATGAATGTTGTTTTCCAATCAGAAATAAAGAAATTCTACAAAAAATTGAACCAGCGGTCCACTAGTGGGAACTTTCAACCCAAGAGAAGGATCCCAAGCTATCTTTCATGTATAACCAACCACGATGAATGAAACATAGTTATTGGAAAGAGTGGCAATCAACTTTGATTTGCACTTAACAAAGTTATAAACGTTTTGTTGATGTAAATTGCATCAATGAAGTAATCATGCTATCAAAAGGGAAAAAAAAATTAATGGTTTCCTTGACACCGTTTTTGTCAATCCATGTGAAGTTTGCTTGCCTCTGAAGAGAGGATGGCTCACATTCAACACTAACAATCTTCTTTCAAAGTATGGTTATTCATATGTTTATCCAATTCAGTTAGAATATGATCTGAGTCATAGGTTCAGTTTTTCTCTAATGTGAATTTTTCTTGATCTCATACATCAGATTTTAATCATTTTCACAGTCCACTAATTATAATCTACTAATGCTCTGCTGCTATTGGTGAAGTTTTTGCATTTTTATGAAAACATGCACTTTGAACTTTGGTATTGCTAGCCTAAGATAACAATTAGAGTGATGTGACTTCTGAAGTTCTGCTCGGACTTTTAATTTTAATGCTTTCTGTCGAATTTTACTTGTGTTTTTATATCATCGGTTGCATGTTGATGCCACCAGTGCATATTTCATGGATAGAATAACAATAAAGGGTTGGTAATATATCTATGTATGCTTATTATCATTGAAACTTAGAGCATTGCATATATTTTTCCCTTTGCAGGTATGATGTCGAAATGTTTCTTGCTCACAGATTTGTTAGTTCTGGCGAAGTTGTAAGTACCTAAATCATTATGTTGTGCTTTCCATTCAAAGTAATCCTGAATTTTTCTAACCGATTTTAAACTATTGTCAACATGGTTCATCTCATGATATCATGTAGAAGGGATTGGATCGAAGGTTTAAGATGCTTTCTTTAGGATAAGCCAAAATAAGGTGGTATGAAGAAGTATATAGGAGACAATATGAAAGCAGTTAAATTTTAGTTTATTGCATAAATTCAACTGAAAATTTCTGTCAGGAAGTTCGGGTAAGATTTGTTGGATTTGGGGCTGAAGAGGATGAATGGGTCAACATAAAAAAGTGTGTGCGGCAGCGGTCTGTCCCGTTGGAGCCCTCTGATTGTCCAAAGTTGAAGATTGGAGATCTTGTACTATGCCTCCAGGTATTTCTTAATACTCAACTTGTCTGGATGTATTGCAAGAATTTTTCCCAATTCTGCATTGTATCTTATATTTGGCAATCTGGTTGCACTGTAGGAGAGGAGAGATCAGGCAATCTATTATGATGCTCACATTGTACATATCCAAAGGAAAATGCACGATGTTAGAGGCTGCCGGTGCATTTATTTAGTCCGATACAATCATGACAACACCGAGGCAAGCATTGTTTCATCATCTTTCTTTATTTCTGTTTTGATGATTACTACCTCAAATCTGTCAGGTCTTCTCATGGACTTCTCTTGTACCAGGAAAAAGTTCGTTTAAGAAGATTATGTTGCCGACCGGCATTTTATTCCCTGCTCTAATGTTAATCAATGGCTCATGATTGTCACTATAATCCCTAGTTTGCACCATAGTGGCTATGTCCACGAGGGGATTGTCTTTATAAGAGCGCCAGTGGGGAATCAGTTTGCACCATAATGGTTATATCCACATGAGGGGACATCAGAGTTCAAAGTTGTTTGGCAACCCGATAGAATGATTTGTCAATATGATGTGCATACATTAGTACAGTTTTGATGCAATTGCTTTACCAATTGCTTTTATTATTCTGGCATCCTTCCTGACCCAGAACAAAAGGCGATCATGTATAACGCAATGAATTTGACTACCAATTGAAGTAGATGTCATTTGCTTTTATTTACTAAATGCAAAGAAGTCCCAGTGGAATTAGATATCATTTGCCTTTTCTCTAGCTTTATTTATCAAACTTGAGTTACAATTAAAACAAATCAGGACCGTTTATTTACTAATAGGCTGCTGTTTTTATATCAGAAATTCCCATAAAACTCGATATGTCAATATTATAACAGTAGCAGTACATTAGAGAAAAAATTATTTTCGCTGAAAGGGTGTAAAGCATTTTTGTCACACGCAATGAAATTAAATGAGATCCCAAATCCCAATTCAAAAGCAATATAATTATCTAAATGTCCTCCTTAATGGTAGTAGAATATTATTTAGAAGGACTATTGTGAGTTCATTTTATGGGAATAGAGAATGTGCCACAAAAGTAAAGATGTCAACTTAAACGGCAAAGTATCAGTGGCATTCTAATGGAAAAATCCTTCACTCAATTTTCACACAATCCACACAAACTTTTCCAAGTCTACCACCGCAAAAATATGACGAATCTCTCTCTCTCTATTGGCAAAGTCAACAGCAAAAAATATCATTAATAAGGTCCACAAATATTCAGTACTTCATCTGGATAGGGTGTTCTGAGCCGGCGTGGCCACTTTAAGACCTGCAACTAGGGGAAGACGAGGGCAGTAAATATGCGTACCCACACTGTACGAAACAAAATGTAGTGTATAAGAGAGACGCAATCCAACAGTCTAAACTCTAATGGGTATAGACATGGAAGAAAACAAAAGATGAACATCCTATCAGTTAACCATGTTCAACAGACTTAAATGTATGATAAATCACAAGATAAATAAATTTTTGCAAGTGACAAAAAAATCTAAATTCATTACTCTAAATTATCTTTTGCCTGAAACTTCCGTACATAGAACACATTCTATTCTACTAGTACATGCAAGGTTACAAGCAACCAGTCCCAAAGAATTTAATGACATTAAAAAATGGAACACTGTGAGTATGGCCACCCGAGAAATGGCAGTCATCTCAGAAATCATGATACAATTATGAGTTATCATTTCACCCATAACGGTGGATTTTAGTCAGATATAGTTAGGAGCAGATTTAGACTTTCTTCAGCAGTAAATTGATGAAAGATTTCAGCCAGCATAGGGATATCACTACCAACACTGAAGAAAGTGAAATTTGGTCGGATACAATTACGAGCTGACTTACACTTTCTTCAGTTGCACTTAACTGGCGATGGATTTTAGTCAGCATATTGAAATCACTACAAAGCTGTGCACAATCCATGCAAGGTCTAAGTGGACCCTGAGATTTATGACAATTTCTTCTGGTTCTGTTTATATCCAGCATGAGAAAACAGAGATAAGGAAATGAACCAAGGCTTACCAGTTAAACAGGCCTGACTAGCCAATGCTTGGTAAAGTAGCCATATGAATTTGAATATTCCCCTGAAAGTTACCAATAATAATTGACAAACATATAAAAACCGATAAAATGTAATCATAACTCAAACAATGTGCACAATAAAAATATGCAAGAACATTTAGTAACTAACAGAATATAAAACCTACTATCTAGAAACTTTAATAAAATTTCCAACACTCGGGACTTACCACATTGACAAATGCCTGGTTCTTTGGAGAGGGACTGCTGCACGGTTTCATGATACAACAAAGCATGAAACAGCTATGAAGAAGCCTTGCGTACTGTATTTCTGGTTCCAAGATCTTGACCAAAATCAATAACTAAGACTTGATGATACACACAAAAGACTAGTTGATTCACATGGTCCAGCCTTGTTATGCAAACATAATCGGACAAGCCAACAACATACTAAATCACTGGCTAATCACTAATGACAAGTTTAAAAATAAAGAGCAGCACGTAGAGGCGTAGAGCTTAGTCAAAAGAAAGGCAGAAATAAGTCTAACCAACACCCTAGCTCAGTGACTAGCCTGACAAAAACTTAACACACTTGTATTCAGGAAAGCCAGAAATCAGTACAGAAATTGATCGACGGTTCAACCTATTGTTGAAATTATGAACTTCACCAGAAAGAGACTTATCCCCAAAAAAATCCATAATTTTCAGAAAGAGCAGTGACCTTCAGCTTGTATCCACAGCAAATCAAAATAATGAATGCCACTTTGTCCACATCATACTTTAAAAGAAAAAGGTCAAAAAAAAATAAACCTTATAGATATAAATATATTGGAATTTCAAAGAGGAGAGATTGGAAAGTTGGGAAAGAAATAGATCAGTAGCATGTTTCTACAATTTGAACAAGAGCACCTTATATTCGGAGTTCAGACCAACCATGCACCACCAACATTAAATAAATTTTGGGGTTAATCATTAAAAAGGCATAAATGATCATAAGCAGTTACAAAATGTCGCTTTGAAGAATGCAAAATAGAAAGCATTCTCTCTTTCAGGTCAAACTAAGACATCCCAGGATCAAGTCCAAAAATAAGAGGAAGTGACATAACTACATACTGACTGACAATGTCTAGAACCATTGCAAATCATTGTATCAAGTCTCCAAAATACCATTAATGATAAAACATGACCTGTGCACATGCCTTCAACCAAGTGATTATTGTTCAAGACTATACAAACATTATAATAATAGGTAAAAATTACCCCAACCCAGTGGCAATGAAGTGTCTAACACAAGCTCATAAGCATTTCAACACAATTGGAAGACAGTCCACAGGTGTTTATACTAGATGCTACATGATAGTGACAATAAAGTAAAGTTTTGCATACATCAACTCCCAAATGCCGTGCTCAGTCAGCTTGGCTAAAAAGGATCCTAGCTTCACAAAAGGGTGGAGAAGATGGATAAAGCGTTTGCAGTTGTCAAATGCACGATCAAATGAAAATAGTGGCATTCAAACAAAACTTTGGCAATTCATGAAACAGTCCGACCATAGCAAACAGATGCAATATACAGATTCTTCGCCCATTTGTCCTGCAAAGAAAGCCATGTGTTAGTACTTATGCTTCAAGAAAAATAAGGCAGCCAAAAAAAAAAACATATAGAAAGTAAGTAGTCACAGCATAAATTCAAAATAATCCACCTTGACATGAGTACTAGGGAAAGCAGAAGTTCGGAGAGTCTCCTGAGTTTCATCAGCTGGTTTTCTTCTTGGAACACTTAGAACAAAAGCAGCCTGGTCCCAAGTTGCCGCTGTTGAAGTGATACGATAACCATTATCCCACCTCCGATGAATACCTTCACTAGGATACAGAAAATCAAGTTCCACCACCTGCAAACAAGTGGGAAAAGATGTTATATTAAATATTTTTTTCACACTGCATTCTCTTCAGCAGATACTTAAGTTTTCCAACAAGACCTGGTCAGAAAATCCTGCACCGCGGGACATAACAATTGCCCATCTACTTCCAGCAGTGGCCATAGCAGTGACATAAAAACCCTCCCTCCATTTCTTATTGATCCACTTATAGGGGAATGAATCGCTCACTTTATAAGATTGTTGCAAATACTGGGTCCCTACATGATATAAACCAAGAGCATTTAACTTATATTTGTGAAAAATTAAAGACAAAAAAACGCAACATCATATCTGCTCCACATATAGCAAAACAGACCTTTAGACATTACAACTAATGAGCTACCATTATTCGCTCCTGCGATTGCACTAATGTAGTAATTTTTCTCCCACTGTTCCATTATCCATTCCTTTGAAAGAACATAAACAATCACATGATCAATTAGTTGAAATAAACGCTATAATGCAAGTGAAACAACCAAATCACTTGGAATGCAGTATACACTATGCCACACAGCAGATTTCTTATAACAAACATTCAAATGGAACACAGACAACCTTGTGAAGGAAGTATGTTGACAGTTCATAAACTTGAGCAGTGAAACCAGTGCCCGCGTCCATAATTAGAGCCCACAGGTTTGAACAAGAAGCCACACTACTGATAAATAACCCATCTTCATTTCCTTTCTCAATATGTTGAGAAAGCCTCCCATCAGCCACATTATAATGATATCTACACAGGAGAGAAAATCATCAACTCAGCCACATTATAATCATATCTACACAGGAGAGAAAATCATCAACTTCAGTCCATACATCATTAGCTTGAAGAGCTTAGGGAGTAACTTCAAGGCTATACCTTTGTTTCATAGGCCGACGAGCATTATAAACACTAATCCATTGAGTTGCAGGCATCCCCATACGAACCTTCTTCTTTGGTTGTTCATCATCATCATCCTCCATTGTTAATCTTCCTCTCTTATGTCCTACCTGATATATAAGCTTCAGAAACACAAGATATGAGTCAAACGAATTCCTAAAAGTCGAATCAGTATTAGCTGCAATAGCCAGCAAGTCAGAAGATAAGGCTGCAAACATTGAAAGTACCTTCTGTGCACCATCAGTATTTATAGGCCTAATATCTGGATTTGGACCAACAATACCATCGAACAGCGAAATATACTTAGCATAGTTGGGCTCTTCATCAAACTTCAAATTCACCACATACTCAACAAATTGTCGAAAAGGCTGAGGGCAAAAGCAACAGAGAGTTTCTGGAGATGTGGCCATCTTCTTCTTGCAAACAAGGAATCCTTTGTTTTCTCCCTTTAAAAATAAGAAAAAACCTAAATCATAAAACATAAACATAAAAATTATAAGTAATCATAATGCTGGAAAGTTGGAAACCATATACCTGATATCCTTGCCAAGGCAATCGACCACGAAGAAGGAAAATGAGTGTATAAGCAAGCGACTCTAAGTCATCTCTTCTGCTACCAGTTCTACCAAGATGAGCATGGACACTAGCATACCGCACTGTTCCCCTGCAGCACCGAAGTTATCATGCACCAATCAATTACAGAGTGATATGGTTAAAATAAAAAAAGAAAAAAAAAATCATTTCAACTCTACCTGAAAACATCTGGACGTTGATCATATTCAACGTGTTGGCCAGTTGAACTATCTCGCCACCTAGTTGCTGTTACATAACACATAGGACAGTCAAGATTATAAAATCTACTCTGCTGCATAAAGAAGGCAGTGTATAATACAACATACCTAATCCAAGGTCAACAAGAAAAAGCTTTTTCTCATCCGGAGTTCCTGGAGGACCAAGCAAGAAGTTTTCAGGTTTTACATCCCCGTGTACATATCTGCAACATGCATACCATTGATAAACAGCTGTTTCAGTTAACACCTTTTCTCACAGTTGAATAAAAAGGAAGCTGGCATAGATGAAGTAAAGAAAATAAAACAAGCTCTTCCACCTTACTACTCGCAACCTGGATAATATAATTACAACATCTGTCTTACAAGGTGGAAGGTGCACCAAGGAGAAGGGGAAGAGTTAATTTTAAATTTAACAATTAAAAACAATGAAAACATCATACAAATAACTGGTAATAAGAAATGCTACCCTCTAGAGTGCATCTTTTCTAGTATGGAGATTGCTTCGATGGCTATGCATGCAACCATTTCAATGGACATCCTGCGACAAAAAAATAGAAATATAACCCATTACATTGGAATAATATAGTCACTTTAATATTATATCATAGCAAAATATCAGCCATATGTTTGTAAAGGACTTACGTGTGTGAATTATTGTTCCAAACATCCCACAAACTAGGTCCAAGCATATCCATAACCTGTATACAACATTGGAGATTTTACAGATGTAATCAAAACATGAAAAATAAGAAAGTAAAACTTTGATGTTAAAGTCAGTAAGGGAGTTTAAATTATACACATACCATGACATAGTAGTCACCTTGCCGGCCCTTGTAATGGACTCGTGGCACACCATGGCTGCCACCAAGCGCGCTGTGCAAGCAGCAGAAAAAGTGAATGTTAAAACTTTACACATAACATGACCCCTTTATAGAGAATGCAACACATAGGAAACAAACATAAGAGAAGATCCAACAGAAGTCTCACTTGTAAACTTGCCACTCATAAGGCGGACCATAATTACATCCTTTGCTACTTCTATGCTCAAATTTCAATGCTACCTGAAATATAAACAGAGAACATAAGTATATCACTACCATAATAGAGAAGAAAAATATATATATATTAATTAATAAAGACGTACCTCTACAGCTCCTGCACCAGTTCTTTCATTTAAATTTGAACCTATTCGCCGACCAACATAAACTTGGCCGAACCCTCCTTTCCCCAGTTTCCTATCTATTCTATACATCGGGGAACCACCAACTTGTACCTGTTTTTATCATGAAATCAACAAAATAAGATGCATTTCCAGAATGCAAACTAGATAACAATACCCACATCTTTTTTAAGTGTCATCAATAACTTACTAACTAAAGACCTCGTTCTCTCAAAAATTAAAAAGACAACGAAGAAAATGAAAGCACCCAAAGCCAAATTAAAAATACCTAGTCACTTTGAATCCAATTTCAAATTACACACATCTTTCCCTACAATATCAATGCATACGAAAACGCAAAAAAAAAAAAAAAAAAGGAAGAAACTCCCAAAAACACATCAAGTACCAAACATGCAACTTTTCAAAACCAACCCAAAACAAAATATTTCAAAACTTTATTTTTTTGTTTCTTTTCCTTAGTTTCTTCATCAATCAAATAACAAAACTCTTATTATTATTCATAAAAAATAATAATAATAATAAATAAAGATAAACAAGTAGGCCACCCTCATCTTCACAAACCATTCCAGCTCTCTATTCACAAAAAATAAAAAAAAAAATCAATTTTTTTCCTCCATTTTCTCACCATCCAGACAGGACAAAAAATAAACAAATAAATTAAACCTTCTCAGGAAGAGGAGCTGTGCTTCCTTCATCTTCAGCTCCAGGACCTTTATCGCCGCTGCGGCCACCGCTATCGTACTCGTCCATCCACTTCTTCACCTCAAGCTCTTCTTCTTCTTCGTCGTCGTCGTCGTCGTCGTAAAACGGGGTCGTAGGTCCGTCAGCGTTCACAATGTCGATATTCCTCTCGTTGTTTTCATCAACAAGAACGATCGCGTCACGTCGCCTCTTGTTCTCTCCGGTTCTCCTCTGTTGCCGAGTCCGTACCGTCAGCTTCTTCCTCTCGTTACAGTTATTATTATTATTATTATTATTAAAATTATTATTATTGTTGTTATTATCGGGGCGACGTTGTCGGGTCGGATTCGGGTTTGGGTTTGTAGAGGCCCGATTTCTGCGAGCTCGGCTATGCAGTTCAGGCATCGTATGGATGTGGTTCATCCATGAAGGGAAAGAAGAAGATTCATGAAGCTTCTAGAATCATCATCATCATCACTATCATCAAAATCGAAGGGTCCAGATTCGATAACAAATGAGAGTGCTTGACGATAGACGATGATTGGGATTATGATTACGATGCGAGTATTCTAGGAGACGAAGATAGTGGAGAGAGAGAGAGAATAGTACTTAGGGTTTGGAGATCTGTGGAGGGAAATGAAAAGAAATAAAAACGGAGAGAGAGAGAGAGAGATGTGAATTGTGATGCAGGAGGAAACAAAACGATTTCTCTTCAATTGTTGATTTTTTTTTATTTAATTTCAAAGTTTAAATTTAAATTACTTTTTTTTTTTGAGAAATTGTTTTATGTATTTATTGGTCTATAAAAAGGGCGCTAGAAGATGCGAAAAGTGGAAGTCCCCACTTAATTTTCTGATTTGCGTGAAATTTAGTATTATTATTATTCTCCTTGGACATCATGTTTGAATAGATTATATTGTTTCAAAATATTAAAAAGTTTGAATAAATTATAACTGTCATTTTAATTAGAAGTTACGGTAATTAGAGAATAGATATAATAAAATAGAGGATTTTATTTTTATCATTTTTTTTACTTAAAATAATAAAAGATTATTCATAACATCTCAATTTTAATTTCTAAAAAATTTCATGCCGGCATTCAAATCTGTTTAGATTTGTTGATATTAAGGACTGCTTACAAGAACTGGAAATATATTAACAAAAATACTTTTTATGTGTATTGATAAACATGGATACTGACATTAAATTGCTATAATTAATATGAAAATGAAGTGCACAGGTACTGGCTCGAAAGTGGGTAAGAACAGAACTCAATCCCAGTTATAAAGAAGTGTACAGACACTTGAATTATGAATTAATGCTCAATAACCAATGTTCAATATATTTGGGTGATAATGAACACTCACGTGATACCAAAAAAAAGGATGTATATTGAAGATGACATTTCAATCCAGCAACATGTAATTTGAATTTATTTAAAAGTTGAGAGTTAAATTGATAAATACACATACATTTTTAAAAGGAAAATGAATGCACAGTGTAAATTAAATTATGATGTTACTTCATAAATTAGGATCTCAAATTAGCTGAGATATGAGATATCTACGGGTAAACAGTAAATGGATAATGTTTAATTTATAATATCTATAATTCAAAAAATAAAAATTCATAAATCATATAAATTAATAGATTCTAGAAAGATCTTTTCTTACGACCTCATTTAAATAGATGTGTTGTATGGGTTGGTACCTCTGTATCCCTGAGTTCCAAAGAAAGATCTTTTCTTAGAAAATATACTTGTGAAATGGATAAATACTATTTACGAGGATACCAATACAATGATATATCTTGTGATACAGCACATTCTTTGAGGATGGGAAACTTGCCAACCATTTTAGCAATGATGAATAACGAGGGAAAGTATACTAATTTTGTAATAATCATCGTTATTTGATTGAAATCTAAAATTTAAATGATGTATTTGTTTTTATTTTACCTTTAAAAGTACAATAATTTTATTAGTTTGTTAAAATTAAAATTATTTAAAATTTAATAATTTAATATTTATACCCTTTTAGTTATTATATAGTTAACATATAACTTTATTCGATATAATTCAAATAAGTATAAATAAATTATATCAATAATAACCAAAACAAATATATATATATTTGGGTGATTTAAAAAAAATATTTGGGTGCTACAATTATTTTTTTCAATAATAAACAAAACAATACAATATATTGTATTCTCATAACAAAAAAAAACAAAAAAACAATAACAATATACGAAAACCCAAAAACTAAAACTGGGTACTGCAATTTTTATCTAGAAAGTCTTCAAATCCACAACATTAAACAAACTAAAAAGCAACAATAAACCGAATTATATACTAAACAACAATACAGTACTTAAAAGGTTGACCTATACATATATATATATAGATATGGATATAGTACTTGAAAGGAAAATAACAAAATAATAAAACAAAATCCAAAAGATATTTGGGTGCCGCAATTTTCAGCATGAAGCCTTCAATTCCAACACATTTTTTGTTTTTTTTTTTAAGCAATAAACTAACAACAATATGAAAAATTAGTCTGTTATCACAAAACTAATATAGGCTACTCCACAAGTAATTCAATAAATAAATAAATAAAGATTTCTACCCAAATTTGATTAGAATAAGATATTTAGTGTTTTTACTTTTAACATTGTTTCTCATAAAAAAAATTTATAATATAAAATTATGATAAAAATATATTATTTTATGAATGATAAACTTGAAATAAAATATTTAAAAAATTATTTAGTGATTTGAAATTAAATTAGAAATAAAAATTATTTTTTTAATTTTTAAGTGATTTATCTATTTTTTTAAAAAAAATAATAATGTAATTCAGAATCATTAAGTCATAACTTATAACTACAAAAAATAGACAATCCCCTAGTATCCAAATTCAAAATAACTTTTCTATGTCAATATAAGGTTGCTTATGATTATATTGCTCACATTCAAACAGTACATCTTCCTAAATATTAATTTAGTTATAATAATTTTAAAAAATATTTTTCAATCATCAAAAAAGTAAATAGGATTAACTTAAAATACATATATATATAATTAAATTCTCGATGTGAAATTTAACATTTAAATTTTTATTTACAACAATATATCCTTGTTTAACAAAGTGATCTGTATTGTCTCAAAAGCTTCCTAAGCCAAATCTATAAACAAATAGTCAAGTCAATGTTTGTGGGATGAATAATAATAGACAACCCAAATAATTTGTTCAAAATCATCATTAAATAAAGTGATGTATGAGTTATAACTATTATGTAAATTATAGGATGATTTGGTGGACAACATATTAATTATGTCTCATTAACCGTTTCATTTAAACATAATTTCGAAATATAAATTATTTAAATAACCTAGCATTATTCTATGCGATTGAGTCTCTCCTTGCCAATACCCCATAACCAGATGTTCTGACCATTCATCTAATGTTTAATCGCGGCATAGTTAAACCCAACATTCCTCTTATGTGTTGGATATTGGAGACAGATCTGTGAAAAAAATATATATATATATATATATATTTACAATGTGTTTTATAGAAAATAATAAAACATTATCCAAAAGACTCTACTGTGGGGTTGTGATAAATATAAACTACCCACGTCAGGATTAAAGAAATCCCGTTAGAGGAAAGAAACAAAATAGCTAAGAAAATGAAAGATAAAAAAGAAATATCAAACTAATTAATCGAAAACTACATTTGGATGGAATTGTTTTTCACAAAGATGTAACGTTTTGAATGTGTTGTTATTTCAATTATTTTAATAGACTACCGTCGAGTGAGAAGCCGACACGTCGAGAAACAAAAGGGTTTTAAAGGTAAGGTTAACAGTAGAATTTATCCGATCATGAAAAAGCAAAATAAAAAAGTTGTGCTACTTTTTAAAGAAGCGAACCTCATAGAAAGGAAGAAAAATACAAAAGATGAATAAAGATGCGAAGAAGACGCCTCCTTCACTTCCTAGGATCTGCCCATCTTGTACTTTCATTTGGAAATTTAAGCACCTCCACATAAGCCATTACTAGCTGTAAATTGACTTTCTCAAAGGCTAATACTAGTTAGATTTTTGTGGATATATCAGAATCAAACATTGCCAACATGATGAGAATGGCTACTCCAACAATGCTAGGGGTTCCTCACACTGTTTGCATTTTTGCCATATATAAGATTTAAAACATGGGTTACTAAAATGGAGAGAGATGGATAAGTGTACCTGCGTTACCACATTCCCTTCGAAATGGGAGTTGCCCTACCTCTGTAATGGAAGTTTTTTAAGTCAGATTATTGATGATTGATTTTGTCAAGTTTCAGTAGACCCTTGATTCTGCCACGAATGTAATGTTTTTAAAATAATAATAAACAACAGATGTGACAAAAAAATTATATATGTATATTTCATTACCAAGTTCAAGAGAGTTTTGTACACATTAATTAGTGCAAGTATAAATTTAATGTGTAAGTACATGTAGCACATTTTCAAGAATATAAAAGTTCCATATAACTTTTAATATTGAATTATTTATTTAAAAAAACGCATAAATATTTTTGTTTATGAATATAATTTAATATGATTGACTGAATACAGGCTCTCTTAATAATTAAGGCACACCTTAAAAAGATTTAAGACGTCAATGTAAATGCTACTTACCTTCGCGTTAATGTAATTATGAACCTTATGATTTTTTTTTCTCTTTACACCTCTAATTTAGTACTTCAAAAGAAAAGGTGAAAAAATTGTTTAGAGTTGAAATTAGTCTACATAAAATTTACATTCATCTAATTTTTGATATTTGAAATCTTCGCTCAACGCAATATAAATCCATAACATAGCTGGAACACATGATCGCAACGATGCCACATGTATTTATGAAAAAGTCAGACAATACGTATCAGACACATGCCTGCGTATTCTAAAATTGTGAAATAGATTTGAAGTATCCCAGACACCTGGAAATGCATGTCCAACTCAATCGAATTAAAAACCACACACATTTGGCGAACAAAGATTGTGCTGCTGCACAGATGTCTCAAAGAAAATCAGCACGCCCACGTGCTAAAATCGAAAGCCAGTGACAGCATACGACCATTTTACACTCGAGTGCCTCGCATCAATCATTGATGACACAAATAAAATCACCAACTAATTGCCGTCCAAGCACTTGTAATACGAACTTGATGGGCAGTTTCATTAATTCGTGTATATATATGACCATTCTATTCAAACGAAATGTTTAATAAATCTAGATCACCTGTTAAAAGTGGTCTATCAAAGTCTAAAAAGTTTACTAGTGTTTGAATTAGATGACGGACTAGAAAAATATCATCCTGCATCAACATAGAATTGGAACCTGCGTGATCATTGTCTACCATCAAGAGAATTCTCTAGGTCTATCTTTTATCTCCAACCATTGAATACTTTGGTCCAAGCTAGCAACAATCTCTTTTCAAGTGCCCCACCAATACCACCTCCCACATTTCGGCCATAGCATTGTTATGCATCCCTCTCGAAAAAAAAAAACGAAAAACCAAAAAACATTGTTAGGCATCGCCACTTTTTTGCATGTTGAAAACGATAACTCGACCCAATATCAAAGATGATCCTCTCCGGTGTTGCCAGTCCATTGAGCAGCAGAACCCAACCACACAATCTCGCCCATGCGTGGTTTTGGGCTTCTCTCTCAATTAGGCTTGTGATATGGTGTATGACCCCATGGTTGACTTAGAAGCTGGAATTACCACTGTTGGAGAATATCCCATGTAGCTAGCTTGTGCTCTTATTAGACCCTGTTTTTGGTATACCGGGTAGGATAAGATTAGATACCATTGAATGAGAGATGATTGGATCCACTAAAATTTGGGTCATTAATAGACTAAATGAGAGCTTTATATTACCAAACTACATTGGACAGTGGTGAAAAAACTTTTTTTTTTATTCTAACAAATTGATAAGAGAGATGATCTTTTAAAATGAAACAGCAAATGATATTCAATTTAATCTAAGTTATTGTATGGGATGGGGTTTTTGATAAAATCATAAATTATATGGTCATATTGTCTTGTTGGACTCAACGATGTACTTGGGATGAAAATTATTAATTGAATTCAAATCTAATAAGGGTCTACAAAAATTAGACATTTAAAAAATATATAAAAATTTAAACTTAGAAATATAACTTATTCTCATAATTGTCTTCCAATGTCATTGTTCCATGCACTGTAGCCATACCCTTATAATAAAAGCACGTTCTCGAGATAACAAGTTCATGCACAAGAAATTTTGGTTCAATCCTTTATTAAAGAAAGAGATCCTATACAATGATATCGGGCAATCAATTTCCTTTGTTTTAAAACGTAATTTACCATTGATGTTTATCCCAACTTATATTTACCAAGCTTATATCCAAGATTGTTACTAAGGTTTTACATGCATACATGTAATGTAAGTATTATTTGTGTAATTCGAATATTTATTTTTATAATTAAATATATATATAATATACATGTATGGACTCAAACTCCAACTGTATATGAATGTATGAATGGTGCACATTATTTGACAAATAAAAATACATAGTGTATCTGTATATATACAAACATTTTGATACTTGTATACATACATGTTAGCTAAGCAAAACATCATCTTCAATTCTTAGCTTACTATATATATATATATATATACACACACCTTATTTAAAACTGCAAAATGTTACGAGCGTACAACTGTTACAGTATTCATACACATTGTATAATATATTACAAGTGCATGCGCTGTCATGCTCTTCGAGTGGGGATATATTATATTAATGATTATGGGACCTGGGCCTGCCCATGCAATCAATAACTTTCTTGTTTGATAAATCACAAAACACAATTCAGTCACGCACTGTTAGCCTGAGAAGTATCGGCTGGACTTTTTCATATTTGTGACCAGTCATTTTATATGCGCCGACCACAACATTGTCATGATTTTTAGTTCATTAATTATCGATGGATGATCATAAATGGACATGCTAAAGAAACAGTGCTTTTGTTACTTGTTTATTCATCTATATTTTATGCATTAAAAGAAAAAAAAAAAAAAAACCCGAGAGAAACAAGAAATTAAACTGGAAAGATAAATCAGATATGTACAATCGTCGATAGCATAAAAACAACACACAACACACGTGAAACAACAGCGTATTTATATCACCGGAGAAAAAACAAAGTTTTATTTGCGACTCAATTGCCACGTCATCCATAGTGATTATTGGCAGCTTCTGATTTCTGCAACCTCAGTTGCTTGTAAAACCTCTGAATAAACTCCTCAGCCTCCTTGTCCACCTGGCAGTCCACGTCATCGTCTCCCACAGGGAACGGCGAGTCCGTCACCCTCACACGCCGCCTCACCGGCCTCACCAGCGGCGACTCCTCCCCCACCTCACCCTCCAACGCCGCCGCATCATATTCGTCATTACAACTATCCGGCCCCGCCGCACGTTGTCTATCTTGACCACTGTACAGATACCGACCGCCACCGTACCTGCGCCTGCTGACGTGGAAGGGGATGTAGGGCTGAAAGGCTGGGCTGTTGCTGCAGCTGAACTCGTACTCACGAGGAGAAATGAAGGAGGCCTGCATGTCATGCGACCCGCAAGTGAGAGCCGAGTAGTGGTGGCATGCGACGTCGTTTAGAGCCATCGCTAGGATCTTGCCATGTTTCATCATAAGATCTAGATCGAGCAGGATCTTGCTCTTCGTGACACCCTTTTGAATCATTAAAAAAATCATACGTAAAATTTTACACAATTTTTTTGCTATAGTAGGTGTGCTTGCTGCCTCCATTTTCATATATAACTACAAGGAGACAGAGAAGAATATGAATATGAGTATGAAGATGATTGAATATATTTGTTATGAAGATGGTGGTGCTCATCACGTACAGGCATTTATAAGGGGCCGAAAAGGTAGACTGAGACCACAGATACGATTTATTTTTGTTTCTTTTTATTATAATAATAGGCTTTGTTTAATATTTGTTTTGTTTTGTGTTGTCTGTTTTTTTTGTTTTATAAAATATCAATTTGTTGTCCACTGCAATGAGAATTTCGAGTTAGAAAAAGTGATCTTTGTTTACTGCCTTGGAATTTAATATTGAAGGACAGGGGCCTTGATTTTGATTGAATAGACAAATTTATCATTTAATTATCACATCATAATTATCCTCTTCGTTAATGAGAAAACTAAAACGTTAGTCTTTCTATCAGCAGTTTTTGTTTGGCTCATCGCCATTGTTGAACGCCTAGTGTTTTATATTAATTAATTATATTTATATTAATTAAATAAGATCAATTAATTAAAACGTCAACAAACATTTTGTAATTAATCACTAGAAGAGCAGAGTAAAGACTTGTCGACGGTTGAAAATTGAAAATACTCTCCTTCATGGATAGTGATAGATATAAAATACTATTGTCCAAACCCTAGCCCTAGCCCTCACCTAACTTTAAACCTAAATTTCACCTCCTTAAGACTGGCGACGACAGCCGCTGATCACTAATAAACCACCCGAGGAGACCGGCCTCCTCTATTTACAACTCAAGGCCGTTAGCATCTTTCGTTGGTACAAGACATTGACTGATGAATTGTCAATGAAACTCAAGAGGAGACTAACCATTGACTGATGAGCTATCGATGCAAGAGGAGACCTTGCACCGATGATTGAGAATTGTGACCTTCAACATGGAGCCATCGACCTTTGTCACCGGTGCAAGAGGTGGTCAACGGCCTTCTCTTGCACCAATAATGGTGGATGAAGGAGGAAGCTCCTCTTTTGTCCGTTGTTTAATTCTTTTTTTTTTTTTTTTTAAATAAATATTACTTGTTTATTTAAATGTAACATATTAAAGAAAAAAATTAATATATCTTAAAATAATAATAATCTGTTTAAAAAATAATAGAAATTAATATTTATATAGAAAGGGTATAATTGTAATGATTTCATCACTTAATATTTGAGTTTAGGATTCCTAAATGGAAAAGCAAACAAAAGTTAAATATCTAATTATTAAGTCTTATTAATCCATCATTTAAAATAAGGGTTTATAAGACTTAACAGAAAAAACAATCACCACCTTAGTTTTTAACCTTCTATATTTGAAAAAGAATATAGTTTTTTATGAGAAAATAAATGGTTATGTAAATTAAAGTTGCTGTCTTGGATTGAAGAGAATTTAATTCAGACAGCTTGATGGAGTTGGCGGGAATGAATTAATGCAATTACTGAACTACCCAGCTGCCACGTGGCCGTCTCTTCATCAATGAAGATCACGACCACTCACATGAACAATCAATCTGTGTGTCCGAATTCACCTCAACCGTTGACTTAATAAAAACATTTCCGACGAAAATTTAAGACTTTGAACTAGGTACTAACTATGTCATAATAATATTAAAGGACTCGCACGGAGAAAGGAGTGGCAGCTGAAGTCAAGTATCTCCCTTTCTTTGGTTCCACGTCACACTAAATTAAATTGGAAAAAAAAAAAAAAGCAAGAAGGATAAATGAGTTATTGAAGAATTCTCCGTAAGATTGATACTCTTTATGTACTCGCTGAATTTTCTCATTATTGCACAAACTTGAATTCCCGTGGTTGCAAGGGACCAGGAAGTTACCAACGTTAATTGCAAAGGTAAATTCAGTAGTTTAATAATAATAATAATAAACTATTAAGTTTCGTTCAAAATATAACTAAAAAAAATTTGATTATATATTTATTTACGTTTGATTCAGCTATTGACAAATGACGCATATTATATTTTTCTAACCGTTAAATATAAAAGATTAATCAAAGAATAAGAAATTGATAAAGAGGAAAGAGTTTGTCTTCATTATTGTATATAATATCCTGTTAATTATGACTAAATTAAAGACTTCATATTTAATTAAAATAATCTAAATAACAATATTTACTTCAAGTATAATTGAATACATTAATTATTAAATACACCAAAATTTCCGTTTTCACATTCTTGAAAATATTTCAAAACATTAATTACTATATATTAATCTTATAAAACATGAACAAACAAAATCTAAAACTTAGTTAAAACTGCTGCTTAATCTTCTATTTATTACAAAACAGACTTTGGTATTTCAAAGGAAAAAAAACTGTGAGAAGTTATTATCTCCATTTGATGGTGAATTCAAGGTTAAACAAAGGTAAGAGGTCATCTCTGGTTTCCAGATACCGCTAACGACCAATTAAATCATCAACATAATTACTTATAAATATTTTTAGCATAACGTAGATTATAAATACATCCATTTGTAAAGATAAATGTAATATTTGATGATTTGCCTATGGTTGTTTTAATTCATTTACGGGACCACTTGATTGAATGAGCTGTCGCTGTTTCATGTTGGCAATGTCATGCAGTTGTTGAGCCATTCCATTCTCATAATTCAAGAACAGAAAAGACAAATAAAACATTTAGTTGGGACATTATTTTGACTTCTTATCCAACTAATTCAACTTTCAATATAAATACTGGTGGGAATCTATCATGGTGTGTTTACTTCATGGATTAAACAAAGGGAATGGGGAATGTGATTGATTGATGTTGTTTACTTGCTTAAAATCCATTCCGTAATGGGAATGAAAATGTGGGCCCCACATCAATTTGGGGTTGTGGAATGGGAATCCCATTCCCCCCAACCCACTTGGGAATCCCATTCCCATTCCCTTTATCAAAATAAAATGTCCCTTATACCCCTTTTTAAAAAAATAAAGAAAAATCTATTTATTTGATGTTAAAAAAAAAAAAAACTACATATTGTAATAAAAAATTGCGCGCTATTAATTTTTCATCACCAATTTCTTAATTATCATGCTGGATTAATAAAATAATATGTAATTTTTTTTATTATTATATGTAGTTTTTATTTAATATTAAAAAAAATTACATATTATAATAAAAAACTACATACCAAGTTAGTAAACTATTAAAATAATATTAAGTTTTTTTATTATAATATGTAATTTTTTATTTGATATTAAAAAAAAGAGCATATTATAATAAAAAACTATACATTATTATAATTAATCCATAATTTTAATTAAGGGTATTTTTGTAACTTATAATTAATTCATTCCGATTCCAAAGTAAAGTAAACAGTTTGATGGAAATAATATTGATTCCGATTCCGATTCCTGTAGTTGAAGTAAACAACTTATATGATTCCGATACTTCATTCCGATTCCAAGTCATTCCGATTCCAGATCATTCCGATTCCTATTCCGATTCCTCCAAGTGAAGTAAACGCACCATCAATGTCTTGATCAAATGTATTGTAATTTAAGATCAGTAACAACTTTTTTTCTTTTTAGAATTTATATTCGACATTTTGTATTGATGTATTCATTCATATTGAAGGATCTTTCTATCTTGCGCGGACCATTGGACTTTAACAAATACATGAATTTTAAGTATTTTGATGGTGAGAAACATTTTAGGAAAATTTTCAATAAATAATATAAAAAAAAAAACATTTTTTAAGTAGCATTAAAAAACATAATTGATTGGATTTTATTGGGATTGGAGACTATTTCCACGAACTATTTTAGTTCGTAAATTAGTTTGTGAAACCTATGTCATGAATGATGCCCAGAAAGTGATGATAAGTTTTAAAGGCTATTTTCAAAACCTGTACATTTTTATACGAAAAAAAATCCCAACATATCTTTTTTCGTGTTTTATGTAAACAAGCTTATTATATGCACGTGCAGAACGTATTAGGTTTGGATTCAAAAAGTTTGCAAGTGAGAATATTATTTGATCGAATCATATGATTTACAAGAAGGTGAACAACCTTGTGATGTTTTTAGTTTTGCTTTTTTATGTCAGTTATGCGGTCTCTCTCTTTAATGAGCTAAATGGATGTTTTTGTTTTAGCAAGCGTGTAATAAAATAAGTAAAGAATCAGTTGACATCAATGTCGGTTTTATAAAGTTATTTTTTACAAATTTCACGAAGTTTTTGGATAAAAATTTTCAAAAAGAAATAGGCCATCAGCTTAATTTCATCAATGTTATGATTTATGAGAGATTTTGTAAAAGAAAAATTGTTTCAGATTTCGAAAACAAACCTAATTTAGAATTGGATCTTGAAGGTTCTTGGTGAAAAGTGCAGAGATTTGTTTGAGTGATGCTTACTTCTGCTGAGAAGGAAGAGGAAAAAAAAAAGTCGAGGCTTACCGGCCTTTCCCACTTCAATACAAGATTGTAATCCATGTACTGTAATTCATCAGTTTCTCATATGTTGGACACACAATTACGTTTTGTTAGTGGGGATCAATCATAATCAAATGATGTATATATAAGCATTGAAAAAAGGACACTAGTGTTTACAACTTGATTGTTAATTTATTATAAATCAAAGAAAAAAAACTGTCACAGAGGCTACCAGCATATAATACATGCGTATGCTTTGATTTGGCTTGCCATTTTACGGTATAAGTTTATAGACTGCTTTCCTTTATAAGGTTGTCTGGAGGTGATTCAACTTGCATAGCTGCATTTAGTTTATCATATGCTTTTTGAATCCAATTAATAATTCATTATCCAACTTGAGGTATGACCAGCCGCTTGATGTAGTAGATATTTTTCATAATCCATTATTATATCTCATTGATTTCTTGCAGACAGGACAATTATAGCAAACATTTATATATTGCTCTGAAAACAAACAATAAGATGTTTATTTTGCCGGCAAAATTTGTGTGTGGATGTGCCCCAGAAAGAGAAACCAAAATGATCCGTTCATGACATTCCCACTTGCATCTTCAATAAGATGTTCATATTATGTCATTATGTCATTTTCATATTGCAATTCATGTACTTTAATCAATGGATCATGCTGGGTATCAAGACATATCTTGAAGATACCGATTCTGTTCAAATAAATTTAATATTAAATCAAAACGATTTTATGAAAGTAATATATACTAATGTCAAGTAGGCAAGTTAATATTTGATTTTACATATATATATATATATATATAAATCTATAATATTTAAAATTAATAAAACTTATGTTCAATTATACAAACCTGATATGAGATAACAATGACCTAATCGGATCTCAACAAACCTTATATTAACATGACTGCCTATTTTCTTTCATACAATGAGATAAGCATGTTAGGATAGGCATAAATAATTTTCCAAGTTGGACCTCTATCTTATCTTGATCCGAATGTTTAAATAAATATGAATTGAATTTGTGTTTGTAGCATCCTCCATTAAGGAAAATTTAAGTAGCCCATCACCTTTAATACTGGTGATTATATATCTCTCAATCTTAAAGATTAAATTTCATTAAATGCATTTTATAAGTTTTATATGTATAATTTTTTCTCTTTTTTGCCTTTTAAAATTCAAGAAATCTTCCAAATATTATATCCAAAGGCTGTTGGAGATTTTGATACCCCATCCATCTTATATATAATATATCTATAAGTGATATTTTTTGGACTCGTCTATCTCTTCAATGAAGCAAAATATTGTAAAAGTTGGAAAAAAAGAAAAAAGCAAAGTCTGTGGATGAAATGGGAAAGGCAAGGTGTAACGGATTGCCCACCCCTGATCAACTGTCTGATCGATCAAACCGACCCAGCCATAACCCAACCAGGTGGAGTCCTGCCCAGTCCATCACCGGACTCAGGTAGGTACTGTCCTTCTATCTTCTGAGAGATTTTCACCCCTCCCTCACCACTCGAACCCAATACCAAAAGCATATAGGCATTTGGGAAGCGTGGTAAATACCATTAAAGCTAGTTCACGACCCGGGCCCTGGGCACCAACAGTAGTGAGCTTAGTTGCATTCGATATATGCAAGATTTTCGGATATTACTGTCTTGTTAGACTAATTATCATTGATCATGATAAATCAAAATATGTCATGCTTCATCTAATTAACATTGGTTTCATGATTATGAATTTTGAAGATTTGTTTTCATTATTCCTATTCTCAAAGTGTTTGTCTTCAGAATATAATATCAACAAAAGTAATCAAATCCCCTGTTTGGACTATTTTAAGATTAAAATTGTTAATTACACATTCGATTAATTCAATAACAATGCTCCATCCAACTTTTCAAGTTATTACAAGTGTGCTACTTCAAGAGGATTCCATTATAAGGTAACTGGACATATTGCGGCTTTGAAATCTTCATATTCAATTCTTCTGTGTTTTGGTAAAAAAAAAATCTTGTCTGATGGTCATCTTCTAGTAAATTAAACATTGTCCATTTTAGGGCCAACAAAAGTTACAGCAAATAATGCATATGAAGCTTGAAAATGACTCCAATTGCTCTACGTGGGGAGAGCAGCACCGCCAATATATATTCTATAGTTCTACGACACTTCTGCCAGATTAAGAAATAAGTCCCCGAATATTTACAGGAATTTTAGCAAATTTAAGCTAAAAGCATGTAGAAACTCTCCAGAATATAAAGACCTTCGCATCAAAATTCCAGTGTAACACAAAGATCAGCAAAATGGACCAACCGATGCCTAAACAACAAAGATAAACACTACAAGAAATTAGGTCTTTCAGAACACGCAAAATGTGTTGTCGTAAGTTTTAACAACACATATTTGTATGTTGTTGAAACCTGTGTTGCCAAAAGTATAACAAGCTTTTGTAACATACAATATATGTTATTTTAAACATAATTGCAACATACAATATTTGTTATCATTTTTAAACACTACACGCAATGCATGTTACCTTACATGTTTATGACAACAAGCATTGTGTGTTGTTGTGAAATTGTATGACAACATTTTTTATCTGTTGCTATAGATATTTAAGACAACATCAATTGCATGTTGCAATAGATATTTATTGTGTTGCAAAGATATCTGAAGCATGTGTTGCTATAGATATATTAAGCATAATTTATTAAAAATATATTTTAATTATTTTATTAAAAAACTGATGATTTTTTCAAATGATTATATTATTGAATAATGAAGACGTAAAAATAATAATAATTTACAAATTACACACTAAAAACTGCACTTTACAATTAGTTCATCAAATACAATAAAAAAATACATCCACCAAATCTTAATTATCAACTTATCATCCTTATGTCACCAGAAGGATATTCTTTATTTGGTCAATACTAACTACAAGCCTTGAGTTCATCATTTCTCTTCTTCCTCAGTTTGTGTTCCTCAATGCATCTTGAAGGATAAACATGCTCCACATGCACATGAATACTTTTTCTAATTATCTTGTTACCTACCTGTATACAAACAATTGATGCTCACTACATAAACTTTCAACCAACACAACACATGTATAAGAATATGGAGAAAATAACAATCACTTCAAGCAAAATAATTAGTACCATCATCAAGTATGCTATAAGTACAATCAATGAGTCTCTAATATCCAAACGAATGCAAATTAAAAAGACAATCTCATGCCAAATTTTTCTCCTCATGGCAATGGTTGTACCCAAAATACAAATTTCAATTAACAATAAAAAACTGCATATATTCTACTCCCTTTGATTGTTTCTAACAAATTTTATTTAACAATAAAAGACTATACATTTGTCAAATAAAAAAAAATAAAATAAAAGACTATATAAAAAGCATGGACCTTTATTGGAATGGAATAAAAGAAAACAAATAGGAGACAATTAATAAAATCTAAATAAATTTATAAGAAAGAGATCAGGCCTTGGATGGAACACCTAAAATGTCAAAGTCCACTGCTCCTTGAACAAAATATGCCAATCAATATATATTCCCATGATGCAGCCATCGAAGCCTTATTCTATGAGCACATCATGTCCAATAACTTATCAAATTTAACTATTCTAAAACAGCCAAGATATCCAAGAAAAAACAAATTCATTCATTAATTCAAAAGCCAACAACTTCTCCAAAAAGATAACACTCCACATGTTCGACGAAAAGCTTTAATGAAAATATTCAAATTCATTTCATTCTTTTCAGTTTCTTGGCAACCAATCAAATACATAATAACTAGACAAAGATGATTCCAGTCCAATCATAAGCATTGAATAAGTAAAAGCACATAATAAATAATTAAAAATTAAAAAAAAAAAAATGAAAGTGAAAGCGAGAGTGAGAGAGAGAGAGAGATTGATTGTGAGGTACCTGTTGTGGAGTAAAAGAGTTGTTTAAATAAGCATTGGATCTGATAGAAGAGCAATGGAGAGCTTACAGTTATGATAATTGAAAACTGGAGGAGTTACAAAAGGAAAAGTTTTCATGTTTTTCAAATTTTAAATGGGAAAAAAGAGAAAATAGGGAGAGGGAGGCGGCTGACATTGAGGGCTTCGGTTGGGCTTCAGTTGTTCACATTTTAAAAACACCTTTTGATAATTAAAAACAATATAAAAATAAAATAAAATAAAAACATATTTTGATTTTTAATAGCTTGTATTTCTTTTAAGCTCTCCACATGGCCCTAATAGTCTAACGCCTGGCTCTCTCTACTATGGCTAACTATCTTTTTTTTTTTTTTATTAATTTGAAATTTATATTTTGTAACCTAATTTAGTTTTTTATTATTCTAAATCAATTTATTATATTTAATTCATGTTTTATAATACTATAATTTTGAGTAAGTACTTTAACTACTTTTGTAATTAGTATTTTATTTTATGTTTTCTTTTATATTTTTATTGTTTAATGAGAATGTAACCAATTTGCCCTTTTGACCATTAAATCAACTAAAGAATTTTAACTTTAAGGATTGATTTGATATTTTATAAAAAGCAGCAAATTAATTTGATCAAAAATGGAATCATCAATCACAAGCTACTTAATTTTTCTTTAAAAAAATCTCATACTTATTTGATAATTGGCCATAAATAAACTGTAATTATTTTAGTAATTTTTCAAACTCTAAGTGAATTAGAGGTAGAGACTGTTTGTTTTTTCCCTAAAAAGTCTTATTCGTGCTCAAAACTTTATTTAAGTAATTTTATTTTTTCTCCCTTATATCTTAATTTAACTTATAAAATATATTTTTTCAAAATGTCAAAATTTCTTACTTACATCTTAATGAAAAAAAAAAATTATTAGAAAAATATACATTATTTTCACAAATTAACCTCTTGTTATTATATTAGTACTAAAACAAGCCTAAAAAAAAAAAATCAATTCTAATAAAACCATAACCCAAAAAAAAAAAAAAAATCCCAATTTTTATCTAATCCTAACTCTAGGATCAGTAGTTGTGGTCGTGAGCTATATACTCAGAACTAGAGAAGGTCGATTGGCCTCCTTCAATCGTTTGATGAAGGAGGAGGCCGCAGTTTCCCCCCATTCTAATAAGAAGAGGTCATTAGCCTCTTTTAATCCCAGCAATAGAGGCTACTAGCCTTTAGCATAGAGGTAATCGATCTCTATCGTTAGTGTAAGAAGAGGCTCTTCCTTCATCAATTTTTTTTTTTTTTACTTTTTTACTTTTAAATTAAAATATTATATTATTTATATCAAATAAGATAATTAAAATAGAAAATATTAAAATGAAAAATTAACAAATCTTAAATTAATAATAATCTATTTCAAAATTTAGAAATCAATATTTACAAGAAAAATAACATAATAGTAAAAGTTCAATCACTTAATAGTTAAGTTTAAGAATTCTATTTGGAGAAAAAATAAGAAGGTTTAAGAATTGTGAGGTAAAAAAAAAAAAAAAATCAGTATCTCAAATTTAAAGTCTCATTCATTAATCATTTAAAATAGGGTTAGTTTGTTGTGAAATATAAACTTTTTTACAATATTCAGTGTGTGTTGTCATATGAAGTACTTTTAGCAACATACTCTATTTATTGCAAGATACAAGTTTTTTAGTAACATACTAGTTTGTGTGTTGCTTAAAGTAAGTTTATAGCAACATTAAAAAATGTGTGTTAATTTCAAAAAAAAAAAAAAGTGTGTTATTGTATGTAGTATTTTTAGTAACATACTACGCTGTGTGTTGCAGAAAACAAGCTGTTTTTGTAACACCCATAAATTGTGTGTTGCCATATCATTTAAATTATTGGCAACACACATTTTATGTTATAATATATGGTTTTTCGTAACATTTTTCAATTGTATGTTGTTATACGTAGCTTATTCATTACAACACTGGTGTGTAAGTTGCTATAAGTCTCTATCGCAACATGCATTTTTTATGTGTTGCGATTGACGATAATAGGCAACACGCCTCTATTGTGTGTTGCGAAAAGTTAATTTTCTTGTAATCATTTTGACACTGACTTACAAACAAACCATTATGGCGAATTTCATAAACCAACTAGTTAGCTAGAGCAGTTCCATGGTTAATCTGACTTCATGATCAGTACTATTAGGCCTCGTTTGGTACGCGGGATTGGATTGGATTATTTTCATGGGATCGGATCAGATCGGATTGGATTGGACATGATTGGATAAATTAATACTGTGTATATGTTTGGGATAGTATAGGATTGGATAGATTAATGTTGTGATATGTTTGGTTCAATATGGGATTGGATAAAATTAAATTTAAATAATTAAATTATTTTTAAAAATAAATAAATAGCTATTTAAAAAAAAAAATTGTTGGAGGAGCCCAGTTTGTCACCACCGATCCGCCGCAGCCTCCACCTCCACGTCTCACCAGCGCTGCCGTCGATGGATTCTTCTTCATCAGTGCCACCGATCGGTTCTCCAGCGCCGTCGATCGTCCAGTGCCGTCGATGGATTCTTCTTCCTCAGCGTCGATCGATTCTCCAGCGCCGTCGATCGTCCAGTGCCGTCGATGGGTTCTTCTTCGTCAGCGTCGATTGGTTCTCCAGCGCCGTCGATCGTCCAGTGCCGTCGATGGGTTCTTCTTCGTCAGCGTCGATCGATTCTTCAGCCCCCTTCGATCGTCCAGCGCCGCCGATCGATTTCTTTTATCACCGCCGACCGACGTTGACTGCACACACCGCCTCCAGTCTCTCGCCGTCGATCGATTCATCTTCTCGTTCTTCTTCCATGGCTGCAAAAATGAGTTTCAAGAAAAAAAAAAATGGTTGAGGAAGATGAGATTAGTTTATCCCGACTGTATGGGTGGGTTTCATTTAACTCACCACACTGGGTTAAAAAAGTCACTTGGGATTCGTTTTTCCAATCCCATGTCTTTACCAAACATGGGTTTGGACTGAATTTTATCCAAACCCAGTCCAAACCCAGACAATAAACATGGCCTTAGTGATTTTGGGGGACTAAGCCAAAGAGGATTGGATCGTTAGACATTGAAACATCAAGATGAAGAGATGGAAACCTTTAATATTGGAACGAACTGCAGTGCAATAGCAATCCTGTTTTTCTACAAATATGGCATTCCATAAGGGCAACGGGTAAACCATAATTTTATTTATAAGCGGCTGATGTGGCGATTTTTTATAGATAAACGATCATATTATATAATATTAAATAATATATCATTACTTAATGTATTTTGATAATAAAGAGCTTTTCATATAACCTGATAATAGCATAAATGGTATTAAAAAATATATCTTATTTTTACTTGAGAATTCTTATTAATTAAAATAAAAAGTATATATACCTAGTTAGGAAATCTAATAGATCTTATCCTCAAATACGTAATTAATACAAAAAAAAAAAAAAAAAAATCATCAAATTAGAAGATGGAGTATGCATGCAATGTAAATGCAATACGATCCTAAGAATACAATCACTTTTAAACAAACACAAAAAACTTATGATCTCTCAACGTTATTTGATATTAGTTAACACAAACTCATTTCATGAAAAAGAAAAGACAAACACTTAGCATATAAAAATAATTTAATTTTTCAAATCTAAGGGTCAAAACAACCTAACTCAAGCAAGATTACTTAACAAATTTTCCTAAACAATTCTAATTCTAATTCCTTTCTAAATTGGCATACAAGAAGCATGTCTGACTTAAACGCAAAAATTCCCAAAATTTCAGTGATTCCTTGATCGCTGATAACGGAAATAGAGATGGGCTGACATGCGTTAAGTTTAATGGGCTGTTTTTATTTTATTTTATTTTTTTTGGTTTAAATGTGTGAGCTGTGGACTACATATGTAATTGTCTGATTTGTAATGGTGGTTGGGTTTGGATTTTGCTACTACAGCAAAATTATATAATTACTGGATAGTTATGAGAGATAACTGTTATCTCTTAATTTTATAATTTATATTTAACTTTTAAATCCTTGGATTACAATCCAATGGTCATCAATCATTTATATAATTTCAGTATAGTAGCAATATTTTTTATTTTAAAATATAGTCCAACCGAGTTCCACATAAGGATGATAATACTTTTAACTAAGCATTTAATAAGCTTAACCATAAAAATTTGAAATACATCAATGTATACATGATTTAAGTTTAAAATTATCATTGTTCTGTAACTCTTAACTAACTATTTAACGAACTTATCTGCAAAACTTTGAATTACATTACCATATGACTTAAATCTAAAACTAGCATTATTTAATAACTTTTAAATAAATATTTGACAAGCTTACCAACGAAAATTTAAACTACATTAACCTATGATTTAAAATTAAACTTATCATTGTTTGGTAGCTTTTAACTATAGTACAAAACAAGAGTTTATGGCAGTGAATATATACGTACCCATCCTAGTTTTTCTCACTATGATCTTTCATGCATCATTTTTGATAAAGAAGGTGCAATTTCATTAGATAAAGCTTGATTTCAAGAACACATCTACGTTCAATGAATAAAAAGTAAGCATCAAGATCAAAGAACAAGTAACAAACATTAATGAACAGCCGCATACAGATATAACCATATATTATTATTGCAAAATCAAATTTTTTAGTAATGTTCGTCGATTACCTGCACACGATAAGCGGTAACGTTATCTCGCAGAGCTGCTGGCATCCTCCCTCTCAATCCTCTATCGAGCAGAACGTATTTCAATGACTGGCATTGGAACAGCACCTGCAGATCATTCCAAGAGATGTGACTACCAGAAGACAACACTAGAGTTTCCAGATGCTCATGGTTATTGAACCCATATAGACCCGGGCCTGTAACGTTCTTGCACCGTAGCAAAATCAGTTCCACCATCTTTACAATGCTCAGCAATTACATGGATTCTAGTGTTCGATATACTGAACAACAGAGATAAATCCAAGCGTTTGAGAGTCTTGATGGAGGCAATGGCAAGCCCACCAACGTCAGTCACTTTCGGTCCACACTTGCCCAAACTCAACTCTTCTAGACAGCTCATTTTATCCTAATGTGACACCCCCCAGTCGGTGATCCGGTCACACTCTGCAACAAAGAAGGTTCGCAAAGATTTTCAACAGGACCCTCGTGCTAAAAACACCAATCCTTTATGTCCGTGATTAATGAGCACCCATTTAGCTTCAACACCAAGATTGAACTCAACTTCCCAATGGCTCTAAATGCACGATCACAAATCAAAGTGTAGTACACCCCTGTGCGTCCAAGCATGTCAGCTTTTGAGCTATGTTAATATTACCAACAAGCGACATAACCCCGAGACTTCCAACATTTTTTCTCCTTCCAAACGAGATCTCGGACAGGTTTGGACACCCATTTGCTATTGCACGGACACCCTCGTCACCAAAATCATCAAAACAGGAATCAGAATCAACCCCATCGAAATTTTCAAGGGTTGGCTTAAAATTAAGTTTCAGAGTCTCGAGTTTTGGACAGTTTTGGCAACCAACTCGAGGTGAGCATCAGTAAGCAGTGCTGGTGACGTGAAAGCGCGTAAATTTGGGAATCTGGGCAGGAAATTTTGGAGAGAGTCTGGTTCGTGGACCCGGATTGACAATCGCTAGGGGCCCTCGACTCTGAGCCATTGCTTGGAAACCAAGGCGAAGGAATCCCTGTCGCTTTCTTCAGGAACAAAGCTGAGTATCAAGCTCAGTTCATCATCACCCAATATTGACATGACTAAATTTTCTAGCAGGACAGTTTTATTATTATTATTATTTCTCTGGTTTCTTCTCTGCTCAAGTGGGTCTGTGAGTATTTTTATAGCTAAAATGGAGGAGATAAAAAACGTGAGTGAGTAATGTATTTGTGGTCTAAATTATTATAACATAATTGATAACACCAATTTCATAATTATTTTTAGCATCAAAAGTTTCAATTTGCTAAAATTTTCTCACGATAATAAATGTGCTCTTAAGATTTGTAAAGTTAAAAGTTAAATATAGTCTAAAATCAGCTCATCATAATTAATGTAATTAATTATTTCAAAAAAATAATTAATGTAATTAATTATAAATATAAATTTTGTTAATATAACAAAAAGAAATTCAATTCAATGGGCCTACTTGCAAAAATTGCAAATTCTAGTTTGTCAATACAATTAAAGAAACTGTAATTTAACGAATTTATCCGTGAAAATTTTAAGTTTTAGTTAGTCAATCCAATCAATGGAAAAAAACTTAAATTTAACGGACTTACCCGCAAAATTTAAAACTTTAGTTAGTCCATCTAATAAAAGAAACCTCAATTTGCGGAACTTACCCACAAAAGTTTCAGATATTGTTTTGTCAATTGCTCTATATTCTTTCCGATTACAAACTTCAAGGCTTATGAATTTTTTTGAACTCATGGACTAAAGTGGCGGACTCAAAAATTTATGTGAGGGGGGCATTTTTATATATGAATTTTTTTTTTTTGTAATAATTTATTCAATTGTTAGAAGAACATTATATAAAATAATAATAGTTAAAATATATAACTAGTGGAGAATATATAATTTTACCCCTTACAAAATTGTAAACAAAACTTCTTACAATAATATTTTTAATACAAGTATAAAAATAAAAGTATACTAATTATGAGTTAATTGTATATTAACTCTATTTTTTTTAGTGAAAGAAATTCAAATTTCATATTACTAAAAAAATAAACAATTAATTAATTTAGAAATATGTCTTCTCTATGATGATAGTTGTTATTCAAATTACAAATAAATGTATAGATATATTTATTACTAAAGTCACTAATCAAGCTGCATTTATAGTTTTTTATCTAATAAATATAAGTGATTTATAATAAAATAAAGTAAAATAAAAATAAAAAATAAAAATAATTATAATTCATATGATTATTTTTATTTATGAATTTTATCATATAAAATAGTTTATTTAAAAGAAAAATTAGTCACACTAATAATAGTGAGTAAACTTAGACTTATTAAGACTAAAAAATCCAATATATTTTATTCTTTAGTTCGTATAAACATGATATAGTTTATAATTAAAAAAATAATTTAAAATGAGTATAATAATTTATAAAGTCTAACTATTTTAAATTTGAAGATTAGTTTGTAAGGGAAAAAAAAAAGAGAAGAAAAAAAAAAAACAAGGAACAAAGCATATTTAATGAGTGAATAAAAAAATTAAATAAAAATTTAAAAAAAAAAAAAAAAAAAAAAACAACAAAACACACATTAAAGAGGGAGAAAAGTGTTGAACCCGCTCTCTATTGAAGAGGAAAGACAAGCACAACCATGTGGCTGTGTTAGATTTTTGCAATTTGTTTACATAATATATAAATGATTAAAAAAGAGAAAAAACTAAACCTTCCACATTGTGAGGTTCGAACACGCGACAGCAGAGAGAGAGATATTAGCTTGATATCAACCATCAGCACCATTGCCCGAATGTGTTACTTTATCACATTGAATTTATTTAATTAATTTTTTAAAAATTTCAGGGGGGGCACTGGCCCAATGGTGGGTCCGCCTCTGTAAATATGTGCTACATACTTTTCATTCAAATAACACCATTTAAATGTAATTCATCATGTATTCTTGTTTTTTTTTTTAAATCCAATTCATCATGTATTCAATATTTTATGCTTTAAATAAAAGATGTATGCGTGTTCAAACGCCTATCATCGCTTTCTCACGGGCATCAAATTTTTTTTTTTCTTTACTTTTTGTCACATCTTAAATGTATCCACGATAATGAGATGAAATTGATAAAGTAGTTAACCTGTCATCCATATTACGAATTGGGATAATTCTAGTTAACCTATCATCCATAAAGTATAATAGTAAAAAACCCCATGATTTTAGAAATCGTTTAGGATACTCCTATAGTTTATAATAAAAATAGAAAAAAAAAAAAAAACTTTACCATAAACTTGGATGATAAAAATCAATGTTTGATCATTAATATAAAAAGGTAAAACCGTCAAAATAAGATAAAATATATAGTAAAACATTAATTAATTAATTAATTAAATTAAAACAGCTTTTTTTAAAAAATAATAATAATAATGTCATCTCTATTGTTGCGATGGATGGTGGAGATAAAAAAAATTAAAATGAAAAAATATTAAATAAAATTTTAAAAAATAGATTTTTTTTTTAAAAATAATCATCTCGATAGAGATGGAAAAATAAAATAAAATGAAAAAAAAAAAAAGTTTCTAACACCCACACCCATACCTATCATCATCTCTTTCTTCTTCTATCTTCTACTTTTTCTTCTTCTTCTATCTTCTTTTTCATCCGCCGTCGTACCTAACACCCCTTCTTTTCTATCCATCATTAACACCCAATAGTCTTTCCTCTTCGTTCATCACCGACACCAATAGCCTATCCTCTTCATCTATCGCCAACACCTAACAACCCCTTATTCTTTGTCCATCGTCGAAGCCCAACACCTAATACCCCTTCTTCGCCAACAACGAACACATGGAAGCCATCTAGACCTAGGTCTCTTTGGCAATGGAAACCACATTTGGTTTTTATTGCCATGGAGACAGGTTCTAGTCTCCCAAGATGGAGATCTAATGTTCTCTATTTTTCCATTTTTCTTCCTTTTCCATTTTTTTTATGTTTTTTTTTTCAAATGGTTGATGATGATGATTGTGTGTTGATGTTGTTGATAGTAGGTTGATAAAAGGTTGATGATGATAATGTTGATGAATGTGTTGTTTGTTGTTGATTCGGTATTTGTTGATGAAAAATGAAGTATTTTGTTGTTGATTTGGTGTCTGTTGATAAAAAATGAAGATGAAGAATATCGTTTATGTTCTTCATTGAAGACGAACAACGGAGATCCAATTTCCAAATTGGATCTCAACCATTAATTTTCGAGGATTGGATCTCCATTTTTTTTTTTTTTTTACAAAAAAAAATTGTTTCATAAAAGAATTTTAATTAATCTTTCATGTTTTTAATTTTTAATTGAGGGACAGTTTAATCTTTTTGTCCATTGTCATTGTCAGATTCCATTTTTCACTACCAGAGCTAACAGAAGGAATAAAATGAAACTTTTTAAAACTAATGGGGATAATTAGCGATTTCATCAAACAATAGGGTCAAATTAGAATTATTCCTTACGAATTCGAATTATACTTTCCAACTTTTAAGATTAGATTGACCTGAAAAAAAGTTTGTGCCAAGAATATTTTTCTCCCTTTAATTTCCCAAGAGATTTTTTAAAAATTCTCGAATATAACTATCTAGAACCAGACACAGGAAATTCCAATTAGTTAGCACCACATTTCCCCATATCTGTATCCATAAATTTCAACCTAAAAATTCTTCTTAACGTCGATTTCTACAGTTCTACCTCTCCAATTAATATATTAATGGAGCAAAATCTACAGCCAACATGGGAAGGCAAGGTCTCTGCAAGACTATCACAGGCCAGTGCAGACCAAATATGGACTTGTTTCAAGGACTTCTTCAACATACACAAATGGTTTCCAAGTTTGGTCACCTGCTATGGCGTCCACGGCACCAACGGTGAGCCTGGTTGCATTCGCTACTGTGCTGGCTCTTCCATCCCATCCAACGATGGCAACAGCCTAATTAGCTGGTCCAAAGAGAGGTTGATAGCCGTTGATCATGATCAACGTAGCTTAAGTTACGAGATAGTCGACAGCAATATTGGGTTCAAGTCCTATGTTTCCACGGTCAAGATTGTTCCAGAGGATCAAGATGGTCAAACTGGGTGCTTGATCGAGTGGTCCTTTACTGTCGATCCTGTGGAACGAATGGAATTTGATGGGCTAGTTAGAAAATATGATTTGGGCCTTCAGCGAATGGCTAAGAAAATGGAGGACTCACTTGTTCATGGTTAGATTTTAGGAAATATTTGGAGACCTTTTTTTATTTTTATTTTTGTTTTTATTGTTTTTTATATTACATCCAGTATTCTCCTTTGTCACTGTATTTTATCTAAACTTCACTGTAATTTTATCGCTAGTGGATCATTATCAACAGTTTCCTTTCTCTTGGTTCGACTTTCGAGGGACACATTAAAAGTTGTGATTGTGCCTCTCAAAAGAAAAAAGAAAAAGAAAATATAAATAAAGTGGTCTCGTGTCTCTGAATCTTTCCATAAAGTAGAAAAATAAATTATAAACGATTCCCTCCCACTCAGTCTTGCGCTGACATAATAAATTTAGGGATAATTCTAATATCCTTCTCTATTATTTGATTTAATCACTCATTTTTCCCTTTATAATTTGGACAAATCCTACTTTCCCCCTTTACTAATTCTATTAGTGAAAAGTAGATTCTGACATTCACTGTGAGCGACAAGACGAAATTATTCTTAATTATAAAAAAATTAACAAAACAAAAATAAAATTAGAAAAAAAAAATAAAAAAGTCTTCAAACACACTCAACTAATCACCTACAGATCATCATCATTATTCTTAACAACAAACTGCTGAACTAAAGATGATGAATTGGTTAGCTTCTGATAAGTTGGGATTCATTCATCGACAGATAAAGAGAAGCCGTCTTTAGATATAAAACCACATTTTTCCATCAACAAAACAGAAAATGCAATCTTTAGACACAAAACCACATTTTCTCATCAACCATTCAACTACAACAAATGCATTTATTTAAAATCTCATAAAAAACAAAACAAACAGAAAAATAAGATTTTCATCTGGCTACCACTAGTGTATCCAATTTCATCTAAGTTCGAAGTTGAATCCAAATATTCATGTTTGGGTTCGAAATCGAACCCAAACGTATGGAACCCAAATGTTCATGCCTTCGAACCTAGACGTGAATCAAATTAAGATGTTTGCATCTAGGTTCAATTTCAAACCCAAACTTGAACATCTGGGTTCAAAATGAAACCTAGATGATGATGACTTTTGAGGAAGAGAAGAATAAAAGAAAAGAAAAAGAAGCAGAAGAACAAGAGACTAGAGAAGAGAAGATGATGAAGAAGAAGAGACCGGAGAAAGGGAAAGAGAAAGAAAGAGAGAGATAGAAAAAAGTGTTTTTATTTTTCTATTTTTTGAAATTTATTTATTTATTAATTATGTTATGGACATAAATTTTAAAAAATATTTTTTTATTTATTCTATTTTTTTTACCATTTTGATTATCAATAATTTTTAAAAAATATAATATTCCACTATGAGTGTACACGTGGCCCTCATTTATTTGTTCAAAATTTTTTAACTTATTTTACAATGAATTAATGGTTTTACCATTCCTAATTAACCGTTAAATATTGACTTTTAATATCCAAGTTGATGGTAGAACTTTTTTGACTATTTTCATTACAATTGAGGGTTTCTTGATTATTTTTATTAACGGCAGGGGGGCTCTTAATGATTTCTTTAAGTAAGGGAATTTTTTGGCTATTATATCAAACTACAAGGAAAATTAGAGTTATCCCAAAAATTTATTTAGAAGTTTAATTAATTAATTAATTATGAGTTTTTTGTTTTAAAGTAATTAATGATGAATTAAAACTATCACTAATCATTTTAAGATAAACAATAAGATAAAATTGATTTAACGAAATGTTTATTACATTTATACAACTACATTTATGGGCTTGAATTATATTCTTCTTCTCTAAAATCTATAAATTTATTATTAATAATTATATAAAAATAATATTAAAATAAACATATATTAATTGTTTTATATATATGTATATATATATATAGCCATGTCTTTTATTGCATTTCTTCATCCAACTACGGTAAACTTAATTAATATTAAAATTTATCTAAAATATATTGCAAACAGGTTCAAAAATTTTATAAGTTTTTGATAAATTTTAAGAAAATATCAATTTTGTGTATATCTAAACCATTGTCATATAATATATTTTTTTCCTTGTAAAGTTGACATTTTATATAAAATTTGGAAAATGTACTTTATGAATTGTGTCATGATGAGCAAATTTAAATTAAATTTTCTAAATCCATCTCCATACGGAAACAAATTAGGAATAGATACAAAGACACACCACTTTGATTTATGAAGTGGTGTCAATCTTATCTAAGAAGATGCTCTTTCGCTAATTTCCACACAATTTTCTGTAGCTGATGGGTTTTGGATGAATAAAATTACTCATCAGTAATAAATTTTGGATTGATTGTGAGAATAATTATTAAAAAATATCTAATAATTATTATTGGTGAAAAAATCAGTAGCTTATATGTAGAAGCACCCCAATTGCTTTCCACACCAAATATTCTCTCACTCTCACTCAAAATTCATGGCAGAAGAAAGAGAGCCAAAATGGGAAGGCAAGTCAAGTGTAGAGATAGCATCTCTAAAAGCAGAACAAGTGTGGCCATGCTTTGAAGATTTCTGCAACCTTCACAAATGGATCCCTACTATTGACACATGTTATCAACTTGAGGGAGTTCCAGGACAGCCTGGTTTGGTCCGCTACTGTGCTTCCGCGGGCACTTCATCATCCAACGGCACTGATGAGAAGAGTACAACGAAGTGGGCTAAGGAGAAGTTACTGATGATCGACCCTGTCCAACGGTGCTTGAGCTATGAAGTTATTGATAACAATATGGGATTCAAGTTGTATGTGGCCACACTCAAAGTATTACCGATCAACGGTGGTTATGGGAAAGATGGGTGCAGGATTGAGTGGTCATTTGTAGCTGATCCAATTGAAGGGTGGAGATTGGAAGATTTGATTTCTTATATTGATTATTGTCTCCAATTCATGGCAAATAAGATGGAAGATGTTTTTCTTCAAACTGGGTCAGTTTGACCATGCATGTTATGCCAGCCTAGCTATAATATTGTTGATTTGATTTGATTTTCTAGTCTAGAAAATCCTCTATCAAAATTAATGCATGTGGAATAAAAGATGTGTTATTCTTTGTGTTTGCAAATTGTTAATTATACTATTTAAATCTAATTTTGTCTTCTATATATTACAGATAAGTTGGTCTCATGTAGATAGTAAATTTTAGTGTTGGTAATTGCTGGTTTAGATTTCAGGAACATTTTGATTCGTTGTTTTGGGGTTAACGGTGTTTATTTTGTCACTGTAGTTTTTCTTGTTTTGAGACATCACTGATACTTTATTCATTTATTATTACTTTTTTATGTTATAAATATATTTTATGACTGTCGGAACTGTTAATAATGACTATAATATACGGTGATCAGACCACAATTAACTCTATTTCCTAAAAAGCAAAGAAGGGACCCACATTAGCTAAAGGGTTTAAGCGAAATTTATTCCTACATACAAAGGCTCATATTGAAATTATTCACGTTTCGCGAATGATTTTACTCAAAACTTGATCTCGCTTTTGAGTTAAAGCACCATATGCTCTTAGAGCATTTTATTACTTTTATGGATAATATTTTGAAAAAGTATATATCATATCATTAATGTGAAGGGATTTATTTTTTACATGATATGGATATCATTTGATAAATAATCAAATTAAAAAATTATTCTTCAATACTTTTATTTATTTTCATTTAATATTTTTATGTATTTTTATTTAATACTTCCATATTTTTCATATATTTATTTTTTCTTTTAATTAAATTTAAAAATTAAAATTAAATAATTATTGACAATATCTTTTTTATTTTTTTTACTGACATTACTGTTTAATACACTATCTGAAAATATATAATCATTTTGACAATATATATATATTTTGCTATCTCACCTGATAGTGATAATTATATTGACGAGATTTATTTAAATTCTATGTCTAGTTATACTCTATGACATATAATTTTTTCACAGTTTATGAGAACATTGAAGATGGTCTTACAATATTAGCAAACGATTTTTGAGTTATTCATTTATTATTATTATTATTATTTTAAATATATTAATTTATTGTTAGCGTATAACATTTTTCTTTTTCTTTTTTCTTTTCCTTTTTTGATTGAGCAACATTGAAAGGAGAAAATTTTGGATGTACCTAAATGCATCATGTATGTTTTTTATTACAATCTTATCATGTGACAAGGATCGCACCTCAATAATGGAATGCATGCCCCCGAGATTCTCTCCATTAAAAGCGGTGATTGTGCCTTTATAAAAATGGAATACATTAAAAGTGGTGATTTCTGGTGGCTTTCCACAATGTCAAAGATTCCTTCCCACTGAGTCACGCGTTGATATTTTCTCATAATAATAAAGTAATTTCAATTGATCGTGAAAAAGATCACCAAGTGTTTTGTATACAATCATACAAGCGATTTGACCTAAAGCTTTTTATAATTAATATAATATGAATGAAAAAAAAAATCATCCATTTATTAATAATAATTTAGATTAACTCAATTGTATTTTTCTAAAGAATTTGACCCCAGATAATGTAGAATGTGACACCATTCGGCATTTACTACGGCAGTTTTTTCATCTATATAATTACCTGAAATTATATGAAATCATATAATTTGTACTTAATTTCTCCTAAAGTATAATTCTTCTCTCTCATGGCAGAAGAAACACAACCTAAATGGGAAGGCAAGGCCCTTGCAGAGCTAAGAACCCTAAAAGCAGAACAAGTATGGCCATGCCTTGAAGATTTCTGCAACCTTCAAAAATGGTTCCCTAATATTGACACATGTTACCGAGTAGAGGGTGTTCCAGGGCAGGCCGGTCTGATCCGCTACTGTGCCTCTACAGGAACCGCATCGGACGGCCCTAATGAGAAGACAACAACCAGGTGGGCCAAAGAGAAGTTACTGATGATGGACCCGATCCAACGGTGCTTTAGCTATGAACTCATTGATAACAACGTTGGATTCAACTCGTACTCGGCCACAGTCAAAGTATTACCTGTCAACGGTGATGGAGAAAATGGGTGCATGATTGACTGGTCATTCGTAGCTGATCCAATTGAAGGGTGGAGACCAGATGATTTGGTATCTTATATCAATAGTCGTCTCCAATTCATGGCAAAGAAGATTGAACATGCAATTCTCCATGCTGAGTCAGTTTGACCATGCATTATTATTATTATTATTTTTTATAATATTATAATTAATTCAAATTTTTAGGGACAGAAAATATGATTTTGAATCTACAAATATGGGAATCATATCACTAAACCAAAAAACCATGCATTCTCCATTGTTTACATATATATTACAATTATTTTCTCATGGAAACTTTCTATCAAAATAAATGCTCGTGGGAATAATGAGAATATTGTTTGCCCTTGTTAATTATAGTCATTAAATTTGAATTTATCATATTATAGTATTAATTATGTGCAATTTCTCCTAAGTGGCTAAATTTCAGTATTAAAATTGTGGATTTAGATTCTTTAATTTTTAATTTTGATCTCTTGAAAAAGAAATAAATATTTGTTTGTTTAGCTTGCAATAGTAAATTTTAAATGTATCTCTGGATGAAATATTTTTTAATTTATAAATTACTTGTTATTCATTTAACTGCTATACAACTTCTGTAAAGTTATATGAAAGTTACTAGAGATAACTTTTTAAATCTCTATTTTTAAACCCTTGAATTGGATCAATCTAATGACAATGCATCGATTATGTATTCATTCTGAATATATAGTGGCATGACCCTAATTATAATTTTCAACTTTTACCATTTCCCACTCATAAACATAATTAAATTAAACTTATTCCTAACCTAGACAACAAACAAATTTACTCATATGTTATGGATAGATTTTTATTGAATGACAAACAAATTTACTTATATGTTATGGATAGATTATATGTTTCCTTGCACTATTCGTTTATAGTTTTTATAAGTGAAAATAATAAAGTAACTTCAGATAAGAAGGAATCGGCCACAATGTTCCTACACCCAAAAGCACCTTGGTAATACTTTTTGGACTTATTTATCTCTTCAGACTTCAATGGAACAGATATATACAAGACTATAATAAGGAAAGCCCTACGGCTTACCAGCGCAGTCTCTTTTTCAACGGTTTCTTTAACCTAATAATAAGACAAAATTGTTGCAAAGACTACTAAAATTATTTTGAACATGGAAGGTAACACCCAGTTATTGAAATCCATCATCACGCAAACAAGAGATTATGTTTGATCTTTTATAGTCCTTGCGAACTATGCTCTCTATTTGTAAACTGTAGTTCACAATATCTAATGGTGCTAAGAAAACTCAATTTTATAGTTTGATATTATTTTCTAAATTCATACTAATTTAAGTGCCATGAAAATTAAAATCCCCCTAAATAATTGTTGATCTAGTCCAAAGATGCTCGCCAACTCTATCATGCATTAATATAATAACACTCCACATCATTTTGATGTAATTAATTTATTAATTTTAAGTAATTATTCACTTGCCCTCTCAAATTGTTTCTCTCTCTCGTCCCTTTCTCGCATTTCATGGCGGAAAAAACATAGCCTAAATGGCAAGCAAGGCCACGGTGGAGATAGAATCTGTGAAGGCAGAACAAATATGGGCATGCTTTGAAGACTTTTGCAACCTTCACAAATGGTTCCCTAGCCTTGATAGCTGCAATCAAGTGGTAGGAGAACTAGGTCAGCCTGGTCTGGTTCGCTATTCTACTTCAAGTAAACCATTATCTCCTGGCGACGTCGATGACAATATCACTATAAACTGTGGCAAAGAGAAGTTGCTCATGATCAATCTCATCCGACGGTGCTTAAGCTACGAAATGCTGGATAATACTTTTGGATTCAAGTCGTACGTGGCCACTATCAAAGTAGGACCAATCAACGGGGATGGGGAAATAGGGTGCAAGATCGAGTAGTCATTTGTAGCTGATCCCATTGAAGGGAGAACATTGGAAGATTTGGCTTCTTTTGTTGATTATTGTCTGCAGTTCATGGCAAAGAAGAAGGAACATGCTATTCTTCAACCGGGGTCATCAGTTTGACCAGATTTAATTTGCTCTAGGTCAAACTATTTTTGACAGTTGTGATCTGTAAAAATGCTGTAGCCATAATTCTTTGTCTTTGTACTGTTAATTATAGCATTTAATTATATTTAAATTCATCAAATTTGGTTATAGCTTTACACTTACAATCTAGAAGTTATGAATTAGAATTATTTTTTCCGAACTTTAAAATTTCAATTTATTATGATAATTATTGTGGGTATTTTTAGGCATGTGTAAATAGGTTAGTAAAAGTCTAAGACCGATCTAATAAGCTAACCCAATGTGATGAAAACCTAGCTTGCTAATGGGTTAACTGGCCAAACAACTAGGCCCATCAAACAAATAGCTCACAAACACAGGTTCTTAGTTCTCTACATGTTCAGCCCGCGTAACCAAACTCATAGTCCACAGACCTCAGACATTCTAGCTAGCGGAAGTGAGCTTTCTGTTTGCCACTGCAGCTCTCAGGTCTCAGGTTAACTTTAGTCAGAACTGTTACATGAAATTCAGCTCAAAACGTGACGTATACGCTAATTTTTCCAAAAAGATAATAGTCCGACTTAAGAAAAATCCTAACTACCCGATATGGAGATAACATCCAGATTATATTTTGACAGAAAATGACCATACCTTTGATAGATATCAATCTTGAAAATGTAAATTAATCATGATTTCTTTCTTATTTTATTGTTACATTACTGTAGTCTTTTGCTTTATAAGTAGAGACTGAAAATTCATTATAAATAAGACATAAATAATAACACATACTGTCACTCTACCCAAATAGCAAGAGAACAGTTGGAGACGTAAGCAATTCCTTGGATAAAATCACGTAAAAACTTGCTCGCAACAGTATTTCTTCCTCTTCTCTCTATTCTTTTCTATACTGTTTAACTCCATTTATAGATACTGGATTCACGAAATAGGTCGATAGGTTTTCAACGTTGACAATAATTAATTAAATAAATCAATAATATACAGTTATAAGATGGTTCCCTTGATGGCTAGGATTCGTAGGATTGTGGGTTTCTTAAGTTGTTCTTGATTTAGATCTTTCGGGAAAAAAAAAAAAAAGTGATTTCTTTATAGCATCGCATTACCGTTGAATGTGTGATTACTATAAAATTATATTTTTAATCTCAAAGTAATGCAATACCGTTGTTAGTATTAATTAATACAAAATATAGTTTATTTAATTTGATAGCACCCCACTAACTAACTCATAGAAAGCAGATGGAGAAGCATATCCTTGTATTGAACTGCAACAACTTCACTCTTCAACACATCTTTGTTTTCAATTAGAATATTTTTCCGGATCTAGGGGTATGTTTATTTGCATGTAATCGGATTGATATGAAATCGGAATGATTTAGAATCAAAATGACTTAGAATTGGAATGATGTTTCAGAATAAGAATATGTTATTTATTTCAACTGTAGGAATCAGAATCAGAATCACTAGTATTCCTCTAAGATGTTTACTTTGCTTTTGAAATCATAATGTATTAATTATAAGTTACAAAAATACTCTTGACTAAAATTATATACTCCATAAACATTTTTTTAATAAAAGGTATAAAAGACTTTTAAACTTATAAAAATGAATGTGAATGAAATTTACAAATAGGGTAAATTTCACAACCTCAAACTCATATAGAATCCACAATTTCATTCCTATTACGGATTAATTTTAGAGTAAATAAACACTAACAATTATTTTCAATCCCTAATTCATCAAGTAAATACACTATAAACGTACAACTACAACTTTTATTTGCAAATCTCTATCACAACTTTATTCATAGATGAGGCCTCTATACTTTGGTTTTGTATATTTGTAAGAACCCAAGATTAAAAGGTTGGACAAAAAATAGAAAATTAAACAAAGTATTTTGCTAATTAATTTCTTCGTCTTCTTTCGATCTACAACAACCGCATACAAAACTTTTCAATCTGCTTATTAAATTTCTTTTGTTATATCTTTAAAAATCCAAAACCAAGAGGGAAATTATTTCACCAAAAAAAAAAACCTAAGAGGGAAAAAAGCCAAACTTTTTGGTAATTTTCCAATCCAAATTTTTGCTTGATGAGTGTCCCACAAGACTAGAGTTTTTTTTTTCTGCTTAGCGATTCAAAGACTTGGCTCGCCCTGTTTTCCATATATATATATGTTTTTGAAATTGGCTCGCCCTGTTTTCAAAGAAACAATTTTTAATAGATTTTATTTGCAACTATAACTATCAAAATATTATTAATTTTTTTGACAATATTTTATTATAGAACGATTAACGGTCAAATTCAATCGTAATAGATGCTATGCGGTCCATTATCATTAGTCTTCGATGACATCACTTCAAGATGATATTTGTTAGACAGAGACTTGACCAGTTGATTTTTCAGTGGTTGAAAGTGGAACAAGCATTATCCAACCATTTTGGGAGAAGACGAGCATAATTCCATTACACATTTTGCACGTATCGAGTAAGGCAAATGAATAGTCAAATAGCAGTTCAAAAGGCTGAACACTAGCATATCGGCAATGAAATTGTCGAATAACGGCAATGCGACATTGGCGATAAAATTTTACCATATGTAGCATCATCTATGCGATACAAATGCTACATATGGTTGATAAAACAAATTTTCATATACACAAACATCATCATCATCCACAAGAAGATTAATCATGTGAACATCAAGCTAAAATGACACAAGCCACGAAAACATATATTCTTTCCTATGAAGATACTTGTTACTGTAATAACAAACTTTTCAGATATAATTACACATTTTCCATAGACGAGACCCCAAACACATACGTGTGGAACCTGCCGGCGGCTTCCCGACCCTTAAGATTCCTAACTAGGACCTAAAAAAACACTGTGTGTGTCTTGTAAGAAGATTTACCAAAGGCTGTCAACCGTTTCACTTGTGGAAACTAACCTTCTCCCCATCCAACCAATTATATCCTGTGCGATTTCTTCACGCTCAGGCTCAAATAGAAGGTCATGCAAGAAGCCCTCGTACAGCTTTATGTCTTTGAACTTGGAGGCTGCCTCATTGTACAAATCCTGAGAGGCTAGCGGGTCAGTGACCTTGTCTGCTGTTCCATGAAGAACAAAGAATGGTACAGTCACAGACTTAAAGTTTCTCATCAAGTAGGATGAAATTCGCAATATTTCATGGCCTGTTCGGACCCTTATGGGTCCTGTATAGACCAAAGGATCAGAGTACTTTGCCGATAGTGCTACTGGATCCCTAGTAACTGGAATCCCCCGTTTATTAGCACCTTTAAACTGGAACTTCGGAACAACCAGTGAAAAAATAGGGGCGATGGCCTGCATAAAACATTAAGTGATGAGCTTTCAATAAGTTACATGGGAATAGTACAACAAAACATGTACACTGAGATAATTAAAACTAAAGAACACTTACCCCAACAATAGGGTGAGCTGGCTTAACACGCAAAGCTGGTGATGTCAGCACGATTCCCTCCAGCATTGCTTCAATATGTGGGTGTGAAGCCGCCTACACAAACATGCACCTTATTAATTTGGAAATTCTGTCAAAAATGAATTGAGATGGAAATATTATGTACAATGTCTGTCTGTCTTACCTTTAAAACTACAGCTCCACCAGTAGAATGACCAAAAAGGAAGCATGGTATACCGGGATTTTCCGATTTTATTTTTTCCAAGAAAGCCCCCTATTGAATCAGAATGTAAATCATCACTTTTATAAGTATATTATGTGTAATTAAAGTATATGAACTATAGTTTATCACCAACATCAGAATAAAATTTTCACGACCAAAACATGCTTCGAAATTATGTGTAGACAGTGTGGTAAATATCATTGACATATTTCAGTTTCAAGGTGCAGTTAAATAGTTAATGACCAATATCATGAAGTTTGGGTGAAGCACTTTGAAAGCAAAAGAGGGATCATTTATTTATATTTAAAAAAATGCCTAATCAAAATAACTCCAAACACAGATACTTACGGTGTCTGCAACAACATAGTCAAGTGAAGGAACATATCCATGCAATCCATCACTCCCGCCATGTCCTAAATTAAGAAAGAAAAGCTGTTACCATGACATAAACGCAAAACATCTTCAAATACAAATAATTCAAAGAGTTCACAGTTTACATACCTATCCAGTCCATTGCATACACTCCGAAATTGCAAGAATTCAGTTGCTTTGCAAATTGAGAATATCTCCCACTATAAAATAAGTAAATATATGACTGTCAAAACATAGAAAACCCTCATGAGATGCAACCATCAAGCAGCAAATCAAAAAGTAAAGCTAGCGCAGAGCTCACACCTCAAATAATATGGAAAAAAAAAAATGCTTTTAGATATAGACCTTGAAAAATTACCTGTGCTCATTGAGCCCGTGTATAATGATCATAATGCCCCTGAAATAACAAATCATTTGCACTTAGAACATAACCTTACAAAACAATGTAACCACAAAAAAAATCAGAGCATGCCACCAGTGCAACTCCTAGTACACCAGAATCTTTATCAGACACCAAAATGATAACTACGCCAAACCAATTTATCAAAAAAGCCAGATTTACATAGTATACTTGCAACATATACACTAATAAAAATAACAACACTTATTTTAAAAACCAACTTTAAAAAACCTAATTTAAAATTTAACAATTAATTACAACAACTTAATTTCACCGAAACGAAACAGATCACTATTGGATTGGAACAGAGCATCGACTCCATTCTCGACACAAACGATGTAGGAAATCAAGCTACACAAAATCTCATTTTGAAAGTCAAGCCATCGAACAAGATTTGAAATTCTTACTTCAATTCACCAGTGACCGGGAACCATGACCGGCAAAATAGAGTGTTTCTCCTGGCACCGAGGAAGAGAGAGGTACTCCACTGGCACCGGACCTCCCGCTCGTCGTCGGTCTTGAATCCCGTGTCCACGTCCTCAGCTAAAGCTCTTCTTCTCATGGTGTCCTCCTCCTCTAGTTTCCACACCGACTTCCGCCTCCAGCTCCTGGACGGAGACTGCGGCGGGCCAGCCCCCGACAGGCGGCGCCGCGGCAGGAGGAGGAGGATGAGAGCGAAGATGAGTGATTGGACGAAAATTATCGTCGTTCTTAGGGTTCTGAAGATCGGGATTATGCGGTTGCTCGCTCCTGATGTCAGTTGCTCCATCTCGGCAGTTGACAAGCCGCCGACCAACGGACGGTCAGGATTTGATATCACAACAACAAAAAGGAAGAAACGCAGAAATTTAAAAATTTTATATAAACAAAACAGAATTTAAAGGGAGGCGATTCTGGCGGTGTAATGGTGCATTTATATTGAGCGTGGTCGATGAAGACAATGGGGGACGAAATAGGGGAAAATTAGCTGGAACACAGATGGCGGCAGTAATGGCGCCTGCTGACGTGGCGGTGGGTGGTTGGTTCAGCTGTATGTCTTCGGTCAACTATGTTTGTGAAAAATGATATCATCGGTCGTGATGCTTTTGTTTTGTTTTCGGGGGTATCCAGATCAACGGCTGGGATAGAGTGTTGCAAAACGCGTCTGGATTGTAGGGTGTATCTCGTGTAGGGGAGGATTTTTTTCATATCATAACGAGTTTGAAACTTGGAAAGTACGGTGAAGCTGATGTGGGTACTTCCATTTTCGTTCATCGCTTTAACCAGACGGCTCGGCTTCGATTTTGGCTATGACCATATTTTATAAGGAAAATTGTTGTTGAATATTTTATTTTATGGAATACTTATGGTAATAGGATTGTAAAATACTATAAAAAAATATTTATAATATTTATAAAGAATAGTTTACCTTATTTAGCATTTGTTAACTTTATTAGAAAAAAAAAAATAGAGATTCCAACTCAAATGATTTTGCTAACAGAAAAACTTAATGAGAAAAAAGTAATTGAATTTTTAATTTGTAGTTGTTATATTTATTAAATCAATTAAAATCAAGATAACATTTATATACAAATTAGAAAATAAATTTTAAATAAAAGTTAATTTCTTTTTTCAGATAAAAAAATTAGTCATAATTTTTTTATCATAATTTGATTCTTTTTTATTTTTATTTTTGATGAATAAATTTTTTTTCTGTTTTAATTGATTTATGAATGTATATAAAAAAAAAAAATCAGAAAAGTATAGTCGATTCTTGCAAAAGGAAATTGAAGTTCTCTTTCAAACTGGACAGACTGTAACATTTAAAAAAAATAGGTGGGTAGGATTCGCCAATTCGGCTTGCTCCATAAATTTCTGTTCAACAAAATCTTACAGTATCTTGAATCTCTAATAAAACAGTTAAAGCCGAGTGAAGCAAACCCGAGCCGAGTCAGTATTGAAAAAATGGTCAATTAGCTAACGTGGCGGAGAATCAAATCGGGAACATTGATTGAATCGAAGCTACATGTCGAATTTCAGCCTCAGAAACACCTTCATTCTTGTTCCACGGATTCCTCCACGTGGCGATCTCTCGAGCGGATTTTGCTGGATCGATCAATAATCTTGAAATTTATGTACTGTTGTGTCCCTTTCTCTCACCACCTAACTTACGTCTTGACGATTTCGTCCAGGTTTTTGCCCACCTTGGAAAAACACCACGCTTGGTATTCATGTCTATATTCAACAATTATACAAAGATAATATGTTATTTTTTATATTGTTCTCGCGAAAATTTCAAATATTTCTGGATTGTGTGACACTACAATTTGACAAATTATGCTAAGCAATTACAAGGTTGGTCCTTGTACAATTGATTATTCATTCCCCGATTCATCGAGATGGTGGGAGTTTGATTTTCAATTATGTATATTTTAAATGTTTATGTAAGTAATTTTCTTTTTTATATTGAGAATTGTTATAGATTAATACAATTAATTATTGATTTTAATAGATTTGACGAACTATTTATCTATACAATATTAATTTAATGATAAAAACCAAAGAAAAAAAGAGATTTGGTAGACAGAGTAAATATAGATTGTTAGATGAACAAGCTACCTTGATTTTGACTGAATTTCACAATCCAAACTATAAAAGAAAATAAAAAAAGTTGGGTCCTCTTAACAGACTTCCCTTTTTGTACGTATAGTATTGAATCCTTGCAAATGTATAGAAATTAAATTAAAGAAATAAAAGTTTATATGAATTCCATATACAATAAATTGAATGTGACGTGCTATCAAAAATATTTAATTCTTGTTAATAAACATAGTTAACCAACTAAACCATTTACAGCTTATATTGTTGAAATTAAAATGCATAATTTATAATAAGTGATAAACAAGCAACGTTTTTGATTAATACATATGACATTTAGATCATTGTACATATTTTTATTAGGCGTTCTTTATAATTTTCAATTGATACTTAAAGTTGTTTACATGAACATAAAATGCGAACCAAAAAATCCGTTATTGGAATTATATTTAAGGGTTTTGCTATCTCACTCGATCACTGATTTTACTCATCAATTAGAGTCTTTAATTAATTTTAAAAGTAGTTATTGAAATCAATCCAAAAACTCCTCAATTAAGAGGTAAGGTTAATGGTTAGATAACAATCTTGGATTGATTTTAAATATAGTTATTAAAATCAATCTAATGACTTTTTAATTAAAATATAAGATTAGTAATTGGGTAAAGTTTGAACAAAAATGGTTTATAATAATGCAAGACTCGTTCATTTGTGGGCAGTGCTGGGGCCTGAGATGGAAAACCCGTGCACAAAGAGTCGCAGTTGGATTTTGGCGGACGTAATGGAACATAGCGTCTGCTTGTGTATATTTCATCAGACTATCAGAGGCACTTTTTCTTAAAATGAATAAAAAAACAAAGAGAAATAAAAAGAAAACAAGAATAGAACGGCATTGCAGACAAGACGTAATTTTTTTGAACAGATAAAGCGTGAAGAAAGTGAAATGATGAGAATATAGAAGAGTATAAAAAAATAGAGATATATTTTCGGACCTTTTGAAACGGATAATATTATTTTAGCGGAGGATGTTCCTCGATTTTGAGACAGCACGACATCGTCTTTATTTAAACATAAAGAATATGCCAAAGGAAGCTATTGATTTCTTTTATTTACACTGGTGGTATGGTTATTTGGATTACGATAATCGAGTTAAAACCTGTTTAAAAATTGTGATTCAACTTTCATTTGTTTACACTCGATGAAGGTTTCTTAAAGCAAATAAAATGTATAATAAATTTAGATCAAAATTTTTAAGTTAGTATAACTTAATCTTCATAATTTTAATATTTACATATTTTTTTTAGAACTAATAATTTACGTATTTTAAGTGTGAATTATCGGTATACTTATTTCTGTAAACTTGTTTAATATATGTATGTTATTTTCATATTTCGAAGTGGTCATATTTATAGGTACTATTGATTTATTTTGTTTTTCAAGATGTCTACAATTAAAAATTTTAATTACACATATTCTCTTTGGTGGTCGTGTATTCTACAAATCTAAAATAGTCGAAGATGGATTTCTATCAAACTCAAATAGTCAAAGATTTGATTCCTACTAAATTCATTTTACAAATTATAGTAGTTATTTTCATATTATGAGGTAGATAATTGAATCATATAAATGATAATTAATCTTAATAGAACCTTATAAACATTAATATAGTTTGCAAACTATCAACTTTATAAAAACTAATGATAATTAAAAATAAAGCAATTCTTTTAATGTAGTCGTCTGATAGTCTTATTACGAATTCACAATCAATGAAACAAACTCAAGCATAAATCATCATTTTCTATCATCTATTGTCTTCGAAAGTTGAAAAGATGGCCAATGGAGCCCTACACCACTAGGGCATCTATCAACTTTATATTTATCTAAAATGATTCTTAGCCGTGGAATAAAGTTTTATGTCTACTTTGTTTAAAAAAGAAAACCAATCTAATCATGTCTAAAGTGGAATATTTGAAGTTGGCTCTTCTAACTTATTACGAGAAAATGATAGATTTTCGTCACAAATGAACAGGGCTTTCATTTTGGGTCAAATGGGCCATTCGTTCGACTTAATTAATTAAAGAAGTATAGCCCCACAAAAGGTGTCCTTTAATCATCATGTCTGGGCTGGGCCAATCTGCTAATTATTATATATTTCCTATATAGACGACAGAACTAAATAGTATAGTAGACAGAATCTAGTTTTGATTTTCATTTTTTTTTTTTTTTAAATTTTCTTACAAGTTTTTATAATTCAAAAATCTGTGAATCAAAACTAGGCTTTGGTGTCAAATCTTGTATGATATTTGTTGCATGTAGTCACTTCTTCTGAGACCATGCTGTATATGTGTATAGTACTTTGAATTTTTGGACAAAGAAAGAATCTTTGATACCATTAATGTACTACTAATTGAAACAGAAGTATGGATGGGATGGCTTACATATACATTGGCTTGTTCGGTGCATATGTCATGTAGTATGGATGAAGTTGTGACATAGCATCAAATATATCATCGTGGATAACTACGTTCCTATTATAAGATGTGCATCATTTTGTATATTCATTTGTATAAGTTTTCTCTCACTTTGTTTTCGAGATACCTTCTATATGAGATAGGATATGATATGTTATCAGGTTAAATGAATATTCTTTATTATTAAATCACATTTTTAGTGGTAGTTTTATCTCTTTTATTGAAATTATACGTGATGACTAATTTATTTATTTATTTAAAATTAATGTAATAAATAAATGAGCATTTTTCACCCTCATTGTTTTGATTTTTCATGCCCAGCTTCATATTCAAATGTATTTCACTCTATGTCGAAATGCAATCTATTTATTCATTGGATAAATCAACTAAATTTAGATATATCATACTAATTTAAATGTTATAGCATAGAGGCAAATTAAAGAATTGTTAGGAGGAAATGCATGGGAAAATGAAACTTATGCATTCTAATATTCGTCTCATTAAACCATGAAAATAGGTAAAGACCATGGTCACACAGGAGATATACACATAAGACTGAGACCAAGAACGAGAGAATAATGGGCATAGAGTGATTGCAGAAAAAACAGAATCAAAAGCAAAGAATTACAAAGGCCATTCTAGTGCAAAATCATCAATAACCAGCTACCAGCATATAATAAATGATCTCAATTAATGTTAGTACCCATCACAATTAAGATAAAAAAATAGAAGTATATATTTTTATAGCTTTTTGAAACTATGCATCATCTGGGTAATCAGCTGAAAGAGACAGGGTCCATTTAACTTGATCAATAATGGTCATGCCAGTTTGAATTTGAAAATTTTCTCTTTAAACAGATCCCACTCAAATTTAGCCTTTTTCGTGTTAACATCTTGGTAAAAAAGACACTTTCTTTCCCTTCTTTCTCCGAGACACATGTGAATATAAAGTTTTACAATTTATTTTCTGATAACCACATCTCCTTCTCTCTCTCTTCACGTGGTTTGATATATTTCTCGTGATACTACTGTTCTTTGGATCAATCGATACGCTGTTGTTTCATGACAAAACCCTATTGAATGTTACAAGTTATTTTTTCTATGTTTCTTACAACAGAAAAAAGGGCCTTTATGGAACACTGTACTTGTGTGGTTGCGATAGTTTTTCACGTGAATTTCCCATGTCATCTTCGTTTACGTTAAATAAACTGCAAAAATAACTCTTGTACAAACTGTTTTTTATTCGTCATGTTTAAGGGGCTGTTCGTATAAGACTTTTTAATTTTCCATTTCGTTACAAATTACTTAAGGATATTTAAAATTTTTATTTCAAATATATCATCCTTAAAATAATATAATTTTAAATTTATCATAATTTCATATTATTCAAATTTTTATTTTTTGTTTTTCTTGATACTTACAAAAATTATATTTGAAAAAAAAAAAAGTCTAAATACATCTCATCTCAAATTATCTTAAAATTAAACTAACATATTTTAATTTATAGTTTAAACATTCATTTTTTAGTTATTTTCTTAAATATATTAGTATATTTAAATATATAAATATGATTAATACTATTATATTTTTTAATCATATTTTAATTATAAATAAAATATTATTAATATGTATAAAAAAATGTTTTAGAATTTATTAAACTAGTTATTTTCATATGTTTATATTAAATTAATTAAAACTACATAACAATAAATAATTAAAATGGTTTAAATGTCCAATTATTAGTTTTTAGATAATTTTAACTTTAAAAAACATTTAAATATAAAAAAATAAATAAATATATTATTTAGATTTTAGGTTTCAGTCACTATTCAAAATTTAGTTTTTAATAATACTGTTTAATCTTTACACACAAAAACAAACTATACTTAAGCTATATTAAAGTCAGATTTTGATTCACACTTGACGTCCAATTTAATGCTGTTTCTAAATCTTCTAATATCTCTCAGAAAAATCTAGCTTGTTCACCACTCTCTCTACCTCTCTGCCTACGTGTAACTCATTTAGTCCACATACATTTCTACTTGGTCTTCTAGATAAAATACGCAAGACCCATATAAATTAAGTCACAGCGACATAGCTGACCCCCACATGAAATTCTTAGATCATCTCAATAGCATATCTCAACTTTATTTGCACAAATTTTTTCTCGATCGAATTCTTCAACTTCCACAATATTTTCTCTTCGAACTGGATTTTCCTCTTCGATCATTTCCCTAAGAGTTACAAATTTTTTTAGTGAGCAATATTTGGCACGTTCAAATGGCACCAAACAGGGAAAACATCATTGGAAGCTCGTACTCTAAGAGCAACACTGTTGTCCACAAGGCCCGAATTTCAATGGAGAGTCTACAGAGAACGAAATCCGATGTGTCATTCGAGCTATGCAAAGAAGCCCTTGCTAGTCACGATGAATCCAAAGCGCTTCCACCCATCTCCGAAGTCGAAGATGCCAAGTGTGAGTGCTGTGGCATGTCCGAGGAGTGCACAACCGAGTATATAAAACGTGTGCAAGGGAAGTTTTCGGGGAAAATGATATGTGGGTTATGTGCAGAAGCTGTCAACGAAGAAACGGAGAAAAACGGAGGCAAAAGAGAGGAGGCCTTGAACGAGCACATGAATGCATGTGTGAGGTTTAACAGGTTTGGTCGAACACATCCAGTACTCTACCAAGCTGAGGCCATGAGGGAAATCCTGAAGAAGAGTTCAAAAATCAGGGCAAAGTCCATGAGTCCTAGAGACAAGGCTGTTTCGAAGAAGGGTGGCATCGCTAGGAGCTCCAGCTGCATTCCGGCAATCACGAAGGATTTTTCTGACCTGAAAATTGTCAATTCATGAACTCTAGCTAATGTTATTACTAATTTTCTTGTTTTTGATACGTATATACGTACGTACTTAACTGTAACCTTGCTTATGATCTACAAGGCTGTACCAAAATTAATTATCTATCTAAAGAGTAAAAATTATTATCTAACTCCCTTTTTGTTGATCAACCAACTTCTACCTGTATGATCTATACAAGTTTTCGTATTCTAAGGTTACTTGCTGTTGTTTAACACTATAGCATTGCTTCTCTAGTGGTGCAACGAATTACTATTGTTTCTATACTCTCACTCGCTAAGAATTTCATGCTTGTAATTGTATCATGTAACAAAGAAGATGTTTTGAGTATACGAAACATAAATGGCATTTTTTTTCTCTATAGCATAAAAAAACTGGTGACATGTTTGATTAATACAAAAGCACTAAAATAAGTTTTAATAATACTATTTCACTACAAATAAATTTTAATGAAAAAATTATCCTTGTTTCAACATTGATTTATTCCTTTTTTTTTTTCTTCTGAAAAATTATATAACGCCAGTCAACACCATTCACTGTTATAACACTAGTCACCATTATATCAACACCACCTTCACCGCCTCCATTCTCAACACCGTTACAAACTCAAAGCAAACCAAAAATTGTGATAAAGAAACGACAGAACTCTGAGCAAACTGAAAAACATGTGAAACAGAGGAACATGTGTTGATAAAATGGGGTAGAACATAACAAAAGCTTCTGTTGTGTTCGTAAATTCAGTTAGTTCGCAAACATAGATAGAGAAACCTATGTTCATAGACTAAATTAATTTGTGAACAGAGTCTTTGTTCCTGTGTTCGCGAACTAATCTCTGACAAGCTTGTATTGATGAAACAGATGAATGAGCATGCTTGAGGAAGAAGGTGTTGATTCTGACGATAATAAACTTTTATGATTAACTTGGACTATTAACTCAGTAAATTTAGAGCGAGCTTACAATGAAGATGGTTGATTTTAGAGATTGACTTTGATTGCTGATGTGATTTGGTCAGGTTGGAGCTGTGGCAACCATAGAGGTTGCTGGTCTGGTCAGCGATAGCCATGAAAATTGCTAAAGATTGACGAAAAGTTTTTTATTAGTTTTTAATTTTTTTTGGTAAATAGAGGTTTTATTATCTTTTCACCGAGAAAAGTGTTAATAAAATTCAACTTAATTTTTTGGTGCTGTCGAATATATGCTCAATTCTTAAGTGCTATTTCACAACATAAATTTATTTGTATTATAACTCCGTGTATATATATATATATATATAGTTATATCATCGATCCGTATAATTAGATTAAGTGCAATATTGTTGTCAAATATTATTGCTTTAAATATTGTTTGTTCCATGAATTTTTGTTGATGATGAATGATACTTTTAGACTAAATCGCTAGAATTACAGAAGCAATCAACAGTCGTCAAATTCTAAGGTAAGAGTTTATTCTTTCATGAAAATAAAAGGATTTAAAATAAGTAAAAAATTATTACTCTTTATATCTATTCATTCACTGTAATATTACAATATAATAGTTAAATTTATGCCTCTAAGTTTAAGATTTCGAAGCTTGGCTAGCCAATAAACGACAATGTTCCGTTACCACGTCAAAGGGATGGAATTAATACAAAGACAATAAAACAAGCAATCCTTCGCTTTGCATGTACACCTCCGATTAAATTATATAAGTAAAGCTCTTTCAGGTTACTATAAACAAAGTTTTATAATCTCATTTTCTGAGCTACGACCTCACTTTTCACATCACTTCACGATGATGTAAATCCTCCCAACTCAACCCTTGTAGATGGTGGCAATAAAACGAGGAGAAGAAAATTTCAGCTGAGCCTAATGGGCTTATGCTCGGGCCTTCAAATTGGGCCAAACTTTTAACAATCATTTATGAGTGTTTCCATGTCCAATTGTTAACTTCCCATAAACATTTACGTGTTTCTTACCTTTCTTTCGAGACTCCACCAGTCAATGATCTTCTTTTAAAGAGTTTGGGGGTTTATTATTGCAGGTTTTTGACACTTTTATGTTTTTTTTTTTTTTTAATGTGGCACCTTTCACTTGATGTTATTTTACGATAATTGTATTTTTATCATTATTAAGTGTAACAATTTGGCAATATTTGGAGGATAGAGTTAATAATATCTTTTATTTATGATGAATTATCATTTTAAACAATAAATGAAATAACTTCTTATTAGAGTTTACACTTATATAAAATTAATTGATAATTTCAATATGATACTATAAAACTGTATGGACTTCACTCAATAATGCAATCATAGTAATAAAATTATGAATGATTGATACAATGATATTGTTTGACAATATTTCTTGTTCTCTTAAGTAATATATCAGTAAATTTCTATAATTTGATAGAATTATTACAAATTAATTGATGGGTATGGTGAAATTTAATTTTATCCTCGAGTTTTTCAACTCCAACTAACAACAAGTTTGGATTCCCAATTTAAAAGTGCAAGTGGCATGATCAAAATCTAAGGCATCAATTTTTGCTACAACAAGATATAAGTTCGAAGAGCTCACGACTTATTTGATTTAATTAAACAGCAGACTACAAGAGCGAATTAACAGAACATAAATATCCAAATTTTCAGAATAGACTCGATATCGAGTCAGCCGATGCCTGGATAGTTAATGACGAACCCGTTAAATAATTATTTTATGTACTGCATTTGGAGGTGTTTGGATCTCAGGATATTTTAATCTAGAATTGGAATAGAAATAGTTGTATGGCTACTGGTGTGGATAACTGTACGACTAGTTGAATCGACAGCAACCAGTAGATTTTTTTTTTTTTTTGTTAAATGTCATATTTTTCTCTTCAATTTTTTTGAATTTTTAAAATTGCATTTCACATTTCTGTGAATAAAATAGATTTGAACATAAAAATTATTATTCAAAATTTTATTGAGATTTTATTTGAATTTCAAGAAAAAAATCAATAACACAACCAAATTAATCTACGGGAATTTAGTAAAATTGCCCTAAATACAAACTGAAATGACAAAAATATCCTAAACAAAAATGAATTTGCAAAACTACCCCATTTGGACTAAAATGCCCTTATTAATTACCCAACTTTCATGCATTCCGCCCATAGCCACACCTGCCAAGTTGATAAGACACCGCACGAGCACAATCCCACACCAGACGAACCCGAACGCCGACATCAGGTCATTGTCGGCAGTGGTATAAACCCCTCCATCGGTGACGGCAAGGGTAGCCCGAAATTATCTGAACCAGAAACCGATAAACGCGAAATTTCTTCTTCGGGTTAGAGGTGACCCGATTTCGGGTCGACCCGAATTCGGGTCAACCTCTGACCCGAAGAGGAAAATTTTCCTCTTCGGGTCAGAGGCTGACTTGAATTCGGGTCAGCCTCTGACCCGAAGAGGAAAAAATTTCCTCTTCGGGTCAGTCACCCGAAGAGTACATTTACTCTTCGGGTCAGCGGCTGACCCGATTTCGAGTCAGCCGCTGACTTGAAGAGGAACTTTTTCCTCTTCTGGTCAGAGGCTGACCCGAAGAGGAAAAAGTTCCTCTTCAGGTCAGTCACGTATGGTAACAGGTGACAACTAGCAGAATAAACATTGTAAAGCAATATTGTAATGTTCTACAATCAGAAGTGCAAACTAGGCATACCAACTAAAAACTACAACCAAGCAATATAGTACCTACCGTCGCCGTTGCCGCGTTCGCGTTGGTCTGGTGACTCGAATTCGGGCTGGTGCATTTGGGATCGGGTTGGGCTGATTTCGGGTTGGGGTGATGTCGGATTGCCGTTGCTGTCGCCGGTGGAGGGGTTTATGCCGCCGTCACCGTCGTTGCTCCGACGCCAGCTTTCCGGTTCGTGTGCTATCTTTCGGGCTGGTGGCTTTCGAATCGGGTTGGGTGCTTCCGGGTTGGGATGATACGGCTTGGGGTGCTTGCCGTCGCCGCTGGAGGGCCTTATACCGCCGTCGTCGCTGCCTATCTTGATCTGTCGCCGTTCGGGCTGCTGAGGAGTGGGATCGGGCTGGTGGCTTTCGGATCGAGTTCGGGGGCTTCCGGGTTGTGATGATACGGCTTGGGGAGCTTGCCGTTGCCGCTGGAGGTCCTTATACCGCCGTCGCCGCTGCCGACCTTGATCTGACGCCGTTCGGGCTGCTGAGGAGTGGGATCGGGCTACTGGGGAGTGGGATCGGGCTGGTGGGGTGTGGGATCGAGTTGGGGGGCTTCCGGGTTGGGATGATACGGCTTGGGAGCTTGCCGTCGCCGCCGGAGGGCCTTATACCGCCGTCACCGCTGCCGACCTTGATCTGACGCCGTTCGGGCTGCTGAGGAGTGGGATCGGGCCGGTGGGGTGTGGGATCGGGCTGGTGGCAGAGTTAATGGGAGGGGTAATTTACTCAAGGGTATTTTGGTCTTATTGGGGCAATTTTACTAAATTATTTCTGGTAATGGCATTTATGTAATTTTAAATGCATTTTAGGGTAATTTTGCTATTTTCCCTTAATCTACTTGGAAAATAATACTACTAAAACTACATATAGCACACAAGATTTAAATAGAATAGAATATATTGAATTGGATTAAAATGGAATAGATTGAATAGAATTAAAATTAAAAATTATTGTCTCATGTTTAGTACAACCTGTTATTCGATTAAAATTATACCATATTATTTTTTGTGTAGGTTGAAATTAGATTGGAATAAAATTAATTTAAATTCATTATCATATAAAATTAATTTTATAAAAGTTCTAACAAAAAAATAAAAAACAACATGTTCATCATAAACCCACTGTCTTCAACATCTTCAACCCACAGTTCATCAATATCATCAATTTAGTTCATTAACATCATCATCAACATTATCATCAACAACATCAATTACAACAATATCTATCAACATTAAACATGAATTTAGAAAAAAAAAAAAAAAGAAAAAAGAAAGGGGAGAGGATAATTAGTGTTTTGGTTCAATGGAGGTGTGATGAGAGAATGAGGAAATGTGAGAGAAAGAGAGATTATGGAGGTGTGAGAAAAGAGAAAGAGGATGAGAAATGTGAAATCTCATTCCCACCAAAACCCCCTAAAAAGATTAGGAATGAGGATTCTCAATCGATTTGGAATTGAGAGAGTTTAGGATGCTTGAATTTTAATGGTTTGAAATATTTTGAATTTCAAATTCATATCAAATCTCATATTTTAAACATAGCCTCACAGAATACAAAGTCATGTCTCGTTGGAATTGTTTTTATCAAAGTAAATCTATATTTTTAATGGATGTGTTTGCTTATGTGGCAATATTATTAAAATAAAAATAAAAATAATAAAATACAAATAATTATTAGTATATTTAAATAAATAAAGAAGAAAAATATTCATAATTCCATATCAAGTGAGTTAGGGTGTCTTTTGTAGTGGTGTTTTGTTTTACCTATTTTAATTGAAAGCCAACAACTAAATTTCAAAGTACCAGGATTCTAAAGTGTGTCTGTTAATAAATATTAAAAAAAAAAAATTTAGATGAAAACATTAAAATGTGTTCGGTAATAATAATCAATGGTGGAAAAACATAGAGAAATATAATAATAATTAAAATAATATGATGGAAAACATAGAGGTTCGGTTCTCTTCTTTTATTTCTTATTTTTACATCAATAACAAATTATTTTATTTTTATTAAAAAAATTATTTTATTTGATAAAAACAACATTAAGTTTAATTTATAATCAGAAAAAAATAAATAATAATTGAATTTATATTATATATATATATTAATATTAAGCTTTTCAATTTGTTTTATCTCAATTTATACTCAAACGATGTGGCATATGAGTTATTAGTATATTATAAATTATTATTTTTTTTATCTCAATCTATGTTTAAATGATATGACATGTAAATTGTTAGTATTTTATGAATTATAAAAAATGATAATTAATATGATATTGATAATTCATATAATTTTGAACAAAAAATTAGAAGAAACTAACAATTCACATAAATTTTAATAAAAATTTAGAAGAAATTAACATTATAGTATATATAGATTTATATACGTGGAAAACTTCATTTTAATTCATAAGATTTAAAAAAAAAATATTAGATTTGAAAGTTTCTTTGAAAACGGTTCTCTTTATCCTTAGATTTTCCAAAATTCTTAAAAAAAGTTCAAACCGTTAGTTAAATGACGATCAATATTAACAAAATGTATTAAAAGGATATTTTTACCCTCGATAGTTGTTAGTGACATGTAAATTATCGGATTATCCTTATAAAATAATGAATTTATTAGTTAAATTTTCTAAAATGCCCATGAATTTTAGTTGTTAAATTACAATTTAAATTACCTAAAATTACTGTTTACCGTCAGTTGACTAACGGTTTGAACTTTTTAAAAAAAATTTGAAAAAATTAGGAATAAAAACACTTGTTTCCAAAAAAAATTTAAAAACTTGATATTTTTCTAAATCTTTGAGATAAAACAAAGTTTTCCCATATATATATATATATATATATATATATATGAAACCCAGATTATCCGGTCAACCAGACCTACTTACCATCCTGTTATATCTCACATACACTTCTTTGCTCTCTCTTCTCTATTCTAGCAACTTCAATTGATTTTCAGACGAAATATTTCCGGTTGGAGTTACTTTCCATTGATTGTCATACATAAGAGCCATCTCCTTGCTAATGTTCTAAATATAACACAGATTCTGGGTTTCTTCTTTTCATTTTTCAACACTTTCCTTTTGTATTTGATGCTTGAATGGTCAGTTTGGTGTCAAACAACTTAGATTGAGAAGCAAAAGAGATAAGAACGCAAAATATATGAGTGGCTACTGCCTGATTAGGTAAAATTATAGGAGTCAAATTATTGGATTTTAAGTTTTTAACCAAGAGAATGGATAAGCAACAGATGGGTTGAGGACCAATTCTGTTTTCTTTATATTTTAGTAGATGGGTGGAAACTAAAGGATACATCACTTCGATGTTTAGGATGTTTTTCGCCTTTGCATTATGGAAGTGGAAAACGGTTCTCCTTTCATTCACTGGATGAAACTGGAAAATGAATAGAAAAACACGGGTGTGAGATGGTGTTTAACGCACCCTTATTATCTCCCTAGTTTTGATTTGAAGAAATCTCAATCTCAACAATTATGTGCACTTTTTTTTAAAAAAATTATGTACAAAAATTGATTTTCGAGGTGCTATTGAGCAGACGAACAGAGGGTGTATATATATATATATATATACATGCTGTAATTTGTAGCGTGGGACATCAGTGGGTGTGGACTGGATTTGACTATGCCCAAATCAAATCATTATAGTCCAATCCAAATTATTTAGTAATCCACGATCCGATCCAATCCAAATTAATTATAAAATCAAGCATATTACCTATTTGTAAGAGTGCTTGAACACTTTTTTTGATCTTAAAAAATCAAAAATTCAAGTCTCATATTTACTCTAAAATATAAAATGTTGTTAGTTTTCTAAGAATTTAATTTTTCATCCATCACTATAATATATATATATATATATATATATAACCAAACCTTAATATATATATATATGTTTAGTTTGGTTCGAGTTGACGGTTTAGAATTAAGTCGGAAATAGTTTAATTTTGCTTTATTTTATCATCTACTTTGAATTTTTCAAGTTGTTCCATTGTCAAAAACTTTAATGGTCAAAATTAATGCAACATAATTACATAAAATTTTATTTAATTATATATAATAATATCTATGAGTAGCTAAACATTATCAATATAATTAACAATAATGCTAGACTCAGTTTTAGTACAAAATGCATGAAAATTATACAATAAAACTAATTAGTTGTTCAATCTTCTAAATGAAAGAAAAAAAAATAGTTTAATTTTGAGAATAAGAGAAATGTTGGAAGTTGAAAAGCGGCAAAGTCGAGGAAAAAATATAATTATATAGAAGCAGGTTAAATTTAATTTAATTTCTCTTTTAATTTGATTTTTTTATATTTTTTCATGTATGTAATACTTTTGGGATGGCCTATTTAGTTTGATAGAAGTTAACCCACAAACCATCCCAATCCAATCAGGTTGCACTTTGCAACCCTAACACAATCCATTCAGGCTGCAGTTAGCAACCCAGTGGATTTATATATCTTACAAAAAAAAAAAAAAACCCAACCCATTTTAATCCACTTGGGCTGCCCACCTCTAATTGTAAGGCCTAAGTAGATTCCAATTTCAAATCAAATCTCGATGTTTCTTCGGATCACGTCGATGAAGGGTGATATGCTAAATCTATACTTCGGAGAAGGAAGTTGAAGGCACACATACTGCGTGGTGCCTACTTTTTGTTTTTTCGCTTTAAAGGATTGGATAGGGCCATCCTATATAAGTTTCCTTTAATGCACGCAAGATTTCAATTGATTTGCAGCATTAAGTCCTTAATGTATTCTTAAGAAGTAAGGATTTTTTGTCAATATTGATATTGTGCCAACCTTTTGATGAGAGAAATTAAATTTTACTGATGTAAAAGAGATAAAAAAAATATAACAATCTTGATTATTTATTATTTTTTATACTGATATGTTTATAAATTATTAAAAGCTTAACAAAAAAAAAAAAAAAAAATGATAGTAAAGAATCCTAACTTATTTCCTAAGATATAATTATCTAGGCAATTGGCTTTCTTCACATGCGTTGCATCTTGTATTAAGAAGAGATTCAATTAGAAAAGATAGCATTTGGTCAAACAGGAATTTTGAAAGTTAATTTCTCTAGTTTGAATTTAAGTGTAACTTGGATGTTCTATCATATTAATTGTTGGTGGGTAATTTTCATTCTGCAGATCTTCCTCAGTAAAAAGAGATTTTCAGCAATCTCTTCCGTGACTAGATCCAGCGGATCGTCGGTTTCCTATCGTTTTGAATGAGATCCAATCTTCAGCACTGATGGTGAAGTTTATTAGATCTCTTATTTTATTTTATTTTATTTCTAATATTGTTCAGATTTTTCAGAGGCACTAGTGATTTTGTCTTTCAAATTAAATCAATTGTTAAATCTAGTGGTGATCAGCTAATAACGTAGATGTTTATGTAATTAAGGGCATTTGTTGAATATTACACAACGGTTTCATTAGTGCCATTTTTCCTAATTATTTTATTATATTTTGTTCTTTATTTTCCAAGATTTCAATTTTTTTAGACATAAATTTATTAGGTGCTGACTTCCTGCATTATTTTAAAACGTGGACCAAAGGTAATGTTGGAAAACAAAATGCAGACTAAATGTAATTTTATATAAACATACCTATAATTATGAAAATATTTATCTTTTAAAATAAGAGTGAGATTCTATTAGGATGAAAGAAATCACTCCTATTAAACGGTGATATGCATTATAACTAAATAATAATAATAAAACTCATATTTTATGCATGGATATTAAAATCATGAATTGTTATCCATCTATATCCATCCGCGCATATATATAATTTTTTTTTGGCCATTTGCTTGTCAATTTAGTACACCCAAACATTGAACAAAACACTACTATGACAACGGGGGCTCGTGAATGCTCACGAGTGTAAAAATATTCTATAGCTGTAAATGACACGTGCATGTAACAGTGGCGTGTTTGAATTTTTAATAACCTAAATGCATGATCTTTCCCATACTATCTCCATCACTTTTCTGCTGCAAATTGCAGCACAATCTCCTCGCTAGCTAGTGTAGTTGCAAATTGTTAATTAATGGAGACCAAAAGCAACTCTTATCTCTTGAAATACATATATTTTCTCACTGTAAAGTGCTGCGTCAGCTTGAAGGAAGTCCTTATATAAATAACCCTGTGTGTTCTTGTTAGTACTCATAACTGCAGAAGAAGTACCCAATATGGTACAGTTAGTTATATATGACATATTAGCAATGTTATGTTGATTTTTTCCTTTCATTTTTACATTAAGAAATGTTGTATTGATCTATGACTTCTGCTGATTTCTCTCTCTGTCTATCTGTAGAATGAGCAAAGGCTTCGAAAGGTGGTGTCGGATATTACCTGTGAAATGGATAGTTACACAGTTTTGGAGACCACTTCCACCATTGATGAAGTTATGCAAGCAGAGTGCGAATGTTGTGGGCTCAAAGAGGATTGTACCCAAAACTATATTGCAAAAATCAAAGGCTCTCATTCGGGTAAATGGGTATGCGGCCTTTGTTGCGAAGCTGTAGAAGAAAGATTGACGCGAGCTCCCAAAATGGCTATGCATGAAGCTGTAAGCTCCCACAGGGATTTTTGCCAAGATTTCAATACTAACAGATTAAATCCAAACTTGTCTTTAACTGCAGCGATGAGGGACATAGCCAAAAGAAACTGTGAAAATAGAAACTCCAAGAACTTGTCAAAGCTGGCACGGAGCACTAGCTGTGTCCCAAAGATTGATCTTCATTAATTAGTTAATATATTAATTAGGTTTTTTTACTAGCCTAATTAACCAAGACCTAGGACTTTAACTATACATACCACATACTGTGGATGTGTCATTAGAGAGATTGTGACTCTTAGGTACTGTTAGTTTATGTTATCATTTAGCTGATCGAAAGTCGATCACCTATCAAACTGTTTCATGCCAAGAATTTGTGAAGCATATCTTCCATTAATTTCTTGTTCCTTACTGGAGCTAGAAAATTTTAACATATATATGATAAACCCGCAAACTGAACTAAATGGTTGCCGTATTGCAGGTATATTGATCTGATCACCTTGTTCAATTACCAAGTACAACAGGAAATCTTTTATCGTGCGAACTAATCTGGATTTAATTTGGGTTGAGATTAAAATTCAAGGTTTAAATGTGAATTAGTCTAATTTGTCAGCTCCTTCCATCAATTTCGAACTCATTCAACTGAAACGGTTTGATTTGATCTTCAAATAGACGTCCCTGGGCCTATACGAGAAGGGAAATTACTGGGCTAAACCCTGGGCCTAGGAGATTTCAATATGTGTAGTGGCGGCATGGTCATCAGCACAACTGAATGGAAAATTTTTCACTGTGTAAAATAACATATTATATGAATAATCAATTAAAAATATTATGCATATCAAATAGTATGATTGAATGGATTAGATTTTTACAGGACAATGCATTTAAGCGATCACATGCCTATATATTACAATGCATGGAAGTTTTTCTCTGAATGTGGACCGAGGTCTAATAGTCTATGCACATAGAGGGATCATGTATATAATTGAGTGCCATAATTACAGGATGGTCCCAAAGTTCACAAATCCCCAAATCCTTTTGACGAATTAACCAAAAGCTAACCTTAATTGGTGCGTAAACTCAGATTGCACGTAAGTTGCACACGTGCAATAGACTCCACTTTAGGGTTTCAATAAAAACATAAATATATAAATGAAGCCGATGGACCACACCTTTGTAAACATGCATGGAAAATTTTCCATTATTCAAATGGAGCGTCCATCTTGAAAACGACGGTAAACTAAAAAACCTCAGGAGGTTCGTGCACTTAGATACGTGGTGATTGGTGACTTGTGTATGGTGAGGCTTAATTAGCCAGCCAGTGCTCTCATCATCAAAGCTACACTAGCAGCTGTAAGCTTGGCTTTTGCCTTTGAGTTTGTCATCGTTAACTTACAGTCATCTCAAGCTTGGGAGTAGCATTTAATTTATAGACAATTTTTTGTTAGATGAGCACATCTCAAATATTATATTTCAGCTTTTCTCTATGAAGATCTGATGTGTATATTCGTTCTTAGAAATTGCCTAAATATATATAATGGTGATTTGGAAATGAATGAATATATATGATCATTTCTTTTTTAATAATAACGTAACTGAAATTCTATTACATTAATGATAAAGAGTTTATTGAAATCTATCAAAATTAATTATACATTATGTGTCAAAAATTTTGCTTCCACATTAATATTGAGATAAATTTATAGAGAAAACTCTCCAAACATATTGATAAATATGTATGGTGAGATTCGAATCTCTATTACAGACGAGAAATAGAAGTACAGATAGCATTTAAATTATGAGTTTATATATATATGTTTTCTGCATAATATGTCAAGTAAGACTACTTATAATAATGTAATTGGGGGTTTGGATACTTGGATCTCATTTAGCATATTCTTGAGCTTAAGGAATGGAGAAAAGTAGATGCATATTGGACAAGCATCTAAGATGATTAAAGGGTTATGGCATTGATATTTTATGTGGGAATATGCATGCATGTCATAATTAGTTTGCTGAATTGAATGATTGCAAAAGCGATTAATGAATCCAAATTGTACGTTTTAGCAAGAATTCACATGAATCTTTAGTGGCCGCAGAAAGAGCTAGATTCCCACAATTCTGCATGACTGCATCCATATTAATTGAAAGGGTATCAAGAAATACAGAGATTTCAAGCTCAATCATTCATCAGTTGTTGCATAAAGATCAAACCAGCAAAGCAGCTCGTACCAAACAAACAATTGATGCATGGTGGCATCATGGCCTCGTCAGTTATTAATATACAATTGCTTTTTTTAGAAAAAGGAAAAATAAAAGAAAAAGAAAAATTTTGGATTAGAAAATTTAACTTACAACCTATTTTATAAAAACGATTAAATTGTAGGTGTTTATTTAAAAGCATTTCAATTGCATACTTTCACAACAGCATTTGTATATATAATTGAAAGTACTTTCTACAATAGCATTTTCATAGCACACCTTTAATGACTAAATATTATGAGGACGGTTCTGTGATTTTTGATGGGTTTCATGTGCGTTATCAGGAGATCGATTGACTGTATATAGTTCAATACTTTTTGAAGAATGAAAAACAACTTTAATTTGCTACAATGCGAGACACCTCAGTTGCACCATGTGATCTTCAATTAGGCTCACTAACCTAATAAGCCATGTCACAATCTTTAGTGGACCCTTGCGCCCGACATTTACAGATTATAATGCATCCAAAAAAAATTTCTTTGACAATAGAAAACATATGTATATACAAAGGAGTGCTTATTGATCAAAGTTCCTGTTAAGAGTCCTCAACCATAAATATTCTTTTCAAAGTAATATTATTAAAGTTTAAGCTTAATTAGTGATTGGTCTGGGCCACTAAGAACTCGAAACCCTACAATTCCAAAAGAGATAGAGACCCTCATTCGAGGGAAATGGGTCGGCTTATCATCCATACCTCATTCATTTAACAGGAAAAAGAGAACATTAATTAATTAAAAATATAATTATATTAAGATCAAGACGTTATATACACTATACAATGAAAAGTTATACAGTAATTAGTATAAGAACAAATGTAGCGCTAATCCCAGTTTCGGTCGGTAATGCTCTTTACAGCATAGTGGCATGAATAAACTTTTCAATGCTACCTATAAAGAGAATGATAGAAATATTCTCTATTAATCTATCATAGCACATATAATTATTTAATTTATTAAAAGTCCTAAATTAATGCATTATGTGAAATATAAAATGTGACTATGTGTACCATATCTTGATGAGCACTGGATGACAGAAGGTTCCATAAAAGAATTGACTAAATAAAATATATACAAATATCTTTTTTCTTTTCACAGTTCACTTAAAGATCACCAATTAATCAAGCGATGGGATAATATAATAAGTTCATTAATCTAATTATGTACACAATTTAAACCTATAAGTGGAAGTCCAACTACACCATTAGCTACGTAGTCGTCTGATCATACGTACAGTGAACTTAAATTAAATATGGAAGTTTCCAGTTTCTACCCTTTTCTCTTATTAATTAGTGGGTTTAATTCAATGATAGTTCACATCATTTTCTTATGTGCAAATAAATGTAAGGGTTACACAATCTGATCATTACATATTTTTCAGGCTTTGATTGTGTAGCTAGCCTAATTGAGTGTGTTCCCTGGTTGGCTGGTCAGTGATTGCCTTAGACAAGTCTTATTCAAACAAAGGTTTAACGTATTCAGGAAGGTAAAACCAGCACACCACTTGCCTAAAAAAGTAAGCTAAAGAACTGGATAATATTAAAATTTTTTCTTTTATGGTAATTTTGATTTTCCCTTAAATTAATTTTCTAGCCCATTATAGTTACAGAAGCTACAATTGCTCTCGATGCAATTTCATTTTGTTATGGGTATTTTTCAAAATGCCTACTTGGACTGATAAAAGCCCAACTAATTGGCCCATCTAAGGTAGACCCAATTTCAGTTTGTCTATCAAAGTCCTGCATAAAACCTGCGGCGTGAAGTACGCTCAAGAATCTATAGCGAAGTGCAACCCTTACGGAGTGGAACGCACAAGCATACAGTAGTCTATCACTAGGCGCAATGCGGAGTCCGCACTGCTCACCTCGTGAATCTAAGCCCGTCCACTGCCAAACCATGCCTATCTATGGGAAGCTGAGGTCGCCGATCAGTACTCCCCATCTTTCTGTACTCCAGTCCGCCCAGAACTCCACTTCGCTCATTACCTTGCCAGGTCATCACACAACTTGCCTTACACGCCAAACTTATCAGAGATTACTGTTTAAATCACAATTACCCACACCTAATCCACGCGGGTTAGTCATACAAATCTTCCACTTGTCCCTTACATTTAATGTAATCCGACTGCATTAAATAGAAGTCAGGGCTATTAACTACTGTAATCATTCTGTTTTAACTCATTAAACATCGCTGTAGCTCTTCTCCTTCTATAAATAGGGGAAGCTTTTTTCTATAACGTAAGAGCAAAAAACTTAGTGAAAAACTGGCTGTTACTCTGTCAAAATACTAAGAGAACCAACAATGGACGTAGGCAAAGTTAGTCGAACCACTTAAACACATTCTTTGTCCAACCTTCTACCCTTGTCTCTTTACTTCTGATATTTATCTCTTTTTATGTTATATCTGTTATTTATGCAGTGTTGAGTTTGGAAGAATTTAGTTGACTGATTTTATACGTCAACACATTTAATTAATGATCTGGCCCTCTAAGTTGGACCAAGACCAAAAGTGATCATTTATATTATATTTTTTCAATTAATGTTCATAAATATTAATATAAGACTTTGTCCTCTAATTCCAACTTACAAAATTAAAATAGGGTTACGGATTCCTGTGGCTTAATAATTTAAGTAAAGAATATAGTGGAATAATCACTCTCGAAAAGGTAACCAAATTATAATTTTTGAAACTTAATTCAGTACTTCTTTAGAGAAGGGAAGTAGTAACAAATCCAATAACACATATTCATATATAGATACGGGTTCATCCCATATTTGCATAGGTATAGCATTTATATTAATTTATATTATTAGGACTATGAAACGTATCTTTTATTCAAAATTTTAAATTAATTATAATAACTCACTATATATATACACACACATCATATACTCAATTTACTTTGCTTTATATCAACATCGATATATAATTATAAATATTTTTTTTGTAAGAAAAAATATTATTCAATGAAAGGAAATAGAATTATTGCCTTATTAATCTGGTTTGATGATAATAAGTACTCATGCAATAATAACATATTCTGATAGGTTGGAGATATTTCATCATCATAATTATGAAAAAATGAAAAAAAAAAAGGAGGAGTTGATCCATCACTCTCAACAGTATTTATAAGTTTGCAATTAGCGCATGTCACCCACTTATATGTGAGTTCACTAAAGGATAAACTTACAGACTTCACTAACTATAATTAGATTAAATCCAACTCCTTAGAGTTGACATCTTGACTTTGCACTAGAGGAATACTATGTAACTGTACATATATACAACCATATCTCAAAAAGGTAGGCTCTAAAAGGGACAGAAAGAAAGAAAGAGAGAAAAAGAGTGAGGATGGAGCTTGGGGCGGGCGTGTTGAAGAGATGGAGAGTGTAAAACCCTAGAAAATGGAGATGAACAAAGCATGCCGGGTGTGACAAAGACCACACACTGTATATTCCTTCGAGAAAGAGATGGCGGGTCCCTCCTATTTAGAGTGAGAGAGCTACGGGTGGGCCCGAGAAGATATATATCATATATATAGAAATAGAGCATTAATGTAACGTAAAGACACCCAACTTTTTCTTTTCATTCATTCATCTGCTTTCCTTTCTATGCATCTCTCTCCATTATTCACACCCCACTGTTGTTCTTCACAATTCTTTTTGCCTCCTCTTCACTTCGTATAACTCCTTCTATATGTCTGTACTCTCCTCCTCCACTACTCAGAAGGAGAATCCAAGATAATGATATAAAAAACAGTCCAAACAAAAGGTTTTTAAGATTATGATTATTATTATTGCTTTTACATGCAGATATACACCATCTCCCTTTCTCTGCCAAGTGTCCCCATTTCTGCATTGTTTTACTCTGCATACCCAGCTCCGGTTTTTGATTTTTGCCAGCTGATGATCAATATATATATATTTATTGAATTTTGACTTGAAGGCAGAAAAGCAAGTGAAAAAGAATAATATTCTCATTTAATAATTCGTCATAATTTCTTCTGACAAAGTATATTATAAATAAATTATGACAACACATTCGCTAGTTGCTTTAATCATTAGCAAATTCCAATAGATTTGAATGAAAAAAAATACAATAAGTATATGCCGAAACTGCCGGTACTGCCGATGAAATATTTTCTTGGCCAAACTGCCGAAAGACGATGGGTTTAATTTCAAAATCATATTAAATCTAAAAGGTTATTAGTTAATGTAATTCTAAGAGCTATAGATTATTGTCTGTAATTATACTGTTAACATGGCTAAAGATATTGTTGTGCTTTTACAAGACACTAAGTTTACATTTCATTATAATGTTGATATACACTAGTTGGTACTAATCATGATAATTGATACTGTAATTAAGATGTTTAATTGACATGCAAAAGGAAATCTTTTCATTTAAAGGCAAACCAAGTCAAATAGATATGACATATCACATATTTCCTCCAATAAAATCTTATTATATATATAGAGAAAGAGTAATTTTATTATCAATATCTCCTAACTTTTTAAATTTAAAATGAATTAATCAAATTCATTCATTGTATTTTATTTAAATATGAGAAAATTTATTTTAGAAAAAAGAATGTAATGCATGAATTTGATTGATTCGTTCTAACTTTTTAAAGTTAGTAGACATAAACCATAAAATTATTATATATATATATTATAATGTTTGAAAGGATTTTTTTATTTTTTATCACTAAAATCAGTTTGAATTTAGAAAATGACAGCAAACTATTAAAATGAGTTTTTTTAGCATAATTAGTTATTATAAATTATAATTTGCGAACAAATGACGACAGATCAATATCATAGTCCGTGTCCTTCATTTACAAACTATATTTTGTGATAATTGATGTAGTCAAAAACACTTATTTTAATAGTTTGGTGCCACTTTTTTAAAGTCACTCTAATTTTGATGTATACTATGAATTTTCTTCTGTTTTTAATTTAAAATTTAAACTTACATTGTAATTGTTAGTTTTTAAAAGTAGATGCAAATTATGGTTGGATTTCAAGCGTAAATAAAGTATGTAAGCTCATTTTACTGAGATAAAAGTCAAGATGATATAGTATTAAGGTTTTCATATTCAAATTAATGAAAATTTGAATTTAATTTACTTACAAAGTTAGATTATTTAGTAAAAGTAAATAAATATTTTTAAAGCTTGGTCCAAATTATATATTCTTTATACTTATATTTAAAAGTTGTGAATTCGAATAATCGTACTCTTTTTAAATTTTGAATTTATCATAATAGATTAAAAATAATAATAAAATAATCTCATTGGATGCATTTATTTGATGTGTCATGTATATATGTGCACAATGCCCATCCATAAAACTTTCGAACTTTTCAACGGTTACAGAAAATCCTAGTCACTTTCCAAAGTCAGTCAAAAGAGCATTTTGGTAAAATCCAACATAATAAGAGGCTTTTCCAACATCTGTTCCTGTTTCCCTTTCAACCGTTCGTGTTGAAACACCATTCAAAGGAAGTCAGTGGCAGTTTCGTAATTATGTTCCAATTCCATACCCATTCCCATACCCTATAACCACCATCTATTTATACACTCATGTTTCTCTCACTCTCTCACCTTACACCTCTCAACCTCAATAGTTCAAACCCAAAATCCTCCATAATTTATTAATTCTTCTCTTCCAATCCAAGTTTTCTTTGCATAAAATTCTCGTGATCTTTGAAAATAACGGTTCTCTAATGATGTTATTTAGGTACCTTATCAGACGTTTCACCTAAGCTATTCATCAATGTTTTGCTTTTATAACAATCAGTCAAAAAACAAATTCACGTAATACATGTTTAGCAGCCTTACACTTCTTGAGTGTCCATAGTTTACTTGATTTTACTTGCTTTGTTGTTTGATGCAGGATCTGGGGTGCTTGATTCGAGTTCAGATTCATGCAATCATTGTAAGTCTTGGTTTTATATATTTAGTCAAATTATATTAACTTTTGTAATTGGTTTTATATGTGTAGGAAGTTGTGTTAATGAGCTATACGTTTTATATTCTTGCCTTTTGAACAGCTTGGGATCCGAGGAAGTATCTGAAAAATCTCACTTTCTCAACAACGTCTTCTTCACGTAGATGACATGGAAGTTGAGCTAGACATGGCGAAGAAAGGACCAAAAACATGTCCAATTCTGTTCATGTTCTTGTTCATGACCTTTTTCACTTCTCATGGTGCTGAACTTGAGCTTCTCTTATCTTTCAAATCTTCAATCAGTGACCCTTTTCACTTCCTTTTTAACTGGGATTCCACTACCACTTTTTGCAAGTGGAATGGCATCACTTGCAAGAACTCGAGTCATGTTAGTGCAATCGAGCTTTCTGCTAAAAACATGTCCGGGAAATTTCCCTCTTCACTCTTTCATTTGCCATTTGTGGAAACCATCAATCTCTCAAGCAACCAGTTTTATGGTGAAATTCCTCGCGACTTATTCTCTTCCTCGTCTCTTCGATATCTCAACCTTAGTAACAATAATTTCACCGGTCCAATCCCAAGTGGTTCCATTTCCCGTCTTGAAATATTGGATCTTTCCAATAACATGCTTTCTGGGAAAATTCCAGAAGAAATAGGTTCATTTTCAGGCTTAAAAATTCTTGATCTTGGTGGAAATGTTTTGGTGGGAAGAATTCCACTTTCTATATGGAATACTACTAGTTTGCAATTCTTGACTTTATCTTCAAACCAATTAGTTGGTCCAATTCCACCCCAATTAGGCCAACTCAAGAACCTTAAGTGGATATACCTGGGATACAACAATCTCTCCGGTGAAATTCCAAAAGAAATCCGTGAATTAACCTCTTTGAATCATCTTGATCTTGTATACAACAATCTCACCGGCCCCATTCCATCTTCTTTAGGGAACCTCATCAATCTCCAGTACCTGTTCCTCTATCAAAACAAGCTATCAGGTTCGATTCCTAAATCCATTTTTGGCCTCAAAAAGCTGGTCTCTCTTGATCTAAGTGACAATTACTTGTCTGGGGAGATCCAGGAACTCATCATTCAACTACAAAACCTGGAGATACTCCATCTTTTCTCCAACAACTTTACAGGAAAAATTCCAAATGCTTTATCTTCCCTGCCTCGTCTTCAAGTCCTTCAATTATGGTCTAACCAGTTATCAGGTCACATTCCAAGCAATCTTGGCAAGCAAAACAACCTCACTGTTCTAGACCTTTCGACCAACTTTCTCACCGGGAAGATACCTGAAACGCTATGTGATTCGGGTCGTCTTTTCAAGCTCATCCTCTTTTCGAACTCGTTGGAAGGAGAGATCCCACAGAGTTTAAGCACTTGCAAAAGCTTGCGGCGAGTACGTCTTCAAAACAACCTTTTCTCCGGTGAACTATCATCAGAATTCACAAAGCTGCCACTTGTATATTTCTTGGACATTTCCGGCAACGATCTCTCTGGCAAAATCGGTGAACAAAAGTGGCACATGCCTTCGCTTGAAATGCTTAATATGGCAGGAAACAGATTTTTCGGTTACTTGCCAAACTCATTTGGTAGTGACAAGCTTGAGAACTTGGACTTATCAGAAAACAGGTTTTCAGGTACAATTCCTACGGCTTTTGGAAGCTTATCTGAGCTAATGGAATTGAAGCTCAGTAAAAACAAGCTCTCCGGTGAAATACCTGAAGAATTATCGTCGTGCAAGAATCTTGTGAGTCTAGACCTGAGTAACAACCAGCTCATAGGCCAAATCCCATCAAGCTTCTCCGAAATGCCAGTTCTCGGACTGCTTGACGTGTCAGAGAATCTATTATCTGGGCAGATTCCACAAAATTTAGGGCAAGTTGAATCGCTTGTCCAAGTGAATATCTCTCATAACCATCTTCACGGTAGTCTACCGTCTACCGGAGCTTTTCTTGCAATAAACGCCAGTGCAATTACGGGTAATGATCTTTGTGGTGGCGATGAGACACGCGGCTTGCCTCCATGCAAAGAGCAGAAGAGCCCCGTGTGGTGGTTCGTCGTCGGTTGTTTGTTTGTCGTTTTGGTGGTGCTTGTTGTTGCTGCTTTGGCGGTTTCTTTCGTTCGAGGAAGGAAAATTTTGGAGCTTAAAAGAGTGGAAAATGGAGAGGGATGTTGGGAAATCAAATTCTTCAATTCCAAGTTCGCGAAATCATTGACAGTCGATGAGATAACATCGTCCACCGTAGAAGAGAATCTCATTTCTAGAGACAACAAAGGAATAATGTCAACCTACCAAGGGAGGTCCTTGGCAAACGACATGTTATTTGTCGTGAAGAAAATCACTGATGTCAACACTATCATGTCCACGACGTTTTGGTCGGATGTCTCAGAACTCGGCAAGCTCCGGCATCCAAACATCGTCCAATTAGCCGGAATATGCCGATCGGAGAAGTCAGCTTTGTTGTTTTATGAGTACATAGATGGGAAAAATTTAAGCCAAGTTCTTCCTAGTTTGAGTTGGGAGAGACGAAGAAAAATCGCAGTAGGGATCGCGAAAGCTCTACGTTTTTTGCATTGCCAATGCTCACCGTGTGTCGTAGTCGGTGACATGTCGCCGGAGAAAGTGATCGTCGACGGAAAAGATGAGCCTCGCCTGAGATTGAGTATTTCGGGACTTGGATGTACGGATACTAAGAGCTTCTTCTCGTCAGCCTACGCTGCCCCGGGTACGTGAATGACTATTCTACCCTTGTCTAATGTTCGATAATATGAAGTTTTTGATAGTCAGTCTGACATATTCTCTGGGTAATTGTGGAAATTGACCTTTTTAAACATGACTGCATGGTACTTAGAGAGAAGAATTTTAATCAGACAATAGATATATATATATACTTTGGTAAAGTATTCACTTGTAAGTCTTAGCGAATATTTATATAATTATATTATGTAAAAGACTTAATTGAATGTACCATGTAGCATGTGTGTCATTGGGAAACGATTTTCTACGCAAAACATACATATTCATTAGTCAACCTTAAAATTATGAGTAATTATGTCGAGTTCTTAGACATCATTAACTCAACCCACTTTAAACAACAATATGCTCTATCAAGTCTGATTTACTGTTTCATCAAGACAAATCTGAGCATCAAAATTTCGTTTTAGGTACTGTTATCATTAAAAAAGTTATTCAAATACTTTCTCAAAAATATGGTTCCGGTCATTAAGATAGTTAAACAACATTGCCATATTCAAATGAAAAACCTATAAAAGAACAAGTGTAAGTGAACATTCCATTTGTTTCAATTAACTAGTAAACACACAAAGATTCTAATATACAAATTAATCGCTTCACTTCTTTGTTAATTATTATTTTTTTTTAAAAAAAAAATAATTGGAATCTCGAACTCTGAGATGTGTTGCCGGTCTTTATTGCAACATCACTGCAAATTGCATTATTGTATTAAGACCATGCACATAACACAACAAAAAAAAACTCTAGTGTTGATGAGTTTTATATTTGTGTGGTTGTAGAAACAAAAGAAACCAAAGACACAACTGAAAAAGGTGATATCTACGGCTTCGGTCTCCTCCTCATCGAACTATTGAGCGGGAAAAGTCCGGCAGATTCTGAGTTTGGCGTGCACGAGAGCATGGTGGAGTGGGCCCGCTATTGTTATTCAGACTGCCATCTAGATTCGTGGGTTGATCCGATGATCAGAGGACACGCGTCCATGATGCTGATCAACCAGAACGAGATCGTCGAGATGATGAATCTGGCTCTTCACTGCACCGCCGGTGACCCCACCGCTCGACCATGTGCCACTGACCTTACCAAAACCCTAGAGTCTGGTTTCAGGTTATGGACTTGCGTTACAGGCCTCAAATTTTCCTCGCCTTTCTAGTTTTTTCTATCATGATATATTTGTTTATTTTAATTACCTCTTCTTTTCTTTTTCTTTCTCTTTTTTTTTTTTTTTGAATTTTGGGTTTTAATTAATATAGTTAAGGTGTTATATGATTGTCACTCAAATGTTTTTGTTTGATGGTATGTTGAGTACATACTACTGAGTGTAAAAATGTAGATAAACTTAATTTTATAATATCCATTATAGTCTTTTTATTCAATTATTATTCTGAGAATCAATGTATTTTTTCTTTTTTGCTTTTTTATTTACTTTACGTCAAGTGACCTCGAATATTATTGTAGGTGAAGGACCGTATAAATAAGGAGGGATCAAGTTTATTTAACATATTGATATTAAATAACCGATTCTTCTTCTAAGAAAACAAAACAACATATTTTGACTGGTGGGTGATATTTTTATTTTTGAGATCAAATATAATATAAAATACAATACGAACATGTAAGTACTTCGATTAACTTTAATATATATGCATATCATCATCACATAGCATGAGCTGTTATGTTAAGTCATTTGTCAATATTATAGAGGTTTAATTCCCACTAATCATAATTTACGAGTGTATATGAATAATTTGCTCATCTTTTTATAAAAGTTGATATCTTTCTATTATTAAAACAGACATCTAAATGATGTAATTAATGATTGACGACCTTTAACCTATTTGTTATTAATTTTTCTTTGAAAAATAATAATCTTTGGTAAAGCTGACACCTCAATTTGATGCCAGCATGAGGAAATGCCTCCTATCAACTGTTTATTTTACTATGAACTTGATAATATATATATATATATATATATATATATTGATTATTAGTTAGGACACCGATCATACCAATACAAGTTTTTCTCAAGTAGAATATTTATGATATACTCGATATTTATTTATGTAGATAATTTTTTGTAAACTGATAATATATATAATAATTATTAATAAAGTAAATGAATTCTTTTAAGTTAGGAGTTAACTTTTATCTATATTAAAAAGACAGTTTATTAGTATCTTTTCTGCAATTAATAAAGTTCATATATAAATGTTAACAGTTTTTTAAACTATTAATTTGTTTAAATACATAATCAAAAGATATTTGAATAATAATTATCAATTGTCATATTATCTCGTATCATTTTATGATCTATATGATATTTATGATTTACATATCATAAAATTTAGATAGTGTAATGTTATTCACATAATTATATATTAAAAATAAAATAAATCATATTCAAATGTGAGTATTCTCTCTCATAATTTAGATCCTCATAATAATATATGCGAAAACAAGATATGTTCTTTAGGAAGGAGCACAGGTTCCGCTTCCATCAGACGAAGCCATGTAGAAGAGCAGAGATCGAGAATGGGTAGGTGGGTGGGAATGCTTGGCATATTTTGGCTAACAATAACCAGTTAGTGGAATTACAGGATATCCCACTGCTACGGCGTGCTAGCGAGCGTGCGTAGCTGTGGTTGTTAAAAGGCTGGTGAGTGGATGTTGAAAATTTGCTTACGTTACGCTTCCTCCTTTTCAGATTTCCACTTCCATTATGTATTTTTGTTTGACTTGCGCATTTGTATTTCCACCTTACGTTGTCATGACGGCAACCCAAACAAAACTAATAAACTCTAATAGATTACTTCTCTAATTGTGTTTATATCATGTTTTTCATTGTTATCATGCACCCCACCTTATCTATAGTGATTTTTCTTCTCCAAGATTGGTGTATTGTGAACGATTAATTTGATCCTCCTAATTGTAATTTTAATCGGTTGCTCATTAATCGATTAGATTTTTAGGTTATTAAGAGAAATTCTAGATAGGGTTGTAATCCATTTAGTTTAACAAATTGGCTACTTGTACATTTTTCCTTTTCCATAAAATTCTCAATAGTGTTGTGATGTCTAAATGGTTTAATTTATAGAAATAAAGGGTGTAGCAATAAAACACATTCACTAAGTTTAAATTATTGAAGAAATGTGCATTTTATGATTGGTGTCATTTATCAACCTTAAATCTTAAATATTATAGTTGAATTATTTTTTATAAACTTAAAATTTTAAATCTAAGGTAACTAACCATCAGATTTATATTTGCCCCTCTCACATGTATCATGTCGGAATATATCTATAATCTATATAGTTTGATATGATCTATTTACCTATAAATCCATATACTTCAGGGCAAATGATAAAACATATTAAAGAAATAAGATATTAAAAAAATCTTGAACATAAATGAATGGTGTAGTAATTAGTTTGTGTATAAAAAAGATTAATATTATTAGGTTAACAAAGAGTCAGAAAACCAAAATTATGTTTTAATGCATCAAAAAAATAGAGGGTGAAAAGGGTACGAATTAACCACCATTTAATTTAGTTTCAAGGCATAGAGCTCATTCAAATTTCATAATAATTCAAATTCAAGTTAATTCTATCCCAAGTGTTATATAAACTAAAGAGAGAGAGAATGGAAATTTTCAATTCCATTACTAAATTCGAAAAAATGGCAAATAGTTGAGCTTATTCAACATCATCTAACTTTTCCCAGTATAATACTTATATAAGAACAGACCATAGAAACTGAATGGTCGAGATCAACTTGCTAGGTCAAAGAGCTAGACAACCGGAACAATCATATGCGGCAGGGGACCACTGTACTATTTCCTGATGGTTTTATGATTTTGTTTGTCTCATTGTCGGTCACTCACTCTTTATAACGGAGAAAAGAGTGACCCTAAAACTACTATTCAATCCAAAAAGCTGCATGTTAAAAGCCATTGCTTAGGCAGTAAAGAAATTTGCCTTTGTGCTTTTGCTTCATATTTCAAGGACTCGTGCCTTAGTTGCTTTAACTATCTCTTCGTTCATATTTCAAAACTCTCTGCCTTTTTCTTCGTACAAGATACTTAAAGACTCAAATTTCCATCTTTCCAATCTTGTTTCACTCAAAGTGGATTACCCAATTCATAAAATAATTTTAATCCTCTCATAGTCGTACAACGGAAATGTATATTTTTAAGTAACGAAAGATCTTAATTAAATAAAAACTATTACTTTTGCTGCTAATAGAGAAGGAAGTAGGTTTTGAATATAAACGGGCATATCACAGATTTTTACTAAATGAACGTAAGGATAAGTTGGTATATGATCATCTCGTTTTAGCTTATCTTATATTTCTTTTAGGTTATATCTAACAAAATACTAGACCAATAAAGTTTGACTGATGACTTGGTGAATGTATCGACTTAATAAACTAATATAATAAAAGAATTAAGTGTTCTTAAGCATGCACTAGATATATATGATGGTGATAAGGTCAAAACAAGAAGAGGGGATCCAGCCAGGCTTAGCCACAACCTTTCTTGTGACCTCACTTTTCTGAGTTATAATGATGGTGCTAGGGTTTTTCTTTTCTTTTGTTCTTTTTCTACTTCTATTCCCTCTAAGCAATGATGGCCATGACTAGAACTCTTTTTCTCTTTTGCTCAATCAGAACTCATGAGGGGGCTTACATAGTTAGAAGATTCCATCACTAAAGATCAGTCTAAACATAAAAAAATAAACTAGCTGACATTATAAAGAAGGCAAACCAGCTAAATTTTGCTGTCATAGATATGATTTTTTTCCTTTTCTTTTCTTTTTCTTTTTTTTTTTTTTCACATTTGCATTTTCCTCTCAAAAGCCTCAAGATATCAATTATAGTCCTTGGAGACCATGCAAAAGCCTCCTTGCCTTCTCTCTTTCTATTCAAAAAAGCCCCTTTTTCTCCACATTTTTTTGGCTACAATTTGGCTCTTCGATTCAATGTAGCAAAAGGGTGTCGATATCTTTCAAATTTTTCTGCTTTTGGGCTCACTTTGTAGATCACGCACTATATATAACAAACATTTTTCAAGTTTGCTTCTTTGATTTAATACAGCTGTGTGAGGTTTTGTTTTTGAATTCTACCCTAAACATAATTATAATTGGATACACGTGCGTTCCAATATTGGATATCGTATCAACAACCCACTTAACACAATCTATGGAGTTTGATGTGGAGAAAAGAGTGTGCAGATTGTGCCTGGTTGACTGCTTTGTTTTTGCTCAAAATCTCCAAATATCAAAAATAGATCTTGTCTTCGTCGTTACCATGCATACATAAATGGTCAATGAAGCATGCAAATACCTCAATAGTTTACACTTCTTTTTAGAGTAATTAAATTTCATTCAACTTTTTAACTATTAGTGTCACGATTATAAGTCAACCCATCTGTTTAGAAAAATATGCATGCACCTTCCTTCGATGAAGCTTTTTGTAAAATTTTGTGAAAGTTTAGGAGATCTTTAAGTTTTTTCATGGAGGTTTCAAGCCAATTTCAAAGTGACAAGTACTGCCTATGATTTCTTCAAAAGCTAAATGAAGTTAATGAAAACTAACCTGTCCTTTTTATCAAAATAAACGTCCCAAATCAAATTTGTTATAAATTTAGATAATTCTATGCAAATAAATTAATAAATTATTCTAGAGACATTTAAGTTATATATATGCATATATATATAATTAATTAATTAATTTTACAGTATTCTCAATCATTATATTATTCGTGCCAATTAGATAAAAATCTTTTACAATTATTTTGTATTGTGAGAAGTCAAATCGAGCCGTGATAGGCTCTTTTTTTTTTTTTTAAATCCCAAATTAGCAATATGTATTTTGACTGAATATAAATTCTAATTATGTCTACCGATTTTCTTTTAATTTATAATGATAATACAACTTAATAGAATGTGTACTTACTTAATTTGACCAAATTTTCTGCCTACATCAGTTAATGCATATTTATGTTGTTTCTTTTATTTTTCACAACCAATCGATATGTGATAATCATTGAAATACCAATCAGAAAATAAAATAAGATAAAAACATTATTCTGTTAATAATTGTGCTTTGTGTCTGTATCCAGATCCTTTGCTGCACGTCTTTGTTTCCCATGCCTAGATATATTAGATTATGGAGCTTGGTCGAATGCTCAAATCCACCACACAATTCCTCCCAAACACCTTAAAAGGGCTTCGAAGAAGACGTGGCCCAGCTTAACTCTATTCCGCTGATCGTGTTCCCATGTTATGTACACACTCGATTTATTTATTGGTGTAATTCTGGTGTTTTATTGACAGTGTTTAATATTTCTCATTTTATTTTATTTTTGGAAAAAATCTAAACAATCCCCCGAAATGAAACATAATGCCAGTCAAGCCCAACTTTTTAAAATATTAGTCAAAATACCCCATTCCGTTAGTGAAATAGTAGTTTCGTCCAAATCAAAAGCGGTATTGAATCAAAAGTAGGAAAATACGAATATACCCTTACATATTAAAAAATAATATTATAATATATTTAAAAAGAAGCAATAATGATTAATAATAATAATTTTTCAGTAAAAAAAACAACAATATATAGAAAATTTTCAAAAACATAAAAGATAAACCAATAAAATCTTTTGCCCTTCAATATTTTTAATTAAAATTAGAAAAATAAATTAAAATGAAAAAGATGAAGATTTGCGTATCAAATCTTCAAAGTTATAAGATTTGAGTCAGATCTTCAAAATTTGTATTAAAAAAATATGAACAAAAAACAAATTAAAATTACGTTAAACAAAAAACAATTAAGCATATTTCATTACATCACAACAATACACATAAAAAAAAAAATTACACACACACATATATCTAAGTTCATCCAATTACATCAAACAAAAAAAAAACCCAAATTTCAAATGCATAAAACTCAGTAATCTCTGCAATTATATCAAACCCATAATCACATCAAACCCACAATTACATTAGAAGTGCAACTCATTACATCAAATCCATAAAACCCAATAATCACTCAACTAGTAAATAAAAAAACCCAAGAATAGCACCTGTAAATCCACCTCTGTACTGTCGCACCGCTCCACAATAAAGGCATACAGCCCGCTGTTCCTCACCATCCACTCTATCTTCTCTACTAACCATATTGAGAACAACACCCGTACAATCTAATCCACCTCCGCACCGTCGCCCCACTCGATGCAACGACACTTAACCCTTCCATTCCTCACCGTCCTCTTTATCTTCTCCACGAATTGGTGCGCTGTGAACACTACGTCGAAAATCCCATCAAAGAACAAATCAATATCACTGCTTATATAATCAGACTCTGCGGCAGCGTGAAAGGTGGGCGGAGGCAATGGGGCAGGGTGGTTTGTTGAGTGGTGATGGGATGGTGGTGGTTGGTGAGAAGAGGGAGAAAAAAAAGAGAGAGAGAGAGAGAGGGAGAGAGAGTAATGGGTGGCGAACAGTGATGACAAGAAGCCATGGATGGGCATGGATTTTTTTTTTTTTTTCATTTTTTATTCAATTAAAATTTTAACAATTGGTTTATAGTTGTCATCCATGTATCTTATCAATGCCAAATGATGTTTTTACCTCCAAAACTAACGGATCCGTTACTTTATTGATAAATTCACTATTTTATTTAACGGTTAGACTGTTATGGCTATTATTTTCAAAATCGGGGATGGTTTGATATTATTTTCAATTTTAGGGGGTAAATTAATAATAACCCTTTATTTTTTGATTGTTTGAGATCGGATAAGCTTGAGCTATACTAAATCTATCAAGTTAAATGAAACAAATAAATGGAAGTTGGCACTCATATATCATACATGTGATGTGATTGAGATAAAAAAGATCCAAATTGATTTAAGAATTGTGCAGAGATATATAGCATATTCACCTAATTGAGTTTGGTTGATTTGAGTTGCTATGTTGTTAACTTAACCGTCACATTCAATTAATATTATAGGAGGTTTAAAGGTGTAAAATGTTATCTTAAAGACTTCATGTATTTTTTTTTTTTTAAACAACGGAAATAACATTCGGGATTTTGATTGACTTAAAAGATGGATGTCTTTGAGGACTATGAGAGAAGCCCTTGAATCACAGTTAAAATTTGCCGAATAAAGGTAAAACATTTTGGAATTGATTAGTGGAAAGTTAAAGAGGGTTAATTGAGTGAACAACTATTGTTGGTGGAAAATGATGAGTCTGTAATTGAAACTTCTTTTTCAACTCATTATTTTGAAAACGACTTGGGATTTTGAAGGACTATCGATATCCAGTGAGTCATTGAATCGAACTTATGATTCATTGAAAAAATTAATTTTAAAAGAGCTAGTGACATTACATCACTTGTCACTCTGGTTGTAAGAGGACTGAAGAAATTAATGCATGAAACATTTGATCATTGTAAAGAAATTTTCAGTGATTCATCTCTTGACAAAAAAAACCCCATATATCAAATTCCAACCAATATTATTTGATGGGGGTTGTGAGTGGGATGATGACCCTTCATGTCCTCCAATTGCTCCTTCACATTAGGAAAAAGGAAAAGAGAGATAGGGAGAGGTCATTTACTTGAAATGAAGTGAAGTACATATCGATAAAACTTGGACACCATTCAATATGGTGGGGGTAAATTGTTCTTATCTGCTTACGCTTTTAGAGAAGCTTTTACCTGCTTTTTTGAAAACTTCGGTAACATTTGTGCCCGTTGATAAGTGTAATCTGATCTTATTTAAAGAGTGAAAGGTTGATTCTTTAAAACCTGATAATGAAGCTTTTGCAATATTATTAAACCAATAACGGCTATCATTTTCAAAATTTTTATCAATTGACATGTACATCATATTCCTATTTAATTTCCCCTTTACTTGCAACAAGCAAATAAAGTTTTTCCTTGAGCAAATTAAACCAAGGGGTCTATCAGAAGGAAAGGCTATCAGAAGAGCAAGTGAATGGACAATTGTATGACAAGTGTTATAAAATGTTTGAAAGCCAAAGGATAAAAATGCTAATGCTTTTACACTTTTGTTAATCTGTTTCATTTCATTCTAATATGAGATCTCTCTTTCTTTTCAAAAGTAACTGGGTTAAGATCTTATGATAATAAAAACAAAGCATTTTATCCGGTGAAGAAATAGTCTCCGATAACAAAGCATGTACATATGAAACTCCTTCCCTAAAAAGAGTTATTTGTCAAACACTAACTGTTGTGATCATGAATTTACCTGATAAGGGCGCTTAAGATGTGTTGCTGGAACAACATAGTACAAAGTTTACTGAATTCGGTAGAGTCAAAGGTCTATAATACATATCGATATGAAAAATCTTTTAGTAAGACGGTCATTCCGATACGTCGGCAGTCGGTACGTCTATTTAATAAAAAGTAATCACCACTGAAAACTCTATCCCATCAATCATATTAGAGCAGACAAAAGCTATGATGCCATTTGATAAACAAAAGCTCGAAAGATATTCAACAATTAATGGATTACCCACCTGACATTGAACCCAAAAAATTTTCCTCACATGATAAAGGCCTCATATCATATATACAGGAGACAATAATTGACATGCAAGCAGTGGTTGGCTTCTTAAGATTAGAAAGTGAAGGGAGAATGTTGCCATTATGTATAAAATAATTTAAAAGAAAAATAGACAAGCAAGAAAGGGAATTAAAGTAAAGGCAGAAGCTTAGGGATTGATGATAATAAAGCATAATTAAAGCTAAGTAGGGAAACCAAAACTGGGGTCACATATGCCATTTCATCCTACATGTTCATGATATTACTAAGTCATTTCAAGGTTTTCTTTCCATACAGAAGAACCAAAGAGGGAAAAAAAAAAAAAAGATTGTTCTAATCTATATTTCCATCTGAACTGAATTCTATGTTTTCTTTAATATTTTTCAGACAAAAGACCAGTTGATGAACATGAAGCAGATGCAGTGAGCATTTTCTTCTTCATTCAACACCTTCCATGCCACTGCTCTCTCGTAGGAGACTGCCCTCCCCATGCTTGACAAGCAGATACCACCTTGTAGGCACATGAAACCCTGCCCCCCACAAAGAGAAATAAAATATTATCTATTAATTCATGAAATGAAATGAAGAAATGTTACAACCTGCATGCAACAGAAAATTAAATAAATAAATATATATGTTATTAAATTACTGTACCTGCTGCATTATCTGTGGAAACTCTGAGCATAAGGTCTTCCTTCCATTGTCATCAAAAATCTTTTCTAGAGTAATGTCTTGAAGCGCAACCAAGGTCGTCTCAAGCATATCTAGTCCTGCCTGGTTTGCAAATGTGAAAACTGGCAAAGCCTGCATTGGTTAATAATTGGGTTATTAGATGTCTCGTGCGTAGAAAGCAAAACCTTGTCAGAGAGGTAGATGGAAGGAATTAAAATTTCAACAAAAGGACTCGAATGAGTACCTTAAGTGAGCAGCACATTACTGCATCAGAGTGATGCCATAGTGCTTTGAGAATGGATTCACTTACTTCACTTTTGAGTAGGTCTGCACCTAGATAGCACCTGTAAAGAAATTCAACTATACATATACTCATCTTTCAACTTAAAATTAATGTCTCCTTCTAAAGAATGCAATGAATGAGTAGTTAGAAAATGAATTAGAGGCATGATATAGGAAATTAATTGACTTACCGGTAGCTTTGACAAATCCAACGAGCAAGCGTGTGTGCTTCAGGAGTACCAGGAGGTGGCCTAAGTCCAGCATGAGAACCAAATCTAGAAGGGGAGAGCGCCAATGCAACCCTCTGGACAGAAGCTATAATGCTACGCACATACTGCCGAGCCATGGATGCTACATTTTCTTGAAGGTGGAGCTCAAATGCGAATTGAAATGCTATTGTAATCACAGACTTTGTGCTCCCAGACTGAGCAGAAAGATCACCAGATGCTTTGTTTCCAGTTGGTCCTACTTCAAGAGCTGAGGCAAGGTCAAGAGTACGGTTTGGACTGGAGGCATCCTGTACATTTTAAAGAGTGAAATATTATATACCATGTAAAACAAAGATAGAAGAAACAAAAGAAAGAAAGAAAGAAAGCACTAACTCATACATGACAAATTAAGCCCTTACCTTTCCAGAGTCAAGAGGAATGATACGGAACCCTGAAGGAATTATGGGTGCATCATCAGAGAAAGAGGCATCAATTGGAGCAAAGACCAGTTCAGCACAGGTGCCAATAGAATTCTCATCTACTCCACTACAAAGCTGTGACATTATAATCATGTTCAGTTAAAAATTTAACATTGGATATTATAACTTCGGAGTCATCAATTGATAAGGTTAAAAGGAAATTTGTTGTGATCATGACCTTGGATTGGACCACATTGCATGGAGAAAAAAATAGTACTTACTTGCAAAAGGAAGATGTCAGTTGGCATCATCATGTCTTCGCGATAGTGTCCCATATTTTCAAGCTTAATGACCTCCAAAAACTGTGAAGGACAGTTTGATTTTGTCAGATAATGCCACAGCAAAATTACACAACAGTTACTGCAAGACAGTTGTCAAGAAAAAGAGTAACACTTTTAGCACCCATTTATCATGTCAAAGTTACTTGCCTCTTCATGCTCAATTGTGTGAGCCAGTGGAAGAATAACTTGACCTCCAAAATTCCCAGCTCGGGGAACTGGTAAGCTACAAGGACCAGCTTTGACTGCAGCAGCTGAGTAAGCATCAATACTGCTGTCTGCCCACTCTGATCGGTGTTCTCGCAAGAATCTAAGAAGAATTGCTGGAGGCACATCCTACAAAAATTGCAAGATAGCTCTGGTGAGAAAATTTGTTGCAGTAGCAAATTGACATTGACAAAAGTTTTATCGTAACAAAGTAAAACAGACACTCAAAGCTTACATTTTATCTTATAACAATGTAAAACAGACACTCAAAGCTAACATTTTATCTTGCATCTTGTTAGCCAGGCGCATGGATCTTTTTTAACTACACTAGTCTTATCACATTTGCTTGCACGTAATGTGTAAATCTCAATTATTTGTCTCATGAGAAAGAATAGAATTTAAATTTGTCTTGTTAATTATTATATACCTGCAACAACATGGAAGCTTTGGCACACAGCACCGCGTTGCTCATAGATGGGAACCCATTGGCATAAGAAAGCTGTACACCCATCATCTTGCTGGGAGATGAGTTGACATGAACAGTAACATCATCAATGCCATCACTTTCCAACATAGACCACCCTTCATCTGTGAACCCATTTAGAGCTTCATTAAAGCCTCTGCATATATATAATAGAATTTGTCAGACTACTTTGTATCAAGAATCAGTTAATTAATTATTCCAAGGAAAGGCCTCAAGTACATATCAAGAGAGCATATATACCTGCTCAATCTCTGACTAAGCGCACGTAGAGCTGCAGGTCTTCTCCCCCAACCAGTGACATTTGGCTGCGAAACTTCTTGAGAAATTTGTCTCAAATGGCGTAAAGCCTGCATCAAATCCAATTGAAGAGTAAGATAGTTAAGGTAATGCAACTAGAGATATAATTAATCAAATGTGTTGGACATAAAAAGTAGTCTTACCGCCATTGTAGTCTTCTGAGCAAGTAGAGTTGATGACTCATAAAGTGGGCGCAACACTTCAGGGACACTCCAAGGCTATATATATTAAAGAAACTATTAAGTTAAAAATTATGTTCATTCATCAAGTCATATAGAATGAATATGTATAACTAAACAAAATAAACCAGTAAGTACCTCTAAATCCACATGATCAACTATATGAATGATTGATCCACCTCCTTCACATGGTCGAATCAAATACCCGCTGGGCAGCATTTCTGCTCTCACAAAATGTGGCGCCTGTGGCATACTTGGACCATTCTGAGTGTTGTTAAGTGATCTTTCACAGACCTAGTAACCAAAGGAAAAATTTTTAAATATAGGATGACTCATGAGATAAACTTGTAAACTTGCATCATGAGACTATGGAGTTACATACCACAAGACTACCATCCTCCAGAACAGAGGTGTAGCGCAGCAACCAGAAGTCACGAGCTGGTGCCAAAGTTGTTGGCGCATAGAGCTTAACCACAGCAACAGAAAATTTAAAAATTATTAAGCAAGTCCAAGTTGATATACTAGAATGAAACAGAAGGTGCAGAATTTATATGTATCTATAAATAGCACCTACCTGCATGTAAAGCAGCTCAATGGTTCCACTATTTCCAGTGGGCAGCACATTTAGAACTTCGGCGGAACGACAATCACGATACCATGACGGTCGATCTTTAAGAATTTCCGCGACCTGTTAGATAAAAATTATGATTTAGCTCTTCAATTAAGCAAGAATTCAATACCAAACAATTGACTTAAATAAAATTGTCTCTTCACTTAACCAACAACTTTGTACCACATAGAGACGACTTACTCTTGTAGGATCTAGACCAACAAGGCCGCATGCACGTGCTGCCACACCAGTGCAACCATGAGAAATAGCAACGATTCCAATGGAATCCGGACCAGGCTGCACGGATAGAAACACAATTACATGAATCAAATTTTTTTTTTTTTTAAAAAAAAAAAAAGTAAAAAAATATAAATCACCGTAGTTGTAATATTAACATGTAAAAATAAAAGCTATCAAGATGAAAACAATAAAAAGGACAAGATCATGCTGTTGGGATGTTGGTTCAAGACAAAGATAGAACTCCTAACTGATTCGTTTCTTTCTTTACACTAGTCACATAAAAAGTTGTGATTAATAATTTTACTTGATTTGGGAAGATTTTTATTTTAGAGACCAAGATGTTTCCATCAACTAGTAAACAGTAGTAATAAAAGATCAAACAAAGATGCAACATTTAACTAGCTTTGCCAAGAAGCAACAACAAAGAGAATTAATTATTAGCAAATGGTGCAAATAATAGAGTGACATACTAAAGTATATCCAAGATAATTGACGTGATGTAATTTGGATGTTGCTTAGAAGTATAGCAAGGTGTTGATATATACTTTATTAGCTTTTCAAAAATAATGACAAAGATTAATGGAGTGTTCTAGATTTTAAGAGACTAATTAATTAAACAAAAATGACAGTGAAGAAGAGCACTAACCTTCATCCCAGGCATTTGGACCCACTCCACAGCAGTTCCAGTGGCCTTTGAAAGAAATTCTGTTAAAGTCTCCTCTGCAATGGACAAAAGTCTGCCACAAAAATAAATAAATAAATAAAGAATACGAAGCACAATCTGATAAGATCACCACTCCGCAACAAAAGCAATTGATTGTAGCGACGGAGATCGCTGAAAAAGAAAAGGACCCAACGACAAAAAGAAACAGACTTTCACTACTAACCCTGCAGGACTGGCATCCCTTGGTGGATGCTGAGGAGTAGTCAAATGGTGCTGACCACTTGTCACCACCGATTCACAACTTGTGTCTGTGGTAGCCAGGGTCGCCTGTAAAATCACCAACATAAATTTAATTATCTATAATCAACCAAAACATTAAACACAGATAATTTTGTAACATATTAAACAAATTTACATATATCTAGGGACCAAAGTTTCCAGTTTGACAGTTGATCTAATTGTTCTATGAATAGCTTAAATTTTGAACCTAATATAGACAATATATATATGATAGAGAGGTTGAAGATAAAAAGTTTACATTTTGGGTGTGTTGGCGAAAATAAGTGTTCTCATAAACCAGCTGAGACACCTGTTTCTGCAACCTATCATTCTCCTCCATTAACAGCTTATTCATGGCTGTCAACTTCCTGTTCACAGCTTGAAGGCGTGAAGCTTCTTTTCTTTGTTTTTCTCTACACCTGCACGTTGAAAAAAGGTACCCAACAAAAGAAACACATCAGTTACTATACACAAAACCATGTAATATAACCCAGGAACAAAAAAGAGACAAATTATTTAAAAAAAAAAAAGAATGAGACCTTCTGTTTTGGAACCAGACTTTGATCTGCTTGGGTTCAATGTTGGAGAGAATAGGGCATTCCCTGATGAGCTGTTGGCGGCGCATAGAGCTTGGTTTTGGACAGTCATGGTAGAGCCTCTCCAGTGCCTCCACTTGTTCTGGTGTGTATCTGACGTACTTGCCGTTGTCCAACGCCATCTTGCTGTTGCTGTCTTTGCAGCCCGAACTCACCGCCATCATTTCTTCATTTCACATACACACAAAAACAACAACGACAAACACACATATTTAATGCTAAATTCACCAGACACGCACATATATATACAGTCTGTCTCAACATGAAGAGAAGGAGAGAAAGCAATACCGTCGTTGGTGAACCTTTCAAGCGGATCGGAGCAATAGTGTTACCTCAAACGAGGGAAGCTAGAAGGTCTTGAGATTCATACTTGGAATATTGTTTTTAACACCACAACCCCACCTCTTTGCACCTTCAAAAACACCTGGAATTCTTCCTTTAAAAAAAATTCCTCCTCTTTCCCTCTCGCGAGAGCAGACTAATATAGAAAGAGCTTTATTCGGCGAAACCTCTCGAACATGTTAAAGAGAAAACGCGTGAGCTCAAGAAGAAGCCATGGAACGAATTATACAGTGAAAAAAGAAAAAAGAACACAGTTGAGCTCTGTTGTATTGTCTTGGTGTTTCTCTTCTGTTGTGTTGTGTTATGTTTTTGAAGAATAAAAAGGAGAGAAGGGGTGATATATTGAAAAGGATGATTGGGATTCTTTTTGCTAAAAAAGAGAGAAACCCCTTAATACCAGACAGCAGAATATGAGACCGACCATATCATCCCGTTTTGTTTTGTTTTCACATCATATCTTTTTTTTTAAAAAAAAAAAAAAACTTTTATTTTTGTTTTTGCTTTTGTTTTTATTTTTATTTTATTTTTATTGTTTTAGTTTTTTTATTTTTTTATGTTGTTTCTGTTGCTTTTGCTGCTACTGTTTTTGTTTTTTGTTTTTTGTGTTTTGATCGTATCTTTCTTTCTCTCTTTCTTGCACTTCTGGCTTCGGCACTTCCCCGACTTGAAAATGAAAATATCTCTCTCTCTCTGATGTCAAAATTGTGTAATACAAGTCTATTTCAAGCAAGAATCCACACTCTCACTTTAGAGCGCGTGACTTTTGTCTGCCTAGCATTTGAAGTAGATAGACGAAATTGCCCTCTGTGTCTTTGTTCCTGGCTCACGTCTTACTGCATCATAATTCGTGTGATTTTGTGGCTTCTTTTCTTTTTCTGTTATGTTGATTCTCATTGATCAGTTAAAATATGTGCTGATCACGTAGGCATTAAATAATTAACTAAATGGAAATGAGAATTTCAACAAAAACTTTGACAGATGTGAATTGATGAAAATTGTCACCATGGTTTTCTAAATAATATTAACATTTGAGTCATAATTTTATAAAATTTATCAAAAAAATCATTAATGAAATCTTTCTAAATAATATTAACATTTGAGTCATAATTTTATAAAATTTATCAAAAAAAAAAATTAATGAAATCTCAAAATTTGAATTAGAAGTCTATTTATAATTAGAGCATATTCTAGAAGATGCAAATAAAATTCTTTCATTTACTAAGACAATTAAATCCAATATTATATTGACGTGTATAACATGTATTATTATGTCAAATTTTATATTGTTTTTGTTAACTTATAATAATCTTAGGTTTTAAATACTATAATTTGGTCCTTTTTTTTTTTTATTAACTTAAACTTTTAGATTTGATAATAACTAATATGGTATCAAAATCTAGATATTCTTAATTTAAACTTTCTCTCCCTCATTTTATCTAAACTAGTTGTACTTATTATACGATAGGAGACATTTAACATATGTCCGTTATTTGTTAATATAGCACATGATGGAACATGTTAATGTCTTATAACCTTAAGTTTTAAATACTATAGTTGGACTCTTTCCTATCAACTTAAACTTTTGGATTCGATACGTTTCTTAAGGGATTAACGTCATATTAGAGTTCTATTTAAATCTATTTATATCAAATACTATAAGAGTGTTAAAACTTACATTTTAAATATTATTATTGAGCTCATTTTGGATTTAGTGATTATAAAGTGATGCGAAATGTAAAAAGTCATCCCAATTTTATCATGATCCTTTTAGTGTTTTATAACTATATTTGAATGTTAATCGAAGAAGTATTTAGCAGATGTTAATGCTCAAAACTATTTGTAAATTTTGCTTATATAAATTATTCCATTCTCAATTGCAATATCATTTTTTTAATACCTTGTAACTTCTAAGTCTAAATATATAAAAACAACTATTCTAATAAACAATCAATGAAACCCCATGTGAGCATCAACTATAGGTATAGAATTTAAATGTGGAGAAAGAATGGAGAAATAATGCATCGTATTTATATAAGATTATAGAGTAAATAAATAAATGAATACGGCTGAAACGAAAATGAGAATTCCAACAAAAACTTGAATAAAAAAGAGTGGGAGTGAAGAGAGACTGCTGGGTCACGGGTAGAGGACAAAATTATGAGAGTTTTTGCATGCGTAATTGCCTCGATTTCGCTTTTCATTTTACATACCATGGCCACCTTTCTTCTCTTATCATCAATTATATCTTCTCTCTTCCTCCCATTGTCGTTTCATTTTTTTCCTAATTTAGTGTATTATAATACCAGTACCACACCTAAATCTTGTATATTATTACATGTTCTCATTCTCATGCATGCATGCATGCATGCTTCATGTGTATTCACGGAAATTTCACTTGAGAAGTATGCAAAAAGATTAATTTTAAGGACAATTCGATGAAACGTTTGCATAAATTTTTAAAAAAGGTTATGTAGAACTTTCTTCTTTTATTAATTCACACAAATCATGATATGAGTTTTTAATTTTTAAATCAAACAGTGTAACGATTGAATTATAACATACTTAAATTGGTTGAGATTGTATGTAGTAATTTCTAACTAAATGTTGTTGATACAAAGTATAGATTTGATTTTTCTCAATTCTTAAGTTGGTGCGACACTAGAATGTAAATTTGTTAATTAACTAGCAATATTCATGTATTATTTTATGACCAAGTCAGGCACAAAGCTATAGAGTAAAACAAATTCAAGATATCAATATTCATTGTCAAATATATATATGGAAGAGTCAACAGATCAGATGAAAGAGAGAAAAAAATGCCAAACACTTCTTTGCGTAACCTAGTACTCATTCAAAAGTGGCATGATAATCTAAAGAGAACTTAATTCTTAGCTTCTTTCAATTCCCATTTGAAAGAAAGAAATTATTCCGTGTTAAATACACGTATATCCAAAGAATAGAAAGTCTAAATATATGTTGTATTCAACATTCATTTGCGTATCAAACACAATATCCTTCGAAAACCCTAGCTTTGCAGACACTGCAGGGGCACTATATCAGTCAAGATCATGGCTCTGACTAGGTAAGAAACTCGTTGTAAACGATAATTAACTGACTCGACAGGTTTTTTTTTTTTTTTTTTTGAAGGTATGAAATATTTGTATATAGGTGCTGGATGTAAAAAGAATCTAAATTAATTGTGTGTGTACTCAATTGGTTAACATACCATGCAACTTGCTTCCCCGTGCGAATAATCGAGTTAATAGACCAATTAGAGCTAGAATTATAACACTTTAGTTTTAATTGTGATCCTTAAATTTCACAGCAATCAATTGAATACCATTTCTCTCTACATATAGATCTATAACATTTTTGCCCAATTTGAATTGGGTGTTCTTAGATATATATATATAGTGGTGGACCCTGACATTTATATTAAAGGTAACACTTGCTCTTTTATATATAGAGAGAGAGATAGATAGATAGTGGTAGATCCAAACATTTATATTAAAGAGAACACTTTATAACAAAATAAAATAAAATATAGATTAAAGATAAAAATAATTATAGTTTATATGAATTTATTTTATTTATTAATTTTATTATCTCAAATAATTTATGTAAAACAAAAATAATTTACATAAATAATCATGAGCCAACTAAATTTTATCAAGATTAAATAATATATGTACGACCTGAAAATTTACTAAGCTTATAATGTCAAGGGATATTGAGCTACTACCAACAATAAGGAGAGATAAAACTTTTACTCATGTTGATAAATACACAAGATTAAATTCAACTCCTATCATGAATATAAAAGAAAAATGTACTAATTACTTGAACTAGGGATGAAGATACAATTCACATCTAGTCAAATATATTTGTATTTTTAAAATCTGGTCATAATAACTTCTATTAATTTGATTGACTATAATTTTCTCTACATGCTCAAACAAGTTACATTCATCTTTTAATCTTCTATTTGATTATGTAATTAAAACTATTTCTATTTATCCAAATCATAAAATTGATTACTAAACAAAGTCATGCCACTCAAAGTTAAAAGAGATAATAAAATATATTTGTTTTCAAAAAATTATTTATCCGTTTGCAAGTTGCATGTTCTTAAAGCACAAAACAACTTTACATAATAGTAATGCATATTTATTATTTATTAAGCTTTGATACTATAAATTTAGATTATAGATAGATAATTTTGATACACAAAATTGATTTAGAATATTGGGATTCATTAATTAAATTAACCTAGGTCAAACTAATAATTTTATAAATAATAAAGTTTTTAATTAGAAAATTGATAACAAATAAAAGTAAAAAACAAATGAATATGTATTGTGAAAATTCTAACAACTAGAAGAGAAAAAAATAAAACTCATAACAATGAAGAAAAATGAGTAAAACCAATTTATTTATAGATTTAAATACATAATACCGTAAACTTAAAAACAAAAAATTATGTATATATGTGTGTGTATATATATATATATAGAGAGAGAGAGAGTCATTTCACATTTTTTTTAAAAAAAATGATATATAATTCAGATCTAAGTACAATTAATATGATTTCAAATTTAAGAAAATTAAATTTCCCACTTATTGAAGGTTCCTCCATACCATTGGATTATATCTTTTTGACTTGAATATATAGTTTTGGAATAGTATATAGTATAGAAATATTGAAAATATGTCTTGGAATAAATATTTATAATAAGCCAATAAACTAACTTTTCGGGTATGTAATGATGAAGAAGTAATTTCAGACCTTCAACAAAAGAATGCAACTTTTTGGAATACCAGTCGTTTCAAAAATCGACTAAAACGAGTCAATGCCATTAACCAAAAATTAGTGCAAGTCAATGGAAGTCATCAACCTTCACCATTTCCAAACCACCACCCCATTTCAGTCTCCCTCAAAATTGGCTACCAATACCATATTAAAAAAAAAAAAAAAAAATCCAATACATTTCATATTTTCAATTGGTAAAAAATTAACTGGTAATGGCAGACCAATCTAAGTGGCATTTGATTCTTCGACGTTCCGCATCCAAGATTAGTCTTTAATCCTCTTTCTCAAAGATAAGACTAGGCTAATCAATTCAATCAATTATTTAATCACCATCTTTACATAAATTATAATAAATAACTAATCTTACTCTCCACTTACCTTTTTTTAACTTTTGCAACTTGTGACGGGCCAAAAAAAGAAGAGATTAAATTTTACAAAATCTTAATTAATGTAGCTCAATCAAAAGAGATAAGGTGGGGATGCAACATCAATGGACCTAACCAAACTCAAAAAGACAGAAGAAAAAGTGTTTTTATAAAATGTTTTTCAATTTTATATGAATATGTCAACGGCTGTGAAAATAGCTTGGGCTGGAAAAAGTGGTTACATGCCCCGCCACTCGCGCTTGATGCATAGAAAACGGTGACTCCACCACCATGGTTATTTTATTTTATTTTCCTATGAGATAATGACAGGTGGCTATCTAATAGTTGTAACGTGAGCTTGACGCAGCAGACCATATCTTGGTGTGGTCCACACGTGCGGGCCCACGTGGCCCCCGCACGCGTGGAGACTCTTGTTTGCTTTACAACGTGCTCTTCACCAGCCAGCCACCAGGTGTACCTCTTTTTTTTTTTTTTTTTCCCCTCTTTCCTGCTTTCACTTCACTCACGCGCCCATGTAGTTTTCGGACAAGCAGTGTCGATTGTCAACCTTCTAAAATTGTATTCAATCTATTTTACAAAAATATTTTATTTATTCGTTTATTGCAGTATATGTTGTATAAAATATTCAAAATTTTCGATTTCAAATTTTACAATTTTTTCCATTCAATACGGTATACTGGCTGAGAATGCAAAGTTATGGTAAATGGTTATGACTTATGATGTAGAAATGAGTTATCATAGTCATGATCGATATTTATTCATTTATTTAAACATTGTAATTATTAATGGTTGAAAATAACTGAATTTATGTATGATGGTAAATATTTCATAAAATAAATCGTTATAAGTCTGATTAATTATCAATTGTCATAAGAATCTTTATAATTAAACAATCAAAATGATCACAACACCTATCACATGGTTGTGATTGGTTATAAACTATGTTGGAATGAATTGTCACGATCATGACCAAACACTTGTTAATAAATGTATTTTTATTAAGAAAATTAATTATTTATTGTAAACAATAAATAATAAACATGTGATGGCAAACATTTTTAATATAACTTATCAGAACTCCAGTTGGTTATATGAGTTGCCAATGGTTTGAAGTGCCTTTAGAACCAAACAATCAAAATTAATTAATTTGGATCTCAATCACTTAAAATAAATTCACAGTGGCTCATAGATTAAAAAAATTACAAATGATTATATGAATATTATTATTAGATTAAGATGCATTCTATAAAAAAATAAAAAATAAAAGGACAAAAGAATTATATATATATATAAAGGAAAGGAAGTAATATATAGATGTTTGTGATATACTCGGCATGAATAATGAATGATAAATGGTGAAGGGACGGGAGGGACCAGTAAAGTGGGAGTGAGAGCATGGATGGATTGGGACGCAGACCAGTGAGAACAGGGCGCGTGTCACCATCTTTCGGCGTGACAGATTTCACTATAAACATTCTTGTATAGGAATCCGTGACTTCGTGTTTCGTCAACGTAACGGACTTCTTTAAACACTTCTCCTTGTCCTTTACCGTGACACGACGTAGTTGTGTCTCCTTGTTCTAGGTATCACTAGGTTTACCTCACATGTTTCCCCTCCAGTTTTCACTTTATTCACACTTTTATCTTTCTCTCGTTTTTGTATTAATTGATACGTAATTTGTTTACTTGACTTGTCAAAATTCATAACTCTTATGGCTCACTGGTGAGCACCACTTCCCTTCCCCTGCTTAGAGCAAAAGGTTCAAACACTTCTTCCACCTATATGTAGATTTACATTATCCCACTTGTATATAGATCTCTATTCTCGATTTATAGAAACTTAATCTGGATTGTGTTTTAGAATATATATCGGGAGGTGTCAGATATAATACCCGTACTTATAATGTTTATTTATCAAAAAAAAAAAAAAATTACAACTCCTATTTGTTAAATTCAGTGGCTTCTTATGGTCCGAGAAAATGTTTAGTGTATTTAGTCACTAAAAACACCATATGTTGCATCCTCAAAGCTGTATGTACCATTCGATAATACATCCACGGCATTAAAGATCCTCTCCAAAATATTATTCTATTCGTTAACTGAAATATAAATTGTGTAATCAATCTTTTAAAATCTATGAATATCTTACCAAATTACTTGATGTGAATACATAAAATATTGTCCGAATAATCATATTTGTATCAATCTAAATAAAACTCCTTTAATCAAGTGTGTAAAAACCCTCAACCCCGCTAAAACTAGCTTGTTCTGATATAGAATATAAATTGAGCAAAATAAATACTGTTTGTTTATCTGTTACCTATAGTAAACTAACCTTACATGTCAGTTCTTGTAGAAGAATTTGTAAACATACGTATGACATGAATTTGGAAAAAACCAGACAAGCGCATGAAAATCAAGAAAAAAGGAAATGTTATCTGCGACAGAGCAGAATGTGATTCACGGAATGACAAACAGGTTTTCAAGCCACATACAATAAAACATAAAAAAATAAAAATGCAAAGAGTAAGAAACTAGAAATACAAAAAAGAAATCGATATTTTTTGACTCCCAAAACTTTGTGTACAAGCATACACGAACATGATCGATCCTAAAAGGGCACGCGAAGCACAAGTAAATGGGACTGAAATTAAAGTGTCAGTGGGACGGCCTCAGCGTGGGCCGACAGCCTAATGGTGGGCCCCACCTTCATCGGCGAGAACATAGAGGTTGTGGGCCCGTATCCGCCCGTCTCATTTCTTTTTATTTTTTATTTTTTAAAAAATATTTTGAAAGAGAATATTCGGCGGCGGCACTGTACTGTGACGCAAATCTCGGTATTGGTAGTACTGGTCTTGGTCCATCGCCCGCGATAGTGATCGACGTTACGTCACGCGCCTGCTCGAGAGCGTAACTTTAAAACGATGGTTTGTTGGGCCGGAACTAAAAACAAAAAGCATGGTGGCCCATTTAGAATCAGGGCCCACAGCAGCCCAGAAGTCTTATCATATTTGGCCCAAATAAATCATGATTTAATTGGCCGTATTTGGTGAAAATCAAAGATCAAACGGTCAGAATCTAATTTGTTAGAATTTTGGCAATTTTTTCTCTTTCCAAGAGAAATTTGAAAACCATGGCGATTTGAAAGTTGCTGGATTTTAGTTTCGATAGGTAAAAGATTATTTACCATAAATATGAGTAAGTGCTAACTGGATATCACCACATTAAAAGACAAAAGAGACGGCCCACCTAATTGATTTTGCTTGTCGTGGTAAATTGGTGGTTGTACCAAACACTATTATTTTATATGGGCCCGTTTAGGCATGTTTTGATCCCCAGATCTACGGCAAAGAAGAACAAGTGCTACTATAATTTGGGGCAATATTCTTCAACGTTCCCAAGTATGTATATACGTCCGCCCACTAAAATTGAGCATCAAAATCACATATGATTATATTTATTATGTCTATACCGTATAATAAGATATTACCAAATTGACTTTTTTTCCAAAAAAAAAAAAAATACCACCAAATTGAGCGTTTTTAAAACATTTTTCTAAGCAAATGACTTTTACACTAGATTTTCAAATTATAAATATATATATGAGCATGGAACTCTAGCGTTACGCAATGTTGAAAATATCGATATCGACGAAAATATCGATACTACGATCCAGCGGAAATGTCGACGGAAATATCGATATCGACGGATATTTACGTAAAATTTACGGAAAGTACGGAAATTTAGTTAAAAACATAATATTTTTTAATGAAACTTTTGGTAATGTTAAAATAATCATTTCTACAACCAAAAATCATATTATATTTTTTTTTTTAAAAAAAAAAAACATATTCTATCTAAAAAGTGACAACTAAAAGGTATAAATATAGATATAATATATAGAGGAGATATATGAAAATATAAAAAGTTTCCATTAAAACTTTTCAATTAATTTGCATCATATAAATCATATAAATTTTAAAACCAAAATGAAGTCCTAGGTGATTCATAAATTGTATAGCTACCATTTAGATTTATACAATACTAATACCATGACATATAATTTGAATGGTTTTGAATATAATCACGAACATACCATGAATAAGCTTCTTGATTTCTTCCCACCATCTGTCCATAGATAGAAAATTATGTGTAACGATCATTGGAGATCCAAAAATTTATATGACCATCATCACTAGATATTAAACTCATAGATTCAAAAGTAGTTAAAATGTTATCTTCATTAGATGATGGCATCCTTAACTGCATTTGATGGATTTTCCTTGTATAATCCTTACCAATAGTCCCTATGTCTAGACCCACAGCTCTACACCTATGGTCTTCATCTTGTGTGCAATGAGTGTATTGTTCTTTACAAGTAAATGGGTTCAATGGTAAACTTGTATCAGTATCATTTCTTTGAGTAAAAGCATAATTATTTCCTCCATTGTTATCATCATCATCATTATTGTTGTCGTCATCATTGTCATCATCATCATCATCATCATCATCACCATCATCAGCACCATTGTCTTCATTATAAATTCCATCACTAGCAAGGGTTTAGGAGTTATTGTTTTTAAAATAGAATAACAATTATGAGATGTTTGAGTTTGACTATAAAATGGAATATAATAATGAGATTCCTGATAAAAATGAGATTATTCACGTGGGTTGAAAACTTATTTTATTTAGAGTTTTGTTGAAAACTAACCCATTTTTGATAACTCATTTGAAAAATAATTTTTATTGTTTTAATCTTCGCACAATGTCTTTTTTTGGACGAAAATGCCCTTGACCCATCATTTTTTGTCAGTCACTCTTCTACCAAATGATCTGGTTGAGAATCTCAACCTCGAAATTGAAATCCCAATCTACATCCCAACTTCGAAGTTGAAAATCCCAACCTCGAGGTAGAGAATCTCAACCTTGATAAAACATCCAAGTTCACATTCTCAACTTCTAGGTTGGGAGTCATAATCTTGATTCAAATCCACATTTGAAATCTCAACCTTAGGGTTGAAATTCCCAACCTGGATGTTAAATCAAGATTGAGAATCCCAACTTAAAAGTTGGTGCTCCCAATATAGAGGTTGAAATGCCCAACTTTAAGGTTGGGAATCCCAACAGTGATTCAAATTACTATCATTTTATTAAGGGTATTTTTATCCACCCAATGTATTTTTTATAACAATAAAATAAGAAATGTTATTTTAGAGATTGTTCTTACCAAATGAGTCTTTTTTGTAATTATTCCTTTTATTTATTTAATAAAAACTTAACAAATTCTTATTTGAAAAACTTAAATTTCACTTTTATTTTATGAAAATTTAACCGATATTTCCAGGATATTTCACGGATATTTTATGGATAAATCTAAAAATTTTCTCGATATTTTGTAAAATTTGTACTACAAGCTCACGAAAAAGATATTTTACGAAAATATCGCGGATATTTCCAGGATATTTTGACGGATAGGAGATTACATCCCCTATCGATATCGGTACCCTTGATTTACGAAAATATCGGGAATATCGCGGATATTTTAAACTATGGCGTTACGGGAGTTTATGACCCATGTAGAATGTCACGCCACACTAACGTGTCAAACCTCATACTACCATGTGATGTCGGTTTGGTATCATCTGTCAACCAACATATTGATTGTCACTAGAATTTTCTTAGCAACATACAAACTCAATAAAGGTTGTAGATATCACTCCTTGCACAAACAAAAGCGGCAGATACCAGGAAGTAAGTGTAAAAATGTGTGGCTTTCCATATTTGATCATTTATGGTTGATACAGTACACGTATCTCTTGATGAAACCATTTAGAGATCCAATTAACTTATGTCATCATATAAGTTATCCGTAGTTACTTGAAATTTGAGACATACGTGTGCCATAATATTCTACTACCGACGATAAACTCGACATCGGGGTCCCGTCTAAACTTTAGGAATGAAAACTCATTTGCTTCATAATTTCTTATATCATTTGCCCTTATATTTTCCATATGTTTTCTTTATATATTTAATAACATCTTCTAATTCTATTTATTATAATGGTCCAAATTCATTAAGTTAGTGGCGGGTTTCATCTCTGTCTGACAAGATTTTATGTTATGTTTCATGCATTCCTTGGGCAAAAAATAAGTTTACACATTATTACAAAATTTAAAGAAAAATGAATAGAGTACAAGGGGCAAAAATTCAACAAAATGGTAATGAAATTTCCATGGCATTACCATGCCCTCTAGAAATCACCTATTCAAGGTTTCTTGTGTTAAAAATAACTGCATAATTACATTCATTTCGTTTGAATCACATGACCAAAATTCAAGAATTGAAACATGGTGCTGAAAAGAAAACAAAACTTGGTCCACCTCAGTTACCTATTTGGCATTTACATAATCAATGAGAAGCCGATCAAGCTCAAAATGCTGGGAAAGGAGTCGCTGCAACACAGAATCCGTGAATGAATGTTAATATTCCACGAGATTCATGTCAACTTAAAAGTCTTAAACAAAATCATAACTAAAGACAAAATCAAGTCAATTGAAATGGTACACTCAGTAAGATTGAGTACAATTATCCAAGAACCAAATAGTACAGATTCCATTCGTGGAAATAAAGGATAGTAGAGAAAGAAAATTGAGTAGCTTATGAAATTAGTTCAATTCTTAAGCAGAGTACAGTTTTTTTCTTTTACCTTTCCCTTCTATTTTCTGAGATCCTACTAGAACAACAAAAAATCAAACACACATTGTCATGCCCTTTCTTGACAAAGAAGGAACAGGCCTCAATTTATACATACATATACAGGAAAACAATGAAACATGGATCACAAAACAACAAATTGATACCAACAAGCACAGCTGGTTTACGTACAGTTGCAGCCACTGCTAATTAAACAAAAGGTATGGTTAGCATTTACATTATGAATACCAATCATGAATAAGAACGTAGATGTGACTAAAACTATCGTATCTTTAATCATAATCAAGAATACAGTGTTAATTAGAAGAATCTTGTCACTAAAGTTTTATCAAGCATTAAAGTGCTATTAGGCTTTGCAGGGAAAATCATAGCCTCAAAGCTAAATGTAAGATATGGGGCCAAAGGAATTCCTGGCAAGTAAGGACACAAAAGAATACCTGTACAAGTTACCAAACCATGAATTTAAAACATTTAAGATGGCATGACTGCCAGAGCCTATTGGTAAAGTCTAGCTGTCTAGCACAAGGGCTTCTGATTGATTCAGGGATTAAATCCAAAGTTTAAGCCTTCCATTACCACCTTACAAGTTAAAAAGAATTGACCAGATGGTTGTCAGCATAAGAGATCAAATTAAGAAATGTAGTTAGTCAATAGGAAATACCTTGGTGATGGGAGGATTAGGAAGTTTGCCTTCATAACTGAATTCTGGAAATCGATTAACCTCTGTAGCATTCTCAAATAATATATATGTAGGAAGCTGTCCCATGCTCCCTAGAAGTACAGGGTAGCCATGCGGATTGAGTGAAAAATTAAAGGATAAACAACAGTGATATTTGATATGTACTTCCTATCTCTTTAGAAGAAGATTGGGGAAAATGAATTAAGTAGTTGGTCAGTAAATTACCACTAAGGGAGATCCCAAACTTTTCAGCAGCATTTGGGAAGAGTCCAAGATCAACTATTCCGAATGACAAATGTTCATTTGAATATCTGCCACAGCAAAATATACGAGTAAGCAAAGAGATCCTTAGGTATAAAAGCGAAAAAGGATAATTTTAAAATTACCAACATACGTAATTGAGAGCTCAGGAAAGCATCGACTTGCACGTATGCAAGTGGATGAACACAGAGCACGGAATTCTACCTGCCAGGATAAGTGTTGTCATGCGTTAAGATAATAATATAAATTAAGCCCATCACACGTAAATCAAGGTGCACAAATATTCTGCATTTCAACTAGTCATGGTCATTTATTCTGTAATTTTATTCTCAATTAAATTAATAAACTTATACAAACTCAAATCTCCCATAATGATGGAAAAAACAAGAAGCCTTCAATATTATTAAGAGTTATTATCAATTTTTTCCCTCTGACAATTGATGAATCATCATTTTTCCCTTCAATGATTTGAAAATGGTGAAAAAAAACCCCTGAAATAATATTAATTTAAGTCAAAAAAAGGGGTAAAATAATGTTTCTTAAGTCAATAGAGAGAAAAATGACAATTCATTAATTGCCGGTGGAGGAGGAGGGTGGGTGAGGAAATGATAATAACTCATATTATTAATTTCAATACTAGTGAACAACCATATCAGTCCTAGACTAATAGGAGAATCTCAGTCATAAAAGATGGCATAACCTTTCATGTAAGCAACTCACATTCATCAAAAGGAAAGTAAACATGCTAAAAATTCTAAAATATCAAGTGGTAAAGAACAAGTTTGCAGTGCCAACCAGCCAGAATCTTGTTGTTTTTCCTTCAGTCAACAAGGCTTCCAACTGCAATGGCGTTAGTATACTGGAAGTACCTAGAAGATTCAATTGAACAAAAACAGTGAACAATTTTGTGTCAACCCCAAAAAGGAAGTCTTTATAATCAAAACATCGCATTACAACCAATAAAAGCCAATCCCATATTCATTCCATACCTAGTTTCTGGAAGGCTGGTTGTTGGGTCAAAATATATATCACTGCAAAAAACAGACACCACAATAAACATTCATTGACCTCAAAATAACCAGAATGTAGACACACACACAAACAAAAGCACACCCACAATGTCTTGCTGTCATCTTTCTAACAATGGCAACAATCCTCCCGAGTTAAAACACTAATATAGAACATGAGTCAATAAAACCTACCCAAAAATACCACTGCGTACCAGAGAGCCAAGTGGTAATCAATAATTAAAGAAATACCCAATAAAAGTATCTGAAAAAGGTAAAATTCAATTCAAATCAAGTCAGGAAATCAAAGAATCCAACCACACAGCAAATGATCACTCTTTTAACTCTACAATTCTCTATATTTACAACTATTTGGAGTGAAATTGAATTTAGACAAACTGAATAAATAGTTCAAGTTACCACCTTCGCGTAAAACAGAATATTAGCTATGAAATCTTCCCATGTCTCTTCTCTCACCATCTATTGGAAACACGAATTATCAATTTTAGTAATTTATCATAACCGACTTTAACTACAAATGTAACCTTAAAGAAGCAAAAATTTAATTTTTTTTTTTTTTAAAAAAAAAAGAAAGAATCCATACTTTAACAGCAGCCAACACAGAAAAAGCGAGAACGGCTTGAATCTCCTGCAACATAGAAAAATTAATTAATTAAATGAAGGCAAAGTAGTTGGTGGAAGTTTGGATGTGGATTACCCGACGGAAGAGATGATAGATGATGACAGGAGAGAGGACGGAGGCGGCAGAGCTGCGGACGATCAAGTAAGAGAAGAAAACGAGAGACTGGAAGAGATAATAAGGCTCTGAGAGCATCCGATTCAACCACTCCATTTTTTTTTTTTTTTTTTTTTTGGTGTTATTGAGAGATGAATCTGATTCGGTTCTTTTAGGTTTTCGATTTAGCTGGTTTGGTAAGTAAATGGTGATGAGGGACCCATTCACATAGTTTTTTTTTTTTTTGTTTTTTTGATGGCTTACTCCACGTTGGAATCTGTTGAGAATCGCTTCACTTTGGTTTTGTTTCTCTGTTTGTTCTTTCTGGGTTTCGAACTCGACCGGGTTTGAAGAGAAAATACAAGTGAATAAAATACGCATTATCCGATTCACGAGAAGTTACGAGGGATGTGAGGGCGCACTGCGCAGGAAAATAATCCATGCACTGCGCAGGAAAATAATCCATTATTTTAATAAAAAATTCGTATATATTTATATGTATAGAAAAAATAAGATTGGAAACACAAGTTTTGATATAAATTTTAATATGATTTATTGACCATTGAATTATGAAGATTTTAGTAGCTTAGATCAACTCATACATTTATATATAACTTAAATTTACACTCTACATAAATATATTTTTTCATCTCTCTTCATTATTAATTATTTCCGGTCTCCTCTCTCTCTTTCTTATTAATTATAACTTAATTTTACAACTCTATATTAATATATTCATCTTCTATCTCTTCATTATTATATTATTTCTCTCATCTCTCTGATTAATATTATTTTTATATATAATTTTAAAACTTCTCGAATTAATATTAAAAACCAATCAATTAATATTATTTTCACTTATTATAAATTTTTGCATGTCTATTTTTTTTATTTATTTTTAAATTATATTATTTTCAAACATAAATATATTTAATAGTATCTCAAAAAAGACTCACACATATATATAATTTTTTTTTTTGTATAGTCCATAAAGTACCAAAAAAAATTATTTTTTTTTCTCCTCCCTATTGTTCGTAAACACACAAAGAAAGGAAAAAGGAAAAACAATTTATATATATATATATATATTTTTTTTCTATCCTTATTATCTATCACACAAAATAAAAGGATTATAAATCAAATTTTCATTTAATTTTTTTTTTCATTCAGTTTAGGGGTAAGCATTTTCGGGTTCGAATTGGGTTGGATTGAAAATCTCTCAACCCAATATGGGTTGGGTTAAAAAAATTTTAACCCAATCCAACCCAATAATAATCGGATTGATTTATGTTAAGTTGATTGGGTTGGATTTAATCCACTACGAAGCATAAAAAATTTAATTAATAACTCTTATAGTTTTAACAATTTGATTACAAATAAAATAGATACAAATAAATATTCAATGATTAAAAATAAAAGATTTAATGCATCATATAGATTATTCTTGATCTTCATCTCTAGCAAATGTGCTTTTAGAAAAAAATGAAAAATTTGAATTTAGAATTAGGGATGGACATTTGTCAGGTTGGGTTGGGTTGGATTCAAAATTTTTCAACCCAACCCAACCCAACCCAATTTAATTTTGAACCCAACCCAATCCAACACATCTCAATTTTTTTAAAGATATAACCCAACCCAACCCCGATAAAAAGTGATCGGGTTGGGTTGGGTTAGAGATGCCCACCCCTAATTCAGTTAATCAAATAATACAAATAATATATAGATTTTAAACTCTTAATATAAACTTTCAAATAAGATACATATTACATATGTTTATACAAACATATCGACTATAATAGTCAAAAATAAAAAATTAATTGAAAAAATTATTTTAGGTATAAGCATGATGACTAATAAAAAAGATAAAAATAATATAATTTAAAAATATACATTTAATTTAAAAATGAATAAAAGAAAAGATGTAAAATCATTGATTGAGTGAGAATAATATTAATTGATAACTTATTAATTTAAGATTAATGGGAGAGAGAATACATGAGGTAGTTAATGATGAAAAGAGAGATAAGAAAACACATTTATGTAGAATGTAAAATTAAGTTGTGTATAAATATATAAGTAGATTTAAGCCATCGAAATCTTCATAATCCAATAATTAACAAATTGTATCAAAATTTATGTTATCTGATCATGTGCCTATGTATATATATATATAAAATAGAAGTAAATATAGATATTAAAAAATATATTTTTTATTTTTATCTTTTTTACTTTTCTAAAAATATATAATATTTTTATTTAATTTTTCAAACCTATTAACATATGTTACCTGCTATTCCAAAGTTAAATAGTTACTACATATGAATGATTTACATAAGTGTCAAAAAATAAAAGCTAAATTTCATTTTTCATTATTAGAAAATCATTTTTAATCAAAATTTTGAGTTTAGATATCAAGCAATAGTATTCTCAACCAAAAAAAAAAAAAAAAACTTAAGCTATAGTGTGATAAGATTCTAGGACCGATCTTCAAGAATTAATTACGTTCACTCGTAATCGAAGTAGTTAGGAATCAAGATTTCTTTCTATATAGAACATTGTGTGGATTATAAAGGTTGAAATAAAGCACTGCACCGGTGGTAATAAAACCGGGAAAAAAAAATTTACTAAAAGAGTGAATCTCGATCATTGATGATACATCCAGCAAGATCTACTGTGTTTAGCACAAAAATTAATACAGAAAATGATCTAATTCTACTGCATAGTATGCACTTCCTATTCACATTTATGATCAAGCTTTTCATCATCCGAATTTATCTGTATATATAGGAGGAATGCTCACTTACTAACGTGTGTGAAGAGTTTTCTCATCATATTATAAGAGTAGAATATTTTATTTATAGGAGTGGATTTTTGGGTCGTATGTAAAACATTTAATCTTAATAAGTCTCAACATATTTTTGATAATAGATGGAAAATGTAAAACCATTATTATTATTATTTTGAGTCAAAGAGACTTTCATTAGAGACTAGGAGATCCTAGAAAAATACGGTTTACATAAACAAAGCGCCGTGTGAGGTCCTCCGTTAAAGACAAGGCTAGGGCAGCAAGCTCGTGAGCATGGTGATTCCCCTGTCTGAAAATACCCTTACAACATTTATCATCGACCTCCCTACACAAAACCTTAATATATTCAACAGGAATGTCAGCTTCACATCTTAAGGAAAAGTCCATGTTGATTCTTGAAGCCACATTCACATCAGGAGGTTGTTATTTGGGCTCTCAATTATTTGCATGACTTTCAGCTCACTCACCAGGCTCTCCCCACTGCTTTCAATTTCCTGACGCAGTAGCTTTCCTCTTCTTGATGTCCACCAGCTGTTGGAAAGCTGAAGTTGAACTCTGATGCAGCCGTTAAACTAGCTTGGTGGTGCTTTATTGGTGCAACAGCGACAATCAAAAACCATGAAGGCTTTTTCTGGGCTACCATCTCCAAACCGGTGAAAGAGAGATTCACGCCTAAACTTGGTGAACTTATTGCCCTTAGAGAGGGTCTCCTTCCGGCAAAATCAATTGTTCTAAAAATTAAACACTGGTGCAAAATTCATTTGAATAAAAGAAAAATATTTTCTATGATAATCAAAATGATGTTAACAGCTTAATTAAATGTATTAACATTATATGATGGAGGAGAGAAGATTAAATTCATAAAAAACAACTAGCACCTTCTGTTTTCGGCATTGTTTAAAAACTTGACGAGTTTCGTCGAGTTCTCACCGCTCGCCCAATTCTTGTCGGTTTCTCACTTATCGGCAATTTGCCGATCCAAAAATCCCCAGATCGGAGGTGCTGCTCACCAAAAATGGGTACCCGGCTCAACTCGGATGACTCCACAAGTCCATCCATCACAATCTATCACAAAGTTGGCCAAAAACATCCCAAAAATCACCCCAAAAAAATAAATAAAAATTGAGCTATCAATTAATCAAACAAACCTAATATCTAATAATTCAAACTAAACGAAACGGAATCGATTCATTTCTAATGGTGTCGTCGGTCATACAGAGAACGGTGAGGCCATCAGTGCATTTGATGTGGAAAATATAGTAACCGTAGGTAGGACGTGTGGCTATCGTTATTTCCTGGCATCTTCTCCAATATTTGCTTGGTGATGGCGTTCGCCGTCGACGTTCATCGTCGTCTACGGTACTTAACCAACACCAACTATCCAAACACAACCAGAGCGAACACTAGAATGACGATGTTAGAGAGAGAAAAGAGACAAGAGAGAAGAGAAGGGATATATATATATGAGGGTTTGAGTTTTGACCATGTGGAGTGTTTTATATATAATGAAGATAATTCGATCATGGCCTTCCATTTAAAGAAATTTCAATTTACGATTTTAAATTTTAAAAATTATAATTTCCCCCCTAATTAATGATTTTCGAATATTCATTAAATTACCGAGTACTCATTAGGTTACTGATCAAGTAACAAGTAGCAAGTTTTGAAACAATAGTTTTAGGATAAGAGAGGAATTTGAACCTTTGACATCTTAGGATCAAAGGAAGTAATCAACCACTCCTACAAAGAGACGATGTACACATCAAGAGGAAAAAATTAATATATTATAAGTGAGTGCTAAATCTTTATTCTAATACCACATAATGTAAACTTGTATTCTAATTATAGGGATGGCAAAATGAATTGGGTCTATCTATAAAAGTATGACATGGTTCTAGTATAGATCCGAATTGCTTTTTTAACATTTAAAAGAATCGCGTTTGAAAAATCCACATCAATAGCAGCTAGGATGTGGATTTACCTACGGGTCTTTTTCAAACCCGTAAAAGGCCAGTTATTTATATACCTTTTACCTGTTTTCTTTAAAAAGCAATTATGAGCTTTCATCATATCTGCTCTCAACTCTCTCCCTCTCTTCATAATTGGAGTGTCATCTGCTGTGCAACCACTAAAACATTTACGTCTCTCTCTCCATCATCGTCATGTCAAAAGCTTCAAAACTGAGGTCTCATTCTCTTTCATTTTCTTTTTCCGAGGCTCTCAAATTTTCATTTCTCTTTCATGAAAATCTTGTTTTCTCTATTTCTCTCTTTTGCTTTGATTTTTTAGAGTGTGTTTACTTCACTTGAAAGAATCGGAATGACTTGAAATTAAAATGAAGTATCAGAATCAAAATAAGTTGTTTACTTCAACTGCAGAAATTGGAATCGGAATCAGCAGTATTTTCATTAAACTGTTTACTTGTTTTGGAATTGGAATGAGTTAATTATAAGTTACAAAAATATTCTTAATTAAAATTATGGATTAATTCTAATAATGTGTTGTTTTTTTATTATAATATGCAGTTTTTTTAATATCAAATAAAAAACTGCATAATATAATTAAAAAATTACATATTATTTTATTAGTTTATTATGATAATTAAGAAATTAATAATGAAAAATTAATGGTATGCAGTATTTTATTACAATATGCATTTTTTTTAACATCAAATAAAATAGTTTTTTCTTTATTTTTTAAAAAATGGCATAAGAAACTTTTTATTTTCTCAAAGTGAATGTGAATGGAATTCTCAAATGGATTTGGAGAAATGAGATTTTCATTCCACAATCTCAAATTGATGTACGACTTATACTTTTATTCTCATTACAAAATGAATTTTAAACAAGTAAACACTATCAATCAATCTCATTCTTCATTCTTATTCTTTAATCCATGAAGTAAACACACCCCTAGTATGTGTACCTTTATAGAGAAATAACAACAAACACTCCACAATTTCTTGGTCTCTATCCTCATCTGGGTTTTCTGTTTCCACTCCAAATTTTGCTCTCATATAAGGTAACTCATCGGCGGCCACTTCTCATACAATGATTATTAGTCAATTTTCTGTTCCGGATATTTGTTGTTTTTACTTTTAATAGATTATTTAGTTTGTTGTTGTTTAGTTTCAATCTTCTAGTGGATTTGTTTGGTTGTTGCTCCTTTGGATTTGATGGATGAATTTGGTTTTTCGAAAAAAATGTGATTATGGGTAATTCGTGTTTGAAAGCAATTTTTTCGATTGAAGTTATTGATGTGATTTGTGTGCTGGCTTTTTGTTTTTGTTATCGTTTTGGTTGCAAGTTCGAGTATGTACAAGGAGTGTGTTCTGATTTTAGCTTGTTAAAATTTGAAGGTTTGCCTACGTATGTGTGTTTGTAAAGTTTCGTGCATAAATGATGATGATGAGCGATGTAATTTTTATTCTTATTGTACATAATATGATCACTCTATTTTTAAATTATTTGATAAGTGGGAAGAGGATAAAATCTGATATTTTTGAAAACTTTTTGGGATCCTCAGATCTCAGTTGTGTAATTATGTTGTTTTCATTATTCACTTTGTTCACTTTTTATGAACTAATAGGTCTGTTTGATAAATTAAAGTTCTGTATTAATCGTAGTTCAAAATCAATTAAGCTGCCTAGGTCATACAAATTACAAATAAAATATAAAAAATTTTCTTATTAAGGTAAAGGCAAATTTAATTTAGCAGTTGAAATCATTCACAAATATAAATTGTTTGTCTACTGGAGCTTTTGTTTTTGAAAGGAATCTTAGAAAAACAAGTATGAGATTTAGTTTAAAATGTCAAGAGACATTGAATTAAATATTAAAGTTGAATTTCTTCGAAGAGATCTTCATTATTGTGAAATCAACGTCATACTGAATCTAATCTAACATTCTCCATTTTATGAAATTTCATATCCAATCTCATACAATACAATTCACGAAAAATTGGTTTCAATGATTCTTAACGTAATTCTTTCATGAGCTGTATCAATTCTACCTAAAAAAATGGGCTAAATTTTAGTCCAAGCATTTTAGTGAGAAGCTGCTTACGATGTATTTTATTTATTTATTTCTTTAAAATCAATGCATTTTAAGAAAACACTTAATATTAAGGGATTTGCATTAAAATTCTGTTAAATTAAGTTAAAAAAATTATAACACCAAAGAGAAGGGATTTTTTTTTAAAAAAAAAATTAATAAAATTAACTTTAAAGACCACGTGTCACAACATTGTGGCGAATCCACTAAAAGCTTCTAAGTGGAACCGCACGCAAAAGCCCTCCTGGTGGTAGCAGCCTTATCTCGCTCCATTTCCCGCCTCCCGCAGTCGCAGCCTCCTGGTGGTAGCAGAAATTCTATGCTGTTTGGAATATAATGATTGCTTGTGTTTGCAAGCTGAAGTCCTTTTGGTATGCCAATGGCATTGAACTCTGAATTCACTGCTCGTTTGTAGAGCAGGAGTGCATACCATCAATTAGGGATGTGGAAAATTAAGATGTGAATGAAACATGTATGAATTTGACAGTCTTTTTTGCACCAATACGTGGTTTTATTTTTTGATTGAAATTATGCTGTGGCCTGTTTTCTGTTAAGGTGTACATGATCCCTAGATTTATTTAGTTTCTTTGCTTCATTTTCGCTTTTACCTGCCCATTTGAAAGGCGATGCTCTCTTTATGCAGTGGTCCAGCTCGGTTCGATTGGGATCAGAATACTCAAGCTTGCATCATTTGCAGACGCACCAAAGCAAATTTGTTGGAACTTTGGAAGACGAGTTGGAGCAATTGTCTGGCGAGCCCATCGATCTCTCTTCTAACTGTTGAACTGATAATCCTATAACGTATTATGACAAAGGTCTTCTATTCCTTCCAAATTTAATGAGAAAGTTTTGTTCCTTCATTTGCTAAATTATCTATATTTGCCTTATGAATGTGATATTTACATAGAACGGCTGTGCAAACAAACTATTTGAGAGCTTGTGCTCTCTCTTAAGCAATAAATTGAGGCCCTTTCTTTCTAGTCGAAACACTATTTACATATATCCTTTTGAAAATTTCTTGGCTGCAACCATATTTGTATTGATACAATATTCGATCTTATTAGAACTTCTGAAGTTAAGGGTGTGTTTCGGCGAAAGAATAGTAACAGAAGGGACATTTCAAATGGATAAGTTTTGATGCGCACAGACGTGAAGTCCAAGCTAATTTTGCATCAACCTCCAAGTTAATTTAATTAGGTTGCAATGTTGATGGAAAATTATACCAGCAAGTGAGAATGACAACAATAATTACTGATGATGATGATGATTGTGAGAAGCATTTCCGAAAAGCATCATTGCCATAATTATGATCGAGATGGTAGGTGAATATTTATAAGTCGGTGAGCATCACACGTAATGGAAGTGCGAGCCTGATGATATACTTGCATGTTTTCTATGTGTTTGCAAGTACGAACCCTCTATTTTTTTTTTTTTTTTTAAGTTTTTAGACTGATTTAAAAAATAATCGGGATCAAACCAAGAAACGGCACTAGTAGCACAATTCAAGAAGCGCATTTCATATAAAAAGAACCAACTTACAAATAGATGGAGAAGCAGCTTACACAAAAATGAAGAAAAACCCATAATTTTTTATTTTTGGGGTGAGTCATCAGGTGTAGAACTCGTATCTTTGTCAAAGACACGAGAGGCAATGCCTAGTTGAGGCACTGCCTAAGTTACAAAAACCCTCTAGTTATCACACACATTCGAGATAAATTCATTCAAATCTTATTTTAATATGTAATTAATCATATATTTTTCCTTTTGGTAAGTGTCTTTTGTTGTAATTTCAATTTTCTTTTATTAATTTTGTAAGAGGTATTAATTATAACAGAATTTGAGCAAAGGTCCTCAATATATATATTTTTTTAATTTCTTTTATAGAAGTGATAATAATTAAAGGTCAAATGGAACATGTCAAGATTGGTTACTATAAATTGCATATTCAATTTGAATTTATCATCATAAAATGGATAATAATATGTATAACCATTTACAATGGTAGGAGATGTGCCTTCTCCGCCCAACTTTGATTGAATTTCAAATTCAAATGTAAATTTTTAAAATAATAAAAGATATCAACCGTGGATTTTCGATCTAAAAATTTTATTTACAATAATAAAGAATCTTATCAATAAGTTAATCATGCCCATAAATTATTTTAGTATTTATATTACCATAAAAAAGAAAATTCTCTTATCAGTTATCAGCCACAAAATCCAGAGATTAGAAACTACATCATTCAGATTAGATTTTTTAGTAGTTATATTACCATGAAAAAGAAAATTCCCTTATCAGTTATCAATAACAATATCCTGAGATTAGAAACTGCATCATTGAGATCAACATCAATAAAATGTCAAAGAGTGAGGATATGACGGATATGATAAGGGAGTTAAAATGTCAATTTAATTTTTCCCAAGTAAAGAGAATCGTCTCTTGGCAGCTGATGCTATTAGTATAGGTGTCAGTTATCCCTTGCCAATCGGCAAGGTTTGATACTCGGAGTAAGTGGATAAATTTATTCTTTACTTTATATGTGGGTTATCCTCTCATTTATTATGGATTTTTCACTCATCTTTATATGGGTGGATCCCTTCTATTTAAGAGTAGTTTTTCGAATCACATCATTAGTGTTTTTATTCCGATAATATTCTGCTCAGTCAAAAAAAAAAAAAAAGAAAAAAAGAAGAATCTCCTCTCCTGTCTCTTTATGTATTTAGTAGCCATGTACAATATAGTAAGAAGAAGAGCCCAGCCCAAATTTTGATGGTTCATGGAGCCATGAAAGGTCATAGCGTAGCTGGAGTTTCAATTACCGCTTGAGTGATGGTATTTTCATCCCTCATAAATTGCGTGTACACTTCCTTTTTATGTATATCTTATTAAAATTATAAAAAGTCTCTAATTTATAAATAAATTCCAACTAATATCAATATTGTCATTATTTTATTGTTGTTTACTATATTTTTTATAAGTAAAATATACAATGCTTATTTTGTTATCTAATTAATTTTACTAAAATTTGAAGTTTTTTTCTTTACAAACAAAGCAAATAGATTATGATTTTTTTCTAATAATAATTAATTTAAAACTTACCATTTTATAATCAATTTCTTAAAAACATTTTAAATCATTCTTCACACTTTATAATTAATTTCTATTCTTTTAAAAAAATATGATATTTGGAAAAAATAAATAAATTTAGAGAAGTTAAAATTTGAAAAATGTTTAATTGTATTCTTTAAAAAAAAATCTGATATTTGAAAAAAAAAATTAGAGAAGTTATAATTTGAAAAGATATAAAAAGTTTTATCTCATTTTAATTTTTAATTGGATTTAATTTTTTAAGTTATATGATAACATTCAAACAAGTTTTCTATTATTTGATCAATATGTAATTTTTTATCTTTGGTTCAAGAGATGTATTGTATTATGAAAAAAAATAAGTTTGAATTGATCGGTTTTTCTTTATGGAGTATTTGAAATAAAATAAACTTCTTGATATATGTTCTTTTTTTTTTTTCTTTCAAGTATGTTTTCCTTTTTCCTTTTCTCAATTTTAACTAAATGCAATAATTTCATCATGATTTTAATTCATTCTCAATATTCTGCAACTAATTTGTTTCATTAAAAATTGTTTAATATTTGAAATTAATATTTCAAGATCATTTTCAATATTTTGTATTTAATTTATTTTCATAAAAGTTATTTGATATTTGAAATTAGTATTTAAAAGAGAAGTTAAGAATTTGAAAAAATAAAAAAGATTTTATCATATATATGAAGAAGTGACTAATATTTGTGAGTGTAGTTATAAATAATTTATCTTTATTAGTAATTTTCTTTAAGATGATATTAGATTATTAAAAATAAACCATGATGGGATACAATTTTTTAGGGGTGTAAATATCGATGCCCTTACTGCTTTCTTTTGGGACCATGAAATTTCTTTTTCTTTTTTTTTTAATCAAAAAGTTAGTTGAGTAATTCCCGAATCTTTGAAAAAAAAAAATAATAAAGTACTTAAAATCGTTCTCGAGAATGTAATTAAGATACAAGTGATAGCTTGAAAGAAAAATTTGACAATGTTAAGAAAAACTGCATTTCCATGGAATTCATTCACAAGATTAGCAAAGTGTGGCACTAACTTAATCATCAAGTAGAAGAGTTGCTGGGTTGGCAAAAAAGGCAGAAAAGACAAGCCGAAATGGACTTTCCCTACAAGCCTATTGGGCTGCTCCACTCTATTTAACTGTCTAACTTTGGTTCACTTCCAACTTGGTTCATATTTTTGGCTAGTGGCTCAATAAAAAAAAGATAGAACCTAATAATGTCAAAAATAAAAACAACTTAAATAAAAATCCCAATTTATTTTTTTAATTATTAAAATTTTGATATTATGAGAGAGTTAGCCATCACTTTTCATTTGAAAACTCACTCATATAGGGTTAGAAATTTACTAAAATTTATTGAAACCGATTATTATTTACATAATCTGTATATCTACTCCTATAATTTAGAAATAATTATTTTCTCATAATAAGAAAATATATTATATTTGATAGGAATTAAATCTTAATCATCCTTGTCTCTTTTAAGTCATTAGAGATAAAAATACGACACTAACTAATGATATCATTATGATTTGAGATAGCCTACTTAAATTTATTTAAGGAAGAATATTGGAAAGACCCAATTCGTAATTAAAAACTCCCAACATGGAGAGTAGAAATTCAATTATTCGTGTCCATTGGTCAAAATAATGTTTGATGGGGTGGCCGCTAGGGCGGTTTGCTTACTAAAAAAAAAGGGCCAGTTAATTGCCGAGTGACGGGCAAGTTAGCAAGTAGCAACTACTCCGAAAGCAAAAGCAGAGCGTCCATCCCATGTGACTTCACAAAGGGGATGATTTGCACCTGCGTTACCCACAACTCACGTGACCTTCCGGCACGTGCTCTCACGTTATCGTAAACCGTAAAAAGACCCGTATACACACAATCTATCGCTACCAATACACGTGAGGGCTGTAGTATAGGGGATTTGAATTGAAGTATCCCAGAAAAGGCAAGAATTATTTTTCGCCACGTGGCATCGGCACCGCCAGCTTTGGCTTTTGGCACGAGCGAAGCCCTCACATGGGGTGCTGACACCAACCTCCAGCTCTATCACGTGCAAATTGGACCCCACACATGCAAAATTCAGTTAAATAACTGAAAAAACACCACATTAAACAAATTGTAAAATGATAAAAATCAAAACCCCAAAAAAAGGAAAGAAAGAGAGAAAAAAAACTCTGATAAAAATGAAAACCTCCCCGCCAAGCAACGGCCCTGGTACCCTTTCTTTTTCAGCCTTTCCTTTTAATTCAAGCAAAAAAGTAAAAATAAAAAATAAAAATATCTACAGCGATATATAACAACAGTAACACCTTATCCACTTGCTCGTAGAAGACTCGCATAGGGATTGGTGTCTTCAAACCAAGGCCCCACTCAATCAATCTTCACTACTCGATTCTTGACACGTGGCGACAAATCTGACATTCAATCGTGGGTCCAACTTACGTATAGAGTTCTGTCTGCTCATGCAATGTTTGTTACACCTACGGTCCAGGAGTTAAATTCGATTTATCCAAAATTGCCTGAAATAGTGAAATCTTGAAAATCTGAATTTTATCGTCTTTGTAATAATTCCAATTTAAAACTTTATTTCACTGTAATTTTTTTTAGTTAAAGAGTAGACTCGTTCGTGATACTACATAGCAAGGTAAATTGAAAAGTGAAAACTGAAGTAGGCAGGTCTCTGTAGCGGGGGACGGTTGGTTAGATCCTGGCCGTTAATCTGATCAAGTTGAGCGTGCTGACTAGTGGGGTTTGAATATAATAAATGAGTTTAACAGGGTTAAAAATATTATAATTATTAGTATTAATTAAACAAGTTTTTAAAAAATTGAGTGAATATTAGAGAAAAGGAAAAAAAAAATAAAACACAAACCTCGAGGAAAATTAAAAAGCAGAGGAATCGGGCTGTAAACTAGCACGTTAATGCCACAAGCCTCAGCGACAAACTTGCTAGGTCGGTTCCTAAGGAGTTGAATTTGATTATTTTGATCCCACAGTTACCCCTTAATCTTCATTTTAATTATTTTGCTAATTACCGGTTTACCCAGTTATCCAGTTAAAAAAATTAGTATTACCGTATTGCCCATATCGCAGCTGTGACTTGCGAGCCTGTGACTGGTCTTATAAGCAACGTACATAATGATTGTGTGCGGCACGTAAAGTGATGATTATTGTACAACTGGTTGATCATCACCGTTTTCATCAGCACGTGCCTGTGAGTGTGGCTGATTTTACACTGTTAAAACAGTTTGCGGATCCCTTTAAAACAGTAGCTCAAAATTGATAATTTACCGGATCATGAAAGATTTTTTTTTTTTAATGTTTTGTTATGTGTATATAACAATTAAAAAAAAAAAAAAAACATGCTTTAATGAACATTGCACAACAACTTATTTGAACATTTCAACTGTTTTGATCGGTTCGCAAGGGAAAAAATTGTCAAATTAATAAACAACATGAAATTACCTTCTTGGCTTTCCAGAAATAGAACTTGTCCACATTTGAAAAATTTGGTGATTAAGAAGTTATGTGAGCCATAAACAAAAGGGCAGGAATGGTAAAACGTTTATATAAAAGCCTCAAAAAGAAAAAGGGCACTAAAGTAACTTCAGTAAGATTTTCCTTTAACTCAATCAAAGCCTCTTTAATTATAATTAAATAATAATTAAATTTTAACTTTTATTTTCTTCCTCTAAAAACTTTTGTTTAAATTATTTTTGAAAATTTATTTAATTTTAGTCCTCGTCAAAATCCTCCATTTTAGCTGTCCGCCTGTCCCCTTCAAACGCAAATAAACCCTCTCTCTCTCTCTTCACAAAACCACAACTGCTCTCACTTCTCTCCTCACATTCTTCAAACTACACTCTCTCTATTGCCTTGCCCTTTAATTTGTTGCCTTAAACGGGAACTCAGGAGCAAATAGAGAAAAAAAAATAAAAAGAGAATAACAAAACGAGAAAAAGAAAAGAGAATAATTACTAGTAAATTATGGAAGCTCCAGAATTCTATCAAGGAAACTATTGCTCAAAATTCGCGGCCGAGAAGTTGGATGCTAAAACGACGGGCGGTGACCATTTCATCGTCGAGGACCTCCTCGACTTCTCTCATGATGAAGACGCCGTCGTCACCGACGCTGCTGCCGCTGCTTTTGACAACGTCACGGGAAATTCCACGGAGTCTTCCACCGTCACTGTCGTTGATAGCTGTAACTCCTCCTCTCTGTCAGGCTGTGAGCCTAACTTTGCCGGTGATGTCGGCTGCCGGAATTTCGATGACGGTCACTTCTCTAACGACCTCTGCGTGCCGGTATTTCCATTACATGCAACATTTCTACTGTTTTGTATTGAATTTTGGATTGTTGTATCATATTCTTCTCCATATAAGTTTAATAAAAAATGTTGGTTAATTATATTTACATCAAAATAACATATATATGAATTCATAGGGTTTATTTTCTTGTACATATATTTATTTTGTAATATTAAATTAAAAAGGGTTAGACAATGGAACATGACAATTTGCAGAGTTTCTTTTTCAAAGTAAAATAAAGGCTTTTAAAAAAATTAAAATATCAAAACAAGTTAAATAAAAATTCAAAATTGAAAACAATGAAGTTGTTAATTAACAGTTTGATATGTCTTGTTTTTTTTTTTGGTTTCGTGTTTTGAACAGTACGATGATTTGGCTGAGCTGGAATGGCTGTCGAATTTCGTGGAGGAATCATTCTCCTGCGAGGACCTGCAAAAGCTCCAGCTGATATCGGGCGTGAAAGCCCGGACAGACGAATCATCTGGGACCCGCCAATTCCAGCCCGAACCCAACGGAAACAACAACAGCAGCAGCAGCAGCAACAACAACCCGATATTCCACCCGGAAATGGCAGTTCCTGCCAAGGCCCGAAGCAAGCGGTCCCGGGCCGCTCCATGCAACTGGGCTTCCCGCCTACTCGTCCTCAGCGCGACCACTTCCTCTTCAGAGTCCGACATTATCTCGACCGGGCCACAACTGCCACCACAGCAGCCTCAAAGTTCCGGTAAAAAGACTGTCAAAGCAAGTGCTGCGAAGAAGAGGGAGAGCGGAGACTGCAGTGAAGGGAATGCAGAGGGCAGGAAATGTCTCCATTGCGCCACGGATAAGACTCCTCAGTGGCGGACCGGGCCAATGGGCCCGAAAACTCTTTGTAATGCATGTGGAGTGAGGTATAAATCGGGCCGGTTGGTTCCCGAATACCGGCCCGCAGCCAGCCCGACGTTTGTGCTGACGAAGCACTCGAACTCGCACCGTAAGGTGCTCGAGCTGAGGCGTCAGAAGGAGATGCAAAGGGTGCAGCAGCAACAGCAACAGCAGCAGTTCATGCATCACCATCAGAATATGATGTTCGATGTATCATCCAACGGTGACGATTACTTGATCCACCAACACGTTGGGCCCGATTTCCGGCAGCTCATTTAAATCAAGTGGGTGCTAAAGTAGGAGAAGTTCTGGTGGAGCCTTTTTTGGCTGAGGTTTTAGTGGCGAAATTCGCTAGTGAATTGAATTTCGTTAGTTATTATTATTATTTTTCATTTTTATAGTTTTCACTAGTGGTAATTTTTCCTAACTCCTTTCAAGGTTTTTGGTAGACTCTTCAATGTTTTTTTTTTTTTTCCCTTTATTTTTGCCCTTTATGGTAAACTCTGGAAACCCAATTTTTCATAATTCAGATAATTTTTTTTTTTTTTTCACATCTTTCATTTTTGTTTCGCTTGCATGAAGATTGATTCCAATATATATATATATATATATATATATATAGTTTAAAAATGAAAGATATGCAAAATTTGGTGCATGTGATGTCTCTAGCTATTTTATGGATAATTTGTCCATTAATTATTTGGAACATGAAGAGGTGTTGGGGACACGAAGGTATGGTGCTGGATGCATTTTCAAATAAAAACAATGCCAAAAAGTACAGTCTTTGAAAGCCATGACGCTCATGACATGTTGGCCAAGTAGCATAATACAGTGTGATAACTCTGTTTAAAATTATATAATCAAGGTTGGTTCATAAACAGTTTCAAAAAAAAAAAAAAAAAGGTTGGTTCATAAATCATTAATAAAGCGAGGCACAGAGTACACACCTACCTTGCATGATTGTCCACGAATTGTCTATTTAATGCAATGACACTACAAGGGCATTTCAATGCACATCTATGCACAACCAACCACTCCACCATTTGTTTTTACTTTCGTAAATGAAAATTGTATTATACCTCAAAAGATAAATTTATTACAACAAACATCATGCACTAGAGAATGTGGTATTCAACCTCAAACATATTATATAATTATAAAAGATCTTGTATTAAATCAAACCAATTTGATAGTCAAGATGGCTTGTTTACTGATTGAGACTAAAAAAAGACTTGAATTTTAATTTATTATCATATAACTTATTGAAAATTATTGAAATTCAAATCATGTAAACACCATACATAATGATTAATTATTTATTAAAAAGGAATATTAAGTACTCAAATACTTATATCTTTTTTAATTTTAATATATATTTATATAATTACACCAATATATACGAAAACAAGAGAATTAAGGTAATGGTTGTTTTCAATTAATAAAACATGATCACATTTGACTACTAAACATACCAAAACAAACAAGTGGCATGCATAAATACAACATAGACACATGATGAGAAGAGCGTGGAGGCAGGTGAAAATGGAAGCGCGTGAGAAGACGATTTGACGGTGCAATTACATTGGACATGAATTTCAGTGTAAAATCAGATGGTAGCCGGTGGAGGATTAGCCATAATATTAAAGAGAATGTTAGAACGTAAATGCTGATTCGTTTGCAGATTTTTTTACATCGTTTTCTGCTACTTTCAATATCCAGTTGGCCATCTTGTTGGTTTTTATATTTAAACAATAAATATTGCTACCACAATTGCACAAAATTCCTCATTTGATGCTTTCGAGAAAAAAATGAAATATAAAATCCCATTGTTTTTGTGCATAAAGACCACCCTTCCTCCATGCACAGGCCATAGCACGTGAAAATGATTCTATTACCAAATACAGGAATTTGAGAGCACATTCGGCTTCAATTGTTTTTCAAAACTACGTAAATTTTTTTTTTCTTAATATTTATTTTGTGTATGAATTTGCATGTTAACTATTACCAAATCGAAAGATAACTTTGCATAAATCTAAAAGTATGAATATATTTAATTTTAAGTTTAAATATATAACAACTCGTACAATTCTTTATTTTTCACTAAACACTATATTATATTAGTTACAAGTAGCTTCAAGGTGCTTTAGTAGTGGGTGTTTTTTCTTTTTCCTTTTTTGTTTGCGTTGCAGAATAGATGTACATCTTATTAAAGCGAACATAAACATATCTTGTAAATCCATGTGAGTGAAGCTAGCGATCCAGTCCCTGACATCATTGGAGAATACTGCTATTTTTTTAGAGATAAAAGAGAGATAAGATTCCCATATTTTTAGCATGAAGAAAAATTAAACATTTGAAAAAATATATATATATATATATATATTTGTACAGTTGACGATATCACTCTCACCCTCTGTATGTATGCACGATCCTAGGCATCGCTAATCCATAGGCCTCATTTTTTTAATTAATTACATTTAACATTGTTATTATTGTAAATTAATAATTGATTAAATAAATAATTAATTACCACCATTTGCACATCTATTGTCTACTTCTTTTTATGCATTTGGTTTTGTCAGATTTGATAAAAATTTATATATATGTGTGTATATATAAACTGTGGCAGTAGAAAAATGAAGAGTACTATAGAGTTAGTATATGATTAACAAAATAGAGTAGTTGTTGAGGTATATAATTAATTAATTATATGTTACTAATAAATAATTGGATTAGTAAATAAAAATAAACAAAGTGAGGAGAAGCAAAGTTTGCGGTGGTCACATGGGTTTCTTCCAAGGGTCACGCACGTTTCAGTCAGTAAAGTCAGTGCATCTATGATGCCATCACAAGCACAAACTACACAAGTTTTTGTGGATGCTTGTCCTGATCAGTCGTCATTATCATCATCATCTGATCTGTTATCGTTATAATTTGTAAAAGCTGTAAAGTTTTTTTAGTTAACGGTGGCAGAAAAATGGCTGCATGCAGATAAATTAATGAAATGATTGAATAGGACTTTTAATCGACCATCCTTCTTCCTCTAAATTACATTGGTAATTATAACCCTAATTAACATTAACATATATATTCTGTCTTTCCTTTTCTGTTTTTGGAACAAAATATTCGAACTAGCTAGAAAAAAAAAAAAAAAAAAAGTATTATGGACTGTAATAGACACACACACACACACATGTGATTTATTGAGGGATACTAACTTGGATTTTATTAAAATCAAGAGAACTAATTAAAGAATATCTATTGTGTGTTATTGTCATGGATTGTAGTTAGAAAACGAAGAAATTATTTTAATGAATGCAGGGTGGGAATTCTTGTGGGGGACCATATGAGAATCTCTATTAATTCCGCATATTGACAATGACAAACGATGGCTTACGGCAATATATTCACTAAAATGTGGATTACAGTAACAGAATATGATTTTTAAAGTAGTGAATTATGAATGGAAGATACGTTAATTTAATTTTGAGTTCTGAAGAGGAGAACAAATGCAAAATGATTTTCAGGTGAGATTGAAAGCATATTTATCATGAAGAAAGTAATAGATATATATATATTAGATGTGATTGGCAATTTAGAATTCCATGTATGCATAGGATGTAACCAAATTTTGACATGTCATTATATCAATCACGAATTTGGTTTATCATATTTTTGGTTAGACATCAATATTTATTTGAAAGTAATTCCGGTATTATAGATGAAGTCAGTGTTAAATCACCAATAATTATTAACGCAAACACTACTTAATTAGTATATTATTCTAACATATTCCAATCCCTTAGATATAGGTTAGATCTAATAAAAAATTATATTATAAGGATCCAAACATGTATAAACTAATTAATTTTATTTTGCACTATATATCTTAATACATGACTTTCGATCATCCAAACAATTTTTATATCCAATAATAATATTTAGTTTTTAACACATCTCATTGATAATTACATGCGCAAAACTTGATATAACCTTAGTTGTATATAATTAAGTCCATAGAAGGCAAAGTATTCAAGATTCATACGCAAGATGCATAGTTTCGTTCCATAAGGAGACCAACCCAACGAATTAAAAAGAAAGAGTTTCTTGAAACTTATCAAGTTACTAGAATCAAGTCAAGGCAATTAAAGTTGTATTACAAATAATTAAAAGTAAGTACATTGATGTACTCAAAATTAAGAAGTATAATATCTTCAACCTCACTCATCGTAACCAAAAGCAAACTGTCTCCTCTCAAATGCCCTTACAACAAATAAAGATGTTTGTCTACCTCATTGATTAACTAATTAAAAAATACCCAAAAAAGAAGGAACTGAAATAGCAAAAAATCGTGCTAATGAGAAGCTTAGATAGAAACAGATGGCTTTCCGTGCACGTATGGTGTCTCCTTTTCCATATAACCACTAAGTATAACTTGCAAGATTTTTATTTATTTATTATTTTATATTTGCAAATATAATAAAAACTTTTTCTCAATTGCCCTCACATGGTTAGTGATGACCAGTGACTCAAGACTGATTCTCCAATTCAAGCAAGCTCAATTTCACTAGTGATGATCGTATATGCTCGAGTCGATACTGTAAGTTTCCACATCTAGAAAATTCACTCATTTTCCATACATGTATCTTCATTTTCTGACCAAGCAAACATTTCTTTGCATGAAGGATCTCATTGATAGTATATAAAAACTTTGTTTAAAATTTATTTTCACTAAATTATGGCCTAATTTATAGTGGTGTTAATTATTTTGCTTTATTTCTATCAACATGTAATAAAATTCAGGAAAAAATATTATACAATAAATTTAAATATATATATATATATATATATATATATATATACTCTTCTGCTTACAGAATCATGTTCAGGGGACACAAGGGTACCATCACATCAACCTCTCCATCTTGTCACGTGCACTTCACGTTGCCGATTATAATCCAATACATCTCGCTTACCTGTGAAGTCTATGCCCTCTCTTACGTGGCAAAATCTCCACCATTGCCACCAAGATTCAAATCATCGCTACGATCCTACAAGCATCAAGTGCCTCCCTTTGCTCATATCACCCCATTGACCTCATGGTCTTGACACTTGAGACACACGTCTGTGTCTGCTTCCTACAAAACTCGAGTTATTTGATTAAATAACGTCAATGATTTTCTCATTTTATTTCTTTTGTTTATTATTTTTTTTCTTTTTCTCTCCTTTTATTGTGTGACATGCCACTGATAAACGTGAGTCACATATAGCAGTAGTACACATAGTACTCAAAACTAGTAATGAGCTATCACAGTAAAAAAATATATATTCTAAACTTCAAAACAGAGACTTTATTTGTAAGAGAATGGCTTTGTACTTTGTTGATGCTGTAATAAATCCATAAAATGACAAATGAAACCTAACACAGAAACTCTCAATTAAGTGAGATAACATGAGTTAAGTTGGGAATTGAATTTGGTGCGGCCATGTCTTCTTCATACATAACTGTCAAATGTAACTTCAACTGATAATGAAAAGGACGCCACGAGAAAGGAAGCAATGCTCCACCAACCACCATCTTATCGCGGCACGCTGAGACCTAGCTCTGTATAATTTATAAAAAAAAAAAAAATGACTATAAATTAGCGTTGAATTGCTCCACCAATGAAAAACAGAGTTGTCAAGTCAAATATATAGTTTAAAAAGCCACTTGATATTAATCAATCAAGAAATGAACATGTGTAGAAGTCAATTTTAATCACAATGGAAACGGCGACAACAATATAGTCCAATAAATAGTCAAGAGTGTTGAGTAGTTGCCATCCATTGTTATAACTTAGAAATTTTAAAGTGAAACTTGACATTACAAAAACAGTTGACCTCCTTGACCGAGACTTATTCTCAACACACCAAAACCGGAAAAAAAGAACTAAAGCACAATCATAATAGTTATGAATTAATTACCATTAACCCTTCGGATAAACCAATGGCCACTACAACTCTAGAAGAGGCTTTTTTTGGGGGGGGGGGGGATACACAGAATTACAATTATATAAGAGACACCAATTGCAAACTCAGAGCAACTAAATTTGAGGAGTAGACACGAAACAAAGTTATATTTGTTTAAAATTAGAAGAAAATGTTGTTTTCATGCTCCAACCAATTACAAGCTCCCATACAGCTCCGTGAAAGAAGTGAAATAGCTTTCTCTGAGATTCATGATTCACGTAGTCTTGAACAATCAAAAAGTCACAAATACAAGTAATTCAATCCTTTTTCCATACAAATGATCTTCTCTTCATGAGTTTCCAAGTTAAAATTGGAATCCAACAGAATTCCAACAAGTTTGGAAGTTTTAATTTCTGTGCGTTGATCGATAAATTAATACTTGTGAACTTTTTTGAAAATAAAAAGCCCGTCGGAAGCAAAATTACTTATCAATAAAAAAAAAAAAATGTCTCAACATCTGCTGTTAAATAGCCAGAGACATGGAAGTATTGATACCTAAGTTTGTATAATTATGAGAATAGATTTTGCAGATGGTTTCAGAAGATGTGCAAGTCATTATCAGAGAAGATTAAAAAACTCGACCAATAAAATAACAGTAGGGGAAAAAAGAACGAAAAAGATCCACGAACCAATAATGTAATTGAGATTGAAATAGTTATGGAGTTCTGCTAGCATCTGGCTCAACGTGCTTGATTATAAGGAAATTGTGCAGATTGTAAAATATAAATAGAGTTTCACAAACAAAATAAACTTTAATTTCAATTTTCACAAGCAATTTGGCTTTTATATCAATTGCACCTCATGCAATTGAAATCATCAGCACTCTTGAAGCATCTGCAAGTATGCTTTTGATGGAACTATCATACATTTAAATTTGGTTCATTATTTTTCCTTACGTTGTTATAGAGAACGAAGCAATTCTATATATTCTAGCCACCAAAAGTTGTTTGAGTATATTAGAAATTAAACTCTATTAATATTCACCAAGCTTTCTACAGGTCTCCCTCACATTAATGATTAATCCCATCATTCCACCTTTCAAATTCATTAAAAAAGTAAAAATTCTCATGCAATCAACAATGAGAATGGAAAGCTAAAACTCAATTAGTTCCTTATGGTCGTAGATATAATTTTTATTCTAACACTTCCCCTGCAAATTCCACGCCCTTACTAACTTTGCTGTTCCTCCTTAAGTCCTGTTTTATAAACTTCTATCACTGGTCTAATTTGTCAAACGAAGCTCATAAATCTTACAATTGCAACATTAAAAAAGACTCAAAAGACATTCTCTCTCTCTCTCACAAAATTAAAAATCTGTAACCAGAAGCTCAATAAAGTTAAAAAAAATTATTAGGAGAAACATAAGTTACTATGCGGGTATGTCATCACATGGATAAGTTTTCCCAGGCTTTAAATTCCAAAGAAAATCAATATAAAGAAGAACTGACACTACATGCTTATATGTCACAAAACGGACGAAAGAGCAAAAATAGCTCCACAATGTTATGCTTACTAGAACACCCTGAGCACTTAATTGAAAGAATAAACTACTTTGCATGCTCGTTAATATAATCAATCCGTAATGTTTTGCACTCATCAATCTATTAGATATACTTTCTATTAGTATCACGTACTCAAAATGTGAATGGTAGTATTGCAAATGGAAAACTATATTGCATGCTCATAGGAATAAAATCAACAATCATAGTCCTCAGTCCCTCTATAGCTCTACTAGCCATGATATGTCTCAAGTCTCAACAAGTACTTCCATAGAAGGCAGAATCTTTGGAGTGCTATCAGAGACGATGTGTCATCTGCTCTATCAACAACTTCACTTCTTCAATTTTCCTCAATTTACTAGGCAACCAAACATCAGACAATACTTAAGCTATGGTCGGCTAAATATTAGAATATTAAAGTAAGGATTCCTTGCCATCTTTCTTTGGCAAGACTTTTGATAATCTAGTGACAGCTCAACATAAAAAATAGTAGATGTTTAAGATTGTTATATTTAATCTCTCTCATGCATCACTCAATCTACTTCTTTTATAAAAAGAACCAAGCAAAGAAACCTTGCACAGAATATTAACTCGACGACATGATCAGTTCAAAACAAACATGATTGACAATATGCGGAAAAAGAACAATAACTAGAACAATCAACTATAGAGTAAAAAGTTGCTTACAGATACCAAATACAAAAAATTCGGAGATTGTCAAACTCCTGGGTTTGCACTGCAGAGCATACCCTGAGACAACGACCTCGAGCTCCTTGAATCAAGACCGAGGCACGACTTCAGCCTAGCCGAAGACACTGCTGTGTGAAGAGGAAGCAGAGACTGAAGACAACCCAATTGAGCAACCGGCCTGGAAATTTAAACACACAAAAAAAAAAAAAAAAAAAAAAAATTCAAAGAAAGATAAAAAAATTTTACAGTATGAAGAGAACCACATTTGAGGAAAACAGCTTGAGTACAAATTCCAAGAGTCAAAATTTAAAATTTTTGAGCAAAATAGAAGTGGGTATCAAATGGGATTCTGAGAAGTTACCTGGAGAATGTAGAGGAAGAGCGAGTGGAGAGAAGAGAAGGAGAGGGATTAGGTTTGAGGGCTGGTTTGGAGATGGTGGATCTGAGGAGAGACTGTGCTGGTTTTGACAGAGCTCTATAGCGGAAGGCCATTTGTGGTGGTGGTTTGGAGTGTTATGGTTTGGGAGGGAGGGAGAAGAAACCCTGAAATGTGCTAGCGTTAGGGTTTTGGCGAGACTTCTGTGGGGTTGATTTAGGGGTTTTGGTGGGGTTTGACATTTTGATTGGGGAAATTACCATATAATATATGGAGGCAATCAACCTTTTTTGGGTTAGTGTAAGTTCGATAAAAGTATTTTTTTAATATTAAAAGCTTTACTTGATTTTTATTATATCATTTACTTGATTTTTATTATATCATTTTATTGATATTCTAGTAGAATTTTTAAAAAATTAAAAAAATCGAAAAATACCTATTTGGATAAGCTCAAATTTTAAGTTTTTTTAAATAGATTTTTTTGATTTTTTTTTAATATTAAAATATTTAATATACTCCTATTTTATTTTATTAATAATTTTATGCTCTTATAACCCTATTATATATATTTAAACATATAGTTTTTATTTTCATTCATTTTTTATTTCATAAAAACATCTGATAACCTCTCTTTAATCAATTAGTTTTCTATATTTTTGTGTGTGTGTATTTTTTTTCTCCAGTTAGTTTTGGCTGATAGTATAATCTTTTTATTATTGGTCAATTAATATATATATATAAATATATATTGCAAGCAATTTATTATTGTTTCATTGATATATATATATATACTGCAATTGGTACGTGAACCAAAAAAAAAAAAAATAATAATAATAATTTTTTTTCTTTAAAACTAATTAAACCAAGAGTAGAAATTTGACAAAGAACAATCAAATCTTTATTACTACTACGATTGATTAATTTTTTTATGATTAAGATTGAAGCAATACATTCTTATAATGAATATACTACTCTTCTTTCTCATGTTCCTTTTGGTAAATTAATAATACAAAAATACTTTAAAAATAATTTAACCAAACACTCTATAATTTTTTTAAAAAAATTAATTAACAACCAAACAACCAATAATTTTCTTTCAAAAAGATATCTTTCTAGAAAATCTACTTTCAAAATACCTACTTCTAAAATATCTATTTGAAGAAGTCGTACCAAACAAAGCTTTAGTGTGGAAGGTCTATCCGGAGACGATAATATCAACCATATATTATATTTTAAATAGAATAAAAATTGGACCAAAACTCTTGACTTCTTTAGATGAAAAAGGTATTCATTCACTTTTTCAGATGATGATGTGTGTTACTGTAAAATTTGTAGGTAATTCATAATTAGATTGATCATTTGCATTTATGCCTTTACCCTTATTGAATAATTTAATAAAATTTGGAGATAAAAAAACTGTTAATAACAATTAATCTTAAGTAAACAGGATTACGCTTTTATTCCCGAAATAGTTTAAGTAGTTATTGACCATAAACATATAATAAACTGACCCATATAAATCAACTTATAAATAATCTTCTTATCGATCAATATTATTATTTTTTTTAACCGATATTCATAAAAAATTAATTTTTATCGTGATCCAATTCTATATAATATTTTCATTTAATAAAGATATTTGATAATTTAATGTTTTTTAAATATTGTTTATAGTGTAATAATTCATATTTAAAATATTATCAAATTGAATACTAAGAGAATTGAAATAGTATTCGTTCACATTTTATATTTTATTATCATATAAAATTAGAATAGTACTAGACACAAACATTAAAAAAATAGGGAGAATTACCCATAACCTACCTGCAAATTTGATATTCACAAGCGCGTATAACATTTTGGTTTTTTTGCAGTGTCCTCCCCTGACTAACGGATTAACTAGGTTTGACCGTTAACATTAGGGAGAATTATGAATAACCTACCTGCAAATTTGATATTCACAAGCGCGTATAATATTTTGGTTTTTTTGCAGTGTCCTCCCTTGACTAACAGATTGACTAGATTTGACCATGATATGGTCACTTTGACCGTTTTAAAAAATGTTGAAAGACGAAATTGTCCCTGAGTACAGTCAGATTGTTGTGTGTTGATTTTGCAGCCAAATGAAATTACCAATATGCCCTTGGCATGAAAGAGAAACATAATAAAAAAATGTGTGAATGACGCGAAAGAGTAGTGTTGTTATAAATGTATGTGGACAATATTGCCTTTAATGTAAATGTTGGAAAAAAAATAATTTGAAACTTTTTAAGAAAAAAAAAAAAATAGATTGCCCAAAATGTTACTGTTGGTGAACTGTAACATTTTGGGCAAGAAACCTATATAAAGGCTAGCTACAACACTTGAACTGTTGCAATTGGTGTTTAATTTTATTTTTTTGAACTTTATTATACCCCTATTTATTTCACTATTTGAACCGCTTCATCCTTCCATTGCATTCTAAAACTTAACCAAAATCTACCTCACCCAAAAGATGAAAAATCAATTGATATGAGAAGAAATAATCAATAAGAAAATTTAAAGGGACAAACAAAAATAAATAAATAAAATTAAACACTACTTGCAGCAATTCAAGTGTTGTAGCTAGCCTTTATATAGGTTTCTTGCCCAAAATGTTAGTGTTCACCAACAATAACATTTTGGGCAATCTAATTTTTTTTTTTTTAAAAAAGTTTCAAATTATTTTTTTTCAACATTTACATTAAGGGCAATATTGTCCACATACATTTATAACAATACTACTCCTTCGCGCCATTCACACATTTTTTTTATTATGTTTCTCTTTCATGCCAAGGGCATATTGGTAATTTCATTTGGTTGTAAAATCAACACACAATAATCTGACTGTACTCAGGGACAATTTCGTCTTTCAACATTTTTTAAACGGTCAAAGTGACCATATCATGGTCAAATCCAGTCAATCTATTAGTTAGGGGAGGACACTGCAAAAAAACCAAAATGTTATACGCGCTTGTGAATATCAAATTTGCAGGTAGGTTATTCGTAATTCTCCTTAATGTTAACGGTCAAACCTAGTCAATCCGTTAGTCAGGGGAGGACGCTGCAAAAAAACCAAAATGTTATACGCGCTTGTGAATATCAAATTTGCAGGCAGGTTATGGGTAATTCTTCCTTAAAAAATATAATAATTTGCATAACAAAATTAGTTTTTCATTTAAAACATTATTTACAGTATAATAATTAAATTTAAAATATTATTAAATTGAATGATAATACATTGTTTACATTTTATATTTTATTATCATATAAAATTACAATAGTACACTAGACACAAACAGTTTTTTCTTTTACTATTTTTTGTCACGGACTGACGGACATTAAAAGTTAATAACCTCCCTCACTTGTATTTCCTGGCTTCTTATTACGGGTCTGTCGGGGCTGGACCTGCTGCTTCGATCTTCAGACAGACAATTACTGCAACATGAAGGTGAAAACACAAATCTAAACAAATAAATGGTATGCGACCAAACCATTTTCTTCAAATTTCTTTTCAAGAATTGCAAACAAATATCTTCAACTTGAACTTATTTCTCACATGCTGAATACATCAGATAAAATTAGAACATCAGAAGAAATATCACACATCGGTACAATTGAAGATGTAATTCAGCAACCGTCTTTCTATTGCATGACTTATCTCACCAAGGGTTACAATTCTATCATCATTCTCAGCTAATGTTATAATCTAAAATGAACAACTTGCCTCCACATGAAAAAAATGCAGGATTTCCCACTGCAACTTGTAGTTTGGTGCAAACCACCTAGATCGGCAACATAAGAGGAAAGAAGCCTCTTCCATGACAAAATCATTGAGAATAGTTGTTGAGCAACTGAAGCTGCATTTTGGAAGATTAGTTAAATTCCCTTAGATTTCCGAACACTACATTGGCAGAAGGCACTTAGTCCCTATCAACACAGTTAGAGCAACCGCTGTTTCCCTGTCACTGAATCCACTGATTCTTTTGGCCCTGTTCAAAGAATCCATGATTAGTGGGGAAAAAAAAAAATTTCTTTATGCCACTCTTTATATTGTATTACAATGATGGGTAGACGACAAGCAATTTATTTTTTGGATTGGTGAACATAAACATTTTAGGTAAAGAGTAGAATTCATCAAAAGCAAAACCTAGACCAGACTTTCTTTGTTTCATATACAATTACTTCAACATACAATGCTAAATAATATTGATAGGGGCATACCAGGTCCAATGGCAAGAACTGTCTTTGACCCAGCTGAAATCTGTTTAAAATAGATGTCCAAGATATCAGCAAGAATCACGTTTTATGAGACTACCCCACCGCAATTAGAAAACACAGCTCTCAAAAATTTAACATTGACTTTGGGCAACAAGTTATAAAAACATTATTCTAATCATGATCTAGTCCAAAATAAATGTTTCACATACAAGTTAGAACCATGAAGAATCTTTAGAACAAGAAAAGTTATAATCTCAAAGAATCTGCTTTACTCCACACTTCCAGGTTTCCTCTATAGTTACATGGATGATTTACATTTCGGGTTTTCTATACATATTGGTAAAAGCTAAAACAGTTAATGCAGCTATAAGGTAACTCAGATTTGCTACCTTACTTACTCTAAGAAGACAAAATCAAAGGTGCAGCTAAAACGATACAATATTTTATGGTCCAGCGGTTTGTCAGTTAAGATGGCAAAGATTAGCATAGATAATTAGGCAATTTTATAATTCTAAGATCTTCAAAAACACTACCTCTAACAAAATCATAATAAACTAAAAAGTTAATCTTAAATACTCAGCTAGTGGGATCACAGTTTGAATGCCTCAACGAGAAGATTGAATGAAAAACAGAATGGAGGACAATCTGAAGTAATATGGTAGCAAAATGTCATACAGAACTCCCAACTAATCGAATTATCAAGAGACTCAATAGGACCATCACATGTCACATATGCTAAGCAACCACCCCATGCCCAAATCAACAATCACCAAGCGTGGGCTCAAGATTATAAGAAAATACAAATGTAGATAGCATAACAAGGACCAGAGAGTTTTAGAGCAACACTCTCAAGTCTCATATACAAGAAATTATATCAATGCTCTCAAGGCTTTATACCTAAAGATTGATATACATTGAGTTGGACTTTTCTTCACCATGTTGTTAGTTATTGTTACCTTTAAGTTATTTCACATTGATACTATGATTACACCATAAAAAATCATACCTGTGTCCGTCCAGCATCTGCAACAACGAAAGTTGGAAGGCCAATGCTCTCAGCTGCTTCCTTCAATTTATTCCTGATAAAGAAAAAAATAATACTCCCAAATTAGCCTTCTAAGTCAACTTTCAAACATAAGTGATTGATGTTGCCACATATTTAAGCTTAAACTACCATAATTACAATAAAATAACACGCTTACATTTCTTGTTGATTCTTGCATGTTAGAACTATTTTCGGTTGGCCACATTGCTCCCATTTTCTCAAAAGGAACCGGTCACTGCAATGAACACTAAATGATTTAACTTTGAACCGATACTATAACCCATCAGTTGCAATATGATAACTGATGAAGTTTGGAAGTACACAATTTCAATTTCTTTGAGCACAGCTACACATGTTACAAGGAATGATACATCATGTGCATCAACTAAATACAAAGTTTTAAGTTGTGAACATGAGTTTTCAACTTTCACACCACACCTATTGAATGTCGAACTGAGCAATAATTAGAAAATGTATACCTTTGCATCAATTCCGCATACATTCCAGTGGCTGCATCTGCAAGTACACGAACGAAATATTCAATCAAAATAATCACAACAACAAACAACCAAGGAGCAACATAACCATATGTGGGGAGACGGGAGACCAAATGCAAGACCCTTAATTCTTTAACCCAAGTTTTGAGCATCTTACGAGCGCATTGAGACGCAACCTTTCCCGACCCCATCTTCAGGTCTTGTCTAACTACCAAAACCTGCCACAGACCATTATCAAGTTCAAATCTATACGCACAATTAAAAAACTTAACAGACCAAAATAAATAAATAAGTCACATGTGTTGATATAGTGACCAATTCAACCAATTAAATCAATTAAACATTAGCAACACAAACTAATAAGGCAGTTGAAAGCAAACCATTTTGAGCTCTTGGTCACTATTATCTGAAACGGAACATTGTTGTTGAGTTCTGCCCACCAAATAACTCTTCTTCTTTGGAAAATTTTTAGCAGGCTTACAAAAATCCATTAACATCCCCAATATGAAACCGATCACAAGGCCTGGAATAAAATTCTCTGCCTTGAAACTCACCCCCAACCATTCTTTTTTTTGCTTGTGTGGCTTCTGATGTTACACATAAACAAATTAATAAAACAGCAGTAATACAACTAAACATTAACCAAAAAAAATAGAAGAAAGGAAATCAGCTAAATTGAACTAAAGCTAAATTATGGAAAGTAAAAAAGAGATGGATGATAACTGATAAGTACCTTGTTTGGAAGTTGAGAGGAGGTTCTATGTGAAGCCCACATAACTGGAGGAAAGAAGTGGCTGAGTGGTGAACAGTTGATGATAGATGACGGTGGAGAAAATGAGTTTGCCAGGAGGTAGTAGCGGAGGTAAAACGATCTCGTTTGGAAGGTTGGCTTCATTGAGGTGGTTTGGGGACAAATGCAGTGTCGTTTTGCGGTAAATAGTATGCGAAGATCCTTCGTGGCTTGTGAGTTATCCAAAAGCGCACACGTTTTACACTGCCGTTACGAAATTCGTTACATTGTTTAACCAGGTAATTAAAGTGTTGTTTTTTTTTACTTAGAGTGTAATGTGAGGCCAACTTAACTATCAAGAATATAAAAAATCATTCACTTACAATATTAGTTATGATTTTATTTACGATTAATTGAGGTACACTAAAATTGAAAGGATATATATATGATTTTTTATTTTTTATAAAATATTATTTATGATATGATCGCTTGAACGCATATAATTATAATTTAAATAAAAATTTTCAACCATCAAACAATATTAAGTGATGACAATATAATTTCAACTATCAAACAATATTAAGTGATGATAATATGATTTTTTTTATCAAGTTGCTGAATTAAACCCATATTAAAATTAGTCCAAATATCCTAGAGTACTATATTTGCAACCGTAATCTCATTTAAAGCTTGATATTAATTATTGGGATTTTGATTAATTGGTTTACGCTATCATATCATGCATAACATGTATCGCTGATAGAACAATTATTAATTATTAACAATTAAATTTAAATTTAATGGTGCACCAAAATGCATAGTTTAAAAACAAAAATTTAATTTTGTAACTACCCATAATAATGTTAAGGGAGAATTACTCAAAACCCCCCTGCAAATTTGATATTCACAAGCGCGTATAACATTTTGGTTTTTTTGCAGCGTCCTCCCCTGACTAACGGATTGACTAGGTTTGACCGTTAACATTACGGAGAATTACGAATAACCCCCCTGCAAATTTGATATTCACAAGCGCGTATAACATTTTGGTTTTTTTACAGTGTCCTCCCCTGACTAACAGATTGACTGGATTTGACCATGATATGGTCACTTTGACCGTTTAAAAAATGTTGAAAGACGAAACTGTCCCTGAGTACAGTCAGATTGTTGTGTGTTGATTTTGCAGTCAAATGAAATTACCAATATACCCTTGACATGAAAGAGAAACATAATAAAAAAATGTGTGAATGGCGGGAAGGAGTAGTGTTGTTATAAATGTATGTGGACAATATTGTCCTTAATGTAAATGTTGGAAAAAAAATAATTTGAAACTTTTTAAGAAAAAAAAAAATAGATTGCCCAAAATATTACTATTGGTGAACCGTAACATTTTGGGCAAGAAGCCTATATAAAGGTTAGCTACAACACTTGAACTACTGTAAGTGGTGTTTAATTTTTTTTTTTTTGAACTTTATAATACCCCCATTTATTTCACTATTTAAACTGCTCCATCCTTCCATTGCACTCTAAAACTTAATCAAAATCTACCTCACCTAAAAGATGAAAAATCAATTGATATGAGAAGAAATAATCAACAAAAAAATTTGAAGGGACAAAAAACAAAAAAAAAAATAATAATAATAAACACTACTTGCATCAATTCAAGTGTTGTAGCTAGCCTTTATATAGGCTTCTTGCCCAAAATGTTACGGTTCACCAACAATAACATTTTGGGCAATCTAATTTTTTTTTTCTTAAAAAGTTTCAAATTATTTTTTTCCAACATTTACATTAAGAGCAATATTGTCCACATACATTTATAACAACACTACTTCTTCCCGCTATTCACACATTTTTTTATTATGTTTCTCTTTCATGCTAAGGGCATATTGGTAATTTCATTTGGCTGCAAAATCAACACACAACAATCTGATTGTACTCAGGGACAGTTTCGTCTTTCAACATTTTTTAAACGGTCAAAGTGACCATATCATGGTCAAATCCAGTCAATCTGTTAGTCAGGGGAGGACACTGTAAAAAAATCAAAATGTTATACGCGCTTGTGAATATCAAATTTGCAGGGGGGTTATTCGTAATTCTCCGTAATGTTAACGGTCAAACCTAGTCAATCCGTTAGTCAGGGGAGGACGCTGCAAAAAAATCAAAATATTATACGCGCTTGTGAATATCAAATTTGCAGGGGAGTTTTGAGTAATTCTCCCTAATGTTAATGATATTTTGGTCACACACGATGATTGTAGTAGTCAAAAGCTTGGGATCGCTAGCATCTTTAATCACAAAATAATTTTACTGCTTTAGGGATGGCGAATGATTAAGGAACATTACTAAAATTAATAATATCATTGCAACTTGATTTGTAATTTCATATTTCTTAATAGTTATCTTTATTTAAATTTGACATTAAAAAGGTCATCAAAATCTACTGAAATTAAATAGTATTTATGTAATTTGATTTTTTACTATTATGAATGAGAGACAACTATTCTTATATTAAAAAAAATTATTGCGAAATTAAACCTACAACCTCTCAAAGAAACCTTATGAGATGCCTGTTATAAATCATTTTACCAATTTTGAAATTATCTTCTAAATAACTTTGATAAAAATGGTTTATCCCGGTGCTACTGGAGAAACCCTTGTATGTTGTAGTCTGCATATTATATTATAGTTGCACCTCGGATAACTCTTTTCTATTGAGATTTAGTCAAATATTTTTGTTCGATCCAACGGCTAAATTCAAAATACTTATTATATTAGCTATTTAGCTTACAATCAGGTTGCACATAGCGTGTCGTATGGTCAACCCTCATAAACAGCGAGTCAAGGTTTTCGAATTCGGGTACTTTGACTATTTTTCCTACGCAACCGCTATCCCTCACGTGTCCCTCAAAGCAGTACAAAGAATCTAAACCACGTTCCCTTACAAAACCCGTAACGCACACACATCTCTCACATTACATATCTATCCATACAAACAGTAATTTGACACCATAACTCGCGTTTGCTAATTATAATCCAGGAAAAAAAAAATGGAATCTGTGGCCTCCAATTCGACCCCACAAGACCACCACCATCGCCCCCACCCCCGGTTCGGACACAACCAAACGGTGAAAGACCGGATAGACCGCGCCCTCCACCACCATCTGCGCCTCCTGCACCGGGCGGACTCCATATTCTTCGTGTTGGGTGCGACCGGGAACGTGTACACCGTCACTTTGTCTTCAAGCCCATCGTGCACGTGCCCGGATAGAATCACGCCATGCAAACACATTCTGTTCGTGTACATAAAAGTGCTGGGTGTTTCTACGGAGGACACATGTCTTCGGAGGAGGACTCTCAGTGTGTACCATCTAAACCGCCTCCTCAACAAGCCCACGTTTATCAACTCGCTGGCGGGGGCTCCTTTGCGCGAGAGGTTTCGCAATCTTTTCTTTCAAGAAAGGAACGGTAACAATGATGACGGTGGTGGTGCAGAGAAAGTTGAAGATGGAACCAAGTGCCCTATATGTCTTGAAGAGATGGCAGGAAGGCAGCAGCAGCAGGGAGGTGGGAGGGTGGTGAGGTGTAGGACGTGCAGGAATTGGATACATGAAGAGTGTTTCATGAGGTGGAAGAGGAGCGGAGGGAGGAGGACGGCTAGTTGTGTGATTTGTCGAGCCAAGTGGAGGACTGGTTCGGTTCAGGAGAATTATTTGAATTTGGGCGCTTATGTTCACCAGGAAGATGATCTAGTACAGGTTGACAACAACAATGCTGGTGGTGGCGGTCACTCATGTGGTGTTTAGCTAGGTCTTCCATTTTCACGGATCCATGCATGCGGGTTCATGATCACCTGATAGGGAGAAGTGATGATAGAATTTGAATTATTTATTTGTAAATATATAAATCACTCGTAGTTAATTTTATGACATGAAATATTGGGAAAATTAAATTTGTTGTTGAAAGATGTTTTTTTGTTCTTCTAATTAGTGCTTAACTTATAATTTATTAATTTTTTGTGAATATGTATTTTGAATTAGAGTAATGCTAGAATTCTAAATTTTGTTCAAATTCATACTCAAATTGTGTGATATGTGAGTTGTTAAAATCTTATAAATGATTAAATATGTGATAATTAATAAGATTTTAATAATTTACGTGTTTATCACATCATTTTGATATACATATAGACAAAATTTTTGAAAAGTCAGATTACTCTAAATTTTTTATCCAAATATATGTTTAAATAACGTGGTATGTGACTTGTTTACATTATATTAATTATCATATCATCTCATGTATTATAAGATGTCGACAACTTATATATCATATTATGGGTATGAGTTTAAGAAAAAAAATTAGGAAGTCTGATATTACTCTCTAAATTATATATATGTGCACATGTTTTTTTTTTTTTTATTAGAGATATATGTGTATATGTTTTATATTTTCTTCATACAATATATTATATTACATTACAATATAATATTGAGATGACTCTATTATGTATATTTTAACGACCTGAGAAAATTGGATGACAAGGTCTAATGATTTAGCCCCACGGGTAAAAGCTTAGTAGGTTCAGGAGTTAAGATGTCATCACATGAGCTCAGGTCGTTGTGTCTAAGCTCGTAGTCCGCAGTCCAGACCTGGAGCACCAATGTGTTTTCAAGCTCGCTCACCATCTTTATCTGACGACTTGGAGCAAGCTTAGTTTATCAAGCTCGTCTATAGTATATTCTAAAAGCTTTAAAAAACCTAATCTAGGAATAAGTCAACTTATCTATTTTGAAGTAAATCAAATCACAAGAATCACAGAATTCGTTTCTGATTTGGTGGAGACTGTTTTGGAAGTGCAATTATTATAAAATCTTATTTCATGTTTTGAGTATAATTCAAATTGTAAATCTCTCATTATAAATAGAAGGTAAAATCATTTATAACAAAGAACAAGAAAGAATAGTATACTGGTACTCTGTAAAATTTCAGAACGGTAGCCATGGACGTAAGTACATTCTGATCGAACCACATAAAAACACTTTGTGCATTGCACTTTTCTTCTAGCATTTTTTTTTTTTTAGCATATTTCACTTCATTTTTGTAGTTTGGGCTTCAAAAACTTAGTTGATTAGATTTAGACGTCGACAAACTCAAAGAACAACTGAGATCTAAATTGAAATTAACACTGATGATATGATTTGGAGAGCAACTTTCATATAAAAATAAATTATCCACCTATGGATGAAAGAATAGGTCTCCCAGATAAGGAGGAAAGAGCAACAAAAGGATGACCTAAGATCACAGGAGGTGTCGAGCCTTCAGTTTAAAGGCTCCACCACTTAGTCGCCGTACGTTTAGATATATATACGTGCACACGTTATTCGTATAAAATATGGAAATGGATTGGATGGGGGATATATGGCCGAAAAGGTATGCCTAGAGTCCACGTAACCTAATTCAATTATTCTTACGTAAGTTAGCTTTACATAGTCATTTTGTTATCTTCTAGTGGGCTGCGTTTTTAGGTTTAGGACGTCGCTGACAGATTATGTGACAGAAAAAGTTAGTTTAAAAGTGAAAGGTGTGTGTATATATGTATATAGATGTATACCTCCACCGTTATAAACTTTCTAGTTCTAACAAAAGTCTGAATCGCTGATAGATATTAATTAAAGAGTTCTAATTCCAGTTCATATGCCCATATCATAGTGGTGGCCGGCACTGTCATGCGTTTGTAAAATTTTTCCTATCCAACATACAGAAAAAAAGGCATAAACCGATTATTATAATAGTTATGAGTCAATTTCCAAGCCAGCTTATCAGTAAAGGATAATTTTGTATTTTGAGCTTTTAATCACTTTTGTCAATCTAATTCAAACATGTTAATCACTGCTTGGTAGTAATTAGATCGGCATTATCAAGTTGTTTTTGGTCAGTGTCACTCCTGTAATCTTATTTTTGTGAATGTATAACTGTCGAGTTTGAGTACTTATCCTTCCAATTTCCAATCAAATTCAGCCAGCAGCATTTTCAGTCCCATGAAAATTTTGATTGACCCAGATTTTTTTTATTTTCAAAAGCACAATTCAATCAACCGAAAAAAGAAAAACAGTAGACAAATCAAGAGTTCCATCAACATCTATCTCTGCTCCATTTTAGAATCCAGCTCATGTGCCTATTTAACCTCAAATTCCAAATCTGTCCCTACATATAAAGATAATTACTATTCAGCCACCCACACAAATGCCCGAAAACTCTATAAATGACGACAGGACACACGCAGGCACAGTGTACACAGTAGCAACAATGGAGAACAGCGAAACTCTTCCACATTTCGGCAACCTGCGCCGCAAAATCTCCGGTGTCACTGCCGGAGAAGCTCACACTCTTGCTTTGACAGGTAAGATACATCCTATCGACACATATCTGATGAAGTTTGTATCTTTTAGTCGATCAAAGTTTTTAAGTGTTGGAGAGGGCGTTTGTTGCAGGTGATGGGCTCGTGTTTTCATGGGGAAGAGGAATGTTTGGGCGGCTTGGAACCGGGTCCGAATCCGATGAGCTGTTTCCGGTTCGGGTCAAGTTTGACGATTCGGGCAAGTCAGAAAATGAGAGGCTCAAGTTTGTGGGGATAGCTGCTGGTGCTTATCATAGTCTTGCTCTTGCAGGTCAGTGTAGGTTGTTATGTTGTTTGATTGTGTAGTGACTATAATAAGTTTTTGATTTTATGGGGTCGTTTTGTTTGTAGCGAGCAAGATTGTTTGATTTAAGTTGTTGAAGATCAATGATTGATTCTCTGATTCTTTAGAGATTCAATTGGGTTCAATTAGTACTTGAACTTTTGTAATTAGTTGAATTGGTTTAGTTGGAATTAATGTTCATGATAATTGATAGCAATTCATGATGGGACAATCTTTGCTTAGGAAGGCTAAAAGCTTAAATGCCTATGCGTCTAGCATATAGATCTTCACCGTTTAAGATCATGACATGTGACATTAGTGTCTCATATAATTGCATGAGTCTATCATATAATTAATAGCTCATGTCCTCATATTATGCTCTTAAATGGTGAAGGCTTATTCAGTTAGGCTTTGTTTATGAGATAATTACATTTTCAGTTGACATGGCATTTATTTGAGCTGCCACAGCATCATCTCTCTTTCTCATCTGCTGCTTCTGTTTTCCCTATCAATTGAGTAGGGCAGTCAGCTGGGAAAGTGATAAATTGGTTTGTGAGAATCAAAACGGTGTAATTTTGGTGTTTGTAAAACACTTCTAATGGTATTGTGATGGTGAACCTGACATTTTATCACGTTCACAGACGTAATATTTAATAAGCAATGATTTTTGGGATAATAATGTAATGCTTAACAAATTAAAATGTAGCTTGCTTTTGCCATACAATTAAAGAGTTGAAAGTATAAATAGATGAATAGATAGTTCGAAGGTGAAGAAATTTTGCGGTGCTTTGACTTTCTTTGCTGTCAATGTTTTCACAGATGATGGCTCAGTTTGGAGCTGGGGTTACAACATCTGTATCCTTTATAATGGTGTGTGCTTTTGGTGTATCTGTTCAGTCTTATGACTGAATTAATTTCAATTCATCATTATTTTTTCCTTTTGCTTGGTTTTTTCTTGTATTTTATGTGCATTCCTTGACCTTTAAATGGATGGCCAACTCGGTATTAATGGAGAGAATTCTGTTGTACCCCGCTTGGTAGAGCAGTTCCATGAGTTAGGCTCACCTGATTCGTTGACAGATGAGTCAAACACAAAGCCTGTGGAACCAATAAAGGTATGTTGAGTTCTATCGTATCCCGGTCAAGTTAAGAACATTTTTGAGGTATGGTTCCTATCATTTTATATGCTACAGATTGGTTCTGTCAAAGCTGGAGGAATGATGTCTCTGGCAATTGACAATCAAGGTACCTTGTGGATGTGGGGCAATTGCCCTCAGCAAACAAACAGTGGTGAAGCTGGTTTCTCTTGTGAAAGCAGTTTTACTCCCATTCCTATCTGGGATTTCCACGGTCACACTGTTGTTAAGGTGGCTTGTGGAAATGAACATGTTGCAGCCTTAGTTAGTGCTGGAGAGACATGTAAAGGTGAAGATTTAGTATGTTACTCTTGGGGTAATAACAACCATGGTCAATTAGGTCTAGGAGATACAGAGAGCAGGCCCCGTCCTGAAATCATTCAGATGTTTAACCAGGACTCACCTTGGTCAGTTTATGAGGTAGCATGTGGAGCCTTCCACACAGCTTTGCTCACTCACAAAAAGAGACCTAACGACACATTAGAAAGTGTGTGCTGGACATTTGGCCTTGGGGACAAGGGGCAGTTAGGGCATGGCACCACCCAAGATACATTGGTTCCTGAACCTGTAAAAGAATTGCCACAGTACGTATATTTGATCTCTGTTGACTGTGGCTTATTTCACACTAGTGTTGTTTCATCTAATGGAGACGTGTGGTCGTGGGGAATGGAGAGGGGTCTTGGCCTATGTCCAGATGCTAGTGATGCGGGGGATGCCATGTCTCCTGTACTGTATTCATGTAATGGCCTGTATGGATCCAAATTTCAGGACCCTGTGCAAGTTGCTTGTGGGGCTGCGCATACTGTTCTTGTTGCACACAATGGGTATAAGCTCTGGTCTTGGGGAAGGGGAAGGAGTGGCGTTCTAGGAAATGGCAAGGCAATTGATTGTTTTGTTCCCAGCATTTTGTTGTGGCCTCCACTAACCGAGGATTTCAAGCAAGAAGAATTAATGACTGGTGGTGATGAAGATAAAATCACAGAGAAGAGTTCTGAAAGAGCCGCAGAAACAGATAAAAAGTTGTCTTTGGCTATGGAGGAGATGAAACTCCTTCAATCAAAACTCTCTGTAATGGAAAAATATGCCAGCATACTTCATGGTTCAATTTTCAGCAAACCTTTTGACGAGCAAGACATTCCAGGCTCGTTGAAGAACTCAGGTACATTTGACATAGCGAAGGAATGGGAGAACATGTTAGAATCAGCAGATCGCAGTAAGCTTGTCAGGTTGGAAATGTTCTACAGAAACATGCTTGCAGGTGTCAAGGATAAGCAAATGAAGAAAAGAATCCAGGAGATTGTAAAGGAGTGTCTTCATTCTTCAGCTACGGGAACTACAAAATAATAAATTATACTATACTAAGCTTTGTTGATATGGTTCAGTTTGTGTAATGATAAGGGTTTCGCTTTACATGATCCCACAGAGATAGTAAACGCTTCTGTCAAATATATTGAAATTCTTGTAATAATTTAATAAATGATGTTTGAGGAATGCATTCAGCACTTAGAATTTGCTACCCTTGTGAGTACTAAATGGTCGAATATTGTAATATATGTCGAAACGACTATATGTATCTACAGCCACAATGAAAAGTGGATATTGTGCAGGTTTCTGTGCTGCATAAGTATAATTCAAACAAAAATTTAAGTACTAAGATTGTGATGGTAAAATAATTCACTTTGATGATTTCAAAAAAAAAATAATAATTCACTTTGATGCATTGAGTAATATTAATACGTAGTTTCAGATTTTTGTCCAAAAATTTATAGTGCAAATCATTCATTACAAATTTATAATCTCTATGATAATGATAACTGTGTTGGATTATTTGGAATAATTAATCATATAATCATATAAGGGACCAAGTTTTGTATATAAGTTAGAAATATCGGTCCTTCGAAAAAAAGTAAGAAATGACCGTAATTTAATAGTAATTAACCAAAAGAAAATGATTTTAAATTTTTAATCTATTTAAAAAAAATTGCAAATAAACTATTTTTTTTTTTATTTTGGAAACAGATTTGAATTTAGAACCTTCGATTCGTGAGGTATGGTTACTGTCAAGTGTCAAGCTATGTCTACTGTACGAATGAAAAACAGAGACAAATAACGCGAAACTATTATTATTGGTATTTTTGAAAATATAATTTTTAATTTAGCGCCAATAACAAGAATTTCGAAAATAATTTAAATAATTAAATCTTAATTACGAACTGGCAACCGTGGCCTCATGCGCACGTTAGCATATATCCCTGGCCCCCACACATTTCTCGCACCAATTTTCAATTTTCACAAACCCCTCTAAAGCCCTAACTCTCTGACTCTCACTCTTACTCTCCGCCAAGATGTCAGGCGACACTAACGGTAGCGCTATGGTTGCGTACACGGCGGAGCCCGATAAGGCAGTAATCTACCCTCTCCATCACGGCGTCAAGCCGCCAATCTCTCGCCTCTCCATCTCCTGGTCCCGAGGCAACACTCTCCGCGTCACCGTCCTCCGAAAGCCATCCACCTCCGGAGATCCCGCCGACGAAGGTGGAGGTAAGGTAGTGGAGGTCAAGCTCGGCAACGGCGACGGCGACGGAGACATCAGCGACGCGCAGTGGCGGAGGATCGCCTACGGCTCTGTCTCTCCATTCGCTCTTCTCCAGAGCCGCAGAAACTCCATCTCCGCCTTGTCCAAGACGTCCTTCAATTCGTCACCGTATCACGTGGAGTGGTACGTAATTCGAAGCCTTTGCAGATAGTGATGCGGCGTTTGAGTTTGTGTTTTTAATTTTGAACTCTCTTGGTGTTATATGATGCGATGCAATGGTAATGGATGTATTGTGGGAAAATTAGGTGGGAGTATGTGTTGGAGTATAGCAGGGATATAAATTCGCTTCTTGATGATCAACGCTCTACTACGTTGTCTCCTCTGATTGAGGACCCAAAGGTGGTTTTGAAGGTGAATATGTCATTACTCATGTGACTTTCGTTTTTCTGTTTGAATTTAATCGCCTAAATGCCAGGATTGGATTGTGCAGAAAAGTGAGGAGCCAACTTGTTTGAAGGCTGCGTGGGAGCTCGTGCAAGTATTTTATGCGGATAAGCTTTCTCAAGCGTGGTTGCCTGAGCGCCTTGTTGATTGGTTAGCTGTAAATATCTTTGTTCTGTTCCACTTTGCTTGTTTTGGTGATGGAAACCATTTTATTACCTTTTTCGTATTAATGGTTATTTATGGCAGGATTATGATTGCCTCCTCTCAGGCACGCAGGTGACAATCCATTCAAAACTTGTGGATTTTCAGAAGGACCTTGTCAGCTTGCAGGTGAGATGTCTATGTCATTCTTACTGGTTCGTTTTCTCTCTCTTTTTAATTAGGAATCTTCTCTGTGGTTCACTAGTGTTCTACTTGTTTGTGATATTATTTGCGTTACTTGGGTGAGTGAGGATTATTGCTAGGGTTCTAATAAAGTATTTTAAGGACAAGGAGGGTGATGACCTGGTTTGCTGTCTTCTCTTCATATCTTTCATTGCATTTTTGGAATTAAACTGCAAAAACGCGTTGTCTCTAAGAAGAATCTCATGTCCGTTTTAGTAATCATGTGATGCTTTATCTGTAATAATTCCTTTACTTTTTCCAATCACTGTATACCACAATGGTGGTTGATCAGGATGTGCTCCAACTTGTCCAGAGAAAATCATTAATTATTTTTTTGCACAGCATTTATTTAGTAATAGGAATATTAATATATGTGAGGTTTTAGGTATGGAAGTTCCATCTGTATTTACTTTTCTTTACGTTTTTGAGCTTCTTATTGTCTTTGATAAATATACTAGGATTTAAATTGCTGATAATTGAGTATGGTCCTGTATAATAGTAGAATTCAATGAGATAATTTGTTTTTCAGGTCATTGAGGATCATACCAAATACTGGGAAGTGATGTCTTCAGCACTAGCAGTTGGTTGGCTGGAGATTGTGGTGAGTAGCTTTAGGGTTCTTTTGTGTGTATTGGTGTTTTACATTTCTCTCATGAGAGATATTTAAAGTTTATGGAATGTCTATATTGAATAGAAATTTGAATGAATTTGACTTCCAGGTAAAACTACTTCGGTTGCATGGATCTTATCAGCTCGATCAGCTTGGAAATCGTGAGGTTGGTAAGGGTAATAAATTAATCGTGGCCCACTCATGTGAAAAATGTAGTTTAGATCACCTTGAATTTATAATATATTGGTCTGTACATTGTCCTATAATCGAGTTCTGTATGGGTAACATTAGAAGGGCTTTCCGAAGGTACAATTGAGCCTCAACTAGTATCTGAAGTACAAATGGGTGATACAAATATATGTTTGAACTAGAATGGAAATCAATAGGAGGTCAAGATGTGACATTATAGGCGATTGCCTTTTAGATATTACCAAATTTGAAACTTCCACAGAACTTCTCAATTGTCCCTTATGTCAGTAGAGGTTAATTATGCTTTAACCATTTGATCAGTGAACAGGCTGATAGTACAAAAATTTTGGGCATGTTCAATGTTCTGCTGCCCCTATCTCTGGACCGTCTACCTAATTAAATCGTGGCTTATGCTTGTCACGTTATCGGCTTTGATTCCAAGTCACGACATGGATTTACTGGTTATCTATGAAGCCTTAACCTTTATTTTTCTGGTTCAGATGTATTCATGCCTAGTTCATTTTGTCAGAAGGTGGATGATGCAAAACTGTGCATGTACTTCTAATTTTATTCAATTTTGTTTTTAATGCAATTGAACAGTTAGAGAATGGTCTCGTAGAGGCAGTTGCTGTTCTTATCTCAAAAATGCCACGTATGCGTCCAGAACTGGAAGCTGGAAAATTAGGTGAATGCTTTAAAGCTAAGCCTGATTTTATCAAGGTAGTTTTGAATGTTTTAATGCTATACTATCTTTATATATACTTCTTTATATGCTATCCTGATAAGCTACTTCATATGTATATACATAGGCATGGGAGAAATGGCGTACCCAAATTACTAAGCTGGAATGTAGTGCATTCTGGGTTCAGTGTGCTCATCATCAGACTCGAGAGGGCCTAAGAAATATGCTACAAATTATGCTGGGAAACACAAATAGTCTCTCTACCGCTACATATCATTGGATAGAGCTGTCTATTTCTCACTTCTTATATGTCCGGCCGTTCACTGTGGTAAATAATATGAATGTTCTTGCCTTTATATAAATGTTTATTCTTTCTTATATCATCCGAATTTCAACTTTTCTCTGCTGTAAAATATTTATTTGTTATCGAGATCCTAAGAAGGCATTGTATTTCTTTTCTTGGTCAGGGGTTAGAAAGCATGTACAACCTTGCTCAGAAATGCATTAAGTTGAAACCAATGGCCAGTTCCCATAGATTAATGGGGCTTATGATTGGAATTCTTAGTGAGAATATTGAGGTGAGTAATGCAGGTTAGGTTATATTAGTTTACATCATTTTTTACCCTTCTTCCTCTTTTTGATTGTAAGGCCCATTTGGTTTTAAATTTTGCAGGTTGTGTTAGCAGAATGCTCCAAAGGATTTGGCCCTTGGTGAGCTGCTATGTTATCTTCTCTTTGTTTTTTTCTTTATTTTTCCCATGTCCCTCGAACATGTGCGGTAAACGTGTTATTTCCATAAGAATTTAATTTGCAGGCTTGTGGGTTACACAGAGCTTGGCCATGATTTTGCTTTTGTTTCTGAGGCATATTAAGGTGTAGCTTTAATGTGGCTTCTTATTAGGATGGTTACTCATGCTATAGAGTTATTGATTGCTGGGAGTGATCAAGCAGACATTCTTTTGCATGAAGAGCGTCATAACTTGGGGGGAATTAGCATGGAGGAGCTCCATCGGCTTGTCTATGCTCAAGTTTTATCTTCTCATGCATTGACTTGGCAAGTGAGTGACAATTTTTTTTTAGTCTGCATTGTAATTTGCTTTGTAAGTTGGTAGAATATTTAAGAAGAATTAAAGATTCTTTTTTTGGTATGCATGGCATGTACACATTATTTTGCACTACTTTTCTAAGTTGAACCTTGTGCTTGGACATTAGTCATCTCAACACGTCATTGTCTGAACTCTTTTATTTTTAGTGGCAGTTTTCTCTTTGGTAAAAGATATCTAATAATTTGTTTATCAGCAATGTTATATATAATTTGTTATGTTTGCCTCACCCTTATGTTCCCACATTGTCCACAGATTGCTCCAATTTATTTGACATCATGCATGAAGCAGGGAATGGGTTTGTTGGAGATATTGTTGTACAAGCAACCTGTTTATAATAATCATTTGTTGCTTAAGGTGATCAATTACTTGTTTGGTGCCATCTCTTTTTATTGCTATTTATGCATGTTCTCTGAGTCTCTCTCTCTCGTTATTTTCATTTAAATTCCTAGTGATTGATAGATGTACTGGCTTCATATTTTAATGCAGAATTTAGAGATCTGCCGCCTATATGAACTTGACAGTGTTAGTTCAAATATTATGAAGGTATAGGTACATCTTCCTTTGCAATGCATCATACTTCTAACAGTCATGATTAATTTTTAGAAATTGCAGTCTTTGTTCGCCGTAATAAACTAGTCTAGAACCTGATAGATTATATTTGACTTTTAAAGGAGTAAAATTTTCATTATAGTTATAAGCTAATTTTAAGTAATTTGGCATTTCAGTTGAAAAGTTTTTGTGTTATTTTAATGTTTAGATTGCTGGAATGTACCATTGGAAGCATGGTAAGAAAGGCTCTGGAATTTTCTGGCTTCAGCAAGCTCGGGATGAAGTTCGACTCAACAGGATTGCTCAGCAGATGTATGATTCTGTTGGAAAGTCAATATCGGATGAAAGTTTCAGGGTAAATACCATCATATTCAATTGAATTTAATGTTGTAAACTTTGATTTAATTTTGAATGCTATACTTTCTCAATGCAGCAATGGGAAGGTTTAATTCAATTGTTGGGCTCTGAATCTAAAGCTGTTGGGGGTCTTGAATTTCTACACAAGTATGAATTTCATCATCTGAGTATACCATCTTATAATTGTTATCAGTTCTAGTTGAATTTCCTTGATTGATTTGAACCTATGGGGCACAACAGATACAGGGATTTCAAGAAATCTCTGCTGCAGATTCAAGATGGAAAAACTACAGAAGCTGCTCGCCAAGCTGTAGAATCACTTATATCAGTATGTTTTATGGACTCATTACCTATAAAATTGATTTAACTGCCATCATCTGTTAGATTTTTTAATTACTAAGTGGGCAAGTCCTAGGAATTTGTTACGGAAGGAGTTTTGCTTGTTAGATCTTTATAGTTTTGCGCAGATGGGGCACTGTGAGTTTTCCAGTACTCATAAATCTAGAGTCAGTAAGGAAGAACCAAGAGTTAATTTTTTTTTTTTTTTTTTTTTATTGGATTTAATTTTATTATTTTCCTGGGAAAATTATGTTTTATTCTCTCTTCCTCACTTGACAAGGGTATTTTTGTTTTTTTGTTTTTTCTGTTTTCCTTTTCCTGTAATTTCCTACTAGTGTGATATTTTGAGAAATTTATCCTGTTCTGGTATTGCAGCTTATGAAGAATCCTTCTACACCTCCACGCTTCTGGCTGCCTCTTCTGTATGATTCAGTAAGCTCTTTTCGATCATGTTGCTCTTCATAAATTTCAAAATTTAGGGCCTTTTCTAAGTACTTGTAATTATGTATGCTTTAGTAATTGTTTCTTAACAATGCTTTGTGCAGTTGAAACTGCTTAATTGGCAGGAACGCCCCCTGCTAAATGCCTCACAAACTAGTCTTCTGTTGAATAAACTACAAGAATTGTCCATGGCAAAGTTACGTCCAGACTTCATTGAAGCTGATTTACCACCTCAAGCATTGGGCTCTGTTAGACTAGCTCTGGCTACAAATCTTGGACGTGCTATCCTGGAGGAACAATGATAACAGAGTATATCTCAGAGATTGAATCTTTCTGTGTAGTAATCTTGTATGCAGTCTCTTTCCCTCATGCCTACCCTTTTGACCTAATTTTGCTTTATAAATTACTACAGAAGATGGGATGCTTTTTATTTATCATCCTTTTTCAAGATTGTGAATACTGCAAATACAATGATTTAAGCACATGGAGCATTATATTTATGTCATGACCCCATGGGCTCTTGTTAATTGTCACAAGAATACATACATTGTTATTGATTGGTATACTTTTATGGCGTCGGTAAATGCACACCTAAAATCTCTGTTTTAGGTGGGCATCAATTATGTAATGGAGTATTGATCTCATTCTATTCTAGTGAGTGTAGTGATTGGAATTAAATTGGTGGTGATGATGGATGCACTTGCTGAATAATTAATGCTTGTTGAAGGCTGTTGGGAATTAAAATTGCCTTGGTGCACGAAATGAGATTAAAATGAAAGTGGGAGGTAGAGTTTAGGTCGTATCAATGACAGACAGCCTAACTTGCACTAATGATAATAACACATATACTGGTATGGTAATGTAATTAGATCGTATCTATGACAAGGAAGATAGCTCACAGCAAACAAATTGTTCGAAAAAATAAATATAATATAGTAACAATAAAGAGGCAAAGAACAAATAACAAAGAACCTCGAAGATAAAACATTACAGCTGAAGTGCAGTATAGAATAGACAAAAAAAATATAGAATTGACCTCCTAATCTGGCAATTATAAAACAACTAATGAATATCCACCCACCTTTCAATCTCCCCTACCATCAACTCGCCAAGATCCTCCATTGTACTATACAAAATCAGTGCCCGTGTCCCAAGGCACCTTGATTTCAACCAAGCGTAGCCATAAGGAGCATCACGTCATGGCTCCCTCTGTTGTTACTAGATACAGGTAGAATAACGACAATAATCTTGTGTCTGGCAATTCTGTGCTACAAGCAGCCTCTTTGGGTCCATGCCTCGGGTAGCTACAGCTTCTTTGGCAGATTATAAGTTTTCTTTAGAAACTTTGACGCTGCTTCATCATTCCGGTAACACAAAACACGTAGAATAGTGTTTGCTTCGTTTGGATTCCACTGCCCTGAAGTTGGGGGTAATGGAAGCCTGGACCTGGCGGAAGAGCCATAGGTTTCCAAGGTCACACGTCTAAAACGTTCAATGAGGCGCTCTGTATCAGCACTGAAGAGGGGAAGGACTCCTCTCACTGTAGCCGAAAACTTCTCTATCAAATCAGATGGCAAGCCATCCCCATTGGCCCAGAACATATCTTTCAGGGATTTAAAGTCCTCCTCCATAATTTGAAAATCCTGCTTTGAGAAAGAGCGTGAAGGGCTGCCAGCAAGCAAAACCAGCAAGAACCCATCAAAAGAAGCTCTCATTATATCTGTAATGATCCGTGTACGAACTCTTTCAGGCATGGTGTCTGAGATGATCAGCAATTTCTGCTCTAGTTCCTGAAGAAAAGGGTTGATTCTAGAGGATGCTGGTTCCCCAACATACAAACCATCCCATAAAACCTGACTTAGATCGTGAAAAACAATTTTATAAGACACTGCCTCAGAGAGTTGTTGAACCCCTTCCACACAAGCAGCTGGTGTGAGTTCAAATTTCTTTCCAAGACCATTAGAAAAGTCTTCTGTGTGAGCAGATTCACAGTTTCTTAAATGGGTAATTATCCTCTTCTCCAGAACATCCAACTCACTTTTGATTCGGTGCAAGCTACTGATACGAACACACAACTGTCGCATCCCGAAAGAACTTTCCCCATTCATTGTGGCAACCTGAGGATTCCTCTTTTGAGAATTTGGTGACTTTTCTTTCTTCTTCCACACACCTTGAAACTTTGATCCTGTAGTGCACCTGGTTAATGCTGGCATGGTAGGAATATATGTGTTCCGAGACCCTAGAAATCAGAATAAGAGGTAGCAGTTATTAGACAGCACAAAAATCTGAAACCAATTATAGATTCATGTGTGAGCTTGGGAGACATTTACCACAGCCAGATTTTGCCTTGGTTACATAGTACTGAAGACATCTGTCAAGACCAGCCATCAAGTCAGGAAGCAACGCTGGATGCATTGGTATTGGAAGCTGAAAAAATGCATCTAAAGTCTCATCAATAATTCGCAAAACTTCAACAGCAGACGGAGCATATCCTTCTTGATTTGTTTGTGCATTCCAGTCCTACAATATTACAAAGAATACAAGAGATCAGGAGATCTAACAGCTAAAACAAAGTTTCTGGCAGCAAAACAACAATAATAAATCGAAGGACTTGACAGAAAGATAAAGAGTACCAGACTATCAAGATTAACTGAAATTGGAGTGAGAAATTGAACAGACAATTACATTCCATCAAGTGAATAAAAGAGTAACCATCTCCATGCACCTGTCTTTATACAGATAACTTCTCTAGCAAACTTGACACATATAAAATAATAATGTTTTCAGCAACTCTTTGTGATATGCAATTTACCAACCAGAAATTTACAACTATGTTGAAGTTCATATGCAACTCGTCATTAGTTTTCTTTGTGGATAAATAAACTACAACAGGACAAATTGATGATAGCAAGTGAGTACCTCTTGTTGCAAATTCCTGTCAACCCATTCCTTCAATCTGTCTATTCTTGTCTTCAGCCACTGTTTAACCAGATTGGCAATTGCAGCTTCAGCCTCATAAGGAGGCATCTCACGGATTATTGCTTTCCCACCATCATCACTATCCACTGAATCCTCCACCGCAATCTGCACAAGATCTTTCTCCAGTTTATCTGCAGCCCTCAGCACTTGTACGACATCCGGTGTTAACTCCGCTATACCAGTTATGAATTGTTTTATCTCATTCCCATAACAAGTATGAAGGGTGGCCACAGCCACACCTGCTGCAAAAGGATGCCATTTTTTTAGTATTGGACTGAATACCCGCTTCTCATTAAGTGCCAGCTCACCAACATCCTTTGCAAGGATGGCAAGGACAGGATGAGGATTTTTCTGGTTTTTAGATGCTCTCCTGCTTGAGTCTGCTTGCTCCATTCTCTATAACAAAAATCAAACATACTTGAAGTCATAATCCAACACTAAAGATAAACAGTGAAATATAAAACAGCTAACTCATCTGATGATCCTTGACCTCCCACCTTGGACTAATTTCAGAGAACGTTATTTTACTAAAAGCTCGGTTTGGGCTAAGCACTCTTGGTAAGTCCATATTGAACTAAGCTTGAGATTGAGGTACGGTTTGCTGGTCAGTGCTTGGTCATTGCACCCTACTGAACCCTCAGTGGTGTCAATTGGAAAGTCAAGCAAATGAAAACTTTTGCATTTACATATCCCGAGGGAAAAAAAGACAACTGTGCCTTTCTCAGGATAGGTACATCAATAGTCTTGGGAGTAATAAATGCAGCATTAAAGTTTAAATTTAAATTATCACACCAATGCTATCATCACCAAAAGTATTGGACACAAGTAAAGAATGACGAGTTTAAGACATGAATACAAAAATTGATATTATGCAAAATGGATGGCTGGCTCCTTCATACTATATATGCACCAGGTTCACGAATTACACATCTCAGCTCTAGCACATGTAGCTAAATTTCTATTAAAGAAAAATCCCATGGCTGCGACAATAAATGAAGAAAATAAAGACTTGCCTGAGCAAAAGCAGTTCGCAATGATGACCTTATGTAAGTGTCAATCCTGTTTCGTGCCACATCGACTTCTCCTTTCCTCTTTCTCCGATACTCATTAGATATGTCCTCAACTAAAATCTTCGCTGCTGATACCCCCAGAGAAACAATACCCTCCATGGTATCAATGTTTCCTCTATCAAAAGTATCATGATAAGCAAGAAGCCTCTTCTCTGCCCAACCCAATATTGAACTCAATGTCGAACTTAAAATCTTGGAGTACTCTGGATCCTTTGTCGCCTTTGCGTCTTTTGCAACTTCAGCCAGCTGACTATCAGCAGCATACAGAAGGTCTGTTTCAACTTGATCAGTTGCAACAAAACGGTGAAACAAAACCCATGTAAAACATATATTGTGAAGCATCTGATTGATTCCAAGAATTACCCAAGTCTTCTTTATATGTTCCATAAGCTCATCAACTTCCTCAATGATAGCCGTCTCACAATTAGTATCAAAACAAGCCTCTAAAAGCAACTCATAAAGTCTAAGATTAAATGGAAACCCATCAGCCCAATGGCACGATTCATTCAAAGACCCATCAGACCTCGAAGCAAGTGACACAACAGCACTACGAAGAACTTGCATCGACTCATTATTCCTCCCAGTTTCTATAGGCCGATCCAAGGCTCCATTAATGATTTGTCTTAACCTCTGCGAAGCAACATTCGACTTATCAAGCGGCACCCGAGGATGCAAAAGAAGTCCCGCTTCAAGAAGCTTCAGCGTTCTCTTCTGCCAAGCATCATACTCTTGTTGATCACCAAAATCCGTCACCTTAAGCTGCTGTAACAGCTCCAGCGGAAGCACTGTTGACTCAATTTTCCTCCCGACCTGCAACAAACACAAAAACAAGACCTACAATGATCCTCGATCTTCGACCCCAATAGAAACTAATTAAACAAACAAAACTTAGTAAAACAGCTATTAACACGAAAACAATCCAATCATTAACTCCATTTGATCGGATAGATTCACTTGCACAATTAGAATACCTGCATTTACAACCCAAATCACATCTTCACTAGTTAACTATAAATTCACACACACCTGACCTAACAGAATCTAAAGATTCCATCAAAATAGTACAAATCTAAAGATTCCATCAAAATAGTACAAACCTATAAAATTAAATATGTTAACAAAATCAAAAGTCAAATTTTAATTAGATCAAACAAAATAGTTTCCAAATTGAGATCCAAAACATCAAAACAAACACAAAAAACGACAAAATTGAAGCAGATCAATCAAAATTGAAGACATTAGTGTACACTAGAAGAAGCGTGAAAATGAGTGACCTGGCCGGCGGAGATTCTCAATAAAGCTCTGCGTACTCTCGAATCAACGGTCTCTGATACTTTCATTTGCGTCCTCATTAGCTCACCGACCGTCATTGCTTTCTTTGACTTTCCGGAGCCGGAGCCGGAGCCTTGACCAGACCCGGGGCTCTTCTTCGAGCCAGGAGACTTCAAGCCGAGAGCCTTCTTCATTTTACTCGCGGCGGCGGAGGTCAGCGATCGCTGCAGCGCCGCCGAAGGCGGCGTGGAGTGGTTGGGTGAGTTGGAGTAGGTAGGGGAGTCGGCGGCGGCGGCGGAGGAGGCGTTGGTGACGTAAGTGAGAGGCTTTCCGGTGGAGGTACGGCAGGCAGCGACGAAGATCTCGTAGGAGGTGAGTCGGAGGTCGGATTCGGAGAGCTGAGAGGCGAGTTGGCCGAAAGGAGACTGGAGATCGGCGGCGGCGGAGGATTTGGAAGGCACTGTGAGAGGTGGAGGAGTGGATTCCCTCTTGGAATGGCCAAGCGAGAGGTCTCTGAAGAGATGAGCCATTATTGTCTCTCTAGTCAGACAATGGACTCTCTGCTCTTGATACTCACACACACACACACACAGAGGGATCAGTTTTGATGTATTTTTGGATTTATTTTAATTTGTTACTGTTTTTTGTTTTTTTCAAATTGTTTACTTATTTCTTGTCAAAAAAATTGTTTATTTATTTGTTTGTTTGTTAAAGGTGGCTTTGTGGTGTGAATGTGCAATTTTGACTTTTTTCTTTCTAGGTGAACTTGAAATTATGCTATTCATTTCATAATAAATATGTACATAGATAATACTCCGATAAAAAAATTGATAAGGTTCTTTTGATACATATTGAACGTCAATTGCTTATTATATAAACTTCTAAACTTATAAAAATGATAGATTGTTGTTTATAATTTTGTATTTATATGAATTAAGTTAAAACATGTGAAGAAAAAACTTACTATGATATATTGTTTGTAAATAACTTATATTTTTTGGTTTAAAAATTTTAATTATCAAACTTAATAATTATAGAAATCAAAATGTCGGTTATTGTTTGAATGGCTCCAAACTCCTCTCTTATTCTAAGAGGAGTTCACAAACAAGTTGAGTATAGGAATAATTCACTTTTTTAAATTATTGTAAATAATGATTAATTTGATATGAATCAATTAAAAATATAAATTATTACTTCTTTATAGTTATCTTATAATTCTCAATTTATGTTTTGATGGATTTGATCCGACTTAAATATTGGGTTTAAAAATATTATAAAATTTATAAATACGTAATTAAATTTGTACATTTTTTAAAAAAAAGTATTAATTAAATTTTGTACTTAACTAGCCAAATTAAAATATCATATTACACCTCTCTAAAAAAAGGATAATGGTAAAAAACTCATTTTAATTTATAAAAATATATATTTTATCATCTATTATTTTATTTTTATCTATAATTTTTTCTAATATTAATAAAAACACTCAAAATATCACTTAAAGATATGTAAAAATATGATAATATGTTCGATGATTATATTATATTGATGATAAAGTTATAAGGAGTAAAATTATTATTTTACATTTATTTTTAATATTAGGAATGATTTTTAAAAAATAAAATTAATATTTTTATAAATTATAATGATTTTTTGAGATTGTTTCAAAAAAGTAAATCTAAGATTACGCCGCATGCAAATGGAACAGACGTTTTGAGAAACAACTCATACTCTCTCAGCCACGGAAGACCGGCGTGGGCGCGTGAAACGCACCAAGCGTGGATGGATTTGCAAATTTGCAAATAAAATGTGAGAAAGAAAGCTGGAACACCAAGGCAAAAGGTTGGAAATGTACTGTGGAAACTTGATTGGTGGGGCTGTTGGTGGGGGCCACTTTTTAAAATTATAAATTAAAGAATTAATTATCATGTTTTTTAAGTAATAAAAAGAGAGTGACAGTGGCAGAAAATCTAGTTGTCAACATTTTTTTTACCAGTTGGTTCTATGACTATTTATACCAGACAACACAAACTTCCCCATTGTATTATTTAACTTTGTTCTCCGTCAGCTTATCAACCGAAATTATAAGAAAAAAAAAAATTTTATTTTATTGATCCGTCTCAATTATAGGATAGATTTATAAAATATTTTTTTATTAATATATTTATTGAATGTATAAGCATATTTGGACCTGTGTAAATTTGACACTTGTTGGGTCTATGTTCTTACGATGGGTTCTGGTTGTTGAGTGAAAAGTGCTTTTGGGAAGATAATGCTGATTTGTTGGATAATCCTTGTCGAAAGACTCGAAACATAAGGTGGGGAAAAGCCAAAGAAGTTTTAATGATATTAGTAGGAAAGGTAAGTGAAACTGAAGTTTCTGTCATCAGAAATTAGAATGTCGGCAAAGACTGCTAAGTATCAACCACTTGTGATTAGATTTGTATATAATTTCGGATTTGCAATTGTACTGGTACATCATTATCATTATTGTTACTTATAGTAAGAACAATTATAGATAGCTGGTGAAAGACATGAAAGTTATTTTTGGTTCAAGAAATAAAATTATCTATTTTTAATGAAGTTTCAGTTTTTTTTTTTTTTTTTTTTTTTTAATTTCTCGTAAATAAACATTTTATATGTAACATTACATGTGTATCTGAAAATATTTCACATATAATATTACACATTTCATGAGTAATTTTACACATAGATTTAAAAACATTTCACGTATAATATTATACATAAAATGCTTCAAGGTGTTGCAAATGGATACAAATAATTAAAAGTTTTGTTTTGTTTAAAAACGGGAGAATTACTCAAAACTCCCCTGCAAATTTGATATTCACAAGCGCGTATAATATTTTGATTTTTTTGCAGCGTCCTCCCCTGACTAACGGATTGACTAGGTTTGACCGTTAACATTACGGAGAATTACGAATAACCCCCCTGCAAATTTGATATTCACAAGCGCGTATAACATTTTGATTTTTTTACAGTGTCCTCCCCTGACTAACAGATTGACTGGATTTGACCATGATATGGTCACTTTGACCGTTTAAAAAATGTTGAAAGACGAAACTGTCCCTGAGTACAATCAGATTGTTGTGTGTTGATTTTGCAGCCAAATGAAATTACCAATATGCCCTTAGCATGAAAGAGAAACATAATAAAAAAATGTGTGAATAGCGGGAAGAAGTAGTGTTGTTATAAATGTATGTGGACAATATTGCTCTTAATGTAAATGTTGGAAAAAAATAATTTGAAACTTTTTAAGAAAAAAAAAATTAGATTGCCCAAAATGTTATTGTTGGTGAACCGTAACATTTTGGGCAAGAAGCCTATATAAAGGCTAGCTACAACACTTGAATTGATGCAAGTAGTGTTTATTATTATTTTTTTTTTTTTGTTTTTTGTCCCTTCAAATTTTTTTGTTGATTATTTCTTCTCATATCAATTGATTTTTCATCTTTTAGGTGAGGTAGATTTTGATTAAGTTTTAGAGTGCAATGGAAGGATGGAGCAGTTTAAATAGTGAAATAAATGGGGGTATTATAAAGTTCAAAAAAAAAAAAATTAAACACCACTTACAGTAGTTCAAGTGTTGTAGCTAACCTTTATATAGGCTTCTTGCCCAAAATGTTACGGTTCACCAATAGTAATATTTTGGGCAATCTATTTTTTTTTTTTCTTAAAAAGTTTCAAATTATTTTTTTTCCAACATTTACATTAAGGACAATATTGTCCACATACATTTATAACAACACTACTCCTTCCCGCCATTCACACATTTTTTTATTATGTTTCTCTTTCATGTCAAGGGTATATTGGTAATTTCATTTGACTGCAAAATCAACACACAACAATCTGACTGTACTCAGGGACAGTTTCGTCTTTCAACATTTTTTAAACGGTCAAAGTGACCATATCATGGTCAAATCCAGTCAATCTGTTAGTCAGGGGAGGACACTGTAAAAAAACCAAAATGTTATACGCGCTTGTGAATATCAAATTTACAGGGGGGTTATTCGTAATTCTCTGTAATGTTAACGGTCAAACCTAGTCAATCCGTTAGTCAGGGGAGGACGCTGCAAAAAAACCAAAATGTTATACGCGCTTGTGAATATCAAATTTGCAGGGGGGTTTTAAGTAATTCTCCCGTTTAAAAACTAGTAACCTTTTGCAATTTTTTTCTTGTTTGTGTTGAAAGAAAGTGAATTTGCCCATATATATATATATATCCATTAAAGTTAAGTCAACAGTTTAAATAAATTAGATTTAAAGATAAAATTTAAATAAGTTTGAATTAGATAATGAGTGGAGTGCCTTTTTTTTTTTTTTTATGTCATACTTGATAAATGTACACACTTTATATATTACTGAGACTATATTTTTTTAAATAATTGAAAATATTTTAAATTAATGATTTTTAATTATTACGGATAAAGAGTATTGAGAAATATGTATAATCATGATTTGATACACCCTGAGAACAAATCTACCTGAACTTAATAACAAAGAAAAAAGTGAAGTGTGATTGTTAACTTCTCATTAACGTGACTTTAGCGAACAAGAAGACATCTTTGGATTGAAAGAGACTTTCTTCTATAATTCAAATTTTTTTCTTATGACATTTTTTTTATTGGAATAATCCATCATAAAAATTTAATATTAAAAGATTTCTATTCATTTCAAATTATCATTTTTTTTATGTTTTTATATTTATCTTTTTTTTGAATTATCTTTTTGTATACACTTTATTTTGTTTTAAATAATCTTTTTTTTTAAAAAAAAAAATTGTTGACACTACATTATAACCAATTAAATGTAATTAAAATTTTAAAGACAATCCATTTTTTTAAAACTACACGAGTGTGTATGAGGTATACCAACATTAACATAGTTAATAACTATATGCTCGTTAGATATTTACTTTCATAATTAATGTGAGATAATTATTTATTCAAAGTTTGTAATATAATTTTGACGGGATTCCAATCACAATCACCATTAAAATGGAGAGGGTGATGCATGACTGTCTATACTAAAATGTGAAGTGTCACTAAATCTTATTTTAGTATTACCCGTTTTGACTTTCATTAAATTCTTTTCATTTTTTTTTTTTAAAGGAATTTTGATAAAATTCTTAATAGTTCTCAATGCAATTATATGCATTAACGATTTGAATCCATAGAGAGAAATTATTATTAATAATATATTTTGTAAAATTTAAACACAACATGTAGTTTTAAATTTGTAAGACTTAAATTGAAAATTATAAAAAAAAAAAAAAATTGAGTTTGAACTAATTAAAAGCTTACTTCTTAATTATTATTTGTTTTTAGGATAAATAAAACTTCAATTGTTTTAGATTTTGCTTCCATTTTCATGTCATACTTTATCACTATGGAATCAAACTAAGGGGTGGTTTATTTTTATCACTTTTTATTTAATGAGAATGAATTATATCTATTAAGTGATTTGTTTTTTTTTTTTAATAATCAAACCATTTAAAATTATCAAAAAATCGTTGAAAGAAAAAAATTACTATTTTTAACTTAAATCTGAATATCAAATCGTTTAATGGTTTTTTAAATATATTATTTCAATATGTTATTCTCAAAATAACATATTATTAAATTTGTCATAATTTTACATTATATAGATTATTTTAAATGTAATTAATGAAACATTGCAATGACTAAAATATATATTATTTTACAATTTCAACTTTTTTTGTAATAGTAATTCAACTTAAAAATATTTTTTTTTATTTTATTTAAATATATAAATTTAGTTTACTTTACAATAATAATTTATTTATGTATATATAATTTTAAAAAAAATTACTTCACTATAGTAATTTATTATATTCTAATTATGAATAAAAATATTATTAATATATACATAAAAGTGTTTTAGTATTTATTAAATAATTTATTATAATTGTTTGTATTATATTAAATAAAATTACATAATAACTATTAGTAAAGAGATATAAATGTCAAATTACTAATTTTCAAGTAATTTTAATTATAAAAAATAAATAAGATTATTATATATTAAAGGGTAAGAAAAAAAAATATCATTTAATTTCAAATTTTAGTTACTATTTAATTTTCAATCCTCAATAACATCATTCAGTTTTTTTTTTTTTTTTTAATTAAAAAAAAACTATCTATAAACTTTAAAATAGTGGTAAAAAAGGGGACGGTTTAATATTTACGGTTTGTGGAGGCAGAAGAGGAAGATAAATAATGACGGAATCTAAAAAATTGGCATGAGACTTAAACATGGAGAATTGTTGGCGAAGTAACGTTGATATGCTTTCCAAATGTAAAGGTGTTAGTTGGGATGTGACAAGACATCTATTTTCGTAACTTCTATTGATATTATATTATGGGAAGGATAGTTTATGGACAGATTGTACTGAAAACGATCATACAAAATCAGAAACAGCCGATTCACGCAGTTTCTAAAGGAAAACTGGAGTCCACAGGCTGCTAATAGGCTAGTCAATATTTTTAATAGAAGACAACTCCACATGGTTTTGGTCACGCAACATGTCAATAAACAACACAGCGCCGCACAACGGTGCTGTTCCTATCATTCTCTTTCTGTCTTCATTTTTTTTTTTTTTAGAGAAAGAGAAATTTTGCCGAACGAGTCCAAGAAAAATATAACTTATAGTGATACTTGATCACTGAAAAACCTTATTAGAGGATAAGACAAAAAAAAAAGCAAACTTATGAATTAAACTATTTTCAATTATGGGAACGGATTGACAGCTAACAATACCAAATTCAACACATAGAGCCTTAATATCCTGAATAATTACAGAGGAGTTACCACGATAAACCACGTTAGAATTCACATCAAGCACTGCATTCATTGGATCAAATTCATTTTGTATTTCCACATTTCTACTGGAATTGGATGTTTGGCGGCAATACAAACATGCACCAAACTTTATTTAGAAAAGAGAGACTCAATAAATACATCCACAAAGTACATTGTGGTCGATAAAGTAGTGAGAGGGTGGATGCCAGCAGCTGTACGAGATACCATCAACGCCAATAGTCGTCTACATTACAGGTGATGGATCAACCACATGTATAAAAAATTTGTGAGGGTGAGATTTGATAATAATAATACTAAGGTCATCCATGTATGCGCCTGTTCATTGTTTTTTTCATTTGTTGTTTGATCTTGATGCATAATTTGTATTTGTTATACAACGGTGTGTTGTTGAAATTAATTTTTTATCTGCTGGAATGATTTTTACCATCTTCATAAAAAATTATAGGAAGAAAATACTCACATGGGCCCATTTACACTTATAAACTCAGTTTTGTACTTAATTTAAAGTTTATCACATAATGAAAAGTTTAAATTTATATCATATATTAATGTATGTCAAACTTTAGCGAATATGTCTGTAACCTTTTGGGGGTAAATTTCATAAATTGAAATTTTTTTTCTCATATCAACTAACTAAAATTTTAAATTTATTACAAGTAAATACGTTAAATAGAAGTTTCTTTTATTGCACTGACAACCTATCTGATAATGTATTTTTGATGGGTCTTAATGAATGTCAGATACCAATTCATTTCCTCATCTAGAAATGGAAACACAATTCTGAATATCAACCAACCTACGTAATATTTTTACATCGGCTCCTAATTTGTCAACATAATCACAAAAAGAATCAACAGATTTCAGTCTCCCAATAATGTCATTTATACATCTTTTCAAACTTTATATACCTATTATATTCATGTGAAATTATAGGTTCCAATTTTGTTTAAAAAAATATTAAATTCGGATTTAATTACAATAAGTTATAATAATTAAAAAAAAAAGACTAATGTCAAATACATATATATTTTTTTGTCTTTGATCGCTTAGGCACATGGTTAGGAGTCAACAGTCCCATGTGTTTTATTGAGTGTAGCACAAGTTGGATGTCCACGTATCAAATCCAAATTATATAATAATAATAATAACAATAACAGCATCAGTTCTGCCACCATTTACATGGGTTAACTTTTAACTCTCGTATGAGTTTCTGAGTTTCTTTCCATCGGTGTTTTATTTCGATTTATTTCGGTAGTTATATGAGTTTATTTTAATTTTTATTAAAAAAATCGTTTATTTTTTTGAAATATTGTCAAATCCCTTTTAATTATTATAATTCACACAGACAGCAATTACTCCACTCACTTGGCTCCAAGAAAACCTCATAAAAACAAAGTATGACGCAAACACACAGTCTCTCTGTGCCTTTTCGACTATTATGCGAGTAATTTTAGTCATGTCAAAGGTGGGTGACGATGAATTGAGCTTGATCCTCAGCTATCTGCTCGAAAAAGGCGATAGGAATTCCTTCACTTTGGTTTGCAAGCAGTGGCTCAGAGTCGAGGGCCTGAGCCGTCTCTCAATTCGGGTCCACGAACCCGACCGTCTCCAAAATTTCCTACCCAGATTCCCAAATTTGCTTGCTTTCATGTCACCAATATTGATCACCGATGCCCATCTCGAGTTTGTAGCCAAAACATGTCCAAAACTCGAAACCTTGAATCTTAGCCTCAGACAAAATCATCAGAATCTTGATGAGTTTGGTTTTGTTGATGTTGGTCACGTTGGTGTTCGTGCTATAGCACAGGGGTGTCCAAACTTGTCCAAAGTTTATTTGAGAAGGAGAAAAAATATTGGAAATCTTGGTGTCATGTCGATTGTTGATAGTTTAGCTCAAAATTTGACACATTTAAATATAGGGTGGTGTAGTATGGTTGATGATGTATCATTGAAAGCTATTGGGAGGGTGAGGTCAATCTTGGTTTTGAATTTGGATGGTTGCTCATTGATCACAGACAGAGGTTTGGCTTTTTTGGCAAAAGGGTCCTGTTCAAAATCTTTGAAAAAGTTGTTTCTTGGAGACTGTGATAGGATTACTGATTCTGGGGTGTGTCTTTTGGAGAAAATGGGTTGTTTGGAGGAGTTGAGTTTGGCTGATTGTGGACCAAATGTGACTGATATTGGTGGGGTAGCTATTGCCTCCATCAGGACTCTTAAAAGATTGGATTTGTCTTGGTTGATCAATGTTTCGGATGTTACACCAAGTGCAATTGCTGAGCATTGTAAAGATTTGGTGGCAATAGATTTGACAGGGTGTGAGATGATTACGGGGTTGGGACTACATGGATTCAAAAACCATGAGCATTTAGAGTGTCTAGTGTTGGCTTCTTGTCACAACATCTCTGAGGGTGATTTGGGTGTGGTGCTTCAATGCCGGTCATTGAGGGACATTGGGCTCGATTATGGGCAGAGAATACAGAGGCCAGCAGCTGTACAGGGTAACAATTAAAGCCTTTGGTCGTTTGCATTGGAGGTGATGGATGAACCACATGCCTAAAAGGTCATCTATGTATGTGTCTGTTACTTTTTCTTTGATCTTAATGCATATTTGTGTTTTTGAAATCGAGCTTTATCTGTTGGAATGGTTTGTACCTTATTTATCTGGTTTTCTGCTTTGTTAATGGAACTGTGGGGTGGGGGAATTTTTCCCCTTTACACCATATAGAATTGTGTGACTGGTTGTGGTTATTAGTTTATCTGATACAAATTAAGTTTGTCTCTAATGAAAGGGCAAGCTTAGAAGACATCAAATTTTAGATAAAATGCTGTCATTTTCTATCATAAGGATTTTGAATTACTGCTAGGAAAGCAATTATATATACAAGGTAGAATGATTCATGCATTGTAAATTTCTTTTTATGCAGTAGAGTGCAATTCATTAATTTCTTGACAGAAGAATGTGGATTTTCTACTTTTTGATTGTATTTTGGTTTCTTTATAAACTCCAAGACACCAGTTGATGGTGAAATCACAAAGTTTTTCATTTGAAAGGCTGCTTAGCCTGTGCAAATGATAGCTCTTAAATATATATGATTAAGGTTGTGAGTGAAAGATCTCTTGAGAGATAAGTGATTGCTTCCTAAAGTTGGATGCAATCACTAAGAAGTTTACAACTTTTTTCATACTTCATCTAATCATGCAAGTAAGAATGATCTCCTTTTGTGTGGTATTTTACAACTAATTTTTTTCCTCATTGAGGACTGTGAATTCTACTTTATCATCAATCCAATCACTGTTCATTTTTTAAATTTCTTATCAATGAATAGATTTTTTATTTGTACAATTTTTATGTCTCTTGTTCCTTGAAATAGTGATTCGATTGAAAGAATTTGGTATGATGCTTACGTGATCAATGATATAATGAGATTATATCAAAATCTATTGTCTTTTCTACTTTTCTATTTTAGTTTTGATGTTGTTTTGCTCAAGATATTTAACATCCCTTTACAAAAATTTCATTGCCTTGTTATTTGCAATTCTTTTGAGACAATGATAGCGGTCGTATTTGACTTACTCAGCTTGCATCATAAGGATTTCATATCTGTATTGATTAAGAGCTTACATGTTTTTTCACCAATGTGAAATCAATGTTTTATTCTACCTTTTCAAAGATTCAATGAGTTATCTTGCAAGTCTTCACGTACATGGATGATTACTTTGGCTTTCTTGCAATGTATATAATGTTAAATATTTTGGTTCATAGTCCATGGTTAATGACATGCAGTAAATGATTGTTTCAAAAAAAAAAAATAATAATAATAAATGATGATTACTAGTGATGACTGAAATATAGCACAATGGATAAAATGTTATGATTTTGGCCACATACCTAATTTGAAAATGAAATTGTGAGTCATCTGGACTAGAGTTGATACTAGTTGACTTTATTTCTCTAAAACGCAAATGTTGTTATATAAATTTTAAATGTTACATGTTGTTATGTTCTAGAATTGTTATTGAAAAGTGTATGTTTTAATTCATGTATGCATATAAATTATGAAAAGTACGATGAATATGACATTTTGGTTTCTATTTTCTTTGATGACAGCTTTATGGTAATACTATATATTGAGTTAGATGACTCACTTATCGTCACCACCAGCTTGCAGACCAAAGCAGTTAATGGAGTTGCAATCATCAAAATGTAATTGTGGTGATGATGTAATATGGAGTAAGGTTGTGAAGTTTTTGTTTTTTTGAGCTCCAAAATAAATTCTCAAGCTTTATGATGTAACATGAATTTGCTTAGATAGTGGATTTTGATATTTCTTTGTATATGACTAAGGATTTTATGAATCTATTGATACAATTTATTGGAGTTAAGAGTCGTGATATTGTTATCAATTTTTTTTTTTTTTTTTTAAAAGAAAGAATTGGGATATTGTTATCAATTTATAATCTTGTTTTTTGTTTTCAATTTATTATTTTGTTAACAATGAGTGTTTAAGCTTGAAAGTGTTTGGTAGTTCTAATGTATTATAAATTAGACATGCTATATAACGCTGGAACTCAATGTAGTTATTCATGTGTTGGGTTTGATAGCGTTACCAGTATACAAGTGATCTAATTTGACTATCTTCCAGTTGTAGTTCAGATTATGTTGCTGATATTTCAAAGTAATCTAGCAAGAAAAATCATTATTCAGTGAAACGAAGAAAGCATGGAATTATCTTCATACTTCAAATGAACATGGGTTGTTCACAACATGTGCAATTCGTTTGTACAAATTAATTCTCTTGTTTCCCACTGCCATTTGAGTACTTTTTCATCTACTTGAATTCCATAACAACTTTAGATATATCTTTTTTTTTTTTCTGGAGAATACCTTTAGATATATCTCGAATAGATGAATTATGTACTAGTGTGGAACTCTTGCAGAGAAGCGCTCATAACTTTGACACTTGTCCCACATCGAAAATAAATGGGTACTGCGTGAGGCGGAGTGCCTATAAAAGATCAGCTCAAAATCAGTACAACGCATCTTTGCGCTTGGGGCAATGACGCAGCTCATGAGGTTCTAACCGAGGCGCGTCTATTGCTGGTTGAAAACTATTTCCAAACCCCCTCTTTGGCCTGGGCTTGGCTCTGGCCATTGAGAATTTCTGGAAGAGCTCCCTTCGGGGTAAAGCTCTACAACTCCTAATCTAAAAGTTTAGTTCTTTCAGCGAAAGTTGGAGCTTTCGTCGTTGTGTAGAGACCCTTTTATTTTCGATGTAGAGGCGGCTGGGTGCGGAGATCCTGTCGCCTGCCTATGCCACTTAATAGATGTGCAACTTACTTAGTCAGTTATCAAGGCTACACTAAATTGTAGATTTAATTTGTAGCTGCCCGAAAGGGGTTAGTCACTCGCTTCAATGGGAGCAGTAGGCGCTATACTTCTCCGATTTTTCTCAAAGGGGGCCTCATCTAAATGTTGTATATATCCATTCGTTCTCTTAAATCGTGGTTTTGTTAATGGGAATCTGCTGTCATCGATATCATCATCAGCATCTTCAGCTACTTGTTGGGTTTCGTTTTATGGAGTCGAGTACGGGAGTTTCCAAGTGAGGACTGTACGGACATTCCCTCCTGTTTGTATGGGCAGACGTTCTTGCAAAATTGCTGGCAGAAAGGTCTCTCTCTAAAGTTTTGTGTTGATATCTTGTATATGGGGATGTTTTGTTATACATGGGTTTTAACTAAAATCAGATTTTCCGACATTTCAATTGATTTGATGTTGAGTTTTGTTGAATAAACTTATAACTTGACTTGAACGCCAGCTGCTTGATGAAAAACCTGACAGAATTCTTGGCATCAAATTTGGATTTTCACTTGCTTTTTTGAATGTATATGATGTAACTTGGTCTATAGTAAACCCGATGCAGGTTGAATGGGTCCTTTGCAATTTTAGTTTAATGACAGTTGGAAGGAATAGCTGATTTTAGACATTAAAGGGATCCTGATATCTATGTTATTTATTGGTTATATTACATAAAATCTGTTTGATAGTTGGTTTCAGTTATGATATCAAGATTCGTGAATACTCTTGTTTTCTCTGGTATTATAAGACTGGTTTCATTCAATGCAGGAGGCTCAAAATGCAAAGAAGGCGAAACTTTATTCAAGGATGGGCAAGGAAGTTGTATCTGCGTAAGTTAGTCATTTGATATGATTAGTTCACTGGCATTAGGTTCGTAGGATGGATAACTCTTTAGAAATGTTTTGGTTTCGAGTCAACTTCCTAATTTGAGCGCACCAAAAGTTGTCGCTACTGTTGTATTTTGTCAGCTTGGTCACAGTATGATTACTTACAATAATAACGTTTGAGCAACATCACTTTTATTGTTCGTGTATATGCCATACTTAAGGGCTCTCTAAATCAATATTGTCAAGGACTAAATTGGGAAGGAAGTAAATTCTAGTCATTGTATTGGATGATGCAGTGTAAAGAAGGGTGGTCCAAGTCCAATATCAAATACGGTTCTGGCTGCATTGCTTGAGAAGTTCAAGGAGCTGGATATACCTAAGGAAATTTTGGAGCGCAACATTAAGAGAGCTTCTGAGAAGGGACAAGAGGCTTACATTGAGAAGATATATGAGGTTGGTATGCACACCTTGCTATTTTTGTCTACATGCTATTTTGATTATTGACCATTGAGGGATAGTTTTCTTTTAATGGATCTTCTCAGTCTCTTTTCTGACTTTGATTTATTATGAGCGTGTTTCATTGGCTCTACGAGTAAAGAACTAGTACTTTTTTTTTTTTTTTTTGGTCAGGTTTATGGTTATGGTGGAGTGAGTATGGTTGTTGAGGTCCTTACAGATAAAATTAACCGATCTGTGGCAGCTGTGAGGGAGGTCGTGAAGGACTATGGAGGGAAAATGGCAGATCCAGGATCCGTAATGTTCAAGTTCAGACGTGTACGGGTTGTAAATATAAAGGTCACTGATGTTGACAAAGATCAGCTCCTTGACATAGCTTTAGATGCTGGTGCTGAGGATGTTATTGAACCTCCAGTGTATGAAGATGATACTGATGAAGATAGATCAGAAAGGTAGTATTCATTTAACTACTCTGTTTCTTGGTTAAAAATAGTTTTTTTATTTTTTTATTTTTTCTTCTATTCTAATTGTGCTTCTGCTGTACTTTCTGCTCTTTGTAATTGACATATATAATAATGCTACAAGCTGGCATTTCATTTCCCCTTCATCCTCAACTGCTTTGGCTGAATAGTTGTGGATATTGATAGGAGAATAGAATATTGTGGCTGACACTTGTGAAAGATTAGTTTTATCAGTTGCATGTAAAGGTTTTTAATATCACATGCTTTGCAGCAGATTGTGGATAGAAATGATGCACAAGTTCAATCCTTGATCAGGATATAAAATTTTCACTTAAAACGAAAAAATAATTAGGTGTGTCATAGTGCTTGGATCACGGTAGACATACGTGGTTGGTTTAGTCATGTAAAATGTTTGCATAAGATAGATCTTGTAGCATAGTAGGGAATGTGGATTCTATGGATCTATTAGCTTTCAGGTGTCCATTTCAAGGATTAATATTTTAGTGGAGATAAATGAAATTTATTTAACATGCTTAAATATTATTACCTAACTGAAAACTTCTTGTTAATGAGAAACGGACAACTGAAAAAGCAAATGTTATGAACAACTGGGGTTAAACTGTGTATGAATTACACAAGTGGTTCACTCATTGTCTATTCCCTTTCCACCAACACATGATATATTCCTTTCTATTTTACATTTAAGGTAATTAAATGAAACATTGCGCTTGGGTGAATATTTGACAACATTAATCAAGGAAAACATTTAAATTCCTAATAGTTGTGCTAGGGTAAAGTCTAGAAAAATGTCCCAGTCCAAGGTGTTATAAAGTTGGCCAAATGTTACCTTTACTCAGAAGGTTTCTGACCCTCAGTTTTGTGGCAGCTGTTATAAAGTTGTAAGTTCATCAGAGAATTACATGGCTATACTTTCAAAGTTACGTGAGGAAGGAATCAATTTTGAGACTGATAATGGTTCTGAGCTGCTTCCAATAACCACTATTGAGGTATGTTCGCTTTTTTATAAAAAAAAAAATCATAAAATTTTTTTTTATTGAAAAACAGATAGATTATAAAGTAAAACAATACCAAAAGCTAATTACAACTTATACGGAGACTTGGAGGTTGAGAATATACAGAACTTGATAAAATCTGTAAAAGTTCCTGTGAACTGCCAAAAACAAAACAGAGGACATGGTCAATGGATGGAGGACTGAAAAACCCTGTCAACCTCAGTAGTGTTTGGCTTTCTTGGTCTACATATGATGTGATTTTTCCAAAGAATGACTTCCCTTTCTACATCCATGTAGTAGAGGCGAAGAATGGATTTAGGCAGCTTCTAAAATATGTCAAATTCTTCTAGGTTTAGATCTGGCCAATAATCCAGTCGGTGAGATTTGAAATGAGAAAATTACATGCAAAAAGGTTTTGGTTTTGGATGGATTTAGAAATCTTTATCATGATTTAGATTGGTTTAGTAGCATGCATTTTTTTTAAAAAATAAAAATAAAAATCTGACTTCCGTTCCTGCTGTTTATCTATTGACTATTTAAAGTAACGCCTCTGTGTTTCTACTTAACAGTTTTGAAGTGGAATGGTATTCGCGTTCAAAGTATCCTCAATTTTCTTTCTCAGTGATGTTAATGTTTACCATGTAACCGTGTTGCTGGATTTCAGGTAGATGATGAAGCTATGGACTTGAACAAGGAACTTATGTCTAAACTACTGGAACTTGATGATGTTGATGCTGTTTACACTGACCAGAAGTGATTTAATCTATCTTGTGTCATTATTGACATTCTTAATGCTACTCAACAGTCTACATATATTGTATTTGTGAAAAGTACAAGTCATAATTTGGCTATGTAACTCAGTGCAAAGCTTCTACCTTGACAGGTGAGCGTGTCTCAGCCTGTGCGCCTTATTCAGTAATTAGCATAGGAAACATCCAGAATAGATTTTTGGGGAAGAGACCAACTTGTTAATGGGGGATAAATTATCCAGTTGCCTCCAATAATTATACAAGGCATAATTGTTGATGCCACCTTCTTTACAAGTAATTCTATTCTGGGTCATTTTGGAATGCAGGAGTCATCTTCTGTGTTGATGATTTTCTTTTTCCTTTTCAATCAGTCGTTGATTTCATTAGATATGAGATATAGTTTGGATTGGTTTGCACATCCTCTCGTGGCATACAAACAGAACCGATAGTATTTCTGCATTCATTTGTGTTTGGGACTTGAAACATATGAATGGCTCGAAGATCAATATATTTTTCTTTTGTCGTATTTTCAAACCAGCAAGATTTCATTTCATGGAGATATATCAAAACATACATTGATACTTTACTGACAAAACAATATTTAATACATAATTGAAGGCACACCAGGCAACAATAAACATTCTGGGACACAGATGTATATATACATCCCTAAGCATATCAAAGTATGGTGCACGAGGGCAAAACATCTATTAATGTATAGAATATTTGTGTGAGAGAGAGGCAGTATAGGCTTCATTTCTTAGGAACCCAGCATCCATGTAAACCATAAGGTAGACCATAAGGGAACTTGGCTCTTGCAATTTCTTCAAATGTGTATCCGTCTAACAATAGTGCATACCCATCTCCATTTTTTCCACTGATCATAGATATTACCACCCCTGCAATAACATTCCCATGTATATATATATATATATCAAAAGTTGTTACAAAGAGAAGACTGAGAAGATTTAGAGAAGAGAGAGAGAGAGAGAGATGAAGTTTCATGTGCTACGATTACTCACCATCATCTTCCTCTGTTGCTCCAGGCCGAGCCACGAAGAAAGGTTCAGAGGGCACAGCGCCCTCATTGTACCAGTTTTTCGCCTTTTTCTCTACTAAATCGATCTGCAATTAACATGATTTGGACCATGGACACACTAGTTTATTAATTACAAGGAGCGAAACTAATAGCTGAACATGAATGTGTGGAGTGATTGATCACTTGTGAATTCTACCTTGGTGAGGGTGTTAGGGAAGTTACAAGGGCGTTGAGCCCCACAAGCATATGCATATCTATACTTCTTGCCCAAATATGCAGGGTTGAAGCTGCACATGTCCATGCCTCTACCATGTTCATCTGGGTCTAGTGCTGCCTCCAACTTCCCAAAGGGACTCCCATCCAATGGTATTGTAAACCTCCCAACCCTGTTCATTTTGCACCATTAGTTGCAGCATGCACGCTTTAGTTTCATCTTGATCAAATATCCTCAGGTTTTTTTTTTTTTTTTTAAAGTATCAAATATCCTCAGTTTCGTCACATAAGAACGCAATCACATTAAGTCTAATTGACCTGAAAGTACACAATTTACAATCTGTTTTTGGGGACCAAGATTCTCTATTGATACGTGACATTGTTCAACTAAAACTTGAAAGCTTTAAAGATGAGGCAGCTCCCAAGGTTTTGGAGGGCGTTGAAAATTTTGTCGTATTTTCAACAGCATGTATAAATAATATGGTTATTGAATGGGCAATATGTTGGGAGACCCCGTTAGAATTTTGAATTATCATTGACCAGCCCCGAAGAAGCCAACAAATTCAAATAAAGAATTTTCTTTTCTTGATAATATTATATTTTTCACCTGGCATCTGGCAGCACATCATCGCCTTTGAATGACCGGAGATTTTGCAACCTAAGCTTGTCTAGAATAGTTGTGTCTGCATTGTGCTCACAACAATCAGCAACAATGGCTGTCACCCTCCCTTCTTCATCTTTCTCTTCGTACGCATTTATAAAATGGAATGTAACAAACAATGGCACCTCCACACTTGCCACCTTCGATCAAGATCCAACCCCCACAAAACCATATTAGCATTTACAGACCGAATAAACTACACGGACTTTGACATAAATAAATAATAAAATTTATTAAAAATATTAAAAAAAATGTATAAAAGCATTTTTGGTTCAAAAGAAAATTTTAATTGTTTTTTTTTTATCTTAAATGAACTCTCAATTGTTTTTTTATTAGTTCTTAGTTCATACAATATTTTATGTACATGAAAACTTTTAAAACATTTCATATATATACATTTTTCATAGGTGAAATCTTTACCTACGTTTGAAATTATTGAGCATAATAAAACGGACAAAAAAATTGACAATAAACTTTTCTTCAACAAAAATAATTTTTTTTTTAAACAAAAATAGTTTTCAATATTTATCCACTTTAGATTTAGTAATTAAAAAATAAAAATTTAAGTTCATATTAAGTAATCTAACGACGAAAATTAAAAAAGAAAAACGTTGACTTACAATTTTGCCACTAGCTTTGCACATAACATGCACGAACCCTTTGGATTGGGGATGCCACTCAAACTTATAAAAAGGTGTAGGCTCAGCTCTCAGCAGATTCTGTGCACAGTATCTCAACGGCATCTCCGGCACGACAACGTAATGCTCGGTCACCGGAAACGAGTGGACCCAACCGGGAGCCGGACCGCCACGGCAACCCACCCTCCCTATCACCTTCCTTTCATTGGTACCAGGCTCCATCCTCACCACCAAGTAACCCGGCCTGATCAAGTCAGGCAACAACGTCAAGAACTCGGCGTCCGTCACAATGGGGTGGGCCGAGTGTATCAGACCCCCTAGTGAGTCGCTGTACTCGAACTTCCCTATCGTGTCCAGCGTGTCAGGGTCGATGATGATCGACCCTTTTTGCGTCTCCGTCAGGCAAACCACGCGTCCGTCTCCGAGCTTGACCACACCCGTGTTGGCGTTGTCGGTCAACGACGCACCGGAGAAGAGGTTGGCTAGCTCTCCGATGTAGGAGACGAAGTTGTTGGCTTTAGGGACCTCGGAGAACTCTCTGTAGCATAGTTTGTTGTTTTTCTTGGCGGCCTTGTAGGCTTCGGATTCGACCTGGCGGTGGCCGGCAATCAAACGGCCGTTCTCGAAGTGGAGCTTGACTAACGTAGCATAGCCGTCGAAGAGGTGCCGGAAGTTGTAGTCGCCGATGTGCCACAGTCCCGGACCGTTTCTTAGGTACGTTCCTTTCTGCATGGGATTAGATAATAAAATGACACGGCAGTGTATAATAATTAAGTGATAGATGGTTCCCTGATGAGGACTGGTTCCAAAATTTTTTCGAGATAAATCAATTTGTATTTGGTATAAGACCAGTGAAAATAAATTTACATAGACATGAAATGATGGATGTTTCTCCAGTAAAGGTATGCTTCTCTAATCAGGATTATTGTTATAGTTATTCTTTTTTTTTTTTTTTCGGAAACAAGTCCATTTACACTGATAAAAATCAATTCACACTTTATGTGATGTGATGAATATGAGAAGACGAAAGACAAAAGCATAGGGTAAGAAGTTGTAAGAATATGAATTTTTTACAAAATTTTTGGTTAACAAAATTTAGGGGTATATTATAAAAAAAAAAATAAGAACAAAGAATATGCTTTGTAATCCCCGATTCTGACAGCTGATATTAGGGAAAATATAAGATTAATTATTGATGTTAAATAGTAGACAACACAGGGTGGTTGTCACGGACCTAGTGGGTAACAAAGAAGAAAAAAACTGTTGTTGAGCTTATTTCAATAAATAGAAGAGAATGTTATTTAATAGGCAACTTATTTACAATTAATCTTTTAAAGTGTCTACCTTGGATTCTGCAACACCACTCTACTATGTACATACATACGTGAAAAAAGTAGATGCAATTGTGTCCTTAACATCTGAAGCAGGTTTCATTTTGATCTTATTTTCTTGCAATTCATTGAAGTTAATTAACTGGAAAAAAATCACTGAAAAGACAAAATGATTCTCTAGAGCCATTGTTTCAAGAGATTCGTTTCGGTGTATGTGTATCGAGTATTGTAATTTATGAAGTAAAGCACAGCTAAAATGTATTAACCCTATTGGAACTACTGAATATTCTCCGTTTGATTTATTAGAAGCCATTGAATTCCGTCTAATTGTATGAATCAGATCCAATAATTACATATGGAGACTGTTGAGAGAATGTTAACTATGATGGTGAGTTAATTATATGAATGTTATTAATAATTTTTCATTTGTTCAGACATTTAATAGAAACTGGATCAATGGTATATTTTACTATGTATTAGAATGTACAATATACAGCTCAAAACAAAAAATCTCCTTTCTAAAGCAACTAGCATAATATAATTAATTTCTGTATAAAAATCAAAGTTGTCATAATTTTAATAATGGTGTAATGATATATATGCTAAGAATACTTATATGAATCTCGATCGACATAGTAACACTCATGCAGATAAGTTAGTTAGCCAAAAAGAAAATTGCACATATATGACATACCAGCCATAATGGAATTTCTCCTTCCACAACCAGCTCTCCTTCCCATCGTTCTTGTCGAACACTTGTCCATGCAACATGATTTCTCCTGTGGTCATCGGACGTTTCTTTCTTCGGCAATGGGACAATCACCGGCAACTGTGGGCTGGCAACATTTGTGACTGTTAAGTACTCTCGAGTATTACTTGTAGTGCTGTTAGCTTTCCTACCGAACAAGCCCCTCCCAAAGGAGCAACACCCATCTCTATGGTCCACCGCCTTGCCGGAAACAGCCACCGGTGGCTGAGATAGGTAGCGACCTGTGGCCGAGAGTGATAAGGAAGCCATGAAAGAGTTACAAAAAAGGTAGCTCTAGTGAGATTTGTAAAGGGAGGGTTTCCAATATTTGTAGAAGAGCAGTGAGGACTAGAGAGAGTGGAGTCACACACACACACACACACACATATATATATATATTATTGGATTGTATGATCCATAGGATGAGGTAATTTCAAGGAATATACATGTAAATGTTGGAATCTTGATTTGGTAGAAATTCCTTTACACTATGAGACAGTTGCGTTTTCTTTTGGCATGATTAGGCATATATAAATTATTTAAATAATTAATGTGACGTGGATTTGAAACTTATCAACGATATAAAAACGTTTCTGAACAATAAAAAAAAATGTTTCTCCATTGTTATATAATGTTTGGCTGAAAATAGATAAAATTCCTTTTTAATCAAAATCAATTGAAGTATTTTCTGATAAAGCATTCCATATATGGATATTTGTCAAAAACTTTTTCAGTTATATTAAAAAAAGGTATTGGCAGTATCTTTTGGAAACATACTCGACAAGTACTTTTTCAGTATTTTTAGAGAAAACACTTTGAAGTGTGTGTGTATATATATTTTGTGCTCGAATTAGAAGAAGCAATTTGAAGTGGTGGTGTTAAGTGGGATGTAGTGTAATATTTTGGTACTCTTAGATCATGAGGGATTTTTTTTTTCTTTTTCTTTCTTTTTTTTTTTGGGCAAGTATTATGTAGATTGAGGGTTTGGGAGAAAGGAAGACAACTACAACTTGAAGGCTTTTCATAATTTGAAAGACATTTCATAATAAATAATGTTAGACTTATTAAATTTTTTATTCAAATGATGTGGTATATGAATTATCAATATTTATAAATCATGAGATGATGTAATAATTAATATGGTGGTAATGACTCACGTATCATGCCATCTAATCATGAATTTTGATAAAAGATTTGGAAAGTTGATGATTACTCTTTCACAATTTGCATACTTCATCAACGCTCCAAGATTTTTTTTTCATTGTTTCTTGACACCAAATTTTAAAATATATATTTCAATCAAGATATATAGAATATAGATATTGTAGTATTGTAATCATAATTAAAACTAATGACAAGATTATCACCTCAAAGCAACTTGGATACCCATACGAAGATCTTCTCATCATATAATTAAGGTGAAGAATTGTATCATACAAGACAAGGAAAAAGGAAAAAAGAAATTTCAAATTTGATAATAATAATAATAGATCAAACCAAGAACAGACAATTAATCAGGATTTTTTCATGCAGAGAGCATAAAACTACGATGGCTAGAAGCCTAGGTACTGCCCGCTTATACCAACAATACAATATATGATAAGAATAAGATCAAAAGAAGTGCAAGTACAATTTTATTATTTGCTCAACATTAGGGCGGGGTGGAATTGGTCAGAATTAATTCGGCTAACAAAAACATTATGTTCAACAATCAAAATCAAGAAGTGGTATTTAACAAGGAAACGAATGTTAAGACGGTGAGATGGTCTGTGGCCGTCCAAAGTGGAGTTCAATAGAGCAACAAAGGTTTTCTTCTATTCTTCTTCTTCTGTTTTTTTTTTTTTTGGTCATTAGTTTTCGTTCATTTCAAAGGGATTATGATGTATTCCACGAAAAATACCACTAATTTTCATAATTTCTTTTGTTTCATCTTTCCCACTTACACTCAGAATTCTTAGTCCATAACCATTTAGGGAAAGTGGAAGCCAAAATTTCCACCTTATTATAAATTACTATAAATAAAGGACGTGTAAGATTGATGACAAGTGCTTTCAAGGGTCCATGTGTTTGCCACCGTAGCTGAATACTCTTCATTTTCCTTTCAAGTGGCAAACATTTCTTAATTTGTTAATGATTGTAATTGCTCGGACGGAAAAATAAATGATTATTTTCAATATCGGGTCGAGAAGAATTAAAAAAATACTCTTTTCTCGATTAATAGAACATGCATTGACATGTAATAATGATGGTCGCAAATATAACGTGACAATGACGTTTTAGGGTTAGAGACATATAGTTGAAATTTCCTTCTCACTAGTAATGAAATTTGGTCATTCTTTTGGTTTCAGTTTTAAGATTGAAAACCCGAAATGCAGTTGGACTTTTAAGGAGTTTATAGAATTTGATGGTTATCATTGATTACTTATAAGTTTTATGACGTGTGAAAACCAATTAATTAAGATAGGTGTGGTTCTATTACCATCTAAAAAAGTTCTTTAGAGAAAACTAACCATATTTTATGTTCTAGAATAATAATAAGAGTCTAACTTTGAAATCTTAGAATTAAAAAAAATATTCAATTACTCATACTAAAGGGTAATAAGAGTCTAACTTTGAAATCTTAGAATTAAAAAAAAATATTCAATTACTCATACTAAAGGGTGGTGTGCGAAAACAACTAGCCAACTTTTACTAGTTGTTTATATTTATTTTCTTTAGTAATAATCACCCTAGCAAAGTTAACAAAGTTATTTTAACGAGATCCAGATCTAAAAGCACAAACTTTGATGGAGTGAGAATTGGAATAGCTAAATTAAGTAATCAGTACCAAGAATTGGCTGAACTTTATCAGTGTTTGCTATACATATCATAATATTATTGTGACATTCCTCTCTCTCTTCTTTTATATATATATATATATGGATTTAATTACTATACAGAAATTATATAGTTAATGAATAGTTACAAAAGAAAACAATATTATTTTTATTTTTAGTTTTTAAAAAAATTTTAAACCCTTAATTTTTATACATGCACCCTTGCATTGTCATTTAATGATCGATGTAATGCAAGCAAGCCCATTGATTGTACATTCTATATACTGTAGAATACAATTCTCAGTTTCTCTATCAAGTTGAAAGTTTATTTTGAACTGGAAAAATCTATTTTGAACCCAAACTTGACAGTCGGGTTGGTTGGTTTAAGCTAGATGAGATCAGTCAAGAGGAAACCTAGTTAGCACTTGGATCCAAACTTTGCGGGCTCCACTCCACCTAGAAACCGCATACATAGTTTGTTGGACATAATTAGTCCATGTCCTACGTCAAAAGAATATAATTGTTGTGGATACTTTAAATTAGATATCTGAATCCCATAAGTTGATTAATAAAAGTTAATTAATTAAAGAACTGCAGCATAATTTTTTTTTTTTTTCAATTAAAAATTCTGAGTTGCGCTGGATGATAGCAGCGAAAAATACGCGTAATATGACAAAAACGCAACTTTAGTGGCGTAATTTAATTTATTTATATTTTCTAATGACCCGCTTCGCCTAAAGCGCACTTGCTGATTAGGTCATATTAGCTCGCTTCTTGGTAATTGGAGGACTATACTATATACATTCAGAGCATATGTTGCTGCGTGCATGATTGTATTATTTGCTGACATTTTATATAGTAAAATTGAAAAGAATGTTCAGATTATAATGAAACGTCAAATTGATAAATATATTTATGGATTACAACTTTGATGGTCTTGGTCACAACTGTAACTAATTTTTCTTCGGTTCAATAATGAAATTGTGACCGTTTTTTAATTGCTCATGTCTCTTCAACCTACGACTACGAATCATACATTGACATTATTGTCCAAGTGTATAATAAGTGGCAGACAGAATCAGGGTTTCCCCACTTTAAGTAACAATACTGATTAATTTAATATGGTTGTTTAATTAAATCCAGTCATTAATTAGTAGTGGTACGTAGTGGAGGGTCCAAATTAAAACCATTAACATTGCTAGGTGGGCTATTGCTGATGCAATTTCTTGTGTCTCCACACCAACTTGTTTAATTAATTAGTAGTTGGTACATCGTTTTGAAATTGCTTTGAATATTATTACGTGTAATTGTAAATAAAAGCTAAGTGATTCCTTTCCATGATTCGGTGGAAGGAAACTAGAATCAATCCAAATTTTGCAACACAGAGAAGAGAAATGGGTTTTTTGAAGAATTTTGGAATGTTCGCAAAAATTACTAAGAAGCGCTACATCACTGTCACTGATTCCATTTGGGCTACAATTTAACTTCTTCTTCGATGCTTTTTATCGTCGCTCTACCTGACGTTTTCGGAAGTATCGTTTTCCACCTAGCTGACATTCTATAAGGACGATAATGATGGATTTGTTAAGTAAATTTTTACTGTCATGGATTATCTGTATAAATATTAAGATCTCATATGATTTGATGGTAAAAAATATTATATTTTTTAAATATATTTTACATAAATTGGGATAATTTTAATTGAATAAATCATTTTCTATTTTGATCTTTTGACCGACATAACTTATGTAATCAATCATTAAGATTTATTTATTTATTTTTATTTTTAATGTCATTGCATATATACTTATTAAATGTTATAGGTGATCCCTAGCTTAAAAAACGGGCGGATGGTAGATGACAACAATTCGAGTACAAACATAATTAGGGTGCAAACTCCATTTAAATAATTATTTGTTCCGCCAAAATAATTACTTTATTTATTTATTTTAACATAAAAGATGATGAAAATAGAAAATTATAAATTTTTAAAGAGAAATAAAAGGACCTTTTTCTCATATTAAAAAAAAAAAAATTGAGTTTTGAAATTAGGACTGAAAAACTAAATTAATATATATTTTTTATCAGTATTGGCTTTGTTCATAAATTATAATTAGTAAATGCTAATAAAGTTAAAAAGAATTTATTTTAGTTTTTTCGGTGCTTATTTGAAAATTAATGACACTTTTCTCAGTGTTATTTTTTGGGATTTTCATTAAAAAAAAAAAGTATGGGAACTATTTTAAGCATCATCAAAATCACGTACAGATTTAATTTTCTTATGAATTTTCACCTAAACCATATCGAATCTGTGATCCATAATTGTAAAAATGAAAATGAAAAAAAAAAAGAAAAAAAACAATTTCAAAGACTTACCGACTTTCAAATGAAAAAATTGGTTTTAGCCCAATCCAAATATATATATATATATATATAGTTTTTGCCCACTCAAACAAACCATGTTCACTGCATGCCTCTTTTTTCCAAATTACTCTTAACTACAAAAATAAATAAATAAATCTTAAAATTACCATTACCAATCTAACTTTTCTTCTTCCTTCTAATTTTCTTCAAAATCCTAAAATGACACTCTTGTTTTTAGTCTGAATTATTAAACTAACTTTTCGTCTTCCTTCTACCTTTCTTCAAAATCCTAAAATGACTCTCTTGTTCTTAATCTAAATTCCAAACTAACTTTCCTTCAGCCTTCTACCTTTCTTTTTCCTCCATTGAAGCTTCTTCATTCAAGCTTTTTCATTCAAGTTGTTTTGTATTCACATTGCTTAGTTAAAGTTATGTAGTCTAATTATTGTTGTGAGTCTAATTATAATGAGTGATTTAGTATAGAAACATAAATCGTAAGTTGGAAAACTATTTTTTTTTTCCAAAAAGCGTGCTGCACTAGTGATAAGAGTCCAACCTATCATGAATGGTTTTGGATTTTGGTGAATTTCTCTCATTTTTCTTGCTTTTAAGGACCATAAAATGATCCCCAATTATTGAAAATGATGACCTCCAGTGGATTGAGTCCCTTAAGTTATAAATTGCCACTTAATTGTCACTTTGATGTATGATTTTTTTTTTTTTGAACCTCACTTTGATGTATGATTGTCATTATGTAACTATATACTATCCATTAATGTTCTCAGTTAGAGAAAATTGGATCAAGTGTGGTTCTAATACTTATCAATTAATGTTTAAGGGTTTTATTTTGTGATTTTGGGGTTCAAAAACCACACCTACTTGTGATAAGAAGGGCTACTATCACAAGTGGTCCACTCGTGATAGGCACGGGTGGACTACCCATGGGTGGTTTTGGATTTTGGAAATTTTATCCTCCTTTTTTTTTTTTTTAAGGACTATAAAATGATCCTCAACCGTTACAAATGATACTCTTCAATTGATTGGGTCCCATAAATTATAAATTACCATTTAATTGTTACTTTGATGTGTGAGATGTCATTAGGTGACTATATACTATACAATGATTTTCGCACTTAGTGCAAATTGAATCAAATGTGATGATAATGCTTATCAATAAATGTTCAAGTGCTTTATTTTTTGGTCATTTGGATTCTTAAAGACGACGACGACGACGACGACGACGACAACAACAACAACAACAACAACAACAACAACAAAAAAATCCCCAAAATCCAAAATCACTTGTAACATGAGGTCTCTTGTTATTGGTGGTTTTGGATGTTAGGGATTTTATCCATTTTTCTTGCTTTTAAGGACCTTAAAATGATCCTCAAACATTGAAAATGATTATTTTCAGTTGATTGAATCCTACAAGTTATAAATTACCACTTAATTATCACTTTGACGTGTGGGATGTCATTAAGTGATCATATATATTATCCAATGATGCCCTTACTTAGTGTAAATTTGATAAGTGTATTTATAATGTCTATCAATGAATGTCCAAAGATTTTATTTTGTTATATTGGGGTCATTAAGGTCCTTAAAAGTAAGAAAAATGGGCAAAAATTCAAAACCATTAGTGAGAGGAGCCCCTTCCGTCATAGGTGCATCGCACTTTTTGAAAAAAGTTTGTTCTTTAACTTATGATCTTATGTTTTTATACTAAATCACTCAATATAATTGGTCTCAAAATAATAATAAATCTACACAACCTTAACTAAGTAATGTGAATGCAAAATAATAATAATAAAATTGAATGCAAAAGCTTGAATGACGAAGCTTTGATGGAGAAAGAAGAAAGATAGAAAGAAGAATGAATGTTAGTTTGGCAATTTAGACTAAGGGCAAGGGAATCATTTTACAGTTTTGAAGAAATGTAGAAGAAAGATAAGTTTGATAATTTAGGCTAAAGACATGAGAGTTATTTTATGGTTTTTTACTTCAAGGTATTTTGGTAAAACTAGGGCATTAAATGCAAATCATTTGTTGGAAGAAATGAAAACAAATTTTCTCTAGAATGCGCTAAAAACGAATTTTCATTTTGATTTTCAGTAGTTTTGAATTTCTTAAAAAAAAAATCATAATTAAATAAAAAATATTATATAGTTGAAGAGCATATAAAATAATACAATAGCTTATTTAAAGATAATCTAATAAATAATGTTGCAAATATCTTGACAAGGATCATCATAGTTAAAGCTGATAAAAAATAAGGTTGCTATAGGAGTGATTGGGATGTCAGTTCAGTAGTAAACTTGAATCCCCATTCATTTCCAGTCGTGGGTTCAACAAGCGCACCCCATCTTCTCATTAAAAATAAGGTGGGATTTTCTCTCCCTCCTATATGAGGGTAGTCTCCCCACCTATGTGTGAGTCGTTTTCTTCTATCTGAGAGCTTCTCTCCAGGTCATGCATTCAGTGTGTAATCTTGTTTGGTCTCGATTGTTCCCTGGATCAGTCCTAATTATATAATGTAATAACAAAAAAAGGGTTGCTATAGGACCATATACGTGTTTTTTTTTTTTTTAATTTATTTTGAGGTGTTTTTTTCTGGGTCAATTGGTTCCATAAAAGTATGAAGGATCATCTTCCCAAGAAAATTAATGTCCTATATTGGATAATGACTGCTTCCATAAGTATAAATTTTTCGTTTTTTAAGATTAGGACTAGTCTAAGGAGTATTGAGACCTATCGGGATAGAAATACTAATGGCATGGTCCGAGATACGACTCCAATATAAGAGGAATCTGTCTATACGAAGATGGGGAAGAGGTTAACATGTGGGCTGGAGAACAATCGACATATAAAGGTAAGAGAACTTGTTATCTATTTATTATTATTATTTGATTTATCAGGTATCAACCCATGCCACAAATATTGGGGCAACTGACGTTTAAACCAACGACGTTAGTTACCATTGATTTTCATAAGTATAAATTGGAGTTGAACAATTGTTTCCAATAAGACAATTACATGTTTACGATGATATATTTATACATTTGTGCAAAACAAGAACATATTTATACATGCATGTTGGCTGAACTTGATTAACTATTTGAAAAATCCCCAGCCTTAGAAGGCGTTGGAATATTGGAGTAACTTGATCAATCCATTGACGAACTTAAGGGTGCTAAAGGAACGTTTGATTTGTGATCAAAATATTGTAATTACTTATCTTCTTCGACCATGAAAATTGATACTTACATGGTTATAGATATATAAGAATTTTGACTGATAAATATACTATTTTCTTTACAAATATATCCGGTTGTACTTGTTTGTATATTTTCATTTGATATCTTCTTCTTCAGTGCTTTCGAGTATTTTAATTGTAATGTTATAGATATACATGATTTGAATTTCAAGCATGATCAAACCAGTGATTAAATCAAATATGTTTTATTGTTTTGTAACATTGTGGCACGCCTAGCTACCTCGTCACTTCGTCCCATGCGCAAAAACACAAATTAATTAAATTAAATCTTCTTCAAAATCAATTGATGTAGGGATTAATACTACCTATGCGTCTTACTTCATTGCGAAAATTACATCTTGTCATATTCATGATAGTAGTTATGTCTTAGTTTGATCTAAAGATCTTATAAAGATCCATTTTATAGAACTTTCAACTCGGACCTTCATTAAAATTGCAGCTGAAATTTTGAGATACTTGGAGAGGGTATAGAATATAATAATTTATATTAAGTCAATGTTCAAAATCTAATCGGAACATGTTGATTATGGCAAATGATATTTGCATCACTAGTAGAATATGGACTTGACTAAAAACATTGATGACAAGGTTGTTTTTTTATTTAATCTCTCTCAATATCAATATAAAAATTGAAATGTTTTCTTACGGCTGCAGTTGGTTCCAATGAAGTAAGAAAAGGATTTTATTCATTTATCTATTTTTATGGTTCTTCTTTTATTTATTTATTTTTAATTATTGTTTTCTAATGTGTTGTTGCATCTTGGATTGAAAAAAAAAAAAGAGACACAGAGGAATACTTTGACGTTGTTGCAATGTTACTGTATGTCGTGTGGGCCAAATTTCTTGTCAGATTTTATTATTCTTTAATTTATTACTTTAGTTATTATTATAATTGTTTACAATGTTTCTTATAAAGCGTGAATCTGAAAATAAAAAAAGGAAAAAAAATTTAGAATAATTAACTTAAAAGTTTTGGATTGTTATCCAAATGCATCAGTTGCTTATAGGGTGCTATTGATGATACTTGAGACCGTGACATTCGTATAAAGAAGTTTTTCTAAATTAAAAAATATTAAAATCTTATTTGCAGTCAACTACGTTGTAAGAAAGTTACATGGATTGACAACTTTATGCATTGAAAATATTTGTTAGAAAAGATTGAATTTGAAAATATTATTGATGAATTTGTTTCTCAAAATGTTAGAAGAAAATATTTTTAATAATATTTTATGAGTTCTATGGTATGTATAGATAATTTTTTTTTTTATAAATTATAATAATTTTTTTTTTATTATTATATGAATGTATTTATCTTATATGGAATACATTTGTCTTATGATATCATTTTTTTGTTTTTGGTTTATGGAATTATTATATACACATAAAAAATATGATAAAATAAGTTATATATATATATATATATATATGAAGGAGCTCATTTTCGGTTCTGCACCATGCCTTTAAAATGTTAGGACCGTCATTGATAGTCTGATACATACAATAGCACGGTTTTTAGCTCATCAGCAGCTCTCACAGTTGTCACGCCGTAATTTCTTATTCCGGAGCTTGATTATGTTTTTTTTACCCTTCAAACCGGAGCTTGATTATGTCTTGTCAATAAATTTAGAAGGTGTTTTAATTTGTTATTTAAATAATGTTAAACAAGTGTAATGTAATGTTGTTATTATTATTATTAGTTTGCAGGAAATTGAATACAGTCACACAAAGAAAAAATAAAATCGACCTTTTCTAACATATTTTTGTATCTTTTATTTTTATTAGAAATGATGATTATATTCGGATACTAAATCAATGTTTCCATTATCGTGGTGGGAAGTATAATTTGATAGTAAATACATCTCTCATCTAAGTTAAGATATCAAATTCCAATTCGCCCCCCACAAATTAAAAAAAAAAAAAAAATCCTTGATTGTTTATTATTTTCAGTGTATGAACAAATCCATTTACCATCATCAGAAAAAATAAAAATAAAAACAAAATCGTCGTTAGTATTAATAGAACCGGTCGCTTTGCTTGTGGTTTAAAATATTGCTACAATCCCAAGATTATTTAACAATGATGACATTAGCCACTGATTATGTACTTTGTTTGCAAGTGTTTGTAATTTACAATGACAAAAACTTGTTTTCATACGCAATGCTCACTATTGATTACCACATCAAATTGACATTTTTTTATCAGTTTGAATTTTGTGGTGATGTGATTTGACTTTGAGAAATTGTTAATAGAAATATTGATTTTGAGATCTCACACGTAACGGCGTAATTCAAACCTATAATATAATTATGATACGTTTACTTCACTTGAAGGAATTGGAATAGGAATCGGAATGATTTGGAATCGGAACAAAATATTGGAATCATATAAGTTGTGTATTTCAACTACAAGAATCGGAATCGGAATCAATATTATTTTCATTAAACTGTTTACTTTACTTTGGAATCGGAATGAATTAATTATAAGTTATAAAAATACCCTTAATTAAAATTATGGATTAATTATAATAATGTGTAGTTTTTTATTATAATATGCTCTTTTTTTAATATCAAATAAAAAACTATATATTATAATAAAAAAACTTAATATTATTTTAATAGTTTACTAACTTGGTGTGTAGTTTTTTATTATAATATGTAATTTTTTTAATATTAAATAAAAAACTACATATAATAATAATAAAAAAATTACATATTATTTTATTAGTCCATCATGATAATTAAGAAATTGGTGATGAAAAATTAATAGTGCGTAATTTTTTATTACAATATGTAGTTTTTTTTTTTTTAACATCAAATAAATAGATTTTTCTTTATTTTTTTAAAAAGGGGTATAAGGGATATTTTATTTTGACAAAGGGAATGAGAATGAGATTTCCAAGTGGGTTGGAGGGAATGAGATTCCCATTCCACAACCCCAAATTGATGTGAGGCCCATATTTTCATTCCTATTACGGAATGGATTTTAAGCAAGTAAACAACATCAATCAATCTCATTCCCTATTCCCTTTGTTTAATCCATGAAGTAAACACACCATTAGAGTAAACAAGTGTTGTTTGTCATCAAGTCAAGGTAATAGATATGTTACTTTAAAATGGATAAAAACACATTGTCATGTGCACATAACTCCATAGTACTACTGTACAAATAATGAAGCTACAGCAGGTTAAGTAATTATATGGACTGGGCTCGTCACTATTCTTCAATCAAAACTTGGACGAAGATCCGTATAGGTCGGGCTCCTACTAAATACACCAGAGATCTTTTAAACCTAAAAATAACTACATTTCCATAGAGCTTAAAAAAAAAAAAATATCATCATTATAGTCTATAGGTTAGAAAGCATCAATTTAAAAATATTTAACATAACAGGGTGACATCATGTGTTTGGGTACCGTAAAGCACTACTTGGGTTGGGCAGCGTCGCAACTCTCAAGTGTTGGCCTGATTGAACTCTACATAAGCTTTCAAGAAATTGGACCAGGCTAACAGGTATTCTTCTGACCTCATGCCCTATTACAATTAACCATCCAAAATTTTTAACAGCGGACTGCATTTTTTTTTTTCGTGACAAACAGTGTAGTGTATTTATATTATAGAGTACTTTCTAACTTTATATAGAACAAAACCATCTTCTATATAGTCTTTTGCTAAGATTCAGAAATCGTGTTTCACAAAATTGCACTAAAAATCAATTCAATTCTATATGTTGTGCATAATTCTACCGGTATTAAATTTTATCACAAATTTAACATTTAACTTCATATAATTAATTAAATCCATGAAATTGCATTAATGGAAATGTAATATAAACTGTCCGATATTACCATTTTATATTGTTATTTTTTTTAATGGGTGCATGATCACCTTGAGTCTAGTCTTCAGCAGTGCTTAATGCATCCTCCTAAACTTCTAACCAACACCCACAGCTTATAATTTTTTTAAGGGTGCGTTTAGATTTTGAAAATTTACCATTATTGCATCAATAGATAACTCATATTGGGAAGACTTATCTCCAATTTTTTTTTTTTTTTTTTTTTTTTTTTTTTTTTTTTATATAAATAGAATACATTGATTTAATTCTTATCTAGTTAGCAGAATGGTTGAAAAGAAGAGAGAGGAAGAAATTTCATTTTACCAATTATTATATTCTTAAATTCACATTAACAGAATTCCTTTGAACTAACAAAATCTCACAAACCATAGGGAATTAGGTGACTACATATTTATACAAACGGAAACTTTGTATTAATTTTTAATTAATATCTTAACCTAATTTGAAGTTCACTGTATAATTTTCAGGTTAAAATAGCATTGAGAGTACTATTACCTACCAAATGTTCAATCAAGCTCATAAAGCCATAGCCCCCACATAATGTTGAATCAGTGAAAAACCAGATTCACTCTGGTTATATACATAGGGTCGACGTCGATTGTCGCATTTTATGGGATATGTTTTGCCTGATATGTTTCTTGACGCTAGTAATGACTAATGAGTCTCATGGGCCTCAGGGTATTTAAAACATTAGACGACAACAAGGTGACCCGCAACAAAGCTTCCAATTATAATGTGATGTCTTACCAGACCAAAAAGATAAAAATACAACACATACAATAAATGTCCATAATTTTTTTTTTTTTTTTTTTGAAACTGACAAATGTCCGTAATGTTAACTCAATATGTATGATCTTCACACATTTCTCTGGAGATTCTTCGACTTGTCACAATTTCAAACATGTGGTTCCGCCTAACCCATTTGGGCATCACAAAAAGCCGGCCCTTCAATTTGACACGATAACGATAAATGCATGTGCATGTTGAGCCATTTCCTTATCCATAAATATCTTCTCCAAAAGGCTTCGAAATGAGTCGAGGAAGCCCATAAATGTTTATCTAAACGGTGGAACCTGTCGAGTCTACTCATGTTACATAGTAAATTAACGTTAAATTTATGATGTTATGTGTAACATCCGAAAATGTATATATAATTAACGTAAAATTATTAACTTTATGAAATAATTTTTTTTTAAGTATGAAGTTAAATGTCTAAATTAATGTAATATTACGATTAGATAAGAAATATATATCACGGTAAAGACAATTTTTTATGAATATCCACTTTTTGAAAAAAGTCCTCGAATGATAAGAGAGAGAGAGAGCCAAAAAGTTCATCTGAACCATATATCTCTCACTGTACAATATGTGAGCAAAGACACTGATGTTGAACAGTTTGACCGAGAGGTCGGGCTTGTGGTCCAAAATTTCATGAATTATCGAGTCATGACTGCAGTCTTCTTCTATGAAACAATGGTCTAAGGTCGCTGCTGCAATTCACATGGGTGTATTTTCTATCTGTCTGTGAAAAATAATCCCAACCCGACAATATGAGTAAGCCTAGCTCGTTGGCTATGTCTTTGGGGCAAAACTTGCTGACATCTCTCAATCAATGTATTATCTGATCAGTGTAAAAAAAAAAAAAAAATCAACATGTGCATTTACTAGCTAGCTCTTCTAAAGATATCATGGTGTAAATTGACTGAAAGAGAGATATGTGAGTAGCTAGTGACCACAAAAGACAGCAACACAAGTGATAGGGCTTAGATGTAAATATGACTCTGCAAGTTTGAACTTGAGCTTTTCTTTCTTTTTGTTATGCTTTTTGGGTCGATTATTGATCCCCAAAGGAAGATATGGATTGCATTTGTCTTTTCTGCATTTTCACTCCTGTTTTTATCTTTTACCTAGACAACACTAGCTCCAAGCTATCCAACAAAGACAGACATCAATTGCCTTCGAAAAATAGTACTAGGCCCCAGTTGACAGGGAAATAAATAAATAATCATATTTCATACCTCTCTGGCTGTCGTGAAGCAGAAGCCCTCTTATGTTGCCATATTAAATAAAATAGTATTCTTGAATGATACTAAATTGATTTATTGTATTAATTATTTATATTTCAGGAATCTTAATGGTGTTTATGTTGGGATTGTACTTGACTTTGGTGCATTACAGTCCATGCACGGATGTGAAGAGTAAGAGTTGCATACGTGTCATCAAAATGGTTATGGTTGACGATAAATTTATAATGATGAAATTCAACATTTTATTATAACGTGTTTTGTGCATTAAATTCTGAATAATAATAGTGGAATGTCTTGTATAGGATAGTAAAGTGAGAGGCATCATTTATATCTAATGGATTAATACAATATTTTACGATAAATATATTGAATTGGATTGGACCTAATAATTCGCTTTTATGACAATTACTGGCACATAGATGTTAAATATGGTAAGCAAATTTTAATGATCACTAATCTTAATCTAGAGAGAATGTTAAAAGTTGAAACCCATTTTTTTTTTTTTTTAGGGAAAATACAATATATTAACTAACACTAAAATGGTCTTTGGCAATTAAACTTTCAAGAAAAGGAGGAGTGACATGCCAAACAAACGGACTAACATGGGAACGAGCAACCTTAGCAAGCTCATCAGCCACACCGTTAGCTTTTCTTTTAACAAAGCTAACTCTAAAATTATTACAAAGTCGAAGGAAACTTTTACAATCCTCAATAAAACAACCAAACTCATACCAGTCCAGATATGTAGAATTAATAGCATCTACCACCACCTTAGTATCCAATTCCAAGACTACATTGGACGCTTGCAAGGATAGAAGCCAGGAAATTGTTTCACGACAAGCCAAAACTTCTGCTTCTCTAGGGATGCATCACCCTTGTACCAGTTGAGACCGACACATAAGAAAACTGCCATCATCTTTTCAAATAACCATCCCCAAGCCAATCCTTTGCGATTGCTCCATAACCGAAGCATCAATGTTGCATTTTAACCAACCTTGCGACGGTTTACACCAGCTGACCACCATATTCTCATGAACCCGACATCTACTCTTGTTTAGACACCTTAGAGACTGCCACTCTTTTACAAAATCCATACTATCTTTAACTGTCGTAGCAGGGGAGCTTAAAAAATTACGTCATAGTTTATTGTTCCTTTGACACCAAATTCCCCAAATGACTGAAGCTACACAACCTGCCTGCTCTCTGCTTAACCCTGCCAAAACATCCAGCAGCCACCTACCAAAATCGTCATAATTTGTTAGAAAAAAAGCTAGATCAACTTCCCTCCAACAATGAGCAGCAAACGGGCAACTAAAAAACACATGCTTCAAAGATTAAACATCAGTACCACACAAAATACATATTGGATCACAAGGCATTCCACGATTCACCAGGTTCTTCCTAGTAGGAACACAGCCCCTACACACTTTCCACAACAACATCTTGATCTTAGGGGGAACATCTAAGTCCCACATTCTTCCCCACTCACCCGCAATAGAGCCCAAGCCGCTACCCAACAACTCCATAGCTAATCTATAACCTGATTTAACCGAGTAGATACCATCCTTGCTAAAATGCCAAATCATCTTATCCAACCTGGGCACATTCCCCAGCGGTAAACTAGCAATAGCCTTGATGTCCCGCTCTGTAAACAAACTCTCCAGCAACTCTACATCCCATTCTCTACTTCCAGGAATCCACAGATCTTGAATTTTCAAATCTTTCAAACCAGCTATAACAGGGGTCTCAAGCTTAAAATCTCGATCCTCCTTAAGCCACGGATCTCGCCATAAATCAAAACTACCCCCATCCTCAATCCGCCACCTGCACCATTTCTTTAGCACAAGTTTAGCACTCCAAATGCTTCTCCAAACAAAACTTGGATTATAGCTTAAATTGGCATTAAAAAAATCATTCTTTGGGAAGTATTTAGCTTTGAAAACACGACTTACCAAAGCATTTGGATTGGAGATAAAGTTCCAAGCATGCTTGCTTAACATAACTAAATTAAAAGCTTGCAGATTCCTGAAACCCAGACCGCCCTTTTCTTTCCTAACACACAATCTATTCCAGCTCAACCAATTTATTCTACGACGACCATCCGCTTTTGAACCCCACCAGAAAGAATTCATCATTTTTTGTAATTCATCACAAAGGGAGACCGAGAGCAAAAAACAACTCATACAATAGACCGGTAAATATTGAGCCACTGACTTGATTAAAACTTCCCTCCCCGTAAAAGACAAAAACCTCCCTTGCCAGCCATTAAGCCTATTTCATAATCTATCCTTCAAGAAATTAAATATCGATCTCTTCTTCTTACCAATTAGAGATGGAAGACCTAAATATCTTCCTGTATCCAACGGCGTAGACACACCCATCATAGATGAAATAGAAAGCTTAGTGGCAGCCGACACATTGGAACTAAAAAAAATACTTGATTTCTGAAGGTTGACAGCTTGGCCCGAAGCCTGTTCATATTGGTGTAGAATCTGTTGGATCCGCAAGCACTCAATCTCTTGAGCTTTGAAAAACAAAAAGCTATCATCAGCAAAAAACAAATGCGTTACACTAGGCGCTCCACGACACACTTGACAACCATGAATATCTTCATGCCGATCAGCTTGATTAATAAGAGCAGATAAACCTTCTGCACAAATAATAAAAAGATAAGGAGACAGAGGATCCCCCTGTCTAAGACCACGCTTAGGAGAAATAGGACCTATATCTTGCCCATGAAAATTCACAGAATAAGACACCGTTGATACACACAACATAATCCATCTGACCCAAATGGTATTAAAACCCATCTTAATCATAATCGCTTCAAGATACTCCCAAGAAACTCTATCATATGCCTTGCTAATATCAATCTTCAAGGCCACCTCCCTTTTCTTACCTCTAACTTTCGTTTTCATAAAATGAATAAGTTCAAAAGCAGTGAGCACATTATCCGCAATCGACCTCCCCGGAACGAAAGTCGATTGATTATCAGAGATCACTCTAGGAAGCACTTGTTTCAATTTGTTTGCAAGCACCTTAGCCACAACCTTATAAACAACATTACATAGAGCTATAGGGCGAAAGTCCTTCATCGACATAGGAGACACATATTTAGGAATAAGCACTATCGAAGTATCATTGAGCGAAACCGAAAACTCACACCTTTCAAGCCACCCAGATGCTGCCCTAAAAACATCACTCTCTATAGTCTGCCAAAAATGCTGAAAAAAACCTAGATTCAACCCATCTGGTCCAGGGGATTTATCAAGATGCATCTGAAAAATTACCTCATGAAATTCTTCCACTGAAAACGGAGCTGTCAGCTTAGCATTGTCATCATTAGAGATACAAGGGGACACATAATTTAAATCATGAGAGAAAGACCCATCCATACTAAACAAGTTAATAAAATACTCTTTAATCACACTTGTGAGGCCTCTTGATCATCAATTCACTCACCTGAATTATCAAAAAGCCCCGAGATCTTATTCCTCCTTTTACGAGTAGAAGCCATTGTATGAAAAAACTTTGTATTCATATCGTTACCTTGCAACCAGTAACTCTTTGCTCGTTGCTTCCAGTATAGTTCCTCTTGCAACAACAACTTGTCTAATTCAATCTTTAGCTTTTTAACAGCCTCCACGTCTCTGCTAGCATTGCTTTCACGTAGACAAACAATATTTCACTTTAAACTACCAATTCTAAACTTAAAAATTGAAGATTTTTCACGTCCCCATTTAGCAAGATTCATACCACACCCATTTAAACGATCAATCAGATTATCAGTCCGAGAATTCACCCAACTAGACTCAACCACCTCCTTCAGATCCCGCTCCCGCAACCAGCAATTTTCAAAATGAAATTTTCTATTATATCTTCTCCCAACCTAACGCTTTGTAACCAATTCAATAGGAGTATGATCAGAGACTGACGCCACCAGATTTCTTAAACATACATCTGGAAATAATTGCAACCAAGCAGCATCCACCAATGCACGGTCAAGACGTTCCTCAACAAAGTGATCAGACCCCCGTCCACGTTCCCACGTAAACTGGTAACCCTGTAAAGGCACATCCTGAAGCAGGCAATCCGAGACAGCTTCCCTAAAACCTCGAAGGAATCTCTGAGGATGAGGCACAGAACCCCGCTTATCCTCCAACCGTAACAGATCATTGAAATCTCCTATACAACACCAAGGCCTATCCGACTTATTTTTGAGAGCCCTCAGCAAATTCCAAGAGTCATTTCGCCTAGAGCTATCTGGGAAACCATAGAACCCAGTTAACCGCCAATAACAACCCACACGCTCGTCTATTTGCATATCAATAAAAGTGTTACTGTACCTAATAATAGTGCAGGGAAAAGAATTACGCCAAAGGAAAGTCAAACCACCACCTCTACCAATTCTATCAACACAAAAAGCATAATCAAAACCTAATTTAATTTTTATTTCATCAATCTTAGAACCATGAACAATAGTTTCCATAAGAAAAACACAATCGGGCTTACGAGACTTAACAAGCTCACAAAGAGCACGAACCGCTCGGGAGTTGCTAAGCTCCCGGCGGTTTCAACTAATACAAATCATGGCTTCCGATAGGCCTGGAATTCAGGTCCCGCCGTTGAACAAAGGTTTTGACGAAGAACAAACTCCTGAGCTAAGTTGTCCTCTTCGCTTCCAGCATTACAGTTGTCAACAATTGCACCAGTATGAATTTGTCCCAAGTTTGAAAGGTTCACGTGAGAACTATCTGAGTATTGCATGAGCTGTGTTGAGTTTCCATGCAATGTTGCACGACGTCGCTTCCTATCATCCCCTATAACTAAGCCTAGATCTTCCTGACCCAACACTTCAACCTGCATCAGCCCCAGCCCATTTGAAGCAACTCTTCCATCAATCTCCTGTTGACTTAAGCTGCTTCCCTCCAATATCTGCTTTCCCAAAGTATTCGAATTTGGGTCAACATCTCCGGATTTTCCTCTTATAATTATATTGTTATCCTGCCTATTATGAGCAGATCTCGAACTGTCAGCCTTATGTCCACTACTCTGTCCATGCATCACGCCAAAATCATCGGGATACTCTTTTAGCCATCTCTTTCCACCTTGACCGGAATTACGCCTCATCGGAGCTCGTAGCCACGATCCCCATTCTTTTTAAACTTCTTTCCCTTCTGCGGTGAACAAACTGTCACAGAACTTATCTGAGTGTCCTAAAATATCACAAATGAAACAAAAAGTACTCAGTCTTTCATACTTAAAGGTGACAATTGACCAATCCCCTTCCTTCTTCCGAATCTTCTTACATCTTTTCAACGGGATGCGAACATCAACATCAACTCTGATCCTCATATAGGTTCTCCAGTAACCCACATCATTATTATGATCATACTCAACGAATTGACCTATAAAATTATCAATCTGTTATCCCACCAAACGGGACATATAGCCCACCAGTAACTCATGGATTTGAATCCAAAACTGCACATGGTAGAGAGGAATAGAAGAAGGTACCTCTCCTTTTTGAATCTGACGCAGGATTAGCAAATGATTGTCGAATGTCCAGGGACCCCCCTCTAAGACTCGATTAAGATCAACTATGTGGAAAAATTTGAAAAGAAAACGATGTGAGTTGATATCTTTAATGCATATTCCTTTACCGGGCCTCCATGGACTCGCCAATCTATGCTTCATGGCATTGAAATTAATCATCCTGTCCATCAAAAAACGATCAACAAGGCAGAGCTCTAACGTTTTTCCACCAACTGTCTCTGCATCACCATCCAGTATAAGTACCTCATCCTCCTCTTCATTAAGAGACAAACCCAAAAGGTGCTCTTCCATTAGACTCTCTAAACGGATCACACTCTTCCATGCCCCAAAACTCCAAAAACTCTCAAGAGAACTGAGAGACTCTCAAAACTCTCCACATGAGAGAGACTTGTTATTGGTCCATACGCTTCTTATCACATTAAAGTTGAAACCCATTATAGTACTATAAATAGGTAAATTAATTTATTAATGAATGAGACATGCTTATTAGTGGTCAATATCTTAATAGGTTTGTTAACCGATCATATTGGTATAGAGGACATGCAAACTTGAATGATTTCTATAATATAAAATTTGGTAAGTACCATGCTTCTATTTTTCATTTTTGAGTAAAGTACTATGCTCCTAATTAACTGACGGATATCATGAAGATTTGATTACTCGATTACATATATTTATTATAACATATATTTTATATGAACTGTTGATAAATTTAATGCAATTATCAGTATTAATCAAGCAAGAAATTTATGCACATGAAATGTATTAAACAAAGTCAGAGAATTATTTGTTCGAAGATCCCTCTCCGAGCAGATTAAAATAATTATTTAATTTGATTAAATAATATATTCATATATATAAAGGGTAAAAGACGGAGTATGCATATTGCATATGTAGGATATCCTGAAAAGACAATACAGTATATGAGGGAATAGTCACCAAGTGGCCTCAAAATCATGCCTAGGATTTCGAAAAGATAAAATAGTTTTTTCTCTACCTTCCATAGCAGCAGTCGCCATCGCCCTCCTTGTTGATTCGAGCATGTCTCCTGCACTTCTGAATGTGTTTCTCTTCCATAATAAAGTGGTCGCGCATTTATATGACGAATTCGAAACATTATAAGCGAATCAATCGAACAGTAGAATTAGGTTTTTTGTTTTACTTCTAAAAAATTTAGAGACTATTAAATTGGTTTGAACATAACTCAAACAAATGTTCAATATTTTAAAATTGATTGCAGTTAATTCTTAGTTGGTCTTTGATACCCAATATGAAATTGAAACCATATGATACCGTTAACAAATAAACTTTAACATATTAAAATATAATATTATTTTTAATTGTATGCATCTAACAATTGGGGTTTAAGAATATATAAAGAGAGCAAATTATTTAGGTCGGTATTATTTTCAATGTAAAATATTAATAAACAAAACTAATAATAAAAAATATTTCTTTCAATGAACAGTACATGAACCTTGTCAAGTTTTAATCATGATAAAGCACGTAATAATAATGACTCAATTAAAACTCTCGTACGTGTCTACCTGTCTTCACTTGGTCCATCTCTGTCCTATCGTTATATATTTTATACAATTCAGAAAATAGAATGCGATTACAAAATTCCAATAATCAAACCAGATGATAGGTGGAAAAAAAAATGATGGGTACAAATCTCCTCTACCAAACCATCACGTGGAACTGTCGTTGACCAATCACTACCGCCACCAGTCACCGCTGTCCACCGCCGCAAAGTCCCTTAAAAGCTTTTCTCATCAGTTAATGTTTACTCTGTCTGTTTGAAATATGTCAAAATTGAATATTATATCAATTTTTGTACGTTTATTTTTATAATTAAAAAGAAATATATTATTTAGTTTTAAATATTATAAATACATTTATAATTACCAAAATCATTTGTTAAAAATTTTAAAATACAGTCTAAAATTTAACATTACTTTTACTTTATCCCTTAAATAGAGAGATCTACACTTAGATAGAAAAATTATCCTTTAACAAAAGAGATTTATATATAATTTATTCATATATAAATAGTTAGGATATAATTATCTATTTTGCAGACACTTTCCTTCAAAACTTACGTTGCTTTGTGAAATTCTAATCATTATTTTGATATTAAAATTTTATCATATGAAAGCTTAACCTTGAAAGCGTAAAAGTTATATTGAACGACAAAACCACGTACATACGTATTTCACCCTCTATAGATAATTTCATGTTTGCAGTTAGTTATTTCGCATACACTTAGCACAAGTCATTTTATACCTCACTGATTTGGCCGACTTGCTCGATTGAAAAAAGAAAAAAAAAAAAAAATCAAATTCTTGTATTTTCTAAAAATCGGGCCCATAAGGTACGGTATCAAAAGAGGAAGGACATATCAACATCAGGGAAGAAAAAGCTGGCAGTTGATGTGACAGTTTCGACTGACGGCTATAATTTCATCCAAAATAGGACACGTATCGAGACGTTGTTGGTCGACACGGACCATCAGTATATCTGCTCCTGCGATCTTGTTGGGCCTAAAAAGGAGAACCGATATGTTCTGTCAGCTGTACAGGTGGACGTCTAATTGAACAAGGTCCCAATTGTTTGGTTTGGGGTTTCTGACAAGTCAACTGTATAATTTGTCAAATTCGTGGGGTCGTGATATAATTTTTTTCAAATTTTCGCTGTCGACGAAGAAAAGTAGACAGGTTTTTATCTTATGATTTGTCTCTTTAATGGGTGATTATGGGCTGGATCGACAGTCGGCCAGTTCGACCACCTTTGTCGATGCAAATGCACCCCTTAAAACTCTCTTTAAAAGATTTTGATATTATCATTTAAGTAGAATTATATATGTATAGATGCTATGGTTGTGACTTGTTAGTGGATTTATGTAGATTTAATCACATCTTTTTTAATATTAATTTTGAATTTTTGATTATACCCGACCTTTTTTGAACACTAATTTCTCCTAATCTCAAATAATTTTACAATACTTTCTAAAACTAATATTACATTACTCAAAAAGTTAATTATTATTATTATTTTTAATAAAAATTATGCAACAAACTGAGTTGTTCATTAATTATATAATAATGTATTCATTATGTAATATTTACAAATAAATTTTTTTCACACCATTTATTAGTTTATGAATTTCAGTAACTTTCAATGTAACAAGATTACTTCTCTTTCAAGAATAAAACTGAAAATGGAAATGGTAATTTCAATTGGAAATGCTGAATTTAAGAATGTCCTAAGTCATGGTTTAGGTTTTTTTATTTATAAAATAAAATTAATAATAGTTTAATAGATATTGATTAAAATATAATACAACAAAAAGTATATATAAAAAAAGTTTTGCTATTAAGTGAGTGCATATGCAGCCTATAAGGGTTTTTATAAAAACCGACATTAACGGGTTATAAGTTTATCAAAATAATGTGATAGACTAACATTGAATGACTTAGAGGTCTATCAAAATAATATATTCATAATGTGATAATTATAAATCAATTTTTTACATCAATTATTAGTTTATGAATTTCCCTAATTTTTTGAGCAATGTAACAAGATTACTTCTCTTCCAAGATTAAAATTGAAAATGAAAATTGTAATTTCAATTGGAAATGCTGAATTTAAGAATGTCCTAAGTCATGGTTTAGGTTTTTTTTTTTTTTAAATAATATAAAATAATAATAATAGTTTAATAGATATTTATTAAAATATAATACAACAAAAAGGGGAAAAAATTGCTATTAAGTGAGTGTATGTACAACTTATAAGGATTTTTCTAAAAACCAATGTTGAATAGGTAAGAGATCTATCAAAATCCAGTGAGATCAAAAGTGATCTTTAATGAGGTGTTATGTAAAAAAAAAAAAGCGTTGATATAGTTTTTTAGGGGTACAAATATCACAAGTAGCTTTTGATTGACATAGGGAGTATCTTCTAATTAGATTAGAAATTCACAAACCATAGATTTTATAAAAAATAACATTAAATGAGTTAAAGGTCTGTTAAAATCTACTAAGATAAAAAGTCATCTTTAACGAGATGTTATGTTATAAAAAAAAATGAAGGCTGATATAGTTTTTTACATGTACAAATATCACAACTAGCTTTTGTTTGTCAGAGAGCAGCTATCTCCTAATTAGATCGGGAATTTAATCTTAATTCAGCTTTATTAAAAACTGAAATGCTATCTCTCTGTTTTAAAAAGTATTAAAGAGAGAAAAATTAAAAATAATATACAAATCATAAATGGTTAACATAAATATAAGAACCAAGTGTTAAAGGTAAATTTAGTGTATGAAGCTAATCTTTTTTTAAGGATTAAAATATTTTGTGAATCATGCAAATTATAAGGACTCTCAAGATTGTATTGGGATATGGAAACATCAAGAATACATAATTAGCTTGACATGCATAAAATAGACTAAAAATAAATACGGAATAATAAAGAGACAATAGTAGACTCTAATGTAGACATAATTTATCTTAATCCTTAAACTATAACAACTTATTTTCAAATTTGATAACTGGTTTTTATTCCATAGTCGACACATTGACAATGAAAGGAGGAAATTTAGTCAATTAATTAATTAGGTTGCAAATAATTCCTGGTTTTCTTTCACTATCAAAACAATTCAAGTGTTCCCCTAACCTCTGATTTGTTGCAATTTTTTCTTCTATTTTTTTGATTTACCTGACAAATTGCGAAATGTTTATCTGGTTGATTTGATATACCAGTTTTGATTATGAAATTACATGTTCAAAGTGTAAGCTAGTTAGAGATGTCGGGCTTCATAATTAAGTTGATAAACTCCTGATAAATTTGTAGTGATGAGTTGCATGGAGATGCATATTAGTCGCACTGACTATACATAATTAGGTCAAGAATGTCAAAACAGAAAGCCATTTATTTTCTAATTTTTGTGAGTTAAAGTCACTGTATCTGTTAACATCCCTACAGTGTGTGGTATTTATTAAGGGACATTATCAAAATTTCCCTTGAAAAGTAAACTAATTAGGGTTGGCACCTGATTTTTTAAATATTAGTTGAACAGCTCCCTACCAATAAAGAAACTCAGATGGTGTTAAATTTAAAGAGCATAATTGTAATTGAATGTGCAATTATATTCGTTTTAATAACTTTATTAATTAATAACAACAATAACTTAAAAACACAAAATCAAAAAAATACAAAAAACAAATTTTAAACAAAACACAACCCATTAGACAACATTCACTTTCATCCACTTCAAATCCCTAATCACCCACAACCAGCTTACCACCTGCACTCCAAATGATGGAGCTGATCAGTTGGGCCTCAACATAATCGTCGTCGGCGTGTAATCAGCTTCAGATTTTTGAGCTATCGAAGCTATCGTCAACCGAAATGTCATTTGCTAATCTAGCCTTTCTGATGAAAGGGGTTGCGGTTGGTGATAAAGTCAACCGGTTCTATCTTAGATGGAGATGGAACTGTTCGACTCTATATTATTAAAATTTCCCTTGAAAAGTAAATTAATCGGGGTTAACACCCGATTTTTTAAATATTAGTTGAACCGCTCACTATCGACAAAAAAAAACTCGGATGGTATTAAATTTAAAAGGTATAATGGTAATTGGATGTGTAATTATATTTGTTTTAATAACAATATTAATTAATAACAATAATATATTAAAAACATAAAATTAAAAAAATACAAAAAATAGAAAAACAAAATTTAAATAAAACACAACCCATTAAACAACATGCACCCTTATCCACTTTAAATCCTAATCACCCACCACCAGTTTACCATCCACACTCTAAATGATGGAGCCGACTAGTTGAGCCTCAATGCAATCGTTGTCGGCACGTAATCAGCTTCCGATTTCTGAGCCGTCAAAGCCATCGTCAATCAAAATGTCATTCATTGGTTAAGCCTTCCTAATGAAAGGGGTTGTGGTCGGTGATGGAGCCGACCGGTTCCATCTTAAATGGAGATGGAATCGTTCGGCTTTATTTCCGTTTGAGATGGAGTTGACTCCATCTTAGATAAAGATGAAGCAAACCTTCATCTTCACTCCATTTTCATTGCCTTTTTGGTATTTGATTTTTTTTTTTAATTTTATTTTTATAGTTTTAATGCATAGCTTTTGATTTGGGTGTGTTGCTAGTTTTGATTTTTTTTTGAAGTGTTGGATTTGATTTGGTATAATTTTATTTTCAAAGAAACTCTAGGTTTCTAGGCTTAGACACCCAGAAATCTAGGTTCGAGTTTTTCAGGTCGTTGTTAGTGGGTTGAAACCCAATGAGTGTGATGTTGCTTGGAGGTTTAGATTCAATGGGTGTGTTTGGATGTTTTGGGTTGTTGATAAAAGATGGGTGTGTTCTTGGTGTTGTGGGTTTGTTGACAAATATGGGTGTGTTCTTGATGTTGTTGATTTATTGATAAAGGTGATTTTTTTTTTTTTAAAAAAAAAAAAGTGTTTTTTTTTATTTATTATTGCTATTTATTAACAAGTTGATTTTGATTTTGATTTTGTGTTTTTTTATTTTATATTGTTATTAATTAATAATCAATAAATTTAAAGGATATTTAAGTAATTACATAATTTTAAAAGATTCGATAGGAATTTTATAAAATTTTGATAAATGTATTTTGATAATTTCTTGATTTTGGATAAAAATATTAACATTTTTAATGAAAACTTAATGGTGGAGTACGGCTCGTCTAATATAAAAATTCGAGTGCCAGCCCATTAGTTTATTTGTCGGGAGGTCTGTTTTCATAAGGCCCTTATATTAAACAAAGCTTATAAAATCTTGAAGAGGATCTTGGTTGTGGGTCCGTGTTTGATTAGCATCTAGAGTTGTGAAGTCTATATAAACTACAATTAGGTGGTTTAAATTAAAAATCAACTGGAGAATATAGACAAAGTGTCCCATTATGGAAAGTGGGTCATCTCACCGCACCGGCATCTCTCATGACAGCAATGTAGAGAATAGAATCAAACAAAATGGGCAATCCACTTGTTTGCTAATCAACTAAAAAAAATACATGTATGAATTTTTGTTTCTTTAGTGACAATCTATTGTTACCAAGCATGTCACAGTGGTTCCACGCAGCTTTTGTTTACAAGTTGTTTTTGGCAAAAATGGAGACAAAATTCCTTTTCAGAAACACTGGAATACGACGTCTCTTTGGTCACTAAAGCAGTTAATCAAAATAAATCACAACATAATTAATGATTTTAACGTTCACATAGACCTTATATATATATATTTGAAAAGAGACATTTTATAATTACAGGACAGTTATTAAGGTCTGGTATTCATTTTTCTAATTATCAAATATTGAATTCTCGTGAAACTTCATACTTTAACAAAATGATCAAGAATCATCCATCTAAGAATACTGAACCTGTATAATAATATGACCCATAATTAATTTAAACCACCAATAGGGTCAACAGCTAGGAAATTCTTTACTCTTTTGCACAACACATTCTTGTTATTAATTAACAATTTGAATTCTTTTGTGATGATATACTGGAGCATGTCCCTCTTCAGATTCTAATATTGCAATGAAATGAGTTATTGAAAATATGTTTTCAATGAATAATGATTAATTGTCTCTGAAACCAATAATGTCAAAGGGCCTATTATATTAAAAACAAAGAATAGTATATCTTTGATTATCTTGATGACCTGTTAAAGCAGATACACGTACCTGATTATTCTTTTAAATGATGCCTAAATGAAGAATCTTAACGATACATGCGTCTAATAAATTGATTAGAAAACTTTGTCGTTTCTAGACCTCTCGAAAATCTATTTTTCTCCCCACCATACAGAGGCATACTTAAAAAACAGGAAAATGAAAAATATATATATATGTATATATATCTGTGACCATCTGTTTTTAATTTTTATTAATTTTAGCAGAATAACTTCATACATCTTTTTAGCAAATGACGTTAGAAGGAACAGCACATGAAAAGAAACATAAACACTGCGTAGAAAGGTTTTTATTTGACGAAATTGCGAGGGATAGAACCAAAAAGAGAGAAACAAAACCTTAATAATAAGAACGAAAACCTTAATTAAACAGAACAACATGCTGTCTGGGTTCTGGGGTAGATAGAAACTCTTTTGGCTTTTGCAATTACGAAAAGGCAACGTTTGGATGATGCAATAAATGTGTTCAACAACATTCAGGAAACGCATTCGTAAGATCTTTAGGAAAAGCCGCAATAGTTGAATTCAATTCAGAATCGAAGATTTGATATTGCCGACGCAATCCCTATAACATGGACTTTACCTTTTTCCCTTTTCTATAGATAGTAGTGGGATAAAATTTCCTTTTAAATGTTGTTGTCAAAGATCTTCAAGCCAAAGAGTGCTGTCGCGCGTCGACATGAGAAAAAAGTTTCTGTGGGTTAAGGGTACGTCTCTAAATTCCTCATTTCACATTGTACAATATGGATTTCTGATATGATTGGTTACAATTCCTATATCTATTCATTATAATATCCATCAAATTGGAGACAAATTTGGTTACAACAGCATCATATCTACAGATATCTCTGATTATGATTACATCATTTGGCAAGATACATTGCAGAAGGACATATGTACTGTATATTCTGCTAAATTGAATATTATTTTAGGTCCGCATTATTTATTAATTACATTATGAAACTTAAATCTCTCCTGTAATTGGATACTTTATTGACTTCAATCACGTAGAAGCTGCCATTGAGCCTGAAAGAAACCTAGAATGTAATGAGAATGACATGCATCCTCATGATAGATTATACGTGGCAGAATCATCGCGGAAGATGCATTGTGCATCGGACAGCATATAAGAATTTTTCCTTGGTCGACAACGGAGTGATCCGTGAGGCAGTATTATATATATATATTGAAAAAGAGGCTGTCTTATAATTAATACGTCCTGGCAATGGAATAAAGTAGGTCCCGCAACAAGACTCGGTGAAAGTCTTGCCGCGGAGAGTCTAACTAAAAAGCAAAGTCAGTGGTAGAATGATTGAACACGTGGCACGAAATGGGGATGCCGACAGTCGCTATCGAGACAAATAGTAACTTGTTACATGGCCACAGAGACAAGGATTGTGGCCCGAGCCCGGTTTCCACGCCGGCGGTATTTGTGCAACCCTCTCCCTCTTCTTCCAGCTGTCTCGCTCTATTACTTTCAAACAAATCAGCTCCTTCAACGTTATTATCTTGATTTTGCACCAATTTCGTACTACGGAGACCAAGTGAGATTATTGTGCTCAATTGAACACTAGCTACTTGTTAAATCATTATATGGAGCTTTGTTCCAACACCAACCATAGATGTAAAAAATTTTGGTCGAATTTTACAAATAGAAAAAAATTTATATTTATTAGCTGTTGTAAATACAACCAAATTACCGTTAAATGTCATTTTTTTTTTTTATGTTTTGAAAATATTGTGTTTGTGCCAAATCATTAAATTTTGGTTTGGGGATTTCAACCCAATTTAAGCAGGATTTACTCCAAATTTAAATGATTTATTCCAAATATAAGTGATTTTCTTGTTTTTGGAGGTGACCGTTGGATTATACAATTTGAAACCTTGAATCACTAATATAATATTATGTAAACACAGAGCTGACAACAAGTCGGGTTCGAAAATCTACTCCCAAACTCGAGAAAAACTTTTGCACCCGCACTAGGGAAACCTCGTGGGTTTGAGTGTGGGTGCAAAAGGGTTGGAGTGGAACCTAAACCCCATCCACAAACCCATAAAATTTTTACCTAAATTTTTTAATATGAATTAGAATAATATTAAACTTTCTAAAAATTTATTTAAAAATTTTGTTCAACTAATATGACAAGTTGATTTGTAGGCTAACACTGTAATTTTAAGATGATGTATTGATGATGTGGTAATTACACATAAGTTTACCAAATAATTTGTATAAATGTGTTGGGTAATGTAGCATTACCATATAATTTTTTATGTAATTTTACTCAAATATCACTTAATGACCACAAATGTAATTTGCAAATTCGATCAATAAAATCAACTACAAAATAGAACTAGACTTAACGTTTTAAGTTATATTTTATGTTCTAACATATAATATAATAAAATAAAATAAAATAACATAAATCCCTTAAATTTAAATAAAGCGCAAAATATACCAAACCAAATGGCCAAATACATAACACAAATTAACTCCAAATAATATAATATAGTATGTTAAAAAAATTAATAAATGTATTTTTTTGTTCACATCCGCACTTGAACCTGAGCCCATTTTGTCTAGAATTTCACATCGACATCCACCCATAAACTCATTTAATAAAATCCATATTTATCCATTATGGATAAAAATTTGTGAATTCGCAAGTGGAATTACCATTTCTAGACGTATCACAAGATTTAAAATTGAGAGACTACAATAGTAGGTTGATATGGAGTACTGATGTGCTCAATAAGTGTAAGGATTACATTGATCGTTGAACCATGTAAAAGCTCGTGTCTTTTTCATTTTCTACTTTCATGTGTATTTGATAGGTGTTTTGCTCGCGTGGTTGCCTATGTCTCCTCATGACCTACCTGAATCCTAAGTTTCCTCCACTATTGATATTTATACATGACAATATGTGCATGCATGGGACAATAAATTAAGTTAATGTTGACAGAATTTCAAAACTCAAGTTAATTCGCAAGTAGAATCCAAGTAAATTCTCGGTTTGTATAGATAAGTATATGTACAATTGCTTATAATTAGGTTTATATAAATATATATAATAAGATCTAATAAAATTAATTTCAAATTGATAGTGGATAATTTCAAGGTGGGGAACCTTAATAATTCTAACTTTCCACATCAACCAAACAAGAATATAGAGGAGGAGAACTGTTGTGTGTTTTGATGGTACCACACAGTTACATAAGTCACAATTAGATATAGAAACAAACATGTAAAAAGGGTGGTTCGTGAAGTGATGGTTTACCCTATTACTATTGGATATATCAATCATAATCAAGCATCTTACTGTGTGCATAGTAAGAGACAAGTATATAAGATTATGATACCAAAACCCTGTTCGGAAAAAAGAAGCTTTGCTGTTTTCCAACGTTCTAAGATTTTTGTATGTAACAACTAAGTTGATGAAATAACATGTGTTTTTCAATTCTGTTCCTTCTTTTTCGGACCAATTAAAGCTCCCAAGGTTATTGCTCGTTGAAATGACATCAAGCTTGCATAGTTACTGTGTACAAACGAAGATATTTGTTCGTTTTTCTTAAGTAATAAATTGAAATTACTTACAAAGAGTAGACTTACTTGTTTTTCTTAAGTATAGGTTAAAAACATGGGTGGACTCCGCTAGGGTAGAAATCATCTTTTATGGCCGGAGCCTAAAAATTGCATAATAAATGTTTACATATTTTTTGTTTTAATAAATTTGGTTGAAAAAGATAATAATAATAACATGACGTAATTGGTAAGAATACCTATGATTCTCATAAAACAAGATAATAATCTCACTTTGAATACAGAAAAGAAAAAAGTTTTGGCATCTTAAAAATAGACGTTTATTCATATTTTACAATGGAAGTAAAAAAATTTCTATATAGGGAAAATTATTCGCAGTGTACTTTGGAAATAGATAAATTTTCTCTACAGGGAAATAATGTTAAACCATAATTAATGCAATATTTCCATATGACCAATAATGTACCCCTAGTCACATAGACTTTGAATACTGCAAATTAAATTCTTTTGGTGTTGAGTGAAAGAAGAAAGAACAAAACGGGGTTATCAGTGATGTTACTGCATCGAACAAAACGGGGTTATCAGTAATGTTACTGCATCATTGACATGGCCTCAAAATAATGCTATTGTGTGGCCCCAGATGTTTATCTGGGGTGGCACGCACCTAATATGATCGTGAAGGTCAATATAATCCTTTTGTTCATTTAAATTGAATCCACAACTTCAAAAAGATCACAATTATGTTTAGAAAACAAAGAAGCAACCTGTCGGAAAAAGTCACCTGGAAATTAAAATATATAGCCACAAAAAATTTCTTAACAGTCTGCATGATTATTACATTCTTCTTCAATTATTACAACGACTCTCTCTCTCTCTCTCTCTTTTCCACTGTAATTACCTCAATCACGAGTAGTGACGGTGCACATGCTACATAAATATAACTCTATAATGTCCACGTAGAGGCAAATAATTCAAGATAGTCACCATCTTAATAATTCAGTGGAGCCTTCTTTCTCTAAAAATAATTACAAGTTAGCTCTTGGTTTCTTCGTGTATAGTTCTCTACCGTACGGCTCTCCCCTCACAATCTGCTTACAAATACACTTTTATTTGGTTTTTCAACATTTGTGGAAGCTGGCCTGCATGCTTCCACAAACCTTGTAGTTGTCTCGGGGCACTTATTGGTGGCTTCAGCTTTTGAAATTAACAAGGACACCGTGAAAGTGAAATATTAGAATGCACCTAGCTCACAAAATGACACAAAATATTTTTCAGATAAAACGACCCATCAAGTTTCGGCTTAATTTGCCTGATTGCCTGGTTAGTGTATGGCAAATGTCACTGTTTGTGACACTTCTTTTTTTTTTTTTTGGTGGGTTTTTGGTGGGAGATCGCATGTAATTTCATGAAGTTAAGGCTTAATTTGCCTGATTGCCTGGTTAGTATAAGGCAAATGTCACTATTCGTGATACTTTTTTTTTTTTTTTTCTCCCTCCTCGGTTTTTGGTGGAAGATCGCATGTAATTTCATGATCAGAATTGGCTAGCTGGTTGGTGTGGAAATGCTAGTGAATCAATCCAAATATTTTTCATTTTTTCTACACATATCATCGTAGATGTCACGTGTCAAAATCTTAAGTTTTAAATATTATAGTTGGATAATTTTCCTATCGATTTAAACTTTTGGATTTGATAGTAACTAACTTGATATCAGAGTTTAGAAGTCTTTAATTCAAACCCTCTCTTCCCCTTTTATCTTAAAATTTTCTTATTATACATGTTATACAGTACGAGACGTTTAACATATGTCCGTCATCTGTTATCTGTCCATATTACACGTAAGGGGATGTGTCATGTGTCAACCTCAAGTCTTAAATACTGTAGTTGGGTCTTTTTCAATAAATTTAAACTTTTTAATTTGATGATAACTAACAATAAATATTCCATTTGTCTCCTAGAAATGATGATATCACTTATTTTGATATATGTGTTGGCAGATTATAGAAAAAATATCAGTAGATGATACTTTTAAATATTGGATTGATAATCTTGTCCAATTTCAATAAAGTTAACAATTGAGTCTCAAACCTTATTTTTTTGATACAAATACCCTTGATGAAATTGATGAGAATGCTACATTTTTTGAAAAATGACTCAATTGTTACATTTATTGTAAAGATATTTTGGTATTTTTACACATGATTTATGATTCAATTGTTACATTTTTTGAAAAATGACATAAATATTAAGTCATTAATTTAACATGCTATTTTTGTACTTGTCCCCAGATTATATATATAATCTAGTGTTTCTTACATTAAACATGTTGTTAATAATACATATTATCTTTTAGTAAAAGTAATTGAGTACTTAGAGTTAAAGATTAAAGTCTTATCATTATCCTTTAAAATACAATATGTAAGTATTGAATCTCCCTCAACAAGAATTGTTCTATCCTGAGTATGGAAGTGATCATCTAGTCAGTGATAAATATTGTTAATAATTATTAGATTATGACTCTTTAAATGATGATTTTCTACTTTTACCGTTGAATAGATAAGGACGATGTGCAAGACCATCAATATTTATCCATCTTTTCAATTCATACGTTCTAGTGGGGACTGATACGTCACTATGCACGGTTAAGGATATATATATATATATATATATATATATATATATATATCCTTTTCAATTCATAAACTCTAATGGGGGCTGATATGTGACGATGCACGGTTGGAGACTTGATATGAATTTGTATATATACATATATACAAATATATGTATATGTATATATATGTATATATACATATACATATACATATATATACATATATATACATATACATATATATGTATATGTATATGTATACATATATGTCTATGTATATACACATATGTATACATATACATATATGTATATGTGTATACATATATGTATATGTATACATATGTGTATATACATATACACATATGTATACATATGTATATATATATACATATATTTGTATATATGTATATATACAAATTCATATCAAGTCTCATCGTCACGCATCAGCCAGACTGGAGTTTATGATTTGAAAAGATATACGAATATTGATGGTCTTGCACTTGGTCCTTTATCTATTCAATGGTAAGAGCCTTAGGACCTGTCTTTCAAAGTTCGATGCCTATACCCGTGTGAGTTGCATGGAAAATGGACCCAATTTGTTGTGCAACAGACAACGATGTGACAGTGATGGGTCGCACCTTTGATTACAAGTATAACCAATAATTTTTCTCTTATTTTCATTTCAATTATTTATAGGCATCGAACTTTGAAAGCCAGGTCGTCGGAGGAATGGAGGAGTCGTCTAGGATACATGTCTTCGTGACTGGTAACTGGACCTCAATTATATGGCATATAGACCTTCAATTTTTTTTTAAAAAAAGTATTATGCTCATACACATACATGTACAGTAGTATTCTTATAAAAGAGTTAACTCTTTTGTCCGTATGTGAAAGAAGAAAGGAAATTGAAAACCTCATTAAATAGAATCAAAATTAATATAAATCGTCAAATTAACACTAAATTATGAAAATAATTTTTTTTAGCATTAAAATGCCATAAAATGCACTTTGCCTTTTTTAAAAATTACTTTCCGAATACCCATAAAAAATTGGTTCACAAACAATGAAAGTAGTTCTCTAATAATAAATTCATGACCAAAAAATATATAATTAAGAGAAAAATAACCGTTTACGAACAAAGACCACGGTTCACAAATAAACAAAAAATAGATTTTGAAGAACTTAATTCGTGAAAGAAGATAACAATTTACAAAAAAAAAAAAAGTTATTGAAAAAAAAAAAAACTTTGAAAAAATAGAGTGTGCTTTATGTCATTAAATAAAATTATAGTGAACAGTTACTTGAAATGTTAAAAGAATTATTTGCATAATTAAACAATAATCTAAAAACTCATATTAATTTTAATGTTATAAAAAATAAATTATGTATAATAATAAAAAATTAAAACCTCATCAATTTTAACGTAATACCAGTTATTCTTTTAAGTTCATTCAAAGTCCATTCTTTACCTTTCAATAATCGAAGTGCAACTAGGAAATTCTCATTGCATTTCGTGGGGGTTGCTTTAATATTTGTACGTTAGAATTTAGAATACTGCGGAAGAAAGAAATATCCCCGCCCATTAAATTAGAAATAATTCTTCCTTGTTTAATTAGTCAATTTAATCAATCATTACTAAATAATTGAACTTCATTGTACTCTATTTTCTTTTTATCAATAATATCTATTTATCCAACTAGCCATGCAAGATTCCACTTAATTAGCACATGCGTGATTTAATTTGGCTGCTAAAAAGGCATGTGTTGAACATATTAACAGTTAATTAACATTAAAAAATATCAATTAATTTATTTTGAGTAAGATTATCTATTATTAATAAACCTTCGTGTGCTTCACAAACATATAAATAAATAAACCTTTATATACCAATAAAAAAAATAATAGAGGAGACAGGATGTACATGCTGGGCAGCAGGAATCTAGCTAGCTACCTCACCTATATAATGATAATTGATATGAAATTAGAACAGAGAAAAAAGTTGTTAAGTGGTTGCCTATTTTGTTGTTTAGTGGGCCATGATCTTTTATTAAATATTAATTATTAATTATCCCCACTAATCGAAATATGTCTTTTCATAAAATAAATGTCGGAGAGAATGATTAGGTGTTTGATTTGACTTCTTGTTCAAGTCCATGACAATTACAGCTTAACTTTGTAATTATATAATGTTACATCATCTCCCATAAACCGTCTGTGTTCTGCTATCCAACAAAACAATTAACGACAACAAACACGTGATTAACGATGAACCCGATCATAATCAAGAACATTTTTTAAACTTGGTCAGTGTATGGTAGCTAGGCCGAATTAGAAGATCTGCAGATTCTAACCATCATTTACATTTCATAGGGTTGAGCTTGTCGATTAACCTTTTCTTTTTTTTTTTTTCTGAACTAATCAATTAACTTTTTGGAAAAAAAAAAAGAAGCTTTTTCTTGAATAATGTCTTATATGATCCCGTTAAATCAAGCGATTATTAAATAAATCACTGTATATACAATTACAGGTGCAAATTTTTCCATCCAATTTCAGAAAATATGGCACTCGATAAGCACATATAAATTATAAGGCTTGTAATTATTATTATTTATATAATTACAAGAAAAATCTGACATCAATGGTTAGGGGTCTATTAAATCTACTCAGATTAAACAAGACATCATGTATGACTAAACCCGAAATTTTAATCTTTCAACATCAAGAGTAGATCTTTGACTTGAAATTTTAATTATGTAATATTAGAAGAAATTATCTCTCATAATAAGAGAAAAAAACTACCAACACATACAGGTAAATACATATGGTGAGACTAGAAACTCTATCACAAATATAAAAGGGAAGTGAATACATATCATGAATATGAAGTCCAAGTATACTAACCACTATCACAGATATGAAATGGATGGTACACTAACAATTTATGTGTTTTGATAAATGGTATACGTGTTGTGGATAGGTTAATGGTAAAAAACATTAGGAGAAGATCTGAGAGAGTGATAGAGAGAGTCCATACATCCAGCATCCTCTAGGTCGAGAAGAACGTAACTTGCGTCGCTAAGTGCAACTCGCGGTGCAAATTGCAACCATTTATTCATGACGATCGCGAATTGCATCCTGAGATGCAACTTACGAACTGCAACACACGAGTCTGGTGTGAGTTGAAGTAGAATTTTCGGTCTTTTAAGATATTTTTATTTATACTTTGATGTTTATTTCCTTTTATTAGTTTGATATTATTTCATTAGTTATTTGACATTATTATTATTTTTAATTTTTATTCCAATGGGAATTTTGTTTCCTTAAAGAATTTGGACCTAGTTAGCTATAAAAAGGAGTTTAGACTTAGGGTTTGTACACATTATTATCTTTTGGGAAAATATTGATAAAATCTTGTAGTTTGCGAGTTAAGACTTTTTGCAGTTTGTTTCGATTTTTTTAGGTTTTCTAACTTGAAATTGCTTTAGTTAGAGTTAGGTTAGTTCTGTGAATAATTTTATAGGATAAATCTACCTAGTTTCGTGGGATGGATGATTCAGTTTTAACCTAACCTGCGGCGTAAGTTAGGATGATTAAGGCTTATTGTGGAATTTCTAACAAGGTCTTCAGCAATTTACAACTTAAAAGACTAATCTATTGAGTTGTGATGTGTGTACATGTATGTGTATATAATACTTTTTTATATTTTTTGTGTGAGATTTATTCTTCTTACTTCATATGTGAGACTCTCTAACAAAATATATATATATGATAAATAATTGATGATATTATCATGACATACAGTACATTATTATAAGGTCATATTACTATATATAATATATTAATTCATAGATATATACTTTAGACTAAAATATCGTGGTTCAAATAAATTTGGCAAAAACTTGTAGTCTCTCATAATATCCAATAGCCAAATTCCCATGATTATGAAAACAAATTTGTGTTTTTAGATGCCGAAATTATTTTTATATAACATATTACAGTGACAAAGTTTGTTCCTTTGCACACAAACCCGACATTTAAATTAAATAATTAAGACTATTATAAATGATAATACTTTTTTAGCAGATTATCATCTTCACCTCGGCATATCGTTGTGCCAATATTTTTCTTTTTCATAAAGATCATAAATAACTCTAAAAACGAAACAAAAATGATACTAAGCTACTGTTTCTTTACAAAAATGGTAAAAGAATGGAGACCTTGACTTATCATAGAAGTGAAAAAAAAAAAAAAATTAATAATAATGCTATGATTGAAAAAGACATGGAACAAAAACAATTTTATTTTTAATGGAGATATTAGAAGACAAAAAATTGAAGAGAGAAGAGATATTAGGAAAAATAAAAAATAAAAAGAAGGGGTCCGGCTTTGGAAGAGGCTAAAAAGGCAACCAGCTGTGAGATGGGCTTCAAGATTTTGGTGTCTCGTATGAAAGCAAGAGATGATCAAACGTACAGTGAATAGTGATACTATTTCAATTTTGCACGACATATAATATAAAATAAGAGAAAAAATAAATAAAGATACACTAAAAGGTTTTTCTTGAGCTTTCTCGATCAATTATTTGGAAGAGGGGTCTCCAGAAAGTCATGTTGTCTGCGACGAAATGAACAAAGATAACTTTGGGAAACAGAATATAACTTGGTGTTAAAAAGTTTCTCAAAGTAGAGAGTTCTCTCTATATATGCACAAGTAAAGGATATGTTATGTACATTTGTATATACTTTGAAATAGTGCATCTTCGATCATTGGGAGATGCCCAAGATGGGTCATTTTGCTAGCCAAGGCTTTTGTAATGGAAAGTGAAATATGCTAATCGATGATGGTGTGTGTAGATAAAGTGCATTTTGTCTTCTTTTTCTTGTTTTTTGGTTGTGAGATAGCATTTTGTCTTCTAAAGCATCCTTTTTTCCAACTTTTTTTTGTAAAGGTCTAGAAACTATTTGCGTGTTTTGATTTTTATCTTCCAAGCATTTCTCGATTTAGTCAGCTACTTTGGTTAAACCTGTATATAAATCAAGTCTAGCAAATATATAACTTTGTGTGACAGTAAAAGCTAGCTGTTTTAAATATCATGTAATGTTAATTCGGCTGCGATAGATAAAAAAGTGTTTCTTTGAATAGCTAAAATAGTTTGTAAGTTATCTTTTTCTTATAACAAACGCCTAAATGTTTTTACTAAAATCCCTTTCACGCTTTCATTTTTTATTTTAAAAGAAACTTAAGTTATGATCCACTATTTGAAACATACATAAATCATTAATTATATAGTATAGTATGAATCGGATAGAAAATACATATATTCTAAATTTTCTCAACAAACAGATTTGGACTCTGACACTATTTTCTTGGCTAATAGATCTTTCGTATCCTAAGTCATTGAAAACTAGGGTTAACAAGGTAGAACATTTTGTCATGTCTTTGGCTGTTGGCACCGTTGGTGGCGGCAGTAGCCCCCATGCCTTAGTCATCCGTCAATCTAAATAATATATTATAATAATATAATATAATATAATAATAATTTTTCTACCATAACGTGTGAGTTGTCCCCTGCCCCTATGTGGACCTTCTCCCATCTCCGTATGGGTAGATCTCTCCTATATGGGAATAATGTCTCGAACCACACTACCAGTGTTCATATTTCGATTGATTTCGATAATCTTTTAAATTCATTCCAATCCTAACAAAACAAAACCAAAAAAAAAAAAAAAAAAAGGCAAGGTAGAACATCCTTGTTTGAGGTACAACCCATGATAAATAAGCCCTATTGCCATCTCCTTTTCCAATTAAAGCCCAATTAATTTCCATGCCCCATCAACTTCCATGCCTAATAAAAATAAGGGAAAATCCCACAAAACCCATTCTTTTTGATAGATTGTCCATCTTTTCTATGTAATTTCGATTTTATCTAAAATATCATTTGACTCTTAAATAAACACTCAAAATATCTCCTGAAAGTATATGAAAAGACGATAATGATTTTGATTGTCACGAATTTCGTTATGTTGATATAATTGACCGTTTGACTTCAGAAACAAAATAAAAAATTCAATGAAAATATTAATTAAAATATAAAATTAAATAAATAATCTTAAATATAAAACTATAAAAAAAGTATTTTCATTTAAATATATATAAGAATAAAAAAAATAAATTCCTCTAACTCCTCCCTCTCTCTCTCTCTCTCTCACTCTCCCCCTCCCTCCTATTTTCACAGTCTATTTTCTACCAGATTTGTAGGGGGATGGATGGCAGCGATATGGTGAGTTCGACGGCGACAAAATAGTGGACACCTATATTCCAAGTCTCCGATGATGGAGACCTAATTCAGGTTTCTGGTCTCCACCAATTGGTCTCTCTTATGGTGAAGATTCGAACTGGGTCTTCATCACTAGAGACCTAATTCGAGTCTCCAAAATGGAGAGATCTGAATTGGGTCTCCCACAATGGAGACCTAGATGGGTTCTTCACCATGGGAGACAAACCCGAATTGGGTCTATGGCGATGGCAACCTAGATGGGGGTCTCCACTATGGGAGAACTCCCATGGTGGAGACCCCGTTTGAGTCTTCATCACCAGAGATCCGAACTAGGTCTGCATCATATGATGACCCAAACGTAGACCTCGTTTAGGTCTCCATCATCGGAGACCCAGTTCGGGTCTCCAATGGTGGAGACGTGGATTAGGTTTTCAATTCAAGTCCCTCAACTATTGTTGTCATTGTTCGTCGTCTGATGCATATTTTTTTCTTCTTTTTTTGTGTTATTGATTATTATGGTTTTTTTTTTTTTTTTTGGCTGTTTGATTGTTATTTGTTGGGTTATTGATTTTTGTTGATTAAGTTTTTTATTTTGATGGAGTGTGTTGATGATCGATTATTATAGGAGATTGATGATAGGAAATCTAGATTGATAGATGTTGAAGGTTAGCAATGCAAGTAATGGCCGGTGGAAATCCATGGATCTCTACCATTCCATCCAAATTGGGTAGATGGTAGAGATCCAATCTAGATCTCTACTTTTCTTCTTTCTTTTTTTTTTTAAAAAAAAAAATTATTAATTTTTTGAATTTGATGGAGTGATCTCCACAGTCCATCTATGAAGATAATTTTAATTAGTATATAATTTTTTTAAATTTAAAATGTTATTTAATTTTTTCTATTTTTTATTTTTTATTTTTTATTAGTTTAAAATTTTTATTTTAAAATATTATTTTATAATTATTTTATTTTTAAATAAAAATCTGAAGGATAAAATTATCATTTTATTAATTGTTTAATTTTTTATTAATTTTATAATAGAATAAAATTTTAGATAAAAATAAAATTATATAGGAGGAAATGGATAATTCAAGAGCTTTTTAGGATTTTTCCTAAAAATAATTATTATATTCTTCAAAAACAAAATTAAATTAAACATATAGCCAGCGGGAGAGAGTAGATATGACAGGTACGGCGTGGTTATAATGCTCATAATAGATAATATAATAAATCATTGCATCATTGCACTCTTTTAATGCATTTTGTCTGGTACTCAAGTTGGGTTTGTTTTAGTTATATTTTACGGGTCCAAGATATTTTAGGATGTATGATTATTCGATGACATAACGATATAAAATCTCGACAGTAGTGTGAGGTATGTATTGTATTTGTGGCATAAGTATTTAAGTATTTTTGTCGTTTACAGCTATGTAATTTCTGCACTATCAAACAATCTTTGGATATACTGAGCTAGATTGTATACATGTACACGACCTAGAATTGACATTTCCAACCACCTACTGCTTTATTGTTTTCAGTGAAAAGTTCCTTATTTTGCTATTTACAAATATAAAAGAAATAAAATTTTAATTGTTAATCGTCATTAGATCCAAAAATTTAAATTGATAAAAAAATAAATCAATTATAGTATTTGAGACTTAAAATTATGATAAGTTAACACGTCCTCTCACGTGCAATGTAGACATGTAACAGATGACGAACGCATATTAAATGTTCCATACCATATAATATATATAATGAGAAGATTTTCATATAAATAGATAAGAGATGGTTTGAACTAGAGACTTTCAAACTTTGATACCATATTAATTATTATCAGATCCAAAAATTTAAGTTGATAGAAATGATCAATTTATAATATTTGAGTTTTGATGTTACGATGCGTTAACACCAATCAACACAAATTAATTATTCATAAATTTGCATAATTAAGTTACCTCTCAACATTGTGCTATTATAGAATTTGCTTGCTTTTATGTATACATATATCTTAAAAATAAAACTATTTATTTTTTAATTATTTTAGTCCTTGTTTGTACCTTAAATAGGTCAACAATCAATATCTAATTTTTTGTTTTTTGTTTTTTTTTTAAAAAAACAAAAAAAACAAAAAACTCCTCATTTTGGATGACGCAACCTAAGTGAGTTCTTAAAGGAGGGTCCAAAGCGAGACTTGGTTTGAGTGCCTAAGTTGCGAAGCTGCTATAAAGAAAAGGTAGACGGTTAGGGGCATCGGTGGTGTAGCTAGTGAAAACATATCGACGCCGAGGTTAATCTTGGTTTAAAGAGAGAATATATAGAATGTCTACGATTTAGTAATGGAATCTCTTTTTTTCCTACCCATTCTTACTTTGTGGGAGTTCTCCTTGTATAGACAATTAATGTGTCGACTAAGCCACTTTAGGACATATGAGGCTTATGAGCTAACCTTTCACTGTCATATGGCTCAACTCTAAGATCGACACTGATTGGTTCATTGTTTGGGTTAGACTGATTCATTTTTAAAGTGTCAATGATGTCTCAGAAGATCGACTTGCCTGATGCATTTTTGGTTGTACCTCTTAGGACTTGTTGGCATGATGCACGCTTAACCTGTTGGATTGTGTCGTAACACTCGTTTGGCATGATACGTTTCTAGCACACCGGATTGCCTTTGAAGATTTGTTTGGATGATGCGAATTGGACTCATCAATGTGTCCCTGAGGGCATATTAAGCAAGTATAGAATCGCGCCCTTTTATATGGTAGCAAGTGGAAAATCTGTGTTTGTAGGACTAAATAAGCATCGTCCTTGTGAGAATTGATGATGCCAGGCTAATTGTTATTTTTATTCGTCTAATCTTGTAAAAAATAAAAGTTAAATTTTCATTTCATTTTGAGAGTAGGAAAAATTGAATATCTTTTTTTTTTTCAAAAAAAAAAAAAAAACAAAAAAAGAAGATGAATTAAATATTCTTACAATTTTAGAAGAGGATGAACGATATATTCCTTTAATTTTCCAAGAGGATAGACTAAAGTATTGATCTTGACTTTAGAAGAGGGTTAACTAAATATTCATCCCAATTTACAAGAGGGCGAACTAAATATTTTTCTGATTTGCAAAGAGGATATATTGATCATTCCCTTGATTTTAGAAGAGGATGAAATATATATTTGTCTGACTTTCGAAAATGATGAAGTAAATATTCACGTATAAGAGGATAAACTAAATATTCCTCTGATTATAGAAAAGGATGAACTAAATATATATCCAATTTTTGAAGAGGACAAACGATTTGTTCGATTTTAGATGATGATGAACTAAATATGCATTTAATTTTAAAAGAAAAATAACTAAATATTTTTCTATTTTAGAAGAACTAAACTAAATACTCTTATTTTTAAATAACGATCTAGTAGTTGAAGTGTCATGATTGCTTTTATATGTCTTTTATTTTAATTTTTTGATTTATGATACAAGAGTCATATTTTTGGTACAAATAATAAAATAGGTGGACACAAATATAACTAAATAATAAAAAAAAAAAGGTTAGACTTTTAATTAAGGAGTTATGACTTATTCTTATTCTTGTTATTTTTATTTTTATTTTATTTTATTTTAAGGTGAGGGAGGGGGGATGAAATTGGTAGAAGATGAGTGTCGAACTTTGTCACTATAGCGGGGGTAACTAGCGCTTTAATCAATGGCGCCAGCTATTTATTGAAGTTACGACTTATTCAATATGACCTGATTTTATATTTTTCTTTTATATTTAATTTAATAAAAGAACAAAATAATGATAATTCATAAATTATAATTATATTTATGATTGGATCTTAAAATCATAAATTTTCTTAAAATCATAAATTTAAGTTTACATAGTATATAACTCAATAAAATTAAAATATAATCCCGATAATTTAATTTGTCATCTATTATCTATATATGAGAATATATGGGAATGCGAGTAGGCAGCGGGCATGGTACAGTTTTATGTGATTTTGTTCAAATACAATTTTATAGTTATTCACATAATAAATAATTATCCGTTGAAATTTATACGAATGAATTTTAAACATATAAATTTAGGTAAATATAACTCTATTAATAGAATTGAGATTTTTTTATAACTTAAATATTATCTTTTTATTTATTTGTAATTAATAAGAGGTTGAGTAGGTAAGACACTGTACCGTTGTACGTACTTTGCTCCGGTAACAATTTCTATAGTTGGACGCATAATATTTAAATCCTTCGACCAAGACAGAGGTCCTTGCTACGCACTTTCATGGCATTTGGTGGTGGCAAGGCAAAGAACGGTAACATGAAAATGCCACACAAGTACAAATATAGAGAGTATTCTGGCAGGTAAGCCCGGAGATCTGAGAATTGGTCAATTTAGTGTAAGAATTTCGTTATTTTGACCTTCGTGGGATCCAGTTTGAGAAGTGGCAGCCATAAAGACTAAAATAATTTTAAAACAATTTTGTACTCCCACTCCTGGTCTATGATTAATATCCCTATTTGTGATTATACACATTTTTGAACTTTTTCTTTTTCTTTGTTGGATAACATATGTTGACTAACTTTTCTAGTAAATTCTAGTGGTAATAGAATAGTCATTATATAAAACAATTATCATAATTAATCTTTCCTTTACTTTTTTTTTGGTAAATGTTAACTTGCATGCCTAGAAGACTGGAACGGTATAATTGAATAGTCATATAAAACAAGATAAAAAATAAGTTAACGTAAAATGAGATTGACACGATGGACAAAGCCGCCTCACCAATATGAACTCAAGGTTATGAGTTCAAATGTGTCTCTATTATTATGTAGGTTTCTTCCCTACACTGTTTAGCCCCCGCCCCCTACCCGCACTTCAACATTTGTTAGTCCTGATTGTATTTATGTCAAAAAAAAAAAAAAAAAGTTTTTTGGTAAAATTTTAAGGTACTCAAAAGTTAAGGTCGTTTAATGTTAAATTTTTACACTTACATAATTATAATTATATGCATGGATCATGTTTAAATAAAATTACACATGTAAATAATATTTTAATGGTAAAAAATCTTAAAATTATTATTATTATTTTTTAAAAAATGGCTTTTTGTGGGTGGGATCACTACAAGAAAACTGCTCATCCATACCGGGCAATGCCCGGTATGGATGAGTATCCATACCGGGCAGGCGCCCGGCGTCCTTACCCCCGGTATGGATAATTTAATATCCATACCGGTCGGGTACCCGGTATGGATATAAATTATCCATACCGGTCACGACCCGGTAAGGATAAAGGAATTTCGGCCGCGTGATTCGGGTCGACCCGAACTTATCCATACCGGGCCCACCGGTATGGATAATTAATATCCATACCGGGTACCCGACCGGTATGGATAGTAAAATCCAAACCGGGTGACGACCCGGTTTCGATAATATAACCATACCGGTTATGCCCGGTATGGATAATAATTACGCATATTATCCATACCGGGCAGAAGCCCGGTATGGAAAGTATTAAGAAGAAAAAAATTTAATTTTTTTTTAAATGATAAAATTAAATTAAACACATAATATTTGTATTACACAAACACTAAATCCGTGTTACACAAACACATAAGATTTGTTATTTAATAATATATTAACTACATACATTTAAATTACATAATCTAAAGTTTAACGTACATTATAACATGTTATAATAAAATTACAGTATATAAAATGCTAAAATATAATATATTTGACTGGCCAAGCAATCATTGAATTTACTGCATCTTCTAAATTTAGTAGCTCGTTGGTGGGTCGAGGTAACGAAACACAAACCAATACTTTTCTGACGGAAACGCGCCAATAATCTGGACCAAGCTCAAGGTGATGAACTTTAGCAAAGGGATCCCGTGAGTCAATTTCCGCTTCTGCCACCACGATTCCTCTTCCCATCCAATCTAATAATTTGCATTGATTGTTATTCGATCCACCAACTTGGCTCGAGGAACTCCGAGATATTGACTGTTTATACAAGAATTTAAAAATTTATCGTTATAAAAAAATTTAAATACTTACATATATATATGATATTAAATTGAATTAATAAATAATATAAATGCAATACATATTTTACCTTAGCTGAAGGCTCAGCAAATTGAACACTTTTACTAGATCCCATAGCATTTGAGCCACTTGAATATTGTGTCTACGCAATCATTAAATATCTATTTGTGAGAAATAATTGAGACGAAAAAAAAAACAAAATATATATATATAGACACAATAAGTACCAAAAAATATATGTAAACAAATTATAAATGGTTTGAGTCGTTTACCGGCTGCGCAGGAGGCATACATGCCAATACTTGAGCTTGATCTATGTTTGGCAAATGAGTCACGAGCAAGTTTGTTAAATTAGCAATTGTCTGCTTCATAGTTGCCATCTCATCATCGACATGCCGTTGATATTGTGTAAAATTTTGTTTACCAACCACAGATGCTTGTACAACAGATGGTGTAACACCATGACCCATTCCTCGAACTCTACCTCGATGCTCCTTACCGAAAACTTGTGCGACAGCATCATCTCCAATTGAATGTTGAGTTTCTTGATGTAGTGTCTCAATTTGTGCCTATAAATAATATCACATGATATTAACAATAAATGTTCTATATACATTATATAATACAATAACCACACTAATTGAAAAAAATAAAGTAATTTACTATTTTTTCAGCAGTGTCCGCATTCACTGCGCTTCCATCTTTATGCTTGTGACTAGCTATCCATATGTCAACTCTATCGACTTCGGGATCTTCATTCGCAGCCACTTTTTTCGCTCTCTAACATTGATATTGACATATGAAAAAATATATTTGCATTTTGAAAAATAAAGACACATATACGATAATCATCACAATATATTCTAACTCTTACCAAATCTTCTCGTAGTCGTGCCATTCCTTTACGACTTGAAGTATGTGGGGTACGATTCTTCTTTGACAACTCCCTGAAATGCTTACTCGTATCCTGCAATATTATAACATTCATGGAAAATCCATTAAACGTTAGTATTCATGCCAGATTGAGAATATGAATTTTAAGATTACCGCAAATTCTGGAGACAATCGTTGATTGACAAATACATTCCAATCCTGATCACTAATGTTAGTTGGTTTTAGCATTTCGTATCTTCTGTGTGCATCAGAACCAGGAGGAACGTCTCTTATTTGTTTTGTTATTCTTCTTTTATAGTGTCTCCAACTCTCATTCATGGATTTTAATGTTTGAGCTTTCATGGACTCATCAGCACCAAGTCGTAACTACAAGTATACATTGTATAAAATTAATTAAATATGTTGTAAAATTAATACGTAAAATTCATCTTATAAATACTTGAAACTAGTATATACCTTTATATTCTCCCACACTGTATCTTTTAAAGATTCTGGTATCTTATCCCAGCTGCTGTAGGTTATAGGTATCATCTGAGCTGCAATTGCTCCACACCCTGAACTGTAAATCACTGAATTTTCTCCAACTGGTTGTCCAACTTCATTAATTTGTATCCCTGTGGCTTTGACTTTAGCCATTTTTTCATAATCCAAACGGTTGGGACCTCTTCCTTTTCTTTTCTTATCTCCACTGGAGCTACCTGAAGACTGACCAGTAGATGTTCCTTCAGTCGACATCTGAAAATGTCATGGAAATAACATATATTAGAAGCCATCACGAAATTTCAGTATGAATATATAAAATTAACTATAAAAAATCAATAAATTTTACGAAAATTTTGACAGAATCTCCCCTGTTTTCTGAACTTTACCTAAAATAAATTAAATCCACCTGCAATGTAAAAAACAAAGTAATTTCACGACAGTTTTATTCACATCAGAGACTCTGTCTCTCCACAAACATTAAAACAAAGTCAATACATTTTATGAAAATCATGATAGAATTTCCCCTTCTTTTCGAGCTTACTAAAACAGAAGTTCACCTGCAATGTAAATAACATTTAAACTTGACAACATTTTTAATCACATCAGAGACTCTGTCTCTCCGCACACAACCACACAAACAATATATAATCACAGGTATATAGTTAAAATATGCAAAATGAAATTATATTCATTAACTTTACATGTTTACATGCAAAATGAAATTATATTCATAAATCTATAAAATGAAAATATAAAAGTAAATGAAATGTAACTATATCATGTACCGTAATTCATATGTGAAGAATAGTGTTAGATTAACCTTTCAAAAGGGTACATCCAACGATATTGAACCGGTCCACATAACCGGGCTTCTCTTGTAAGATGAATTGTAAGATGGACCATTATATCAAAGAAAGAAGGAGGGAAATAACGTTCAAGCATACACATCGTAACTGCAACTTCATCTTCCAATGACTTTAACTTATCTCTATCTAAGACTCTTTGGCAAATTGCATTAAAAAATGAACACAATCGAAATATAGCAATTCGAGGCCCTTTAGGCATGAGACCTCGTATTGCCACTGATAACAGATGTTGCATCAATACATGATAGTCATGGGACTTAAGCCCAACTATCTTGCATTCATTCAATGAAATGCAATTAGATATGTTTGAAGCATAACCGTCAGGCATCTTTAAATTGAACAATCTCTTACAAAATTGTTGTTTTTCTACCTTTGATAGAGTGTGTGGTGCCGCAGGCAAATACAGTTTTTCTCCATCCTCTTTCACATGAAGATCTTGTCTAATCCCAATGTCTTCCAGATCTCTACGAGAATTAACACCATCCTTAGTTTTTCCATGGATGTCCAACAATGTGCCAACCAGACTCTCGCCAATGTTTTTTTCAATGTGCATCACATCTAAATTATGACGCAAGCACAAATCCTATAAAAATTGATGATGGTTAATTTAAGGTAAGACAAAATATAATAGAATAAGTTACATTATATACTGAATTAAAAATCTTACCTCCCAATACGGAAGATCAAAGAATATCGACCTCTTTTTCCATATCGGATGCCCTTTTCTCTTCCTTTTTCCTTTGACTTTCTTTCCCCAATCATTTTCAACTTCTGAACATGCACATCGAACTTGTGTACCATCAGGAATCTCTGGAGGATCATCCATTTCTTCTTTCCCATTAAACCACGATTTCTTCTTTCGCAAAACATGATTTTTTGGAAGAAATCGACGATGACCCATATACACATGTTTACAACTATATTTCAATCTTTGTGAATGTACGTTTAACCCACATGTAGGACAAGCAAATTCACCTTTCACACAACATCCTGCTAAATTTCCATAAGCAGGAAAATCATTTATAGTCCACATTAAGATAACCTTTAAGTTGAACGTGGACTTAGTAGAGGAATCATACACTTCTACTCCCGAGTGCCATAACTCATTCAAATCTTCGATAAGTGGTTGGAGGTATACATCAATATCATTCCCGGGTTGTTTTTTTCCTGGAATCAGTAATGTTAACATCAAATTTTCTTTCGACATACACTTCCATGGAGGTAGATTGTACGTAACTAACACCACCGGCCAACAACTGTAAGTTGTACTTAGGTTGCTATAAGGATTAAATCCATCCGCAGCTAAGCCCAACCTCAAATTGCGTGCCTCTGCAGCAAAAGATGGCCATTTCCTATCTATAGTCTTCCATGCTTCAGAATCAACGGGATGACGCATCTTTCCATCTAAGCTTGTATGGGTAGAATGCCATTTCAAGTCAGTAGCCATTTCAGTTGATGTAAACATTCTCCTAAACCGTCGTATGATCGGAAAGTATCGAAGTACTTTAGCCGGTACTCCCTTATGAATCTTTTTTGTCACTTCGTTTACTTTCCATCTACAAGCCCCACATTTTGGACATTCTTCATGATGCTCAAATTCCTTTCTAAAAAGACAACAATCATTGATGCATGCATGAATTTTCTCATACCCTAAATTAAACACTTTCAACAACTTTTTTGTTGAGTACAATGATTCCGGTAAAACATTATCTGAGGGCAACATGTCTCGAACTATATGAAGAAGTTCATCAAACCCCTTATCGGATAAACCATATGTAGCTTTATGTTTATATAAAGCTACAGTAGCCGATAATTTTGTGTACTTTGAGCAACCTTCATATAAAGGCGTTTCAACATCTTCTAAAGTAGCAGTCATATCTTCCTCTCTTACTTCAACATCAGATTCAACAGCACAAGGAGTCTCAAGATTTACATCATTATACATTCTAAATGTATTGGAAGTGTTTTCAACAGGTGTAGAAGTTTTCAAAGGTTCTCCATGCATGAACCAAGTTGTATACTGAGGATCCATCCCATTAATAACTAAGTGCTCATACACTATCTTAATGTCATGATACCTCCCATTAAGACATTTTATACAAGGACAAGAGATGAAACCAGAATTTATTGAATGTTTGTTTGCGGCCTCAACAAATTTTTTAGCTCCCTCCCTATATTCTTTCGACACTCTAGAAATTTAAAAACGACAAAAAGAAATTGTTAACAAAATACACCAAGATTAAATTTTATGTTTGAATTTAATGAGTTTAGAATATTAACCTTGAAAATCTTAACCACTCCTTATCCATTTGAAAGCATATAACACTAAAAAACAAACACGTAACAACAATGTGTTAAACTATATTAAATTATTAAATTTCCCGTATATTTACACTATATTCAACAATAAATAAGCAATAACATCTATTTATCAAATTATCCATAATTTTTACCAACATATTCATGAATATATAACTCATAAATAATCAACAATTTACCAACAAATTCATGAATATATAACTCATAAATAATCAACAATTTACCAACAAATTCATGAATATATACACATAGTAAATCACATAATTTACCAACAAATTCATAAATCATATTCAAAAACATTATATATAACTCAAAATCAACCATAAATCATAAATAATCAACAATCACAACTTAAAATTTCAAATTCAATATATTGAAAACAATACTCCCTAATATCGAAGCTGACGAATTCAAGCCATGAACACGAAATTATCGAAGCCTAAGAAAACTCAGTCCATACCTTTTCACCGATGAATTCAAGCGTAAGAGGAGGAAATTATCGAAGCAGACGAGCACTACACCGTTAATCAAAAATCTGCCAAAAAAAATGTAACAGAAATTAAAAATATATATATACCATAGTTGGGTGGCCGGACGGCCGCCCGACCGCCGGCCGGCAGTCCGGCCACCACTTCATGACCATCTGAAGATGAACACGAAGAAGAACAAGAAGAAGAAGACCAGAAGAAGAAGATGTACGTGACGGAAGAAGAAGAAACGAGCAAGAAGAAGAGCAAAGAAGGAGAAGAAGAAGAAAAGGCAACTTACCGGCGGGACGGCGACGGAGGAGCACGGCAAAGAAGTCGGACGACCGGTGGAGCGGCGGCGAGGAGGCAGCAGGGTCGGCAGCGGCGGCTAGGGTTTCTAGAGAGAGAAGATGCGAGAAAGAGATAGAGAGAGAAAGTGAAAGGGGGAAAATGGACGCTTGACGGGAAAAAAAACAGATTATCCATACCGGGCGGTGCACGAGCCCGGTATGGATAATTATTTTAATATAAAATATTTAAACTATTTTTATCCTTACCGGGCGACCAACCCGCCCGGCGTGGATAATTTGAATATCCACGCCGGGCGGGTCGGTCGCCCGGTAAGGATATTTTACATTTTTTTAAAAATATTTTCTAATCCGGGCGGGCGACCCGCCCGGTGTAGATAATCCGAATATCCACACCGGGCTCCGGACCCGACCGGCGTCTATAAATTTATCGGATTTTTTATTATACGAATATCATATCTATACCGGGCGGAATGACGCCCGGTATGGATAATCTATTAAGCATACCGGGCCATTATCGCCCGGTATGCTTAATAGATTATCCATACCGGGCGTCATTCCGCCCGGTATGAGTAATCGCCAATAAATTTTTTTCCTTTTTATATTGATTATCCATACCGGGCCTTTAGTGCCCGGTATGGATAGTCCGGCGTTAATGCCGTCTTTTCTTGTAGTGGATTCACCTTTTTTTTCACTAAATTAAGGAATGACTATGTATATTTGATCACGTACCATAAAATTAGTCCATGAAAGGAATGAAAACAGTGGTTGAAGTGTCACAACCTAAATAAGTGGTTGAAATATCATAAAATTGATCGATATACCAAAAACCCTAAATGTCAAACCGCGTAGTGTCACGTGTTTTGACGAGTTTAATAAAAATTTTATAACAATTTGAATGCTAAGTCCTTAATGAGTTTACTTCCAATAGTATCCACTTGAATTCACTTTTTTTTTTTCCCCTCAAATCAGTTTCAATGATAAGCGATAATAATTTCTAAACAACCACAGCCAAGTGTCTAATGACATTATAGCAATGAAATTACGGGATTTGCACTGTTCCTCGTGGTCCATAAGATTCGCATGAAAACAATAACGTTGCATTAAATGACTTTAAAAATTGACATCAAACGGGACGTGTCTTTCTAATTATTGGAAGTAACTGTTGCTGAATTTCATGGATTCTTTTACTAAAGAAAATTCAATAGTCCATTGTGATCATGTAAGAACTAAAGTAGTGGCCATGGCGGCAGGTAATGAACTGACCTGGTTGATCAGTGATCACTATCGGTGCCCTTTATGGCTTCGTTGATGATACAATAATGCAACCACAAAATTATATGCAAGGTGTCTTTGGTTGGCCATCGGTTGGATGCTAGCAACCCTCGTGCCTCCCAATGTGTGTGGCATGGATTCGATATCCCCCATCAAATCCAAATATATCCATATAATAATAATAATAATAATAATCTCTCATCTTAAGTATGAGTTGATATTTTATTTTCATCTGAATCTTTCATCTATTTTCGTATGAATGAATTCCTCTTAATTAAAAGTTATTTTCTAAATTGTATTATAATATTTCTATCATAATTGATATCGATAGCTCCCTAAATCAATCCCAACTTTAATAAATATAAAATATTATATGCAAGGTTTTTCAGTCAACCACTACATCAAAATATATATTGACCCAAAATATTCTTATCAGATTAGATGAGGATTTTATTTTATTAGGTACTGAAGCCCATATATTCTGCCTGTGACGACAATAAGTTTATCTTCTGCAACCATTCAATGAACCATTTCTTTTAAATTAAAAATAAAAAGAAAGAAACAAAGAAGGAAAGGGCAAACTAACGAACTATGGATGACGTCTATCGTTACATCAACAAACAGATGCACGTATCTAACAATTGAGGGATGCACACGAGAGCAATTTCTGACACAGCCCTTGGCAGCTTTATAATATAATTAGTTTATTGACTGCCTTCTTTTTCATTATTTGAAAACTCTTGAGCTTTCAACGACATAATTATTTCGACTGACAGAGAGAAAGGGAAAATGCGAAGCCAGTGAATATATATACATGGCATGCAGTGGCACAACGTTTAATGCACAACAAAAGTGCATTGCTTTGTCAAGGTTGATGAGGTTTGTCACATGCCCGTTTTAAGAGAAAAGGTCTAACTCAAACTTCTTTTCAATTGCGTTCATCCAATAAACGGTGTAACTAACAGTATATAATTATATATAAATTAAATTCAAAACAACTATTATTATTATTTTTGAATTTAATTCAAAACGGTAATTTTTTATGTATACGTTATAGTTCATTCAAGCTTCTCCATCATTTCTTCGAGTAGCAGAGAAATTAATGTAGTATTTCAACACTAAGGTTTGCTGGCCTGTGGCCACCGTTTTCATATTTATAAAAAAGAACAACACCCAAATAGGGACTGAATGAAATTGAGCTGTTCATGGGGTTCATCTATGGCAATATGAGATTTAATTATATACAAATAGACCATAATAATAATTTAAAGCAAGGAAGAAAGTAGAAAGATAGATACTATTACCTGAATAGGAAAACTGGTCAATGTCATGGCTCACTACATGTTTCATAATATATCATCTGGCATCTGCCAAAAGCACATTATTTCTCACCATATAAAACAAGGAGAACTAGGATTATTATTATTTTTTTCCTTTTGTGGAGGACCCTTCTGAGTTGAATTTGGAACTTTAGCACAATTGTCTTTTTTCTTCACTTTTTATTTCCCCTTTTTGGTTTCCTTTGTTTTTCTCAACAATGGAACCCATTTAGAAGATAAAACAGCAGGCATGGATGTTTTGGTCTGCTTGATCAATGATCACTTGTCTATGTAATAAAATTGTTCATCTGTGTGTAGCTTTGAAGCTAAATTTGTTGTGATGAGAGAGAGAGAGAGAGGCTTTAATGAGGTTACACCAAACAATGTGGAGGAAATTTATGACACTTTGCCTCTTTCCATCCTAACACTGTACAGTTAGATCATTGAAGAGGTTATACATTAAAACACAAGAAGGATTTTCTAGCCCTTGAACGAAAAACCAAAAGGGCTCAAAAACTTCTAAAACACCCCCCCCACAAAAAAAAATACAAGAAAATATTACACAACTCATCACTTACATTCACATTCACAGTCACATTCACAAACCACAAAAATAAAACCATTAACAATCCCAAAACAAACCTTCTCCAAAGCTGCAGTTTGGGAAATTAACACAAGCGTTCTCTTGCAGTACTCCCCAGTCCTGATTATCACAAACATACGCACCTCCACAATCCTCCACACTTTCTAACCAGGGCGGTGTGTAAATCCACCCATCCACTGAGTCAATGAAAACGAACTCGTTCCTCAACTCGGCCGAGTCGTACTCGTAACTCGTACCCAGACTTGGCAACTCAACGATCTCACTCAACTCCTCAGACCCAGTTGATAAATCCATAGCCGAAACCATCGACGACAACGAAGAAGCCGAAGACGATGACGACGAAGATGAGGAGTCGAATTTGTCCATTTGAGCAGCCTTAGCAGCCGCGGCTTGGACGTCACGTGGAGCAAGTGAGACAGGTCGAGGCAGCGAGTCGGCGAGTTCAGGGAAGTTGAGGATAGCTGAGTTGCCTTTGATGCTCAACGCGGCCACGTCATGCGCACGTGCGGCCATTTCAGGGGTGGGGAAAGTACCAAGCCAGATACGTGACTTCTTGCGGGGCTCCCGAATTTCGGACACCCATTTGCCCCAGTTTCTCATCCGCACGCCACGGTACACTGGATGCTTGCTGGAGTCTCTGATTCTCTTCATCTTTTTAGAGTCCTCTTTGAGGCTGTCTTGCTTGTTTGCGCTCTCGTTTGTCGCCTTTCGTTTTGGCGAGGTCGGTGAAGATGGGGATGAGTTCGAGCTGCTTTCGGTTTCAGACGAGTTTTGTGCCTCACTCATTTTGTTGTCGTCTCTTTGGATATACATATATATGATGATAATTCAAAATCAGTATGTCACAATATGTATATATGTGTGTGTGTGTGTTTGTGTATCAAGAGAGTTGAACTGGTAGTAGCAGTGATTAGCTTGGTTGAGGTTATAGCTAGGGAAGGTGGTGTATGGAATTAAGCAAAATGAAGAGAAGAAGAATAATAGAGAGAATTGTACGTTTCTGGTACTGAAATAGGGGATCGAATGGGGAAGTTAAGAGGTTTATAGAGTAGTGATTGTAATTGTGGGGAAGCAAAATAGAGAAAGAGAGAAGCAATAAGAAGAAGTTGTTTTTTTAGTATGTGCAGTGTGATATGTAGGACTAGAGTGAGCTTCGATAGGAGAGGGATATATAAAGCTTTCACTTAGCCAAGTAGAAAGCAAAGGAAAATAGATAGGCATCGAGAAGGAGGGAGGGTGGGGGTCGTGACTCGTGTGCTTGAGAGAGGCTGTAGTAGGTTATATTGTTGTTGATAGTCTATTGGGAGGAGATTTTTTTTTTTAATTGTCTTTGTTTGGTATTTCCCGTCATTTCCCAATGAATCATACAACACTTATAAAGTACTTGAGATAAAAGAAAAGGACCCACAAAGGAAATGGGTTACCCTGCAAGACCCTACGGTACAATGGGGCCCCCTTTCGCTAGTACCACGCAACCCTCCATTAACATTATTTGATTTCATTTCAAATATAATTTGATCTTTACCAGTTTCACCTCCACTTCACTGTTCATTTGTCCCCCACTAGTCTTACTCTTTAACACTTCTCATCATGTTGGCCTTTTCTTTTTTAATGTGTTGTGTATGCGGACATCTATCGCAAGTTTTCCCAAGATGGGTTGGTGGAAGAATATAGAATCGTTTTAATGTGTATATATGTGTGTTGTATGAGATAGCGAACCAATAGGGTTTACTGTAACACTAGGGCCCCTAAAATATGGATCTTGGATTATATTATTTAGGGTTCACCTTATTTTTGATAGATATTTTTTGAGGTGCAAATAAAGAAAGGGCTTTGCAATGTCAGCTTGTTTTGAGTACTTGACGCCCATAATAGATTTTGTCCAATACTTGAAACCCCATCTGATACATTCCCCCAGAGAGATTTCATCAATGGGTCCGATCACCTAGTAATTTAAGAATAAGTGCTATTCATTTTAATTATTATGTATTCGTTCAATGCCTAATAACTAAGTAATAACTCGCATCAATATCAATATAACCTCTATTGATGCAGTCCTTAATATTACGGATACTCAATGATGTCAATAGCGTAATATACATATAAGTTAGCGGAGTTAATTATCAAAATTTATTTCTCAACTTATGATGTTGGTGTAATATAACTCCGGATTTTTGTGTGATGAATTTTATTGATCGATTATGAAAAGAAATTTAATTATATGGAAATTAAAATGAACTAAAGGGAAAGTAGGTTATATTGCTTAGGTTAGGTGACGCATGCATGCTTGTAATACACAGTTGTTGAGATGACAAAACAAAATATTTTACACGTTTTCATTTATCTGCTGCCTCAAAACATGTACTAGCAAAGGTTTTTTTCCCTTCTTTTTTTTTTTTTATTGAGATTAGTTCAACGGACAGTCGAGGTCTTCCGGATAAAAATATTAATAATACGTTTTGAATATTATTTTTATACGAGAGAAATCCATCTATATTAAGATAGATAATAGAATTATACAAAAATGAGGGATAATCCACTCGTAAAGGTCAGGGGGCTGCTTATGTTTTTAGCTTAACCCCCGTGTCGACTCATGAGAAAGCATGGGGCAGCTGGCGCCTATGTGCCAGCTGCCATTGACTGTTCTAATAGAGTTTGAAAACGAAGAGATAATTCATTCATAAATTAGCTGGGTCCCTTCTTCGGGATTGCATGAGTAGTAGGCGAGATTACCCAATTCATGAACATAAGTTCGGTGGCAGTTGCATGCATTGATCTCCATGTATGCTCTCTCAAACAGAGTGTCTCAGTCACCAAAGACGAGCCACACTACACACAACACACCTCATCTGGGTCCCAACGGTGTTACAGACGTGTCGCAACCGTGGCAAGACGGTGGCTCAAAACGTGGCGATTTTGATTTTTAAATTAATTAATTGGACCAACCCCACACGTTAAAAAGGACGCTACAGGGGTCCTGTGTGTGTTTGTGGCCCTTCCTCTTACACAGTACCTATATCTGTATGAACCCCCCATCATCATCATCGCAATTGTTAATGATCTTGAGTTCAAACTAAGCCTCCATCCCTCTTTCTCTCTCTCTCTCTCTTATTGACTAGCTATTTTAAGCTTTAAAAAGAAGTGCTTTCAATGAGGAGGCTGGTGCTTCAATGCGTACATTATATATCATCTTCAAATGATGCATAAAAAGTTGAAAGTTTCTGAAAAAAATCTGAAACTTGATCTCATTATCTTTTTCCATTTTGAAACAAAAACCCATATAAATATCAAGAACAGACATTTGAAGGCAATTTACGTTACATTGATTAAATTCCTATTTTCATCAGCTTTTTATTCCAAACGCAGCCTTGTAGGAAATTCGTTGTGATTTAATGTAGTCGTAATAAATGAAGTCATTAATCAATTATTTTCTCACATTCAAATATAGTAAAATTGATAATGCATTGGCGCTGCCGTACTTAAAAGCAGAAGATAAAATGTACCTCAAGTCTAGAGGTGAGAGATACCAACCTGAAAAATTATTAATCCGTATGCATTAATATGATATGACCAATTTGGAATTTGCATGACTCGATCGATTCAATTAAATAAAGGAAGTAATGACGTTATTGCCACGATATATATGGTCATCCTTTTTCTAAGTCGACTAGTAGTTATAAGTGATAATTAAAATTTAATTATTAAGACTGACATTTTGTATTTAAATTGCGTCCATATTAAAATAGAAAGAAACTTAATTTAATTTATGATATAATAGTTAAATAAGCAACCGAACTTTGACAACATTATAACAAAATTATAAAGATCATAATGTTTGGGTACAAGATGTTGTGTTTGGGGATAATAAAAACAATTTTTTCCTTTAATTTTTTTTTTTTTTTGAATCACTTAGACAGTCAAAAATTCCCTTTTTATGGTGGTTTGAGTTCTTCAGGGATCTATGAAAAAGATTTGGGAAAAAATATTATTATAATTTGTTATTTGTCTCGATCCTATTTTCTTTTAAGGTAAGCTTTTCACGTTGGTTAGTGATTAGCCGTCGTTTTAAAGACTAGACTAACTCGTTACAGATGTTATAGTCTGAAACTCTCATGTCAGCCAAACTTTCGATACAGATGTTTATCTGTATTAGCCTCAACTAAAGTACTGTTCTTGATTAGCATTTTCTGAATCACTGATTTTAAAAGGAAAGTCACTATCCTAACAACTTATACCACAACAGTACTAATCAAAGCAGTAATAAAAAATGCACACTCTGTCAAAATTTGACTCTCAACCGCTGCAAGGTCCAGCAGGCAAACAATAGAGACCGAAGCAGTAGAAACAAAGGAAAAGAAAAAGGCCTCAGAAGTCGCCTGGTTCAGTGGGCGACGGGCCACCAAGACAGGCAAATTACGGTGTGGCCGCTATAGAAAAGAGGACAAATTATACAAAAAAATCTTTTTAGATTGAAGGTAGTTTTCTCCACTTTAATTTGAGATCATTTTCTTCTCGTTACTGTAAGGTGTAAGGTTTAATACATATTATGATTTGGGTTTATCCATAAGAGTTAATATCTAAAAAACCCCATGATTTATAATTGGTATTTGTACTAAATAAAAAAAAAAAGAAAAAAGAAAAAAGGGAATAAAAAGTAAAATTCTTACACTGGATTTGAATTATTTTCATAATATATTTTGGAGACCATATCTTTTATTGTTGCAATCTCAATATACACCTCGAAAAAATAAAAAGAAATCTGGTCCCAGAATAAATTCCTAGTTATCTTTTTTCTGCAAGAAAAATCAACAACAACAATAAGCTTATAAGGGAAGCAAAATTAATGAAATAAAGTGATAGAAATAAGATAGATTTGAGTGTTTGGAGAGAGTAGTATAGCGGCCGGTGGTGTGGTACAACCTAAGTGTCCCCAGTATGTATAAATTGCGAAATTGATTCACCTAACAAATACCCATTACAATTAATTTTCCAACAAATAGGGGGCACATATAGCTGCGAGCCTCAAACTACAATTGCACCCAATTCATTTTCTAGTCATGGAACATGTCCTTGTCTCATTGCATGTGCAATGGTTGTCTAAGCAAACATGCCCTACGATGTAATTGATAGACACGATTTAGAACGAATTCTTTTTCGTATCCTCAGTATTTATAAATAAATATAGCAGGTAGATTGTGAACATGAATGATGCTAAAAAAAGGTTATTTCGACAATTGGACATTAGTTCAAATACAGGTAATAAGTTTACTGCTATTTTATGAAATTCAATCTATTTGGACAACTAAATTTTTATCATAGTATTTACAAAAGATGAAATCAAACTAAATCCGATTAAATTTTATACTATACTATTCTCTATTTGATATACAATTCAAAAACATCAAAATTCATGCAGTAAAGAAATTGAATTTTCATTTGCTTCAATGTATGAAATCTAATTATCAACTAAACTATCTCTTTATGGATGTGTTACCGAATGTTCCGATTATGTTAATAAAGTCATGCATGCCTAGTTTTTCTTGTATGGTATTAGTCTTTGAAGTAGATGAAATGCTAATAACTAGACTCAAAAAGGCAATAAATTGTCTTTGGTCAATGCCAGCAACCCTCATGTTTTCTATTGTGTGAGGCATGGGTTTGACATCCCTCCCGTGACATCCAAATTATATATAATAATAATAATAATAATTCTCTCATCACTTATATGAGTTGATCTCCTATTATCGTGTGTCTTGCTCATCTCCAAATAGGCAGAATTCTTTCGATTGGGAGTAGTCCTTCAGGCCGTGCCACCGATATCTCATCTCAGTTGATTCCGACGGTTCTTTAAATCCGTATCCGTTATTGTTCCTGTATTCAAAAAAAAATAGAAAAGCAATAAATTGATGGAACAAATTGGACCAGTGGATAATATAAGCTGGTCCAGGAAGTGAAAACCCAGGTGAGTGAAACCATGAGTGCGTCACGGTTTGATCAATTCAATAATGTGGCTCTTTTTCTTCATCTACTCTGACACTGAAATTGAACAGTGGTGACTTAGTGAGTGAGTGAGACGGTGGCCATATTATCAACTTTGAATTGCCATTCTATTGACACGATCGTCTCGAACTGCCACAGCATTCTTTGTACTTTATTTATTTATTACTGTTTGATCCTTAGTTTATTGTATTTTTCTTTATTTTTTATTTTTTGAGAAAATATCATTTTAATCCCTAATTTTTAATAAAATATTATTTTTTTTACTTACAAATGAGTTTTTAGTCTCAATCAGTCATAGAGTTTAAGAAATTCAACAAATTGATCATTCTATTAATTCACAGTTAGTCAAAATAACAGTTAAAATGGTATTTGATCTTTTACACCATTTGCTATTTAAAATAAACAAAAAAACTGTGAAACCCCACTATCTATATTTAATGAGAAAGATTAAGTATAAAAATAGAAAAAAAAAATTAAAAAATTAAAAACAAAAAATTATATATAAAAATAAAGGACAATGGATCTCCACCGTCCATCTCAGAGATGAACAGTATATTTGTTTTTGGAATTAAATTAAAAAAATTTGAAAAACAAAATAATAAATGAAAGTCTCCTAGATTAGCCACAGAAGAACTTAAACCTGGATAGGTTCCTATTCACCAACCACTAACATTTTGACAAAGAATCTAGTGTTGCGAGTAAACCCTCATCGTCGACCCACGAAGATTTTCTATTCGTTGGCCATTAAAGCCCGACCGTCCTTGTCATTGATCTGCTCTCCAACCACCTCAAACGACCTCACAACATCCAAGTTTTTCTCCATAAAATATTCAACTCTATTCAATTGACGATATGAAACCCATATCTTTTTTATTTGGGTTCAACCCAGGTTGGCGATGACTTGGGTTTGAACTCAAATCGTGGTTCTTCTTCTTTCCTTTTTTTTTTGTTTTAATAAATTTCATTAATTGTTGATTGTGGTTGAATGTTGATGTGGTATCTTAGTTGACAAAAGTGTCCATGAAAAATTGGTGGGGAAGGATACGATGATGCCATGGATTCTGGTTTTTGTTTTTATTTTTAATAATTTTGGTCTTTACTAATTAGAAGTAATAAAAATCTAAAATTTGAACTTAAATCCTTTAACTTGAAAATCTACTATCTATACAAATCTTCAAGTTGAAGGATCTAGACACAAAACTCAAATTTTTGTCTAGGTGTTTCATCCAGATGAAAATTAGAGTTGTTTGAACTTATATCTTCATTAATGATATGGGTTCAACCAAATTTTAATTTTTTTCAACATTTTTTTTTAATTTTTTAATTTTTAAGTTTTTTATATGTTTATTAATATATTTTAACAATATATTTTTTATATATTTTGTTTCAATTTAATTGAAATTGTTATGTGTATTTTGAAGTTACTTAAATGAGCTGGTAAAAGCTCAAGACTAATCCAATAAAGTTGCCCAATTGGTCAAGAACTCAGCTCGCTAAGGATCCAGCTCGTCAGAAATGTAGCTCATCAGACAATCAGCTCGTGAACTCAGATTCTTAGCTTTCCACATGCTCAGTCTATGGAAACAAATTCACAGTCAGACCTCAGACATTTCAACTCGTGAAAAAGAGCTATTGACTACTATAACTCGCAGGACGTGAGTCAACTGTTGTCAAAACTGTCAGACGAAATTCAGCTAAGCATATCGTACACGTTAATTCTTTCAGATATTACAGTTTGATTTAAGAAAAATCTCATCTAACCAGTATGAATTTAGCGTCTAAACCATACTTTGACAGAGTTGACATGACAAATGATAGTCTTGAAAATGTAATTTATCATCATTTTACTTTTGTCTTATTGTACATTACTGTAGCATCTTCGTCTATAAATAGAGGCTGAAAATTCATTGTAAAAGGGGGACAAATAATACACATACTGTCACTCTGCCAAAATAGCTAGTGAACAGTCGTGGATGTAGGCAAGTCTTTAGGCCGAACTATGTAAAAATCTGATCGCAACAGTGCTTCTTTCTCTTCCTTCTCTTCTTTTCTTCACTACTTGACCACACTCGTAGTTTGGACTTCAAAAACCTGGTCGATCAGTTCCTGACATCGACAAAAATAAAAATAGAATGACGAAGGATATTTTGGTCATTGTATGTGTTATATGACAATAGATTGTTATTTTTTCTATCGGATGAACCAATTTAATGAATTTTTAAAATGTTAAGAGTAATAGGGACTAAAAATATATTGATGGGTGACAAAGTAATATTTCATCATAATTTATAGACTAAAATGAATTTTTTTTCCATTTTATTTTAATTTAATTTATTTTGCTTTTTGTTACTAACAGAACCTTTTGATTGGCAGTTTGAAATAGTTGTCAAAGATCATGATAAAATTTGAAATGTGATTTCAATAGTATCTGCTAAAAATCAACTTTCTATAGTTCTTTTTTTTTTTAACTTTTTTAAAAAAATCAACTTTCTATATGTTATTCTCATGCATAATATAGTACATAGATTATAAGTATAGTATACCTAAGATTGCATTAATATACAACTAATATACAACTATATGTCAAGGGTTGAAAACGTAAATGAAAAAAAAAAAAAACTTTTGAAGCACACGAACCTATGAATTAATATATTAAACTAATAAATATGAGATTTACTTTCTATTATTGTGAGCCCCATGTCAAGACTAAAAAAGTTGGTGTTGTCACTTGCACAACCTTTCAGCTTTCACGTGTACCAACCTAGGTACGTCTGTGTCATGTAAATGAACAATACAGAAACTGATAAAAAAACATAATAATAATAAATAGAAGAAGAAGAAAGAAGAGAAAAGAAACTAGTGGCTTTGAAATAATGAAACATGGGGCAATGCTATTAAAAAACAGTGCCAACTGTAGTGGTGGGGAATATCACAGTGTGGCATGTGTTTATAAGAAGGCTGTATTTTTTTTGTTTTCAAGAATTAATAGCAAAATCTTCTTGTCCAAAAATCCATGTACATGCAATATTGCAATCTCCACCTGTTCAACTTATATGTGGGGTTTTGAGTCTACTCAACCGGAATAATTTTCCACCCAAAAGTGGTCTCTAGTGTTCACAATTCTACAACTAAATGTTTCTTTATGCTTCCTCAACAGACATTTTTCTCCATTCATAATTTTCAAAAACTCTAGAATAATGAAAAAATCATCATATTTATGTAGGATTGCCCACCCACCACAATGTCATATCCACCAAATTCTTGTTTGGTGAAAATGGAGTAATCAATTTGCGTTTGATATCTCTATTATTCGGCAGCAGCCTCGTGGAATTTGCTTGTCTCTCCTGTGCAGTTAATGTTTTAAAGAAGTCGAGTTGACAAGTTGTTTTTTCACCTTCAATGGACAATGCACTCTGTCAAGCTTTCAATGCTGTGGAACATTTTACTTTATCTCCAAAAGACCACAATGATAACTTTCTCAGAATGCATCACAGTCAAAACTACCTGTTAACAACTCCATTATGATTGAAAATAGAGTTGAAGCATGGTCTGAATCATACGGTGAAGCGTGTTTGTCACATGCATTGCCCATACATGAACCAATAACGCTAGGTTCAACACATTTATTTCATGCATACTATGAGGGACCAAAAATGGCAGATCATCATACATTTTCTGTGAGATAATCTTCACATTAAACCAACTCACTATCTTTCTGTGTTCCATCTACATGCAGCTCATGTGCAAGCATGCTATTGTATATACAAAAAAAAAAAAATGCAATTTGTCATAGCCCATACATGGAATATATATGGCTAAAACTTATGCATCAATCTCATATATATCAAGTGGGACCTGATCAAGCATTGTTCCATCACAAACTGAAAATCATAAAATCAATTAAAATCTGTAGTTTTCATGTTTCATTCACGCGTGGCTTTCAGGTTCTATACCAGCTCACTAGCATTGTCAAGATGGATTACAGGTTCCTTATTTTGCTCTGAATGCAGTTACTATCAAATGCTGTGAGAAATAAATGCAGGTGACGACTATTAATAATCACATAGCTCGACATACCAGGAGTAGGGACTTGTCATTCAATATCTTCTCCTTCAGTTATAAGTTAGTTTAAAACAATTATTGGCAATAATGATGTAGAACTCTCGTATAGATAAAACATTTATCGTAACGATTAGTCTAGATTAAGTTAGATCCATAATGCAATAGCAGACAGAAATTATAGAACATTGAAAGATTCTTTCCCCAGCTAAAAACCTGAGTCGATTAAATAAACGATCATAACACCTAATTCAGTCTTCCCCGTGTGTAATATTTACACCTCTCATTTTATTATACCTAGAGGGGAGAGATGATCAAGCTGAAATCCTCATTCTCCATTGTTAGTACACTGAAATGTACAACATGGGGAGTACATGCATTCATTTACTGGCACATGCATCAAATAGTGGTAATGTTATCATGAAATTCTCTAAAAATATGTAGGGCAGTTTTTGTCTATGTGCCAATTCAAAGCCTGAAGAAGAGGAGATTAGAGCCGGCAATCGTTGATACGAAAAACTTACAGCAGAATTTAATTAAAATTAAAAGTAAAAAAATTCTGTAACAGTTACTTATGTCCTTAGAAAACAAGATGACGAGGACTAGTCCCGGTCTGGGAAATTTCATCTGTAATTTTAACGATGTTGATGCTTTGGCATGTATGTGTCACATAATAATAAACTTGTGTTGCAAAGTAGAAAATGAAATAAACTCAAATTTTGAAACTTGTTTCTGCTTATTGTTTCCAATAAGTTAACAATATGAAGAATGTCTTACTCTGTCATGTTTGTCTTTTTCACAGTTTTTTCAATTTAAATGTAAAGAAATCTAAATGAAGCAATTTCTAGAAATACATTGCTCCAAGCAGAGAGGGGCTTTTAATTCTTACCCTTTCCTTCTCTTGGGGCTTAAAATGAAGTCATCATCATCATCGCTATCCTTGATTATTCTTTTCTTGGCTTTCGCATCACCATTCTTTGATGCCTGCTGCTGCCTCTGTGAACTCTCAGGTTTACTGGCGGTCACATTAGGAGATTTAGTTGGAGTGCCCATACGAAGTTGCTTTTGTTTCCTCTGCTTCTTTTCGTATGCCTTTTTGGCTCTTTCAGGGGACAACAAACCATGTTCCATCATCCTGAAAAATGAAAATGTTAATCTTTTGGTATCACTTGGCACTGAATACTAAAGAAAGTTGGGAATCAGAAGCTGCATAACTCATATTTGACATAAGAACTTTTATCAGAAAAAAGGAAGTTTCTGTTTGCCACACATGAGAAAACTTGATAGCATCATCCACCTCTCCAAAATGTTAAAAAAATAAGCTCCTTTTAAAGAGCTGCTGGTAGTAAACAGGACAACCATGAATATTCCTTCAAACTCATACAATGCAACAGGTCAATAGCATGGCATACTGGCAATTCAATGATGATACAACTTCCAAGTGCAATAAGACACTCATTTCTTCATCTTTTCTTATCCTCTTCAAAGATATGAAGTTAGAATATTGATCTCAAAGAAAATATATGATACATTTTTGCGAGTGTCCAGTTCATCATGTTCTTCTAGTCAATATTTGTGCGCTTAAGATTTCTTGCATTAGACACACAAAATATAGAAGTCCAAGTGCACACCCCAAGGATCATGGTTTTTTCAAAGTGATGGATGAAAGTAGGTAAATATAAATCACCTTATACTTAGGTTATGAATTTTAGCTCAATACTCCTGAAGCACATTTACTTCACATTTCAACCTATAAAACGAAAACACCAAATGAGTGCTAGTATCTATCTGATTTCAGACACACTGATCTATCATGTATGATCAGAAACACACTCGCCATCAGGATGACAACTCAGGTGGGATTATTCACTTTGAACTTTGAAGCCTAACCTAAACTCAATCAAATGTTAATACATTGAAATCAACACAACTCAAATGTGTTGATTCAAGCTAAAGGCAAATCCTAGCCCAAATATATGTAAAGCCAATTTACAGCAGTAGGTCAAGTTCTTTAGGTTGGTGAAAAATTAAATAGATCTGACTAATATTCATTTTACAGTATAAGCAGGGAATTTATCCCATGAAATTTATTTATTTATTTTTTAATATAAATTCATATAATGCATGTACATGTATGCAGTATATATAGATGGGTGTGCGTATTTGAGTCTAAGCACATTTGAGCATGCGTGCATGTATCCATAAGCAAGTTATCCAGCCGTATAATTCATATTGTTTTTTTTTGGACACCCCTGCCACATAATTTAATATTAATGTATATTACTGACATATGTCAAGCAAAGTTGTACTTCATAGATATGCCGGAAGTAATATATGAGTCAACCATGTGATCCAGCTTCCTACTCAAGCCAGCATCCCAAGAGCGTTTCATATTCTCCTTATCTGATTTTGAGTTGAGTAGCATAATCTCGCCTGAATATGCGTCTGGCAAGTATAAGGTAGCAGAACTTGGCTTCTGCTGACACCATAACAATACCCCACTTATAGATGCTCAGCATACTAATAACATGTGGAATACAGCAGAAACACATCTAGACCTCTACAATATGAATAGCAAAACCATTTTGGTCCTGTGCCCATAATGTTATGTCCTGTGCCCATAGTACATCCTATCAATGATGCAAGCACCATTAAATACAGAAAAGAGTCCTCTCCCTAGGCTGTTCCATGATGGCTCACATACTGCAAGTCCCTTGCCTGCATTAGGGTAGTGGAGAGTGACACAAGGCCTTAACCTATTAAGAACCTAACAGGGGCTTTTAACATGTAGTTAAAGTTATTTCAACTTCACCAAATGCAATAACTACACTTTGCAGCCCAGTCATCATGACAAACTTGAAGTCGCAAGCACATGAGGCTATTTATTCTCCTGGCAACTAATTGCAAAAAGTCCTTGACTAAGCCAGCCATGCCAGAATTTTGCAAGCCGCCATTCATGAGGTTAGTTTAATCTACAAGGCCAAAAATGTTAGGTATCAGAGCATGAGCGTTAGCATCAAAATAAGTAATTCTTCAGATATGGTGTTGCACATGATTTAATAAATCAAGTCTACAATGTAAATCACTCTTTTTTGAGGGCCACAGGAGGAATGTATCATCAATTCTAGGTTAACATTCTAGTCTAACGAAAATTTCTCACAACTTAATTATCCTTACCACTTCCCAGAGTGTGAAAGAAAATCTGAAACAGCTCAGGCCCACAAGACTTCTCCATGTAAACTACCAGCACTACCTCTACCTCCAATGACATCTCTAGCAGTTCATGAATTGAAATCTAGATCATTAACAGAAGGCTATTGTTGCAAGTCTTAGTTTATTACAAGAGAGACCAGAATGGCATCCTTGATTTTCTTCACCTTCACCTTCAGGCCCATTATTCTCCACTCCGCAAATAGTTTTTCTTTGCTTATCAATTTGCTCAGAGTCTCATGGTCCCAACGCTTCTCTTTGCTTGTTGCACCCCAATCCTTCTGGCATATTCTGCAATTACAATGCCCCTACACATGCCCTCCACCATTAAAGGTGTTTGACCATAAAAGAGTTGCAACCACCCAGAGTAGAGTGAACTGAACCTTTCTACTAAATTCCGAATCAGGGAAATGAAAGTATTTAAAGCAACCTCTTCAACTATCATTTAATCAAATGTCCCCTCATATACTCTCAACCACTGGAGCTATCCTTTAACATACTGCAAAGTCTACAAACTCCATACTCACATCAACATACACAAACATGTGATGACCTTCAGTCAGGTTTCAAGATAGACATCATATTTCACTTTTAAACTAAACTAAATGTTTTTTTAAAACACTCAACTATAACTAATTGTAGGACAACATTATCAAGGTTGTAATAACGTCTGTCAACATTTACAACAACTACTAGCAAGCAAGCAACAGAGAGAGTCAATTTCTTACCACTCCTTTGTTTTCCACCGTACCATATCAATCTGAAGCATACATATTAACTTGTTCAATTAGGTTGGTACAAAAGTCAGCATATTCACAAGCTCCTAACTGCCTATAAAAGTAACATAGGCTTAAATTGGGCAACACCAATACGGAGGATCTCCTTCTGACACACAGAATAACTTCTACAGACATTTCAGTCAGGAAAGCCAGAGGACCTCTTTCAAGGTGATGCAGTTTATCAGAACTCAGAAGGACCAGAAAGAACTTTAATTACTTTCTACAGTTGAGCAACAGAAGAAATCAAAGCAAATTTCAAATTAATGAAATGACAATTTCTTAATAACAAATTTTTGCTTTTTATACCAAAAAAACTGTAAATTTAAAAAATAACAAATGCAAGGAACTGTAAATATAACAGGAAGACAAACCAAAATTCGGCCATTTCACTTGATGGAATCTGTTTCGACAATGACTCGTAGAATATCCGTAAGGGCTCTCTCTGTGGATACAAACAGCAAAATACAAAGAATGAGAATCACTAAACTAAATCACCATACACATCTTTGAACAACGAATAACTATTATATATTCCCAACAAGAATGAGAATCACTAAACTAAATCACCATACACATCTTTGAACAACGAATAAGTATTATATATTCCCAACCTCCTCGGGAGGATCAAATCTCTGTCCAGGCAATGTGAACACTTTCTTCTCTCTTACTCTAGTCATCGTGGTTGCCGTAGTTTTTGATGAACTTGATGTTGTTGTTTTCGACTTTACCTTCACAATTGAGCAAAACAGATTGGAACTCATCACCCCAAATATAAAATTTAACACAAATCAAAGACACTAGAAAAACAAAAACTCTAGACAAATAAGAGCACAGAAAACCACACCAAAACCCCACAATTCAATGCAAATGAGTTGATATTTACAAATCCAATTCTAAGCTCAACTAATTCATTGCAAAATATTCACATCAAGTATCAGCAATCACCAAACTCTAATCAACCAATAGACCCCAAATAATAAAATAATGCAATCAACAACTCAAACCAAATAAAACTAATGTAAATGAGAAACTAACACGCCCAATTCACACAACTGCTTCAAACTTACCTCACTAGAACAAAATCCCACGTACCAAAACCACCAAATTGAGAGACCAATCAAGGAAAAACCCAACTTTATTTCACCAACACATGAAAACCACAAAAAGATATCGACTTTGGAAGAGATACCTCTGTTTTGGTGAGAATAGATGGAGATTTGAGCTGCTTTGAATCAGATAAGCGTGGTTTGGTTGAGCCATCAATCTTCTTCTTGTTGACAGAAGAAGAATCCACCTTGCCCTTTGAGGCACCATCTTGATTGCTTGACTTGACCCTCCCTGCACTCGCCTTTGTCTCTGTAGCCATCAAGTCTCTGCAATTGATCTCTATTTTTATTTCATTTAGTTGTATTTATTTTGCGTTGTCTAAAATCTAAAAATAATAATAAATAAATAAAATCAAAGTAATAAAGTTGATGGTCGTTGGTGTTTAACTGCTTTTTTAATGTTGTCCGAGAGATAAACCATGCTTTGTTGTCTTGTATCCTCAAGCAGGGTTGGCTGGCCACTTGCGGAATTTTCGTGGAAAGACGTAATTGTCCTTGTGATTCTGACGTGGACTTGATTGTATGCGTTTTGATGAAGGACAAAACGGTAAGGTTCGGATTGGAAGACTGTCGAGTGAGGTTATGGTAGGAGCGTCCTCACTGTAAGGTTTTGATAGGGTTTGTAGTCATTGGTCGACGAAGGAAAGATTAAAGAACGTTATCGTGAGTTATTTATTAGGGTACTGACTTTCACACAAGTGATGATTAAGGACACGTGGCGGGAAATCATGCGTTGTGGTTTGACGCGGTTAATTTAATCAATGTGTCCGTAAAAAATTTAAGAAAACAATTATAAATATATCAAAAGAAGAAAATAATTATTAAATTTTGTGTCAATAGATTGCTGGAAGTCTTGGCGTCAAAGTCTTGACAATGATGTGATTTATCTCATTCAATCCCCGACATGCATATGAGTGTAATTATTACAAATCTAGATTTATTTCTAAGTTAGAATCAAAACATATTTACTAATAATAAATTCTTACAGATACGTAATAGTATATTTATATTTATACACTTCTTATACAAATTAAGCTCTGGATTATAATATATTATGAATGGTGGTTGAAAAATGAAAATATTTATCACAAGATGTAACATAGATATGTAATTTGTAAAGCAATATAGGAACTGTATAAAATTGAAGGTGCTTTATTTCACATATACTTTGAAGAGAAAATGACGTAAATATGCAAATGAAAACAATACAAGTATAAATCCATGCATGCATTACAAATATTAATCGTCGATAGAGTTGCATCTTTAATGATGATGATGTCAAACTCAAAACGAATCGATCAAGCGATGATGATGAGTTTAACAACAATTTTTATAGCCAAGCGCACGCAAGCAAAAATGGTGACCACACTTGTGCACTGGGCCTTCACGTTTTTTTGCACAGTCATGGTCAGTCTTACATGGAATGTGTTTCAACGGTTTGAGCATTGACTCGTGGTTCAGTATTTGTTGTTAATAATAAACCTGTATATGCTAAATTAATATTAAATCAGGCACCAATTTAATGCATGATAAGATAGAAAATAAATAAACATAAGTATTGAATTGTTTAATACAATTTTGACTTATATATTATAATAATTGGATTGTTTTGATGAATCTATGAAAAATGTAAAATTTTAATTTCTCAAAGTTTCTAGAGAGAGAGAGTATGCTTACACGATGAAACCAAGAGAACCAACGAAAAAGCTGATTTAAAAGAAGCCTCCATATTTTTGGCAAAGGGAATATGAATTAATACAGTCACCTTATCTCAAGCACATCTGATTAACTGTTAGGAATCTATAGACATGTTATGTAATGGATAAGTACCATTATATTGAAATTTTATTAAATAATTGTGTGCTTATATTGGGATCTTTGGTTGGTCTCATGTTAGTCATCCAAGGAAGGACACGAGGTCCATAAAGGTGCATCCTTAGCCCACCCCAATTTTCAAAAATTATAACTAAAAAGACAAAAGCAAAAAATATATATATTTTTTATGTTTTTCATAATTTCTAAAACACATTTTAAAAATAAATCATTACTCATTTAAAAAAAAATACTAAACACATTTATATAATTTTATGTTTTAAAAAAAAATACCAAACACTTTAAAAACATGTTTTTTATTTTCAAATATAATTTTCAAAATATCAATTTAAAAATGGAACTGAACGCACCTTAATACTAAGTATTTTAAGCGATTTATTATTCGTTTTATGTTTTCTGTAAAAAATAAAATCTTTAATATCCATTACTATCAATAATCTTAACATTGCTCTACATATCGGCAATTATAATATCCATCCATCCATTAGCATGCCCTCTTTGTTGTTCTTGAATATCAAGAAATAAGTTAAAATCTTCCCCTTCATTATCTAGTAATGCTGAAGATGATGAAGCTTCATCATCTGGTCCAATAGAAAATTCATCAGTGCGATACTCCTTGCTAAGAAAGTTGTGGAATCGTGCGTAGACTAACACTAGCTTTGCTTGTGTTTTATATGAAAATGGAGGAATTGTTTTGAAAATTGTGAACTGCGATTTAAATATATCAAATATTCTGTCACTTACATTTCTTAAGGAAGCATAATTAAGATTGAACAACTCATTTGCATTTTCAAGATAACGACCTTGGCCAACAAAATCTTGAACATAATAACATAAATTTCCCATAGGTTGTATATCTACATAAACTTAAAATGGTGGTCAAACAACAAACAGAAACCGCCAGCAAATTCGTACTTGCTTTTTTTGGATTTTTTTTTCTCTTTTATATATTTTATGGTGAAAAAAGATGATTAAATTCATAAAAAACTATCCATACTTTATATTTTAGAAAAATATGAGACTCGAACCCTTGACTTTTTAAAATTAAGAGAAATATTCAATCACTCCTAAGTGATGGAGCACATTTTTAATAATTGGGCACATAATTATATTTCAGTGTATATAATTATATATAGTATAATTGCTTCCATTTTCAGGGAAATAAATTACAACCAATTGCATACTAATTACTTTCATTTGTGAACATTAAGGTGGTGATTCGATGTGCTTTTAAAAATGGTTTTCATTTTTAAAAACAAAAGGTGGGTTTGTATGTGTTTGGTGGGTTGTTTTATAAAATATGTTTTTAAAAAATGGAAAACAAACCCAATTTTCAAAAATTATAACTAAAAAGGCAATTTTTTTTTTAATGTTTTTCACAATTTCCAAAACATGTTTTTAAAATGAATTATTATTCGTTTTAGAAAAATATTAAACGCATTTATATCATTTTATGTTTTTAAAAAACCATATCAAACACTTTAAAAACATGTTTTTTTTCATTTTCGAAAACATCAATTTAAAAATGGAACTAGACATGCTCTAATTGTTATGTAACTATTTTTGGATTTTTAAATACAAAGTTACGACTTGTGAGTTGATTGCTTAAGTCTTGGCATCAAAATCTTGACAATTATGTGATTTATTTGACTCAATTTTTGACATACATTTTTGTGTAATTATTACACCATCTAAATTTATGTATAAATTAGAAGGAAAAATTGCACAAACACCCCTGAGGTTTGACGAAATTACATAAAAATGATGATGTTTAGGTAACTCACAACAATCTCTTTTAAGATTCCAAAAACTCAGCATAAACCTCTTTTACTGTTAGTCAACCATTAATTAACTTTGGTCAAGTCAGAATTATCAAGGAAAAAATGGTCAGTACACACCTTATAAAAATTTTAATTTAATTAATTAATTAACACAAAATTAAAAATATGTATTTTTTAATTAATAAAATAAATATATAATATTTAAACCCTAAAAAAAAAATCTTCATCTTCTACCTCTCCATCATCATCTTCCTTTTCTCCATTTCATAATTTTTATCATTCATATCTTATATTCATCAAAATTATCATCTTCATTATTTTCATCAAACCAGCATCATCCAAATTAATCATCATCATCAAACCAAATGTCATTCATGAAATTAAAAAAAAAAAAAATTCACCTTCTGGAGACCAATCGGAGACCAGATCTAGTTTTAATTCGTCGAAGACCAGATCGACCAGATCTAGTCTTTAGCGAGGGAGACCACTGGTCTCCTGGTTACCATCTAAAGACTAATGGTCTTCGACAATGGAAACCTCCATCGTTGGGGACCAAGAGAACGATGGTCTCTATTGCCGGAGACTATTGGCCTCTAGGCACGTCTCCGACAATGGAGATGCACGACGGAGCCATCTCCATCGTTAGAGATGTCCAGCGATGGAGCCATCGTTAGATGTCTCCGGTGATGGATGTTGTCTCCATAATTGGAACTGGACTCAAGCGATGGAGACACTGGAGACTTTTGGTCTCCCATGAAGACTTTTTATTTTTATTTTTTAAATTATTAAATTATTTAATTAAATTAAAAATATATAATATTAATTCTAAATTTAGAAAAAAATAAAAAATTTGATTTTAAATTTGACTTAAGGGGTGTTTTAGTTTTTTTGTGTCCTTAACCGTTGACCGTATGAATATAACTGGGGTTGACTAATAGTAAGAGAGGTTTGTGCTGAGTTTTTAAAATCTTAAGAGAGGTCAGAGTGGATTACTTAAATCTCATCATTTTTGTGCAATTTCATCAAATCTCAAGGGTTTTGTACAATTTGCTCAAATTAGAATCAAAACATGATTACTATAAGAGGAAATTACAATTCAGCTATCCAATTTGAAACTTTATTTAGACAAAGCAAAGGTTTCAGTTTATTATAATTGAAGCCCTTGCTATTCGAGAATCTCCATTAGATTTAAGCATGAGCAATGTAAAGTGATTAAAAGGTCGAAATATCCTTGATAACTGTGTTGACTAGTTGACCTAATAGAAAATGAAAAAATAAAATAAAAAAATTTTTATTTACAAACAAAAATGGAATTAAAAAAAAAAAGGAAAAAAATGGATATGCAATCCAATTCATCTTCTTAACCCTTTTACTCCACTTGTTCCCAATATCCTCTCAGTTTATCCACCTAGTTCATCGTTCATCTTCCACATCCTCCATCATCAATCAATCTCCCAACATCCATAACATCAAACCAAACAATATTAATTCGAACCAACCAATATAAAATACAAACCCAAATAAAATTTTGGTTCGAATTGAAATCTAGATACCTAGATTTCATCTGGGTTCATTATGAACCTACATGAAATCTGGGTTGTTATGAACCTAGATAACTGTTAACGTCGAAAAATGGTCTTCCTTAGTCAACGAGATTGTTTTCGAGCCCAAGCTGCAATCCACGAAAAATAAGAGAAAGAAAGGAGAAAACAGAGGCAGAGGAAGAAGAAAACGAGAGTTGTGGAGAAAGAGGAAAGACACGCAAGATCTACGTGGTTCGGTCAAATGGAAGGCCTACGTCCACGGCGTTGGCTCCGGTGAGGGGCGCGGCAGTCACTGTTATTACTGTTCATTTTGTTACAGCTGTAGAAAGAGAGAGAGCCAGAAAGAACCAGCCCAGCCCAGCCCAGCCTTGCCCCCCCTTACCCCCCCCCTTTACAGTGAGAATCACCCATATTTATCGGGAGAGGGACAGGAGCTACAGTAATAGTACAACTTAAATAGGAAAACATTAAAAGCATTAAATGCATATTACAATTTTCAAAGTCTTCTGTCACACAGTCTGAGTCGTCTGACATGGTAGGTGAGATCCCCGAAAATCGTACTGCTAAGATTCTGAGAAGGGCTTGGTGCGTGTACATCACGCTGTCCACGAGTTGGGGCGGTTCTGGGCGGACAGACCCGGGCGAGCAGATCTGAGTGAACAGACTCAGCGGACACGACCAGCGGTCAGGCGAAAATATGGCGAGCAGGTCTGAGGGATGAGGGCCAACGGCCAGCGACAAGGACTAACGGTCAAACTTAGCAAATAAAGTAGACGGAGAACAAGGCGGTCTGAGTGGCGAAGAATATAGCGGTCAGTCTGGCGGACAGAATCAGCGGCCAGCGAACAGAATCAGCGATCAACGGTCAGGATGTCAGCGAGCAGGCCGTCAGCGGACAGCCGAGCGATTGACCGGGCCAGCAGATCTGAACGCCTTGTCGCTGTTGGTTGCTGTCAGAACTTTTTGTCAGCAAATGTAAACCTCAAGAATACATCCATGAAAACAGCAACTTTGAGGATGCAAACGGCATCAACCGGGGTACCCCCAGGTTGCCACGCTATAGAGCACGAAAATCCCTTTCTGAAAACATATTATAATAGCCAATCTGACATCCGAGCGCAAAGTTATACCCGTTTCTTTGGACCAGTCACTTGGGACTCCTGTCTGTTGGGACGGTTTTAACAGGTTATCTTACTGGGTCTTTGGGCTTTTACCAGCCCATTTGCGGTAGCCTAAAAATATATATAACAATAACATAGATGAAATTTAGGTCTATGCGACCCAGATTTCATCTGGCTTTGTTTTGTTGCAAACCCAGATGAAATCTGGGTCATCACAGATCAAGAATTCTAGGTTCGTCAACTATGTTTGAACCTAATTGGGGTTTGAGAAGAAGAAGAAGAGAAAAAAAGGAAGAAAAAGAAAAAGAGAAAAGGAAGGAGAGAAGAAGAGGAAGAAGAAAAAGAGGAATTTTTAACCGGGTGATGAACTGATGGGGAGACTGATGGGTGATGGGTTTGAAGATAATTTAGAAGATTTTTAATTTTTATTTAACAAATTTTTATTTAATTTTTTAATTTTTATTGTTATCTTTTAATTTTTAATTTTTTTTTTATGTTAATCTCCATCATCCATTGTAAATTGACCATCTTAAGATGGATAGTAGAGATATAATAAATTAAATTTTATATTTAATTTTTTAAATAAATTTTATTATAATTTTTTAATTTTTTTGTCAAATTAATCTTCACCATCCATTTTATAGTGGATGGTGGAGATTTGATTAAATTTTTGTTTATTTAATTTATTTTAAAGTTTTTAAATTTTATTCAAACGGAAAATAAAAGTAAGGTGAAAGGACAATTTTGTCCCTTAATCAGTTAACTCTAATGGAAAACCACTCACGGGGGTGAGTTAATTATAATAAAATTAAAAAGTTTGCTTTATCTAAATAAAGTTTCAAATTGAGTAACTAAATTGTAATTTTCTTTTACTATAATAATAAATTTTTATTCGGAAAAGAATATTTATATTTATACACTTCTTATACAAAGTAAGTCTAGGATTATAATATATTATGAATGGTGGTTGAAAAATGAAAACATTTGGCACAAGATATACTTTAGATATGTAATTTGTAAAGCAATATAAGAACTATATAAAATTATGGATGCTTTATTTCATATACACTTTGAAAAGAAAATAACGTAAACATGCATATGGAAACAATACAAGTATTAATCCATACATGCATTACAAATATTAATCGTCAATAGAGTTGTATCTTCAATGATTATGATATCAAACTCAAAACGAATCAATCAAGTGATGATGATGAGTTTAACAACAATTTTCATTGCCAGGCACACACAAGCACAAGTGTTGATTACAAATGTGAATACGGCCTTTACATCGCTCTGCACAGTCCTGGTCAGTCTCACATGGAACTTTTTTCTCCGGTTGAGATGGAACGTCGTCCAACGGTTGAGCATTGACTCCTGGTGTTGATAATAATAAACCTGCATATGCCAATATTAATATTAAATCAGGCACCACCTTACTGCATGATGAGAAAGAAGATAGACATGCGTAAGTACGGAACGACAACCAATCATCTGTGTATCTGTTACATAAAATCTTGTCATTAATATTATAATGATTGGATTGTTTGGATGAATTTATGAAAAATGTGAAATATCGGTTAGTTTCTAGAGAGAGAGAGTACGCTTACATGATGAAACCAACAGAGCCAACAAAAAAGCTGATTTGAAAGAAGCCTCCATTTTTTTGGTAAAGTGAAAATGAAACAATACAATTACCTTTTCTCAAGCACAACTGATTAATTGTTGGGAATCTATAGAGAGTATTTATAGACTTTTAGTGGGTTTGAGAAGTTGAGAAAATTTTTAAAAAAAGAAATTGAGAAAGAACTTTTTAAAAATTTACTTAAAATTTTTGCTCAAATGATGTAATAAGCTAATTTATAACTATTATATTATTTTAAATTATATCCAAATGATGTGATAAACTGATTTGTAAACTACCACATTATTTTTAGAATGATGTATTGATGATATGGTAATTGTACGTAAACTTATCACGTCACTTAGCAATGAATTTGAGTAAATTTTTGAATTATGTAGCATTATTCATGGAGAAATTCAAAATGGCAAATCAATTGAGATACCATAAGGCATTGTAACTTACCATATGTCAAAATCTCCTAACTGTACTAGCCAAAATTAATGGGATCAAATAATTATTTTTTAAGATTGAGGTAAATTAATTTGACGCAATATTTCCAGCATTGAGCCCAAAACTGGCAGTTTCCTTCCTTTCTTTACTGCACAAATCTGGAATAATCCAAGATTTGGATTTTAAGCATAAATATTTGGATTCGTTTCCCTCTAAAATTTCTATCACTCTCGGTACAATCGTGACATATTAGTATATTAAGTATTATAACAAATAGATTATTATGATATGATTGCTTTTTATTTCTTTTTTTTCTTTTGAATGTATGATTGCTTTTTATTTCAATATTATTCAATCAACAATTAACTTTCAAATGTGAGGAGAAGATCATAATTCAAAACTTTTACGGTCAAATCCGTATTGACGTAATAGATTTAACTAGTGGGCGAAAACTGTATAGTTACTAGATACTTACGAGAGATAATTGTAATATTTTAGGAGAGTGTATTTAATTAAATATGTTATTGAAATTTAAAGGATTTTAAAATTTTTGGGTGTATTTAATTAAGATTTTTAAAAAGTTCATCAAAATTTATGTATATTTAATCTAGATTTGCATTAAATTAATTGAAATTCATACAAATTTAAGTATATTCAATTTAAATTTATTTGGATTATATTTAAATAGTGTATTCAATTTAGACTTTTAAAAAGTCAAAACAAATTTTTATTATACGGACAGTGAATGGATGTAGGTTTTTTTTTTATTTGGGATAAAAATTATTTTCGCTCCTAAGTTTTGGTAAATAATCAAAATTTTAACTACATTTAAAAAAAAAAAATCAAATTGACCCTAATTTTTCGAAAAAAAATATCAAATTAATCCCTATTTGACGGTCAAACCAAATAGAAGTACCAAAAAATCCCTCACTTCAGTTACTAAAAATACTGTTTTACCACTCATTAACCTATGAAATTACCTTATTACCCCTAATTTAATTTATAATTTTAACTTAACAAAAGAAAAAAATTGTTTTGAAATAAAATTAAACTTAAAAAAAGAAGAAAAAAAGTGCCAAATTATACATGTGTCAAATAAATTTCTAAATATATTTTAAAAAAAATTCTAAATAGAAATTAAAATAATATCTAAAAAAATAAAATAAAAAAAAGGAAATCTTCTTAAAAAAATATATAAATAAAAATATAAATGATAAATGAAAATTAGAAAAATAAAATAAAATCCAATGAGATCTAAAAAGTCTCAGATCTTATGTTTGTTTCATTTGATAAGATGTAACGTCAGTCTTCTCAGATAGATGGAGATGGGAAAGCGATCCATCGTCATCCACATGAGATTTGGAGATGGAGATGGAGTCACTCGATCTCATTCAAGATGAAGCTCGACTCTATCTCTATTCATCTCAGATGGATGGAGATGAGATCCCTAAGTAGCTCTACTTCAGCAAGAAGTAAATAGGTCTACTTCTGCGTAGATTGAAAATTTCTTTAGATTGTATGTTTGTGCATTTGTATCTGTTTCCACTCTAATTAAATGAAGTGGTCCCAATATGGTATAACCATCCGACTTGAAACTTGCACACTAATGCTCATTTTACAAAATAGAGATATCTCCCGGGTTGGTTAATTGACTATGATGGACGCGTGATGATGAAGATGATGGTGGTGGAGATTAGGAAGAAGAAATGAATATATTAGTAATTTGTGAGGTGTAATTATAAATTTTTAATTTTTTTAAATAATACTAATAATAATGATAATGGGGTGAACATGTAATAGGGAGTGCACATTCAATATTTTGGGGTGTCAATATCACCACTCAAAATTCAAACTCGATTAATCTAGTCCGATCTAATTGATATCTCTGCGTTTTAGAGAAATAATAACACATAATTGATACTTTAATTGAAGATTTACCTACAATAAAGGACGTGTAATTGTGTATAGGTTTGTTAATTTAAACTTTTCTAATTTTATTATCTTTTAGTTTTGTGTACGTTTGGATTAGAATTTAATTACCACTGATCATCCCTGTCATTTTATATAAACTTGCAATCAAATGACTGTTAATGATTCCTACAACCACACAAATTGTATAGAAGCATCAGCCTAATAAACAACGAATAAAATTTGGCTACAAGAGTTCTACCGTTTTGAAGAAAAGGATTTCTACAGAGCGTTATTCTCTCGATTCATATACAGCAAAATGATAAAATTATTCTGCCTGCATGACAAAATCTTCTAACATCTAACACATGTACTTTGATCTAAATATCTTCCAATACCTCCAGAATTCACTTGTATCTCTTCTTGCAATGTTTCCAAGTCAGTTGTCCCTTGCTAGAAAGACTCTCTTGAACCGAACAGTGTAGCATCATGTGAAAAAGATCATACTTCACAGGCCTACCATGCCAAAGAAAATGCTGTTGTACCTTTTTGACCCTAATCTGCATTTCTCTATATCTCTTCTCTGGAACTGAAAGGAGTATGTTCTTCAAGTTTGGAATGTCCTCCACGACAAATATGGCAAAGGATTCCCAGTTCAAAATCTCGAAAAATGGAGGAATGTAGTTGTCTGATATGATCACTGGAACACATTCATAGAAAACGGCCTCTACTATTCTTGGACCGTTGACTTCATGGCCTCTCGGACAAATACAGTACTTGCTGCTCTTCATGTGCTGGACGTAGTTCATTTTGCCCTTGACCTTATGCATTGACCAAAGATTTTCATGTCAGGATCTTTATTTCCCCAGTGCTGTAACAGGATGGGGCGTAACTAGCCACGCATGCCTCCTGCAAAGAAGGCAAGGATTGATCTCTTTGAAGGTGGTTTGCCTCCAAGATCTCTCAGAGTGTTCTGAGGAGTGCGCACATATATCTCTGGAAGAGAGACATCCTTACCGACAAAAAACCCTTCTTTAATATCAGAATTGCACAAGGCTCTGATGCAGTTGCCCCTGTATTGCTTTGTTTCATATGTGGCCTAAAAAGCAATGTTTATTAATGAAATATATTAAGTGATATGAGTCCCAAAGATATGAAATTGAATTTAAGTTACATGTGATATGGAAAAGTACGGAAATTTCAGTCACTGATCCTAGAAATTAAAATTTTGGTAGTCAAGAGAAAGATGTGGAAGGACCTCAAAAACATGCAACATGCTACAAAAATTAAATGGACTGATAAGTTCTAATGCCAAGTAGATGAAATGGAATCATTTAAAATTAGAAATTCATGATCAAAGAAGCACCTGACACCTGAGTAATGCATTAGGCGTATATTAAGTAGGGGAGACGCACGAAACAAACCCAGTCATGGCAAGCAACAAGAAAATGGTCCGCTCCTTCAGTTCTACTCCAGAAATTATATTTAGCTGCAATCGTGTCCAAGTGGTTCTTCAGATACTCTAAAAGGTTATCAAAACTGTGAGAATTTGGCAAGTATAAGGTTTCTTCTAACAGTTGAGAACTAAAAGGTAGGTAAAACAGGTGAGCTTTTCTCCAGTCTTCAGTAACAAATTGTTTGTTACCTTGTAGCAGTTTCATAAACCATCCTTCGGAGGCATATATTCCCTGCAACGCAGGCTGATGAAATACAGGTTTTTGTCCATCCTTGTAAACATATACTTTGAGAGTCTTTTCCATTAATTCATAGCTCTAGCAAAGTGGATTTATCTCTTCAATAAGTTCACCGCTCCCACGGTTTGGATTGTGTAAAATTTTCATACTCAATTCATTTGAGCTTGAACAGCACTACATAAATTATTTGCAAGTAACTTGCTTCAAGCCTTCTACAGTTATTGTGCAGCTTTGAAGAACATAATAATATTCTCAATGGTAAAAGAGTATCAAAAGTCATATTGGTTGATTTTTCAACATGTAAATGAGACAAAAAGGGATAATTTATATAAGATAACACACTGTAAGCTAACCTTTTGAACATGGAAACATTCCGATAAAGAGGTGCATAAAGTTGACGATCATTCTTCAAAACGGGTGAACTCTCAATCTGTGATCTTACATATAGAAGCTCTTGGTCAACAGCTGAAGACCACATTGGTCTCTGAAAACAATTTAGAAAACAAGGATAGGTTGAAGCAACTATTGTAGAGATCTTGATCTGTCAACATAATTGAAAGCTGAAGCTTTGCATACCATTGAACGATCTGATGCACGATTTTGAAGCAACATTAGGTACATCTCAGCTAATGAGACAATGGCAGAGGTTGGACGTTCAGGCTCTTTCTTCTCCTTTGGTACTTGTTTTACAGAAGAATTATCATCTGAAGTGGAGATATTACTTTGCAATTGTCCTGACTTTTCCATGTGATGAAAAGTGGGAGTTACGTCTTTCTCCACTGAAGATCTGGTGGAATACACTGACATAACAGGAGAACTAGTGTTTGTAACAGGCAGGGTTATATTTGGTTATAAACCAATTGGTAGTAACGCAAGAGGTGATGGAGCACTCTCATCTAAGCTTCTTCTAATTCTCGATGCTGTATTATTACTCTTGATAATAACTTCTGAAGAATCACCATGCATGCCATCACTCTTTTGTGTGAAGTTTTTCTCTGTCTCTTTAGCATTCTTTGATGTAGGTACATTATTTGCTTTTCGGACAATGTCCTCTATGGACAATGTCACTGAGCTACTTTCTTGTGCTACTGGAACCTTGCCACCAGAAAATAGAGATAATAGGACATTATCATAGAGAAGTTCAATAAATTGGAATGCAATGATGACAACGAACAAGATTCCCGTAAGCCAAAGCAATCTCCCGGCTTTCCTCAAGCACAGTGATTGACATTCATGCCCCATCGAGAAAATGTTAACAAACTGTGGCCTGACTTGAAACTAAAATTTTCATCCCTGCATGTTGTGGTTAATGGCCAAATTTAATAATTAATACAACAGACATCCTATTTCATGATATAGTCACTTCAAACATGAAACAAATTGCACTATAGCATAATCTATAAGCAAATCTTCAATTGTGATTGCATTGACAGGGTTGCAGACAATGCAACAAAGTTAATAAAACATTAAAACACACAACACTCAATAGATGAAGATAATCACACACCCATCTAGAATTCAATCACTACAGATCAAGTTCCAACACAATCAAAATAAAGATTAAAGTACTCATCTTTAAACAAATCATCAAACACACATATCCAAAACAACTATAAATGCACACAACTAAAAATGCCAACTGTAAGAACATATGAGTTCAACTTTCTTTAGTTATTTATTCGGTTTCAAATAAAAAATTCATAGCAACCAAACAACAGTTGTTGTCAATAATGAGAGAGGTAGAAGTAAAAGTAGTACCTGAGTAACCGTGGTTGGTTTCAGAGCATTCACTAGCTACTCTTCTTGGCTACTCTGCCTTTTTTTTTTTTTTTTTTTTGAAATTTAAAGTTTTTTTTTTTGTTGGTAATTTTTGTTATTCAAAGTTGAGACCAAGAAGAAAAAAATTGATTTTGCTTCGGTAAGCTATTGGATTTGAATAGCCATTAATAGAATTATTGGCTGGATTTGGTAAGCTATAGGATTTGATTGCCTGGATTGAATTGGATTACTTTTAACTCGACTAGGTTAATCGAATGTCTTAATTAAGAGGATTTAACTACTATGCATATCTATACTTTTTAGGAATCGAATGTCTTAATTAAGAGAATTTAACTGCTCTATATGATGCGCATTTTTATTGTATAATTATGTATGTGAGTGATTTAAGTTTCACTTAATTTCTATATATTTTTTCATTTAATTTTTTTTTTAACCCTTATATTGTAATCCAATGATCAATAATTACTCCAGTAACTATAGGAGAACTTTAGAGACGCATCACCCTTTGCATTTTAACTATTAAACATTATATGTATATTTACTGGATAGTTTCTTCAGTGATAAGAAATAATGAGAAAAATATGGCTACAAGAGTTCAATCATTTAAAAAAAGAAAAAAAAAAAAGGATTTCTAGAGAGAAACAGAGAGCAAGTGAATGAAAAAAAATTGACTTTATTTATTCTCTCAATTTATATACAACAAAAAAATAAAATTATTTTACCTGCATAACAAAATCTCCTAACATCTGACACAAGTACTTGATCCAATTTCTTCCATATACCTCCAGAATTCACTTGTATCTCGTCTTGCAATGTCTTCAAGTTATCCGGCCCTTGCTAGGAACACTCTATTGAACCAAACAGAGTGTAGTATCATGTGAAAAAGATCATATTTCACAGGTCTACTATGCCAAAGAAAATGTTGCTGAACCTTTTTGACCCTCATCTGCATTTCTCTATATCTGTTCTCCGGAATTGAAAGGAGTATGTTCTTCAAGTTTGGAATGTCCTTCTCCGCAACGAAAATAGCAAAGGATTCCCAGTTTAAAATCTCAAAAAATGGAGGAATGAAGTTGTCTGATATGATCACTGGAACACATTCATAGAAAATGGCCTCCACTACTCTTGGACTGTTGACTTCGTAGCCTTTTGGACATATACAGTACTTGCTGCTCTTCATGTGCTGGACATAGCCCATTTTGCCCTTGACCTTAGGCATTGGACCAAAGATTTTCATGTCGGGATCTTTATTTCCCCAGTGCTGTAACAGAATGTGGCGTAGATAGCCATGCATGCTTCCCGCAAAGAAAGCCAGGATTGATCTCTTTGAAGGCGGTTTGCCTCCAAGATCTCTCAGAGGCTTCTGAGGCACGCGCACCATTGTCTCAGGAAGAGAGACATCCTTACCAAAAACAAAGCCTTCTTTAATATCAGAATTGCACAGGGCTCTGATGCAGTTGGCCATATATCGCTTCGTTTCAGTTGGGGCCTGGAAAGCAATGTTTAGTAAGGAAATATATTATATGAGTTCCAAAGATATGAAAATGAACATAATTTATATGCAAAGCAATTCAAGCTATATATCTGTGTTATGTATAACTATAGTCATAATTAACTATTAACTACCTGCAGAGGAAGTATGAAAATATCAGTCACTGATCCTAGAAATTTAAATTTTGGCAGTCAAGTGCAAGCACAATATAATTAAAATAAAACAAAAATGTGGAATGACCTCAAAAACACACCACATGCTATGAAAAATCAAATGGACTAAAAATTTTATTGCCACATAGATGAAATGGAATCATTAGAAATTTTATGATCCAAGAAGCAGTGCACAATTGAGTCATGCATTAGGCATATATCAAATATGGGATGAAGCATGAACACATACCCAGTCATGGCAAGCAACAAGAAAATGGTCTGCTCCTTCAGTTCTATTCCAGAAATGATATTTGGCTGCAATCATGTCCAAGTAGTTCTTCAGATACTTTATAAGGTTTTTATGACTGTGAGAATTCTCCACATATAAGGTTTCTTCTAACATTCGAGAACTAAAAGGTAGGTAAAACAAGTGTGCTTTTCTCCAGTCTTTGGTAACAAATTTTTTGTTAGCTTCCATCAGCTTCATAAACCATCCCTCAGAGGCGTATATTCCCTTTAGCACTGGCAGGTGAAATATGGGTCTTTGCCCATCCTTGTAAACATAGACTTTGAGGGTATTTTCCATTAATTCATAGCTCCTGCAAAGTCGATTTATCTCTTCAATAAGTTCATAGCTCCCACAAACTGGATTGTGTAAAATTTTTATACACAGCACATATCACTTGAACAGAACTACTTAATTTATTTGTAAACAACTTGCTTCAAGCCTTGTACAGTGCTTGTGCAGCTTTAAAGAACATAATAATATTCTCAATGGCACAGAAGCATCAAAAGTCATATTGTCTCTTTCAACACACAAATAAGAAAGAATTTGATAAAAGAAAATGGGATAATTTAAATAAGATGGGATCTTGTAAGCTTACCTTTTGAACATGGAAACATTCCGATACAGAGGAGCATAAAGTTCAATATCGTTCTTTAAAATAGGTGCACTCTCAATCTGTGATCTCACATTTGGAAGCTCTTGGTCAATAGCTGAAGACCATCTTGGTCTCTGCAAACAATTTGGAAAACAAAGACAAGTTGAAGCAACTGCTATGGTAAACTTAGTCTCTCAAAATAATGATAGTTAAGCTTTGCATACCATTGAACGATATGAAGCACGACTTTGAAGCAACATTTGGTGCATCTCAGCTAATGAGATAATGGCTGAGGTTGGACGTTCAGGCTCCTTATTCTTGCCCTTTGGAACTTGTTTTACGGAAGAATTATCATCCAAAATGGAGATATTACTCTGCGATTGTCCTGATTTTTCAGTCAGATCAAATGTGGGAGTTGCATCTTTCCCCACTGAAGATGTGTTGGAATCAACTGATATAACAGGAGATTTAGCGTTTGTAACAGGCAGGGTTATATTTGGTGATAAATCAATTGACGGTAATGCAGGAGAAGGTGACGGAGCACTCCCATCTGAGCTTCCTCTATTTCCTGCTGCTGTAGTATTACTCTCGATTATAACTTCCGAGGAATCACCACGCTTGCCGTCACTCTTTTGTGTGAAGTTCTTCTCTGTTTCTCTAGCATTTTCAGATGAAGGTTCATTATTTGCTTTTTGAACGATGACCTCCGTGGAATTTTTATTAAGCCCTTCTGACATTACAGTTGAAGACTCCTTATCAGTATCCTGATCTACATCATTTCCTCCCGATACAGGTTCCTTACTAGGATCTGTTACCACTTCTTCACTACTCCAATTATCATTAGCCATCTCATGCGGTGGATATGTACCAGTGGAGTTGAATCCATTATAAAGAGTTACATTACTGAAATTCACAGATATAGATGACGGACTGCCAGTGACCAAGTTACTATTTTGTATAACTGGAATCTTACCAACAGAAAATAGAGATGATAAAACATTATCATAGGGAAGTTCAACAAATTGGAACACAATAACGGCAGCAAACGAGATTCCCATAAGCCATAGCAATCTCCTATTCTCCCCCAAGCACAGTGATTGAAACTCATGACCCATCAACAAATTTATAAATCGTTTTCAACCAAAATTATCATCCCTGCACGTTGTCAACATCCAAATTTAGTAAAAAATACACCCTATTTTAGATACACTCACTTCAAATATTACCACAAATTTAAACTAAAACATAATCTAAAACAAATCTTCAATCGTAACTGCCTTAACAAAGTTGCAAACAATTCAAGAAAGTTAAATACATTTAAAACACAAAACACTCATCAAGAAGCACATGTTTTCTCCAATTTAGCAAATATATTGTTACAGACAGTCAGTCTAATACAAATCCATCCACATTGATCATAACACTAAACTTGCGTTTTTTTTTTCATAAAAAATTGAACTCAGTGTCATTAGTCTCCAGCAAAGCCAATCCAACAGACACCAACGTCCAAAATCAAATTGGCATGATTCACAGATTCGGCTAAGCAAAACCCAGTTTCGAATAGATATAATATTCCTATTGCAGAATTCAATGCATACATTTACAAAAATTCACCGACAAAAATCTAATAAAAACAGCGAAAATGCAGAATCTTTAACCATCTAAGAAATCCAAATTTTCCTAGTAAACAAACAAAAATGAAACCTCAAGTGACAATAGATAAAGATAATCACACGCCAAAAAATTCAATCACTACAGATCAAGTTCCAATACATCAAATCAAAAATCAAGATTCAAGACACCCCAAACAAGCAGCAAAGTTCATCTATATATATGTATCCTCCCACTCACCAAACATGCAACTCCTATAACACAAAACTGAATAAACCAAGTTCTCAACTTTCAATAACTAACCAAACATACGCATCCAAAATAACAACACTGCCACCTCAAAACAAAGATTCATTCAACCTGCAACTTACGGTTCAACTTTTGTTTCTTTTCTTTTCTTTACTTGTTTATTCGGTTTCAAAGATTCTCAGCAACCAGAAAACAGTTGTTGTAGTCTTTTATGAGAGAGATAGAAGTTACAGTAGTACCGGTGGTTGATTTTAGCGCTTCCACGCGCTTCTCTTCTTCTTCTTCTTGGCTGCTCCTTTAAAAACAAAAAAAAAAAAAAAAATTATTTTTGTCTTTTAGAGATCGAAGTTCAGACCAAGGCGCACTGCCAGCGGATGATAGACTTTGAAATCAAACTTTAGTCCACGCACTTTTATGGGAGTGAGGAAGAAAGTTTTAGATGATACGTTTTGTATATTTTAATTATGAAAAATCGCTAAAAATTCGGATGAAATCAACTCCTATTATTCTCTCGTAAATAGATATAATAAAATATCAGGTTAAAACCGTCACCTCATCTTCACCATTCTTCAAGGTGTTGAGTGAACTCAATATTAATATTTTAAAACAAAAATTTATATTTTATACAATTATTGAGCTATAAGGCATGGATTTCAATAACATATTGATTATCGAAAGCAGGCAGAGAATGACATCCAACAATAAATTATATTTAATTGTGAGGTTTACTAATTAAAAGAAGATGATCAATTAATTTGTAAAATATGACATCAAATTTGTTTTTGGTTTAAATAAAGGTAGACTTTGTATCATGTATGTTACCTATTAGTATTTACTGGAAGTGATTCTTCGTCTTATATTAAACATAAATCTATTTAAAAATATTTATTTATATTTTCAGTTTTTTATTTACAGAAATTGAGCTTTTGAATTGAGTAAATAAACTTCTCATTTATTATCAAGCACTTTATTGTAGATAATGCTTTTATTTTATTTCTAAAATCCAAATCACTTTCAAGTAATGAAATCAAATAATTAATTGTTTGTTTCATTACGATAAGAAATGAATGCATATAATTAACTTTGAAATAAATTTCATGTTATTCTTTAATAAGTTAAATAGTTTGTGTTTTAAAAGTTAAAAAACTAAAAAAGTCTATTATTAATTAATTCAAATTGATAGCATGATGTTTCTTCTAAACTATTTAGAAGAAAAAAAAATTGTCAAAAGCCATACTATAATGCTTGTGATTGATATATATATTTTTTACATATTATAAATATGTTCATCACTATCAAGTCCTTGTAATATAGAATTTTAAGGTACAATCCGAAACTAAATCCCTAAAATCGGAAAAAATAATCACATAGTATGAAAATATTATTCATAAATTAAATAGATTTCTATAGCTTGAACCCTGGAAAAACTGTTAATAAAGAACAGCGAGTACGACGGAGGGTGGCATGTTAATCCAAGAGAATTTTTAATTCGAAGAATCGTAGAATTAACGTTGTTTGCTGGCAAGTCCAAAAAATGAAAATCGTTGTGTGCTGGCAATCCACCACGCCACTTTAATGCGCGTGAGCCTTGTCAAAGTCTGCATTTCTGTTTTTTTAGAACAAATTGCACAAATGCTCTAAGGTTTAACAAAATTACATAAAAAAAATAATATTTAAATAATTTATACTAATCTCTACTAAAATTTCAAAATTTTAGTATAAATTTCTTCTATTAGTCAATTATAGTTAAATTTTAATGATCAATAATAAAAAATATAAGATTAACATACCTTTCAATTCAAATTTAAAATCAATATTTTTATTTTTTATAAATTTAAAATTAATATAACATATATTTTAATTTAATTAAAAAAGCAAAAAAAAAAAAAAAAAAAAAAATCTAAACTCTCTCACCGACCATTCTCTCTTTCTTTCTCTTTCTTCTTCTTCTGAAGCCCTATAATCATCTGAGAACTAAGATGTTTAGATTTTATCTAGGTTCATCATCAAACCTAGATTATGGGTTCATCATTGAACTCGAATTTATTCATCTAAATTCGTTGATGAATTCGAATTGATAATGGAGATCAGAATTTGGGAGACCAAAACTTAATCACATGAAGATATTTTTTTTATTATTATTTATAATTTTTTTATTAAATTAAAATATTTATAAGATGTGTATTAACTATTTATTTAATAGAGGTTGATTAACGGTAGAGGAGGTTTATACTAAATTTTTTAATCTTAAGGGAGATTAATATAAAATTTTAAAATATGATTTTTTTTTATGTAATTTTATCAAACCTTTGGCTGTTTGTGCAAGTTGCCCATTCTTTTGATTATTAATGGAGAAAAAGACTTGATGATTTTACGAACAAAAAGAAATCCAAAATGACCAATAAAAAGGTTAGATGGGTCAACACGTGTAAAGCTGATGTGGATCGTGAACTGTCTACTGTAATATTTGTTGTTTTTAGTGGGACCCTGTCCGGTCGCATTTAGCGCGTGAATTTCTTCGGGAGGTGCCCCCCTCTCCGCGAATTTTGTAACTTTGTTGCATGTACTGCATCTGGAGCCCGGGGGCCTCACGGATAACAATTTCGCATCTACATTGTTTTTTTCAATCTCGCTTTCCTTGTATTATGCTTTGGTGCTCTCTCTACTGTTTTTGGCCTTTACAAGTTAAGTTAATTAATGAATTGCAACAATCACGCTTGGCAAACCTACCGAACGATTTTCTCTTTAGTGTGCAACAATTTATCTATATAATCGTAAAAGGTAAGGAATTTTTTCCCTTATAATAAAAATTGTATTTTAAATAGTTTTTATTATTGTTGATCTTCTTAGACCCTTATATAGAGATTTGAACTAATTAGTGTCCAAGTTTAAAAATTAATAATTATAATAATCAATTAAATGAATTTGTTATATGTATTTTTGAGACTACACAGTGGATCAGTCTAGCAGACGATGACCCACTTGTCAAGTCTCAACCCACAAGAACGATCTCTTGGAACACTGGACAGACAGTTCGTATAAGCGAGCTCTTATATGACGAAACAATTCATTGACTTAAATCTTTAGCACAGAACACGACATCAGCTCGCGCAAACAAGCTTTCCGGTCATTAATCATGACTAAAACTACCCAACATGAGCTCCAGCTCTCTTAGAGCATAACCAGCTTACGGTTTAACGTGACGTGCACGATGAGACTTCCTAGAATGGTAACAACGCTGATTAAGGAACATGCAACTACTAAATCAAAACTCACATTTTTCGAGATTTAATGGGTGTCAATATAAGTGTAATTAATAATTTCTTATTGTATTACAACGGTAGCACCTCACCCTTTCTGTAAATAAGAGCAAAAATCACTTGTAAAGAGGGTTTGAACACTCTCTCCCTCGCACATACCAGAAAATAAAGAAATAACACTGACTGTCTCTCTCAACAATGCAGGTATCATGGACGTAGGCCTACACTTTGGTCAAACCATGTAAAATCTATCTTAAGTTCTTCCTCTTTGCCTTTTATTTTATTTTTTTTCTTTTCTACTTGTTTTTGTGATTATCTATAGTATTAAGTCATCAGAACCTTAGTTGACCAGATCTGAATATCAACGAAATTGAATGACATTCAAATCATATTATGCAATAACACTTTTTTTCTCCTCATAAGGGAGGTAAGTTAGTAACATTTAATCTTGTAATGTGTACCAACAAGTTGATTAAGAGAATCCTTTAAAGCTACTAATCTTCACAGTCGTTAAATTACATGAAATATAATCCAGTAGTTCATTGAAATTAAAGATAACTTACAAAAGATCATCTAATATCGTGAAAACAATATCATAGTTGGATCCTATCATTTACAATTTAGAACTCATTTATTTATTAACAATAAAAATAAAAATAAAAATACGCCAAGTTTTATCACCAAAAAAATGAGAAAAAAACAATTAATTCTCTAGATAAGCAGTATGCTTACAGATAAGAAACATTTTCCTTTAGCAACCATGTCCTTAAATAATCATAAAAAAGCGTTTTTTGAAAATTTTCGTCGATTCCCTGTCTGCATTGGGCTTGTTATTGGGCCAGAAGCCCAAGCTGAGTTTCAATTCAGGGACCGAAAAAACAAACGCAAAAACCCTCCTCTCTGAATTGCAAAACCCTGAAATCAAATTTGTTCATCTCGTGCAAAAAATTAAGTTAATATTGATTGAATAAATAAAATAAGAGAGAAAATTGTTGTTGCAGTGAAGAGAGAGTTGGATGGAGGTGGACAGGGCGAACGGGTGCAAACCCAACCAGCTGAGATTGCTGTCTTGCTCTCGCAACATCCTCCACCGCGCTCATGGCCCTGCCAGTTGATCTCAAGGTATCATCTTCAAGCCAAAAAAAAAAAACCCTCATTTTTGTTTAAAGTTCACGTTTTTCATTAATATTTTTGTGTTTTCTTTGGTGGGTTTTAGGAGACACCAAGGTACTTGCTACTGTTTATGGACCTAAAGCTGGAATCAAGAAGAATGAGAACCCTGAAAAGGCTTGTATTGAAGTTATTTGGAAACCCAAACTGGATAAATTGGTTTGTTGTTTGTTTTGAAAAAAATTTTTGTTTTATGACTCACTTGTCAAGTCTCAACCCACAAGAACGATCTCTTGGAACACTGGACAGGCAGTTCGTATAAGCGAGCTCTTATATGACGAAACAATTCATTGACTCAAACCTTTAGCACAGAACACGATCTCAGCTCGCGCAAACAAGCTTTCAGGTCATTAATCATGACTAAAACTACCAAACATGAGCTCCAGCTCTCTTAGAGCAGAACCAGCTTACGGTTTAACATGACGTGCACGATGAGACTTCCTAGAATGGTAACAACGCTGATTAAGGAACATGCAACTACTAAATCAAGACTCACATTTTTCAAGATTTAATAGGTGTCAGTATAAGTGTAATTAATAATTTCTTATTGTATTACAATGGTAGCACCTCACCCTTTCTGTAAATAAAAGCAAAAATCACTTGTAAAGAGGGTTTAAACACTCTCTCCCTCTCACATACCAAAAAATAAAGAAATAACATTGATTGTCTCTCTCGACAATGCAGGTATTATGGACGTAGGCCTACGCTTTGGTCAAACCATGTAAAATCTATCTTAAGTTCTTTCTCTTTGCCTTTTATTTTATTTTATTTTTCTTTTCTACTTGTTTTTGTGATTATCTACAGTATTGGGTCATCAGAACCTTAGTTGACCAGATCTGAATGTCAACGGAATTGAATGACATTCAAATCATATTACGCAATAACACTTTTTTTCTCCTTATAAGGAAGGTAAGTTAGTAACATTTAATCTTGCAATGTGTACCAACAAGTTGATTAAGAGAATCCTTTAAGGCTACTAATCTTCACAGTCGTTAAATTACATGAAATATAATCCAGAAGTTCATTGAAATTAAAGATAACTTACAAAAGATCATCTAATATCGTGAAAACAATGTCATAGTTGGATCCTATCATTTATAATTTAGAACTCATTTATTTATTAACAATAAAAATAAAAATACACCAAGTTTTATCACCAAAAAAATGAGAAAAAAACAATTAATTCCCTAGATAAGCAGTATGCTTATAGATAAGAAAAATTTTCCTTTAGTAACCATGTCCTTAAATAATCATAAAAAAACGTTTTTTGAAAATTTTCGCCGATTCCCTGTCTGCATTGGGCTTGTTATTGGGCCAGAAGCCCAAACTGAGTTTCAATTCATGGACAGAAAAAAAAAACGCAAAAACCCTCCTCTCTGAATTGCAAAACCCTGAAATCAAATTCGTTCATGTCGTGCAAAAAATTAAGTTAATATTGATTGAATAAATAAAATAAGAGAGAAAATTGTTGTTGCAGTGAAGAGAGAGTTGGATGGAGGTGGACAGGGCGGACGGGCGCACACCCAACCAGCTGAGACCGCTGTCTTGCTCTCGCAACATCCTCCACCGCGCTCATGGCTCTGCCAGTTGGTCTTAAGGTATCACCTTCAAGCCAAAAAAAAAAAAAAAAACCCTCCTTTTTGTTTAAAGCTCACGTTTTTCATTAATATTTTTGTGTTTTCTTTGGTGGGTTTTAGGAAACACTAAGATACCTGCTGCTGTTTATGGACCCAAAGCTGGAACCCGAAAGAATAAAGACCCTGAAAAGGCTTGTATTGAAGTTATTTGGAAACCAAAAACTGGACAAATTGGTTTGTTGTTTGTTTTGAAAAAAAATTTTGTTTTATGACTCACTTGTCAAGTCTCAACCCACAAGAACGATCTCTTGGAACACAGGACAGGCAGTTCGTATATGTGAGCTCTTCTATGACGAAACAATTTATTGACTCAAACCTTTAGCACAGAACGCGACATCAGCTCGCGCAAACAAACTTTCAGGTAATTAATCATGACTAAAACTACCCAACATGAGCTCCAGCTCTCTTAGAGCAGAACCAGCTTACGGTTTAACGTGACGTGCACGATGAAACTTCTTAGAATGGTAACAACGCTGATTAAGGAACATGCAACTACTAAATCAAGACTCACATTTTTCGAGATTTAATGGGTGTCAGTATAAGTGTAATTAATAATTTCTTATTGTATTACAACGGTAGCATCTCACCATTTCTGTAAATAAGAGCAAAAATCACTTGTAAAGAGGGTTTAAACACTCTCTCCCTCTCACATACCAAAAAAATAAAGAAATAACATTGATTGTCTCTCTCAACAATGCAGGTATCATGGACGTAGGCCTACGCTTTGGTCAAACCATGTAAAATCTATCTTAAGTTCTTTCTCTTTGCCTTTTATTTTATTTTTTTTTTCTTTTCTACTTGTTTTTGTGATTATCTACAGTATTGGGTCATCAGAACCTTAGTTGACCAGATCTGAATGTCAACGGAATTGAATGACATTCAAATCATATTATACAATAACACTTTTTTTCTCCTCATAAGGGAGGTAAGTTAGTAACATTTAATCTTGTAATGTGTACCAACAAGTTGATTAAGAGAATCCTTTAAGGCTACTAATCTTCACAATCGTTAAATTACATGAAATATAATCCAGTAGTTCATTGAAATTAAAGATAACTTACAAAAGATCATCTAATATCGTGAAAACAATATCATAGTTGGATCCTATCATTTACAATTTAGAACTCATTTATTTATTAACAATAAAAATAAAAATAAAAATACGCCAAGTTTTATCACCAAAAAAATGAGAAAAAAACAATTAATTCTCTAGATAAGCAGCATGCTTACAGATAAGAAAAATTTTCCTTTAGTAACCATGTCCTTAAATAATCATAAAAAAGCGTTTTTTGAAAATTTTCGCCGATTCCCTGTCTGCATTGGGCTTGTTATTGGGCCAGAAACCCAAGCTGAGTTTCAATTCAGGGACGGAAAAAACAAACGCAAAAACCCTCCTCTCTGAATTTCAAAACCCTGAAATCAAATTTGTTCATGTCGTGCAAAAAATTAGGTTAATATTGATTGAATAAATAAAATAAGAGAGAAAATTGTTGTTGCAGGGAAGAGAGAGTTGGATGGAGGTGGACAGGGCGGACTGGCGCACACCCAACCAGTTGAGACCGCTGTCTTGCTCTTGCAACATCCTCCACCGCGCTCATGGCTCTGCCAGTTGGTCTCAAGGTATCATCTTCACGCAAAAAAAAAAAAAAAAAAACCGTCCGTTTTGTTTAAAGCTCACGTTTTTTCTTAATATTTTTGTGTTTTCTTTGGTGGGTTTTGGGAAATACCAAGGTACTTGCTGTTGTTTATGGACCCAATACTGGAACCGGGAAGAATAAGGAACCTGAAAAGGCTTGTATTGAAGTTATTTGGAAACCCAAAACTGAACAAATTGGTTTGTTGTTTGTTTTGAAAAAAATTTTTGTTTTATGACTCACTTGTCAAGTCTCAACCCACAAGAACGATCTCTTGGAACACTGGACAGGCAGTTCGTATAAGCGAGCTCTTATATGACGAAACAATTCATTGACTCAAACCTTTAGTACAGAACACGATCTCAGCTCGTGCAAACAAGCTTTCAAGTCATTAATCATGACTAAAACTGCCCAACATGAGCTCCAGCTCTCTTAGAGCAGAACCAGCTTACGGTTTAACGTGACGTGCACGATGAGACTTCCTAGAATGGTAACAACGCTGATTAAGGAACATGCAACTACAAAATCAAGACTCACATTTTTCGAGATTTAATGAGTGTCAGTATAAGTGTAATTAATAATTTCTTATTGTATTACAACGGTAGCACCACACCCTTTCTGTAAATAAGAGCAAAAATCACTTGTAAAGAGTGTTTGAACACTCTCTCCCTCTCACATACCAGAAAATAAAAAAATAACACTGACTGTCTCTCTCAACAATGCAAGTATCATGGACGTAGGCCTACACTTTGGTCAAACCATGTAAAATCTATCTTAAGTTCTTCCTCTTTGCCTTTTATTTTATTTTTTTTTCTTTTCTACTTGTTTTTGTGATTATCTACAGTATTGGGTGATCAGAACCTTAGTTGACCAGATCTGAATGTCAACGGAATTAAATGACATTCAAATCATATTATGCAATAACACTTTTTTTCTCCTTATAAGGGAGGTAAGTTAGTAACATTTAATCTTGTAATGTGTACCAACAAGTTGATTAAGAGAATCCTTTAAGGCTATTAATCTTCACAATCGTTAAATTACATGAAATATAATCCAGTAGTTCATTGAAATTAAAGATAACTTACAAAAGATCATCTAATATCGTGAAAACAATATCATAGTTGGATCCTATCATTTACAATTTAGAACTTATTTATTTATTAACAATAAAAATAAAAATAAAAATACGCCAAGTTTTACCACCAAAAAAATGAGAAAAAACAATTAATTCTCTAGATAAGCAGTATGCTTACAGACATTGTTTAAAAACTCGGCCGAGTCAGCCGAGTACTCGCTGCTCGGCCGGGTGCAGATCCGAGAACCCCCAGATCGGGGGGTTCGAATCGGCTACTGTTGAAAATCGGCCCGAATCGGGCCCAACTCGGGCCGACTCGGCCCAGCTCGGATCGGCCCGAGTCGGTCTTTTTTTTTTAATTTTTTTTTTGCCAAAACGGCGTCGTTTTGGCACACCAAAACGACGCCGTTGTGGCGTAAGGTATTTCAGGATCAGATCTGGCTGCTTCTTTCGCTCAGATCTGGCATTCTGGCTGCTTCTGCGTTCTGCTTCCGCCGTTCTGCTTCAAGTTCAACCCGCCGTGCTGCCTCTGAGTTCTGCTGCCGCCGGTTGGTGTGCTGTCGCCGGTTGGAGTAGTGGGTGCATATCTTCTGCTGCGTTGCTGCCACTGTCGCTCGTTGGTGTGCCGTGTGCGACGTCTGCTGCGTTGCTGCCGCTTTCGCCGACGCCGAGTGGGGTGCGACTTCTGCTGCCGGTGTCGTCCGTCGCTCCTCCTACTGCAGTCGCCGACTTGCTGCCACTGTCGTTCGTTGGTGTGCTCTGCTGCGTTGCTGCCGCTTTCGCCGACGCCGAGTGGGTGGGGTGCGATTTCTGCTGCCGGTGTCGTCCGTCGCTCCTCCTACTGCAGTCGCCGACTCGCCGTCGCTGTGAGTCCAGTCGCTGACCCTTATACTAAATTGTTTGTTTTCAATTTTTTTTTTTTGTTTTTTCATTCTGTTTTTTCATTTTGTTTAGGATTGATGATTGATGGATTTGTGATTTATTTGTTGCATTGATGGAAATGAAATTATAATATAGGATTGGAAATATATTGTGTGATTTATGTTATATTATCAATTTAGAAGCAATATATTGTTTGATAATTGATGTTTGTGTTAAAAATTTCTATGCTCAAAGCTATATTTGATGATTAGGTTGATATATATTCATCAATTATGGTTACTTGGTTGTGTACTTGTGTTTGAGAATGAAAGAATGATGAGAGGCTTTAACTATAAGTAATTTAGATGTGAATCATATGATAGATTTATAAAGTGTTGTTATTTTGGTATATTACAGGTGGAATTGTTGGAAAAATAGTGGTTATGCTGTCGAAATTTTTAAGGTTGTAATTATGTAATTATGTTAAAATGACTTTGAAGGTTGCACGAAATAGATTTTAAGGGGTTTTGTGGTCATATGATTAAATTTTTATTCTATAGAAAATTATTAAATTTTATTTTTTTACAATTTTGACTAGGTTTGACCGTGGGTCAACGGTTTGACCGTTGACCGATGGTCAAACCGAGTACTCCCCGAGTACTCGTCGAGTTGCCGAGTACTCGCAGCTCGCTGCCTCACCGAGTCAGGCGCGAGTAGCGAGTTTTGGAACACTGTTTACAGATAAGAAAAATTTTCCTTTAGTAACCATGTCCTTAAATAATCATAAAAAAGCGTTTTTTGAAAATTTTCGCCGATTCCCTGTCTGCATTGGGCTTGTTATTGGGCCAGAAGCCCAAGCTAAGTTTCAATTCAGGGACCGAAAAAACAAACGCAAAAACCCTCCTCTCTGAATTGCAAAACCCTGAAATCAAATTTGTTCATGTCGTGCAAAAAATTAAGTTAATATTGATTGAATAAATAAAATAAGAGAGAAAATTGTTGTTGCAGTGAAGAGAGAGTTGGATGGAGGTGGACAGGGCGGATGGGCGCACACCCAACCAGCTGAGACCGCTGTCTTGCTCTCGCAACATCCTCCACCGCGCTCATGGCTCTGCCAGTTGGTCTCAAGGTATCATCTTCAAGCCAAAAAAAAAAAAACCCTCCTTTTTGTTTAAAGCTCACGTTTTTCATTAATATTTTTGTGTTTTCTTTGGTGGGTTTTAGGAGACACCAAGGTACTTGCTTCTGTTTATGGACCCAAAGCTGGAACCAAGAAGAATGAGAACCCTGAAAAGGCTTGTATTGAAGTTATTTGGAAACCCAAAACTGGACAAATTGGTTTGTTGTTTGTTTTGAAAAAAAATTTTGTTTTTCGTTGATTTAATGTTGTTTATGGATTTGAATTGAAGTTGGTTTTTGTAATTTATACATAAAAGTGCTTTTTAATGTTGTTTCATTGTTGTTTTTCGACTAAATTTGTGCGAAATTGATACACATGTTAGGAAAACCGGAGCGTGAGTTTGAGATGATATTGAAGCGGACTTTGCAAAGCATATGTATTTTGACTGTTAATCCAAATACCACAACCTCGATTATAGTTCAGGTAGTGTGGTTTCTATAATGCTTTTTTTTTTTTTTGGTTCATTTGTGGTAGCGTTTATTGTTTAACTGGCTTAGTAGAAGTGAAGAAATTTTTTTTTTTTCGTTTATGTCTGTAGGTCGTTCATGATGATGGTGCTGTATCCTTTATAATTATGCATTTTGTTCCATATGCAGCATTTAGCAGGCTCCACCAATTTATTTGCATCAAGGACTGCTATATATTCTGCGATAATGGCTTTGCTTTCCGTTTAATAGTTCAAATGATTTGTGGTTGACTATTTCTTGACCAAACCTTTTATAGCTTCTACCATGTGCCATAAATGCAGCCTGTGCTGCTCTTGTAGATGCCGGGATTCCTATGAAGCATCTTGCCGGTATTTCATTACAAAGACTTAGGTTCATGTTTGGTATTTAAGTACTTTATTAACAATTGCTGACTGTTGTATACTTGATTATGCAGTTGCAATATGTTGTTGCTTGGCTGAAAGTGGGCATGTTATATTGGATCCCACAAAGTTAGAAGAACAGGTCACTATAATTTTCTTGCTTAAATTTCTAATTTCTGCTTGCACGCTCGAACGATGTTATGTAAATTATTTTAGCTAGCCAAAATGGGGAAGGTTTTAAATTGTAGTCAAATGACATGGAAATTTGCAGTAAAACAAAATTATATATATCTATAAATAAATTTTTTAAAAAAAAAGAAAAAAAGAAAAAGAGGAAACCCATTTTTTATGCGACTATTGAGCCTTATTCATATAGACATATAAATATATTGGTGCAATTGTCATTTTCAAGTGTCACATCTCTCTTACTCTCTTAAGATTTTCAGTGTGATAATAAATCTAACCTTTCTTTTCGAACTGTTTAATTTTGAAGTCATAGACAATTTGAAAATAGGTTAGATGCTTTTCATTTATATGTAAAATTCCTTTCTCTTTGACAATCTTATCTCGTGTAATGGCAGGAAATGAAAGCATCTGCTTATTTAGTCTTTCCAAATTCAATTCTTTCAGTCCTTCCAGAAGTATCATCACTTGTGAAAGGGGAGCCCATGGAACATGGAATCATTACATCTGTTACCCATGGTGCAATGTCAGGTATGCCAATTCCATTATACTATTACTATCTGTGTCCAACTCTCCAATATTTACGCAATGTGCCTCATTCCACCAATGCAGACTTAGAAATATCAATCGTTATTGAAAATTGGATATTAAAGTAGCCATCAAATAGAGTGTCATCATTTGCAATCCTTAGTGTCTACCTATCAGCAATTCGGCATGTCATAACCAAGAGACTTCAGCTATACCACCTTTCCTTCTCCCCTCTCTGTAACCTTGGTGTGAGTTGGTTTCAATCCGAGGATCTCAGACACTAAGTTAACTTGTACTTGCAATGCTTTCATTAACTATCAGTTCAAGTTACAGTCACAATGAAGCCTTTATTGAGTACATCCTGTATGTCTGTTGCAGTTGACTAAGTAATTATAATAGTTACGTTTTAGATCAAACCCGCCAGTGGATGCGTTCTCTCGCTTCTGTCTTCAAAGTGGGATACATCTATTTTATGCTGTCTTCATTATGATGTAGACTAACCTGCATTGAAGTCTTTCATGAGTTGGATTAGAATGGTATAGACCGTATAGAATCAGCATGCTTGTTTGAAATTTCTTGCAAGCATTTTTTTTTCTTCTTCTCTTCTCTAATGAAGTCTCTTCAAGCTAATGTTAAATGCATATTTCCTGATGGGGGAACTTGCTATCTGCTCTTAATAATTTTACTGTAACTGTTTATGCTGGCACCTATAATTTTCTGATATGTGATCTTATTCTAACTTGATTCTTGTGTAAATATGCTCTGTAGTGGACGACTATTTTCTCTGTTTAGAAAGAGGGCGTGCTGCTTGTGCAAAGTTGTCTGATTTTCTGAGGAGGAACTTGCAATCACAATTTCCAGGCGACTCATCCAAAGCAGGGTGATACCAGCGTAGTCTTCATTAAATCTCAACTGGTTGGAATCAACTTGTACCTTTTTTTGGTCTCCTGTAACTTCCAGTAATTCTAGTTTTGTTTTGCAACAATTTACCTCACTTACGACGATTATTGAAACATCTTGTACACCTTATCTTGGGTTCTGATCCCACAAGCAAAGCCTGCATGTTTAAACTGTATTTATACAATTAAAATATTGTTATAGGTTCCTTTTTCCCCAGTTGTTACTGAACCAGAAGCATCTTATTTTCTATTTCCCGTTCTTTTTTGGATGGTTTTAAATAACCAGAATCGACGCCATCTTGAGGAGCAATGTATAGTCCCAAAAAAACACCATATTAGAGTAATAAAGAACTGTTTAAAATAATTTCTGAGTCAGCAGCTGGATGACTGGAGCAACCTTATCAAGTTGACGACGTTTGCTGTGTATCATGGGGCTGATTTCTTATTTCTATTGATCAGTGTCATGCTTCTATTAAGGAATTTTATATTGTCAAAGCAGGCATATTCCAAAGGTTTTCAATACCCTTAATAGTTAATACAGCCAAACCTGGTTTTTAGTATATAGTGTAGAGACAGCAACATACGTACCTCTGTGGCTACATCAACTCTTCATTCTTCTTGATTGTCTTATCATGCAATGGTTTGTGATAAATCCTCTTCACAGCATCAAAGATGATCAAATAAACACAAACTTGTTTTGTACCTTCCTTTTGGTCTCTTTGCATCCTACTGGCTATATCCTTTCCACATGTAAAACAATGAATAGTTGTGACTCTTTGTTTTCTCCTTCCTTGCGTGTATCACAAATTTAACTCTTTTCCATAGGCAACTCTTAAGCAGATGTAAGAGGCTTCTTTGTCTTGAAACCTCTTGAATGAGTTTTGGTTGTGGCCATTATGATTTGAATTAAATTGTATGTATATATTTCATGTAAAAATTTGGCATCAGGACTTAACCTGTTAACATCTGCAAGAGATCATGACGTCTTCATATTTGGCATTTCAAGTGAATTGCTGTCAGCAGCAATCCTCCATAGCACGCCACTTTCGTCCCTTGAAGACTCTATCATCTTCTGTCAGGGTAAGTTTAATTTCTGTTTCTGTAACTTAGATCGTTTCAGGCAGCCAATCCTGAAATGTTAGTTCAAACATTTTTCGATGAAACTAATAGCACAATTGATGTAGTACTCACGCTTCAAATGTATATGATGAGCAGCCATTCCTGAAAGAATTGCCCCAACTTTCTATGCGAATTGATGTTTCCAAAACCATCAAGGATACTTCTGTGAAGTTTCTGGATGCATTTGTTGATAAAGTTTTCGATTTCATTGACCAGCCCTTGCTTCCAATTCAGGTACCACTGAGGGTCTTCACATGTATGTATGTATGCGACAACATAAATTGTAAACTGGTTGTATGCTAAATGTATTCAAGTACCTGCAGAGTAACTTTGCTCCAGTTGAGGAGTTGAAAGCAGCTGTTCATATCACCACCATTGATGGAGAAATTCCTGATGACTTTCCAGAAGGCGTTTATATAAGGAATGGTCCGTTCTTTAACCTTGTTATCTTGTTCTGAGATGCATATATATTAGAATAATATCAAAGGGATACATTTTGTCTTTGTTTTTTTAAAGAGTTATATTTTATAATTGGTTCTTTCATACTACTTAAAATAGATGAAATTTATTTTGTCATTGCTAATTGGACGGCAAATTGCAAGAAAAGCCATTAATGAGAACAAACTTTGTGACAATTACTATATTCTTATGGACAGTTCCAATGAAGCATTAAGCAAGTCAAAAAGAGATAATTAGAAATTCTTAGGCGCAGACGGCCAGGATTTGTTAAAATTTAGAAAAGAATATCTAACCAAATGACAAGTGTTTGTCCTTTGTCTACTTCTAAGTGAAAAATATTCCCTTTCGTAGAATAATCCATATTTGGGTTTTATAAATTCGTCTGCATCTGAAAATTTCTAAAAACATAAACATAAAGCATAAATTAAACAGCCTGTATGTTTTGTTGAGCTATCTGTGGCTATTAAGGCATTTAACTTGAATGAACGTATAAATCAAAACAAGAGAACTGAAAGCATACTGGACAATCAACATAGGGGTGTTGGTCCGTAAGAAAGCAAGTGAGCATGCTCTATTTGACATTTCACTAGGCTGAAAGGAGTCGGCAAAGTGTGGCAAGTGGCATGTAGAACATCAATCAGTAGATTAGATCATTACTATAGTCAGCAACAATTTTGAATTATATGTTTTAATATAAGTTTAAAGAATATTTATCATAACAAGTCAAAAATGTGAACTTGCTTTGAAGGAATCATTCTTCTCAATGGATACTCATAAAAGTCCAAAAATAGGACGGATATAATATTGTTCATGAAGAAGGCACAGAACTACCTAATCATCTATTTTGTTTTCTTTTTTTAGTGCACATGTTACAGTTGATTTGTTCTTTTATTTTGCTTCCACATCTAAGCTATCTAACTAGGGTGTAGTTCTTTTTTCCTATATGTAGAATGAAAGGTGATTCATGATAAAAAATGTTGATGAACCATTGAGAATTTAGTTATATGAGACAGACTTACCAACTTATGCTAAAATGCTATTTAATTGGTGAGTATTATTGTAACTGCAGGACCAAACCCTCTTTTTGGAGGATTAAAGTCAACGAAATCTATGTTTGGGAGGTCAAGTCATATTTGGGCAGAAGGAGAAGGGATGCTTCATGCTTTGTATTTTAGAAAAGGCATTGATGGCAACTGGACTGTTGTTTATAATAATAGACATGTTGAGACAGAGACATTCAAGTTAGAAAAACAAAGAAATAAGCCATCTTTTCTTCCTGCAATAGAAGGGGATTCGCCAGCCATTTTGTCAGCTTACATTCTGAATTTGGTGAGCATTTTAATTCAATGATGTCCTTTCAAATCAAATAGCCTCATCCTTATTAAAATATGCTCACATGAATTGTAAAGATTTTACTAAGTGATAGATCATACCAGGTTTTAGTATCAATAGATGCAGTTCTCTGCTAAAAAAAGCATTAGAAATTGTAACATAAACTATTTATCTAATTCTTTGTGTCATTTTCTCAGTTGAGATTTGGCAAAATAAACAAATACCTAAGCAACACCAATGTTTTTGAGCATTCGGGTAAGTTCTACTCAGTTGCAGAAAATCACATGCCACAAGAGATCAACATCTTTACACTAGATACTTTGGGAAATTGGAATGTTAATGGAACGTGGAATCGACCTTTTACCAGCCATCCAAAGGTTATTCTTTGCAACCCTTCACTGTCTCACATTCTGTTCCATTGTAATTTATGTGACCTGCTCAATTCATTTCTTCTTAGCCAAGCAACAGAAAGCTCCAGGTACTGGAGAGCTGGTTATAATGGGGGTGGATGCAAGTAGGCCTTTTGTTGAAGTGGGAGTAATTTCCGGTATGCTCTTCATTCAAAGAACAACATTTAGAACAAGAACTTTTACTATACATTAAAGTAGTTTGATGAGTTTTATTAGTATTTTTATTTCAGCTGATGGAAATAAATTACTTCACAAAGTGGATCTCAAACTCAATAGATGCTCTCTTTGCCATGAAATAGGTGTTACACAGAGGTATTTAGTGATCTTCTCTCCTACTTTTAACTTCGGAAATATCTTCCATGCAATTTCAGAATCAAGACTTCCATCAGTTGTCATGGACTATTGGTTTTCAGGTACAATGTGTTCTTGGATCATCCGCTGTCTATAGACATTAATAGACTTGTTCTTGGAGGACCGTAAGTGCATGTTCACAAAGAATCAACTTCTTTTTGATAACCGAACTCGAAAAGAGTTTTCTAATTCACTTGTTAAAAACATTTTATCATCCAGATTAATAAAGTACGAAAATGAAGGATATGCAAGGATTGGCATAATGCCTCGCTATGGCGTTGCAGATTCAATAAAGTGGTTTGATGTTGAACCAAATTGCACATTCCACATTCTCAATTGTTTCGAGGATGATGATGAGGTAATTTACAATAAACTTATCTTAGATTTTTTTTTTTTTTTTGTCTAGATTTTTACGATCATTTTTGGGAACTGATAAAAGAAATGAACTTCTGACTTGAACATTTTGTAAACATTAATGACTGAATAGGTGGTAGTGTGGGGGTGTAGGGCTCTCGAATCAATCCTACCAGGACCTGATTTCGGATCAAATAAATTTGAGTGGTTTTCAAGAAAATTTAGGCATATAGAATCAGCTGAAGAAAGTTCTGATGCCAAAACAAACGACAGATTATTATTTTCCCATGCTTATGAATGGAAACTGAATATGCAAACTGGAGAGGTTAAAGAGCAAAATCTCACCGGAACTAAGTTCTCAATGGATTTTCCGATGATCAACGGAGACTGCACAGGTATTAAAAATAAATACGGCTACACCATGATTGTTGATTCCAATGCAAGTTCTGCATCAGGTAATCACAGAATCATAATCTTCAGATTAAATGACTGCAAATCTTTTCATGAAAATGCTTGATCACTTGAATATGGTTCTCAATTTTATTATTATTTTAGGCATGCCAAAATATGGAGGTCTAGCCAAGCTATGTTTTGAAGAACCAGATAGGGAGTGTTCGATGGTATATCTAAGTTGCTACAAATTCTCTATATCCTTCTTCTTTGTTTCTTTCTTTGACATATGTGTATATGCTTTTGTGAATTAGAGAGAGACTACACAACCTGAAAAGCTGATAAAAGTGGAATATCACCAGTTTGAAGAGAGTGTTTTCTGCAGTGGGGCTGCATTTGTCTCTAAAGGAAGTGGTCTAGAAGAAGACGATGGTTGGATAATCACTTTTGTACACAATGAAAATACCAACACATCTCAAGTGAGTCAATTCTTTGCTGATAAAATATCCTGGTGATATAGCTGATTTATGATTTAAGTAAAAAGGTTTATATAACAGTATCCTAATTCATTCCAGGCATGTATAATTGACACCAAGAAGTTCTCTAGTGAGCCAATTGCCAAAATTACGCTGCCATGCAGAGTCCCATATGGTTTCCATGGAGCTTTCATGCCAACCCCATTGCATAGTTCTGAAGCATCGTGAAGTTATGATGAAGAGATAGTTGGTAATCAATGGATTACATTGGCGCAATGTAATTTAGTGATTAGCATATAAAGCTGTGGCTAGTCCATGTGAAATTATTGTATGTATTGATATGGTAGCAATTTCCAAAGACAGACATCATTAATTAAACAAGTGACAGTTGTTTTGTATGTTCAGCTTCATTTATTAGGGTAGACCGCTTGAAAGTTTACCTAATCATGGTATGTTACCATTGGAAGGGTGCATTGCATTGTATCAAGCTACTAAAATCATGCATATTCGGGTGCACTGCATTGCATCAAGTTACTAAAATCATGCCATACGATATGGAACATACAAAAAAATAAGTTTAGCCACATGGTATAATATGGTATCATTGAACACAAGGTGGATTATATTCGGTTACTGAAATCATACCATACAACATGAAAAATATATTTGATTACCTATACTTTATAATTATAACATGCTTTCATTATACTTCTCACTCCTTAGTAAGAATAGTTGAATATCTCTTTTGATCTTAAAAGGTCAATGATTCAAATTCCACCTTTGCTCTATTCAAACATAAGATGTGAGTGTGAGTTCATCTTACAGGACTACTCATCTCTCGGTTGTGGGAGTAGTAATCGAAATTATACTATCAATGATCAATCTCTTGGTTGAGGAAGTAGTCATTCGGACTATTTTATCAGTTATCGATTCCAATAAGTTCCGATAAGTCTTTGTATTTAAAAAAATAAAAAATACATGATATGGTTATATAGAGACACAAAGAAGTTTTTTACCTAACAAAATTATACATTGTGGACGGCGATCACATTATAAGTTTATTATCCAGTTTGTCTTTGATGGTAGATAATTATTATGTCTAATCTAGTTGCCGTTGCCTCTTACTGTTGTAACTTTCTTTGAAGAATGAAGGCAAAGATGATCCAAAGAGATCTTGTCTTCTCATCGAATATCAAGAGTTGTTGATACCTTTGTCGAAAAAAACAAAAAAGAGTTTACCCCGTTGTTGGGTACGAAAGATGCTACTGTCTCTTTTAAGTTAAATTTTTTATTCATTAAAGTAGGAAAATATCCAAATCATAAACTGTTTTCTTGCCTTTTAATTGGTCAAGTGGATTATGTCTATTACGTTTCCATTCAAAAACCATTGGTCAGGTTGATTATTTCTATTACGTTTCCAGTAACAAAGTTGCATCTCTCAGCTTATGATTTTAATTTTAAAAGTGCAAGTGGCAAAACCAATGACTTCCCCTAAAAGTCTAATTTAAAACACCTAAGGCCTTGTTTATTCATCAGGATAGAACTTGACTTGGATTAGTTTTTATCCAAACTGATGTTTGGTGCAGTCAAATATTTCTTCATTAAATTATCTCATCTTACCTTTAATTAGGGGTGACAATTTGAAACTCGACATGACAGGTCAACATGAAGCCGATATGATTATTATGGGTTAGAGTTGAGCATTAACGAGTTGGATAAATAAACGGGTCAACCCGTCTAACCCATTTGATTATCATGTCAGGTTCTTGTTCTATTTAACGAGTCACGGGTTAACCTATTAAATAGAGGTAAAATAGTAATTTCATTTAGAGGAGTAATCATGTAATTTTAGTGGTAATTATATATACCCTTCAAACCTTAACCTAACCACAACACAAGTCTCCACACTTCATTTTTCAATTTTCACCTCCAGTTACCGCACCCACACACATTCCTCCACAGTCCACTCCCAACTCCACCTCCACGGTTACACACCACATGGTCACATAGCCCACACTAGTCAACACCTACGCTGGTCATCGCCGTCACGCTAGTCACCCAATGCGTCTCTTTTGTCTCCATCATCTCCACGCTGGTCACACGGTCACAGATTTCCTTCATCTCCGTCATTTGGTCGACGGTCATGGCATCTCAGGCAACACCGGTCACAGATCTCGTTCGTTTCCATCGTCTAGTCGGCGATCGTGGAATCTCAAGCATTGTTCGTCGTCTCCACACAGGTCAGCGGATCTCTTTCGTCTCCGTCATCTCGACATTGATCAGTGGTCATGACATCTCAAGCATTGTCTGTTGGCATCTCAAGCATATGTATTTTTTATTTTTATTTCTTCGATATGAAGGATATTTTTATAATCATCTTTGTGAACATTTGTATTTTATGTTTTATATTGTATTTATGGATAATTGTATTTTTTAGGTCTTATGTATCTTTATTTTAATTTTAATTTTTATTAGATCTATATTAAAATTTAAATATATTAACTATCGTTGGGTTATTAAACGTGTTAGTTAACGGATCATTAAACGTGTTGACTAAACAAATCATTATTCGTGTCGATCAAACAAGTCACCAAACGGGTCAATAACATGTCAATTAAATATGTCACTAAAAGGGTCATTAACGGGTTGATAAACAACCTGTAAATAAATGGGTTACTCGTGTTGTTTTCGTATTGACTTATTAAGAATCATGTTGTGTTCATGTTGTGTTAAAAATTATCGTGTCGTACTCGTATCTTATCTAATCCGATCCATCAACCCGGATTGCTATCCCTACCTTTAATTCGCCATTATGGGATAAAACAAAACTGCTGAAGACACGAGTTAAAAAAAAAAAAAATCCTCTCCTCACCCAAACCTTGTTTTCTCTATTATCATATGGCTTCTCTCTCTTTACTTATCTCTTCACCCAGACTTTCCTTCCTCGTTGCCGCTTCTGTTACATCTCCGCCTCATCCTCACGCTTTTTAGCGGCGCATGATTTGCTTCCCCCTGCTTTGTGCTAGTACTAGTCCTCCTTCTCCCTAGCCTCTCTGGCCTTCCACTCCGTCTTTGTCACGATCTTTCGTGCTCGAGCATGGATTGATCCAGCGTTTTCGATGACGACCTCTTCTATGATAGCGAATGAAAGGAAACGGGGGGTGATGAGAGAGGGAGGAGTGTGGTGGTGATGGAGGAGAGAATCTCTTGCTTACCGAAATAATCTCACATATGCAAATTTTTGAAAAGTATCTTAAAAGTTTCTTTAAAATCCAAGTTTATAACCACTATTTTTAATCATATCCCGCATTTCATCAGACATCATTTAAATTAATGCAATTAAATCTCATCCAATATCATATAAATAATCCAATAATATCTTATGCACCAAACAAGGTCTAAAACGTAAGAGTGTATGTGGCTTTTTTTTTTTATAGGTTTTTGCTATGGTTGTCCTTTGGAGTTTATTATAAACAGGAGCCACTTTTCTCCTCTTTGAGTTGGTATTAGACTCACAAAGATTGCTGAAATTAAGAGGGCTGTTTCTTCATATGCTTTGCCAGTAAATGCGTCTGTTGATAAGCATTTAGTCTCTCATGGATTCAAGCACTTGAAAGCCTCAATTTCCTCCACTGTAAAGGTACATTCTGCTTATTTCGTTTGAGAAGTTGTATCTTCATATTATATTTGTAAGGCCGTTTAAAAAAAAAAAAAACATAACTTTAATATGTATTAAATATGCTAATATTATGTCATATGATATGAATAATTAATTAACAATATACATATGAATAATATCAGTAGCCAAATGCTCTGTGCTTAGTGTATTGTAACTTCCCAAATCTAAACAAAAACAAAATTTCTATTTTTCTCGAAAGCATTTGCACTGGTGTTTTATCTTTACAACGACAGATATCCCCTGTAACACCGTCCTTCACATAGAGATATCAGATATCAATGCTTTCCAAAAACAAAAATCAAATGTCGATATTCTCCAGTATTTAGGTCCACAACACAAGACTGGTTGGTTGTCAGTGCCGAGATAGTCCAAAAACTAACAATAAAGAGAAGTTCTATTGGCACCCCACGATTGGCCTAAACTTGCCCCATTCTAAAAGAGTTTCCATTCTAAAAATTAAACAAAGACAATATATCATTGGATTTTGAAACTGTCCTTTTAACTCGTTCTCTAGTATTCTTGAGAATTAACAGACTAATAATGATGAAAAGTTTGTCCCTACTGTCATACCTATAAGGTCATCTAATTCTTCTATTTTAGTTTTGTAATCCATTAACATCTCAACAAGATAATGCCAAAAATTATAATTCGTGTAGCTGAACAAGGGGTCATAACTCATAAGATGTAAAGTTTGATTTTCCATAAACAGCCATGCATAATTTCCACGAGCATATATATATAAGAGATTGGCTGCTTAATAGAAATATATAGAAACAATATAATGATTTGATTTTAATGTTGTGATCAGCCTTTCCGTGAAGAGTCGCAACACAATCCTATTAAGCAAGATGTTCCTAGAACAATCAGAAAGACTTGTACTGGATTTCTTAGTTTTAAAACAACATTAAACTTAAAAGAAAGAAACACTCTTAAGATGGAACTCTCATCATTTTTCATTTTTTATTTTAAGCTATTTATACAAAAAAATTCATGCAATAGTTGGAGAGTCACTACCAACTCCAACAACTATTACAGATTTTTATTCCTTAAAATAAGGACTTACACACCTTTTAAACTAACCTTCTATAATTTTAGTAACTAGTACAACAAAAAAAAATTATCTAAGAGTATCTAGAAAATTCTCAATTCCCATCACTCCCCCTTGAGATTTTTCTTCAAGACTCCCAGCTGTGCCCGCAAATCTTCAAACCTTGATTTTTGCAACCTTGACTGTACAAAGTGGTGAGTGCAGCAAAATTAAAGTGTCTAAATTTTTTGTGTCATAACCATGACTCATCATCTTTCACAAAATTAACCCTTTCACCAATAGAATTCCAATTCAGAGGAAAACTTTTATCAACCATAAGCAACTTGACAATTAACACACCATCTTGATCGTAAATAAAGGAACATTTATTTTTAAATGATAATAAGTAATTATTTTGAAGCATTTGAGTAACATTCAGCAAGTTTTGAGCTAGGCATGGAATATAGAACACATCATGTAGATATTTGGCACCTTTTTTGGTTTGCACAGCCACTGAACCCTTTCCTTAAGCTTCAACCACTTCACCATTGCCAAGTTTCACCTTAGTTTTGACACTTCTATCCAGCTAACTGAACAAACTTTCATCCATCGACATGTGGCTTGTACAACCACTGTCGATGAACCAAGTCTGCTTCTCATTTATTTGTAAACATTAGGACACCATGAATAAGCTAGCTTTAGGCTCCTCCTCTTGTTCTTCTGTGTAGTTCACTTGTTGAGAAAATTTATCTTGCTCTTGGTTTTGCTTTATTTTGCAATTTTTCTCTATATGACCCATTCTTTTGCAGAATCTATATTGAATAGGTGGCTTACCCTTGAACCAGCGATCCTTCTCTTAATGATTTGTTCTTTGGCAGGTAGCACATGGAAGGAATTTGCCCTTTTTTTCTGACTCTTTTGAAGAAAAGACTTGCTTTCCTTTATCTGACTTATCGACATAACTCTTCTTTCTATCTTTCTTTGATCGCTTTCCCTGTTGCTTGACTTGAAATACTCCTTCAATCACCACTTCATCCCTCATATTTGATCTTTGCTCTTGGGCTTGCAATTTTCTAATTAATTCTGCAACTAAAAGTGTCTTTAAGTCACAAGACTCTTCTATTGTAGAGATCTTGGACTTAAATTTTATAGGTAAGCTAATTAGCATCTTGTCCACCACCTTCTGATCTGGACAAACTTCACCAAGTAACCTGATTTTGTTAACAAGCTCTAAAAGGTTTGAAACATAATCCTTTACAGTCTCCCTTTCCTTCATTCTCAGCATTTCAGACTCTCTTTTGAGAGTTAAGAATTTGACATGCCTTCAAACTCTTCCTTTACTTTATCCCATGCTTCCTTAGGTGTTTCACAAGTCATTATCCTTGTGAAAATCACATTTGATAGTGCTGAATGGATGCAGGTGAGAGCCCTTGGTTTCTTTGCCTTTTGATCTTCATAATTTTAAATTTAAGCCAGTATAGGATCTAGCCCAAGTGGTGCAGGATCAGCTCCACTTTCTACTGCTTCCCATAAATTCAAAGCCTTTAGATAAGCCTTCATTTTTATCACCCATATGTGATAATTTTCACCTGTAAACATTGGAGGACCAGTCCTTAGAAAATTATTAGTAGCCATCTCACTTTTTTAGTGTTTGAACTCTCCTTCTCAATGTTTAATCACTCTCAGCAAACACTCAGAAATTTTTTTCTCACAGATCCCTCAAGAAGATGTGCTTTGATACCATTTCTTAGTTTTAAAACAACATCAAACATAAAATAAAGAAACATTCTTAAGATGGAACTCTCATCATTTTTCATATTTTGCTTTAAGCTATTTATACAAAAAAAAATTCATGCAATATTTGGAGAGTCACTACCGACTCCAACAACTATTACAGATTTTTATCCCTTAAAATAAGGACTTACACACCTTTTAAACTAACCTTCCATAATTTTAGTAACTAGTACAACAAAAAAGATTTATCTAAGAGTATCTAGAAAGATCTCAATTCCCATCAAGATTGTTGAAATGCATTTGTGGATTCGGTCTTCCATTTTTGCCGATATACCATATCTCCCATCACAGGTATATCACTGACAAGCCTTTACTTGATGTTGTTGCTGCTCTTTGGTTGTTATTAACTAATTATATGTAGAATATAGTCCAGTTTCGATTTCTGTATGAAGTTTTTTAGTCTTAATAATGGCATAGTGCAGAAAAACTTGGTACCAGTTGAAGAGATTGGTGGACTGGTTGAGGTTACTTGCATTGAAGGGCAAGTTTCTGCTGATTTTCCTAAGGTTGTTTACCTTAGAAATGGTTTTTATCTTATCTCTTTTAAATAATAATAATAATTATTTTATTATTATTATTATGAAATATGTTAGTAACTAACTATTAGATTTACGATGTTAAGCTAATAGACAGAGATTTAATTAATATATGATATAAGACTCTCTAACACGCTTCCTTACATATCAGATATATTGTGTTGATAAATCTAAAATGTGAAATTAATAGAAAAAGACCCAATAAAAGATATAAGACTCTTAACGCACATTCTCACACGTCAAATTGACTGGGTTAACATGTGGACCAAGCTTAAATATGAGCCACAACAAATTTAAATATAATCTTGTGGAAAAAATAGAATTCAGAACTTTTGAAACAAATCAAACTTTGATACAATATTAGTAACTATAAGACCTAAAAATTTAAAGAAATGACTCAAGAAATGATATAAGGCTATCTCTAATAAAACCAAGAGAACTTGTTTGCAAATTATTAAGAACTCATATTTTATATTACATTAGTTTAAAATTAGGTTCAACTGTGCATGCAGGTTCAAATCCTCAATTTGGAAGTCTGAAGTCAACAGATTCATTGTTTGGAAGATCGAGCCAAATTTGGGTGAAAGGAGAAGGAATGATTCATGCATTTATTTTAAGAAGAATGCTGGTAGACATTGGATTGTTTCATATAATAATAGATATGTTCAGACCAAAACAGACCAACTTTCCTTCCTGCACTACAGGGAGATTTTCTTGCAATAGTAGCCGGAATTCTTCTAAATATGGTATCCTAATCTATTCCTTTACTAGGATATAGTTTGATTAAACATTAATCAGAACAAAAATGTTACAGTGTATAATATAACTAAATGAGGTTTATGTACTCAAATGTTGCATTGTAATGAGGCAGAACCATATATGCTAATGATCCTTACAATTTTCCAGGTTCGTTTTGGGGCAGCAAATGGACATTCATCTAATACAACTGTATTTGAGCATTCTGGAAAGCTCTATGCCATTGTAGAGAATTATCTGCCTCAAGAAGTTGACATTTCTACCTTAGAAACCTATGATGAATGGATCTTGGAACTGACCTTTCATCAGCCATCCAAAGGTTTATATCTTCTCCTTTTCTTCTTCTGATATTTATCACCAAACCTATACAGATTGATCATAACATATCATGTGATACAGAAAGCTCTAGAGTCGGGGGAACTAGTTATAATGTAGTAAAACCTTACTATGTAGTAGGAGTTGTTTCTCGTACTTATTTTGGTTTTTTATTTCGTTCAGTGTTATAAACAAAATTCTTCTACCAAAAAAAAAGAAAACAAAAAACAAAAAACTTCAATGGTGACAATTAATTAACGATCTTATTAAATTTCCATTTCAGCTGCTGGGAAGACATTATCTCGTAAGGTTGTTCTACGCAATGAAATTGGAGTCACAGAGAAGTAAGTTCTATATGCAGACCAAGTCTTCTTATTTTCAATACATACACTTCAGTACCTCAAATCTCCCAGACCTCACTTAAAAATGTTTTGTAGTGTTTAAAATAACCGAACAGAATTTGAGATAATGCTTACATGTCAGAATCATAACCTAATCCTCTGACTTGTTATATTCTATAGATGTCTAATGGCAATCAGACCATTTTTCCTTGAAACTTTTATTATTGAGATTCGAATCCCTTGTAGAAAATGATTTGAAGGAAAAAATGGAAGCATCCATGATCCGTAATTCACATATTTAAGTTCTTCATTCCTTACTAGGTACAATATAATAATGGATTTTCCACTTACAATTGATGCAAAAAGACTTCTCATGGGTGGACGGTAAGTGCAATTGTTGAGGTTGGACAGTTATTTATAAACCTGAAATCCATTGAGTTATATTCATGTTGACACTTGACATACAGATTTATAATGTACCAAAAGGAAGGCTGTGCAAGAATAGGGGTGATGCCACGTCATGGCGGTGCAGATTCAGTACAATGGTTTGAGGTAGAACCTCATTCCGCATTTCACCTTATCAATTGTTTTGAGGATGACAATGAGGTCAGTAGTACCTTCATGACTTCATATATAGTCCCCTCTTCATACAATCTTCCTACATTAAACTTAAAATTGCTATTGATAAAAGTTTATTATTCCCTGGAATAAGAGAACAGGTTGTGTTGAGGGAATGCAGGTCCCTCCAGGCCATCATACCAGGCCCTGATTGGGGTCAAGACAAGTTTGAGTGGTTCTCAATGTTGGTTTTTGGCTAAATTAACCATAAAAGGAATCCCACATCTAAGGAATACAAAATGGTGGGATGTTTGGTTGACTATAAATAAGTCATTTAGCTAATTGATTTTGTACCCCAAAAATAAACAAGAATTGTAAAAGATCCATACATTTGTATTATTCTTGTTTTCTCCCCATATGTTTCTGGGTTTTTTGGATCTTACCCAGATTTTGTAATATTTTGCTTTGGAGCTAGTGGAAGTTTTCAGCAGCGCCCGTGGACGTAGGTTTTATACCGAACCACGTAAATTCTGGTGTGTTCTTTCTTTTTTCGCTTTGCATTTATTTTTCTGCTTTTCTGCTTTATTAGTATTTGTTATTTATATTTAATAGCTAGCATTAGTAGTTGTGTATTTGTTTAATTTTCGCTGCGCACAACAAGTGGTATCAGAGCCCTAGGTTTCGATTGATCTAGGAAATTGTCTAGGGCATTAGCTAGCTATTAAATATTTGTTTGTAAAGCTTCGGTGTTATTTTGGAATAGTTACAATTTAGGGAAGCTCTGTCAAAAAGACTATAATTGTCTAAGGAGACTGGATTTTAAGTGGGACCGTTTGTGACCCCTCCAGCCTTTCCTGGGAGCTAACCTTTTGAGTACTATTCATTTGATCACCAAGCTATTGTCATAAAATTGTCTAGGGCATTAGATAGCTATTTGTTTGTAAAGCTTCGGTGTTATTTTGGAATAGCCACAATTTAGGGAAGCTCTGTCAAAAAGACTATAATAGTCTAAGGAGACTGGATTTTAAGTGGGACCGTTTGTGACCCCTCCAGCCTTTCCTGGGAGCTAACCTTTTGAGTACTATTCATTTGATCACCAAGCTATTGGCATAAAACTTTTGTTGTAAAGCAGAAATGGCATCATCTTCACATGTAAAAATTGAAGTAGAGAAATTTGATGGTCGAAATAATTTTGGCCTATGGCAAAGCGAAGTTACGGACGTCTTGTATCAACAAGATTTGGATATTGTTCTGGAAGAAACAAGACCAGAGAATATTGAAGAAAGGGACTGGGAGAGGCAAAATGCGAAGGCATGTGGTTTAATTCGCTCATGTCTCTGTAGAGAGCAGAAGTATCCGTTCATGAAGGAAACCTCTGCTAGTAAATTGTGGAAGGCGCTGGAGAACAAATATATGAAGAAAAGTAATGAGAATCGGCTATATTTGTTGAAGAGGTTGTACCGTCTTCAGTTGAAACCAGGTTTGAATATCAATGACCATATTGATAATTTCAACCGTTTGTTAGCTGATTTGTTGAATTTGGATGAAACGTTCAAAGATGAGCAGAAGGCCATGCTGTTGATAGGATCTCTTCCTGATGAGTTAGATCATTTGTGCATTACACTTATTCATGGGAAAGAAAAATTGTCCTTTGAAGAAGTGTGTGCAGCTTTGCTTAATTATGAAATTCGTAAGAAAGATCAGAAAGAGAACAGGGATGAATCAGCAGAGGCGTTTACAGTTAGGGGAAGAAGTAAGAGTCGGAAACAGGAAAGAAGGGGCAGATCACAGTCAAGAAAAAGACCTGATAAAAATGAATGTGCCTTTTGTCATGAGAAAGGGCATTGGAAGAAAGATTGTCCGAAGCTGCAGAAGAAAGATAAGGGCAAGAGTAAAGCTACTTCCGATGCATATGTAGCCGAACATGAGGAAGAAGATTTTGTGTTGGTTAGTCTATCATCAACATCTGGATCTGGTGAGTGGATTTTAGATTCGGGTTGTACTTATCACATGTGTCCACATAAGGAATGGTTCTTCAACTTCGAAGAGCTAAATGGTGGAATTGTGCTCATGGGTAATGATAACTCATGCAAAACTAAGGGGATAGGTTCAATCCGATTGAAGAATCACGATGGATCGACCAGAGTTTTGACAGAAGTTCGGTATGTTCCAGATTTGAAGAAGAATCTCATATCATTGGGAGCCTTAGAATCTAAAGGCTACACGGTATCTATCAGAGATGGAGTTATGAGAGTGGTATCTGGGGCTTTGGTGGTAATGAAAGGTACAAGAAATAACAACTTGTACTACTACAATGGTAGTACAGTTACTGAATCAGCAGCAGTAGTATCAGAGAAGGATGTTGATTCAGATATGATCAGGTTATGGCATATGCGTCTGGGACATGCAGGTGAGAAAGCTTTAAGCAGTTTGGTGAATCAAGGCTTGTTGAAAGGAGTAAAAACCTGCAAGTTGGATTTTTGTGAACATTGTGTTTTGGGAAAGCAGACGAGAGTGAAGTTTGCAACTGCAGTTCATGATACTAAAGGTATTTTGGATTATGTTCACTCTGATGTGTGGGGACCCACTAGGACAGCCTCCGTGGGTGGTAAACATTATTTTGTTACATTTGTTGATGACTTTTCCAGAAGAGTTTGGGTATACACAATGAAGAAAAAGGATGATGTACTTGGGATTTTCCTTAATTGGAAAAAGATGATTGAGACTCAGACTGGGAGAAAGATTAAGTACCTCAGAACAGATAATGGAGGTGAATATTGCAGTAAATCTTTTCGAGAGGTCTGTCAAGATGCGGGTATTGTACGTCATTTTACAGTTAGACACACACCACAACAGAATGGGGTGGCAGAACGCATGAACCGAACGTTGCTGGAGAAAGTTCGGTGTATGTTGTCCAATGCTGGGTTGGGCAAGGAGTTTTGGGCTGAGGCAGTGACTTATGCATGTCATCTCATTAATCGCTTACCGTCAACAGCGATCGGTGGTAGAATTCCATTGGAGGCATGGTCTAGAAAGCCTGTTACTGATTATGATTCTTTACATGTCTTTGGTTGTTCTGTTTATTATCATGTAAAGGAATCTAAATTGGATCTGAGAGCAAGGAAAGCTATATTTGTGGGGATGTCTTCAGGGGTGAAAGGGTATCGTCTTTTATATCCTAATTCGAAGAAGATAATCTTCAGCAGGGATGTTACTTTTGATGAGTCTTCGATGCTGAAAAAGAAAATAGAAGATATTGTTGAGGGTAATCCGCAACAGGTGGAGTCTACTCGGAAGCAAGTGGAGTTTTTTCAGAAACAGATAGAGTCAACAAATAATCCAGCTAGAATTGTTGATGCAGATGATGACACTCCTATGATCAAGGAGGTTACTGAAGAAGAAGGAGAAGAAGAGGTTCCTACCCAAGAACCTTCGCAGCAACAAGAATCAATTGCAATAAATAGGCCAAGACGTGAGATTCGCAGACCTGCTCGTTTTGCTGATATGGTGGCCTATGCACTTCCAATTGTAGATGATGATGTTCCTTCCACTTACAGAGAAGCAGTCCAATGTTCTGAAGATGATAAGTGGAAGAAAGCTATGGATGAAGAAATGCAGTCTCTTCGGAAGAATGAAACTTGGGAGCTAGCTCAACTACCGAAGAATAAGAAGACAATTGGGTGCAAATGGGTATTTACTAAGAAAGAGGGATTTCCAAACAAAGAAGATGTTCGCTACAAGGCAAGGTTGGTGGCGAAAGGCTACGCTCAGAAGGAAGGGATTGACTACAATGAGGTATTTTCTCCAGTTGTGAAACACTCTTCCATTAGAATTTTATTGGCCCTTGTAGCTCAATTGGATTTGGAACTAGTTCAAATGGATGTAAAAACTGCATTTTTACATGGTGATTTAGAAGAGGAAATCTATATGACTCAGCCAGATGGATTCAAGGTTGCTGGTAAAGAAAATTGGGCTTGTAAATTGAATAAATCGCTTTATGGTTTGAAACAGTCTCCAAGACAATGGTACAAGCGATTTGATCAATTTATGATAGGTCAAGAGTACACCAGAAGCAAATTTGATAATTGCGTATACTTTCGAAGGCTACAAGATGGTTCCTTCATCTACTTGCTCTTATATGTTGATGATATGCTGATAGCTTCTAAGAGCAAAGTGGAGATTGAGAAGCTGAAGACTCAGTTGAGTTCAGAGTTTGAAATGAAGGATTTGGGTGAAGCTAAGAAGATTCTCGGTATGGAGATTAGCAGAGATAGAGGAAAAGGCAAGGTTTGTTTGACTCAGAAGCAATATCTGATGAAGGTATTACAGCGTTTTGGTGTATCTGAACAGTCAAAACCTGTAAGTACGCCACTTGCTCCTCATTTCAAGTTGAGTGCATCATTATCTCCGAGTACTGATGAAGAACGAGAGTACATGTCTCGTGTTCCGTATTCTAATGCAGTTGGTAGCCTGATGTATGCTATGGTGTGTACAAGACCTGACATTTCGCAAGCGGTTGGAGTTGTGAGCAGGTATATGCATGATCCTGGTAAAGGACATTGGCAAGCTGTGAAATGGATTCTACGGTACTTGTTAAAAACCGTAGATTTTGGTTTGATATTTCAGAGGGAAGATTCACTTGGTCAGTTTGCAATCGGATATGTTGATTCAGATTATGCTGGTGATTTGGATAAACGACGATCAACTACTGGATATGTATTCACTCTTGCGAGAGCTCCTGTAAGTTGGAAGTCTACTTTACAGTCAACAGTTGCTTTGTCTACGACAGAAGCAGAGTATATGGCATTGACAGAGGCTGTGAAGGAAGCAATTTGGTTACAAGGATTACTGGTAGAGTTGGGAATGGGACAGAAGAATATTACTGTTTACTCGGATAGTCAAAGTGCCATTCATTTAGCAAAGAATCCGGTATTCCATGTTCGCACCAAGCATATTGATGTCCGATATCACTTTGTGCGGGAAATTCTGAGTGAAGGGTCGATTCTCTTACAGAAAATTGGGACTGCTGATAATCCTGCGGATATGATGACCAAAGTGGTGACAGCAATCAAGTTCAAACATTGTTTGGACTTGATCAATATTTTGAAAGTCTAAAAGACATATATGAAGGCATTGCTGAAGGCTAATACGCAAAGGTGGAGATTTGTTGGTTTTTGGCTAAATTAGCCATAAAAGGAATCCCACATCTAAGGAATACAAAATGGTGGGATGTTTGGTTGACTATAAATAAGTCATTTAGCTAATTGATTTTGTACCCCAAAAATAAACAAGAATTGTAAAAGATCCATACATTTGTATTATTCTTGTTTTCTCCCCATATGTTTCTGGGTTTTTTGGATCTTACCCAGATTTTGTAATATTTTGCTTTGGAGCTAGTGGAAGTTTTCAGCAGCGCCCGTGGACGTAGGTTTTATACCGAACCACGTAAATTCTGGTGTGTTCTTTCTTTTTTCGCTTTGCATTTATTTTTCTGCTTTTCTGCTTTATTAGTATTTGTTATTTATATTTAATAGCTAGCATTAGTAGTTGTGTATTTGTTTAATTTTCGCTGCGCACAACACTCAAAAGGATACAAGTTTACAGAACCTACTGAAGAAAATCCTGACAGCTCAATACAGAAGGGGTTTCTTTTTACTCGCGTGTATGAATGGAGATTAAACATAGTAACCGGAGAGGCTAAAGAGAGAGACATTTCTGGAACTGAATTTTCTATGGACTTTCCTTTGATCAATGAGAAATATACTGGTCTAAAACACAATTATGGCTACACACAAGTAGTAGATTCTGCTTCAAGCTCTAGTGCTGGTACAATAACTTCGCAACCTTAAAGGTTGTTACTTGAACATGCAATTTCAAATTTTATTCATAGTAGATATTTTTCTTCTCATTAGGCTTTGCCAAATATGGAGGCCTAGCAAAGCAATACCTTGGTGAACCACACCCTTAGTCATCAGAGGTAACAAACTCCTGCATCTGAAATCTTCTTGTTGCTATAACAACTTATATAGAGTTACATGATGCACAAACACAATTTTCTAATTCTGATTACTCAATGAACAAGAATGGTGGAGAAACTAATCAGCTAATAGAAGTTTGAAGAAAGCAATTTCTGCAGTGGAACTGCCTTTGCAGCTAAACCTGGAGGTTCTGAGGAAGATGATGGTTGGCTAGTCTCTTTTGTCCATAATGAGGAGTCTAATGTCACTCAAGTAAGTGTAGCTATCTTCACAATTGTATATCGATCTAACCAAATTGTGTTACTTGGAGTTTAAGTTACGATATGAAATTTTTGGTTGCATGCTGCTTCGTATAATTGATGCAAAGAAGGTGGAAAGTGGACCAGTTGCCAAAATTACAATGCCACGTAGGGTGCCATATGGTTACCCTGGAACTTATGTGCCAGTTGCAACTAATCCATAGTAATGTTAGCCTGTGACGCCCAATTTTACAGTATAATTGTTGTCTCAATGTAATTATGTGGATGAATATATTAAAGTGTGTTACATATTAGATCATTCTTGTTGCTGTATTATATTAGAACTATTCTCATATGTGTGTTATAGTTGAACAATTATTATATGTTTTTTGTTCCTAGTGTATGAGATTGTCATAAACTTGAGAAAACAAAACCCGTAGTAGTTGTTGCAATTACTAACGATAATTTAAAAGTTTAAGCTTGTAAGCAAAATCAAATAAAATGATAAAAAAAGAATATAAATTAAATTAAATAACCGCGGACCTACAAACTTAATATTAGTAAGGATCCAAATAATAGTAGAATAACACTCTAACAACCATGGTAAGAAATCAAAGTATTTATGTTCTCTCTTGTGAATTGATCTGCAAGTGGATTTTGATTCGAAGTTTTGCTAAATCATTTATTCATCTAGACTTGAAATATATGATTCATTTAACAACAAAAGAAGGTACTATTTGCTGCAACTACACATTCGTGATAAATTTTTTCTGTGATACTATATCACTTTTTTTTGTAGTTACATTTATTGGATCAAAAAGTCATGGGTTCAAAATTTGATAGATTCAATGTCGCATTCAATGAAGATTTATGATACGTGTATTGGGCGTACTTAAATGTGTCTAAGCATGTCCCAAGGATTACTCAATCCAAATTACTTAAGTGTGCGGTCTATTCAGAAAAGATGGCCCCGAACTTTATTCAGCATAGGAAATCAATCCAGCAGAATGAGGTCAAATTCTTAAGCTAATATTGATTTTATCTGATCACGCGGAAGTATGCACTTTGTCAACAATATATTTACAGTCAACCGCCCAAGTTGGGTTGTCTTTGCCTTTGGGATCATCTAATTCATTCTCGGTAACAACAAACGAGAGCTGTAGTTGCTATCAGCATCGGTCAACCTTGGTGGCTGTGTGTGTGAGCATAAGTTGGCCCTCCAAAAGATGATGAATACCCATGTGTACGGTCACATTATAATGGCACACCATCCCTTATTTGCGAGTGTTTAAACGTTTCTCTTAATCCCAAGAGATTAAGAATTTATTTGAGTCGGTAATTTTCTTTTAAATTTAATCCTTCCTCCCCATCATTAAAAAAACAAAAATATGTACGGTTATAATTTCTAGAGATTATCAACCAAATTGGATCAAACTTACCGAAAGTCGCGATTTAATGGATTCAATCAACTCAAATGCACTGTATAGTATTGATGGATGACTTATGGCTTAAAGAAACCTTGTATTATTAATTGGATTCTTACCTTACAACTTAAACTTTTAAGTTTATTGGTTATTTTATGCTATTAGGGTTTGGTTTATCTTAATAATCCTAAATTCGATTCTCCTCATAAGATTATACTTGAATCCTTTTGGTTGTGTCCACATGTCAAGCCAATCATTCAATATTTGAATTTATTGTATGTTTATACTTGGAGTTGGTCGACATACTAAGTTAATTGATATGACATATGAAGAGATATGTTAAAGAGTCTTGTATCATTAATTAAGCTCTTTTAAAAACATTAAAAAATGTACTAAAGAACCTTATGCCTTTAATTGAATAATTGAGCTCTTACCTTGACAAATTAAACTTTTGGGTCGGTTAGTTACGAACATTAATAAAATCATTTCAAGATCAAATACAACCTACTAAACAGAAATTCTATGCTCATATGTAACTTCTTTCGCAATATTATTTATATTAATATCCACTTGTCATATATTATTTGGATTTTAACATTATCTTTCAAGTGCTCGATGATCCAAGGATGAAGACTCAGGTTCTGAAGTCTACACCAACCACTGTGTTTGTATAGTGAGAAAAACCATCAATTTAATCAAAACAAATAAGTGATTTGGCCTGCAAGATTTTAAGTATTGGCAATTAGGAAGTTTAAGAATGATTGTGGCGCTTTCATTTGTAAAAAAATATGTATTCTGGTTGACTTAAATCCACAAAATTAAGCAGCATTACTTTGATTTGTCGATTCATCATACGTATAGGGGGTCTGGACCACCAAAACTTGGAAGAATCTTCCATTCTTATAGGACAAAATATATATTTTAATTAAAATTTTGATAAGAAACCAAACAGGACATTGGTGGTTACAATAGTCCTTCAAATTAGATCAATCATAAGACATTGCTGCAGGACAAGCCTAAAAGATTCCTGTCAAGGACCCCTTAGACTTGAAAATAACATCAAATGAGAACAAACCCTTCGGAAATACTGTATCTTATGAGCACAGAGTTCATCTGATTCCATTGACACAAAACGTATCTAATCAGGTTCTTCGTTGGAGAAGCATTGGAATTTAACAGAATTTTCAGACATCAGGTTTGGACATTTAGCCATGAGCAAGTCAAGTGTGCTAATCATCATATTTTTTTGCTTATTCTTCCATGTCGAGGCTCAAGACAAATCAGAATCTGACCACAATGCCCTCCATCCGCTCCATCCAAACCTTGCACTGATTATTGGAGTCCTCTCAGTATCATTTTCTGTAATTTTTTTGTTACTTGCCTATGCAAAATTCTGTCATGTCACCCTTTATGATATTATGGAACCAAATGTCCATCACCAAACCTTTAATGAACTTATCCGATCAACGTCTAGATTTTCAGGAATTGATAGAGCAGCTATTGAGTCACTACCATTTTTCAGGTTTGCTTCACTTAAGGGGTTGAAAGAAGGACTGGAGTGCGCAGTTTGCTTATCAAGATTCGAAGAGACTGAGATTCTCCGATTGTTGCCTAAGTGCAGGCATGCGTTTCACATTAATTGCATTGACAAGTGGCTTGAAAGTCACTCTAGTTGCCCTCTATGCAGGTACAAGTTCAACCCGGAAGACCTTGGCGGCTTCACTTACTCAAACAGTTTGAGATTCTTGGGAAATCCTTCAAACCTGACAGATAGTCCTGATCTTGAGCTTGTTGTCCAAAGAGAGCAAGACCGTCCAAGTTCATCAAGGTTTACAAAGATTGATAAAGGTAAGAAATTAGAAGAGTTGCTTATCCAAGAAGTTAATGGAAGTAAAGCTGACCAAAAACTCTTCCACAAATTCAAGCACAAGATCATTGTCTCTGATGTTGTTACCAAGAGCCGGTGGAGTGATGTGAACTCTTCAGACTTATTGTTCTTGAACTCTGAGATGCTCAGTGTCATGTCAAGCAACAGATTCTGTCGTTCGAATTCAACGAGTGGAAGATTCCATTCCAGTTTTTCCATCAATGACAACCTAGTGAAGATTAAGGAGGATATAGAGAGGAAGAGATTGTATGAGTCCAAGATCAGAAGTCATTCAGTTTCAGCTTCAAACTTTCGTTCTACTTCCTCTAGCAAGCCAAATTCTTCGAAAGTGTTGATTTCTGCAGAGAATAGATCCAAGTCTGACATCACCAACTTTTCGAGGTTCAGAGACTTCAGTGGAAGACATAAAATAAAAGAAGCTACACTTGGCAGTAATGGTGGAGAAGAAGAGAGAAAATGGAGGCTTTGGTTGCCTATGGTTCGGCGAACAGTCCAGTGGTTTGCTGGTCAAGAAAGAAAATCACAAGAATTAGTGACAGGTAGGCAATCTTTAAACGTGTGATTCTGATTCAGATACTGATAGTAACTAAAAGGATCTGTGAACTTCTGCTGTTACTAACGCATTTGAAGTTACAGTGACCATAAACTTTGAAGACATATTTTCAGGCAAACCTTTGAACATTTTATAATTCAAAAACATATTTTAGTACTTTTCTTACATGGCAAGCAATACAAATGATTTATCATCCTTCAACTATGCATATTTCTAGATTTTTAGTAGTTTCCCAGGTGTTACAGATTTCTAAGTGAAGATGCCTGCCTGGTATGTCTGTCTTTAGAACAATAAAAGAAATAGAACTTTGTTGCTTTCACTGGCATTACCTATGATTTTTTCTGTAGATTGTTCTATTAAGTAAAGTTATTATATGCAGTTTTTCAACTCACAGCAATATCAATATATATATATGGTAATCTGCCGGCACCTCTCTTGTCCTCATCACGGAAAGAAACAAATTCAGAACATGTAAATAATGACAAGCACTGCCACTCCTAATTGTGGTAGCCTACGTATCAACTCCCTATATGCAACCTGATACAGACACAGAGGATTCTGTTTTTGAGATCAGAATGTAAACTAAATCCAACATTCTGAGTACACATTCATGTTCGGACCCTCAAAGTTGCAATGTAAATAATTCTACTGAATCAATCTGACATAACATATGGAAAGGAAGTGACATATATGCATCATCATTAGCTATAAATCTTACTTCACAGTACAAGAATGTTATTGATAACAAGTCATACTGCAGAACTAGCTACAAGCTATGTTATAGACCAAGAATGAATATACGACATATTATACATAAGCAAGACAGATTAAGAGAATGGAAATGAAACTACTCAATTTTCCTATTAATGACATCAGTGATACTAATTTTCATGAAGCTATGAAAAATTTAGTGTATCTAGTACAGGTGATAACCGGTTTTATCAGAGCTTTCAAGGTCCGAATTACTTGTAGTTTGGCGACTGCCACTTTTCCTCATTTCCATCTCTTCAACCCTGCTAATGCTACTATGGGGGCTTCCATTTTTCTCTCTCTTTTTCCTCCATTCCCATTTTCTAAGCCAATGCCTAGCCAACAACCACGCCAAGCCAGTAAATATGGCCACTGTGCAGCCTCCCCCTACGGCCACCACTGCCGCCAGCACCCAAATCATCCCCCTCCCCCGTGGCATAACAGCCCATATGGCAGCAATAAGGGCCGCCGCCAGGAATGATGTGGACAGCCACATCACTTTATGAGTCACCATCAATAATTTCATCATGGTGTTTCGCCGGAAAGGAATAATGCTGACTAGGAAAATAACTATGCCTAGAGACAGGAACAGTGCCACAATGTTGCATACCATGAACACTTTAAAAGAAGTTTTGTGACCCACCAAGCTTATCCCAGTATCCTGATTAAATCCTCCAGGGGGGTTTATTCCAGCAGCAAATGTAACAGTAGCTATCAAAACTGCCACAACAACGATAGTCTTACGCGCATTGCGTAATCCCTCAGTTTGGAGCTCAATCTGCTTCTCTCTTCTGCGACGCTGGCGATAGCGGTGATGTTGGTATGGAGACTCTGGTGTTCTTTTCGGCCAAGAACATGTTATGCATGTGTTGCTGTCATGTATAGGCTGCAATTCTCTTGAAATTGGTGGCAATTGGTCACATCTCTTAGCTCCAGCTTCTTGCAGTGCAGGTAAAATTACAAGAGCACCAGAGTTACTTGCATCACACTCCACGATATCAAGAGCTGTGAATCCTCTGCTGTTAATTGCATTGACATTGACTCCAAGCTTCAACAAGTAGGTCACCATCTTATCTCAAAGCAAAGACACAAGAGTCAAAAACATAAGTACTTACAAGCCATAAATATGTCAAAATCTCTCCAAATCTCTAAGTGAATTGAATACTACTTACTGTTGTCAGCTTCCCAGCAGTGGCTAGATGCAAGATGGTGTTGCCATCATTATCAGGAATGTTAACAAGTCTAGTGATATTAAGTCTCGCTGTGAGGTACTTGACAAGCTCATATTGATTATTTTTCACTCCAAGGTGGAGAATCGTCTCTCCATGCTTGGTTAATATCTCAGCAGGCTCAAGGCTGAGTGAGAGCATCTCATCAATTATGCTTATCCGCCCTTTGATAGCAGCCCAATGGAAGGGAGTCCTACCTTCATTGTCTTGCAAGCAAGCCAAATCAGGATCCAATTTCAGTAGCTCCTTGCTTATCTCAAAGTGCCCTTTGCTGCAGGACAAATGCAAGGGTGTGTGTCCATCCAAGTTCTTTTTCCAGGCAAAATCCACGCGAGCCACTAATAGTTCCATCACAATATCTAGAGGAAAAAAAAAAATTAATAAAAGATCATATTCATGACATATATCAACAGAAATTGAATAAACTATATATTTCATTACAGAAGATAATCAGATAAACAACAGTATCTCCTATATCAAATAACCAACATAAGATAATATTTATATATATATATGAAAAACAGAAAATAATATTTCATGACAATAATGCTTACATAAATCTTGTGTTAAAAAAAAAACATAAATCAGACTAATTCGGTAACATATATATTGATCAAATTGTAGCTTTGAATTTACTATTTACCAAGTGTATACACCATTAGTGTTACCTGTATGTCCATTCAAGGCTGCAACATGAAGAGAAGTAGTCCCACCATCAATTTCCAACATCAACAGCGATGGATAATTCAAAAGCTGCTTCACAACATCGAGCTTTCCTTTCTCACACGCAACAAAGAGCACACTCTCATTGTCTCTGTTCACTTTATAAACAACCCAAGGATCAGTCTCCACCAACAGCCTCACAATCTCCAGCCTCCCTTCTCTACAGGCCTCATGTAATGGGGTCTCCATTCTCTCATTCTCCTCACCCACCATCTCAGGCCACAACTTCAGTATCTCTGCCGCCAACCCCACATGCCCAAAACGAGCCGTTAAGTGCAGGACCGTGTTTGAAGGTCCTGAAACAGTTTGCTTGACAAAACCTTCATTCTCTTGAACAAGAGCGAGAAATGCATGTACATCTCCTCCAAAAATCGTCTGCAAGAGACGCCCGTCCATTTCCGAGAAGGGTATGTGAGTAAATGACTTATGTAGAAGCAACAACAGAAGTTGCAGAGATATATATAACATTTCATTGTTTGATATGATGAGGAGAAAAGCCGAGGAGGAGGCATTTTTTTTCCACAGAGTGCAGGAACCATGAAGTTTCTATATGATTGCACACGCATTTGGAATCTTCATTCTAAGAAAAATTGTACAAAACTCTGTTTTTTTTTTGGTAGAATCTGTTATTGTCCTCAATTACTAGTCAAGTCAACAAGATGAAAAAGGCTTTTCTGCCCTGAGCAGGAAATATGAATTTGGAATATTGGATCGCTTTGTAGTTTTGAGAAAGTGTTTGTTTTTTGTGTGAAGAAAATCCGTACGGATACTGTTATACTTTAGCCTGTCTTTCTGTTAAATACTTTCGTTAATGATGTTATATTTTTGCACGTCTACGTATAAGTTAAGTCTTATTAGGAGACAATTTTTCGTTACGGGAGTAGGAATCTATCTAGTTTATAAAAGTAAACTTTTGTACCACATGTATAAAGATGGATTTGGATAAATTTCGCTAGTGTTAAATGATCTCGTGAAAATATTTTTTTAAAAGAAAATGGTTATACATTTTCAAGATAATTTTGTGAATACTTTCTTACCGTGGGCCTAATTCCAAGATTATCTTGTTTCTAGAAACAATCTCATGATGTATGTCACAATTGGATTTGTCCTTTTTCCTTTCCCTCTTACATTTTTTTGATGATTATGAATTTATAAGAATATCTTCTGCTACATGCTTAATTTCAACATTAATGTCTTCTATCTAGAAACAACCATTTCCTAGCTAAATATTTCTCCATTCTGTCTTATAAAAGACTAATCGGACTTAGGACATATATTAAATGAATATTTAATGTTCCAAATTATTAAAAAAAAAAATTGCATGCATATTCAGATTTTAAAAAATAACACAAAATTTTATTTATATTTGATTTCAAGGGAATATTAAACATTCCAAATATAATATATATATATGAAAAATATTATTACAAATGAGATTCAAAAGTTAAAATTCTTTACATGGCCAAACGTTCGTGCTCTGATAATATTGCTTGCTAAAATTTGCTACTAAAGCACCCTTGGTACACTCATAATTTAAGGAGATATTTTATTATTAAGATAACCTAAATCAAAATTACTCTATACCCCTCTCTTCTTTCTCATCTGATCAAACTCCATTGGTCAAAATTTTCCCGGTTTTCTTTGTGCAGATCTAATTCTAACAACAACAAGGCTAGTATTTTATTATTGTTGTTGAAGCCCTTACGCTAATTATTTCAAATCATTATTCACTCTTTTTTTATATATGCATTTTTTCTCCGAAAAAAAAAAAAATTGGTAGCACTTTATCTTCTTTACAAGATGCAGTAGATGGTTTTAATCTTGTCTGCAGGAACAAGGATCAATTTATGAGTTGATTTAGTATTAGATATTCTAATTTTTCATGATTGTAATGCATATAAAATAATACAGTTTTGACACTTTTATAAATTTATACAATATTAGTATAGAACTATAGATACATCTATCAAGTTTACCGCAACCATATTGCTAGTTCTCAATTTCAATGAAAACAAATAATAATATTAATTGTAAAAACTGAGAGCAGATGGAGAAAAAAAATGATAAGTTACTATGAACATTTAATTGGTTTATATTTGAATTTTTAATTAATGTATAGAATAAAAATGTTACTTTCCAAATCTGATATAAGATGTTTAAAATAAATGAGCGTAACCAGAAGTCGTTTTGCGTGGCCCAAAAGCTCACGCTTAAAATTATCACTTGTCAACATGAGGAAACCAAAATTTCTGAGAAACATCCTCATCGAACCGACCAACTAATCTAATTTATAAGGATGCATCTGATTGTGTAATTGTCTGGAAAGTCAGAGAATACAGCTGTTGCTCATCACCAAGAATTGCATGACGACCGACCTGACATCATTTCTTTTACAATTACAGGCTTATCTCAAGGTTTATTAGGAAAATAACTATAAAATTTCGTCACTGGTCTTATAGTAAAGTGGTAGTACATAAGCCGGCTTTGATTTTAAAGCCAAGGTTCCACACCGACACCCCACCTTACTCAATAAAAGTAAGATTTTCTCTCATGTATATAAATTATCTCTTTCCTTGATATAGGTGGCTCTCAATCGTATAGACTATTGAGACTGTTTATTTTAAACGTGTCATTAGGGTCTTATCAACTTAATCCTGGTTATTTTCTGAGTTTATTCCAGTACTTATAAAAAACAAGTAAAAAAAAACTACATAATCTAAATAATAATAATAACTATATATATCATGCATAATCATGCTTATACTTAAGAGAATTCATATAGGTATAAGAGTGGTTAAGTCATAGATTTTATGTCAAAAGTTGATAAACATAAAATGTTTTAAAAATTTTGACACTTCTCATAACGCAACTTAGGGTTATAAAATTAATAAAACATAATATATGAGAGAAATAGTGATAGAAGAATATGTTAACATAATAACACAAACAAAACAATAACAAATATGAAAGTATAACATCAGAAGAGAAGAAAGAGAATTTATTTGATATTTAGAGAGTTTAAGAATAATGTTACGTGTGTGTAAAATCAAAAGAAAGGCGACTTACATATAGGAAAATTTGATAGATCAATCCACCCTTTCAACATAAAAAATTGATGAATTGGTGTTAATCCACCAATTTAAAATTGGTGCTTATTCACCTTTCATAATACTCCCCCGTAGATATATACCAATTTAAAATTTGCCAGTAAAAATCTAATGAGATAAAAATTTAAGCAAAAGATATTTTATGATTTGTTGAATCAAGCACGTAAATATACAATTATCTTTTGGATGCAATAGTACTTGGACATACTTAAAGGGATTATTTCATTAAAAACCTTGTTAGAAAAACTCAATGGGATAAAATCTGATCAAAGAAAAAAAAAAATGTAGTGCATTTGCAAGATTATCCGTAAGCATACTTACTTAACATCAATCTATTGACTTTGTTAGAGTTTATGAGTATAAAAGAACTTTGGTAAAATATGTTTGGTTCTATCTTCTTTGATATATCCTCTTCTTATTTGAGTGATACATGCAACATTATCTTTATATATGATTATGGGGGAATTTGACACAATTGGTAGTTCACATGTACTTTGAATATGATAAATGATAAATCTCAACCATGTACATTCTCGATTTGCTTCATGAAGTGCAAGAATTTTTGAATGATTGGAGGATATGACAACAAAAGTCTGTTTTGTGGAATGCTATGAAATTAATGTATCATTATAAATAAAAAGATATCAAGTTTGTGAACGAGTCTTGTGGAGATCTGAAAGATATCCAACATCAGCATAACTAATTAAATCTATACGACAAGTAGATTTTGAATAGAATAATTCTAAATCTATTGTTCCATGAAGATAACGAAAAACATATTTAATCTCATTCCAGTGACGTCATGTTGGTTCAAAGCTGAACCTGGTTAATAGATTTACTGAAAAAGCAATATTAAACCTAATACATTGTGCTAAATATAATAAAGCACCAATTGCACTCAGATATGGTACTTATAAACCAAGTATCTATTCATTATTTTTTTTAGGTCGAAATGGATCATTTTTATAATCAAGAAACTGAACAATCATAGGGATACTCAATGGATGAGCTTTATCTATATTGAAACGTTTTAAGATTTTTTCAATACTCTTTGGTGGATAAATACTTCATGTGATTTATGCTCGATCTTTAGGCCAAGATAATATTTTGTTTGCCTCATGTCTTTCATATCAAATTCTTTTTTTAAATATTGAGCAACTCTTAGGGGTTCTTCAGAAGTTCCAATTAAATTCATATCATCGACATGTACTACTACAATTGCAAATCCAGATTTTGATTTCTTTATGAATATACATGAGTATCTAGAATTATTAATATATCTTTTATATATCATATATTCGCTAAGGCGATTATACCATATGTGTCTGGATTGTTTCAATCTATGCAAGGATCGCTGCAATTTAATTGAAAAAATATTATTGGCTTTTATTTTATATGCTTAAGGTATTTTAGGTCCTTCAAGAATTTTTATGTAGATATTAGTATTAAATGACCAATATAAATATGTTGTTATCACATTCATAAGACGTAGTTAGAGCCATTCTAAGACCGCTAAACTTATTAAAAATTTAAAAGTAATTATATCTATCACAGGTGAATACATATAATAATAATCAATTTCTAGTCTCTGTTGTGCAAAATCGCAAGTGAACGAGCCGAACAAGTAATAAAGTAATGAGAGAAGTATCGTCCCACGAGGATTGTTGTTAATTAATGCCCAAAATTAAAATAACTCAACTTTTATTTGGTAGATGAAATTTGAGTGAATGAGTTGATAACTATGATTAAATTTAATTGCAATTGAAAATAAATGAAAATTAATTCAATGAATAAAAACTCTAAGATTATGATTTCACCATAACTAATCTGTTCCTCCCCTTTGTTCTTTTTAACAAAAATTAACTATCCAGTTGCTAGTCGAGATTCCCTGAACTATTCACATAGCCCCTCCCGAGGTCTAAGGAAAATACCCTATAAAGATTAACTGCTATGTTCCCATGCAAGTCAAAACATTAAAGGATTCATTAAGATTTATGGATCTCTTTTATAGACTACACAAACCATGCAGGTATATTCCTATCCTACATGTAATTTATGACATTAAATACAATGAACTAGACACATAAATCAGCTTCCGCTATCATTATGATTAACAATTCAACTAAATAGTGGCCAATTATTTAGAAGCATTAAGAACAATATTAAATGCATCAACCAAGATAGAAAATCATTAATTGAATTGAACAAAGGTTTGGAACATCAAAGTTAGGCTACATCATAATCTTAGAAAACAAATCTACTCCATAATAGAATTTACAAAAACTAGAAAATTAAACATAACAGGAGATAGGAAAACTTAGTGGATTGAAGCTTCACCGTAGAATTTCTTCCTCTGCTTTGCTCCTCCTCTCCAAGCTCTCTCTCTCTTTCTCTAAACTACTTATTGTTTTGGTTTGTGATGGAATGCCTAGAATGGTGATTCTAAGGCCTATTTATAGGCCAAATTCACCTCCAATTACATCATCGATTGCATCATCGTTTCCTGATTTTCCACCATTTTGCATCATCGCTTACATCATCTTTCACCTACCCCATTCAAAGTCAACTTTCAAATTGCATCATTGCTTACATCATCGTTCACCTACCTCATTCAAAGTCAACTTTAATATTACATCATTGCTTACATCATAATTTTGATTACATCATTCCTTACATAAGCATGACATAATATTTATTTCTAGAATACTCGATCTTTAAATTGCGATAATCTTTTTGATGCGATTTCTGATTCGAGTAATTCTTGAGGCGATGAACTGCTTCGAATGAAATTTCATGATCTTGTCTCGAGCGAAAGCATTTGGTGGGGTCCACATACGATTTTCACAAACTTTATTCTGAAAATGAAAAATACAAAATGATGAAATAATGTACTTAATAATAATAAAAACATCAAGAATTAAACAAGAATTCAAGTTTAAAAAGATAAGATAACTCTATAAAAATAGAGTTATCAGTCTCTATGAAAAACTTTGTGCAATAAAAATTGTATCTATCACAGATGAATACATATAATAATAATTAATTCCTGGTCTCTATGAAAAACTTTGTGCAACAAACCTTACTTTATATCTTACAATCTTATTTTTCTCATTTCGTTTTTGTATATATACTCATTTATTCCCAACATGTTTGACATCTCCAAGCGTTTGGACTATAGGTCCAAGTACTTTACATTTGACCAAAAAACTCAATTTGTTTGAATTGTATCTTTCTATTTAGGCTAATCATGTCTTTGTCGACATTCATCAACCATATGTGGTTCACAACCATCATTCATAAATGAAAATATATCATCGATGATTGTTTCATCACAATTCCACATAACTTCCGCAAAATTCAATTAAATTTCTTCATTTTCAGAATTGTGCAGCCTTGCAGGGGTTTATACCCTTTTGAGAGCATTAGCCTCCTTAAGAATTAGTAACTCTTCTAGAGTTGATTTATCAGAGAATGTGAATTTTATAGTTTGAGTATTATTTTCAATAGAATCGTGATTTTTTATTCTCCGCTTTCGGGGAATACTATCTTTCGAACCAACTGGTCTACCACGTTTCTAGCATGCAGTAGATTATTCGTTTGCTACATTTTGATTATATTGTTCTACATGAACAATTATTTTAATTGGTGCATTAGTAATTGATATATATGATTTTGTTACTTTAGTAGCATCAGTAAATGCATTTGGCAACTGATTCATAATTATCTAGAAATTGACTATCCTTCATACTTCATTTTCACATAGGTGGTTTGAGGATCCAAATAAGATATTATTGTCACATTTCATGAGAGTTTATTTGTCTCTTCAATAGTAATCTTTTTCTTATGTTTCTCTTGAAGAGAAGTTTTTCCTCCTCTTAATGGTAGGAAAGTTGTCTCATCAAAATAAAAATCTGTAAAACAAGCAATAAAAAGATCATCTGTCAATGACTCAAGATATCTGATAATTGAAGGTGAATTAGAGCCAACATATATCATTAAACAATGTTAAGATCCCATTTTGGTTCACTGAGGAGGAGCCATAAGAACTTGTACAGCACAACCAAAAATACATAAATATGAAATATCATGTTAATGACCAACCACAAGTTGTAATAGAGAGTACTGGTAATAGGTTGCGGGTCTAAGGCTAACTAATATTGTTGTATGTAAAATAGCATATCCCCAGACAGAAATAGCAATTATCTGGATGTGCTTGATGAATGATTCTGCTAAACCATTCCGGGTATATACATATAAAAATTATACTCGAAGTCTAATAATCTGAGCAAGTAATCTAGCAAAAACAATGTTATGACTAGACAACAAACATATATGTGACCATCTCACGAATGCATCAATTAATACCATGAAATACCGAAATGGTTCGCTTGGTGGATGGATAGGTCCACGTATGTCTCCTTAAATTCTTAACAGAAAAAATGGAGATTCAAAACCAACATTAGAAATAGATAGTCTAACCACCAATTTTTCTTATGAACAAATAGTACATATATTCTCATTACATGTTAAAATCTTCAAGTTTTTTAACGGGTGTCCATGAGAATTGATCCTGAATGACCAAGACGATCATGTCAAAGTTGAAACATTATTTGATTTTAAAACTTCTAGCTCAAAATTATATATGTTTCAATTGATCTTATAATTATATAATACAATCTAGCTGAAAAAGTTTTGACTTTTTTAAAAATAAGTTTTTGGCCTGGATATTTCTAGTGGTGCATAAATATTCAACATTTTCTTATTTATAGTATTACTGCATATATCTTTAAAATTGAGTAGATTTCTTCTAAATTTACTTGAGTATAATGCACCATTTATACATAATGTAGTACTATTTGTTAAGAAAAGTATGACTTTTCTAGAACCTTCTATTAAGTCTACAAGACCTAATATAGTATTTATCTTAACTTTGGTCATTGATAAATTTAATAAATATTTCTTATTCTAAAGAATAGTATACATTGTTGCATTGTCGATAATACATATATCTGCATTTTTATTTTTGAAAGTACATAATTCATTTATATTTGTCTTTCATTAAAGAAATCATATATTAGTACATCGTTGATAATAAAATATAAAGTAAAAAGTTATCTTTCTTGTAATATGATACAAAAGTAAGTACTAACATAATTTTTAGAAAAAGACATAAAAGTAAAGATGATAATTCTAATTACGAAATTTCCTAATCAGTATTGATATCACCAATTGAGTGATCTATTTCTGCATTATTAAGAAAATCTGACACATCTAAACTTGTGATGTTTATTAGGTCATCATCTTGATCTGTAAAATTTGTTTTTATTTTATTTTCCTTCCTCTTTGTAGGGGCTTGATACAGATTAACCAGATGCTTGGTCGTACGATAGGTATACGACCAGTGTCTAGGTGCTTGGTATCTGAAACAAATATCTTCATAATTTTTAGGAGCATTTTTCTCCATATTTTTACCCTTGTCATAGTTGGCATTATAAACATTCTATTTTTATGGGATGTTTTTCTAATTTCAAGAACCTAAAAATTTATAACTACCATGACTATGATGACTACGTCCACGTCCATATCTACGTTCATGGCCTTTACTGGTACTAGCATTCGCTTCTAGAAGTACTACTACATCAACTGGACGAAGTTAATGATTTTTCATCAAAAGCTCACTGTTTAATTCTACCATTAAAATATATGATATTAATTCAAAATATATTGTAAATCTATACTCTTTATATTGCTGCTGCAGGAGCATATTAGAGACATGAAAAATAGTATATGTTTTTTTCCAGCAGGTCTACATCAATCACTGTTTTATCACATAATTGCAGTCGTGAGGTTATAGCAAATAAGACAGAATGGTAATCAGCAAGTGATTTAAAATCTTATAGTCTAAATGACTCTATTCATACCGAGCTATAGGAAAGACAACAGTTTTCTTATAGTAATATTTATCTTTCAGATAATTCCACAAAGTTAATGGATCTTAACAATGAGGTATTGATTTTTCAGCCTCTCTTATATTACGGATAATTATCATTGTCGTAGCTTTAGCTTTTGAAGTTGTTTCATATTTTCTCTAATAGTATCATCTAGGTCTTTGGATTATAAGTATAGTTCTATATCAAGAATCCATGACAGATAGTTCTTTTTAGAAATATATGGTAGAGCAAACTTTGGATTTGTTGTATTCAACATAGCTATATGTATAAAACAACACAATCAGTGACATCATCAAAATGATAAATAATATTAACATTATATTCAAAAGAAATTTGTATATGATAAATTCTTTTATAAATATATTTGGAACTTGGGGTTATCAAAACTTCATATAAACTTTTAGAACTTCAGGTAAAAAATGATGACTTCATATTTTAATAATATAGATTTAGAACTTCAGATTCTATTAATTGAAATCCAGAACTTCAGGTTCTAGTACATTCTAAATTAAAGAGAATAAAAACACAAAAAATAAAAATATAGAGAAATAAGGCAATCAATTATAATTTGTTAATATGAATGATATATTGAGCCAACATAGTCATGCATTTAATAAGCAATTAAAAAATAAATAATGACAGTAAGGCTACACATATAGTATATAATAATAAATAAATAAAGTCAAATAGTTAGATATGCAATGCATAATAATAATAATAATAATAATAATAATAATAAATAAAGTTAGTATAATAATCAAGTTGACACAGTCGTACATTGATTGGGTTGGCATAATCAAACTTCTTAGTTAGAGTTAGAGTATCAAAAACTTCAGGTTCTTATTGAATTTATGATAACATGTTATAAAATTAATAAAACATAATACATGAGAGAAATAATAATAGAAGAACATGTGAACATAATAACTCAAACAAAACAATAAGAAATATGAAAGTATAACGTTAGAAGAGAAGAAATGGAATTTACTTGATATTTAGAGAGTTTAAGAATGATGTTATATGTGTTTAAAATCAAAAGAAAGACAGCATCTATATAGGGAAATTTGACCGATCAATCCACTCTTTCAACATAAAAAATTGATGTTTAAATTGGTGTTTATTCACCAATAATATTATTTAAATTGGTGTTTATCCACCTTTTATAATACTTAGTAGATTTTTGGTTTGTGTAGGCTCCTCAATGGAGGCACCCACACTAGGCACACTTCCCTTGAAGTGTCAAAGTTCGAAAGCTCACCTGGCACTTAGTATAATGGCAATTTTTTTCACTAAAATAATGGGTAGTTCTTTCCTATCCTATTAATAAATTTTTGGATTGTACGTTCAACAGAGAGATACGTAGATTCCAACAGATATATAACCTAAGTGTCAGAAGTTGTTGTAAATAAAAAAAATAAAATAAAATAGGATTCATATATGATAGTTATTAACAAGTAAGCACTAAACCAAGTAATTTTAAAAGGGAAAAGAAAGGCAAAAGAATAGAATAAAACTCAAAAAAAAGTATTTAAAAGTGAATTGATAAAATATCTAATCCAATTTTTTTTCTTAATCACTTAATTAGTAACTTCATGACACTAAGCAGTTAATGACATGAGACTTCTATTGTAACAAACTTCTAATATTTTACCCTTCTTGTAATGCATTTAAGTATTACCATATTTTTTAAATGAAATTGGCTTAATGACGATTCTCCCAAATATATACAAAAAAATGGTTATGGGTTGCAGGGTTGCGGTTACGTTCTCGTTTACCAACGTTACACTTGTAGTAGCTTTGAAAAAAAAAAAATGGAGGAAGAAGAAGAAAAGGTGTACCAATTTTTGTGCATGAGAACCTACATAAATCTACAAGAAAAATGGGGTGTACTTAAATGTGGATGGTCCATCAGAAGAAAAATGTGGATGGGTGCCTTTGGCATTCCATTCTTGAAATGTTGGGCCTGGTCAGTGACAAACCCAGTCAATGAAACTGGTCAATGAGAACCCAACAAACCATTTTTTTTTTTTTTTAATTTTTGAGAAGCCAACAAACCCAAATTGGTATGCAATATTGCTAGAAATTCATATTCTCGTTCTACTTCCTCATCAAATGTGACCAACTGCAACAGCTACAGCGACACATGCTTTAGTGTACGGCAACCAAACAAACCTACCACTCCCTCAGTTAATTTTATTACCTCTCTCTCTCTCTGCGTCCCTACCCCGGAAAAGAACTTAACACATTTCGATCAACTCCCAACTTATTGCTCATAACTACCTACCAGCTTCAATGATCACTTGTTTTTTCACTTAATTAAATTGTCTCTTTTCCAAAACCTGCAACCACATGCATGGAACCTTTCATATTTATGGATTCCAATATTCATTAGTTATATCAAGTGACGTAATATCAGTATCTAAACAATTACTTTGATCAACATGCATGGTTTGTTTGGTTTACGAAATTGATTTGAAAACCAAACGTATATATATATATATATATATAATATCAAATCTGGATGTGGCATTCTATTTCAAAACTTCTTACATTTATAAAATGTCTCACTATTAAGCTAGTACCCCAAAATGAACATCAAATTAACAGAATCATATATACTTTTTACATACTATTTTTCTTTTGTGATCTAATGAGGTTGATGCCTTTTAGTTTCATTATATTGAAATATCGTGTGAAACAGCACACGAAATATTTCTCGGATGGTCCCTAGTTTGATAGTCACATGGCTTCCCGGCAATAAAGACTATGTCCTTGCAATTTCGTCAGCGTCGTGGCGTCCACATCCACTTTAGACGAAACATAACTAGGACATTGAAGATCAACGGCAGAATTCAATCCATTTTCAACACCGATTTAAGAGAGGTTGTTGTGTTGAGTCTCTTGTCTTTACAAATTACAAGTAACACAAGCGGTAAATATATTGCACACAACTAACTACAATTATGATCTTTCAATACTCACGAAACCTATGCTAACCGTGGCTTTTAATTTTCTTCAATTGTAAGAGACAATGTAAATGATCGTGAGTTCTAGAACAAAACCAGCTCTCCACATTCGTTTCAATATTATATATGTATACAATATTTGGCAAATACGTTCTTTGATTGGTCTTTATCTCTCATGCCATGGAATTCTATGGCAAGGAAACTCTATTCAGCTTCATGGATGAAGAAAGACACGAAATTCCACTGTCACCTACTCATCATCGTCATCGTCACCATCATAATCTTTCTATCAAAACCGGCCACCAAGAAATGTGTGAACAAGACCTCCAATTTAGCCCTCCAAGGCCTTCTAGTACTTCTCACTCTCCTGGCCCTGTGTTCACTCTACTGCCACCACCTAGCCCGGAATCACCATGGACGCTTTCGCCTCTTCAAACTCCATCACCTTCTATTCTCTATCATTGCATTGCTTCGCTTCATAGACACGAAGGAAACATCTACTCTATCGCGGTATCGAAGGGAATAGTCTTCACTGGCTCTGATAGTAACCGTATTCGTGCATGGAGGCAACCGGATTGCATTGAGAGAGGTCACATAAAGGCAAGTTGTGGTGAAGTCCGAGCCACTTTAGCTCATGGTAACATGCTTTTTACTACACATAGAGATTTCAAAATCAGGGTCTGGAACTTCACGGTTTCGGACAATTTTAGGACAAAAAAGGTGGCGACTTTGCCCAGAAGAAGCTCGTTTTTGTTGTTTCCTAAAAAAAAGAGCCAACAACACAAGGATTGTGTATCTTGCATGGCTTATTACCATGCAGAGGGGCTTTTGTACACCGGCTCGTATGACAAAACCGTCAAGGCTTGGCGGGTTCAGGACAAAAAATGTGTTGACTCGTTCGTGGCTCATGAAAGTAACGTAAACGCACTAGTAGTGAACCAAGACGATGGTTGCGTTTTCACTTGCTCCTCTGATGGGTCAGTGAAGATATGGAGAAGGGTTTACAGAGAAAACTCTCATACACTCACTATGACGCTTAAATTCCAGCAATCTCCTGTCAATGCCCTAGCTTTGAGTTCGTTTTTGAACAACTGTTTCTTGTACTCCGGTTCCTCCGACGGGACCATCAATTTTTGGGAGAAAGAGAAGATGTCTGGAAGGTTTAACCATGGTGGGTTCTTACAAGGCCACCGGTTTGCTGTTCTTTGCTTGGTAGCTATAGAGAAGCTGATACTTAGCGGATCAGAGGATACTACGATTAGGGTTTGGAGGAGAGAAGAAGGGAGTTGTTTTCATGAATGTTTGGCTGTGTTGGATGGACACAGAGGACCTGTGAGATGCTTGGCTGTATGTTTGGAGATGGAGAAAGTTGTGATGGGGTTTTTAGTATATAGTGCAAGTTTGGACCAAACTTTCAAGGCATGGAGAATCAAGGTCATGCCTGAGGAGAAGATATGTGTGGATTTTGCAGACAGGAGTGAGTCGACGACGAAGATGATGGATTATGAGATGAGTCCTGTGTTGTCTCCTTCTTGGGTAGAGAAGAAGATTAGTAGTAACTATTTTCAGTGAAAAAAAATAAAGAGGGAAAAAAAAATCATTATTGCTGACTTGCTTGATCTTAATTTTCATATATGGATTAGCTAGCAAGATTTTGTAAAAACTAGAGCAAGAGTACGTAATAGCCAATTAGTACTTTGTATTATGCATGTTCCGAGTAATATTAACTTTCAATGACTTGCCAGTAAGGGTTTTTTCAAGCGAATTCACTTTAATTTGCTAGGTTGTTTGATTTATTTTCTGTTTGAAAAAAATAATAATAATCTGATTTGGCCTACTAATTAATTAGTTCTAAAGGACAATGCATGTTTGTGTGCATATGAAAATATTTTTATATGACATGAATAATCAATCATATAAAACAATGTTCATCTCATATAGTATGATAGTAATATCCCAAACATATCTATTAAAAGGCATCCAAGTTTTCCTTACGTTTTGATCCATTTCATCTAACTTTAGTCTTAAATATGCTATCGTAGGCATAAGTCTATGTAAATATAGGATTGGAAATTTGTCTTCAATGAGCTTGTTAGTTATAGATATGATTACCAAACAATATTATATAGAAAGTAAGAATAAGTATCACCATATATCATCTAACATGGCTTGATGATAAAGAAAGTTTATTCAGCTTAACAATTATTAATTTAAATTTAAATTACTTTCACTATAAAAAGTAAGGATAAATATGGAGCTTGTAACCATAATAATACACATGCAGCCCCATGGTTTTTTTAAAATGTGTTCTACAGAAAAGTATGGTATGAAAATTTTCTTTGATCATACTCTGATTTTGTCAGATTAACTATATGTTTGTACTTGGTGATTCCCAAACTAAAACTTTTTGGTTCTAGCTTTGCACACAGCATCCTCGACGAAAACAAGTGAGCTCAAATCGACAAAATAAAAATTTATAAAAGAGAAGTTTAAATTACTTCTCTACTTCTATTGATTACCTATCCCGCAACCAGCATTACTGTCTCAGCTACTCCACTGGCTGAGATAATCGTTTATAGATGTATAAGTGAGAGTTTGGTGCAACTACACATTAAACACTCAGCCAGAAGACTATTTGCTTCATAAATTCCAACATATATATATACTAGCTATAGATCTTCAATTTCTTTGCATGATGTTACCGGTAGATCTCATAACTTCGATTAACAAGTTATTAATTTCTAGCATCATCCATACCCCACTTTAATTAATATGGGGACAAGATCAGTAACATGGCCTCTAGACACAAATTCTTGCAAAATTTTTAGGCCATTAGATTTAGATCTATTCATTTATTATTGATGGTTGAGATTGTACATTACCATATAAATTACGATCAAGTCAAAAATAGCTGTTGTAAGATTTAACCTCGACATGGTTTACAAATTGTACGTATTATAGTTGTGTAAAAATAAGAAGAAAAAGAGGACTCTTGACACTTCAATTTGAGCAATTTAATAAGTTAGACTTAAATCATACTTAATATAGCGACGGGAAGAGTATTTTGAACAATTCTGAGAAAGTCTTAATTGAGTATTGACTAATAATTATTCATTAACGAACAATTAAACGAAGACTTTGAGTACATAAAGATGAGAGAACCGCAGTCGACACAGCTAGCACAAGAAAAACAGCATATTAGACATGATTGTACAATCACAAAATGGAAAATTAATAGCGAGGCTACTCCTCATAGGGAATAGGAACATGAGTTCTGACGATGAAAAAGTTCTCATAGATTAACCCAGCCAGCCCACCTCCAATGAGTGGGCCAACCCAGTAGACCCAGTGGTCGGTCCAGTCCCAGCTGATCAAAGCCGGTCCAAATGATCGTGCCGGGTTCATTGAGGCCCCAGAGAAAGCCCCACCAGCCAAGATGTTGGCACCCACCACAAACCCAGTCAACATAGGGCCCAGCCCATCGAGAGGCCCTCTCTTGGGGTCCACAATAGTGGCATATACAGTGAATAACAAGGAAAATGTTAGAATAATCTCCCATATGACCCCTTGAAAGTAACCTACACCACTTGCCAGCGTGTGTACAGGTGTAGCCTGCACAATCCACAAACAAAACATAAAAAAACAAACATTTTAATGCATATAACAACAAAACCCGTGTACGGCCACGTCACGTTTTACTTGTTTCTTTTATAAGTGAAAATGACTTTTCGTATGCTGAATTATTCAAGAAAAATAATTAAAAAAACAAAAACAGAGGCCAGAAGAGCTATTGGATGATGTGGAAAGTTTATCGATTAACGTTAAATTTTACTTAAAAAATCCCATACCAACTATAAATCCATGAAACCACGAATCTAATTAATGCATTAAAACATCGTAAAAGAATCTTCTCTTGATCTAATTTTTATACCTATAAGGCCCTAATCAGTAATTAAGAGGAAAAAAACAAAAAACAAAAACTAGATCACAAAGGAGAATACATAGTGTATAAAAAAAAAAACATTAATTTGATCTCGAATTCTGATCATGATCAACCATTATTGTAAAACTCGACAAGTATATCTAATTACTCGTCAAAAACTTGGTCGGCGAAGTTTCGCTAACCCAAGAACCCCCAAATCAATGGTTCTACTCGTCGAAGGCAAATAGTCGCTAATTTGGATCAAGTACTTGATCAACTCGATAATTATTCAGTCCAGACACATTTTATGAAATAGGTTCATTTGGTGAGTACTCCATCAACTCGGCGACTACTCAATCCAGATCAACTTGATGAGTATTGTGTTAAAATTATTTTTGAGATTATTTGAGACAGATTATATAATCCTTTGTTGTCATATTGCATTTTCACCCTATGAAAATTTTGTTTATAATTTTTTACAAGTTTGATCAGATTTGACCGTCAATCAATGAGTTGACTATTAACTGATCGAGTACTTGTTGAGTAATCGAATACTCGTCGATCGAGTAGCGACTAACGAGTTTTGAAACATTATGATTAACTAGTATATGATAATTATTATGTTATGGACTTACTAATCCGCCAGTGAGATAGTTGAGAAGAATACAGGCCGCTGAAGATGCCAGCAACTGGTCAATCCAATAAAGGATGGATCGGAAGAAGGTGATGTGACCACCAAATAACAGTCCAAGAGTGACAGCCGGGTTCAGGTGACCGCCGGAAATGTGTCCGGCTGATATCATCACCGCCACTACTAACGCATGGGCCACCGCCACCATGAACAACCCCACCAAGGTGTTTCCCACTAGCCTATCTGTATCATGTCACATGTACATACATATAACATAAATATGTCGAGAGATTTATTACAGGCAAATTCAGTGAAACAAACTATATATTACCAGCAGCCATGGCAGATCCAACTCCGGCGAACACAAAGAGGAAGGTGGTGATGAACTCCACGATGAGGGCTTTGATGCAGTCGGGTTGTGTGGCTTCTCGGTGGGTTCCTAAAGCGATTTTCGCCATTGTCGCCGGATAATCAGAGACTCTCTATCCACTTGGTAATGATCTAATTTGCTACGTATGTGTTGTTGGTGACAACTAGATGACCATATATATAAGCATTATATAAGCACTCTTGTTTTGACAGTGTACCATATAATCAATTTGATTGACAGCTAATTTTGGGATTTTAAATATGTTATCTAAATTCATATTTAAGGATGTGATATTTGAATTATCAAACAGGATATTAATTATCGAATCATTCTAAAATTTACATAGTATTTATAATTTACATATCAAATTATTCAGAAATTAGACATTAACCAAATCACTAAAATCATACATTGTAAAATGAGGATTCCTCCTACAAATAGATGAACAGTGATATAATATAAGTGAGGCAACTATGTATAAACAAGATTTTTTTTTTTTTTTTCCTTATTTACGGCCCACATTAAGTGGATACATGTTGGGAGTTGACTTGTGATATATATGTTACACATCGAGCCTGAAAAAATAAAAGTGTAATTTACCTTTCCCTCGGACATTAAATATATAGTTAAAAAATTACAATATTTTAAAGTATATTAGCTGTTCTGGTTTGGTTCATGGTGCAATAGAGTTGTGATAATGGCCACATAAGCTTGAACACCTGGCTTGGCGCATGAAATCTTATAGATAAAAGAAAAAGAATTCATCATAGTTATGTACATGGAGGGAATAGATCAGTGAAAGAAAATATTGTGCCCTACCATTTTGTTTGAAATTATTACAGTTAACTTTTTCTTCTAAGAGAGAATAGCTAGATATTACCATCCTGAATTTTCAACATATTACAAACATATGGAAAAATAACTGTAGCTATCTCGATTATTTATTACTAGAATTTAATTAATTATCTCGCAAAAATTTTCAAAAACGTTTGAGAATTCATATTGACATGATCTTTACTACGGCATGCACACACTCAGGCCGTCATTTTTAAATAATAGAGAGTTTTATAAAAATAATTGAATGGATGGATCCACCAAACACAAAAGCAACTAGATTATATATCATCAAAAAAAAAAAAAATCTCTTGTAGTTGGAGGTCAAAGGGCTATAAAACCCCACAAACCATTTATCATAATTCATAACTCGATGGTTAATGATGATAATATTTTATATCAATCATTGAATGATTTCCTTTAAAATGTGTCCTAAAATATATATATTTCATGAAAATATATATTACACTATTACTTCCTCCATGTATACGAGTTCTAGAAATTCTTAATATTCAAAGTACTCTCCCTTAACATAATTTTGCTTTCTAATTTCTTAATGCGTGATATAAAACAAACAATGTAATCAGCTATCAATGTTGCTAAATTTTGAACTGATCTTCGTAAGCTTTAAGTGGTGAAGAGTGGGGTATACTTTAGCTTTAATTATTCACTTTTTCATCTCGATCAGCACCACAAAACGAAAAGCTGAGTTGGTACCAATCGATTCTGATATGGTGAGTGGATTTTTTCGTTTGCGCCACCGATATCATAGAAGAATTAATGTGGGTCACATTCAAATGAGTATGCCCTTCATTTTCTTGTGGAATTTGGTGTGTTGCCTGTGTCATCATGCATGTTCTCTTTCCACCAGTTCCTCATCAAACATTAATTTATGTTCATTTGACATTTAAATAGTGGATGTTCATATCTTTAATTATGTCGAACTTCACCGTCACATACTGGCCTGCAGAACTGCTTTTATAATTTGGATTCATGCATTGAAAATTAGAACTATATAAATTTCGTTAAAAATCATACTTATATTAAAAAATGAAGGTCAATGGACAATACTATAGGTTTTGTCATGTTAATTGACACTTATTATAATATCTTTGATATGTCCATTATTGACTAGGCTCCCTTACTTTCATATGACGCTCTACTACATGCTTGAGAGCACTTAGATGCAAAGTAAAATCCCATAATCTAAATTGTGATTGAAGGAAAAGATTTACATGCCATATTGTATTGTTTATTATTAAAATAATTCACTTTACTCGATCAGTAGCCAATAATTGTCTATATAATTTAACTGTATGATATATTTTACATGTGTAAGAAAAAAATTGAAAATTTTCATTCAAATCATATGTCAAATAATTTGAAATAAATTTTAAGATTGTATGATGTTACTTTTTTTTTTCTTACAAAAAAAGAAAAAAAAGACATTAGTTCATTGACATGATCATAATCCTATCTCTTATAACATCAATAAAAGAGCAATTAAAGCAAATACATTTATGCATGTCAACTCAAGAATGATATATGAATACCCTAAGTTGATTTTCATTTTGAATTATGAAACCCATTTGGTAATTCATTATTTGATGTGTGTTGTTATTTTTAAGTAATTTATTTATTTATTTATTATATATTGTGTAGTTTAGTGAATATTTTTAATAAGAGATTTTGAGATGTGATTCAAAACTAATGGTTTCGGAAATTCAAGGAAAAGTTCACGTTGCGTACAAAAAATAATCTAAACTCGAATACAGGTCCAACCATAAAATTCTTATCTAAATGCATTAAACTCTCATCGGCTGGTCAACGGCCATCTGCTATTTTTCAAGTCTTGTATGAGGGAGAACCGATCCAAACATGCATCGTTGTTGAGAAAAACTAGGCTCATTGGTAATTTGGTTTTTTGTTCATGATGACTGACGCCTTTAGTCTACATCAATTAATTTACTTTATCGTATAAGACAAATAAAATACTATTGAATCAGTCGAAGGTTGCTCGTGCCACTTTCTAATGACCTAATTGGCTGATTGCTTCCTTTGGGTGCACTTATCTTGCTGGTTATTATTTTACGGCATCTTTTTGTCTCTCTATATCTCTATTGGAAGGTTATACATATATACACACACAAAGGGGCCCAATAGAAAAATGAAAACCTCCCTGAGCTCTCTGATTATCATAATTGAGAAAAAAATTCTAATTCGAAAAGAGTAGTAGAGAGAATCATATCCTTCATTGTCATATCAAGATCAGCTTTTGTAAGCCAACTGATAGCCTATTAGTATTTCATAACACAAAAAGTAATTTAATATACTAATCTTTCTTCATAATATTCCAAATGTCCAGAAGAACATACTCGAAGCAGATTGTACTAAGATCTGAGTGCAAAATCAATGGCTTTCTCACTAAGTTGATGTTTCAAAGTATGAGGGAGGTAGCTATAATTCACTAGGGTTATTTGAGTGTTGAAATTAATGACTTTAAACCAATATAGAATGATCGAATGTCATAACAACTCACTTTTATTTCCCCCTTTCTCTCTCTTCTTCCTTCGTCATTTAATCACTAAAAGTTCCTTATATTGATGGTGGGTTTGTCTCTCCTTTTGAGTTGGTTTTGTTTAAATGATTATTATGATCAGTTTGGTTTGATTTGCATAAGTTCCATACCATTATATACCTACCAAATTAAATCTCTTTCTTAGAAGAAAAAAAGAAGTCATGTTTTAGTAAACCAATGTAAGAGAGAACCTTAAAGTCCTAAACCTGATTAAGTGTCATTAATTTAAATTTAATTTGTTCTTTTCATATGGTCCGAAAGGTAATGGTTTTATTGGGTGGTATGTGACGGCATAATTTGTTTTTAGTTGAGAATTTTCTAGATTACTTAAATGGACTGGTAAAAGCCCAATAAGTTGACCCAAAAGACAAAACCAATCTGCCAGCTCGCAGAAGCGAGCTACCTGATCGTCTTGCCCTTAGCTTGCACATGTAATGTTCAGATGACGTCAAGCTCGTTAAATCGAGATCGTCTACTATTACAAAACTGTGGTCTTCGGTCATCCTCAGCTGCTTTAGCTCGCCCAGAGCAAGACCGAGTCCAGCTTATGACGTGTCGTACATGTTAAGGAATTCAGCTTCAGACTAATTGCAGCATGATTTAAGTAAATCTTAACCACTAAGTATAGGCTATATCAAAGCTCAGTCATGATGAGGTTGACTTTATTGCATGACAGTCTTGAAAAATATCAACTAATTATGATTTGTCAAATTAATTATATTTAATTGTATCATCTCATTCTATAAATAGGGGACTATTTTCACTATAAATCAAAGGAGAAATACTAAGTGATAGAGTGCTGTTATTCTCTCAAAATAGTAAAAAGAAAATAGTAGACGTAGGCACCCATTGACTGAATCTCTTAAAAATTTGGTGTTCTTTATTCTTCCTTTGTCATTTCCTTTACTTTTTACTTGCTCCTTGCACTGTTTTGATTATATTCGTAGTATTAAGTTCGTGGATCTAAGTTGACCAATATTTGACGTCAATAATATCTATTTGATTTTATGTGGAGAGCAACGAGATGTAAGTAAATAATGATAGATTATGCTACATCATTAGAGGGAGGAAAATATATTTAAGTTGAAGTTCTAAACCAAATCTAATCAGATTTTATCCATGTGTGATTTGTATTTTCGACGACTATCGAAGTGTGATTAGACATACAACCAACCTAATATACAGTAGTTTTGACATGATATCACGATTTCTAAACTTGTTCACGTTGTGTGCATATAAACTATAATTAATTAGAAGATAACAAAAGGTCCCAAGGACCAAATCCTCTTGCTATTATAAGTATCAACCTTGAAAGTAAGGAATCAATTTAAGTAATGTTTGGGCAGGATGTGGAGTGTATAATTATGACATAATTCACCACAAAAAATGTCAGAACGCACAAAATATTTCTTTGAGCAAGACATTTCTAGAATTAGCTTGTATCGTGCACAATCTCATATTCTAAACTTGGAAGAAAATCACCTTAGCTTATGCTCATGTCCCATAACATGGAGAAAAAGTTTTTCACATTTTTTTATATGAATAAAATAAATCTAAAACCCATAATTACAAATATAGGAGAAAATGTTATCTAAAACCCATAATTACAAATATAGGAGAAAACGTGCACAATCACTCAATCAAATAATCGTAAAACTATTATGCACTAACATAAAACCCCTAATAATTTCAAACTAGCTTACATCATGCGTAATCTAACTATTCTCATGTATAATTTATATGATTAATGACTAAATATAACGAAAATAATTCTTCTCAATTTCTTATTTTTCTATTTTCCAACTTTTAATTTTTATGGATTAGATCCAATAACTATTGCATATAATTACACAGAATATGTACAATGACACATAATTCTAATCTTATCTTTTTTAAATAATAATAATAATAATTGTAATCTTAAAGAGAGTCGGTAGTTACACCCCTTAAAAATCGTATTTACATTCACTTTTTGTACGTACATTCCATTAAAATTTAATGAAATGTCATACCTTATTAGCACACACAACATATTACTAATTATGTCATTTCATTTTTATTTTTCATTTTTTTTTTACAAACTATGCCTTTGATTTTTTATTTTAAGAATATATATAAATGATTAAATTATAGAACATGAAAACAAAAAATAAAAATAAAACAAAAAGAAGGAGCCACATCTCCTCCCAGATTTCGGGAGGAGGCCACTACCCTTGTTAAACTTTTCAATTTGATGAAAAAGGCTTCGTCTCCTTATCTCCTGAATCTAGCTAAGATGGTGCAGGCGGCAGCAGTCTCCTCCATCTTTATGTCCTACGTGCGTGTGTGCATGTGTATATATATATTCCCTCTTCCGTTTTTCTTTTGATGGAGTACAGTCTCCATCTGTTGGGTGTAGACTGGAGGCTGCCGCGTCCATCTTTCAGTTTTTATTTTTATTTTTTTGAAACTTCGTCTTTTTAAGTTTTGGTAGGCAGGAGACTCCTCTAAATTTTATCATTATTTTTATCGTATCTTACATTTATTTATTTCTTAATTTAGTTTAATTTATCCAAAAATATAAAAAAAGTAAAATAACTAATAGATATAAGAATAAATTGCACACTGTCTCTTTAGGTTTATCTAAAATTAGATGAAAATATAGTTACCATTTTATTGCATAAAATTTCATACTTAACATTGATTGTCGTTAACTTTAACAATTGACCAAAAAAATTTGATTGAAAATTTAAAATACTCTTAACAATGTAAAGTTACCTAATTGTCTATGAATAAGACCAGAAATTTAAGATTTTATAACTTTATTCAATTGACCAATTTGCCCTTATAAATTAAATTAACGTCATGAAAGTAAGTTTTGTATGTAATTATTTTTTTACCATTTTACCCTCTATAATAGAATGAATTTGCAATCTATAAATTAATTAAAAAAGAATTCTCAGATTTTTTCAGCCCTTTAAAAAGGGATGACGGCATGATTTTTGCATCTAGCTTTCTGCACCTTCATGTTTGTTTCATTTTTTTTTTTTCTATTCTTATTTTAACTCTTTTTCTCCTCTTATTTGTTCATCCACTGCAACACTTTGTTTCTTTCTTCTTTTTTTTTTTTTAATTTCCTATTCTTATTTTTTACACTTTTTATCTTCTTATTTAATGAAAATATCTTGTGGAAGTATCAATCACTTAACATCGTGTAAATAATAAAAAAAAAAAAATGAATAACAAATACTGTTCAATAAAAATATAAAAGCATGATGTGTAACTAATATAACACTTTAGAAGCTGTGTGTCTCACCTAAACAAGCACAAAAATATAAGTACCGTGTCACTTAACATTGTAGAAACAGTGTTACACCAAAACAAGCATTTGCAATAAATACCAACTAACATTAAAATATAAGTATTGTATCGCTATCACACAAAAACATGCCCCACATGCATGATCATCAAAAATATATACTGATTATACCAACAATTTGAATCAAAGATGTACGTGTTTCAATTTTGAAAATGCATTTGTGATGACTATGATGATCAAAAATATAAGAAGGAGGTTCAGTTGGATTCACTCTGACCGCAGTAGGTTGAGTCTGTGAACCCTCATTTGCTATACTAGTTTGGCTTGATCCAAACCATAACACATATTCAATGCAAGTTAATAATAGTGAAGGATAAAAAGAGAATGTGATTAATGATTTTGATAACCCCACCTTTGTGACCCTTGCATCTTGTGAACCAATACAAGGATTTGTATTTAATGGTCCACTCAAAATTCATGTAATCCCTGCATACACAACCAATATCAAAGCTTTTCCCCCAAAAAGTGGCAAAAATAGCAACTTCGAAGTCCCTACAGTAACATAAACATAAATAGCATTTTAACATTATAGAGATATTTTTATTTCAAAGAAAAAAATTATGCAAATCTTGTTAGACCTGTTTTGCAATCAATTTATTTTGTAGTTTATATCTAGCAAAAACTCACCCCACTAACTTATTTTTCATTTTTATCATTATATACATATACACACTATAAAATCCCACCTCATCGTTATCCTTAATTTGTCAATGTTAAGTATGGGGAGTTTTGTGTAATAAAAGAATTACTATATTTTCATTTGTTTTTAGATAAGCGTATGGGGTATGGCGTAATTCATTATAGATATAATATCTCTTGATTATAATATAAAAATTTAAATTGAGGATAACGATGGAATTTTGAAAATACAAAAATCTGAGATTGTACACACAATTTTAAAGTGCAAACATCACCACTCTATCTTAAATTCAACATCCACCCACCCATCCGCCTACAACCATCGATAGCAATGGGCCAACAGCTATAGGCAATATGTATAACAAGCCCATAAAAAATAGGCTACATCTCTATTTTTAAAAACAGGCCCAACAAGCCCAATTCCTGAAACCCATCTCGACACACACTCCAACGAAGAGCCGTGCACGCACGATAAGCTGAGGGAAGCTGCAACAACGGGGGGCGAGAACTGAGAAACCATCACCAGAGAAACAAAAATGGCCAGAGCACTGCCGATATCATGCTCTTCTTCTCTAACCTTGTCAAACCACAACAGGACTTGTCTTCTTCCACACTCTTCATCGAAGTTGTCTTCTTTTTACACCAACAATAACAACAACAACAACAACAGCAACTCTTACAATCCTTCTCGAAGACTCGCTCTCTTCCAACTCGGCACTGGTGAGAGTGACCACCACACATTTCCTTAACTTCCTTCATTTTTTGTTGGCTAAATACTTGAAACCCTTTCGAGATATGACTTTTTTTTTTTTTTTTTTTTCATGTTTACTTGTAACCTTGTGTATTGTGATATTGTTTATTGTCTCTCTATTGGTTGCTCTGCCAAATGGAATAATATCTACTTGGAGAAGCTCTACCAAACGGAGCCTTATATGGTTTGTTTGTATGCTTCATTGAAGGAGTGAGAATGGGGTTATGCTAGTGAATTTCAATGTATAGGATAATTATACGTTTAAAGCTTTTCTTTTTCTTTTGTTTTCATGCATTTTATTAGTATTTAAGCTAGAGTAGGTGCAGCATTGTTTGGAACTTGTAGTTGCTTGAATTGTATACGATACGGTTGTGTTCATGGTCAGTGCTGACTAGGATTTGGTTTCAATGGCAATGTGTTTTGGCTGACTACCTGTTTGGTTGCTGAGAAAACTTTTTAAGTGTTTTGTTTGTTTGGCTTTTTCATATATATATATATATATTTCTTTTCTTCTCTTTGTGGTTTTACTTGTGCATTACATCACACGTTAATTAATGTGCATTGGTATTTAGGTAGTGCGGGAATGGAATATATAGAGTACTGATTTATATTGCTTTAGATCTTCGTAAATTGAATGCTAGTGCAACAAACTAGATTTGTTGTTCTCTGCTAATGAACTTTGTATGTTATTTAGCTATCCCACAGTCACAGTTGTTTGGTGGTAAGTCGACCCAGTTATTAAGAGCAGAAGGGAATGCAATAGAGGCCAGCACATCTGGAAATATGGCACTGACAAGCACTACTGCTGCTGAGCAAAATGTATTAGAGTGGGTTAAAAATGATAAGAGAAGAATGCTTCATGTTGTTTATCGTGTTGGAGACTTGGACAAGACTATAAAGTATGCCTACTTGCTTCAGTTATCCACAATCCTTTAATTTTTCAGGTGGTGATGCCTGGTTTACACAGAATACAATAGCTAATTAGCTAATTGATGTTGCAGATTTTACACTGAATGCTTGGGGATGAAGCTGCTAAGAAAGCGTGATATACCGGAGGAGAGATACACAAATGCTTTTCTTGGATATGGGCCTGAAGATTCTCATTTTGTTGTTGAGCTTACATACAGTAAGTTGTCTTTGTACATAAATATATTTAATGCTTATGCGTCCGACAATGATATATATCAATATTCTTAAGAGTCTATGGTAGCAGTGGTCATACATCTCTCTATAATGTTTAGTAAACTATTCCATGGTAGCATTCCATATGTTTCTACATTTCTTCTATTGCTTATTCTTCTTTCTTTGTGGTCGTTATTTGGTGATGCTTGCAGATTATGGAGTTGATAAGTACGACATCGGAACTGGATTTGGCCACTTTGGCATTGCAGTAGGGGATGTGAGTTCCCCTCTTCTGAAATAATTGCTTTTTGTGTCAAGTCAGACTATGGTACATGCTTCATCATCCTGCAGTTTTGTATTCAAACATTATTGTGTAGGTTGCGAAAACCGTAGATCTTGTGAAGGCAAAAGGGGGCAAAGTAACCAGAGAACCTGGTCCTGTTAAAGGAGGCAATACTGTCATTGCTTTTGTTGAAGATCCGGATGGTTATAAATTTGAGCTCCTAGAAAGGGATCCAACTCCTGAGCCCCTATGTCAAGTAATGCTTAGAGTGGGTGATCTTGATCGTGCTATAAATTTTTACAAGAAGGTGAGCAGTTTTCTTTATGGTGCTGTAGCTGCTATCTTCATTAAATTTTGGATCTCTTAGTTGCTTATTCATTTATTCGTGCTGTACATTGCTTGGTGTTCTGATACTTGTCTTTCCTGAACATTAAAGGCTTTTGGCATGGAACTTCTCCGCAAAAGAGATAACCCTAAGTATAAGGTAACTTCACACCTTCTGCTCTTCATCAAACTTATATCTTTCTAGCTTGCTTGGTTATTTATTTATTGTTGTGGAAGTAATGGATGTATGTTGTTTTAAATACATGGGCCCCTTGTCATGAAGATGAACATTAAAGACGTAGTTTATGGTACGCTTCAAAATCTGGAGCTTATACTAAATACGATTACCCTTTTCTGTTGAGTAGGTTGAGGGATTTAAATTCATTTGATGGACTAGGTGTTTCTGTGTTTCTGAGTCCTTATTTGTAAATGTATTTGCTTAGTTCGTCCTTCATTTTTGTTCCTTGTTTTCCCTGGGAACATCATCTGTACAGTGCATGTACCCATAGCTTCTTGTGTTTATCACGTTGACTGGTATTCTTGGATGTAAGCTTACGGCATAATTCTGTAATTTGTTCTCTGGTTAATTCTTAGTTGTGCTTACTTTTCAGTATACAATAGCAATGATGGGCTATGGTCCTGAAGATAAAAACGCAGTGCTGGAATTGACATATAATTACGGGGTCTTGGAATATGACAAAGGAAATGGTTACGCACAGGTAATCCTTCACCTCTTTTTTTCCTAGCTAGCGATGCTATAATTTGAATTTGAATAGCAATTTTATGATTCTCACTAGATGTGCTTTTTATTATCAGAATTCCTTTTGGCCTGTCATGGGGCTCATTCTATGTCATTATACAAGAGACTAAATTATTATATCTTAACAGATTGCAATAGGCACAGATGATGTTTACAAGACTGCAGCAGCAATCAAACTTAGTGGTGGAAAGATTACTCGTGAACCTGGGCCCTTGCCAGGTATCAATACCAAGATTACTGCTTGCATGGATCCTGATGGTTGGAAATCGGTATGGCTTCTTATATATCTTAATTGTTTACGTTCTTAGTCGAAAATTGTTCTAGGAACCCATAGTTGCAAAGCATATCAACTCTTACCCTCAAGAGATAGAAGTATTTTCAAGATGAAGGATCTTAAATACCTAGCACATAGTGAACGAGAAAAAGTAGATGCGTGTTTCAGTGAAGAGATAAGGATCCCGAGGAACTGATTATGATAAAATTTGGAGATTTCAGTGTGCTTTAACTTGTTTTATGTCTTCATTCCATCCTGCAGGTTTTTGTAGACAATATTGACTTCCTCAAGGAGCTAGAGTGACCGAGACATCACCATGGCTGGAACATTACTAAACTGAATCCGTGGAGATTCTTAACAATTTTGTCCATTGGAAACTGCCTTCTCTGAAGCTTTCAATTTTTATACTGACCCATGATTACATTTTCCTAATCCGAGTTTGTAGCTTTTTTCTGTAACAGTTGTAAGTATATTTCTTACCACGTTATTGAATACATGATTAAAAAGTCTGAACTTCACAGAAAAATTAACTTTTTTGCAAAATTCAAAGTCGAATTTTCCATTATTCAAATATGAAATTTTATCTTAGAATTATCTTATGTTGGCACAAGAATTCAACATATGCTGGATTCCATCAATCCACATCTGCTTGTCGCCTTTATTTCTGCATTCAAATTCTATTATCCTGTCAGCTGTTTTTATCCCAAAGTAAGCTCTCAGCTCGCTGCTGTCTTCCCACTCCCTTCCTGGCCACGTCGGGATGTCACAGTAGACTCCAGAGACTATACCTGCAATCATAGAATAGCTCAAACATGGTTGAGCAACAGATGAACAAGGTAATTGGATTAATTCTGGCCGTGAGACTTTGCTTACACTTCTTCTTTTTGGTGAATGTTCCTGCCATGTGCTTGCTTTTCATCTTGGCTACCACCTGTTTTCGATATTGAAAATTATTCTAGGAGACAAAACAAATTGTACTAAAAATAGAAAGCAATTCCTTGTGGTGAGATTAGCTACAAAGATCTTCTTTTCATTTAAACTTCATGCTACTCAAATTCAACCCCTTCATGTTCTTCAAATACAGTTGCATAGATATGTTGTTTGTCTTTTGGACTTTACCTGTAGATTTGAGTTAATGTTGAAAGAAACTTGCTTCCAGTGTAAAGCTCCTGTCATCCACAGTTTTTTGGAGATTAGGTTTTGATTTTCTCAATATCATTGAATAAAATTTTCTGTAATGTAAAGGTCAAAAAAGAAAGGAATTTTTTTTTTTTCCTGAAAAATCATGTTACCATACAGGCTTATTAACATCCTGTTAGATAGAACAAAAATTTAAAAGTAAAAGGTATTGATAGACTATTAACTGCAACTATACAGGACCAGATTCTATACTGTAGCAGAATCCATATCATTGTGAAAGTATACCTTTCCTTGTACGTTTGAGAAGTTCTCCCCCTCCAGAGACAAAGTTCAATGCTGTTGAAATGTTCAATTCTTGACCTTCTGGGGCCTTTTCCTCAGCCAGAGTGAAGGTTGTACCACCATACCCTCTCTGCAGCCTTGCCCTTAATGCAGCAGCTCCTCGCAAGGCTGTATCAATAAGTGTTTACCTAATTAGACAATACTCTGAAACCATTAAAGATCAGATTTTAAGTTGAAGTTGAATGGTTTCTGTTCGAAGCTCACTGTGTAAAGTGTCACACAGTTTTAAAAGCAACTGAATAAGCTTTCTGATACCTGTAGCTGCTCCAGCTGTTAGGGTCATGATATCTCCATTAGTCCTAGCATTAATTGCAGAGTTAACAACTTCCAAGATTTGATTGTGTTCAGCTCCCATGTCCTCGGCAATCTCAATGCAATGAGATGCTACTAACGCAGCTGCAGATGCAACTGCAGCTGATGTTTTGGATGATGTCCTTTGGTTGAGAGTTGCCATCTCCTGTGATGTTGTATCTGAGGCAGTGATTGCTGCAATAGCGGCAGCAACCCCTGCCACAGAGACAGCTGCATGCACTTGAGCATTATGTGTTCTGACCTCCTGCTTCTTCCTCTCCTTCTGATCTTTCAACCACCTGCCCATTGTTCGCCCTTTCATTATGCTCTTGTATAGCTGTAGAACAGAAGCAATTATAAGGATTACAACCACGATGATGTTAGCTAATCTAGTGATGATGTTGGTGCTGTGGAATGATGAGATACCCCATTTTTTAGCAGTTGTTGACTGGAAAGGAAGTCTGGATGTAGTGCTTGATGAAGTAAAAATAACTCCTGTACAATTTTTTTTTTTAACTGTTAGAAATAGGAAGTGTAAATGTAGCCTTGAAAATTATGTTTAAACGGTTGGTGAACGCAATTAACTAGTTTCATATCATCGCAGCCTATAGAGATAGAAGAGATTACCTTCATTTCTTCACTGTCTCTTGGAGAAATAGGAGGACTATTATCATTATGTATCTGTTGATTGTGAAGTAGCCATAACAATAAGTGTATAGACAAAATGTAGTAAGTAAAACAATAACATAATTTGCATCCTTACATGTAGACTTATTCAGAGAACCATTCAGAGTTTAAAAATAGGTTAGAAGCACAGATTTCTTACAGTTACAGATTCCTTCGAAGCTGTGGAGCTTGCATCTTGTGCTTGAAGGGTGACAGAAGAGAAAGGTGGCTTATCAAGATGGTTCAAAGAGACATGCGAGTCAGATAGAGCTTTAGAGAGCTCCATAGCTGAAAGACTCCATGATCTGGCCAGGAACTCCATGGACTCAGTAGGAGTTTCAGGCGGGGGAGCACTGGATAAAGGAAGCCAACTAGGGGGGCCATTTTCATCTATATTTTCCAGCTTCTGCGACGTGCCATTTGCACTGCATGAGCTCACTAACGCAACAACAACACTAATAATAAGTGGTTACTGCTTAAAAACTCTTGACAAAAATTGAAAAATGAGGCTTTCAATTACTCAAAAAAGCTTACTTTCAAACTCCTTTGTGCAACTTCTCATACTTAGAAAAGAGTTCAAGAACAAGACAATTATGAGGAAAGAACAGTTGGCTATTTAACATGGACATTGGAGGGGGTGGAACTGAATCTGTATTCAGTGAAAAAGTGGATGCATATATTCTATCTATTTATTAAAAAAAAAAAAAAAATTAGAGGAAATGGTTCTCTGATTAAAGGTGGTTCATCTTTGTCCTCAACTATCAGAATTTAGCTTTTGTTTTACTTTGTTTGGTGCTTTTGTACATAAAAGAAAGGAAAATGAGGGCCTTTTTTTTTGAGCGGCGGGATTCATCATGACTTTGGTTCTCTTTTATTATCACCATTTTATCTGTCAAAAGCAATAAAAAGGGCCCCCCCCTCCTCTTCCTCCTGCACAGAACACACCCTCTTAATATTCCCTGGATAGTGGCCAACCTGAACAAGACACTACTCAGTAATGTGTGTAGGAGAAGAACAGAACTAGTTTTTCTGACATTATGTACTGGGAGAAAATGAGAGAATTTGGAGTTGTTGATTGTTTTCTAGTAGTCCTGTTTTGTTCCTTTGTTTACCATGACTTGAAGTTGGCAATTTCTATGCTACTTGCTTCTGCAATCTTCTCTTTTCTTTTTAAGCAAGTCTAGCAATTTTTACTTTTGTCTTTTCATCAATTAAGAGAGCAAAAGAAGATGGGATTCATATCCAACCAAAATATTTCTCTAGTGTATATCAACTTTTATCACAAGTAGTTATATATCTTTCCATTCATCAAAGTAATGGAGATTCAATTCACATCAAGTACACTTTATAAGTTGTTTATTATTTTTATTATAAAAGTTGTTATTTTTTTATAATAGAATAAAAAATTTAGATTATATAAATAGTAATTGACCTTGGTGTCAAATTAAAAAGAAAATTATATATATATATTAATATTGATCGTGGAAATTGGAAAGCAATTCTTTGTCCCACAAATACCTGTTTCAAGTCACTCTTGTCTTTAAACCAACAGTTAAGTAAAGCTACGTGACTGTCCATTGGTTCTATAAAAGTTGGATCTAGAATTAGAACTGTTTCGGTTTACAAAGTAATAGATTTGAAAACAATTCAAGGAAAAGCTAAATCTTAGGACATGTTCAGGATCTTTCTTTTGGCCTACCTAAATAAAACATTAAATACATGATGTATCTTTCCATCGAATTTTATTACAAAATCATCTTCATTAAATAACAATATCCACGTAATGATGATGCACTCAAACATTTTTCCTCTTAATAGGGGAAAATTGTTTTTTTTTATTTTTTTCTGACACACCGAGACTCAACTCAAGTAGGGCCCTTCGTGACTTGCGTCAACCCTCCGATTGTTGCTTTTGAGTGTAATCATGTCTAGTTCTTTGCAAAGAAAACATGATAAAGAGGGAAAGAAAGTGTCGCAACTCAACCCATGCACTACCATGTTTCAAGGTCCCACACTCCACCAGCATGTAAACACTTTGATTAAGTTGTTATTCTGTTAATCAATTCTTTAATCATCGTGATTTTAGATTTCCAAAATTGATCATCTATTAAGGCTTCTACAAGGGCTACAATGAGGGTAGGTTATTATGATCCATCATTTTCCTTTGTTGGCCATTATCGTTTGACAAGCACCATTCAACCCAAACAGGACCGTCCCGTGGAACCTACAGGAGCCTCAAGAAAGTTAATGTATTGTAGATTTATACACGAATGTATGCCTGAAAGGTAGCGCCAACTGTTATCTTTAATTGCAGCAATATTTTTCTATCGTTCGTTCTCCCTTCTTTGAGTTGATTTTCGTTTTCCCCAACTAGGAACCACTTGTTCAATTATTGATGGTAATATCACTTTGTCCTGTGTCTGTAAAAATTTTTATTGAATCAAGCAATTTTAGGAGATACGTCCCGGGGCCAGGACCAGTATTAGATATTTAGATTTAACACAAATTCGATTGCATAATAATCAAGACTCAGAAGTGGGCATGCGAACTATGGGCCTGCAATCAAATGTTCGATCACCAACTTATGGACTGAAATATAGAGATCATTTTTCGCTGAATTTCTCCGTGTACTCCACTGCAAGTTGAATATATTCAGTCTAACTTCTACAAAGAGCCGTCTAGAGACAGCAAATAATCTACCAGACTCGGATCTTTGTCTGCCTCTTTTGTGAAATTCTTCACCCCGTAACAACCACAAAATTGAACTCCTGAACCCCGGAATGGTTGGTGAAAAATATTCAAGGACACGAGCATCAACACATGTAGCAACTAGAGAGGATATTGGGTATCCAAATGGTCCTCAGTCCATCATGGTTTCCCGTTCCTCGCATAAGCTTTCATTTTTAGTTATGAAAGCATCAGCCATAACTACATCTTCAGTGACGGCTTCCACATCTGGTTTTCCCTGAAAAAACATAATACATATTACTAAGAGAAAAATTGCTGTGAAATTTTGAACTAACTTGTTACGGTATCAAAAATTCAAAAGGTGAAGTAATATTACCAAGAAAAAATTATGTGAATTACCTCATAGCCATCATAATATCAAATGTTCCAAAAGTCCATACACTTTAGCAAACATGGTGGCTGGCTTACATCACAATCTTCATTTTCGCATCAATGCATGGTGACCTCTCCCATCCATCAGTTAAACCTTTCTCTCAAACCAAAATCTCAATCATATAAAATCTGGCAAAAAAGGCAGAAAGCACACAAATTCTGGAGCTTCAACATGCTATAAAACAATAAACAATAATCGAGAAAAATCCATTGGAACTTAGAAGGATAATCTGGTACCTGAAACACTAGATTAGTCCTTTTTTAACATTCTGAAGGACGAGGTAAACTGATCCAGGTAAACATCCAGGATTTTATTCCAGAAACATAAAGCAATAAGAAGAGAGCAAGAGAATCCTGAATTAAATCAGATATTTAATTAAAACAGCCATATAACCAAAAAGAGACTTTATCATCTATCAACTGAAGAATGGAAGAAACACTTTACATATAATACATCGAACAATCAAACATGAATCTGCCCTTAGTCAATTTTCCCATCTATGCATGCAGGAAACAAAGCAAGCTTTCATGGGCCAGGTCCCGGCACCATTCAATGTGTCTGTGCTTGTCGTCCCCTTATAAAATTACATTATACGATCTGGCATAACTTTCAGCAAAGAATTCAAGCTAGCGGAACTTCATGACACTTGCAACATTTGTATTTCTGGATTCCTCCAAATTCATGGCTGAAAAGACAGCCCCGAAGGAATATTAGATTGTCAATCCAAGTACACTGTTTGATAGCAACTATAGCCAAAATGTTTTTAAGCATTGCACATTATGAATGTATGCACAACATTAGATATTTTGAGAAACACGTACAATTCAACTCTAATTACTTAGCAGAAGAAGTTCGTTGAAATGATGGCATCCAGCTACTCGAAGCACCAGTTCTTTTCCCATTTCCTCGATCTACATTTGTGGTTTCATCTGTCCCCTCTGCTTTTGGAAAATTTCTTTTAAAGGCACTGGGCAGAGCAAATGATGATGATGGCACTGCTGCATTGCTCATGATCTGCAACAATCATATTTAACATGTGGCAATTTATATCGACTGAAAATACTGTAAAGCTGCAGGAAGTTCAACAAGTGCATATATGTTCTATAAAACAAGCAGGCAAATTCCAAAATCATTGGAGAAGATGAAGAGAAGAAGCAAATGTAAGAAGATATAACTCATAACATTGGATAACTTACATTTTTCTCTGTCAGATTTTTAGAATTCATATTATGAGCTCTAGATGATCTATGTTGCATATCCACATCTGGACGGGAGTGATTATGTACTCTGCGCTCCATAGCTTCAGCTGAGTAAGAAGCATCATGGACTCCTAAAATCCAAAACGAAACTTAGGCGCCACAATGTTGTATTCCAAACACCAAGAATTAAAGAAGAAATTGCCAATTATGAAGAACCACATACAAACTACTTAATGAAGAAATAAATGCCAGAGTAATGAGCTAAGATGGAAATGGTCTTCATAAATTTCATTCCAAAACCAGAATCAAGAATGATCAGACTATTTATTTCTTGGTTCCCGTTTTACTATTCATGTATTGTATTGATAATTAGACTATAAACAAGTTAGCGGAGCTTGCCTTTAAGCTTCTCTGTATGCATAGGCATTGCTCCACTGCTAGTCACTCGAGAAGCTTGTGGCAAATCCTGAAATATTTCATTTGCAAAAGAAAAAAAAAATTCAAGTCAGGAAAACAACTACAAGCAACAGCAATAAGTATTGACTTAAAATCTAAATGTGATTCATACATCTATAAATAAATCAAAACTACGAAATTATTTTTCCCTCCTCGAGAAAAAAGTATTTTCGAAATTCGAACATGAAAACTCATTCATACAAGTTCTTTAAAATAATTAATTTAGACAATTTAACTAGAAAAAAGAAAAAAACAGGGTAGAAATACTAACAGATGATTGGGCCTGAGTCCTTGTCTTTTGTGCCTGCTGGTACTTAAGAACTGTCCAGTCAAACACATAATCAGACTCAAATCCTGCCAAGCAAAATAATAACTAAATCAGAAACCAATAGGGAAGGTTGTCGATTCAGAGCCTACGCAATATTGACAACAAGAACATGACTAAACATATATTTGCATTGAACAAATAATTGTTGTTGAGTTTCCGACAACCTAATTTCACAAACTCAATATGTATATAAAATCTCCAGCTCCTGATCTACCTGAATCAAGTTTCTCAGACTGAAACTAGTGCCGAACTCGTGTGAGAAAAGAAGTAATGCCACTAAGAACATGCTAAATTGAGATAGATGGTTACCTTCTCGAGTGAATAAGTCACGGAAAAGGCGCTTCAAGAAACCATAATCAGGCCGCTGGTCAAATGTTAAAGAATGGCAATAATGGAAGTAGGACGCAAACTCCACAGGATGAGACTTGCACAGGACCTTGAGAAAAGAAAGAGATCTCAACATAATTTAACACAGCACTCATAAATTTATGAACAGAAAAAAGAAGTTGCTCCACCAACAACAGCAGTATTCTCAAAAATCAAGATGACAGGACATTCTTACAATAATCTACCTAATTTTATTTTTTTTATGCTTTTATTAGTTAAAAGAATCACACAATACCAGTTCCTAAAAATAATAATAAAAAAAGAAGAGCTGGCCACAAGCTTAGGGTTCCAACCATTGGAACTGTTTCTTGCAACAATCATTACTTTTTGAAGTTATATTATATTAATTTTAGGAGTACCGAAATGAGAAAAAAAAAATCAAAGATAAACGTAATCAGGAGAAACAATATTCATCAATTCAAGCCAGGAATTAAAAATAAAAAATAAATAAAAATCTACCTCAATGGGGGTTGAAACCTTCTTCTCACATATTTTGTCATACTTCTGTTTCTTTGTGGCAGCTTTCAGGCCTTGCCAAGGGAGGCTAAATACAGAATCATTGAATTAGTATCATATAGTCATATAATCCTGATTCCAAGTTGTTAAATGACAGAAATACAATCGGACCTAGCTCGCAATTACGATCAGGACAAACATGGACCATAACCAACAGACAATAAACCCAATAGTGGACCAACCACTATTCAGAAAAGCTTACCTTCCTCTTAGGAAATACAAAAGTACATAGCCAAGGGACTCCAAATCATCGCGGCGACTTTGCTCTAGAAGGATGAACCAGAGAGTGAGGAAAGCTGCAAGGGATGCGAAAGGTAAAACAAAAATATACCTACTTACCAATTCCTAGATGAGTATTGCAGCTAGCATAACGAGCCGTGCCTGTTAAGTTTTTATTCTCCCTGTATGAGTTTATAAAGGGAGAGAAAGAAAAGACAGTTAGCCAATTGCAGTAAAGATACTTAAATATAGCATGAAAATGAACGCAGAAATTCAAGTGACGACCAACTAACAAATACAAACAAAAATAGTTGATTCTTAAAATTGTCTCACATTGAGCTAATATATTTTCTGACTGCTGATATATAGCGAAATAGGACAGCTTGCCACAAAGATCATAAGGACCTTACTTTCATTTAGGATCTTAATTATTAACTGAACTAAAATAGGTATTATGTGTACACTAATCCAATGTTGAATGACTGAACAAGTGAATATTCACCTGTAAGGAATATGGCGGTTTGTTGTGGGGTCTCGATATCTCTTTGCAAGTCCGAAATCAATAATATAGACCTGATTACGACAACAACAACAAAGAAAACAAGAAACAAATAATGAGAAAACAGGAGTCATCAATCAACTCAAATAATAAGTAATGACGAAGAGAAATGCAAAATAAAACCTTTACCTGGTTCGCCTTCCTGCCAAGACCCATGAGAAAGTTATCAGGCTTGATGTCTCTATGCAGGAACCCTTTAGAATGCACATACTCTATTCTCGTAATCTACAACACAATAAACCAAACAAAATCAAGTGCATTAGCATAAGCATACACGTTTCCTTTCCAACCCTTCTTCTATCATTATCTCCACAAAACCACATTCTTTACTCACCATCTGATCAGCCAACATCAAGACCGTCTTCAGTGAAAACTTCCTCCCACAGTAAACAAACAAATCTTCAAGACTCGGTCCCAACAAGTCTAAAATGAGAACATTATCATCCCCATCCACTCCACACCACCTAATGCTTGCAACACCACCTGAAGTTAAACAAACACCAACAAAATCAATACCAATAAAAACACAATCATGTCGATAACAACCAAAAAAAAAAAGACAACTACTCCATACTTCCTCCTTGAAGAATTTTATAGATCTTGGCCTCATAAAGCAACTGCGGGTGCTTCGTCTTGCTGTTCTCCTATAAAACCAATACAAAACCCCAACTATAAGCACCAAGTATCCCTTCAAGAAACCAACTAGTTATACAGCTAAATTGATGATTAAATTCTATAAACAAATAAAAAAGAAATTCTACAATCTTCAAATTCGAAACTTTATTATCACAAAACTAGAAATTTAAAAAATTAGTCATTTGAAAGCAATCATTTTTAACAACACTTACAATCTTGACAGCGACGATTTCGTTGGTCTCCAAATGAGTAGCTGAAACAGATTCGACAAACAAGAGAGCAAGCAAAATCAGCGTCATCCAATCAAAAAACATCGATAAATTACACACAAGATCAACGTACCGAGAAATATTTCACCAAAGGATCCGCTTCCGATTTTGCGGCCCAGCTTGTGCTTGTCTCCTATAATTCTCTCCATGTGTGGATAGACTGTCGCTTCAATTAGGGTTTTGGTGAAGAGAAAGTCGTCAGAGAGCGATCGGGGGAGGAGCGAAAGAGAGAGAGAGAGAGAGAGCGAAAGCGGGGGCAAGGTTTGTAATTATGAAGACGTGAGAGAGCGAGGAGATGGGAAGATAATTGAGATTTTAGAGAAATGAGAGGTCTCTTATATAAAAGCCAAAAGAGAGCAAATTCATGGGTGACAGTTGGGTAATACAAGAGGTGCCTTGTAACAGAAAATTAAATTTGTTTACAAGGAATTTTCGTGACAAGTTTATTCATTTTAAGGAATATGTATAGCCATGTTTGATACGCTAAAGAAAATTGAATTTTTAAAACTGTGTTAATTATATTAAATTCACTACAAATATGAATACAATTATCTTGTCAAAAAAAGATAAAAAATATCATTCTGTACTATGCGGCTTTGGTTGGGCTTGTCTTGTTTGATTCCATTGAATCTAATAGTCCACAAAGTTGTCTTGGTCGTTTATGCAGTTTTTAATCTTGGTCCATACATTTAATAAAAAAAAAGTATACATGTCCCCATCTCATTAATAAATAAAACTTACAATTTGTAAAATATTTTTCAATTTATAAACATTTACATATGAAGAATTAAAAATCCCTGGAAACATTCTAACAGGAGATTGTTGAGATCAAGATTGGACTTGTTAATTTCAATAACGTTTCGTTGGAAAGATATAAAACTACACCAAATTGATGGCGGCCAACATTTCTAATGTTGGGACTGTTTTTATTTATCGAATTTGACTACATGTAATTGATATGTAATTTGCTTAATGAAGAAAATGTTGCTTGATACAGACTTTTAATAAAAAAAAAATGTGTTTAAGGTCCAGAATTTAACCAGATCACATTAATTAACAACCGACGTTAGGTTAGACACAACACAGATCCACACGGATCGCATCACCCAACTCAAATCCAATCTGAATTAATAATTAATTCCAATCCAATCTAATTTATAAACACAACAAAAATTCCGAATCCAAACATCATTTCCCCCACATTTACTTTTCAATGGATGATACATCCTTCATATCATGGAAATCAAATTATGGAGGTATTAAGACAACCTTAATAGAATATCCAACTAGAAAATGAACTACGCAAAAAGGAATCACCACTTAAATAGAAGCACATCCCATCTGAAGGAAGCAACTCGGATTATATGCTCTTTTGTTGGCTAAATCTGTGACAAGTAGACAGCATTTTATGCAAAACAAAACAATCATATTATTACAACAAGCAGTAAATCAAGACAAGTTCGTCAAGTACTTTAAAAAACACATTGCAACCGAAATTGTAAATTCACCAGACATCCTCAGCCAAACATTCAGTTGGTGGAACTTTCAGCAAAGCTCCAGCTCCTCAATCACCTGATTCACAAATGCTGCAGATTATTCAATATCAGCACCTTAAGCAGTCTGAGGATCGAATCTGCAATGAAACCAACAAGATAAGAGAGCAAATTGCACGAAACACCAACACCATGTGGTTTCCATTTCTAAAAGTACCAGCATCAACAAAGTCAAGAGTACCATATATGCATACATCAACCAGTATAGTAACTCATGGAATTAAATAAAACGACAGCAGAAAAAATAAAAAACAAATGTCCATCACAAGCCCTAACATGATTGCATCGTTCTTCTTCCCCTCTCTAGCTTAAACTCAGTTGCAGCACTCAGATGAACATCACTAACTCAGGCCTACTGTATATGTTATTGTGCTCATCGTCCAGTGTTGGATAAGCTGCCACAAGAGCATCTTGCGAGCCAATATATAGGGAGTTGTAGATCTTCCAGTACACTTCCCTAACCTTCCGGGCAGGATGGAAAAGCCCCTGCAGACAATAGTTTAGTACAACAGCAGCTCCCAAGGCAACCCTCATTCCTTCAATGGCTTCCATGACAGCATTAATGACATGAGGTGAAGTCTCAAATATGTTTGGCCACACATAGTTCATCAGGTGGACCAGAGCATCCTCGCAACCCAAACCAGCAACTCCCAAAGCCATGTGCTTGACAGCAGAAGCTGCAGTCTGTCTGTGGACCAAGTCTCTATCCATCAGGGCATCCTCGAGCAATGGAGTCACTGCATATATGTAGTCTTTGCCCATCTCACCAATGTACTCAAACAGGAACGAGAGAGATTTCAACACACCATTCTGCACATTAAGCTCAGGCACGCGGTACTCATTCATCAGGGCAGGCAGAACTGTAAAAGGTGAACAAGTTTCAGCAACAATTGCAATAGCCACGGTTGTGCAAACACGGTTTTGACGTTCCTGAACCTTGAGATTGTTCAATAAAGTAGCAAGGACATCTTGAGGACCAATGGCTTTAGCAATATACCCAAAGGTGTTCACAGTGGCTCGCCGAATACCCTTCTTGTGTGCCTTAAGCATCTCAAGTAGCTCAAAGCATATACGCATCCACTCCCTGGCAGGCACAAACTCAGCTCCACGATCCGCAATCCGACCAACCAGATCTATACAATTTTCTTGCACTTTCTCGTGCCTATTCTTCAAAATGGGAGTCAATCGGGGAAGCAAATCCTTGATGGGAGGAGTCATTTTTGTCATACCAATGACATTCACAATGGACTTGAGCGCCCCCAGAATTGAACCCAGAACTTCAGGATATTCTTCTCCCAAATACTCATATAGGACGAGACCAAGGTGACCCATCAATTGCTCCTCCTGGCACTGCTTCATTACCACAGCAATCCTAGAAATAAGATCTGCAGCCTGTTGTCTGACCTTAGCACTCTTGTTATTCAATCGCCACTTTATAGTACCACAGATTTGGGGAAGGTATGGTTTCACTCTTTGGCCAAGTGCATTCACAACTGCACCAAAACCATTAAGCATAACGTTGGCATCATCGCTGGTCTGCTCTTGGAAGGCATAAAGAATTCCATCAATAAGCAACTCCTCCAACCTAGCATCAATGTCAGACGCACCCAAATTTGCAACCACCTTCTCAATTGTTTCCATAACCATTCGCCTATAAGGTTCACTCTCGTCTTTAAGATCCTCAACTATTCTCCCCACAATATCAGCAACACCGACTTTGTTCGCAATCTCCACGGTGGTTTCTACAAGCTGTTTATAGTTCCTCCTATCTAAAGCCATCCTTCTAACCCAGAAATTCCTAAAGAACTCAGGAAGAATATCACTTCGAATATAATCAGCTTCCACTCCTTCTGTACTCACACACTGTTTCACAACTTTCAACACAATTTTCTTCATTTCCTCATCAGGAGACTGGAACTCACGTATCAGAATAAACATAACTTCCTTGGTGTAATAACTTGCATAAATTGCATCCATAAGAGGAATGATAAAACCGATGGCCTTCAAAAAAGCAGCCAGGACCTTCCCACGGTGAGAGCGAATACCCTTCCACAATGGCTTCAGGACTGAGTCAAAACTTTCAATACCATATGGAGCCGCAGCCTCAGCGAGAGCAGCAAGAGACAAAGCAGTAATCGTCCTCACCTTCTGATTCTCGTCATTAAGACCATGTTCTATAATTTCCACAAGAGACCTAAGATGTGGAAGAACAGCACAACCAATCAAAATGGCAATTTGCTGAACAATTTTGATACCAGTGTGACGTGCTTGCCACGACTTCTTACTCTGACACACAGCTTTCAAAAATGGTAACAAAGCAGGAATCCCAAGGGCAGATGCAACAACACTAAAAGCCCTAGCGGTGGTGTTCCTAACATACTCATCAATGTTATCAATATCCGGACGCATAGCAGCAATCATGGTAGCCAAACCTGCTGCCTTACTCAGATTAGAAATGATCTCTCTTCCCTCAACACGTGCATAGTAATCTTCATCAATTAACAAAGGCTCAATAACAACAAGAATCTTATGCACATAAGGCCTAACCAACTCATCTAACTTGTAAAGCACCCTATCTATAACCTTAACCAAAAGATGTCTCTCCTGATCTTCTAAAGTGGGTTGCATAAGTAATGGCAAAATTCGATTAAACAAAGGACCTGCACCGAATTCTCTCGCCTTATCTGTTAGCTGCCTCAATGCAGTCTTCCTCTGCGGAGGTGTTCCATTCTTCACCTTCAACAACAGCTTCATAATCTTCCGCTCTTTCTGCTCATCCGGCGACAGCTCCTCCTCCTCTTCCTCATTCAACAACGACCCAAAATACTGATAATCCTCCGGCTTCATAAACGGCAACCCACCAGGCACCTCCTTCGGCACATCAAACTGCTGCCCACGATTCTCCTCCGGAATTTGATACAACGGAGTCCCTAAAGGCGTAGGCGTCGCAAGCAACTTCCTCGCAGGTGTCCTTATCGGCACATAAGATGCAGGTGGCTCCAAAATCTTATACCCTTCCTGCGGAAACATAGCATCAAGCTCTTCATCCGTTAAAGGCCGATTCCTCTCCTCAATATCCTTCTCCCACCTCAACAAATTATATTGCTCCGGCGTGATCGCACCACGAAGATTAATAGCACTGGGCGTAGGAGTGGCGACATCAATGGCTCCCACAGGAGTAACACCAGGAGTATAAGCGGCAGCGGGAGTAGCAGCTGCCGACATGGGAGTAGCAGAGCCCATAGTAGCAGGGGTCTCATCCCACCTAGAACGCTGTCGTTTGGGGGTAGGCGTAGCCAACCCCTTAGGAGTCGCATCCCAAGTCATGCCAGCAGGAGTAGCACCAGGAGTGACACCACCAGCAGGGGTAGCATCTGCATCGGCAACACGCCCAGGAGTCGGAGTTTCATCCCATCTATTCCGTCTCCCCCCAGAAGGCGTCGCATCAGACACCCTCCCAGGAGTCGGAGTGGCATCCCACCTACCCATACCCGGCGCCACATCCGGCAAATCCCAATCCGACGTGGCTTTAGCCTTCTTAACAGCGGAAGGAGCCCCGCCTTCGTCCTGAGACTGGTCCCACCTGTTCCGCCTCTTAACACCGCCTTCGGCCTTGGCAGCCTCCTCCTCCTCCTTCTTCTTCTTGGCAATCGCCCTCAAAGTCTCCTCCTTCTCCCTCTCCAACGCCTGCTGCCTCATGGCGTCCGCATACGTCCTCACACTCGGATCCGGCGTCTTCTCCCCCGCAGCGAACGCATCGTGCCTGTCCGGAGACAAAACCCTATTCAGCCTCCGCTTCCTGTAATCATCCTCCCTGTCAATAATCTTATTCGACTTCGGAAACCCTGAGTTGTTCTCCTCATCCGCCCCGCCACGTGGCAAGCTGTCGTAAACGTTCTTCGGAGCCGTGTAGGAGAGCTTCCTCACAACCTCCGTGTTCATAGAGTCGTTGTTCACGTCGTCCTCGTCGTTGACGGGAATTGACGTGACGTAAGCGTCCCGGTCGGTGCCGCCGTATAGTTCGCGGTCGAAGTGGACGGAATCGAGCGTCGCGATCTCCTCTTGCATCCTCCGACGCTCTTCTTGTGTTTTCGCGATCTCCGCGTCCATGATTATCGTGTTTGTCTCGAAACCCCTACGATTGTTTTAACAACAACAAAATTAAGCTATTGGAAAATTTGAAATGCAATAACAAGATTGATGATTGGTTATAAGATAAGAAGTGAAGCGACCTGAATTAGGGAGTGCGTGTGTACTCGTTCGCGTGTGATAGTTTTTTAGGGTTTGAGGACAAAATAGAGAACGACCAGCGGATATTTGGGAGTGGTGTAGTTTATAAGTGATGGGCTTGCAACCGACTTAAGCGGGTAAGTTGGAGTTGTCTATTTCGGTTTTGGGTCATTTGGGCTTTTTACAAAGCCCATGTCAAATTCATTTTTTTATTTTATTGAAAAAATTTTAATTTAATCTCTAACGTTTAATAAAATATAATTTTTTTATAAACGTTTATATTTCGAATTCCAGTTATCTCTAACATTTCATAAATGTATCAATTTAGTTTTTTTATTAGTCAAATATTTGTCAATCTTAACAGAAAGAGAGTTCGTTTGATCAATAAAGAGGGTTAGTTTAATTATTTTAACTTGAATATATTTACATATTTTTAACACATATTTCTATATTTTGAATTTAATATACAAAATATTTTTAAGTTAATTGAAAAAAAAAAAAAAAACCAGAATCTCCATGGGAGACCCCAATCTCCCATAGAAACCCTTCTCTTTCGATGAGAGATACTAGAAAACTGACCTCCATTGTCGGAGTGGAGACCAGAAACCCTAGTCTCCAACCAATATAGACCAATTTTTTGGTCTCCGACTTGATCTTCAAGCTAGAGACTAGTCTCCAACAATGGAGATCGAATTAGTTCGGAGATGCGATGGAGCTGATGGAGACTAGTTCGATCTTCATTGCTGGAAACCTAATCTTTAACTGAAGACTAACACTGGTCTCTATCACCAGATCTGGTCTTCGGCAATGGAGACCAGAGTGTCTCCACTGTCGGAGATTAGTTACCGTCACAGTGGAGACTGATTGGAGATGGTGATGTCATCTCCATTTTTTTTTTAAAAAAAAAAAATTGCATAATTTTTTTTAAAAAATTTGCATAAACATTGTTTTTTTTAGATTTGGGATATATTTGGTTTAATATTGATGTTTAATTTAAGTGATGTTTGTTTGATGAAAATGATGATTTTGATGAATGTAGAAGATGAAATTAAAGATGATGAAAGGTAAAAGATGAAGGAGGTTTTTTTTTTAATTTTTAATTTTATATTAAATATATTATATTTTTAATTAAAATATTTATTAACTTTAAATTGAATTTAAAAAAAAAAATGATTCAATTATGTATCACAATTTGATTGGAATGTGGTTAATGGTAATTTTATAATAATGAAAATGATTATTTTATAATTATTAGTTTTTAAATGAGTAATTACATCATTTTAATTATTTTAAATTATATCAAGGGTAAATTCATTTTTTTATCACATCTGTCACATTTGACTGTCATTTTTTCGTCAAAGAGACTAAATTAATGCATTTCCGAAATATTAAGAATGATAGGATTTTGAAATGCAAATGTTAATAAAAAAAGTAATATTTTACTAAACATTAGGAACTAAATTAAAATTTTTTCTATTTTATTTTTATTTTTTAATAGTTATGTGTAAACATATGATAATTGTGCAGCTAAAATTTGAAATTAGGTCTTAAAACAAATTTGGGTAAATTGATGAGCTTGGTAGAAAATATATAAATTAATTTTTAATGAAATCATATTGTCCCTAACAAGTCATTTTGTTCAGGGTTATTTTTTTATAATGAAAATAATCGATAAAATATGGGTGCATTTATCATATGTTTGGGTGGCAATATCGGCACCCTAGAGAATAATGGGAATGAATAAATTTAACAATTGTGGTGTTTGGAAGCCTGTTTTAAAATTTTTTCCAAAAAGAACTCTCTTAAGTATTTTAATTGGGTTGACATTAAGAACCCTTTTTATTCAAAGATTTTGCTATAACACCTAGATTCCATTTTTTCCCATATAGCAATTATGCATGCATAAGTATTCAAAAGTAAATGAATCTAACAATATAAAATAAATAATGTTGCACTTTCTAAAAATTTATTTAAAAATTTTGTTTAAATAATATGACAAGTTAATTTGTAGCTATCACATTAATTTTGGGATAATATATTGATAATATGGTAATTACATATAAGTTTATCACATCATTTAGATAATAAATTTAGATAAATTTTTAGATAGTGTAACATTTACTCATATAAAATATATAAAAGAACTTATGAGAAGCCGTCCCGTCCCTTCCCTTTTTTTTATCCCTCTCTCTATCAACCTTTTTAGTTAATTCCATGCCCCAATCATTGATACATTCATTGGCTTCTGCAATGAGATTGTAATTCAAAATATCTATTAAATTCTATTATCGATTACCACCCTGTAAATGTTTACAATTTTTAAGAATCTTAAAAGCAAAAACAAGTATTTCAAAAAAAAAAAAAAAAAAAAGCAAAAACAAGAAATAATAATAAAAGATGTATATTATCTGATTTGCACCCATGTCCTAGGGCTAAGAACTCCACGATGTACAACAAATACAAGATGGTAACTTGGAGGAGCAATTACAGCCGCGGCTGGCGCCATTGCAGAGACTTGAAAAACTTCTGCCCTACATTAATCAACTTTTCTATAGCTAATTCTAAAAGCCTTTAACCCATTGAGAAACCATGTGTCATAAATGGCGGAGCATACATGGTCACCTTTAGATCCACCAAACTCACCTTTAATTTCTTCAATTTAAATGGAATCACGAAATTTTTTCCATAGTTTGCCATTTTACACGTGAAGTTTGGCACAATGATCAGACGATCTATAATTAATAATAGGTCTAAATACGGTGGATAAAATTTCTTGATATGAAGTTCTATTGGGTATTTCACATTCATGAATGTGTAATTATAATTTGGATTGCTTCCAACCACTAAAACTTTTTCATCCGACAAGACCGTTGATGTGGAATGACACATTGGTGGTGTAGTTGTTGTGGTTAGCTCCATGAATTGTTGGGTTTCCGAGTTGTAGGGTTTATAGAGAACCGGTGACATATTCGGGTCATTAGCAAAGTTCCATCCAGCACTGCCCTTTTTAGCTCCATTGATCATGAGAACACCTCCTGTAGGCATAAGCAACGTATCACCCATGACCCTCGGACTTGGCTTAATTACCTTTTGCCACATGGCACTTGGATTTGTTATATCAATCCTTCCACAGTCCTGCAATGCATTTACAAATATACCCTTACTAGCTAAATTAGCTGCCTCAGGTTTTGCTCCACCACATATCAAGACTTTAGCTTTGATCACGGTCGGGTTCGGATCATAAAGCTTGATAGGTAGCAATGCTGACACGGCAGACGATGGATAATTTCGAGATCCACCAGGTAGCACTACAAGAAAACACGGTATTAACGCCGGACTATCCATACCGGGCCTTTAGTGCCCGGTATGGATAATGAATATAAAAAAGAAAAAAATTTTATTGGCAATTAAGCATACCGGGCGATTAGGGCTCGGTATGCTTAATCGATTATCCATACTGGGCGTCATTCCGTCCGGTATAGATATTCTATTTTTATAATAAAAAATCCGAAAAATTTATCCACGCCGGTCGGATCCGGGGCCCGGTGTGGATATTCGGATTATCTACACCGGACGGGTCGCTGCCCGGATTGAAAAATATTTATTAAAAAAATGTAAACTATCCTTACCGGGCGCCCGACCCGCCCGGGAAGGATAATCAAATTATCCACGCCATTTGGGTCGGGCGCCCGGTGTGGATAAAAATCTTTTTAATTTTTTATATAAAAATTAATTATCCATACCGGGCGGTACACGAGTCCGGTATGGATAATCTGGGCGCTTTTGAGCCCATCTGCGATCCATTTTCCACCTTCCACTTTCTCTCTCAATCGCTTTCTCGCATCTTCTCTCTCTAGAAACCCTAGCCGCCGCTGCCGACCCTGCTGCCTCCTCGTCGCCGCTCCACCGGTCGTCCGACTTCTTCGTCCGTGCTCCTCTGTTGCCGTCCCGCCGGTAAGTTGCCTTTTCTTCTTCTTCTCCTTCTTTGCTGGATCTTCTTCTTGCCCGTTTCTTCTTCTTTCGTCTCGGTGATCACATCTTCTTCTTGTTCTTCTTTGTGTTCATCTTCAGATGCTCATGAAATGGTGGCCGGACTTTCTCGGCAACCTCTCTTTTGGTGGGTCAACTCGGCGGTGGCGGCCATGGAGGGTGGGAAGTCGGCGATTGTGACGAATGCGGAGGGGCAGCGGACGACGCCGTCGGTGGTGGCGTATACGAAGGCGGGGGACAGGCTTGTGGGGCAGATTGCGAAGAGGCAGGCAGTGGTGAACCCGGAGAATACCTTCTTCTCCGTAAATAGGTTTATTGAGAGGAAGATGTCGGAGGTCGATGAGGAGTCGAAGCAGGTCTCTTATAAGGTTGTGAGAGATGAGAATGGCAATGTCAAGCTCGAGTGCCCTGCTATTAATAAGCAGTTTGCCGCCGAGGAGATTTCGGCTCAGGTATATCAGTTTACAGTTTTGGATTTTTTTGATTGTTTGATGTTTTTATGTGGTGGCTTTTTCTGAGTTTTGAGTTTTGTGTTTACAGTTTTGATTTTTTCGATTGGTTGATGTTGTTGTGTGGTGGGTTTGTTCGAGTTTTGAGTGGTGGGTTTGTTTAAAGTTTGGATTTTTTTGATTGTTTGGTGTTTTTATGCGGTGGGTTTGTTTCAGTTTTGAGTCTTGTGTGGTGGGTTTGTTTAAAGTTTGGATATTTTTTTGATTGTTTGGTTCGTGAAGTTTGATGTTTTTATGAGTTTTTGACCTTTAGGGTGGTCTGGTTTGTGGTGGAATTGTGAAGTTTGATGTTTTTGTTTGGGGAGTTTGTTTGCGTTTTGGGTTTATGTTGTGGGTTTGTTTAAATTTTGGATATTTGGGATTGTTTGGTGTATGGTAGACTGTGAAGTTTGATATTTTATGTTGGTAGGAATGTTTGTTTCCTATCAAAAAAAAAATTGGTTGTAGGTTTGTTAGATTGTGGATTTTTTATTGTTTGGTTGCTGTTAAAATTGTGGAGTTTTATATTTTATGCCGTGAGTTTTATATTTATGTACGAATTTAGTGTTTGTGTAATATAAATATTATGTGTTTAATTTAATTTTATCATTTTGAAAATAATTAAAATATATATATATTTTTGGTTAATAATTTCCATACCGGGCAGAAGCCCGGTATGGATAATGTCGGGTCGACCCGACTCACGTCGCCCAATTTTAGTTATCCATATCGGGTCGTGCCCGGTATGGATATTAATTATCCATATCGGTTACCCGACCAGTATGGATATTCAATTATCCATACCGGGGGCAAGGACGCTGGGCGCCTGCCCGGTATGATTGGGTTGTTTTCTTGTAGTGTTATAGGACTGGAAATTCACGAATGATCTTGTTGATGGATGGATTGAGTAGGATCGAACGATTGTTGGCGAAGACGAAGAGATTGCCATCTGTTGAGAGAAAAACAAATGGGTAAAGATTGTTTTCTTCTGGGTCAGTGGTCTCATGAAGAAACGGTAGTCGGTAGGTTTTTCTAACATATTCATAATTGAACATTTGGCGACCTCCAACCACTATAAAACTATCATCCGACAAATTTTGCTGCATGGAATACCGTTCATAATTTAAACATACACGTCCAATCCAATAACATCATATCATGTGACATTGATATTGGTGAAATATGATTTCTGCACTTTATGATGTACTATTTTAGAAATTTGTATTAAAGAATCCGCCGAAACCATTTATTTATAAATTTATTCAACCTATAAGCTATATTAAATTTTAACCAAAATATTTATATCGTGTAAGATTTTAAAGAAAATGTTTAATTTGTGTGTGTAAAACAATTTTCAATGATTAAGATATGATTTGAAGTTTTTGTCTGTAATATTATTTATGTCATGGATTTTTTTATTGGAAATATATGTTCTTTTTATTTTTGAAACTTATGTCATGGATGTTCTGGAAAGCTAAAGGTAACATGCTGATGACTTATCCACCCTTTTAACCTTTGCTATTAAAAACAAATCTAAAGTAAATTCTAAAACCATCATGAAACTCCCCTGAATATTATTAAATTCATCGAAAACCAATCTTCTATCAATATCTTTGGCCTATTTTAAATTAAATATATTCATATACAAACAAAAATGTAAAACCTGAAGCTAAAGAACTTTTTTTTAAAAAGAAAGAGCATAATTCCAAACAGAGAATGTAAAAGATACCATCTTTTGCCACTAAGTGCACTTGGAAACTCCTTCCAATCACGAGCACCACATCCCGAAAGGTATCTTAGAGTTCTCTGGCCATCGCTATATCCTCCGGTAGCCACAAATGAACCATTAGCCGATAATCCACCGGAAGAGGCCAATGTATCTGTCAGGATCTGTGATAAACCAATTAAAATTCTACAGAAAAAGCACTTAAATTTTGAACAGTTTCAAGCATCTTGCAACAATCCTGACATTCTCAGGTTATATATATATATAGATACTCTGCTACAAGGCAATATAAGAACAAGTCAACGGCTAGTCTATAGGCAGATCTAGACGATATTGACCTTGAGTGGCCTGATAGCGGCAGTGTCGATGTCATATTCAACAGCATCAGCCCATAACAGTGCACCAGTTTTTATACCATTAGGCTGCAAATGAATTCGCGATGGGTCGAACACAAGACCATCAAACATGATTGCTTTATCAGCACCGGGGAGTATGAACATGTGCATAGCTGACACACCTGAATCTCTGAAGACAGCTCCCATTCTCCTCTGTATTTATTGTCATCTTCAGGTCTTCCCTCCATGTCTTTGGCTCCGTCACGACCATGGCCACCGCGACATCTGCCAACGATGGTGGTGACGATGGCTGAACTCTGGGTTTGCCATAGATTTAGAAACGTTGAGCAAACCTAGAAGGTCAAAGGCAGAACAAGTAGCGCTTTGATCGGGCAAGCCATTTCAAGCCAAAATGGTCCTATGCCATTTCTTGCTTCCGTTGGCTCAGAACTTCCGTATATACTCTCATTTTTGTCATTTGATATAATTATTTTCATTTAAAAAAAGTTCGCATCAAATTAGTCCAAATTTTTGTCAAAATTTACTGAGATAAATCACTATTTATATAATAAAAAGGAAATACTACTACAAGTTATATATATATTCTCAACAGTAAAGAAAAAAAATTACTCACAAAATTAGTTAAAAATACTCATATAATATGAAAAGAAAACTGCTCACACAAATATAATAAAACATGTTTGGTGTAATTTAAACCCCTAACTTAAGTAAATGGGAATGCAAAGAGTGGATGTGTTGTGGTATAAATAAATAATTAAATGTATATTTTTTATAACATATGGTATGATTTTAGTGGTTGGTGTATACAACCTAGATCTCAAAATGGATTTATTGCCATCATAGCTCAATGTGGTTTTTTGACAAAGAGTGAATTTGATAATGCTATAGGTCTGACTCGTTCTAGCCAAAATTTGATATCAAGGTGGGCTAGAGTAAATTTTTAAAATAAACTCAAACAGTATAAAAATATGTTATAAATTAAAAAAATATACATAATTAGTTAAATGAGATATAATAATTTTTCTTTAAAGATATGAAAATATTTTATATTTTAGTTAAATGAGATATAATAAGTTTTATCTCTCTAAATTCATGTTATAAATAAATATATTAACAAAAATAAAAGCAAAAAAATTGAACAAAATATTTAAAAAATAAAATTTATCAAATATGGATTATAGTTAATGGTATGACATCAACCATCTTTATTTAAATATAAAGAATCTATATTTTGACAATCATAATTCATATTTACTACTACACCTCAAATTAAAGAGCATATTAGAAGAAACACCAAAGATATTAAATTTAAATAATATATTATATAACTTATGATAAAAAGAAAAGTAAAAAATGTGAAAACTCAAATAAAATTTTACATTTAATGTATGAAATAAAGTTGTTATATATATAATATTTGAATAAAAATAAAAGTATAATTATTTTGAAAAAAAAAATGTAAATATAAATAAAAAATGAATTTAATATGTTTAGAATAAATATGTATTTTTTCATATCACAAAAATTAATAAATAATATATATGAATATAAAATTTAAAATAAATATATATCATAAAAATATTTTTAGGGGGGCTTGGGCAGGGTTGAGCCTACCTTATCCCTCATAATACTCACCGTATATGGTATCTAAAAGAAGAAAAAGAAGGCCAAAAAACAAAAATTGTTGGCCTTGCTAGAAGAGAAAATTTTCTACGGCTGATATGATGTTACAAATCAATAAAATAATATATTTTTTTTCTCACTCTTTTTATTATTTTATCGTATCACATCAGTCGTGTCGTGAGACAGTTTTATAGAATATTTTTTCTTCGTAGAAATGCACCAAATCAATGTTGAGTGACTAAAGGTGAAGTGGCTTTGCGGATACGCTTGGACACTATTTTTGTGGAAATGTTGAATGGCGTGAACGGCAAAATAAAAGTTACTATGAATTAGTTTTGCATAAGAGTTGCAATACTCTACGATACAAAAACCATAGTCCAATTGAACAATTCTATATTAGGTAATAAAGCAACCATGTTATAAAGCACAAAAATTATTGTTAATAGTCGAATACTTTTAAGATTTTTCTAAGTGTTGTTAATCGTAATAAATTAATCATTTTTTTAATTGATAATCATTCACTATGACTATTTGGGATTATAGTAACCTTTGAACTGTTTATTTGTTGAACAAACTGAAAATTTTATTTGTAAAACCTAATAAAGAATAGTATCGTAATGTTATGATTTTAATTTTATTTTCAGCCTCCAACGTCTATTTAATCACATCCAAAGAAAATGATAATATAACGGATTTAAAATCAAGTTAAAATTTTTTTATTTTTTACATTAATTATATTATATTATTCTAGTTTTCAAATAAATTAGCGGATCCCATTTTAAAGCTTAAATCCCAAAACTTTCTTTTTTCTTTTTTTATACCAATTGCAATGGAACTATTTGAAAGTGAACGTTATAAGATTGAATTAGCTTTCTTTAACAATATTGGTTGATCGCATCACAATTTGAAGGTAATATAATTCAATTCAAACAAGAGAAATTTGTTAATTTGTCAATAAATAATAATATCAATTTATATGAATTTGTTGATTTAATTTTGGTAAATGATTATTTTGATAAAATTACTTTGAATGGGCAGCATTTTGTCACTTCCCCGAAAAACAGAAAACGAGAAAACAGTGGATGACAAATTCAAAGGGGTCAAAATCTCTTGACGTCTGGCTGAAACTATTAATAGAAACGTGAATCGCCATCAACATCATCAAGTTTCATTTAGTCTTCATTTGTTAATTTAGTCAATGAAAATGTAAGGTCAGATTCAGCTCAGATTTTTTTGTGCTTTTCAGGGAGCAATAAGCTCTGAATCCGAGGGTCAGGACTCAGGGCCACCAAATTACATCTACTAATAACTGATTTAATTAGCTAATGATATTTTCCGACTATCATTATCGTTATTAGTATTGTTTTTTACAGGATTAGTTACCATATTTTCAGGTGGATGTTCACTGACTTGGTTAGTTCTTTTCTTCTTGTTTTCTTTCTGGGTTAATTTCTCTCTCTGTGAATCGCTCGCTCAGGGAGAGAAATTAAACAGAGAGAGACAAATTTTTTAAAAATAAAAAACACTCAATTCAATCAAAATGGAATTTCCTTTAAAGGAGGAGGAAAACAAGGAAGAACCACTCGTGGACAATCGAACATCGAAGGGTGGCATTAAAACCCTCCCTTTCATAATAGGTAATATAAAAAATTCTCTAATACGGACATTCTTGAAAAAAAAAAAAATTCTACGATACCATTTTATTTTGTGAATGTCTATGTGGAAGAAGTTAGAAAAATTTCAGAATTTATACATAGCCAGGATAAAATTTTCAATTTTATAAAGCTCTCTGATATGAACGTTCCAGCTCCTAGGAATAAATTTCAGGATTTCTGAGAAGTTCTATAATGTAGAAGTTCCAGCTTCCCGGAAAAAGTTCTAGGAATTCTATTTTATGATAGAGAGGTCGAGATTGGAGAAGTTTTTATTTTTGGCTATATTTGAATGGTGATGATGATGATGATGATATCTATTGATGGGTGTGAGTTTTTGCAGCAAATGAGGCGTTTGAGAGGGTGGCGAGTTTCGGATTGCAGCCGAACATGATATTCTATTTGACAAGACAATATAACATGGAAACTAGGAGAGCAACTAACATACTATTCCTCTGGTCAGCTGCTACTAATTTTCTGCCAGTTCTCGGGGCGCTTTTAGCAGATTCGTTCGTGGGTCGGTACGTAATAATTGGTTGCGGTTGCATTGCTAGTCTCTTGGTAATGCTTGATCTCATTTTTGTTCTTGTTTATACAAATTTCAGATTACTAGCTTGTTACATTTCTGGTCTTCAGCAGGTCATGTTGTTATGTCTTGATGTCGTTTCATTCGATCAGATAAATCAAAATTATATATATCATTTGTAATAAAAAATAAATATATCTTTGACCTTAAAAAAAGTTAATTTTATACTAAAATGGAAGAATTTTAATGAGTTTTTCTATTATTATCATTGTTTGTGAATAAATAATTCATGAATAAAGGACAAAGTAATTATCTATTTGCAAACTACATGTTCGAAAAACTTTATTCGATTCTGGTCACCTTTTTTAGTGTCCTCCAGCCTATTTTCTCAGGAAAAAAAAAAAATCATTTTGTTAGGTAGCAAAATATGTAACCTAGTCTTTGTTTTGAACGTCAATACTTGGGATACCAAATTTTTCATTCTATTCCATCTAACTTCAGTAATTATCCAATGATCAAAGAGATGTTGTGTCTATTTCTGAATCAAGGGGAAATTGCACTTATAAACAGAAAACATGTTTTTAACAATATATTTATAGGACTATAGATGAATTTATTATTTTGCTTTCATGCTACAGGGGACGATTTTGCTGTGCTGTACAACCATTTTTCCACCATTGAGGCCTTCTCCTTGTGTGGGAGTAATCGACAGTTGCGAAGACGCGAAGCCATACCAGCTGTTGTTCTTATATACATCTTTCGCCCTGATATCAATGGGAGCGGGTGGAATAAGGGCAAGTTCCTTAGCCTTTGGTGCGGACCAAGTGGACAAGGGAGACAAACAGTCAGGGGTCTTACAGAGCTACTTTAGCTGGTACTATATAGCATTAACAATTTCGTATCTTATTGCACTAACAGGTGTAGTGTATATCCAAGATCATCTTGGGTGGACTATTGGTTTTGGTGTTCCTGCTGTGCTGATGTTGTTATCAGCTATTTCATTCTACTTGGCTGCTCCCTTTTATGTTAAGACTAAGGCTAACAACAGCTTGCTCATTGGGCTCGTTCGAGTTGCTGTGGCTTCATTTACAAATCGACATACAAACTTATCACCTCAAGCCACAGGTCCTAGCATTTACCATCGCAAAAAGGATTCGATGTATCTCATGCCAACTGAGAGGCTAAGGTGTGATCATCATTCGCATAATCATTAATCATATATGTTTTTTATTAAATAAATCTCTTGCACCATCTCCTAATATAAGATGGTGGTCGAGAATTTTCATTCAGTCTGATTGTGACTCAAGTTTAAATAAATAAATAATTAAATTCTTATGTTTTGTATTCAGATTTTTAAATAAAGCTTGCATTGTTAGAGATCCTAAAACCGACTTGACCCCAGATGGGAAAGCCTCAAATCCATGGAGTTTATGCACGGTTGATCAAGTGGAGGAGCTAAAAGCATTGATCAAGGTGATTCCAATTTGGTCTACAGGGATTATGATTTTTGTGACTGTCAATCAAACCTCTATCCCAGTACTTCAGGCAAATTCTATGGACAGACACATTAATAGAAGTTTTGAGATCCCTGCTGGCTCCTTTAGCATATTTATGATTGTCACTCTAGTACTATGGCTTGCTATCTCCGATCGTATCATTTACCCTATAACATCAAAGATCAGGGGAAAACCAACTCAAATAGGCTTGAAAATGAGAATGGGGATTGGACTGATGTGCTCTGTTGTAGCCATGGCAGCATGGGCAACTGCTGAGAGTGTTCGCCGAAAAGTTGCAATCGAGCAAGGGATCACAGGTGACCCCCACGCTGTGGTGCACATGTCAGCAATGTGGCTGGTGCCACAATATGTCTTCAGTGGTTTAGGAGAAGCTTTTCACGTTATTGCGCAGAATGAGTTCTTCTACACTGAGTTTCCTAAAACCATGTCTAGCATTGCCTCTAGTCTTAATGGAGTTGGTCAGTCAGTGGCAACCTTGGCAGCAAGTTTCATATTGAATGCTGTTAATTATCTAACTACAAGAGGAGGGAACAAGAGCTGGGTTACAAGCAACATCAACAATGGTCATTATGATTACTATTTTTGGCTTCTTGCCGGTTTGAGTGTGGCTAATTTATTGTATTATATTGTTTGCAGTAAGGCCTATGGTCCTTGTAATAGGGATATCATAAAGGTGGTCAAGGAAAAGAATTACTTGGAAGGGAGGTGCTAGTGGTTCTTTTTTTTTTTTTTTTAATTTTTTTTTGGGAAATGAAATATAGCCTTGAATGGCTCCTGAGGGGGCTTAGTGGTTTGAAGAACTCAAAGGGGTCATTTGTTTGAACACAACTTTATAAGAGACCATATTCACATGTGAGGCTCGAAAAAACATGTATGAGAATCAATTTTATAATGTTGTGCATGGCAATGGAGGCCACTGGCAAAGAGGGCTTTTTTTTTTTTCTTTTTCTTTTTTTAATATTTCTCTAAAATAGCGTGGCTCAATTAAATACTCTCACCTAGCTTGTTTGTCACTTGACAACAAAGGGTAAGTGGCGGACTCAGAAAATTTGTTTAGGGGGGACACATAAATAAATTAATAAAAATATCGAAAATTAAGAACATATTAAATATATAATATTTTAATGTAAAGCAATTTTTTATAACACTATATAGTTTAAATGATGAAACATAAATAATATTTAAGCAAAATAAATAGTCTTATGCTAAAAAGTCCAAATGAATTCATTAAAATAAATAAAAATGAAAAAAAAAATAGGTCAAGTTATAATTTTTCTCGACGAGTCTTCATATCTTGAAATATAAAATTGAATTTATAACAATACATAAATAATTTTAATGTACTAATTTAAAGTTTAAAATTTTAGGGTTTATTGATGAGATGTGTATTAAGTTCAAATTATTAAAAAATAAATAAATTGAAAAAAAAAAGTAATCAATTTAGTGGGCTAACTTGGTAAATGATACGATATTAAAGTGAAGATAAAAAGATGCTAAATAATGAAGAGAAATTAATAAAAAAATTACTTACTAAAATTGTAAATTGCTAATGGATTTTGTGTAACACACAAAAAATATAAGTAAATAATACTTATATTGGAGATAACTAAAATGATAAAACTGAAAAAAATAAAAATATTAATTAATTAGAAGTGGTAAAAATATTTGAAGTAGGAAAACTAAGTAAAGAAATGAAGGTAATTATAATAGAAATAGAAAAAATAGATAATAAAGTTAAAGTACCTCAGCAGCTTAACAATATGAGCAGTTTTTCACTTTAAAAAAAAAATGGAAGCAGTTTTTTTAAAAAATAATATTATAATGATAATAATTAATAAAATTTACGCATTTCAGTAATTATCAAAATTGTTCAGCTTGTACACATGCTGCAATCACCTTATATGTCAGTCAACGGCAGCTGACAAAATTTTTTTTTTTCGAAAATGTAAACAATTAAGCAAACTTATGGGATTTTTCTCAAATTTCCGGGGGGGCACGTGTCCCCCCTGACCCAGCTATAGATCCGCCTCTGCAAAGGGTTAGGTTTAATCACCTCCGTCTACCGGGCGGACAATTTCCAAACAGAGTACAAAAATATGTAGGCACTTTATCAAAAAGTCCCACTAGTTCGTGGGCTGTTTTCCTATTTACATGAGTAGTTTTCTTCCACTTATTAAGGAAGCAGAAGTAATAGTAGTGGTGGTAGTTATAGTCCAGGCCATTCCTCGGCAGTCAAAATCATGAGATCGCGGGAGTTGTTATATACTATTACTAATAATACTAATAATAATAATAATAAAGAGAGCCTTGCTTTTTTTAATATTATGTAATGTATAACCCACTTAATTGCCCTGTTTTTTAAATATATTGTATATCATATATGATATAACCCACTTGATTGGCTTTGCTAGCTGTAAATATTGTGTAATGTATAACCCACCTGACTGGCTTTGCTATCATGTAATATATATATAAAGCTCCTATGGTATTTTAATTTTTAAATTGTTGTGACTAATTATCTCAGTTATTCATTACATTTTCTCTCCTGTAAAAATTTCTCTTTCCCATTTAATATAGATATAATGAATGAATGAGATAATTGGTCTTTACAATTTAAAAGGTAGAGCATGTGTTTGAAATTATTTTTAAAATGGTGTTTTTGAAAATGTAATGTGTTTGATATGATTTCTTAAATTTCGAAGGTAGGAAATGATATAAATGTATTTTATATTGTTTTGAAAAAGTGTACAATAGTTATTTGGATTAAAAAATATAATGATTTGTTTTGAAAACACGTTTTGAAAATGATGAAAAACCAACAAAAAAAAAATATTGGTTTTCACTTTTCAATTACAATTTTTAAAAATATATCTTCCAATTTTAGAAACATGTCACCAACCATCTTCCCTCATTTTTTGTTTTTGAAAATGAAAAATCATTTTCAAAAAATACATCGAAACACTGAGAGCTTGTGCGGTGGCTGTTTTCAGTTGAATTCCATTCTCCACCAGTGAGAGTGTGAGACTAGATCGGCCAGAGGAGAACCGTTTCCTTTAAGGAGGAGGCACTAGCCTTCACCATGATAAAGGAGGCCACGCCTTCTCGATTTTTATGGAGGAGGCCATGATGGAAGAGGCGTGACCTCCTACTTGTGCAAGAGGATGCACATTCACAGTGGATCGTTGGTAACCTTTAGTAAGGACATCCCATAAATCATTGTCTGCACCTCACGATGGATGTGCATACACATGCGGACGCACAATCGTTGGTAACCTTTAGTAAGTACATGAGGATTCACAAACACAATACTTGCACTCCACTAAAATTTATTGTATATATTTGTAAATAACACTACTGAATTTATTTATTTATTTATTTTACACATGAATCAGGGCTTTTTTAAAAGACTATTTGATTGTCTGTTCCAATTAAAAGGGTGCACATAGAATTTTATAATTTAGAGGGGTATAAACATCAGAAATTGTAAGATAATTTTAGGCCCAAGCCCTTTGCAACCTGAAAGCCCCATAGAATCTTACAATTTAATGCCCGGACTGGCCCGTCCATTTGATATTTCTAGTGAAGTGATCGGACAGGAAGACAATATTATCCAGAATTAAGGCGTTGAACGCGTAGACATTAGTTGTGATATAAGCCAATATATGAACAATTATTTTGCTAGATAACTATGCATTTTGATGCTCCAAAGTGCATTTGGTGCAGTAGTACCCATCCACTTATTCAGCTTTTTTTAAAAGGCAAGGGTAAGATTTGGGTGTCAGTTCTAAAACATGTTGATCAATTTTCTCACTTAATGTGAATAGATTTTTCTTACCTTCTTAGAGCAATATTTTTTATCATATAATATAGTTTTATCTCAATTAGGTTTCGACAGATATCTGATTAGAAAATAAAAGGACGGATATCTGATTAGAAAATAAAAAAGAAATAACGAAAAATAAAAAACAAAAACTATGCAATTTGGATTTTGGAGATGAAATTTACTTTTGAGTGGCTCGAACCTGATTGCCCAAGATAATGTCACAGACAACAGCTTCAACCCAAACAACTACAGTTTTTCTCTTTCTATCAAGAATTCTAGGATAGGAACTAAATTTACGGTGAATTGACCAATCCAACTAAACATGATTTTATCTTTCTGTTAAGAATTCTAGGATAGGCACTGAATCTATGAGGATTGGACCCTGTCCAACTAAACGTGATTGCCCTGTTGTTAGAATTGCCCATGAAAATAATTTTGGGACCGTACCTTCAAATCAAATTGTATTTGATCCCCACTTATCTCTTAATTTATTCCAATAATAATAATAATAATAATAATAGCTTGGCCAAGCATTGGTCTACCTGGCGAGTACGTAGCACTTGGATTTTCTAGAGAATTCGTGCCCTTCCAAGGAAAATGGAATTCTAGAAAGAACAAAAGAGTTTTATCTAGCTCATTTATTTGTCTCCCTTCAAATCAATTCCAAGTTCCAAAGAAAACAATCAATAATAGTTCCAATTCAAAGCACAAACTCTTTTATGACCACACGTGACTGAATGCCATCACATGGAACATGCCACAGTCTTGTCACTTGGGCTGCCTCGTTAAATGCAAGTACAAACTTGATGGCAGGATCTAGTGCAGACAATTATGAAAATGGTGGGTTCGTGCGCTATAACTAAATATTAAAACAAATCAAAACGTAATTTTAAACTTTTCAACGAGTTCCGCATGAGACTTACGGGATATGGTACTCGGTAAGTGTTCTAGATCTCCGGAAATGATTTGCCAATTGTTTTTATATTGTATCGCTTACGTAACTTTTTAATAGAAGCAGGGACGGAGATACATGTGAAGAAATTTTAAATTCTTGTTTCTCTCTGAGAAAATTATATAACAGTTTCACATATCAACCTAGTACGTGTGTAATATTTTATGTAAAAGTGACGGAGGAAAGAGCAGATAGCCGAGTTGGAACAATTTTGGATGAATTTGATTATGTGCAAAATGAATCATTATGATTTATATTATGAGTTGAAACAATGGTGGGTTTTTATAATGTGTATTATATATTTCTTTTAAGAATAAGTTGCAATCTTCCATTATGATTTTTCAATTTAAATTAATTTTCAAGCAAATGATATATATTATAAGTTCCACTTTTGATCATGCGGTTTAAATAATATAATTCCATAAAGAGCCACAATTTTACATAAAAATCACACCTTATGATAAAAATAATACCTTTTGATCAAATAAATGACTCTCATTTCATCACACCAAATCATATAATGTAATACATTATTTTTAAAATAATTCCAACAAATTTAAACCAAAATTTTTATTGTAACATAATTTAGAAAGAATGTTTAGTTTTGTAATTATTGATTGAAAAGTAGACTATAGTTGATGAAGATGTTGCTTTCACTTTTCTTTTTTTAAATTTTTTTTTTAATTTTTTATTTTAGAAAATAAAGCAAATAATTAAATATAACTTGCATTCATGGTAATAGACATATTTTAGTTGGTATTCATATTTTTTCAGCAAGATTAAGATCCCAAATTCATACACTTTTCCATTAAATCAATATATGTACGTCTATACATACATACATACATACATATACATATGTAGGCTAATAATATGTGTCTCTTTCCTAATTGATAAAGGATCATTTAATACTCTCCTATTTAATTATTTAATTATTTTTTAATTCTAAAAAGGTTTAATTATTATCAATTCTAAAAAAATCAATATAACGTTTTAAATTCTTAACATGTATAATCACATTTTTTCTTTGATATGTTTATATATATACTTGCATTGGAATGCATTAAAGATCTTTCCTCTCCAAATGATCAGCGATCAAAAATCGGATTCCAGTGTGCAAATTAACCTTAAAATTTTGCAAGCAACAACTTAGTAGAATTAAGGTTCGGATTTACCTGATTTGTGGTGAGCTAGCTAAATTTCAGTCTCTGCATTGTGCATGCATGTGGGCTATAGCTAGCACTGATATATTAGGACCTTGCCAGTCTGTGTTGGGTTGGGTTCCCTCATATGTAGAGGCCCAACAAGTCTTAACAAGTTAAATTGAGCCCATATGAAAATTCTAATATAATTAGGAATTGTAACCCTATTTAAATCTTATTTTCTTGATCAATATAAATAAGAGAAAAGAGGGTTTGGTGGCTGGTGAGAGTTTAGGGTTTTTGGGGGCAGAAAACAACATAATATCAAGTGTGAAGAGAGAAAATCGTGTGGAAGAGAGGAGGAAAGAAAAGAGTGAATTTTTTGCACAGAAATTCATCCCGCATAGTTTCGGAGTTACTTCAATATCTTTTTCGTTAACCGTTGGATCGTACTGAAATTTGGACAGCACATTCAGATCTTCTGGATCTTGATTCTGAACCGTGGAGATCGGAAACAGAGCTATCGTTTGTGAGATATACAGCCCGTAACAGAGCTGTCAGGTTTTCGCGGTCACTGTTAGCGCAGCAGTTTTGTAAGACCAATATCTCTTTCGTTCACTGTTGGATCGAGCTCAAATTTGAATAGTATACTCAGCACTCGTGATTCTAAATTCTGGACGGTGGAGATCGGATATCGAGATCCCAGTGAAGAGCGACGTAGTCCAGAACGTTCTACTGAGTTTGTGGTTTTTCTCTTCACTTGTTATTTAAACTTGAATTTATGTTATTAGGGAACCTAGATAATTGTTGCTCGGGTTTGGTTTCTATTTGATATTAAAACAGTTTGTTACTCTCACGTTTGATTATTAGTGGAGATTTTTGGGTGGACTACGGTCCCGTGGTTTTTACTCCTCGTATTGAGAAGATTTTCCACGTAAAAATTGGCTTGTGTTATTGGTGCATGTGGTGGTGATTTTATTTGCTCATTATTTAATCATTGGTGACATTTATATTGTGGTGAATTTGTGCATTACTTAGTGATTTTCTATAGGATTCATTCAGGAGGAGAAAAAGTTCCGCTGTGAAACTTGTTTGTGTTTGTTTTTTCTCCCATCAGTCTGATCTACAAATTTGAGATCTTGGACGAAGAGTTAGGAGCAGTTATTCGGACTTGTCGTTGTCCAAGTTCCGTTTTCATCAAAGGTGCAATTGACAGTGGGACCGGAAAACTATATAGACGAAGCAACCTTTGTTAATGCCACCACAAAGTGCAGCATGTGTGATATGCATGCATGAGCTTAGGTGCAGGACCGCCATCTCTACCTAACCATTTTCTTTTCTCTTTTCTCTTTTATTTTTTATCTTATAATTAAGTAGTTTAGTTCATTCGAGATTTGGAAAGAATGAGATATATTTAACTTATAATCTTTAATATATAAATATAAAAAACATACTTTTAGATCAATCTCACATTCGTAAAACGATTTGAATTTTAAATAATTAAGTATATTACACTGGATAGTGGTTTTTTCAATCTAGCTCAACTTATCTACCTAAATTTTTTTATTAACTTATTAACCATCAGACAAATACAAAAGGCCTAATATTACTTGATATATAAGAAATAAAATTACTAAAAACAAGGTGAAAGATATTGTGTGACTTTTGGTTTATGTCATAGAAAAAAGTTAATACATGTCTTCAAAATACATATTAAATTTTGAAAATATGAATAAAAAATTACATTTATTTTCACAATACATAAGAAATTATTTGTAAATGTATTCAAAAAATAAATACTATAAATTATTTATTGAAGCGTTGGGATATTAATATGTGCTCACTTGTAACACACCCTTTTTTTTTTGTATAAACTTTGCAGAGGCCATGACCCCCATGTCTCTTCTATGGTCCACCTTTGCACGACACGATATAAATAATATCGATACATATGTCCATTCACATTAAAAACCCACCACATAATCTTTGAATCAATTTGTGTTTAAACATCATATAAGCTTATCCACTGTATTAAACATGACTTAAACATAAAATCGTTAAGCATAGGTATGAATTGTTTATTATTATAGGTAACCTTCATTCATTTAATTAGGATTATAGAAGCCTATATACACCGTGGTTTTACCCTATATATATATATGAAAGAGATGAAAAATATTTGAAAGAAACATGAGATGGACATGACAAAAACTTCAAAGGAGAGGAATATAAATTTTTTTTCGTCCCATCATAACCCATGAGACTGCATGAATAAAGATAATCCCAATATAGAAGAAGTTTTCTACACTTTGGATGAGAATTGAATTAGAGAAACGCAATCTGATCATTTTCAATTTCATTCAACAAACAACAAACGGGTTCCTAATAAGATCATTACTATTTAATTTAGAAATATGTTTTTTTTAATTATTATTAAAAATTCAGGATCTGAAGGAGCGGGATGGTTCAAACTCATATCTATGTAAAATGAATGGCATATTAGTGGATAACCACATAACTTAAAAAAACTTAGATTTGTATATATGCTTTTAATAGAATACAAATAATCAGTTAGATAAATATAATTGAGTAGGAGTATATGGAACTATTTCACCCTATTTTTTCCTTCAGTTAATGTATATGCAATTACTCGTGGCGTACCTGATAATTTAAAATATTTCATTGACAACGAAAGCAAAATAAAATAATCTTATTAAGTTTCGATTGGTACTTATATAATAACATGATGACAATAGTATCGCTGGTATTAACAAACTAAGGATCGAACAAAGGCAATAGTCCCTTACTCATAAACTATTACTCCCTTTTTTTTTATGGTATTAAAAGTATTCATTTCAATTCTCCGATGATATTTTGAAAACTCTTTTTTTTTTGGAACAAAACCTTAACTATAATATTGTTAATTACTATCATATCTAAAAACTTAAACTGATAGAAAATGATCCATCTATAATATTCAAGATTTGATATTAATATGTAACACGTTCCCTCATGTGTAACGTGGATAAAGGACAGGATTTGAAGTTGACACATGACTCGTCCTTTCACGTGTAACGTGGATAGAGGACAGATGACGGATGATGGGATTTAAAGTTGACACGTGACACGTTCCCTCACGTATAACGTGGATAGATGACAGATGATGGACGCATGTTAAACGTTCTGACAGTATAACAAGAATAGAATTTAAGATAAAGGAGAGAAAGAATGTTTGAACCAGATATCTTTAAGTTCTAATACAATGTTAGTTATCATAAGATCCGAAAGATTAAATTGATAGAAAATTATCCAACTATAGTATTTAAAACTTGAAGTTGACAAGTGATAAATAGAAAGGTTGAACATCATATCAAAAAAATCGCCTTATCAATAAATGACATGCTATAACAAAACACAAACACGTCGTTTTTAATTGATTAATTAAGTCTTCGATGTTTTTTATGAAGTTGTTTATAGCTAATATGGTTTATTTTCACGGATTCTGCAATTTTTCTTTCTGGTTTGTCTTTGTCTACGCGACCTGGAAGAGAAAACACTTGACAGTTCGTTTCAATCGAAATGGAAAGAGCTTCGGAGCCGCTCTTGAGCAACACAAATCCCAAAGGTGGCTTCAAAACCCTGCCCTTCATCATAGGTAACCACAAATTAATGTTGTATTATATCTACCTTTTTTTTTTTTTTGACTTGTACTGTTCGTATTTAAATTGTCTGTGATCTGATGAGAAAATCTGTGGGGTGTGATTTTTGACAGCAAATGAAGCATTTGAGAGGGTGGCCAGTTTTGGGTTAACACCCAACATGATACTCTATTTGAAATCAGAATATCACATGAAAATAACGAAGGCAAATAATCTAATTTTAATGTGGTCGGCTGCTACCAATATTGGGCCATTCATAGGGTCCATTGTTGCAGATTCTTATGTGGGTCGGTATCCGATGATCGGTTTCGGCTCCATTACTAGTCTCTTGGTAATGTTTTCTGATTTTGTGATTTTCAGTGATCTTGCTTTACACAAAATTACAAATTCAGCTTCTTTCATTTTCTGGTGATCTAGCCTTTTGCAATTACTTACTTCATTTTGTGGCGATTTAGTCTTTAACTGCAGAGTTGCTTACTTGTTTGATGAACAAACTAGGACTGTTATTTCATTGAAGTTACATGCACTATAAAACAAAATATAAAATATTGCAGCATGATGCGAAGTACACTTTTGGTTGAGTGGTATACATCTCTTGTTGTATAAATAGATTTCTCTAATGTTTTATGATAATAAATATTTTTCTATTGCTAGAATAGATTCTTGATCACACATATATTAGAATTAAATTGCTAAAAAGTTTTTTAAAACAATAAATAATAAAAAATTAAACAATATCATTGGTGGAAATGGCCACATCATTTTGAAATTACATTTCTTGCTCCTGATCTTTCTTGATACGAGTTTTTCTGTAACTTTTTTGAAACATATGATTGGCGGTTGAAAAAGTAAATATGAAAGATAATCACATATAAGATTAGGCTAAATCAGCAAAAAGCTCAAATTAGAAGAGGATCCCAATTTGTGTTATTTATATACATTCATCTTTTTTCACTCCCTTTTAAACTTTATTATTATTTAAATTTAATGAATTCTACTGGTTTTCTTGAAGTAAATCATGATGTAATTTTTAATTACATATTAAAGTAATTTAAAGTGAAAGAGTTATTTGTTTTCACGTATGGCGGTCGAAGCACTACCGGTAGCTGTTCCTGATTGATTTTGCATGTAAGAACAATTAATTTAGACAACATTTATTGGAATATCAACTTGTTCTTGCTGTTTTATCTTACCTTGTTAATAAGATGGTGATTAGAGAGGTTCTTACTAAATCCAATTTGTTTACTGAACCTTGCTATTATGAATGGCAAAAATGGCAAAAATTTTATATTCCGACAACCATTATAAGAAACCCTCTACAATATTGAATGCAAAATTATAGGACCAAATGGATTCATGGATTCATTTTTATGTTGCAGGGGATCATTTTGTTATGGCTAACAACCATTTTTCCAACAGCAAACCCGACGACCTTCCAATTCACGCTCTTATATGCATCTTTTGGTCTCATGTCAATAGGAGCTGGTGGGATAAGGGCAAGCTCCACAGCTTTTGGTGCTGATCAACTTAACAAGGTGGACAACCTCAGGAATACAGACGTGTTACAGAGTTACTTCGGTTGGTACGTTGTTACACTCACAGTTGCATATATTGTTGCAGTAACTTTAATTGTGTATATTCAAGATCACCTTGGATGGAAGGTGGGATTTGGCATTCCTGTTGTGTTGATGTTGTTGTCAGCAATTTCATTCTTCTTGGCCTCTCCCTTTTATGTTAAGGAGAAGCCTAATACAAACTTGCTTACTGGCCTTGCACAAGTCGCTGTGGCTTCTTATAAAAATCGTCACATCAACTTATCATCACAATCGACAAATGAAATCTACTATCATAAAAAGGATTCGAAGCTTCTCATGCCAAGTGAGAAGTTAAGGTATATATATATATATATCATCACTCACATAACCATTATTTTTATGATCAGTCTTGTAATTCTTATAAACAACCTCATCTCTTGTCTCTCCAGGTTTTTGAATAAAGCATGCATTGTTAGAAATCCACAACAAGACTTGACCCCAGATGGAAAAGCCTCAAATCCATGGAGTCTATGTACAATAGATCAAGTAGAAGAGCTAAAAGCATTGATCAAGGTGATTCCAATTTGGTCTACAGGAATCATATTCAACGTTAATGTCAGTCAAAATACTATAGAAGTGATTCAGGCAAAGACCATGAACCGACACATTATCAGAAACATTGAGATCTCAGCAGGCTCTTTAGGAGTGTTTATGGTGGGCACTCTAACACTATGGATTGCTCTCCATGATCGTATCATTATCCCTCTCGCATCAAAAATCAGAGGGAAACCTACTTACCTAAGTACAAAAATAAGAATGGGAATTGGACTTCTTTTCTCTGTTTCATCCTTGGCATCATGGGCGGTGGTGGAGACTATTCGTCGAAATCGTGCTATCAAGGAAGGGTTCTCGGATAACCCTCAAGCAGTGGTGGACATTTCATTTGTGTGGATATTGCCACATTGCATCATGAATGGTTTGGCGGAGGCCTTTTATACAGTTGCGGAGTATGAGTTCTTCAATCGTGAGTTACCTAAAAGCATGTCTAGCATTGCAGCTAGTCTTGTTTTTGTAGAATTGTCTATGGGAAACCTGGTAGCAAGTGCTATGCTGACAGTGGTTGATTATTTTAGTAAACTAGGAGGAATGGAGAGCTGGGTTTCAGACAATATAAACAAGGGTCATTACGATTATTATTTCTGGTTTCTTGCTGGTTTAAGTACGGTTAATTTTTTCTATTATCTTGTATGTAGCGAGTGTTATGGTCCTTCTAAATCAGAAGTTAATGATGTGTACATTCAATGAGAATAATAGCTCTGGAGTAGAGAATTAGGTGTTGTTTGTATTAGAGGACTGTTGTAGACTTGGCTGTCATATAGAGCCATGTATTTTAAATTTTGTTTCTATTAGTTATCCTCAATCTCAGGATTTAATTTAGTAACTGCTTGAGTCTTTAGGATATTACATCAACATCTTCTTGTATTTTATTGCTGTATATATATCCTTTACTGATCAATATGAGTCAATAACTTTCATTCTCCACCGCAACATCTGTTATGGTATCAGAGCTAGTTTAATTTGATGTATAACTTCTTTTTTTCTCGAACAGCCATGGCCACCAACTCTATCCCAATGCCCATCCATAACACCAATGAACCTCAAAAAACTCTTGTCAACCTTTATGTTGCAGCTCAAGCCCCTCTCAAACTCACTTCCTGCAATTATGTTTCCTGGAAATTACAATTCGCCAAACTCTTTTCATTGCTTATGATCTTCTTGGGTATGTGGATGGCTCAAAACCATATCCAGAAGCCTCCCATCACTCAAAATGATACCACCGGGCCAAACCCAGCTTACACAATTTGGACACGATAGGACCAGTTGATACTCAATGCTATCATTGGATCTGTCTGTCCAACAATAATCACTTTCGAGCAGCTTAGCTTGCCCTTCTTGGAGCACCAATCAATGAAGAATAATTCTAGGATAAAGTTCTTGATGGTCCCAGGGATGAATACAATGTAATGATATATATATATATATATATGGAACGCATTCTATAAAACATCTAAAATATCGGTACATTTAACAAAAAAAAAAAGTGATTACATTTTAAAATTACTTAATGTAATTTATTATATCTAATTATAATTAAATGAATCAAATCACATTTACAATAATTGATAGATAAAATCATATTAAGTGATTATAATAAACATGTTTAGTTGTAATAAATATAATAAATTATAATAAGTAATTTTATAATACAATCGTTCATTTTTTTTTTGTCAAATATATCAATATCTCTGATATATCGAGGAAACCCGCATATAGACACACGGCTTGACATGAAATTCAACATAACTTTTGTTCATACGTAATCTACAAATGTTTTCAAAACGTAAAAGTAAGAACACTTTTCTCGATTATCACGATAAACTGTCACTACTTAATAGATGTTTAGTGGCCTTGCCATTCAAATCCTCCCTTCAAAGTTGACATAGTAGTGCACAAACTCATCTAAGAGGTGATGTGCGTATAAATTACGTGCTATCAAACATTAAAATATTATTAATAATTTTATTATAATAACATTTCTCCAAAATTTATTATAGTGGTGGGTGTCAACGAAGTTGGCCACTTTATCTTTTTTGAATTCTCTGTGTGAAGTTCTACATGTGTACTGTCGATGTTATTTTTTAGTTAATCCGGTTCTTCAAGCTCAATACCTACGAATAATTAAAAACAAAACAAGCAATAATAAAAGAAAGAAGAATAATAAAATACACACAATAATTTTTTACGTGGTTCGGTCACAACAATACCTACGTCCACCACTGTTACCCTCAAATTTGGTAGAGTAGCGGTGTATATTTTCTCTCGTGTCTTTTACAATGAATTTTTCTCCTATTTATATTAAAGGGAGATACAATTTGAGTTAATTTAAATTACATACAGATAAGGTAAAAAATATTTACATTAATTATAATTGCAAAATCATCTCTACCGAATCAACAACTGATCTCAAGAATCTCGAAGTTTGATTTGCTTCAAATAAAAAAGTTGATTTCTTATCAAATTAGACCGCTTCAAATTTCTAGAAGGTCAACTAGATTAGTTGTAACGAGCTCATAAGTTGGAAAGACAATCTAGCGAACTGATATGTCGCCCAACGAGCTGAGAGAGAATTTCAAAGTACAGCGCGCTCTAAATAGCGACTTAATTATAGAGCTCATACGGCGACCTGATTACTGGGCTCATGAGATTTTTGGTCATTGGGCTTATCCCTTGAACTTTTAGCGGCCTATTTATTCAGGTCACGAAAATACCAGTAACACGTACACACTACACATGAAAAGAAATTCAACCCAAGTTTTGTATGTAATCCACAAATGTTTCTAAAACCTAAAAGCAAAAATGGTTTTCCTCATCACACAAACGGTCACTACCCAATGGATGTGCGGTGGCCTTGCATTTAAATCGTAGAAGTTGGTGTAGATTGTTAAATTGTTTATGATTGTTGTGATTTTTTCGGTGGCAGTGGCTGCAGGTATAATTATTCTACCAAATTTGATATAAATCATTGAATTTTTATAATTATTGTACCATCTGATAATATTTATTAGATAGTGGTTGTAAATCTGTTGATTTGATTTAGTTTTTACTATAATTGAACCAAAGCGTTGTATAATCGGTTGATTTGATAGCAGTGGCAAAGCCACATACGTTAGTGGGGGGGTCCTCAATTATTTTCAAATATTGATAAAACTATTTAAATTTTGCAAGAATTTAGTTTTTATTTATATATTTTTTTCTTAAATTTAGAAACATCTTCAAACCAACTGCCAATAAACTGGATCTAACTTCAACACTGCTTGATAGTCATAACAGTTTGATAATTTACAAGCCAAACGAAATAAATTATTAGCTGAAACCAATCAAATAAATAAAAATCAATTTAATTTGGCGGCTTCGGGCAAAGTCGAAAATTAAAGCCATTTCTCTAAACAAATCATCTTTGGAACTTATAATTCTCCCTCGTTGATCACAATCACAGGTCCATCTGGTTCACAAACTCTGTCCGCAGCGTGGTAGCTAGGTCTGACTTTTGGTTTTGGTTTTGCTAGTCATCTGGTTCCAATTTGATTATTCGTCCATAGGGCCACAATTGAATTTGAATCCATGTGTGGTGCATGAGGGCTGGAGTAGAGGCTGTTTCACATTAATTGGGCCCAAGAGGACCAAAGTCCTACATACGTATCTAACTTGTTTGTCAGCTTGCATGTGTTTTTGAAGTTCACATCTACATGCGGAAGATGTCTCTCTCTAGTCTCCACTTAGTGATTATCACTCTAATAATTAATGATTTAGGGGCAAAATATTTGATTAATTGTGAGTAACAACATGAGAGAATGAGAGGTGCATGCACGAGGAGATTTCTCCCCGTGTTTGAAGGAAAAAATGTTAGAATCTCGCATGTCATATTCAATTTTAATGGATTTACTTATAATCTGTTTTGTATCAAATTTCAAAAGAAATTAAAGAAGTGCGATTTTATATATATGCATCCAAATATAAATCAATAATCAATAATATAAAGTGATATAAACATATATCAACACAAAATCATATCGATCGAGTTTTCTTTTTCACGTACTTACACTTATGTGTGTATACATATCAAGCTGGTCAAAGTGGGGACCAAGTTAGCATTTTTAAAGGAATATAATATATTTTATTATAACTTTTTTTTTTGAAAGAATATATATTTCTTGGGCCAATCACATATATATAAATATATATATATATATTAATAAAAAGTCTTTCTAACCCTCAAATATGCGTTTGATATACTGTATTAGATTAGATTGAATTGAATATGATTAAATTCTATATTTGATATCTCGTATTAAATTGGATTAAATTAAATATAGCACTGTTTATTGTTTGAAGCAGTATGAATTGCATTGTATTTAATTAAATTAAAATAATTTTGATTTACTTTTAGAAAATAAATTATTTCTAATAATAATGAAATTAATATTAATAATTTTTTTAAGGATAATATTAATAATTATTAGTATATATAGTAATTTGTTTACTTTATTTTTATATATTATAATATTAAAAAGGGTGCCAATACTGCCACTTGATAATCTTATTTGTATACCTATAATTCATTAATCTTTTTTATTGAAGTATCCTAAAAGAAAATTATTTATAAGGACAATATATTTTTTTGATTGATTTCAACAAATAAAAAGGTACATTTGGTTAATGACTTTTATCAAACACCTTACATGAAACGTTTAACTCTAGGCAATGAATAAGTTTGACTTAAATATTTTTCTATACTTTCTCACTTCTCTTTTTTTTTTTCACTTTTAAATGATTCGACTCTCGAATATGATACAATCGTAAAACCCTCCAAGCAATCGCTTCTAAAAGTATCCATATGATAGTCTTGGTTTACTATAACGCAGTATTATTGGAAGTCGCCATCATAATGAGGAGAAATTTTATCGTTTTAATCTAATTTTTACAGCTTCAATTTATGGATATTAATAAAGAAAAGAAATATAGCTAGCAAACCTCTTTGTTGGTAGTAAAATACAAAGGGCAAGAATAAATATATGAGAGGTTACTTTGACCTTTATAGGGGTGTGTTTGGTTACTTTGAGTAAACCAACTACGCTGTTAAAATTAATGATGGTGTAGAATGGGTGAGAGGTACCAAGAAAGAGGTTAGTTAGGTGTTTTGGTTACTTTGAGCAAACCAACTGAACTTTCAAAAATTAAAGTTAGTGATGGAAGGTGGTTGAGAAAAGTAAACTTGCTTGAAGAAATAGTAGAGAGTTATCTTTGGATTTTAAAAGAGTAAGTATAAAATTTTGAAATTTAATAATGGATGTATTAATCAATTAGGGTTGCTAATCGGTTTTTTGGATGGTAATATCAACACCCTATCAAAAGTTTAAATGATATAATATAATATTATAGGGGAGGGAGAAGCTCTCAACTGGAGAATAAAATAATAAAGGAAGGGAGAGAGCTTATTAATTAAAAAAAGGTTAAAAGTAATTTAAAAAGTCAATTCCTAGACACCATATTCCACGAAACCCACGTTGAATTTGGGTTTTGCATGTCTCGTCTTTGTAATATATGGAAGCACTGTACGGGCTGTACAGTTATGACATATTCAATCCAAACCATAAGCCAAACATTGGACGCAAAATAAGTAACCTACTTTATCGCCGATGCAGTCATATTTCCGGCACTCCAAAAGCAGCCAAATGGACCCGCCCCTGTTGGTATGGGAACTACACTATATGACAAGAAGATATTATCGATCTTATATGTATGGTTTTGGCTGGTCAATATCCACACTGCTTTGTCAAGGAATCACGAGCTATACAACATACGAATCTTATTCATATTTACACAATTCTAATCACTTTGTTAAATAAAGTTGTTAATGGTATAATATTATGTCCACGAAGTAAGTGGACATTTCACTTTCTGGCAAGTGTTTGTCTACACAACCATGGAGAGAAGACACAAAATATTAGTCGTTTGATCTGAAATGGAAACAGCCACAGAGCCCCTATTGAGCAACCCGACCACTAAGACAAACAAAGGGTGGCCTTAGAACGCTGCCCTTCATCGTCTGTAACATACAAATATCCAATTAAATCTACTCTTTTTTTCATTTTCTGTCTTGTATTAGCATTGTTTTAATATACATAGATGATGATAAGTTTCTGCCGGGGTGTGATTTTTGACAGCAAATGAAGCTTTGGAGAGGGTGGCCAGTTTTGGGTTATCGTCAAACATCATATTCTATTTGAAATCAGAATATATAACGGACATTTTCTAAAAGAATATAACATGGACACTACTAGAGCAACTAAATTAATTTTCATGCGGTTAGTTGCTACTAATATTCTGCCAGTTATTGGAGCTATTGTTGCAAATTCTTATGTGGGTCGGTATCCGATAATCGGTTTAGGGTCCACTACTTGTCTCTTGGTAAAAAAAAAGAAAAGAAAATTCAATATGTTCCTTACAGTAAGAAACCCTCTATTGAATACAAAATGATAGGAGCAAATGGGTTGACATATTCCTTTTCTAATGTTACAGGGTTATTTTTTATGGTTAACAACCATTTTTCCTGAATCAAACCCAACCACCTACCAATATATGCTGCTATATGCATCTTTTGTTCTCATGTCAATAGGGACAGGTGGCATAAGGGCAAGCTCCGCAATCTTTGGTGCTGATCAACTTGAGAATGGGGCTACCCTCAGAACTGCAGGCCTGTTAAAGAGTTATTTCAACTGGCACGCTGTTGCAGCCACGAGTTCTGACATTGTTGCGGTAACTTGTATTGTGTATGTCCAAAATCACCTTGGTTGGAAAGTGGGTGGTTTTGGAATTCCTGTTGTGTTGATATTGTTATCAGCTATTTCATTCTTCTTGGCTTCTCTCCATTATGTCAAGGAGAAGCCTAACACAAACTTGCTCATTGGCCTTGCTCAAGTCATTGTGGCCTCCTATAGGAATCGACATATAAATTTAGCGTCTCAGTCGACAGATGAAATCTACCTTCAGAGAAAGGATTCAGAGCTTCTCACGCCAAGAGAGAAATTAAGGTTATCACTTAATCACTACATTATATGTCAGTCTTGTGTTACTCATTAATTTTGCAACTTTTATAAACAATCTCTTCCCTTGTCTCTCCAGGTTTATGAATAAAGCTTGCGTTATTGGAAATCCACAACAAGACTTGACCCCAGATGGAAAAGCCTCAAGTCCATGGAGTCTATGTACAGTTGATCAAGTAGAGGAGCTAAAAGCATTGATCAAGGTGATTCCAATTTGGTCTACGGGAATCATATTTAATGTCAATGCTAGTCAAGCTACTTTAGGAGCTGTTGAGGCAAAAACAATAGACAGACACATTACTCGAAACTTTGTGATCCCAGCAGGCTCCGTAACCATGTCTATGATGGCACTCCTAACGCTATGGATTGCTTTCTACGATCGCATCATTATCCCTCTAGCATAAAAAATCAGAAGCAAAACCAACTTATCTAAGCAGGAAACTGAGAATGGGAATCGGACTTTTTTCTGTACTACGTCCATAGCAACATGGGCAATCGTGGAGACTATTCGCCGCAATTGTGGAATCAAGGAAGGATTCTGGGATGATCCTGAAGCAGTGGTGGACAAGTCGGTTTTGTGGATACTGTCACATAATATCATGCTAGGCTTGGCAGAGGCTTTCTACACTGTTGCACAGGGTGAGTTCTTTTATTGTGAGTTCCCTAAAAGCATGTCAAGCAGTGCAGCTAGTCTTGGTGGAGTTGGATTGTCAGTGGCAAACCTGGTAGCAAGTTTTATATCGAGTGTTGGGTTTCAAACAATATCAACAAGGGTCATTACAATTATTATTTCTGGTTACTTGATGGTTTAAGTAAAGTTAATTTTCTGTATTATACATTCTGTAGCAAGGCATATGGTCCTTGTAAATTTGAAGTCAATAAAGCGTCCAATGAAAATAGAAGCTCCAGAGTGGTATTAGGTATTGGTGTTCTTTTAGAAAAATTGCTAGTATGTATATTTAAGGATTAAAAAAGTGGTTACAAAATATTGTCTAAATCTCTTTTTAAGTTACATAAAGACTGTTGTACATTGAAGTATTGCAGGAATACATGTATTTTGTTTATTTAAGTTTTAGATCTAAAACTGATTGATTATATGTTAGTAGGGTCATGGTACATACTATTATGTTCATTTGTGACAAACAATTGAAAAACAACAGTCTAGCTTATTTAAACAAAAATACTCGAGAACTGGAGACAAGAAAAATTTGAGAAAATTTTTTAATAACAAGTTCAGACAAATGTGAAATAATGGCAATATGTTGTAATACCTGTAAATGGTAAAGAAAAATCTAGAAACTTGAGAGAAGAGAAAGTGGAGACAAAATCAAGATTCTGGAAACCAAGAAACTTTGTTTTGCTTGAAATACATAATTCTCAGCAGAACCTTTACAACAAGTGATTGCTTGTAATGATCATGATCTCTGACATTCCCTCTCAAATTTAACTGATCTTCCCTCATCAAATGAGACTAATCTCGATCAATAATAAGTTTGGAGGATAGATAAACGATTGAAAACTATTACTTGGAAGTGTTTCAGTGAAAATATTTGCTGTTTGAGCTTCTATTGGTACGTATGGAAAAAAATCAAGCTTGCCTTCAGTCACCAAGTAATGAAAAAAGTGAACATTCAACTAAATGTGTTTCGTTCGAGAATGAAACACTGAATTTTTAGCCAGGGAAGTTGCACTCAAGCTATCGTCCCAGTATTGGCCGAGAATTTGCAATGGAGGAAGGATTTTTAGACAAAGCCAACAGGTGTGGTGGACATGTTGGTTACATGGCTATTGCCACATTTGATCATGGATGGCACTTGCTACGTCATAGCAGCGAATGAGTTCTTTTGTTCTTGTTAGTTCACCTAAAAGCAAGTCTAGCATTGTAACTAGTCTTAATTTTGTTGGACATTCAGTGGCAAACATCGTAGCAAGTATTATATTGAGTGCAGTTGATTATGTTCGTCAACTAGGAGGAAAAGAAAGGTGGGTTTCAAACAATATCAACAAGGGCCATTATGATTACCATTTCTGGTTTCTTGCTGGTTTATGTTTGGTTAGCTTTTCTGTACTACATATGTAATCTGTAGCAAGCCTTAGGTTCCGGTAAATCAGAAGTCGGTAAGTAATGTGTTCAATAATATTTAAAATATGAGCTTAAGGCAGCAACCTTAGATAGTGGTCAAGTGTAAGCTCAACTACTGTTTAATTTAGCTCTTAATAAATAATATTTGATGATATATATATATTTACTGTAAAGTCTTAGAACAAAGGATAAGTTTTGTTTATTTAACAAATCTTTAACATATTAAATTTAATAGTATAATTAAGTGTTTCACCAGCTTGGGCAAATTATATTGAGAAATCTTAATTGATGTGAACAATTATTCGTAGATAGACAAAGGAATAATCTAGAAAAGGTATAATATTATTACAATTAATAGAAAAGTTCTAACAAATTTCTAAAAAGTTGAATACTAAAACCGTTAAAGAGAGAGGGACTGTCACGTTTTTTCTTCTTTATGGACTCAATTACATTATCAACCTCTGTCTTTTACTTCTGTGACCCATCAGTTAATGAAAAAAGGCTTCTGATAAATACTCAGCTTTTTGTTGCTGCAACGATATATGCATGACAGGAGCATATTTTGGTACAACATGGTGGTTGTGCCACTTCTTTCTCTTCAAAACAAAACAGCATTCATTGTCAACCGAGAAAGTTTTCGTCACGAACATAATTTTTTGAGCCCAGATATTGCAAGAATTGAGAAGGTAATTTCATACAATACACTTTTCTGGTCTTTTATTATTATTATTTCAAATTCTGCACTCATGCTGATTCGATCTTGTCTGTTGATTAAGTGGGGCTAGTAATTTGGTTCTTGAACTTCAAATATGATTTGGGTTTATTGTGGATTTCTCTTTTTCTTCATTTGTTTATGTTTAATGATAAAAATATTATTGCCAGCAGCGGGTCTCTCCTACTGAAATTTAAAAATCATAATGTTTGAACCTCATCCTATTAAATTTTTTTCTTGTTTTACATACCTTTTTCTAGGACAAAAGGTGCGATTCTTTATCCAGCTTAATGAAAGACTTTAAATCCTATAAAAAAAATATATATTTTTTATAAATTTTATATGAATAGTTCCATCCATTTATTATGAGACCGTATAAATAATGAAAGATTTAAGTTAGATTTTATTATCTTAAAAAAAAAAAAAGTTAAATTTTATTGACTTTTAAAAAACAAATCCTATGCAAAAATTTCTTTCCTTTTCCAATGCCTCTTTATGAATCAACCATGGACCTACGCCAACATAGTCGTCTTCAATGTTGACACTAAAGCCCACATTCACCATCATTTAGTATAAAATTTATGCACAATAATTTAGTATAAAATTTATGACCAGGTTAGTGAAAGTGAATGTGAATAAATATATTAATGAACCAGATTGTGTAATAAATTCTAGATTATAAAAATTTTGAAAAACTCTTACATTTATAAATACATTTTTTGTCTCCTTCATCGCTAATTAGATTATATTACTCAACCAGATTGTGTAATAAATTCTAGATTATATATTAATCAACCAGATTGTGTAATAAATTTTAGGTTATATTAATCAACCAGATTGTGTAATAATCAATCAGATTTAAGGAAATTTTTACTTTAATCCTTAAATTTTGATGAAATATTACTCTTATTTATGAATACACTTTTAGTTCTCTTCGTCCCTCGTGCTTTGAAAATTCATCACTTTGAATCAAAATTTAGTCGACTTTAACCGAGAAAGAGTTAATTTAGTCATTTCAATGGAACATAAATTTTTTTTCTTTTTTAAAAAATCAATTAAAAATATAGATCTCCACTGTGAGATATCAAATTAAAAGATCAATTTTAATTATGAATAAAAGCATAGATTTTGTAAAAAAAAAAAAGAAATTAAAAATCAAATCATCAAAATCATTAACACTAGCAAACCATCTAACACCACAAAACAAATCAAAAGTCAAAATTAAACTATTAAACAACTAAAAAGAATTGAAAAAAAGAAAAATAAAGTACTCAAGTGAAGATTTGGGTATCAAAACCCAAATCTTCAAGTCAAGTATTTGGGTTCAAAACCTAGATGAACAAGGAGGTCAGTCATTATCATTCATATTTACATTTTCCTCATACGTATAAACATCTCTCTCTGTCTTTTCATCTATGAGAAGTTGTTTTCCACTCGACCACCACCCAGATCTTGCAACCCCCCACTTCAAATTCTCATGAATTGAACCCAAGTTTGGGTTTGGATTGTGTGATTTGGTTGGGTTTCCTTGTTAGTTTTTCTCTCTATTGGTTTGATTTCTGGACGTAGAGAATTTAATTTGGTTTGTGAGTTTTTGGGTATGAGGTTACGTTGTTTTCATGTGTTGTCGTTGAATTCAATCTTGGTTGTTGGGTACCAAATCGATTAATAAAATGATCAAGGGTACCAGATTGATTGTATAACCCTTTGACAATCTAGGTTCTCCTTTGTTTCTTCAAATTTTACTTTTTTTAAAAGGTTTTAATTTTGATTTTGGAGATTTTGAATCCACATCTTTAATTGAAAATCTAGCACAAATCTTCTCCTGTTTTTCTTTATGACTATTATTATTTTTTTAATTTCAAAAGTTTCAACCTTGGATTTTTTTTTTCAAGTTTTTAAATTAAATTAAATTATTTTTTATTTTTTTGTTTGTTTTAATTGAATTTAAAATACTAAATATAATTAAGGGTGTCCTGATCTTTGTACATGTTCTATAACGGTTAACTATTAGATTTTTTTTTTTTTTTTTGAGAAATCAATTTGATGAATTTTTCAAATGTTAGAAGTATTGAAGACTAAAAATATATTTATGAGTAAAAGATAGTATTTCATCAAAAATTAAGGATTAAATTAAAATTTTCCTAAAATTTATAGACAGATTTACGGAAAGTGAAAGTGAATAGATAATAATAATCAACCAGAATAAATTCTAGATTATAAAAACTTTGAAAAACTCATAAAAAAGAAAGATACATTTGTTTTTTTTAAGCCTATTGTTGACAGCCAAGTAAGTATAAATATATATAATTAATTAATACTATACTATCTAAAAATTTATTTAAATTTGTTATCCAAATAATATGATAAATTTATAAGTAAATTAATACAATATCCCCAAAATTAATATGATATCTATAAATTAGTTTGTAATATTATTTGAAAAGCTTTCTTTTTTTTTTTTTTTTTTTGACTTCCACCTCCACATTATTTGGAAAACCTTTTTTTGACAAATATTTTAGAGATATATATATATATATGTCTTGTCAAGGTTTGATTAGTGGTCCTGGTTTTGAAAAAGTTATGTTTTTTAATTACATTTCCAAAGGAGGAGACGAGGTATTTTTAAGGGAGGTTGACAATACCTTTTAATGGAGGTTGACACGTGTGTTTTTTTTATTTCCGTTTCTCTGTATACGTATACACACGAGGACCTGTTAAGCAAGTAAAAAACGGCGGTTTGAGTCGAAATGGGATGTGCTTCGGAGCCGCTCTTGAGCAATTTAAACACAAAGACAAAGGGTGGCCTCAGAACCATGCCGTTCATCATGGGTAACTACGTACATATATTCAATTATTGAATCCATTACAGTTCTGTGTGATATACAATGATGATGATAATGATAAGTTTTTGGTGGGGCGTGATTTTTGACAGCAAATGAAGCGTTTGAAAGGGTGGCCAGTTGCGGGTTATCGTCAAACATGATCTTCTATTTGAAGTCAGAATATAATATGGAAACTACAAGTGCAACTAATTTGATCTTAATATGGTCAGCTGCGACTAATATTCTGCCAGTGATTGGGGCCATTGTTGCTGATTGTTTTGTGGGTCGGTATTCCATGATCGGTTTCGGGTCCATTGTTAGTCTCTTGGTAATGTTTTGTTATGATTTTATGAGTTTTAGTGATCTTTCTTGTTTTTACAAAAATTGCAACTTGAACGTCTTTGATTTGTTGCGATGATCTAATCTTTACTTTAGTCAGATTTTATTGCCTTAATTTTTGGTGGTCCAGTCTTTATCAGGTTTGTTTATTTAATGTGATAATCCCAAAATACCGTATATAATTTTTCTATGTCTCCTTTTTACCACATTTAGTTTGTTTTTTATTCAAAATCTTAATTAATATAAATATTTAAAATATCCTTTAAAAGTATATAAAATGACTGCAATTCCTCTGATGGTCATAGATTCCGTTAGGTTGAAACTATTGACTATTTGACTTTAGGGGTATAAAAAAAATATGGATGAAAAATTAATTAAAATATAAAAAATTAAAAATTAAAATATATCATATTAAAATACAAAAAAACAATATGAAAATTTAAAATAAACAAAAATCTTAATTCTTGTTTCTCTCATCTACCCCTTTTCTCTTTCTTGCTCTCTCTCTCCCCTTTTTTCCTTTTCTCTGTCTCTGATTCTATCTCCAATCACTTTCTTCTCCGACCATGAATGGAGATGATTGTGGGAGATAATTGTGGCCATGGATGGCTTTCCCATAGACTAAAACCTCAAAAATTTTCAGTCGTTGAAAACTTAGAATTTTTTGGATTTCTAGTCAAAAAATTCTGGGTTTTCAAGCAGCCGAAAACCTATAAATTGAAAGAGAGAGAGAGATAGAGAGGAAGAGAAAGAAAGAGGTGGCGGTTGACAATGGTGGTTTGATAATGGTGTTGAATGTTGAGAGGTTAAAGGTTGATAATGATGGTAAAGACCATGGCTAGTGGATCTCCACACTTTTTATTTTGGCTACTTTTATCAAATTTTTATTTTTTAATTTGGTGTATCGAACTCTGCCATCCATCTATGAAATGGACGATAAAGATTAGTTTTTATTATTTTATAATTTTTATTTTAAAATCATTTTATCTTTTAAATAAAAACCAAAGTTAAAAATATCTTTTTATATTTTGCCTAACTTTTTTGTTCACCTTTTAACGGTATGAGAAATTTTAGATAAAATGAGAATAGTATGGCAAAAAAGAGATATAGGCAAACTACGCATGATTTTTATAGATTATCCTTATTTATTTTCTGATGATTTAGTCTTAGATTTGCTTATTGGTTTTGGACAAATAAAATTTTACTGTGGAATACAATAATGAGAGAGGGAGAGAGAGTACACTTATCCTATTGAAGTAAGAGTGGAGCTAGAGAAACTTATTTAGAGATATTTAGAAGGGTCAATAAACAAATTCATAATACTTGGAGAGAGGATAATATACAAGAGACAGATTCAGAGGATACAAATTTTGACATAATTTTTAAATCATTAAATTGAAAAACAATTAATAGTGCGGATTTAATTTTTTTTTAGAAGTAGAAAATTGTTGGAGAGTTGTGTTATACTAAATTATTGCATTTGGACTAATTTCTCTCTTTTCATTCATGTTCTTTCCTATTCTTTATTTCTTTTATTTATTTATTTTTTAAATGATTTTTAATTTTGAGTTATTATGACCAATATATTTTTTTAAACATATATAATATGGATTTTATTCAAAAGTTCATGTAGAGAACTTCAAATCTATATATTGTTTACATGATTTATAGTAATTGAATAAAGAGAAAAAATTAAATAAAAATTGAATTGATAATTTTTTTAATTTGATTTTAAAGGTACGGATAAAATTGGGTGAATTGCATAAATTCAAAATTAAAAATTAATCTATATCATTCATTGCTTTTCAATTTAATGATTTAAAACTTGTCTTAAAATTTATATCATCTGATCCTACTCTTAAAATATATAATTATACTTTGCAAAAAAAAAAAAAAAAAAGAAGAAGAAGAATAGTGGGGTGGCGCCTCTCAATGCCATCGAAGTTATAATTAATGCCACGTGGTTGAAACATATAATTTATCCAAATTCCAGTTTAAACAACATGGTATATAGGTTTTTAACTTTAAGTCTATATTAATTATCAAAACTTATAATTTACGTGATATTAATAACTTGTATGGACAAAATATTTGGTTTGGGAAAATATAGCATTTCCCCAAAGTTATATTTATATAATAAAATAAAATTCATAAAATATCAATAAAGTTAAAAGAATAACATTGGGAAAAATGGTTTCTCCGTAAAATTGCTTAAATATATATATTTTTTCATATTGTTTAATAGTATTTTTGGACCCTTTCTTTCTATACTTGAATTTTTAAATTGAATAATTATCTAAGCTTGATGTGACCCAAGAATTCTAAGTTCAAGTTCCCATATGCCTCTACTCGTCTTTAACCTTGCATGAAAAAGGGAAAGAAAGTGTTAGAAACTAGGTTTTATTTTTGAATATCCAATTGACAAGTATTAACTTAGCATTCCATTATAGTTAAATGTCGTTTACAATTTTTTCAAGTTCTAAACATTATTTTTCTATAGATTAAGGTGGACGCGGTGAATATAGCTTCTGAGGTTAATTCTTGTACCATTTCTCGTGGGGAAGATAGTTTTATTAGTATTGATGTAAAAGTCTTGTGGAGGAAAAGTGGTGTTTATGAGTGTCAGACTATTCGTAAATATGAGACTCACCTAACACATAAATTACCTTCCTTGGCTTTCTCCTCCGTCGGGGATCTTAGCTAGCAATCCGTCAACATTTATTGTATTTTTCCTGGTACCGTGATTTATTTTAGACTTTCTTTAATAAAATTTACTTATTAAAAATAAATAAATAAACTTGTGTTATCTATTTTTCTTAATTATATAGTGATTAGATATTCAGTCTAAATCCAATTAATTGACCGAAAAGTTTTCTTTATAAAAATGAAAAAAAAAAAATTAGATTACAATGAGAAATATCTCTATTGAATATAAGATCATAGGAATAAATGAATTTACATATTCTTTTCATGTTACAGGGAATGATTTTGCTATGGTTAACAACCATTTTTCCAGAAGCAAAGCCAACAACGTACCAATATATGTTGTTATATGCATCCTTGGGTCTCATGACAATTGGAGCTGGTGGCATAAGGTCAAGCTCCTTAGCCTTTGGTGCTGATCAACTCAACAAGGGGGACAACATCAAAAATGCTGACGGGTTACAGAGTTACTTTGGTTGGTACAGTGTTGCGATCACAGTTTCAAATATTGTTGCGGTAACATGTATCGTGCATATTCAAGATCAGCTTGGGTGGATGGTGGGTTTTGGAGTTCCTATTGCGCTGATGTTATTGTCAGCTATTGCATTCTTCGCGGCTTCTCCCTTATATGTCAAGGAGAAGCCTAACACAAACTTGCTCACTGGCCTTGCTCAAGTTGTTGTGGCCTGTTATAGGAATCGTCATATAAACATATCGTCTCAAGCCATCTACCACCAGAGAAAGGAATCAGAGCTTCTCATGCCTAGTGACAAGTTAAGGTATCATCACCTACATAATCACTACATTTATCAGCCTTGTATTATGTATGCAACTCCTATGAGCAGTTGCTCACTTTGTCTGTTCAGGTTTTTGAATAAAGCATGCATTGTTAAAGATCCTCAACAAGACTTGACCCTGGATGGGAAAGCCTCAAATCCATGGAATCTATGTACAATAGATCAAGTAGAAGAGCTAAAAGCATTGATCAGGGTGATTCCAATTTGGTCCACGGGGATTATAATTTCTGTGAATGTCTGCCAACTCCCTTTAGGAGCAATTCAGGCAAAGACTATAGACCGACACATTACTCAAAAATTAGAGATCCCGGCAGGCTCCGTAGGATTTTTTACGATGATCGCATTGACACTATGGGTTGCTCTCTATGATCGTATCATTATCCCTATAGCATCAAAAATTAGAGGACAACCTTGGCATCTAAGCACAAAATTAAGAATTGGGATAGCGCATGTTCTTTTCAGTATGTCCATGGCATCATGGGCGATCATGGAGAGTGTTCGCCGAGAACTTGCAATCAAGGAAGGATTTTTGGATAACCCCACAGGTGTGGTGGACATGTCAGTTATGTGGCTATTGCCACATTTGATCATGGATGGCTTGGCAGAGGCTTTCTACGCAGTAGCAGCCAATGAGTTCTTTTATTGTGAGTTACCTAAAACGATGTCTAGCATGGCATCCAGTCTTAATTTTGTTGTATTGTCAGTGGCATACCTGGGGGCAAGTGTTATATTGAATGCTGTTAATTTTGTTACTTCACAAGGAGGAAAAGAGAGCTGGGTTTCAAACAATATAAATAAGGGTCATTATGATTACTATTTTTGGTTTCTTGCTGGTTTATGTTCGGTTAATTTTCTGTACTATCTAATCTGTAGCAAGGCCTATGGTCCTTGTAAATCGAAAGCCAATAATGTATACAGTGAAAGTAAGTGCTTGAGACAGATATCTTAAGTCTCTTGACAAAGTGTAAGGTTAACTAATTTGCCATTAGCTCTTAATAAATGATATTTGATGGCAATTTTTTTTTTTTTTTCTATTTTTCAAAATGTTAAAACAAATGGTGAGTTGTTTATTTTATAATATCTCAAGATAATCGATATGACTATTGCAAATTCAATTATCTCATTAAGATATTTTTCATATGCTGTACTATCTTTGCATCCTAACATAGCAGCAATAGTTTCCATTGTGGGTGCTTGAATATTAGTTATAACTTACAAGAATCTTTTCTAAACTTTAGATTAATCAAATAAAAAGTAATTATTTAGAATTCATGTCAATGTGAATATATCATTAGATTAAATGATATATTATATTATGTTATGTTAAAAAATTTAAGTTGATAATTTATTTACCTCCGTTCCTGTTGAAAGAAGATGAATCCCAAAGATCCAAGAAATCGAAAATAAAATTAAAAGCTAAACTACTATCATCCATTGCAATTGATCACAAAAGCAAGGCCAGCTTCCGATGTTGGAGCACGCAAAGTAGTGCCCGGATCCTTTGTTGTTGCAACTAATTCAACCTATACGGAGACAATGAAACTCCATCTGTTACGGAGATTGCACCTATACGGAGACAATGAAACTCCATCTGTTACGGAGATTGCACATCCAAATTTCGCTGTACTATCACATTTACAAAACTTGGACCGGACCAGATTCACAATGAAACAACTTCCACAAGCAAGTTCTGATCTGAGAGAAATTTGTACTAGCATGAAAAGGGAGAAAAAAGTATAAACAAGAAATAGGATTACCATGTGTCTCTCATTCTCAGCTGCGATGTACCAGTAACCCCGGCCCATTGAGCAATTTCTCAGTTAACAACACCATTCCATGGCACAAATTCATAGAAAACTCCGTCATAATGCACTCCAATCTGCACCACCACATCATGATAAACATGTCAACATACTGAGGAAAAAGTGGTTCCTACTTGTTGAAGATTGAATATAGAGATGGGGCTAAATATATATCTGGGCATCACATGCTTTACAAATCGAGAAGAATAGTGAAAGCACCCATACCCGACTCCTCTGGGAGGATGATGTGAAAACTTGATATTTTTTATCGAAATTTATAATTTAATAAGAATCATGTAGAAATATCATAATAAATTTCATAATTTATTTATAAATATAAATTAAACAAATTAAAAATCTTTACATTTCTCGTGTTGAATCCATGTACTGAATATATAAAATATATTCATAAAATATACGAAAATATATTTCATTTCCAAAACTATTATCGAAATACATTACAAAATCTGATTAATTAAAATTAATATATATTGATGTAAAATATTTCTACTGCATGAACTTGCGATGAATGTATAAAAAAAAAAAAATTATAAAAGAATGAATACTAACACTCAGTGAGTGAATACAACTTTTCTAATATATTTATATTAAAACTAAACTTATTGTTGATAATAAAAAATAATTTTTATATCATAATAAAACTGTAACTTCTATATAAATTATTTCTATAATAATATAATATGTAAAAATTTTATGGAATCTTTTTATATAAATATGATTTTCTGTAAATTTTTATCTGTATTGATCCAACTCAATATATAATATCTATAATCTGAAAATCTACACCAACTAATACCTAAAAAAATCTATCTATCATATATGGTGGAGATACTCAACATACATATAGAACGAGGGATAACATCTACCATTTACATACTGGACGATTCAATGACTTAGACATCTGCTATACATATGTTGGACGACCCTCTCAAACTTATATACGTGAAGTCTACTTGACTGTTAGATGTGAGGGTACAACATTAGTATTCTGAACTTTTTTTTTTTTTTTTCCTTTCGCAAATCGTTTATAAATATACATATAATATTTAATATATTTTACAACTTTTCATATAATAAACTTAAGCTGGAAAACAATAAATTCTTATTAGAATTTCAAATACGAAAACATAAATTAAATTCTAATTTAAAAAATATAGCAAAATTAATAATTTAAGAAATTAATTAACTAACAAATAACTTATTTTTAATGATCCATAATTAATAAAATTTGAAATATAATTATAAATAATCAATTCAAAATAAACAAATCGATCCACTCACATAAATCTTTTGCTTATATTTGGATATAAAATAGATTTTTATTGGATTTATCGTAATCCTAAATTCACTCTAAAATCACATAAACTCAATTTATAACTTATTATAAAATTTACTAATTTCCTAGACTTTAAATTTCATTAAAATAAAAATTACTTACATGAATAAATTAGACATCAAAATATTTAGATCATTTATAAGAAATTTACCACTCCCACGAGATGTTTGCCCCCGTTTTTTATTTAAAAAAATAATAATAATTGCCTCCATTTGCTTTTTCTTACAACCACACCATATTTTTATTTTTTATTTTCAATGTTAACGATCCATCACATTTATCAACTTGTAAATTTTACACTGCTATGACTTTTTTTCTTTTACATGTTATTTTCTTGAATTCTTTTAAAAATGTGATATTTATCCATATGCCATTTTATTTCTAAAATTTTGACAAAACTAAATTAATAACAATAAACTAGATTTTAATTAATCTTTTGAGTTTATTTGAATTGGGGCTTTACTATAGGATGTCTAAAAACCTGACTCTTCATGTAGAAAAAATCTTCCATGGAACTGTCTTATAGCTGATATGGTAAGAGAAAAAAATAATAATAGGAAATGTAAAAGAAAAAAATGATATTATTTTATCGATTCGTTTTATTATATCAACAAGGAGAAGGTTCTATCAAAAATTTTTTACTTCCTTAGTGCTGCCACGTCAAAGAGACTGAACTGATAACTTGAGGCAGTAACATGTACATAATTGAGGCAGAAATTAGTCATCTTCAAACATTACTATTGACTAAACGAAACTTCTTGAGAGTCCTCAAGAGGCTCCAAGAGACTAAACCGATAACTTGTAATAAAATACGACTGTCACACCTCTCCTTGACACATGCCCTTATCATGACACGATTTGATTGTTATTAAGGAGGCTAGAGTTGCTGTTCATGACTTACAGAAGCCCCTCGTAAAAGAAATTGATAAATACAGGAAAGAAGAGAGTACTACCTAGTCAAGTCAACAAATGGAAATACTTGCATTGTGGCTTCTCTTGCAACTACTCCTCTTGCTCCTTGAAAGACATTACATTGAACCTGAACATTACATCAACAATTGAAGACACAGATAATTACAATAATCAGTAGTAAAGCAGTTGATCTTTAATGGTACGATTGTGTGTACATAAAATGCACAAGTTGATCCATCTAGGAACTTTAGACAACACAATTGTCTTTATGAAAGAGGTCCAGATAACAATAGGCACATTGTAAGAGTCACTTAGCAACAAAAATTGAGCTCCGTCATCAAAGATTGAGCTTGTGCAAGACATTTTGATGTACTGAAGCAATAAGAGCAAGTGGAATAATTTGATGCTTTTAATAGGTCTTCATGAATCAAAATGGAATAACTTAATTTGATGAAGCAATTCGAAAAATATATTCTCGTAAATTGATTTTAATATTTCATTTGTATATAATATTATATATTTTAACTTAATTTGACGGTTTAATCATTTCGTAATAACTATCAAATTTTGATTTTTAATATCAATTTTTAGCGTAGGGAATTTTTTTTTTAACATTTTTAGTTTTTTATTTATTCAATGAATTGATTAACGGATCATTAGCCATTTTTCAAATTACTAAAGTTTTTGGCTATCACATCAAACGATACGGAGGATAACGGGTAATTCCAGATAACGGGATTACCCGCCACCTCTCGTCCACGTCCACCTGTTTTCCTGGGTCTCCAGAGCCCCAATTCTGGAATTCGAAATGGAAGCCAACGTTTGTTTCTCTCCGAACCTAGGGGTTCAAATTGCCGACTCTGCTTTTGCTCCAAGACCCCGTCTTTTCTCGAAACGCACTCGATTTCTCACTCGAATCCAATCTCGGCCGCTCAAACCATATCGCCCGACCACCACTAGACTCGTAGCTTCCAATTCTGAGTCTCATAGCTCTTCTTCAACTCAACCTGACACCAATGTCTCTGTCAATCCCGTCTACCTCCCCACGCCCCCCAATCGAGAGCTTCGTACTCCTCACAGCGGGTCATTTTTTAATTTTACTTGTATTTGTTGTTTGACGAGAAAGCATGTCTTTGTTTTGGGTTTTGTTAGAGGACTATTCAAGTTTTAAGAATGATACGATCGTTTGATGGTTGAATCAGGTACCATTTTGATGGAAGTAGTCGGAAATTCTTTGAGGGTTGGTATTTCAAAGTGACAATTCCAGAGCGGAAGCAAAGCTTTTGCTTTATGTATTCCGTTGAGAATCCTGCCTTCAAGAAAAAGTTGTCAACACTGGAGTTAATACAGCATGGACCCAGATTTACAGGAGTTGGGGCTCAAATTCTTGGCGCTGATGACAAATACATATGCCAGTACTCTCCAGAGTCCACAAACTTTTGGGCAAGTAAGTTGTTTATTCTGTTTTCGTCTTATGGAACTGCTACTCTTACTATGTCTTGTTAAGATTTGAAACCACCTATTTGTTGAAGTCATAATGGCAGTTTCATTAAACTAGTCTACATGTATTCCGTTATCCAGTTTCCACTTAGTTTAATTAATTAACACTTTGCTAATGTTAGGTAGCCATGAGCTGATACTGGGGAATACTTTTATAGCTGAAAAAGGTTCACAACCGCCAAATAAGGAGGTCCCTCCTCAGGTCAACATCTGGGATCCTATTCCTTTAATTGCAATATTAACACCATTTCATTTGTCTAATATATTCCTTTTAAATCTTAAATTTGTGTGGAACTGTTAAATGTAATTTTAGTCCGATTATGATGAATTTAACCCTGTTTGTGACACATTGTGATTTTGGATGCTATGAGACTTTAAGTTACCAATGCATATGATATTTCTATATATGATCCGTGAATACTTATGGTATGTTTTAGTCTTCACTTCTTGTAGATATTTTCTGTGGAGTTGGATTCTATGTAATGATCGTAATCTATCCTTATGTTGATCCGTCCAAAAGATAATGTGATAATTCATAGAGATCACTGTTTACTGGGTGATCTTGCCTAGGGATGCACAACTGTTCCCTAAAGATTCATTTTTAATTTCAATATTGTCACGCAACTAGACTCTAGAGATCCATGCTTCATAGAAACATCCATGTCTTTTCTGGAGAGAGTTAGGAGCTCATGTTTATAAGGCAATCGTTATAGTGGTAATTGACACAAGATTTCAAAAGGATATATGGAGAGATTTAATCTGTATACATCTGAAACCGTACAAGCCTATTATTCTTTTTTAGATCCCTATTCTAAACCTTTGTGATATTCTTGTGAGAATGCTTCATAACATCTGGGAGAACCGGAAAAGTGATTTTGGAGAATTATATGTTGACTACTATGCGATTTATTTATTTTGCCAAAAGGAAGATGCCTCCAGAAATTTAGCCGCATTGTGACAAATTAATTTGAGGCTGTTTGATGAAAGAATCAACATAGTTAATTACATTATTCATTGATTGCTCTGAACGGTTAACAGGGTGTTGAGATCAATTCGTATGGATCTGCATGGTCTATACTGCTGTCTCCCTACTCAAACCTTTGAGGATGATTATCCTTTCCTGGTTTACTCAATGGACATGACGTTGCATAAACCTTTTCTTTTGTTTTTTTCCCTTGCTTTCTTTCTGTCTCCCAAAAGTTGTCAATTTCTATGTAGTGAGAACTTAAAGCAGGATTGTTTTATGCTCTGTTGTTACTGCAGAATTGCATGTTTGTAGATGTTAACTTTCATTCTATTTTTATTTACTTTTACCTGATTGCTTTTTGCAGGATTTCAATAGTAGGGTGTTGGAAGGTTTTCAAGTGAGCCCACTTTGGCATCAAGGTTTTATACGTGATGATGGCAGGTACCTTCTTTTGTTAAACTTGGTCTTGAAAACTTGTATCAATTTTGAATGTACTATCATGCTTGTAAGATACAATTAGGCCTTTTTAAATGTCCAGTCAAAAATGAAGTTTTATATGTGTTTTGTAAACTATCCATGTTTATGAGTGGGGCATTTCTGAAAAAGACAGTCATCTTGATTCATGATTATGAAAACTGAAGTGGCAGTTTTGCTTGGAGTTCTTATATCAGCGTACATCATAGTGCCTCTCATTTTATAACTGAAGATGATCGATTTTCTCATCTTTGATAAACAGCACAGTTGCATTGAATCGAAGTTGATTGTCTCATTTGTCTCATAATGCACATAAACATTTAGTCAATCTTAAAATTTCTAGTTTTCATAGTTTAAACATATGTACTAAATTCTTCCTGCATCTTCTAGTGTGCATACTTAAACATGCTTAATAAATTATTCTGATGTTTTGCTGTTAATATTATTCTTTTATTTTTCAAGTAAGTAAGAATCATTAGAGACATACTGTGTAAAAGATGATGCTGTGAATTTTTTTTTATTTTGTTTGAAAGGACATTGGATACATATTGTAAAGTGTATTTGGGAGCTGTAGTATATGATAGGATATGGCTTCCTTCTAGAAGTACCAGTGATGCACAGTTTGTAAATTTTATCATTTATTTGTTAATATTCTTTTTCAATCTTCAGCATCAAAAGATGGTATAAAAAATCTTTGATCATGTGTTAGTGCTACTCTTACTATAATTTGGTTGCTATTATTAAGTCATTCAATAAGGTACATTTGCACCGGGTAAATCAAATATTCCTTTTGAATTTTAAATTATATAGTGTTTTTCTATTTAACTTTTACATCAGGAGTGACCTGTGTTCAGTGTCTAATAAATTGTTTTGATTTTTGTGTTAAATAATAGTACAAAACTTTAGCTGACCATTATTTGATACGATTTAGCGTCCATTTGCAGGTCAGATTATGTCAGAAATGTGAAAACTGCCCGTTGGGAGTACAGTACTCGTCCTGTTTATGGATGGGGTGATGTTGGGTCTAAACAGAAGTCAACTGCTGGTTGGCTAGCTGCTTTTCCTGTCTTCGAACCACATTGGCAGATATGCATGGCAAGCGGACTTTCAACAGGCATTTGCTAATCTCCTGCTTAAATTTAAGTTCATTGGATTGACTGGCTATTTTCCTCCTCGTTAACTTTCTAATAGCATTTTTGTTTTTGGTATTTCTTGATCAGTCATTAATGAGGCCTTCTGATGTTTAAATTATAACTTGACTCAGTTATTCAAGTAAAATACATGAATATACTCACGTGCATATTAGATGCAAAAGTAAAAGTCCTAAGTAAATGCCATGGGCTCAGGGCGCAACTGTGAAAGGAACTGCTACAAGTAAATAGTGATAAATGATGTTCTTCCTGTGGGCCCCAAAGACATTTTGCTGAGACTAATATTTGGCATTCTTTTGAAATTTGAAATGGCTCTAGATAGAACTCTGTTTCTGTGGAACATTTGGTTCAGGCTTTGTCTTTGGATTCCAGGTTGGATAGAGTGGGATGGTGAAAGGTTTGAGTTCCAAGATGCTCCTTCTTATTCAGAGAAGAACTGGGGAGGAGCTTTCCCTAGAAAGTGGTTTTGGGTAAACACATTTATCTATTGTATCTTAATGTGGTCTTCTTCAAACTGATAATTTATTATAACATTTTCACGCTTTGCATTTTTTTCTTTTTTTCGATTGTCTTAAAGAAAGGCAATAGGTAACCAAGTTATTCCATTTTGATTCATGAAGGCCTCTTAAAGGTCCTTTATCAGATTATTCCACTTGCTCTTGTTGTTTAAGTACATCAAAATGTCTTGCTGTCTTGCACAAGCTCAATCTTTGATGATGGAGCTCAATTTTTGTTGCTCAGTGACTTTTACAATGTGTCTATTGTTATCTGGACCTCTTTCATGAAGACAACTGTGCTGTCTAAAGTTCTTAAATGGATCAACTTATGTATTTGATATACACACAGTTACACCATTAGAGATCAACTGCTTTAGTACTGATAATTGTAATTATCTGTCTTTAATTGTTGATGTCATATTCAGGTTCAATGTAATGTCTTTGAAGGAGCAAGTGGAGCAGTTGCTTTGACTGCAGCTGGTGGGTTGAGGCAACTATCTGGACTGTCTGACACCGTTGAAAATGCTGCACTGGTATTTTCCTGTGGCAATATCTGTAGCTATGTTGCTTTGCTTTATCCTGGTTATTTATTTTATTTTGAATTACTGTTTTTTCCCTCCAAAAATAGATTAGATGTTGGAAGGATACACCAAGGAGGAGCTGAGTAGAATAAGAAAAACTTTATTTCTATTTCTTTTTGTTTGTCTGTCGAAGCCACGATGCATGTCTTTCCATTTGCTGACCTGACTTGGTTGTATTCTCTTCTTTTCTATATTTATCAATTTCTTTTACGAGGGGCTTCTGTAAGTCATGAACAGAAACTCTAGCCTCCTTAATAACAATCAATATAAGGGCATGCGTCAAGTAGAGGTGTGATAGTCCTATTTTATAACAAGTTATCGGTTCAGTCCCTTGGAGCCTCGAGGACTTCCTAGAAGTTTCTTTTAGTCAGTGGTAATGTTTGAAGATGACCAAGTCCTGCCTCAATTATGTCCTTACCTCTGTGACATGGCAGCACTAATGAAGAGTCAGGTTTCTAGACTTCCTATTCTTCTCAATTTTTAAAGTATGTGATGCCCAGATATATATTTAACCCCAGCCTTAGGTTCAATCTTCAACAAGTGGGAACCACAGTTTCCTCAATGTGTTGACATGTTTATCATGATGTGGTGGTGCAGATTGGAGTGCATTATGATGGAGTTTTCTATGAATTTGTGCCATGGAATGCTGTTGTCAACTGGGAAATTGCTCAATGGGGTTACTGGTACATCGCGGCTGAGAATGAGAGACATATGGTAATCCTATTTCTTGTTTATATTTTTTTCTCCCTTTTCATGCTAGTACTAATTTCTCTCAGATCAGAACTTGCTTGTGGGGTAGTCCCATTGTGAATCTGGTCCGGTGCAAGTTTTGAAAATGTGATAGTACATCGAAATTGGAATGTGCAATCTCCTTAACAGATGGAGTTTCATTGTTTCCGTACAGGTTGAATTAGTTGCAACAACAAAGGATCCGGGCACTACTTTGCGTGCTCCAACATCGGAAGCTGGCCTTGCTTCAGCCTGTAAAGATACTTGTTTTGGTGATCTAAGATTGCAAATGTGGGAACGAAGATATGATGGCACTAAGGGGAAGGTAAGTATTTTTCCTTTTTCTTTCACTGAATTTATTTACTTGTGTCAACAAAATATTGTAGTGTGTTGTCAATTTTCTGCCTATTCTTCTATTACTTTGCAATGGTTCCTTGGTTGGCTTATCTGATGTAGTTGCCGTTGATTGGTGGCAACCTGCTCGAACTAGATGGCTTTTAATTTGGAGTCTTACTTGTATAGAATCAATTAAACTACTCTTTTCACTTTAAATCTTTGCAAATGCGTAGCTAATTTTGGACGTGACAAGTAACATGGCTGCAGTCGAGGTAGGTGGAGGCCCCTGGTTCGACACTTGGAAAGGCAAGACTGCTGCACCCGAGCTTCTTAAACGTGCCTTAAATGTACCTGTTGATGTGGATGGCCTTTTTGGTTTGGTTCCCTTTTTCAAACCACCTGGTCTATAGCCAGTTTCCTGTTTTTGTTGTCAATTACAATAGAGAATAGTAGTTTAGCTTTTAATTGTATTTTCGATTTCTTGGATCTTTGGGATTCATCTTCTTTCAATATGAAAGAAGGTAAATAGATTATCAACTTTGATTTTTTAACATGATATAATATATTACTTAATCTAATGAAATATTCACAGACGTTGTCATAAATTTTAAATGATTACTTGTTATTTGATTAATTTAAAGTTTTGAAAAGATTCTTGTAAGTTATAACTAATATCCAAGGACCCTCAATGGAAACTACTCCTGCTATGTTAGGAAGCAAAGATAGTACAGCACATGAAAAATATCTTAATGAGATAATTGAATTTGCAATAGTCATATCGATTATCATTAGATGTTTAAAATTTATAAAATAGACAACTTCCCATTTGTTTCAACATTTTGCAAGATGAAAAAAGTAAAAAATTGCCATCAAATATTATTTATTGAGAGCTAATGGCAGAGTAGTTAACCTTACACTTTGTCAAGAGACATAAGATTTCTGTCTCAAGCACTTACATAAGATTTCTGTCTCAGGCATTTACTTTCACTGTATACATTATTGACTTCCGATTTACAAGGACCGTAGGCCTTGCTACAGATTAGATAGTACAGAAAATTAACCGAACATAAACCAACAAGAAAAAAAAAATAGTAATCATAATGACCCTTGTTTATATTGTTTGAAACCCAGCTCTCTTTGCCTCCTAGTGAAGTAACAAAATTAACAGCATTCAATATAACACTTGCCACCAGGTTTGCCACTGACGATCCAACTCCATTAAGAGAAGATGATATGCTAGACATCGTTTTAGGGAACTCACAATAAAAGAACTCATTCGACGCTACAGCGTAGAAAGCCTCTGCCAAGCCATCCATGATCAAATGTGGCAATAGCCACATAACTGACATGTCCACCACGCCGGTGGGGTTGTCCGAAAATCCTTCCTTGATTGCAAGTTCTCGGCGGACACTCTCCATGATTGCCCACGATGCCATGGACATAATGGAGAAAACATGTCCCATCCCCATTCTTAATTTTGTGCTCAGATACCAAGGTTGTCCTCTAATTTTTGAGGCTACAGGGATAATGATACGATCATAGAGAGCAATCCATAACGTTATCACGATCACCATAAACAATCCTAAGGAGCCTGCCGAGATCTCTAATTTTTGAGTAATGTGTCGGTCTATAGTCTCTGCCTGAATTGCACCTAAAGCGAGTTGGCTGACATTCACAGAAAATATAATCCCTGTGGACCAAATTGGAATCACCTTGATTAATGCTTTTAGCTCTTCTACTTGATCTATCGTACATAGATTCCATGGATTTGAGGCTTTTCCATCTGGGGTCAAGTCTTGTTGAGGATCTTTAACAATGCATGCTTTATTCAAAAACCTGAACAGACAAAGTGAGCAACCGCTCATGGGAGTTGCAATACATAATACAAGGCTGATAAATGTAGTGATTATGTAGGTGATTATACCTTAACTTGTCACTAGGCATGAGAAGCTCTGATTCCTTTCTCTGGTGGTAGATGGCTTGAGACGATATGTTTATAAGACGATTCCTATAACAAGCCACAACAACTTGAGCAAGGCCAGTGAGCAAGCTTGTGTTAGGCTTCTCCTTGACATATAAGGGAGAAGCCGCGAAGAATGCAATAGCTGACAATAACATCAGCGCGATAGGAACTCCAAAACCCACCATCCACCCAAGCTGATCTTGAATATGCACGATACATGTCACAGCAACAATATATGAAACTGTGATTGCAACATTGTACCAACCAAAGTAACTCTGTAACACATCAGCATTTTTGATGTTGTCCCCCTTGTTGAGTTGATCAGCACCAAAGGCTAAGGAGCTTGCCCTTATGCCACCAGCTCCAATTGAGATGAGACCAAAGGATGCATATAACAACATATATTGGTACGTTGTTGGCTTTGCTTCTTCTGGAAAAATGGTTGTTAACCATAACAAAATCATTCCCTGTAACATTAAAAGAACATACAAATCCATTTATTCCTATGATTTTATATTCAATAGTGATATTTCTCATTCTATTTCGGTCAACAAATTGGCTGAATATCTGATCGCTATATAATTATAAAAATAGATAACACAAGTTTTTATCCTAACAAATAATGTTTAAAACATGGAAAAATTGTAAACAACAAACTATAATGAAATGCGAAGTCAATACTTATTAATTGAATATTCAAAAATAAATCCTAATTCCTAACACTTTCTTTTCCTTTTTCATGCAAGGTTAAGGACACGCAGAGGCATGTGGGAACTTAGAATTCTTGGGTCACATCAAGTTTAGACAATGGTTCAATTTAAAAACTCAAGTTGTAGAAAGAAAGAGCCCAAAAATACTATTTAAACAATATGAAAATAACATTTAACCAATTTTATGGAGAAACCGTTTTCCGTAACGACATTCTTTTAATGGATAATTCTAATTCCTCCTGTAATTTGGTAGAATAGCCAAAAAATCCTTTGACTTAAGAAATTATTAAAAACCCTTATCATTTGATTAAATGGATAACATGCCCCTTATAGTTTAAGTAAATGTCCAAAAAATCTTTTACCATCAAAGTTGACCTTAAAAGTTAAGCTTTGAACGTTAGTGGGAAGGAGCAAAACTATCGAAGTACAACAAAATATAAAAAACATTAATAATAATTTTTTAAAAAAAATTATGTACACCATCCATAAACATGATAGATGATAAAAATAATTCTAAAAAAAATAGTAATTTTTTTTTGTTTTATTTTAAATTATTAAAAAATAAAAAAGTAAAAAACAATTAATAATTTTTTTAAATTATGTTCATCGTCCATCAATATGATGGACGGTGGCCATAATTCAAATATATACATAAATATATATATATTAAAGTATTCTTCATAATAATCACATTTCTCTCTCTCTCTCTCTTTCTTTCTCTTCTTTATCATTCACCAAACCAGACCATCATCATCAAATGTAATTCTCTTCTCTCTGTTCTCCATGTCTCCTTTGACCCCTTTGTCTCTTTTCTTTGTCTAAAACATCAAACGAACCCAGATAACTTGAGTTCGTTCAGCTTCGAACTACCCAGGTTAACTTAGGTTCATTCGTAGATCCAAAAATGATTTTTTTTTTTCATTTTTTTTTAATTTTAATTTTGATTATTTTTTCAAATGATGTCCACCATCTATCATGGTGATAGATAGTGCAAATCTCACAGTAAATTGAATTAATATTAACATTTTTTTAATTACATTTTAAATTTATTCTTATTAATTTTTTTTTTTTAATAATTGAGGGCAGTTCAATTTTTCTATATACTATCATTATCAGAATTCATTTTTAATTAACAAAGTTAACAAAAGGGGAAAAATAGAATTTTGCCAAACTATAGAGAGATAATTTACGATTACATCAAACAACATAAGGAAATTAGAATTATCCCTTATTTTAACTTTATTCATATTTTATGAATTTTATTTTATTTTATAAATTTAACTTCAGAGAAGTACAGGGTTTTTCCAAACCAAATATTTTGTTTATGCAAGTTATTAACACCGTGTAAATTATAATTTCTAATAATTAATGTAGACTTAAAAACCTATATACTTGAAAACCTATACACCATGTTATCTAAACTTGACTTTAGATAAAATATATGTTTCAGGAATGTAGTATAAATTATAAGTTCCGTGGGTTGAGGGGTACCGGTCGAGCCACAGCACCCCCAAAATTTTTTTTGCAAAGTATACTTAGATAATTACTTATATAACTCCAATATATATATATATATATATATATATATATATATATATAATTCTAATTTTCCTCCTATTATTTGACATAATTGCTAATTACCCGTTGACGTTTTCTATAAATCTAAAATATCACTTTCGTAGTTTTTAATTAAAAATATTAGTAAGTACCCTTAGATATTTAATATAATAAGGAGAAAAACCATTTTAATCCTTAAATTTTAAAAAATTATCAAATATTTAATTATATTTTGAAAAAACATCAAACGATCCCTAACGTTTTTAAAAAAATATTAAAATAATTTCTCTCGTCAATCAATTAACGGTTAAAACTAACAGACATCTTTATGGGTAGGGATAAAATTATCATTTATAATATATTAATATTTGAATTTTATTTTTTCATTGATTGAAATAAATTGGAAATGTTATTTCTAATATTTAAACAATTTTAAATTAATTAACCATCAGTCTCATTCTATATATGTGATCAGATATTGATTCCGGATCCCTAACTTCTCTCCGTAACCATCTAGCTCTTTTCGTCATCTGATTCAGATTACAAACACATTAACCACAAATCTATTTTAATATCAAAAAAGCAACATTTTCTTGAAAGAGCAAAAATCATTTTGGTCCCCAACGTTTAGGAATGAGACAAATTTTTAACTGTTTTTTATAAAAGGGAAAAATAAACCTTAATTTTTTGAAAGAGGATCAAATTAGTCCCTCCTATCAGTCAAATGATAATCTAACTAAGATTGACTATAATTGTCAAGGACATTTTGGATATTATGTAATTAAATTAATATATAAAAATTTAAATAAAAAAAGAAAATATGTGTCAACCTTATGATGGTAAAATAATAAAAATGTAAAATAAAAAATAAAAAATAAAAAAAAAAACTTACAAAACATAGTTTAAACAAACCCAAGACTGAGTTCATTCGAAGAAGACAAACCCAGTAGCCTGGGTTCGTTCATCTTCTTCGAATGAAGCCAAGAGCCTAGGCTCGTTCTTGAACAAGAGGCACGATCATTTTTAGGTGGTTTTTAGTTGCCTGGTTTTTATGTTTTTTAGTACGACCTAGGTGTCTAGTTTTTGGGTTCAATTGGGTTCGGAGCATACGGGTTCAATTGGGTGATGTCATGGTAGCGATTGTGGTCGTGCGATGGAGATGGTGATGTTGTGGTTGTGGTGGTGATTGTGGCCGACGATGATGGTTACCAGTTCGATTAGTTGTAAAACTCGATGTTGTGGTTGTGGTGGTGATTGTGGCCGGCGATGGAGGCTACCAGTTCGATTGGCTGTGAAACGTGATGTTGTGCTCGTCTAAAGGGTGGTGATAGCATGGTCGGTGATGGAGGTGGTGGTGATGTGGGTTGAAAGCATCTGGTTGAGGTTGAAGTGTTTGAAGCATCTGCCAGTTTGATTTGTGAAACCAAATTTGCAACTTGAGGTTGAAGATGAACCACCCAGTGTGATGTTTTGGTTTTCGCTGTGGTGGTGATGATTTGGTTGAAGACGATCTCAGAGATTGTGACAATTTGGTGGTTCTCGCTGTGATGATCTGGTTGAGGTTGAAGTCAAACCTGAGGTTAAAGACAAATTTTTTCTTTTTTCTTTTTATGTTTATGTTATTTTAATTTTAGTTTTTTGAATACTTCAAAGATTTTTCTTTTTTTTTTATATTTTTTTCTTGATATTATCTTGATTTTCATATGACTTTTTATTGAAATTGTGATAGATGAGAGATTAAATTAGATGGTGTTGGTGTTGATTGATTGAAGAGGAAGGTTGATGCGGTGATTGGATTGAAGATGAAGATATAATGAGGGTTAATTAGTTTCAATTTTTAAATTTATTTTATTTTAGAGTTTAGTTTTAATTTTTATTTTATTAATTTTTAAATTACTGTAATTTTTAGTTTTATAAAGGGTAAATGGGTTATTGTATGTTTTGTAAATAAAGTAAGGTTAAAAGAGTCTTTTCTTATTTTTCGTTTGATTTGACAGTCAGTCAACTAACGAGAATGATTAATTTGATATTTTTTAAAAAAATTACGATTGATTTTATCCTTTTTTGAAACATAGACAAAAAATTTGTCTCTTCCTCGAAACTGAGATTAAAATGATTTTTACCCTTCTTGAAAATTAAATGTAACATTTTCAGAATAAAATATTAACTTCATTACTTTCCAACAAGGCAGTGGCAAAAGCAGAGAAAGTCGATGGCGGAGGACGCGCAGGAAGAGAAAGCGGTGTTGTTGCTTACGGAGGAGGAAACGAGGGGATTGATACAATCGCCGCCGTTGAGAGACGTTGGCAAAGATGAAGAAGAAGGCTCCGTGCCCGCCATTCGACAAGCTTTAGAGGCTGCGATATCGGTACAGACATCGCGGGGCAGCATTTGGTGATAGACGGAGAGAGCATGGTGGGGTTATTTATTGGAGAGATAGGGGATAATTCTATTCCATTTCTAGACATAAGTACCTGGGACAGGAATTTCGTCGAGTAGTTGATGGGTGTTGTTGGTGGGAGTGGATCGTGCAGCAGAGATTTGCTAATTGGTGAGTGTGGTTGTAGTGGGTGTCAGATTATAAGTAAGATGACTTGTGTGTGTAAATTGAGGATGAAACCTCATCCATTACAGGCATAAGGTGTGATGTGAGTTGGGGTTGTTTAATTAAGAACATCACAAGGTGTTTGACTATTTCATTGTTGGCTTGGCGATGGCCATATAATCAATTTCAAAACCACCAGAACCTGCATTCGATATATCCAGACAAGCCCAAGTTGTAGTCGGAGATCCATCACTGGATGGAGTTTTTAATTTCTTTGTTTTAATTTAAAAATTATTTTTTAATAACATAAAAAAAAAATAATTACATATATTTATAAATGAATTTTAAAATGCTGGTGTATAATTGGTGGAAAATTGTTTACTTTTTTATTTTAAATTTTATACGACACATGTTAACTTTTCATTGGTTGGTAAGATCATAATTTTAGGCTTAATTAATGATGGAGGGGTAAAATGGACTTTTCGTATTTTCTATTAAGGTTGACTGTTAATTTCTTAGTCAAGAGACTAATTTGACATTTTTTTCAAAAAGTTAAGAATCATTTTATGTTTTTTTAAAATATAGTTAAAAATTTAATCATTTTCTAAAATTTAGGAATTAAAATAATTTTTATCCATAATATAAAAAAATTGTTAAAATAGAATAAAAAATTAAAAAATATATAAAAAAATTTAATCTTCGACATCCATCTTTACTATGGACAGTAAAGGTTAATTAAAATAATTTTTAAAAAAAATATTTAAAATAAAAAAACTATTAAGTAAGTTCTTAATCGTCGAAAACCTAGAGTTTCTGACGACTTAGAAACCCAAATTTTTCGGTAACTTGTTATTGGAAACCCAAATGGTAGATAACCCAAAAAATTTGGGTTTTCAGTGGTTTTTTGTTCTAGAAACCTAACCAACGGTAAGAATATGAGTTTCCAACCTAGATTTATGAGAAACTCATCAACCCGTTTCACAAAAAACTTACCAACCTATTTCACGAAATTCACAAAAATATTCAAAAAAGCATTTGTCTTCTTGCTTTTCCACATCTTCTTCGTCTCGATGAGTTTGCTTCTGCTTCAGTCTCTTAGTAGCCAACCTAGTACGTAGCCTTTCACTCTCTACATTTGTCCCAGCCTCCTCCCTGACAATCTTATGCATGTCTCAACATGGGTATGTTGTCCGACAGCATTGGTGGGTGTGTTGCAGCTAACGTGGGTGCTCATGCAAAGATTGAGCACGGTTTAGGTCTTCATTGATGGAGACCCAAAATTAGGTCTTCATCGATGAAGACCCATCACCAAGAGAGAGAGAGAAGCTGTTCTTCAACTTTTTTTTCATTTTTTTTTTTTGAATTAGGGCATAATTTTAAATTAAAAAATTATTAATAATTCCACACATTTTTTTGTTTTTTAAATTATATCCACCATCCATTATGTAAATGAATGATAGATGTAATTTAAAAATTTATTAATATTTTATTTTATGTTTTAATTATTTTAATTTTAACCCATAGTGTACACGTTGCTTCTGCTAATAGTCCGCATGCAGTGCACACATTGCACTCGTCTATTTATCTAATTTTTTTAACTTATTTCACAATGAATTGACGGTTTTACCCCTAATTATTTAACAGTCAAATATTGACTTTTAATGTATAAGTTGATAGTAGGGATTTTTTTTGGCTATTTCCATAAATGAAACGAGTTCTTTTATCTATGCCAAACTACAAGAAAAAATTAGAATTATCTTATATGTATAGTATTTTTACAATCAATATCTTCCAATATTAAAAAGTTAAAATAAATTAATTAAATTCATTCATTGTATTTGAATTAAATATGAGAGAGAATTTGTTTAATGAGAGAGAATGTAATTGATTAATTTGATTTATTCGTCCTGACCTTTTAAAATTACAATATATTGATAGTAAAAATTCTATATATATATATATATTATCCTCTCTCTCTAAGTATTATATATTTATTCATTCATCCCTCTAAATATCACTAAATAAGTTTTTCGAGCTTCACCCTTACTTAATAGGATAAGTGGACTCTCTTTCTCTCTCTTTGGTGTATTCCACAGTCAAATTTTGTTTGCCAAAACCATTAAGACCAGGTCACCAGAAAATAAATAAACAAACCTTATAAAGACTAGACTACCAGAAAATAATGCAATTAATCAAATTTGCCTAAAGTAAAGACTAGATCACAACAGCAAAGCAAAGAAGTTGAAGTTGTAATTTTTGTAAAAACAAGAAAGATGACTAAAACTCACAAAATCATAATAAAACATTACCAAGAGACTTGCAATGGACCCGAAACCGATCATCGGATACCGACCCACATAGGAATCAGCAACAATGGCCCCAATCACTGGCAGAATATTAGTTGTAGCTGACCATATTAAAATCAAATTGGTTGCACTTGTAGTTTCCATGTTATATTCTGACTTCAAATAGAAGATCATGTTTGACGATAACCCAAAACTGGCCACCCTCACAAACGCTTCATTTGCTGTCAAAAATCACATCTCACCAAAAACTTATCATTATCATCATCATTATATATATATCACAAAGAACTGTAATGGATTCAATACTTAAATATATGTACGTAGTTACCTATGATGAACGGCATGGTTCTGAGGCCACCCTTTGTCTTTGTGTTTGAATTGCTCAAGAGCGGCTCCGAAGCACTTCCCATTTCGATTCAAACCGCTGTTTTTGTCAAGCTTAACTGGTCCTCTTTTGTATATGTATACAGAGAAAAAGAAACCAGAAAAACACAAGTGTCAGTTAGTCACACCCAATCAACCTCCATCAAAAGGCACGTTGTTTTCTCTCGGAGATGCTCGATTACGAAGACAAAAATACCATCGTCACCTCCTTTGAGAATCTAATCAAATTAAAAAATTTACCAAAAGATTTTACACATAAATTTACCACATTATTTAAATAATTTTGTAAATAATATAGCATTACTCATATATATATTAATTTGGCTGTCAACAATAGCTTAAAAAAAAAAAAGCATATCTATCTTTCTACTTTATGAGCTTTCCAAAATTTTTATAATCTAGAATTTATTACACAATCTATTGATTAATATATTTATTAACTTTCACTGTGGCTTCCACACAATCTGTTCATAAATTTAATACTAAATTATTGTGCATAAATTTTATACCAAATGCTGGTGCATGTGGGCTTTAATGTCAACATTGGAGACGACTATGTTGGTGGTGGTCCATGGTTGATTCATAAGAGAGGCATTGGAAAAGGAAAGAAATTTATGTATAGAGTTTGTTTTTCCAAAGCAGATAAAATCTAACTTAAATCCATCCCTATTCACTTAGTTTGGATATTTGTTTACTCTCATAAAAAATTGATACAACAATCCACACAAAATGTTCAAGTCCCACTTTTATCCTAAAATACTAGGTGTAAATAATTTTCTATGAATTTAATTTCTTCTCTCATCATAATAATAATAATAATAATAAAAGACCAGAAATTTGTATTTTATGAAATTGCCTTCTTAGTTCTTGCAGTATCTGGGTTCAAAAAATTATGCTCGCGATGAAAATTTTTTGGTTAACAATGAATGATGTTTTGTTTTGAAGAGAAAGAAGTGGCACAGCCACCATGTTGTAGCGAAATATGCTCCTATCATGCATGTATCGTTGCAGCAACAAAAAGCTGAGTATTCATCAAACTTCTTTTTTTTTTTTCACTAAACAATGGGTCAAAAAAGGAAAAGACAGAGGTTGATAACGAAATTGAGTCCATGAAGAAGAAAAAACGTGACAGTCCCTCTCTGTTAACGTTTTTAGTATTCAACTTTCTAGAAATTCGTTAGAACTTTTCCATTAATTGTAATAATATTATATATACTTTTCTAGACTATAATTCTGTCTGTCTACAAATAATTGTTTAAATCAATTAAGATTTCTCAAACATAACTTGCTCAAGCTGATAAAACACTTAATTATGCTATTGCATTTAAAATGTTAAAGATTTGTAAAATAAACAAAACTTATCATTTGTTCTAAGACCCTACAATAAGAAAAAAAAAATACATATATATCATCAATTATTATTTATTAAGAGCTAAATTACAGATTAGTCGAGCTTACACTTGAACACTATCTAAGGTCGCTGCCTCAAGCTCATATTTCAAATACTGAACATTAATGTATCAATCTTTCTTAAAAAAAAAAATGTATAATGTATCAATCTTAAACAAATTTCAATTTTTTTTTTTTCAAATGAATCAATGAATTCCATTCGTGGTAATATAATGATAGTTTCACGATATGTCTCTCATGCTTATACTATTAAGTTTACAAATATGTTTATCCAAAAAAAAAAAATTATAAATATGAACACTTTCTATCCCTAAAAGTACAAGTATCGATTTATGATTGAAACAAACCCAATTGATTTGATTGACAATATTATAGATAAATAAAATGGTGTATATCGTTCTAACAACTCAAACAAGCACAATTCACCAGATGAACAAAATTATTATATTTTAACTTATTATACTATTTAAAATTTTGAGGAGTGAAAATTGACATACTATGAAAAACTAAAGATGCATTCATTATATAATGTTTTGACTCGATTAACGTAATAAACTTACAATCCTTTTTGTTTCATTTTTGAATGAATATCAACATATCAACACAAAATGAATTTAGTGAAATTAATATATATACGATTGGAATATACAATGGACTTTCGATCCCTTAATTGTTTTATCCACCAAAAAAAAAATTAGGGGATCAACATTGTAGCATGTCTAGCATTGCAACTAGTCTTAATTTTGTAGGACATTCAGTGGCAAACATTGTAGCAAAAGTGTTTAATTGAGTGCTGTTGATTATGTTAGTCAACTAGAAGGAAAAGAAAGCTGGGTTCAAACAATATCAACAGGGGCCATTATGATTACTATTGCTGGTTTATGTTGGTTAATTTTCTGTACTATATTTGTAATCTGTAGCAAGCCATATGTTCTTGAAAATCAGAATTTAGTAGGTAATATACTTGATTATACAACTTATCTTAATATTTCTTTTTAAGTTGATATCAAATGAGTTAGAGATTTACAAGGTATTAAACCAATCATTATACGGTTCACATTTTTATTCCTACATACACGAAATAATTACTCTAGAAAAAGCAACCCGTGCATAAGTTTATAAAATGCAATTGGTGCCTCCTTATCCCAATCTTTTGTGGCCTAAATAAAAATCTAATTGTATATGAAATTTGACAACTAGAATAAAGTAATCAAATTAATCACATGGGCATTCCTTTTGCTTGTATAATAACAATTTGGATGCACAAGATGACAATTTCTAATTCTATTAACATTTATCGCAGAAAGAATATATAAATATATACACCTTGATTCTTGATCATCATACAGTATTATTTCCCTCCAAAAGATAAGAGTAAAATTTAACAAATTCATGAGGTTTTGACAAGCAAAAGATATTCAAAACGATTCAGGGCACGTCGGGCCTTTTCTTTGACTCCGGAGACGGTGCGGTCGAGCCATGGGCGGCAAGAAGAGACGAGGGCAATGGCGTGACTAAGGAGGGTGCAGAGAATCAGAGCAAAACCCAGTTGGAGATTGTCTTTGGCTGTTTCGAAACAGTAAGAGAATGTTGAAGAAGCTGCGTACAAGTCGAGTGCAACAATGGCGAAGAGGGTTATGGAGAAGGAAAGTAGCATGGCAAGCAAGATGAGAAAGACAAGCAGAAGAAGAACGTAGGCGGTGAAGGCGGCGTGGAGAAAGGCGAGGAGGATTATGTCCAAGTTGGAAGCCATGGATTTGGTTTATTAAAATATGGTTGAGTGAGAGTTGGAGGAAGATATGGCTGATGATTTGGGGACAGCATTTCAACTTGAAGGAGATGAAGAATGAAGTGACGTGCACTCATTCTATGATTGTACATGAACATATAAAGATAAAATAATTATAAAAGCCATGATTTGTTTTGTATAAATGAAAAGACGTCGACAGCAGGATTCGAACCTGCGCAGGCATAGCCCAACAGATTTCGAGTCTGTCTCCTTAACCACTCGGACATATCGACGATTTGTTCGTGACTTTTATTTTTAATAAAATAAAAATATTTAGTTTGTATGACATCACAATAGCATTCATGACAGCGTCGGAAGCAGAAATAGACGTTTTTATTTTTTCTACAAAGCAGATATTGAACATGTATGAAGTTTACAGCACCTGTGATAACTGATAAGAGGTGATCTGTTCTTCATTGTCATGAAAGACAACTTATGCTTACATTCTGTCGAACTAGGTATAAAGAAGATTTTAGGACTGGAGGCCTGTAAATACAATTTGTTTTCAAATGCAATTGACATTTTACATGCACAGTTGGCCTTTTTGACACAATTCACTATTTGGTGCGTAGAATTGTTGTTTTTGCTTATAATGAACAACAAAGTTCGATCATAATATCAAAATTGCATTTTGTAATTGAAATTTAAAGACCTTGCTACCATTCACAATTAAGAATATAAGATAAATGCAGAATTAAACACATGAATGTACTAAAAGCTCAGGAGAAACCAAGTAAATCATTAAATTGCTTTTAGTTTAACATGAATGAATAGCAATAGCGATCGCTTGAATGACACGGCACTGATAATTTACATAGTTTATCTGTGGCTCATGAACTGAAGACAATTTGCACTTTGACTATCCTTGAACACTTGTTTGAACACGGCATGCAGAATTTGGCTTACTCAGGCAAATGTACCAAAATAATATGCTCTTGAACATTACACATTTCCATTGTTCCGACGAGCAGATAAATGTGAGGAAAGTTGTAACCACTATGACTGTGCTTCATGACTGATTTCTCCTAAGAAAAAAAAAAAAAACATATTGACATGTGAAACATGACTTCTCTACTCATTGCAAACAGACAAAAGTGTTCAAAGAAATATGATATCCAGCTACTAAAGAAAGTAGAAGTAGATGTCAGAGAAGTCACATACCTTCGCCATTTGAATAGGTTCTCTCCACATCAAGAATTTCAAGCGAGTGGAGCAATGACATCAAGGTTATTCTTCAAAAACCATTTTTGAGGATATACGGAACTTGATGACCATAGAGGAAGAACCCAGACCATGATTTTGGAGCAATCATCCAGCAAGCCCTCCATTTGGCTTTCATCTTCCACAATTTGTTCAATAAATCCACTTGCCTGAAATTAAAACTCATGAGCTTACACGTTTATGTCAATCAAAAAGGGTGTTCGGAAAAGCATGCATTTTGAAGGCCTGGCCATTAAAGCAGAGTCAAATATGGTACATAAATTTATTTGCTTCCTTTAGGACCGTTTTCATGGAAGGAGAAGATTCAATCTAGCTTCCTTCTAAACACTATCAATGAACAAACCTTGGAGGGAAAGTGTGTAGATTGCCACAAAAAAAAAAAAACTAAATTCAATAGTAACTCAATTGCTCATTTTTCCAACAATGGTACACAAACTTATATTACAGCAGAATAAATAATAGTCAATTATTATCAACAATTTTTTTTTTTTAGGAAAACTAGTAATTGGTGACGCACAAACCACTTCAGCAGCATAGTAAGTTTCCTCATAACCATTTGTGTTAAAAAATAAACTTCTAGTTTAAATGAACGAATCGGTCTTGATAGTGTGATCCTCAATTTTGGTGCCATTAAAAAGTTCAAATGGATTTAACTAGCCTAAAACTGAATAGATGAAGAGAAATGAAAAAAGATGAAAGTACTAACTTGGAAGCCATCCTTGATTGTGTCAACCTGCCTTATCGGTTCAAGGGTTGGTCGATGCCATCGCTTTGGATCCCAAATTATTGTACTATTAAAAGCAAACCCCGCCATCTCAGCATGGAATCTTCGGAACCTCCAATGCAGTTCATTTACATGCCATCCAATGACTTGAGTTCCATCACATACGGGGCCCTCCAAAGGAGCTTTGGCTTTCTTTTCTGTTAGTTTGGCCACTTTCCATGTTCCAAAACGCCTGCAAGTTGATACAAAATGAAGTTTATTGCAACAAGATGCAGAGAGAATAGGGGAAAGGATCAGCCAATCATGTCAGTGTTATAAAACTAGAACCATAAACACGTGCTCCAAATGGATAAGGGACAGGTCAGACCCATGGAAAATAGATAAGAACCCATCAAAAAACCATTTGTAGTAGTATGTGATAAGAAAAAAGCAAGGGGAAAACTCAATCACTTCCGACAAAATATGGAGTCATGAAAATGTCGCACAAATTAGACAGGTTGCCTATGTAAATTATATAATAGAAATGTAATAATCTAGAATACTTAGCTATAAAACATTTCAAGGTGTCAAAATTTAGCAAAACGAAATAGATAATTAAGTCCATACGATCCCAAGAGAGTTGACTGTTTATAACAAATTAAGATTTTTTTTTTTTCCTATAACCAGAGTATAAGAAGTACCTGATCTGTCTCATTTCCTCAAAAAGATCAGTCGAGTATATGTTATCCTCATCAGCAAAGTAGACAATGCCATCAAGATGGTGATATTCAATGTGAGCCAGCGCAATGTTCCTTTGGTGGACGCTTCTATCTTTCACTTCTGTTAGATTTCTTTTGCAAACAAGATGCCTGTACATAACTCCAGTTCTTCTTAGGATGTCAGCTGTTTCCTCAGATTGGGATGTCATTTCCACAACAATCCATAATAGAGGAGGCTTAACCATTCTTAATGTGTGTGCCAAACGGTTCAAATGGTAAGCTTGAAACGGACAAGCATGTGTTGGGGTAACAATTATCAAAAGTTTAGGAGAAACCAAAGCTGAATCTCGAGTAATTGACTCATTGGCAGGCTTATCCTCAAATACAGCATCTAATAGCTCGCTTTCCTTCACTTGTGACTCTAATGTGGCATTGCTCTTGGTACCTTCACTGATTATTACTGGTGTCACATTTTTTGCACTATCATATGTTTCAGAATTCCCAACCTTAGAAACCACCTCAAAGGCGAAAGCTTGTTGCTCTGATGTAGGATTCGTCGACAAATTCGTCGAAACAAACGGGGTGAGCCCAATGAAAACCCCAACCACAAAACAAATCAAGAAATTAAAAAGAGCTCTCCTCAAAACTTGTCCTTTGGCTTTTGACCTCTCAAGGGGCCTAGAAGATCTCTGTGAGAAAACACCAGACACCAATCCTTGCAAATCCAATGAACTGTAGAGAGAACATAACAGTCCACCTGAAGGTGATAAGTGACTCTGAGTACATGATGATGACTTCGATAAAGGAGAAGCAACAGAACAAGCCTCCCCATTCAACAAGGTTCCTGCTCTAGGAACTGGAGACAAGGTTCTTCTTATGGATGCCATCCAAATATATCCAACTATCTCAATAACTAAACTAATTCCATCTTAACATCAACTTCACCATAAATGAAGCCAAATACAAATAATTTCACAACCATAAGCTCACAAGTACACAGGTTTTCCTCATCTGTTCATTCTCAACAACACCCCAATCATAAATTCATTCCTTTTCATAGACCAACACAAAACACAGTCAACTATAAATCAAACCAACTTGAACTCAACAATGGCATTAACACACTGAAATCAAACCATGTATCTCTGATCTCTCCCTCGCATTCTCTTCACATTGAAGTGAACACACAACTGAAAATCAAAGCATCACCAAATAATTAACACTACTACAAATCAAAACAACCCAACATCAAACAATCATTCAAAACTCCATAAAAAAAAAAACGAGATTAGCAGACAAAACACTCAAAAGATCCAACTCAAACGAAATGGGTGACCAGATTACCGTGCAATGGAAAATGGGTAGTAAATCTTTGGAGCTAAACAGCAGTGACGTGAGAGAACCCACCGACCTCTGGATCTTCGCCTCCGGATCTTCGCCTCCAAAAGTACCGTCAAAACTTTTCCACTGAGTTGAAGTGTCAAAAACGAGAGTTGGAAAAGTATTTGTAGGAATCTGAAGTGAGAGTTTATATTTATTTATTTATTTTGATAAGAGAAAATAGAGTGACAGACTGATAGCTAACAGCACACACATAACAGAGCTGTCTTCCAGTCACTATAATTCAGACACAAGAAAAACAGTAGATTTTTGTTTGTGCTTTTGTCTGAATAACAACGTCACCTTTGGTTTCATGGATTTTGCGTACCTCCGGAACATAGGATTTTATTTTATTAAAAAAAAAAGGAAAAATGAACATATGGTTTATTTATTTATTTGAGCTATTGGACTACTATGAAACCAATTGTCCAAAAATCAATTTTCATATATCTATTGATAAATTAATATAGTGTGACTTGAACACTTACTATAGGTGTGGAGGAGAAATTTACAAATCAATTGACCTATAAATGAATGCATCTGGTTTTTATTCAGTTATATCTGATTTTTAATGTAATGAAATAGATTGTAATTCAATATTAAAATGTGATTATTTGGGCCTAGTTGTGGTATAGAATCCAATAACTTTCTATAAAATAAAGAGCAAAATACAAAATACCCCCCCGAAGTAAACCTTTAAAGACGCGGAATCAATGTTTAGGTTTTATAACAGTTTAACCCCAGTTTAACGGTCAAAATATGTCAATTAAAACGGTTGACCTTGTCATTGGATAAAATGACGAAAATACCCTCAGAATCACCTCAGCATCGTCGAACCCAGTTTCATCATCATCATCGTCAACAATAAATCATCATCTCAAATCATCATCAACAACAATAAATCAACATCATCTCATATCATCATCATCAAATTCGAACCCAAATCATCATCATCAACAATAAATCATCATCACTTCAGAATTATCATCAAATTCGAACCCAGAAATCATAATCATCACTTCAGAATCATCATCAAATTCGAACCCAGAAATCATCATCATCAAATTCGAAACCAGATAAAATCTGGGTTCGACGAACCCAGACCAGATCTGGGTTCATCGAACCCAAATATGAACTGAACCCAGACGAACCCAGATCTGGTCTGGGTTCGACGTCTAGGTTCTGGGTTCGTCGAACCCAGACCAGATCTGGGTTCGACGAACCCAGACGAACCCAGATCTAGGTTCGTCGAACGGAGACGAATCCAGATCTGGGTTCGTCTCCGTTCGACGAACCCATCGAACCCAATCAATTGAACCCAAATCTGAGAGAGAAGAAGAAGAAGAAGAAGAAGAAGATGGGAGGGGTCTGGTGGCAGACGAACCCAGACCAGATCTGGGTTCGTCGAACGGAGACGAACCCAGATCTGGGTTCATCAACGAACCTAGATCTGGGTTCGTCGAACGGCGAACCCAGATCTGGATTCGTTGACGAACCTAGATCTGGGTTCGTACGGCGACGAACCCAGATCTGGGTTCGTCTCCGTTCGACGAACACATCGAACCCAGATCTGAGTTCGTCGAACGGCGACGAACCCAGATCTGGGTTCGTCTCCGTTCGACGAACACATCGAACCCAGATCTGGGTTCGTCGAACGGCGACGAACCCAGATCTGGGTTCGTCTCCGTTCGACGAACACATTGAACGCAGATCTGGGGTTTGTCTCTGTTCGACGAACCCAACAATCGAACCCAAATTTGCAAGAGAAGAAGAAGAAGAAGAAGATGGTGAAGGGGCTGCGAGAGAATATGAAGATGGTGGAGGGGTCTGCGAGAGAAGAAGAAGAAGATGGTGGAGGCGTCTGGTGGTGGAGGATGGTAGAGAGCATCAGAGATGAAAAACAATTTTAACCCGTGTCAGTTCCTAATAGAATGACGAAATTACCCTTCATACACTAACGTCGATTAACAGCTTCAAACGGCTGGGGGGTTAAATTGTTATAAAGTCTAAACATTGATTCCGCGTCTTTAAAGGTTTACTTCGGGGGGGTATTTTGCATTTTGCTCTAAAATAAAAATTGAACATGAAAGGTGGTGAGGCACCAAGAAATTTTAACCCAAAAAAGTCATTGCAAAAAATGCAAAGGGTGTTTTGACTTGTTTACATTTATTGCAAATGATCTCTGTAGTTGACTAAATTGGTCGTAGCAGTAACTGTGTACAACTTTGTACTATAACGGACGAGACGTTGCTCTTCTATGTTCCAACTAATCTTACGTTTCCTTATTAGATTATATGATTTTTATATTACATGTGTTGTATTTTTGAGAAATATATTAGGTGTTGTTAATCTATGAAAATAGGTGTAAAATAGTATAATATTTAAACGTATTACTAAAAACAGGTTCAATTTTTCTACTAATTTAAGATTGATCGTGTTTTAAATATGTCATAACATACTAGATTATCAAAACGAACGCTCTATCGCCACCCGAATTTCTTCTCCATACACCTACTTTCTTTATCCACCCAATTTTAAATTTCACAATAAAAAATTTTATTCTATACACTCATCTGGATTACAGAAATGGTCTTCCTTCTCTTTTTAATAATAAATTATCCCAATTTAAAAAAAAAAAAAGAAAAAAAAGAAAGAAAGAAACAATTGCAGTTATATCACCATGATTTTTCCATAAATTCTCATAAATATATGAAGATGCTATTTAATATAAAAAAATCAATAAACATGAAGTTTTGGTTAGGAAAATTATTGTGAAAACAATCTAGTTTATCAAGATTTATGAGTGAGAGCACAATAAAAATCAAAATCAAAACAAAAGATTATTATTATTATTATCATTATTTTCTTGTATCCTCCTTTTCTCTACTTTGAACTTATGGGGTGTATTGAATCATAATTTTGAGATAATTCCATAAATTTTTTTAGTAAATAACTTTTGTAAAATTTCATAAAGTTTTAATAACTTTATAAATTCATGAAAGACTCTCTTAGGTTTTTATAAATTCTTTTTAAAAAAAAAAAATCCTTATCTTTGATAGACTTTTGTGAACTTTAAAAAGTATATATATGAAAGATTTTCATAAAGTCAATTGAAAATGCATACCAGAGAAATTAGGGTTTCTTTGGGCTCAATGGTGATCACTGAAGTGCTGAGCAATTCATGTTTTTTTTCCCCATTTTAGTTGCCAGATTTGATGATTTTATTATTACATTATGATGGTGACATCCCTATACAGATGTTGAAACTGGAAAGGGTACTTTGTTTCTTTACTTATGAAGTGAATATGTATACCTTCTTTCATTACCCAATGAGAAAAACACATTCAGTGAATTCTCTTTTTGCTCATATTGATGGATTTTGGTATATCTCAACTTTGGTGCAGTTAGTTAATCAACAACCAGAACAATGACAAATAAAAAGGAAAGTAAGCACTAAAGCAGAATAATTTTATTATAGAAATTGTTTATACTATAATAAAATATTTGTAAATAAAACAAGAGAAAATGTCACTAGATGATATTTTTAAATATTATATTGACAATCTTGTCTCATTTCAATAAAGTTAACAATTGAATCCTAAGCCTTATTTTTTTTTACACAAATTTCCTTGATAAAATTAATGAAAATGCTACGTTTTTTAAAAAATGACTCAATTATTATATTTATTGTAAGGATATTTTGGTATTTTTATATATGATTTATAACTTAATTGTTACATTTTTTAAAAAATAACATAAATAGTGAGTCAGTAATTTAATGTGCTATTTTTGTACTTATCTCATAAAACAAACCAAAACTAATAATAATTAAAACACAGGAAAAAAATGTATCAAGATAATGAAATTGAAATACAAAATAACAATATTGTAGAATTGCAATGGTCTTAACACAGTAATTGTTCTCTACTCTGGTACTTATAAAACTATGAGAAACTGCCTCCCCGAATCTTCTATTAAATTAAAAAATCAAACACTGGATATTCTGAATTCTACAGAATTTGGTGTGTTTTTTAGTTTTGTAATAAATGCATAAAAAAAAAAAAATCTCTACAAATGATAAAAATGATTTGCTAATTATAAATATTGAATAGGTGTCTATGAATAAACATAACTTTATAAAACAGACACAAATTTACAGGATAGGTAACTATGAATTGACAGTCATCTTTCACTAAAAGACACATTTTTAGTTCAAATTCAAATTTTAAAAATTGAATTTTAAATTAAATTAACCTTTTACTTAAACAATATAAACTTTTACGATAAGTATATTATGAACGAAACTGGACTGCCCAATTACATAATTTAATTCTACAAAAGTCTTTTTTATTGCTATTACTGATGATCAATTACATAATTTAAATGTAATTACTAATTTAATGGTTGTAGATTCATTATTAATTTAAAGCTTATAATAGTTTTAAGGGGACTTTTACTGATTAGGAATGAAAAGGAAAAGGAAAAAAGTTACAGCAAAAAGAGAATGAAGATGAATTAGATTTAAATTACAATATTACATTCCTTTGTTTATTAACTTTTAGGAATTAAAATTGGAATCAAATTAAATTTCGTTTTCAATGTTTACCAAACTGAAAAACAAAGAGAAAACGGAGTTAACTGCAAAAAAGTCATGAATATCACATATAAAAATATAATTTTAATATAAACAGATATATTCATTATTGCTTATAAAAACATCATTTTAATGATTAATAGTATTTTTATTTAGTTAAATACAGATAAAAAATAATGATCATATGCAAATTCGCAAAACTTACTAAAAACATATATATATTCTAGATAAAAGAGAATGACTTTTAAAAATATATATATATATATATATATATAATTGAAAGTATATTAATAAAATTACTTGAATTCCATTATTCGATCAGAAAATGGAACTTAATTCTTAAAGTGTGAATCCCACATTAAAATCAGGAATAAAGTTGCTGCTCCAAGGGAACTTGATTCTAGAGTGACATGAGAGAATCTAAGTTATCTTTGCTGTAGGAACTAGATTTATGATTTTAATGTGGGCTCACACAATCTAATTATAACAAATTCTAGTAAGTATTAGAATTTAAATTTTGGAATTAAGTTCCATTTTTCTATCTTAGATTCATGATTAGTAAACACATCATAAGTGAAAATGTGATGACATATTAACATCATGTATAATATTATGAAACATTACACATTAAATATAATTACTTAATACTAATATAATGGATTTAGATTCTCTATTAATTTAACACTGTTTCTAATAGATTACCCAAGTTTTATCTTCATATGTTATTTTTTTTAATAATTAAATATGGATTGCAATCGATAAATGCAATAAACATAACGCAATGTATAAACGCGTTGAACAAAATAGAACTTGTTGCTACCAATATAAAATTTAGAGTGTTTATGACAATTTGACAACACTTACATTTGTAATTAATTTGGCCTAATAAATATGCCCCTCACACATTTCAAAATAATAATAATAAATATGCCTTTCACACAGTCACATTTAGACTATGTTTATCATGTGAGATTGAAATAAAATAGATTGAATTGAATTAGAGTGAAATAGATTTGATTGAATTGAAATGCAATAAATTGGATTAGATTAAAAAATTATTGTCTCATGTTTGGTAGAACTTAAAATTTGATTAAAATTATATCATATTATATTTAGTATATGTTGGAATTGGATTGAAACAAAATTAATTTTTTTAAAAAAAAAATCTTTAAAAAATTTAATAAAAAAAAAAAGATGAAATACTCATTTTCAAATCCATCAAATCTCATCATTTTTGTTTGGAATAAGTATTCTTATGAGAGGAGGATTCGAGAAAGTTTAGGATTAGATTTCGAATTTCACCCATTGCTCTCCAAACATAGAATTTGAGTGTTTGAGATATTTTGAATCTTAAACTCATCCTAAATCCCATATTCCAAAGTAGCCTTACAATAAAGGTTGCAAGTTAAAATTATCTCCGCTTTGTAAACGTGGAATTTAAAGTAACAGATAAAAATGAATTACAAAATTTATTATAATTATGTATTTTTGTTTGAATTTTCTAATATAATGATTTTCTCTATACGTCTAAATTTCGGGTTAGAAAATGTAAAAGTTTTGACATAAAAAAGTAGTTTTAATATCCATCAATTTATTTTCATTTAATCCATCAATATATATATATATATATATAAGAATTTAAGGTGAATAATAACTATTGAATCGAGTAAAGATGAACATTAAACTAATTTTTTTAAAGTCAAAAGTTTAAATTAATTTAGCCCTAACCCATATGTTATATACAGTAGATTATATGGCAACTATCATTTACTTTTTTTATTTTTATTTTCTATTTTTTGAGGAATATGATTATTTACAATTTTGTTATTAGCATGGAAGTATGTTATGATCACAATAAGACATTTATTTGGTTGTTATAAAACCTAGCAAACTGAACAAACCTCCCCTAAATTCAGGTCTAATTGTAGTTGGCGAAGTCTTTAATTAAAATTGTATTAATCTTATTTATCGTTGGTTGACTTCTATTTACATTAAATGTTAACTAATTTTTGTGGGTGATAACCTCTCAAATACAATTATATAATTGTTGACGTTCAATACTGGTCAACTTAGGTTCATTGAAGCCCAGTACTGCAGCTAATGAAAAACAAATGAAACGAATGAAAAATGTAAGAGGAAGAACAGAAGATACACGATATTTTAAGTGGTTCGGCCCAAAAAATATCTGCATCCACTGTTGTTCTCTCAATATTTTGGTAGAATAATGGTTTTCTCAGTAAAAGTATTTATCTCTCTTTTTTTTTTTACAATGAATTTCCTCCTCTATTTATAGAAAAATGAGAGGTGCTACAATAATACATAATAAAACAAAATACAATAAGTCAAACTGAAATGATGAATTATATTTAATGAAACTGACATTTGTCAGGTCAACTCTGTCAAAGCATGAATTTGGACGGTAACCCCATGCTGATTAGGTGAGATTTTCTTAATCCATGCTATAATTTCTGACGGGATTGACGTGTACAATACGCCTTGAACTGTATTCGGTCTGACAATTCTGACTGTAGTTGACTTGTAATCTGAGAGGTGTGATAGAAACGAGCTCTTTAGCGAGAAGAATATCCTGTCAAGCTAATGAGCGAATAAGGTTTTTTAACGAGTCGATCTTATTCGGGGCTGTCGACCGAGATGATAGACAAACTAGATGGCGATTTGATGAATCATCAGACAATCAATCTTATCAACGGGCTCATGGACAAGCTGATAAACGAGCACAGTGCTGGACCTTTGACCATTGAGCTCACCCTTTGGGCTTTTAACAGTTTATTTGACTTCATTATGAAAATACCCATAACAATAATTATAATTAATATTGCTTAATGATTGATTATATTCATTTAGCCCGATAACAACTTAAATATGAAGCGTCACATTATAAGTAATACTTTAAATTATATATATACACTATATAAATTATGTATAATCACATAGTTATATTAATACATAAATTTTAACTTATATTTTCATTAAAATCAAATCATGCAAGTCACTAACATCACTAAACAAACTAATAATTATTAACTTCAATTTAGTGATTCAACGTAGCCAAAAGGAAAAAAAAAAAGAAGGAAAGGAAAAACCAAACAAACCTTCCAAATTGTTATAATATAGATTTCCACTATTATTTATTCATTAGTTAAATTATAATTAGTCCAAAATGGAGGCAATTCTTACTAACTACAATGTTGGTAACTGGTAAGTCATGATGAATTGTAAATGATGACTTAGTTAATCACTCTTTTGTGGACTTAATTCATGTATGTATTTATGTATTCCTTTGTGTCTTAAAAAACACATGAAGTGAATACACATTTATGTTTTTCTCCTATTCATTGATTACCCACCGTTCTTCTCTTGCTCTCTCTCTTTCTTGCTTTAAATTTTAGTTTTGTTTCTTTATTTTACAGCACAAATTAAAAAAATCCAATAAAAAAGTAACGCACCCAGACTCCCAAATGAAGACAAACAACAAAAATACGAAATTCCAATATTTACCAAAACTGAAGAGGCCATTTCGTAAATACCCAAAATAATTTCCCAATAATTATTATTATTTTCCAATAAAAGCCGGCATTTATACAAACACTGTTCGCTTGCAAGTTCTCTCTTACAAGCTCCTCGTCTTCTCAGATCTGTTGTCTGTCACTGATACACACCATACCGAGTTAAAACTCTGCCATTTTCATGGCGATTAGGGTTTCTCTTCACGTCCTACTGTTTCTATCATGTACAGCTCCCATCTTCTCGCTCTACGAAGATCAAGTCGGCCTGATGGATTGGTATTTCACTTTACTAATCGGAAAACGAATTTTTTTTTTTTTAAAAAAAATTATGTAAATTGAGTTTGTTTGATGTATGTAGGCATCAGCAGTACATAGGAAAAGTCAAGCACGCTGTGTTTCACACGCAGAAGACAGGGAGGAAGCGCGTGGTGGTTTCAACTGAAGAGAATGTCGTCGCCTCTCTCGATCTCCGCCACGGCGAGATTTGTTAGTTTTTTTGCCTTTCTTGATTTTGATCAGTTGGTTTGGATTTGATTTTTTTTTTTTCTAAATTACGTGGAGTTGATTGTCGAAATCGTTGACTATGATGATGAAATTTGACTTTGTTTGTAGTTTGGAGACATGTTCTTGGAAGCAATGATATTGTCGATGGAATTGATATTGCATTGGGCAAATGTAAGTTCTCTGTTCTATGGTTGCTTTTGTTGTATTTGCAATTGTAAAGTCAGAAGCGTTTTTCGTCCAGTTATAAGCTTGATCATTTTATAAGAAGATAGGCATGGTTGGTTAATCAATGATTTCTTTAATATGTTAAATTGCGATTGTGATCAATTTTGGTATCTTCTGGCAGTTGGTTTAGCTACCTGGAAGGGTAGAATTATAATTTTTTTATGTCTATTGCGGATTTTATACTCTTTATTGTTGATTTTTGGAGTATACGGTTTTTGGAAATGGACATTTGGTGAGCTTGCTTTTAATTGCTTAGTTGAATTGTCGAATATTTTGTAATTTTGTAGTTGATTCTGTAATTCTTTTTTTTTTTTAAATTAATTTTGGATGGGAGTATAATGTGTTGAGATATTTTTCAAATTCGTGCATGTGGAATACATGACTTGGCATGTGCTATATGTTTGCACTGTTTTTAGTGGGTGTGAGCATTGAATCTCTAGCATTGATTATATCTTGAATGTTAAATTTTATTTTTTCAGACATTATCACCCTTTCATCAGACGGAAGTATTTTGAGAGCATGGAACCTCCCTGATGGGCAGATGGTTTGGGAATCTTTTGTTTGGGGCTCGAAGCACTCCAAACCATTGTTGTCAGTGCTGGTCAGTAAATAGTATTCAGTGACAAGACATGTTACTTTACCTGGAACCTTTTAAGTGAATGTCTCTTATAGGCATTCTCTGTGATTTTTTTCTCATGCTTTCTTTCTTTCATCCTCACCCCTGCTTTCTGTGGTAATATATTGTCCTTATATCATAAATTTAATAAAGTTTTGGATTAAGTTTTAATTATTCAAATGCTGTCAGTGGTTTTGTTTCAATCCTAATTATATTCGTCAAAACTTGACTTAAAAATAATTTGGTCTGTTCACGAACTAATACGTGATGCTTATGATTGTAGGAGTTCTTTCATTGAAATTTTATTTGTTTGTGCATTTTTTGTCATCAGTTTTGCCTCTTTTGAGAATTCTCCATTTTTGAAACCTTCTCTGGAGTAGTTTGCACAGGTCTGTAAGTTTTACTGCCACCTACCAGTTTTCAAAGGAATATTTGGTTAACTGAAGCTGCTTTATGCAGACTAATTTAAGAGTTGACAAGGACAATGTGATCCTTGTTTCAAGCAAAGGGTGTCTTCATGCTGTTTCAAGCATAGATGGCGAGGTTCTTTGGAGAAAGGATTTCACAGCTGAAAGGTTTGACCATTTTGGAGCTTTATGTACCGGACTAATTTCTTTTTTTGTCTTAAGTTGATATTTGGAAATTTGAGTGCCAGTAATATGTGGTGATCTCGCTATTTGCAGTGTAGAAGTTCAACAGGTAATTCAAATACATGACAGTGGTAAAATAAATGTGGTGGGATTTGATGGTTCATCTCAGTTTCATATGTATACAATCAATGCTTTGAATGGGGATTTGCTGAAGCATGAAAGTGCAACCTTTTCTGGTGGATTTGGTGGGGAAGTTGCATTAGTTTCAAGTGACACACTTGTGGCTTTAGATGCCACTCAATCAGTTTTGGTAACAATAATATTTAAGGACGCTGAAATTAAATTTCGGCAAACATACTTATCAACCCTTATTGGGGATTCTTCAGGAGTGGGAGTGATATTACCTTCAACATTGAAAGGGGCTTTTGCTTTAAAAACCTATACCCTGACTTTATTTATAAGAGTGACTGGTGAAGGCAAGTTGGAGGTTGTGGAAAAAGTTGATCATGCAACAGTTGTGAGTGATGGTCTATCATTCTCGGAGGACAAACAAGCATTTGCAGTTGTTCAACATGAAGGAAATAAGATTCACCTTACTGTGAAACTTGGTGATGACAGGAACAGTGATTTGGTTAAAGAAAGCATTGACATGGACCACCAGAGAGGGCTTGTTCATAAGGTCTTCATAAATAATTATATCAGGACTGATAGGTCTCATGGATTCAGGGCCTTAATTGTCATGGAAGATCATTCGCTTTTGCTAGTGCAACAAGGTAAGATTGTCTGGAATAGGGAAGACAGCCTTGCCTCAATAATAGATGTAACAACATCAGAACTCCCTGTGGAAAAGGATGGTGTGTCGGTGGCAAAAGTGGAGCATAACCTCTTTGAATGGCTCAAGGTATGATTTTGTTAAATTGCTATCATTAAAGTTAAATAGTTTTGTAAAAGATGGCATGCATTATAATTACTCCGACTTCATGATCAAATACTATTTCACTCCATTTGAGCTTGCAGGGGTGCATAATTGTATTTAATTTTTTTTTTCAATATTTTTACAGAGATTCTTTATCTATCTACATTGTATTTGTCAAATTATTTAAATTTAAGAATTTCATAGTATAATACACAAGTATTGTAATTTAATTATGTAATTGTTAGATAAATAAAAAAAGGCAGCCTGCGTGTTTCCTGAGATTTTTTAATAATTACTTTTGGTTAAATTTACTTCTTAAATGTGATTCCTGTTGTCTATCTGGTTGATATTTTCTTGTTACTGCAATGAGATACTGAATTTGGATGCCCTGATGTCTTTTTCAAGGGCAAGGAAATGATATATTATTAAAACATTGCCTTTTTATATTGTCTCATTTAATATTTTTGCTACCATTTTTATTGTTGATATTGATCCCATTCCCCTCTGACAATGGGATTTTTACATGGTGATCTGTTGTTTGAAGGGACATTTGCTGAAGCTTAAGGGGACATTAATGCTTGCAAGCCCTGATGATGTAGCGGCCATACAAGCGATTAGATTGAAAAGTTCTGAGAAGAGCAAAATGACCCGAGACCACAATGGTTTCCGGAAGCTGCTCATAGTTCTTACTAGAGCAGGGAAAATTTTTGCCTTACACAGTGGAGATGGACGAGTTGTCTGGTCTCTTTTACTGCCTTCTCTACGTAAATCAGAAGCTTGTGATTCTCCAATTGGGTTAAATTTGTATCAGTGGCAGATACCCCATCATCATGCTATGGATGCAAATCCATCTGTTCTTGTTGTTGGCCAGTGCGGACGTAGTTCAAATGCACCAGGTGTACTTTCCTTTGTTGACGCTTATACTGGGAAGGAGGTAAATTCTTTGGATCTTGTTCATTCCATAGGGCAAGTTATACCGCTGCCATTCACAGACTTGACTGAACAGCGTCTTCATCTACTAGTGGACGCTGGTCGACGAGTGCACTTATATCCCAAAACTCCTGAAGCTAAAAGCATTTTTGATCAAGAGATCTCAAACATTTACTGGTATTCTGTTGAGGCTGATAATGGCATTATCAAAGGGCATGTGATAAAGAGTAACTGTATTGGTGAGGCTGCTGATGATTTCTGTTATGACTCTGGGGATTTGTGGTCTATTGTATTTCCCATGGAGTCAGAAAAGATTATTGCAACTGTAACCAGAAAACCAAATGAGGTATTTATTTATTTTAAATTACATTCTTCAAGATTTTGTTTCATTTCTAATGGGTTCCTTTAGTGGCTGCTTGCTTTTTTGCTTTCTTGGTTTTCAAACAGCGTTGTTAATGTTGTCTGTAATCTTTCTAACATCATTGGTGTGTTCGATGGTGCTATAATTGTATCTTACTTGAATTAAGCCATAGGTTGCCTTTTGATGGAGGGAGGTACTAGGTAGGCAGAATTGTTATCTTACATCACTATTAACCTTTACTGTGAGGATATCTGACTACTAGTTAACTTAGTTATGGCTCTTACAACCTTCGCCCTTATCTTTCCACTCTACAGACATTCGATTGTCAATAATTTGGTTTCATGAAATATGTTTCTTCAGTATTGGTTGTTACAAAAGTCATTACATGCATGAATCATCTCATAGTGGTCTGGTACTATCACTTGCATCACATTCAAATTATTAGATTCGTGTGTTGGGATTGATTTTGTTAAATTATTAGATTCGTGTGTGTTGGATTTGATTTTGTTATGCTAAGTGTCAACATTGTATATCAATAGGTGTTACTGAACTAATACTTTCATGAAATTATGTCTGATTATTATTTACAAGAAATTTACTTTCAGCAATTTATGCCTGCTTGTTTTGAATTGGTACAATTTATCTATGTCTAATTATTATTTACAAGTAATTGACTCTTTTTTTTTGGTTCTCGAGGTGGTTCATACTCAAGCAAAGGTTGCTGCAGACCAGGATGTGATGTATAAATATATATCGAAAAATTTGCTTTTTGTGGCAACTATTGCTCCGAAAGCCAGTGGTGCAATTGGATCAGTTGATCCGGAGGAATCATGCCTGGTTGCATATCTTATTGATACCGTAACTGGTCGTATATTGCACCGCATGACTCATCATGGTGCACAGGGTCCTGTCCATGCTGTGAGTTTGTCATCTATCTTCACATTTAGGTGTTTTCATGAAAAAAGTATTTTGTCTTATGCATTTGTTATTTATTTGTAGGTTTTTAGTGAAAACTGGGTTGTTTATCACTACTTCAATCTGAGGGCGCACAGATATGAGATGTCAGTTACTGAGATTTATGACCGGTCTAGGGCGGTATGTCTATGAACTTATATCTATCTTATAAAGTTGTGTATTCACAAACTATGAGTTTGTCATTTACCAATCAAATTATATCTATAGGAAAACAAAGATGTATTGAAGCTTGTTCTTGGAAAGCACAATCTTTCTGCACCTGTTTCTTCGTATTCACGACCAGAGGTTGTAACAAAGTCCCAGTCTTACTTTTTTACCCACTCTGTGAAAGCAATAGCAGTGACGTTAACGGCCAAGGGTATAACTTCAAAGCAGCTTCTCATCGGTACAATTGGTGATCAGGTTGGTTAAGTTATTAATTTTAAATTTCGATTCTTCTGGAAAGAACGGCATAGTTGAATGACTTTATGGACTGAATAATATGTCTACCTTACAGGTTTTGGCAATTGACAAGCGTTTTTTGGATCCTCGCCGATCGCTTAACCCTACACAAGCTGAGAGAGAAGAAGGACTATTACCCCTTACAGATTCACTGCCGATTGTACCTCAGGTCAGTTTCAATCCCTTTTAAACAAGCTGCGTGTACGAGTTCAGTTGTGGCACATCAAGGGTGCTATACTCACCTTCTGTAAATCACTTCTTTACATGGTTTGATTTGTTTGATGAAATGCTTGACTGTTCATTCATTTCAATTCATTAATTGTTCCTGCAGTCCTACGTTACACATGCCCTTAAAGTGGAAGGTCTTCGAGGCATAATAACAGTGCCTGCAAAGCTGGAATCCACAACTCTTGCTTTTGCTTATGGAGTGGATCTCTTTTTCACTCGGCTTGCACCCTCAAGGACCTATGATTCACTCACAGAGGATTTCAGCTACGCCCTACTTCTCCTTACAATCGTTGCCCTTGTTGCGGCAATCTTCGTGACCTGGGTTTTGTCTGAGAAGAAAGAACTACAGGAGAAGTGGAGGTGAGCAGTGTCTAATGTAGCACGTCTGTATCCTAACAAATTTTTTGGTATCAAGTTACTTTTTGATTTGATATAGATCAGATTATTTATGGCTTGTAGCATCCCCGGTTCAAAAGGCAGTTATGTTACTGCTTCACTAAGGAATATTCAAATTTAGTGATGTCTGTTCTAAAGCTGGCATTGCAAAGAGATTGTTTGCATTGTTCATCATATGTTAGTCCCTTTTCTCTGGTGATAGGTGATTTAGGCGTAATTCAAGCATGAATGTACATGCTACATAGAAGCAGAAGAATGTTAAATCTAATGTTGGTATGTCTGTGTGAAGCGTAAGTATCAAGAAGAAGATTGAAAACTGGCTGGTTCTAATCATTTTGTTGTTTTTGGCCAACTGTGTTTGGTATTTGTACTGTTTTGTTTAGATAAAGAAGACTCGTAATTTTCATTCGAACCACTACATTCTCATGTATGGTATCTGTAAATATTCTTCATATCATCATTATGTTTGATCTATCAAGCGGAACTGAATTCAAAGTCAAATACAGTAGTACGAACGATTTTCATAATTAGGTTAATATTCTTGTCTGAGAATCAGTCTATAAATTGAAAGAGATTTGAGTAGTATATTTCCGTTTGATGCCTTGAGTTACTTTCATTCAGACGAAAACTGAAATGGCCCATTGCATATTCACAGCAGTGAACTGACAAAAACGACACTGGGCCACAAATTGAGGACCCAACGGGTCGGAGAAAAACTTGGCTGCAACATCATATGGTGTATCCTCCGTAGAAATGGCGCATGTGGCATACATCTTTACGGAGGATACACATGGCATGATCACAATCACACCTCAAGAGTTGAGATCATTGCGACTGCCCAAATTCTTTGGCTAGGCCTTATATTTCCATGTCAGTAATTTGTCAAAAGCTGTGTGCGTCTTGTCTAATTTCCACCTTCAACTTCATTTTTTTAGCGTTAACGAATAATGGTGAACAGGTGAGGCGCAGCGTGGGACATGCAGTTAGCAATTTTCATTGATTGAAAGCGACGCCTATTGCATCTGTACTAGTACTGCTACTACTGCACTGCACTCCCCGTCGTCAGTGTCACGAGCACTGTTCTCCATCCGACCGTCTCCATCATAATAACAACTAAACAAACACAACAAAGCCATTAGCCACTCTCTTCTCCCTCCATAGTCCATACCCCAAAATCTCCACACCCACCTCTCTTTCCCTCTCATTTGCCATGAAAAGTCACCACCAGCACCAACACCAACAACCGAAGCTCAAAACCCAACCACGTCAACTCTTCTCTTGTGGCTTCTTCCGTCACTGCACTCAATCTGTACTCAGCCCCACCAACTCTCACTCCCCACCTCTCCCTCTCACTCCCTCTCCTCCTGCACCACCACCGCCGCCGCCTCCGCCACCACTTCTACCAATCACTCATCAGCCTTCACAACCAGAATCCTCCTCCTCGTCCTCCTCCGCCTCCCAAAGCTTCACTCAATGGAAATTCCCTCTCCCCACCTCACCCATCCACCCACAGTCCGAACCCCAATCCAAACCCAAACCGGTTTCGCTCCCGCCAAAACCGCTTCCTCCTCCAATACCATACACCAGCGTCCAGGAGCTCTTCCACTTGGCCGAGATCCAGCTCACCACCGGCTCCGACTCCGACCAGCTGGCAGCTCTTTATCTTCTCGAACGCTCTCTCGTGCCCAACCCGCCATCCGACCCGGTTTGCCAGCCCGAGCTGATGCGCGGGGTCGTCGCGAATTTGAAAAATAAAGCGGGGGCAAAACCGGCTACGAAAATTTTGTTAGCGTTATGCTTGGCGGAGGGAAACCGCCACGTGGCAGTTGAGTCAGGGGCTGTCGGGACGGTTGTGGAGGTCGTGGCGGAGCTGGAGGCGGCGGCGGGGGAAAGGGCTCTGGCGGCCCTGGAACTGATGTGCACGGTGGCGGAGGGGGCGGCGGAGGTGCGGGCCCACGCGTTGGCAGTGCCGGTGATGGTGTCGATGATGGGGCAGATGGCGGGGAGGGGCAAGGAGTATGCTATCAGCGTGTTGGCTGTCATTTACGGCGGCGGCGGCGGTGGGGAAGAGGAAGAAGCTGTGATGACGGCGCCGCCGGAGGAGGTGGCGCGTGCGGTGACGCTGGCGTTGCAAGGGGATTGTACTGCGAGAGGCAGGAGAAAAGGGACCCAGTTACTTAAGGCGTTAGCGGATTATGGACGGCCCGATCTGACACAAGATGAAAATTGAACGGCTGTGATTTCTCTTTGATGCCTACTATTATTATTTTCACGCAGCCGCCTGTTTGTTGTGTTATATTATATTAAATAATTGATTGTACATGTGATATAGTTTAGTAAAATTATGTTGCTAAGTTATTATATTTCTACCTTTGCGAATATATATATATGTATATATATATATTATTTTAACCGGATAATCCCTTCTTTTAATTGAGAAGAAATGAATAATATGAATGAAATATATATAATGACACAAGGAAATGCAGCTCAAATGCTGTCTATACTTAAATTTGGATCATCATCAAATTGAATGAGAGCTTTCTATGTAAAAAAATAATCCCTTCTTTTATTTGAAAATAAATGAATAATATGGAAGAAATATATATAACAACATGAGGAAATGCAGCTTAAATATCATCTATGATATTAACCATTTGAATTTGGATTGAATGAGGACTCTTTACATCAAATTATATTGGAATATATATATATGTATATATATCAATGTACAGCTAGATAAGTATAGAAAATACTTTTACTAGATAGATTTATCCTTTCTCTTTTGTGAGAATAAATAAAAAATATAGATGAAATTTATGTAACAAGATAATGAATGAATTGGGAAATATATCCAAATCTATCATGATAAATTAATTATAATTTCATGGTGTGCATAATATAGGTTTATCACTTCAACTAGGTTGAACAATATCTACTTGGGTTGATTATTATGGTTATTATTAATATGGATCATTTTTTTGTTTATTGAGTTCAATGATGAACTTATACATATAACATGTCTTCTTTGTTTTAAATGTCATCTCTGGTTCAATTAAGTTTGAATGAATGTTCTTTAATTTCTACCATCAAATCAATGTTTGATATACAATATCATTGTAACTTTAACACATTTTTATTATTTTACCTTAGTCATATAGAAAAGGAAGAAAGAAGGAAAAGGAGATTTGAATTTGAAAATGAATATGATGTTGGTGTCTGCATTCTGTAGTTGCATGACAGATTCACGTGCGGTGGGGTTGAATTACAGGAGAGGAATGATTATTAGATATTTGTGTGTGAGAAAGAAGAGGCCAATTGAAAGTGTTTATGTGAAATTGGGCCCGATGGTCACATACTGTGAGATAGGAAAAGTGTCACAGGGCTACTGGTTTCTTGTTTCTTTATTGGTTGGATTATATCTAAGTTATAGCTGTAACATTCATCCACAGTACTTAGTGAGAACATATCCTCACCATTTGGATTTAACCTTGAGTTTTTATTTTAATTCAGGAATCCGTTTGTCCTAAACAGGATGATGTTGGTGGCTACTCATTGCTCCAATAATGTTAATAAATGATCATTTTATATGTTATTCTATGACGATTTTAAAATGCTGGTCCAATTAAAAGTTGTCATATATTAACTTTATAAAGTTTATAATTTTTTTATCCATTCATATATAATATTTTTACCATATAAATTTTAAAAAATTGTGTATAGGTGATACCATGCAACTGTCCGCTTTACGATTCTCTCCTTCCATATTACCACTTATTTGATGAAAAAAAATAAAATATTACAGTAATTGATGGTTTAATAAATAAAGAATTGACGATAATATTAATTATAAATTATAAAAATTCTCGGTTTTCAAATAATGAAATTAATCAACCACTACCACTTGATAATTTATAAAAAGTGATTATTCAATTTGACGATGTTTTAGGTTTGAGAATTATTAACATTTAGCTGAATATTTAATGTTTGAATGCATTTGTACTTGTACATTAATATAATCTTATGTAACTACACCAAAATTTACCATCATTTTACAAAAATCGAGGCATTATGCGTAGACAGAATCAATTTTGAATCATCTAGATTGACATGTAAACTTAAGTTTTGATATCAATTTCTACAATCGAATAGTTCATTGTCTTACTTATTATAGACTATACACGACAAAAAGTTATGAACTTTTGACTTTCTGGGAACAATCATCTTGTGCAAATATCCAATATCATGGCAAGTTAAAAACAGAAAAAAAAATAATAATAAAGAGAAAAATAAAGGAAGAAAGAACATATATAAAGAAGAAAATATACAAAGAAGGTTGCAATTATCGTTGATACGAAAGGAAGTTGCTTTTCTTGATGCAGATTCGATGAATCTATGGTACACAGTGGTGTGCTGTCATTAAAAGACAAAAAAGTAAACCAATATAAATATATACAAAGTGCAGAGACTGGAGTGCTAGCCCACCCACACCGCACCTATTGCTTGCTGTTTTCCTTTTTTGTTATTCTCCAACATAACATGCAGTGTATGAAAAGTGAAAACAACTGCAATTATAGACGACGTTACAGGATTGCTTTTTTTAAGGGCAACAAGGAAAAGTATTAAATATGTTTTTTTTTTTTTTTTTCTTTTTTCATCTTTTTTTCAAGTATGTTGATTTTTTAAAAATATTTTATTTCTATTCAATAAATATATACTTTAAAGCAGAGAAGTTCACATTTATTTAAAATGCGAATTTTTATATTTTAATAAACTTTTTAAATAAATTAAGATGAAGCATAATTATCACCGTCGTATCATTAATTTATCTATTCTTAACATATGTTCTTTCAATTAATAAGAATGCTTTTTTATGTTGTAAGTATATTCTTCGAAGAAATATATATTTTTGTTAATATGTTATTAACCATCAAGAGGGGAGGTTGCATGATAAATATATATGTGATTTAATCTAATAATATATTTTTACATATACATAATGAATATATATGTGTGTGTGATTTAATCTAATAATATATTTTTATACAGGCATATAGCAGTCCAATTGTTAGTTGTAGAAAACATATTTGGGTACAAATTTGAACACAAGAGAGATGTACAGAATGAAAGAACTGTTTATTCAATAATGACATGAATGTTATTGATAGTAACTGATGAATCAGCATGATAAGCCTGAAACTTTTTCCCAAAAATATTAAATAAATAATAATTCTTGATAATCCTAACAATAGGTGATGATAAACCCAAATAATTTGAGAAAACTTAGCTGATATTAATTGGTTTAATCGTACGCATAAAAAAAAAAAAAAAAAGATCTTTCCCAATCCTCAACTAACCCCAAATTTTTTCTTGCGAAAGTGTGGCTTTTGGAATTCTATAATTGCATTAATGACATTTCTTGCTAGAAAATGCATGGTAATAAACAAAAACACGTTTTGATAATGTGAACACCCATTAACCAAAAAAAAAAAATTAACACAACAACAACGACCAAAAAAACAAAAAGGTGAGTTATGATTCATCGTTCCAACAAATTAAATTAATTATAATATATAGCAACCTCCAAAAATGTCAAATTAATTATAATAAATTGCAATCTCCAAAAAGGTCCAAAACATAGCATCGATCACGCTCTAGCCTACCTTCCTCTACAATCCAAGCAACCTCCCATCTTGCTCTGTCCCTTTAAAGCAAAATTGTGTCTTCACTTCACATCGAAATCGATCGATCCCGTATCAAGAAAAGTACTCCTCTCAAAACCAAATATTTAGTAACCTATCAAATTTAGCCTGGATGATGTATCAATTCCAATGTCTTCCTCTTGTCGCAAGCTTGGCGATGGTGGTCATGTGTGGTTTAAATTTGGTTGAGGCCATGCTACCACCACCGGTTGTTCATTGCAACCAAACTGGCTGCACCCTCTCCAACTCCTACGGTGCATGGGGTGACCGCAAGCAGTGTCGTGCACCAACTGTTGTGTATCCAACAACCGAGGAGGAGCTACGTGCAGCCGTTGCAAATGCCAATAAAAACAAGGTCAAGGTCAAGGTGGTGAGCCAGTTTTCACATACGATCCCGAAACTGGCCTGCCCTTCTACAAAATCCGACAAAACCCTGCTTGTCAGCACATCAAAGTACAGCTCCAGCATCGAGATTGACGTGAACAATTTGGCTGTGACGGTGGACGCTGGGGTCCCATTAAGGCAGTTGATTGATAGGGTTGAAAGTGCCAACCTGAGTTTGGTCGCGGCCCCATACTGGGAAGGCGTGAGTGTAGGCGGGTTAATCAGCACGGGTGCACATGGAAGCTCGTGGTGGGGCAAAGGAGGAGCAGTTCATGATCATGTGATAGGCCTCAGCCTTATTGTTCCCGCCAGAGAAAACGAAGGGTATGCTAAAATTATCAGAATTGAAGCTCCAGATCCTCTTCTTGATGCTGCAAAAGTTTCACTAGGCGTGTTAGGTGTCATCTCTAAGGTCAGTTCTAGTTATTTGCAACAAAATTGGTTGAATCTAGATATAGATTTGATGTGTCTATATTTGATTAATTTCTGGGTGATTTTAGATAATTATGTTCAATTATTGCTTATATTGTCTTGTATATTGAATGATTAAATAATAATAATAGGTGAAGTTGTCGTTGGAGAGAGGATTCAAGAGAAGCGTAACATATAATTTCACAGAAGATGGTGACATTGAGGATGTATATGTGGACCATGCGAAAAAATATGAATTTGCAGATATAACATGGTACCCATCAAGACATACGACTGTGTACAGATACGACAACAGAGTTCCCTTGGAGACTCCTGGTGATGGAGTTTATGACTTTCTTGGTTTCCGATCAAATTCCATTTTGGTCTCGAAATCAACTAGAGCATCAGGTAATTAATTAACTAAGCTATAGCCAATTTTCACTTAAATATTTCAGGAGTTTTGGGACGGAAACTTTTTTAGACGATAGATTTTATTATAATGAAATGCAGAAAAATCATTGGAAGCTGCAAAAAACGTGAATGGGAAATGCTTGATGGCATCATCGTTTGTGGGGTTCAAGAAATTGGTTGCGAATGGGTTGAAGAATGGCCTGATATTTACTGGCTATCCCGTGGTTGGTCGCCAGGGAAAAATGCAGACATCAGGCTCTTGTTTGTATTCAACAAGCATTGTCAGCTCCTGTGCTTGGGATCCAAGAATCGATGGACTCTTCTTCTACGAATCAACAGCAATCTTTCCCGCCAGAAAGTTTGGAGACTTTATCCGAGATGTAAAGAAGTTGAGAGACCTCATCAAACCTGAAAATTTCTGTGGAGTGGATATCTACAATGGCTTTTTAATAAGATTCATCAAAGCTTCACATGCCTATCTGGGCCAATCCGAGGACTCGGTTGTTGTTGATCTCAACTATTATAGAGCCAGTGATGCTTCAACTCCAAGACTAAACCAAGATGTGTGGGAAGAAGTGGAACAAATAGCATTTTTCAAGCACGGAGCCAAGCCACATTGGGCCAAGAACAGGAACCTAGCATTCTTTAATGTGCAGTCAAAGTATCCAAATTTCAACAAGTTCCTGGCTGTGAAGAAAAAACTGGACCCCCAAGAGATATTTTCAAGTGAATGGTCAGATGAGATACTGTTTGGAAAAGAAGAGAATTATATGGGTGATGGGTGTGCTCTAGAGGGGAAGTGTATATGTTCAGAGGACAGACACTGCAGCCCTACTAAAGGGTATTTTTGCAAACCAGGTTTGGTTTACAGTGAAGGTAGAGTGTGCAGGTTTGATTCATCATCAATGTCCTTGAAATGATTGTTATTTGTTTTGGATACATGAAAGTGAAATTTATCAACACAAAAAATCAGAATTAATATATGTGGAATTAATGGATTTGAGTTTCCATTTTTAAATTATTACATGTTTTCAACAACCTATAATAAAAATTTATGTTGTTTAGTGAGCCATTATATTCTGGCAGCTTTTATAGGTGATAATTTTAATGTAAAAGCTAATCTAACATGGTGGGCTGCCCAACCTGGATGGTCCATAAATTGATTAGCGAAAGCACTTATTCGAGAAGAAAAAAGACAAAAAGAGCATTTCCAACATTCAAGTGAGCTTGGTTGTTCATCGTTGAATTATTAAAGCACTTGGAAACTAACCATACATATTTTCGCTATATGTTATTTGACAATCATTATTTGTTGGATCTAATACTATTATTAAACTTGTAATATTATATTAATTAAGTTCAATGGTACAAAAAAGAAAAATATGTAATCGCAAATATAAGTGATGACACCTTAATATATATCGGTTTCTCTCAAAAAAAAAAAAAAAACAAAACACCTAAATATAAATCAGATCCAATACTGTTATTAAACAGTTAATATGATATTATTCAGATTCAATGATATAAAATATATAATCGCAAGCACAATGTCATGGTACCCCTCAGTGTACATATATATATATAATAACAAAACCCTTATATTATATATAATTAATGGGCTAAATCATGAAAAGCTAAAGAAATCAAATGAGCTGATTTGTGGAACATATTCTTTCATTTTTATCTTAAGCACTCTTTGCAAACAGTAAGGGAATTGGATCAGTTCTGTCAATAAAACCTGGCAGGGCTAAGTTAGGTACAGACATAAGGGGACCTTTTATAGCACCCTACAAACATTGGAATTGATTGATATAAAAGAGAAAACAATTAATTGAAAGACAAGAAAGCACATAAAAACAACAACGTAAACCAAACATTTTAGCAGTAATAGGAGATCAACAACAACGCAAACGATGATATATATATATGTATGTATGTATGTATGTATGTATGTATATAGCTGGGGTCCATAAAATTCATTAATGTGGTTGAGTAGTAAAACAAAAGCTTTCGTTTTCTCTGCAACTGGTTGGATTTTTGTGATGCTAATCTGTCATAAGTTTTAAATTTTGACTTGACAATTAATATGCGGGATTCATGTTGGTATTTCAAACAAAATATATGTGGGATTCATTTAAATGTAAAAAAATTGCAAATATATTAAAACCCTGGTTCGATCAGTGAAAATGACCGATTAATTCCACAAGATATGTATGGTATAGGGTTGTTCATAATTAATGGGCTAATTGATTTACCAAATGCTATAACATAAGCAGTCACAAAAAAAAATATGACCTAATTATGTCATCTTTGAACTACCACTTGAAACATTTGTAATTTTTGTATGTTACAAACCCAAATCCAAATAAAATCACAACTATTCAAGTAAATTACTCAGAATTTCAGAAGAAACAAAATGAAACCCTTCATGAATTAAAGCCTCATAAATTAGTTACAAGTACATGCGCAGACTCTGAATAAAAACCCAGCAAGTGACTCTAACCTTGAATCTCCATCATAAGAGGAGCTTCAAGGTAGAAGGAGTCAATGTGCATTTTCTATTATAATAGCATTATGTGACAAAATATTTCATATAGTTGAATCAAAATCAAGGGATTATACATCATTTTTAGTGCAACCATAGATTTCGCGTCATATCTAGTTAGTTACATGTGATCACAAACTAGTTAGGATCATCTAATAAGATTTGACGTACGTTTATTAATGCTGGTGTGGAGACCAGAGACTGGAGAGAGAGTTTGTGTTGTGTTTTAGACCCTCTCTCTCTCTCACTCTCTTTCTCTCTCTCACAGTGGGGAAAGTGATAGCATGGTGTAAACATGAAAAGCATGTGGAAAAGTTGCCAATGCAGCAGTGGTACTACTTGGTCTCTTGGATGATGACGTGATGACAGTATTGATTGACTGATGATGGTGGTGTTGATCCCCGAAGCCTAGTGATTGTGGGGTCATTTATAGCCTATGTACACTTAACGACGTAGACAAATATTGCATGCAATGGCAAATCGATAACTATATATATTTGGTCTGGATTCCTCTCATTTAATTTGTGGCCAGCTAATTAATTCCGTTAACATGCGTCTTACGGTTTATTGCAAGATATTTAAACGGAATATAAAGTAAAACAATACCATATATATATATATATATATTACATCTAGGTATCTAATTCTGACATAAAAAATAATGCATTTCCAAAATTTTATTCAAATTTTCTTTTTTCAAATGATTTGATAAGATTATTTATTACAGATACTTTAATTAAAAAATAATGTAATGGTTATAAATAAGTCCAGTACATCATTTGAACAACAAATTTAGATATCTTAGGTATTGTAACATTATTTGAACATAAAATTTTGTTTATTATAGCTTACAAAGAATATTAGAATGAATTATAGAAGACTTTCTTATAATGTTGATGTTAATTATTCATAATTAAGCATTTAGAGCTCCATAAATGTGATGATAACATTATTTTGTATTAGTATTTAGATTTTGGGAGCCCCCATATTTAAATTTATAACAACTTAATTATAAAATAATATTTTAATGATATAGTGGTTATAAATAGGGTTGCCACATCATTTAAATAATAAATTTAAATAAAATTTTAGATAGTGTAACTGATATAGGACAACTTCTAGAAGGGGCTACTTTTACGATTTTATTAATTTTTGGGTCAATAAATAAGTTTATTCAATGATTTGTTTAATTAGTTATATGGAGTGCAAATTAAGCAGAATTAATTAAATTTTCTTGATATAGTTTGATTTGAAATGCAAGTTTAACAAGTATTATCCTATAAATAAGATCTGAATTATGTTGTCTTATCATTCGATTCATTATCTATAAAATTGTTCTTTTAGGTCGTTGAGAGAAACTTTCTCCCTTTTTATCGTTTTTTGCTTCATCAATAACATTACTCTACTATAAAATATTGTTTGTTATTACTTATAAAGTATATTAGAACGAATTATAGTAGATTTTCTGACAATTTTGATGTTAATTATTCATAATCAAGCATTTAGAGCTACATAGATATGATGATGACATTATATTTTGTATTAGTATTTGGATTTTGGAACCACAAGAATTTAATTTATAAGTAGATTAATTAGTTTATTATCATTCTTTTAAGAGAAACCTGGTGGAAAAGCAGGTTCAAGACGTTGATTGTAAGATAACATTAAGGTATGTGGAGCACTTGTAACCCTAATTAATTCTCATCACATAACTGTCCAATCGTTTAAGTCAATGATTAAATTATTTTGATACGCAAAGTGGTTCCTCACTGGCTTCAATTTTTATTATACAAATTGAAATGCTTTTGAATAAAATATGGGAAAGCTTTTTTCAATAGAGAAGTATTAATCTATGGGGCTATGACATTGAAATAAATAGATGATTCAATAAAAATTATGTATTTTCACATCATTCAAGTTATACATACATATTAGTATGTTTGTCCAAGAAAGTGAAATGCTTGTTAAGATAATCCAATGTTGTTCAGACAAGCTAGCGTATAATATTCTATTTGATTGGTAGATTGAGATTGTGTATTTAAAACAATAATGCTAGGCAATCAAAATTTTTTGCTGAAAGTTATGCTCAAGCGATGTGATAAATAAGTGTATCGTTATGTGAATCATGAGATTGTATTATGGACAATATATGTTAATTACAATTTATACATCTTTTATCACATGAGTACTCTTAAAGTTATTAAATACGTAAATTAATATAATCTATAAATTAATGAGTTAAATATAGTATCAATAGATTATATTCGGGATCTGACTCATAAGTTTGAAATGTCCGATGGAATATTCCAACTCGTGACTTGATAAAATTAATGAGCCAATGTTTGAGTAAACTACAACATTATAATAAGTCATGCTTCGGCCAATTAATACGATAACGAACAAACACACCTAATTCTGTATCAGTCATAACCATCGGCACTTATTTTGAAGAACCGATTGTCTTCTTTCCTTTCTTTCTATAAAAATTCCATAAAGACGAGCTCAAAATCATGATTTCATGTCACCACCTATCATTAGTTTCAAATGTGCATTCAAACATTTTTGGTTTCTTTAAAACATTTCAAACAAGTGAAAATGGTTTAAATTGGATCAACCAATAATTTGACACTTGTTAAATAGTTGGGGAACTTGGCACCTTTCTGACGACCCAATATTTGATTCAGATTTCAACTTTTTCGTCTTCATGCCCGGAATCAGTTTCTAGTGAAATGAATAACCAGGAAAAAATCTCATCATTCTTGGCAAAAAATTCAATTAAGTATTCGAGCATTCACCTTCTACTAAAACATACAACCAAATTAAAAATGGCCTGAATGAGTCTTTTATATGTACAAGCAAACTACTTCGAACAAATTTCTTGCACATTTCTCCACATTTTAGATAATAATCACGAATCAGAAGTGAAAAATAACAATTTAGCAATAGCAAATTGCATAGAAACACTCAAGCATGCAAGCAGTAATCTTATCAAACTGATATCAGTAAAAAAAAAGTTCCTTAAACATATTCATCAAAGAAAAATAACATTAAATTAAATATAAAACACATTCCTGTTTTAATGTTTCTGGTATTGGACAGTCTTTATTTTTGAGTATAGCATATTTCAGCTACATATTATCACTCTGCTCTAAGTTATGATATTGATCACTACAAATCATCAATGGCTACAAATTTTGTAACGCATGCAACCAAATATGATATTAGATGACGTCCTGTTCTCTTTTCTCCGCTCCCACTTCCTGATCAGAGATAGAGTGCATGCAGTTGAAAGATTGCAGCAGTGACAAACAAGCCCTTCAAACTAACATATAGGCTTATACAAAGCAAATGTAAATTAAACAAACATTCAACACCAAAATCCAAAGTACATATTTCTATAGCATTCCTGAAAGGTCAAGGCAAATGAAAATATATACAGACCTCACCCAGCACCCAGCATATTAAATGTCCCAGATTTGGACATGAAAATGCCCAAAATGATGGAAATGTCGATGAAAAGGAATTTTGGTTGTATAAAGATCAGTCTTGATTCTTGTATGTGGCTTATGACTATAGCATTTTCTATTTGACCTTTCAAATTGCTTCTAAGTCATTATTATTTTGCAGCAATTGGCGAGATATTCAGACTTTACCTGTCAACATAAAATAAAATAATAATTAAAAAAAAAAAAATCAAATCCTGAGTGAATATTGAGAAGAAAGCTATGCGATGAATTCAGTAAGACAAATCCTGAAATTAACAGTCCAATAAAGAGGCGGATTTTGACCTTTAGCAGCAGTAACCTTCTTTTGTCGCTTGTGCTTCTGCCGATCCAATTTGTCTACACCAGATCTATTCCCAGAAGAAAGTGGCAGTCTGCATTTGAGGTCTTCACCCCTAATCATGTAAACATTCCTTGCTTCTGGCACGCTAAAATCAGCAGGATTTCTGTTAACACTGCAGATTTCAGTCTTGGAACTGCTTTTCAGAGGCCAATTAGTGCTAGGATTATCAAGGGCCTCCAACTTGTGTTTTGGCGCATTTTCCATCACATGGCGTTGCAAGGGCAACACCATGGAATCTGAATCGCCAAGGAACATCTTCGGCATACTATGAACAGGAACAGATCCATGATTTATGCCTGAACCACCAATTGTAAGCACAGATTTGTTAGATTTATGACCTTTATTTTGTGAAGTTGAAGCGGAGCCTTTAGCCTTCTCTCTTTCCTGAAACTTCAGGGATGCTTGACCTATAAGATCAGTGGGCTTCTTGGCACCTTTATTACATTGAAATGGAAAACCAGAGGCATCAACATTCGAAATGGCAGGAGAACAACCACGAGAATTCTCTGACAGGTGATTTTTACCATAATAATCATATGATGAAGGTTTCATGGTACTACTGGTTTTATAACCCCCTGAAGAGAAAATGGAAAAGTCCCTAGCATGACGGTCATGAGGAAATGACGGTCTCTTCTGGAACTTTGGTGTGCCATCAATCTCAATCGGTTGACTAGAAGACAATCCTGCATCCATGAGGCTGAGTAAATGCATTGCTGATATAGTTTCATTAGAATACAGATCTAGTGACCCCAATCCACTATGCTTGCAAGTAAATGGGGGGTTCTCCATATTCTTGCTGAGAATTTGAGAATCAATATTCCTGTAATGCTTTTCAGGGTGGTTGGCAACATTTAAATTCAGAAAGTTCAACTCACGATTCCCATTCAAATTCCCTTTGCGCAGATTGCTGGTGCAATGTGAAAACATATCTGTGCTGGTAGATGGACCCACATGCTTCTGAGGATTGTTATATGCAAAGGGCATGTGATTCTGTATCATGGATGACCAAGTAGAAGCTGCTTCTTTACCCTGTCGGGGAACACTCAGGCAGGAGTTACAAGATTCTAAGGTCTGCGCATTTGTCTGTGAGGACCTGTGCCCCATTATACTACCAATCCATTGGCAATTTTGAGAACTATCATGTGTACTGGAACTGGTAGCTGAAAATTTGACTCCACTTTGCACCTTCTCTTGAAACTGTGGAATGAACCTAAGCCCTGTAGGGGCATAAGCTGGTCCCAGTTGGCCGAAGTTGAGATGATTTCTATCAAAATGAGAAACACAATCAACTGACTTTTGTTTGGTAGCTCCCACATTTTCAACTCTTGTAATCATGTCATTTCTACTATTTTTCACTCGAGGTTTTGGTTTGTGAGCAGTCTTCTGAGGCACAAAGCTCAACTTCCCTTTAGCATAAATCTGAGCACCACTGGTGTTAATGGTTGTTTCTAGTGGCTGTTTATCATTCTCGACGTCAGGAAGACACCTCTCATATTGATTCTTGGCCATGAGCTCAACAATTTCCATGGGTATGTCATCAGGGACTCCCTGTTCAGGCAATTTATCAGCTTGCTGATCACTATGCTTTTTAGCAAGTGCTGAATGTTCCAGCCTTTCTGTAGATTTCCCTTTGTCGCCTGTACCAGAAAAATCCTGCAGGAAATAGACATTAATGATATTCATACAAGATAAAGAAAGAACTTGACCATATTGGTTCCACCAATACAGCCATCTGTTTACACAAGTATGCATGACTACATAATGAACAAACTTGAACAAAATTTTGCACTGAAGAAGACCAATGTTTCTTCAGATAAAATCAAATCTACCCACAACCAAGAAAAATTGTAATTTACATCAATTTATAGCTATGTGCCTCATCAAGAAATATTTATGACGTGCCAATGATCTAGCTGTACTGAAATAAACTGATGCGTATTAGGAGGATTATCTACTTGGATAAAAGTCACAGCATTCAACAGTGTCAAAAAGGTGAATTTTTCCGGGAGTGAGTCAATTCTGGCTCATAAGATGTAACAGTTAAATATCAAACATCAGCTGTTCATGAACAAAAGAGGAACCTAGAGAAAATAAACAGAAAAAGTCCTTCCGCACATATTAAGTGAACGTATGACAAACATTAATTCTGGCAATAGAAAGGAAATAGTAGTACATACCACTTGCTGCATCAAAGAACTATTCCCAATGTGATGCGGGGATTTCAGCTTCTCATTCAGGACAGACGTATAGGTATTAGTACGTAGATCACAACGTACTCCTTTCTGAAGATGTGCAGTTGGTTCGGATTTAGTAGGAAAACTAGAGTCTCCAACATGGTTTGACAGGATATCTCTCCCCAGGACCTGATTTTCCTTTGAAGTACTTCCTCGCCAGATCAGTCTATCTTCAAGGGAAGAAATATAGTTTCCATCATATGCATGTGTGGGCAAGCAGCTTCCTAGTGAATGATGCAGCCCTTTTTCATTGGATGCATTTTGTGCTGATAGAAATGGTGCTGGTAAGGACGGCATTTGCAACATTTCAACATCTTTTCTAGTTACTGGACTTTCTCTGAGTACACAACTACTCCAAGGATTTAAAGAAACTTGCCCACCATTAAATTGGTCGATCTTGCTTTTCTTCTTACATACACTAGAACTTTCCTCCATTTTCTGAGGTGGCAAAGGAAAAGGGTATATCCCCCTGCTTGTAAATGTAGTCTGTCCAGGTTTAAGCAAAACAGTATCAGCAGCACAAGGATTGTTAGCATCTCCAGCTTTTCCCTGAATATCTTTTGGAACATTTTCTTGGGAGGATGCCAAAGACATACATTCATCATCAACAACCAGGGTAGTTTTATTTTTCTTCTTACCCGTAGTAGGAATTGTATCAAATATAACTTTATTCAAATGGCTCCGTTTGCCAAGTTGTAAGCTTAATCTACCATCTTCTTCTGAACCTGAGCATGCAAATGTGCCAGTGCTTTCTGCACCTTCATTCGAGATTCCATCCTTTTTAAACAAATTATTAGGGGAGCTTATATCCAATGGTGCCCGTTCTTCATCACGAGGTAACTTCCTTTTCTTAGTTTGGTCAAGACCAGCATTTCCTTTGACGGTCACCATGCCCTGGGGAGCAGAGAGCTCGTCTACCCCTGCAGAAGCTTCAGGAACAGAATTGGTTGGAAACTTTTCAGACCTAGTTGGTTTGGTGCTTGCATCTCCATTGTCAGCCAACAACTCAGTCAATAGACGCACCTTTCTAGTTTTTTTACGATGTAAACCATTTGAATTATCATGCATATGATCCTGGAGATCATTGCCGGTCAACATTTCATCACTTTCAGGTGATGCAGTAATGCACTCATCAGCAGAAGGAAATTCACTCGTATAACTTTGGACAGCACCGAGCACCTCGCCAACCATACTGGCTACATTGGATGTCTTACAAGGTAACATTACTTCTGAATGATGGTTTTCTGCAGAAGGTTGTTTTCCTGTTTGACAAACTCCAGCAGAATCCTCAAGCACACAATTAACAATTTTTTTTGCAACTTCAAACTCAGCATTTCCATTACTTCCACAGACAGGCTTGCAGGATTCAACAGATCCATTGCAATTCCTCTTGAGAGATACTGTTGCATAAATCAGAAGCATTATTATAACAACAAATATAATCCTGAATCCAGTTTCAAAGCAGGTAAATTAATATCTAATTTTGTTGGTTTGTTATTCACATTTAATTTACCTGTGTCATCTCTTCCCATCACTGGACCAGAAACAACTCCTGTTGCAGCACCTGATACTAAAACTTCCTGGTTCAGGTTATCTTCTGAACCAATCTCAAGCCCTGGAGAAACACAAGAAATGATCCAAACATTCAAGAGCATTGAAAGGAATAAGATAATAAAAATAAAATTTGGATCTAACTTTACCTGTAATGGGTTTTTTGGCAGATTCAAAGTTCTTATCTTTCTTGCCAGTAGATGAAGAAGGAAGGCATTCATCGTCATTCAGGTCAATTATAGCAGTACTAGCATCCACTTTTTCTCCCTCAGGAGTATTTAGTTTAGCTTGCTGAAAATCTGGTTGCAGCAATGTAGCATCCCCAGGAGATGACACATGCGAACAAGTACCACTGGATTTTAATCTAGCAGTATTACGATAAGAAAAGGCATTTCCATGATTATTTGGGGTGCTTTCACCACCAAGTTCTTGTAGACAGTTCTGGCAACGCCACCATCTAGACTTCGAAACTTGTAAAGGAGGAAGTGGACAAGTTTGCTCCCCAGACTTATCATGGTTACCATCTGATGAAGCAAATGGCCAACATAGCTTCCAGTTTTTCTTGCGAATTTCAGATACATAACCGCTGCACTCAGGACAATAGAATACGTAAGGCAAAAGGAAAAAAATCAACAGATAACACATAGAACAAAATACTATATAACGCTAAACAAAAAATAACTGTCGACAAAAAAAACCTTATCTCTTGTTATCAGGAAAAAAAAAAAAAAAAAATGTCGACATATATAACTGCCAACTTGTATCTGATTTTGAAATGCTATATATCTCCAACGTAATTGTAGTACAATTGAACCCTTGATGACAGTTCTTGTTGCCTTACCAACTTAGTCTAAATCAAACTATTAATGTTGCATTTACATTAACAAAAATAAAAAAGTAAAAGAACTATATTTGGTAAAGAATATAATTAACAGGTAAAAAATCCCAAAACAATCACACTTATGTGCGTGCACACATGCGGTCAAACACACACACACTCACAGATGCACTTCACATATACCACTCACGCAAATAAAATTGGCGTCGCACACTAAATTGGAAAGCTCAACAAACAAACACTAATGATTGTTATATTAGGATATATAATAAAGCTCACCGTATAGAAAAATGTTCACACTCTCTTGCATCAGTCTCGTCATTACTAACAAGATCTATAGATATTGAGTCAATCTTAATTGAAGATCCCGCAGACTTTGAGACAAGATCAGAATCACCAGTCTGATGATTCTCCAGCACCACAAGACTCTTCTCCATGGTTTTGGCAACTAGAGACTACACACAACATGCAAAAATATTCAAGTTACTATGAGCACAGATAAAATTATTATTTCAGTGACAACACTATCATAAGCTAAACCAGGAAAAAAAAAAGGTTGAAACCAACATACATGAAACAATAAACAGCTTAAATTCTGAAGTAGGTCAATAGATCTAAGACCCCAAGTATCAAAAAACAATAATTGAGTTCATCAAAAGTTGCCAGTGATATCTAAAGTGAAAGAAAAAACTTCATTTCAAAGAAGTAATAGAACACAAAGGTGGCTGAAACAGCTCTACAAACAGTGATTTGACACATAAAATGACAACCATTAAGACAAGCCAAGTACATAATAAAAGTCAAAAGCAACAAAAATTTGAAACCCTAGTTTTCAATGAAATCACACACCGAGATGTTTGCAGTCACTGAACCCATGCTTTAATTTCATATTGACAGACCACGTAGCTGAATCCACCCATGTATGATGCAAAACAAATCATAAAACAACACAAACAATATGAGCAACAATTAGGGTTTTGGTACAACAGCAGACTTTGCCGCAATAAAAGGAAGCACATGTAATACTCATGAAATAAAAGACAAGAGACCACAAACCCAGCTCAAAAACACCCTGAAAACTCAAAGATACATGTAGAACCACAGGCATCAATCCCCAAATGAAAATATTTAGGGTTTATTTGGCGTTCGAATTGACAAGCAGTGAACAGTGAACCCAGGTTGTGAGACGACAAAAACGATAAAAAAAATAATACAACGAAATATATCAAAAGCGAATAGATTCATCCACAGAACCAAAACCCAGATAAGAAAATACAAAGAAATGACTGGACTTGACGTACCAAACACAGTGAAATGACCAAAATATCTCTCACAAACAAGCCAGCTCAAAAAAAACCCAGACGAAGCTCACGTGATTTCACAAAGAGCCGATCAGACCACGCACATAAAAGGAAAATCGATACGATTAATTAGGAGTGGAAAACTTACACGACCTCAGCTGGCGACCAGTCAAGAACACAATCTCACATCGAACGGGACCCGATTCTCCACGGCCACTCAAGCGAATCGTATTGGTAGACGGAGCATTTGACGGCGGAGAAGAGGAGACAACCACAAGGCTGAGATTCGGAGGTGGTGGAGGAGAATTAGAGTGCGAAGTTTTGAGAAACCCTAGAGGTTTTTCGATTCCTTAGAGAGAGAGAGAGTGAGAGAGAGAAGAGAAGGCAAGAGAGAAGGGAGAGAGAGACAGAGAGAGAGTTTTTATTATCTTTTGTCCTTGAAAGGAGGTTTTGTTGTATTAAAATCACCTAAAAACCATGACATGCCATGTCATACCAACATATACATACATGTCTTGCCAGAGAGAGAAACATCAAAAGGTTGAGAGAGAAAGAGGAAAAGGCCAATGGAGGACGAACACGTGGCGTACAGGTGCGGTTCTTATCACAATCCATTTTAGAAAGGGGAAACCCTAGCGGAATAGTTTCAAGTACTATTCACCACGCGTCATGGGCACGCTCCGCTTTGGAGACGGATAAATTAATAGTCCTTGTCATGTCGTATAGCATCAAATATGCCTTGGCACATAAAGGGGTTGTTATTGGACCGTGTAAGGTACGCGGCTTGTAGGCGGGTGGAGGTAGTTCGGGCAAAAAACCCTAAGTATTTTTTTTTTTTTTTTTCGGCAGGTAATGAGAGGGAGGATTGTCGTTGTAATGTAATGTAACCCTAGCCGATTTTTTTTTACCATAAATAAATATCTAACCCTAAAATGCTGTCCTAGTATAATAGTAATATAATTGAGGTGAGTTGTGGTTTGTAGGTGGTTCACAAGTACTCATAAAAGAGTTGGGGTTTATAGACAACCTCACATTTCAGCCAATCATAGAAATACAAACACAAATTCCTTTGCCATATGTAACAAAAGTGAGTCTCTTATTCCGCAAAACTTAATTATAGTGTCACCCCCCAAGAATTTTTTGAACCAAAATCTTGACTATTTGGAGAAGGAAACATTAATTCACCTTAATGATTCACTATCATTAACTTTTTTGACACTTTAAAACTCTCCCCTCTCTAAAGCAAAATCATGCTATTGTAATGAATTCATGTAGGTGTTATTCTTGTTAACTTTGTGTGAGATAGAGAGAGAGAAAAGGAATCCAGATAATAATTTGCAAATGTTTTGAGAATGAAATATTATGTCAACTGAACTCATAAATATAGCTAGTTGATTCTTCAATGGGTCCTTTCATAGTCCTTTTTTTTTTTTTTTTTGTACAATATAATTATATGTAGTGTAGATTGGTCCCCTTTGTTATCTTAGTATAGTTACGAGCATACATCATCCAAGAGGGTTTATGAAAATTAAGGACTAGTAATTGAGAGGGGCAATATTTCTTGTACAAAACCATCAATTTAATGTTAATATAAAGTAAATCAACGCATGACTTACCCTCATATACATATCATTAGCGATAATTGATCATTCTGAATTAATCACTTTATCAATCATAAATTTTATCTCTAGTGCACAAGTTCTGTGTAGAGCATATATAACTTTTAAAGACGATCCACATATGTCAACTACTTTTATCTTTCTGGCTTTTCCATTTACAGCAAAATGACCAAATCTCCATTATTTAAAAAGGACCACATTGATTACTAACAATAACAACATTGTTTGTCACTCTAATAATCAATGAATGGGATCAATCGATGCTTTTGGCATGCTCTTTGCAGATGGATCGTTTTATTCAAGATACAAGTCATATGCTTTTTAAAGAGAGAGAGAGAGAGAGAGAGAGGGACAGAGAGTTAGTAAAGTGAGCCCCTCTTTATTCAGACTTGTTGAGACCCACACAAAAAAGAAAATTAAAAAAAAAAAAAAGAGAGTAGAGTTTATCATATTTAACAGCTTGTGAGTTCACTGCAGCAAGGTCAGTGAGTACCCCATTGAGATCTGTGTTGAATTTGGTGAAATATGACACAGATCTTTAAAAAAAAAAATTATAGTGTCTAATGGCTGAAAAGGAGACCTCACCCTTCTTACAGATAGATATAGAGAGAGAGAGACAGAGAGAGAAAGAGAGGGCCCTCTTGCTATTTTCTGTCATCATAACACCACAGATCCAACACACATATGTATATCCAATAGAATAATGTTCACAAAAGAAGTGCTTCCATGACCTAAGGTACCTGTCTGCTCCTTAATGTTCTCAAAACCCAAATAAAAGTTGTAATTTGGAGTGTGTGCTTATTATTCTCCTCTTTCTCCTTTCTCCTTCATTTTTTAATATTTGCAAGTTTGAGGTCAATGAACAAAAATTTTGGTTATATATATATATGTATATATTGACGATTGACATGCGTTATATATATATATATTAACGTTCCTCCTTGTTTAACCTAATTAAACCCCATTACATTATTGTAAATGCGTGCCCCAGACAAGCCCATTTAGTAGTTTTTAAATACCATCCACCCACCCAAGAAGGTCTTTAATTATGTGCTCAAATCAGAGTTTGTGTATCGCTATCCCAATTCAACAAAACTCTTGTAACCCAATGCGATGTGTGCTTATATATATCCCAATTCGACAAAACTCTTGTAACCCAATGCGATGTGTGCTTATATATATATATATATACACACACACACACAGAGTTCTTGGTTTGGCCGCCACTCGCATCCATCTTGTCATTTAGCTTGATTGAGGTCAGATCGATCTCCGGTACTATCATATACATACATATATATATATATATATATATATTTGACAATATTATTCTCAGCTAGTTCTTACTCAGTGCTATATTCATACTCTAGCTTTTCAATCAAAATATGCCATTATCAATTTGGACCTGCACTAGTTGTACACTTGTACTTTATTCTTGCTAGCTTGAATCAAAGCTAAAATTTACACATCCTGTTGGCATACATTTATTTTTATATGTATGTACTTGCATACGCACACATATTTTCGAAATAAAAAATACATTGGGATAATTCGAATTTGGAATATTCTCAAGCTAGCATACATTTATTTTTATGTACCTATACACATGGCAGTAACAATTTGAACTCCGAACTTTTTACACGTATTTACAACGCACACACATATTTTTTGAAATATCAAATACGATGAGGTGATTCAAAGTTAGAATAGTCTCAGGTTGACATATATCTATTTTTACAGGCATATTTGAAACATTGTTAAGCTAGCATACATTTATTCTCACACACATGCAAACACAATCGGACAACTTAAACTTGGAATGTTGTCAAGCTGGCATACATTTAAATCACACAGCACACATTTATTTTTACTTGCATGCACACACGACTGAGACAACTTAAACTTGAAATATTGTTAAGTTGGCATGTATTTAAAATTACGTGGCATACGTTTATTTTTACATGTATGCACACACGATAGAGGCAATTTGAACTTGGAATATTGTCAAGTTGGCCAAGCTGGCATACATTTAATATTACATGGTGTACATTTATTTTTATATGCATGCATACATAGTTAAGGCAACTTGAACTTTGAACATTGTCAAATTGGTATATATGTATATGTGTGTGTGGCATACATTTATTTTTATGCATATGCACACACGACAAAGACAATTTGAACTTGAAACATTGTTAAGCTGGCCAAGCACACATTTAATATTACATGGCACACATTTATTTTTATGTGCATGCACACACGACTGAGGTAACGTAAACTTGGAACATTATCAAGCCGGTATATATATATATAACTTTTATGATCAATACGTCATAATTTTAAAATTATTAGGATCATCAATCAAATTTATTAATTACATTTAAATTGAATAGGATAAAGAAACCTTTTTAAGAAAGAGAATACAATTGATGAATTTGATTGATAGTCTTAATAATTTAAAAGTTAGAACGTATTGATCATGAAAAGTTATATATATGTATGTATGTATGTGCTAAACTCTTTTTAAGTCATGTAAACCTAACACATAGTAATCATATAACCTAGCTGTATTGTATTTTTTGAAATATCGTTTGTGATGAAGACGGCTTGAACCTATAACATTGTTAGTTGGATTAGCGCGTGATCAACATCAAATCATGTTCGTTGGTGGTGATTCATTGTTCATTTCAACAATGATATTCTACAACTGCAATCACCGTTTTAGTAAGCTGATCTTAGCTTGGTGTTTATTCGAAAAAGAAACCCAGACCCAGGCATGAAAGTTGGCAACATATGTACGTCTGCTCGGAATATTATATTCACAGAGTTTTCTCTGCGTCCAAACGTATGGAATATTTAGATTTTAATTTCACTAACAAATTACTAAAAAAATACGTTACACGATGATATGAGAATAGTGGCAGCATTATGACAACACAGCTAATCAAGCAAGAGACAAAGAGGGCAATTAATGTGGTATTGTGCTATATATCTAACGTTAACATTTTGCAGACGATTCCGGTAAAAGACCAAACGAGTTCTCAAAACGATGTTATCATTTTACATCATTAAAGTTTGCAGATACCACAATTTATTTCAGGTAATTGAGACTGAGAAGAGGTCAGAGTCAAACATCAGATTCAAAATTGCATTTGTCTTGTTAACACCACTTATACATCGTCAAAAAGTTATGGTTTATAATAATACTGTAGTTTCGTAGCAATATATCTGTGTAGCTCGTTGGATGTTGCAGTACTAAAAAGAAAGCCTGAAACGTACGTGCTGGATATATAATATTGGTGATCGATCCACACTAGTCAAGCTACCGCAACTACCATTTTGAACACGCTAATTGGAAACGCGTGCATCTCCTCCTGTGCACGGAAAATCTGAACAGATCTTATACATATATACGTATCTAAATGTTTGGATGTATATATGTTGATATGCATGCCTCGATTGATCATGATCATGCAACTCGATTGATATGCATGCCTCGATATGTATAAAATCTGAACAGATCTTATACATGGTAAACCAATGATCATACCCAACATATTACACATACATGGTCTGCTTTTCCTTTCTACGTACGTCTTTCCTTTTTCTTTATCTCAGTAACAATAAAAAATAATAATAAAAAACAACCCTTTTGCTTTTGAAACCAAGTTATTGATATGGAAGATTAGATCTATAACTGAAGTAGTCTTATGTATATAAGAGAGATCCAATGCCGTCAAACTGTCACTCTTGTCCCACACATTTTACATTAATATCTTATCATATACATCACCTCCTCCTTTTTTTTTTTGGGTCTTTATCAATTACTTATATGCTCAGATTTGGAGATTTTTCAATTAATAAAACCTTGCTATATCCTTAATTTTCGCCGTACTCATTTGACTAATCTTTTTGCGGACACACCCTCTGGATCGACCTTCCTTGTCTCTGCGTTTTTTATTAGTATCAAATTGATATATAGGTTTTTTTAAAAAAATATATATATATAATATATAGGTTTTTAGTTTTACCAACTTTTGTTTATATATATATAACTCCACCATGAACACCTATAATTCAACGATTTCACAGTTCACGAATATGTCGGGCAATCTGGAATCATCAGCTCAATCTATATAAATCTAACCTCGGATATATATAAATCATCAGCTCAATATATATAAATTAAAAGACCAAAAGGTCACCGGTCAAATTTAACATAATATTTCTACGAATCTGAAGAAAATTTATTATAAAAAGTATATAGGAGAACTTACCTTCCATGTACTGCACACAATCTAACTTATGCCAACTTTACAGGCAAGCACGTACAGATGGGTATCTTCAAATCATATATTTATTCATTATAAATTCTTCTCTGATCGCTCTTCACCATTAGGATATACCATATTATATAGAGTTAGAAGTACAATTCTTTTCAACTGTAAAATGATGAGCTGGGTATACTACGCACGATAAATACGACCAAAAGAGGAGACATTTCTACCTGGGGAAACAGAAATAAAACTGATCATGTCACCATCGTGTACAATCATCATCATCATCCCAACCAGTGGAATTTAGTGGCTGAAAAGCACACAAAGCTTGAGTTCACAACACGTGTTGGAAACGTATACGATGATGTGATTTGTACGGGTCGAAAATGGTGACGATGATATGATGGTTTTGTTGAAACTTTCTCCATGTCCGAAGAAGGTAAGCCGGCCACTGTTGAGTTGGTGGACACCGCCTTACCTATATGTTTTTTGGTTTGGGTTACTTCTAGAGATCTGGTTTGATACTCGAATTATATGATTTTTTATTTTTTATTTTTTATTTTTTTTATTTTTTGCGTTCAGATTTTATTTTAATTCTCTGCTGGGGTTTCTATTGGATTGGTGAGTGTCATTTCCTTTTTTGTTTTTTGTTTTTATTTTTTATTTTTTATTTTTAAGAAATCGTTTGATTTGTAAGAAGAGAGACAAACGAAGATAATTTCGGCTTTTTTTAATTAAGCCACTTCCAGCGCAGCTACTAAGGCTACTAATATCACAAAACCAGAATAGTTTTGTCATTACACTTTGACCATTTGCAGATTTAATAATTAATTACTCATTTTGGATATTATAAGACCATCTATATTATCGTCAATTATTGTCATTAAGTTGACGATAATTACAGTTATTAGTTGTTCTAGTACTGCAATTGTTTTTTTTTGAGGGACTAATACTACAAATTTACAACTACATTTTTTAAATAAATAAATAAATAAATATATATATATATATATATATATATATATATATATAAGAATTTTCTGGCAAGTTAGTTCACTCACAGTGTAATAATTTATGGACTTATAAAATCGACAAGTGAGAGTTATCTCAGTTTGTAACCTAACCTGTATGGTTTCTTTTTCTTATTCTCTTTTTTATATATAATTATAATATATTTGGATTTTCTTGTATTTTTTTTAATAAATTGGATTATCAATGGAGTAGAAATTTGAGATATATAAATTGTTTGTCTGATTTAAAACTCCCTTGACATCATATTTTGAAATTCTAAAATATTTCCGACTCTTCCAAACACTATGTAACGTTGATTTAGTTCAATACTCTCTATCCATCTAACCTAATTTATTGCATTGCCACAGCCAAAAGAATTGTGTATAATTGGACAAACATATAAATAATATGAGAGATAAGTTTATTAATTATTAGTTAACTTAATTATGTAAAGATAGACAAAGTCCGATGAAGTAGTAGCCGTCACATCTTCTGATATCTGATGTATATATTTACGGTTCAATTGACTCATCCTCTAGCACTGCGGACAAAAATCAGACTGAAAAAGGTTATAAGAGGACAAGCTCTTTCTATGGTACGACTAATAATTCAACTGCTTCCTTGTATTATTCATGCACATAAGTTGTTCGAACACAATATATATTAGTTCTCCAATTCCAAAATTTTTTACCATTTTTTTGCCATATACTATTTTGTACTTGATCCGTAAAAAAATTTTTTCAAATGTAAGAATCAAAGAAGGGGATGCGAGTAGTGCAAAATACGAATTGAGATTCTCATTGATATGTGTATAATTGGGTCGTCATTTTCACTTTCATTACTTATTTGTCACTTTATTGTTGATCATAACGTTTTGTTGTATTATTAGTAATAGGATTTACTAACGTATTCAATTATTAAAATTTTGTGTTATTTCAATTGTCAAATTTCAATCCAATCCAGTGACAACTCAAGCTTGATGGTCTAGGCACCTCAGCAATTGCCTAAAGAATTATTCTTAAGGCGCATTTGGAAGGCAGGAAATTGATCGAAAGAGTATTGGGATGAAAACCTTCCAACCTACGAAAAATGGTGTTTGATATAATCTTGCGTGGTAGATTTCTCATCCTACCAACATGTGAGCTCCATTGTGAAAACCCATGTCGATGAGATTTCAAGGTCCCATCAATACTAATGAGATTTGAAATCCCATCAAAGTGAAATTTTATTTCTTATTTTAAAATTTTCAATTATTAAAATATTATTTTATTATAATATTAAATATATTCAATAATTATAATTTATTTATTGGTTTTATTAACTTTATATTTCTTATATTTTTATTATCAATTAAAAATAAATTAATTTAATTTTATGAAGTTTTATAAAATTTAAATTTTATTAAAAAATAAATGTTTATTTTTATTTGTATTAAATATTTTTAAAGATTAATCAATCTATGTCTTATGCAAAAATCAAGTTACACAAATATTAAATAAATTTAGTCAAATCCAATATAATTCAATCACAATCATACCAAACACAATATAATGTTAATTTAATCTTATTTTATCTCATCTTATCCTATCTCGTGCACTAAACGAGACCTTACATCTCATTGTCATTACCCCAAATATAAGTAGTTATGCATATACCTACATTTACCTTAATGATGAGAGTTTCAGTTTAACTAATAATATTTTATGAATTTTATGTAGATAATTTTCTCTCTTTGTTATGAAAGTGGTTGTCTTTTATTATATAATTAAATATTGAAGTTATACAACCAATGGTTAGATAATGGTCAAGATCTATTAAATTAAACATTATATGCGATTTGAAAATCAACTTTCATAATAATAGTAAACCCTTGTTACTCCACCAATGAATAGAAAAACCTCATCACACATATGAATTAGTATATACGATGAGACTCGAACTCTTATCACAAATTAATATAAAAAAAAAATAGTACATTATTAATCACTTAAGCTATAAATTATACAATTAATATTTAAGTAAGTTTTGTTGTTATTAAATATTTGTAAGTTTTGTTGTTATTAAAACAACCATCACGGTTAGATATAAAAAACATTTGATTTTGGATTTTAATTTTTATTGAGTATATTCTCAAATAGTCTCTTATAACTTATAATTGATTTAATTTAATAACGTTCCTATGCGTGTATATATATCATGGTCATCTTGAATATAAATTAATTAAGAAGATAATACAATTTATATGAAGTATAATAATTAAAAAGCTTAGTCTTGATCGATTGGAATTGAGTATATTAACATACAAAAGCCCTTCAACTAGCTTTGCGAATTAAAGATAAATCTATGTCGCAAATTATATATATATATATATATTTCTCCCAATATATACTGATATAATAAGTTTAATGTTTTAGTTATCAGTTATTAAATTTATTTATCTTCGCTTGCACAACCACTTTTCATTTATACTTAATTAATGATCAAAATGCAAAGCACTAACTTAATTAATTTCAACTCGTATTAAAACAAAAAGTATATATATATATATATGAATTGAGTATGTTAACATGCAAAAGCCCTTCAACTTTTTTTTTTTTTTTGGAATCTGAAAAGCCCTTCAACTAGCTTTGCAATGTATAATGAATTTTGAAACATGGCGAATTAAAGATAGATCTAAGCTGCAAATTTCATATATGTATAAATATATATATATATTTCCCAATACGGATTAATATTTAATAAGTTTAACGTTTTAGTTATCAGTTATTAAATTTATTTATTTTCGCTTGCACAACCACTTATACTCAATTAATGGTACAAATACAAAACTCTGACTTAATTAATTTTAACGTGTATTAAAATGAAATATATATATACAAGGTAATAAGGATTTAGCAAGATTTACTGAGATAACATATTATGATACGGCCACAAATTCTATTATCATAACATTGCAGATACATGATATATTTTGTTGTGTGTATTAGAACTTGAGCCCTATAATAGACATAAATGGAAAATATAAAATACATTAACCTCTTAAGCTGTGAGTGTACGTGCATTTCAAATACATATTTGAGGCTAAGAAAATTTTTCCAAACGCATATTTTAATCAGACTTAATCATTAGTGTGTGTGTATATATATATAAAGTAGTGTCATAACATGTGTTAGTGAAATTTTCGATGGCAATAGTCACATGTTTGAAATCTGCAACTGAAATCAATTTGAATTTTGTTATAGTTTCAGATCTATCACATTAAAAAAACTTATGTGAAAAAGCTGTCATACATATTTGTAAAATGTATACGATAAAATTTGAAATCCATATCCTAAAGAATTATATTGCTCTACTTCTCGAAGACTATATACAAATAATATGATAAATTGATTTGTATGTGCCATATTAATTTTGAAATGATGTATTAATGATATAATAATTATATATAAATTTGACATATTATCTGGATAAATTTTTTGATAGTATAATATTACTCTATCATATATAAATCGTGCACTCAATCCGTTATATTTAACAGCAGCAAATTGAAGTAATAAATTCTTATCATAAAGTCAATTTGGTTCATAAATGATAAAAAACTCGGAAGAATTTATGCTACAGTTGCTTTCACATCTCCGAATCTTCCCAACCTTAAAAAAATAAAAAAATAAAAAATCTTCAATATAAGGTCAATAGTTACAGTGGCCCCAGTCTGTCTAATTTATGGGTCCCATGCAAATCCGGCCCTTTTTTTCAGTTGCGTCCTGGACTCTTCCAAGACCCAAGCGACTGCGTTCACCTTGTACCTATCAATCACTCCCTTGCCAAAACAAATTTCATTTTTCAAAATTTTAACAATTTTTTTACTATCCTTCAAATATTCAAAAAGTATTAAACATCAGCCGTCGATCGATCCACGTGGTCAAGTCAAACCTCATCTGGACGGTACACGTGCACAACGCTCAACAAGCCAAGACCATATCCCTCTTGGTCTCGAGTTTCATTAGCGCCAAATTCCACTCCAATCACTTTCCTATAAATAACCTAAAGATGGCTCAATCCAACGGCTGACGAACACTCACCTCTCTCATGCCGAATCTCATCCGTCAACAGAACTCTTTCAATTTCACCCGTCCGATCACCCCTCCTCTCTATCCAACCGTTAAATATTCAGCAAATTCAATTTCAAAGAGTGCGAGAGGGAGAGGAGAGCAAACAAAATAAAAAAGCTTCCTCTTCGTCCCTCTTTCTCGACTCACAGCAGTAATTCAGATCATCAGATTCCATAAATTCACAGAAAATCTATCGCGCCATCTCGCATTCACAAGTCGGTTCAAGCTGAAAGGTCACCGTTTTTTATTTTTTTCTTGTTTTTTTTTTTTTCTGGAAAATCGAAAAATTCCTGTTTGTTCGTTTGTTATTAGTAGCTGTTAAATTAAGATGAATTATAGAGATTTTTTTTAATTGATTTTGAATTGACTTTCGACGACTAAAGCAGCTCAAAATCGGCATTGATAGGAGTGGCGATTTAAGGGAGATTTTGGATTTAGACTAATTTATATGTTTTTAGAATTTATTTTGAAAAGTGATGGAAGAAAGTGAAACAAATTCGAAATTTGCGCTGAAGAAGTTGGCGAGGCAATTGGATTTCACGCCGGTCGGTCGAGCTCCGGCGAATGGCATTTTACTGGAGCAGCCTCTGAAGTCACCGTCACATCGACCGCAACCGCAACCACAGCCACAGCCGCAGCCGCAATCGCATTCAGTGTCGCCGTCACTTTCACAGCCACACGTGCAATTGCAGTTACAGTCACCGTCACCACAGCCGCAACTGCAACCCCAGATAAAGTCACCGTCGCCGTCGCCTTCGCCGTCACCGTCACCCTCAATGCCGCAATGGCAACCAAGGCCGCAGCAGGTCCACATGGTGCATCGCATACCGCATCCGGTGCATAAATTGCCGCTGCCGACACCACACGCAGCGTAAGTTTTTCGAAAATTGTTTTGCGTTTAATAAATAAAGTTAGAGAATAAGTGATTAATGTTTGCTTTAGCTTATAGTTTTTTATGATCAATTGGATTTCTTCATCTATTGGTGGAGATATGAGATTTTGATATTGTTCCGGTGAGTTAAAGTTGGTATTAAGTTTGGGAAAATTGAAAGAATTGTTTTGAAATCGAGACCTATAATGTTGACGAATAAATGATTTGTAAATTATTTCTGGTATGTTTTTTTAAACGGTAACGTTGCGAATGATCCTACCTTTTGCATTTAATTGTTATAGTCATGTTTACTTGCAAACAAGTGGTACCTAGAGTTATAAATTTATTGTCTTTTCTATCGATTTGTATCATAATTTATTGTTGCATGTGTTGGTTTCTATAAATATGTGTTTCAATTATGTACTTTGTTATCAAGATGCTTTGTTTCTGACTTTAAGCCAGTGATGGTTTTGTCAAGTAAGCTTGAAATTTGTTGATTTGATGTTAGATTGCATATGCCTACAATATATTCACATTTATTATTTCTTTCAGCAAGCAAGAGTCCCCTACACCGCGACAACAGAGTAACAATGGAGCAAAAGATGGTACTCCAAAGAAGCAAAAGCAATGTCATTGCAGAAATTCTCGATGCTTGAAGTTGTAAGTTCGTAGCCTCTCTTTTCTGTTTTTCAAGAATGGAGAATGTTACTTTGTTTCCTTTTTGGCTTTTCTCTTATGTATGGACTTATTGATACCCCAAGTACATAGACTTCCTTTTTTGTTTTTCAAGAATGAAGAATGTTTCTTCTTTTCCTTTTTGTTATATATAAAATTTTGACGACCCACTCAAATTTCAATTAAATTTGGACTATACTACTGTCAGAAAACATTTAGTGATGAATTTCAATTCTTTATCCCAAGAGTGGAGTGAAGTTTAGTACATCACATTTGTTGTATTGACAAATTGTTGCTCTTTCATATATGATTATTTCCATATCTTACATGTATTAAATACAAAATGGAATATGGTTTTACTCTTTTTTCCTCTTTTAGTTGATATATTTTGTGAAGGAGCAATAGGTGTCAAACTTCTCTATGGTGAGATGATCTGCTTCTTCCTGAAGGATATGTATAATATTCATACAAGTTTTAGCTCTTAGGAAGTATTATTCTCAGAAGGGTGATGGATCGCATCACTGCCTTTTCATCTTGATGTCTATACACCGGAAGTATTATTCTCAAAAGAGTGATGGATCACACCACAGCGCTCTCCTCTGAATGCCTATACTTTGTTATTGTATCTTACTTCAATTTAAGCAATGCATGTGTACCAAAATCTTTAAATGAAAACATAGAAATCAAACATAATCTTTAAATGAAAACATACAAAACAAACATAATCTTTAAATGAAAACATAGAAATCAAACATACTTTCCACTATATTCTGCTCATGGAATACTTGTGGAACCACGAATTGAATTCTCTCTTGAATTACAACTTTTGATGCCATTGTGGTCTTTAGTTCAGGTGCTTCTTTCCTGCCACCTGGATGATAGAAGGTGGAGTTGTTAAGTTTCAAAGCCCACTTTCAGTTGGATGGAATCGGAAATGATATCTAGGAGCTTTTAAACTCTTAGATCTGTTTTTGTTTTTGTTTTACATTATCAACAAGAATATGTTTACAATTTCAGGTACTGTGAGTGCTTTGCTGCTGGAGTTTATTGTGATGGATGCAATTGCACAAATTGTCATAATAATGTGGAGCATGAGACTGCTAGGCAAGAGGCTGTTGGAGCAACTTTAGAGCGCAATCCAAATGCATTCAGACCAAAGATAGCTAGAAGTCCTCATGGATCTCAAGATGCTATGGTATTTAATCTAACTTCATCAAGTTTTTTAACAAAATTGTCTAAGTTAAGTTTAAATTGTTAAGTTCTGAAATGCTATTAAATTGACTTAAAGTAACTGAACTGATTCTTTGAGGTGCCTGCTTTTCAAGTCTCTCTGGTAAAGTAATATGCTGTTATAAAGGTGATATTTTTTTACTATATGGAAAATAATTAAATGAAATCCACATGGAGAAGCAGGATGGGTAAACTTGTTTATTCCTTCAGCAACATAAATTTAATAGAAAAGCTACACTATTCAATTTCACCCATCTGTTCTTGTTGTTAGTTGCAAAGCTTCTAATATTTATCAAAACAAACTGCAGGAAGATGCACAAGAGGCTCAACTAGCAGCAAAGCACAATAAAGGATGTCACTGCAAGAAATCAGGATGCCTTAAAAAGTATTGCGAGTGCTTCCAAGCTAATATTCTGTGCTCTGAGAATTGTAAATGCTTAGACTGCAAAAACTTTGAAGGAAGTGAAGAACGAAGAGCTCTTTTTCATGGAGACCATAATGCATTGGCCTTCATGCAAAGAGCAGCCAATGCGGCAATCAGTGGGGCCATTGGCTCATCTGGATATGGGACTCCTCAGGCATCAAAGAAAAGAAAAAGTGAGGAACTCTTTTTTGGTGTAGCAGCAAAAGATCAATCCATAAACAAGAATGCACCAAGTAAACAGGTAATTCTTTTATGGCATCCTTAGGTGTAAGAGTATGTATCTTGATGCATATCTTAGAAATGAATGTATTTATTCAATATTGGGCTTTTATGTTCCTGGACTTGGGCCAATAACCCAAAAGCTAGCTTTTTAGGTTGCACCCATTCAGTATATAAACCCAATATAAAAAACCAATTAGTTGAATATTGTTGATGGATTGATAAAATACGAAGAAGAGAAAGAAGAGAGGAACTCTTTTTTGGTGTATCAGCAATAGATCAATCCAGCAACAAGAATGTACAAACAAGTCATTTTTTTAATGGCACATCCTTAGGTGTAAGAATAGAATTTTGATGTTAGAAATTTATTTTTTATTAAATATTGGGCTTTTATTTTCCTGGACTTGGGTTGATATTTACTTGGTCTCCTAATAAGCTAAAAGCTAGATTTTTAGTTTGTGCATCGGATTAGTAAACAAATCCAACAAGGTAAAAACCAACACTTAGTTGAACGTCACAATCATACAACCATGTTTAGGTGGATATATATATATAATTTTTTTCCTTTCCTTTTGTGAATATCAATTAAATAACTCCCCGTCATATGGCACAAAATATCTCTAATTGATAGTGGTACCTGCATGATCATATATACTGATTTTTTCTTTCCAAGTAACTTATAGTTTGACTTCATACTGATCTTTGACCGTAGAATGCATGAGAATATATTTAAACTGAGGACAATAATATCTTTTATTCTATCAGGAAAACCATCTTCAAGTTTCTGCTGCCTCTTCTTCTCAATCTGTCCCTGTTTCTCGGACTGTCAGTACAGCAGTATTGGGATCTTCAAAATTTGCATACAGGTGAGGGTTTCTTGGTCGTATCTTCACATATAATAGTTGAAACTCTGTGTTCATTTTTCTTACAATCTCTAAATTAGCATACGTATTTGCGACTGAAGATCTCCATTGGCGGACATCCTGCACTCAAAGGACATGACGAAGCTGTGCTCACTTTTGGTCGTGGTTTCATCTGAGGCTACACAGACACTTACAGGTCTTGATTACCATTAAGGAATATATAACTTTTTGTCTGTTTCTTTGCATTGTAGCTTGATTTGGAGTTTTTGGTGAAGTTTTATGGCTGAAATGGCAATAATGACCAATAATATTGTTATATTTTTAGTTTCTCAGTGTATCATGCTGTTGCAACAGTTGTTGACATATGGTATTGGTCAAAGTGGCTTCTTATAACTGTTAAAAATTTGACATTAACTATTAATCTGGTGTTCATAAATCAAAAAATACTTGCTCTACCCTGGAATTAAATATAGCCAAATTTCTAATGTATATCTATGTCACTTAAGTTTCACTTAGAAGTCCATTGTTTGAGTATCATAATGGCACGCTTCTATCCTATGAGATTTCTCTGGTGTGAAAGCCTTTAGTTAATCCAATATTCACTGATAATTTATTTCGTTTGGTTTGTTTTAGATTTTCCTTCTTTATTTCTTGAAGTTCTCGATTGTATATGATTATATTAATGTATCAGGCTGAAATGTTTGGACCTGCTTTTTATTCACTTTAATTTTGAATTTTTTCAATAATTTTTTTAAGAAAACTTCTGTTTCTCAATTTCAATGTCAATATCACACAGTATGTTGTAGTTTCTGTCTATACTTTATTATGTTTGAGAAATCAAGTCTGTTTGTTTATTTTTGTCATTACCATCCAACTTTTCCCCTTCGCTTCAATATCCTCTCAAATCAATGATAATATCCTCAATTATCACACTAATTTTCTAAATAAAAAAAATGTATATAGTTTTAAATTAGCATCTCAAAGGTTCCTCTTGCAGCCATGATTATGTGTTGTTAGCTGTGGTTAAATTTTTTTGAATGAGTTGGTAGTAGTTACTGAGGAATGATAAAAAATGCTCCACCTTAAGCAAATATATGATATGCTTTTGGTTTCTGTAATTCAAAATCTGCAGAAACAATGGGCGAAATGGATGGACAGACAGAAAGAGATGGTACTAGAATTTCTCTTGCTTCGCCCATTCAGGAGAGGAAAGATCATCAGAAAGAGAATGAAGTTCATAATGGTGTGCCTGATGATCATACAAGTAGGAACCTAATAGATAAGGATGGAATCAATGGTTCTGGTTCAGATGGTTGTGAAGTTCAAAATGAAAGGCCATTGTCACCTGGAACACGTGCATTGATGTGTGATGAAGAAGATACAATGTTTATGGCAGGTGGATCACCATCCAGGTTGGCGGGACACTGTCAAAACACGAATCAGAAATCTAGTGGGCGGGAATACACAAAGGTCTATGCAGAGCAGGAGAGGCTTATCTTGACAAAGTTCCGTGATTTTCTCAATCGACTCATAACTTGTGGGAGCATAAAAGGCAAGTTTCTTGATTATTTCGTATCTTACAATTCTTATGTCGAAAACCAATCGTAGCATTCTTGAGCTAAAAACCAGTTTGCCTCATGATATCTGTCGATTGACAATTCCCTCATGTTTTGATATATTATTATTGGTATGAGAAAGTGAATAGGCTGATTATTCATCTTGTTAATGTAAGAATCATTTTCATAATTGCACTGCATTTCTGAACAACTCTACCTTTTAGTCTAGAGAAGCATTCAATACTTCCATTATTGGATTGTATCTCTCAAGTGAATTATCGCCTACTGGTAATAGGTAATATGATGATATATTGGGGTATTGATTATACAATGAATTTAATATCTTGTAGGAATTGGTTGCTGGCATCTGATTTCTTTGTTTACCTACTAAAGCTTGTTTCTATCTATTTAAAGGTCACAATTCCTAGATGTTGAAATTTAAAAATAAAGTAATATTTGGAAACATGAAAAAATTTGTTAGTTCCTTGAAACCTTGTATGGGAGCCTACTAAGATGTTTTCATTTTCATCTCAGCATACATGATTCCTTATGTTTCTTTCATCCACTAACGCCATGAAAAATGACTTTACTTTTATGGTCCAGAAACAATGTGTTCCCCATTGACCAAAATCGAAGCACAGATGCAACAAGATCACATAGGAAATGGCCCAATGAAAGCTGAAATCGAGTTGAGGAATCACAAGCAGTCTTATAGCAATGGCAGCACAAAATCTGCAGTCCCAACAACTGTAGAATTTTATCAGCCTGTTGCTACAGTTACTCCCACTCGTGGCAACAATCTGCCTAAAAATCTCAGCTTGCCTGTTGAAAATGGAGAGATTAAGAGCTCTAACTAATCAGAAAAAACATCAGCATGTCCGTAAGATGTCTCGGATTCTTATCCCAGAACCTACTGTCAGAAATGTTCTTGTTGAGCAATTTATTGTAGCCTGGCCTGGAATTATAAATCAATTCTTCTTGATCACTTGTTGCTTTTTCTCTGGTGGTTTTTCGTGTAGTGCACTGTCAGTTAAAACAATTTTGTCTTCTTTATAATGTAACATGTAATCCTTCATTGATCCAAAGAAAGATCATGAACTAAAAGCAGCTTCTTTTGTACATGATACATATGGGAATAAAGAAGCTTCGTTCTAAACCAGGACTTTACTAGTACAGTCTTACCTGTCCTTAATTCAATAGAATTATATATATATATATATATATATTGTTTTTATTAGATGAATGTACATATATCCGATACATCTCATATGAAATGAACCGTATCTTGGTTTGTTCACATGCATTTCACACTCCAACATAACATTGATTCATATTTCACATCTCAATATGATAAGCTAATTAAGTGACGATAAATGGGGCTTCCTTGCACTTTCCTTACCTGGATTTTGGTTAGCAATTGTCTCGTGGCAGCAGCTTCCATCAGCCTTCTATTTTCCGACCAAGTCTAGTTCAGACAAATCTGTTTCTGTCATGGCTTATATGTTATTATCAGCTTAAAGTAACTTTATCCTAAGATAGATGTCAGAGGCGTGTTTACTAAAACTTTTAAAAATTAAATTTCGTAACCAAGTCAAGAAATAAATTTTTACGAAAAAAGTTTGTGCTAAAAGAAATATATATATTTTTTGTGAAGGTTGATTTCTTGTCATTTTCAGTTTGAATAAGTAAATGTGTCCTACGTTTAATAATGGAGGTTCTAATATAAGAAATTGTGGTCTAACTTATGATATGACAGTTTAACTATACTAATTTTATTTATTAGATGTGTCTAACAATCATATAAATAACATGTAGATACTAATTTTATCTTCCATGTTTGTGTCGAATGAAATATAATACTATTAAGTCCCGTTTGGTGAGTAGGATTGGAAAAGATAGAAATAGATTGGATTGAATGGAATAATATTATATGAGATTGGATATAATTGGGTATGTACTAATTTGTTTATTGCAGTTTAAATTGGATTGGATTTGACTAAATTAATTTAACATTAAATTAAATTAAATTTTAAATAAAAATATTTGAATTAATTTTAAATATATTTAATGTAAATGATAATAATAGATTTGTTATTATTTTTTCCCTAAAAAATTGATGAATCATTATTTTCCCTTCTATTGATTCAAAAAATATTATTTTATTTTATTTTTTTTTAACTTGAGTTAATATTATTTCAGAGATTTTTTAACTATAATTTACTTTTAAATAATATTAAAAGGTTTTAATTTATAAATTATTTTAAAAATATCTAATATTATAATTATAAATTTATTAAAAATGATTAAAAAACATTTAAAAAAAAAATCACATGAGCTGGATTTTTGAAACCCACCAATATTGGTAGGGCTCAAAATCATGCTCAAGCTGGAAATTTTATGGTTCCACTTGAGCTTGGGCAGGAAAGTTTACCTTGCCTTGCCTTGCCAAGTCCAAACGGGCACTACACGGGATGGGAATCTCAACCCACAAAATTACTAGTCCACCAAACAGATCCTTGCATAACTGCAATCCTTGTCCACGGGCAACAAAGTAAGTCATATTAGTTAGAATGAGAAAATATTATACGAATTAGGATCGTTATATTACTACGTTGGCGGCTGGACACCAGGAAAAGAGTTAAATGGATACGACAATGCCTTGTAAATTTCTTTTATAATGTTTATATATTCTCTCTGAATTGTCTAAAAATTATTCAAAATTCATATCCTAAACAAGTTAACAAACTAATTTATAATTATCACATTATCATCATATCATTTTATAATCAATATGATTACCACAAATCTAATTTATTAAATCTATTAATCTAACAGATCATTTTTTTTTTTTAGTTCAAATGATTGATATATTTCTTAAGATAATAAAAGTTCAAGTTCTATCATACATTTTATAAATATATATGTAGAGTTTTTTCTTATTACTTATTATCGTGCGAGTAAATATCTAATGATTATCAAAATAATCATCAAAATAAATGCCTAAATAACAGTGATTAATTTTAATATATTATTAAAAGTGTAGACGCATCACTATTATTAATCAAAACATTATCTATATTCAAAGTAAAAATGGGCAGCCCAAATGACTTGCTTCATTTTTTTACAAACAAAGAATAGAAGCCCGCCACCTTACCAAACATATTAAAACCTTTCGTGTTCTCAAATCCTTTCCAAAAATCAAAACAAACTTCAAAAATTACAAGAAACAACCATCCGCATTTATCATCATCCCCTGCCAAAAAATAAATAAATAGAAAAAACAACAATGAAACCAGTTTCCTGTCTGCCACACCCTAACACTTCTCTTTTACTCCTCCTCGTCTCCCTACGAGCCATAACACCCTCACCACTACCACCACCACCACCACCACCACCACTCGCTCGCGTGCATCTCCAACGCCTCCCACGTGATCCACACGTGCTCTCCACTGTCTCCTCGCCAAGACAACTCCACTATAAATACTCAATTCAACTCACTACAACCAGAGCATCCACTGATGCTCTTCACTCCACAGCAATGGAGACGACTAATAACAACAATACAACGACCGTCGTCGACGGCGACGAGATCCGATCTCAATTCCTCCATCTCCTTCGTACCAGACGCTCTACCGAAGGCAGATTTCCATCCTAACCAACTGTTTCACTTCAATTTCTGAGGAATTCAACATCGTGCTTCTAAAATTAGTTAGTCGATTAGGTTTTCTTTTGAAACTCGTGGTTTTGGATGTAAAATTGTTGATTTCATTTGAATTTTATTTTATTTTTTCAGTTCCGTTGAATGTGGAGCCAGCGAAGCCTGTGTCGAATCCGTTATTTCAAGATGCTTCTCCACCGACAGTCAGTGAGGTTGTTATCATGCGTTGATGTGATTGTGTGATTTGCTATTTCGTATTATGTTGGTTGTGTTGTGTTGACGATGATGATGTGGTTTCGTAGGCAATGGGGTCATGTCCACGAGTTGAAATAGTGAATTTTAAGGAGTTACTTAAAGAGGAAAATCTTTATTTGCGTACAGAGGTATTTCATATCTAGATTAGTTGTGTTTTGGTTTGTACAGGCATCGTGTGATTTTGATTATGAGTATGAGAATTGTGATATGGTGGTTGATAGGCGGGAGAGCAGGGTCGGTTGCCTGTGTTGATTTTGAGTTTGAAAACAGGTGAGGACCAGAAAAGGCCTGCTGTTGTTTTCCTGCATAGTACACATAAGTGCAAAGAGTGGTTGCGGCCGTTGCTTGAGGTAGGTAGTCATGTTGAGGTTTGTAATTTTTTTTAAAAAAATTATTTATTGGAGGGAGATCTGTTTTATTTGGATGAGGTATGGACATTTTGTCTTTGCAGGCATATGCTTCACGGGGATATGTAGCTATTGCCATTGATTCTCGCTACCATGGTGAACGTGCCAGTAACAAAACCACCTATCGTGATGTTTGTACTTTGTACTCTTTTAACTTTGTTTTGATTAAGCCAGGTTATTGATTTTATTGTATATTTTGAGAAAAATGGTGTGATTATGTAAAATCTGTTCTTGTCTGATTTGTGTTTGAGATGGCAAAGGCAATAAATATTGTTAAAAAAAATTATCTTTTATTTAAATATGAGAATAATCGAACTTGTGTCAGTTCAAACTTAGCTGACTTTTCTAAAGAAAATGTTGATAAACCTATGGTTTGAGTTATTACTTGAACAGTGAAATGTTATTTCTGTTTCTGAATTTTTGATGATCCTAATCTCATTATGCATTTGAAATGCAGGCTCTTGTGTCATCATGGAAAAAAGGTGATACAATGCCATTTATATTTGATACGGTAATTTCTTAGTTTGTTTTTTGGTTTAATCTATGTAGTAATATCCAAAATGTTACATACTTTTGGGAAACCAGGTGTCTCGGGATTGGGATTTTTTGCAGTTCAATTGTCCTTATAGTTATGGCTCACCCTAAAAAGAAAGCAACTAATGGCTTTGAGCAGTTATCTAAATATCTTTGTTCATGAAAAGCAACTTGAGGTTTTGAATGTGGCAGGCCTGGGACTTGGTAAAACTGGCAGATTATCTAACACAGAGGGAGGATATAGACCCTAAGAGGATAGGAATTACTGGCGAATCACTTGGAGGTTGGTTGAGTGGAATTGAAAAAGGTGACTAATAAAATATCGTGCTGTAACATGCGTAATTTATGTCTTCATTAAATTAATGTAGGAATGCATGCATGGTTTGCTGCTGCTGCTGACACCCGCTATTCAGTTGTTGTTCCTATAATTGGCGCTCAGGTGCGTTTACAAAGCTTTAAAAGCATGAAAATATGAAAATTTTTTGATGACTAACTAAATTTTTATGCAATGAATTGTAGGGATTTCGATGGGCTATTGACAATGATAAGTGGCAAGGTCGAGTTGATAGTATAAAGGCAGTATTTGAAGGTGATTTCACATGAATAAACTGAACTTTCTCTAATTGGTTATGGTTGCTGTAACATAATTATATTCGTGATGCACTATTGCTGTGTTTATTCTAATTGTAGCTCGCTCTAGATTCTACATTTGAGACTGCATTCGATCATAAACTTTACTAAATTTATAAACATCTGTTTTTTTCCTGTTTTTAGTCGGTTGTGCTATAGAAAGACCATCACAAATTTGCGTTGAAGTAGTAGAAATCTTCTCATTTTTATACTCTATACTGTGAAACATCTTCTCTGCATAGCTTTGCGAAGCTTGCTTCTTGAACTCGGTGCATCTAGAATGAACCTGTTTCTGGTATTCGTTTTTGTAATGCTCTTGGTCTTTTGGTTCAGAAGCAAGAATTGATTTAGGCAAGGACGCTATCGATAAAGAAGTGGTGGAGAAGGTCAGTTGTCCGTTGCTACACATGTGCATGCATTTATACATAGCATATGTATTTATTATTTAATAATTTTGTCAGACTTTCACTTTTTTATACTGTCATCTGCTATGATGTATCTTTCTTTTTTTTTTCTTCTTCTTGTATGATGGTCCTTCCAACTACATCATGTGGATAATACTGTCAGTTATGGCTTTAAGAAATAAGAATTTCATTGCAGCCACATGTATTTGATATGGCCGCCACATTTACTCTTCTATACAGGTCTGGGATAGAATCGCTCCTGGTCTAGCCTCCCAGTTTGATTCACCTAACACAATTCCTGCTATTGCACCACGCCCTCTTCTGATTTTAAATGGTATAACCAGTTATTGGAATTTTAGCTTACTTTTGTCTGTGTTACATTGATTTAATAACCTAAAAACTAAACTTTTCCCAATTTTTTAATGTTCACTTTGGGTTTTGAAAATATAGGTGCAGAAGATCCTCGCTGTCCACTTGCTGGACTGGAAATTCCCGAAGCAAAAGCACGCAAGGCTTACGAAGAGGCCCATTGCTCAGAGAAATTTAAGGTAGATTTATCTGGTGCAATAATTAAGGAAAACAGTCTCATATATGTAGCAATGTCAAGACAAGGAATTTATCGGGCTTGACCATTTTTTATGTTTTAAAATTTAACTCGCATGGCTAGTTCTGTGTCTTTTTTTTTTTTCACCGCATTTTCGCTTTCTTTTTCTTTGGATGCCTCGCACTGTTTTCTTAAGTGCTGAGGAGTCATAAATTTATACTCTTTTCTAAGCTCAGGTTTCTTTTATTTCAATTTCTGATGGTTTTGATTTTACCTGCTTATTGATATTTTGTTTTTTCCCTTACATATGCAGCTATTTGCACAGCCTGGAATTGGGCATCAGATGACATCATTAATGGTTAAAGAAGCTAGTGATTGGTTTGACAAGTTTCTGAAGCATTGATTTTTATTTTTATCAGTATCAATAACTACTGTTGTGCGTGTATGTGTGATTTCGATCACTAGGTTTCAGTTGAGATGCCATATAATATTGTATTTGAATAAGCTTCATGAAATTTTCTCTTAGTTGTAGATATATAAGAAAACCATATTCATTTTGTTTTGCGCGAAACTAGTACAACACCACTGATCTAGCTGAAAATATTAGATGAATGACAATAGTCAATTATTCGCATGATATTAAAAAAATTAGCAAATATGCAACATGATACAACTATAGTGATATTGTTTTTACCCGCATCTTGTTTGTTGCTCTTGAAAATGATGCACGAAAAGTTGCACAATATAGATAATTATGCTCAACACATTAACCATATTGGATTTGATGAAACACCACCTTTTATTCAAAAGCGCAGCAGACAACACGAATATCTGCAATACAAATATGCAATCACACGGTCAAAAAAATTCTTTGGATGAAGTCACGGTTAATTTAGTGCACACTAATAATGACCACCTTTCTTGCGTCATTCAATCATTTGAGACTACACAACACCAATTCACCCTTTCTTGGGCATTGCCGCCAATCTGGTGTACATTCTTGCCATTGACTGGTATCCTCTAGTATCACCTGAACGTAGAAGGTTGCCTGTCGACAAGCAGGAGAAGACCATCGAAAAGAATGTCAACAACATGATTGGGTCTCAGTTTTTAAGCAGATTTCACGCAAGAAAAGCCAAAAAAACACACAATACACACATAAAAATCTAATACCCATACCACAAAGATGTATTTGATTCATTTCTAAAGAACAGAATAAGTACGCATCAATATGAAATCAATTTCTATATTTGTCTTTCGATAGTTTGGATGAAGTGAAATGTTCATTTTATCTTGCAAAAAACAAATAATACACCTTGATGAATGACACTTTACAACTGATGATCATAAGAACTTATTCACTTAAAAAGAAGTTAATAAATTAGTGTCAGCGTACCTGAATCACAATTTAACGGACTGTCAGGTTCTGGATGTGCCATCAAAGCAATAATTGCCCGACAAACAGACTGTAGTGTCCAAGCAGGGCTCCATGCATTCTTCAAGATATCAAGGCATATCTCTCCTGTCTGTAAAAAAATTTAACACCCAATTCTTAGTCAATCACCTTTTGAATCAAAAGGTGAGTGTAGTAAATAATTTAACAATCTATAGACTGCTTCATATTTAGATTGGGTTAAAGCTCTGTTCTATACTTCTTTAAGCATAAAAGGTTTAACAGTGCTGCTGTACATTCCCCTCTAAATTTCCACTAAATTTTATGCAAATATTTCAAACAAATCCTGTTCAAATAAGCAACAAAACCAGAATTCAACGAGTAAATGGATACATTTGGCTTTACAAAGACAATACAATTCCAAAAATTGTAAGGATGACTAGCTCTATTTCATTCCACCAAGGTCACATGTCTGATTCCATTCACTCGGTATAAAATCTAAACTTAGTGACATGAAGATCAATCAGCGACTGAAAAGCCTACCGAGAGCTCTTGCTGCCGAGTATTCAAGTAAGCAATCCAGTGTTTTCTCCCTACTACCTAAACCATTATTGGAAGATCAATTACAGAAACCTTAGGTCGCTTGATGACACAAAAAAGGACATCTTGCATGATGTATTCATGTGAAAAACATTCTCCAACATTTACAGGCACGATGCATATAAAAAACACGATTCATTGGGTAGTCACTAAAGCTAAATCGAAAAGAACCAGTGAATGAGTGCAAACACAAAGCTCCAAATAAATTTCAAAGATGAGGTAAAGCAAAATCATTTAATTGCTTACAATATTAGTAGAATCCTTTTTCAAGAAAGTTAAACTGATTTCCTTCACGCATTTTATCACCCATCCAAGGAAAGCCAAAAGTAATCATAACAATGGTCTCGTACCTTAAAATGCACATTAGGATGAAATATCTTCGTCAAAAATCGCACTTGTGGAGGCTGCAAAGGATATTGTTCAGGAACAGCAAAAGCAAGCTGGAAGACTCCACCCTCAAACGGAGTTTCTGATGGCCCCTACATATAAGTTCAACAAAGCAAGTCAAGCAACAGCACTACCGCACCATATTTTTCCATCATGCCCGCCACCTACCTTGATCAGAGCAGTCCACTTAAATATGTTGGAATCATCACAAACTAATTGAATATCTGGGTCAGCGGATTTTTCACGCTGCACTTCTTTGTATTCCTTGAACAACCTCGCTCTAGATGCCTGCATTTTGTTAAAACTATTGCAACCAATTGCACTTCAAAATAGATACCAATCCTCAAAAAACACCTGCATCGTTTGAAACATAGATACATTAACAACATAAATTGATAGTATCAATCATCACTAATCATGACATAAATGAGTCAAACAAAAATTATTGCAAAATTACAATCAAATATCCACATAAATCTCGGATTCTAGTTTTTATTTCCTTTTTATCAAATCAGAACCTTAAGTTTCAATAACATACACTAATATAACAAATCTACACAAAAAGATTTTTCATATATCAGCTCTTCATTTGTTTGTAGTCAGAACTAAAATAAATAAATAAATAAACTAGTCCGAAATTGATGTATTTGTCATTGCATTTAAATTAACTGTTTTGAAATTCTAAACAAAAAATAAAACAAAATCGTATTATTAAAAAACTAATTAAATATTTCCACTCTGTTTGCAAAATCAGTATCATCATCATCAAATTTTGAGATCCAAATTTACATTCACCCAAAATCTGTGTTTTTTCAATCAATAAACAGAATCACAACCGAAAAATATTAAACTAATTTGAAGAACTGAAAACAACAGAAACATTAAAAAAGCAAAAAATTATACTAACCGAAAGAGATTTGGAGACAGAGATCGATAATCACAGATCACAAAAAAATAAAAGCGACTGATAATTAATATATATATATATATAAGTTGATAGAATCTCGCCTGTAGAAGTTATCGGTGACGCGCGCGCGGGCGAGAGAGAGAGGAGGAGATGGTTCGGGTTGGCTTTTGATTTGGGTTTGGAAAAGCCAAGCGAGGAAGGTTTGATCACATGCGCGATGGTGTACTGTGGAGTTTTGAAATTTTGATTGTCTACAAGTCGGTGACAAGATTGACAGCCGAGAATTCGTAGATGACGTCGTTTTAGATGCAAACTTCTGTTGTTCTCTGAAAAGGATAACAAGAGTTCGTAACCAAACAAGTTTATATAAATTTACTGGAATTTTATTTGTTAAATTATTCATTATTTTGGTGTTTTCGAAATAGGTATTTAGGGATTGGTTTGATTTGACTAAATTAAAACTTCCTTCGGTATAAAAGTAAATATATTGAAAGTAAATATTTTATAAATAGAGTTTTTAAAAAGAAATTGGTAGTTATTTGGTTATCAATTAAAAAAGTTAAAATTTAAATTTACTAAAAATAATTAAATAATTTTAAAGATATAAAAATATTAATAAATTTATAATAGACATTTTAATTTTTTTTAAAACTCAAAAGATCTATTTAAAAAGGTTCAAACTTTAAGTTTCCCCAAGAAATATTTTTTTAGCTTTTTAAATTACCCAAAACTCTACTAGAATGATAATCAAATGACCAAAAAAAAAATCAAGTAAAGTTTTGAGTATTAAAAAAATACGTTTAATCAGTAAATAAATTATATAAATTATATCAAACGTACACTCAATATTATTTTCATATTGAATTTAAAAAAATATAGAGTTCCAAAATTTATGAAGATGTTGAGATAAATGTGGTAATTATTGATCTGATACGATGATACCATATGAATATGAGTACACAACATAAAATTAATAGGTTTGGGTTAGATTTTATTGATTTCAAGTCACCAACAACATGATAAATATATTAAATAATTAAATCATATATGAGCTATATTTATTCTAACCTGTTAATTTATTAACATAATTAAATATAAAGTATGTTATTTTAATTTATTTTAAATCAATATAATATCATAATTAATTACATTTATTTGTTGATAGGTTTTGTTAATCAAAATATCTATTTAAATAAATATTTTAAATTATTTTAAAGTTTTAAATCGATAAATTAATTGAATCAAACTTTATTTTCTCACATAATTGACGTGATCTAATTAACCAACCAAAGGTTGGTAAGTGGGTGGAACTGTGATATGTATGTGGAACTGTGGATTTGTCCCACTGACCTAACAAGCTAGGTATTGTGACATATATGTTTTTATATATTTAACATATTTCATTTGGTTAGATAAAACATAGCGTGATAACTAGATGGACTCATCTACTTAAAATTTTGAGTTGCTTCTCCACTCATGTGTAGGTTAATTTTTTCAGTATGAAAGTCGTTTATTGAATTACACCACTAATGTCTTATTTCGTTTAGTTTCAATTATTTATTGGACTTATCAATTAAAAAAAAAAAACCCTAAATTGGGTGTAATAACCTACATTTTGGGGTTTTTTTTCTTTTATTTTCCATAGTTAATTTTTATTTATTTATTTACAAGAGAAAGAATTAAAGTTTTAATGGCCTAATATGTAAATAAAAACATGAAATGAAGTTATAAGCTGAACCAAACAGAGCAAATTGAAAGATTGAGATTGTTAGGTTTAATAAACCCTCGTAGCGAGTGGTTGATTAAACCCCTTGTTGAACAATGGCGGGTTCAGCGATTCTCTCAAGATTGTCATCATCTCGCTTAGTTTCTCTTTCGCTCAAGCTCAGAACCAAGAAATCCATCACACCGCCCACAATCTCTCCATTACAATCTACCTCTCACGTTTCCTCCTCCATGAACTGCATCTCAAGTTTCTCAAGGTCACATTTTTAAACAACTTTTTTTCTTCTTCGGTTTCCGAGAAAATACAAAGAAACTGGACATAAAACTAATTGATTTGGTGTGAATGTAGATTACCAGTGGAATTGAGCTGCTTGATGTCAATGATGCCATTGTATACTGCAGTAGCTTCTGCTCGTCTGCAATCTTTGCTCTCCGTGGATTCCCACAGCTGGTGTTTGGTGCCTCAAGGTCTCTCTCTCTCTCTATTTTTGTATTTATTGATTTTATTTTTATCTGGTGATATAGCAGAGTTTAACCGAAAAGTCTCTGGTGTTTTGGCTGATTTGCTAATTGTGTAACCAAGCATTGAGTCAATCCATATTTGGCAGTTTGTAATGCTTATTGTCCAGCATGTTTTGCTGTATATTGGACCTTGGAGAACTAATCTAAGAATTACGTACTAATGGTGTTATTATGCTCATTAATATGATTATGATTTTGCAACTAAAAGAACAGTAGCTAGCAGACTGTTAGGATCCGCTTCTAAGATTAATATTTTTCTTCTCATCATCTCAAAGAATTTTGAAGCCTCTGTAATGGATTTGATCTACAACCAACATTTCTGTATGTAGTGGTATGGTTGTCGGTGAGTTTAAATTGTTGAGGCAGTGAATGGCACTAGGATGACTAGGACGTGCTTGGGCTTAGCAGAAGATTAGTGGACTTTTTCTTGCAATGTGTTTGATGACTGTAATAAAAAACACTAGGTAGAAAGATGAGGACTTTGTTTACAAGTCCATCTGGTCACATTTAAATTTACTATGCATATGAGGTTTGGATTTGTACTAAGACATGGAGCATTTTATGAAGTTTTCCCCTTCACATAACAATGGAAGTGCTTGTTTTAGTAGTCATATTGTGCAACCTGCCTTTCTTCGGTCCTGCACCAAGTAAAACAGGCGTTTGTGTAGCGGGGGACTCTTTAGTTTATGCATGTCGCATGAGTAATGAAATGCCTGATCTTGTGTAAGGCAGTTTGAAAGTTAACTAGGCAAAATTAGGAATTGATATTACTTTGTATGCATAAAGCAACTGATTAAAAGGGAGGAAAAATAACATCATATATGGCAAGTTAGCGTACACTTCCAAATATGAAACTCATAAATGGCAAGCTTATTGTCCATTGTATAAATTATTCATGATAGAGGTACACAAATGATATGATAATGCAGATGGGCAACAACATCCGAATCCATTCCCTGACATTAGCATTGACAATGATGCGCTTTATTCAAGAGAATGCTTTTGATTCTACATGTTGGGCACTAACTTTCTGATGTAGTGGTTATAATTGTAACTGTTACAGTTTTCATAAATTTTCTAACATCCATCCTTGTTTTTGTCGCAGCTAACTCAATGCCTTTATGACAGCAGCTCTTTGAAATGAGGCGTCATCAAACAGATTTTATGTTATCTTGAAATGTACTTTTGTTTGAATTTTGATAAAGGTAAGGGATACTTAGAAGAGAGTTTTTCTTTCCCTCACTCCATGTCGGATGGGCCCATTTTGTAAGAAATGTGCTCGATGCAAAATTTGAGTGGGAGAATGTTGAATACCTCTCTGCGTACTGTTTAGATTGAGCCAAGTTAGCTTAATTTCAGGTGAATAAGTTGAACAAAGAAACAATGTACTTCAATTTCTTTTATTTTATGTTGGATTGTTTTGACAGTTGGAAAATGAGCATGTAAACGGAAATTAGTAAGATTAATGACTTTAGGATGACATATTAAGGAATTTACAATATAGGGTTTCTATCTGCCAACTTGTTTTGTTTAGGAAGAACCATCTGATCATAATGAGCGGAACCAAATAATTGAAGAACCACCTGTAATTTCACCAACGACAGCTGCAGTGCAAGTCTCCATGAAGCTATTAAAGGTAATCTGCACAAGCTTTGTATACTTGCCGTGCAAAATAGTTTGGAAAACTTGTCGTCATGATACAAGTATTCATTGATCATTCAACCACGAGAATCACTCAATCTACTTTTAACAGATTAATTCAAAAAAACATACAGAGAAGACTTCTCAAATACATGAATTCTGCGGCAAATTTTACTCCCGATAGATAAGATAAGCTGCAAACTAAATAGCAACAGATAACTAATTCACATCAGGTCCTGAAAAGACGAGCCTGCCACCTTATATTATTAATCGAAATAAAATTTTACGTAAAATCATGAGAAACACAGGCTCTCAACTAGTGTGTCAAATCTTTTTTCGTTTTCTCTACAAACAATGTACATGATTCCAATACCAAGCAACCAAACAAATATGGCGGCCAAATGACCCAAAAAAATAGAAGAATATAATATATATATTATATATATATATATTGAAGATTTTAAAAAAACGAAGTTAGCAAACAAAAAATAAAATGAAAAAAATTAAGTGCTAAGCCAGTCAAAAGTTTCACATGCTACCGGCTCTTCCAGGAGTAGGTTTTGTTGGCTTTATTTTGGCCATGTCAACAAGGTCTCCAAACAGCTTATCCTCTGGTTTCGAAGCCTTGTTCATGGGCGTCCCGTAAGAAGTAGTGGAAACCTGGTAGGAAGAATTTCTAAAACCATTGTCATCTCTAACAGATAATCCATACATTTGCTGCTCAAGATACTGAGCACCTTGTTGCTGACCATAGCCATATCCTGCCATTCCTGCCATTTGATTGCCATACATTTGCTGAGGATACATAGAAGCCATTGGCCCAGCTTGCATTTGCTGGGAAAGCATGCCCATGTAATGTCCTCCCTGAATTTGTTGTGGATGCAAACCTATCTGATTGCTTGGGACAAGCTGATTATTGATCGTCGACAACTGACTGCTCGCGATTGGCTGAAAATACATACCCACTCCCTGGTCATTCCCTGCCGGTCGAGGTCCTTGAGGATACATGCCACTCTGCATTGGCTGTGAATGTGATACCATCACCTGAGTAATTTGCATCTGTTGTGGGTATTGAGCACCAGCTACTGGACTAGAGTCTGCTGCCTGAGCTTCCCATGGAGGTGGTGGTAGTGACCCACTGCTTTGATCACCTTTTCAACATCCAACAATATGAAATTGCGTTTTAATGTAGTCAAAAAGAGAACATATTTTATATTATCTAGATCTACTAAAAACCATTCCAAATCTCCAGAGAACCAATTCAAAGTCAATTTAGCAGGAAAAGAATAAAAGAACAAAATACATGAAAATTATTTATCATCATAACCATGAATGTTTTTTCTTTTCTAATGTCTTTTTCAAAAAATTTAAAGTTCAATTCAATTATCCAAGAGTGAAAATATGGTTAGAGAAAATGATGTGCCATGCCAACATTGCATCAATATGGATCTAGGAGAATGCAACTCATTAGACACTCCCAACAGAAAAATATTAATGTATGAAAAGCCTATAAAGTAGTGGCATACCATAGACAGGCGACACTGGGTGCTGTAGGGAAATCGGGCCATTCCAGGCAGATGCAGGGCCTTGGACATAATGAGGTGATCCCATGTTAGGAGCAGTTCCGTTTTGGTAAAATCCAGCTTCAGGTGTTTGGAAGTTTTGCCGCTGCTGCAGTTGTGGGGCCAAAGGATTAGGTTGTCCGGCCAGATTAGAAGGCTGGGGATTGACTGAATTTGGAACGCTGGTGACATCAGAAAACATATCAAAAAGTACAAGGGCATTCTGCTGAGAAGATACAGGAGTGTTTGGTTGAGGTTGTCCCACAGGAACCAGAGCCAGTGAAGTCTCTGCTTTTGGTGAGCTATAGTCATCCCCGCTCAGTAGGTCCAACTTAGTGTTGACTGCTGCTGGAGGAGTTGGACCATTAGTTGCAGGAGGGGCGGGAAGCAATAACTGATTCAATGGTGAAGGCCCAGCACCATTACTTGAGTTCGATCTGCAGAGAAGTCCAGATAGTTACAGCTCAAATAATGACAGGCTATGGGATTTATTATTTTAATTTATATTAAAATTTTACTAACTAGCTTAATTCTTAAACCATAAGAATAATTCAACAATTGTTCAAAAAAAAAGAATAATTCAACAAATTTAAATATCTTCATCTACTATATAAATAAATCTCTCTCAAATAATTTATTTCGGCTTTGATTAATTTAAATCAAATGCCAAAACAGAAATCCAAGAACCTCATTTACATATCCATTCTGACTCTTCACTCTTGAAGCACTCAAAAATTTCTAAGAGACAATCACAATGTGTGACTTCTTTACTACAACTTACATCGATAAATTCTACCAAAAAATTATAAGAATATTGGGCCAACTTGAAACCTGATCTTGAAACCTGACATGCCAAACAAATAATTCATAATCAAGTACCAATCACGTTTAGGACCATTTAAAACCCATAATTCGTTTTGAGACACAATTTCCCATTCCCATTGGGCAAGATACTTCCAAAATAAGATGCCAAGACCAAGACATCATTAAAACCTAATACCAGGCTTTTATTGAACTTCAATTTCCCATTCCCATTAGCCATGATCAAATAATTCATAATCAAGTACCAATCACGTTTAGGACCATTTAAAACCCATAATTCATTTTGAGACACAATTTCCCATTCCCATTAGGCCAGATACTTCCAAAATAAGATGCCAAGACCAAGACATCATTAAAACCTAATACCAGGCTTTGAGGCTCCGTTTGACACGTGGGATTAGATTAGAATGCAATGGATTTGATTGGAATGAAAAATCACCATCATATGTTTGGTAGAACTTAGGATTTGACTAAAAATTATACAATATCATGTTTGATGTAGATTGAAATTGGATTGGAATAAAATAAATTTAATTTTTTTATTATATAAAATTAATTTTATAAAAAATCTGAAAAAAAAAGAGAAAAAAAAAAACGAAAATATCACCCATAATTCATCAAAATATCAAATCCCACAGTTCATCAATATCATCATCTTCCATAATTCAACATCATTAACTCATAGTTCATCAATATCATCCATCCAATTCATCAATCAATAACATCAAAACATCATAACATTAAAAATAAAAAAAAATAAAAAAAAAGGCACTCAGAACAATGGTTCTGTTTGAGTTCCACGACTCATAACCCCAACCCAGTTTTGGGTTTGATGACCCAAAACCACCAAGTTCTGCGTTCGATGAACCCAAAATTAGATCCTTACTCAGAAGGGAAGAAAAAAAAAAGAAGAAGAAGAAGAAGAAGAAGAAGAAGTGATGGTAGAGCTAGTTCATCTAGATGGAGGAGGAGAGTAGAGAGATGAAGAGCGGTTTGTGGTGGTGGTGGGTTGGGGTGGTGGAGATGAGGGAGAGAAAGAGTTTGTGACTTTATGGAGGGAGAGAGAGGATGAAATGAAAAAATAAAATAAAAAGGGAATCCCATGAACTTGATATTTTGAAAAGTCATGGATAAGTTTGGGATTCCATTTCTCAGGTTGAATGGGAATGGAGGGGAGTTTGGAAATGAAAAATTCATTCCCATCACTAGCTCCAAACGTGGGATGTGGGAGAATGGGAAAAAATGAATCTCAATCTCATCCCAAATCCCACATACCAAACATAGGGTTATTGAACTTCAATTTTCTGTGCTACAATCTAAAATTGCTAAGTGTAGAACATAGATAAAATTCAAGAATATACTAAACAGCAACAAAAGAAACCAATAAATGTAGCCAATATGTAAAGCAGTTCAAAACAATCTACTTACCCCTCAGCTGGCTGTTTACTAGCATCTCCAGTATCAACTAGAGGACCACCTACATCTACAAGCGCTCCACTAGATTCAGGCTTGGGTTTCTCAACAGGTTTTCCTGAAGCAATGGATTCATGCTTGGCTAGTACACGCTGCAAGTCATCATTCAATGCTAAACCTTGGCATAGTAGTGATTCATCCCTGACATAAATAGATGCTAATTACCACAGAGCTACAGAGTTATTAAATAGCAAGTTAACCACAGAATAGGTCATGGCAATGCCTTTATATATTATATGAAAGAAAACCATTGGTGCCATGCACCCCCTAGAGGCTAGAGAGATCAATAATCCAAATCAAACCAAACATTATATTTTAAGAACTGTCTTGGCATCAATTCAACCATCCTTCAACACAACAAGATCTTTCACTCTTTTCAAAACCTAAAGGGTAAAAACTAAAAATTTATTCCAAAAAGAAAAAAAATAATCATAAAGATGTTTAGGGATTTTCTTTTCCATATTTTTATTTTAAAAAAAAAGCATCTTGCAAAGAATTTGCATATGTTGGCAGCAAAACAATAGTCATGCCAACATGATCCTACCACTCACGGAAATCAGCAACATAATAGTCAAACGGCATTGTACGATACAAGAAACATTCATACATATCTAACTGATGCAAACAAAGATTAATGCATAAGACTTACGAAGTCGAATTAACAAGGTGTACCACTCTTTGCTTGTAAGTCCGGCATTGTTCCACCAAGTCAACTATGACCTCCTGCCTTAACCCCTGCAAGTTGTAGCAAAGATTGCCCAACATGCAACTAGGAAAATGAACTTCAGATTGCAATATGCAGAGAAAAACTAATAAAAACAAAAAGATTTACAAGTTCCAAAAGTGGAATTTTGCAATACAATAGTTTAAACCCAAAAAAAAAACCATTTCCTGATCCAAAATCGTTGAACTTCATTAGAACCCAAGTAAATACAAGAATAAAAACAAGACTTAGTAGGACAGTATTAATTGAGTTAAGAACTTATTTAATTTTTACCTCTTTGTTGCTCGGATCTAATGCACTCAACATTTCTGCAAGGACATCCATAATACCACGTGCATTCTGAATTTCTGTCAAGCTAGAAAAATAAATTTCACCCCAAACACAAATACACTGACGTTAGTCATACATGGAAACAAATGGTGAAGAATGCAGAAAGCTATAGTGCAACTGTCAAGGATAAAGCAAAGCAGGTAGTTCTCATTCACATATTCACACAAAACTGATCTGAGGCAAATTACTTCTCTAGTTCTGAATCGAACAAGAAAAAATACATCCAACCATTAGCACATAATGAACTACTGTATTGCAGTTAGATATACAAACAAATAAGTTCATGTCATTCTGTCACATCAACAACAAAATGCTACATACCATCTCAGTAAGCATCAAATGACTGGCTCTACAGGCAAACAAATAATATATATCCAGGATAATCCATACCAAAAACAACAAAATTATAGATATAGAAAAGATATATCATATAGCAAAGGCTGAAGAAAAATAAATAAAGCAGCAATTAGCCATCTACCATAAAGCAATATTGATGACAGGATGCATCACAAAGTTAGCTTTCATAAAAATACAACAATACATAATCACATAAATACCTCAAAGTTGGGAACTCAGCCTCTGCAGAAGACTCAGGTGCTTCTTGCTGATTCTCAAGATTTCGAATATTTTGTGGATAAGAAGACAGAGGTTGTGTTTGAGCTGGTGTGAATACAGGCGCGGACCGCTCAGATCTCTGAGGAAATACTGCCCCAGCACGCTACAATAACAAAAACTAACTTGATTCAGAAAATGAAACGAAAGCAAGAAGATCTCTTATAGTCTCTATCCACATTCTCCCCCAACTCCACACTCCCATCCATTTAGCTTGGAAAATGAACTCACATCCAAGTTATGATCTCACCCTCCACCCTCACTAGGTTATCCCCAAAGGAGATTAGGAAGGCCCCATAAAAAAAAAAAACCCATCAGCACTGCATATTTAACAGTGCATGAAAAACACATATACATGGTCATGTTACTCGGATATTTCATGAATATATATGAATTCCGACAGTTACATCATGTTTCATCAACTAGTAAGAGATCTTCATCAAACGTACCAACAACTCCTGGTATGCAGCATAGTATTGAGGATATCTTGCTCTGGGTCCTCCAAATGCTTCTTGCCAGGTATCTATTAGGATCAATATCTTCTCTTTGACATGGTAGTCGGGCTACAATAGATCACCGAGAGAACTATGAACAAGTTTTACCTCAAAAAAAAACAATGAGTACAACGTAGGTAAACAATATACAATCCTCCAGAAAATTCTCACCTTTTTCTTGACTATCTTCACCATCTCATGAAGAATATCTCTCTCTGCAACATGCATATGAACAATGTCCCCGCAATTCTTTATAATTGTCTCCAATAGCTAAAATGTAACCACCAGACCAAAAATTATATAAATTTATTTCTGTAATACAGTGTAGTTAAAATGGAAAGTTGTCACTGAATATTTGCATTCTAGGTCAGAAGAGAAATAGCAAAATTTCCAAATATATCGGCAGGAAATGCAATCAATTCATTTAAAAGTATAGTGGAAAAAATGACAATCTAGGTTCCTCTTTAATATTTTTTTTCAATATTAAACTGCAAACACAACAGATACATTAAAGTTATAGGCCTCAACCACACTCGTTAATACCATCAATTACAATCATTCTCATCTTTTAATGCTATTCAAATATATCTGCAGCAATTGCAATCCACTCATTTAAAAGTCTATTTTAGAAAAATGACAATCTAGTTTTCCTCTTTCTATTTCTCAATTTTAAACTGCATACACAACAGATACATAAAAGTTGTAGGCCACAACCACACTCCTTGATATCATCAATTACAATCATTCTCATCTTTTAATGATATTCTGATGTAGGACAGATTAGGTGATAGAGTTCTTATTTTTTTAATGTTAAGCTTTCCTATTTTAATTAGTTCCAAATTACTAAGTTAATTAAGATAAGTTTTCCTATTTCAATTATTAATTGAGATTCCTTATTAGATTAGGAAACATCTCATTAGTTAATTTTACTTGTTAGTCAAGAATATTTATTTCCTTATGAGTTTACGAAACCTAGATTAGAAACATTATAAATAGCCTTAAGATGTTCATGCTTTGTATCTTGTTCATGATTTTTCTTCAGTAATAAAACTTCAAATTTTAGTTCTATCACATTAATTGATTTTATTCGTTTTGATTTTGAAACAACCTTCCGCTGCAACAAAATTGGTATCAAAGTCTGGTTTGGCCTTGGCTGTGACTGATATTGGTTCAAGTGGACAACGAATAAAATCATGAACAAGATACAACTTTCCGCAAATAACAATTTTGTATCCTATTCACGACTTTATTCATTATCTACTTGAACCAATTTCAACCATCAGCTGAGGGCAAACTAGACTCTGATACCAATTTTAATGCAGCGGAATATTGTTTCAAATTTAAAACGAATAAAATCAAAATAACATGATAGAACTAAAACTTGAAGTTTTATTACTGAAGAAAAATCATGAATAAGATGCAAAACATGAACATCTCAAAACTATTTATAATGTTTCTAATCTAGGTTCCCTAAACTAATAAGGAAATAAATATCCTTGACTACCAATTAAAATTAACTAATAAGATATTTCCTAGTTTAATAAGGAATCTCGATTAGTAATTGAAATAGGAAAACTTCCTACTCTTAATTAATTTCCTAATTTGGAACTAACTGAAATAGGAAAACTAAACATTAAAGAAATAACAACTCTATTTCCTAATTTGTCCTACATATTCAAACTGAGAACACCGACCTAGTCTTGCAAATTGCATAATCAAGCATTTCTATCCATTGAACCAACCGAACACTCAAAGTTCAGTAAGCAGACAACAGGAGTTGAGATTGAGCTTAAACTGAAAAAATAAACCAAGAATATATAACCATAACATTTGTTATGCAGTTACCACATCTGCCCAAAGTCAAGTTTCATAGTAAAGAAGTGAAGAATAGATTCCAATGCAAAATAAGTTCAAAACCTTAAGAAGAAATTGACTATAAAAACATGCACATATGCATAGCCAGCAACATAAACTTGGGATAAATAGATACAAACAATGAGAGGAGAGGATAAAACGGCGAATAATAACATCTTTTAACTTAACACTAATGATAAAACCATACAACGAGCATAACAAAGCCATTTATCAACCAAATTCTGTTATTGAAATGAAAATCAAGTTCAGAGATCTTACTGTTAGGGCAAGAAGTTGCACTTTTGAATTCTTACTTCCAATGCGTTTTTTTATGCCTTTAACAACATCCTTTGCTTGTCTGATAAATTACAATCACAATGAGTACAAAATTTAAAGAGACTAAAAGAACATCAGTATTTATAACAGGAACATCACATTGTTTTCCAATATCAAAACTACTAGCAAAGGTGCTTTCAGAAATACAAACGTGTTCCCAATAAAAAAGGAACAGCATAAAATGACCATAATTTAATTAAACATAACACCCAAACTTATTACAAGCACAAACCACTCTACCATCTGAAATGACAATTTTCGTATAAACACCAACAATAACCAAAATGTCAGCTAATTATTACTGATACATGTTCACGTAATAACAACTATTGAGTGAAAACCAATAACCACTACAACCTCTAACTTCCAAATTCGTAGCTCTTTACTTTATTTTCAAGATGAAGATATAACTAAATTGTGTATAAATCAAATTGTAACACCGAAATTTACAACAGATTTTAAATTGAATTGAAATCATAAAACCATTGCAAGCACTACTAGAAAATTGTAACGATATTTTCGATCAATTCAATTTCCAACCTCGTATTGCATAAAACATATAAATATTGTTTCATTTTCAACAACAACAAGGTTAACTTAGACTATTGTGTAAAGCTAGCTTTCCAATTGTCAAAAACCAAACCAAGAGAAAAAAATATATATATATATATATATACATAGTCCCAAAAAGGAAAAAAGTGAAAAACAAAACAAAACAAAAAATCACGTTCAATCAAATTCATCAGAGCAACATATTACCACAAAAACAACCAAGAGAACAAGAAAAAGCAAATAAGTGTCGAATTCGCGACGCGATGCGATGAAAAACCAGCAAATAGGCGAGAGTACAGGTGCGACAAGAGCGTACCCGGGGTCGTGATTGAGCATGTCGCAGATCTCGATATTCATGGCCCAATCAGGCCCGATCAACATGTCGCTCGTGGCTCTCTCCACCATAGAATTCACCATCTCTTCTCTTTTCGAACAAGAAAGAACCGAATCTGCGTCTCAGAAATCAGTCCGGTGCCGCCGCCGAGATCGCAACAAATTTCCGGTGACGCCGCGAGTATTCCGGTGACCAAAACTCTCTCTCTCTCTGTCTCTGTCTGTTGATCAAACAAATCGAACAGTCCTCAATCGACAGGTATCTCCCTCTTTCTCAAACTCTCGCTCTCTGAAATCCACACACACACACTCTCTCCCTCTCTCTCCCTCTTATATATATGAAATCAAATTAAAAAGATTGTTTTTGGAAATTTTTTTTTTTTTTGGGTTGAATTATTTTCAAAGGTCAGAGGCATAGAAAGACCAACGAGAAGGCGACACGTGTAGGACGGAGGTGACGTACTGAGGTGTACTTTCCTGATACCGTTGGTCTGGCCGATCTTTTCGAATCGGTCCCATCGGACGGTGTAGATCGCTTAGTGTTTTGTGTGGGTGGATATTGAGACAGAACACAAAATAAGTACCGGAGAACGGAACGGTGCCGTACGGTGAATTTTGGGAGAGGGAGAGAACAACGATTCGGTCACTTTTAGTGAAATGGCTCACCCACCAATGAAATGAGACAACCGGTTGGTTTTCTTGAAATATTAACAATGGCATCGGTGTCTTGTTGGATTTACTTGCATTTACCAAAAATGGGATATTCAATCCAAAATATATATAAAAACAAAGTAAAAAAAAAAGATTTTAAGAAAATTTGTAAAGAAATTATAAATTGTCCAGAGATAGATTATATGATTTTGGAAAAATAAAATATATAAAATCCGTTATACCATATCAATTATGATATAAATATATGATATATAGAGTCATATTGTAATTATAAAGTGCATGTATCATATTTATATTATTTAATATTATAAAATATAATAATTATGAATTTGTGTTTATATAACAATTAGATAATAACAATTCAGTATGTATATTTATTCCAAGTTATAACTGGGTTTTAGAATTTTCTTTTTAGTTCTACATAATCGACGACAATTCGTAAAATATTTTAATTTTTTTTTTCAAATACCATATACAAACTCAAAACTATAATATTATGACATGAGCATCTCTATATCATAAATCATGTTGAACGGTATAATACTTTAATAAGTGGAAGATTATTGGATTTATTTTTCCATGGGAATGTGAGGTAAATCATATAATAAAAATATATATATTTAATGTACCAAAAAAATACATATTTAATGGAAGGTTTGTTTTCTTTATTTATGGATTTGCTTATTTATATATGGATTAAAATGCTGATTTTACTTCTTTATTTGAACAAAGAGCACAATATGAGAAAATGTAGTCATTAATCAAGTTAAATTTGTTGATTGCTGTAAATGGCAACAAATCAGGCACTATCTCATTAAACAAGAATGTTACTTCTGTCAATCAAATTATATTTTTTGACAAATCAATATCAAGATCAACCAAAACCATATGAATCTCATGACTTAAAATTTATCAAGATTTTGTTTTTTTTTTTTTTTTTCTGGTTAACTGGTGACTTTCACCACAATGTTCATCAAGCTTCATGCATGATGATGATGACAACATCATGTGCTTAATTTAACTCAAGAAAATCCTGATGCCAAGCCAAATATGTATGGATTCACTTTAATGATTTTTTGCCCCATACGGTTCATCGAATGTATGTATAAAATAGCAACGAAAATTTATTAAGAAAAGAAAACAGATTACAAGATTAAAGAAAAGAACAACTTAGCCTCAATTGTAAGCAACTGCAAGCAAAAGCCTGGTTATACCATCGGACAAAAAATCCCACCATATGAAAGCATAATGGCTCAAGTCCAAATTAATCAAATATTCTCTAATAATTATCTTTTTCCTTATAAATAAGATAGGGAAAACACATAGATTTAATCACGGAAACACATTTTGTTCGTCTAACAGAGAATTCCAAATGTAATGCAAAGAAAATTATAAAAACACACGGAAAAAAAATAATACTTAGATTCATCAATATTTTACATGAAAATTTGTAATAGGTAAAAATATTAACTTAAATATGTGATTTGTTAATTTACTCTTGTTATAGGGATTACAAAAAATATTAGGTTAAAATAAAATGGACGTTAACTCAAAGAATAGCCTTTGCTATTAAATGAAAAGTTAATGGTATTTAACCAAATCCATTCACAAAACCAAAATTAAAAACAAAAAGGCTAACAATATTAGGGATTAGAAGCAATGTTGCAAATTTCAACACATAATTCTCGTTTTTAATTTTCTTGTACTACAAAAGCAAGAGAACGAGGAGAGATTCTGGAACACAAACTGACAACAGGAAGTAACTAAACAGAAAGAGCAACACTTCTTAGAAGTAAACAGCAAGTTTCACATAATCTAGCACTAAATTACGCAGTGGCATTTTCACTTTTAATATTGGCCTGGAATGTTATCTTTTATACAGCATTGTAAATTTAAGAGTGATAAGAAAACAAATAGCATCACTTTTTGCAAGGCAAGTGGTCTAGGAAACAACAACAACAACAACAACCCCGTGAAAGCATGCTTTAGACCAGATCAGATTCTTTATTGGCTTTTAGAAAATAAATTTTATGTGGGAAAAATAATAGGAGGAAAGCTGTCATTTTCTATGGAAATTTGTTTATTAATGTATTGAGATCCATACAAAAGAGTCGCAACAATTCAGCTGATTGGTTGGCATCTTCTTTCGGCAAGTGTAGGTGTGATTAGTGTCTAATTTATACCGTTTATTGTATTATTGTTTCAGTTATTGACTATGTAATTATCGTTGTTGTAAGTTGTGGACTTGTGGGTTCTGTTTTTCAGGACAGGGAGTGACCACTGACCTGTGGTGCTTTGAAACCGATCAGTGGTGGAAAAAAAAAAGACATTAGAAAATGGGTTCCACTGGGATTGCTATTAAAAAACTGCAGCTATTCTTCTTTATATGATCAGAGCACTGTCCATTTTTACCTGCTTTTTGGGCAACGGTATGATGCATGTATGAAGATGCAGCAATTTCAGATTTGGACTCAAATTCATACGTTTTTCTCTATATGATAATTTTTGTTCTTTTTTCTTTTATTGTCAAATTATCAGAACATCTCTTGCTTGCAGAAAAGTGCAGAAAATTAAATTTTAAACTATGTATTCACACCTTATGTGTTGGTCAAACATCATAAATGATCAACACATTATTATTACATCGTAAAGGTCATTAAAATATGGAATTTTGAACAATCACTTGTTATCACATGCTCACCAGTAAAACTTGTTATTGTATAAGAAGCTTCACAGGTAATAATTATTGAAAATGCTATCTTCATGTAATAACACATAAGCTATACATCAAAAGTAAATTGCATCGATTTCTGAATGGAAACAATTCACACTGACCCAGGAATTGAAGTGCTTATTCTAGGTACAACAGTCACGGGCAACTTACACACAGTGCTTCCATGTCAATCTTCATAGCCTACAAAAGTAAAGCACTTTCCATAACAGCAGATTCTCAACAGTTTGAAGTCCATCCTTACAACACTACCAAGAAATAAGATATAGTCTTTCTTAGTAAGGAACAGGTATGCGGACAGTAGGGGGGCCAGATTTCATGTCCTCCAATATAAGATTCAACAAAGCCTGAGCTATGGGACCTTCGTTGCCTACAGAGAAAATATATAATGCATAAATGTCAATACTAAAGATCAATAAAATTGATACTGTTTGACTCAACCTACAAAGAAAGGTGCAGATGGCATGAAGAGTTTAACAGGATTGCACTTGCACCACACAATGAGATGGCAATGATAACAAAACAAATTCAGATCTCACTTTGGGTTAAAGGGTAGGTTAGCAACCTAGGAACAAATTATCATGGATCCAATGTGTCTAAATATTTTAAAAGTGTGTGGATTTGAAGTAGGCAACAACTTATCAATCAGCAATCTAGTATGCAACCTAATAATGATCTCACTGGAGTTGTTTCTTAATCTCAAATGATGTTTTTTCTAACACAAGTGCTACACTGATTAAATCAACCCAGATGAGAAACTTTCTTGTAGATTATTACTAAAATATATCATAGCAAGGGCATAGCACATGAAAGAAGAATTCTTACCATCACCAATGACCAGTTCGTCCCACTGGACTACGGGGCGAACAAGAACTCCACTACCAAGAAGCATCATCTCCTCAGCTGTCTTACCTTCCTCCACAGTGACATTTCCTTGTCTTATTGAACGAAGCTTGCCCTTTCTCACCAGCGCCTCTGCAAGTGTCAAAACTCTCTTAGCTGTGCACCCACTCAAGATTTTATCAAACTGAGGCATCAAAAGCTCCTTTTCCTTTGTAACAAATGCCACATTCATGTTAGGCCCTTCAGCAATGAATCCGTCTTCGTCCAGCCAAATGGCAACGTATGCATCATTTTCTTCGGCTTCCATCTTCGAAAGCACATTTGGAAGGTAATTTACACTCTTCATGGTGCCAAACTGTGGCGGTTTTATCGGGATTGATGAAGTTATCGCTTTAACTCCCTTTGAAACAAATGGTGTATCATCTTGAATTACAATAGCAAAAAATGTCGATTGATGGCAACCACTTGGAGATAACTGAAAATCACCCAATCCAGCTGAAAGCCAGTATCTTAACGATCCTTTCCTACACTTGGAAGCACTCACAGTTTGTATAAGAATTCTCATTAGACTTTGCCGATCAAAAGGGGGTTTAATTTTTGCCATGGATGCTGACTTTATAATCCGGTCAAGGTGTTGGTCTAATTCATAGAGGTGCCTGATTGTGGAAAATCAATAATAAAACAATAAGTTCTCGCAACAAACAGGTAGCCTAACAAAATATAACATTGACATTTGCCACGAATCAGGACGACTATAATTCATCATAAAAACAATTTTCTTTTACTGATATCAAAGATAAAAGTTTATGGGTTTTAGCGAGAATTGCCAACCCGTCCATTATTGCTGCAGTATCAAAGACACCATGTCCCCTATGGACCATGTGATCATCCATAGGGATAACCATAGCAGCAGGATCTGTTGTAATTCCTCCAAAAATGCTAGAATACATGGCCAAGTACCGCTGTTTGCTATTCTGGTTTGCCCGGCTAGTTCTCATTCTGTCAATAGCCTTAACAAACACAAGACATCAAAAGCAATCACTTCCACCATTTTAATCAACAAACCAAAAGAATCAATAATAAGTCTCATCAGCTAAACTTCCATTCATTAACTGTAAAAATCAAGTGTAAACACACTCATTACATACACAAAAAAGCAATGAAGCATCAATCATACAATATAAAACTGTTTTAAAAGTGAATAATAGTGATAGATAAAACAAACCTCTACACAGGACAAGAGTGGAACATCATCAGTTGTCAAGGTAGTGGCATCTGTGATGGCAAAGCCATCAATACAAGTCCCCACAAGACAACTTCAATTATCAATTGTAAAACAAAACAAGCCAATGTTGATAAGAGCAAGAGCAGGAGACTGACCAACAAATGGTTCTGCTTGACCAGAGCTTCTAACAGTTGTCATCTTCCTGGACTGAAACGGACCAGATCCTGAAAATAAACGATTCTGTGAAACCACAGAGGAAGTTTTTGCATGATCAGAGAGTTTTGGGGGGAGGCGATGGGTTTGGGAGATGGGTTTTGGGAGAGAAGCCATGGAAGCCAAACCTGAGAGAGATTGAGAGGAAGTGAGGTGAGACTGAGGTCAATTACTTGCATCAGGTTGAGAAATCATGTTGTTATGTTAAAATTTATTTTGTTTGCATGTGAATTTGAGACTAAAAAAAAACTCCAACAGTGCGTTGAATTCTAAGTACCAACACAATAATAAAACTTAGCCGGCGAACATTCACTAACTACATCACTTACGCTCCCTAGTGGCGCGTGGAATCGCACAGCTGGGACTTTGCGGAGCCTTGTAGATGGGCATCTCCAAGGCCACCCTTGGGTGTGCCCTGCATTAAACTGAAAATTTTTGGTATTTTAAAATTATTTGTCTGCTCAAAAATAGAACTCTTTGATAAATCAAATTTACATTTTTTAAGCCTTAGTAAAAAAAAAAACAAACAACTTTAGGCTCCGTTTGACACACAGAATTAAAATATAATGGATTAGATTGGAATGATAAATCACTATCCTATATTTAGTAGAACTTGGGATTGAATTAAAAATATCTCATATTGTATTTAGTATAGGTTGAGATTGTATTAAAATAAAATTAATTTAAATACTTTATTATATACTTAAAATTAAATTTTTGAAAAATCTGAAAAAAAGAGAAAAAATATTTTATTAATTTAATTACAAGGATTAATTTTAAATAGTAAAATATAGGTTGGGTTTAGATAAGAATAAAATTAATTTAAATATATTATTATATAACATAGCTTATATTATACATAAAGTTAATAATGTTATAAATAAAAGGGATAATCCCAAAAAACCGATTCTAGTTTACAAAAATATCCATTTTAGTACTTAGGTTTCGTTTTTGTCCAAATTACCCATTCTGTCAGTAAATTAACAGAAAACTTGATAAAATTACAAAATGACAATTTTAACCCTGATAAAATATTTTTATTTAAAAAATAAAATAATTACAATTTAATTTTCAATTAAAAAAAAAATTGATTAAAAAACGGGAGATTCATCGACCATCATCTTCAACCGCTTCATCACCAACCTCCAACATCATCAATCTTCATCACCAACCTCCAACATACCAGCCACAACCATCAACAACAAATCAGTAAAGCCACATTGAACAATAATCAATCAACAAATCCACAAAGAATGAAAAATAAAATCATCAAACATCATCAAGCATTGGGTTTGAACGCAGTAACCAGTTGAAGGTTCAACTGAACCCAGATGAACCCTTATCTGGGTTCAAACTCACAGGAAGGTTCATCTGGAACCCTCATCTGGGTTCGAAGCCAGATGAGGGTTCATCTCATCTGGGTTCGAACCTAGACGAGACGAACCCAGTCGTCTGGGTTCGAACCCAGAGATCATCTCGTCTCATCTGGGTTCGAACCCAGAGGAGACGAACCCAGTCGTCTGGGTTTCATCTGGGTTCGAACCCAGAGGAGGAGACGAACCCAGTCCTTATCTGGGTTGAAACCTATCCGAACCCAGTCGTCTGGGTTCAATCCTGATCTGAAAAGAAAAAGGAGAGGAGAAGAGAGAAGGAGGCGGCGGCGGCACCAGAGAGAGAGAGATGAAGATGAGTCGGCGAGGGAGAGGTTGGTGGTGGATGTCTGGCGGAGGCGACGGCGAGCGACGGAGCCTGAGCGGTGAGGTTAGAGAGAGAGAGAGACTGGTGAAGTTATGGAGAGAGAGAACGGTGAGGTAGAGAGAAGGCAGTGAGTGACTGAAAAAAAAATATATTTTTATTTAAATTTTTATATTTTTATATTTAAATTAATTATTTATTTTAATTTTTCATATTTTAATTAATTAATATATAGATTTTTAACTTTCTTTCGTATTTCCGCTTTTACCCCCGAAGTCAAATGGTCAACCTTATTCATTTAACGGAATCTGTTACTGTCAAGGGTATTACCGTCTTTTCATACGCCTTCAGGGGGTATTTTTGGTGTTTAATTAAAAGTTAGGCGGTAATTTGGATAAAAACAAAACCATATGGGGGAGAATGGATAATTTATTAAAAATGAGGAGGTTTTTTGGGATTATCCCTAAATAAAATAAATCCTATGAATCACTTTTCTGAAAATTTATATTAATTTTTTTAGAATTATATTATTTTAAAATTTGAGTAAATAAATATTAATTTTAAAAAAACTCTTATTATAATAACATTATTTCTAAATTTTTGTTTGCATATAATAAAATTAATTTTACAAAGTTTATTGAAAGCAAATTAGATATATAACTGTAGGTTACACCAGTAACTAAACCATTAAGATAATATATTTAAATAGAAGCTAGCTTGCTAGAACTGATTCATAATTAAGATAGTTCAACTACAACTTAGTTTAACAATTAAATATCACAATAACATAATAGTATTTAAGTCGACTTTGATACACAGCATACAAAATAAAAAAATGATGACTTATTAGCAAGTAAATTTCATTGAGTACCTATAATTAGTTATTAACAAAAAATGTCATCCATGTCCACCAAACCTTGTTAAGTAATTCCAAAAGTTAATATTTATCAAGTCATGAGATGTCCATCAGTCATGAAATCCACTTGAAAGGAGTTCACCAATAAACTTGATCTTATCATCCTTATTGCGTAGTGACTTAAAAACTTCTACTATTACTGGTTTGTCCATAAAAATTGTCATTAGGCGTATTTAATCAGAGAAATGAAGTTTCATTGCCTCGAAATCATTAGCTATTGCCTTATCTTGTTTGACCTTATTTCTTGTTAAAATGTCCATATATTGGGCAACATCTTGATTTGACTTTTACATCACCTCCTTAAATACAACATTAAATTGTTCAAGGGTTTCAACAAGTGAATCTGAGGATCTCCCTCTCTTCCTACGCGATAATCTAGATTTAGTTTGAGCTGCACTTCGATCAACAGACATCTCATTAGTTGACATTTGAGAGTAGTTTTTATGTCTCTTTAACTCCTCATTAAAGTTAACTTTATCTAGATGTTCTGTTGCTAATTCATCTAGTGTTTCTACTGCTTTTTCTGTAGTACGATCCTTTTCAAAAATAATAGAAAGTCTCTCATAAAGTGGGAAAGGTTTGTCTCTCCATTGTTCTACCCACTTATGTTGCTATAAGAAAAATTCAAATACATAATTTTATATTTATTAATATTGAATTTCTTAATTTATAAAACATTTACGGGTAAAACTTTATAAATAAAAGTCTCACCTATACATAGCACTACCAAGCCTCCTCACTATCAATCTCAACACACCGTTGAACATCATTCCATCTAAACTTGTTAGTATTCAACATGTCATAAACAATTTCATATTGCTTTTTCCAAAATTTAAGTTTAGACAAAATATATCGGCTAACTTTCAAACCACAATTAAGTAAGATATTAGCTAGTTGTAATTCCATTTGTTTCAACGTATCGAGTTTGAATGAACCACGGTCAGGATGTCCACCATGTGTTACTATGTCTTCCAAGATAGCAAGCAAAACCTCTTCCTCCTCTTTAGTCCATACATGTTTAACTTTTCCTCTTTTCTCATGCTCATTATGTTATGAAGCACTTTCAACATTCATTTTACCTGCACAAAACTCATATAATTAATATATATCAAAACTTATAGCAAATAAAATATGAACTTAATAAATAAAATTTCCAATAAGCACAAATTGATTAAACAAGATATGAGTAAGAAAGTTTGCATATCATAATGAAGAATATCAAGGTTAAAAACATACAATGTACAACATAGATAATACCAAATATATATCATTACACAATCTCAAGTTTAATAATTCATTAGAATTCAATTATTTCACATGCAATCTTAAGTTGCATGATAACTGCTTCATTTATTAAACATTTGTGAAGCTAAATTATCCTTCCATGTCAACCATTCTTGTGATGAAGCAACTTGACCAATGTCATTCAATTCGTCCTCATTGACTTCACCTACCTCACGCTCCATTGGAGCCATTGTCATCTCTTGTCTTATAAAATTGTGTAAAAGACAATATGCAATTATTATCTTGCATTGTGTTCTTAATCGGTAAAAGGGTGGACTTCGCAATATCGTCCAACATATCTTTAATAATCCAAAACAACATTCAATAACATTTCTTGCCGATGCATGTTTCATGTTGAAATATTTCATATGATTAGTAGATGCACATTCATCTTTCCATTCTGATAAATGATATCTTATTCCTTTATATGGTGCAAGAAAGCTTTTGTCATTCGTATGCCCACCATCCACAACATAATAACAACCTATATATAATATTAAAATTAAATTCAATCTCAACTACAAATATCTTATATAATTCTATGTTACATATGTTTTTAACTTTGTCACTTTAATAATTAAATTAGTCTCATCGGTGAGAATTTTTAATCCATTTAGTTTATATATCGTATCTCAAAGTGCTCTAGAATTTGAAGTTGAACCCTCCAATTTTGGTAAAACAAATATAAACATAATATCTTTTGAGTAAATTCCTAATACATTTGTTGCAATTTCATCATTTCTTGTCCTAAATCGTGGCTTATCGACTTCAAGTACTCGAACTTTGATATAGGTCTCATCTAATGTGTCTAAACAATTTTATACATGCACACTAGATCACTAAAGAATATAATGAAAAACCAATTGAAAATCGTTGCATAAAGATGTATTTGACATACCTTAAACCATTTTCAGCTTTCATCAGTGCAATTTTCTAGTACAGGATTCGGTGATTTTAATAATAAACTATGTAATTGCAAAATCGCATGTAAAACCAAATTGAAGTATCTACTAATTGTCTTCCCAGATTGTTGAAACCTATGACAAATGGTTCAATTTTTTACATGATGAGCTAGTATGTGCAAAAACATACATACTTGTTCCTCAATAGTAACCAAATCATCTGACTTAAGTTTTTCAACGGTACAAAGTAGTTCACACAATAAACCAAAAACGTTTCTATCCATTATTTGTTGATGCACACATTCTACATCATTATGATCTATAATACTATCTAAGTAACTAAGACGAGTTGCGTGATTAACAAATGTAAGGTTCTTGAGCAATCTCCTTTGGTATTAGTGTGCCATCATAAATCGCATAATCACATTCACCATTGATAACATAGTATTTGTTTATATAACTCAAGCATAATTAAGAATATGAAATTATCACTTTTATCCATATTTAATTCACAATAAACTAAATATTCAAGATTAACAATGCCAATAATAAATTAAAGATAAGAAAACAAAACACATATTTATTGTCCTAAAATTCATTCATATGAAAGTTTAGTTGGAAGCATTGCTTTAATTTTATAGTTTTTCAATTTAATAAGTAGACAAGATAATAGATATTTTGTTCGCATGTAATAACAATCAATTGATTCGTCACATTTAAAATAAATGAACGAATAATATTAACCCGAAGTGAACTATATAGCCATGTATTCAATGCTTCAAATGATCCTCTAACATGACATATTAAGCACATATTTTGGTGCTTTAGTTTGATATCTACTCTATATGGTCACAGAAAATAATTATACTAAGATTTGGTTGCATTTTATGTATTATTTTTCTAGCTTAACTTGGTTGATGCTTGTCGGTTGTCACTATTTAAGCATATCTTTAGTTCCTTATATACAATTCCTATCTATAATGGTTTATTCAAGTGTTTGATTTTATAATTTTTTTTATTTCATGTTTAGATAAATTTGGATGTCAATTCACCCATTTAAAGACTTCTGAATGTGTCAGCACTCCCCCACAATGTGATTCACTTCCAGAACATAATAAAGATACACTTTCTCAAGTTTCAGACCTCTAACATTTAATAATCTTAGTGCAAATCTTCTGTAATTTTCTTTGTATTTAAAATTACTATTGGTTTGCATAACTCAATAGTGATATCATGTTTTGGGGGTTAACTAACATTTATGTTCTTTTTCTCTGTTAAAATTAATATGGAAAGTCATTTTCTAATCCTTAAGACATCTGAACAAAATAGCACACCTAATAATTATGGTATCATTTTAAGACAGGATCAAGTTGTTATATCTTAGGTACATTGTAATATAAATATTACATATTTATATTTCTATGCTTTCCATTACATATTAATAATAGCAAAGGCACAGTGGAGTTACAAATTTCATCATATTTGACCACATTAAAAGTCTTATTTGTTTATTTCAAACATAAAAAATCCAGTTAAAATCACACTGCTCAAAACCAACCAAATCAACTCACAATCATTATTTTCCCTTCAATAACAAAACTTTCACATATTATGGCTAAAAAACAATACTCCAAATAAATTTACTCACCAACCAAATACACAACCTGTACAAAGCAAGAAAAACAAGACAAAAAATAATGAAAAAAAAAAACAGGGGTATTTTGTTTTCAACCACAAACCATCACTTTCTTCTTTTCTCTCCATATCAAACAAACGCACAAATCATCACAAACGTTCATAAAGGCATTTGGTCAAACAATTAACTAACAAATAAATCATATTCTAACATTTCAATTAAAACATAGTACGAAAACCAAATAAAATACATTGAATGAAACCTAAACAATCAAGTAAAGAATTTATTTGGAAGAGAAAAACATAGAAAAAAAATATAAGCAAAATATATCAATATAGTATATTTTTAGTTTAAGATTTCAATCTACATACCTGTATTTTGATTCACAGATAGGTGGATCAAAATAGAGCGAAGAGACTTTTTTTTTTCCCTCAAATCAGTAGGCGTATAGATGGGAAAATGTTAACTCGTTAAGTTGTAGATGAAGAATAATGGGGCTGTTGGCAGAAACTGATGAAAAATAAATGAGGTTGTTAGAGAAATAATTAATGAGGAGAGAAAGAAAAAAATTCATCCTTTTGAATCCATTTCTATTGAATGATAAGGGGAAGGGTGAGATTCAACAATCTCATGAGATTAGAATTCAAGTGAACTTGGGATTGAATTACGTTCCCAAACTGATCACTCAAAATATGAGATTTAGGAGTTTAAGATATTTTCAATCATAAACTTATGTCAAATCTCATGCGCTAAACACTACCTTATGAGCCTGTTTGTTAGGCGCGAATATAGGTAAGATTGAGATTAAAAATTTTTAATCTTATCATATCCTGTGTTTGAAGAAGTTTGGGAAGGTTTCAAAACTCAATCCCAAGTTCTCTCATTTCGACTCTTACTAGAGTTCGCATCCCCAACTAAAATGGTTGGATTTGATCGGATGAGATTTCTCATTTCCTACTCTTCTTTTTCTTTCTTTTCCTCTCACTCCTTCATTTATTTCTCTTTTTGTTGCTCCATCTCTTTCCCTCCCCCCTTCTTTATCTTTCGCAACAAATCTAGCAGCATTAGCAATGGTTGTTGCCACCATCGCGATGAATCTAGGTGAGTCGTCCAGATCGTCGACTATGTCAGTTTTGTTTGGTTGTGCTTTTCATTTTGTAGAGTAGATGGTTCGTGGTGTTATGTTTATTTTGTTGATAAGATCATATGAATAATTCAAATCATTGATCAAATGATTTTGTTGGGTTGTGTTTTTTATTTGAACCATATAAGGTTCAACTACGTTGGTTTGTGAATCAATACCTAGATGGTTTGTGGTTTGAAAATATAAAAATAATAGTTTGTGGTTTGATTGGGTTAATGATGGATGAAAATGAATTGGGTAGGATCCAATCTGCTAGATCTCCACATTTTTTTTTTTTTTATGTTTTTTAAAATTTATTTTAATTCAGGTGATATAATAAAATATTTAAATTAGTTTTATTCTAATTCAATCTTCATTTACACTAAATACAAATGATATAATATTAATCCAATCTCAAGTGTTACCAAATATGAGACAGTAATTTTTTAATTAAATCAAATCTCAATTCCTTTTAGTCTCAATCTCATTTTCAATTTCAATCTTATACGTCAAATATAACCTATTAGACATTTCACTTGCAAATCTTATTTACTTCGAAATCAATAATATAATTCCTTATGAATTACCTGGATAGTCTTAATTCCTTATGAATTACCTGGTTAGTCTTAGACATAATGTATTAATTTTTACATTGAAATCCGATTGTCATGTGATTTATCTCACTTACCATGTCTATAAATGTCTAGTTTAGAGGTTACACTACTTTGTTGGAACTTATAATGTTATTGGAATAAGAAATAATCATTGGGCTCTAATCATGTAATCATAAACATTTTTAAATATTTATCTTCTCATAATTACTCATTATTACTACAAATAATACTAAATTTTTTAAATATTTTACTTAAATGACGTAGTATCTGAATTGATATTATAAATTATAAAATAATATAATAGTGAATACTAATAACTAATATGTCACGTTATTTAAAATAAATTTGGATAAAAATTCTGAAAAGTTTAACAGTATTTTATTAGTAATTAGATATTTCACCTCTACTTTAAATAGCCTATAACACACCATTGATATGAAAACAAATATATTGATAATTTTCTTTCAAAAAAAAATTAGTAATATTTGATAACAAAAATAATATTACGTTTTCTAAAAATTTATCTAAAAAATATTATTTAGATAGTATGATAAACTGATTTATAATTATTATATTAATTTTTAAATAATATATTAATGATATAATAATTATATATGAATTCATCATATTATTTAAATAAGTTTTTGGATGAGGCAATGCTATTTTCACGATAACCTATGGTCAAGGCACAATTATATAATAAAATGATTATAATAAATACAAACTCCGACAGATAATTTGAAAATAACCCATTCGTCATTGGCATGGGCAATAATCACTTGAGTACATTATTTATTATTAAATTCCTTTACTCTCATGAAAAAAACAAAAACCTTCTTTTTTATCAGTATGCTATTATGTAGTCTATGACATTGAACCTTCCAAATTTGTTTTTCTTGCTATGACTGATGACTGACGTGGCCCGGTGGACTCCAGACGAGCTACCAAAAACCGTACGGTTAGTACCAGTGCGCGTACGCGCCGCTGCGCTGGAGAGGGCCCGCCAAATCCCAGAAAATGCGTGTCATTTCATTTACACGCACCAAATTCGAAAGCAACACACCACCACCACAACCGATCACACCGATCTTGAAAACCTCACATATCCAAAATCCTTGATTTCAAATTCTAACTCTAGATTTGGCTGGCTATCTAATCTCGAGACTGTTTTCCTATGATATCTTCATTTCTCGATTCAACGGCCAGCAGTTAGGGTTTCCACAGTCGAGTCATTTTGGCGATTCGCAAAAAACCCGCTGCTCTGGGTTTTATTCTCGATGGCGATTATCGGGGACGCCCTACGGCAAGCGTTCATGCCGAAGCACGAGTACGAGAGTCTCCGAGAGGAAGACAAAGCGTGGGTCAAACTTCAAAGACCGGTTCTGGTCTCGGTCGTGATTTTGATATGTGTTGTAATTGTTGTGAGTACAGTCGTGAGCTTGAAAATCGTGTTCCCCGGCGACAGCGCGAAGAGGCCGTTCTGCGGCGAATTGAGGCTGCAGCCACTCCCGCTTAACGTCAAAAGCGGCGGAGGGGACTCGGATCTGTTTCCACGCGCGTTTTATTTGACGGATCAGGAGACTGTTGATTATTACTGGATGGTTGTGTTTGTTCCTTCCACTATCATTTTCTTGGCCTCTGCTCCATATCTTGTAGCAGGTAATGCATTTTGTGAACTCTTTTATTTATATATTTATTTGCTTTGTGTTGTTGGTTTAGTGGATTTGGAATGGTTATTTGTTAGTGAACTGGATCCTTGTGATGATGAATGTTTGTTAGATGTGGTTTTTCGTTATGGTGCTCGTGGATGTAATGTGTGTTGTGATCGTGAAAGGTTGGATACGGCCCATGTGGAGTGGACTGTGGACTTTTATTGCTTTTATAGGTTATTTCGAGAATTTGTATAGTTGTGGGATTGATTAAACTTGTGAAATGATAGTGATAAATAAGAGTTAGGTTCCTTTTGTTGTGGTTTCAGGAAAGGAAATGAGATGCCAGGTCTGCTGGTAGTTTGTTTTCGTAATGTCTACCTTGTATATCTACCAAATATATATCACTTATGGTCAGGATTCTTTTTTTGAGCTCATACATGATCTTGAAAATATTGGTTTCAATTTTTATAATATTTATGATTTTGGATGATAAATTGATTATTATTAAGTTTTTCATTTCCTAGGCCTTTACAACTTTATAATGTGCAATATTGTTTTACTTGATTGTTTCGTTTTAGTAGTGTGTGATATGCTGTTGGGCTCAAAGCTTTTGAGGATGTAGAAATATTAATTATGGTCCTTCAAGTTTAATTTCTTCTTTTGAACATGCTTTCCACTTCTCAGTTTGCATGATTTTAACCATGATGCAGGAATTACTGTTGCCAATACTGCTCCAAAGAGACATGTATGCTTAAACGTGGTAGAAAACAATTATTGTGCTTCAAAAAGAGGTATGTCATGGATCTAAATTTATATATCTGACTTGTACTTTGATATTGGTGTAAGAAGTGTTGCCCGCTGCTGCTTTGATTATGTCTATGCACAATGTTCTCTTCTTGTTACTTAAAACTTTGGTCAAATCTAAAAAACAAGTCTATTATATTAAATATACTGAAAAGCTGTGGCACATGTGATGTGCATCTATACAGCATTAAGCCATACCTCAAGCGTTGCAGTGGTTTTTATCTAAGATATTGTTAGAGAGAAATGGGGAGAAACACAAGGATTTTGAAGCTCAATCAACTCCGCACTTAATAGTAGTAGAGAAAGGAGGGTGGGAGGCAATGGCTAAATTAAAGCATGAAAGCTTTTTGATGCTTCACAAAGTAGTAGTAGAAATATTAAGATATGTTTATTCTTTCATTGCTGGATTTATGATTTCCAACTTGCCGTTTGAGGACTCAATTGTCTTTGTGTTTTGCCCTTCAATATCTGATTAATGCACTGCTGGGTAATGATTGTGAAGATTGAAGAAGAAGAGATTTCTCATTCTGTAGTGGGATCAATAATCCTTTCTCTAGAACTTAGCTTTTACCCAGTAATGTGACAGGGAATTGATTGCTTTTTTCACTTCATGGTCTTGCTAGTTTGTCTTTGTCTCGAACCTGATATTTCAGGTATTATTTCGTGATAATAGAGGCCTGTGATGTGGATTCCTTGTCTTCTGTTATTTTTATTTTAAAAAATATTTCCTGGTGACAATGGATGAGGAAGTTTCGCCAGGAATTGTGCTACTTTTTTGAAAGTATGGGTAAGGCTTTAGCGAGTCAAGTCTAGAGAATATTTGATAGATAACTTGTGCGTATTGCTTACCTTGTAGAGGTAGGTAAGACAAGTGCGGCAACTTGACGAAGTGTAAACCAATTACTATAATTAGAGGATGATAAGATAAGGGAAAAATCTTTGTATGGTTGTTGATGGATTGCTGCTGATATCGATAAGGGGAGCATGTTTTAGCCGAACATCCTTTTCATTTTATAGAATAGTGTTTGGAGCAAATGAATAAAATGCCATTTGTTGGAATGTTGTTTGTACTTGTTCCCCCAAAGACAGGAACATTCAGATTGAATATGACCATAAGCTGACATGTTGCAAGTGCAATGAATAAAGATATCCATCAGAAATAGCTTCGTTAAAGTTAGAATTAAGGATTTAACCGGAAGTTGTGTATGCATTTGATTTAATATTTTCTTTCATTATTATAGCCTGGAACTCTTCTTACACGTTTAGGCAACATGAATCGTTAAATGTGGAACATCAGCTTTCATCAGTTCTCATGCTAGTGGCTAACTCATATACAATACTTTAATTCCTATTATCTTATTAAGAAGAAAACAGATAAAGAACTTGTTGATATTTTCTTGCTTTGTAAGTACAATTTGCAAAATGCTTTTGTATAAAAATGCATGCGAGATTGCCAGATATAGTGATTTTCATGATGACTTGTCTTTTAGTGAATCTTCTTTCTAATGGCAATCCAGGTGGGGTTCGTTGTCTATCAATCCTGAATGTTGTCTTTGCTTTAATCTTTGGTCTTTTGGCACTGTTCCTTGGTTCAAGCCTCTTGACACTGGGGAGCAGCTGTTCTGTCCCTCTGTTTTGGTGCTATGAGATTGCATCCTGGGGGCTGGTCGTTCTATATGCAGGATCTGCCTTCTTCTTAAGAAGAAAAGCAGCTGCAGTTCTTGATGAGGGAGAAACTGGTAGTCGAAACCTTGGTTTGGAAATGTTGGAAGCAAACCCCTTGGAAATCTCACCAGATGTGGAAAGGAATGTCAATGAAGGTTTTAAGGCATGGATGGGTTCATCTTTTCTATCCTCCGATGAAGAAGATGAATCTGATGGTAATCAGGAAGTACATACACCATTAACACGTACGCTTTCCAACAGGCAAAGAGTATAATTTTGATCAAGAGTTTAGAAACGTACAGCTTGTTGACCAATTTTCCACAACTTGAGCATCAGAAGAGTACATGCTCCACAGACAATTTTGGGGTTATGCAAGCTGCAGGTTACCTTATATTCTAATTCGACTGATCTTATATTATTGTATGACCCTAAGGAGTGTTAACTACAATGCTGGATCCGTATCATACAAGTCTGACCTTGCTGTCTGTTGTATCTGTCCTCCGAGAAATATTTGTAGTTTGTGAATATTCTACCCCCAAAAAAATTATTATTGGCATTTTAGATTACTAAAATTTTTAATCAGTCGCTTAGTCACTTATCGGTATAATTATTTGATGGATTAAGGAATGATAATAAGTCATACAAATGATTATTGATGTTTAATTATCCATAAGAATGAAATTGTGAATTTCACATGAATTTAAAATTGTAGAACGAGAACACTATTTTTTCCACCCTATTTGGGAATATCATTCCTATTTCTATTTCTAAGTTAAAAATTTGTTTATATCCCTTATTAAAAAATGTTTACGGAGTATATAATTTTAATAAATGATATTTTTGTAATTTATAATTAATAAATTTCAATTCCAAATTAAAGTAAAATAAATATCTCAACGAGAACACTACTGATTTTGATTTCGATTTCTGTAATCGAAGTGAACAACTTATTTTGATTTTAAACCATTCTCGTATCAAATCATTCTGATTCTAAGTAATTATGATTACATGCAAGTAAACGCATCCTAATGTTCTAAATTTAGCATATACTAATACAAATCTATTTTTAAACGACAACGGTAATTATTTAACCTACTATGCTAGTATATTGTAATTGTTTTAATAATATATATTCCTATAAAGTAATGTTAGATTTTTTAGATATTTTGTTCAGATTCATGTTCAAATGATATAGCATGTGAGTAATCAATATCTTATTAATTATTATATAATCTCATAACTTATAATATTTTAAAAATTGATATATTACATCATTTGAACAAAACATTTGGAAAATTTAGTATTACTCAATGCTATAATATGGAACCACAAAAGCTTGTATATACTTTTCAAAAAAAAAAAAAAAAAACTTGTAAATAAGTAGAGAGAGAGTTTAATTTTTTATCATGAATGTGAAACGAAATTACACAGAACTGTGACTAGATGTGTAAATTTTGTTTTTCCTAAAAGAATTTGATATCTTGTATATTTACTTAGATATCAAAGTAAAGGAATTAAGCTCTCTAAAAGATCGTACTGTATTAATTTAAACTTTCGGCGTAAATTTTATTTTATTTTTCATTTATTTGCTCTGTAATAGCAGATAAAAAATGGATGAGGTTGGACTAATGGACTCACAAATTTTTTAAAATTCAAATTGAGATATGCCACATGTGAAAGGAAAAAGGGAAAAAATAATTATGCTTTCGTTTTTGAGAATGCTCACTGCATGAAGTATTTATTTGTATCATAAATGGGTTAACTGGGCCAAGTTCCATTTTGGACCTTATGTGAATTAATGCGGCCCAATGCTTAAAAGGTTGTGATCAGCAAGTACATGTGTGTGTGAGTCCAAGGCCCAAACCTATGTATCATATCCCTCCCTTTTCTATCCAGTAAACCCTAGTTTCCCTCTTCTGCTCGTTCCACAGTCCACTCCTCCTCATAACCCCAATCCCCTTCTACAGAGGAAACGACGACGATGGCGACCGGGTACGACTACGACGACGCGCCGGCCGATTACGAAGGGGCTGCTGACGGTCACGCGCGGACCTCGTCCCAGGACGTCGGCTACGACCCGAACTTCGTGCCTGATTCGGTGAAGTCGTTCGTGGTCCACCTGTATCGGCACATTCGGGAGAAGAACGTGTACGAGATCCACCAGATGTACGAGACGTCCTTCCAGAGCCTCTCGGAGCGGCTCTTCAAGGAGACTCCGTGGCCCTCCGTCGACGCCGTCGCTCACTACGTCGACAACGACCACGTCTTCTGCCTCCTCTACCGCGAGATGTGGTTCCGCCACCTCTACGCCAGATCGTCTCCTACTCTGAAGCAGAGGATCGACTCTTGGGACAACTACTGTAGCCTCTTTCAGGTGCAAAAGGATTTTGTGTTTGGTTTCGAAGAGTTGTGAATTTGAATATTAATTATCTAATGTGTGTTGCAGGTGGTGTTGCATGGAGTGGTGAATATGCAGTTGCCAAATCAGTGGTTGTGGGATATGGTGGATGAGTTTGTGTACCAGTTTCAGAGTTTCTGTCAGTATAGGGCCAAAATGAAGAACAAGACGGCTGAGGAGATTTCCCTTTTGAGACAGTGTGATCAGGTCTTCTTTTATATTAATTTACTTTTAAATTTTGTATTTTTGTTCTGTTCAGTGCCTGGGAGAGTGTAATTGTGAACATTTTGAACCTTTCTTCTGTTTTTGAAACCTTTTTTCAGTTATCATTAGGAATTATAATAGGAAAAAATCACTTAGGGGAGTAGAAATCCGCGAGATCCAATTTCATGACTTGATGTTTCGTTTAAGAGCTCATTCTCGTTTTGTAAAGTTATTTTTTCTTAGCAAAAGTTGTTGGAGGAAGGGGTTGCTAGTTCAGCTAGTAAGATCTCTCATGGTTGTATAAGAGGTTTCGGAATCAAATGTCAATTTGTTTGTGGGGGTTTAGTTTTTTGTTTGAGGATGGTGGAATTTTTTTTTTTTTTAAATAATAGTGAATAATTTGGATATCATATTTTAACTTCGCTTTTATTAACTAGCGTTAGAAGGTGAAAAAGGAATGTGGTTTACTATTTTTTATTCCATCATCAATTGTTTCAACATCAGGGCTTTGAATGACGGTGGTTGTTTTGTTTCAGACTTGGAATGTCTATGGGGTACTAAATTATTTGCAAGCTCTTGTGGAGAAGTCGATGATCATACAGATTTTGGAGCAGGAGAAAGAAGGTCTTGAACAATTCACTGCCACTGATGGTTATGATTACAACGGTGGGAGTAATGTTTTGAAGGTTTTAGGGTATTTCAGCATGGTGGGTTTGCTGCGTGTTCATTGTCTTTTGGGAGATTATCATACTGGTCTCAAATGCTTACTTCCAATTGACATAAGTCAACAAGGTGTTTACACCAGTGTTATAGGAAGCCACATTACTACCATTTATCATTATGGTTTTGCCAATCTTATGTTGCGAAGGTATGTTTTTCCTCTTCTCTGTCAATGTTGTACTTAACATGCTGTGCACTGTCCTGCTGTGTTCATGCATCTTTGTCTGTTGTCTCAACTATTTATGTTCTGTGTTAAGGATTCAGTTTACAGCAATGTTTTAAAAGGCGAGGCGAGGCGCCGCCTTGCCGTCTTGGTGTCTAAGGCTCCTCAAGGCGCACATACAAGGCGTAATAGCTGGAAAAACCCGCCTCTGGAGGGTGAGGCGACCGCCTCTGGGCCGCCTTCAGGCGAGGCGCCCTGAGGCAGTCCAGAAGCGGTCCAGACCATCAATTGTATGAAAAAAAAATTGAAACTCAGAACAGATTAACACCAAAAAAACACACAAAAAGAAATATACAAACACACCGGTTTTAGAATTGGAAACTTCTAGCAGTTTACCACACCAAAAAATACATACACAAAAAACATATAAACACACCAAAAAAAACACAAACTCTACCAGTTTTAGAATATTAGTTGAGTCGGCAGTGTGTTGAAAGTAAGTTGAGTCGGCGGTGGGACTTGGGAGGGAAGAGCAAAGAGTGAAGCGAGAGTGAAGTGAGGGTCTGTAACATTTTCATTGTTTATATATATATATATATAATGATAAAGAATTAAGAAGTAAGTTAGTGGGATAATAAAAAATAATAAAAATTGAGTCAGTGGGGTAAGATTTTTATAGTTTATATATATAAAATGATAAAAAATTAAAAAATGAGTTAGTGGGATGGGAATTAAAAAAAAAAGTTGGTATGGTGCGGTAGGGTGAGGTTTATATATATATACATATATATATTGATTAAAAAAATAATTTTTTTGAAATATATTAATAGGATGGAAATTTATAAATTATATACGTAATTACAAAAAGTAAAAATTAAGTCAGTGGGATGGATTTTATAGTTTTTATATATATAATATAATAAGAAATCATATATATAATAATAATAAATAATTTTTTTCTTCGAAAAAAATTAAGTTAGTGGAGTGGGATTTTATAATTTATATATGTAAAATGATAAAAAATAAAATCATCTCCATTAGTCAAGTCTCAATACATCTTCTCCTCCATTAAACACTTTAAGTTTTTTTTTTTTTTTTCAATTGGATTGAGGCTACCGCCTTAATCGCCTCAAGACGACCGCCTCGCCTTGCTGAGGCTCTGTCGCCTCGCCTTTCGCCTTTTAAAACATTAATTTACAGTTAATGATACTTTTTTGCTCTAGTTAATAATTTTTTAAAATAGTTTTGGATCCTTTCTAGTTCAGATGCAAGTAAATATCTTGTTAGCATCATTGATTGTGGGACTTGTTTGCATGGCTGTATAGATCCTCATGATATCATCCTCCAAAGAATCTTCTGAAGTCAAATTTTGCTCCCCTTACATTGTAGTGTAAATTAAGATTAAAATTGATTCTTTGTTTTTTCATTTTTTTTATTCTTCCTTGGATTATTGGAGCTGGATAATGATTTTCAGTTTTTCTGAAGGTATGTGGATGCCATTCGTGAATTCAATAAGATTCTCTTGTACATATACAAGACCAAGCAATACCATCAGAAATCTCCTCAGTATGAGCAGATACTAAAGAAGAATGAGCAGATGTATGCCTTGCTGGCAATTTGTCTATCACTTTGTCCGCAAGTGAAGCTTGTTGAGGAGACTGTGAACTCACAATTACGAGAGAAGTATGGGGAAAAGATGATTAGAATGCAAAGATACGATGATGAGGCGTTTGCTATCTATGATGAACTCTTCTCATATGCATGCCCAAAGTTCATTACCCCCTCTGCTCCAAGTTTTGATGAGCCTTTAGTAAATTACAACCAGGTATGTGTTTTCCGAGTTATCTGAGCCTTGGAGCTTCATGTTACAGTGTGTACTGTCTCCTTAACCCTTATCTTTGTTCCATGGCATCACCCGCCTATGAAGTATATTTTAATTTGCAAATGAAACCAAACAAGACAAAATTTATAAATTGTATTGGGTTAAATTTTGATGATCTTATCAGGTACTGAATGAATTCAAAATCAATGACAGATGTTATGTATGTAAATTGATAGATTTTGAATTTTATAAATGTCAAAAGCAGGTCTAAGGATCAGGGATAACAATTGTAGAAGATTCAAGAATAGGATAATCTGGAAGTTTGGGAAACATGCAATTGAATAGAATTCAATCAAAAAAAGTTTGTGTTATTGATCCAAATGCCATCGATATGAAAATTTTGAAATATGTGAAAACAAGACTCTATTCCTAAAAGAGAGAACAAAATTTTTCAATGAAAAATCTTTTGTAGAGTCTGTATTTGTGCATTTCCTATCATTTCCTCTCCATTGTCTTTTCCCTTTATTGTATGGAATTAATTAGATTCAGTTGGGAGGGTTAAGGGTAAGTAGTTTAGTGTATTTGGTTGTTCTCTTCCATTGGTGCTGTGGTGTGTTAAAACCCAAATGGTGACTCTTCTTTTGCAGGATGCTTACAGACTTCAGTTGAAGCTGTTTCTTTATGAAGTGAAGCAGCAACAATTGTTATCAGGCGTCCGAACTTTCTTGAAAGTCTATTCAACTACATCTCTTGGGAAGCTTGCAAGTTACATGGAAGTTGATGAACCCACTCTGAGGTAGAATTCTGATTTTGGTCTCTTCCTTTCTTGTCAATATTTACAAGAAGCATGATCTGACCTTGCTGTATTACTCATAGGACCATTTTGATGACATACAAGCACAAGACTCATGCTGTGGATTCTGAGGGAAAGATCAGCTCTAATGCAGATGTGGATTTCTACATTGACGATGTATGTCAATTTTATGCTTCCTTTTTTTGAGGGTGTTTTTTACAGTCACATCCATGGTTGTATTTCTGAGATCATGTTTTAAGTGCATGTTTCTTTGGTGTGAAATGGCAACTGTAGTTGTATTACTAACTGTTCTGTGACTGCTAGCTTGGGACTATGCACTGATGACAATGCATACAGACACATATGTTATACTTATGTTAGCGTGCATGAATTATGATATTATGGTGGCAACCGCTTAAACTGCCTGAATTAAGTATTTCATTGATAAGAAATTCTTGTAATTATCACCTATAGGGTAGCATGAAAATTCACACTGGCGGTTAATTGCAAGAGTTTCTATGTTCGGCCACTGTACTCACTATCTGTATCACTGTAGGATATGATCCATGTAGTAGAATCCAAGCCAGTGAAGCGTTATGGTGATTACTACTTGCGGCAGATAGTCAAGGTATCTTTTGGGTCACTATCACTCTTTTTAAGTATACAGTTTGTTGATCTCTGTGACCTTTGACAAATTTTCCAATTTCTTTTTACAGCTTGAAGGGGTGATAAACGATATGGATAGGATAAAGCTGGATTGAGTTGCTCTCTTCACTTTTTCACTCCACTTTTCTGCTTTCATGGGTTTCTTGTCGTACTAATTTGTTGATCCTTGGCAGAAATTTTGTATTATATAGTTGGCATTTTGCTCCCTTTCTGAATTAGTGAGAGATCTTTAGATTTGAAATGCAATTTTCAGCGATGCTCCATATTTTATTAAGTTAATATAAATTGTGTTTTTTGAGGCACACGTACTAAGGGCTGTCCCCCCCCCTTCTTTTTGTTTATAAAACAAGACTTATTTTTACTAAAATTTTACTTATAAATTTATTTTAATTTGTTTGTTTGTTTTTTAGTTATATCTTAATTAAGTTAAAAAAAAATCTGATATAAAAAGTTAAAATTTCTTATTTATATATTAATAAAAAAAATATGTTTATCATTAGTGTTATGGGTATTTTCGGATTCCTCAAATGGGCTGGCAAAGGTTTATCAAGATAGTGGCCCAAGCCACCAAGATCAGGTATGAAGCACTATTCATCAGATCGCGAGATCGCTTCAAGTAGTCAACGAGATCGAGCCCGTAAAGGGACTAGTGAAGCCAGTTGCCTTCTTAGCGACGTTGAGGTCGCATACCGGTCATTGTGATGTCGAGATCGTCAGGCCGGCTCGAAGTCAAGATCGTCACGACGAAGCTTCAGTCCGTTTTCTATCCAGTTCGTCCAGTTTCTGTGCAAGACAGTAAAATGGTGTGTCTTACACGATAAGTAAGGGTTTCTCACCTAATGACAGTTTAATTTCGGGAAATCTCACCAAACCAGCATGAGTTAGCAGTCGGTCCACGTAAAGTCAGAGTTGACCTGGCACAAGTCAGAGGCATTAAATGCATTTCAGCAGCATTAATTACGACAAGATCAGTCCTTTTTTGTCTGTTTGTTCCATCTGTAGCTTCATCTCCTCTATAAATAGAGGAGGGCATTTATTGTTAAGGATCCAGAAAAATTGAGTGTTGTTATTCTGTCAAAATACCGAGAGAGTAAACACTTTAGAGAGAGACTGCCATTAATAATAAAGACAGTGGACGTAGGCTCTTCTAAAAAGGTCGAATCACTTCAAATCTCGTGTGTTCTTCTTGCTTCCTTCTCCTCTTTTTTGTCATTATTGGGTTTGTTTGTTACAGGTCTCCTTATCTGTGCGGCATTGGGCTCAAGAATCTGGTTGGCTGGTTTACCACGTCAACAATTAGATATACGGTAGTTTCCTAAATTAATCTTTCATTATTCTATTACTATCAAAGTATCCCTAACAAAAGAAAAAAAAAAAAAAATTCCTCAATTCTAATTAAATCCAGTCTCTTAACAAAAAGAGATGCCCGTTTCTAAATAAATTCAATCCCTAACCTTAACTTTAATAACTTGTCCCTTAAGACGAAGTCAATTAGTGAAAAATCATCGGGGAAGTCGATAACCCTCCTCTTTGTGTTTGGTGGAGGAGAAGGTCGATCTCCTTCTGATGATTTATCATTATTTATTCTACAAACTTATAAACTTAGGTCATAAATAATATGAAGGAGCTGCAATAAAAGTTATTAGCATTATTTATTCCACAAAGTTATAAACTTGTTAGTCGTCCAGATATTATGTTGATTTTTCTATCAATTATTGTGGTGTTTGGTGCGAATTGTAATTGATCTCTATTAATATTCCATCACATCAAACTTTTGATCTATAAAACTTGGTTGATATATTGTCTTTGGGGTTGGGGGGAAAAGCTTCCCTACTTTCAATCCCAAGAATTCTGTCAATCATATTATATCATTGGATATGGATAGTCAATTAAATCAATTTATTAATATCACATTATGCCATTTGGTTGGTGGGTTGATTGCACCCTATGTAGTGAAATTTTCTTCTACTTTGTGATTAATCTTGGTGTCGCAACCACAGCCTCTAACTGGAAGTCAAGCCCAACGGGAAAAAAAACAACAAACAAAAGTCATGATAGACCATATTTCATTAATTTACACAGTTTTTAGATTTAAAAAAAAAAAAACATAATTTTATATAAAAAATGTCCAAGACACATATTATTTATTTATAAAATCATATACATTAAAATTTAACAAATTAAATAAAAATATTAAATTTTTTTCTTAAAACACAAAATATCATACATTAATATATTAAAAAATCAAATACAATAAATCTAAATAATATTTTCCTCCCTGTGACTCTGTGTACTTAGAAATTACATTGATCAAGTACACCGTTTTTACAATATATATATATATATATTTATGGCACCTAGTGGCGGTGTGGATTGTGGACACTTTGAATGGTAGCTGTGCATATGCCCATGTGTTGTTCTAAGCTTCTGTTTGTCTGCTGGAGAGTGCAATCCAACCTTCAACAAATTGAACCTGCTCCTTGCAACAAGACCACCACATCCACATGCACGTTTATTTCCACATCAATTACATATATTTTTGTTAATTTTTTTTAGAAAAATTACATATATTTTTGTCATTATCTAGGTTGATGCATACATGTAAGTTACCCAATAAGATTTTTTATAATTATATGGTATACTTTTATGTCCTCCCATCGCTTTCACTTGGAGAATGACAGCTGAGACTCATGGAGAGGAGGAAGACTTGGTTTATAGCTTGACTATGTGAGGGAGTAGTTACTAGCAGAACCAACCAGTGATGACAAGGTGTGCAAGGTGTTGCTTGCACAACTCTATAAAGATTGTGAACCTGGTAACAAACATTTTTGGTGTTGCTATGATTGTCTATTCTCTTTGGCTGCAAAAGAAGTGGAACCAAGGTGTTGCTGACCTCTCCACTACAGCTTTTCTTCCTGTACCATGGTGAGTTTCGCTTTTTACTACTTATAATATGTACATATGGTCACTTCAAGCATGGTCTCAACTGGGTTTTTTCTTTTGTTCAATGTACTACTTTCTTTGATTCTTTCTCTCTTGTTTTAGTCTGCTTAAAAGGTTTGAAGATCAAGTGTAAATGCTTGTAATTGAAGTTATTTTTCTTTTTGGGGTAGGTTGGGAGGTTTCCTTTTGCTGTTCATTGCCCATGATTCTTTAACAAATCCTTTAAATATTGAATTTGGTGGTCTGTTTTCTTAAAAAATTTAGTAGTTGTTGAAGCAATAAATTAACAAATTGTAATGTTGAAGCTGTTGAATTTGACTGGACACACAACTAGCTTGATTTAACATGTCCTATTTTCTTTAATTGTTGTTTTGTGAATGTTCACTCTGATTTAATGACACTATGGTGCAACATATTTGTTTTTTTCTCTGTTTGACAGGTTTATCTACACATGCTTAGGTGTGGGAATCACTGTCTGCTTGAGCACACTCGTTGGTTATATGGCTGCAAATTGTATCAGCAATTCAAGTCTTTGTATTGTATCCTTTCTGATGATCTTATATTGGCGTTATATATCTGGCATCATTTATCAAAAAGTTGGATCAAACAAAATGTTTTGAGGCTTCATTGTTTCAATGGTATTGTTCTTGACAAAGAGAGAATCTTTTTTGAGGCTTTGGTTATTTAAAAGATACTTATCCATAATTCCGCAAAAAATCTATTTTTCGAATTTTTTTATGTTCTGCTTCACTACTTATTCATTCATCAAGTTAATCCTTAACTAGTATCAGTACATTCTTACCATCTGCTCCCTTGTTTTGATTGAAGCGGCTGTTATTGTTGCAATATTCTTCAGGATGGACTGGCAAGTGGTATTCATTTTCAACTTCATCTCATTAGGGTTGCAAATTTTTACTTTTCGTTGTTAATTCTAGTCGAAGTTTATGTTTATTCTTCTTGGAGAAAATTCAATAAAGATCATCTGTGATATGAGTTGTGTCTCCGATGAGCTTTAATTGTGTTACATTCTTTCTCTGTAGTTAAACTTCAATAAGCTCTTGATGTTCTATGCTTTTTTATTTATTTTTGGGACATATTTAACAATTATTGTAGACAAATTTTGATAAAAAAACTCTATAATTTTCACTTAAACCACATTTTAAGTGTTAAACGCAATGTGTTACTGCCTGATTTAGTTATTCTGATGACAAGATGCTTCCCAAGAGACCCTTGATTCCATTTTTTCCTACCAAGACTGTTGTTCCTCACATTGATACTTCTTTTTCTTGGATATGTGGCAGCTAATATTTAAGTACATAGATTCACACCACAAGGAATTCGAGAGTTTTCTGGTCTTCCATTTAAAGATGTGTCAACTTATCGCAATTACAGTTCTGGTGCCACAGGTAACCACATATTCTTATAAATTTACTTGTTATAAGAAAACGGTTGTGATCAAATAACAGTTATAAACAATGTTATTTATAGACATAGGCTTTGATATGAAGGTTGACATACAGGAAGAACAAATTCTTCTGATTTCTATCAAAAAAATACACATTAAAAAAGATGCACACTAGAGCATAGTGTGCATGACATTCCCTAGATGTGTTTCAGGGTAAATCCTCTGAAATAGAATTATTTATTTGCAATAAAAGTATTATTGTTAGCTAATGAGCCGTGTGATCATTTACTCAACTGAATGAGCTTTATATTTTCCTTCGTAAAATGGTGTTTGTATGAATTCACATAAACTACTGTTAGCTAATGAGCCGTATGATCACTTACTCATCTGAATGAGCTTTATATTTTCCTTCGTAAAATTGTGTTTGGGTGAATTCACATAAACTAGAAAGTTATCATCTGGAAGTGAACAATATCCAGTAACGATCAAAGAGATTTTTTGGACATTAAGAGAAAAATGTTTAGACCTATTACCTATTGTTAATTGTTCAATGACATCTGAACACTTGTCTGCAGTGAAGGTAAAACAATGTGAGATGCTCATAAACAATATAGTGTAATAGCAAATAAACATCTATCAGTTGTGGTCTTTCAAAATCGACTTATTTGTAGTATCCATTTTGCAGATCAATGTCATTGCGCTAGCACTCGTTCTTTGGGGTGTTGGTACTCAACCAAGGGCTGATAGTAATTCAGATATGACCAGTATTATTCAGTCCTTTTTGGAGAGACCTACCACGCCTATGCCTGGTGGCTCAAGCCAAACTTGTAACTGTTGTGGAAATGAGAATGAAAGCTTTTGGTCAAATATAAACCGAGCTTTTAGAACACGTTTTCAGAGAACTCCTATTAGCTAGCTAATTTAATATATACAGACATCTGATTCTTTATTTTTAGGTGGGTAATAAAAACTTGTATCCTGCTTGAAACTAACTTGAGGGGTTTGGTGGAGGAACTGGCTCAGATGCGGAAAAAGAGAGATTCTAGTTGTACGATATCTAATGTACACATAGCTGGAATTGAGATCTTGTAATTTACATTTTGTTCTTATGTGTGTGTGCGTGCGCGCGTGCATATGAGGAGCAGTTTTTGGGAAAGTTGGTACCATTCTGCTGATTAGTTTCAAAATAAACAAAGAAAGCTCCAGTTGGAATTGAGATCTTGTAATTTACATTTTGTTCTTGTGTGTGTGTGCGCGCACACATGTGGAGTGGTTTTTGGGAAAGTTGGTACCATTCTGTTGATTGGTTTCAAAATAAACAAAGAAAGCTCCAGCCTTATTTTATTTTTTACTTTTTGAAATAGAAAGCTCCAGCCTTATTACTCTTATAGGTTCATTACCCTTAACTCCATGCAAGATTTTTTTTATACTTGTACATTCAACAACAATTGTGTGAACTTCTTGCAATCTAGCAAACAAGAATTTTGTTTTGAGCTCTGTTTTTGAACTGTCTTGGTCATCAATCTGAGGGATGATAAATGGTCATTGAGGAATTGTTTTATCTAATTAGGTTTAATGTCGATAGTTGCTAAACATTAAATTGTATTTAATTAAATGCAATCTAAATGAGTGATGCGTAATATGCATTGTCTATTGATCTTTATATTTTGTTCTATCTTGCAATGGGCATTTACAGATTGTGCAAACTCGAGAATTGTTCTCCGAATTCCAATAAGACAAAGTATTATACAAATAACTTAGCCTTTGCTTCTTCTTCTTCCTTTTTTTTTTTTTTTTTTTAATTAATTAAAATAAAGGTTTAAATGTTTTTACACCAAATTATTGGTACAAATTTAGTCATGAAACTAAAATTAGCTGGAATTTTGGATTTATTTTCTTTTGAAATAATTATAAAAGTACATTATGGGTTATGTTACTTACTTTAGAGGTAGAAGTTAATAAAATATTAAAATATCAATTATTATTATTTTTTATTAAAGTCTATTAACAAATGCATAAATATTTTTTTCTTTTTTTTATATATAATACAATATAATCACAAATTTATTAATATTTATCTCAAAATTAATTAATCGTATCTATATTTTTTTTTTACAGGAAAACACATTTTACTAGATAAATAAATATGCGGGGATTTAAACTTCAAGTATAATTATAGAAAGGGAGCGTTTAATGACAAGTGGGTGACCCGGGCATGGGAGCCATTTATCATAGTCATGCTACCCTACAAGTGATTCTGATTATCTCTTATATTAGTTTGGTAACATAAAATAAATAAATAACTATTGTCAAAATATATATATTATTATGAAAATTCTGGATGATATTATAATAATATATTATTTAAAGTCAGTCATAACCGACTCTGTTTTTGCCTATATATACGTGTGTAACGCTCAATGAAAATACATATTTTTGCTTTCTTTATATATGCTTTTCTGGCTCCTCTGTCTCTCTCTTTCATTTTTATTGTTTCCTGTTCACTTTATTATTTTGTTTTTTCTCTCGTCTCTCTCTCCTGCTATCACTTTTGCTGTCAAAATTTGTCATAAGTCCCTGGTAAATTCTCTTTAAGCCCCTGATGATTATTAATTTTATTATATTCATTTATTTTAATTTTATAACACGTTATCAGCACGATCTTGAACCTGAAGTTCTTGATATTCTGACTCAATATATGTACGGCTCTGCCGACTCAATATATGTACGGCTCTGTCGACTCAATCAATGTACGGCTTTGCCGACTCAATCAATGTACGGCTCTGCTGACTCAACCAATGTACGGCTCTGCCGACTCAATTATTATTATCATGCATTACAGATCTAACTATTTAATTTTATTTATTTACTTATTGTTACGTACTATATGTGCAGCTCTGTTATTATTATTTACTATTTTTATTATGTATTTCATGCACGGCTATGCCGGCTCAATATATTATTAATTAATTGATTTGTTATCTCTGTTATATCTTTATATTTTATGTATTTTATTCTCTCAAATTTATAATGTACTAAAACCTGAAGTTCTGGATTTTAATCAATGGAATCTGAAGTTTTAAATATTTATTGTTAAAACCTGAAGTTATTATTTTTGACCTGAAGTTTTAAAAATATAAATGAAATTTTTGGCAACCTGAAGTTTCAAATATATCATTTTGATTATATCACTAATTGTGATATTTTATGGATATAGCCATGTCAAATATCGCAAAACCAGAATTTGCTCTACTGGATATATCAGGAAATAATTATCTTTCATGGATCCTTGATGTAGAGCTGTATCTGCAGTCCAAGGGCTTAGCTGATACAACTAGAGATAATAATGAAACATCTCTACAGGATAAAGCAACTGCAATGATTTTTATCCGTCGTCATTTACATGAGAGCCTGAAGACTCAATACCTCACAATTAGAGATCCACTGACTCTGTGGACAAATCTAAAAGATAGGTATGACCATCAGAAAACCGTCGTCCTCCCCAGAGCCCGACATGAGTGGAGTAATTTAAGACTCCAAGATTTCAAATCAGTCGCTGATTATAATTCTGCCATGTGTAAGATAACCTCACAGCTGAACTTGTGTGGTGAAATACTGACTGATGCAGATCTGTTGGAAAAGACATATACTACTTTCCATGCATCTAATGTGCTCCTGCAGCAGCAATATAGAGAACGCAGGTTTACAAAATACTCTGAATTAATCTCATGTCTCTTAGTGGCAGAACAAAATAATGAGCTTCTGATGAAAAATCATGAACTCCGCCCAGCTGGCGCAGTTGCATTTCCAGAAGCAAATGCTAGCACAAGTAAAGGCCGTGAACGTGGACATGGACGCGAACGTGGTAATCATGGTCGTGGTGAGTATAAATTTTCAGGTAATCAAAACCAGAAAAACATCTCTCAAAAGTGGAATGTTTATAATGCTAAACATAACAAGGGCAAAAATGTAGAGAAACATGCCCCTAAAAATTATGAAGATGTTTGTTTCAGATGTGGTATGTCTGGACACTGGTCTCGTACCTGTCGTACGACTAAGCATTTGGTTGATCTGTATCAAGCCTCTGTAAAGGGGAAGGAAAAGAAAATTGATACAAATTTTACAGATCAAAGTGATGATCCTATAGATATCACAAGCCTGGAATTATCGGATTTTCTTGATAATGCGGATGGAAAAGTGGATTACTCAATTGGTGATGGAGATATCCATACCAATTAGAAAGTTACCTAGTTAATATAGTCATATTAACTTTTGTTATGTTAGTACATATTTTTGTAATCTTCCAGAAGTAAGATAACTTATTTTGCTTTATATTTTGTTATCAATGATGTACTAACATATGGTTTATCTGATGAAAGACGGATATGGATAAATTATCTATTCTCAAAAAGGAAGGTGCAGATATATGTATTGTCGACAGTGCAACAACACATACTATTCTTCAGAATAAGAAATATTTCTCAAATTTGACAGTAGCCAAAGCCAAAGTAAATACTATATCAGGTCCTGCAGATCTGGTTGAAGGTTCTGGAAGAGCCATAATCTTATTGAGAAATGGTACTAAATTATATATAAATGGTGCATTATACTCTAGTAGATCTAGAAGAAATCTACTCAGTTTCAAAGATATACGTAGTAACGGATATCATATTGAAACTACAAATGAGAAGAATGTTGAATATTTATGCATCACTAAAATTATCTCAGGCCAGAAGCTAATTGTAGAAAAACTCAGAGCTTTCTCATCTGGGCTGTATTATACAATTATGAGATCAATTGAAACTTATGTAGTTTCAAGCCAGAAGCTGTTTAAACCAATAACATTTCGACTTTGGCATGACCGTCTTGGTCATCCAGGATCTACGATGATGCGTAGAATCATTGAAAATTCTCATGGGCACCCATTAAAGAACCTGAAGATTCTATTATCCAATGACAATATATGCACTGTCTGTTAACAAGAAAAATTGGTAATTAAACCATCTATTTCTAAGGTTGGTTTTGAATCTCCATCTTTCCTGCAAAGAATACAAGGAGATATATGTGGACCCATTTATCCACCCAGTGGATCATTCCGTTATTTTATGGTATTAATTGATGCATCAGCAAGGTGGTCACATGTATGTTTATTATCCAGTCGTAACATTGCTTTTGCTAGATTGCTTGCTCAAATCATTAGACTCCGAGCATAATTTCCAGATTATCCAATCAAGAGTATACGACTAGATAATGCTGATTGTCATTTTGACGAGACAACTTTCCCATCATTAGGGGAAAGAAAAATTTTTCCTGAAGAGAAGCACAAGAAAAATGTCACTATTGGAGAGAAAAATGAGCTATCATGGAATGTGACAACAATATCTCATTTGGATCCTCGCACTACCCAATGTGAAAGTGAGGTACGAAGAATAGTTAATCTTCAGATGATTGCGAATCAGTTGCCAGATGCATTTACTGATGCTGCTAAAGTGACAAAATCACACATACCAGCTGCCAATACACCAGCTAGAATAATTGTTCCTGTAGAACAATGTAATCAGAACGCAGTAAATGAATCATCTACTGCACGCCAGAAGCGTGGTAGACCAATGGGCTCAAAAGATAGTATTCCCCGAAAACGGAGAATGAAAAATTCTGATTCTTCTGAAAATAATACTCAAGTTACAAAATCCATTATCTTTGAAAAATCAACTCCAGAAGAGTTGTCAATCCCTGAAGAGACTAAAACCCACAAAGAGGTACAAACAATTGATGAGTCACAAAATTCTGGAAATCAAGAAATTTCAATCAATTGTGCTGAAGGTATGTGGAATCGTAATGAAATAATCATCGATGATATATTTTCATATACAGTAGCTTTGACAGTTATGAACGATGATTATGAACCACATACTGTTAATGAATGTAGACAAAGACATGATTGGCCTGAATGGAAAAATGCAATTCAAGCAGAATTAAGTTCCTTAGCCAAACGTAAAGTCTTTGGACCTGTAGTCCAATCGCCTGAAAATGTCAAATCTGTTGGATACAAATGGGTATTTGTACGGAAACGTAATGAAAAGAATGAAATTGTAAGACATAAAGCAAGGCTTGTTGCACAAGGTTTCTCGCAGAGACCAGGGATTGATTATGATGAGACGTATTCACCAGTGATGGATACAATTACTTTTAGATTCTTGATCAGTTTAGCAGTCTCAGAAGGACTCGAAATGCAACTTATGGACGTAGTGACAGCATATTTATATGGATCACTTGATACTGATATCTATATGAAAATTCCTGAAGGATTTAAGATGCCTGAAGCATACAAATCAAAAGTCAACAATGTTTATTCAATTAAATTGCAACGATCCTTATATGGATTAAAACAATCTGGGCGAATGTGGTATAATCGTCTTAGCAAATACCTGACAAATGAAGGATATATTAATAATCCTATATGCCCATGTGTTTTCATAAAGAAAACAGAATCTGAATTTGCTATTGTTGCAGTTTATATTGATGATATGAATTTAATTGGAACACCTGAAGAGCTCCGAAAAACTGCTGACTATTTAAAAAGAGAATTTGAGATGAAAGATTTGGGACAAACGAAATATTGTCTCGGCTTGGAAATCGAGCATAAATCATACGGAGTACTTATCCATCAATCAGCATATATTGAAAAAAATCCTAAAACGGTTCAATATGGATAAAGCTCACTCTTTGAGTACCCCTATGGTTGTTCGATCTCTTGATCCTAAGAAGGATCCATTTCGACCTAAAGAAGATGATGAACAAATACTTGGTCCAGAAGTACCATATCTAAGTGCAATTGGTGCCTTATTATATTTAGCACAATGTACTAGGCCTGATATTGCTTTTTCAGTAAATTTGTTAGCCAGGTTCAGTTCTGAACCAACACGACGTCATTGGAATGGTATCAAACATATTTTTCGTTATCTTCGTGGAACAACAGATTTGGGGTTATTCTATTCAAAATCTAATAGTGGTGCAGGTTTGATTGGTTATGCTGATGCTGGATATCTTTCAGATCCTCATAAGGCTCGTTCACAAACTGGGTACGTTTTTACTTATAATAATACAGCAATTTCATGGCGCTCAACAAAACAGACTTTGGTTGCCACATCCTCCAACCATTCTGAAATTCTTGCACTTTATGAAACAAGTCGAGAATGTATATGGTTGAGATCTGTTATTCACCATATCCAGAGTACATGCGAACTATCTACTGCTTCAAGTTCTCCCACAATCATATATGAAGATAATGCTGCATGTATTGCTTAAATCAGAGGAGGATACATCAAAGGAGATAGAACCAAACATATCTCACCAAAGTTCTTTTATACTCATGAGCTCCAACAAAATCAGCAGATTGATGTTAAGCAAGTCCGCTCCCCAGATAATCTCGCAGATTTATTCACCAAAACATTACCAACATCAACATTCAAGAAATTGATTTATGGCATTGGGATGCGTCGAGTATGTAAATTACATAATTAATTTTGAAGTATTTTCAGGGGGAGTATATTAAATAAATGTGGACATATGTGCACTGCACTCTTTTTTCCTTCGATCAGGTTTTATCCCACTGGGTTTTCCTGACAAGGTTTTTAATGAGGTAGTCATTTTAAGCACATCCAAATATTATTAAATCCAGAAGATTATAATATTTTAGATCCAGCAGATCATAAAATATCTTTTGTTTAGATTTTGAGTTTTTATTGGTAGAAACTTTTAATGTATTATAATAATATCATCCAAGGGGGAGTATTGTGAAAGTTCTGGATGATATTATAATAATATATTATTTAAAGTCGGTCATAATCGACTCTGTTTTTGCCTATATATACGTGTGTAACGCATCAATGAAAATACATATTTCTGCTTTCTTTATATATGCTTTTCTGGCTCCTCTGTCTCTCTCTTTCATTTTTATTGTTTCCTGTTCACTTTATTATTTTGTTTTTTCTCTCGTCTCTCTCTCCTGCTATCACTTTTGCTGTCAAAATTTGTCATAAGTCCCTGATAAATTCTCTTTAAGCCCATGATGATTATTAATTTTATTATATTCATTTATTTTAATTTTATAACATATATATATATATATATATATATATATAAAAACAAAAAAAAAAAGCAAATTTATTGAACGAACACGGTCACGCTGACGTCCACATGGTATACGGCTTTGTCCAAGTACACTTATCCGCCACTCAAAAACTGCCACATAGTCTGTAGCATATATTTTGTCTTATAACTCTCCTTGCTCACACCAGGTTTTCTCCGGTCAGGGAGTCTAGGAATTCAAACAACATGAAGTCTGATTGCGATTCTGTCTTTGAAAATGTTACTCGAGCTCCAGACATCCCTGTCTATGCTGTAACTTTCACTTTCTCTCTTTTAGTTGTGTGTGTTTTCCTTTTTTGGGTTGTCCAAGTAGTAAAAAAATTTGTAATCTTTTGAACACTTGACAGAGCCATTCTTTGTCCATTGTTTTTGTCACTCTTTTAAGTTCTTGATTAAATTTTACATTTTGGTAACATTATAAGGTAGATTGTGATGCTACTACTTTCTCAAGTTTTTTAAATGTGATGTTGATGTGTGGTAGACTATATATGTAGGTGATGGTAGCTTACAGAGAAGACCCCAGTCCACTTAAGCTGAATTTGGGTATTGGTGTTTATCGGACAGAGGTGGGTTTGGTTTGCATTTATCAATTACTACAATTGTAATTCTTGATGGGTATGTTGTTAAGTTAATGAAGTTGCAATTTGCCACAAGACCTGGACTAAATGCACCATGGGGTGCTCCATGGAGCTCCCGTTCAATCGTTTGTTGCCAGCTCTATACAAATATAGAGTTGCTCTTTTTCGGTTTGTATTTATCTGAAGCAATTGGTACCAATATGTGATTGTTTTATTCATGACAATTTAGTGATTGATTGGTCTAGGAGTAATTTTATTTACAACTGGCCTTGCTTGGGTGAGTTTTTGTGTCAATATGTTATGTTCATTAGTATTCAGTAAACTTGACTGTTTTGTGACATTACAGGAAGGAAAGCCTCTTCTTCTTAATGTAGTTAGGAAAGCAGAGGAGCTGTTAGTTAATGACCTGTAAGGTATTTCTTGTGTTCTTTTTGGCAATTGTGGCTTCGTGTGAATTGGTATTTAAACTTCAAATTTGATGACATTCAGGTCCGCAAATAAGGAAAACCTGTCAATTACTGGAATGGCAGAATTCAATAAACTGAGTGCTGAGCTTATATTTGGTGCTGACAGGTACTGAAATCTAAAATCACTTAGCAATTTATCAAGACATTAGTTATATTTTCGATATGAAATGTATCTTAGAGATTTGAATATATTACAACAAAGCTTTTGTGGTACACATACGTACATTCGTATATAATTTTCTTTATTGAAATTCTTTTAAGTTCTGAGCTCTGATTTTTAGTACAAAATAACTTTATTTTGATCATTGCATACTTTTTCTGCTCGGAAACAGTCCAGCTATGAGGGAGAATAGAGTAACTACTGTCCAGTGCTTGTCTGGTAGTGGCTCACTGAGGATTGGAGCTGAGTTTTTGGCAAAACATTACCACCAAGTAAATCATCTACTCGTTCTACCTTCTTTTGCATAATATACATGTTCATCATTTGGTATGGGTTGATCTCATTATCTACCTTGTTTTGCAGCGCATAGTGTATATGTCACAGCCAACATATGCAAATCATCCAAATTTTTTTGTTGCAGCTGGCATAACCATCAAGACTTATCGTTACTATGATCCAACGACACGTGGGCTGGACTTTCAAGGTTTGAACTCTCTGGAACATGCAGTATCCTGCCACTCATCTCTTATTATCATATTGGATGCTGACCTTCTAACTGAATATCACTTTGATGGAGATTGCATTCTTTCCCGAATATGAGTCTTTCATTGAAATAATGCTTTTTTTTTTTTTTTTTTTTTTCAGTTGAAATATGATTTATAATTGGATGTGCTTATGATATTCTCTTGAAAATGTTGTACTTGCCTTCATTGCTGTAAGCCTGTAATGATCTATATATTTTGGTGGGCAAGGGATGTTGGAAGACCTTGGTGCTGCTTCATCTGGAGCTATAGTGCTTCTCCAAGTATGTGGTCATAACCCGACTGGAGTTGATCCAAGTCTTGAGCAGTGGGAGCAAATCAGAAGGTTGATGAGATCAAAAGGGTTGTTACCATTTTTCGATTGTGCTTATCAGGTAGTCAACTATCTGACTTCAGGTTTTCTTAGTTTGATAAATACAAATGATAATTGAACTCCACTTCATCTAGGGTTTTGTAAGTGCTTGTCCGGATGCTGATGCACAGCCTGTTCGCACGTTTGTTGCAGATGGTGGTGAATGTCTAACAGCTCTGTCTTATTCAAAAATAATGGGACTCTATGCTGAACGTGTTGGTGCGCTTAGTATTGTAAGGCATTTAGATAACCTCCTATCATCTTTGTGACTTGTGTACTAGCTATAACTTGCTCAAAATTCTGTTAGTAGTTTTTTTTTTTTTTATAAACATTGCATCTTTATTAACCAGCATGCACCATTTCTTGTTCTTTATTAAGTGTATATTGATAATCCACACAATCATGTGATCTGATGAGAAATTTATTTTACAGGTTTGCAAGACCGCTGATGTGGCTAGCCGAGTAGAGAGTCAGCTCAAACTTATAATTATACCCATGTATTCAAACCCTCCCATACATGGTGCATCCATTGTGACTACTATTCTAAAGGATAGGTATTGAATTACCCAATCCTTTGGGTGGTTTGGCGTATAGATTTGACAATGTTTCTCCACCAGACAATTTGTTTTCCATGTGACCGGTGGATAAATTCATGGTCCATTCTGAATGATAGATATTGAATTATTGACTCAGTTGAGTTTTGGCTCATTGGTGTTCCTGTGCATGCAAGGAAATGTTGATAATTTACATGTTTCTATCCTTAATTGGTCAACAATATAATTACATGTTACATGGTCAACAATATGCTCCTATTTGCTTTATATTCCTGTAAACTTTTTTCATGATGTTTTATTGGTTATCTGTAGGGAAATGTATGGTGAGTGGATAACCGAGTTGAAGGCCATGACTGATCGGCTCACCAACGTGCGTCAACAACTCTATAATGCTTTGCATGATAGAGGTAACCCAACCATCAATTAGTCTGAGAGGGTTTATCTACTCCACTAACCTTGAAATTATTACACTTGTTTCTGAAGATAACAAAAGACATTCAATATTTAGATTTCAGTGCCTGATCAAGTACTATGAACAATCGTGCTTCTCTAATTTATAGTACGTTAAAGTGTAGACTGCCTGCTCTCAATTAGAGTATCCATCTAGAGTTCTCACCAAGCACTTTGATATATCATCCTGGATTTTCTATGTGTTCAAAAATGATCATTTTGACCTGTAGTGTTGGTCTATATTTTCGTGTTATGTAATATCTCCTCAATTTGGCAGGTACGCCGGGTGACTGGAGCCATATAACCAAGCAAGTTGGAATGTTCACTATAATAACAGAATTAAATGCAGAGCAAGTTGCCTTCTTGACCAAACAATATCACATCTACATGTCATCCGATGGGTAACTAGGAAATTCTCCGACTCAGTTTCACGTTTACTTTTATCAGTTAATACATAAAACCAAAGTGATTGTCTAACATCCATCACCAACTTATTTTTTTCACAAGCATTTGTGTCTAGTGTTCATTCTTATAGTAGCTGTGATCAGAGGCGAACTAATTCCATCACATACATCTTCCTTTGTACTACGCTTGATGATCAGTAACATCGAAAAAAAAGTAGTTTCAGTTCTTCATTCAAGCACCATTGTTGGTATGATACATATTTGCCCGCAACACCACTTAATAACTTTTGACTTGCAGGAGGATTAACATGGCCGGTCTGAGCGCTAAGACTGTCCCTTATCTTGCAGATGCAATGCATGTAGCGGTTACCCGTAATACCTAAATCGATCATTCTATCCGCAGCAAGCAAACTTTCAGACTTTGTTGTATGATTGTCACATAGTCCAAATATAAGGTTGCTATGACATAATTTAAATTAATATGTTTGCTTGATAATTGAAAGGTTGTTTATCTATATTTTAAGCTTGGAAACTTTCATTTTATACTCACAAATAAAAAGAGAACTACTTGTGTAAGTTGGAGTATATATTCAGTAGAAATTGAATCTTAACTTTTTGGATAATGAGAAGGTTCAAAATCATATATGTTGGAGTTGGTATGTCTGGATTTTATTATTTACGAACGGATTAATTGCGCTAACATGCCTTGAGTTTTCCCCGAAAGGTTTAATATTCAACAATTTCATTTAATATTCAACAATTTCATTTAATTACCGTAGCCCCCATTCCGTTAGTCCACATCCGTTAGAATTAACAGTTGACCAAGCAATGGAGGGTAAAACAGTAATTTCAAGATCGAACAAAAATGTAGTTTAATGAATAAATAATTAAAAAATTATTTAATAAAAATCAATTAAAGAAGAAAAATGTACTTCATAATAGATGAATAAACCTTTGCCTCATTAATGATGATAGAAATTCATCTTCTCTTCAAACACAATCTTTTAAATCACAAATTTTTCAATAATTCAGATTTCATTTTTCACAAAAACCCATGTTTCCCCATGTTTCAATAAAATTTTAAAACAAAAATCACAAAATATATATATTTTTTTTCAATTTTTACTCATTAATTACTTCCAACCAAAAATAGAAATGAAAAAAGATATTAGATGGAGCATCGGTCCCATCTGATAACGATCATTCCATCAGAGATTGAGCAAATTGTCTCATTAGGTGGAGCCGACGACCATCTCCGATGAAGACACCATCCATCTCTAAAGGCCTCACTGCTCCATCTAATGGGAATAAAGATGCTTTATTTGTTTCGTTAACCTTTCCTCCATTTCATGCTATTTGTTAGACTTAAAATTTTTCTGTTTTTGGACTTTAATGCTGAAATGTGTTCTACAACCTTTGTTTTCTTCCAAGTTTTTTAACTTTTTTTTTCTTTTTGACTTTTTGTTATATGTATTTTAAAGTTACTTAAATTGGATGGTAAAAGCCTAAGTCTGATCCAGTAATGTTGCCCAGTTGGCTAAGGATCCAGCTAACTAAGAGTCCAGCTCGTCAGATATGTAGCTCGTCGGACAATCAGCTCGTGAACTCAAATTTTCAATTCTTCATATGCTCAATCCATGGAAGCAAACCCCATCAGACCTAAAACATTCCAACTCTCAGAAATGAGCTCTCGGCTACTATAGCTCACAAGAAGAGAGTCAATTACTGTCAGGATTGTCAGACTAAATTCAACCAAGCGTATCGTACACATTAATCATTTCAGAGATTACAGCTTGATATAAAGAAAATCTCACCTAACCAGTATGAGTTCAGCGTCTAAACCATACTTTCACAGAATTGACCTGATAAATGACAGTCTTGAAAATGTAATTTATCATTAATCTATTTTTGTCTTATTATACATTACTATAGTCTCTTCCTCTATAAATAGAGGTTGAAAATTCATTGTAAAGGGACGGATAATACACATACTGTCATTCTACCAAAATATCTAATGAGCAATTGTAGATGTAGGCTATTCTTTGAATCGAACCATGTAAAAATCTGATCGCAACAATATTTTTTCCTCTTCCTTCCCTTCTTTTCCTTCATTTTCTATCCACGCTTGTAGTTTGAGCTTCAATAACTTGGTCGGCTAAATCAGACGTCGACACTTTTCTTAATGATTTTTTAATGTTTTTATTGAGAATAACATTCTATCCTCATCTAATATCGAGTTTATTGGTTAGTTTTTGTTATTTGATTATTAATTAAAAATTTTTAACTTGATTTTTTTTTTTAAATATCAAGTCTTTATCTACGAACTTAGGCTATTTTACCGCAATTAACCCTTTACAAACGGATGAAAATGTACCGTCTCTTTTGTCTAGCAAGTTAGTTGCCTTTGTGACCAAAGACTACCAAATCTACTTCATCTGGGATGCTACGGAATTTGTAAGAATATATAATCACAAAACAAATCGAAAAACTTTATTACAAACAAATAATACAGTGTCTGATCTATTAACTAATTATAATGTCTTTGAAGATAAGATTCTGTGATACTGCTTTTCCAAAAAACAAAACATAGTTTTTGTGATACTGTCTAGTGGATAACTTCTTCCTCCAGTCATCCAGTGTTATCGAGAAGTTAGACAAAACTATGGAGAGAGATGACACGTCACGTATCGAAGTCCACCTGGATCCACGTGCCGTGGAAGTTTTGTCCAACGACTCACAAGTCACAGCTTCAAATTTGGTATTCCCAAGAGGATCACAACTTCAATTTTATTGATCCACGCCTTCCATATCTGGTCAAATGCATGGTTCCCTTGACATATTAGTCTTCGTGATTTAAAATCATAGAGATAAAACTTATAATTATTTTTGTATAATTAATAATTTATAATACTTACACATCGTGAGTTTAAAAATAGTGAAGCTTTTCTCACTCATTCTATCATACACCTCACTTCCTCTTTTTCTCTTAAACTATTTTTTAAAAAACATTTTTTTATCTTTTTTTTTTTAAATTTTTATACAGTATAATCTTCAAATTTAAATTAATATATTATCATCTAAATTATTTATCTAAATTCATGTTCAAATATTATAATATGAAAGCTATAAATTGTATCATATTATTTTATAATTAGTATAATAACTATAATTTAGATGTTATGTAGAATATAAAACAGAAAAAAAAAGACTTTAATTTACAACAATATTAATGATTATAAATTTAAACAAACATTTTAGACAAATAAATAATTTTAAACAAATATTTTGGACAACTTAACTGCCACCAACCACATCTGGTTTATTACAATAATTTTCAATTACTTGAGTTTTGTTTTAATAATATTACGATAATTTTCAAGGAAATAATTTAAAAAAATTTTAAAATGAAAAATAATATTAATAAATCTTATTTTTTTAATATAAAAAATATGTGATTTCAAATTAATTTCATTTTCAGAAGTATTTTGATAATATTCCCAATTTTCAATTAGTTGAGTTTTCTTTTAATAGTTTTATTATTCTGTTTTATATTTTCATATTCTTTTTAAGAATATTTTAAAATTGGTTTACCACCCAATTTATAGTCATTATTTAGTCTGTGAGATTAGATAAAATTATTTTAATGAAATTGAATTAGATTAAAAATAGTTTATTTCCATTTCCATTTTTTTATTTGAAACTATCTTCGCATTTACATTTGTATTTGAATTACATAATTGAAAATAATAATAATAATAATAATTATTATTATACTAGGACATGCTTTAAAAAAGAAGTGAGGTCAATAATAATAATAATAATCATATAATAACAGTCTAACGGTGATTATGGATTGATCTCTCACCTTTATATGAGTCTCACTTCTATCTCTATACGGGTAAATTTCTTTAAATTGAGAGTTATCTTTAATTATACTAAGGTGTTTTGATCTCGATTGGTTCCTAATTAATCATGGCTCTAAAAAAAATAAATAAATAAGGGTCCGCTTCATGTTGAACGTCAGCATCACGAGTCCGCGCGTAAGGCGGTTGAACTGTATATGAAAAAACGACACGAAATCAATCAAATCAGTCTCAAAACGAAAATCGTAAACAAGTAATTGAGAAGCTAAAATGCGGCCGGAATTGATGTCTTCTGCGACTGATCGCAGACTCAACGCTCTGTTGAGACACCTCTCATCGTCGTCGTCGTCGCCGCCGCCTCACAACTCCATCTCAGCTTCTCCAACTTCCGGGTTCCAAAATGACTCCGTTTTCTCTCACGTCGTTCGCGCCCCTGAAGATCCCATTCTCGGGGTATCTCTCTCTCTCTCTCTCTCTTTGTTATTTATATGAATACATTTATGTTAGAATGAACAAACTTTTAATTTGTGGAAAAATAGGTGACGGTTGCATATAACAAGGATCCGAGTCCAATCAAGTTGAATTTAGGCGTTGGTGCTTATCGAACTGAGGTAGGTACCTCTGTTTCTTTCTTCGTTTAAATTTCAAGAAAGTTAGTTAGTGATGATGACGAGTGATGTTGTTGTTTGTTTGTGGAACAGGAAGGGAAGCCTCTTGTTTTGAATGTTGTCAGAAAAGCAGAGCAAGTGCTTGTTAATGACAAGTAACTTCTTTTTTTAAAAAAAATTTGTTTGAATTCGAATAGTTGATTTTATAGTTCAAGTGATTGAATTTTAATAAATATCAGGTCGCGAATCAAGGAATATCTTCCTATCACTGGATTGGCTGAGTTCAATAAATTGAGTGCCAAGCTCATTTTTGGTGCTGATAGGTGCTTTTATATAGTTTCTTTTTTGTTTTAATTTTTAACTTTTTATAATTATATTGGATTTTGTCGTGTTAATTATTTTGTTTTATAAAAATAGTCCTGCCATTCGAGAGAACCGGGTTACTACCGTTCAGTGCTTGTCCGGTACCGGTTCGTTGAGAGTTGGAGCTGAATTTTTGGCTAGACATTATCATCAAGTAAAGTGTTTTTATATGTGTCACCTTGTTGGTGGTTTTTGTAATTGTTCATTTGTGGATATTATTTGTTCTACTAATATTGGTTTCTTTGTGTTTGTTCTGCAGCATACAATATACATTCCCCAACCAACATGGGGTAACCACCCAAAAATTTTCAACATGGCAGGATTGTCTGTGAAATCTTATCGTTACTATGATCCTGCTACACGAGGGCTCAACTTCCGAGGTTGAAGCAATTCTTGATACTAGATTGTTTGTTTTTTGTGTATTTCTGGCATTGTATGTTTAAATGTGAGCGATATGATTGAAATTTTCTGGATGTCATGGTGTTAGTCCTTGTATGTTTAAAAAGTGTTTGTTACTCTCCACTTAAGCTTAGATATCTACTAGAAGACTTGTCACCTTTAAGTGTATTGTGGTAATATCGTTTCATGATATTTCTGTTATTGTGGCTAATAGGCCTGTTGGAAGACCTCGGTTCTGCCCCATCTGGTGCTATTGTGCTGCTTCATGCATGTGCTCATAACCCCACCGGTGTTGATCCTACAATTGAACAGTGGGAGCAGATCAGGCAGTTGATGAGAGCAAAGGGTTTGTTACCTTTCTTTGACAGTGCATATCAAGTAAGACAATTGAATGCAGCAGGCTATTTACTTTCGGGGGGGAAATGGGGGTAATTAGGGAGAAACAAGCTAGTGTTGAATAGATTATTAGTTTCTGTTCAATGTCAAGTTGAGTGGTATTTAAATTGCTTTCTTCTAATCATAGGGTTTTGCTAGTGGAAGTCTGGATGCAGATGCACAATCAGTACGTATGTTTGTTGCTGACGGTGGTGAATGCCTTGTAGCACAAAGTTATGCAAAGAACATGGGGCTTTATGGCGAGCGTGTTGGTGCCCTAAGCATTGTAAGCCTCAGGACAAATATCTGCTCATACGATTATCTGCATAAGTGAACTGCATGTTCTCTATGTTTGCTTTTATGTTTTTTTTTTTAATTTAATAGAAAAATTAATTCTTTTCTAAGGGAGAAATTTCTTTGTTATTATGCTGACTAGAGAAAATTATCGTCTTTGGCTATCCCAATTGCAAATTTATCAAGATTCTACCCATTTTATAGGTCTGCAAGACAGCTGATGTGGCAAGTAGGGTTGAGAGCCAGCTGAAACTTGTGATCAGGCCTATGTATTCAAGCCCACCTATTCATGGTGCGTCTATTGTGGCTGCCATCCTAAGGGACAGGTAACCATTCAAAATTTCTCTTTGATGCCTGACATATTAGCTTGAGAAAAGAAGAAGCTATATTGTTGCATTGAAAATAAGTGGAATCTTTCTTTCCTTCTTGTGAAACTTCAATTAATTAATATTCAATTATTTGGCACTGAATTAACAGGATTTCACCAAGTAATTGACATCTGAAAGTTGATAGCAACAGTGTTTTTGGCTTTGGATATCATTTTTTCATTAAATCAGTTCCCTGAGTTATCCTATACTTTATCTTCAGGAACTTGTACAATGAATGGACTACTGAGTTGAAAGCAATGGCTGACCGTATTATTAGCATGCGACACAAACTTTCTGATGCCATACGTGTTCGACGTAAGTATTTATGGACTTTATTTTCTACCTTTATTATTATTTGGCTAATCTCTTATGTTCTCTATTGACTTCTATCATATTTAGTTTTTACTTCAAATTTGGGAAAAATTTCGTCTTTTTATATGGTCTTGAATGCCGCTGATCTCTATTTTCGATCAGTATTGATTGAGACCCTTCCTAGGAGTTCTCCCTTTCTCGTATTCTTTTTGTTCCAGTTTGTGGTTCAAGCCTTGGAATGAAAATGGTTCTTTTGCTGCTCCCAAGCTAAAATAGCTACCAGGATCTTGTCTGCACCATATCTGGGGAATAACTTTTTGTCTTTTTAATTATTTCAAAAAGGGTCTTATTAATTATGTGTCAAATTTCAATGGGGCAGGTACGCCTGGTGATTGGAGTCACATTACCAAGCAGATTGGAATGTTTACTTTCACCGGTCTCAACTCAAAGCAAGTTGCCTTTATGACTAAAGAATATCATATCTACATGACGTCTGATGGGTAACAAGCTTCTTCTTTCCTTCTTTAGTCCCTTATATTTTCTTTTTCTTGGATATAACTACACATTCTAAACTTCTAGTTACCCTTTAAAGCCAAGCCAGTGAGGCCTTTGTTATATAAACATAAATTTTTGTATCATCTCCCCCCCTTAGTTAAGTAAAATCCTTCATCAAAATTGTGAGGCCTGCATATCATCCCAAATTCTGGTCTTATGATCTCTGTAATATGAATCTTTTACCAAGAGTTTCCACTGGACTTAATATTTCTCACACAATTTCGTCATGCAGGAGAATTAGTATGGCTGGTTTGAGCTCCAAGACAGTACCGCATCTTGCAGATGCAATTCATGCAGCCGTCACTACTCGTGGTATCTAAATCTGTCTGTTGCAGCAATATTTCTCTAGCAAGCCCCTCTGAACCTCTCGCCTCCAGAAAATGAGAGGTTGGCCATATAATAAACTGTAGTTAAGCAGTTGAAACAGAAATGCTAAAAGGAATTTTTGTTGATACTGTATTTTCATTGAAGTGAATGTCTCCAGATGTTTTATTTGCCCGTGCTATAACGACTTAAGTCCATTTGCAGCCTCAATAATGAAAATATGGACGTTTCAATCAAACAGAATTGGTGGTTTGGATGGTAGCATAGTGGTAATGGTCATGAATTTTACAGCCCCTTCCCTTTCCCTTCAATTTGTGGGTCTTTGTTTTGTCTATATCGGATATCCCTTCACTCGATATGGTTGCTCCTTCCCCTTTTTTGAGAGTTGTTTCTCGAATTGTGCTATACTGCTATTAGAGTTGTCGTTTGATTTCTATTGTTTCTAGGTTAGTATCAGTTTAAAGGAAAAAAAAAAAAAGAAAGAAAGAAAGAAATGGGTTTTGGAGTTCAGTTGTTTCATAAAATTTATCCAATGATTGGATTAACATCCTACGTATTTTTGGTGCTGAGGACAAAGGGATGGAACTATGTGGGAATCAGAGTGGAGGGGGATGCTAAGCTGACGAAGCAAATTACAAGAGAGTATTTTGATGGTTAAAGTTTAATACATCGAGCCTATGGGTAAAAGTTTAATACATCTAGGCAATGTGTCGGTGTATTTATATTGTCATGGGATATTTCTATTTATATTGTGTTATGTCGTATGGATTTGACGTGCAAATCTTAATTTGTTTTCAGAACCATTTCAAGACAAAAACTGCAATTCACCAACAACCCACAAGTTGAATATCTTTAAGAGATTAGTGCTAAATATTTCAATTTTGAAGTTCCAACTCACGAGATTCAATTGTTTTATACTGGTTATACCGAAGTGGAATCACTGAAATAATGTCTTCTTCTTACCAGATGACTCGTATGCCGGTGTAATTAAATGCCACGTCATATATATAGTTTTCTAGGCAGTAAAATGAAATGTAAGGCTCTGATTTATATATTATTTAAATAATCAAACTTTTCAACCGATCAAATTTTTACGCCGGATTTTGCCACTGCTTGACCAAGCAATAAAGCAACAGAAATCAAACTCATAACAAATTCTCGCCATGAAATATATGGAAAAGGGGAACGTGAAGGAGAAAACATAATAATGCCAACAATCTTTTTTTTTTTTTTTTCCTTTTACCAATTAATTAGATTGAAATCCAGCTGCCGTATCAACAAATGATTAAAAAAATAAAAAAAGATAAAATTTCAAAGATAAAAACAAGCAACATCTATAATATATATATTTGTATAACTACGAGGCATTTGCCATCATAATTTGCTATCTGAAACCCTTCAAGAGGTAAGAGGGACTTGAGAAGTTCACGGAGGTTAAGGATTTCCTATCTTCTGTTCCCTTCCCAGGTGTCCCACATTCACTGAAGTCAAGCACGCGACGCTCCATCTGCAAGTATACACATATTCTCCAGTAAGTCTTACCATTTCATGTTCCAATCTCTGATTGATTGTGATGATCAATACCATGTATGGTGTTTCTCACCACATTTTATTGTCTATAAAAATTTGGTTAGAATTATTCTTCGCTTAACAAAACGGTGTCGGAAGAAACCCAAGAGAAGTTGCTAACCAACTAAATGGATAAAGAGAAGTTGCTAAAAAAATAATGTAAAACTGGTCATACCAAAACATTGGAAGCCAAATGGCAACTCTCCTGCTGATTGTGCAAAAGATGTTGCCCCTCTTGGTCCGTGCCTGGATTTTGGAAGTCTCTTTCTTTCACTGGTGCTTCAGAAGTTCCATTTCCCAATACCTCCAAGGCGTCAGCATATGCCGCAGCAGTGTGCTCACTCAATTGTTTCATCAGTCCAATTGCATCATAGCTTCTATCCCCTGGACTCACAAAATAACCAATGTCCTGACAAAAAAAAAATCAAATGCTCATAAGTACTTCAATTTAGTGGAAAGTGGAAAAAACAGTAATGTACCAGCACTTTCAATACCTCAATTGTTATATCAGTATCAACCCTGGGGCCTGGCACAAAAGTATTGATGAACCAAGGGGACTTCCACGCAGAAGGGGATTCTATACTTCTTCTAAATGGAGTACCACCAAATCTGGAAAAGAATATCATCCAATCTTCTCATAATAAACGATCTCAGACAAAGACAGAAGTTGTTGATAAAATGAAGCATCTTTGATGATAAAACACACCACTTGCACGCTACTCTTAAACAAAAATATGACAAATAAGAACGGGGAAAGCAACTAAATCTTACATGCTACAACTTTCAGTTCCAGTGTCATTCCCAGCATTAATGACCGTACTCCCCACAGGTGCTAATGAAGGAACAGATTGTACTGATGTAACTGCACCTGAATTACTTTCATTATCCTTTTTGCAAACAGTCGGAGAGCACGGATTTGCAGATGATTGTTCAGAGGCAACACCTTGATTTGGCATAGGTCCAAGGCTTTTAGAGTACTGATTTCTTGGAGTTCGAGCACTTGAACCCATTGCTCTGTTGGCTTTAAAACCAACTTGATCAGGAGAAAAAGGAAGATCAGTTCGGTTATGTTCAACAAGGACGCCAGCAGGCTGTTTCACATGTCAAAAGTACAACAATTAAATAAACATGTTTAAGTGTATACAAACAGACAAAAAAAACTTCAAATAATATGAAGATAGAACTATACTAAGAAAATTCTTAGTTCGGTAGTTCAACCCAAAGCCACCAGCAACGTATGGAGATAGACAATGAAAAGGTAGACAGTTCAAGGGGGCTTAAATATTTCATAACAAGAGCATTGCTTTCTCTCCTTACTTTTGCATACACATGAAGAAAAATTAAGAATAATTCAAAAAAAATCACACTCAAAATTACACATTCTCTGAACTTCTATGAAACTAACATTCTAAAAAAAAAAAAAAAAAGAGAACAACTCACAGTTTCAGTAGCAGCATCAGCATCAACCTTGGTCTTAGAATCAATATCAACAAGCTTTTGCTTCATATTTGCCTGAACATTGCTGCTATCACAATCATTATCAAAAGGTCTTCCATCTGAGACGGTGGAGATATCTTTATCCTTCTCTTGCCCCCCACCAGAAGCATGATGCAGATTTTCTTTATCCTCAATGAAGGTTACGGAGTTCCTCTTCTGGTTAAATGATGGAGACAAGACAAATCCTTTGTGAGTCCCAGCCTCATCAAACATAACATCTAGACGAGAAAAGTCTCGGGCCAAATTGGATGTCAAGTCTGTTTCAAGCTTTTTGTCATTCCTTCGATCGGACAAAGGTGACAATAAATCACGGTGTCGTTTCTTCAATATTGATGGCGTCCCTGCGAAGGTTTTGGCAGCACTTTTCAGCACGGCTTCAGGACTGTTATCCTTAGATGGTGAATCCCACAACTTAAATGGACTGATACAGTTCATAGAAGACATCATTAGCTGACGGATACCAAGGGGACTATACTCTTGCTGCATATCATTACCAGACTGTATAAGATCACAGCTGAAGAAGGGAATATCCAGACTTGGAAAACGAGGAGGTTCATAACACAGAGCTCCTGCATCCTGCTGTTGTGTTTGTGCTTCAGGCTTGTCATCCACAGAAAGACAAGCCATCATGACATCTGATACTGAGCCAAAAGTACTTACAGGAACTAATTTTAGAGACTCCTTAGAAACATATGATGGTTCTTGCAGGCCTGTGTTCTCAGTACAGTCATCACGGGGGGGATTGGCATATTCATTTGTATGGATAAAACCATCATTTTCACTTGTATTTACTTCTTGTTCTCGAGTTCCATAAGAGTGACAATTTAATTCATTGGATTCCCTAGCAAACATATATGCTCCATGATCAGAGGAAAGTAGCGTCGGAGCAGACAGAAAAGTTTGACCGCATGAAGGACCCAATACATCAGGCTTTGAAGGACAACAAACTTGTGAGGGTGAAGTTCTGCAATTTTCAGATATCTGAATGTCCGAAGGTTGGCAAATTGATGAGTCGACCATATTCATGCCCTGGGTGAAGTTTTCGAAAGAAAAGCATCCATCTCTCATTGCCTCTGCGAACAAGACCCTGCAACATTCATCATCTGATATCAAAATGTGCTCTGGTTTATTGGAACCTGCAGCCAGATTGTCTGTGGAGACAGGAACACTCAATTCCACAGAATTTTGAAATGGTACACTGGCCATTCCATGGCTTTCATGAGATGCTATACAATGTGCAGGCAAGCCTGATGATTGATTCCCCATTTCCATTGTGGATAAATCCTGTAAATTGAACTGGTAATCTTGGCTCGGTAGAGTTCCTGCATCTTGCATGAAGTTTTGCTCAGGGAACTTGGAGGAGGAAACCATTTCGCAAGGTATATCCGGAATGGAAAAAGTGACATCTTCTAAAGTTGTGAAATACTGTTCTGAACAAGAAGCTGGACTGGAGCTTTGATCCTTCACTAGTCGAGACTCTTCAGTCAAAAGGAACTGCTGTTTTGAATGTAGCATTGCATTACCTGCAGAATCTTGACTACATTCCGAAATTTCCTCTCCTTCAATTCCACCTTTCCGACCACTTTCATCTCCACTACTCTGCATCCTTGAAGAAGATAAGGACATGGGTTGATTCTGATGTATAACAAGAGGCAGACCTTGAAATTGTTCTAGTAGTCCTGATGCCAGGTAAGAGTCCAGTTTCTTTTTCACAGAACTGTTCCAGTGATTCTTGATAGCATTGTCAGTCCTGTTGGGCATACAAACACAGATACATCATATATGTCAAGTTAGTTACAGCAAGTTTGGAACGAAAAGGTATTCACACTTCATAATAGAAGAAGTGTTAACAGAAACAAGAACCAACTGGCAACTATAGACATGGGAGTAATAAAGAAGGAATGCAAATATGAAAAGATGCATTCATGAGAATGCATAAATAAAGAAGTGAAAGATAGCATTAACACAAAAAAATAAATAAATAAAAAGAAACTTCTTCAAATACAAATAAAGTTACCTTCCCGGTAAGAACTTTGTTAATTCTGCCCATCTGTTCCCATAAATCTGATGTGCACGAATAAGTGCCAGCTCCTCTTCTTGAGTCCACGCCTCTTTGTTTATGGCAGGATTAAGATGATTATGCCACCTACAACATCATAGGTTTATGCAAGTACAGGATGCATTACAAGATCAAATCAAAGTAAAAAGCTAAAGAAACATCTAGCAAGCAGAAGCAGCTTTTTTCACCTTTCCCTGCATTGCTTTCCAATACGACCAGGTAAATGCTGAGCAATGGTGGACCACTTTTTGGGCCCATATCTGTTCACCAATTCAATTATTATTTCATCCTCCTGTTAACAGTATGAACAATCAACCAGGAATGTCAATATATATTATGGGTCTATGCTAATGTTGTACTAGCCAATGATACATTATATAAATTATGAGGAAGAAATTAAGAGAAACAAGAAAAACTATAATGGGTCACCTCTTTAGACCACGGACCCTTTACAAGTTCTGGATTCAAGACCTTCTGCCATCTATGTAGGCATTGAACATCAGTCCGATCCTTGAAACACTCCGCTGCAAATGGCAAAAACAAAAATGAATGAATAAAATATACAGCCAACCAAAGAATCAAGACAGCATAATTGAGAGTATATCAGCAAATCCAACTCATAGCATAAAGTGATGTGGGTGTGTGTGAGTTCCATGAGTTCATTGTCAATAAATAAAACAATTGATAAGATTTTCAGCCAGAATAAGATGAAAGAAGATCAGATGTTTCCAAAAACATTTCCCAAAAGCTATAAATAAATAACCCAAGAACCCTATAGGACCCAACAAAATGAACATCATAGTTTAAAGCTAGTGACATGTAATAACTCTGAAAACATGGATGCTCTTGTTAAAATGCAATTTTCTGCAGTGACTTTGTCATCTCACAAACATAGAGATTCTAAATCAACTATTAGTCAGCACAATTAGGTAGTTAAAATATTCAGGCAACAAATATGTGATAATTGTTGCTAAGAGACTTGCTTCTCACATCGGGCATTTTGATGATCCGATATCTAATATTGCAACTTTTATACTCACACTAAATCAAAGATGTTTAAAAAATTGAATAAATGGAATAATAACTATTAGCATAGTAAGATCCACTGTTAATTTCAGAAAAAGTTGATAAAATAGACATATTAGTTTGAGAATTTGTACCAATTTTTTTCCAATTCTTTCCTTTGAAACGCTGAACAGCCTTCCGCAATATATCGTCCTGAATACATGTAAAATTAGTAAATTAATACTAATAATTAGAACACAAAACCTATAACATAAGCACAGATGAATGTTGTAGCACTTTAAGTTCTTAGTCATAGTAACAATAAAGAAGTAAAATGTTGAAAGTAACTTAAACATAGGTGCTACTAAAACCCTAATGTATGTATATCCCAGGACCCACTATCGTTTTTTATCCTCATTTTTTTTTTTTTTTTAATAGGAGTTTAAACTATGTTAACATCTTGAGATTTTAGTTAGTGTTATAATAAGGCCCATATGCAAAGATTTTAAGATTAATCAACTTCCATATGCAATATAAGATCAAAGCTCTATATCATCTAAAAGTACCTAAATTAATTATTTAAGTTTCAAGCAAAAGAAAACTACAAGCTACAAGCAATAAATTAACACATTTACCTCTTCAGCTGTCCATTGTCCCTTTGTTGAACGCCTTGTAGGGCCACTGGTCCTCCTGTAAAAGTATCAATTTGATGGTCACAATTATTCGGAAGTTCACATAATAAAACATATATATATATATATATATAAAAAAAAAAAAAGGCTTTAGAACATGCATAAGCACTAAATATCATCAATGTTGGATGTATCTAGAAATCATTTTTCAAGAAAAAACAGCTTCCTAGTTTAAATTTCAAAAAAAGAAGGAAAAAGAATAGACTTCTTCGTACAACAAAAATCAGAAAAACCCCTTTAAATTATTTAAAATCATTTCACATATACATATGCTAACACACCAAATCCACTTCCCCCCACACCCACCTGAAGAAGGAAGACAGGGAAAGAAAAAGAGCATGAATTATTAAAAAGAAACAGTAAAATTTTGGCTAACCAAGTGCAGCAAGCAAGCCATGGGAACGAACAACTTAAGCAGCTTACTCTTTGTTCATTGGTCAAAATCTTAGAGGAGATTATCAATAGCAAGTGTATAGTACAGTAGCATTTGAGGTAACATTAAATGAAAAGTAGTTGATGCTTTTAAGACATTACCCATGCAGAGATCGCATTCTCTGACCACCATCATTGTACCCATCTGAAGGAGTAGATATTACTCTATCACTTTCCATAATTTCTTTACTGAAAAATAAAGCTGCATACCCCAATTCCAACTCGAAAACAACTTTCCCTAGAATGTGCTCTCCAAACCATTATATTTTCCTAAAAAGTGGCTGTAATTCCCCTTGCATAGGAAAAAACCACATGCTGACATACAAACGAACACAAGTGTAAGCAAAATGAGAAAAGAATCAAAAGATATTTCTTTACTCATCTGAAATTCAAGATATATAAATCAGGCAATAACATAAATCACCATAAAACAGAAAATTTGAACCAACCAGAGAAATGAACATCACACATTAGGATTCTTGATAACTCAGCCTTTACTTTAGTCATCAACCACAGGACAGATGTAACATAAAATTGCATAAACCTTCTTATTCATATGAAATGCATACAACAGAATTTTACCAGCTAAAACCTTATTGATTTACTCAACCAGTCCACAGAATTCAAACCAGAAACATCAGTACCTCCTACTTCTTATCATGAAAATTCTAGTCAGTTAATTCCAGTGAAGTCAACCACAATGTCAAAATTCACAGTATTCAAACCAAAGCTCAATCCAAACACAAATTTGGACACGGCCACAATAACTTAGAGTCCAAAATTTAACAAGCTAAATCCACATCGAACCCCACAAAAGCTAAGTCTCTTCGAGAAACAGCTCAACCATCAACCCACACGAAAACATACCCGAAGACAATAGCACACTAATCTATCTAGTTTATAATAGTTAAAAAAAAAAAAAGTACTCTTTCACGAAAACAAAAATAATTGAATGCCTTGTGACCGAATCAAATTCCACGAACCCTCAATCGAATTTCTCAAATTCAAACACTAGATCATGATCGGAGACACAAATTCCAAACTTCACAGATTAAACCCTAGATCATAATCACCTACTTAATTTCATTCAAAATTCCACAAAAATTCCTCAAAACACAATTTCAAACACAAACTTCAAAACAAAAGGCGACTATCAAGAATTCAAGATCAATCAGAGAAACAACAACAAAATTTTCACAAATCAAAAAAACACTCACCGAAGTCAGCTTGAGAATTCGAATCCTGGAGAGACTCTGCGGTGGCAACGAAAAGGTATACATTAGCGGATCCGAAGGAAAATAGAGAGAGTGAGAGAGAGAGATCGATCTGCGAACGCAATACAAAATTTTGGAAAAAAAAAAAACAATATTGAATTGAGAGAAGTTTTAGACAGAGAGAGAAGTTTAGAGAGAGATAGAGAGAACAAGTGAAACGGTCCAGAGAATTATTCAAACATAAAGGGGCGGACTTTGGATTTTCAAACCCTATGCTTAAAGTTCGAGCTTGTTTGAAACCATCGACGGTCCAGATTTAAAACCACTAGGATTTTTGGCCGTCACTTCTTTTTTTTTTGGTGCTTTAGAGCGGTCTCTTTCGAAAGCCAACGGCACATTTTTTCTTCCTTCCTTCAGTTATTTTTGTTTGGGTTTTGCTTAATTGCTTCCCTACTAAGGTTAAGTTAGCAAAAACTCTTTTCGATTTTGTATTTTTACTTTTGTTTAGTAATAATAAACGGACAATTAATAATAGAGCAAATTACTCTAGACCCCTCCGAGGTATGACATTAATCAAGCGAGAATAATGTTTCGTTTTTGTAACAGAAAAGCTAGAAGTTAACAATCAAACACTGTTAAATCAGATGGTTGACTGTGCTTTGACTTATAAAAACCAAAATACTCATGCTGTTTGAAACGATTTAAAAATATAATTTAAAAAATTATTAAAATAAATAATAAATAAACAAAAATTATTGAAACTTCTCATTCTCTCTCTCCACCATCTTTCACCAGACACTAGACCTCCACGACCACCTCTTCGCACGACGACCACCACCCTTTTCACCAGAGTGCAGACCTCCACCACCACTCTCTCGCACGTCGACCACCACCCTTTCCATCAGAGTACAAACCTCCACCACCACCCTTTCCTCCAAACCCCACACCGGCCCATTCTTTCTCTTTCATCTTTATTTCTCTCCTCTGTTCAGAATCTTCTTGTTCTTTTCTCATTCATTTAGGTTTGTGGAACCCAAAGTTTATCTAGGTTTTACAAAACTAGACAATTTGAAACGAACTCAGATGTCTGGTTTCGATAACCCAGATTTTATCTGGGTTTCAATCGAATCTAGATTTATGAAATATGGGTTCAATTCGAACCCTATTGGTGATTTTTTTTAATAGGTTTGTTGATGATTTTTCTAGTGATGATTTTTTTGTTTATGTTTGAGTTTGATTTATTGTTGTTGATGATGATTCTAAGATGGAGTTTGAGTTTGGTTTTCAAATTTGAGTTTGGAGTTGATGATGATGATTCCGAGATGAAATTTGAGTTCTTATGGAAGATTTGTGTTTCTTTATTTATTTTGAGAACCCAATTGTGTGTTCTTTAAAAAATATATATATTTTTTAATTTTCTTGTTTGATAATGATGCATCATCTAGGTTCCCAAATGATGTTTATCATGTCTAGGACAAAACCAGATGATGAATATCATCTGGATTCCCAGGTTCATCATCTGGGTTTCTAGAATTTTTTTTTTAATTCTACTTTTTTTTTCTTTTTGGTTTTTCGAACGAATCTTCAATCATTTTTTTTTTTTTTGAAAGGTTTGACACCAGATCTTCAAAGTAGTTTGAAACCCAGATCTTCAATTTTGAAAATCTGGTTTCAAAACCCAGATCATTAAACAAATTTTTTATTTTTTAAAAACATTTTTTTTTAAATTCTTTAATCTCCACCATCCATCTCAAAATGGACGAATGGACGGTGGAGATTCATCAATTTTTTTTATTAAATATATTTTTTTAAATTTAAAAGAGAAAATTAATTTAAATACTAAGGGTCACTTTAAGCAAAATGATGCAAATGCCCTTCGTCAAACTAAAGTTGACTAACACTAACTAACCGTGTGAGGCTTTTTTGTTATGAAAATCAAACATCGTTTTTGTTTGATTAATGTTATACCTCGAAGAGGTCTGGTGTAATTTGCTCCTAATAATAATAAATTGAAAATTTGGGGTGAATTGTACGTTGCAACTATACAGAATCTAAACCTTTATTAGAATGTAATTAAAAAAATAATTAAAAAATAATTAAAAAATAATTCATATAATTTATTATTTTTCTATTTTTCTGCCTTATTTTTTTCTTACATTTATAAAAACAAAATCAGATAGAGATATCGACCATAAATGGCTTAGAATTAGATTACATTAAATTGATATCATTAATTAGGAAACCGTTTGTTAGATTACACCAGCTTTAGTCACCTTTGATTGTACTTCTATTGTATGAACCTAAGTTAACTATAATAGAAACAAAATTTTTAAGTCTTACTTTCTTAAAAAAAAAAAAAATGTCACCACACCAATGGTGAACTTTTTTAAAAATTTTTGTAACTATTTTTATATTTTAATCAATTTTAGAAATAAAATAATTATATAATAATTAATATTATTAATTTGTAAAATAAAATATTGATATATAAATGATAAAATAATGAGATTAATTATGAAGCAGGGTGAGGATGATGGATGATGAACATGATGATGAAGAAGATGGTGAATTTTTTTTTAAAAAAATTAATTATTTTAACATTTAATAAAAATAAAATAATGGTATATATTAATTATAAATTGAGGGTTTGTCAAGGGCAAAAAAATCTTTCTACTTATTAATACAAATATGTCGAACCATCCGATGTCACTATCACGTCAATTAATTTCTATTTTTTTAACTTTAAAGGCATTTCAATCTTTTATACATCTTGTTAACATTAATGGGATTGATCTAAAAACAAAAGATGTTTATATTGTGTTTTTTAAAGTTCAATTCATGTGAGTGTAAAAAGGGTCAAAGTTACCATTTTTATGTAAGTATGGTAAACATTGGGTGGGTTTTGTATTTTGTTCTGAATTATCTAATTTTAAAAAATATTGACAGATTTTAACTATATATTTTATTATTTTGTAATTACTTAAAATAAAATAAAATATTTTTAAAAAGGGTTTTAAAAATATGAAAACACCATTGATATGTCTTTTTTTATAGAAAAACATTATTGACATGTTAAGTCAAGTATGACAAGGCATTTGTAAAGTTATATTATAAGAAGATATATTATCTGATTTTCTATGAGAATTATATATGGATATTGTAACCCTTTTATAACTATTTATTTTCATTCATTATACATTTAAAAATAAACTATCCATTTAGATCTATTTGACATTTTTTAAGAAAACAGAACTTATATACAGGATTAATTTAGAACCATTATACTAATTTGTTTTATTTAAAAAAAAAAATTATACTAATTTGTTGGGGAGTAGTAATTTTCTTCTGTTATATAATTTTCTTTTATTTAATTTATAAACATTATAAAATCTTTCAATCTCAACCTCAAAAGTGTGTTCAACGTACTTCATTTGAACAATCAACTAATATGTTTAGTTTCCGTTGTTAAAGGATATTTTAAGAAATTAACAGTCTTGTGATTGTAAAATAGTAATATTGTCGCTAATTAACAGAAATCATATTAAAAAACATAATTTTAAATTATTACAATTAAATTGAAATTTGAGGATAAGAGGTATGACTCACGTTAACAGACTTCTAATATCATTCAACTTCATTAATATAGCCAAATTATATGACAGCTTAGATAAAATTTATTTATATTTTTAAAGAAAGATATAATTCAAATCCGCCAACTTATATAGTAATACTATATATATAAAAGACATACCCAGAAATTGTATTTTTTTACATATTACAACAAATTTATATTTAAATTAGGCTAACCTCTTCCTTTCTTCCTATCAACAAATTCTGAAAAGCTGTATAATCTACACGCATACATTCAAATTGTACATGACAGGAATTAAGTTATGGTCAATACTATAGTATACTTTGGCAAATGACACAATAATTAATTAATTAATTTCTTCATAAATTTAAGATATATTATAACCAAATTTCAAAGACTAAACGGAACAAAATTCAAAAACTCAAACAAGAATAATATTCATTTTTAACTGAAAAAATGTTCAAAGTTGTTGCCCAATGCCCACTTTCACTGTAGCAATTCCAGTTCAAATTTATAAAAGCGGAGGACACAAGTCTGTCGGCAACAACCCAGTGGTAGAAATGCAGACCTCCTCACCTACCATTGAGAAGTTTCAATAACGGGAGACACAATCATGCCCTAACCATCATTCATTACGTTACCTAACATATTGTCTCCACACATGCCTATTCAATGAATTACTTTAGTCTCTTCATTTTCCACTACAATCAATTGCAATTTCCACTTTAACAATCAACCCAGCTAACCCAGAAAAGGTTTCAGAAAAATATACATGGCACTTGACCTGAACAGTTGTGACTACTAGTTAATAACGATGAGGATAAGCATAAAAAACGAACTCTTTACTTGAGCTAAAGCAAAAAGATAATTATTTTACTAATAGCTGGCAAATCAAGAAAGCAGCATCGCCTGTTCTCCCAGAAAGGGAAAAAGATTCTGATTAGTTTCATACAAAAATAATCCCAGAAGTGATTCCAGGATTTACAGATTTGATTGTTCCCATGCTGCTCAAACTTTCTGAACTTTATGTGGGCGGCCAGAATCATTATCTCTGAAGCGGCCATGTTTTCCACCCCTATAGTGTTTTCCTCCCCTGCATAATATAATTGAATCTCAACTATGTGAGGAGGAGAATAAACCGAGTCCCGTAAATATTTGCGATTATAGGAATTAGGAAATAACAATATCATAGAAGCAGTATGGATGTACTGACCTTCCTCGATTTCCCTTGAATTCACGGTGTTTCTCTTGACTTCCACGGAGTAGGCTCCAGTATTCCTTTTCAGCCTCACCTAATAAAAAATAAGCCACCATCCCATATTGTAACTTCTAATTTACAAGGTAATAATGTCATTAAGGGGATCAATCAGTGCAATTCCATCAGATGGCTGTAGTCATGGGAAAAGAATGCAATTCTACTTCTATCTCGAGAACCTTGACCTTCTTGTGTTGCCCAGGAGTTATATAGAATAACCAGATCAAATAAATTGTAAACATAAGAGTAACAAAAATTGCATACATGCAAATTCCAAAATAAATAAATATATAGATATATCACATACAAGCATAGAAAAGATATTCCCTAGGCATCCACAAAAATATTACTTTGCCCAAAAACCTCTAAAACTTTCTGATAGCACCAATCAGGTTATTCTCTTAACACCCAAAAGCAGATTCTCAATCCAACCAGCTTTTCTAGTATTGTTTCTCCAGATGCTTAAGACAAAAACAAGAAACAGATAATGCTTTCATACAACAAAGTTCTACTTTTTCATACAACAGAGATTTATGAAAATTTACGGAAGGAGTAGGTTGCTGCATACCGGTTAGTGGTTCTAAGACAGCAACAAAGTTTTTCACAATCAGGCCACCTTCCTTAGCTAGGACTGCAGCTGCACGAGACTTTTGAGCTCCTTCAGGTTCGTCGAACCGAATGTATCCCGAATCAGCTCCCATCTTGAAATCAATGAACTGTGTGGCAGATGCAATACAACAAGAAAAGAAACATCAGATAAGTCAATTAAGCTCTAAAAAAGGCCTTGTTCAACAACAGAAACAGTTACTAAAACCCTTTGTTGCTATTGGAGTAACAAACTATAAAGACAATAAGTAACTAAAACCACACGACATGCACAGAAGTGCATGGGCCTCTTCATATGGCATCACTCTTCACATTCTTCAATCAAAACCAACGATGAGATTATACTGACCAAAGGATCTCTCAACACATTGTTTTTCCCAAATTAAGTGCTCAACACCCACATTCAGATGTGATCGATATCATTTTATTTTACTGAGTCAGCCGGGATCTTTTTCCAACAAAATTCTTAACACCATTATTCAGATATAGGTGAAATCTCAAAAGAATGAATAAAAGGGAGTGTTTTTTGCCCCCATTTTTTTTGTGCAAAGGAGGTGAAAGATTCAAGCCTGGTCTCAGATGGAAAGGAGAAAAAAAACATACTTCCAATCTTACAAGCATTGTCAAAAACAGACATCAGTATATAAAACAAATTTATTGATAAAATAAACATCTTTTATTTAGTGTTAACTTATATCATTGATATTCATCCGGTGACAAAGTCATAAATATGGATCTGATTAAATAAAGGGGAATGTTATGCTACCTTAACAGTGCCAAATTTTTTAAAGACACTTTTCAAATCCTCACGCATGACAACATCCATATTGTTTTGATAAGTAGCAACAGCAGATTTCTCTTCCTTTTCTTCACCTCTGTCTTTCTTCTCCTCACCCTTTTCATCGGAACCTTCAGAAGACATTTCTCCATCTTCACCATCTATTTCTTTACCATCAGAACCATTTTTCTCATCAGTTTTTCCTTCATTACTTTTGACATTTTCTAATACCTTCTCACTTTCTTCAGTAGCATTCTCAGAGGATTCTTTTTCTCCATCTGTTTTAGTTACACTATCATTGGCTGTTTCGTCAGCACCATTTTTGTCTGCAGAAACCTCAGATAACATGCTTTTCAATGTAAATGCAACAATCAATCCCTTTGGATAACTGCAGTAGTCATGAGGAAAAACAATTAGGTTAGAGTCTCTTATGGGAAGAACAATATAAATATTCACAAGATATTGTTAAATATTACCTGTCTTCCGCATTTGAGTTGTTCTTGCGATATGAACATGTTAATGGACGAGATTTCTCAAATTCCTCAGCATCTTTTGCTCTTTCTGCATCAAATTCCTTCCTGAATTATAAAGACTAAAGATTAGAAGGCACACATCAACACAAAATTTTAACAAGCAAACATGCACAAGAAAACTGAATCCAAAATAAAACTGTCATGTATATTATTAGACACACTAGCCATAAGAAAGCCACATGCGCATTCCCCATTGAACCAAAAAACCAGTTGAATTCCAGGATTTACGTAATGATTCTAATCTCCATCCTTATCAAAAAGCGCAATAACATGATAGGAATATACCTAGTAGCTTAAAATGGCAACTGCTAATGGCACCAATGCAATAAAAAACATTAGAAACTTATTAACTTCTGCATGTTACCAAAACTATCGCTACTAGATGTTAAAAAAATCTACTGCACTGGTTACCTATGCCTATACATCAAACAGAATTAAAGAGCACTAAAATCACAATAGAACCAACCATAACTTACTTCGGCTTAAGTTCCAGATCAGCTCCTGCATAAACCAAGCTTTGCTTCAGAACACTCTCAGCATCTTGTTCTGTTGAGAACTCAATCAGAGCAGTGCCACAAAACAACCTTTTGTCTGCTACATGACGAGGCAATCTTACACTATTTACCTGCAATGGTTAAGAAAACATACAGACAGAGAAATTGAATTATTTGAAACATTCAGTTGATATAGTCCTAAGATCATTTAACAAAAATACACTTCCACGAAATCTGGAACCAGAATTCACTTCTCTTAAAGGCTTATAATAATTGATTAACTCAAAGCATGTAAAGACTAATAATTGAAAACCAATTTACTGCGAGCACTGAAAAGGCTAATACCTTGGCATATTGACTGAAAAAGGATTCTACATCTTCCCGCTTTGCATCATACTCTAAAGGTGAAGCAGCAATTGTTCTACAATCCAGTTGCTCTTTGATCTCCTCCTCCGTTGGCAATTCAGCAATCCGACCAACTTTCTTTCCTAAACCACCAGAACTCATAAGTTAACAAATCATCACATTGAAGCATAAACATGCATGTTGATCACTAATAACCATCCATTAGATTCCCAATGAAAATGAAGTTTCCCAAATAGTAAAACATTCCTGCCTTTTGAATTAAAATTGAAGGGCAAATTCACTTTGAGAGCAAACAATAGAACAATTAAACTAAGCCTTAGATTACATAATCTAAGTCATGAAATTCATAGTCAAATTTTCAAATGCCACCACAGCACACTAGTCTATTGAATCGAAAAACAGAACATAGACAAGGAAATGAAACTGACCATCTTCAGAAAGCTTAAGGGAAGACGATTTTCGAAGGGCTTGAGCAACAGAGTTCAAAGTATCTTCAGATATGTCTTCGGCCTTGACATTGCCCAAATCTAAATGTTCTCTCATCTTCTTGAAGGAACATATAAGAGCCAAACTAACCACTATGTTTCCAGTCAAGATATACAAACACACGCAATAATCAAATACTCAATTGAATTGGAATAAAAAAAAAAAAGCAAGTGAAGGAAGAGTGTGGATACTGGCATCTTGACTCTCGTTGATTTTTTTCCTGAGGAATTCGTCTGTAGGAATATTACTGTCACTGAAGTAAAACTCTACCTGCAGGGTGTACAACATATAAATAAATAAAAGAGAAAAAGGACGATATTAGAAAAAATGAATAAATTGAGAAAAGAAAGACCTGACGAAGGACGGCTTGGGAGGTTTCATCGTCCAAGGAAACCATAGTTGTACGTACGGCCAGAGGAAGCGCTAAAACGAGAGAGAGAGGTGAGCTGTGTTCTTTTTCTTTAGGGTTTTGGGGGTGATATTTTGGTGGTTTTGAGAGTGGGAGGCTCTTTAAGCAAGAGTTAAAAGGGCTTTTACTGGTGAACAAGTACGGTTCGGTCTTTTTCTCTGTCTGCCACGTCACACTTCTCTTTTGAATTACGATTTAATTTTTTAATTTCTTTTTTCGGAAATAATATTTTTAAAATTTTTAATCGCATTTCTATTACACGATGTTGATCAATCGTTGCGGGCCGTGGGCCTCGTGGTTGGGGGGGCATAAATAAAAGTTTATCATTTTTTCTTTTTGAGAAAATTTTATCTCAAATGCACACAATTATCACCAAATTGGTTGGTGATGAATTGTTGTGTTAAGGGAAAAAAAAAAAAATTTATTTATTTGATATTCACAATATCGCTGCCCTGTTAAAAGGCGGTCTACAATTTCAGGACGTTTAAGTTGTCACAAACTCATGATTATCATTTATCAACTGCTTTGCCCATTTTGGTGGCTCATCATCTGATGGTGGAGCATGGGAGTTACACTATTACGAAGGAAAGTAGTCAAATGTCCGGCTCACTCATGCTTAAATTACATGATAAAATTATATCAGTTTAAGAAGGAAAACGTCAATGATTATGAAGTTGATAATAATCCCTGGAGTTAACAAGTATCTTAGTCACAAAATAAAGATAATAGAATCTCCCTGAGAATCAAATTAAGATGATGTGAAAATTTAGGAGACACTTAATTCTGAGATAAAAACCTCAAACAGGATCATATGACAAGGCTCAAATCAACTCAAAGTGGGATGATGTTGCAAGAGAGAGAAAGGGATAATAATCCAATCAAACTATCACTATAGACAAAAACAATCATAGATGATTCATCCTCCAATGGTTTCCATCAAGATTATGCTTAAATTTTGTCATTCAACTTAACATATTTCCAATCACAAAATGTGTCACAAGAGAGTAAATATAGCAAGATCAATTTGATCATAAATACTGACAACAAAGAAGTTAATTACCCCATTTAACCACGAATAAAGGTTCACATCATGCTTTTTTTTCATCACCATCATCAGAGGACAACACATATTTGTCACTAAAAGGAAAGTTCATCTCCCCTCTCACTCCCCTCAGCTTCCCTTCTTCTTCTTCGCCGAAGTGTTACGCATGACTGAGGTGTAATTATTCATGATGGGAAATAACTTCAGGCCTAGTATCACAAACCGAACAGCAGATTCTTAGAGAACAGTTAAAATAATCATACGTCCACATGAAGTCCTCTTCCAGTTCCTGAAGGACTTGAGTTAAAATAATCATAAGTCTACATGAAATCTTCTTCCAGTTCCTGCAAGGACTTGCTTTCTGATGCAATCTGTTTGTTGGATGTCATCTTTTCGGTTACCATCAATCCTTTGTAGCTCCGTATCTCTGCTTGTCTCTCCTTTTCAAGCCTCTCCATCTCCTCACGTCGTTTCTGCCAAAAGATACAGACAAAGGTTATAATTTGAATTCAAGCATCCAATAACAACAGCTGTATATGGCATCACAAAGGAAGCAAAATTCAAAAGCAAACACCAATAACTCAAAAAATGGCCCAAGAACTATCTTCAGTAGTTACAAACCTACTACATACTTGTACAAAGTAACAACAATTCATTATACTTTCTACATATGAACCGAACCAAAGAAATTAGACAAGCTTAACATCATCAATTCAGCGACTACAGTTCCAGAAAATAACCAGACATTTGCACCGTTAAAAACTAGTGGCATGTATTCAAGTTGATAAAATAACTGGAACAGCAGTTAATATAAGCATACGACATTTGGCACATCACTTGACAAATTGCAGATAGAAGCAACAATACTGAACAAACAGGAGCTAGTATGTTACACTGACATCATACATGATTTATTTACTTCCAATTTTCTTAGCATCTCTCGTAAAATTACCCTAATGGATAGATTTTTCTTATCCTGACCATCTAGTAAAATAGAGGAAGACAATAAAGAAAAAGATCACATGAAATAAATGAGAGTTCATAGTTTGAATATAAAACTTTCAGTCTTTACAACATTACGTGCCCCAAATAATTATTAGGCATGCACGAAAAGATGAAAAGTAAGAATTTACACAACACTAAACGTTCATTTTTGACACAGACGAAAATGCCTGAAGTTTCAATTGGAATTCAAAGTCATTTCTAATGGAATTTTTAAGCAACACACAAGTTTTCTTTGGCAACCTGAGAGATGCAGATCCAAAGAGCTGGTACCAGCCAAAATTGTGGGTAGCAAGTTGGGGACCAACAGTGACAAAAATGGACATGTTAACCATTGTCAATAAGTAGCAGCAGTGAGGATGGATTATGAGTGAGATTTACATAAGCTAAAAAAGCTATAGGTTTGACAGATTTCCTACAAATTGATGTCTAAGATCATAGTCCAACGGCCTTAAATTCTTTTAACTGCTCAGAAGAGTTCCCAAACCAGTTCCTTCTATCCAGATACCTTTGATTGTCATCATGCTACATACATATTAATATATTACTAGTGCATGAATTAAAACATCTCTTGATCATATGAAACACTCTGGCAACAAAATGAAGAAAATGACTGAATGAAACGTAACGCACCTTATCTCTCAGCTGAAGTTTTCTCTCAGCTCTTTCTGCAGCATTGGATGCTTCTCGCTCGGCTGCCATATACCATAAAGAAGTGACCATGAGCACCGTCATCAAGGACTAACAAAATATTATCGTTGGAAACAATAAAATAGAACTAATAGTAAATAGTTAAGTCTACAAACATTACAGGAAATTTCGAACAATCAAAGTTTCACGAATGAAGCTGAGCTCAGAACTGACCTTTCAAATCAGGCTTCCTTTCCACTTTTGTTTTGTTCAATCTATTGACTATCTCATTTATCCGCTTCTCCACTCTCACAGTTCGAACCTATATAAACCATCAAAATCAGACAAACATCTATACCTCTACAATAATGCTTGAACCTGAAAAGCAATTCAAAATCTGAAACCTCAAAGCCACATGCACCTAAACCGAAAAGCAAACTAGCTCACCATCTTTGAATTGTGGAAACCAACTTGCCCCACATCCATAGACGGTGTTTTCTTCAAATTGGACCAGGGAGTGTAAACAACATCAATGTTGTTCACCTTGTTGCCTGCCACATAACCAATCTACAATCAAACAACTCATTATAATCCTCATACATACTTCTAATTTTCGTTTCAATCACATTATCAATATCTTTAAAGCAAACCAGACAAGCTTCTCACAAACTATATTTCAATCTAGTACTAACAAATTCATATTTTTACAAGGTAACTGCTTGCTAGACTATTCAATTTGATCAAATAAGCGAACAGACAAAAACCCGAATTAGAAAGCAGATTGATATTTTGCCTTGGATGGAATTGGCTTTGACAAGCTGCACACAATCTTCCAATACACCTTCACTTATATCATCAATGGTCTGACCCTTTTGAAGTCTCAAATAAACATGAGCAGAAGACATCTTGTCAACATGAAACCTGCAACAAATCAAAACCAAACACAAACAAAGACAAGAACCCATCAAAGAAAGTTCTATCAAATTACAAATCCAATAAGAAGATCACAACTTTATTCAATTAAATCGAAAACAGAACACAGTTCAGCGAAATTTAATTTTAAAAAATTAGGGATTTGATGGGGGGTACCAAATATCTTCGGGCAAGCCGTATTTGATGAGCTCCTCGTTCTCGTACTTGTCGAGACCCATGAAAATGGTGTAGTCGCCTGCCTCTGGTCGGGCTTTGAAGTAGAAAACCATCTTGGACTCGCTCTCGCTCCTTTGTTTTTTTCTCCTTCGTTTTTGAGTCCAGCGCCTTTTATTTCGATCCCTTTAAAGACGAAAACCGCAGCATATATATATAAAAAAAAAAAAAAAAAAGAGGGTTGTAATATAATAGTCTTTCACTCGTGGAAAAGGTAAATTTTAAAATTTAATATATTAAAATATCAAGTTAATTATTTATGTAATAATAAATTTACCGAGTTACCGAATCTATGCTTGCAAGTTATATAGAGTATTTAATTAGATATATTATATTGATAAAATTTGATTGGATGATCAAAACACATTTGTCTATAAATAGGCATTAATCTTATATACATTATATCCCATTTTATGAATAAAAACTACTACTTCTACACTCTCCTATAATCTATTCTCTCTACATTTATCCATAGTTTCTTCTTTATCTATATTTCTAAAATTCTTTACATATATATTCATAACCTTTTTTACTTGTTTGTTTCAACCCTAAAGTTTACAACACTTTATCAGCACGAACAAGTAAGTATGAGTAAAATCATTTAATATGTTTTCTTTCTCTACTTCAATTTTCAACTTTTCTTACGAGTATGCTCTGTAGTTACCAATGATCTGGATCCTCCGCATCAAAAAATAAAATAGGTTTATACATATTTCTTTGTTCATTATTATGTTGGAGCTAACAAGTTTGTTGCCATGTTTTAGTATTTTATGTTTATCTTACGTGTGCTTAAATTTTGAACTTCATTTTTATGAACATAGTTATAATGTATTTTTCAACACAATTCTAAATAGATAATCTGAAGTTTCAAATAGTAATTTTGAAGGAGATGTAGAACCTGAAGTTCTCAACAAATTCTATCAGAACTTGAAGTTCTGGATTTTAATTTATCAGAACCTGAAGTTCTGGATTTTAATTTAATTAAAACCTGAAGTTCTGGATTTTAATTTATCAGGATTTGAAGTTCTAGATTTTAAATTAATAGAATTTGAAGTTTTAGAGTTTAATTTATAAGAACCTAAAGTTCTAAATATATATTTTTAAAACCTAAAATTATCATGATTTTAGACCGAAAGCTCTAAAATGTATATACGAAATTTTTGGGAACCTGAAGTTCCACGTACACATTCATAAAGGAATTTAAAAAAATAAATGCATACAAATTTCTTTTTAATACAATGTTAATATAATATTTACCACTTTGATCATGTCATTAATAATGTTGTTTTATGGATATAGCTATATCAAATACTACAAAACCAAAATTTGCTCTACTTTATATTTCTGAAAAGAACTATCTATCATGGATTCTTGATATAGAGTTGTACCTAAAATCAAAAGACTTAGCTGATACTATTAGAGATAATAATGAAACATCTTCAAAAAATAAAGCTAGTGTAATGATTATTATCTATCGTCACTTACATGAGAACTTGAAAACTCAATACCTCACAGTTAAAGATCTACTAACTCTGTGGAAAAATTTGAAAGATAGGTATGATCATTAGAAAATTGTCGTCATTCTTAGAGCCTGGTATGAGTGAAGCCATCTGAGATTACAAAATTTCAAATTAGTTACTAACTACAATTCTGACCTGTTTAAAATAACTTCTCAACTGAACTTGTGTGGTGAAATATTTTTTCATGCAAATTTATTAGAAAAGACATATTATTTTTCATGCCTCTAATATGCTCTTGCAGTAGCAATATAAAGAGCATACATTTATAAAATACTCTGAATTGATTTCATGTCTTTTAGTGGCAAAACAAAATAATGAACTTTTGATAAAAAATCATGAACTCTGCCTAACTGGCGCCGTAGCACTTTCAGAAGCAAATGCTACAGCAAGCAAAGGCTATGGATGTGGTCATCATAATCATTATGGTCATAAATTTTTAGACCATCGAAATTAGAAAAACATACCCCAGAAGTAGAATATTTATAACGCCAAACACTACAAGGGCAAAAATATAGAGAAAAAAAAATAACCCCAAAAATTATGAAGATGTTTATTTTAGATGTGACGTACTTAGACACTGATCGTGTACCTATCGTAAGGTCAAATACCTAGTTAATCTATATCAAACCTCTATGAAGGGAAAGGAAAAGAAAATTAAAATAAATTTTACAAAACAAGATGATGATCCAATAGACATCACAAATCCGGAAGTGTAAGATTTTTTTTTAAAATATAGACGAAAAAATGGATCACTTAATTAGTGGTGAAAATATTCATATCAATTAAGAAAATTGTCTACTTAGTATTATTATGTTAATTTTTAAGCCGAAGAACTTAATTTTTATGTCCTTGTTCTTCGTCTTAAAAATTATGTTCGTACACCATTTTGTATCTTCTTAAGAGGGAGATAATTTTTTTACTTTAAATTTTGTTATCATGATGTACTTACATTTTGTTTCTTTAATGAAAAACAGATATGAATGAATTATCTATTTTCAAAAGTGAAAGTGAAAATATATGCATTGTCAACAGAGCAATAATACATACTATTTTTCAGAATAAAAAATATTTTTTAAATTTATCAATAACCAAAGTTAAGGTAAATATTATATTAGGTCCAGCAGACTTAATAAAAGGTTCTAAAAGAGCCATAATTTTATTAACAAATGATACCAAATTATGTATAAATGATGCATTATACTTGAATATATCCAAAAAAAATCTATTCAGTTTCAAAGATATACAGTGTAACAGATATCATATTAAAACCATAAATGAAAAGAATATTGAATACCTATACATCACTAAAAGTATTTCAGGTTAGAAGCTTATTTTAGCAAAACTTAAAACTTTCTCATCTAGATTGCATTAAATAATTATAAGATCAATTGAAATTTCGTATTTTTTAGTAAGAAACTCTTAAAACCAACAACGTTTTAACTTTGGCATGACCGTCTTGGTCATCCAAGATTTATAATGATGTGTAGAATTATTGAAAATTCTCAAGGACATTCATTAAAGAACCTAAAGATTCTATCATCTAATGAGAATATATGCACTGTTTGTTCACAAGAAAAATTAGTGGTTAAACCACCCATTTTTAAGGTTGGCTTTGAGTCTCCATCTTTTCTATAAAAAAATTCAAAGTGATATATATGGACCTATTTATCCACCAAGCGGACCATTTTGTTACTTTATTGTATTAATTGAGGCGTCCACAAGATGGTCATATATATGTTTGTTATCTAGTCGTAACTTTGTTTTTACTATATTGCTTGCTCAGATTATTAAACTTCGAACACGATTTCCTGATTATCCAATTAAGAGCATATGACTAAATAATACTGATGAATTTATATAAAAAAAACATTTAATAATTATTACGCATATATTGGAATTGATATTGAACATCCAGTGTAACGAATTGACTCATTCCACGCTCTCACACGTGGCGACCATTATGGTACACACTCTGCTTCCTTAGTGCATTTAAGGGCAAGTGCTAAGTTCGAGAAGGGTATGGAAGGCGTATGAAAACTTTGTGGGCCCAGGGGATAGTACCTATTTACCAGCCTTGTGGGGGATCCCTCAAAAGCCGAGGCTCAAGAGTGGGGTGGGCTGGACTGTCTCCACGTGTGAGAGCGTGGGGTGGCCGATCCGTTACATAAAAAAGTGCATTTTTATATAACAGATTGGCCCGCCTCACGCTCTCACACATGGCGACCGTTCGACCCACCCTATTTTTGGGCCTCGACCCTCGAGGGATCTCTCACAAAGAATAGCTCAAATTGTACACACTCTGCTTCCCCAGTGCATTTAAGGGCAAGTGCTGTGTTCGAGAGAAGTGTAGGAGAGACGTATGAAAACCCTATGGGCCCAGGGGACAGTACCTACTCACCAACTTTGTGGGGGATCCCTCGAAGCCGAGACCCGAGAGTGGGGTGGGACGAACGATCACCACATGTGAGAGTATGGGACGGGTCGATCCGTTACATCTAGTTCTACATGTACATACCCAGAATGTTTTAGCAGAATCATTCATCAAATACATCCAAGTAATTGTAAGAAAATTGTTGTTGCAAACAAATTAACTACTTTCTACTTGGAGACATGTTGTTTTACATACAACAACATTGATTCGATTTAGGCCAGCAGTCTATCACCAGTACTCTCCATTACAACTTGTGCTTAGGCGTCAACCTGATATTTCTCATTTATGTATTTTTTATTGTACTATGTAAATCCCTATTGCACCTCCTCAACAAATCAAAATGGGACTTCAACGTTGTTTAGAGATATATGTTGGTTTTAATTTACTTTCAATTATCAAATATCTTAAACCATTGACAGGTTATCTTTATACTCCCCGTTTTGCAGATTGTTATTTTAATGAGACAATATTCCCACCATTAAGGGGAGGAAAAATTTCTCCTAAAGAGAAACATGAGAAAAAGGGTATTATTAAAAAGAAAAGTGAACTTCCATGGAATGTGACAACAATATCTCATCTAGATCGTTGTGCCACTTAATGTGAAAATGAAGTACGAAAGATATTCAATCTTCAGATGATTGCAAATAAGTTACTAGATACATTTAGATGCTGCTAGAGTAACAAAATTATATATTTCAGCTACTAATGCACCAGCTAAAATAATTGTTCTAGTAGAACAATATAATCAGAATGCAGTAAATAAATCATCTAAAGCACGCTAGAAGCATGGTAGGTCAGTTGGTTTAAAAGATAGTATTCCTTATAAACGAAAAATGAAAAATCACGATTCCAGTGAAAATAAGATTCAAGTTAAAAAATCCAAATTCTCAGAAAATTCAATTCCAGAAGAATTATTAGTCTCTAAGGAGACTAAAACCCTTAAAGCAGTACAAACCTCTGCAGGGCTACGAGATTCCAAAAATAATGAAATTTCAATGAATTGTATAGAAGATATGTGGAATCATGATGAAACAATCATCAATGATATATTTTCATATACAATGGCTATCAAAATTATAAACGATTATTTTGAACCACATACGGTTGATGAATGTAGACAAAGATATTATTGGCCTAAATGGAAAGATGAAATTCAAGCAAAATTAAGTTCTTTAGCCAAACGTAAATCATTTGAACATGTAGTCTAAACACCTACAGACTTTAAACCTGTTGGCTATAAATGGGTATTAATACTAAAACGCAATGAAAAAAATGAGATTGTAAGATATAAAATAAGATTTGTTGCACAAGGTTTTTCGTGCGGAGACCAATAATTGATTATGATGAGATGTATTCACTTATAATAGATATAATTACTTTTGGACTTTTAATAAATTTGGCAGTCTCGGAAGGACTCCAAATGTATTTTATGGACGTAGTGACAGCATATTATATAGGTCACTTGATACTGATATATGCATGAAAATTCTTAAAGGATTTAAAATACTTGAAGCATATAAATTAAAAGCTAACAATATTTATTCAATTAAATTGTAACGGTACTTGTATGGATAGAAACTATCAGAATGAATGTGATATAATTGACTTAGCGAATATTTTATAAATGAATTATATATTAATAATCATATATATCCATATGTGTTTATAAAAAAATTATAATTTAGATTTGTAATTGTAGCAGTATATGTCAATGACATTAATTTAACTAGAACTCTTGAAGAGCTTTTAAGAACTGTTGAATATTTGAAAAGAGAATTTGAAATGAAAGATTTGGGACAAACAAAATATTGTTTAGGCCTGGAGATTGAGTATAAATCACATGGAGTACTTATCCATCAAAGAGTATATATTTAAAAAATCCTAAAATAATTTAATATGGATAAAGCTCATCCATCAAGTAGCTCTATGGTTGTTCGGTCTCTTGATTCTAAAAATGATTCATTTCGACTTAAAGAAGATAATGAACAGATACATGGTCCAGAAGTATCATATCTGAGTGCAATTTGTGTTTTATTATATTTAGCATAATGTACTAGACCTAATATTATTTTTACAATAAATCTATTGGCCAGATTCAACTCTGGACCAACATAACTTTATTGGAATAAGATCAAACATATTTTTCGTTATCTTCGTGGAACAACAGATTTGGTATTATTCTATTCAAAATATGCTAGTGGTACAAGTTTGATCGGTTATATAGATGTTAGATATCTTTCAAATCCTTACAAGACTCGTTTACAAACTAGATATGTTTTTACTTATAATGATATAACAATTCATGACGCTCCACAAAACCAACTTTTGTTACCACATCCTTCAACCATTCTGAAATTCTTACACTTCATGAAGCAAGCCAAAAATGTATATAGTTGAGATCTGTCATTCAGCATATTTAAAGTACATACGAACTATATACTACATCAAATTCCCCAATAATCATATATGAGGATAATGTTGCATGTATTGCTCAAATCAAATAATGATACATCAGATGAGATAAAACACCAACATATATAAAAAACAAATAAGTGTTATAATATAATAGTCTTTCACTTATGAAAAAGGTAAATTCCAAAATTTAATATGTCAACATATCAAGTTAATTACTTGTGTAATAATCAATTTGTCAAGTTGTCAAATCCATGCTTGCAAGTTGTATGTAACATTTAATTAGATATATTATGTTGGTAAAATTTGATTGATTGATTAAAACTAACATTTGCCTATAAATAGACATTAATTTTATGTACATTGTATCCTAGTTTATGATTGAAAAGCACTCTCTTTACACTCTCTCATAATCTATTCTCTCTACACTTATCCATAGTTCATTCATTCTCTACATTTCTAAAATTTTCTACATTCATAACATTTTTTACTTGTTTGTTTTAACCCTAAAGTTTATGAGTTTATTTTAAAAGCTGTTTTTTTTTTTTTTTATATATAATCACAAATTTTTTTATTACATTTTCTGACACTAAAAATCAGATACCTATCAAGACCTACTGATTTATTTTACTTAGTATACATATGAAGATCTACTCCTAGGATAGGAGAAAATTAGCCACAATTAATGAGAAAATTGTCACTTTTTTTGGGACCTCATGAGTGTTGAACCTTGCACATGTTGCAATAGTGTCAACCCACCACACTTATAATCACAAAATTCTTGTGAATATTATTATTATTATTTGAATAATTCAACACACCTTTAACATAAATCGATCCCTTCATTAAATAAATAAATGGATTAGAATTCAATGTAGGATATATGTTGGCTCACTATAACAATTTGAATCAAACACACCACTTTTAGCCTAGATAGATTTGATTTCCAATCCAATATAATGTAATACAAACCCATTCTATAGTGGCAAAAAGCACAATTTGAATAGTCCAACATTACGTCCCCCAATTGATACAAGATTTGACAGGAAATCTAGATCTTAGAGAAAAATATTATCAAGCATCATATTTGTACAGTGTTAAATATCTAATTTGTAATCAATGCATGGAACAATGGAGATTGATCTAGATGGTGCATGCACAATCTTTAGGATATGTTTCAAGATAATTTTAGAGATGGATGGTTAAATGAATTTATAATATTTAGGAATGAATCTATAGTTTCTAGATGAATTATGAATAAATATAAAACTAAATGAGTCTAAATTCTAGAATCACACACTAGTATAAATAGATAATATGAATGCATTTGTAATCAATCAAGTCATGAAATCAAAAAACAAGATTTCTCTATCAATAAAATGTTTTCCCTTCTATATAATCTTCTATCCAAATTTTAATTTTTCTTTCTTATCCCACATAAATCCCTAACAAATTTGGTATCAAAGCCAAATTATTATTTCTAGCCTCATTCTCATTCATTTTTTTAAACATAGATCTATGGCAGCAATATCTACTCAAAATTTCTCTCAAAATCTTATTCCTATCTTCGACGGTGAAAATTATGATTTTTAGAGCATCCAAATGAAAACTCTTTTTATCTCTCAAGATCTTTGGGATCTTGTTGAAGATGGCTATAAAGAACTGGAGTCTACAACAGTACTCGTAAGTTGATCAGATGCCAAGAAGAATGAATTCAAGGAATATAAGAAGAAAGATGCCAAAGCATTATTTTTCATTCAGCAAGGGGTAAGCAAAGCAATTTTTCCAAGAATTTCTTTTGTTTCAAAATCAAAGGAGGCATGGGAAATCCTTAAAGTTGAGTTTCAGGAAAGTGAAAAGGTAATCTCCATCAAACTTCAAACTTCATGGAAGGAATTTAATAATTTACTTATGAAAGAAAGTGAGACTATTCAAACCTTCTTTAACAAAATTTTTGATATTGTTAATCAAATAAAAAGTTATGGAGATGTCATTCTCACTAGGAAAATTGTTGAAAAAATTTTAAGAAGTTTACCTCATAAATTTGATCACGTAGTTGCTACCATTGAGGAATAAAAAAATTTATCATAACTGACAACTCATGAATTAATGGGCTCCCTTGAGGCATATGAAAAAAGGATGAACAAGTTTTCTGATCAATCTTTAGAGCAAGCATTGCTATCCAAGGTGAATTTCAGGAAGGAAACTAAGGCTAGAAGTGAAGATTCAAGAGGAGAATCATCACAAAAAAAAATCAGCATGAAAGGGGATCAAATTCCAATCAATCACAGAAAAATTCTCAAGGTCGTGGACAAGGAAGAGGAAACAATAAATGAGGTAATGAAAAATTTAACTTGTAGTGCTATGTTTGCAAAAAATTTGGCCATGCAAGTAAAGATTATCGATTTAAACGCACTAGATGCAATAAACTCAATCACATTTATAAAGATTGCTGGTACAAAAAAAAATAATAATAATGAGGCAAATCTTTTAGAGGCAACTTTTTCTTCTAATCAATTATTTTACACTCAGTTATTTTCAAAATATTTGGTATGTCGATAACAGTTGCAACAACCATATGACAGGGAACAAAGGATGTTTTGTAAGGTTGGATGAGTCAATAACTTCATAAATTTGGCTTGAAGATTGTAAACTTTATACTGTGGCAGGCAAGTGAGTTATTTCCATACAAATGAAATGAGGTAATTCTAAACTTATGCATAATGTTCTTTATGTTTCCGATCTTACTCAAGATTTATTAAGTGTTGGTCAATTAATGCAAAAAGGCTACAAGTTAATTTTTGATGAAAATGATTGCCTCATTTTTGACAAAGGAAAGAATAAATTGATAACTAAAGTGAGGATGTCACCAAACAAAGTTTTTCCTCTTATGTTGACATCACATCCTAAAAATATTTTAAAGGTTGAAAATAATGATTCTTTTTATGGCATTTGAGATATGACCATTTAAATTATAAATCCCTTAAGGTATTAAAGAATAAAAATATGGTGATTAGTCTTCCTAATATTTATATTGAAAAGCATGTATGTGAAGGTTGTGTTTATAGGAAGCAACATAAGCTTCCATTCACAAAGGCACCTCTTGAATTAGTTTATGTAGATATCTGTGGGCCAACACAAACTCTGTCTATGAATAAGAAGAGATATTTTCTTTTTTTTGTTAATGATTTTTCTAGGATGATGCGGGTGTATTTTCTAGAGCAAAAGTCAGAAGCATTCAACATATTTCTTAAATTCAGGGTTTTTGTTGAAAGACAAAGTGGATGTATGTTGAAGATTCTCCTAACAGATCGTGGTGGAGAATTCATTTCAAAAGGATTCTAAAACTATTGCAGCAACTAAGGAATCAAAAGGGAGCTAACTATATGATACACTACAGAGCAAAATGGTGTTGTTGAACGTAAAAACCATATCATTGTTGAAATGGCGAGGAGTAAGCTAAAAGAAAAAGGACTCCTAAATAAATTATGGGCTAAAGCAGTAAACACTGCAGTCTATATTCTTAATAAAACCCCAACAAAATTCATGCTCAACAAAACTCCATATGAAGCCTCGTACAAGCAAAAGCCATTGATAAATTTTCTCAAAGTTTTTGGTTACATTGTCTACTCTCATGTTCCGTCTCAATTTAGAGAAAAGTTTGATTAAAAGGGAAAAAAATATATCTTTGTTGGGTATAGTGATGAATAAAAGGAGTATCGTCTGTTAAACCCAAAACTGAAGAATTGGTGATTTCAAGAAATGTGATATCCCCTATTATGGTTGAAATGTTGAAACACCATTAAATTCAGAAGCACCAAGTTTCTCACCATCAAGTCCTTCTAGCTCATCAAGTTTATCCCCAAACTCTTCAAATTCACCAAGATCTCTTGATTCGCCATCGAGAAAGATGTAATCTCTTGAAGATATTTATAACATATGTGATATAGCTCTTGTTGATGTTGAGCCACAAAAGTTTGAAGAAGCTGTGAAAGAAGAAAAATGGGTTCAAGTAGAAAAATGGGTTCAAGTAATGGATGAAGAAACAAAAATGATTGAAAAAAGTGAAACATGGTAACTTGTTGATCAACCAAAAGAGAAAGACATAATTGGCTTAAAATAGGCCTACAAGACCAAATTCAATGAAGATGGCTCAATACAAAAACATAAAGCAAGATTGGTCGCGAATGGGCACTCTCAACAACTTGGTATAGATTACAATGAGACATTCGCGTTAGTTGCACGAATGGAAACAATTTCCGTTATCTTAGCTCTTGCTATATAATTGAAATTGAAAGTTTATCAATTGGATGTTAAATCGGCATTTTTGAATGGTGAACTTGAGGAAGAAGTATATGTTGAGCAACCCCAAGGATATGTCACCAAAGGTAAAGAAGACAAAGTTTATCATCTTTGAAAAGCCTTGTACGAATTAAAGCAAGCCCACAGGGCTTCGAACAACAAAATAGATAATACTTTCGAGAGAATAGTTTTAAAAGAAGTCCCAGTGAGCCATTGTTGTACATCAAGAGAAATGGTACAGAAGATTTTCTTATAGTATGCCTCTATGTAGATGATTTGATCTACACTAGCACATGCTTCAAAATGACAAAAAGATTTTAAAAATTTCATGATGAAAGAATATGAGAGGACAGATCTTGGTCTTATGAGATGCTTCCTTGGAATTCAGGTAAAACAATCCAATGAAAGTATCTTCATCTCATAAGAAAACTATGTTAAAGATCTGCTAAGAAGATTTAACATGCTAAACTGCAAGCCAGTCATTACACCGATGACATTAAATGAAAAGCTGTCCAAATTTGATAGAGCATCAAAAGCCAATGCAACTCAATTTCAAAGTCTTGTTGGATCACTTATATGCCTTACAAATACTTGACCTAATATTGTTCATGTAGTCAGTGTCATTTCTTGATTTATGAGTGATCCTAGTCAACTACATTTTTCAGCAGCAAAAAAAGGTTTTCGTTATGTTAAAGGGACAGAGAATTTTGTGCTTCATTATTCAAAAGAACAAAACAATTCTTTAGTCGGGTAAACAGATAGTGATTGGACAGGTTCTACTGATGACAGAAAAAACACTTCAGGATATATTTTCTGTCTCAAGACAAAAGCCATTACATGGTTTTTAAAGAAGTAAGATACAATTGCTTTATCATCAGTTGAGGCTGAATACATTTCAGCAACAATTACAGCTTGTGAGACTATTTGGCTCAAGAAAATTTTGAAGGATTTGATGCAAAAGCAAAAGTCTGCCACTGTTATTTATTGTGATAACATGTCTACCATAGCTATGAAAAGAATCCAATTTTTCACAGCAGGTCAAAGCACATCGAGCTTCGCCATCATTTCATCAGCAAGTTAGTTGAAGATAAAGAAATTGAAATCTAGTTATGTAGAATAAAAGAGCAGGTGGCGGATTTTTTCACAAAGGCTTTATCTGTTCAAAAGTTCAATTATTTTAGAGAAATTATGAAGATTACAAATTAAGAGGAGGTGTTAAATATCTAATTTGTAATCAATGTATGAAACTATGGAGATGAATCTAGATGATACATGCACAATCTTTAGGAGATGTTTCAAGATAATTCTAGAGATAGATGGTTAAATGAATTTACAATATTTAGAAATGAATCTACAGTTCCTAGATGAATTATGAATAAATGTAAAAATAAATGAGTCTAAATTCTAGAATCACACACTAGTATAAATAGGTGATATGAATATATTTATAATCAATGAAGTCAAAAAATCAGAAAACAAGAGTTCTCTATCAATAAAATGTTTTCTCTTCCGTACAATCTTCTATCCAAATTCTAATTTTCTTTTTTTTTTTTAATTTTTTCTTTCTTATCCCACGTAAATCCCTAACACACAGATTCTCAAATCCCATGTAATCACTTCGTTTAATTTTCCCAATCATGTCTGATAAACCAACCCCACCTGCCAAGCAAAGTAATAGCAGAAAAACTTGTTAAAAATTCTATCAATCAAACCAAATAAATAATAGACAATGTTAAAACAAGAAATAGATTGATTCTCACTTAGTGATATTGCACTGACAAATATTGTAAATGACAAAACAAATATTATCAGAAAGGCCCTTCCTGTTATAGCAATCAGCTTGGTAATGATGTACTGCCGTACAAATGCTGCTACAGTTGAAATCACAATGAAGTAGACAACTGCCAATTACAAAGTTCATGATCAAACAAAATTCATGAAAATGTTTTCAATCATTTGGTTTCAAATTTTTGTTTGAGTTACCATATGGGACTGGAAAACAATTGAGGAGATAGAATTCAACAACGGACACGGACGAAGAGAAGGTCATGCCAAGGGTGGCTGTGGCACTTGCAGCCTACAGTCCAACAATGATTCATGTAAAATCAATTTAGTCTTTTTTTTTTTTTTTTTGTGACTAAAGAATTGGTTGACTGATCATGACCTAAGGATGGATGCCAAGCTCTATGAACAATGGAACCATAACAAAACCACCACCTAATCCAAGTAGACCACCAACTATTCTGGCCACAAGGCCACAGGCACAGCACTCAACCAGTTGCTTTGGTCGCAAGTTGTTGCCTTCATGACCCTTGGATGGAATTGCTCTCTGTCCATTATATAGACCAACTGCTTCATACAAAAACACCCCAACAGAAACTGGGATCTACAATCCACAAACAAACTGGGATATACCGAAGTTCTCGTGAAATTTATTAGAAACCTCTTAAAAAAACACACACACACACACACCACACATCATTGTTGGTGAAATTGGCACTTAACTGCAACAAGTTTAATGCTCAATATGTTGTGGAACGAGTAGCTGGATAATTCTGTCACCAAACATGATATAATAAACAAATAAGCATCTAAGGCAGTGCAGAAAAATGAGTGATGATGAACTAGAAGAAGAAAAAAAATCAACCTTTCCAGTAAATATTTTCAAGAATAGTGACCTGTAGCTGTTTTTCAATCAGATTGTTGCTTGGACCTCCAGGAAGTGGTTTGTACTCTGTCACATTAGCACTGGTGCCTATTGAAGTAGATAAATGTACACAAACATGACTGATCAATTCAAGGAAACATATTTTACAATGAGCAATGATTTCTTGGAGAAAATGAACTCACCACTTGAATCCATTGGCAGCCTCCTGCATGTTGAATCGAATCAATCATTTAGTTGCATTGACAAATTCAACGCCAATGTTAGTTTTTAAATTAGGGACAGGGACAAAAATGGCTTGATAAATTAGTGAGTTAACAATCATGTCACTTTTTAGTAAACATAACAATTGAGTCATAAATTGGGTGTGAAAATACCAAGCTGCCCTTAACTCATTTCAAACTTTTCTCTCTCTCTTAGTCTGGTTCTTCTGCATTTTCTCATTTTTTTCGCCTCCTCCTCATCCATTTCTCTAACAACCCAGTCTGGTTCTTCACTCTCTCCTCTCTGACAACCCCTGCTTCTCTTCCTTTTTCTTCATCTATTCTTCATCCACACTTTCTCCTCTCTGACAGCCTCTGCTTCTCTTCCTTTTTCTTCATCTATTCTTCATCTTCACTTTCTCTTCCTCCTACATTTGTCTTGCAGCCGCTGCTTATTCTTCATCTTCACTTTCGCCTCTTCTTTCATTTCTCTGACAGCTCCTGCTTTTTCGTCACTTTCTCTTCCCGCTTCATTTCTTTATTCTACCGATCTACTTATATCTGTTTTCTCTTTTGGTCTCTCTTCGTATTTTCAACTACACAAACACTATCCACCACCCACCATCCATCTTTATTTGCTTCTGCAGTAGTGACCATCCATTTTCATCTTCTATGCTACGGGTAATGTATCTTAACTTTTGAACACTTTTGACATGTGGAGATGGATCCAAAACAGAAGCGAAAACATTAATCATACCAAGTGGAATGAGTATGAATCATACTGGGCACACTTGGTATGATTAGTGGTGCCATGTGGAGATGGAATCAAACAGAAGCGAAATCACTAATCATACCCAGTGGAATGAGTATTAATCATACTAGGCGCACTTGGTATGATTAGTGATACGATGTAGAGATGGAACCAAAATAGAAGCGAAATCACTAATCATACCCAGTGGAACGAGTATTAATCATACTGGGCGCACTTGGTATGATTAGTGGTGCGATGTAGAGATGAAACCAAAACAGAAGCGAAATCACTAATCATACCCAGTGGAACAAGTATTAATAATACTGGGCGCACTTGGTATGATTAGTGGTGCCATGTGGAGATGGAACCAAAACAGAAGCGAAATCACTAATCATACCCAGTGGAACGAGTATGAATCATACTGGGCGTACTTGGTATGATTAGTGGTGCCATGTGGAGATGGAACCAAAACAGAAGTGAAATCACTAATCATACCCAGTGGAACGAGTATTAATAATACTTGGCGCACTTGGTATGATTAGTGGTGCCATGTGGAGATGGAACCAAAACAGAAGCGAAATCACCAATCATACCAAGTAGAACGAGTATTAATAATACTGGGCGCACTTGGTATGATTAGTGGTGCCATGTAGAGATGGAACCAAAACAGAAGCGAAATCACTAATCATACCCAGTGGAACGAGTATTAATAATACTGGGTGCACTTGGTATGATTAGTGGTGCCATGTGGAGATGGAACCAAAACAGAAGCGAAATCACTAATCATACCCAGTGGAACGAGTATTAATCATATTGGGCGCACTTGGTATGATTAGTGGTGCCATGTGGAGATGGATCCAAAACAGAAACGAAAACACTAATCATACCCAGTGGAACGAGTATGAATCATACTGGACACACTTGGTATGATTAGTGATTTCGCTTCTGTTTTGGTTCCAACTCCACATCGCACCACTAATCATACCAAGTGTGCCTAGTATTATTAATACTCATTCCACTGGGTATGATTAGTGATTTCGCTTCTGTTTTGGTTCCATCTCCACATGGCACCACTAATCATACCAAGTGTGCCCAGTATTATTAATACTCGTTCCACTGGGTATGATTAGTGATTTCGCTTATGTTTTGGTTTCATCTCCACATGGCACCACTAATTATACCAAGTGCGCCCAGTATTATTAATACTCGTTCCACTGGGTATGATTAGTGATTTCGCTTCTGTTTTGGTTCCATCTCAACATCGCACCACTAATCATACCAAATGCGCCCAGTATGATTAATACTCGTTCCACTGGGTATGATTAGTGATTTCGCTTCTATTTTCGTTCCATATCTACATGGCACCACTAATCATACCAAGTGCGCTCAGTATTATTAATACTCGTTTCACTTGGTATGATTAGTGATTTCGCTTCTGTTTTGGTTCCATCTCCACATGGCACCACTAATCATACCAAGTGGGCCCAGTATTATTAATACTCGTTCCACTGGGTATGATTAGTGATTTCGCTTATGTTTTGGTTTCATCTCCACATGGCACCACTAATTATACCAAGTGCGCCCAGTATTATTAATACTCGTTCCACTGGGTATGATTAGTGATTTCGCTTCTGTTTTGGTTCCATCTCAACATGGCACCACTAATCATACCAAGTGCGCCAAGTATGATTAATACTCGTTCCACTTGGTATAATTAGTGATTTCGCTTCTGTTTTGGTTCCATCTCCACATCGCACCACTAATCATACCAAGTGCGCCCAGTATGATTAATACTCGTTCCACTGGGTATGATTAGTGATTTCGCTTCTGTTTTCGTTCCATATCCACATGGCACCACTAATCATACCAAGTGTGCCCAGTATGATTCATACTCGTTCCACTTGGTATGATTAGTGATTTCGCTTCTGTTTTCGTTCCATCTCCGCATGGCACCACTAATCATACCATGTGTACCCAGTATGATTCATACTCGTTCCACTTGGTATGATTAGTGATTTCGCTTCTGTTTTCGTTCCATCTCCACATGGCACCACTAATCACACCGAGGGAGCTAGCATGATTAACGCTATTTACCTTAGTGTGACTAGTGTTTTGGGTACTGATTTTGGCCAACTGAATATACCCTTACACGAATGATCATCATACCATATTAACAAAATGCAAAATATATTAGTAAAAACCATAAATGTTACAGAGCCTCAAATAAAGTAACTTTATATATATTTATATATAAAATATGTTACATCATTATTGACAATTACTCCACATTTGCATCAACAACATTACAAAATATGGCGAAGCCATATTCCCTTCTCATTTTGAGAACTTCTGATACCCCCCAATTCCATGATGCACCTTTTCATTTTGAGAACTTTTGGTTGTGCGAAGGAAGAAGCTGAAGGGCTCGGTCACTGAGGAAGAGAGGGAGGTCGTGTCCCGGTCTGCCAAGGAAGATAAAATGAGTAGGAGGAGGAGGAGAAAACGAAGAAGCAGAAGGGAAAGAAGAGCATCATACCTGGTCTGGTCGTGCGGAGGAAGAAGATGAAAGTCGCGGCCACTGATGGAGAGCGGGAGCTGCTGTGCCGGTCTACCAAATCAGATAAAAAGGATAGGAGGAGGAGGAGGAGGAGATGAACAGCGACAGAGTTTGTGTGCTGAGTAGGAGGAGGAGAAGAAAGTGAAGAATAAGCAGTGGCTGTCAAAGAAATGAAGGAGGAGGAGAAAGTGAAGAAGAAGCAGGGCTGCCGGAGATGAATGAGGAGGGGGCGGCAAAATGAAGAAGAAGTAGGAGCTGTCGGCGGTAAAAACTGCGACAGAAAACTTTGAAATGAGTTAAATAAGTTTTTAAGGGTATTTGTGTCCAAAAAAGATGGGGTTGGGACACAAATGTTAAGTTTATTCAAATGGGATAAAAATATCTATTCAATAATTGAAAGTGATCTGGGCTAACATTTCCTCTCTAAATTATCCCCAAACAGACCTTTTTACAATTAAAATATTTATCTCATCTTAATTTGTAATTCATTTAACATCGTTTACATTTAATAAAAAATCCAAATGAATGTTAGAATCCGGACGTTTGCCCTAGAGAAATAGAAATGACTTGATGGGGCTAAAAGTTCCTCTCTTTGTGCATAGGCTGTCACCTCTTGCAAGTTGGTCTCCATATGCCATGTATCAACACCCTTGAAGAATGTCTTCATTGCCGTGACTTCAATCACCACAAACAAAGTCATTCAATGTTTCGAAACTGCTGCTTTGAATGGCTATAGCAAGCTAATTAAAGAAGTGTAAACTAGCTCTTTAGGATTAGTATTAGCTATACAGAGGATAATTAGCAGAACTGTGATCATCCAATCGACAAAAGTCACACTGGGAGAAACTCCTATGCTGATACCAAGCATGAGAATTGGTTGGATGATCAGCACCAAATTATAATCCATTATGGGCATATCAAGTGTTGGATGCCTCAGCTTAAGGTTATAGTACCACTCATTTTTATGCACAGATAATTTTATTTTTTAGTCCACGAAAAATTCAAGAACTTAATGGAGTAAAAGCACAAAATAACACTGAAGCAAGCAAGCATATGCCAAGTAAGCCTCACAACGAGGAGAATCAAGCAACCTGCTTCCTATGCTTCTCCACCTCAACTTGCTGTCTGGCCTTTGTGACCTGCATCTCATCGTCCTGACAGGAGTGACCTCGAGTTAAAGCTCGCTAAAACAGCCTTCTCCAGGTCGTACCTTACTTTGCTCAGCTTTTCCTCACTCTTAAGGGGCTTGATCATGAAATCTAACCTTGCAACTGTACTTTCCTCACAAGTCAAAGTGATCATATAGAATTTGAAAAAGCAGCACAACAAATTCAGATGCATCAACTTTTACCAGCAAGTTTAAAGCTCCCAATCTGCAAAACGCACTTAGAGCTTGAAGGCTAATGTTATGGGTATTTTCGGGACTGCATAAATAGGCTGGTTAAAGCCCAATGAACTAGTCTGATAGGCTGACCCAATGGACAAAGGCTCAACTTGTCAGCATCCAGCTTGCAGAAGCTCACCCTCAGATCATAAGATATTCAGCTCACAGATACAAGCCTTTAGTATACCAAATGCTCAACTAGAGCACAATCATAACCTTAGCTCGCATAGAGAAGCTCCAAGTTTACGAACCTCAGATCATCTAACTTGTAAAAAAGAGCTTTCTATTAGATCGCTGCTCAGTCAGGGTCAGAGCTACTCGGTATCTAGCTCCAGCTCGTCCAGAACAAGATCCAACTCGTGACGTGGCGTGCACAATGAATCTTTCTAAAATGGTAGCAACACAATTTGAGGAAATCTCAACTACCGAATTTGGAGATAACATTAAATCTCTGACATAGTGGAGTCAAATCCCTGAAATTAAGGGCACGGTTTTGGGAAGTGTAATTAATAATAAATATTTTTCTATTTACATTGTACACAAACGGTAACACCCCTCTCTATATAAATAAGGACTAAAACTCATTATAAAGAAGAGAGAGGTCGAATCACGTAAAAATCTTGTTTTCTATTCTTCTTCTCTGCCTCTCCTTTCTCTTTTTTACTTTTACTTTGATTCATTGCAATATGAGGCTCATAAACCTGAGTTGACAAGATTCAAACATCAACAAACCCTAAATTATTTCTCAACTTCATCATTTGGACAGGGTAATTTTTGGTTAAAACCTTTTTTTTTTTTTGTCTTGTAATCAAGTATCAATGCATGTAAAAACAATAGTGAAGTTAATTTCGGCCCAGATCAATAAAGAATGGGATTTTACAATTTTTCCTTGATTATCCTCAGCGTTATCAAATTGCTACAGTGTCTTGCAAAGCATAACAGGGGAAAAAGAGAGAGAAAATAAGGATGAGGAGATTTAGAATTATTCCTTTATTATAGATAGGTACTGCTGCCATCTAGGTCACTTAAACTGTCCAGGTACATTTTTGTGGTTTCTCAAAAAAAAATTGGATTTATGTGATTTGACCCTAAATGTCATTTTATTAAAAATAAATGCCATATTTTTTGGTAGGTAGAGGTGGTACTCTAAGAAAGGTGGCATCCTTTGGGAGGACAAATACAATAAGTTGATACAGGGAGCACTTATGCTGGATGCATTATTGAGAATAAATCCATGCAACTCTTTTTCTTCTCTTTTTTTTTATTATTATTTAATCATTAAAACGGTCATAAAAAATTATTAAAATTATAGGAGATGAAATATTAATGACACGGCTCAAAATATAGTTCATATATTAGGGATTGGCCCACACATAAAGTGGGAAGGCAGCCCCTATAAGACTGCAGTACGCAGGCCTTGAATCCAAGTTCACAATGAACTTGGGTGTGTTACTACCACTAAGGAAAAGCAACAGACAATTCATGCAACTCTTAAGTGTAATAAATCTTTAATTTAATAAACATAGTAGGTAAATTTTTATCCTTTTATATGGTGTAAAATAATAATTTTTTTAATAATTAACTACCGATGTTGATAAAATTCAGCATGCTAAAAAAATTCCTGATATGAATTCAAGTAATGTAAACATATGTTTGATAAATTTTTTCTTCAAACTTCTTCGATGACGAGACAAAATACAAATAGGTTCAGCCACAAATGGTTCTCCAAGTAGAAACAAGCTGACGAAGCCCAGGTATGTTCTAAGCTATTCCTATTTCTGGAGGTATAAGCTTAGCATGTGATAACCCCCAACTTCGCTACAAGGAGCTTTTACATCATTTGACAAGAGACTGAACATAACTAAATTCAAGCTCCTCCTGTTAACACTTTTTACATTACTAACTGGATCACATTTTACACATGTAACAATCAGTCCAACAAAGTTTGAATCAAGACACAGTGACCCTTTTAGGAGATCAAGGGATCAAATAAATAAAACAAGAGTGTGAAAAGCATCTTTTGATAAGTACTATTTTTTGTGTTTGTCTTGTACACATTTTAAATTCTACTCCTTTGTTGACTTCGTTGTATTTGCATGGATACCCTTACTAGTGTTACATTTTCATTGTCAAACCGTAAAATAATTTATATATAGCTGTCATACATACAAATGAACAAACATCATGAAATGAAGAAATTCAAGACAAGTGATTATTTCTGCTATACCCTTCGTAAAACTCTCTTTTTTGCATAATATTATCATATATACAAAATAATATATCATTTTCATTTCATAAAAGATAAACTCATGCCTATTGAAACTAAACGAAATCTATTATCTATTTTTTAAATTCAACATTCAATTTTCTAAAATTGACGTAAATACTATTGTAGTAATGGAATTAACGTACAAGTCAATAGAAAAAGTTGAAAGTGCAAAGCAAATTTTAACAAGAGTAACTTTGACGATCTATCATTTAAGAAGAAGGCCCCATTGACTAAAGTTTGAGAAATGGCAATTTAAGTGTGATTTTGTGAAGATTTGCTCCAAATCCTCCCAACATTAAAGGAATGTAATAAAAAAGTGGTGATGGTGGTTTGAATTTGAACGTAGAAATGGACCCTATTGTGCATTTGATTTTCCGTTGCCACTTGCCACTGACTATGCATTGATTGACGCAGGCCTAAGAATTATAAAGTTACAACAAGGCCTGATAGGTTTCCAACAATAAACACCTTCAAGGCAATCAAGCTCATAGACCTGACAACCATAAAAACAGAAAATTTTTCATTGTTTCCATTGGCTTACACTGCCCTTTTAAAATAGTTAGCTGTAGAATTTACTTGCAGTAGATAGGTGAGGAATGATTTCAAAATGGCGATATAGTGTGATGATAACAATGTACCAGCAACTGAGTTTTTAGTTTCTTTGTTGAAAAATCTATGATTGAGACTTGAGAGGGCTATCAGTGGAAGACAGACTAACAAGCATCAGAAATGGATAAGGCCAAAGAACTGTTTTTGTTTTTCCTTTTATGTTTAAGGGACCCCATGGAATTCTGATAAGAGTACGTAGATACATCAAACATCTCATGTTTTGGCTCATGGAAGAGACACCATATTAATGATAATTTTTCAATAAATGCAAAGAACATGCACAGCCACCCCACGCCCCAAGATAATTGCTCTTCTTGTTCAGCCAGATAAAAAATATTTAATAGAAAGGGATTCCGTAGCAATCTGAGAGGAGCATGTAGATACAGCAAACATCTGATCTTTTGGCTCATGGAAGAGACAACACCGTATTAATGATGATTTTTCAATAATTGCAAACAACACGCATAGCCACCCCATGCCCCATGATAATGGCCCTTCTTGTTCAACCAGAAAAAATACATATAATAGAATAAAATAATTCAAAAAATCCTGAAAAATTATATTCCATTTTCAATTTTGTCATACAATTTTTCTCAACAGATAATACAGGGAAACTTAATCATCAGAGGCTAACTCTAGATACGTGACAATCCAAATGCGGTTCACATTCATCAACAGTATAAACTAGAGTTCAACCCAAAAGTTCACTCCTTTTGAGTCAAAAATGATCTTTGATGCAATGTTAAAGAGCATGTTATTGTAACAAATAATAAGTCTTAATGAGAATGTATGTTTTTGTCTCTAGCAAGATGAATAACAAAAAATGAAAGTGTCACCATAAGAGCATCTAATGGTATATACTAAAAAGTGTCACAAAAGGAGTATCCTATGAATGTGTAACATAGTTATGGGGAAAAAAATTAATGATCACTTCCTGTCACACCAGCAGAGGCTAAAATTTTAGCCTCCGGAGGGTGACTAAAACATCTATGATCACTACCGGCATCAAGAAATGAAAGTGAAACAAACGAGTGAAACTATGCGTCATACGTGCAAAGGTTTTCGAATCCCATGTAATCATGGTTTTGAATCTTCTTGACCATGTTCACTATGCCAACCCCACCTATCAAACACAAGGAAACAACAGTTTGAGAGTCTAAAAGGAGTAAAACAAAATCCAAAACTAGGAAAAACGTAATATCTTCAAAGTTCAAGACCAGTAACAGGGTAACACTAACCTAGTGATATTGCACTAACAAATATTGTGAAGGCTAAAATGAATATGATAATTGATGCCCTTCCCAATAGAATAATCAGCTTCCTCACGACGTGCTGACCAATGAAAGCAGCAACAGTGGCCACAGCAGTGAAGTAAAGAGCTGCCAACAAAGTGAAAAAGTCCATAGAAGTTTAGATGAATTGTAGACAAGGTCTCTAAATGAAGAAGTACCAACTGAAGTTTAACACAAAACTATCTGGTTGCATTGGAACTTGGTCACTTACCATAAGGAACAGGAAATCGTTTTAGAAGGTAATATTCTACAACTGACATTGATGAGGAGAAGGTCATGGCAAAGGTAGCAGTGGCACTTGAGACCTGCACAGAAGTCATCAAGAAGATTAAAATGGTACCTAATAATCAACAGTTCGACTTGAAGTAGTTATATTTTTAGCTTTCATTCTACCATGGGCTTGTGATGCACAATTTCACCAGCAGAGATATTTAGATTCATCAGGTAGTTATGTTGCCACTTATAAAAGGAAACCAAAAAACTCACCTGAGGAGGGACTCCCAACTCCAAAAATAGTGGACCCATGATAAATCCTCCTCCTAGTCCCAACAGCCCACCAACAACCCCGGCTAATACTCCAAAGGCACAATAGGAAACAAGTTGGAACACACGAAAACTTTTTCCGTCATCCCCCTTTGATGCTATGACTCTTCTCCCTTTGTACAAACTAATGGCTTCATACATCGATACCCCAAAAGAAACAGGAATCTGTGTAACAAAATCAGAATTGTTTTAACAGTGGTCAGATATTACAGATTCAATCAACAGGCAAATCACACAGACACGAAAGGAAAATATCAATAGAAACCCGTTATCAAGAGAAGGTACCTGCAACAAGTTCAATACCCAATATTCTACTGAACATGTGCTTGTATAATTCTGTAGCAAAAATCATAGTTTCAATCAGCCTAATACTGCACAAGGAGAAACCAGTTGACATTATTTAAAAAGAAAGGAGAAGAAGAAACCTTGCCGATTTGCAGTCCAAGGAATGCAACCCAAACAAATACAAGAAGTCCCAATTCTTTCCAGCAAACGTTCTCCAAAACAGTGACCTGCAATTTCCACATTATATTAGCTTTGTGAATCCTTTGTACTCATTAGAGCAGACCAGCATATACTCACATCTCGTTCATTGTTTTCCGGTTGAGGCCCTCTGCTGGGGCCACCAGGAAGAGGCTTATATTCCACTTCACCACCAGCACCTGATACAATGCAACAAATACATAAATTGTTCCAGGTGGAAAACATACCAGCAAGAATTATGTAGTGAACTTTGGATACAATTAGAATAAGAGGAATCAAACATACCATTAGATTCCAAAAGCTTTGCAGCCTCCTAAAATCCAAATAAATTTCAAATGGTTAAAATCAAATTTTGGATTGTGATTGAGTACATCACAGTGACAATTTAAAAGGTAATGCACACAGCCTTGACACTAAAAAAATTTCTATAAGTTGATGAAATTACCCTTTTCATCATTGTTTCTTTCTTCCATGTCTCAACACCCTTGAAGAAAGCCTTGGTTGATGTGCCTGGAAACCACCAGAAGAAAAAGCTGTTATTAAAACTCAAATCAAAACCACCAAGGGGAACTGCAATTTCAACTTGTAATTTACCTACGAAGAGAACAATGAGTAAAACTGTGACCATCCAGTCGGCAAATATCACATTGAATGCAACACCTATGCTAATTCCCAACATGAGCATCGGTTGAATTAGGAGGGCCAAATCATAGTCAATGATAGGCATGTCAATTGTAGGATGCCTAAGCTTAAGGTTATAGTAAACAGTTGAGACTGCTGCACCCATAATCATACCTGATGGAGAAAAAAAATGACATATTAGATTGCATTTAACTAGTAAATATTGTTCTTGAATTCACAATTTGAAAATTACAGACGAATTACGTTACTAATTAAATTGGTAACTTATGGCAGATTAAGTAATCATCAATGTGTCGCACTCTGACTTCAAAACACTGCACTTGCTAGTTTTGAGAACATGATCGCAGCTTTGGCAAGATGGCAAACAAAACTCGTAGAAAAACAAAAGAAACCTAAAAAAAATAAAAATTCAACAACTCCAATCCACTGAAACATTGTTTTCCTTCTATGCAGTGAAATCTTTCCAGCATTGATTTCATAAAATTTCAAAGAAAAATCCAGAAGGACACATCAGCAAACTAAACATACGCAACTTCAAAATCAACGTGTCTAAAGGAGTTATTTTACCCCGAGAAACAAAATTTGAACAAGATAGTTGTCCTGTCAAAGGCAGAAAACATCACAGTTGTCTGGATCGAACCAATTCATTGAACACAAAACCAAAGTGGTTCTAAAATCTATAAATACAGACTATACAGTGTTGACACTTATTACCTAACCATTGACACCTAATTGTCTCTCCCCATAATTACTCTTGCAAACATTTTATTGACAACTTTTTCACACCCTGTAATAATCAAATAACAGTTTTGTCTGGATCCACTGTTGAACGTAAATAAAATTTCAACGAGAAAATGATTCATGAGACTCTTACATTTTGATATAGCTGTGCTTGATTTTGCATCAAACCCAATAATCAGATTAAGCATAGGCACAAAAATACCACCTCCACCGACACCACCAACACTCCCAAAAGCTGCTCCAAAGAATCCAATAATGGTACCCAACACAATTTGCCAGCCAAATTTCATGTCCTGCCAAGAACAAAATTTAAAAAACAAAAACAATAAAACAAACCCAGAAAGACATATTTTTTCAAATGAATAATATAAACACCAAAGAATCAAAATGAAGACAAAATGATACTGAAAAAACTTACAGGCCAAACATGTGTATAACCAGACACATTAGATTGCCACAAGAAATTAACAGCTCTGACGAGAAAACTAGGCTCATGTTCTCTCAATGCACTGAATCTCGAGCCTTCAAGTCTGAGGCCTCTCTCTGCTTTAGCAAACACAAAAGCCAACACAAAGTTGAACAGAATCATCAAAAGGGGTCTCAAAACACGCCATTTCGCTCCAAATCCGGCCATTGGTTTCCTCTCTTTTTGTTTTCTCAAACCTCCTCTGTGTCTTGAGACCACCTCACTCCCCAGGTGTCAAAAACCCAAAAAAAAAAAAGAACAAAACTTTAAACTCCAAACTCTTGTATCACCAACTCCAAAAGCACACGTTTAAACGTGCTCGTATTTCTGGCTTCCTGTTCTCGATTCACAACCCCACGTGTGAAAATCTAAAATTTTCCCCGAAAGTGAAAGAATACCGGCAAGAAAGTTGCCGAACTTTTTTCTTGGTACAAATCTGTGTTTCGTGTTAAGACACTAAAGTGAAATAAAAAAAACAAACAACAATACGAAACGAAAACAAGACAGGTAACGTGATTGAAATGATCAAAAGAATCGCTCTCTCTCCCTCTCTCTCCTGTCTGTTTCTACTTTTCTTGTTTATCGCTCTCTTAAAGAGAAAATGGAGTGCTTGATATATGATTCTACAGAGGAGAGAGGGGCGTGCGGGTCGGCGTAAGAACCAGCTCTCTAACAATGCTTGTTTATTTATTTAAATATTTTTTTCATATTTGTTTACATTGCAATTTGAAGTGCGATTGTGTGGTTGTATGATTAAAGTTGTGGAGGGCGCATGTGCAGTTATTGCAACGCAGCTTTGTGTGCTGTCTGGTTAAGCGTGAGGTCAAATTCCGTGTTTAAAAGAAATCAGACAATTATTCACATGTAGTTGTTTAATGTTTAGTCATTAGTCATTTTCTGTTGTGAAAAAACAAGTTTTAGATGCAATGCTAATCTAATTATTATAATACGCAACTTGATGATCGTAATCATAGACTTGATGATTTTGTCGCCAAACGTAGTACAGATGTTTCTTATATGCTCATTTGCTTACTGCTTTTTTTCAACTTAGCATTTAACATTTAAAAGATTCTAAACTAGATTTGTTGAGTCATTTTGTTAATTTTTCTTTGCCTTGTTTTGTAAATTTTTTAAAACCGTTAAAAACACTTAAATATATCAAAAAAATTTAGAGAGACCTTATTCTTGCTTGGGATTACACTATCCTACTTTATTAGTGGAATCAAATAGTAAGGAGGTCGTTGATTTAATTCTTCGTTCGGATCCTGTTCCTATTTACGACGAATATTTAATATTAGATATTTAGAACGTTATGAAGAAGGATTAACATGTTAAAATCCTTTTTGTGCCTCAGTATGCTAATAATGCTATTGACTAGTTGGCAAAAAGAGCTTTTAGAATGTCTTAGGAGAATATTTATTTGTTAAATGTAACCCTAGCATTAGAGTTTGTTCTCAATTCTTAAAGTCAGAGAGCACAAGCTCTCCATTAGTATTCTCCTTTCTTCTCTGGGCATATGTCCCTTTTTTGTATAAAAAAAAAATATCAAAAAATTAATTGAATGAAAAAGGGAATAATGACTCTTTACTTAATTCCAGATTATTTGGATTACATTTGAAATGTTTTCTTACATATATGTTATTTATGCCATAAATGACAACTAAAAAAAGGTCCCCACTTTTCATTTACTAAAAATATCAAATCATCGGATTATTTTTATGTTATCTTATGACTTATAAGATAATATATTTCTAATTTTACTATTGTATTATATTGTATAGATATTTTTTATTATGACCTAATACTTATAATAAATGTATACCAATTCAATTTCTACTAAGTACACTTTAAGTTTATATTTGACACATGAGATTATAATAGAATAGATTGGATTGGAATATAATAAATTTGATTGAATTAGAATATAAAATTAGTATCACATATTTGGTAGAACTTTTGATTAAACTAAAATTATATCATATTGGTTACGTTTGGCATACGAGATTAGAATGAAATAGATTGAATTGTATTATATTGAAAAATTACTGTCCATGTTTGATAGAACTTGAGATTTGATTAAAATTATATAACATTATGTTCGGTATAGATTGTAATTAGATTGAAATAAAATTAATTTAAATATTTTACAATATATATAAAATTAAATTTTAAAAATTTCTTTAGAAATATTTTTCTTAAAAATAAAAAATAAAAATTGAATGTTAATTCTCAAACCCATCAAATCCTACCATTTGATTGGGAATGAGTATTTCCATAAAAGGAGAATTAGAAGAAGTTTGAAATTGAGTTTGGAATTTTACTTATTGCTCTCCAAATAAGGGATTTAAGAGTTTTAAATATTTTGAATTTCAAACTTACTTCAAATCTGATGTATCAAATATAGTCTAAAGGTTTTATTGTTATGGGCTGTTTGTTTTTTTTTCCACTTAACACTTAGAGGTTGTTGTTTTTTTTCACTTAACACTTAATGGTGCTGAATTTAGCTAATTAAGAGATTTTTGTTTGTTTTTTTAAGTGGCCAAACCACTTAAAACCACTGAAAAAAAAAAAAAAGACATTTTTTAACTTTTCACTTAATACAAAATCACTTAATGATTTTACAAATATATTATTTCAAGTTTATCCTTTCTAAAATAATATGTTTCCAAGTTTGTTTTAATTTTATATTATAAAAATTTCTTTTAATACTTTAACAAACAATATTGAAAAATAAAAACCCTAAACATCTCAACATCAATTTTTTTTTTTTTTTTATAGCTGGATTACTATATTTCTCTAATTAAATTCTGGTAAGAATCTTTATTGATAAAATGTTTATGCAACAACTCAGAAATCAAATTGTAAATCAATTTATTTAAGTATTTGATTATTTTTGTTTAATTATATCAGAAAATATATATTACTTTACAATTTCAATTTTCGTTGTAATAGTAATTTAATTTAAAACCATTTTATTTATTTTTATTTGAATATATAAATTTAATTGACTCTATTATTTTAATTAATCTTATTTTAATTATGAATAAAAATACTATATATATAAGTTACAATTTCAACTTTTGTTATAATAGTAATTCAATTTAAAATTATTTTATTTATTTTTATTTGAACATATAAACTTAATTGATTATACTATAATAATTAATCTTATTTTAATTATGAATAAAAATATTATATATATAAGTGTTTTAATATTTTTTAAATAATTTATTACAATTGTTTGTATCATATTAAATAAAATTATATAACAACTAATAGTAAAATGATATAAATGTCAAATTATTAGTAATCAGATAATTTTAACTTTAAAAAACAAACAATATTATTATACATATAGAGGTAAAAAAAGAAAAAACAAATATGTCAATCAGATTTCAGCTTTCAGTCTTCAGCAGCACTGTTCAGTTTTCAGATAAAAAAACAAACGACCCCTTAGTAGTGCTGAATTTGACCTATTAAGATGTTTTCGTTTGTTTTTTTAAGTGGTCAAACTACTTAAAACTATCAAAAAATAACTGAAAAAATTAAGTTCGAATTTTTAACTATTCACTTAATTGTAAATCACTTAATGACATTTAAAGTTTTTATTTCAAATTTATACTCTCCAAAATAATATAATTTCTAATTTATCCTAACTTTATATTACTCAAATTTTCATTTTTTTTTCCTTGATATTTATAAAAAATATATTTGACAAGTAAAATCTAAATACATCTCATCCTAAATTGTCTTAAAATTGAACTAATATATTTTAATTTACAATTTAAACATTTTTTTTAGTTGTTTTCTTAAATATATTAATGTATTTAAATATAAATATGGTTAATACTACTATTTTTTTAATCATATTTTAATTATTAATAAAACATTATTAATATGTACATAAAAAATGTTTTAAAATTTATTAAATTATTTATTTTTAAATATTTATATTAAATTAATTAAAATTATATAACAACAAATAATAGAAAAGATATAAATGTAAACTTACTAATTTTCAAATAATTTTAAATTTAGAAAACAAACAAGTTTACAACATATTCAGAGATAAGAAAAAAAAAAAAAACAAACATGTTATTCAGATTTCAGATTTCAATCACTATTCAGTTTTTAGTCTTCAGCAACGCTGTTCAGTCTTCAAATAAAAAAACAAACGACCCCTTAGTTTTCTCTCCTTATTATTAAAGTAGTTTTTTTCTGTTTGTAGGAGTAATAATCTAGATGGCATGAGTAGTATTTAATTTTAATAAATTTTGATAAACTTTTGTCCATTCCAAGTTAACTTTAATAAATGAAGGCTAATTACCCCATTTTTTTTTTAAAAAAAAGAAAGTTAGAAAACTGCCTGAATATTTTAATACTATCACATATATATTAAAAGTTAATGTAAAACAAGTAAGAGATTTGTTAAAACTTGTCGATATTAAACACTACTTATATAATCGGAATACCTACTCTCATATATAGAAGACAATAACTCTCATAATAAAAAGAAAAACTATACACACAAACTTTAAAGCATGCAGTAATCACTTTTTTAAAAAAATAAAAATTGAAATCCACTTTCAAAACTATTTTATTATTTAAAATTATTTTTGTCAAACACAATTATTCATATTTTTTTTAAAAGTGATGGTAAAATTATAATTAGATTTTTTTTTAATAAAGTGACAAGTACAACAAGATTAGAATTTTACTGAAATCGGTCTAAATTATGCACTATTTAATCCAGGACCAAACATGCAATTATAGAGACCGCTCAAGGACCAAAAAGATAATTACATGAGAAATTACAATAACATCAAAGAGAATATGAGCTTGACATATGTAATAGACACCAGTACATATCAGTACCATCTGATAAGGCAGATGATTATCACGTGACTGAAATTAGTCGTTCGGCTTATTGGGTGGTGCCAGCAGATCGTGAGAGAGACTTTTCTGGCTTTTAGGAGATTTGCTGCCCTCAGTCGGACTCTTTGTAGCTGGTGCATGGTGTAGAAACTCAACCACGAGTTCGAATCCTGAGAGTTATGTTCTCTTCTCTCACTATTTATTGTTGTGCAGACTTAAAGTGCTTGGGACTCAGATTTTCTGCCAAGTCCCATTGATATAAAAAGGACAAAAGTTTGGTTCCATTTAACAGTGTGTATATCTAGATCTAATGGGGCACATGGAAGGTGAGATTAGATGCAAATTACTGATTAAGTTTGACAAAAACATTAATAAAAGATTAGTTAAATTTTAGCGATTATAATTAATTAGTGTGTTAGTTTTATGATAATTTTTTTTAAAAAATATTCGATCTATCCAAGGGAAACCACGAAATGTGATACATTTTTCTTTAATGGTTTTTTTTCTTTTTTTATGGAGGAGATTTTTTGTTTTGGAAAATATTTCTTGTAAATTTATAAGTAGTTTCTATTGAATTATTATAATTTAAGAGAAAGTCTTGTAGGTTTGAAATTGTAGAAATGTATACAACTTTGTTGGAGAATTTCACAAACTTCTAAACTGCTTTGATAAAATATAAGTATGTAATCTTAAATAATTAAATTTGTTTGATTTTTCATTTTATATATTAAATTTTATGAGTATTTTTAGGACTTTATACTATAAAATTGTGTTGTAACCCAAAAAATAGGCTCAACCTCAGTAGCTAAACTCAAGTAGAATCGTGTGGTTTTGAGAAGCATTAACTTGACTAGTTTTCTCAAATTATATGTGAGTGCATGGATTTTTTCAAGTTGAGCAAATTAAAGAATATATGGCGACCCTTAAAAAAGACCAACTTTGACAGACAAATCATTTGAACCTAAAAACAGTAACATTTTATTGAATCCCTATAATTCGCTTCTTAGAAGGGAAACATTTAGGCAGTTGTGAATTGTATTTGTGACATTCCTTTGTTGACCTTTCAACTTCCAACAATACTCCCTTTTTTTTTAAGTCTATAATAAAAAAAACTGATATTAGTAAATTCAGTTCATCCCAGAAAAATCATATACATATATATATGTATGCATGTATGTGTGTATATTACATACTAAATTTAATAAAATTAATGTGAGACTTGTGTCATAAGCTACTGGTTAAGTAGAACAAGATATTGAGTAAATATAAATGAATGAATTTAAAGATTAATAGCAGATATATTGACTTCATAACATTAGTGTCTATCGAGAAAAAATATGTAATATTTCAATTCTTTTTTAAATAAGTACCAACCATAAATTATTTTTTAAAAATTATTTGTTGTCGAAGCATACACCTTTGAAAAGAATATATCTTAAAAACGTATATATATATATATATATATAGAGAGAGAGAGATTTACTTCGATTAAGAAAAAATATACGTAAGGGTTGTTTTGCTGCGATGAATGGGCGGCATGCAAAATGCTAACAAATATGCAAACAAACTCAACAACTCTCTTTTTTTCAACAAAAAAAACAGAACTCAACAACTCTCGACCACTTAAATTTATGATAACTACAACTTGTTAAGCGAATCTAGATACTACGGCCAAAACGACGCCTGTGAAAACAATTATTAATAATAGAGATATCGTAAAGTATAAGTAATTAATCCCCTTACCTACTGAATTTTAAAATTATCGTACATATTCTCTGATTTGATCCAGTGGAATCACAGCGGACAAACAGAATTGACTTTCTAATAACAAATTTCCCTTTGTTTATGATTCAAGTATAAGTATGAAAAGAGAGAGATTTGCAAAAACTCTCTATAGTATTTAGCTTGGACAAAATTTTCGTGTACGAATATCTTCAGTTACTGATACAAATAGTTTCAACTAAATTTTAAAGAGAGAATTTCATTTTAGTTTTTTTGTTTTTGAAAAATTTTTCGTTTTTAAATACGAATCCGTTTATAATGTTTATGGTTTCTTAACTTTCAAAAATTCTTCAAATTAGTTTATATAGTTAGTCAACGGATGATCAATCGTTACATATATGGGATAGTTTTATCTTTTAACACTAATTGGTTACACATTTTAGATGGAATTATTAAAAAAATTAAATAAAAACAATAATATAAATATATGTAAAGTTCGAAATAAAACAGTATTTTTATCATTTTTTGTTGACATTAATTGTCAAATATCACATCGGATAGACTAATTTGATAAGTCTTTTTAACGTAACGGATCATAAATATTGTAAATTGATATGTATTTAAAAACAAAGATTTTTTTGTTTTTAAAAAAATGATTAAAATGAAGTTCTCTCGATTTTAAACTAATTTTTTTATTTCAATATATAATAAGAATATTTTTACTTAAATTCAAAAATAAATAGTTGTTTTCTAATAAGAATCAAATCTCTAGAAAATTATAGAAAATTTACATTTTAAGTCTTAGGTACGGTAAAAAAAATTCAACTCCATGGTAGGGACTAGACCATATCGACATATGTAGGACAAGAATCCTATGCTTTCCGGAAAAAAAAAAAAAACAAAAAAGTCAAAAATCCTATGTTAATATGATTTTCAATTTACACACACGTATATGTACACGTACGTGCGTGTGTTTGTAATTAAAATTAAAAGATGTATAAAATGAGAAGTAATTTTTTTTTTTTTTTTTTTGTATGTTAACAATAATCGTTATGTGTAATAAGGTTAATGATAGAAGAGAATTCAAATAATAGAATGTTTTGTTAACAAAAATTATTTCATTTTTACTTCCTGGAAGGATCATGATCCCATACTTACATACGTAATATATGTTGATATTTCAAATATTGATTTATGACAACTTAATAAAGTGATTGGATCAAATTAATGTTTTTTTTTATTAGTTTTCTCTCATCTTGAAAATACAAAGTTTTTAAAAATTTTACTACTTGATAGACATCACAAAGATCTTTCGAGAATGGAAATTAAACTGGGCATTTAATGACAAATCTCTCGCGCCAATGAAATGGGTGGTGCACCGTGCATGCAAATCATGTTTTCAAATGACTAGAGTTTTTGACCAACCAATGAATGGAATTTAAACGCTTGCGTTTACATTACCAAACAAAGCAGCCCCACAAGCTCATATGATGATTAACTTCACTAAGAATCACAAGTTCACAACCATGAACAACAGTGGAATCCACATCCGCCGCATGAGTTAACATATCATTTAGCTTACGTGACTCACATCATTGCGTGCAAAAAGCGAACAAATATTTATTAATTATTTTGTGATGTTTCCTTCGCACCTGCACAACAAGGTGTAATTTTCACACAATCCTTTATATTCCATTGTATACACATGCATCTAGTTAATATTTAAAAGAAAGTCAATAAAATTTACTTTTTCAAAGTAAACAATGTAAATATTTTCATTTTCAGTCAATAAAAAGAAAAAATCAAATTATATTTACTTATACGAAAATTTTTCTTATTTTTTTTAACTTCTTGCACGAAAATTCAATTAACCTTTGAAGTCTAATATGGGCGAAGAAAATTTAATGTGAAAGTAATAAAAGTCATTAAACATAGCGTGTTAATTTTATATAAGAAAATTTTTTTAAAGAATAACACGAAAAGAAGAACTGAGTTTCTAAACTAATGTTAAAGAATTAAAATAAGACTTTTTAATATTATTAGTATGCACGAAACATTCCTTGCGACCAAATGTCATAGTCTACAAATAAATGATGGAAACTGTAATAATTTTTTATCCTTTTGTTCATGAATTATATTTTATGGAAAAACTAAAACCTTATTTTATTCTTTTTTATTAATTTCAAAATTTATATATTTTAGTGTTGAAATAAAAATGATCCTGTAAATGAAAATTGTACATGTAAAGTGATTTCAATTAACAAAGAAAGTACTAATTCATGAAATAAATTCGAATACAATGTTTAAGCCTCAATTTACTTACATATCTAAAAAAAAAACTAAAATCTAAAACACCTGTTTTACTTTTTCTATTATTTATTAATTTTATATATTCACTTTTTTTAAAAAAAAACAAATCTACTCACTTATTACACGTCAGGAAAAGGTGTGGAGCTTATCAAGCCCACCAAACTAAAGAAAAAAAAACGTGGGGAGATTAATTGTTTTGACCAAATCTTGAGACAAACGGCTGAGATCAAATCACTTTTGTTTAGCATTATTTATGGCCCCACGATGATTCTGACAGAGTTTTGCCGTGTGAACCGTCTGGCTTATCCGTTCAAAGCAATCACACCTACTGACCTACCCTGTGGACCAGAGATTACCGCACCAATTTTGGGTGATGTTCGAATCCATTTTTCAAAATGATTTTTATTTTCAAAAACAAATAGAAAAAAAAATTGTAAAATATATTTTTAAAAATAAAAAATAATTGTTTTTTCAACTATTATTAAAAAGTAAAAAATAATTTTTTATATTTTTCATTATTTAAAATATAAATTTTTAAAACAACCTATTATTTTTTTCTCTCAAAAAACTATTTTACTAATTTTAAAAAATAATACCAAATACTTTCAAATAATTTTCAGATAACTTTTGAGAAATACAATTGAACACATCGTATTTTTTAAAAATTTATTTAAAAAATATGTTTTTAATTTTTGAAAAATTATTTTAAAAATAATACTAAAAGTAACGTACGTCATTAATGAACACTTTTTCTTCTTTTATTTTTTTGTTCAAATAATCTGTAAAAAAAATCGAAACATTATCTTCATATTAAACGTTTACAAAAAATTGTACTGATAATTTTCAAACAATAATATCTACTGATGGAGATGTTAAAAAATAAGATGTTTTACTGTGATTTTGAAATTCAATCTTATCTTATAAATAGGGATAAATCATAAATCCATAATAGTCAAACATAATTAAATTGAGTTTGATTAAATTCAAATCATGTTGTGCTAAGGATTATAAAAAGTTTTACTAACTGCAGGTACATAAAATTACCATTTAATTGAAACGTCTAAACAAAATTCTTGGAAACGTCTAAACAAAATTCTTGGGATTATTCATTATTATAGAGTTAGCTTTATAGCGGTACATAACTAAATGATTCACTTATATATAATAAATAGTCTTAATATATTTTAGAATTTTTTCGACTTAAAAATTCTCTCTTTCCAAAATGTATATATTCTTAAATGTCAACATCTGTATTATCTAAATGTGTTAATTAATGAATGTCTACGTAGACTTGTGTAGGAAAACATTTTTTTTTTTGTTATTATTATTATTATTTTTTTATTTTTTGAAAGTGTGTAGGAAAACATTTAGGGGCAGATAATCTATACACAAATTGATCTTTATTTATTAAAAAAATTGTGAATTTTTTGGTTATCTAGTTCATGATTTAAATGACAATAGTTTTTGCTTTGGTCTTCAGTTGAATTGTTTTAGAAAAAAAAAAAAAAAAAATTGTCTTTGATACAAAATTTAGAAAATCTTTTCAAATCTTACAAATTATAGATATGTGTTTAACGTAAAATCTAAACTTTTATTTAAAATTGTATTCAAATTATTTATGATCATGTTTGTGGTTTTTTTTTTTAATGAAAAAATATTTTTACAAATTTCGACTTCCATGTTTTAATGTATATTTGGAAGCACTTCCACCTGCTTGTGTGATATCAAAATAAATTGATGCCTAGAAACAGACAACCATGAGCGGTCCATAGCCATGTGAAGTATTTGATAACACAGATCAAAAGTGGTTAAAAGCAATGGATAAGTAGCATGTTAGAAATGCTCTAAAGGGGAAAAAAAATTAATAATCAATAAATTGCTTTGTAATGTTTCCAAAATTATAACAGATTTTGCTTTTTTAGATAACATTTTTTTTCTAGTAATTTTGGAATTGATATTTCATTTTCGATCCTGATTACTGAAATTTTAATGACACTTGGTCACCTAGTATTTAATTTATCTCAATTAAATGTTGATTGATTATTTCACAATAATTTCAAATTGTCCACGATTCTGTACAAATTGTTGCGAGTTTATAATATTTCTCATTCTGTTAGAAAAAAAAGGAAATTATAAAAGTGTGATTATATTTGGAAAAAAAAAATCGAATATAATTAGCCTTTTTTTTTAATTTTAATTTGTTATCCTTTATTTTTACATATTGATAGTTGTATCCGACTTCAAAACCCAACTATCCCAATTCTCTCATTTTTTTTCTCTCTCTAATACATCTAAAGACATCCACTGGATTATAACAGGACTGAATCAACTTTGAATATGTTCTATATAATGAAAATAAAACGTCTCTAACCAATAAATAATCACGTGATCATCTGAGTAATTTATCTGTCATCGTATGAGTATCATAAAAGATAATGGATAAAATAGAAGTAGTCTTTATAGTTTCAAAAGTCTTCATTACTGCAGTGCCATATTATAAAAACTTCATAATGCGATTGCATAATTTGACTAGATCCACGCAGTTATATCAGTTAGTGGTTGGTCGATATAATTTTTAATGAAGATTGGGTGATCCAAACAATATATCTTATTATTTAAAGAATTTAATATTGTAACATTGACTATAGTGAATATATTATAATAAAGCCATACCTCTTAGAGAGCTGCATTTGTTAGAGACAACCATATGGTCTTGTAAGAGGGAACAAAGTAAGAATTAATTTTTATTTCAGCAACTATTTTTTTCCCTTTTGTAAGTTGACTTCAAATGGATTAGAGTTTTATTTTAATTTAACAAGATCAATTATTACTGATGTGTTTCGCATGTCTACCCCCACCACTAGCAGTCACTTCTGCTTATTTGGTTGGGTTTTCTACTAGTTTAAAAGCTTGACTAGCCTCTACTTAATTAAAGGTATTTTGTTGGACTTATAAGATTGTTTAATTCTAGTAGAGGTTTTAAAAAATGTAATTGATCTAAATAGTTTTAAATTTGTATGACTAACATGGAAATATCTTTATTAAACAAAATCTTTGAATCAACAACATTTTCAACTAGGTAATTTATTATTTTAATAGAGTAATACTAGATTTTCCAAATTTATGCCTAAATTTAAGCCCAAACTATATGATATTCTTAACATCTTATAAAACATAAAATTGTGTAATAATTAATATGATGACTTTTTAACAGATCTTTTAATATATTTAGACTAAATATTTTATTGCTATAAAAGTGTTTTTTCGATTACCAACCAAACAACTATCAACGTTTTTTCAAAATCTCTAATTTTAATAGATGTAGTATAGGTAGACCTTTTACAAAAAGAGGTATCCAAAATCCCAACTAAATAAGCTAATTGGTAAATGCATAAAGACATGTACCGTAAAGGAATAGCCGTTCATCAATTATTGTTTTGAATAAACATTTATGAACAAATTATTATTTATTTACTTTTTATATAGAGATTTGCTTACCAATGAGATGCATCATTATGTCAATAGTTAGTAGTTACAAAGTTTGCTTTACAGCCATTTTAATCTAGTTTGACAACATCATATATGAAACATATGGGAATATGGTTGCCCAACTCACCACCACTTTCAGCATTGTGATTAAATAATATTACAGACCAAACTAATAAAAATATAATTATTTTTTAATCTCTACTTCTTGTAAAATAATTTGTTTCCATTGCTTTAGCTTTTACATACAATCACATGATAATGATCCCAAAAAGACCTAAAAATGTTACTTGAAAATTTTAATTATTCTCCGCCAAAAGAAAGAAATAAAATATCCCCACTTTTTTTGAGAGCAAATATGTGTTATACGAAAGACAAACCACTTCCAAAGGAGGGACATAATACATCCAATGCAGCTAATTGCAGCAGTCAGGGAGAGAAAGACCTCCTCCAAATAGTAGAACTATTGAAACCTAGAGCCCAATTGGCAATGTTATGCGCAACTTTGTTGGACTCCCTAGAAACATAAGAAATGAGACTAAAATGATGGGCATTCATAAGAGATTGAATATCATGCACAATATTAGCAATATGAAGAAGAGTTGAACAAGCCCCATTGCTCAGGTTTACCATATTGATGACATCAGACTCTAAGACAGCAGAAAGAAGCTTATGACGAATTGCAAGTCGGATCCCTTGAAGAACCGCAGAAGCTTCAGCAGCATCAACCTCTGAAACATGTCGGATAGAAAAACTTGCAGCCAAAATGATATCTCCAAACTAGTCCTGAATTATCACACCTAAACCTGTCTTTCGTTTGACATTATTCATAACTGCATCACAATTGATTTTAAGGAAGCCAGAAGAAAGGCGGATCCAGGAAGTATGAGTGGAAAGATGGCTAGGGGCAAAAGGAGGAACACGAGCTGCTGCAATTTCAGACAGCAATTCACCAGCCCGAACCCAACAATCAAACAAGTGATAAGATAAGCGACTGTGAACAATAGCATTTTGGTTAAACCACACGAACCACACTGCCACAATAAACTAAGCAACCAAGTTAATAGCCACTATCGAGAATAGGTAAGCTACTCTATCTAAGAAGTCCACAAATTTCATTTTACAGAATCTGGGATCATGGCGCAAAGGGCAAAAACCCCAACAAGCTCTCGCCACTTCACAAGACCATAACGCATGGTCAATCGATTCAATCTCAGAGACGTACAATGGATAGGCACCGTCAACTAAAATCTTTCGCTTTAGAAGAAGGGCCCTAGTTGGGAGAATGTCTTTTAGTGCTCCTTAGCAGAAAAATCAAACTTTGCTAGGGATAGAGAGATGTCATATCTTCTTCCATAAGAACAAAAGACCAGAAGAGGAAGAGGTAATACCTAAATCCATGGAATTGATAACAACTTTGTAAGCGTTCTTTATAGTAAATCACCCTTGATGATTATAATGCCACATGATTGAATCCGGAGTGGGGCAAGAACTAAGAGGAATACTGAGAATCAATTCAGCCTCTTCAAGGAGGAAATACGACCTCACATGATCTTCAACTCAATGTCCAGGCTCAGAGAATAGGTAGGACACTATAGTTCCAACCGGAAGAAACTTAAGAGAAGAAACTTTGAACATCAAAGGACGAGGAATCTAGTTATCCTCATAGATTGAGATACTTTTGCCATCTCCAATTTACCATCTTAATCCATGAAAAAGGGCCTCACAACCCTAGAGGATACTTTTCCATACTAATGAGGAAGCACTACCAACCTGACACACTAGGAATAAATAATGTGGAAAATATTTAGCTTTGAAGGCTTTGGCAACAAAAGAGGAAGAGTTTGTCAGTAGTCGTCACCCTTGTTTAGCAAGCATGGCCTGATTGAAAGCACGAAGGTCTCGAAATCCTAGGCCCTAATCTTCTTTCGAAATAAACATAGTCCTCCAGCTGACCCAATGAGTTATTTTGTAGGAGTCAGACCCTTTCTACCAAAAATTAGTAATCAATCGCTGAATTTCCAAACGAAGAAAAAAAGGTAGCCAGAAACAACTCATTGCATAGGTAGGAACTGCCTGCATAACAGCCTTGATGAGAATTTCTTTCCCATCTTTTGAAAAAAGCTTACGTTTCCAACCTTACAATTTCTGCCACTATTTCTTTAAGACCTACAAAAAGATTATTTTTGTTGCGGTGATTAGAAGCAGGAAGACCCAAATATAACTGATGAAATGGGACAGAAACCATCTGAAGCACATTCAAGATGAGAGATTAAGTTTTGAAAGACACACTGGGGCTGAAAGCAACAATCGACTTTGAAAAGTTCATTGATTGGCCTGAAGCTTGCTCATATATTCGGAGAATATCCTTTAAAATTAAGGCCTCTGCAATGGGAGCATGAGAGAACACGAGACTATCATCTATAAAAAATAAATGAGAGATGGTTGGAGCCCTTCTGGCAATTTTTATTCTATGGAGGTTTCCTTCCGTTGCAGCAGAATTCAATAATGCACTTAAACCTTCAGCTCACGAAAGGAAGAGGTAGGGAGAAAATGGACAGTCCTACCTCAGGCCCCTGTAAGGGATGACCTTTCCACAAGGCTTACCATTAATGAGAAATGAGAAACTGGCAGAGGAAACATAATTGATCACTTTGCGAATCCAAGACTGAGAGAAACCCAACGAATTCAATATCTTAAGCAAAAACCCCCCACTCAACTCTATCAAGGAAGCAATTTGATTTTTTTTTTCTAATATTAAAATCAAGTTAAGGTATGAGAAAAAGAATATGATTCGAATCGATAACTTCATAATATAAATGTGAGAGACATATCACAAAATCAATATTATTTAATTATTTATTCATGCCTAGCATTTTCAACTTTAAAAATGTCCAATACATTTTCTTCTAAACGAATTTCAATCTACGTACAGTGGTAAAAAGAAAACTGCTTCCTCAAAAAACAAATATTTTTAAAATATTTTGGACACATTTCATAATTTCATCAGCATTACGTCACCAAAGTGGTGCAGGACATGTTTCATAATTCTCCCGATCCAATTGTTCCAATTCAATTTTATGAATGTGAATACGCCACCTGACCATTGGCACACTATTTTATTAACCCCACTTTATCCATCTACGATAAATCACTAATAAACTCTTCTTTTAAAATATTATAAATACTTCACATCTCTCAATTAATTTATTTGTTACAAAAAATGTTGAAGTTTTTTTGTTTTAATTAAAAAAACAGTTTTAATAAATCTTAAGGATTTTTTTTTTTTTTTAAATCCCAAAAACTTTTTTAGATTTATTTTGTATTATTTAGTTCTAATTGAGCTTTTGAACAATTAAATAACCTAAAATAGATCTATTAGAAGAAACTTTAATTTTGGATTTTTTCAAGCAGATATTTTTAAGGGTTTTTAAAAACATTAAAATATCTATTATAATGCTATTGCATTTTATTAATTTCACTCTACCGGTAGAAGTTAAATCACTAATAAACTATTTCTTTAAAATATTATAAATATTTCACATCTCTCAATGTATTTGTTTTAATAAAAAAAAATTAAGATTTTTTTCCCCTAAACCGCAATTTTCTAAATATTTTACGTGTTTTTTTTTTTTTAAAATAAAATTTTGCAGTGCTTTGATTTTTTTTTTTTTTATGCACATATACGAACAACATAATATAATGGAACATTAATATACTATAATTTTTTAATTTAAAAGTGAAAAGATGGATTTGATCATTTTACTATCTTTTAAATATATTTTCTGATAATTTTATACCTTTTTTTTAAAAAAAACATGATAATCTTATAACTTAAAAGAGTTTTTAAAATAAATTCAATCAAACTATGTAACTCTTAAAAAAGTTTTATTAATTGACAATCAAACAACCAATAACTCTTTCAAAAACTATTAGTCATTTATTTTAAAGATTTTTTTATATATATCTTTTATTTTTTTCTTTTAAATTTTCATTTTACTTTGAAGATCTTTTTTGATGAACTTATACCAACAATATGATGTAAATTATGGAACATTAATATTTTATAGTTTTTGAATATAGAAGTGAAAGCATTGTATAGAGATTTGATCACTTTACTATCTTTTAAATATCATTTTTGGTAATTTTATAACTTAAAAGAGCTTTAAAATTAATCTAATATAATAATTTATAATTTCAAAGAGTTTTATTAATTGGTAATCAAATGATTAATAACTTTTTTAAAAGCTTTTACCGTAAAACATCTATTTCTGAAAAATGCGATTAAGAAAGTTCCATCAAATGGAATTTAACAGTTGTGAGACATTAAATGCTTATTATTGCTAATTTGCTATAGTATGAACATCTCAAACTCATCATGTTTTAAGATTGAATAATGCCACATTTCTAAAAAAATTTCTCAATTTTTTTGTCAAATGATGTAGTAATATGGTCTGCAATAGCCATCTTAATTATAATATAATGTATTGATGACATATTAATTACATATAAACTTGTCATATCATTTTATTAATAAATTTGAATAAAATTTTTAATAGTGTAGTTTTACCTTTTATATTTTATGGGACTACATTTGACAGTTCATAATTCTCTCGCCCTAATTGTTTGAGAAACTTAATTTTATGAATAAATTTGTCTTGATCCAGTTATTCAAAAAATTCAATTTTATGAATGCATTTGTAGGACTTAATACCCATTTCAAACATACTAATTGTTATAGTATAGAAATCTCAAACTCATCATGTATCATAATTTTATGAGATTTGCGTTATTTAACAGACCGCTCTCATAATTCTCTCGACCCAGTTGCTCGAAAAATTTAATTTTATGGATGAATTTGTACAGACTTAATGTAGGTTTCATGTCTCATTGAAGATTTTCGATTCTAGAAATGTGAATACACTCAAGTTGTTACAAATTAAATGATTGTAGCTATAGTATAAACATCTCAAATTCATGATGTGGGCTGTTCCCATTGACTCAAAGAAAGTCATCTTTGGAAAGATGGTTCAAAAGAGTCTTTCAAATGGTCCCCAAGCTCAACATTATAAATTAAGGGGCAAATTGCACAAGATTTGATGAAATTACACCTAAATGAGGGATTGACCATAATGACAGTAGACTACCTGAGACTCTAAAAATACAACACAAATATCCACAGCTGTTAGTGGTCATTAAATGCACAATACAAAGGATATAATGGTCAATGCATAAGTAATAAATATTTTAATTGCTAGATAATATTTTTTAATTGATAAATCAATGCTAATTAATATATATATAATTAAGAAAAGATATATACAAAATTGGATGGGTTTCAAATAAACCACACCATCACCCCCCTAAAATGAAAAAAAAAAAAAAATGAAACAGTTAAAATAATAGATATTCAATCTCTAGATTGGATCTCTACTGATTTATATTCAACCTTAAGGCTTCATTCATCCATTTCTCTTTCTCCCCCTTCTCTCCCCTCTTTTCCCCTTCTCCTTTGCCCAGTATCTCTCTTTTGATTTTTCTCTCTCCGTTGTTGGAATCTGGGTTTCCAACGAAGAAAACTCATTCATTTTTTTTTTCCTAAATTTTGTTTATGGCCGATGATGTTGATGACTCTCTTTTGTGGGTTGATGATGATAATCCTGATTTGAGATTATTATTATTATTATTATTTTAGATAATCTAGATTTGTAAATTGCTAATAAATATTCACATGGCTATTAAGGCATGCAGAGAGGCTTGGGTTTTAGGTAAATTTTATTAGGGTTTTGGATTATTAGGATTTATAGATGGTGATGTTGGGTTTTGTAGGCTGTGAAGTTGAGTGAGTGTTTGATTTTGCAAGTGAATGGAGATCCCGATTTGGGACTCCATGGTGGTGATGGAGGCTTAAAATCCGGGATTCCATTCGCAGTTGTCTAGTTTTGCAATTGTGTGGTGACAATATTTGTATAGTTTGTGTGTAAAGTGTGAAAATGGACGATGTTGTTGATGATGATTTTTGGGATTCGGGGAAGCTGAGATGAGATGTTGATGTTCATTAACCTATTTATCTCAATCTCCATCTCCAAATAGAGATGAAGATGAACAGTTGGTGGAGATTCAATTTCTGTCTATCTTTAAACCATATGTTAGTGATGGATTGACTGGATGATGAAAGTTTAATTGAATTGTTGTTTTTAAATATGTTAAGATGTATGAATTTATTCAACTAAAATGACAAAAATAAGTTTGACCTTTCAAAGTTAAAAGGCATTTTAGTACTTATGCTCAATTTGACTTTGACCATTTGTCTTCGTTAATGGTTCTTTTAACTATAGGAGATATTTGTGTTGCATTTCATGAGTCTCAAGTAACCTTAAGCCTTAATGTTATTATGGTCAAATCAGTCATTTTGGTGCTATTTCATCAAACCTAGGGAGGGTTTGTGCAATTTGCCCTATATCAAGTGATATTTGATTGAGATTATTATTAGAATAAGCCCATCACAAAACGTGAGAAATTTAAAATTTTTTATAGATTTGATCAAAATCGAAAACTACTTTAATTTTCAGTTTCAGTTTATATAAAAACCTCAATCATAGAGGTTTTTTTAAGTAGTAGTAGGTGGGTTTTGGCAACTAGCATGAGAGTCAAAGCTGCTTCTTGATTTTAGTCAACTTTTTTTATGGATTTATTTGAACTCCATCGAAAATAGAATCAACAGAGTGATCTATAGATACGTTAATAATCAAACTATTTAATTATTTCAATGAATACTGCGGTTAAGTTAGTTAATTCTAAAATAAACCATTCAATTATTTCTTTCTATTTTAAAAAGAGTGTCTACTATTTTAATAAACATAATATGATGTAACATATCATGATATACTTTTTGGGTAAATTTTTTTCATCGTGATGATTGGCCTCCAATATTAACTGATCACGTTATTCTACACATTTCTAGCGATGGTGCCATACCACCACACCCTTTATTCATGCGGATGTTTTTTTTTTGGGGATACAAAAATTGTGGTTTGAAAATAGTATAAAAAACTGAAATGACATATTTTTAACACCACCAATATTCATAAACTATAGTCCGTAAACAAAAGAAATATTTGCATAGTGTGTATAACCACTTATTCGTAAACTATTTCTTTATTTATGAATTATGGTTTATGAATATTGATAGTATTGAAAAATTCATTTTAGTTCTTCTACACTATTTTCAAAAATTGTATTTTTTTAAAAAATTTATTTACTAAGATTTTTAAATAAAATATTTATACTCATACACTTTGGAAGGTGGTTTCTCAATATTTTTCTTATTGTAAGGTGGAAATAATCAAACTCCCCCATCTTTTGTTGATGGGCCTGTTGCATGTGGGTCTGCTCCATGTGCTTTTTTTTACCATTGCCAGAGCCAGACTTTAGCGTGTGCAATAATGCACCTTTTTTTTTTAAAAATAATAATAATGCACTTCTTTAAGGGAGTGCAATAATGCATTTTTATTGTCCTAGCAAATTGCGCTTTTTTTTTTTTATGTTTTTAGTTTTTAGATTTTTTATATAATAATAATAAAACAATAATTTATCATATATAGTGAATTAAATATTATAAGTATGGTTTAGAAATTTATTTTTATAATATAAAAGTTATATATACATATAAAATTATATATATTCATATTTGTATACAGAAAAAATCTTTTATGAAATCGTGAATTATTTCCAACTGATATGGTAAAACGGACCTATAAAAAATATAAACAATTAAAAATATAATATATATGAGATAATAATGAAAGATTCCATTCTATATACAGTAAAATTTAAATATTCATGACAAATGCGAGGAGTAAGTATAACAACTGCTTTGATATAACACGTGAATGGAAACTCAATTGTGATCTTGGCTCTTCTAATTCACGTGTGTGAGGACACAGAACATCAATTTTGTTTTAACTAATTAGTTGTACCGGCAAAACAACTTCAAATCGAATTACTTTTAACCATGATTGATCTTAACTAGGATTGATGCTCGTTGAATTTAGTTTATATCAATATTTGAATTTAATCGATCTAGATTCTTCACCCAATGCTGTAATTAAAACACGTAAAAATAGAAAACAAAATAACCACGTAAAAAACCTTTCACATTCTATTTTTTCTCTTGTCCCTCTTTTATTGTTTTTGTTTTCTACTTTTATGTGTTTTAATTGTATTATCTGGTGAAGAATTTGAGTCGATCAAATCCAGACGTCGACAGTTTATGATATATTTTTTTAAGAAAAATGATACTCATATATTATATTATATTAATTTTTAGCAATCATTCTACAAGATATATATAGCAACATCATGTAGAAAATAACGAAGTAAGTTTGGCCTTAAATTTTACGAAATATTCACTTTCATATTAAAAATATAGAGAAAACTTCCAGCATACATATGAATACTGTAAAAACAACCTATAAATAAATGTTAAGTACTTATTAGAGAATATACATTTAATTCATTAAATACCATGATTATACATAAATACTATAATTCTATTTTAGTAGCAAAGAACAAGTGGAAATTTTGGTTGCTAAAGCGAAAAAAAACACAGATTATAATCGAGGAAAAGTCACTTTCCTTGAACCGGATAGGAAACACGATCATACATGCAGCATGGCCCAGAACATTTGGTGCGTCTGACCTATCATTCTACTAGACAGTAGACATAACCTACGGCCTGACCACCATTGCCCATTGGAGGTCCAACCTCAATGGATATGTACACACTGCTTATCCTGCGTGTTATTAAAAGTATCTGTTAGTGTGTTCTCGACGAATCTGCCACCAGGGTCCACGGCTAAAAGGAATACGAACGTGAGATTTTATCTAGTTTTGAAACTGTATGAATATTCTTTGATTTAGGTCGAACTTTTGGTGGGTTTTTGAAATGAGTGCCGAAATTTGCATCCCTTGACATTGTACGTGCAACTCTTTTGTAAATAACACTATTAATTTTTTTTTTTAATTATAATTTTGAAGTATAATACACTTTAATAAGAAAAATGTCATTTATCTAAAATTTACTTCTTTATAAATAAATCTCACTCAAACATGTACTGTGTTGATTTAAAATTTATTAAAAAAGTCTTGAACTGGACATTAATAACGAAAAAGGTGCACCGGTGCATGAATAATTTCGGAAGGGCGTAAATATTGTTAAATCTTTTGAAATCCGCTACTAGCAATGCTATGATTCTAGGCTGTGGAGAGAAATGTGGCCCAGCCCACAAAGGCCCACGAAGAAGTCTTGACTCTTCTCTTCACTCTCTGTTAAAAGTCTTTGAAGCAATGATAAATATATATACATGTAGTTGACCGAAACAAAAACGTATATAAAGTGGAGCCTCTCTCACTTTCTCTCACGCACACTTGTTTCTCGCAGTTCCCTCCAAAACAGCACAATGGGGCAGTTCCAGTTTCAGCAAGTGTCATCAACACATAGGCCTTATATCAATTCCTGCAATTTCATGCCCTTAGCTTCCTCTATTTTCCCAAAGTCTCCCCCACTCGTTTCTCTATCAAAACTCTCACTACCCATCAAGCCTCCTCCTCTTCTCAGCTCCCCACTTGCCCTACGATCTCGCTTCGTATGCAAAATCGACGATTCCGGTAAAATCATACCCATCCTCATCTACTCTCACTAGATAGCTTGTAAAAATTTTCATTGAGAACTTTTCACAACCACTTTGTGTGCACTTAGTTAACTGTTTTAAAATGATTGTTATAATAATTTGTTGATTAGATATGATATCACAGCTTGAACTTGACAAGCCTGAAGAGAGGCGGAAACCGGGGAAACGTGTGAATGGCATATTTTGGATCTTACTTATCAATCTTGGACTATTTGTGGCTGATCATGTTTTTCAGGTAATGATTTATTGTGTTCAAGAAACACTATACTACTGGCTCTACATTGCAGAAATAGAGTACATTGGATTTCTATTGAATGTTTTGTACATTGCAAAGTTAAAGAAGTGGAATGATGGAAGAGAAATTTTTAATCTGAAAGTTACGTGAAAGACAATAACTTTTTATATATTCGTGGATGTACCGATGAATTATGATACTAGAATTAACGATCATTATCAGATGGCCTGCAAAAGCATCTGCAATGCTTCTTCCGGAAGTGTTTAACAGAGAATGCAGCATTAGTCATCTTGTTCTTGTAGGGCAGGTTAAATCAAGCTAACAACAGTTTTTTCGGTTTTCTATTTTTTATTTTTTGGTTTCAAATAGGTCCGTAGCGTAAGATCTTTGTACTTGTATCACAACTGGCCAGCTTGGTACCAATTTGTGACCGCAACATTTTGTCATGCTAACTGGTGAGATTTCATATAACTGATTCGGTTGATATAATAAAGATCACGACAATATTTACGAATTATGAGTAGGCTTTTTTCTCATATAGACAAGACTTTTACTCTCTTGCGATGAATTCTTTTCAGGAAGCATCTTTCCAGCAATCTCTTTTTCTTGTACATCTTTGGTAAGTGTTTGATCTTCTTTGTAATTAGAGAACATTTGGTTATTTGATGGCGAGGATGCAATCTGAAGTAGTTAGATTCTGATTTTGATTGCCACTTCTTCTGTATGTAGGGAAACTCGTTGAAGAGGAGGAAGGAAACTTTGGATTGTGGCTTTCTTACATATTTACAGGTGCTGGAGCAAATCTTGTGTCATGGCTGGTTTTACCCAGAAATGCTGTTTCTGTTGGAGCCTCTGGTGCTGTTTTTGGGTTATTTGCAATTAGTGTCCTTGTGAAGGTATTTGAACACAGGCTACATACATGATAAAATGAAGTTAATTTGCATAAGAATTTTCAACTCACTTTTGCTTCTTGTAGATGTCTTGGGACTGGAGGAAGATCCTTGAGGTGCTTATACTGGGCCAATTCGTTGTTGAGAAGGTGAATACTATCCTTTTATCTCATAAACTAAACTAAATGAGTCTACTTTCAAATGAAATAGTTAATTTTGTTATATTACCAATTTTGGAGGCTTATGATGTCATTGCCATGGATTTTTATGCTTCTTTAAAATCAACGCTTTGTCGAGCATGTTAATGACTTTTTCATGAAATTGCTAATTGTATATCTATACTTTTAGCTGGACTTATCTGAGTATTATTTCCTTGGACTCTATAGGTTATGGAGGCTGCGCATGCTTCAGCTGGATTGTCAGGCGCTTTGCATGGTGGCTATTATTTGCAGAGTATCAATCACATTGCACACCTCTCTGGTGCTCTAATTGGTGTATTTCTAGTATGGCTTCTCAGCAGAGTTCCGTCTCCATCTCCAAATCAAGAAGCATTAAAATTGCAGGGAAAAAGGGACAAAACTCCATAAATTAAGCCAATATATTTAGCCAATGTCTTTGTATAGGAAATCAAATTGCATATTTCCCTCACAACAATTTATTTTTGGAACTGTGAATTGTACCGGTCATGATTGTAAAACATACTGATGATATATAAATGACCAAAATAAGGATTTCTACTTTCTGTTTTTCTGCAAGTTATTTAATATGAACTAATGGCCATGGTGAAACAGAGGATATTATTGTTCGAGAGGTGATATGAATACGGTGAGAAAGCTGGGAGCTACTTTATGCAAGTTAATCATGTAGCACAAATTGTTGTAATTTTGAATTACTTCTGTACAGATAACAAGATATTGATTTGTGATATCAACCAAAACTCACATTTTTCTCCTCTATCTTCTTGTTAACAGTTGAAGAAACTACGATATTGTCCAATGCGATAGTGCACTGCATGCATGCAATAAGTTGTAGAATTGTTTTGCGGGGCCACACTTTTAAGTTTCTTGAGGAAAAAAGTGGCCTTTAATTTAGCATGACGGCTTTCTAACCTCCCAGAACACACCAATAATTTTCATTCATGTTAAGAACACACATTTTCCAGTCCTTCAAATAATCATGGATAATTCAAGTAGATTTTACGTATATATGTCCTAACCATATCAACTTGCACAGAGGAAACAATGAAATTGTAGATATATACATTGTAACCATATCAACTTGCAGAGAGGAAACAAAGAGATTGTGCGTATAGACGTCATAACCATATCAACTAGCGTAAAGGAAACAATGATTCATAAAATGAGGAAGATCTCTCTTTGCTATCTACAACATTTTGATTACATTTCTCTTTTTTGACCTGGAAGGAAAATATGATTATCTATGCATCCAAAGGAAGATTTTGTGTCTTCCCTTCAAAGGAACCCTACTGTACATGACTGTGCAAGCTGACCATACATACCGAGCTGACCTTGAGACTGCTTCTGGCAAATAATAGGTAACCTTGCTCCAGATTTACAAGTATGTGAAACGCACACGGATGTTGAAGCAAGCCAAGAGCACTCCAATGAAGAATCAGCATCCCTCAACGGCATCCGACCCTTTTTAAGAGCTCCTGCTGATCCTTTTTGATCAGCGGTAGCAATGCTTGGTATATGTATAATATTAGAATAAGAGGTGCTTGTAGCCTTTTTGTGATAGAGTTTCTCCAAGCTTTCAAGATGTATCTCTTCCTCTGTCTCTATTTTAGGGATTTTTTCCTTGCTTTTGATTGAACTGAGTATTCTATTCGCCTCTTTTGTCAATCCAATGGCAAGCCAAGCTTCTGCAAGAATCAAGAAGGTGGATTTCTCTGGCTGGACATCGAATGCTTTCATAATTTGGAGAATTTCCTCAGCTTTCCACGGTTGCTTGGCTTCATTGTATCCCCACATTAAGGTCTCAAAAGTCTTCAGATTGGGAGAAACCCCATATTCACACATCTTATCAAAAATCCTGATTGCATTATCCATTCGGCCTGAGCTGCACCATCCACTGATAACAGTCGTGAAAATTACAACGTTTGGCTGGAATCCTGATTCAATCATGGTTGTGAGGAGCTCTTCAGCTTTCTCAGGTTCTTGTGCACGCACGTAGCCTTTAGCTAGAATGCTGAATGCATGTGTGTCAGGTTCTACACCAGCCTTCACCATGTCATCAAAGATTTCTCTGCACTTATCCATGAACCCTGCTGTGCTCCAGGCATTCATGATGGTGCTAAATGTTATCACATCTGGTTTCACCTTGGATTCTTCCATCAATGCTCGAACCTGCATTAATGTTTAGGATGAAGTTAAACACATAAATTCTGAGTGAAGTACACCTTTGCATGTGAAAACATGTATTTGCAGGAAAAACCAAGCTATAATCATATGCCAAAACTCACCTCATCGACTCCATCTCTATCCATGATTTCTGCAAAACCTTTAATCAGTGAGTTAAGAATAACAAGATTAGGAAGCATCCCGTATTCCTTCATCCTATAGACAAACCTTAATGCTCCCTTTATTTTGCCCTCTTTACAATATCCACCAATAATGATGCCACATGTCCGTTCATTAGGCTGCACACCATTGTTCTGCATTTCCACAATTATCTCCTCGGCTCGTTTAGTTTCTCCATTTTGAGCATAAGCTGTTGCTATCGTGTTATAAGTAACGGCATCAGGATGCATCCCAGAACCTACCATCTCATGCACTACATTCCATGCCTCCATCACATTCTTCTTGTTACACCATGCTCTCACAAGTACATTATAAGTCCTAAGGTTGGGTTTCACATTTCCCTGTTTGCACATCAGATCTAGCAGCTTAGCAGATTCTGCAGGCTTACCAGCAATGCCATACCCTTTGATTAATGTGTTATAAGTGCTCGTAGTGGGTTTCAGTCCACTCTCCTTCATCTTCCAAAACATTTCCATGGCTTCTTCCATATTCCCAGATTCAGAAAAGGCATTTATTACAGCATTAAAGAATATCGAGTCAGGTTTCATTCCATTTTCTTCCACTTTTGCGACAATCGAATGAATGGAGTTGAAGCGTTTCTGGACAGTCAAAGCAGCCAAGAGGGTTGTGTATGTTATTAGAGATGGCTTGTGTCCTTCTTCAATCAAACTGTCAAAAACAGACAGGGCTTCCTGGGGCTTTCCTCTTTCTATTAGAGCGTTCATCAATCTTGTCTTTGAGCGCACAGTTCTGCAGCCATCTTTGAGCATGCAGGACTCGCAATGGGATTGACTTTGGACATCTGTAGACTTCGCATTTAAATTGGACCGATTCTTTACAACTAAATTATTCTCCTGTGAAGTTAAGAATTATAAAATTTTCATACCTAAGCTTTATATAAACAGAAAACATACAAAATAAGAGTCATCATAGCATAACCAAGGTACATGGTATAAACACATAGTATCTCAAGCTACATATAAAACTGATGCTTGAACTCAAATGCTACTCAAAATACACACTAAGATACCAAAATGATGCAGCCTGGACAATTAAATCAGTATACCTTAGTTGGTTGAGTATGAAGTTTGTCATTGGTTCGTGAAAGAGCCTTTCCCCTACCAAATTCTCCCATATGATGCTCTGACTAGTGCTCATAAACCTGAAAGTTTAACCATTCTGATTTTTAAACAGATTGCAAGCGAAAGGCCGGAACTTGGATTTTCATTTTACCACATTCCCTAGAGAAGACAACCTATAACCAAACTGGTTTACAATTCAAATTAGTAGTTTGTTCTAAATTCCAAGGACCCTGATACCGAATTCGAAAAACATGAAAAGATTAATATAGCATTTGCAGAATTCAACCAAAAAGAACCACGAAATTCATTAAAAAAAAAAAACAAAAAAAAAACCCCATTTGGATATATCATTTCATCAACTATATCAGATCAGTTCAATTCATATTCCAAAATATCAATCACAAACACCAACCAACACTAAAGCAACAACCTTTAAACATTAAAATGCCCCCCATCAAGAAAGACACCTAGGTTATTATTACAACAACTAACATACTCACTTCAACATTTCAAACTAAACCTTAAAACAGTAAAACATAAAAAGAAAACATACACCAACAATAAAAACGAAAAAAAGAACTTGAAGCACTAAACAAATAAAAACAAAAAAAAAAACAAAAACAAAAAATCTTACTTAGTAGAAGCAGCTGGCTTCACTAGTTAGAAGACCGTGCAAGAGGGATGGAGAGTGAGGAAGTGAAGTTATAGTGCATGGTATCCCATGAAATGCATTTAAAAAATATTATCCACAGAAATTGCCCACTATAGAAAGACAAACAGTTGATAAGAAATGCAACAAAAGTGAGGCTTGAAATTTTTTGATAATTTGCTTCCTCATTCCCATTTTAATTTCTTTTTTTCTTATTTTTTTTCAGTGTGCGGTTAAATTTTAAATGGGCCGCGGCGTGGGCAATAAACTCATTTAGGCTGACAAAAGTATCAAATGGGCTGATCCGGCTAACAATTTTTAGGCCCAACTAAGGGGAGATGGGACACCGGCTGGTCTAAAATCCGTTCAGGCCTAAGCCAACCTATTAACCCTGTTTGGAGTGGGCTGCGAAGCGATTGGATGGCCCATTAGGCTTTAGCTTATTTTTCATATAAAATTTTCATTTTTAGTGACGCTATTTTCAACCTCTAAAATTGTTTGTTCACACCAACTTATAATTATTTTTAAAATTTCAATATAGTCTTTTAGTAACATACAACTATAAACAATTTTCATTAAACTATACCACACAGTATAAACCTTACAATTTTATTACGTACTCATCACTTTATTTTACTTTTAAATTTGCTTTACAGCACATTGTCAAAATGTGAAAAAGAAAAATTCTCAATGTAGGCACGTATCACACTCTCTTTTCTCCAAAAACGTCATCCCATATATGAAGTCCGCATAGATAACAGTCTAGTTGGCAGATCTTAACTATTGGATACAAAGAATCACAACTCATTAGCATCTTCTTATAATTATAAAATCGAAGCTACGAACCTGCTTGTTAGCATTGGCAGTTTTTATGAGAATGTTGGTATCCTTGATAAGAAGCAATCGCTTAATTCTCACCCTCACAATTTTCATTTTATCAGTTTTGGGATGTAGCACGGAGGCTACAGCTGAAGTTGGTATGGAGGTGGAGAAAGGAATGGAGTGGCAAAGGTAGTAACAAGTAAAGATGGTCATCTAGTGAAAGAGAAGAAATTAGATGATAAAACTTAGGGTCTATAAGAATAAGATTGGATGATTTTAATGGAGGAAAACATGACGATGAAGGTGCTAAATATCAAAACAAATAGAAGAAAAGGGTCTTTTAATAATATATATGATAAGGTTATAAACTTTCAATATTTTTTTCCAAAAAAATTATTAGGGTGAACATACGCGATTTTTTGGGTGCATATATCGCTACTCTTTTGTTTTTTCAAAATTTTAAGTTTTACGCTGCTATCAAGCCTGACTCTTTATGTTTATGGGCCTTAAAAATCAGCCCAACCAACTTAAAAGTACAAGCACAGACTGGATCCCCAATTTGAGGGCCGGGCTCAGGCCACCCGGCCCAATCAACACGTCTATGGGCTTAGCAGATTCTCGAAATGACGATATTGTCCCCTACTTGGTGTCCATGCCCAAAGCCTGAAACGCAATTCTCGGATATAAAAACTTCCCACGTAAAGGGAGTTGCCACTTGCCAGAGAGAAAAAGGGATTTGTAAATATTATAGGACCAACTGAAGCATGTAATTGCAGGAAAAAAAGGAAAAAACAAAAACTGAAATATCAAAGCAGTTACACACCCAAAGGCCATGGAAGCACTCTAAAAAGACTCCATTCCTATGTCTCTTTGTCTCTGTCTTGTTTGTATGGGAATTTAGAGGGAGATGTTGAAGTTGTGGAAATGGTACCAGAATTGCTTGGCAGCTCATCCTGTGAAGACGCAAGTTATCAGCTCTGGTGTGATTTGGGGTTTTGGTGATATAGCTGCCCAGATCATCACTCACTATACTGCCAAGAAATATCAGTGTCTGGTATATTTTCTCGATACCCATCTGGAAAAGTTTGACCTTTAGTGGTATATCATTTCAACCGGGTATAATTCTTGATGCCCATCAAGAAAAGATTGATTTTTAGTATGAGTTTGTTTCAATTTCTTGCAAAGATGTTGTTTGTTGGTGTGGTTATGTTAATAAAAGTTATGGTGTTTCATGCTAAATGAATTGAAGAAATGTGCATTGAGTTGGTTGTGAATTGAATGCGGAATTGGTTGTATGTGAAGTATTGGATAGGTTGCGTATAATAAGCGACAAGAATTTTGAGTGTTTGTTTGTGTAAGATATATTCTGTTTTTATAGCCCAATTAGTGATTTGGTTTGATTACAAAGCTCGAAATGGTGTGATCTTGATGCTAGTTTCATGTATGAATGAGAATACCAAAGAGTTCTTTGTTTGATTATAAACTGCAAGAAAAGATGAACCCTTTTAGTTCTTTTGTGAGTGAGGACATTTTGCAGTTTGTGCAAGTGTTCTTTTGTGAGAACAATGAGAATACCAAAATTAGGCATTACATTTTAGATAAACCTTTTTAGTTCTTTTGTGAGTGAGGAAATTATGCCATTTGTGCAAATGTTCTAGAGAAGGAAAGAAGTCTACCCTCATTATAACATTCATCATAGTATTTGTCTCCTTGCTTCGTATGGTTACCAACACTTGTTCATGAAATTCTTATGAGTTGTCATTTCTTGAAGATTGTAATATTCTTGCTATATAACTGTCCTTGTGTTTATGTCCAAATTTTGTAGGATGAAAAATCTGTTTACGATACAAGTGATGAAAATGAGAAAAAGATCAATTGGAAACGAGTGGCTACGACAAGCCTGTTTGGATTTACATTTGTTGGACCTGTTGGGCACTTTTGGTAAGTCGATCTCATATTCATTTTTTCAGTTGTCTATACATTGTCAAGTTCATAACTTTGGTATTTTCTTTTCTAACTAATGAATCCTGAATTGGAAATTTGTAGGCTATGTTTCTTATATTTCTTTTTCCTGGGTTTCCAGGTACGAAGGTTTGGACCGATTTATAAAGTCACGACTTTCATTGCGAAAGAACTCGTTTTCTTTCGTTGCTACTAAGACTGTAATAGATTCATTTATCTTTGGACCATTGGATTTACTTATCTTTTTCACTTACATGGGTTTTACCGCTGGAAAGAGTTGGCCTCAAATTAAAGAAGACGTGAGAAGGGATTTCTTCCCAGCGTTGATTCTGGAAGGAGGCATATGGCCAATCGTTCAGGCTGCAAATTTTCGATTTGTACCAGTTCAGTATCAACTCCTATATGTGAACTTCTTCTGCTTGCTGGATAGTTGTTTCCTATCATGGGTAGAGCAACAAGATGATGCCCCTTGGAAGAAATGGTTAAAATCTTTATTACCTTTAAAGGAAGAGAAGGGCCAAGATAGATGAAAGTTCCTCTTCAACTGCTGCCTCGTCCTTCTATTCAAGATCAGCTCTGGTCATCATGGTGGAAAGATATGATACAGAAAACTGAAAAGGGCGAAAACTTTGTATAGAATTCTAAATAACCAATTCAGGTTTTGATAGTTGGGATTGAGAAGTACTGATGAGATTGATTGCTTTCAATATACAAGAAGTTAATGTTGATTGCTAAAATGATAGTGCATTTTCTTTCTTGTACTAGTTTTGTGAGAAATTACTAGGTATATAGTTAGGAGTAAACTTGAAGCATTTTGCTGTCACTTGTTGCAATTCTTTATATTAGCATAAAATAAGGTGGCCGGGGAGTTTATGAGACATGATTAGAGTGGCAGTCCTTTGTGATCATTACGGAAACAAGTTTATAGCTTGCATAAATTCAGATTTGTTCTTTTTTTGTGGGGAAAGAAAAATTAATTGTAATGCAGTATAGGTGGAGTTCAGATGTGAATTTGCAGTCATATGCATCTCTTTAGAATATATAAACTGTTGGTTTTAAAATGCATTTTCGAATGCGCAATTCTATATGTCAATTTCAGGACCAGCTCTAAATCAGAGCAAGTAAATTATAGAAGTTATAGAGTCATTTACCAGATACATGCTATTGCATGGAATTGATGAATAAGTTAGTCGAGCAAATGACTGTGTTCAGTAAACAAAACTTTGCTCTGGTATGATCAATCGGATCTCGTATTTTTAACTAAGATCATTTACCAGGTATCCACTGTACCCTCAATTGCCATTCTCCTACCTGGAAAATTGTCATGCTGAATTTTCTTTAATGGTATTTACGTTCATCAATTGAATTGATCGACTGTGCTGTATCCCATCCTGATTGGTTCATCAAGTTTTGTCAAAGAAACATCGCCTTCCAGAGCACAAACAACCTGTTTATTTTACAAGTTTTCAATTTGTGGTGTTACGCAACGGAAGATATATATATATAGAAGATCAACAGGATAAAGAAATTGCCATTCTAGGTCGAAGCCAAGCTGAATGGCGCACACAAGCAGCAGCACAGGCAACCATGCTAGTCATTTCGTTGCAAGTGTAATTGTTCTTCAATTTTGGATCAACAAGAGCATCAAAATTGCCATCCTCTAGAGCTTCATTGAGCAATGGCCTAGACTACAATGCCATGCCAACATTGTAAAGTCAAGTAACAATCGAATCCTACGCATCCCGGGATTGCCCATTAGAATAGTGGTGATGCAAGGGTACTCACCCAATCAACCAAGCTTTCATTCATGAAGGATTCTTCTGTACTGATAGGTGGCTTTCTCGTTATAAGCTCTAGAAGCGTGACAACATACGAATAGACATCTAATTTATCGGTTAGTTTACCACTCAATGCATACTCTGGAGTCAGGTATCTGTTAGCAACAAGCATGTTTGTCGACAAAGAAAAATGATATATATATATATATAAAGAAAGTTCATCAAAGTAATCCAGGGTCATTTCTAGTTTCCTAACACTAGTTCCACAGAACCCATTTGTGGTCGCCACCAGCTCCTCATATGTGAAAGTCTTACATGAGCATTGCAGCATCTGTTTCCCTACTCGAACCGCCTTTGTTTTCACAGACCTTGAACCCGTTGAACCATGTCTCTCCAAGCTAGTACATATAGCAGGATGCGGAGGTGGAGAAACCGAAGGCTTTGGTAGCAATGTGATGACATGAACACCTCTGCTATAAGGCAACATTTTCTTGTCAACATTTGTGCACATAAAACATCACAATAATCAAAATGTGTAACCATTTGGTGCCAAGCAGTGTGGTTTAGAACAATCAACTTGAGGTCTTCTGGGGTCTTTTGTTCTTCTATAGTTACATATAAAAGGCTAAATAGAAGAAGTAAAATGACTCCACCAAGGACACATCCAACTATGAGCCCTTTCAACATATGAGATTGTTCTATCTTGTGCAAGCTTTTATTAGTAAACTGCAGTGGCACTATTTTATATGGACGTAGCCAAGGCGTTTTGGGAGAAGAAGTTTGTGGTGATAGAGACAGCAGATGTGGCGGAGGAGCTGTTGGGGCCATTGAAGGTGGTGGAGATGGAAACTTTAGAAGAGGATACATATGATCCTGACAAAGTCAGACAAACAGAACATAATTACATAAACGAATATGTGTATCTCTTACTTGGAAATTGGAATGTTATAAAATTGATGGCTTCGAAATCCAAAAATTGACAAATCTTGTACCAACTTTGAGTGTCAAGCGAAAGACAGACACGAGCATGTCTATATGTTGTTTTTGTGAGAGTATAAAACAAGGAGTAACTATAATATTGAAGGTGAGATAATACTGAAGCGGACGACATTATCAAGTTCGACGGATTCCAACAGACAACTTTTGGTCCTACATTTATTTAGCTTACAATATTGTCGCAGACACCATTGGCATGGTACTCATGACTTTCTCGTCAAGGGAAGTATCATGACTACTCTCTTTTAAAACAAGAGTTTGTTTTTATAGAATGCAAATTAATTTCATGTTTTTATAGAAAACATGAAATTAATTTCTCAACAACAAAAACTTATGGTTTCCTGTATTGGAATTTCAATTATTTTTAACGCAGTGTATTAAATTTCAAAAACACAAGAGATGTTGGTGATGTATGAGAAAGCATAAAGTGACGGTCATAAGATTGAAAATAATTGTTTATAGTGCTACTTTCTCCTATCAAACCAATACTTTTTTCATGAGTCTTCAACCCCATAGTTGCATGAGCAAACCCTAATGAAAAATATTTGTTAAAAGCAAAATTATTGTCAAAATTAACATACCTATATGATTGTTATTGTAATTTTCATCGAAAAAACTAAATTCTCTAGTCTTTCAATTGTTACTCCACCCAAGAATATTGTTGTTCATGTTGTTGCGATATTCATTAGGCTAATTTGCAACGCCGCCTTGTTGATTGAAAAAGTAATCACCATTGAACCTTCTAAGTTCATAATTAATATTATTTGGCTCAATACGAACCTTAGGATTCATAATTTCAGCCATTTTCTCCTTCTTCATCTAAAAAATCCTAATTTTGTCTCTCAATTCCTGTAACTTGGAATCCAAGGAACTGCACAGACCTAACAATCCCTCCTCCGAAAAAAAATTCAGCCTCTCATCCCAAGTCGAGACTGCACTCCCCACATTGCTTTTCGTTGATTCTTCACTATTTTTCCTCTTCTTTTTATTTACTGTCTTGTTCTTCAACTTCTCATCAAGTATTCTCTTCCTTTCTCCCAAAAACCTTATAAGATTGTACTTCTACATCCCTTTCTCTCTCGCGTTCTTGCTCATATCTTTGTACTTGAAAATCAAATCATGCACGTCTCATTTATTCGCCGACGTGTTCACAGTCTGGTCCGGACCAAAGTAGACCATGCAGATGTTAACATCACACAGTGTACTCAATTGAGTAGCTTTCTTCTTCCGGGTAGATTTTCTCTTCTTGAAGCTAAATTTCCGACAATCGTCAATGAGGTTCGGCAACTTGTTTCTCCCACTACTTTGCGTCTCTATAGGAGCCGTTGAATTGAATTAAAGAAGAAAGAGTAAAGAAAAATCAATAGCAAGAGAGCTTGAGATTGACCTTAATAATAATAGTAAGGAAGAGAGTAACATATATAAGATATTTATATGGTAAGTATTACTTGCATTAATTAGTAAATATTTAAAAGCATCTTCATTAATTACCATGAAAAAACCTCTTTCAAAACTAAGCTTCCTTACAATGATTTGATTTCGATTTTCCTGAATAAGGATGGATTGATTAACGGCAAAGTTAGGAAACAAATAATGTGATTAATTTTTTAAAATGAAAAAACAAACACATAAGATATTTACGTGCACATTAATGAAGAGAATATTTGCTCATTAATGCAAGTTCTCTTCATTACTTAGCAGGAAAGAATTTTTCTGAAAAAATATGTATATCTTCATATGATTTTATTCACATTTTCCGCAATCAAGGTGGACTCTTAATTGTAAAATAAGGAAACATATATTGGGCTTAATTTGTTAAATGGAAATTAGTTTTCTTGGCCTCTAAAAAGGCAAATCACTTGCAAATTAAATTTACATATATACATTTTAAAAATTTTTGAATTATTATTATTATTGTTGTAAATTTTAAAATTAAAAACACGCAATCAGAGAATGTAACTCGAATATATCTTTACATAACTTGCAGACATATTCTTTCACAATAAGAGAGAGAATTTTTTATATGTTTGTAAAATATATATATTGAAATTTGAACCCTTACTGTTAAGATGGATGGAAAAATATACAATGACATAACTTAGGAGAAGATCGGTATGAAATTTGATTTATTGCTAGGTCGAAATTAACTCAATAAGGAGAGATGAGTATGGATAACATATTAAATTAATATTTTTTAAAATTGTATATTATGAGATACTACTACCGATTTTTCTTGCTTTGCATTTTGGGGACTGACCATGAATCTAGAAGTCTTAAATCTTTATTAATTATCCAGAAAATAAGTTAAAATATACAGATGAAGACATAACCCATCCCTCTGACCCAAATCTCACCTGGTAAGATTTGGTGTCTTTGCATTTTTTAAGATTTTTTGCGAATAATTATTTTAAATTTCTTGTCTTTCACATTCACATGTTACAAGCATTTTTAATTCAATAAAATTTTTGTTATGTTTATATATACATAGTTTGTTTTTTCCACTTAAAATTTAAGAGTATTAAATTGTACATATTAAATTCTTTTTGTTTGTTTTTTTAAGCAGTTATACCATTTGAAACTATTAAAAAATAACTGAAAAAATTAAATAAGAATTTTTAACTTTTTATTTAATTATAAATTATTTAATAACATTTAAAAATTTTTATTTCAAAATTATCCTCCCAAAATAATATAATTTCAAATTTATTATAATTTTATATTACTCTTTTTTTTTTTATTAAGACTTACAAAAAATATATATTTGAAAAGAAAAGTCTAATACATCTCATCTTAAATTATTTTAGAATTAAACATTCATTTTTTAGTTATTTTCTTAAATAAATTTATACATTTAAATATATAAATATGGTTAATACTACTGTATTTTTTAATTATCTTTTAATTATGAATAAAATATTATTAATATATACATAAAAAATATTTTAGAATTTATTAGATTATTTGTTTTTGGATGTTTGTAATAAATTAATTAAAATTACATAACAACAAATAGTTAGAAGAGTATAAATGTCAAATTACTAGTTTTTAGACAATTTTAACTTTAAAAAAAAAAATTATAATATATTTAGAGGTGAGGGGAAAAAAAAAACATATTATCCAGATTTTGGATTTCAATCACTAATTAGTCTCCAATCTTCAACATTTAGTCTTCAGACCAAAAAATAAATGACTCCATACCTTTAATTTTCTAATAGATTTTTAGCTACTGGAAAAATGGTGAGGTTTATGGAAATACCAATCACAATGTAAAATAAAACTAATTACTTTATCAATGTAGAAAAATGTATTAAAAAATATAAGAGAAAAGCTTTAAGGTAAATTCTAAAATTAACTATATCTATTTAATAATTATAGTATGAATTTAACTACTTTATCTAACCATTAACTTTAGTTTTCAATTGGAACCTTTGGATTAGTTTCAATAACCATTCTTACAATTAATCTAAGGGTTTTACTTTATCCAACCATTAACTTTAGTTTTCAATTGGAATTTTTGGATTAGTTTCAATAACCACTCTTACAATCAATCTAAGGGCTTTACTTTATCCAAACACTAACTTTAATTTTCAATTAAAACCTTTGAATTAATTTCAATAATCACTCTTACAATCAATCCACAGTCTTCAATTGAGAGATATGGTAGTCAAAGCCATTATATTATACTTAAAAAGTTGCATTGAAATTTATCTAATATGATAACAAATCTTTAGGTTTAAAGTTGGTGACCAATATGCACACACTATGTGAATAATGAATAGCTAAATATCTACTCAGTCAGTGCAGATTACTTGCTGTTCTAGATTCTGTGGTGATACAAAGATGAAAGCTTGTAGAGCCCTTGTGCGCCCTTTTTTTAAAAAAAATTATTATTATTTTCAATTGGCATTGATGATGGGTATTGTTTGCTCCACTTTCCATAGATGAACTTTAGCATAGTCAAAATTTTCTTTGTTTTTCAATTTACTCTTTATGGAAATACAAGCAGTATAATCTTTATTTAAAAATCATAAAACAATATCAAAAAGTATAAGACATGGTGCTATAAGTCTTGAATGAAAGAAAAGCTTCTCCAGAAGTAGCATGTTCTGTGAACCCAAAATCTCTAGTGAAATATATAAGCTTAAATGCCTTGCACCCCAGAGACCATATTACCAAAGCGCTTCTGCAAAATGAATTATCTTTGAAACTCCAGAAAATAATTTTCACTCCCAGATGAGAACTCGTTTGAATTATCACCAATAACTCATAGTTGAATCAATCTCAAATGAACTTAGGGGTCATCCACCTATTCACCAACAAATATATTGTAGGAAAGAGCAGGTAACTTCAATTTTTGTTACAGAAGCATGTATCCTGATTACACAGGTTTGGTTTTCCTCTATCCCATAATTCAAATTATGGTACAATGCCAGGCCTTACTCATCATCTGCAATGTCAAAATTCGCCTTATCCATCATTGAAGAATGAAGACTTGATCACAATATTTGTATGAGTGAGAGTGATAAACACACCTTCTGCAGGGCTAACAACTCCTAGGTAGTAGTTCCCATTTCTTTTCATGTTAAAGAAGGAATGGCAAGATTGCTTTCCGAGAGGGGACAAGAGGGCAAAATTCAAACTCACTTCAATAGTATCCTTGCAAATGTAGACTTTAGGTTTAGGACTAGGACATTGAAGATCATAGCCAACTTGTTGTCAATTCCACTTAAAGGTACTATAAAATCCCAGCCAATTTCATATCATTTATCACCAAATCCAATTTCTCAGACAAACCAGCTCTCCGATATCCAGCAATCAAAAAATCATAAGTTGATCTTGTGAGCTTATAAGAACCCTTAATATGGTCCAAAAACAGGTCTAGCCTGTCATATGCTTCGCACCTGAAGTACGAACAGATTACGTTCTCAACATCATCCGCGCATTTGAACGTGATCCCTTCTTTCCCCATCCTCCCTACAGAATACTCTACATCATCCAATCTATCTAACATGGCATATATTCTTACGATCCCACAGTGAACCTGCTGCAAAACGTCACAAGACTGATTAGTCTTCATCAACGTTACAAGCAGCTCCTCCATTCCATCCACTTTCCCAACTTCACAATACAATTTCACGAGCTTATCAACCATATTCACACTAATTTCCCATCCCCCATCTAGCAAAAACTTCAAGAAATCTTCAGCTTCAACTACATTTCTATGCTTACAAAGCCCTTCAAGCACATTCTCCACTATAAAAACACTAGGCATAAATCCTAACGACATCATTTCTTTAAAATATCTATCAGCACCATCAAAATCCCTCGACCTAACACAACCAAAAATGAGAGACTCATACGTTCGAACATTATCAGAAAACCCAGCAGCCTTTTTCGCTGAGTGCCATTTCTGCATCACATCAGCTTTCCCTAAGCTCGACAACCCTGATATGAAAGCATCATAAGTTTCGGAAGTAGGTTTACAGTCCTCAGAACCCATCATTATCTCAAACAAGCTAAGGGCAGTCACTACCTCACCCGAACACAAACAAGCACTTAAAAGGGAATCAAAAACCGAAGAATCAGGCTTAATTCCACGCGCCTCCATACAATTAAAAACACGCATTGCAAGTGACACATTTCGAATCTTGCCACAAAGAAATATCAAACTAGAGTACCCATCTCGACATGCCTCATTATCCTTCATCAATTTTTCCAATCTCCATTCTACAACCTAACCGATTACATTATAAGATAAACTAACAATTTAAAATTTTGAAAATATAAAAGAACCATAAATTGAAAACATTAACAGGATTAACGAAAAAGACAAAAGGGAAGTTTTGAAAATACCAGCTGAGCTTTCTCAAGAGAGGAGGATCGGAGAGAGGTGAGGAGGGAATCCCAGGAAGATTGAGAAGCGTTGAGAGCGTAAGTGTCGAGTGTGGTTTTGATTTTTGATTTGGGTATTTGAAGCAATCTCTGGAGCAGGGGAGGAGAAGACGATGAGACTGCTTGGTTACAAAACAAGCGTTCAAATTTCTGAACAAGTGAACACCTGCTAGTGTTGGTGCTGGTGTTGGCCACTGATAAAACCCTGCAAACTATTGCCATTGCAAGTGATGGTGTTGGTCGACTGCACAATGCGTGGATCGGAGTCTGATCTGAGTTCCTTTGCTGGGCTCCACAAAAAAGGGGCCCATACATAAGTTATCCGATTTTGGCAAAATACTCAAAATATAAATTAGATTGAAAAACATTTTACATGACTTTTTAATTTTGGAAAACAATTTTAATAGAAATTTTAAAAATACATGGCACGTTTGAACTATTTAAATTTGGTTTTTCTTTTATAATACCAGTTTTTTAAAACAAAATTTTAACAGAGTTTTCAAGGGTTTTTTATTTATATTGCGCTGTGCTGCTGCAGTGACTTTCCCTCTACTAATATCCCAAAAAAAAAAGGAGTCGCCAGTATATGAGAGTGAGTGATGCGTAAGGTAGAAATATTGGCCGTCTTATGACCTTTTTGTAATGGATTCTAAGTTGAGGTGTGAGAGTGAGTGATGCGGAAGATAGAAATATAGGCCGTCTTATGACCTTTTTGTAATGGATTCTAAGTTGAGGTGTACATAACCACGTACTGCCCACAAAAATCTTTATAACAATATAGTTCAAACAATAATTCCTGCATAGTTTCTGATTAAAAAAAAAAATTGTGACACTTGCATAGTTCTCCAAACAATCGACAACAAATATAACGTACAAACCTAACTTCACAACTCAGTAACAATTGTTTCAGTATTCTTGCAATGCGTGTTCCTGTAATGTATATAGAGAAAACCAAGTCTCCTAATGAAAACCACCATCCAATGGAAAACAGAAAAAAGGTGAGAAATGAAAAAAGCAACCCTCATCTTAAATCACATTATACACTGATCTACTGCTACCCAAAATTAGGGTCTATCGGTTTGATCCTCTAATTCACTTTTTAATTTTTAGTTTCTTCCGCGGAGAAAGAAAATCTCATTACAAATGACGGGAGAAAGCCCATAAAATTCTGCTCAGCATGGAGGTGAGAAGGGGGTTGTCATGCTTTCTACAAGCTAAATTTGGACAAGGCTGACTGGAACAGATCTGAGAATGCTTGAGATGTAGTTTGATCATCAGCTTTGATCTTTATTTGTGCTTTGGCTGACGATGAGTTGATTATACACTCTACAAGATAATTTGATGATTCTTCGGTTTTCTGTGCGAAGAAGAAGAACTTGAAATTAGGGGCCTGACCACCGGAAGCTATGCAGTGGATTGAATGGCCTTGCATGTGCCGGATGAGGGCTTGAGGTGTTGTCAATGCTGCAACTCCTTGAGGGCTTAAAGAAAAATCCTGCATCAGGTACAATATGTGATCTATCAGATTTTCAATCAAATATAGAAGCTGGTATTCATAGTTTGCAAGCAACAATACAGTTGCGCCATCCTACTCCTATACAAGACAATATATAGGCTAACATAATTTCACCTCCAGTGGGGAACATAGAGAATGATAAAGTAATTGTCTACAAAAAGCCTAGGTACATCAATCTATGTTTTCTAAATTATCGTGGTTCTTAAAAATGGATGCAGAAAACATGATTGAATCAGGTAGAAATCAACAACATGCAAACTTAAAGTCCATGCGGCTTTGCAGAAGGGATGAAAAGTTATAACATGAATAGATAAATAAAAATAAACAAATAATTGCTATATAAACCTGTGATATAGCTATTGATAATTGGCGCCATTTTTGCTGGAAAGTGCCAGGATCTAGAACAGCTCTGGAATTAAGCTTCAATTGTGGAGGTAAAGGAGCAGGTGCAGGTGCTGGCGCTGGTGCTGGTGCCAGACCTAGGCCAAGTAGATCATCAATGGCTAAGCTAGATGGTGAAGCACTGACGGCTGATATGGGGTTTGAAATCGCCAATTCTGTTTGCGTGCTTAATGAAGAGACAGAAGCAGATGAAGCATCATATAAAGGAGCACTATACGCAGAACCATTGTAAGCTGGTCCCCTACTTTCTTCCTTCTCTGAAGTACCTAAAAGCAGATCCTTGTCATTTGCCTCAACCATCTGAGCTGGCGCCACGCTATCTGTGGTTTCTGCCCCAAGTGATAGATTTCCAAGCTCATCTGAAAACTCAAATGGACCACGATGTTCCTTGTCTGTGAACATGTAAGAGGGCTGCAAGTATTTATCAGTATCAGTTAATATGAATGCTCCACACCAAAGTAGCAGTTCTATTCTAGGGAAACCAAAATTAGAGCCATCAAAAGCAAGGTTACTAGAGTAGCCATTTTAAAAGGAGAAATTGTAAAATTGCTACAAAGGTAGTCACATGTGTTTCTATGCTCTTCCAGTTAACTTATGATGATCTCAATTCATGATGGAAGATTCTTGCAGTTACCTTCTGATACACAACAGATAGACTGTTAAATTCATCAAATATGCGATCTTTGATTTCACTGCTCTGAGTATCAGCAAAGACTGAAACAGCTTGCTTTGGGGGGTTCACTACACATTCTGCTACAGAGACATTGTGTTGCAAGAGCCTGTAGTAGAATAAGGCTCTATCATGAACATCCTGCAGTCAACTGAAAGTTTAATGGGCCATTCTCACACAAACAAATTCAAAAACTTGGAAACATGTTAACTTGATGTTAATCAACTTAGAGAGGATGGGAAAAATAACATAGATCAAATCCCACCTGATGAAAATCAGCCAAACCAGCAGACAATGCTGCTCCCAAGGCTTTCTGAGTCTCAGGAGGCCTCTTGAAGAAACATTTCATCACTGCAGTGAGAAGATGTAAACGGACCTGCCCAATTCAATAAAAATAAATAAATATTAACCTATAACGCTAATTAAAAACTTAACAATTCTATAGAGAACTGGAGCCAACAATGGTCACAAAAAGACCTGACTCCATTGTGGATATTACCTCAGCTGAATGCTCTTCATCCCAATTTTCAATCAAACTTTCTAAAATGTAAGGTGCATCATGCATTTCCTGAGAATATTCTCCCAACATCCATATAAGAGCTGCTTTTGCCTTGGGTTCCTGAACATTTTTGCTGCTGATACTACCAACAACTGCAATGCAATCCTGACTCCATTGTGGATATTTCCTAAGTAAATCTTTAACAAGTACCTGCATAGCATAACTCCAAATTTTTATCAATCTAGTTGACAACAAAATGGTCAATTACTTGTGTTATTTATGCATGTAGACGAGTGGCACTGCAATCAGATGCATAGACTGTACATCTCAAGTCTCTGTCGGGAAGAAATTCAATATTTACCAGGGCTTCAGCAGTAACATAGTCCTTTTCCATCTCCAGAAACTGAAGAAGCCTATCAACAATCGCATTCACATCATACTGCTGAAGGGCTATTTTCCCTACGGCCCGAATAGACTCTCTTGCAATAGGGATATCAACGTTTGCAGCATACTCACATAATTCCGTCACTGAAATTGACACAGAATAACATGCATACATCATACTTGAAAGAAAAGAGAGCAATTTTTTCCACGCCAACTTTTTCCTGAGGCTCTGAAAATTAACAAAGATCCTGTTTGCTTACCAATTTCATATGTATTGCTCTCATTAGCCACAGCAGTCAACATTTCGAGCTTCAATTTTTTTACATAAGATGGTTCATTGTACTGGCAATAAAAGTGTTTGTAGTCTGAAGCAAATATGAAGGGTGCACGCATCACCAGAAGATGCAGGTGACTTAAAACTGCGTAAGACTGCTCAGGACTTCCTGAACTCACCAGAGTTAGCAGAGGAGCTTTGATACGTTCATATACCTGAGGATGAGAAATTTTAAAAAGTGAAACATCAGCCACATAAATATAATTTGACTGATACAAACTAAATAAAATCAAACTAAAGTAACAAATGTCAAGGATGGTAAAATATCAGTGCCAAGCATGTTGGAATAAGTATCAAAATGACCTGTCCTAAAATGATAATGATGTTTTCTATCACTAACTATAGAAAGATATTTCATTTCAGAACCTAATTTATGCAGTGTAACAGAAATCTAAGATGATAGTATACAAGTTCATGACAGGTAGCTGCGAGCGTAAAATTTAAGCTTTCTAAGTCTCATAATTTATATATCAACTCAAACAAAGTACATGAACAATGATTTTGCCAAAGCAAACTATTAAAGCAGATATGCACATAAAGATCAAAAATATGTTTCCCCCAAAAAATATACCTAAATGATTGCGCCATATTTACTTTCAAGTAAATATGTGTGTAGGCATGTGGCCAAAAGAAAAAGGAAGAATAAACACCTGTTGATGAACGTCAGCCATGGACAAGGTCAAATGTAGAAACACTTTGATGGTTGCTAAGACAACAGCGCCATTTGCATGCTGAAGTCTATCCTCAAGGAGATTCATGATGTCAAATATCTCATTACTATCTGAGGGTACATATTTAGCAACCAACTCAAGCACAATGCATTGAGCCCATTCACTAAATACCCTTATCCTGCAAAAAAGGGGCCAAAATTTGCTTCCTTAGAACTACATAGAAGCATTAACTCAACACTTCCTTCAAATGAGTTTTATATCCAATGACAGAAAACACACATTGTACAATTTGAAGTAACCAAATTTTAGCATCACAAAGCACAACTGAAATATTCTGCACAAGCATCATAAGAAGAAATCACTTTAATTGCATCAATCAAATCAATTTACAATAATATCAAAAACAACAACGCATTATGACTCCACATTTTATCATGTGCTACATGAATGCTGTCACCACCGTGCATCAGTCTTCCAAAATTAATACATCTTCAGGCCTTTCTCCTCCGCTCACCAGCAGCAGGTACTTGAATATAGAAGAATTATAGAAATCAGAACGATTAACTTCAGTTAGAAAGCCAGCCACATTGGTTGCACCATAAGAGGGTATATTTATAAGGTTACGAAAGCAGCACTGCAGAGAGCTAACATGGTTTTGTATTCAAATCTTTAAAAAGTAATACAATTAAATATTCAATATCCCAACTCCAAAATCCCATTAGTAAAACAAATAAATCACAACAGTGTTTGTATTCACATAATTAATTCTCCTTTTAGTGTTCTTCCACAAGTCTGAGACAAGGTAATTAATAAAGATGTAATAATGACCTCAAATGAGACCACAGTGATTAATGATAATTGACAATCATACATATCAGTACCAACACCTTGTTTTTGTCAATTACATGTCAAATTATTCGTCTAATACCTTGTTTCAAAAGAAACTAAAATTTTAATGCGTGGCTACAAAACTTACCGATTCAAAAGATGGTATATAACTGGCTTGCTAAGCAAAGCTTCTCTCTCTCTGGATGCATCCTCAGAGTTGCTTGCTTCTGCACTCCATATCTCTTGTAGTGCAGATAAACAGTTGGCAACAACCTAATGAAACAGTAAATTAGAAATTTACTTATACAACAAATAAATGTTTCAACAAAATAAATTATTTATCATGGTTTGATTCTTTTTACTTAAAGCACAACAACAGACATTTGATTAACATTGTATGTGATTACAATTGTCGATTATTAATGGCAAATAAAAAAGCATATATTTAATGATCTTGTTCATTGTGATGCTTATTAAATTGAACTATAACACTATACTATGATGAAATCATCATATTAGTGAAATAAAAAAAGAAATGTTTAACCTGAGCATCAGGATCATTGAGCATCAAATGCTTAAGTGTAAGAGGAAATTCTTCATCAATACACGTCGAAGTAGAAATATGATATAATTTCAAAACCCCAGTGACTGCCACCATCCTCACATAATTATTAGTATCCTTCAAACCTGATCCCAAAGGACCCACCAAATACTCCACCAGATTTGTCACCCGTAGTGAACACAAGCTCCGTAAAGCAAGCCCCCGGATCATAGGATCCTCATCCTTGCAATCTCTTTGAAGAAAATTGATAGTCAAAAGTGCAAGATCAGGATTGACTTTTGCATAATTCCCAACATACAAATAACACATTTTCTTCAAAACAATGTCTGATGTCGCTGAACACATCACCATCTCACCAAACACAGCCGAAACATCAATGCCAATTGTCATGTAAGAGATCACCTTCTTGAAAAGCTCTCGCTTCGAATCATCAACTCCCGGTGCTCTACTACCAGCAAGCTGTCGGAGCTGTGCTTTCAAATCGGACACCTCACCTTTCCTGTACAATAACCGATACAATAACAAAACACTACTATAAAAACTAAGATTATCCGTATTGAATTAGCTTAGCTGATACAAAACAACACAAATTCGTTTAATTCTAAATGAACAAAAACACACAATTCGAACTAATAAACCCTAATTGGTTATAAAATGCAGTTCAATTGAGCAAATGATATCACAAAAATAAATCTTTACCACTCCACTAGCGTGTCAATGACTTGAAAGTCAACTAAACCTAGATCAGAAAATCCATTGAAAAGACTAAATTCGAGTTACCCGGACGGTTGAGACGGTGACGGAGTGCGCTGGGACTGTGCCGGAGGAGCCATGGAAGATCTGGAGTCGAAGTAAGGAACCGGTTCTCGTGATCACGCTAAGCTACAGTGAGATCGGAGGAGGTTTATGGAGAGATCAGCCGATGACGGAGGACTTGTTGTTTGCATGAATGAAGACAAGTAGACACCGTGAAGGTTTTTTCTTTTATTTTTGTGAATCTGAGAAATTGAGTTCTGATGTTGATCACAAAGTTGCCGGTGCACTGTGAGACCTCGTCGGGTGGTTCGGTGGTCAATTTAGAGGATGCATTTCGCGTTGAATGTTGCTGCCGATACGACATCGTTTTTAGTTTATGCGGTAATGTAACCATGAGTTATGACATAATTAGTAAAATGTAGTATTTGCAATTACTATTGCTGATCATGACAGCTAGGGGTGGGCACCAAAATATGGAACCGACCCGAACGACCCGATCCGAACCGATCCGTGGGTGTTCGGGCCGGATTCCATGTTAACTATAAAGCTGTTCGGGTCAACAAAATGAAAAACATGGTGTTTGACGGATCGGTTCGGTTCCATAGGGTCAAAACCGAACCGACCCGTGAACAGGGGTAAAAGCGTAATTTCGCAGGTCCCTTTATAATGTCAGTCACACACAAATCTCAAACCCTAGCCGAAAAAACATCCACCCGATCTCAGTTTCTTCTTGCTGGTTCTTATCGCCGCGCCGCACGGTTTCCCCCTTCTTCCTCCTATCGCTCGCCGGCCGTCACATTTCGTCTCTGTTGCCGTTGTCGTGGCCCCGTCATCACCGTGAGTCATCTCCAACCGTTGCTGTCGACGCCGTCTGTCAATCTGTTGTCCTTGTCGGCGTCACCGTGATTCACGTAAGCTCTTCTCGCAGTCGTCATCACCAACTCGTGGTCCGTGAAGCCGTGGCCGTGAATCTGTTGTCCCCGTCAGGCCATCACCAGCTCGTGGTCCGTGAAGCCGTGGCCGTGAATCTGTTGTCCCCGTCAGGCCATCACCAGCTCGTGGTCCGTGAAGCCGTGGCCGTGAAGCACAAGTCCCCGTCAGGCCAGCACCAGCTCGTGGTCCGTGAAGCCGTGACCGTGAAGCACAAGTCCCCGTCGGCCATCACCAGCTCGGTACTCATCAATCTTGTATATATTTGATATTTCAGATCTGTTTCAAGTTCAGTATTTTAGTTTAAGTTTTTTACAGTTTTAATCATCAATCTGTTTTGGACATTGATGCAGAGTAGTAGCCAGCTTGATACATCCTATTTCGAACCGAAATTTAGGCCCAAACATGGAAACCGAACCGAACCGAACCGAACACTGGGTGTTCGGTTCGGGTCGGTTTCTCTCCTTCATCGGACCATGTTCGGATCCAAAAGTGACGATCCGCGAATTTATCATGTTCGGGTCGGTTCCGATAGGAACCGATCCGAACATGGTAATGCCCACCCCTAATGACAGCCACTAGGTATTCAATTACTTATTTATTTATTGGAATAATGTTTATTATAGTGTGAATTTTTTATTCAATCGTTTTTTCTTTTTGATTTTATCAAACAATTTGATGAAAAATAATTGATTGTATAGATCTCTAATTCTTTCAATAACTTTATTGTGTGTATTTTGGGATACCCTAAACGAGTTGATAAAAGCCCCAAGGCCTAACAAACAAGAGCCCAATTTACCAAATTCCAGCTCGCGGAAGCAGTACAGCAGAATACTTGACGAGCAATCCATGTACGAGCAGGCCAGTGAACAGATGGACGAACACCAGCTCGTCCAGGATGAGCTCCCAGCTCGAGCTCGCAGGCATGAGCACTCAGCTTCTAGCTCATCAGCTTCCAACAGATTTAGCTTCCAGCAGCTTGAGCTCCCAGCTCATCAACTCCTCAGCTCATTAACTCGTTTTTTATAAGCTCCGCCCCGTCCACATCAGAACCAACTCACGCGATGATGTGACGTGCACGGCCAACCATGTCAGATATTACAACCTGGATTATGAAGATCTTATCTAGCCCATTTGAGCTAGCCCACTTGGATCAGCCGCCAAAACAACTTGCTTTAACAATTGTCATGCTCATTTAATGCAACCCAACTGTAATCATCATTGTATTTTAACTTATTAGGCGCCACTGTGGCACCTCCCATCTCTATAAATAGGGGTGAGAATTATTGTAAAAATGGAGGAGGAATGGTAGTTCTCTGTGCTCTCTCTCTCTCTATAACCAGAAAATATAGTAATAATATTGACTGTCTCTCCTCACCGGATCAGGCACCGTGGACATAGGCCTTCCCCTTGACCGAACCACGTAAAATATGCATCTTTTTCTTCCTCTCTGCCTCCATTCTCTTGCTTTCGTTCTATTTTTCATTGATTCGCAGTCTTGGGCTTGAAGAACCTTGTTGACTAGATCCCAACGTCAATATTTTGGCTCTAGAAGGAGGGCACAAACTGTATCTATTTCCAATTTTCAGGCAGTCATGGCAAGAGGAAGAAAGACTAGGAGCTCTAGCACAGCAATTGCAGGTCAACCAGAATTCTTGGGCAATGCTACTGAAAGTCAGCTCGCTTTAGCCTCCCATCAGTTAACTTCGGCAGTCCCAGTGGCCAAGGGGCTTTAAGAGCTGCATCAACGACAGGATGCTCAGCTTCTAGCAGCTCACCAGCTTTCAGCTCGTAAGAATGAGCTCCAGCAAGCCCAGAGCAACTGACCAGCTTCCAGCTCGCTAATATGAGCTCCAACAAGCCCAGAGCAGCTCACCAACTTCCAGCTCGCTGGCATGAGCTCCAGCCAGGCAGAGCAGCTCACCAACTTCATGAGCTCCAGCAAGCCCAAATAGCTCACCAGCTTGCAGCTCGCTGGCATGAGCTCCAGCAAGCCCAGTGCAGCTCACTAGTTTTCAGCTCGCAAGAATGAGTTCTAGCAAGCCCAGAGCAGCCGACTAGCTTTCAGCTCGTAGGAATGAGCTCCAACAAACCTAGAGCAGCTCACCAACTTCAAGCTCGTTGGCATGAGCTCCAGCAAGGCCAAACAACTCACCAGCTTCCAGCTAGCAGGAATGAGCTCCAGCAAGCCCAGAGTAGCTCACCAGCTTCCAACTCGTAGGAATGAGCTCTCAGCTCACAGGATGATCTCCTAAATCGAGCTCGCTTAGAGCAATTCTCAGCTCCCAAGCATAAGCTCTCAGCTCACAGGATGATCTCTCAGATCGAGCTCGCTCAAAGCAGTTCTCAACTCCCAAGCATGAACTCTTAACTCGTCGGATGAGCTCCTAGCCCGAGCTCGCTCAAAACCAGCTCTCAATGACCCTCAGCACAGGGCTACATCTTTATGTTCAGTAACTTTCTGAGTTGAAGCTCTTAATGTTAAATTTGATATTTTGAAAATTAATGAATTGCATCTCTGGGCTATTATATATATACTCTATGCTTTTAATTGCCAAGCCACTTGGCCAAAAGGTGTGCAACTCAGCAGATACTTAAATTGACCTGATGGGTAGGAGTCTTTCCCCAAGAATACCTATAAGGTTAGGGGTTCGACTCCGGACGCAACCGAGTGAAGGTAAGGGGCTATGAATAAGGTAATTTCAGCTAGCGGACTGTCTTCACACCTACTCTGTTCGGTCATACGGGTGCCTCAAATCATTTCGAGATTGATCGATTTCGATCGTCGACAATACTCAAGCGCTGTTATGGGTAACAACCCTCAAAGCAGCTCGCGAAGAACATTACACTGTATAGTTCAGGTTATGACTCTTAGAGCACAGTTGAGGTTTTAACCTCCCCAACTCTCGTTATAGATGCTCGAGTTCCGATCTTGTAAGGGTAGCTCGAGAGGATATTACGCTGAAAAAGCTCAGGTTTTGACCTTGTGAGCGCAGCCACTATAGATGCTCAGGTTTCAACCTTGTGAGCACAGTTTACTGTAGACGCTCGGGTCACTACCTTGTGAGCGCAGCTCGCTATACAACTCGGGTTACGACCCAGTAAGCACAACCAATGTTTCAACCTCCTCAACTCTCGCCATGTCATCGGGTTCCTATACCCCCTAGGCATAGCTCGAGAGGCTTATTAATACTAATGACTTTACTTTTGAGTCCACAGGAAACTCAGATGAAGCAAATGCCTAATGTACCTCACCACGAGGCAGATCGGCAACACGCTTCCAGTACTTCTGCATCTCATCAAGGCAGCATGCTCATGCACACCAACTTTTACCAGCTAAGTTCAAGCTCCTAGTCCGTAAACGAACTAGGAACTGGGGGGCTTAATGTTGTATGTATTTTGGGATACCCTAAACGAGCTGGTAAAAGCCCCAAGGCCTAGCAGATAAGGGCCCAATTTACCAAACTCCAGCTCGTGGAAGCAATACAGTAGAATACTGGACGAGCAATCCATGTGCGAGCAAGCTAGTGAACAGATGGACGAACATCAGCTCGTCCCCCAGCTCGTCTAGGATGAGCTCGCAGCTCAAGCTCGCAAGCATGAGCACTCAGCTTTCAGCTCATCAGCTCCCAGCTCATTAACTTCCAGCAGCTTGAGCTCCCAGCTCATTAGCTCGTTTTTTATAAGCTCCGCCCTGTCCACATTAGAACCAGCTCACGCGATGGCGTGACGTGCACGGCCAACCATATCAGATATTACAGCCTGGATTACGAAGATCTTATCTAGCCCACTTGAGCTAGCCCACTTGAACTAGCTCACTTGGATCAGTCACTTAGATCAGTCGCCTAAACAACTTGCTTTAACAGCAGTTAGACTCATTTAATGCAACTCAACTGTAATCATCATTGTATTTTAATTTATTAGACGTCATTGTAGCACCTCTCCTCTTTATAAATAGGGGTGAGAATTATTGTAAAAAGGGAGGAAGAACGGTAATGCTCTCTGCTCTCTCTCTCTCTCTCTCTATAACCAGAAAATATAGCAATAATATTGACTGTCTCTTCTCACTGGAGCAAACACCGTGGACGTAGGCCTTTCCCTTGATCGAACCACATAAAATATGCGTCTTTTTCTTCCTCTCTACCTCTATTCTCTTACTTTCGTTCTATTTTTCATTGATCTGCAGTCTTGAGCTTGAAAAACCTTGTTAACTAGATCTCAACGTCAACAAACTTAATCTTTAATTACTTTACTTAATGTATATTTTTCTATATTTTAAGTTGATTAAGCAGATATTGGATAATGCACTTCTTCTCTATGGCTTTTAAGTTCTATTAAATCTATCTACTACTACTAGTATATATAAGAAGCTTTATACCAAACAATAAATCTATCTTTATATTAAAAAATTTCTTAATAGAGGAAAAAAAAAAAAAAAGGCTCTAGAGGGGAAAAAAAAAAACAACTTTAAATGTTAACATTTAATTGATATTTGAACACGGATGAAATCAAAATAACCACTCAATGTGGTTGGGGTAAAATTACCAAGAATAGTGTTAACAAACAAAATCCACTCTTTTGCACTTGGTCCAAAAATATCAACAAACATCCATAATCGAACGAAACGGTGCGTTTTGGTGAATGATATCTCGATAACCAGAGACCAAGAGCGGCTGCGTGCGAGTCGTCGCCAACCCACCGCTCCTTGTCGTCAAAACAGCAGCACTAGCGAGATGGTCCTAGCTCAACTTCCAAGACTCAACTTTTCAATTCTCTTCTCGAAACCACCACTCTCTCTCCACACTCGTTTTGCTCTTTCGCCCAAACACAGACTCTTTTTCATACCCAAATCGACTCTCTCAATCGCAGAGCCCATACCCATCTCCCCTATCTCCTCCTCCTCCGACCAAGAAGAGGACACCCAGGTCGCCCTCTCTCTCAACAACCTCTTCGTCCCTCCAGACACCGAGGTCTCCGTCAATGACCCTTCTCTGACAACGAGGATCTTGAAGGGCTCCAACATAGTCCTCAGCAAGTACGCCAGGGACGCTCAGGTGGTCCAAGCTGAGTTTGTGAAGAGCAGTGTCAGGACCCAGGACTGTCCCTCTGATGGGTTGCCTGAATTCGCGCTTGTTGGCAGGTCCAATGTTGGAAAATCCTCGCTTCTCAATTCGCTTGTTCGAAGGAAGAAGCTGGCTCTCACTTCCAAGAAGCCTGGTCAGTAATCTCTTGTTGGTTTGTTTTTAATTGCTCTGTTTATTTTACTTGTTTAGCTGCATAGTATTTTTAATGGTTTTTAATGATTCTGTTTCTTAACTATGTTTGCATTTATTTATTTTTGGGCTTGTTGAATTGAGTAGCGAAAACTTATTTATTTTGGTGAATATTGTGGAAACTTATTCTAACTTGTTTATTGTCTCGAATGAGATTGTGATTTTGCATAAGTTTCTGGGCAAGTTAGTTGTATTTTTGTTGTTTTAAATCCGCTCAAAGGAGTTTAATTGAATATCCTTTTGTTTTATTTCGTAGGGAAGACACAGTGCATCAATCATTTTCGGATCAACGATAATTGGTATTTGGTGGATTTACCTGGATATGGGTATGATGGCTTTAATCTTTCGGTACTTGTGTTGCATCCCGTATATTTTGTTTGCTTGGCTGGAACTTAGTATAAATGGTTCAAGCTCTAAAGCTGGCTTTGAGTGGATTTTTTTCGTTTGTGCTTGCAGTGTTTACTTGGTTTGAAGTTTTGAGTGGATATCAGCTTTTGTCTTTGCTTTTTCTTTCTAAATTATTTTGATAGTCGAAGATGAACATGCCAAACAAATAGAATTATTTGGACTTTACTTGTTTTTCAACAATGTGATTACTTTTGATTCTATAAGCTCCTCATGATCTATGTGTTTATGTTTTGTCAAGACGATACAAACTACTTATCAACTTCTACTGGATGCATATTGCTCTTCTTCAAGAATATAATCTGTCCTTCTGGCATGCCAAATGAACCAGAGGGAAAAAGATCTTTAGTATGTCTTCCAATAGAATATACATTGTGACTTGCAAATACTCACTTGATAAACCATCAATATAAATAACAGTGTTGCTTCAATTGTATGTGTATTCACTATTCATTGCAACTGGCACTGGCCATATTCCATTTTCATATGACATTATCAGCAACTGCTGCATGATTTTTGAAAGTTTAGTTGTTCTGATAGTTCTATTCAACTAAATTGCCTGAATTTGGAATTTAAACTAGAAGTTTTAATGTTTTACACATGCATCAAATAGGTATGCATCTGCCCCCCAGGAACTACGAATGGATTGGAACAAATTTACTAAAGACTATTTCCTCAACCGCTCAACTTTAGTCTCAGTATTACTTCTTATTGATGCCAGCATTCCTGCAAAGACTATTGATCTTGAATATGCTAGTTGGCTGGGGCAAAATCAGGTGAAATTTTTTCTTATTTCAATTAGCTGAAAATGAACCTGTGATTGAAATTTTAGTCTGTTCAGCTTTTGATAGCAAATTAGTTTCTTTTATGTTTCTTCTACAAGAAAACAGGGGTGGAGAGGGAACAAAGAGGAGGATAGACATGGATGTTTAAAGTATAGTTAAGTGAAGCATGTGCACGTTTTAATGTATTTTCGTCACTTTTGTTAGATTCCAATGACATTAATCTTCACCAAGTGCGACAAGCGGAAGAAGAAAAAGAATGGAGGGAAGAGGCCTGAAGAAAATGTGAATGATTTTCAAGAGTTGATAAGCGGCTTTTTCCAAACAACACCTCCCTGGATTATGACCAGCAGTGTTACCAATCAAGGTCGTGATGAAATATTACTGCACATGGCTCAGCTGCGGAATTACTGGCTTAAGCACTGAGGAAACATTGTAGAGTTAATCCTTCCTGTTTCTCCTCACCTGGAAGGTTTGATTGTCTTTCTTGTGTTACATACACAACCACTCTTCTTCAGCCTCGTTATTTCATTTCAATATCTGACATTTTCGTCTCGCCTATTCCTGGTTGGAATGAAATCTGAACCTTATGGCCAGGCACTATAATTATATCAAGTACAAACTTCGTACAAATTCCAAATGGCTAATCGATGTTCATAACACCTTAACTAGTAGTTTTCTCTGTGAAAAGTGAGAGAAGAAACGTATTAAATGTTAGAAATGGGCATTTTTCTGTCTAAAATAGATCCATATCTTGCCCGATCCAGTCTCTATGACTTGTACCAGTGCCAAGGAGAAGAAGGTGGCAAGAAGCTCGTCACGGCAGAGCATGATATGATATCAATAGTTGAACACATGAGCAGTATTGATTGTAAAGACCTCCCGTCAAGCGCTTTCAACCCTGAAAAAGGTTGCGATTCTAGGACCCTTTCTTATGGTCGAAGCCCAACTCATACTTGACAATTTTCTTTGTATTTTGCAATGTAAATCTTAAAAAGACCATGGGATATTGCGATAATGTAAGATTGCTTTTTCAGAAGCCCAAACTCTCCAGGTGTCTTTCGACTTTTATGAACCGCGCGTATATTCATTACAGATGCTACATCATATTTGGAGGTCTAATTTATGAGGGGGTTGTTACTAAACCCAACAACACCAAAGACTAATCAAGTCCATAACAATGGCCTAACAAAATTCTGAAATGAAATAAAGTCTATAATACCTGATTCATTCAGGTTGGCATTCAAATGCAAGAATGGAAATGGAACTGCTCAAGTTCGTTTGCAAGAATTGAACTGCTTCACACCTGAGGACTTGGTTTATTTTACATTTCTACTGCCGCAAACCTAAATGACATATTGATGAGGCCACAAACTATAAAACCTTTATGGTACAGCAAATCCTTGATCACAGAGACATAAAATTGATAATTTGAGCATTAACAAACAGAAAATTGTCGCTACCAACCAAAGCCCAACTATCTAAGCTCTCCACTACAGCTCCCTTCTGGCGCTGCGTTGCAACAACACGCAGCAAAAGGGGCAAGCAAAGAAAACACACCATAAAATCTCTCTAAAATCTTTTTAAACATTTGCAAGATTCACTCATTAACAATCCCTGTACCTTCAACACTACTCCAAACCATATAATAGGACCCTTGTTAGATATTTCTTTTCCATATTCAATAAAAAGAGGATAACTTCTCATGAAAGACCAATCAATTTGGTAACATCACAAGCCATGCATCCAAATAATATCAATAAGGGAATTAAAATAGTAATTATCATTAATCAAAACAAAGTAGATAACTCTCCAACATTTAAAACAACTTGTGAATGATGATAAGTAACACTCATAAGACGATGATCCAAAATTTCCTGTTTGCAAACATAGAAATAACCAAACAAAACAGACTAGCATTGCGCTCCTACACCTTAAGAGGATGCAGCCACGTTCTTCTTCCTTGGAGCTGCTTCAGTGCCTAAACCAACACAAAATATAATCAAGTCACTCAACAATCGAAAAATAAAAATAAAAATAAAAAGAGCATCATTTAATTTTTATTTTTTTAAAAAAAAAAAAATAGCCTACAACGTGAGGATCAAAGATATGCAACATAAAATTACCTTCTCTGAAGTTACTCTTGAACCTGCGTGGCACATGGCGGAGATACCTCATTCGCCCGGTTCCAGTAGTCTTCCGACGGATAGCCTTGACGCTCCAGTTATCTAATTACCGCACAAAAAACTCATCAATCCACTCAACACCCATCAATAATGAACGTGCTTATAACACAGATATTAATTACCAAAAAAAGCTACTATATACAGACCAAGGCACTCTTTAATTAGCATACTAATATGTTCAGGCACCAAAAGCAATTTGAATACCATTTGATAATAGATGCCACAGTCATATAATACAAGCATTAAAAGAATTAAACACAATTCACATCATCTAAAATCTAAAACCCTAAAATGGACAAACAAAATTACTAGTCCATCTTCACTTTTAAACAACGAAATCCAACAAAAATAAATGGTCCATCTATAACTTGAAAGAGATTTCATTGATTTTATAATCAATTAAAAGCTAACAGTTCCCTACAATTATGCGGCAACCACATACATGACAATATCAAAACTCGCATCAAAAAGATCAAAAGATAACAAGAACTCCTCGAAAACACAATTTTAAAAACAAAATAGTAAAAGAAATGGAGTTACATTTGCGAAGGCGGGCAGCGGGATAAGCACAAGCACCGCATCGGCTCTTCTGGATGTGGAAACTCCTGCGTCCGCATCTGACGCAGAGTGTGTGCGTCTTGTTCCTTCTCTTACCAAAGCTTCCTGTTCCTTTTCCCTGTCCAACAAAACCAATTGATCCCTCAAATTCTAATCTATGTATCAGATGTTTGTTCGAAAAGCAGCTGTGGAGAAAGTGAGAGTACCATTTCTTCCTCGGCTGCAGAAAACCCTAGTCTTCGAGCTGCTCCGGGAGGGTTTCTTCTGTTGAACAATTGCTAAATGTCCTTTTATAGTGAGGACGCGAGTTAGGGTTTTTCTTTTCGGATCCTTTTGTTGGGCTTGGTTTGGGCTTTTTGGATCTTGGATTGAGCCCGTGAGTTCTTGGTTCCTAAGCCCAACAGTTGCCTTTTGGAGGGGTTGGTGGGGTTTAGTTTTAAAAAAATAATAATAATAATAAATAGATGAAATTACAAATATAAAAAATATATATAATTTCCAATTATCGTAAATATATGAATTCGCTTTGGATTACTGAAACTGATTGCATTTTTTGTTTATTAATTGAAATAATTTAGATATTAACATAGTTGCTTTTTGTTAAATACAATAAAAAAAGAAAAGTGTGTATGTATTGTAAAATATATGTTCATAAAAGTATGAATAATATTATTAGAGTTTGATTTAGTAAACAATAATTAGTTGTTAATTATTGGATTGGCGTTGTTGGATAAGTGAAGTAAGCAACAAAGGAGATGAGGTCAGGAAGGAAGGAGAAGATACATGAAGTTTTTAAGTGGTTCGATCCAATTTGATGCCTACGTCTACTGTTCACTCTCTCACTATTTTAACAGAGTAACGGTACTCAAAAGATTCATCTTTTGTACAATGAGGGTCAACCCCTATTTATAAAGAATGGGAGAAGCTACTGTAACATACAATAAAATAATGTACAGTAAACAAATATTACAATGATGGGCCGCATTTAATGCACCTAAAATGCATTTAATGTGGCTGATAGTGTTAGGTTTATTATGCTCAAAACATGGGTTTAGATAGCTAATTCACTCGGGTTATGTGAGATTCCCGTAATCTAGGCTATAATCTCTGACGGAGTTGACGTGGACGGCACGTCTGGGGCAGCAGTTCACCTGACAGTTCAGATTTCTGTTGACTTGTGATGTGATGGACGGGACAGAGATGAACCTCTCCAACGAACAAGATATCATGCTGACTTAGTGAGCAAACAAAGCTTAAGATAATCGGGTCCCCTAAAGGTCACAAGGTAAGTCGTTGGCGAGCCCTCAAGCGGTAAGATAACTCAACGGGCAAAAAATCTAAGACATAAGCAGGTAAGCAAGCATGAGTGCAGATTGGCGAGCAGCTGACTGATCAGAGCAGACGGGCTTTTATTTGATCTGATGAGCGAGCACAGAGACGGGCAGATATCGAGCAGGGTAATAGGATTCAATAGCGGACAAGTTAACGACCAGTGAGAAGACTTGAAATATGAGCATAGCAACGATCAGAAAGAGCGAGCAAGCTGGCGAATAGTCGTTCGATCAAATAGATGGGTTGATTACTGGGTTTTTCTGGGTCTCCGGGTCATTGGGCCCATACTGTGGGCCTTCCTCGGCCTAGTTAGCCTAATCGTAAAATCATCCATAACAATAAAAGTATGAATAATATTTATTAGAGTTTGATTTAGTAAACAATAATTAGTTGTTAATTTTGGTTGCTGCAAGTAAACAATATTTTATATTAAAATTATGATTAAATAAAAATTTTGAGCTTTTTAAATATTATATGTAATATAGTAACTTGAATTTAAAATATAGTTAAGCGTCTTTTTTTATCAAGGAGCTATATCATACTATATGAATACGGTTTTTTTTTTTTTTATATATAATAGTAATATATTAGGTTAGAATTATACTTAAAAATCAAGTTAATAGAAAATTTAAACTTTGGCCACAATAGTTAAGTTATTATTGAATGGATTAAGGATGGAGTATCAAGAGCTTATCTGGCTTTTTTTTTTTTTTTTTTTTTGGTTTATGTTTTGAGGGAAAGACTGTCAAGAGCCTTGTAAGTGGATTGAACACAAATTCTAATGACAATTACCATTCTATTATTGGTGTTAATTAAATTAGTCGATTTTGGAGTTTCAGTGAATAATATTGGACCGCAGCGCTACTGAGAACTGAGCCCGAAATATGTTTAAAGAAGCCCAATTCCGTGCAATTTAGACCTCTAATACTTTTTTTCTCTTAACACTTTTTAATTGTTCATCATTAGGCAACAGCATAACCAGATTGCGGGGATAGCTCAGTTGGGAGAGCGTCAGACTGAAGATCTGAAGGTCGCGTGTTCGATCCACGCTCACCGCACAAGTCTTTTCCTTTGGTATAATTTTTGTCAAGACCACTCCGAACCTTTTTCTTTAATTTATTTTATAAAAACACCCTTTACAAAGAAATGCATAATCAACAACAAATTTCAAGTTTGATGTATGTAAATTTGAAAATATCAATATCAATGAAAATATCGATACTATGATTTATCGGAAATATCAACAAAAATATTTATATCAACAAGAATTAATATAAGATATAAAATTTAGGGAAAATGGAAAAATTTAGTTGAAAACATAATATTTCATCAATAAAAGTTTAAAAAAGTAATATTTCTTTAATAAAAGTTTAAAAAGGTGTTGCAATAATTATTTGTTAACCTGAAAAAAAAAAAAAAAAAAAAACCACATTTTGTTTTAAAATGCATGAAGATTTTTTTTCCAACGCCTAATTCTCACCGATGATAAAGTACTTTCCTATTTTTGTAGTACTAGCCCCAGCCTGTTCTTCTCCCAGCAAAGAAGAGAATTTTATTCTCCGATGATGTCCACAATGGGGCATCATGGGTGGTATTTTCAGGGGTGGCAGGAGGTTCGCCCACTAAAAAGTATAAATATGAAAATAACACACAAACAAATTATATAAAAAATTAAAAAGATTTCATTAAAAGATTATTCTCATTTAATTTGCATGATACAAGTCATATAAATTACCCAAATGAAATCCTAATGGTTCATATAATTTGCACCTTGATTTATATAATATTGATATCATGATATGAAATTGAATAATTTTCAATATATTTTATTTAACACAAAGAATAACAATTGAAAATTATCTTGAAAATTGAAAGAAGGGAGAGTAACAATTGAAAATGGAGAAATATGCAGTTGAAGCGAGGAAAGTGAAGTAAGAGTTGGGTTGTTTTTTAAATAGCCAACCCAAGTGAAATAATGCAGAGAATACACAAGCATGGCATAATAATGAGATTCTTAGATAATAAAAGTACAAAGCAATTAAAAAAAAAAACACAAACCCGAATGCCACCAATTCAAAAGAAAATAAAGACAAAGATTGTCAAGATTCCTTCATATATAACTACAAAGTATAATAATTAGTTTCTATTTGGAAAAAAAAAAATTATAACCAAGTTTTACATTCTTAGTTTAAAATAAAAAGGGGTATCGAATTCTTATTTGGAAAAAAAAAATTAATCATTTGCTTTATACATGTATATTAATATATAGTTTATTCAACATCCATTATCATCAACACAAATAAAAAATGAAATGTGAGTACATAATTATTCAATAGAAATAACAAATAAAAATATAGATAAAAACATTAGGAAATATAATCAATACTTCACTTTTCATTGAGTGTATCTGATATTTCATTGAAAATTTTCACCATATTCTGTATAGTTCATGAAAATAATATTTTAAAATTTCAAGATATTTTTACAGAATACATATTATATCTCTTATTGATATCGATATATTTGATTTATGAAAATATCGGTTGGATGTTGCAGATATTTTAATTTATGAACGCATGTAATTTTTATTTTATTTTTATTTTTTTGTTAAACTACTCAACAAGAATGAATGTAAGAATAGTAAATTCAAATCTCATTTATTTTCCAATAAGACCCTTTGCAAAGAGGCCCACAACCTTAGCTATACACATATTTAACTGGCAAAAGAATAACCAAAGAATCCCTTTTCAATCCAATGTTTATAAGTTGGAATGTGTTCAACATGCATACTCAACAAAAAAGGTTCAGTTTGACGTATGTAGATTCATTTTTGTTAAATTACCCATGTCAACAAGAATGAATGTAAGAATAATGTCATTTATGTAACGAAGATTGAGAAAAATTGGTTTTGATTCAATTCATTGTCAAATACTATAACCACCGTATTTTATATATTAATAAATAATTATTTATTTAATTAAATATTATATAATTGGGAAGGAGAAGAATACATTGGTCAATTTAGGCTTCTTAAAGGTTTAGAAATTTATGCAATATATTTATATATATATATCTATATATTGTGTATATTTGGCCACTATTTGTCCAAAAAACACACTCAAACATACAAATGCTTGTTCTTTGTGTCAACATTGCTATCGGAATGTCTAACAATATCGGAAGGCTTACAGTTGATTTGAGAGGTAATAAGAGTAGGTAGGTTTTTGTTTTTTTCCTCTTATCTTATGGCTATAGGGGTACTAAGCCCTGATTTGGTCCTTAGGTTTGTGCAAAATGATGTGTTAGGCTGGATTTTTTTTACTCTAACATAACAGCCAAAGTTAGATTTTTTTTTTTTTTTTTTTCACTAGGTTATACTTAACTAAAAATTCTAAAAATTTGCATATGATGAGACTGATATGTCCACTGCTTGCATATTAAATTTCATAAATTTTTCTTAAATGTATTAAGGGATATTAAATTTGGAATGAACTGTGGTAGAAACTAAAATCTGCATGACAGATTTTTGGTCTTTGAGGTTCTGACCTTTTAAGCATATTAACGATAATAGATTGATATGAAAATTTTTCTGTAGGTTATGCTATATATCTTGTGTGTTCATGTAGAATTTAACAGCAACTATAACCTTAGATAATTAAATAAAAATATAAGAGTAAAGATAGATCTTATTGGGAAAGTTAGAAACTCAAGGCAGGGTTTTATGTTTAGGGTGAATGACTGTTTTGATCCTTATAAACTCTCATTTGGTGTTGTATTTGTGACAAATTTTCGCTTATAATTTTATAGGACTTGATTGATTTTTAGACATAAAAGTAAGTTGACTCGGATTGTTTCAAATAAGTAAATTGTTCATGACACATATTATGTTTGTTTTATTGTAATAAATTTAACCTTTATAATTGAATGTTTTCTATTTTATTTGTTGTCATTTTATCTTATGTAAAACATATTCTATACTTTAATTATTGTTTTCAAAAATGTTTTCGACAAATATATTTTGAACAATATTTTACAAAACACATGCAGAAGTTAATTTTTGATCGAATACTAGCTTTTATGAGAGTATATGCAAAGGTTTGTTTAAGCTAATATGAAATTAATATTGCATATTTTCCATTTATTTTATTCACAAGATTCGTAAAACGTGAAGATATATTATGATTGTGATTTTGGGAATTGTTTGTTTATATGAAATATTATAAAATATTTTGGCTTATTGTCCATAGTTCCACTATCATTATTGTTATTGTTAGAAAATGGTCATAAATAATCATTTTCATGGTTGATTTTGAATGTATTTTAATCTTGATTATGAGAGATTAAGAAAGATCTATGTTCTTTACTTTAAGAACAATGAAATGAAGGTTAATACATTCAAACATTAGGATTAAATGAATGAAAAATTGAATATCAAATTGCACAATTTGATGCAAGGAATGATCATCAATCCCATATTGGAAGATGAAAAGGGATTTAAGTTGTTTTCCATTCAAATTCTTTGTTTCAATTTAAAATTAAATTGTCATTGATTGATTTTAATCATTTTCAGTTGACAAATCAAATTAATTTTAATGATTTTGTAACTGAATTATGAGTTAATGGATGTGTTTAAATTTTGATTTTAAATTAAAATTGTAACAACCATGATTTTAATGATTTTCAGTTAACAAATCAATTTTAATAATAAATTAATTTAAATAAATTTTGTAACAATTAATAGAATGATGGATAGAATTGAATGGAGGTATTTAAATTCTGATTTTAAATCAGAATTGTAACAGCCATGAATAATGACCATAATTGAGAGAGTTTAATTCTAATTTAAGGTGATTAAATTCTGATTTTAAATCAGAATTGTAACAATCAAAATAATGACCATAATTGAGAGATTTTAATTCCCCAAAGTTGAATGATTTAAATTGGCATCCAAGTTAAAGAAATGGAGTGACCAGAAAACACAATCTTTCATCTTTGCTTGCAGCTTCCAACTTTAGTTTAGGCTTTCAGTGTGATAGAGATCGGATTCAATTCGGTTCGCCGGACAGTTTCAGTCGCTGTATCCTGGGAGACGAACACAATACACTGCGAATTCATTTTAAGGACACTGTAATTCTTACAGACCTCGGCTGCGTCAACTTATATTCAGAAATTTATTGTATATTTGATGTAATTTGTTATTTTTGTTTTTGTTTTTGTATTGTTTTTTTTTTCTTTTATTCTGCGTATGTGCAGAAGCATAATCTTGTAATCTGTAATTGATATCTAACAACTTAAAACGAATTCTAACTACTAACGATTACTGGATTGTGCTAACTTGTTTTCAAAACCTTGGCTTGAGTTCTTGTTGGCCATTGAGAAAAAAAAAAAAAAAAATTCTCTGCTGAAATATTCATCTACTAATTTTCTGGAAAAAATTTATATCTCATACAATGTTTTAAAAACTTTGTTGATTTAAATTTTTCCAACAAAATTGTTCAAACACTGAAATTTTAGATTTCGGGTTTAATAAATATCATTGTTTCTCAAGAAATGTGTTTTCACTCAATCAAATACTGAGATTTCAGATTTCAGGTTTAATAAATATTATTGATTTCTCAAGAAATTTGTTTTCATTCATTCAAACACTGAAATTTCAAATTTTGGGTTTGATAAATATTATTGATTTATCAAGAAATTTGTTTTCGTTAATTTAAACACTGAAATTTCAGATTTTGGGTTTGATAAATATTATTATTTTCTCAAGAAATTTGTTTTCGTTCATTCAAACACTGAAATTTCAGATTTTGGGTTTGACAAATATTATAGATTTCTCAGTTTTTGGGTTTGTATTTAACACTGAAATTATGGTTTCTGGGTTTCATACATACACTGAAATTGTGGTTTGAGTTTAGTACAAACACTGAACTATTCATTTTGGAAAGATTGTGTTTATATACTACTAAATACTAAAATTCGATCCTAATTAGTTGGATTTGGATTTAAGACAAGAATTTTGAGATTCTTGGTTGGTTTTAAAATTAACTCAAAGAAATTGGGTTTGAATTTTGAGTGTATTTTAAACACTGAAATATTTGTTTTCGAGTTTGATGCACACTCTGAAAATAATCTTTTGGATTATTGTTTAGGTTTTAGGTTTGTGTCAAACACTAAAATTCTGTTTCGAGTTTGATACAATCACTGAAATATTGAGTTTGAGATTTTAGATTTATTTCAAATACTAAAATCAAATTGCAATTTGTTGATTATTAATAAGCAATTGTGATAATTGACTTATAAAATGTTTGTTTAAGTCAATAATTGGAAAATTGAGATATTAAAGTTCAATTTTATGAATCATTTTGATTGAGGTTTGATCTCAGTTTTGGAAGATCAAGGTAATCATGTTATTCTTTACGAGAACATCGAATTGATGCAATTATAAGTCAAAAATGGTTATTGAGTGAATAATAAATTGAAGCTCGAAGATCATTCGTTGGAATTGAAATTCATCTGAATTTAAATAAAATTGAAATAGTGATAGAATTATTGCAATTAACTTCATTTAAACTATTTCATTTATGGTTTTGAATTAAACAAATAATTGCAATTGATTTCATGAAATAATGAATTGGATTAATAACTTATTTATTTCATTTCAGTTATGAATGAAATAAATAATTTTATTTAAATTTTGAATGACAATTGTAATTGAATATTACAATTGATTCCATTGCAATTATGTTGGTTTAATAAGTTAATTATTTCATGAAGTTATAAGTTTTGGATTGCAATTGTAACAATTATTTACAATTGAATGCATTTGAATGAAATAATTGCAAGGGTTGAGTGGCAATTATGGTTGTAACGGAAAGATTTATGGATGAAATAAATCTGAATAATTGCAATTTTAAATGGTAATTATATTGTGTAATTGCTGAAGTATTAATTTTTGAATTTTGTGACTGTAGTCATATTTAATTCTGAATTGAATTTGCAGTATTAATTATTGGATTAATACATTGTAACTGCAAAATCAACAGAATTAATAATGGATTAAAAGACCATTAATTTTTGGTTTTATAAATGCATATGTGACAATAACTTTATCTGTTGAATAGTCGAATAATCCAGTGATACTAGTTTCGGTTTCTATGAGCCAATTGAAAAAAAAAAAAAAACCAGATAAATTCAATGGTTTGAAGATCAAAAGGTGGTAATAAATATTTTATTATCTTTGTTGATGATAACACCAAATATTGTTATGTTTATTTATTTAAAAGTAAAAATGAAGTTATAGAGAAATTTATTCTATATAAAATTGAAGTTGAGAATCAACTCACTAAGAAAATTAAGATGTTAAGAAGTGATCGTAGTGGTGAATATGAAGCGCCATTTGCAGAATTCTGTGCACAACATGGAATTATACATCAAACCACTGCACCTTATTCCCCTCAACAAAATGAGGTTGCTGAACGGAAAAATCACACATTAAAAGAAATGATGAATGCGATGTTGATAAGTTCTGGGTTGCCTCAAAACATGTGGGGGAAAACTATTTTGAGTAGTAATTACCTTTTAAATAAGGTTCCTCGAAAAAAGCAAGATAAAACTCCTTATGAATTGTGGAAAAGTAGAAAACCTTCCTATAAATATTTACGAGTGTGGGGGTGTCTTGCCAAAGTGGCTGTACCTATACCGAAAAAGGTGAAAATAGGTCCAAAAACAGTTGATTGCATTTTCATTGGATATGTAGAAAATAGTAGTGCTTATCGGTTTCTTGTGCATAAATATGAAATTTCAGATATACATGAAAATACGATAATGGAGTCTAAGAATGCATCGTTTTTTGAACATGTGTTTCCTTACAAATCTAATGAAGAGTCAAGTTCATCTAAAAGAACATGTGAGACCCTTGAAGAAGAACAAGAAGTTGAGAATGAACTTCGACGTAGTAGACGAGTTAGAATAGAAAAATCTTTTGGTTTAGATTTTTTAACTTATTTGCTAGAAAGTGAGCCTCAAACTTTCACAGAAACTGTAAACTCTCCTGAGGAACCATTATGGAAGGAGGCCATACAAAGTGAAATTGATTCCATCTTACAAAATCATACTTGAAAACTAGTGGATTTTACTCCGGGATGTAAACCACTTAGTTACAAATGAATTTTTAAGAGAAAAATGAAAGTAGATGGATCAATAGACAAGTATAAGGCTAAACTTGTTATTAAAGGTTTTAAATAACGAGAAAGCCTAGATTATTTTGACACGTATTCTCCTGTAACGAGAATAACGTCAATTAGAATGATACTTGCTATTGCTGCTTTACAAAATCTTGAAGTACATCAAATGGATGTGAAAACAACTTTCTTAAATGGAGATTTAGATGAAGAAATCTATATGCAACAACCTGAGGGCTTTTCTGTTCCAAGACATGAGAAGAAAGTCTGTAAATTGGTAAAGTCATTATATGGCTTAAAGCAAACGCCAAAACAATGACATGAGAAATTTAACAATGCAATGATGTCAAATGGTTTTAAAATCAATGAGTGTGATAAATGTGTTTACATTAAGGACACAAAAAATGGTTATGTTATTTTGTGTCTTTATGTTGATGACATGCTCATTGTTGATAGTAATGATAGGATGATCAAAAATACCAAGAAAATGTTGAATTCAAATTTTGATATGAAGGATATGGGATTAGCTGATGTAATAATAGGAATAAAAATCTCAAGAACATCAGATGGGCTTATCTTAAGTCAATCACATTACGTAGATAAAATACTTCAAAAATTCAACAAAGATGATTCTGGTTTGTCTAAGACTCCTATAGACATGAGTTTATATCTCTCTAAGAATAAATGTGAGAGTGTCTCTCAGTTAGAATATTCTAGAGTTATAGGGAGCCTAATGTATTTAACAAGTTGTATAAGATCAGATATAGCTTACACAGTTAGCAAGCTGAGTAAATATACGAATAATCCAGGTGCTAATAATTGGAAAGTAATAATTAAAATACTAAGGTACTTACGGTTTACTCGTAATTATGGGTTGCACTATGGTAGATATCCGGCTGTTTTAGAATGATACAGTGATGCGAACTGGATATCTGATATGAAGGATTCTAAATCTACTAGTGGATATGTTTTCACACTAGCAGGTGCAACCATATCATGGAAATCCTTTAAACAAACGTGTATAGCCAGATCCACAATGGAATCTGAATTCATTGCATTGGATAAATGTGGAGAAGAAGCTGAATGGTTACGTCAATTTTTAGAGGATATCCCAATATGGCCAAAGCCAGTTCCTGTAATCTGCATTCACTGTGATAGTCAGTCTGCAATAGGAAGGGCACAGAGCAATATGTATAACGGTAAGTCTAGACATATACGTCGTAGACATAATACTGTGAGACAACTACTCTCAACTAGAGTTATCTCGGTTGACTATGTAAGGTCAAAGGATAACATTGCGGATCCGCTAACCAAAGGATTAAATAGAGAGTTGATTGGAAAATCATCTAAGGGAATGAGACTGAAGCCCATAAAAAAATAAGTCAATACAAAGGAAAACCCAACCTATGTGACTGGAGATCCTAAGATCTAGGTTCAATGGGACAACCTAATTGTAAAGACGTGGTTGTATCATTATATAGAGGTTATCCTCTGGTCCATTCCTATGATGAGATAGTGATACCCGTAGACTTAGGATAAGCTATGCTTTTAATGATCCTTATGCGTCGAGAATCCGAGGGGAGTAATGCGGGTTACTCTATATTAAGAGATCACCTATGTGAAAGAGAAGTGGGGCCGCTTCTAAAAAGAATTGTGGGAGCTTAATTCTTTATAAACTTTTACAGAACCAGACATATGTTCATGACCAAAACGAACATAACAATGAGAATCGATTTGTATCAGGAAGACATCTGTGTGGAGTATATAATCATTTATGCAAACGGCAGAACAGTTCAAGGACATCACGTCTACTGATCAGCTAGTAAATTAAATATATTCTCACAAGGGAAGGTTCAAAGGTAAACACCTACCTATCCTATGCAGATCTTGACCGTTGAGCTCTATCACTAAGTCATACATGTCCTTGTGTTATAGTTTCCTCTGTCAATTTCATTCATGTGGGGGATTGTTAGAAAATGGTCATAAATAATCATTTTTATGGTTGATTTTGAATGTATTTTAATCTTGATTATGAGAGAGAAAGATCTATGTTAATTACTGTAAGAACAATGAAATGGAGGTTAATACATTCAAAAATTAGGATTAAATGAATGAGAAATTGAATCTCAAATTGTACACTTTGATGCAAGGAATTGTCATTAATCCCATATTGGAAGATGAAAAGGGATTTGGGTTGTTTTCCATTCAAATTCTTTGTTTCAATTTAAAATTAAATTGTCATTAATTGATTTTAATCATTTTCAGTTGACAAATCAAATTAATTTTAATGATTTTGTAACTGAATTATGAGTTAATGGATGTGTTTAAATTTTGATTTTAAATTAAAATTGTAACAACCATGATTTTAATGATTTTCAGTTAACAAATCAATTTTAATGACAAATTAATTTAAATAAATTTTGTAACCATTAATAGAATGATGGATGGAATTGAATGGAGGTATTTAAATTCTGATTTTAAATCAGAATTGTAACAGCCATGAATAATGACCATAATTGAGAGAGTTTAATTCTAATTTAAGGTGATTAAATTCTGATTTTAAATCAGAATTGTAACAGTCAAAATAATGACCATAATTGAGAGATTTTAATTTCCCCAAGTTGAATGATTTAAATTGGCATCCAAGTTGAAGAAAGGGAGTGACCAGAAAACACAATCTTCTATCTTTGCTTGCAGCTTCCAACTCTAGTTTAGGCTTCTAGTGTGATAGAGATTGGATTCAATTCGATTTGCCATACGGTTTCAACCGTTGTATCCTGGGAGACGAACGCAATACACCCTGAATTCGTTTTAAGGACACTGTAATTCTTGCAGGCCTCGGCTACTTCAACCTATATTCAGAAATTTATTGTATCTTTGATGTAATTAGTTATTTTTGTTTTTGTTTTTGTATTGTTTTATTTTTTTTTTCTTTTACTCTGCGTATGTGCAGAAGCATAATCTTGTAATCTGTAACTGATATCCAACAGTTATCTCACTTGGGTTATTGTATGCACACTTACTGTTACTATTATCGTCAAGTCACATAGGTATATGTGGCATAATATTACCATTACCGTAAGTATTACGTGATATGAAATACCAGTTTTTGTTAATAAATGTTTATATTAAATGTTTACTATTGCAAATGTATTTATCTTATATGGTTCACTTATTGAAAATATTGCAAGTGTTTTATCATTTTCTAATGTTATGTTGAATTTATGTATTGAGTTGGCGACTCACCGTTCATTATAATATTTTTGTAGAGTAGCTATTATTACGTTAGGATGTTGATTTTTATGTCACTTAATGATTGATTTCAGAAAGGAACTAGCAGCTAGAGTTTATTTCTTATTGTTTCAGTTGAAGAACTATTATTATTTTTTTTTTAGTTTTATCAATTTGTAAGGATTAATTTTCAGTTGATTTTTGTTATTGCAAAAACATTTTTAGTTGGAGTTTGACTTTAAACTTTTGATTGAATAAAATACATTTTGGAATTTAAATTTTACCAAGTAACATTCTAGATTTCTTGTATTGGAATTTAGGGTTTTACATATACTAACTTATTCATAATATTTAGAGGAAATATGGTTCATATACAATGTTAAATATGTTTTAGATGACAAATTAGATCAATGGATCCTCACGTGAGAATTTACACCACTAGGCCCCGTCCGGTCCAGTAACAAATGTTATTTTAAATGGGCCCTGGGTTGGGCATAGGCCCACTTTGGACCTTGGTCGCCCCATGTCACTTATTTGTATGCAATTTTATATTCGCTTTCAACACATTTGACATTGGAACAAAAATATTTTTAGATTTTAAATATTATACCAACTAACCCATTAAGTGAACCTATCTATAATTGATGTAAATGTTATTATTATATTTATCATTATTGGATTAAACATGTAATATTGAAAAGTCATATTTTTATCATTCGTTGTTAACAATACCAATCAAGGCTAACCGAACTTCGTAGTAGAAAATCTAATTCAATATATCAATTAAGATTTTGGAGTCTACAAAGCTTAGATGGAGGTCTACGGGAATTATATAAGTGTATTTATATTAGTCTTCTCTCTGAATCTCACAAACATCGTTTGCACTTGATTAAGGTGATTAAAACCTCAAAATTTGAGTTCATTTTCTTAGTTGAGTAGAGAATACGTAGCTCAGTTTGTAAGTACTTGATGATAGAAAAATAACGAAATCAAACTATTTGATACTAAGTAAAATATTTTGAATTTAAAAGGGTTTGATTAGGAACTAAGCTAACATGACCTAGGTTTACGAGTGTACTTTTTTATTTTGGGGGGAACGCACAAGTGCCCTATTTAATAACAAAGATTAGAGGCATTTTATTTATCACACTATAAAATTTTGGTTCTGTCATTTGGGCATCTAAGGTTTGTTTTAAAGTAACATCCTTGTTCCTTTTTTGTAAATATCATTTATGAACACATCAAGCCGATAAAATTTATAAAAAATTGATTTATTGTTGACGTATAAAATCAGTCAACTAAGTTTTTCCAAGCTCAACACTGCATAAACCACAAGTATAGCATACGATGGCAAATAACAGGAGTAAAAGAGGTAAGGGTAGAGATATTAGACTAGGAAGTGTTTAAGTGGTTCGGCTAACTTTGCCTACGTCCACTGTTAATTCTCTCAGTATTTTGACAGAGTAACAGCCAGTTTTTCTAAGTGTTTCACTTTTAGGTTACAATAAGGAGGCTTCCCCTATTTATAGAAGGAGAAGAGCTACAAAGATGTGTAATTAGTTAAAACAAAATGATTACAGTAGTTAATGCACCTGACTTAATTTTAATGCAACCGGATTACATTAAATACAATGGACAGGTGAAAGATTTATGTGACTAACCCACGTGAGTTAGGTGTGGTTTTTTGTAATTTGAATAGTAATCTCTGACAGGTTTGGCGTGCAAGGCAAGTTATGTTATGACCTGACACGATTTCGGATGAAGTGGAGATTCTGGGAATTCTGAACAGACTGAAGTGCTTAAAAAGGGAGTAAACAATGACGAACAGCCTTAGTCACGTAATAACAAAGTATGGGAAGACTGTGATATTTCCCCTGACGAGGTGCGTTCTGCGAACTTCACTTCGCGCCAGCTCCCAAGCGCACTTCGCACTAGCTTCTGCGCGCACACCGCGCTACAGGGTATATAGGGAATATGACTGTTCATTTCTTCTGATGGGCTGGTTGTAATCGGGCCTGACTCAGTTGGACCAAGAACTTGGGCTTTTATCAGGCCTAATGAGTATCTTAGAAAATACCCACAACATTTATCAAAATGACAATATAAAATTCATTGAATTTAGGTGAATTTAAAAGAAGACAAAAAAAAAAAAAAGAACTGTTTGCTGAATTAAATAAGATACGGCATTACTTTACTCTTATTTATTTATTTATTTTTTTGAAATAATTACTTCACTCTTATTTATGATCAATGAAAATTTTATTTTTTGAGTCAAATACAAATTTTAATTAAGACTAGTGGAGTTGCAAATTGTCAAAACTAATGTAAAGAACTATATTTTTTATGTGTTATTTCATAACGTTTTGGCATTGGCCTCCAGATTCGAACGCGCACCGAGTTCTGTACAGTAAGCATTCATGGGTTAAATGTTAAACCCAAGAATTTGGGCTTAAAAATAACATTTATTTTTCTGGGCTCATGGAACAAAAATTACACCGATATTGGGTCCGCATGTATGTATAAACACACACACACACACATATATATATATATATATATATAATGATAGGATCGAAGGACACAAGTTTTGACACAAATTTTATCACGATCTACTGATCATTAGATAATAAAGATTTCAATAGTTTAGATCTACTCATATTTTTATATACAACTTCATTTTATAATTTAATTAATATTAAAAACTCAACTCCTCTCTCTCATTGATATTAAAAACTTATCAATTAAATTATATGATTTTACATATCTCTTCTCTCTAATTCATCATACACAGCACAAAGAAAGAAAATAAAAATACTATTTTTTTTATCCGTTGACCAAATAAAAATATTATAAATTCAATTTTTATTTAATCTTTTCTCTTTATTCAGTGAATCAAATTACGGAAACAATATATGAATTTGAAACTCTCAACATAAACTTTAAAAAAATCCATATTATATATGTTTAAATAAACATACTCATTAAAATAATCAAAATAAGAAATCATTTGAAAAAATAAAAATTATTTTGGATACAAGCATGATGTTTAAAAAAATGAAGAAAATAATAAAATTTGAAAATAAATATTCTTTTCACCAAACCTAATTTTTTGAGTCTTTATTTATTTATTTTTTAAAATTCATTTTCGAATTATATTATTTTTATCTATATTTTAGACTTCATACTTATAACCAAAATAAGTTTTTTTTTTTTAATTGATTTTTTATTTTAGATTATTTTGATGTGTATATTTATTTAAATATATGCAATATGGATTTTGTTTGAAAGTTTATGTTAAGAGCTTCAAATCCATACATTATTTGTATAATTTGGTTCGCTGAATAGAGAGAAAATGTTAAATAAAAATTAGATTTATAATATTTTTATTTGGTTAAGAGAGAAAAAAAAATAGTATATTTTTTTTCTTCCTTTGTGCCTTGTATGAATGAATGAGAGAGGAGAGATATGTAAAAATAATATAATTTACTTGATAAGCTTTTCATATTAATGAGAGAAACCGGAGATGATATAATAATAAACAGAGAGGAGATAAGTTTTTAATATTAATTAAAGTATAAAATAGAGTTGTATATAAAGGTATGAATAAATCTAAATTATTAAAATATTTATTATCTAATAGTTAACAAATCGTATCTGTTGACGTGGTAAACCAACCAACCAGATTCTTGAGCCCAATGTCGCACAGATAAGGAGACTTGCAACAAACGAACCCAATAATGACAAAAAGGAGGAGAAAAAAGAAGAAGAACACACAAAGTTTGAAGTGGTTCGGCCTTTTTAGAAGTGCCTACGTCCACTGTTTCTGTTATTAATGGCAGTCTCTCTTTAAGTGTTTGCTCTCTCTATGTTTCGACAGAATAACAGCACTCTCAATTTCTGAATGCTCAACAATAAATGCCCTCATCTATTTATAGAGGAGGTGAGGCTACAAATGGAATAAACAGACAAAAGAGACTGATCTTGTCGTAATTAATGCTGTTGGAGAGCATTTAATGCATCTGACTCTTGCCAGGTCAACTCTGGCAAGACGTGGGCCGAATGCTAGCCCATGATGTTCTGGTGAGATTTCCCGAAATTAAGCTGTCATTAGATGAAATAACCTTACTTATCGTGTAAGACACGCCATCTTACTGTCTTGCATTGAAACTGGGTGAACTAGGATAGAAAACGGACTGAAGCGTTGTCGTGACGATCTTGACTTCGTGACGGCCTGACGATCTCCACGTCGCAATGACCGGTACGCGACCTCAACGTCGCTACGAAGGCAATTGGTGCGTCTGACCTTATCTTCGCAGGTCTTCTCACGGGCTCGATTTCGTCGACTACTGGAGCGATCTCGCGAGCTGATGAATAGTGCTTCATACCTGATCCTGGTAGCTTGAGCCACCATCTTGATGGGCCTTTGCCAGCCCATTTGAGGAATCCAAATATACCCATAACAGTATCAAAATTTGTGTCAAAACTTATGTCTTTCAATCCTACCTCATATATATATTATCTATATATGTATATATATATCTATCATGTATGATCTACTTTTTGAAGAAAGTTATTTGAACTCAAGAGGCTTCTATGAGAAATTACCTATTTGCAATTTTATAAAAAAATATATGACTTGGAACATAAGCTCTTCACTATTTGAAATTGGAGTTATGAACTATAAATTATTGTAATTCATACTTTAATGTTGGGAATATAATTATGGCTTATCGATTTGTTTGTACTTAAATATATATTTTTAGTTAAAAATATATTTATGTACATCTCCTTCAACACTTGTGCGGGGGTTTCCATCAACATAATTATCGACATATCGAAGGGATTATCCTATGATTTTTATATGAATAAATTTCTTCTAGTTATGGTAGTAGATATTTAAATTATTCATATAATATTAAATCTTGATAGATCTTTACAGAATCTTATCCCCTTTAGATGTCAAATTTCAATTTTATTTAAAAATAAATTTATTCACATATTTTTATTTTTGATAGTCACAAAATTGATAGTGAATAGGAAGAAAAAAGTATTACGGGGCATGCTCCAATAATTTTAATAAAAGAAGGGTAGCATTTTCAATCTTGTAACATTTATTTATAGTTATCTTCTTTTTTTTTTTTGTGAAGTTATTTATAGTGATATTTGACAACAAGTAAGATAGTAAACGGTTTTGTTTTGTTTTTTTAATATTATATATATAATGTTTCTTAGAAACCCCCGGAACAATACCTTTTGAATTCAAAGCCATGAATTTTCCTCACCGATCGCTGCTGCTTGTCGCTTCTCCTCCTCCCTTCCCATCGCTCGCCATTGCCATCGTCAAGTAATGGAGGAATAGAGAAATGATGGAAAAATGTGAAAACATACTTTGAGTTTGTTTAATGTTACTGGATTAGTTTGCGAAAATGAAAAGAGGATTTAGTAATTGAAAAATGATTGTGATAATGGAAATTACTCATGCTTTATCATTGTTTGACCATATGACAGTTTTATGAGAGGCTGTTTAGGCATTTCATGAGCAAAATATTGTATCATTTTAGGAGTTAATGAAATGTTTTTTTTTTTTTGTCGTTTTCTTTGGTTTTTTGGTGAATGTTCGTGAATTAGTTTGGTAAAGCTAGATTTTGTTGTGACTTGTGCTATGGGTTGTTCGTGAATGTTCGTGAATTAATTTTTTGATTTTGATTTTAATATTATTTAAATTAAGGATAAATTCGTTATTTTATTTTTTTAATGTTTTTATTGAAAAATTGACAATATGAGAGATTTTGGATAAAAATGAAACCATATGGAAAAAATAAATAATCCATCAAAAGTCAAATGATTTTTTAAGATTTTTTTTTATTATTTATTTACTTATCAGATTGGGATTATTTGTTTTCTTTGTTTATTTATCTTGTCCCACCTTCTTTGAAACAAAAACCCCAGCTTGTCTTTTTATTTATTTATTTATTCTTTATTTGCTTCGTTTTTGTTGTGCGTGTCATTGATTGATCGAGTGAGTGAGTTCGCGTCGGATGATATTCTTTGCTCCTATGATGATTATTACTCCAAGCAGGAGGCTTCTAATGGGAATCCTTCGGATCCTGTGATCGGCTCCAGTTCTAGTAAACGTAACAAACCGCATTGTGGGGATATCTCAGTTCTCTCACCGCATTGATAAATAATAGCTTGGTTCTCTCACCGCATTGATAAATAAATTTTATGAACATTTGGTTTCAATTTTTTTTCTTTATTTATGTTTTGTTGCTGATTTTCAGTTTTGGTCACTAAGTCGCCTTTTTTTCCCTGATATTTTTCCTGCTTTAGTCACTTTGACCTTTCGAAATTCGAGTCAGTCATGTTTCGAAGCTTGTTCCTAATTTTCTGTTTTGAGCACTCAGTGACCTTTGAAGCTTGGTGCAATCATACCTCCAGTTAGTACAATCATAATTTTGCTATATAGTAATGTTTGTAAAAAAAAAATCACTTATCATAATTCACATGCCAATCTTAAGATTCAGTTCCCAAATTCAAGTTTCCATTATTCACTTGGCCTTTAATTAGTAACTTGGCCTTTCGAAATCTAGGCCAGTCATGTTTCCAAGCTTGTTTCTTATATTTTGTTCTGAGCACTCAGTGACCTTTGAAGCATCCTGCAATCATACCTCTAATTATTACAATCATAATTCTGTTATATAGTAATGTTTGGAAAAAAGATCCTCACTTATCGCATGCCAATTTTAAGATTCAGTTCCCAAACATAATGGAAACGTTCAACAAACAGGAACCAAAAAACTTATCGCTACAGTTTTGCACTTAACGAGAGCTCTATGCAAAGATCAAATTTTGTTGAATCTCAGTAGATATTGATCATAAAATGCTTGGATTTGGTGTCAGAACTCAGTTGTACTCTTGATTTTGTAATCTCTTTTAAGTCATGGCATTCACACTGTTAAAAGCTGAGTGATTTCGTCTAGAGCCACCCACCATAGATTTTTTTTTTTTTCCCTGAAACCATCGGCCATAGAATATATATATATGTAAAGTAGAAAGCAACCAAGCATAATTTTTGTTTCTTTCGGTTTTGACGGAAACTCAAGATAGTGAGAAAAAGTATATCATTTACCATTTCTTGGGTGTTTGCCGGGCATCTTATCTTACGAAATGGGATGGTGTCATAAGTTATTCTAGCAAATATTTCGAAAAAGATAAAGTGAAAAGGCATCAAAAAAATATATAAAAATTAACAAAGAAAAAGAAAAGAGTTTGACCTCCGCGCTCCAACCACGTTAGACCTAATTAAATAGTAATTTTTCTTGCAATCAAGTAAACAATCCAAATACAGCAATATAAAATTTTGATGTTTACATTGATTAATTTGAAAAAACCAAAAAAATGCAATGATTCAAGATTAAAAAGGGGGGAAAAAAAAGGTCTATCTAGTTAAGATATATGCATTGATCATTGTGATATTGTAGTTGTGATCTGTTGCAGATATGTAGTGACTGTAATGCTCCTTTTATCGAAATCTTTGGTCATCAAAACCCGAAGAAGAATCCTCAACCAAAATTCTTGTTATAAGATTGTTAAAAAGAAGAGAAAGAGCTAAAAGAAAAAGAAAAGTGATATCCAAGTGGGCTAGAGATGCTCTACTTTCATTAAGCAAGTAGTGTCTTAGCTGTCTACCTCAAAACACTATTGTTATGAGAAAGATTTTGTGAGAGATCGACTGGGACATAGAATGGCAAAAACCTCTGTACCCAAATATCTATAAAGATTAGATTACAGGTGGATATTGATGTATGTCAAGAGTTGGTTGGACAATATATACACATTCATATATAAAAGCTTGTAGAGAGCAATTGATGATTGCTAATTGAGCTTTTAAAGTGAAAAATATGAGGACAGACCCTTTTCACTTGTTTTCACCAAGAAAGGCAAATGTCAGTATCTAAGTATCTTCAACTCAGTAAACACATCTTGTGTAATTGGAATCTGTATCAGCCCGTTATTTGGTTTGTAACATAACAAAAGGAAATATTTCAACTTTAGAGAGAGTGGCGGTCCCATTGATTCTATTAAAAAATAGAAAGAGTGTTCGCGTGGTGCAGGTTTGCATGGCTTATGATTACTTATTTTGTATTAATTTTGGTTGTACATACTATTTTATAAATACATAATATTACAATGCATAACCTAACATTAATTATGCTTACAACATAACCACAAATTACAAATATGATTTTTGACAAAATTTACCTAATAGACGTGATTCATACAAGCGAACATCCTACGTCAAAGATCATTACAAAACCATAAAAGCATATTTGATCTTGTTGGGAAAAATGGGATAAATATTCATTTTAAGAATCCATTTTTTTTTGGATTAGAGATTTTAATTGAGATGGATCAAGATGGATTTATGAAAAAAAATGGTGCTTAGATGAATATAAATTGAATTGAAGATTTAATGTTCAATATATAAATGATGGATTAAGTGTCATGAATGCAACTATTGACTTTAAAAAAGTGTAATTACAAAATTAAATTATAGATTTAATTTTTCAAATTGTAATTGTAAGTAATAACTGAAAATTGAATTACAAATTCAAGTGTTATGAATTGAAAATCTGAATATTTAAATCATAAAGTTGGTGTTAAATGAAAATTTAAATTTTCAAAGAGTAATGGTTAGTTGATTTAATGGCTTATTTAAAATTGATTTTGTAATCGTCCACATGGAGACTGTAAATGGACATTTTTTCTAGTTGTTCAGAAATAATTGAGAATTTATTTTGTTTTCTAATTTATTTTCTCTCAAACACAATTTCTAATTGTAAGTGTTAAGCATGATAGATATTCAGATTTTTAGTTCACTAGATGAGTTTGGTTGGTGTGATTATATCATGGGAGACAAATGCTAAATACCTCAGAGGATATGCAGTGAATTTATCTTTAAGGATAGTTATTATGATCCTTATCACAAAAACTTTTGTTTTTATTTATTTTTTATTTCTTTTCTATTGCAAATTCTTTGTAATCTGAAAAGTTTCCAAGATTTTGAATTTATATTGTTACTTGTTCTTATTATTATCAATTTTTCTAACAGATCTTTATCTCTGTCATGCATATACATACTACTTGCATGTCTTGCCCTTTTCATAGACATGATAAATCATTAAATCTTTCTCGTGAACTTAGGAGTTTGTGTGAACTTGTATACATGTATTGTCTACAGCTACTCATAATATAATATTTATCAAATTATATGATAAAAATGAAAACAACTGTGACTACAATTTTTTTTTTTTTGAATTGAAAATTACAACAAAGCTCTTTTTTATGTGACACTAAAATATATATGGATGGGTTTGTAAAATGACACTGTGACACCATTTACCTTTTTATAAAATTTAAAGATAAAATTGCCCTTTTTTTTTTAAATAGGTGGTAAAACATTTTTCATCATCTTTCATAACACCCAAAAACAGTTTTAGTGAACTGGTTTGCGAAAAGAGATATTGATGGCTGAGTATAGAAATCGGCGGTGAAGTGTGAACAGTGAAGAAAGAGTTGTGATCATGAAAAAATTAAGTTTTATTTTAGGTTAGTAGTTTTTGTAAACGGTTTGCATAAACAATCCGAATAAATTGTTTGCATAATAGCAACAATCATGAATAAGAACTAATGTTTATTTCAAGTTAGTAGTTTATGTAGACAGTTCACATAGATAGTTCACGAGAGTTTGCAAGCTACAAACTAATCGCAAATTTATTTTTATGATACGATTTCATTATAAAATAATTATTCCTAATTCAGACACAAAACTTTGATATTGTTTATACTTTAAAACCCAAATGTCTCAACATAAAATTAAAGTCATAAAACTACAACATGTAGATTATTAGTGGAAGATCAATCTTCAAATCTTCTACTATTTAGTGAAACTAATCTATGAAGAATGGTTAGAAAGTGGAGGGTCAAATTCAGTTAATGAAGGGTAATATTGGACGAAATTCACTTTAGGAGGTGCCATTAAAACTCAAGTTGATTTTTTAGTGCTAATTTACAAATTTAATAATGTTTTAATGCTATTAGGTGGGATTTACATCATTTACAATATTGTTTTAAAGTTTTAACTATGAGTATAATAAAAGAAAACAAGATGCTCCCGATTGTTTTGTAGAGGTATGTTGTTATCATTCATGTCAATTTTCAAATGAAGTCAATAAAGTTAGTCGAAAATTTTAATTATGATGTAGATAAACCAGTACAGGTTTTAGGACTATTCCGAATGCAAACAATTTTTATAAATTTGACTGGATTTCGATGGTGTTTATCAATTTTAATTGCATTTGATGGGAACTTGTCAAAGCTAGCTCGTGCGAACAATTTTTATAAATTTGACTTGCACTACGATGTGTTTATCAATTTTAATCAAATTTGATGCGAACTAGTCAAAGCTAGCTCGACACGATAAATATATGGGTATCCCCACAAATTTTGTCAATGTCAATTTGAGATTTGCTAAATCAATATTTGAAAGTAGCTAGTTCCTGTGTACTCAAGAAATTTAATATTGTTTGATTTACACAAAAATTTTATTGAATATTGGCAATTCTAAATTTCTAATTAAAAATAGTGATAGAATATATAGTTATATTTACATGTGGTAAAAAATAAAATAAAATAAACAATAGTGAAGCATCCAAAAAAAAACATTAACAAGTATGAAACCAGTATATACTGTTAATTTTTCAAACGTGTCTTTATTAATTACGAATCCTATGTGAGAAAGCAAACTTAATTTTTAAATATATTTATGATCACTCTGTTTATTGAAAATGGTTGAAAATTATCACCCTGTGGCTTGGGGAGAGAGCGCTTATTTAACGGGCAACAATATAAATTCAAGAGTGAATTACACAACACTCTCCCGAGATTTATCTAAAAATAGATAAAAATATAATTATCATTTTATTATACAAAACCCTCATACTTAACCTTGATTTTTTTTTAAAATTTGGACAAATCTTCAAATTGAAGATTTAAAATCCAGATCTTCAAGTTACAATATTAAGGATATTATAGGTATTAGTTTAAAATCCTGATCAAATCGTTAAATTTGACGGAAGTCAACCGATGACATGAGGGTTTGGTATAATAAAAGGATAAATATGTTTTCATCTGTTTTTTGACAAACCTCATGAGAGTTTCGTACAATTACTTTTAAATTCAAATCGCTCTCACTATAAATGGTACATAAAAAATATATATATATTAAAAGTCAACTTATATGGACCAGACAAACATATTAGGAATTGAATATCTACTAAAAAATATTTTTTATTTATATTTTCAATACACATTAGATGGTAATTTTGCTTCGTATTTTAATTTTTTATTACTAATAAAACCACCTACATTGTTATTTGGTTAGCTGAATAGGCTTGTTTCCCCAAAAACTATGTACAAAGATTCACTTCTTGTATAAAAGAATCGTTAAAAAAGAAGGTTTTTATTTGTTCTTTGAAAATGTCGACAATATCTATCTGCCCGCTATAGCTGACCATTTCAAGAGAGAGGGGAAAAAAAAAAAAAACTATGCCAAACTAATCGAACCCAAAATTATTTTAGTGCTATGTCAATATATATATATATATATAGATTTTAGCACCAATTTAGCTTTAAAAAGTGAGAGATAGCATGAGTTATTTATTTATTTATTTATTTTGAGAGAGAGAGTGTGAGTTTTTTTTTTTTTATTTATTTATTTAAGTAGAGAGGAAGTGAGTTTAATTGTAAACACAACAAGGCAAATTTAACCTTTCAAGTCTGGAAGGGCTGTATTATTATTATTATTATTTTAAAAAAAGGAAAAAAAAGAGATATATCTTAGGGCATTCCAAGCGCAAACTTTTCCCATTTGGTGATTTTGCATTTGCTTGTAAAATTTAATACCTGAAGTAATAGACACTATTATTAACTGCCCTCCCGCTAGCAAATCCAGTTCTTTAAGCAGTACTCATAAAAGAATTGATTAACGATGGTGACATCTTAACATATCTTAACAATTAACATACGATAAGATAATGTTGATTTAATGGTCCGTCTCTCTCATTTTCATCATAAAGATTATAAATTTATTTTAATGTTTAAAATTCCCGAACTCACTTATCTTTAAATCTTATTATAAAAATTAAATGAAAATTAACAGTTATAAACTATGTATAGAATTTTAATTTGTGAGTTTTACATACCCTTGGTCACTATTAGTGTTTTTAATGGTATGAATTTATAGAATTAACGGTTCAGATAATTATTTATTATTATTTTTGGTTTCATTGTGGTATTAGAATTTTGTAAGAGATTTATCATCTCCTACTAATCTTTTTGTTTATCGGAATAGATCCTGACATGCGTTGATAATTTTTTCTCCATTTTCTTAATTTTTAAACATCTTGTATTATTTTAAGTGTTTGAGATCAGTACAAATTCCATATAGGAGGAGATCTCAATCTTTTCTTTCTTTATTTTTTACTTTTTTTCTTTATTATTATTATTTTTTTAAGATACTTAATCAACTTGAATTTGACATTATTAGTGACCAAATGTGTATAATTTTAAAATGTTTGAGATTAGTACAAAGTTGGTAGAAGAGGAGATCTCAATATTTTCTTTTTTCTAGATACTACTTACTTACTCAACTTGAATTTGGGATAACTTTAGACCGAACAAGTGTTTTTCAAATGTTTTTAACCGCCAAATCATATCAGACAGCGATGATCTCAATCTCTATTTAAACATTGACATACTTGGATATTAAATTAGGGATGCATTGAAATTAATATAGCTAATTAATTGGTCTGTCAGGACAGTTTTTTAATTAATTTTTTATAATTTTATTGAATGGTGCATGAATTTTGTTGACAGACATTCCGGGGAATAATCACCAGCTGATAGATTGATGCCAGTCATGGATTTGGACTGTTGGATGAATTGATCAATGGTTGACTAATAGCTCCCCACCATCCGATCTGACGTTGATTTCTGCCTGTCAATTATAAAAGCCTGGAAATGGTCTCATTTAAAAGCGATCAAACCGTTTGGATAATCAATATATAGGACCACGAACAATAAAGGCATCGAATTGGATGGTCCTGATTTGTGACCATGTGCACCATGTGTACGTACGTTAGAAAAAACCTATCATTATTTTGTGGATGATATACACCTTAGTTATAGCAGGACCACCTTATTATGTTTTGCACTTAAATATATAAAAGATGCTTTTCTTTACATGATCATCAATCATCTGCCCAATTACATGCTTTTTTTAATCAGTTGGTTCTCAAACCTAATTGAGTTTTTTTCCCCCCCTTCTTGTCAAAATTTTAATGCATATTTTCTTTAATTTTTAATATTAAATTTTAATCTATGTCTACTGGATGAAATAGATAAAGAAAAAAGAAGAAAAATATTATTAAAAAAAAAAACATGATTTCTATCATAAATTAACAATAATATCCATATGTCATGTATATATTCATGACAAGCTCATAATAGTTCAAATTAAAATAAAATATTTATTCAAAAAGAAAAAACAGGAACACAATAAAAGGAAAAAGTATAAACTTATAGATTCAAGAAGAAGAAAAATAAAACAAGTATTGTTTATTTATATAATTTTTATTCTAATGAACTAAAAAACTTTCTATTGGTGTTTAAAAAGGATCCATATCTATATTAACATAAATTGAGAAACCCTAAAATTTAACACTATTAATTAAAAAAAAAAAAAATCCCCATTCAATCGTTATTATTATTTGTTGTCTTATTCATAACAATTTAAAGAAAAGAAAGAAAGAAAAAATAGGCTGTTTGTTGGCTGTATTCATCAACTTTCCTAATCCGTCAATAGAAGATTAGTAGGTGGCATGGGTGCTTTTTGAAATGAACAGTAGAGAGATGGTGGAGAACTGAGGCCAACACTGGTTGGGCCAATTAAAGTGTCTGGTGAAAGTTTCTTGTTAAATTATAATCATTTGAATTTATTTTTCACTAATTGGGAAGGTTAGAATTCGAACCACATAAATGAGAGGTTTTGACCAAGTTTGCAATTTCGTGTTCAGTTATCATTTAGATGTAATCAAAGTTATTTGCAGACCACCAACAACAAAAAGCAAAAGGGTCACCTTCAATCGGACCAATTTTGAAGTTGAAAACAGCCTTGACCCATTAAAGAGAATGGAGAACTAAATTAGAAAATAGTGCAAAGAAATCATGTACATTAAATGTTGCAAAATCTGAAAATTAAGAGAATCAAATATCTAAAATTCCTTTACAAAAATGGGCTACCAAAATAAGGTTAAAGAGAGAGGATTTTTCTTGGGCGGTGGATTTGGGGCTCATACCTTTTTAGTTAAACGGGGTCCTCAAAGCATTAACTCTAAAAATCAGAAGATCAAAAAAGTGAGATACACATTACGTTAAGAGCAAAAGGGTCGGTTGGGCAGTCATTAGATCTTTTTACTGTTTATATAATTGCATGAAAAAAGGATATACAAAGAAGTAAAGAAATGACAGTTGATGGACAATAAAGGCCCAAAGAGAGGGGTCCAAAAGTAAGCAGGTGACAATTTGGGATCTTCATGGGCCATAGTAACACTCTGTAACCTCTCTTGCTTACCTTAAATAGGATTTGCTTATATCAGGGCAATTATTTGATTCCTTCATTCAGTCATTAATTCAAGTCCTTTGATGTTGATTTTTTTTTGGTTACTTTTTAATCTTTTATTAAATTCTTAATTTCTCTGCTCATAGTTGTGGCAATATAGTGTCCTTAATTATTCTCTTGTACAAAGGAGATTCGATTTTGTAACAAGACAACTACTACTCATCAAACCCGCCCACACGGGCCACACCACACTTCTAGTTTTAAAACTCTAACTAACATGTTCTTGTAATTACAGATATATGCTCAAATATCAAGCTCTTTTAATAACATATGCCATTTATATACACATATTAGAAGAACAAAATATGATTTTGAGCTTATATGACCTCCTATTTAAGAGATCTTAATATGCATCGGTATTATTAAGATTTTTTTTTTTCTTTCTCAAAACTACTTACATAAATTTATAAGAATTAGAAATCAAGAGAGTAATTAAATATATAGACTCATAATTTATACGAAACTACCGAAAACTTATAATGATCAAGAGATTTGAGATAGATGAAGTGAGTTCTCATATATGCTATCTAATTTTTTTACCCCTACTACCAAATGCATTAATAGCAAATCATCTAAGGATTGATCTCTTACTATTACATTATTAAACAATGAAAATAAGAAAAATAAGTGTTATTGATTCGTTTTTTGTGGTATTAAAAAAACACGAGGAAATTAATTATAGGATAAGAAATCACATATTGTTGCATGAATCACATTTTCCCATTAATTTGGGTTGAGAATTTTTAACGGCGTCGGCAAGATATATTGGCGCAAGGGATCTAATGAAGTCAAGAATGTGAAGAGAACAACAAGGTCAACAAACTAAGTAAATCAACACCTGTCTACTAAATTTTAGTGTCACATGCTTCTTCAATTAGTGTCACACGCAAGTTTGAAGAAATCTGGTACTAGTTTTCTTTTACCTAAAATTTTGTCCTAAAACTAGTATATCGAGACAAGTAATCTTCATTTGGGCATCCCTGATTTAAACAATACATTTTCATAATCATATTTACGAGAATCCCAAGAAGAAGAATAATTTGCTTTTTGATGTTTAGAGTTGAGAAGCAGAGAAATAATTCTTTCATGGGTCTGCTTTAAGTAATTTCATTATGATCTTTGTTTATGTCACATTCACATAACAATGATTAATTTTATTTAGTACTTCCTTTCAAAATAAATTTAAAATTATTTTGAATTTGTCAGGGTCAAATGTCAATCAAGTCCAAGTGGGTTGTCGAACAAAGAACAAATATAATCAACTTTTCAGGTTGAGGAACACGACTCCAAGCGGATTTCTCTTTTTCTTTTGTTGTGGTCGGGGAAGATCTTTATTATGTTATAATTATTATGATGAGTTAACTTTGCATATAGAAAAGATTCAAACAACATCACATCTGCTTGCCTATTTCAAGACTCAATTTACCCACCATTAACCCACAAAAGGTATTTGTATCATTTGCCTTCTAATTTGCTCAACCATATTTTGCCCAAATGGCTTGACTAAAAGGCTATTCCCACATCCCTTACAGGGCCAATACAACATTTCCAATCACTTCGAATAATCATTATATTTGCTACTGTTACGCGAGAACATACTTTGGAGAGGAGAAATTAAACAATGTAAAAGTCATGATGTCTCGTTTCCTTTATATACATGTCTTTTCAACCTGATTACATATATATATATATGTGTTAGTTAGAACTATTAATATGTTCTCTATTTTTTGAGTTTAAATAGAATTTGGATTAGTTTTCTATCCAATCATAAAGAAAACATTTGGATTATACATCTGTTTTTGTATCAATGCATATTATTAATATGTGAGAACATGTCCTTGATAAACCATTGCCGAAATGGGTAATTTTTTCTTCTAGTATTTGCATGTAGGAAAAAGAGAAAAATTAAAAAAAAAAAAAATGAGAGATAATAGTTTTTCAATTTTGAAAGTTACTAAACCTGGTTCACATGCTATCTTGAGGTTAGACTCAATTTAATAAAAATGTTATACGATTTAAAAAATTACTCAAATTCATTATGTAAATGATGTGATAAATTTATTTATAATTATCACATCATCATATAATTAAGGTATTTATAACAAATCATCGTAAAAAATTTATGGAAGTGTAGTATTATTTTATTGTTAAAGATATAGTATTGGTAATGGAGGATATATATGAAAATAGGATGAGATAATAATTGATAAGGTATGACTGGGCAATTACTAAGATTCTGTGCAATTTTTTAATGCTCAATACTTAAACTTATGATGAAAAGTGGTGGTCCAAGCTTCTAGTTGGAGTTGAAATGATTTTGAAAGTGAAATTGGCACATATTCACAAAAAATAATGGAACAAGTATATGATCCATGAAGGAAATCAAAATATATGAACATTCACTATTAAGGTCCAAGTGGGAAAAATTAGTAAACAAGTCAAACGTAAAGGTTTCATTGGAAGTCACTAATTTTGTCCTTGAAGCTAATTAAGTCACCTGGGAAATCAATAAACAACAAAAGGAAGAAAAAAAAAAAAAAACCTAAATGTGAAAATGAGCTAGCCCTCTCTTCTTCTCATACATATCCCAAACTCACAATCGATATATCACTCTTGCAAATGAACAAAAGCCAATCGCCCCAATTTCCCTCTTCTCTTTTCTCTTCCTAAAAAGTCAAAATTAATTAGAGAAAATTGATAATGTACAAGATGTACAAAATGAGTTGATTATCAATGAGGTCCCCTCACCACATGAACAACAACAATAACAAACTCTTCCATTAATCTTTCACTCTCAACTTCCTCCTTCCCAATGCAAAATCAACAGCTTAAGACTTCAGTGATTGCTAGAATCTCTCTCTTAACTTATTTTTATTCTCTTAAAAAAAAATCTTTTTTGTTCTTTTTTTCTCCCTTTCCTGAATTGGAGGAGCAACTACTTTGGTACCAACATTAACTGGCTATGTGGCACCCTTCAAAAACCTCCAATTAGCCTAAAAATCTTCAATCAAATCTTCTCTTTTTCTCTCTATATAATTATATGTAGATATGAATATATATGATATTTGTTAGTACTCCATATCAAGGTGATGATGATTGTGCAGCTGGCAAAAGTGATCTACTGAAGGTCATGGGGTGCTTGCATGGCATCGGAACACGATTTGATGTCTGATGCTATTCTCTCGGCATCCATTGATGCACCCAATAACCCACGTTTTGTGAACCCCACTGCATATAGCCCACTCTCACCTTTCCACCCATTGGGAAATGGCCTTCTTGGCAACCCATCTTTCTCTGAAAACATCTCACTTTCCTGATCAACAATTTCAGTTAAGAGAATAATTGCATATATACATATATTAGTTTCTTAATTTGTATGACTTTTTGTATTTGAATTTGTTAAAAGTAAAGATAGCATACCTTTAGCCAAGAGGGTACGTTGCTTTTGTAACCAGTTGCCAATATGATGGCATCAAAATTCTCCGTTTTCCCATTAACAAACTCGACAGCGTGACGTTTTAGGCTCTTGACGCCTGGAAATACCTACACCGATATTGACAAATTTTCAGAATCATAGCTAAGTGAAAATTTAGTATTCAATACTTTGATACTGTTTGAATGATGAAATAATTGAATATGAAACTAATATGAAAAAAAAAGAATGAGAAATCTAAATGATTTAGTCAAAAAAGTGATTAAGGAATTATGAGACAGCAGTGGCTGTGCCAACAAAAAAAGCATAGGGTACGATTGTTCACAACAGTAGTAGTAATAGGATCCATCAAAGTCTTAGCTGCCAAACAGAAAACCAAAGAAAAAAAAAAAATTGAAGAAAAAGTGATGGTTAATTGATTTGATGATAAAAAGGGAAAGTACCTTAACGTCTCCACTTTTGATCTTGGCTAGTGTACCCACATCTAATACGGGTGTCTTTCCTGACAAGTTCTTGAGTTGAAGGGGACCCAATTGAGGCCGGTCCAATCCAAATCGAGAGGTGTCACCGAGCATGAGCCATGACACTATTAACAGGAAACGATCGACAAGTCGCATGGGCAACCACTTGAGCAACCACATGGACAGCCCGAAAGTTGATTTCCCCAGCATCTCTCGTGGTAGGATGTGAACCTTCAAAAAACATTACAAAAACAAACAAACAAAAATGAATAAAGTTACATTACACTCAACAAAAATAAAAATAAAAAGTTATGCAAAAAAGAGTTGATGATTGTGAGCCCCCTAGTTGATGTATGTATGGGCAAGGTCATTACTTCTTCATTTGCTATAGGAATGGTTGGTTTTGGTTTCTTTACTGGCCTGAAGAAAAAGGGAAGTTACATGATTATGACAACGTACAATTTATGCATAAGATCCTCCGATTCTGACCAATGTTGCGCATGCCTGTGAATCCCAAGAAAGTGAAAGATCATGGATTTTCATTCCTTTTTCTCTCTAACTTTCTATATGTATTCAATTATTAATATTTATATATAAAATTTCTTGAGGGAACTATTGGAACTTGAAGTCATGACAACAAAAGCAAAAGCAATGAATGAAATATGAAATGATGAGTCTCATGGGCCTAAAAGTATTTACACTGTTTTTTCTTTTAATTTAAATAAATGAGCAAATTAAATTTAAAGAAAAAACCAAACAAAACTTGCTTCTCAATAATTCTTTCTTGACTTAAACAAAAAAAACATAATTCTTTCTTTATTTGTATTCTCAATAAATTTGAAAACAATAAAAAGAAGAAAAGGTATTCCCGTATGGGTTTTGCTTTTCCATGAGGATTTTTGAGGAAAAAATACCCTAAAAATCAAAAAGCTTGGTGTCTTCTTGTTCAATCCAAAGTACCTTTTTCCATCTTAAAATCAAGAAATTCTCAATCTTTAATTGAATTTTTTTTTCTCTTTAATGGAAAGAGAGAGAGAGAGAGAGAGAGAGAGAGAGAGGCGCCATGGTGAAGAAATTCTTACCGTATCTCTGACCACAAGTGAAGGCTTGGCATTATGACTGCAAAGATCCAGACACACCTCCATTCCTGAATTACCACAACCCACCACCAAAACCCTTTTTCCACTAAACTCCTGACCACTTTTGTACAAGCTGGTATGCCTTATATCTCCTACAAAGACTTCCGTGCCGTCAATCTCCGGCACGACGGCCTCGGCATTCTCTCCGGTGGCGACGACCAGCCACCGGCACTTGTACTCGGTCTCCTCCCCTTTAAGCCCTACACACTTGACGCGCCAAAAACGAATTCTGGGATCATACTCGGCTTGTGTGACAGTCTGATTGAAGCGTGGCTTAATATTAAACTTTTTAGCATAGGCTTCGAGGTAGTCAACGAATTGTTGCTTACTAGGGTAAGTGGGAAAATCACTAGGGAACCCCATGCAAGGAAGCTCACAGAACTGCTTTGGTAAGTGAAGACTAAGACGATCATAGGCTTTGAGCTGCCACAAAGATGCTATGTAGTTAGATCTCTCTAGAACTACGCTTTCAACACCTTTTTCTTGGAGACAAGCGGCGGTGGCTAGACCTGAAGGCCCTGCTCCGACGATCACCGGGCCTGAAACGAGAACAGATTTATTCATTTTGTTGATGAATATAGGATCATGAGCTTGTTTGCCTTCTATTTCTCTCAAGCAGTCCATGAACGAGAAGGCAAGAGCTACAAAACAAAATACAAAAAAACAACTATGTATGTGTTGCTTTTATATAAATAATATTTAACTATTTGGAGTGACAAGAAAACAAGAGGAAGCAGAAGTTGGTTTGAATTCAAGTGAAAGACAGCAAGTGAACAGAACCCATTTATGTAGTTACCCAAAAAAAAAAAAAAAAAAACTGAGAGTGGTTTGGTGAAGGAAAACGTGTGCGGCGACTGGGGTTTGAAAGATTAAGCCGAGATTTAGTGATAAAATTCTCTCTTATCTAAAGAGAGATTAGGTTTTTGAGGAAATTCCTGATATATTGGAGTGGATTAAGAGAGTCTTATCCACTTGCGAGAATGGGTTTTTTGTTTTGAATCTCTAGCTCATGTGTTGCTCATCAATGGAAGGTAAACCGGAGGATGTGCACAAACTACGGGGCTAAATCAGCATTCAACAGAGAGAGAGAGAGAGAGAGAGAGAGAGAACAAGTGTGTGTGTGTGTATGTGTGTGAGAGAGAGAGATGGTGATATGTCTATATATATATTCCTTTTGTTCATATATTGAAGAATTTAATATGGATGCAGCCTCTCTCGGTGTTGTAATGAGAATGAAATTGCAATAGGGACACTCGCTCTCACAAGCCGCACATATTCAGATATATGTACAAAAATATTAAATATTTTTTCATTTAATTTAGTTGTTAATTAATTTAAGTATAAATCAACTTCTTCTAATTATGAGTACTCTATACAACAACATCATTCCACTTGTTACTTGAGATAGAGAGAGAGATCTTATTGGTTGTGATTTAGTAAAAGAAGATCCTTTAAAAAGGACTTTCACTTGCTAATTAATTAAAATCCTTAAATAATTACAATTAGGATAAGTTGTGATCAGTATCTAGTGTTGATCGATTTCATGGGTGTTGATGTCGAAATCTGGCAAGATAATCCGGATCTCTAGCCAACGAGATTCTTGAGTTCAATGCCGCAGATCAAGGAAAAACAGAACAAAAGCAAGAGACCATAGGCAAAGAGGAAGAAGAAAAGAAGCAGAGGAGGAAGAAAAAAAACACACAAATCTACGTGGTTCGGCCCTTAAGCATGGCCTACGTCCACGGCGCCTCCACCGTTGGTGGTGACAGTCACTTTTATTGCTGTATTTTCTGGGTACAAAGAGAGAGAGAGCAGAGAAAACACCATCCTGCTTTTGCTAAAATTTTACTCCTATTTATAGAGAGGGAGGAGGTGCTACAGTAATAAGAAAACATTAAATGTATAATACAATTTCCAAAGTCTTCTGACACTACCTACGCTGTAGTGGTTGAGTAAATCACGCTGCCACTGATTTGAAATGGTTGACCGTGCACGTCATGTTATTGTACGAGCTAGAGCTGCTCTGGGCGACCTGGAGCTCATCCAAAACGACCTGAAAGAGCTCAGCGACCTGAAGGAGCTCAGCGACCTGAAGGAGCTCAGCGACCTGAAGGAGCTCAGCGACCTGAAGTAGCTCAGCGACCTGAAAGAGCTGAAGGAGCTCAGCGACCTGAAGGATCTCAGCGACCTGAAGGAGCTGAAGGAGCTCAGCGACCTGAAGTAGTTCAGCGACCTGAAGGAGCTCAGCGACTTGAAGTAGCTAGAGCCTGAAGGAGTTAGAGCCTGGTAAATTGAGCTTCTATATGCTGGGCCTTTGGGCTTTTACCAGCCCATTTGGGGTATCCCAAAAATACATATAACACAAGCCCCCTAACTCCTATTTCGTTCTACGAACTGGGAGCTTGAACTTGCTGGTAAAAGCTATTGTGCACAAGAACTTGCTGTCTCGATGAGATGGAGAAATACTAGAAGTATGTTGCTGATCTGCCTCGTAGTGAGGTCTATTAGGCATTTGCTTCATCCGAGTTTCCTGTAGACTCAAAAGTAAAAATATCAGTAATAACAAATATCTCGCGATGTGCCGAGGAGGCGTAGGGGCCCGTGGCATGGCGAGAGGTGAACAGATAGATATATAAACTCCAACCATGCTCAAAAAGTCGTAACCTGAGCTGTATATAATAAAAGTTATCGAGGTCGTAACCTCAGTTGTGCTTTAAGGGTTATAACCTGAGCTGTACAACGTAATGCCAACTAGGCTGACCGATTAGGTAGTTTGGAGGCCTGCTGGTCTGCACACCTTTTGGCTGTATGGCGTGGCAATTCGGACCCCTTCACCTTTAACCCCTATCTAGGGGATCCGTAGGCGTAGGCAGGGCGCTGATGCTCGGAACTGGGCCCTTTCACCTTTAACCCCTATCTAGGGGACCCGTAGGCATAGGCAGGGCGCTGATGCTCGGAACTGGGCCTTTTCACCTTTAACCCCTATCTAGGGGACCTGTAGGCATAGGTAGGGCGCTGATGCTCGGAACTGGACCCTTTCACCTTTAACGCCTTCCATGGGACCCTCGGGCATAGGCAGGGCGCTGATGGTCGGAACTGGACTCTTTCACCTTTAACGCCTTCCACGGGACCCTTAGGTATAGGCAGGGCGCTGATGCTCGGAACTAGACCCTTTCACCTTTAACGCCTTCCACGGGACCCTCGCGAACCTGATCAATAAGAAGAAGCACAGCGCATAAAGTATATGATAGAAGCTCAGAATGTTACCGTACATATAAATATGCTTCTACAGCGAGGATGAATGAGTGGCATGTTCATGCTTGTTGTTCGGGAGCTCGTGACTTAGCTGGTTGAGAGCTCATTGAGGTTAAGAGCTTGAACTGAGCATCCTGAGACCTGAGAACTCATACCTGTGAGCTGGGAGCTGAAAGCTCAAAATGAGCATCCTGAGACCTGCGAGCTGAGAATTGGGAGCTGAAAGCTCAACCTGCAAGCTCAACTTGAGAAATGGGAGCTGAAAGCTTGACCTGCGAGCTCAACCTTAGAACTGGGAGCTGAAAGCTTTACCTGCGAGCTCAACCTTAGAACTGGGAGCTGAACGCTTGACCTGCGAGCTCAACCTTAGAACTGGGAGCTGAAAGCTTGACCTGCGAGCTCAACCTTAGAACTGGGAGCTGAAAGCTTGACCTGCGAGCTCAACCTGAGAACTGGGAGCTGAAAGTTTTACCTGCGAGCTCAACCTTAGAACTGGGAGCTGAACGCTTGACCTGCGAGCTCAACCTGAGAACTGGGAGCTGAAAGCTTGACCTGCGAGCTCAACCTTAGAACTGGGAGCTGAATGCTTGACCTGCGAGCTCAACCTTAGAACTGGGAGCTGAAAGCTTGACCTACGAGCTCAACCTTAGAACTGGGAGCTGAAAGCTTGACCTGCGAGCTCAACCTGAGAACTGGGAGCTGAAAGCTTGACCTGTGAGCTCAACCTTAGAACTGGGAGCTGAACACTTGACCTGCGAGCTCAACCTTAGAACTGGGAGCTGAAAGCTTGACCTACGAGCTCAACCTTAGAACTGGGAGCTGAATGCTTGACCTGCGAGCTCAACCTTAGAACTGGGAGCTGAAAACTTGACTTGTGAGATCAACCTGAGAACTGGGAGCTGAAAGCTTTACCTGCGAGCTCAATCTTAGAACTGGGAGCTGAAAGTTTTACCTGCGAGCTCAACCTTAGAACTGGGAGCTGAACGCTTGACCTGCGAGCTCAACCTGAGAACTGGGAGCTGAAAGCTTTACCTGCGAGCTCAACCTGAGAACTGGGAGCTGAAAGCTTTACTTGCGAGCTCAACCTTAGAACTGGGAGTTGAACGCTTGACCTGCGAGCTCAACCTTAGAACTGGGAGCTGAAAACTTAACCTGAGAATCGGGTCTTTGATGTAGCTCTTGAAGCCCCCTAGTCAGTGAGACTATCGAAGCTAGCTGATGGGAGGTTGGAGAGAGCTCGTTTTGGGTGAGCTGACCTTCAGCTTGCCCAGGAATTCTGGTTCACCTGCGATTGCTGCATTAAAGCTCCTAGTCTTTCTTCCCCTTGCCATGGCTGCTTGAAAATCTGGAGAAATCTGCAGTTGGGCCCTCCTTCTAGCGCCAAAATGTTGACGTCAAAATCTGGCAAGATAATCCGGATCTCTAGCCAACGAGATTCTTGAGCCCAATGCCGCAGATCAAGGAAAAACAGAACAAAAGCAAGAGACCATAGGCAAAGAGGAAGAAGAAAAGAAGCAGAGGAGGAAGAAAAAAAGCACACAAATCTACGTGGTTCGACCCTTAAGCATGGCCTACGTCCACGGCGCCTCCACCGTTGGTGGTGGCAGTCACTTTTATTGCTGTATTTTCTGGGTACAAAGAGAGAGAGAGCAGAGAAAACGCCATCCTGCTTTTGCTAAGATTTTACTCCTATTTATAGAGAGGGAGGAGGTGCTATAGTAATAAGAAAGCATTAAATGCATAATACAATTTTCAAAGTCTTCTGATACTACCTACGCTGTAGTGGTTGAGTAAATCACGCTGCCACTGATCTAAAATGGTTGACCGTGCACGTCACGTTATTGTACGAGCTAGAGCTGCTCTGGGCGACCTGGAGCTCATCCAAAACGACCTGAAGGAGCTCAGCGACCTGAAGGAGCTCAGTGACCTGAAGGATCTCAGCGACCTGAAGGAGCTGATGAAGCTCAGCGACCTGAAGTAGCTCAGCGACCTGAAGGATCTCAGCGACCTGAAGGAGTTGAAAGAGCTCAGCGACCTGAAGGAGCTGAAGGAGCTCAACGACCTGAAGTAGCTAGCCTGAAGGAGTTAGAGCCTGGTAAATTGGGCTTCTATATGCTGGGCCTTTAGGCTTTTACCAGCCCATTTGGGGTATCCCAAAAATACATATAACAATGGGATAATTCAAGGGGTTATGGAGTTGGGATGTGTAAAATTGGATCGGCTTGACCGCCTTGAAGAATAGGGTGGAGTATGAACAGTAACCAAAATGTGTTCCACATATATAATTGTAAGTATTATAATTGTGATTAATTAAAGTTGATGTCCTCAGGATTTTTTTTAAAAAAAAAAATTAAGCGATTTGTAATCATGGTAAAGTAGGGCAGCTAGCTAAGAGCTAATAAAAAGGTTTTCAAAGCAAGCTACAAATTTTACAGCTTTGAGGTCAAAAGATTGAATTAGGAGAATTGCAGTGCCAGATGATCGTTGCTGCAGGGCGTTGCCGTTGATCGTGATGATACGAGTGTATCATATTATTCATATATTCGTCAAATAAAATTTTATTATATTTATAAATTTTGTTTAATATAATGATATTTTTAAATTTAAATTTATTAATAGAGCAAATTACAATTTAGCTACCCAGTTAAAACGCTTTCACAGGCGGAGCAATTGTTTCAATGTTATTACAATTTACCCCCCCACCGTTAACACCTCCCGTTAAAATTAACTGTATGAGGGACAAAATAGTCTTTTAACTTTACTTTTAATTTTTAAAAATTAAATAAAATCGAAATTAAATATTAACCAAAAACATCCTCAAACTCATCAGCTCAACTTCAATCCATCATCCCAAAGTCATCAACTTCAATCCATCAACCCAATTTACAGCATCAAAAAATCACCCAAAGTCACTGGTTAAACATACTCATCAACCCAAACAATTACCAATATCACAAAATTGGAAAAAAAAATCTAATTCAGAACCCAGAATTCTGGGTTCAGAGGAACCCAGATTTCTGGGTTCGTCAGGAACCCAGATCTGGGTTCCTGACACGAACCCAGGTCTGGGTTCGTCTGAGGAACCCCGATCTGGGTTCACGAACCCAGATCGGGGTTCCTCTGAGGAACCCAGATCTGGGTTCGTGAACCCAGATCGGGGTTCCTCTGAGGAACCCAGATCTGGGTTCGTGAACCCAGATCGGGGTTCCTCAGATGAACCCCGATCTGGGTTCACGAACCCAGATCTGGGTTCGTTTGAGGAACCCAGATCTGGGTTCGTCACCCAGATCTGGGTTCCTCAAACGAACCCAGATCTGGGTTCACGAACCCCGATCGGGGTTCGTCTGAGGAACCCCGATCGGGGTTCGTCTGAGGAACCCCGATCTGGGTTCCTCAGAGGAACCCAGATCTGGGTTCCTCTGAGGAACCCAGATCGGGGTTCCTCAGATGAACCCCGATCTGGGTTCACGAACCCAGATCTGGGTTCGTTTGAGGAACCCAGATCTGGGTTCGTCACCCAGATCTGGGTTCCTCAAACGAACCCAAATCTGGGTTCGTCTGAGGAACCCCGATCTGGGTTCCTCTGAGGAACCCAGATCGGGGTTCCTCAGACGAACCCCGATCTGGGTTGATCTGGGTTCACGAACCCAGATCTGGGTTCGTTTGAGGAACCCAGATCTGGGTTCGTCACCCAGATCTGGGTGACTGAACCCAGATCGGGGTTCCTCAGAGGAGCCCCGATCTGCGCCAAGAAGAAGAAGGGGAAGAAGAAGAATGAAGCGGAAAAAGGAAAGGGAAGAAGCGGAAGAAGAGAAGAAGCATGAGAGGAAAGGCAGACTGGTAGAATGAGAGAGAGAGATTGATGAGTTGACCAAGCTTATATTTGGTCAACTGGTCAGCTTGAGTCAAAGGGCAATTTCGTCTTTTGACTGTTTTGATATTATTTACTGTTAAAGGTAACGAATCTGACTAACGGTAGGGGGGTAAATTGCAATAACATTAAAACAATTGCTCCGCCTGTGAAAGCGTTTTAACTGGGTAGCTAAATTGTAATTTGCTCTTATTAATAAGACGTGGCAGAAGCACTGAGCTCACATTTTGAGGAGTTCATTGCAGAAGTTGTGACCAAAGCGATGATGATGAAAATCTAAGTAAATATACTGTTGGATTTGGATTTGATAAAATTCGGGGTATTAATAGGTTTCTTTGACTTGGTTTATAAATTCCATTGAGATGATTCATATAGATCCGTTTTGTTAACTGTTTCCGATCACTACTATATAGCTCCAGCTAGTAACCTATTTTAATACACACATGGATAATAACATTATCATAGATAATATTTTTTTTTTGAAGAGAGAGAAATATCTCTGCTATTATTTTGAAGGCACCAGAAAACGTTTTATAGGTCAAGTATAGTTGCTCTCATAACGGGAGACAACTTCTCTAAGTAATTGTCTTTGTATCAAATTTTATTGTCGAACTTCATTATATATAGGTAAATGTAACTACAATTGAAAATGAACAATCATTTAATTTTGATAGAATAATACTGTGCAACCTAAAGTATTATTAAATGTAGATTATGATAATTGATTTATAGCTATATATTATTAAGACAATAAACTGATGTAGTTCCGGTAACAAAATTACAAGCCAATTATTATGTTGTTATTTGGAATGTACTTTTTAAAATATTTGTTAAATTGTAAGATATAATTATTCTTAATTAATTACTATTTTTTTAGTTTAAATTTCTGAAATTTACTTTAGAACCTTATCACATTTACTGTCATTAATTTTTAACACACACATACATAACAGCAAAGCACCAGCCACAATCCCCTCCAATCATACACACCGATCTCTGAATTCACTACAAGAAAATATTTACTATAACATGATGAATTTTCGTGTATAGACAATTTGCAGCACTGGAGAGAAACAAGTTAGTAAAGTTGAACAGCTATGTGTAGCCCCGAAGTACAGTCATTAAAAACTGATAATAATTAGATGAGTAATGGCAGCTAATTAAAGGGAGTGAGATTGTGCAGAAACAGAAAACACTTCGTTGGTACTTTATATGATCCATGATTGAAAAATCTCATTAACAGCTAGCTAGCTCTGTAGCTCAATGAAAATGAAGCCCATATGGGTTGCATTTAAGCTAAGGCCAGCCCTTCTCTCCCACCACACTCTCAAACCTAGTTGCTACTGCTGCCTGGTAGTTACTAACCATCCTCTCCTCCCAAACAACGTAATTCATCAAAAACTTGAATTAATTATACGTTAATATGTTAAATCATAAATCTTATATACTGTCGTCGGATTTTCACCTAATATTTCAAGTTTCTAGATTGAGTGGTTATACATGATATTAGAGTCATAAAGTCTTGAATTCAAGACCCCCTACCCTACCAATGTTGTTTTAATTGTCTTCTCATCTACCAACACAAACTTACTCCACTCTGCACGTGAGAGAACCTGTGAAAATGTCCAATATCATGTCTTCAATGATATTCTCTTGCTTTAATTATGACCAACGATTTTAGATTCAAATATATAGTTAACAAATTATAAGCTAGATTACACATACATAATAGCTTTTGTGTAGCTCTGTGTCTGTAATTATTATATACTGAGAAGAATTAAGCACCGGCAGTTAAAGAAGCCATATACACTTGACTTAATCCAAATTCTAGAACCTCTCTTACTGTTGGATTTTTTTTTTTGGTCTGTTAGAATTTGTATTCACTATAACTACCGAATCTGAATTTATTTAATAATAACTTGTTAGTTTACAGTTTGAATCTAGATTCAAGAAAATAGCCCGTATCAAAAAAGAATCTCTAATTTTGCTTTAAATTTGGATCGAATTTAATGTTTCCGGTCGAGGCAAAGTTGTAACAAACTGTATTCTCTTGTCACTAACCTTGGTTAAACCGATTATAACCCTACAAAATTACTAAAAAATAAATTCAAACCAATGCGATTATTTAATGATATTTCATCACCAAACAGTTTTGAAGACCTAGTCAAAAAATTTAATAACCCCCTGATGATCTATAGACTTCTTTTTGCTGTTAGAATCATAATAAAAGAGGTAAAAGAATTTGTGAACAAAACACAGTCATCCCATGATCAAACCGAAATAAATGTATAACAGAAACGCCTGTGCAGAAATTAATTTGAAAGTTTGTGAGTAGGTGAGAGAGCTATGGTGTCCTTTTTAGTGATCAGTACACTTACTTCTTGTCCTTTGTGTCGTTATTGCCTCCAAATCTCTCTGCGGATATATGTTAGTTATATAATATAGCTTTCTTTTTTTTTTTTTGGTGATAGAAACGTGATTCTCTATCTGTCTGAAGTCTGATCTCTAGATAAGTTTTTAAAGATTGTATGGTAAATGTATATAGGTTGAGAGCTCTGATCAACAAGAGACGGATTACAATATGATGTATATGGATTAATCAAAACTAAATAGTATATATGACTAGATACTCTATGAGTTTTATAATTTAATTGAGATAACTTAATTGCAAATTATGATAACTGGAAATAGTTATTAATTTTATCACTACATAATAAAAATTAATTGGAAGTTAAAAGAGATTGAATTTCAAATTTTATAGGTTTTATTACTGGATAAAATATAGGTCTTTTTTTCTTAAAAAAAAAGAAAAAAAAGGTGAATTTATCTATAATATCAATTGATTTAATAAATAATATATATAATATTATTATATTTTTAAATTTCCTTGAAAAGTAGATCATTGTTTTTATATCTAATTAGTGGAAGATCAGTTGATTTGAATATGACCCATTTTAGCCAATTGATTATATTAAACAACCCTAATTTTTAACATATATATATTTTTTTATTTGAAAAGATAATCCTTTTAACAATCAGTATAACTTCAAATTCCTGTTATATCCAATAATACTATGAGTAATATTATTGTCAAAATTTTTGTTCAAATAATATGAGAAGGTGAGTTGTAAGTTGTAACTAACACAACACCCACTGTTCATATTATAACTTACTTAATATTTAATAGTTACTACTTTTTTATTTGACAAGCATAATAGTTACTACTTATAAGTTATAAGCAATACTATTATACATGATTTTATGCAAAAATTGATAGTCCAACATTATTCATTTATTCTTAAAAAAAAAATATTCATTTATTATATCAATCATAACATTAAAGTAATTAATTAATTTTTAAAACAAAATAATTAATTTTTAAAACAACAGTAATGTGGCAATCAAAACAATCTTGTAATTTAATTTGAAGTAAGCATATTTAAGGGAGAGCACAACTACCTCATTTGTTAATTTCCAAAATCGATCATTTTGTACATAATCCACTAACAAGGTCAAACAGATACAGTTCATCTCACTTCTTTTTAATTTCTTTACAAGTTGTTACTGTTATTGTATTGACTATTGCTCGATTTTGAAAATTCTGGAGTAGCAGCGGACATGACTAGAACGATTCAAAAATCAATATCATTGGGCAAGAAATTGATACTTGATTTTTCATGATTGTTTCTATATATATTATAATGTTGACTGTTGAATTAATGTTTGGCCCTTAAGGTGGGACCAACACAAAATGTTCTGTACTTGTGTTAGCAAGCTTGCTTTTAAGCATATATGTTTGGGGCATATATAGTTCATGACCATACGAAAATATTAACTAAATCAATCAGGACTAATAAATTTGAGCATGATTCCCATTCCCAACAACTTTGTCCTTAAACTTGTTAGTTATAGAATTCCAATCAGTACTTATGATCTTCAAATTAGAAGTACAACCGTCAAATTTTTAAGAAGCATTTTAAATTTCTTTTCATTTTGGAAAAACTATCTTCATCGATTACAATTGAATCTTAATACATATAATAGTTAAAGAAAACCAAGTTTAAATTGTCATTTGGTGTGAATTTCCCAAAATTTCATAGATTTAATTGCTTGTACTTCTATTTACTTATCAGTGCACTATGCACATAAATACAAATTAAATGTGAGTGGCACTATTGTTACTCAAAAAAATTCTCTTCATACTCAAACTTCGATTAAAAAAAAAAAGTACTATACAAGTGTCTATATATTAAATTACTCAAAAGATATAATTAATATGAAAAAATAAAATTACTTTATACACTCTTATGATCTACCCACAATAAATCCTAAAAATATATTTAGTACCAATATCAGTCTATTATATTTTTAATCTCATTTTGACATATTAAAAGAATAAGAAACATCAAAGGCTTCACATTTAAAAGTTATTGTTGCTTTTGTTCATATTTACCTAGAATGAATTCATTATATATGAACATTGATAACTCAAAATAACTAACTATCCTTGGGATAATCCTAAAAAAATTCTAACTTTTGATAGAATATCCATTTTCCTTTATATAGTTTTTTTTTTATTCAAAATACTGTTAGATTTTTAATTAAACACCCAAAATATCTCTGACAATAATAGATTCCGTTAGGTGGATAAGGTTAATTGTTTGACTCCAATGATAAAAGCGAAAATGCGAAGAAAATTTAAAAAATATATATGTTAATTAAAATATGAAAAATCAAAATAAATCATGTTAAATATAAAAAATAAAAAAATAAAGATATTTTAAAAAATAAAAACTATTGAATAAAAATCATTTTTTTGTCACTCGTCACACTCTCTCTCTAACCTCATCGGCCTCTCTCTCTCTCTCTTTCTAACTTCACCAATCTATCTCTCTCTTTAACCTCACCGCTCATGCTTCGTCACTCACTGCCACCTCCACCAGACATCCATCACCGCATCCTCCCACATTGACTCCTTTTCATTTTTATCTTTCGCTAGCCCCATTGTCGTCTCCTCTCCCCACTTCCTTTGTTTTAGATGAGGATCGAACCCAGATGAAATCTCATTTGGGTGATTCAAACCCAATTAAAAGTTTGTCTGGGTTCAAACTTAGACGAGGTGTTTTGATTCAAACCTAGATAAGGATTTATCTCGTTTAGGTTCGTCTCATTTGGTTTCGAACCTAGAGGAGGGTTTGATTAGCCTATATGAGAATTCGTCTTGTTTGGGTTTGAATGCAGACGACTAGGTTGGTCTTGTTTATGTTCAAACCCAAATAAGAGTTCGTTTGGGTTTCAACCCAGATAAGGGTTCATCAACCTAGATGAGACGAATCCTCATTTGGGTTCGAACCTAGATAAGGGTTCATCTAGGTTCAGTTGAACCCTCAATTGGGTTTGAACTTAGATAAACCCGAATGCAATTAAACTTTAATTGGGTTCAAACTCAGATGAACCTAGTTAAAGGTTTGATGCTTTATGATGTTTGATGGTTTTTGTAATTTTTGGATTTTAATAATTGAGACAAATACAAAAATAACATATTAAATTGATGACTTAACATTTATGTCATTTTTCAAAAAATATAACAATGGAGTTCTAAATCATGTGTAAAAATATCAAAATATCCTTACAATAAATGTAATAATTGAATCATTTTTTCAAAAAATGTAGTATTCTCATCAATTTTATCAAGGGTATTTGTGTAAAAAAAAATAAAGTTTGGGACTCAATTGTTAACTTTATTAAAATGGGACAAGATTGTCAATTCAATATTTAAAAGTGTCATCTAATGACATTTTCTCTTAATAACTTTTTTTTTTTGGTTTCCAAGTATGCTTGATGGTGTTTGATGATTTTTTTTTTTTTTAATCTTTGTAGGTTTATTAATTGATTGTTGTTAATGTGAGTTTATTGATTTATTATTATTCATTTTTCGTATGTTGATTGTGATGGTTGTTGGTTTATTAATTGATTGTTGTTAATGTGAGTTTATTGATTTATATGTGATAGTTATATGTTTGAAGGTGGATGATGATGATGTAATGGCTAATGGAGATCCAATCGTCCATACAAATTGGATGGATAGTAGACATCCAATCTGGATCTCCATTTTTTTTTTAAAAAAAATTATTAGTTTATAATTTTTATTTTAAAATGTTAATTTATAATTATTTTTTTTAAATAAAAATTTGAGGGTTAAAAGATTCCTTTTACTATGTGTCTAATTTTTCTGTTAATTTTGTAACAAATGGAGGATTTTGGATAAAAACAAAACCATATGAAAAAAAAATGGATAATCTATAAAAAATCAGGTAGTTTTTTAGGATTTTTCCGTCTGCCCCTCTTGCTACAAGTACCGAACTTTAACTTTTTACAACTCCCGAACATTAATTTGCAGGCAATGGCTTGTAATTAATCCGATAAAGCAATTGACAATCCTATATATATATATATATATATGTATATATATTGATTTATTATATTTGTGGTCCAATAAGCTTGTATGAATTGTTTTTATCACTACAAGAAAATGAGTAGTTATATTGGGATAAAAGCTCGATATGAACACCTTTTTTATTTCTTAAAAAAAAAAAAAAAAAAAAAAAAATTTAACAAAATATATATCATTATCCATACCTAGCCCATAGTGGGCTGGATATGGATAAGTTTTCTATACCGAGCACATAAAGGCTCGATAGAAAATGGATTTAAATGGCAATCGAGCCACCACCCCTATTTCCCATTTTTCCCATTTTTTTCTCTCACATCTTTTTCTCTCACAACTCTTCTCTTTCAAACCCTAGTCGTCGTATATTGTCCGATCAACCGTTCGCCTCGTCGTTACCTGTGAGTTCTTCTTCTTGCCTTCTCCTTCTCCTTTTATTCTTCTTCTTCTTGTTCTTTCCTCTATGCCACCACCACTTCGTCAGTATCTTCTTCTCATTTTTTATTTTCTTTTCTTTTCTTACAACCGTTACGTTGTGTCCTTCCTCCATTTGGTGCTGTCCTCTTCACCGATTTATTCTTCGTTGATCTCCATTGGGAACAAAGACCACATCACTACGGGGGCACCAATCTATAACTCTAGTTATCTATTCATCTTTTTATTTAGTTTTTGTTATATGTATTAGATTTTGGTACCATTAGTTTCGGAATGATTTTGTTCTTTTCCTTTGATTTTTTACTGAACATTGTTATCGTACTGTTAGTGTTGACATCTACTTGCTCCAACCGACGACGGTTGATTTTGATCCGGACTGCATCAACTATATATACCAATAGTATCCACTGAACATTAACTATATCAATAGTATCCACATCAGATCACACACCGAACGGCACACTGGGTGTCCTTACTAGTATGGATAGTCAACCTTACAGGTTGACTGGTATGGTTGACTTGTTTTGCTGTAGTGCATTTATAGAAATCCTTCGTAGAAAATTATAATTTTAATTAGACCATGAATAATTAAAATAAAAATAAAAATAAATGCCAATTGTGAATTCTCGTTTGAGTTAGGTTTGTTCGGTTCTTTTAAATTTTGATTGGGATTTAAAACTAATAGATGGTTTACAGAGAACAGCAATCTTGCTATGTTAAGATTACTTTTGACATGTTAGATGATATGAATGGTAAATTATAAGCTTTTATTTTCTAGACTGGTGTGTAGAAAAATTTTTGGGTGGACAACAATACACCCTTAGAGTTGCTGTGTAGTATGATTTTTTATTAATGAAATATTATTGTAGACAATGTTACAACAAAAAAAAAAACTATTCTATTAAATTATATATATAGTTTTTTTGGTTGTAATATTATCTACAATAGTATATATATATGTTTATATATATAGTGTTTTTATAATCAGTATTTCCTAACTTTAAAAAGTTAAAACGAATCAATCAAATTCATTTATTGCATTTGAATTAAATAGAAAAAAGTTATTTTAGGAGAGAGATTGTAATAAATGAATTTGATTGATTCGTCTTAAATTTTTAAAGTCATGAGAGATTGATTATAAAAATACTATATATATATATATGTGTGTGTGTGTGTGTGTAACTAAAGGAATGGCTTTTTTGGTTGTAACATTCTGTACTTTATATTTTCAACACGAAGTAATTCTGATCTTTTCTCAAACTTTATAAATGAGTGTGATGTTTAACAATGAATTCCCTCCAAGATTGCTACTAGTAATTTTGATCCATAGACAACTAACATTTGCTCCAGTGTAAGAGTTACAACGAATCAATAAAACATCATATATGGATAAGATATAACAAAGTTATCTTCTACAAAAATGTTAATCAAACAAAGTGAAATCAATTCTCTCTATGGCTTTACCAAACTCCATTTGCCACTGATTTACAATAGAGAAAGTAAAACAACTAGTAGTTGCACTTAGTAGTAGGAGTGGGGGATTCAATCAAAATCTGGTTCCTCAAAATGTAGACGCTACAGGTTGTACGTAGAGGACGGCGCGTTTGGTTGTTGGGGGAGAGTATGACGGAAAAGGTGGGGACAACAAGGCAAGCCTGTTTGGTTCTTGGCTTCATCATTCTACTCCATGCCCATTCTTAGGGGTGGGCATCTCTAACCTAATCTGATCAATTCAACCCAACCCAATCATTTTTTGTTGGGTTGGGTTGTGTTATATCTTTAAAAAAATTGAGATGGGTTGGGTTGGGTTGAAAAATTTTTAACCTAACCCAACCCAACCCAACCCGACAAATGTCTATCCCTAATTCTAAATCCAAATTTTTCATTTTTTTTAAAAGCATATTTGCTAGAGATAAAGATAAAAAATAGTCTATGTGATAGATTAAATCTTTTATTTTTAATCAATGAATATTTATTTGTATTCATTTTATTTGTGATCAAATTGCTAAGACTATAAAAGTTACTAACTAAACTTTTTATGCCTTCGTAGTGGATTAAATCTAACCAGATCAACTTAACATAAATCAACTCGATTATTATTGGATTGGGTTGGATTGGGTTTGGTTAAAGAATTTATTGGGTTGGATTGGGTTGAAGAATTTTTAATCCAACCCATGTTGGGTTGAGAGATTTTCAATTCAACCCAATCCGAACCCGAAAACGTCCACCCCTACCCATTCTTGCTCACAAAACACTTTTTTTTTTTTCTCCATAACTACCCCAGCCCCATACCGTTGCAATATCTTATAAAATATCATATATATTTGGAAGCAAGGTTTTGCTCGTTAATGGATCAATCTAGATGTCTTAATTTTAACAAAATATTAATTTTTATTCCGCATCAAAATGCATTTGATTATGGGATTTATTTATTTATATATCTTTATTTCTTAGTTTAGGTTTAATAGGTAGATTTGTCAAGCCGCAATTCACGATGTATATGTAAATATAAACCGATTTTCCTCATTAAAATGACAATGCATCACGTATAAATAGGAAATCAGAAAAAGAAGGAAAAAAAAAAAACCGAAGAAATTGAGTCTGGAATTGTGATGAGTTACTTGTACTGATATAAATTCATGAGTTTGTAAGTTCCAATTATATTTGTGTAACAGAATTCAAATGTTAAATATTGTGTAAAAACATTCTTTCATCTATTTATGGCAACTAGCTGTTTCATTTTCTTGACTCTGCTTGGCTTTATAATATGCCAATTGCCATGTTTTGGTGATTGAGTTGGACCTTCATAAATATCCCGATCATGAAAGTTGCCTCTAAATTCTTCTTGACCACTTAGCGAAGTACACCTGTATGAGTTCTGGCAATTAAATCCAAATCTGTAATTAATGCTTCCATATTATTTGGTGATGGACAACCATATATTTTTTACAGTTTTCATTATTTTTTCATTTAATTTTCTTATTCTCTGTCTTTTTCCCCCCCAAACCCCATCAACATACTGCCACGTTAATTCCCTTAAATAGTTCAAATTGACCTCTCTAAATCGAAAATTTTGAAATTTCTTCTTCACATTAATTCATTTTCATTTGTTCGTAGAACTCTTTTAAAGAAAACACATAAATTTAATATATGTTTTTCATCTTTTCCCCCTTTTTTTAAAATCTTTTGTCGTATTTTAAATAAAAAATAATGCACTCTTTTTATAATACAAAGAGGCTTTTCCTTTGAATTATATATGTCTTAGAATGTCAAACAAATGAATAAAAAAAACAATTAAATAACAATAACAAGAATAAAAACCACATGGAACTAAAAAAACAAAGGAACTAAGATAAATAAAATGTTGTTCTATAATGAAGTTATAATGGGGAATGAGCCGAAAGCTTAAAGCGAGAGCATATAAATGTAACATATTTATTTGTTAAAGCTGAAAGAAAAAAAAATAATATGAATAAACTACAAATCTGAAAAAAAAATAAATAAATAAAAGAAGAAGAAGAAGGGGGTCTATTCTCCAATTCAGAGGGAAGAGGACAAGATGCGGGTATCATTTAATCTTTTATTTACAGCTAAAAAACAATAGAAGAATTGAAAGTTTGGGACCAAAAAAGTTGATGCTATATATAGCAACATTCTTTAGTCCCTCTCTTATTGGAACTACATAAATTACGAAACAATCCTATGTATGCCTACCTTCGCCTATAAGCCTATACACAACAAAACAACTCTTTGTGGCTTTGAATTTTCAAATTAACAAGAGAGAGAGTGACTGAGATATATTATTAATGAAATGGGGACCAGCTGAAGTGAGTTTGGAGTAGCCCAACCGGCCAATGATTTGGGCTTCCTTAACAGTGCGGACTTCTTTAGACGAAGACCTACTTATGTGGGCCTCAAATTCTTTGGTGTCCTTCGCTTCTAACCAGAGGTCAAAGCGCGTGTACCACATCTCCCGATTTGTTTTTGACGTTTGACACTCTGGTCAAAAGTGTATCGACTCTTGTCGATATTAGACACTATAAATATGATCTGAAAATCTGTTTCTTATATCACTCTTCAACATTTATTGAGAATTTAAACACTGAATGGGTCGAGAATATGTTTTTTTTTTACATATTAATAACTATGTATAATGAGACAGACTTAATCTTCACATACATAAATTGACAAACTTGAAAAGTATACCTCCACTTCTTACCCATACTCTTTATTTATTTATTTATTTTTTTTTTTTTAAAAAAAAAAGAGGAAAAGAGAATTTGAACTTATAACCTCTATTTTATGGAAAAGTGATTTTTTCTGCCACAACACTTCTTACTCGTTCTTTTCTTTTACTTTCCCTTCTTATTATTATTATTTCTTTTTTATCTTTTTTGTCGTTTTCTTTTATTAGGCTAACACTTGTTTCATGGGTAAGAGATACAGAATGGGATAGGATGGGACCTTATCTACCTCACTCGAAAGAAACTTCTTTTTTTATTTATATTATTGTTGTTATAGATGAAATTCAATAGGCCATGCATTCATTTTGTGCCACGTATGCCCCATTGCGGTAAAGCTTTTGTTTATTTATTTATGTTTGCTTTAGCTAAAAACATTAATTGTTTTCTTTTTTGTAACTTTATCTAAGAACAAATGAATAAACCACTTTGAGGGTGGGGTGCAATGCAATACACCCATTAACTCGATTATAGGTTAAATTTTTTCGAAGCATATCTTTTATACATAGCCCACACGAGATCTAATGATTGCAAATATATATATATATGCAAAACCATATATTAGAATATAATGCTTTTGGAAGCTTCATTAAGGTCTCTGTCATGTGATTCAATTTGTAGTTGATTAGTTTATTAATCCAGCTCTAAATTACCACTAACCTTTGCAGAAATCATTTTTCCCGTATATTTTAGTCAACAAATTATTATTTTTTTAGATATTTATCTATGAACATGATTATGCTAATTTACTAGTAGGGCCATTAATTAAAGATGGTGGTTTGATGATCATATTAAAGCATAATAAAAAATCTTAATTAAGATGTGATTATAATTGTTGTTTGATGCATAATCTCCATCAAAACAACAAAACAGAAGGATCGTATGAAAGATTATGGAAACCCCACCTTTGAGACTCTTGCATCAAAAGCACCCATTAATCCACTATAAGTTTCTCTTTTCTATATTGTTCCCATGTTACTCAAAATCTTTAACCTAACTTCGCATCCCACCAATTTTTCTTACATATCTGCCAAGTTGATATAAAACAACTTTCAAAATTTTGAGAAGTAGGAGAGTTACCACTTGGTGAGTCTATAATGGATAATTTGACGAAAAGGTTGACTTCACCAATATATTTTTTGTCGAAAACTATAATCATGCTCTTTATAATTATTTTGTACGAAAAGAATTTTCTCTAAATTTGATTTTTTGATAATTAAGAATATGATTTATGATTAGCAGTATATATATATAAAGAACACTTCGGAATGTGTAAATTGACACTAATCTTGTCACAACTTATAAGAGAGAGAATAAAATATTCACTAAAATAAATATTATATTTAAGTTGATAAAAAGTAAATTTAGATTTAATTGTAGTTAGATATGAATTTTTCATTTAATATTGTATAAACGACCCCGGTCATCAGTTGATTTTCGCCAAAACTAGTTGTTGCTTGTTACCTCTTATCATATAAAACATCTAAACTGCCTTTCATCTAATATTTTTAGCATTTTCTTAGGAATACAAATTAAAAGAGGGATTATGTTTTAAAAATATGAAATAATTATTTTTTTGAAAAAATACAAATAAGTCCGCCGACTCTACTGGTGGACTGTCCCGCTCATCGTGAAGGACCAAACTACTCCAGGTTTAGGAGCCTCCGAAAATAACAGACCTGCTCCTCCGGGTGGACTGATTTGCTGATTATTCCATCTTCTTTTTATTATTATTATTATTATTATTTAAATTAGCCGATGAAGAAGATCAAGTCTCAATTTCCATCGACATAGTTTATCAAATCCCCTATCCATTTGATGAAGAAGATCAAATCTCCATCATCCATTTTTAAATAATTATTTAAAAAAAAAAACGATTTTACCAATTAATTATTAACTTTAAATGGATAAAGCTAACCAAAAAAAATGAGGTTTATGTTGAACAAAACGTTCATCAAGCTCACACTATGCCTAAACTTTAGACAGATATGTGCAGTTTACCTGCTAATACAACAAAACTTATCAAAATTTAGAGTAGACATTGAAGTTCAAAAGTCTAGGAAAATGAAATTATGAACTTAATTCTAGGTAACATGAACATGTATCTATAGAAAAAGGAGAATAATGAATTGTGTAATTATATATGGCCATTATTATTTGTTAGAAAACGGTGACCGCGCGTGCGCAGATCAGCACTTTTAATCTTTGTAGAAAGAGCTCTTAAAATTTCAGGTCAGCTGACAAACTTTTTGCATTTAATAATCATATTGATTAGCCATAAATTAAATAATAATTAGATGACTACCGAAAGCATTATGCAACCATCCTATTAAAACTCTCAATATTGATAATTTAATGTACCAAATTTAGTATGATTTAGTTAATAAATTTATAATGAGATCAATATGATCAGTAATCATCATGAGATTAAGTGGGGGGTCTTGAGCAAATAAGAAAAGTTACAAAAAGTACCTCATCTCTTTGGAAGTACTTAAGTAAAGTTAATTTAACACTAACATCATTTTATAATATATTAATTAAAAGGTGTTCTCTAGTGTGATAAGGAATGACAAAAGTCTAAAAATGAAAGTAACTTCATTGTGAAGTTAGGAACCGTTTAAAATGCTTCTTTCAAAAGCAGTTCAATTTGTAAATAAAAATTAAATTAATTTATAGCTGCGATAAACCCCAAAAAAATATATATATATTTTTTAAAAAAAAGTTGTGTAGAGATTACGTAGTATGATGTTAAAAGCACTTCTTCAACAAAAATAATTAGGGGTCGTTTGTTTTTTTATCTGAAGACTGAACAGTGCTGCTGAAGACTGAAAGCTGAATAGTGACTGAGATATACATGTTTGTTTTTTATTTTCTTACCTCTGAATGTATAATAATCTTGTTTATTTTTTAAAGTTAAAATTATCTTATTACTAATAATTTGACATTTATATCCTTTTACTATTAGTTGTTGTGTAATTTTATTTAATATGATACAAACAATTGTAATAAATTATTTAACAAATATTAAAACACTTATATATATAATATTTTTATTCATAATTAAAATAAGATTAATTATTATAGTAGAATCAATTAAGTTTATATGTTCAAATAAAAATAAATAAAATAATCTTAAATTGAATTGCTATTATAACAAAAGTTGAAATTGTAACTAATATATATAGTATTTTTATTCATAATTAAAATAGTAGAGTCAATTAAATTTATATATTCAAATAAAAATAAATAAAATGATTTAAATTAAATTACTATTACAACGAAAATTGAAATTGTAAAGTAATATATATTTTCTGATATAATTAAACAAGAATAATCAAATACAAATAAATTGATTTGTAATTTGGTCTCTGAGTTGTTGCATAAACATTTTATCAATAAAGATTCTTATCAGAATTTAATTAGAAAAATATAGTAATTCAGCTATAAAAAAAATTTGATGTTGAGATATTTAGAGTTTTTATTTTTCAATATTGTTTATTAAAGTATTAAAAGAAATTTTTATAATATAAAACTAAAACAAACTTGGAAACATATTATTTTAGGAAGGATAAACTTGGAATAATATATTTATAAATCATTAAATGATTTTGTATTAAGTGAAAAGTAAAAAAATGTTACTTTTTTTTTTTAGTGGTTTTTGGATGGTTTTAAGTGGTTTGACTACTTAAAAAAACAAACAAAAATCTCTTAATTAGCTAAATTAAACATCATTAAGTGTTAAGTGTAAAAAACAAACAACCCCTTACTGTCTTCATTTTTGCTTTTTCATTTTAATGTTTACTTTTTGTTTTAACTTTTTCGAAGTGCTTTCATGGTTGAAAGTATAAGAAACATTTCATATTAGTGCAAGTTCATAGGCAATGTGATGGGGCAAAACTTATATATAAAATCAGTTGTTAGTTGACTTGTATTTTATATATATATAAAATATGTAGTTTACTATAAACTTATAGTTTTGTTTTATATTTTCTAAACTTACTATAAAGTAATAGTTAATATTACACAAAGAAGTTTGATGTCTTCTTCTTCAAGATCTACTTTTTACAAAGGGTTTAATAATTTACAAAAGGAGAATCTGAGAATTTTTATTATATTTAATCATAATCGAAAAACAATCTTAAATCTTTAAAATCAAAAGAAAACTTATTATTGTCAATTAAAAATTTGAAATAATTTATGAAAAAACCTTATAATAGGTGATGTTTTATTATATTATGAATAGTTATTTTTTTTATTTTGTCAAATTTTAAATTTATTTTTAAATTTCTATTTTTTATAAAAGAAGAATTTCAAACGAGTAACGACAAAACAAGGTACATGTATCAAACTATCAAACTACAAGTTACTTTCAGTAATTAGGGTTATGCTTTTACACTTTAGCAGCATATACTTGTACAAGTTTATTTGCTGCGTATTTGTAAAAGCACTTTCTAAAAAAGCAATTACTTCCATTAACAAATTAATATAATTAAATAAATTCACAAGAAAATGTTCTGCTAATAATACTAAACTTAATATAATTAAATAAATTCACAAGAAAATGTTCTGCTAATAATACTAAACTGTAGCTAAGTGTAATGTTGATGTGGACCATGCATGTCTACATGGAAAGCTTTGTGGGTTCTTCTCAGCCTCCATATGATTGCAAACTCTAGCTCCTATAAAATAAGTTCAAAAAAGAGCTTTTTAAAACTTTATTTTTCTCTCAAACAACACAATAACCCTTCATATTCCATCAAGCATCTCTTCGTCACAAATGATATTATATCTATTTGATAAAGACACGATCAATGAGGAGAAATCATATACATATATAAAAGACAGAGAATCATTGTGGGTCATTCTTCCACTCCTTAAATTGAATCTCTTTTTAATTATTTTGAAGCAGTGTATTTGTTTATGTGTTTGTTTTTAATCACAAGTTCAAAGATTGATTAGACAGTTGTGGGGACAACTTTTCCATGATTTAAAATGTATTTGTCCTCAGCTCAATTTGCATCAATTCGAAGAGAATAAAAACCCATTACATTTTATGTCAAAAAAAAAAAAAAAAACCCATTACATTATTAATAATAAAAATACCATTGAAATGATAGTCACTTGGCTAGTTTCATGCATCATGATGATATAAATATTTTTAAGAGGCAATAAATATACCAATTAATATTATTAGATGATGATCAAGTCATAAAAGATTCTTCATCCAAAGTACAGTGAGATTTTTGGAGGATGATATAAACCAATCATCTCTTGAAATGAATTAGAAAATTAGCCTACTTGATTTGGCTTAGCTCACAAAGACAATAAAAAATATCACACCCAACAGTTTTTTAGAATCAATTGGAAAGAAACGTCTAATCACTAATATATGATTAATATTATTGTATTTTCTATGGTCCTGTCTTCAATTTTCATATCGTCAATCTTTCTCTTTAACTTTAACTATGAAGATTCTTCGTTACCTTTGGTGTGAAAAGGCAGTAGAGAGTTTTTTTTTTTTAATTAATATTTATATTATTATTATTATTTTGTGAAATGGCTGTAGAGCTAACTGTAGATTTTTATGCAGATACAAATATTATTTTATATAGAGTTTTTATCATGTCCGTGTAGACGGTCTCTGCCTTCTATACATATGCGGACCAAATTGCACACTACAGGTCGGGTGACATGCAATAACGGATCAGAAATCTACAGAAGTAGCACTTCAAACAATAGTAACATCAAAAAACCAAGTTACGGTAAATGGTGTTGTTTTTCTCTTGTGAGTTAGTCCATACAACACATATACATATAAAAATTTTTAAATTCATTAGTATATATAAACCTCCACTTATATATGTGAATGAATTTTAAATCCCAAAATTCTTGTACGACGACAAAAATTCTTATTTGATAAGCAAGCTAGTACTAGCATACAAGAGAATTTATTTAAAATAAAAACAAACAAATTATATAGTTAGGGATATAGATAAACTTTATTAATTCTTTTCAAACAATTACTAAGTTGTCACTTGTTAATTCTAAATAAAAGTATAATTACACAACACCTTTTTAACATAAGTGGTTGCGAATTTCTGTACATCATCTTTATGTTCAGTTTAATTTCCTCCCAAGTATAAATTACAGCTTGTGTAGTTTCTTTTATTTTTGTCAAAGTAGCTCTTTCTTGTTCATATGAGTAAAAAATCAGGCATAGGTTATGCTTGATTTGAACAGATGTTACTGTAGGAGTAATTGTCTCTTATTTGTGAATGCGAAAAATATCTGGACTGTATAGGTAAGATATGATCTCGATAGGTTTTGCTAGAGGTTTTACAAATTTAAATTTGAGAATTTTGTGAAGGAAAACTAATTACAACTTAAATAGTAATTAAGGCCTCTCTTCCCTCTTATTGTCGTACAAGAGGTTTGGCTTACAAGTCGTCCCAGTTACATCAAGGTGAGAAGATTGAATTTATATTATAATGCAAATAAAATTGGGCTTTAAGCTCCTCTATATATCATTTTAAGTCAAATTGAGAACATAATTATAATTAAGAGAATAAAGAGATATTACAGTAATTAGTAATAGAAAAGAAGAAAATAACCTGTGTGTATACCATATAAGATGTAAATTGATTGAAGAAATATATACGAATGAAGGTAAAAGGAAATAAAATCAATTAAGTTAGTCTTAGATAATTAAAAAAAAAATATAATTCATGAAAAAGTAAAAATATATAATTTTCACATTTTTTTTTTTAGATTTCAGAAATTAAAAAGGGTAACGTGTCCCTTTCTCACTAATATTGGTGACAGTTGTTTAAATCACAAAATTAAATAAAAGGGTGTAAACTAACCAGCATTTGATAAAAAAATAATATTAGATTATCTAAATTTATTAAATAATATGGTATTTGTTTGTAATCACTATGTTGATTATAAAATGATATAGGGGATGATTTATTAATTATAAATTATATGTTATATCAATTAAGCATAAATTTAGATAATTTAGGTAGAAACGATATGTTATAGCATTATATTTTGATAAAAGTTAATACTATTTATTTAATTATTTTAAGAAATTGTAATTCCTATTTTTAATCCGCCAAAAATGATCATGAAAATAGATGTGTTAGAAACCTTTTTTATGCTTTTTGTTTCCTTCGTACAAATATATCCCGTAGTAGATGCATCATAAAGTTGTACTATATATATATATATATTTCACTTTATGGAGGCATATAACAATATTTTTGTTTAATTATTTTTACATTTAATTAACTTTTTTTATTTACGTATCGAAGCATGCATGTAGAATAAATGTAGTATAACATATATAGAGAAACATTTAATAAGTCATGCGGCTGTACAATATATCAATACAATATACTATATAATTTTGAGTGTGCCCTTTTAATAGTTGGCTACACAAAAAAGTTTGAGTCACAAAAACCACATATTCTTTGTTCACACATAAAAGTTTGCATAAATTTTCTATTATTATCAAGTACTTGCTAGTACCAATCACGGTGAAGGATTACGTTATAAAAATGTTCACTAAAATGTGGTGTTTACAAGTATATTTAATAGTTAAAAGTTCACTTTCTATATATTTATAAAATCATGCATGCTCTTTTTTTAAAAAAAAATAAAAAATAAAAAAATGTTTGCAATGCTATAAGCAGACGAAGAATTAATAGTGGTCATGGCTTCACACAAACCATATGCAACCAGAATTTTTGACTTATTAATTAGTGAGGCCAATAAAACTCTATTAACATGCTTACTAACAAAATCACTGTCCGATATATATCAATCACAACCAAAACGAATTGAAAACTAATCTTGCATTTTTTTTTTTTTTAAAAAAAGAATATATATATATATCACAACCAAACGAATTGAAAACTAATGCAAAAAAAAAAAAAAAGGACGCAAACAAAAATTTATATAGTTCAAACGTGTTTATAAATACTCATGCATGCGTTGTATAATACATTATAATTGGAAACTCTAATTCTACCTCAAGTTCACAGCAACTTAATGATCATCCGCATCAATATACGTCAGTGTCAAACGAGGCACGTAACTGTTCATGGGCTAGGATGGGCTGGAGTCTACCCTAGCCCATTCTGCAAAAAAAATTATATATAAAATAAAATGTATTAATATATATCTTATTTTTTTTAATTCTTTTCATATCAAAATAAATATATATTTTTTCAATCAATTGCACATTTTTTGTTTATATTTACTTGTTTATTCAAATATTGTATTTATAAAATCTTTGATTTGTATACATGATATGAAATTTTATATAATTTCTCCACCATATAACATTAGTTGCATATTATATTACTTAAATTTAATATATTTTGCATTTAGTGTCTTTCCTAATGCACATTTTAATCTAAAGTATCGTAGTAATTTATGATTGTAAAAAATGTAAATTGTCTATATTATAAGTTTGTGATCATTTAAATATCTTTAGATCTAGTTTTATTGATGCTTGATTGCATTTGCATTTCACTTTTTTTTTTTCTTCATTTTTTCGTGCTTTGTTGGGTCATTTTTATTCTTCTTTTTTAGTTAATACATTTATATACAATATGAATTTTTAGGGGTAAAACTCATTATGACATTATGTATCACATAACTAACTTAGCATATGTTTTTCAATTTATAATTTTTTTTGTACAACTGAAGTTAATTTAAAAACTTATTCTAGGCCATCATAATAGATAATCCGAGCTATGTTCCTTTGTCAAACCATATTTGACAATAGTACCAATAAATAAAAATCTTCCATGAGACACTACGTTGGTATAATATTATGATATTGGTGTGATGTTCTAAAAACAACGTAACACGGGATATAACTTTTTAAATACAAATATTTTTGCAAAAGAAGAAAGATATCAACATTAATTTTTATTTAAAAAACTATGTCACATGTCACGTTTTTATTAAAAGGTCACACCAATATCAACATGTCATACTAGCTTAGTATGACACGAAAAATTTTCTCAAAGAAATAATGATGTGCATAAATGCATGGAGAAACAACAATGAAAGTTAATATTGGAATGATAATTTTTCCATATAGAGATGAGCTCCAACCCACAAAAGCATATCTTTAGTACAAGATGAGCATTATTCACAATGGGAACCGCCCCACCTATATTGGTTTGCCAAATAGTCTCTCTCAACATATCCTTGGATTGACTCACTTCACTAATTAAATTCTAACAAGAAAATTTTCTTTAAATGAGTGGATGACACCAATGCCCACCAAAGATTGCAAATAAATGCAACAGGAGCCAAGAGGGTCGTTTAATTTGCTCCTTTCAAAGACTTAAAGAGGCACATTAGTGGGAGAAAAAAGAAAATGATTTGTCTATACACACACATTGCATACATTGCATGTAATGGCTTACATGTGAAGGAAAAAAGGAGATTAAGATAATGCACACTCAGTTCACTACTTATATAGCCCACCTTATAGCCATGGAACTAGGATTTGTTTGAAGTTCATTGACGCTTCATAAAGTTAGTAAATGAAAATCTTTGGCTTTTAACCCACTTGCCTTTTGGGTTTTTGTCCATTTGATCTATCAAGTTAATGCAATTACTAAAACATTAATTATATCTACAATCACAAACTTCGTGTAGATTGACCCCTCTATTTTAAAAGGGTTGTGAAAATTGTTAAATTCTATAAATAAATTTCCCTTTTTTGTTAATAAATATTATATTGTATGAATTCATAATTAATGATATCACTTCTTAATCTTTATCAAGTAAACAAAATTTTATCTAAAGCATTTGTCAATAATCTTAACATATGTTGTCATTGTTATATACACACCTTTAATTAGCTCCATTTGTTTTTTCGGTGTGGATATTGTCACCCGAAATAATGATTTCTACACCCAATTAATAAGTAAACCCATAACTAAAATTTAAAAATTTAGGGTTTATTATAAGCACGCAAATATATTCCAATAAAAACCTCCGTTCATATTAACTTTCATAATGCTAACTAAGTGTCTGTAAAAATATTTGTTAGACTTATCTTTTTGTAAAAATGTTTGTTAGACTTGTTTTTTCTTTCAAATTCATATTTTTTTTTGCCTTTCCATTGACTAGGTTTAAATTCATGTTTTCTCAAATTTAAGGAAGACTTTTACAAGTAGAGTGTATTGATGCCTCACTGTTCAAAGTTTATATTATATTAAACAAGCAATTAACGTCAAGAGTTGTCTTCCGGTTAATCATTTAATGTCCTTATTTTTTTACTTGAATATCATAAATTTGACCCATCTATATGAGTGGAGCTGAGGAGGCAGCCCTTCTTGGTTTTGGAAGAGAAAACTTAGGAGAACCAAGAAAGTAAAACAAAATTTTTCCTATAATTTTTATTATTGTTATTTAAAAAAAAAAAAACACTCAATTTTCTTTAAAAAATTTCCTAATGTACGGTTTAAATATTACCATAGCTAAAATATGATAAAACTCAATACTAAAGATTCTATCAGTGAAATCAAACTCATGTTTTATTAATAACAAAGAGATGCAAAAAAACATGAATTTCAAAGAAAAAACAAGTCTAACAAATATTTTTACAAACACTTAGTAATATAATATTAGATGTAGTTGTATATTAGTCCTTATTAGTAATTATTTTAAGGATTATTTCTATAATATAATATTTTAATCAATATTGGGTGTATAAATAGGTTTTATGGGTAGCAACATTGTTTTTTATTCAAACTTGAAAAAAAACATTTCATGGACTACTTTCTGTTTTAGTCATTTTGGAATTGGACTATGGCCCAGTGTGTCATAAGTTTCAAAAAGTGGTTCAATAGAAACCCATAATCTAGTAGTTTGAAGCAATACTCCACCCTAAATCTGTGTTGCAATTTTAACAAGCCCATATCAAGTTGGGATCATGAGAAGCATTAGGTCAGACTATGAAGAAAAAAGCCCAAGAAGAAAAGACATTCTGAGATTGTTTCAATATTTAATTATTTATTAACAATGACCACAAACATTAACCTCTTTTTTTACCGCTAATTTTTATAGCAAAAAAAATGCTTTATTGTTCGATTATTAGTAGAAAACATAATCAGTGAACTGACCTTAAATTTTAACTTGCTCATGTCTGTGACCCAACCGGATTTAAATTCATGACGAATCATTAAGTTATAAAAGCTCTAAAATTTAACCACCATAACTTAATCAAAATCATAGCTTAATCACTACCATTGAATTGAAGGCTTGAAGCCAATTATTGAATTTAGAGAAACGGCTGCCATTATACTTCTTCTGGTTTGTTTAAGCTCCAGTCCAACCATAACAACACACACAGGTCATACACTATTTATTCAGATTACATCCAGTTGGATCCAACTCTTAATAGGCTTGAAAGTTGCGTCCACTAGCCCAAATTGTTGTTCCAGCCCATTTCTCACCCCACCAAAATGCACCTAAGTGGAATCTTCTCATATATAAAAAATATTGCTATTTAAATAAAAAAAAAAAAAAAAAACTTGGTAATGTTGTAATGTGGATGAATTCCACCACTTAATTTATTTGCAAAAATGTAATTAATCAAACTTGGAGGCACTTCTCATTGGTTGCAAAGTTGGCAAGTCATGATGACTTGTGTACCGTGATTCAATTTTATCGCTCCTTAACCAACTACTATAAATAAGTGTATTCCCTTTGTGCAAAATGAATGAGAAAATTAGTGCATGAGCATTTGCTGTTTATCATTCTCGATCTTTCTCTTTAAACTATTCTTACTTTTATTTATTGTTATCATTTATTTTATAAGAGGTAACAATTTTCCGAAATTTAAATGTGGTTTGAAGTAGTAAGCATTTATTTAATGTCATAAGTTCGAAATGGAAGTTAAAAAAATATAATTTTTTTTTTTCTTTTGTTGACATTGTTTTTTAGTCAACCGAGTTCCTCAATCCGAGTACCTACGATTCAACAACTATAAAGCAGAAAATTGAATATGACAGAATAAGAACACAATAATAAATACACTCCTTTTTACGTGGTTCGACAATAATAAAGCTTACATCCACGACTGTCATCGTTTTCTCCGACACAGTAAAAGCATCTTATTTCTTTATTCTCCTTTACAATGAATTTGATCCCCTATTTATAGTGAGGGGATCACACAATTTGAGTAGGTTTGAATTGCATACAAATAAGGTAAAAAATATTTTACAGTAATTATGATAATTATGACATTTATTTTGATAATAATAACGTTAAGATATTCTCCAATAAATCAGCAACAGAATTCGAGAATCTTGGTATTTAATTATCTTTAAATTAGAAAAGTTGACTCCTTCCCGAATTAGAATACTTCATGCTTCAGACTTCTAGAAGGTCAATTGGACAAATCATAACGAGCTCATGAACTGACAGGATATTCGGACAAGCTAATAATTAAGTAAATACACTAGAAGAGACACGAGTAGATACCCGAACAGATACCTGAACAACCTATGAGCAGCCTATATACGAGCTGATGGATGAATAGATACCATCCAAAGCATGCTGTCTAGGGTGGTTAGCGAGCTGATAACCTTTGTGCACTTGTTGAATAGCAATCCGTGGGCTCAGAACCCGTTGTACTAGTAGACGATTTCAAAGTATGAGTTAATGAAAGACAACGAACTCTTTGCATCGATCAAATCATTGACCTCATAAGACGAGCTCATTACCGAGCTCAAGCTTATGCACAAAGTCACAAACGAGCTAACCATCGAGTAAGCAGTTGAGATGCAACAATATGCACTCTTACAACATCGTTTAACTTTCAAGCTTCCTGGGTTTACATCCATTTAAATTAGGGTATTGGGCCTTAACAGCTCATTTCCCAAGTTCATAAAATATGCACAACACCTTTTATGATAGCAATCCGTGGGCTCAGAACCTGTTGTGCTAGTAGAAGATCTCAAAGTATGAGTTGATGAAAGACAATGAACTCTTTGTATCGATCAGATCATTGAGCTCATAAGACGAGCTCATTACCGAGCTCAAGCTCATGCACAAAGTGACAAACGAGCTAACCATCGAGCAAGCAGCTGAGATGCAGCAATATACACTCTCATAACACCGTTTGACGTTCAGGCTTCCTAGGTTTACATCCATTTAAATTGGGGTATTGGGCCTTAACAACTCATTTCCCAAGTTCATAAAATATGCACAACACCTTTTATGATAACAAATTTCTTTATTCTATTACTACATATGAAATCTAAATAATTATGAATATGAATGGCTACCTATAATTTAAGAATATCAATTAAATTGAGTAAATATATGTTGACTTTATCACAAGGTATCCGAATTTACAGATTATACAATTAAATATTTCATACAATTATACAAAACGAAATATGAATGAGATTGAGGTGGGTGCTGATTGATCACATGTCAACACAATAGAATTAAACATTTCGTTTCATGTTAACATAATTTACTCTTGACGCAATTAATTTGAAACTTGACAAAGAAAATTGATCACAATTGATAAGCTGATTGTAGCTAATGATCAACAACAAATAAACTGTTGATAACTCTATTCTTTGTTCAAACATAAACCACAATTCAATTTACCGAATTGTGTACCGTTATTCCACATTTATAACAACCAACAAAACAGTGACGACAAGTTACCGTTTTAGGCTTCTGCACTGGTTGTTCCATCTTTGTTGCTTCATTGCAATTTACAAAACTAGTTCGTATGATTTTAATAATCCAGTTGGATGTGAATGTGATGCATCGAAGTTATAGATGTTATAATCTACTGTATTTTTATGTTCATTCAAACTTGTTTGAATCGCCATAAATTATAAACATCAAATTCAGAATTAGGAAGGCTTCTGCACCGGAGATTATTGGCGCGTCGCTGGTTGAATCGATGGTGGCGCTGTTGCTAATGGATTCAAAATCTGTGGTTGGGTGGACACAAGTCAGTGAGAAGGGACAAGTTGACAAATAAATTGACACTTGATCCTTTAACTAAAGGAAAAGGTCGGGCATTATAGTGGGCTTGAACCTGGCCCAATTCAATTCGCTGTCTCTGCCTAGCAAAGCAACAGTAATGCCCAACACAACCCAAAACAACAATCTTGAATGTAATGTTACGCATTGTTAAAATTAACATGCACTTTTAGCGCTGGACATACAGTATAGCGTAATTGGGAGGCTAAATAATAATTCTACCTGTCATCTTAATTATAAAAAATTTTGGTGCATCCAAATAATATATATATAGGTGTTTGATTATATATTATTCACTCGTTACGTTGGCAATAAATATGAGTCTCTTATGTTTGAACATAATGTAGTATTCACCGGTTATAATATATATATTCATACGATGCATCATTGATCATGTATTTAAGAAAGTTTGTTGTAATCATTAGATAGTTGCATGCTCTCTCATTCATTCTTTACTCAATTTTCTTTTATACATGTCCACTTGTCAAGGACCTTCTCAATTATTTTTGCCAAAAATATCAGAACAAATTATCATCCAAATAACAAAACTCTGGCTGGATTGTAGAGATTGTGTTTGAAAAGTGAAGTACTTTAGTCCTTATTGATCCAAGCATGGCAATTGACAAACAGTAAAAAGAGCTTGCACTGTTTATGTTGCATTTCTTATTTTCCTTTTTTCTTTTTTAGTTTTACCAGTAATTATTTTCTTCTCTCTTGTACTCCCTCTTTTATTAATAAATTCCTTGTAAGCTGCCTTACTGCTTGTGCTTGGGTTTATTTAAAAAATAACAATAAAAAAAAAACCTCGTAGTTTCAAATTAGATCATTTTGATAATCGATTAAACTATTACAAGGATATTTTATTATTGCCCCCATTTTTTTTTTTTCAATTGATGCTTAAATAAAATTTTGGCACACAGAGTAACCCATTTCACATTTTTTACTCATTAAGCACGTAAGATATTAAGAATAAAACTTAGTTGCTATATATTTAGTTCAATACAGCTTTCTGTCAAGTTTCTAATTAAGCGTATAATTGAGCAAAGGGCTGCCAATTAAATAAAAGTATTTTACACTATATATATTAGTGAAATAATTCTTATAAATAATTTTTAGAAAGGATTTTAATAATTTTTTAATTAAATTAAAATATTAATGAACTGTTATATAATGAAAAGATGTTAATTATGAGGTACTTTAGGGTGATAATATTTTTGAAACTGAAATGCACTTAAATAAAAGCATTTTTCATCTAATAAAGATTTTTTTTATAGGTTAATAAACTAGTTATATAATTAGTATAGTGGAAATGTCGTATATCACCATAATGATGATCATAAATTTGGTAGGTAGTAGTTGTGTGCGATGTAACTTTGTTTTGATCCAAAATGTTATGAAGTGGTCAATTTTGATGTGTACATTTCAATAAATAAGAAAATGACATTTAGTTTATGTTTCATGCTAATGTTGATATAATTTTATAATAAAAACATGATACGTGATATTTTATTTCTATAAAAAATTAATATTGATGTTTTTTTTTTTTTTTGTAAGATAATTTTTATTTAAAAAATTATGTCACTTGAAAGGTCACATTAATGTTAAATTTTTTTATAAAAGAAAAATATCACATATTCATACTAATATCACATAATATATCAATCAATCGTTCCAAATTTATGGTGCGTGTCGTTCTCTTGAAAACTAGTGAGATACAGAGTGGAAAAAAAAAAGGACAATACTACCTTATCCTCTCTTTATTTTTTATCACCACTTTCCAATCTTGTTAGTCATTACCTCAATTCCTAGTCATATATATATATTTATGTATGTATATATATATTTTTAACTCCCGAAACCAACACATCAATATATTTAAAAAAAAAAAAACTCACATCAATAAAGGGGATCTAGTTGTCTCCAAAAATTAAATATAATAATACTATTTTTTTTTTATCCGTTGATCAAATGAAAACGTTATAAATCCAATTTTTATTTAATTTTTTCTTTCTATTAAGTAAACCAAATTATGCAAATTGTATATGAATTTGAAGCTCTCAACATAAACTTTCAAACAAAATTTGTATTGTATATGTTTAAATAAACATACTCATTAGAATAATCTAAAATAATAAATCAATTAAAAAAAATTTATTTTGAGTACAAGCATGATGTATTAAAAAATGATAAAATAATAAAATTTGAAAATGAATATTCTTCTCACCCAACCTAATTTTTTTAAATTCATTTTCAAACTATATTATTTTTATCTTTTTTCTTAAACATCATACTCATACTCAAAATAAGTTTTTTTTTTTTTTAATTGATTTCTTATTTTAGATTATTTTGATGAGTATATTTATTTAAACATATACAATATAGATCTTGTTTGAAAGTTTATGTTGAGAATTTCAAATCCATATATTATTTGTATGATTTGGTTCACTGAATAGATAGAAAAGATTAAATGAAAATTAGATTTATAATCTTTTTATTTGGTTGAGATTAAAAAAAAAAAAGAGTATTTTTTTATCTTTATGTCTTGTATGAATGAATGAGAGAGGAGAGATATGTAAAAATAATACAATTTAATTGATGAGCTTTTAATATTAACAAGAGAAACTGAGGGAAAATATAATGATAAAGAGAGGGGAGATGAATTTTTAATATTAGTTAAAGTGTAAAATAAAATTGTATATAAAGGTATGAGTAGATCTAAACCATTAAAATATTTATTATCTAATAGTCAGCAAATCGTGTCAAAATTCGTATTAAAATTTGCGTCTCTCGATTCTGCCTCATATATATAATGATTTTACCATCATTACCTCATAACATTAAAAAGTTAGGACAAACTAATCAAATTCATTTATTACATTTAAATTAAAAATGAGAGAAAATTTGTTTTATGAGAGAGAATGTAATTGATGAATTTGATTAGTTCGTCTTAATTTTTTAAAGTTAAAAGATACTGATGATAAAATCAACATAAATATTTATTTATTTTAAAACTGCTGCATGCATGTCAATCAAGTAAGTGAAATATATTTCTGTAAAATAAGCTCAATGTTGGTTAGATTCAAAGGTCTCTTCTAAGTTCTAATAACGTACTGTGTTTTGTAGACCTGCTGGAAGGCAAAAGCCCTTGTAGGGAAGGGTGGTGTCAATGTGGGTGCAGGGAACGGTAGCTGACAGTCCGCAACTTCCAAACATTATCTTATATTTGGGCGTAGCATTTCCTAGACACGGTATTCACATAATGCATGCATTATTAATCAACATTTAACTGAAGCAAGTTTTTACTAATCATGAATTATTTGAATGCCCTCTCATTCATTCTTTAGACATTTTTCTTTTATATTTGACGTAACATAATGAATTATCTTATATTTTGCTGCCTCACATAGCCAAATAGTGATGTCCCTTGGAGAGTGATCAAAGCTGAACAGTAGGATGTCAAAATCAACAACATGCATGATCACATTTGTCGAAGGCAGTAGAAAAATAGTAACACGTACCTTAGCGACTTAACAGACATAATAGATATGATTTATAAAACAATAAGTAAATGAATTATATTTATTTAATATATATTTAAAAATAAATAAATAAATAAATAAATAATAATTATCTGTTAAAATTTTGGATCGGTATTATGTCTCCTTAGACCATATTAACAAGTATTATATGACATTTGAGTCCAATGACAAGGACACAACAATTAATAGAAGTATATATAGAACCATGCAACAGCACCTTATACGTACATAAAAAGTCCTACAAGCCCTAGGTGATTATATACGAAAATAAACAATTTTTCCACTTCTTACTGACCTTTAATTCTAAGTTATATGTATTAACTCAACATTCCTGTTTCTTATTCGGGTACAGGTATATTCAGTGAAACAGATGCTTCAATTATATATATATATTGCCTGGAAGTCAATCATTGGATCTTAGCGTCACTGAAGTAGGTCTCTTCACTACACCTGTATCCGTACTTGGGATGATGTAGCATTTCATCTACATGTCGCTATAATTTGCATCACCCATTCTTCTCTCTTAGCTCTCAAGCACACTCAAAGCTTCGATGAGGTTCCGCTTCTCGCTCATCCTTGCTTTTCTCACTGTAAGCTTCTTAAAGATTACATTGTACGCTTGTACTGAACAAATTAAACAGCATGTTTATGTATATATATACTGTTGGAATTTTATAAATGTGAGCTTCATATACAGTTTTAGTTTTATAAATTGAAAGTTTTATAAACTGTTGGAATTTTATAAATTGAAAGCTTTGAATATCATGTTGTTGGAAAGATAGGTGGTGGAACACACTCAAATTACAATAGAAAAGATAATTTCAAGTAGATATATTTGGTGGTTGGGGCAGTATGCACAATCTCAAAGGATCGGAGTGGTGCACGTTCGTAACTCACTAATGGAAAACTCCTTCAAACAGACTTTGTTAACTTTTTCAAAGTTTTTTATTCATGATCTTCTACTTTGCTTACACATTTCACTCATACATGATGTGTATAGTCTTAGATATGTAATTATATAGTCATGTTACATTAAATAATGTATTATTTTATAATGTTCAGTGTTGGATTTTAATTCATGTTCATGAACTTTCATATTTCAATGAGGCTTCTTTCTTTTCAGTGTTGTCCATATCCATATTAGTGCATCTTCGAATTCATAGTTATATTTTACAAATACATTAATTTCCTGCTATCATATAACCTTGTATCTGTCTATTATGGGTTAAATGATCCAATCATACGGGAAGATAATGGCTTTTTTGTGTATGTACTTACATTGCATGCAGCTTGCACCGGTGGCAAGCCATGCTGAGTTGTCACCTGAACTTTACTGGAAGTCTGTATCGCCAAATACTCCGTTGCCTGGAGATGTCGGAGATCTTCTACACCCTGGTTGGTATTTTAAGTCTAGGCACTCTATGTAGTTCTTTATATGGAAACCAAAAACATGCTTCTGTCCTCTCCACGCCTGAGAAGTACTAAATATTCTACGGCATGTGTAGAGATTCATATTATTAAGTTACATAAAGCACAATCTGTAATCATACGAAAGAATAGTAGACTAGCTAGTTAATATGGAAACATTTATATCTATCAAGTAAGGGAATATGTTTTCTCTGAAATGAATTTTGAACTTGGATTTAAAGTTGTCTTCTAATATTTTGCAGAAGCCAGTCAAAATAGTTTTCCTAGCACTCAGTTATTGCTTACATTCATATTAAAAAATTATAATTCTATTTTTCACTTTATATACATACTCTCTAGAAAACCAAAAATATCTTCCTCATAAATCGTTTATAACTTAAAAAAAATCACATTAATAAAAAAAAACTTTAAACAAGCCAAACATTTACCCAAACCATCTCTCTCTATATATATAAAGGTTCTTTTTACAGAATTAATTTGTTTAATGAGTTAACAATAATTAGAACTAAAATAATAAATTACCCTTATGCATTCTGAATTAGTCAAGTCAACTTTTTATTAGTTCAATCTTGATCACATGTAAAATTTATATTTCTTTGTTAGGACATCGATTTTGATTGTATATATAATTGTTAGGGTTTATTTATTTGTGTCAAAAAGAAGTTTAATTTTTTTATTATATTATTATGTCCTTTTAATTATTAAATTTATAATTATTTTTATAATAAAATATTTTATTAACGTATGAGCCTGAGAATAACATTTTTTTGGTGGGAATAGAGCCTCACTTTGCAGAAGTAACCCCCAATCCAGCTTCAAATCCAATTTTATACGATGCAGACCAATCTGCTGCCTCCGAAGATGACCCAAACGCAGCTCTTTTTCCTCCTAGAGAAGGATTTACATGCAACCCGCACCAAAATGAACGTGCACTTCAATAAAAGTTCAAACGCAGCAACTTTCTTACCTTGCCAAGTAGCTGAATCAATCCCCTTTTCATCTAACCAAATCACAGAAATCTTAAACAAGTTATCAAAGAAACCTGGATCATTGGAAGTTGATATAATGCTGAGCACAATCAAAATGTTGGAAAATCCTGCGAACATAGGGAGGAAAGGTATTGTTGAAATTCACTGGAGTCAATGATTGACTTTACCACTTCCATGCTCGGAAACAAGGTACATGCAATTTCTACAGAAATGGGAAAAGGAAGCCAGTTGCAAGGGTATGAAATTGCCGCTGAAGTAAAGAAGATGGTAGCTAGCAACAAAGCTATATATAGTGTGCCATAAGCTAAATTATGCATATGCTGTATTCTACTGCCATGCAACGCAAAACACAGAGGCTTACATGGTTCCTTTGGTGGGTACTGATGCGACAAAAGTCAAAGCAGTAGCAGTTTGCCACATAGATACATCATCATGGAACCCAAAGCTTTTGGCTTTCAAAGTGCTCAAAGTGAATCCAGCAATTCCTGTTTGTCATTTGCTTCCTGAGGATCACGTAGTCTGGGTTCCCAATAACCAGAATCCAGCGGAATAGAATGGTACCTGGATCAGCTCAAATCGGTATTATATAATAATGCCACAGATACTAGTATGTATTATTTTGTTATGCTTGTACTTGTTAAGATTGTTGTACTTGTAAGTTATGATGCATCAAAGTCATGGATGTTTATCTTTTTTTTTTTTTTTTTTTTTTCTAATGTAATCTTGTTTAAATTTTCGTTAATTGTGCATAGGAGATTTTGACATTTGATAAAAGACAGCGTTATGTTGGTTGAATCAACAATGGCGTTGTTGTTAATGGATTCAAATTTTGCGCCGGGTGGAGAAAACTCTGAGGTACTGAGGAAGTGAGAAGGTGGCAATTGAATTGATAAAGGAATGGTGATATTTCCATCCATCTAATATTGTTTGAATATCCTAAAATATAATTATTTTTAAAATTTCAATATTATCCCTGATATCTATCGACGTCTGAAATTGATCAACCCAAGTTCCTTACCCTGTACCCACAAATAATGCAAAACAGAACCAAAAGCAGAAGGGAGACAAGAGAAGAACATGATACAAGAGGATTTTTATGTGGTTTAACCCAAGAAGATGTCTACGTCTACGACTGTTTCTCTGGTTATTTTAACAAAATCACAATATATTATTAATTTCTTCTCTGGTTTACAATGAGTTTTAGCCTCCATTTATAGAGTGAGAAGCTACAATATTGTTACAATTAAAAAGTATTATCACAATTAAAAATAAGAAATCTGTATTGATTACATTTTTTAAGATTGACACCTATCAGTGTAGGGTCAAATCTCTTAACAGCAGGATTTTGATTTTATCTCTATACTGGACAGTCGAGTTTCTTCTAAAATTAGATTGTTACACATTTGAAAAGATCTGTTTAGCGTGCACGACAAGCCATGGACTAAATCTCGCTTATGATCATGGTTGACCAGCGACTTGATAATTGTAACAGTAAATAGAGAGCTCATTTCTACAAGTTGGACAGTTAGAGGTCAGCGATCTGGGAACTCGTATCTACGAGCTGGACGTTTGACATGCTGAGCCTTTAACAAGCTGGACCTTTATTTATTGGGTCACAGGATTAGCTTTGGATTTTTACTAATCTATTTATATAGTCTCAAAAATACCCATAACAATACTAGCATTGGGAAATTGAGGTTTCAAAACTTTTAAGTAAAGAGCCTTTAAATTTCTATGGTTTTGTTGAGTGAAAAAAAGAAAAAAAAAAGGTGGGATGTAAACTTACAAGTTGTAAGTCCACGTAACAACTCATATTTCTTTATTTTTCTGTCATGGGGGTGCGTGTGAGTTTGACAATTGACACTTAAGACAGCAAACGATAAAAGTATCTGGAAGTTTGACTGTATGACTTTTGGGTTTTTGAGATTCCAAAAGTTTTCAATTAAAATTATAATAGATTTTTTATTGTGCTTGAATTAGTTGGGTTTTCGTGGATTTGTATTGTTGTAAAAAACTTTTGGATTTGAGTCCTTACACCTTATTAATTAACAAGCATTATAGGACATTAGAGTCCAATGAGAGGGCCACAACAATAGAAGTATAGAACTTTGTAACAGCACCTTGTACAAAAAAGTTTTACAAGCCTAAGTGATTATGTACGAACATAAACATAATTTTTCTACTTCTTACTGACCGTTAATTCTAAGTTATGTATTAACTCAATTGTTGGCACTTGGCACACCTTAACACATCTTCTTGGTTGCTTATTCGGGTACAGGTATATTCAGTGAAACGGATGCTTCAATCGTACATATGTACCTGGAAGTCAATCAGTGGATCTTAGCGACACTCTAGTAGGTCTCTTCACTCCGCCCGTATACGTACTTGGGAATAATTACTCTTTCATATACGAGTCTAGCAATAATTTGCAACACCCAATATTCTTCAGTGGTAGCTCTCGAGCACACTCAAAGCTTCAATGAGGTTCCGCTTCTCGCTCATCCTCGCTTTTCTCACTGTAAGCTTCTTAAAAATCGCGTTGTACACTTGTACTGAACAAATTAAACAGCATGTATACGTTGTTGGAATTTTAAAAATTGAGAGCTTTATGTACAGTTTGAGTTTTATAAATTGAAAGCTTTATAAACTGTTGGAATTTTATAAATTTAAAGCTTTGATATTATATTATTGGAAAGATAGGGGGGTCGGACACACTCAAACTGCAATAAAAATTAAAGGTAATTACAATACATGCATGATAAAGTCATAAAGATAGTTATAGAAATAAATATCAAATTGACAAATATTACCAACAATGGAACTTTTTTTGTAAATAATTTTTTTTTTTTTAAAAATTAATATTTTATGGTCTATTATTATTATTATTTAAAATCTGACATGAATTGGGTTAGAATTCTGTCAAACCCAATCAAACAACTGCTACAAACATAATTTAAAATATAACTCTAACTAAAAGGAAGGAATCTCTATATATTTTATGGTTTTAATGATCAAATGTGAGACTCAAATATGAAATATAAGTAACCACCTTGTTAAGAATGTGTATGTTTATAATTTCATTAATTAGATCTTTAGATCATACTAAAAATATAATAATTAACTAATTTATTATTGTGATAGTTGTTTTTCAATAGATAATACCTTCATATAATAAATGAAGATAGTTGGTTAAATAATGAATGAATAAAAGTTATGGTAATTATGTAATTCTAATACCACGCAGCATCAAATAGCAAGATAGTCTAATGATAAAGACCATTCAACCATCCACTGCTTCTTATAGATGATGAGTTCTACACTCAAATCTCAAAAAGGTGTAGTTATTTTTTCCTATTTTATGTAGGTTGTCTCTTTCCATTTTCAGAGAGTTGATATTGAGTCGCATAACAAAATCACATTGCAATTGATCGGTTGTATCTAAGGCACCCTCATAAAAATATGAATAAAAAAATAAATAAAAATAAGTACAGCTTAACATCTTAGGATTTGAAAACCTCAGGGGAGGCATGTGCCTCTCCTCGACCTTTAGCATATCAGGTTTTGAAAAACTCAGGGGAGGCATGCGCCTCTCCACGACCTAGCGTAGGCCATGCATTACATGTTATATATTGTTGTTGTTCTGGTTACAAATTCTGCAACTGCAACCCACTAAAATCAAGTTCTTCAGCTCATCTTTCTCTCTCAACTCTTATAGAACTCAGTAGAACACTTGAAGCTCTAATGGGGTACCGTTTCTCGCTCATCCTTGCTTTCTTAAGTTAAGCTTCTTAAAACTTGAATTGTTTTTTTTTTTTTTTTTAAATTTTTATAAACGTTAAAACTTTCATTGTTCTCAATAAAGAGGATGCATCTCTGATTTTTGTGTGTGCATATATGGGTTAAATGAATATTGAATATAATGAGAAACGCTAACGGTTTTTGTTTTTCTTCTCATATATACTTACGTTGCATGCAGCTTGAACTGGTCGCAAGCTAGGCAGCTTTGTCACCTGAACTTTACTGGAAGTCTAAATTGCCAAATACTCCATTGCCCAGAGCTGTCCGAGATCTTCTACACCACGGTAGGTATTTTTATTAGTTTAATCTTGATTATATTGTGATATTTAATTAATTGCATAGATAATTGTCGGGGTTTATGGTAGATTATGTTTACAACTTAATTGTATCTTCTTTTTCTTTAATTACATCGCTACATCACATCCTTTTAATTGATTGAATGAATATTTTTAATAATAAAATATTTTATTAAAATATGAATGTGAGAATAACATTTATTTTTGGATGGGAATAGAGCCACACTTTGCAGAAGTCTTCGATGGTGACCCAAATGCAGCTCCTTTCTTCTTAGAGAAGGTATCACATCCCGGCACCAAAATGAACGTGCACTTCACTAAAAGTTCAAACGCAGCAACTTTCTTACCTAGCCAAGTGGCTGAGACAATCCCTTTTTCATCTAACCAAATCATAGAAATCTTAAACAAGTTATCAAAGAAACCTGGATCATTGGAAGCTGATATAATGCTGAGCACAATCAAACTGTGTGAAAAAGCTGCGGACGTAGGAGAGGAAAGTTATTGTGCAAATTCACCTGATTCAATGACTGACTTCACCACTTCCGTGCTCGGAAACAAGGTACAGGCAATTTCTACAGAAGTGGGAAATAGAAGCCAGTTGCAAGGGTATGAAATTGCAGCTGAAGTTAAGGAGACGGCAAGCAACAAAGCTGTAGTGTGCCATAAGTTAAATTACGCATATGCTATCTACTGCCATGCAACACAAAACACAAAGGCTAAGGTCTACATGGTTCCCTTGGTCAGTGCTGATGGGACAAAAGTCAAAGTAGTAGCTGTCTGCCACATAGATACATCATCATGGAACCCAAAGCATTTGGCTTTCAAAGTGGATCCAGGAACTCCTGTTTGTCATTTGCTTCCTGATGATCACATTGTATGGGTTCCCAACCATGACCAGAATCCTGATGGGTAGAGTGATATAGTAGTTTGAACTAGTATGGTCAGTTGTATATGTATAAAAATAATGCCAAAAACACTAGTATGTGTTTTTGGTGATGCATGTGCTTGTTGTAGTCGTGTATGATGCATCAAAGTTACGGGCGTTATCTATTTGAGACTTTTATTTTTTTCCTCATCCAAACTTGTTAGAATCACTACAAAATTAAAACGTCAATGGTGCATTTATTTCACTTGCAGGAATCTAAATAGGAATTAGAATGATCTGAAATCAGAATGAGGTATCGAAATCAAAATAAATTGTTTACTTCAACTGCAGGAATCGGAATCGGAATCAACAGTATTATTATTGAATTGTTTACTTTACTTTGGAATCGAAATGAATTAATTGTAAGTTACAAAAATATTTTTAATTAAAATTATGAATTAATTATAATAATGTTTAATTTTTTATTATAATATACTGTTTTATTAATATCAAATAAAAAACTGTATATTATAATAAAAAAATATATATATTATTTTAATAGTCACTTTGTGTACAGTTTTTTATTATAATATATAGTTTTTTTAATATCAAATAAAAAACTACATATTATAATAAAAATAAATTACATATTATTTTATTAATCTATTATAATAATTAAGAAATTGATGATGAAAAATATATGTAATTTTTTATTACAATATGCATTTTTTTTAAACATCAAATAAAATATATTTTTCTTTATTTTTAAAAAAAATGTTATAAAAGACTTTTTATTTTGACAAAAGGAATAAGAATGAGATTCCCAAGCGTGTTGGAGGAAATTAGATTCTTATTCCACAACCCTATATTGATGTGAGACTCACACTTTCATTCCTATTACTGAATGAATTTTAAGCAAATAAATACTATCAATCAATCCTATTTCTCATTTTCATTTTTCAATCTATGAAGTAAATATACATCACAAATACAAAATTAAAAAAAACTTCTACATAGGAATTCAGAACCGATGGTGGCGCTGTCGCTAATAGTTTTAAAATCTTTAGCTGGGACAGAACTCTGAGAAACTGAGGAAATGAGAGAGAAGGTGACAAGTGACAGTTGACCGGATAATTTTTTTGTTCTTTTTTAAAACTGATTATTTATGGAAAAGCTGGAAGTAAAAGTGGGCCTGGTTTGGCCCTTACAAAATCAATATCTCAGGTCAGTAATGGAATACTAAGGCTCTTAACCCAAATAGAATAGCAAACAAAAAGTCGTTACTTGATACTGATAGTCGGGACATTTGCCAAAATAAAGTATAAAACAACAATTTAAAAAGTAATGTAACATTGTGTTAACATGCACTTTAGTGCATCTATAGTATTTGTTGGATTGGCAAGTAAATACTACATTCCTTGTGCATTTCATGGACTGTTTTTAGTTTTGAAATTGGACTCGGTCTAATTGTCTCGATTGATCTTCAACAGATCCATTATTAAGTGGAATAAGTGATACTCAAGTCTAAATTTGATCTAGGTTGAAATTTAGACGAGCCCATATGGAGTTGAGGTCGAAGTTTATTCAACTTCTACTTGATGGTAGTCTTAGAACTTGAAAAGCCAGACCATCGACTTAAAAAGCCAAAGAATAAAAAGACATTTAGAGATTGTTTCAATATTAACAACAAAAGTGCCTTTTTTTTCATTATAATGTATACATACATACATGCAAGAAAAATTTAATATGTGCCCTTGGAGGCTTGGAGCATAAGTTGTAATGCATTAAAAACATAAATAAGAAAATAGTAAAAATCACTATAAATGGTCCAAGAAAAAAGAACAAAATTCATCTTTTATTCAAAATGTTATTCATTTGAACGTTAAACGAAACTTTCATCATTTTAACCTATTTTCATTCCTCAAAACATTTCATGTGCAACAAATTTTTAATTTCGTTTAGATTGTCCCGATAAATTATACTTATTTTTAAAATTATAAAAAAATAATGTATCATTATACTGAAAAAAATAAATACAGATTGTTTATTAAAATTTAGTGTACTTTTAGAGCACATGTTAGCATGATTCTATTAACAGCGACCAAATATTAGTAGACTGTTCTGAGATTCCCAACAATTAGCAAAATGATGTAGCAATTTTAACATAACCCTTACTGCAGACAGTATGTTTGAAAGAGTAAATAGAAAATGTATATTTATCTTTAAAATATAAAATAATAATAATAATAATAATAATGTATCCAAGTAATGAATATAAATGTATATGTGGCCTTATTTCTTATAAAGTAAACTCTGTAATAAATAAATGTAGAGACTTGATATTGCGCTGATCAAATGGCATGCATGTAGATGTGGCCCTATTTCTTTTATAAAGTAAACGTTGTAATAAATAAATGTAGAAACCAGAGCATCGAACCAATCAAATGGCGCCACTCTGCAACTGCTGACTATACTTCCTCCGAATAGGCAAATCGGATTGGATGGTAGTTGACCGTCCACTACCTTAGATGGTGGACACATTAGAATAAAATCCAGTCAATTCATTTATCATATTTGAAGCAGTTACTAGTCTCGCTCTGGCAGTATTCAAATGCAGCATGGCATTGTTGATAGAGTAAATTACAAAAAAAACTATCAAGTTGAAACGTTTTTACGGACGAAGTAATTATTTTTATATAATTATAATTTATCTCCCTTTCGTTAGAAGATTCCGTTATATATAATTGAAAATAGTGTAAAAGAAGTAAAAAATGAAAATGCCCTTGATTGTTGAAGTTGACTGAATTGACCGAGTAAAAAATTTTTGTTTCAGAATTATCACTTAAAAATAAGTAATTAAATAAAAATTAATTAAAAAAATTTTAAAAATATATACTAAAAAAAATAAAATAAACTCAAATTTTGATTTTTTCAGAATCTGAGTTTTCTAGAAATTGAAAACCAGATTTGGATTTCTAGAACTGGAAACCCAGATTATGGGTTCCTCGCGAACCCAGATCTAGGTTCGTGATAAGGAACCCAGATCTGGGTTCGTGTCATGAACCCAGACGAATCCAGATCTGGGTTCGGGAGGAACCCAATTCTGGGTTTGTCTGGGTTTGTGACGAACCTAGATTTGGGTTCATCCAGATGAACTCAGATCGGGTTCGAGGAAGCAGAATAACGGAAGAATAAGAAGAGAAGAAGAAGAAGAAGAAGAAGAAGAAGAAGCGGAAGAAGAGATAGCGGAAACAGAGCGACGACGAAAATAGGAGAAGGCTAAGGGATGAGAGAGACAGAGACATAGAGGGTTGAGGATGTGTTTTAAATTTTATTTTTTAAAAAAATAAAACATTTAGAATTATTTTTTGAAAAAATAAAATATAAAAAGATAATTTTACCCCTAAACCAATTAACATTAACTGAAGTCGACTAACGGTAGGAGGGTCAATTGTAATAAAAGTGAAACAGTTACTCCACCTGTGAATACGTTTCAACTGGATAGTTAAATTATAATTTGCTCTTATTGATAATTTATCATTGCACAGTTTTTGACGATTCGTTATAATCGCGAAATATTTGCATGATCTCTCATTCATTCTTATACATTTTTCTTTTATATATATCCACTTCTCACGCACTCTCATTATTATTTTCAACAAAATCAGAAGCACACTACATGCACAATTCAAATAAGGTAATAATCTGGCCGGATTGTTGAGATTTTGTTTGAAAAATATAAGCACTTTGGTCCCTATTATTTTTTCTAGAATAGAAAGATTAGCAGTTGTAGTTTCAAATTAGATCATTTTGATAATTAATTAAACTATACAAGGATATTTTATGTATAGCCCATAATGCTGTTCAAAGAAGATTTTGGCTCAGAGAGGAATCGATTTTACTGCTTTTAGTAGTCTAGCAAATGAGATAATACTGAACCATAATAAAGAGAAACTTCCGTTGATATTTAGTTTAATAAAACTTCTAAGCCTGATCTAGTGTCAAATGCTTAAATCTAGAATGCCAAATTATTTACAAGTACTCAAAGGAAATGTAATAATTTAAAATAACTTTTTTTTCCAAAATGTATTGTCTTTCCAACAAAAAAAATCCACAAACCACTTCAATAACGGAAAGTGTTTGATAGCGTATAAAAGGTTCAACTTGCATTGTGGTATAATTCTCATTAAATCCTCCATTGATATTGTAACCGACTTTTGTTGCTATTCATGGCTTTTCATGCATTATGGTTCTCCTTTCATCATCGTCTTTGATGCATTTTGCTATTGGTACCTCATAACAGGTACAGGTGGGCCGTGGGCAGGTACCTTCAAATTCTGTTTTCCTACTAGTGATTGGGACAAAAGATGAAATACGCATGGGAGAAAATAGAACAATCCAGAATAAAAGATAAGTTCTTACGGTGCTTATAAGAGATATTTCTGAACTAGAATGCATTTTGGAATAACTAAAGCATTTACCAATTTGATGAAGTCTTTTATGACAAGTAATAGCAAAGTACCAGAAGTACTATTAGACGCAGATAATTCATAGATTCTATTCGACAATGCTTTACACAAAAGCATTCTCCAACACACAGGTGTATTACTATCAAAATCAAAATGTCATAGTGCCATAATGTGATCACTCCAACCCCTACTAAACCCTCATAAATTCGGTTGTTGTTCGTTTGATCATTTTCGTTTTGATCTCGAAAGCCCACGAATACACAAGTAGTTAACGGTTTTAATATCTTCACTTATTAAACATAATCTTTGATACGAAAAAGACATCCAAGCAACTAGAAACCGTTACATTTTAATATTAGCACTCGACCGTTCAATAATGTCAGTGAGAAAATTCCAACTTAAGTTTGAATTGAGTTGCTAATCCTTTTCATCTTTACCCATGTAAAGTAGCTCTATTCACTCCCACCTGTCTAATTGGGAATAAATTGCATTTATGTCAAGGCAGGGGCAGTTGCGAGTATTAATCGGGTCACTGATATGGGTGGTGCATTGTTATTCACGGACAGGTTTTGTTATAAATTTCACAACCACTCTTCGTTTCACGTAAACTCAAGTTTCTCAGCTCATCCTTCTCTCTTAACTCCCATAGAATTCTGTAGCACACTCAAAGCTCCAATGGGGTTCCGCTTCTCGCTTGTCCTTGCTTTTCTTGCTGTAAGCTTATTAAAACTTGCAATGTTCTGAACAAAGAGCATGTATATCTTAGAATTTTGTCTCTGTAAACGGGATTAAATGAGTATTAAATTCTCTAATCATATGAGAAACTAATGATTTTTTTTTTCTTTGGTATTTACTTATACTGCAGCTTGTACTGGTTGCAAGCCATGCTGCTTTGTCACCTGAAATTTACTGGCAGTCTGTGTTGCCAAATACTCCAATGCCAACAGCTGTCAGAGATCTTCTACACCCTGGTACGTATTTTTTAAGTCCAGGCGCTCTAGTAAGTCCTTTTCATGGAAACCGAAATCATGCTTTTATGCTATTTATACCTGAGAAGTGAAAATTCTGTCATATGTAGAGATTTAAATGTAAAGTTAGGTAAAGCTTGATATGAAATCGTAAGAAGAAAGTATGCTACGTAAAGTGAGTACATGTCAAGTAAGTGGACTATGTTTTCTTCAAATTGAGTTCAAACGAAATTTTGCCAAAGATCAAAAAGACATTAAGCAAAAGTTTGTCACGGTCTACAATTTTATCAGGCTCGTCTAGAGTTAAAGGTCTTCTCTAATAATACTGTATGTACAGACCTGCTAGAAGACAAAAGCACTTCTGTAGAAGTAGGGAAGGGCGGTGTTAATGTTGACGCAGGGAAAGTAAAGCCTGGTGGCACTTCTGTCAATGTTGGAAAGGGCGGAGTAGATGTCAACACAGGGAAAGGAAAGCCTGGAGGCACTTCTGTCAATGTTGGAAAAGGTGGAGTAGGTGTTAACAACACAGGAAAAGGAAAGCCGGGTGGTGGCACCAATGTTAGTGTTGGCAAAGGAGGAGTATCTGTGAGCACAGGTCACAAGGGAAAGCCAGTTTATGTCGGAGTAAACCCAGGCAAATCTCCATTTCTCTACAACTATGCTGCCTCAGAGACTCAGCTCCATGATAACCCAAATACAGCTCTTTTCTTCTTAGAGAAGGATTTACATCCCAGCACCAAAATGAACTTGCAATTCACTAAAAATCCAAACACAGCAACTTTCTTACCTCGCAAAGTTGCCAGAGCAATGCCATTTTCCTCTAATCAGATGCCAGAAATCTTGAGCCAGTTCTCAGTGAAACCTGGATCGTTAGAGGCTGACATAATACAGAACACAATCAAAGAGTGTGAAGAACCTGGGATCAATGGAGAGGAAAAATATTGTGCCACTTCACTAGAGTCCATGGTTGACTTCAGCACTTCCAAGCTTGGAAAAGAGGTCCAGGCAGTTTCTACAGAGGCGGAAAACAGAACCCAGCGGCAGGAGTATTCAATCACAGCTGGAGTACAGAAGATGACAGACAACAAATCTGTAGTGTGCCATAAGCAGAATTATCCATATGCTGTATTCTACTGCCATGCAACACAAACCACAAGGGCATACATGGTTCCGTTGGAGGGTGCTGATCGTGCAAGATTTAAAGCAGTAGCAGTCTGCCACACAGATACATCAGCATGGAACCCAAAGCATTTGGCTTTTCAAGTGCTCAAAGTGAATCCAGGAACCGTTCCTATCTGTCATTTCCTTCCTGAAGATCATATTGTCTGGGTTTCTAACAAGAAGCCTGCAGAATAGAATGATACCCCTTATTCCAAGATCTACCAAGTCAGCAGGTTTGAACGAGATAAGTTCAAATTGTTATCTTTTAGTTTTATAATAATGTACCTCAAACGCTAGCATACTTTGTTATGCATATATTTATGAAGCTTGCAGTAGTTGTAAATGATGCATCATAAAGTCATGGATTCTATCTACTTTGGTGCTATTTTCATTGAATTGATTCTAATCCCCGCCCTGACAAGAATAATAAAAAAAAAAATTATTCTTCGCAAAGTTGATAGTTATACAATCATCTCATTTCCTCTAGAATATAATTTTGTGAGAGCATTTATGACCAATTGACCATACATAAAGATTTCTCGAACATGAAATAGATCGAACTATTTACTTAAAAGACCAGCACTACTTCAAATTTCACAAAACAAAAGGACTCAACAGAAACTATTTAGACAAGAAATAAGATCAAAAGGATCTAATGAAAGACAGAAACATGATCATTAGACTTACATATATAACTTTATTCACAAGAAATAAAGCAAAGAGTGAGTTACTTAAAATCAAAATAAAAAAAAAAAAAATCGCATTTCGAAATTCATTAATAAACCCTTTATCAAGCCTTGGCTCATACATGGCATATGCAAAATGAAACCAGCAGCCTTCATATATGATGAGCTTTGAGAAGCCCAATGAACACTTCCTGCAGAGCACCTCAAGCTAGCAGCATCTGTTACTTTTAGGTTATGATAAAATCAGAAAAATTTTGCAATATCTAAGGACTAACAAAATTATAATATCAACAGGACTGGCAATGTCAATTTACAGCCTACCAAGGGTAGATATAAAGAACTTATGGGGACATTCTATGCTAGATATGGCGGCCATAAACTAGTAAGGCCAAACCAAAGAAATTAAAGCTACAACATGAGGAGTGAGGACATTTACAAGGAGAAAATCACAGAGATGCAAGTTCCATTGCCGGGAGAAAAGCCTTATCCCATGTTAAAACTTCAACATTGACAACAATATTTTTAGGTTTAATTGTTAAGACTATTTTACTCAAGGAATGCCATTCGAACAATCTTTCTCAAGCACATACAAAGTCCAACCTCAGTAGTATAAGCAACACCTGTAAGCAAGCAGTGATATCTGATATCCATTTTCCCTTATTTCTTCCCGATATTATTATTAATAATTATTAGAATACATGTACCTCTTCAAAAATACAACAGAGATGCACCATCTAGTGTGTCAAACATCAACAGCATATTAAACATCAAAACAAACGACCAACCATCCCAACTAGTTGGAATGGGAAGGTGGGCCATACCTGATGGTTAAGTGTAACAACCTGCATATTCAGTGATTCTCTCACTACTCTGGCAGGTGAGTTTCATGTATGAAGACAATTAGAACAGATATTGTCCTCGTCTCAACTCTATCCACACGTCCACTTGCATGAAAATGGACAGCAAACAGACTGCAAATTAAAAATTTAATATTAAAAAGTCTATTTACAGCTGTATTCACAATGATAGAGAGGGTGCTAGTGGCACAAGTTTTAATCACCTAGCCCCCAAAAAACCAGTAATATGTTTCCATTCTTAAACTTAAATTCTGCATCAGTGCATCACAACATGAAAGGGGTTACACTAATTCATTAACTATAACTATGTGATAACGGGATAATTGATTGGCCTAAGAACAATGGAATCTATCGTAAGTATTTTTCCTCTTTTCCTTAATCCATTAGTTCAAAATTTACCTTTATCAATACCATGGCTCCCGTGTGAGCTGCCATTAGAGGGGTCCCCTGATAACAAACCCCCCACACTGGAATAAGTTGCTTTACCTGGATGTATAAACCCATTCTCTGCATATTGAAGCTGCAACTACAATCAGATGATCTCACATATAATACATTGAATCTAAAAGTTAAAATGTTGTAAAAAACTTTAATACATCCTCACATTACACACATAGATATCAGTCCTCATCCTCCATAATCATCAAGCATATTTCAATCAACGACAAACACATTTACATTTTCTAGAAACCAGGCACAACATCTGTATCTTGATCCACTGGAAAAGGCACCAAAGAACCCCATGTTCTTCCAACTTTCAGTTTGACATGCAGTGGAACTGAAAAAGTAGAAACACAATGAATAGATTCAATAGAACTCTCAAAACAGTAAGAAATATTAAATAAAACAATGAACACACACCAAGAAGCACGGCAGCACTTTCCATGCAATTCCGTAGCAGCAATGCACCTTCCTTCATCACAGATGGATCAACTTCTAATACTAACTCATCATGTACCTAAATACGAATCACCAACAGTATCAATCAAATTCAACTAAAATGAGGGTTTAGCATTCTAAATTTAAAAATTAAAAGCATAGTCTTCCTGCACTCATAGAATAAATTAAAGTTCAAAACTTCAAGCTTTTGATTTATTTAACTATTTAAAAAATCATATACTGAATTCAATGTATGACACAATTCCCAATAGTAACCTGTAAAAGAATTCGGCAGCGGTCTTTCAGCATGTGAAACTTAGTTGCAGCTGAAAAGCTAGGATCCAGACAATCAACCCCTTCAACAATCACAGAGTAAATATTTATCATAGCAATCTTGATTATGTCAGCAGCAGATCCCTGTAAAAAGCAGTTATCAGTCCAAGATTTATAGTTTATATGCTACCTTGAATGCACAGGCCCTTCCCGATCCCCAATTTCTGGAGGTGCAAAGTAAAGAAATTGAGTACCTGACAAATAGAATTCACCGCTTGCCTCTGGGCCTTCAATTTTTCTTTGCTGTTTCCAAATTTTATTTTTGACAAGTAGCGCTTTCTTCCCTTAAGGGTTTCCACATATCTGGATGAAGAATTCATATTATTGACCAGTTTATATAAACTCAAAAGAGAAGGGGGAAATTGACTATGGCACACCATCTCATATAAAAAACTAACATGAACAAACTCATTTTCTGAAAAATAAAATTTCAACTTTATGCGAAGTCGAACATTATGTGATAAGAAAAGGCATCTGCGGTGCCAACAACAGAGCAAAAAACAATGATATGTAACTTAAAGTTTTGATACTTAAAACATCAAAAACAGTTGACAAGATACAAATTGATCAGCAAAATTTAGATGATGACAATCCTTAATTTACTGTAGCGATTGCAATGTAATGCAACAATCCAGGGCACTCGTGGTTAAGAGAAGGTTGAGGTTTAGGGGGAGTGAGACATGTTTACTCTGAATCAAACTAAGATTGCCTTTTCACTTTCCTTCAACCAGTGTACAGCTTATCATGGTTCAAAATAAAGAAATTAGATATAGATGTGAACTAGAAGTCCACCAAAACAACTAACAAAAACAAGAGAATCAAGGCAAATTTAAATGCTATGAAGACTTAACGTCACTTACACAAAGGTTAAAAATCAAATATCTTGCAATCAAAAGGTTGATATCTTCAGATTGCAACACTCTTAAAACCCAAAAGCAGTTCTTTATTAATCAATCCTCAGATTCAGAACCCTTTGTGAAAGTGTTTATGCTAAGACAACAGCATATATTACCAGATTCATAGTTCAGTTTAGTTGTACATCATATCCAAATCAGTAATCAGAAGTAACTTTTAATAATACGTTTGCGTGAACTCTTGATTGACTGAAGAATTCAGTAATCAAGACTCCAAAACCCAAAAGCAGTTCTTTATTAATCAATCCTCAGATTCGGCACCCTTTGTGAAAGTGTTTATGCTAAGACAACAGCATATATTACCAGATTCATAGTTCAGTTTAGTTGTACATCATATCCAAATCAGTAATCAGAAGTAACTTTTAATAACACGTTTGCGTGAACTCTTGATTGACTGAAGAATTCAGTAATCAAGACTCCAAAACACACACACACACACAAACACAACTATACATATGTAAGAATATAAGGTTAAATAGATGAATCCTTCTCTCCGAGGCCATGCACGCAGTTTTTTATGGAAATTTTGATCACCAAAAAGAATTTTGTGTAGTGATGGTGCAAACCTAAGCATTTTCCAGATGTAGGGCACATTCTGACATCATCCTTGTTTAATAAAAAAATTGGGGACAATGTGACAACACTAATTTAGTCCAAGGAAGATAATAAGACATCCTCACCCCTTTTGACGGCAAGATGAAACAGCTTCATGAAGCCAGGAAGCAACACCAGGAAAAGAATTTTTGAAGCTTCTAATTTTTTCTTTAGCTTCATCTGAACTGCAATTCAGTTGTCCTGAAAGAGTATTAGGACCCATTCCATAAAGAATGCCATAGATCAACCTTTTTGTCTGTTCTCGCTCCAGCGAGCTTACAGAATCTTCTGCTTTGCCCGTCCATCTTGCTGCTATCATGGTAAAAACATCACCATCCGGCTTGCTAAGGAGGTTTATTAATGCGGAGTCCTTAGAGAAGTGTGCCATAAGCCGCAATTCTATCTGAGAATAATCGGCTGTTAACAATAACCAGTTCTCCTACAAAAAAAACAAAAATAATAATAATAATGATAATAACAAAGTAATTAATAGTTATAGAACTTAAACAGAAGCACCAAGGTATACCTCAAAACAACTGATATAGATGAATAAAATATATGCCTACAAAGTTGTCCTAGTGATTCATTCCATAATGGCCTTCTGTCTACCTTAAGGGAAGTTGAGTGGTAAGACCCTTGGCTTCAACCAAGAGGTTATAGGTGCAAATTTCCCCAGGGCCACCTATCTAGGATTTAACATCCCACAAGTTTCCTAATTACCAAGGTTGTAAGGTCCAGCAGTAATCCCTAGTTTAAAGCCTAGTGAACAAACAAATGTTAGGGAAATTATGATGTATAGAATAAAGAAGGGTTCTTGAGAAAAAAAGTAAACAAACTGAATCCAGGTTTAACAATTCCTTAGGAAGTAATATCTCCAACAAATGTGGCTACTGGCTAGTGATTTTCAATATCAACTGTGAACGATTCGTCTTCAAGTGCGTCAACACATTGTAACTCAATTAACCCTTAATCCAGAAACAAGTTGACGTCAGCCTCACAGTGTTTCTTTTCAATTATAATTCCTTTATAAGTACAAAGATATATTAAAAGTGTTGAAAATCAAGAATAAAATCTCATGATTGTAGGAATATTGATTGTATTTTTCCTTTCTTATTTTTACTTCTCTTATTTCTAGATTCGCTTAAATTGTGGGTTAACCAGTTTTATTTCTCTAGTCTTTAGGAATATCTATGATAGGTTATTAGTTACCAAAAATAGAGATATGTTGTATTCTCAATTTTGTATGATAAGAAAAAAATTATTTCTTCCTTCATTTTTTGTTTGATGGTATCAGAGCAGAAATATTTCTTGTATTGACAAGTTTGTGTCAACTAGCAAAATGGCAAACACAAACTCCTCCACAACAGAATCTTATTCTGATTCAACTATGGTAAACCCTCAATTATCTATTGTCCATAGCCATCCTGAACATCCTTCAATACAAATAACCACACCCAAACTAAATGGTAGTAATTTCAAAGAATGGTATCAATCAGTTTTATTGGTAATCAAGGGCAGAGGCAAGATGGGATACCTGACAGGAACTACAGCAGCGCCAGAATCAGGTTCTGCTACTTAGAGCAACTGGGAGGCAGAAAACTCAATTGTAATGGCGTGGCTGATTACTTCAATGGATCTTAAAATTGGACGCTGCTATCTGTATTGTCAAATAGCGAAGGAAATTTGGGATGCAGGGAAAGAGATGTATTCTAATATGGAAAACATCTCACAAAGTTTTGAAATTCGATCTACCCTTCGCAATACTCGACAAAGTACGTCTACAGTCACAGAGTACTTTAATATTCTTATGGAATTGTGGCAGGAAGTAGATTTGTTCTACAATATAACTTGGATAACTTGAAAGTGTTCTGATGACGGAATAATGTACAACAAAATGTTAGAGAATGATCGGATATTTGATTTTTTGCAAGGATTAAACCATGAACTTGATTAGAGGACGCATACTTGGTATGAAGCCTTTGCCCGCATTGAATGAAGTTTTTGCAGACGTCAGGTGTGAGGAAACTAGGAAGAAAGTGATGTCTTCCTCATCTTAGAACTCAACAACATAAGCACAAGGGTCAGTCTTGGTTGTTGCTCAATATGGAGGTAGTAATTCAAAGACTCAAATTGGGAAACAACTATAGTGTGATCATTGTAAAAAGCCATATCATACCAAGGATACATGCTGGAATCTCCACGGTAAACCAGCTGATTGGAAGCCACGAAGTTAGCGAGTGAACAAGAAGATTGTTTATGCAGCACAGGCAGCAACTAGTACCATTTCTCAACCATTTACAGTAGAACAAATGGAAGTTCTTCAAAAATTATTAAGTTCTTCATCCACTGCCAAAGAAACCAATCCAACCTCTTAGGTTCTACTACTCTAATAGCTCACAAAGGTATTTTTTCATTCCCCTCTCACATAAGTCCACAGGATACTTGGATAGTAGATGCAGGTGCATCTGTTCATATGACATTCTCAAGTACAAGATTCCTTAATTATAAATCTTGTACAGAAAATATTGGTATTACTGTTGCAGACAGTACTGTATGTAACGCAGCAGAGAGAGGTGATATGGAAGTTTGCAGTTTGAAGTTGAATTCAGTTCTTCATGTTCCTGAGTTGAAGTGTAATTTAATTTCAGTGAGCAAAATAACTAGAGATTTAAATTATTCCGTAACATTTTTTTCCTTCACACTGTGAATTTCAAGATTTGTCACTGAGGAAGACAATTGGGAGTGCTGAGGAGCGAAATGGCCTTTATTATCTTATGAGTGTTGATTCTTCCCCCCAACCGAATTCATATACTATTTTTTCTTCATTTTCTGATTTAAATGTCAAACTTTGGCATAATAGATTGGACCATCCTAGTTTTTCATATTTAAAGCATTTGTATCCTTATTTATTTATTAATAAAGACTCTTTAGTTGTGATCATTGTATTCTTGCAAAACAAACTCGTACATCTTATCCACCTCACAAATATAAACCATCAACACTATTTCATTTGATTCATAGTGATGTATGGGGACCATCTAGAGTATTAAATTTAATGAGAGAAAGGTGGTTTGTTACCTTCATTGATAATCATACTAGAGTCAATTCGGTTTATCTCATGTGTGAAAAATCAGAAGTAACAAATATCTTTAAACATTTTCATAAACTTGTGACAAATGTGTTTTAGTCCTCTATTCACATTCTTTGAATAGACAATGGTAGGGAGTATTTTTCTCATGAATTAAATGTATATCTCAATGATTATGGGATACACCATCAAAGCTCATGTGCATATACTCCTCAACAAAATGGGATTGCAGAGAAAACAAATCACCACTTACTTGATGTCGCTAGGTCAATTATGTTTTATAGTAGTGTTCTACGTTAATTTTGGGGGGGATTCTATTCTCACTTCCACATATCTAATTAACCGTCTTCCATCCAAAGTGCTCCAGTATAGAACTCCTCTCAATGAGTTGATGTCAACCTTTCCTTCCTCTCGTGTCCCTAATTCTCTTCTACTTCGAGTCTTCGGATGTGTTGTGTTTGCCTGTAATAATCAACCAAATCGAGGAAAACTTGATCTCAAAGCTTTAAAATGTGTGTTCCTTAGTTATTCTTCAAAACAAAAATATTACAAATGTTATCATCCGTCCTCTAAACGATTTCTAGTCTCTTGTGATGTAACTTTTTTTGAAGATCAAAGTTTTTATTCCCAAGTTAGTTCCCAGAGGGAGTATCATACCCAAGGAGACCAACATTAGGATCCTGTTTTCTCATTACCTTCCTTGACCGTTCCAAACACTACTTCTACCTTGTTCGAGTCTGTTATGGATGGTAGTGATATAGGTCAAGGGGGAGAAATCAACACTACAGGTAAAAATCCAACTATGGTTTATTCAAGGAGACCACGGCCTCCCGTGCACGAACAAGAACCCGAACCAGTGACAGGTCCACCTACTACGGACAATCAAGAGGAGGCCAAGACAAGTGAGGAGGAGAAAGTAAATGAGGTGAGTAATCAAGATGAGGCCGGGATAGGTGAGGAGGAAATAAATGAGGTCAGTGAGTTAGATCTTCCCATTGCTCTACAGAAAGGGGTAAGATCTTGTACTAGAAACCCAAGATATCCGATTTCAAATTATCGTACATATTCTAAGCTGTCAAGGAATTTCAAAGCATTTGTTATTGAAGTTGACAAGATTCAAATTCCTTGAAATGTTCATGAAGCTTTTCAAGATCCGAATTGGAAAGCTGCTGTGTTAGAAGAATTGAAGGCTCTAGTTGATAATAACACTTGGGAACTTGTGAAGCTACCAGAAGGAAAAACAAATCGTGGGCAATAAGTGGATATTTGCAGTTAAATATAGACATGATGGAATTGTGGACAATAAGACAAGACTTATAGCATAAGGTTTCACACAAACATATGGCATTGACTATGAAGAGACGTTTGCTCCAATTGCCAAACTTAATTCCATCAGTCTTGTTGTCTCTAGTTGCAAACTTGGATTGGAAACTACACCAACTTGACATCAAAAATACCTTTCTCAATGGCACTCTTGAAGAAGAGGTATATATGAGACTTCCTCCAAGTTTTGAGACACAAAAAGATCCAAACAAAGTATGTGAAAATATTTGACAATTGTGATTCCTCTTATTGCAAATTGAAAAATTACATCCTCTTTATAGTGTTTAAGAAAACAGAACTTCCTTAAATATAGGTAACTAAAACATATCTTTGGAATTTAAATTAAAAACAACCCAAAAGATTAGGATAACTCTAAAAGTTCCTTGAGTAAAAGAGATAAAACTAAGATAAACTCCCAAATATACACCCCCTCTCAAGCTGGGTGATAGATATCAATCATGCCCAGCTTGGAATATAAAGTATCAAAAGCTGTCCGAATCAATGGTTTTGTGAGTATGTCAGCTGCCTAAGAAGCAATAGGTATATACACCAGATCAATACTGCCTTCTTCAATTTTTTTCCTTAATGAAATGTCTGTCAATTTCCACATGCTTTGTCTTATCATGTAACACTAGATTCTTAGCAATTTTTATAGTAGACTGATTATCACAAAACAGTTGAATTGCACCTTCTATAGGAATCTTCGATTCTGTTAGAACTCTCTTTAACCAAATTCCTTCACACACACCATGTGCCATTGCTCGAAACTCAGCTTCAGCACTGCTTCTTGCGACTACTGATTGTTTTTTACTCCTCCAAGTCACCAAATTACCCCAAACATAGCTGCAGTAGCCAAACGTAGACCTTCAATCTGTGATTGAATCTGCCCAGTTTGCCTTTGTGAATATTTCTATACTTCTGCCCTGTTTTTCTTAAAAAACAATCATTTACCTGGAGTAAATTTCAGGTATCTCAAAATCCTTATGACTGCCTGCATATGTTCTTCTGTGAGCTTGTTCATGAACTTACTCACAGTACTTATAGGAAACCCAATATCAGGTCTGATGTGAGAAAGATAGATAAGTTTTCCAACTAACCTTTAGTATTTTTCTTTGTCAACCGGAGGACTGTTCTGCTGCTACCCTAACTTCATTGTGTAGTTCATAGGTATCTCAAGTGGTTTACAATCACTCAAACCTGCTTCTTTTAATAAATCAAGAATATATTTGTGTTGAGGCACCACTATTCCTTCCTTTGACCGAGCGACTTCCATGCCAAGAAAGTATTTTAAGTTTCTCAAATCCTTTATCTTGAATTTTTTTAACTGTTTCAACTATTGAATTTTTTCTTCACAATTCCCTGTAAGTATTATGTCATCCACAAAGACAATAAGTATAGTCAACTGCCCATTTAATCCATGATATGATCTGATTGACACTGTGCAAAACCTCCTTGCTTTACAGCCCTAGTAAACCGTTCAAACCAAACACGTGGAGACTGTTTTAAGCCATATAATGACTTTTTAAGCTTGCAAACCAATGCCTTATTAACTGCACTTTCTAAACCAGGTGGAATTCTCATATACATTTCTTCCTCAAAATCTCCATTTAGAAAAGCATTCTTAACATCCAACTGATAAAGCTTCCAATCTAAATTTGCTACCAAGGATAGCAACACCCGAATTGTATTAAGTTTAGCCATCAATGCAAAAGTTTTTTCGTAATCGATTCCACACGTTTGAGTAAACTCTTTTGCCACCAATCTTGCCTTAAACCTTTCAACACTCTCATCTGCCTTATATTTAATTTAAAAAACCCATTTACTGCCAACGGGATGTTTTCCTTCGGATAGCTCGGTTATCTCCTAAGTTTTATTCTTTTCAAGTGCTTTAATTTCTTCTTCTATTGCGATTTTCCAAGCTAGAGCTTGCAAAGCTTCTTCTATGCTTCTGGGAACTTCTACTTGCATAATATTGGCAGAAAATGCTCTAAATAGAGATGAGAGTTTATCATATGAAACATACTTATATATAGGATACAGTGGTCTACTTTTGCACTTTCTTACTCCTTTTCTTAAGGCAATAGGTAACTCACTATCACCTTCTTCTGCATCCTCATCAACACTGTCAATATGTTCAGTTTCTGCATCATCAATTTATGCATTTGTGTTGATTTTTTGGACTGATTCTCCTGGTTTAGAGTCTTGGTTTTGCTGCATTTGTAGTGGAACTCTTGGTTGCTCTTGGTTTTTCCGTCTTCTAGTATATACAATCAATTCTTTTTCAATTGGAGTGCATCATGAATCCTGAATCTTATCAGAGGTATTAGAATCTCTAACAGATGAAGTCTTTTCTGTTTGGATAGATGTGTTTTCATGAGGTAAATCAAGACTTGATGTAGTCTTATTAGGATTTTCTAGACATTTATTATGAGAATGAAGTGTTTGAGTTTTGGAAGGAGACATGACAATAGTTTGCACAGAATTGAATCGATTTTCAAACACATCTAATGACTCAAAACAAGGTTTATCAACATTCTCCCAATAATGATCTATCACTAACTTCTCACCCTTCTGATCTTTGAAATAAGGTTTTGTTTCCATAAAGATAACATCTTTAGAGACATAAAATTTTTTAGTATCAAGTGAGTAGCATTTATATCCCTTTTGTGTTGGTGAACCAACAAACACACATTTTAGGGACTTTGGATCTAATTTACTTCTATGAATTTGATTTATGTGTACAAAAGTGGTGCATCCAAACACTTAAGTTGGCAAATCAGAAACTAATATGGTATTTGGATAACTTTGTAAAATAACATGACAGAGTTTTGAAGTTTAAGACTCTAGATGGGAGTCTATTAATCAAACATATTGTTGTTAAGACAGCCTCTCCCCAAAAATATTTAGGAACATTACTAGTGAACATAAGAGACCTTACTATCTCAAGAATATGTCTATTTTTCCTTTCTGAGACCTCATTTTATTGAGGTGTTTCAATACAAGAACTTTGACGGACAATACCCTCTTGTAGTAAAAAATTATTCAATTCTTTATTGAAAAATTCCTTACCATTATCAGTTCTGAAAATTTTCACCTTTGTTTCAAATTGTGTTTGTATCATTTTTACAAAGTTTTTGAAAATTTTATGCACCTCTGATTTCTCTTTCATTAGAAAAACCCATGTGATCGTAGTGTGGTCATCAATAAAGGAGACAAACCATTTTGCTCCTGTGATATTTGGAATCCTAGAGGGACATCATACATCATTATGTATTAGAGTAAAATGATAAGATTGTTTATAACCTTGTATTGAGTAATTTTGACGTTTTTGCTTTAATAAAGAACACACTTCACATTGATGATGATTTTTATTTCTAAACAGTTTTGGAAATAACTTCTCCAAGTATATGACGTTTGGGTGCCCTAAACGATAATACCACAAGAAAATGTCATCATCCTTATTTATCCTAACATCAGTATCTGAGAAACTAGAAAAGAATTCATTCATAGCTGACAAAGAGTGCTTGCTAGAATTGGCTTCAACCTGGAGCATGTAGAGTCTGGCGTACAAATTAGCATTGCTAATCGTCCTCCCCGAGGTCCAATCTTGAAAAACACATTGATTTGTAGTAAACTTAGCAATACAATTTAAATCACTCGTTAACTTACTTATTGACAACAAATTGCACTCTAGATTAGGGACTAGCAAAATTGATTTCAATAAAATATTTGGTGAAATCATCACAGAACCTGCACCGACCACTTTCACTAAAGAACCATCAACAATCTTCACTGTTGCACTGTTGTGGTTTGAAACAAACTCATGGAATAATGACCTGTCACCAATCATGTGATCAAAGGCTCCTGAATCAATGATCTAGGTCCCCTGTAAATTTTTTTGTGCATCAAGGCTAACAAAAAATTACCTTGGGGAGCTACTGATCCCGTACCAATCACAGTTTGGGAAGGTGACTATGTACTGAAGTATTTTTTTCAAAAAATTCATTTGTTCCTTGCTAAACAGGTTCTGCTCTGCTATGGATTCTGTTTCGGTTCCTACCACCAGATTTCGACGAATCTCCTTGCTTTATTTTGGCTTCCAATTTGTTGGTTTTCCAACCAACTTCCAACAGGTTTCTCTGAGATGACCAGATCTCTTGTAATGATTGCACCAAGGTCTACCCTTTTTTGTTCGACTTTCAGTTGCAGATTGAGCGGTATTGTGAACTGCAAGTGTTGAACTATCATTCCCTAGATTTTCAGTCTTGGTTTTTGTCAACTTTATTTATTATTGACTTACTCTTATTTATTATTGACTTACTCTCTAAAACAGTGATCGGGTATATATATACACACTGCTGATAAAAGAAATAATTAATAACTACTAACCACCACCTACTCACTCCACTAACAGCCACCTACAGAACCTCTGACAAGCAATTAAATAATTCTAACACCTAACTTTGACAATAATAAATTTATCTTTCCACACTCCCCCTCAAGCTGGTGAATAAACATCTTTCATTCCCAGCTTGGATGTTATTTCTTGAAAAACAGCATTTGATAGCCCTTTGGTTAGAACATCAGCTAACTGCCCTTTAGTTGAGACATAAGGAGTACAAATGAGCCCACTCTCTAGCTTCTCCTTTATAAAGTGCCTATCCACCTCAATATGTTTGGTTCTGTCATGTTGAACAGGATTATGAGCAATACTAATAGCAGATTTATTATCACAGTAGAGTTTCATAGGTTCTTCCCACTTAATTCTCAAGTCATCCAAAATGATTTTCAGCCATAATAACTCACAAATACCCTATGCCATGGCCCTAAATTCTGCTTCAGCACTTGACCATGCCACCACGTTTTGTTTCTTGCTTCTCCATGTAACTAGATTACCACCAAGAAAAGTGCAGTAACCTGTAGTTGATCTTCTATCAACCATTGACCCTGCATAATCTGCATCTGTGTATGCTTCCACTGACAGCCTTGAATTCCTTTTGAACAAAGTCCCTTTTCCAGAACTAGCCTTTAAATAATGGAGAATACAATAAGTAGCTTGAAGATGGACCTCCTTAGGATTGTGCATAAATTGACTCACAACACTAACAGCATAAGCAATGTCTGGGCATGTGTGTGAGAGATATATAAGTCTCCCCACCAGCCTTTGATACATCTCTTTATTAACTGCCACATCATCTACTGCCTCTCCAATTTTATGATTCATATCTATAGGTGTGGACACCGGTTTACTGTCTAGCTGTCCGGTTTCCCTCAACAGGTCTAACACATATTTGTTTTGAGAGAGAAAGATCCCATGCTGTGAGTGAGCTACTTCAATCCCCAAGAAATACTTCAATCTACCAAGTTCTTTAATTTCAAACTCCTTTTTCATACACTGCTTTACTGCCTCTATCTCCTTTCTATCACTCCCAGTGACTATTATGTCATCTACATAGACTAATAGCACTGTGACTCCTCCTGAAACCGAATGTTTAATGAATAATGTGTGATCTCCCTGACTTTGCTTGTATTCGGCAGCCAATAATACTCTTGCAAACCTTCCAAACCAGGCCCTAAGGGATTGCTTAAGGCCATACAAAGCCTTCTTCAATTTGCAAACCGTCCCTGCCTCTAGTGTACTGCTATAACCAGGTGGTATTTGCATATAGATCTCATCTTCTAAATCTCCATGTAGGAATGCATTTTTCACATCAAATTGTTGAAGAGTCCACCCAAAATTTGCAGCTAGGGACAGCAGTACTCTTACCGTGTTCATCTTAGCAACCGGTGCAAACGTCTCTTGATAATCCACTCCATGAGTTTGTGTATATCCCTTGGCTACCAACCTTGTCTTGTATCTTTCTAGAGAACCATCAGCTTTATATTTAACCGTATAAACCCATTTACAGCCCACTATTTTCTTCCCTTGCGGTAATTTCATAAGTTCCCATGTCCTGTTTTTTTCCAGGGCAGCCATCTCTTCTTCCATTGCCTGCCTCCAATTCTTGTCAATTAATGCCTCGGATAAGGTAGATGGAATGTGAATGGTGTTTAAGTTGACAAGAAAGGCTTGATGAGATGGTGAGAAGTTCTTGTATGACACAAATTTTGAAATAGGATATAAAGGTCTTTTCGTACACTCTCTTGTTCCCTTTCTAATTGCCACTGGCAAGTCATTGTTGATTGAATCAAGGGCTGTTCTTGAATCTGAACTTGGCTTAGAGTGTTGGACTTGCATAGGATTAGTGTCTAGACCCTTTCTTCTTGAATATACCTGCACATATTTGGTGGGATTAAGAGCAGAGGAAGGACAGTTTGGTTTAGGGCAGTCCAGATCAGTTTTTGAAGGGTTATTATGGTCAGATTTTTGTTGTCCTAAATCCATGATTGTGTCTAAAAAACTGGGATTATTTGGAGATAGGCTTTCTGAATTGTTTGAGTCAAATTCAGAGGCTGGTTATTGATTGTTTTCATTAGAAATGGATGGGCTGTTTGAGTCACAATCAGGGGCATGATTCAGTTCAATGGGATTCCTAGTTTCTTTGAAAGTCTCATCATCTAACTCAAATATTGACTTTGTATTTGAGTTGGATAATGTTTTTCCAAGCTGATTTAGATGGCTAAACAGAGGAGAAGACCTATTAGAACTAGAACTAGGATTAATATCTAAAAATAAAAAATCAGCAGATTTTATCAGACTCAACAGAAATATCAGTAGAAACTTTATCAAAAACACCAGACATTTTATTTGAAAACTTCTTATCTTCACCTAGAGTCTCCCCCTGAAGATAAGAATTGGAATAAAAGGGAATTGTTTCATGAAATGTAACATCTGCTGATATGAAAAAACGTTTAAGACAAGGACTATAGCATTTATAGCCTTTTTGAGTTGATGAATAGCCTAAAAACAGACACTTTATCGCTCTTGGATCAAATTTGCTTCTATTGGGACTATGATTGTGGACAAAAGACGTACACCCAAAAATTCTAGGAACCAGATTATTAGACTTAATGAAATCAGGGAAAAATTGAGACAATATAGACATAGGAGTCTTGAATCCTAGGACCCTAGATGGAAGTCTATTGATAATGTGGGTGGCAGTGAGTAATGCTTCTCCCCAATAAAAGTTAGGAACATTATTATGGAGAAGCAATGCTCTAGTAGTGGATAAAAGGTGACCATTTTTCCTTTCCGCCACCCCGTTTTGTTGGGGAGAATAGACACAAGATGATTCATGAATGATACCTTCCTTTTGAAAATAGGAAGATAATGTCTCATTAAAATAGTCCCTAGCATTATCAGATCGAATTTTTTTAATTTTCACTCCAAATTGATTTTAAATCATTCTATGAAAATTAAAAAACACTCCACTTAAATCTGATTTTTGTTTAAGCAAAAACACCCAAGAGACTCTAGTGCAATCATCAATAAAAGACAACCACTTTGCCCCAATAACATTGGAAATTTTAGATGGTCCCCATATATCACTATGAACAAGAGAAAATGGAATAAAACTTCTTTTATTGCTAATTGAGAAAGATACACGTCTATGTTTTGCAAATTGACATGTGTCACAATGAAATTCATCAACATCTAAACCATCAAATAAGCTTGGAAACATAACTTTCAAAACAGAGAAAGATGGGTGCCCATATCTAAAATGGTAAAGCCAAATATAATCCTTATTGAAAGGTTTTTCAGACAAGTAGGAAAACGGTATTCTGCTCTTAATCTTACTAGATGGTTGTGGTACTTCAAAGTAGTATAGGCCATTTCTTTCCTTAGCAAGTCCAATCCTCTTCCCCGAAGTTCGATCCTAAAACTCACAATAAGATGGAAAAAAAGTCACACAGCAGTTCATATCTTTAGTAAGTTTTTGGATAGAGATCAGGTTGGAGATTAATTTAGGAACATGTAAAACTTGTCTCAAATTAAATTCTGGAGAGAGTTTTACATCTCCTAAACCAGCCACAGTAGTTAAAGACCCATCAGCAACTGAAATTTTTCTACTACTAGGACAGGGTGTATATGTACAAAACAAATTTGAAGAATTAGTCATATGGTCCGTAGCCCCTGAATCAATGATCCAAGAGCCACAAATAGATTTATCCGAGACATTAAAGCTGACAAAATTTTCACCTGACTGGACTAGAGAACATGTGCTTATAGGAGACTTTTCAAGTGTTCCCAGTAGGCTCTTTAACTTCTTAATTGTCTCTACATTAAACTCTCTGTCTTCATCTGATTTTTCTGAATCCATCGAGACATGTGCCTGTCCTTGTTTCTTCTACTGACCAGCCTTATATCCCCATTCTTTGCTTGATGTCGTTGGCTTGCCAATTAGCTTTCAACATCTATCTTTTGTATGTCTCGGTTTCTTGCAGTAAGTACACCACAAATTTGATATTTTTACCCCATCTAGTTTTCCACTTTCATTGCCTGGTTGTTCTTGCTTCAAAATCTTTCCAGTATTTGTCACCATTGCTGATCCATCTACAGGTACAGATTGAATCATTACATTCCTTCTGCTCTCTTCAGCCCTTACAATGGAAATTACTGTGTTCAAAGATAGGACTTCCTCTTTACTCAAAATTTGCACCCTAACAGGGTCAAACTCAACATTAAGTCCTGCAAGAAAATCATATACCCGATCCTGCTCTGTCACCTTCTTCAACATCGCTGCATCTTTTTTACATTTCATTTTAATGCACCGATAATGATCAAGCTGCTGCCATAAGCTTTGCAGAATATTTGCATATTCAGTTACTGTACTTGTCCCTTGTTTGGTTGCTGCTGCTCGCAACTTAACCTCATAAACTTGGGCTGCATCCTGAACTTTTGAGTAGGTTTGACGAACTGCTTCCCATATTTCTTTTGCTGTTGAAAGGAACATACAAGTATCACTAATCTCCGGCGTCATAGAGTTCCATAACCATGACATTATTAAGGAATCTTCCTCATCCCAGGCTTCAAACTTCGGATCTTCTTTTACTGGTCCAGTCCCCAGCAGATGACTGATTTTCCCTTTTCCTTTAAGAAAGGTTTGAACTACTTGAGACCATTTCAAGTAATTCTTTCCATTCAATCTATAGGATGAGTGAAGATTCTGCAAATCCCCTTTAGATGTCTGTGGTGGATCTTCATCATTTAGAGGGCTGACATCTTTAGATGAGGAAGAAATATCATCGGTTTTGATCATGGTTATATATGGGGACTAGATTGGAAAGTGGGAAGAATACTAACAAAAGATCTGTCAATGAAGGACAGAATAATAACAACAGATCTGACAATAAAGGTCAGTAAAAGACTATGAAAGCAATAAAGGCCAGCTATGAAGGCTTGTAAAAAAAAAGACTAAACACCTAGTAGCTCTGATACCATGTCAACTTTATTTATTATTGACTTACTCTCTAAAACAGTGATCGGGTATATATATACACACTGCTGATAAAAGAAATAATTAATAACTACTAACCACCACCTACTCACTCCACTAACAGCCACCTACAGAACCTCTGACAAGCAATTAAATAATTCTAACACCTAACTTTGACAATAATAAATTTATCTTTCAACAGTTTTAGTACTAAAACTCCTCATCATAATCTTTTTCCGACTTTCATCCCTTCTAACCATAGAAAACACTTCTTCAATGTCTGGTAGTGGCTTGACTCCAAGTATTCTGCCTCTTCCTTCATCAAGTTGTGAATTCAGTCCAAGCAAGAACATGAAAATCCTTCTTTGTTCAACAATTTCCTTGTAAAGGTTGCTATCATTCGCAGTATCCCACTTGTGCTACTCAAATATATCAAGTTGTTGCCATAACTGAGTCAATTTACTATAAAGTACTGAGTAACATTCATGTCCCCTTGCTGCAGTCTATAGAGAGTACTTTCTACTGCAAATAATTCAGCTACATTATCACTACTGGAATATTATCTCTTAGCTGCATCCCAGATCTATTTTGTAGTTTTATATAAGAGAAAATTCTCACCAATTTCATTAGTCATGAAATTGAGAAGCCATGGCATGACCATACTGTTTTTAGTCTTCCATTTCTTGTATTTTGAATCATCTTCCGCTGGTGCTTGTATGGTTCCTGTGATATAATCATCTTTCTCTTTTTCACAGATAAAGATGTACACAGTCACTACAAATAGTTATAACCATTTAACTTGTGTCCAGCAATGAGCATATGTGAGACATTGTCATTGTTTCCACAACCAGAACCACCATTGTTATCCTGAATATGCAGTTCGGTTTTTGATGAGGAAGATACTGGACTGGCAGGAGGAGCAGTAGGAGTAGTCATTCCGTATTTGGCCATACAAATATCTTAAGAGTCTGAAATAGACCAGCTTTGATACCATGAAAATATTTGACAATTGTGTTTCCTCTTATTGCATATTGAAAAATTACATCCTTTTTATAGTGTTTTAAGAAAACAGAACTTCCTTAAACATAGGTAACTAAAACATATCTCTAGAATTTAAATTAAAAACAACCTAAAAGATTAGGATAATTCTAAAAGTTTCTAATCTTGTTATTTAAAATAATTACTGCTTTAAGAGCAGTAACTTCCTTGAGTAAAAGAGATAAAACTAAGATATGCAAGTTAAAAAAGTCTCTCTTTGGTCTGAAACAATCCCTAAGAGCCTGGTTTACTCGATTCAGTATGGTGATGAAGCAACTTGGCTATACACAGGGACAAGCAGATCACACTCTGTAAAAAGGAGTGAATCTGGTAAGCAATCCATTCTGATAGTATATGTGAATGATATGGTGATCACAAGAGATGATGAGGTAGAGCTTATGAAACTCAAAGGGAGACTTAAAGCTTAAATCAGAGTAAAAGATCTCGAAGCTCTTAAATACTTCGTCGCAATGGAGATTGCAAGAAGTCAGAAGGGAATTTTCATATCCCAACATAAGTACACGATCTTCTTAAAGAGACAGGAAAACTTGGGTGTAAGCCAGCTAGCACACCCTTAGAACAACATTGGAAGCATCAAATATCTGAAGAAGATCCTCCAGTTAATCGAGAAAGCTATCAACACTTGATGGGAAAACTAATTTATTTGTCACTTACAAGACCTGTTATTGCTTTTAGTTTTGAGTGTTGTTAGTCAGTTTATGCATGCTCCCACTAAAAGGCATATGGAAGCAACTAATCAGTTTTGAGTGTTGTTAGCATAGTTTTAAAAGGCGCAAGACGCACCGAGGCGCAAAGGGGCTGTAGAGTTCGAGGCGCAAAGCGGCTGTAGAACTCGAGGCGCAAGACGCGCCTTTTAACGGCGGGGCGCACTTAAAAAAAAAAACTTCAAAATATTATAAATTCATAAACAACCAACAATAATAAGATAAAATTCAATAAAATAAATATCCAATCATTAATCCTAGGCAAACAAAAAAAATTATCATCAAAGTTCAAATAAAAACTACATTTCCTACTCTAGCCAAACAACAAAAATGTAGTATTATTTCATTATTGATTTTATATTAATAATTTGAAATATGAAAGGTATTTCATCTGTAGCTTATTCTTATTGGAATTGACATTGGTTTGTTTATAAATCCGACTTGGAGCATTAGAATTTTGGTTTTCCCAATTGCAAATATGTAAGATTGCAAACTGGATAATTTACCGCAGCTCGCGGGTCGGGTTAGAGAGAAAGAGTGTTGAAGAAGCTGAATATGATGAGAGGAGAAGAGAGGACACCGAACGACGGCGGAATGAGGCTAATCGGCAGCGGATGGCGGCTGAAGGGCTGTTGGAAGACAAAAACCACAGCTCGCGAGTCGGGTTAGAGAGAGTGTGTGTTGAAGAAGCTGAAAATGATGAGAGGAGAAGAGAGGACATTGGACGGCAGCAGGATGAGGCTGGATGGCAGCTAAACGGCGGTTGGAAGACAGAATCGACAGTGTAGGGGTGAGGGTAGAGAGGGAGAGGCAGATCGGTCGGGTAGGGTATAAAATGGGTGGAAAAAATTGGGATATCAGGCCTTTCTGCCCAGGGGCGCCTTGGGCTTCTGCGCCTAGGCGTGCGCCTGGTCATCTCGCCTGGGCAGTGTTCAGGCGCCGGAGCAGCGCCTCGCCGTGACCAGAGCCTAGGCGCACGCCTTTTAGAACTATGCCTTAAAGGAAGTCCTAGTAAGGGTTTATGGTTCAAAAAGAATAAAGTTAGAGATGTAGTAGGTTTCTCTAATGCAGATTGGGCAGGTGCAATCAAAGATAGCAAATCAACCACAGGTTATTGTACAAAAGTGTGGGAAATCTCGTGACTTGGAGGAGCAAGAAGCAATCAATAGTTGCTAGGAGTAATGCAGAAGCTGAATATAGAGCTATAGCCTAATCAACATGTGAGCTTATCTAGATACAGAGACTAATGGCAGATCTGAATATACCTATAACTGGCCCTATGAAGTTGCATAGTGACAGTAAGTCAGCCATCAGTGTGGTTCACAATTCAGTTCAGCATGACAAGATTAAGCATGTGAGAATCGATAGGAACTTTATTAAGACAGAGATAGAGAATGAGATTATAGATCTTTCATACATTCCTACTAAGTCTTAAGAAGCTGATATTCTTACCAAGACTCTTCAAAAATCAAGTTTTGATTCTTGTGTTTCCAAGCTGGGAATGATAGACATCTATTCACCAGCTTGAGGGAGAGTGTTGGAAATCAAGAATAAAATCTCATGATTGTAGGAATATTAATTGTAATTTTCCTTTCTTATTTCTAGATTAGCTTAAATTGTGGGTTGACTAGTTTTATTTCTCTAGTTTTTAGGAATATATTTGATAGGTTATTAGTTACCAAAAATAGAGATTATAGTTTCTATATATAATGTTGTATGATAAGAAAGAAATTATTTCTTCCTTCATTTTTTGTTTGAAGTTGGATTTCTGGGCTTAAGGTAAACTTGACCAAGAGTGTTTTGGCGGGTATAAACTGTGATGGTAGTAAGCTTGTGGATTTGGCTAACTATGTTGGATGTGAGGTAGGTTCTTGGCCTTTGAAATATTTAGGGTTACCTTTGGGAGGCAATCCCAGATCTTCAGAATTTTGGACTTCGGTGGTAGAGAAAGTAGAGAGGAGACTAGAGGGATGGAAGAATGCCTTTTTATCCAGGGGAGGAAGATTGGTTTTGATTCAAGCGGTGTTGCATGGCATCCCTACTTATTTTCTTTCCTTGTTCAGAATTCCTATAGGAGTGGCAAAGAGGCTTGAAAAGGTTATGAGAGATTTCTTGTGGGAGGGTTTTGGGGATGGTAAGAAGGCTCATCTATTGAGTTGGGACATTGTTTCCCGTCCTCGGGACAAAGGTGGCTTAGGGATTGGGAATGTGGTTATAAAGAATTTGGCCTTGCTTGGAAAGTGGATGTGGAGGTTTCCCTTGGAACCTAAATCCATGTGGCATAAAGTGATTAGAAGCAAGTATGGTTTACAAAAGAATGGATGGGACTCTAATATGATTATTAAAGGTTTCATCCGTTGTCCTTGGAAAGTTATCATGCAAGGTTTTCAAGCATTCTCGGAAAACTTGAGGTTGAAGGTTGGAAATGGTACTCGAATTAGGTTTTGGGAGGATGTTTGGGTGGAAGATGCGCCTTTCTGTTTAAAGTTTCCAAGATTATTCAATCTTGCAATCTCTCGGAGTGCTTTAGTTTTAAACAGATGGGATAGCTCTTCTCTCCATAACGGATGGTCTTTTGATTTTAGAAGGAACTTGAATGATAGGGAGTTTGATGAATTCTCTTCTCTTATCTCTTTACTCGAAGGAGTTTCTCTCAATCCTCAAATGGAAGATCAAAGGGTGTGGAGGATAAGCTCAAATGGCATCTTTTCTTGCAAGTCCTTTTTCGAAAAATTAGCTCTTAATGATTCTCACCCAAGGTTTATCTTTGATAATCTTATTTGGAAGGCAAAGGTGCCAAACAAGGTTAAGTTCTTAGTTTGGCTTATCGCTCATCAGAAGTTAAACTCTTGTGAGGTCCTCCAAAAAAGATATCCTTACTCTTGTCTCTCTCCTTACTGGTGTATCATGTGTAAGCGTAGTGGGGAAAACTTGAATCATCTTTTTCTTCATTGTCCGGTGGCGGGTAATTTATGGAGTAAGTTGTTCTCTGTGGTGGGTTTGAGATGGGCCACTCCTAATTTTTTATGGTCTTTCTTAATGGAAGATTTTCAAGCCCTTGGAAGGGGAACGAAAGCTGGCATTCTTTGGCGATGTGGAGTTTTTGCCATTATATGGGTTATATGGGAAGAAAGAAACAGAAGAATTTTTACTGAAGTTGAAGAGGATGTGAATTTTTTATGGAACAAAGCGTATTTTTTGGCTTCGCTTTGGACATCTACATGTGTTGATTTTAAAGATTCTTCGTTATTTTTCATTTTGTTAGATTGGAAGGCTGTTACTTGTTAGTTGTTTGTTGTTAGTTTTGTCAACCTTAATTAGTTTTTGTATCTGTAGTTTGTTGGTGGACTTCTGGTTCACTCTTGTATTTTTGTTTCTTCTTTTTTCTCCCTAATAAAGTTTTGTTTACTATCAAAAAAAAAAAAAAAAAAAGCATCTTCAAGAGATAACTAAATAATCTTTACCTGAGCAGGGACAAAAAAATCACGTGCATTAATTTTATAATTATCAGCCCCGGCATCATCTCCACATCTATTCTTACTATTCATTTTGAATTCAACCAAGTGCTCAACACACTGCATAACTCAAACAAAATAAATGAGTATCCTCATCACACCAAATAAACATTTTCAACTTGGTAAAAGAATTATAGAATCAGCACAGTAAGACCCAACCTGAAGATTGGGTTCCTCCATTGAAAGTCGTCCAGTTGCTGTTGATGATTGGAGCCAATGTCCATGTAGTGTGTACTTTTGTCTACTCATAGATAGCCTAGCTAGTGAGCAAATTGACCCCAATGTACAGTTTAGGAGCTTTGCCAATGTTCGATGCTCTTTGATTACAGGAATTATAGGATGCTCATGCCTGATATAAAATCATATCCATTTACTATGCATGGCTCCAAATACATGAGGACAAAAGGAGAAAAAAAAAATTATGTAAATGTAACAAGCATTAGTCAGAAGCAATAGTAAAAATAACGAGAGCACACATGATTTTAACAGTCCTTGCAATAACAGAATTAAACATGCCATATAACATCTCTTTTTTTCAAATGAAACAAAAAATTTATTCACAAAAGGGACACACATCCCTGTGCAGTAGGACTAATTTATATAGTTGTATAAAAAGTAGTTACGCAACAATTGTAAGTTATTCAGAAACTAATTCTCTCAGGTTATTAGCTGGATAAAAAGTCGTTATGCCACATTTAGATGGAAACTTTCATCTTTTCAGGTTATTAGGTAAAACCTGCTTTTACACAGTGAGAAGAAAAATAACTTTCTTGATACCTTAATAGGTCCAAACAATGCTTGTCAGTACTTGGATGCTGTTTCCCTCTATCGTGCCCTTCTGGTATGGGCAGCTTCAAGTGTCCATACAGGACATTTGCAATATCTGAAGCAGTACTTAAGGAAAATGTCATGCCAGCCAATTTATAAGCTTCCTTCTCAAGATATCTAAGTTTTTTCTGCAGCAAATTACGAGACTGGAGACATCCCTCCATATCAACACCTATTCCCCAGAGCTCCATGTCAGCGAGAACATTAACCTATCACCCAAAACCATTATACTAATGTCAATATTTAAAGCATATTCTGTAATTGCAGTTCAATTGTCTTAGAAACACAAAGACTTTGCACTACGTGAGTCGTGCCCAGACATCATGAGTGAGTATAGGTTATCTAAAACCCAACTTCAAAATTTGCATGCATCCTTTTTTAAGACAAAACACATCGTAAGAGGAGCCACACAAAATATATGCAAAGGACCAAAAGTAACAGTAGAGAATGATTGTACAACACATAGTTTTTAAGTAATTTCACCATATAAGCAGAGAGAACTGATTAAGAGGATGCCAATGCTAACAGTATAGTATCTAATTATTCGTTGTATGTCCATTTAGATGATCTATCAATTTTATATTTCCAATTACAGCACCCCTGCACTAAAAGTTTTCATTAGCCCAGCCATATAGTTTCCTTTTAGAAATTCATATCAGGAAGCAAAAATAATTTACCAGTGGAATTTCAATATTCATAAGTGCTTCAAGGAGTTGTTCAGAAACAAGTAACTTCCAAAGAACAGAACTTAAGGCTCGCGTTTGAGCAACCCGACGACAACAACCATTATGTGCTGCTCTTCGCATCTGATTCTGCCACCGGCCACTTTGATTAGCTGCTGCCAGAACCTCACTGGATAATCTTTTCTTGACCTCCTAATTATCATCGTTACAATTTTAAAAGCCAGTTTAAACAATGGTACAAATAAAATGCTTCAATGGAAATGAGCAGTATGTTAGTACTGTGTTAGTCACTAACTTATTTGCTACAAAGCAACTTTCAAATGCTTATTTCAATATATGATTGTTAATACGAAAGGAAGACTTACCTTCTCCAAGTTTGGATTAGAACTTCGCTCTTCATCAGGCCAAAGAATCCAAGCCACAATGTTCATGTCAATTCCATTCTTTACACGAACCGGAGACAACATGCACGAACTGTCTATAACTTCAATACCCACATATTTTCCCAGAGGATTCCGGGAACCAAATCTCTGTATGGAAACTGCAGCGCATTTCAGCACCTGAATCTGAACTTTCAAATTCCAAGTAAATTTTCTAACATTTTTATTCTCCATTATAACACCAATTTTGTTCCATCTTTTTTTCATTATCTCCAACCAATGCTCAGGAGGCAGCACATCACCCTTATCACTAGATCCAATATTAAGCAAGTAATCATTTCTTCCCTTCTCAGACCATAGTAAATCCTTAGGAACATTTATGTAGTACACAGGTGAATTATCCCAACAGATTGCAAAGCCATGTATCTCAAAGGGAGCAGCAGGGTTAGCTTCTGATCGTTTCGTATAATGGATGTCAAAATAGAACTCCCCGACAGTCTCCCAAAGATCCAAGAAACAATCAAAACCGCCAGGAGTGTTAATTGCACTAATAGGACCCTTCTTTGAGGCACTGTCAATAGAACCGTTCTTTGAAGCACTGTCATTACTAACAAGAAGCAGGTTTCTGTTGGGATGAACCTGTACTTCATGATCAAGGTGCTCATCAGGTGTTATGGTTCCATTACTGATTTTCCCTAATTGAGTAGAGAAGGTTGCATCTGCATTTCTGACGTTATCAACATTAAAATTCAGCTGAGCATCATCAATTACAGACCCTACAATTGGTATTTCGGAATTTTCAGCTCTGAAGTTACCTTGCAAGGCATTATTTGGGTTTACTCCTACTGATGTCACTAAGCCACCATCTGAAGTTTTAGTAAATTTCTGTCCTGTACCTTTAAAGGTAGATGATTTTAGTTTATTTGAGTTTATAGATGGTTTCACTGAAACATGCTCTACTTGTACCAGGCCAGCAAAGCTACTAGAAGTATCATCCCCAGAAACGGTAGCGGCAGCTTCTTGCCTAGAGGAATTGTCAGGAGCAGTAGATAATAAAGGTCGAGAAATTTGCGGTACGTCTAACCCAAGTGACTTGAAAGCTGAGAAGGCAGCAATCCTCGCCTCTTCAGCTTTTTCAAGAACAATTTTGCATGCGCCATTCTTAATTTTCTTTGCTACTCCCAACTGTAAGCGTCTTTGTGCAGAACCTTCTAATAATACAGTCAACATGTCAGTATTAAAAAAGTTTACAAAACAGAGTGGGAAGAAGTAGCAGCTATTATAGAGAATATGGAAGTAAAATTTTCAATAAAATCAGATACTTAGCATCAATTTGGCTTCCGTCTCAAAGGTATTCTAAGATACTTAGTTTTCTCCATCCTTCTATACCAAGAAGCATTTTTAGGTTGCTCCGTATTTAATACTCTTGACAAGAAATACATTACTTAATATAGAAATTTTGGGTTTCGGGCAAAGATAAAAAATTTTGGAGAGAGACGCGCTGGTGTTTCAAGTCCTAAACAGTTAATTGTCCAAATTAACTATACAAAGAAGAAAATTGAAATGAGAGAAGGAAAAAAAAAAAACCTGAAACTCAAACTGTAGGCCATTATCAATTAGAGACTCCTTACCACTATATCATGATATCAGGCGTCATTCTAATATGGTAATCATTAATTAGAATAGCAAACATAACAAAAATCTCGGAGAGATTCACCTTCTGTGGTCCATGAGGAAGATTCAAACAAAGCTTTAACAATTTCAGGCACAGATGCTTCAGCAATTGCAACAGGCGTACGCAAGCCAGCTTTAAAGAGTGCTCTTGCCCGAGAACCCTAAAAATTAGAAATTTAATGACTGATAGATGATGATGATGATGATACATCATTTTCCTTGCAATAAGACAATTCTTGTTAATTTCTATAAACAGGTATCACATAAATATCCCCAATAAATAGCTCTTTAACAATCATCTGCCGGAATTTGCATATACTCATGATTGCCACTATGAGGTAGCTTTATTTATCTTTTATCAGAAGCAAAGATATTACTGAAGAAAAGAGAGAGAGAGAGAGAGAGAGAGAGAGAACAACATAAAAGCGAAAAAAGTTGACAAACAAAAGCTAACACCAATCAAGACCAAAAACTCTAAAGGTTCCTTAAAGCACCAAAAAAAATAGCAAGACCAAAGACTTAAAAACTATAGACCACCACTGCCTCCCAATTGAGAAGATTTCTTTTCTATTCGAAAAAGATAAATCAACACTAATTTATGATAGGGTTCCTAACCAGACATTAACGTAAGGGTTCTGACTGAAGTATATGCGTCTGCAAAAGTTAATACAAGTAACTGTAAGATGCAATTACCTTCACATATGGAATTGTAGTAAGTTCTACAATTTCTGCTCTCACACCAAACGAAACACGATTCTGGAACTTAGCAACCAAGCCTTCAAGATCATGCCATCCAAGCCTCTCACAGAACACAGAAACCATAGATGCAAACCTTCCAGCATTCTCTTGTAAGGCTTGAACCATGCCTCTGGCCACTTTAAAAGCTTCACAAACCTCAAGAACAGGAACTTCCTTCATCCAAGAATTTAAAGTACATGCATAAAGCATGACAGGGATATTAAACACGATGACTACCAGCAGTGGCATGCCATATTAAAATCGGAAAAAAAAATAAATAATTAAAGAATCACAGAAGAGTGACCACAACCAATATGACTTCTATGTATATTACATTCAGGCCAGCAAGACACAAATAGTTGGTTCCAATTTTGTTTGTTACATGCCTTTATGCCACAAACAAAAACAAAATCAGATATGCATAAGCATAGACAGGCATATAATGGTTGTGATCACAACTTATGATGCATGCTTTACTTTTCATTAGTGCAAAAAATGGGGAACAAAGAAAGAAACCTGCACTAGTCTTGACAAGATAAGGGCAACATAAAATCGTTTGCAAACTCTAATTGTCTGCTCATCGGAAAGCATACTATTGTTGGTGATTCCAGGTTGGTACTCAAGTTTTCCATGAACACCTTTGGTGCCATCTCTTAATCTGCGAGTAGCGCGCATAGGTGCCCCATGTGCCATGCGCATTAAATATGGTTCTGTCACTCCCACTCGATTGCCAACTGACTGAATTTCATGAAAATTGAAGAGTAACTAAAAACAACATCAACCCCATAAAAAGGGAAATTAATCATCACAAACAAGAAGACAAATTTTGCACAAAGCCACAACCACATGTATATTTATGGACAGAAGACCAAAAATTTTATTAGAGAATAGAAAGAGGAAACACAAATGTGAACCAGAAGTCACAAAGGAAACTGAACATCCCATCTGTGAGCTCCAAAAACACCTCCCGTTAAAACCTATCTACAGTTTTCAGTTTCCTCCAAACTTCATATACATTCAATGAAAAGGATGATCATTTCAGTTCTACATTATTACTCCAGCTCTATCCATTTATTGGTATGAATATATAAAGATAGGTGCTAAGGGGTCTTCACTTTAAAAGCTATGGAGATGAAAACTCCTTTAGGAGTTAATGACACCGATCATAGTGGCACAGGCTCATTCCTTAGGTATGGAGAATGCTACTGATGTATATTACACACCAATATTCACAATTTTAAGGAAATATTAAGGCTTGGACCATGTGATTGCCAACATACAATAAGAACAGAAAGAAGACAAAATGCACCCAACTCAAACAGGACCTCCAAATATAAACCAAAAGAGAAAATCACCTGGTCAAGAACCGACAATTCCAGGAATCGCTCATAGTACAGTTCCCAATCTGGCTCAACTTCAACATTAATTGGAGTGACTAGATAGACTAAATGCAAATCAGAAGCAAGTACAAATCCTTCTCTTGCCCTTGAAAGGTCATCCAGCACAATCTACAAAACCAAAAAAAACGATATTATTAGCATCAGCATCTCAAAATTTTATTAGTACTTTTGATTAGTCCCTTCATTTAAAGAAAATCAATTGACAAACAGAGAACAAAATAATATTCAAAACTCCATGAACATTTGAACACTACTTAGAATTTAAAACTACAACCATGAAGATGAAAAGTAAAAAACTTTACAAGTGACTCTTCTGGGCAAAGAGAACTGCCAAAAGCTGCACGGCCAAGAGGTGTGGTACTGTATAACTTAGTATCTTCATTCCATTCAAGAAATTTTTGGTGGCACAACCACCGAAGAGAGTCTTGTGCTGATTTTACCACATCTTGGAATGGTTTTGTAGAATTGAGAAGAGTACACCTAACATAACGATGAATGTCTTCAGCAGTTTGAACAATCCCACCAGCCACAACTTCTAAAATTGCATGAGTCATTCCATTCTTATCTTCAGATAAACAAGAGTGCAGTGGTGGACAATTCTCATTAAGAAGTCCAATCATCTTTTTTACCTCATCTGGTTTGCAAATAAGCACCTGATTACATAAAAGCATTATTAGGGGGAAATATAAAAAACTTAAAACAGAACAAAAATTAAATTCAATTTTGTTCCAAAACAAAAAATGAAAAGAAAAATGGAGAAACTGATACGCATTATTAAATATATCAACCAGAAACTAAAGAAAATGTCATCACAGTGACAACAGTGACGGGTATTCCTTGTTGTCTTAAATACATCAAAGATATATTACTGAATGTTCAATCACCAATAGATGGTCTTACTTCCTCTGTAAACTGCTTCATAATTTCAATTAGTGGGGAAAAAAGATTCCATCACAACTGTAAGAAGATATAATAACAAAACATTATTTACTGCAGCATAGCTATTGACACTTGACTAAGAAAACGAAGCTTTATCAAATAAAGTATGGAGAAGTAAGGAAAGAATCAATGTCTTAGCTGCCAAATGTATTAGCGTTATTCCTAACAAACACTCAAGATTAAAGAAAACTTGCACCCAAAAAAAAAAACCCATGATAAAGACTTGCACAAATTTTTCAACAAGTCAGTACTTTTGATCTCCAAAATCCATTTCAAGAACTTGATTTCAAAACTGCAATCTCTGCCAAATTATGATATTTAAGAAATATGAAACTCGTGGCATTACATTAAGTGTGTTGCATCAAGGAATCAAACTCTGGACCTTGTAGGAACAAACCTCATGCCAGACTACTTAACCAACTCTTAGATATTCAAAGAAATATATTGAATGTCAATCTAGGTCTTTTGTACAGCTAAATTACTTTATTTCTAGCTGTCTAAATATAAGATAAATGTACAGCTGGTATAGATTGTTTCCATATAGGTTTTTTAGTATTAAGGGCTTGGTTTTAATGTCTTGTAATAGCCCCTGATTTTCTTACTCTTGCCTTGTATAGTTGATTTATTTTTCCTATTTAATGAGAAGAGAAAACACAGAAAAGGCATGAAAGTCAATTCTGACATGGTATCAGAGCCCTTCTATTTTTTTTAAATCTCAGATTTCTAGTGTCTCTCAGCCTTTTGTGCAGTTCTCAATCTCTTCCGGTGTGTTCTAGTGATTCTTGGCCTTCTGAGGTGATTTGTGTTTTATTTCTTTTGGGTGCTTGCTATTTCTGGTGGGTGTTTTCTGTTTCTAGTTATTCTCAAGTTCTAGGGTTCCTGACTGGTGTTTCTCATGAACAAGTTAAAGAATTTATGTGTTAAGTTCAATGACAAAAATTATGGAGCATGGACATTTCAGTTTGAAACATTTCTTCGAGGGAAGATCTTTGGGATCATGTGGATGATTCTTCAACCAAGGAAATTACTAGCACAAATGCAACAACTTAGGCAATCAAAGATGCTCAAGTACATAACTGGATTTTGGGGACTGTTGAAACTCACATCGTTCTCACTCTGCGTCCTCATAAGACTGCTAAAGATATGTGGAGTTACCTATGACGTATCTATCATCAAGACCATGCAACTCACCTCTTTCAATTGGAGCTTGACATTGTTAATTTTCAACAAGGATCACTCTCTATTTCTGAGTATTACTCATGTTTTCTTTCGCTTTGGTCCGAACATATGAACTTAGCACTTGCTAAAGTGTCTGCTAAGGCTATCGGTGCTATTCAACAAGTTCAATTTACTCGCCAACGAAGTCAGTTCTTGATGAAGCTTGGCCCTGAGTTTGAGAATGTTTGTTCTTTATTGCTGAATCGGGATCCTCTTCCCTCCTTGGATACGTGTTTTGGTGAGTTACTTCGTGAGGAGCAAAGACTCTTAACTCAAACAGCATTTGCTTATGCTGCCAACAGCCACAATAAGGTTCGTGATTTGACATCTACACAATGTTTCTCATGTAAGCAATTTGGTCATATTGTTCGTCATTACTCCTCCAAGATGTGCAATTATTGCAAGAAGCAAGGGCACCTTCTCAAAGAGTGTCTCATTCATCCTCCACGATGTAATACGTCGGCTTATCAAGCCACTGTTGCTGTTAGTGATGCTGTTCAGACTTCGACAGCTCTTGTGCAAACCACTCCTATGCCTCCTGCTCCTTTTACACCCGAGATGATGCAACAAATGCTTATTTCTGCATTCACAGCCTTAGGGTTACGAGGTAATAATTCTTGTTTCACTTCTACTTGGTTCTTGGACTCAGGAGCATCAAACCACATGTCCACTTCATCATTTGGGTTACAAAATGTGAGGAAATACACTGGTTCTTCAAAAGTTCAGACTGCAAACGACAACACACTTCCTATTGTTGCTGTGAGGGACATGTCTAAGACTATTAAAGATATATTTGTTTGTCCAAAACTTTCTACAAACTTAATTGTTGTTGGTCAGCTTATTGATAATAACTGTGATGTAACTCTCTCGACTAATGGTTGTCTTGTGCAAAATCGGGTGACGAGACAGTAGATAGCGAAAAGGCCTAAAGTTTGATGTCTTTTCCCACTGCAATTATCAATTCCTAGATTTGTTTTTCCGTTTGGTTTTCAATCTTTAGTTTGTAATTTACTTCATTCTTCAAGTGAAATGTGACATGAAAGACTTAGTCATCCTAATTCCAAGGTTTTATCCCATATGTTTCAATCTGGTTTGTTGAGCAATAAAAACAGTAATTTAAATTCTTCTCTTGATTGTTCATCTTGTAAACTAGAAAAAAGTAAGATGCTTCATTTTCCACAACTTGGTAGTCAAGCATCTAAATGTTTCGATTTGATTCATAGTGATGTTTGGGGTGTGTCTCCTATTATCTCTTATGCTGGCTTTAAATATTTTGTTACATTTATTGATGACTATAGTTGCTATACTTGGGTTTACTTTCTTCGTTCCAAGGCTGAAGTTTTTTCTGCATTTCAGATTTTTCTTGCTTATGTTGAAACACAATTTTCCACGTCTATTAAAATTCTTCGTTTAGATTCCGGTGGGGAATATATGTCCCATGCCTTTCAATCATTTCTTCAGACTAAAGGAATTGTCTCTCAAAGATCTTGTCCGTATACTCCCAAACAAAATGGGATTGCGGAACGCATTCGGATTCAAATATTTCTTTTTTTTATCGACTCCCGTCAAAAAGAAAAAAATGGAGTGTAAGGTCATATCTTTTGTTATGAGTCTGCTTTTATGTTATTTTGTATTGTACAATTCCTTTGCTTGTGGGATCGTTTTCTCACGAGAGGTAATGAAAAGAATTATAGACCCTTACTCGAGCATCTTTACCCTTGGCCATGAACCTCCTTTGGGTTTTTGATTCACCCAGCTTTATGTATCATGATCTATACGATTAATGAATATGTATGTCGATTCATATCACTTAATTTGTAGAATAGATACTTATACAAATTAATCATATGCCTGTTGTTACATATCTCTTGGATATCGTTCGTACCCTGTTGTTAGAGTCATCGGTTCCAGCAAAATTCTAGGTTGATGCCTTGACAACTGCCACTTATTTGGTTAATAGGCTTCCTTTTCCTATTTTGCAGTTTAATACTCCTTACTTTCGCCTTCACCAGATTCATCCTCGATATAATGATCTTCGCCCTTTTAGGTGTGTTTGTTTGTTCATTTACCACCTCTTCAACGTCACAAACTTTCCGCACAATCAGCTCGTTGTGTCTTTCTTGGATATGATATTACTCAAAAAGGTTTTGTTTGCTTTGATCCTTGTTCTAATCGGATACGGATTTCTGGAAATGTGATTTTCTTTGAAAATATATATTTCTATCCAACTTCAACATCTTCTCCCGAATCTTATGCTGGATTGCCTGATTTCAATACTAGTCCTAGTGTTTCTTCTTCTTCTGACAGATTTAAGCATGGATTGGTTTATGTGAGAAAACGTTCAACTCAACCTTCTTCCTATCTTGTTTTTCAACCTGCCTATTGAGCCATCTGAGGTTCCATTCCGTCGCTCCACTTTTTTTTTTTTTTTTTTTTTGATAGGAAACAAAAACTTTATTAATGAAAATATGAGAATACATCTGTGAACCAGAAGTCCACTAAAATACAAACAGATAAACACTAAACCTAGTGTCACAATTAAACTAAAACAGATAAACACTAAAACTTTATTAAACATTCCGTCGCTCCACTAGAACTTTGGTTCCTCCAAAAAGGTATGGTTTTTCTCCATCTTCTCATTCTGTTGCTCTTACTGCCACTTTAGCCTCCATTGCAATACCATCTTGTTATTCTCAAGCTGCCAAGCATAAGTGTTGGCAACAAGCTATGCAGAAATAACTACGTACCTTAGAAGTTAATCAGACTTGGGATGTGGTGGCTTGTCCTCCTGATATTATTCCACTAGGCTGCAAGTGGGTGTATTCTATCAAAGTTCGTTCTGATGGTAGTCTTGACCGATATAAAACTCGACTAGTGGCTCTTGGTAATAACCAAGAATATGGAGTGAACTATGAGGAAACATTTGCTCCTGTGGCAAAGATGACTTCCATTCGAACCATTCTTGCTATTGCGGCTTCCCAAGGTTGGTCTCTCCATCAAATGGGTGTCAAAAATGCCTTTCTTCATGGTGATCTCAAGGAAGACATTTTTATGCGGCTCCCACTTGGGCTTCTTTCAGCTCCTTCCTCTCATATGTGTAAGCTGCGTCGTTCTTTGTATGGACTGAAACAAGCTCCCTGTGCTTGGTATGACAAATTTCGTTCTACTTTACTACAGTTTTCTTTTCAGTCTAGCAAGTATGATGCCTTTTTATTTCTTCGTCAAACACCTAAGGGGATTGTAGTGCTTTTGGTTTATGTGGATGATATTGTCATCACTGGTAGTGATTCTGACTTGATCTCGCAGCTAAAACAACATCTTCTCAGCTCCTTTCATATGAAGGATCTTGGTTCGCTTACTTACTTTCTTAGTCTTGAGATTCATACAAGTTCTATAGGTATTTTTCTAAATCAAGCTAAGTACGCCCAAGATTTAATTCAAATTGCTAGTCTCATTGATGCTGCTCCAATGGATACTCCCAAGGAAATTAATGTTAAGCTCTGAAAAGAAGAAGGGGATCTTCTACCCGATCCGACTTTATATCGCAAGCTAGTTGGCAGTCTAGTTTATCTCAGTATAACTCGACCAGATATATCTTTTGCTGTTCAACAAGTAAGTCAGTTTCTTCAAGCTCCTCGTCACCTCCATATGGCCGCTGTTCACCACATTATTAGATATATTCATGGTACTATGACTCGTGGATTATTTTATCCCTCCGGTACTACTCTCCAATTGACTGCCTACAGTGATGCTGATTGGGCTAGTTGTGCAGATACTCGGCGTTCTACTACTGGGTGGTGTATGTTTCTTGGTAATGCTCTTATTTCATGGAAAAGTAAGAAACAAGATCGAGTTTCTAAGTCCTCTACTGAATCAGAATATCGCGCTATGTCTGTTGCATGTTCTGAAATTATTTGGTTACGGGGATTGTTGAGTGAGCTTGGTTTTCCTCCATCTGGTCCTACTCCTCTTCATGCAGATAATACTAGTGCTATTCACATTACATCCAATCCTATCTATCATGAGCGTACTAAGCACATTGAAGTTGACTACCATTCTATCCGAGAAGCCTTCGATCATCAAGTGATTTCTTTGCCTCATATTGCTACCGCTCTTCGGTTGGCAGATATCTTCACAAAAGTTCTTACCAGCCAAAGATATCACTTTCTCACTAGCAAATTGATGCTTGTTGACCACCCCGCATCAATTTGAAGGGGGGTGTCAATCTAGGCCTTTTGTACAGCTAAATTACTTTATTTCTAACTGTCTAAATATACGATAAATGCACAACTTGTATAAATTGTTTTCATATAGGTTTTTTAGTATTAAGAGCTTGGTTTTAATGTCTTGTAACAGCCTCTAATTTTCTTACTCTTTCCTTGTATAGTTGATTTGTTTTTCCTATTTAATGAGAAGAGAAAACACAGAAAAGGCATGAAAGCCAATTCTGACATTGAAGGCAACAACCAAACTATATATGCTTTAAGAAAAGATAACCCATTAACAAATTTTCAGTTCGAAGAACTTCACGAGGAAGCATAGATATTTACGACATAGTTAAGGTTAAATAATCAGATGAGAATCAACTAAATATAAGGAACTCAACTGACAACAAAAACAATTAGAAAACAGGTAAACATACACTTTCTCCTTTTGAATCTATTCCAGTTCGACCAGCCCGACCAGCCATCTGTCTGTACCTTGTCCCATCAATGAAATCACGGCCAATCCTAGGTTGACGAAAAATAACCCTTCGAGCAGGCAGGTTCACCCCAGCAGCTAATGTAGATGTAGCAGTTAAGACACGAACAATGCCTTTACGATAGCAGGTTTCAACAACCTCTCTTTCTTCAACCTTCGGAAAGATAAATGAATAACTATCAAAAGTAAGGTAAGCTCAAAAGATTTACAATCAATGAGAGCAAACTCAGGATAACATGATCTGACACAGAAATAAAGAAAGAAAAATTACGTTAAAAATTTCAATAATGAGACAAGAATTATAGAAGGAAGAACAGAAGGAATACCGTGAGTCCAGCATGGTGATAAGCAACACCAGCAGGAAGAGTTTCTTCTAATATAGGATCCAAACCAGCAGGACACCTTCGTAAGGTATCAATAGCTAAAGCAATATCAATGAACTCACCATGACTACTGTGATCACTAATAGAAAATTTCTTGAGGAATTTGGAAACATGCCGTGCAGTTGATTCACATCCTTTTCGGCTAGAGCAAAAAATTAAAACTGAATGACCCTCTTGAACAACCTGAGAAACATTCCCACTATTCATAGTTGTTCGCTTTCCGACAAAAAAATTGCCTAGTTTAAGATATTTTAAAAGGATAAAGAGACACAACCTCGTTGCACAGTTCGACGATATGATCTGGATCTTTTCCACCAAGGTCAGCCGTTTTTGAAATTGTTCTAATGATGTCCAACTTTTTATTATAAATGGTATTACCAACTTTAATATATTCTTCTAATGGAACAGGTCTGAAATCTGTTTCATATAACGCTGCCTGCATGCAAGTTTGTTAGTAAATCAACAGTCATCAATTTACAAGAAACCAGGAGTCAACTGAGATGAGAGCTATAATTGTGAAACTTCTATAAATAATCTTCAAAGCAACGGAGAAGCTAGTATAATACTAATGTGTGTTCAAAATAAAAAACCTTACATGTGAAAGAATAGATCAAAGTAAGTTTAAGAACATAAAACTTTGACATCAAAAAGTTTCAAACAAAAACTTCATTTTTTATCGTTGCTCAAACTATTCCTACTTTTGATCAACATCAGGTTAATAAAAGAATTAAAACACACACACACACCCAAATAGGCCATCCAATCAGTAAGTCCCAATAGTTGTTAAAGACCTAAAAGGTTTGATCACAGAAAGCAATGAAGTTACATTCCAGCCATTTGAGCATAGATATTTTGAACACCATAATAAGCTTCAAGTTATAAAGCAGTACTCTAACATAAAGAATGAAAGCTCTAAAATGAAGTATATGAAATTTACATCTATGGGTGTCAACATTTATGAAAAAGGGGAAGATGAGTTAATCAGCATGTTGCTGTAAGTACAAAATGAACTCAACACTTTACATCTATCTACGAGTATGCTAAACTATAGAAATATAGAGTCAGACTTCTACAAACACAATATTTGCTTTGCCGCTTAGATCTTTGTCATATTAATATAAATGCACTCTAAATGACACAAACACAGACCTGGGTTCCAAACATTACTCTAACTATGTCTTGCAGTCACCAATTATAGATAGAAGTTAATGACAATTCCAGATCTTTCACAGAAATGAAATATTTAGTCATAAAAAATTGGTGCAAATGGTGGACAGATGCCAAAATAATTGTTTTTCTTTCTTACCTGAAGCCAATCAGCAACTGCTGCCACATTTGGCATGGTAGCACTCATTCCAACAATTTGCAAGCCATGAGCAGGATCGGCCTTCCCACTGCTCATACCTGAACTTTCTCCACTACTTGCATCAGAAATGCCCTCCCCAGCTGCATAACGAAGTTTTGTCAACAGCAATTCTAAAAGATAACCCCTATGTTGATCGGCAACCTGTCAACAAAATGACAACATTGAGAACCATATAAACTAATCCATTCAAAGAGCATGGATTGGAAGATCACGTTAAAGGTAGACATGTAACTTATCCATAAAAGTATTTACTAATTCTGAGCAAATACCATGTGTAATTCATCTATCACAATAATTCCAATTTCAGACAGACGACCATCTTCCAGCAGCCTGTTTATTAGAAAGTTTGCCTTCTCTATCGTGCATATGGCTACAGATGTATCTTTAGGAAGTGTTCCACCGCCCTGGTTTCCATAATAACTACGAACAGGCTTACCCAGTGGTTCAAGAAGGACTTCCAGATGCTCTGCCTGCATCAAATTTATAAAACCTATAAGATCTATAAGAAACAAGTAATCACCATCTGTTATTTTCAGGGTAGAAAATAGCAACTAACAAACCACCTTTTCTGCACAAATTGATACATAAGGAAGCACAAGTAGTGCCATTTTTCCTGTTGAGATGACCCGCCGCAACATCAAAATTTCTGCGACAAAACTTTTTCCAGCACTGTGGCAGAGACACAGAGATTAAGTGCATATATATGCCATGAAAACATATTACAAGCCTAGAAATACTATATACAACTCTCATTGCAACTACTAGAGGTTCTATTAATGAACTATATTGCACAATAACAAAAGATTGTGACAATAGACAAACTTAAACTAACAGCACAATCTGACAGAATACCTCATAGATGAACAGTTACTTAAAGAGAATACCTTGTAGAAGCACAGTAGACGAGATTTCTTCTCTGCAGAACACCATCCACTTGAAGGCAGTCTACCTGAAAAACAGAAACTTTACCTTTTGCTTTAAACTAATTAAATATAATATTAAAACACATTTAAAAAAAAAATAAAAAACAACAACAGAAAGATATGTGTAAGATATTAACTTCAAACTTGAAATGATAAAATATATATATATATATATATATATATATAAATGTTATTTGTTCAAGAAAAAGCCAGAATGCTATACTCAAGAAGTCAAATTTAAGACAACAATACACCATGTAATTTGAAAAAAAGTAAGATAAAACGGGAACAAATTGAAGAAAGGTAATGGACATCCAATTAAAAAATTGCAAGCTACAACCATTTATTACTTTAAAAAGATAGATTTACAGGACAAATAAACTGAAAACATAAATATACATAATCAAGAAAAATACAACTTAACATTAACTTAGATGACAATATGAAGTTAAGAATACAAGGGATGCAACTTTTAGACTTGTGTGGGCATGAAGAAAATCTCTTATCAAACAAGAATAGACAACATAAGGTAGTCTAAGAATACAACTTTAATATATATATATATATATATGTATGTATATATTTATATTCTTTTATACATGATTTTAACAATACAACTTGCACATAAACCAACCCTTCTCCCCCCAACCTTGGTGTGAGTGGGATTCAATCCCAAGACCTCTTATTCAAGTGCAACAAAATGATTTTTCACCAACTAAGCTTAGCTCTTACTGGCAATGGAGCTGCACATTTGAGTCATTTGACAGCAAAAAAGCACCTCATGTTTTCATATGATTGCATCCAATGGAAGGACAATAAGAGTATCAAAAGTTTGAACATTTCCACACCATTAACCCATATATTAAAAACAACTCAAATCCTCATATGCAGGAACCAAATCCATCATTCATGACCTAGCTCATTTTTTCCCTAATCAATTCTAGAATTAAAGATAAGCGAAGTTTTCATTCACATTTTTTAAAGTACCTGCCATGGATATAGTTTTATAATCCCTCTCTTTTTATATATGCTGCATATTTCTGAAGGAAGCCAACTGCTGAGATCTAAGTGATCTTTAAGTGGCACAAAACTTGAAGGAGTAGAGGCTTCATAAGAATCATCACTACTAATTGATTTCTTAATTTCACCAGCAGGTGACTCTGACTTGATGCTGTCATTATCTTCACTAGATAAATCCTTTTCTTTTTCACGTATCAAAAGAACAGAAGTCCTCTCTTGCACCTCAGACATCTCTTTAGTTATGTGAGGTTTGGTATGATGAGCGATAAGCTTTGCTGATTGAAAATCTCTATGATTCACATAGCCACGATCAGATACTTCACGGTCTTTATGCATCATAGTTACTGAGTGATCCGCAGCACCATGACCTATGCTACTTCCATCCAAGTTTTTGTCCTCAAAAAAGAAGTCAAAATGCCTAACAGGAAACGGGGATACTTTTTTATCTACATCTTTCTTACGCTTTCCCGTTGCATTTGAAGAATCAATGTCTCCTGCATATGGAATATTGATATCACCTTCATCCAGCATTTCCTTTGACTTGTAACACATTTTATATCTTAAACTGTTTGAATTATTTATCCCATATTGACTCTTAGGACAATGAATTCCCTCAGCAGCCTGAGCAGGCAGGTTATCAGGTTCAGCAAACAAGCCATCAGCAACTTGAATTGCTTCATTCCAGAAAGCTTCACCAGGGGAAAATATGGAGCTTCCACATGTCGACTGGGGAGTTTCACGAGTGCATGCTTTGACAATTGATGATCCAGGTGTAAAGAATCCAGAAGTATTTATGGTTGATTTGGAAGCATTGCTGCATTTTCTCAGGCTAGCTTGGAGACCAATGGAACCATTATTGTCAATCACCTACCAAAATATAAATAAGTCTCTAGTCAGCAATTTCAAGTCACAAAACTCATAAAGGCATATACAAAACTAATCTTCACCTCTGAGCTCCCACCAAGTTTTTCTGTTTTACCAACAAAACCAGACTGCTCCTCTTCGGGACTCTTTGCATCGGAGTACATGGTCTTGCCTCCTAATTGTGTTTGATTAGGCACACAGTGTTTCTTCTTTGCTACAACATCCTCCCCATTCAGCAAAGACGGACTACAATGTCTCTTATGATCTTTCACCTTTGGCTTCGATGGTGAACTTGCACTTGACGGAAGTTCACTGTATTACAAAATTAAAATTACAACGAATTTTATTCATATCAGAGGAGTGGATAAGAATGTTTGTGGAACCCCAAAAAAATAACAATCCCATCTCCAGTAAAGCTAGTAATAAAAGCAACGGTCTAACAACTTCTAACTAATGTTTATCCAAATCAATCAAAAAGACATGCGATTGCATACAAAAGTTTAAAGTACCATACCTACAATACAATGACAGAAAGTCAGTAGCAAACTGCTTTAACTCCGGATTTTCCGCGACATGAGCAGAATCCGAGCAATCCTTCACAAGACATCCAACAGTATTTGAAGTTGTCATCTCCTGACTAGGTTTGAACCCTTCAGACAACTGGGGTTGCACGGGAGCTGATAAAACGCACTGCTTATTCCCATCTTCGGAACATTCATTGATCTCCAAAGACAAATTTCTTTTAACGGGTTCTTGCCCAGCCAACAAACCATGAACTGCAAGTGAAGCCTTGGTAGCACAATTATCCTCCTGTGAAGTTCTTAAATAATTGTCCAAAGTTCCTTTGGCACTAGGAGAACCTTCGACTGTGAATTTTGCATCTCTCTCAACTCTCCCGGGCTTCAAACCAGGCGATACGGCCTTCCTCTTTTTTGAAGAGAAAAACTGAACAAAAGGAAAATAAATAAATAAGTATACAAATGAAAAGATTATTATTTCATTAAAAGAGTCACAACATAATTTTGTTAGAATAACAATTATCTTCAATTGAAGAAGATTTGAACTCATTTTGTTGCAAATTTAGTATTATAATTTTTCAACAAAAGCATTCACTCAAATGTAGACAACAATTTCCATAATGCAATTTTAGTTCATGAACTATGTTTATTTTTATCCAACAATTGTTGTATTTAACCAAAAAAAAGGTCCAAAAAGGAACTAACGCCAACGTATAGATTCAGAGAAAAACAAAATTCGATGGTGTCTAGGGATTCGAAATAAAGAGAATGAAACAAGAACGAGACCTGGTCAACTCGCGAACGAGGCGAGCCAGACGACATAGTTGGAGATGAGAAAGGTAGGCAGAGATCTGCGAAAATACGACGTCGTCACAGCGATATTTGAATTCTTTTCGGTGAGCGCCACTGCGCCAACTTGACGCTGATGCACGTGTAGTTCTTTGTTTTTAAAGCGGCTAGAGAAGAGAAAGAGTTAAAGTTTTGAAGTTGTTGCAAATATGCCCCTAATCTTTCCCATAATATCATAAAATTCTGCATTTGCTAGTGTATATTGTAATTGGTTTTTTTTGTTTGAATATTTTCATCCCGGACCTCGTCCCAAGCTTATTGTCACGGGCCGCAAGTCCACCAAGCTAGCAAAGGTCATTTAGGCCCAAAATACTAGGTCTGGTCCAATTCTCATACTCGACTCATTTACCTCCCAAGTAATCTACAAGATTCTAGAAAGGTTCTAGAACTTTCTATTATACAAATATCAAGAGTGTTTTAGAATTCTCTAGAATTCACTAGTAACTTTAACTATGTAAATATCAAGAATAGTTCTAGAATTCTCTAGTTAGATATTCATCTAGATTTCTCTAGCATTTTTTTATAAGTGTGCCCAAGTAGCTATAAATACCCATGTAAAGCATCTCCAAAAATTCAATACAAAGCTCCCATACCCATACAAAGCTAGTCTCTCTCGAAGTCTTCATTTGCCTCTTGCTCTTAGCTTTTTCCCACATTTTCGCAAGGCTTACTTAGCAATTAAGGAGCGAAAGTTGCCTAAGTGCCGCACGAGTTAGTGGTCCAAGTCTAACTCTGTGACAGTTGGTATCAGAACCACGGTTGTAACATCCTAGCAACAAGGTGCGTCTGAGAGCAATGGCATCCGACAAGGAAGTCATCTTGGGGGAGCAAGCGCATAATCGTGAGGAGCAACGTGATCAGGGGAACGTGGCAAGTCCAAGTCCAAGATGGAGGCCTTAAAAGCTGACCTTGCTAATTTGGAGCAAGCTTTCTCTATGATGGAACTAACTCTTTGTAGTTATGTCGATCGTCTTAATGGCCTAAAGACGGAGTATGGTGAGATTACCCAAGCGGTCAAGTCTTCCATTAAAAAGATTAGCCAATCCTTCCAAAGAGAACTTCAAGGCATAACTCGAGACGCTTGTAACCTTTGAACCTTCACGAAGCACGAGTTGCGAGCCATCCATGCAAAGGTAGAGGATGTCCGTATGGAATGGAATGGGCACAAGCACTCCTTTGCTATCGGGTCAGGTTCATCAAGCACCGTCAGCTTAAACGCGATCCATGTGCCTAAACCTGCCACCTACAATGTCACTCGCAATGCTACTGAGGTCGAAAACTTCCTCTTTGGTCTTGAGCAATATTTCGAGGCCAAATTTGTCAAGGACGATGCTTCAAGAATCAATAGTGCTCCTACATTCCTTCGCGACGCAGCATAACTATGGTGGCGGCGAAAGCATGGTGACATGGGCAAGGGTATTTATTCAATCAACACATGGGACGACTTCAAGCGTAAATTAAAGAAGCAATTCGGCCCTAGTAATGCAAAAAATGAGGCACGAGGTCATCTACGCCGACTCAAGCAAACAAGAAGCATTCAGGACTATGTCAAAGAATTCACCACCCTCATCCTTAAGATTGAAGATATATCCAACAAAGACTCACTCTTCTATTTCATGGATGGTCTTAAAGATTGGGCACGAGTGAATCTCGAAAGGCGAAGCGTAAAAAGTCTTGATGAAGCTATCGTTGAAGTGGAGTAACTCACCGAGTACACCAACTTATCTAAAGATAAAAAGACTAGCCAGGGTAAAAGTGGGGGAGAGAAGAAAGACCAATGACGCAATAACGGAGGACAGTGCAAGTCTTCCCATGGCGAGAAGCAGGATGGAGATAAGTCTAACGCTCCTAAACCTAAATCTCCTTATTTTATATGCAATGGTCGACACTGGGTGCGAGATTGTCCAAAGCATAAAACTCTCAATGCCCTCGTCAACCAAATGGAGGAGGATCATTCTAGCAATTCCGACTCCAAAGCAGGCATGCGTTCTCTTCGCATCCTCGGGGCCCTTAAAGGCAAAGCCACACTACCCTCGCCAATCAAGAAAGGCTTGATGTATGTCCACGCCACCATCAACGGTAAAGATGTTAGTGCAATGCTAGACAGAAATCAACGAACAACTTCATTTCCAAAGAATGGGCTAAATGGCTAGGCCTCAAGATCATCAATGGTGGAGGAACACTCAAAGTCGTGAACTCACCAACCAAGCCAATAGCTGGTGTTGGTAAAGTAGTGTCCACCAAACTTGGCATATAGAACGGAAGCCTTAACTATTCCATCGTGCCAATGGATGACTTTCAAGTGGTAATAGGCATGAAGTCTTTCGATCAAATGCATGCCTTCCCTTTTCCCGCAACCAACTCCTTTAGATTCTTAATGGGAGCACAACCTGCATAATCCCAATGGAGCGCTCAGCCAAGGTAGAATCTAAGACACTATCGGCACTACAATTCAAGCGCGGGATGAAGTTCGACCCAAGCTACCTTGCCACCATCCAACAACTCAATGATGGAAAGGATATCGCTGCAAGTAAGGATCCTACACCCATCGATGTGCAGCACGTCCTAGAGAAATATAAGGACGTCATGCCTCTCTGCTGAAGAAGCTACCACCTAAACGGGAGGTGGACCACCAAATTGCGTTGGAGCCGGGTGCCAAACCCCTAGCAATGGCGCCTTATCATATGACACCACCAGAGTTAGCAGAGCTAAGGAAACAACTCACAAACTTGCTGGATTCAGGCTACATTCAACTTTCCAAGGCACCTTATGAAGTACCAGTGTTGGTCTAAAAGAAGAAAAATAGGTCTCTCCGTATGTGCATCGACTATCGAGCACTAAACAAGATCACCATCAAGAATAAGTACCTGATACCTCTCATCTCTAATATTTTAGATCAGCTTGGTCATGCCTGCTACTTCTCAAAGCTCGATTTGCGATCAAGGTACTACCAAATCCGCATTGCACCAGAGGATGTACCCAAGACGGCATGTGTGACAAGGTATGGTGCTTTCGAATTCCTTGTTATGCCATTTGGTCTCACTAACGCACCAGCTACTTTTTGCACACTTATGAACAAGTTATTCCACCCCTTCCTCGATCGATTCGTGGTGGTATACTTGGATGACATAGTAGTCAATAGCACTACGCTTGAAGAGCATGTGCAACACCTCAAGCAAGTCTTCTGAGTACTTCGGGAGAATGAACTCTACATCAAACAAGAGAAGTGTTCATTCGCCCAACGAGAGGTGGAGTTCCTTAGTCATCGCATTCGAGAAGGAAAACTTATGATGAACCAAGCGAAGGTGAAGGCCATTCAAGATTAGGAGCCACCCACCAAGGTGCCAGAGTTCAGATCATTCCTTGGATTATCAAACTACTATCGTTGCTTCATCCAACACTACTCAACAAAAGCTGCACCTTTGACCGACCTACTCAAGAAAACCACACTTGGCATTGGTTCGATAGATGCCAATGAGCCTTTGAAGATCTAAAGAAGGTCATTTTCGAGAAACTAGTGTTAGTCTTACTCGATCATAATAAGTTATTCGAGGTGCAGGCTGATGCTTCCGACTTTGCCATAAGAGGAGTTCTCATGCAAGAAAGGCACCTCATTACCTTCGAGAGTCAAAAGCTTAATGACACCGAGCGACGCTATACTGTGCAAGAGAAGGAAATGACAGCCATCATCCATTACCTAAGGTTGTAGCGGCTGTAATATGTCATCCCTATTTTAGTATTATATACGTATTGTACACGTATGTCTCATTTATGGAATAAAATAATAATTTAGAGTGCCCAAATATAAAATTGGATTATGATGAAATTTATGGATGCGATTTCAAGCTCAAGAAATGGTAAAATAATTGATTTAGAGGTATGAAAATAGTATTAAAAGAAATATTGAAGAAAATGGTGAAATTGAAAAATGTTATAAAAATTGGGCAATAGTGTAAGGACTAAAAAGTTATGTTTTTAAAAGTTTAGGTTAAAATCGTAATTTTTGAAAAGTTGAGGGGGCAAATTGTAATTCAGCCGGATTATATCGTCATCTTCTTCATCCAGCCGAGTCATTCCTCTCTCTCTCCTCAGAATTTCCAGCAGCTTTTCTCTCCGCGAGCCCAACTTCAATCTCTCGTTCCGACCTCATCCGAGCTCCGTTTTGGCCGATCTTGGTACCGTTGGAAAGCTTGTGCGACGTAGATTCTATAGGTACCAATTTTATCAATTTTTATCACCATTTAGGTCTTCATTTCAGTAGATGAAGTAAGGCGATTAACCAACTTTTTCTTTTCTAGATTCCGGCGAAACAAAGCAATTCCGACGCCGATCGACCTCGTTATCGTGACCAGTGTGTCGAGGACAACAAAACCTACCTAGCCACACCTCCCACCACCGAGGTCGCCGGAATCCGACGCCGAAAAGTCACCGTCGGCCACTATTCACAACGGAGGTAAGTTTTTCGACCTCCCGAACTCGAAATTTAGCTCCCGACGTGTCTACGAACTCGTTTTTAAGTGTAGAATTCATTTTTAGGGTTATTTTTCCTATGTAGCAGCCGTACTAAAAATTTTATATATTATATTACTTTGTAGATTTAATTTAGGACGGCGATAATTATATTTGGAATCGAGAGAACCCGAAAGCGTGTGATTTTGTGAATCGATAATCTGTGAGTGTTATTCAAAATATTTTGGATATAATGTTTTAAAGTTTATGTTATGATATGTTATATTTTGATTTTGAAATAAATGAAATTATATGAAAAATATTTTGCATGGACTATAAATGATTATATGAGATGTGGATTTCTTAAATTTGAAAAGTTTATACGAGATAAGTATTTATGGTGAAAAATTATTTGATGGAAATATATATTGAACATATGGTATGCTTGGTAGATCTTACAGTTATTTCCGGTTGAGGTTGAGTACCCGAAGCGTACATTGGCAGTGTTGGGAGTGTCTGTCACTAACAGCGGGAGGAAACCCGCAGGGGGGATTGTATCGAGTTAATTGTTCAGTTTAGTGTGTCGCCTAATGCACGTATAGGGTATATTATTATCTAGCTTCCACCTGAGCGAGGAAAAATGCCGCTTTGTAGCGAGGGAAAAATTCCGCTACGTAATACCGGTTAGATGGCCTAAATGAGGAAAAATTCCGGGAAGGCCGGAGCGAGGTAAAATTCCGCTCCATACCTAGGATACCATATGGTACGGACCATTGGTGGTTGGCTCGTTTTATTCAGAGACTTTTCAAAAAATAATAATGCCACCACTATTTATATTTTATGCAGAAAACTGAAATTATATGATAATTTATCGTATCTTTTAGTTTTATAATGGAATTGAATGATATTTACATAAATAAGTTATCCATGCATTTATCTGAAAAATGGTTTTGAGAGAAAAATTGATTTTTCATATTACAGCGATGAGAGGTTTATAAAGTATTTTAAAACTAAGGGAGAAATTTTTATAAAGATAAAATGAAAATAAAAACTTACAACACTCACTGAGCTCGTGTAGCTTATACTGTTTTATGTTTTACAAACAAAACCTCCCCAGGGGCAGATGCAGGTACAGGTACAGGTATATCAGGATCAGAGACTCCAGTCCAGAACTAGACAGATTGGGTCGAAAGTGCTTTGCACTGCTGTGATTGTATATATCTTATTTTGGGAAATACTTAATTGTATATGACATAATATATAAGTTTTTCTTATATTTGAACATGTATAAATAAATATAGATGCATGACATACTGTTTTGTATTTTAAATTATTTTAAAAATTGATGACATGCTTGTGGTTGCTTGTGAATTGATAAATTGAAGGCTTGAGGCCCAGAAGTTTGGGAAAAACCAATTGATTTTAGAAGTGTTTAAAGTTTTTACCAAATTCGCAGGGTGGTAATCTTAGAAAAATAGTCGTTATGCTGCCCAAATTTTTACTAAGTCTATTATATAAATGTGTAATTAAAAAAGTTTTCAATAGGGAAAAACGGCTTAGCTTCACGGGAATCTTTCAGTCGGATTAAATATAGGCTGGAGGGTTACCGTGGGGTTGCCGGCAGGCTGCCGACTGTATGGAAATGGAAGTGCAGAAACTGGGTCTGTCAGCGGCACTACTTACTCGAGTCATATTTCCTCATTATGACGGACAATATTGCCATGAGTTACTTCCAAACCCAAAAGAAGTTAAGTCCCAAGCAAGCTCGATGGCAAGATTTCCTAGCCGAGTTTGACTATCGCTTGGAATACAAGCCAGGGAAAGCCAATCTAGTGGTCGATACACTAAGCAGGAAGGCGGAGCTTGCTACTTTAAGCATAAGCCAACTTATCAAGCGCATCAAAGAAGGCATGGAGCAAGATCAGATGGCCAAATGCTTGATCAGGCTAGCGAACAAAGGTAAAACTAGGCGGTTTTGGGTAGAGGACGGCCTAATCTTCACAACCAGAAGCTGAATGTACGTGCTGAGGCATAGGAGTTTGCGGAAAGAGATAATTAAGGAATGCTATGACTCTAAGTGGGCTCGTCATCCAGGTATGGCACGCACACTAACACTCCTTCAAAATTCATATTATTGGCCGCAGATGCAAGACGATGTGGAAGCCTATGTACGTACTTGCCTTGTGCGCCAACAAGATAAGGTAGAGCATCAACATCCAGTAGGGTTATTGGAGCCTCTACCTATTACCGATCGGCCATGGTAAAGCGTACTATGGACTTCATCATGGCCCTACCAAAGTCAAAAAGATACAGGAGCATTATGGTGGTGGTCAACCGATATAGCAAATACGCTACCTTCATCCCCGTATCAACCGATTGCACAGCTGAGAAAGCCATCCGTTCCTTCCTCAAACATGTGGTGAAGTTTTGGGGAGTTCCACAAAATATCATAAGTGATCGTGACCCTTATTTCACATGAAGGTTTTGGATCGAACTTTTCAAGCTGTTGGGGACCGATCTGAACTTCTCCACTAGCTTTCATCCTCAGAGTGATGGGCAAACTGAGCATGTCAATGGCCTGCTCGAGCTATACTTAAGGCACTATATAAGCGCTCATCAACAGGATTGGGTTAAGTTGCTAGATGTCACCCAATTTTCCTACAATCTTCAAAGAAGTGAGGCAACAGGCAAAAGTCCTTTCGAGATAGTGATGGGACAGCAACTGATGACACCCAATGCTATTGCCTCAACTTATGGTGGGAAAAGCCTCGAGCCCCTAAGCTCGCTAGAGAGTGGCGCGAGCAAGTCGATATCACCCGAGCCTATCTAGATAAAGCAGCTCAAAAAATGAAAAAGTGGGTCGATGTAAAGAGGAGACATGTCGAGTTTCATGAAAGAGACATCGTGCTTATCAAGCTTCTACCCCAACAATTTAAGTCGTTACGTAAGGTGCACAAGGGGTTAGTCCGAAGGTATAAAGGTCTCTTCCCGATCATCAAACGCATTAGCAAAGTCTCCTACCAAGCTCAACTCCCACCAATACTCAAAATCCACCAGGTCTTCCATGTAAGCTTTCTCAAACCGTGCCATGAAGATAAGGAAGACCCAAGCACGAGTGAATCCAAGCGCGCACCAATTGCCGTGGTTACCACCTTCGACAAAGATGTAGAATGCATCATTGCCGATCGAGTGATTCGAAGAAGGGGCGTTCCAAACTGCACGGAATACTTAGTAAAGTGGAAGGATCTCCCCGATAGTGAGGTAAGTTGGGAACGCGAAGACGTCTTGTGGCAATTCGACGAGCATATCCAACGATACAAGAATAAAGATACGTCGAGAACGTCGCGAGCTTAAATGGGGGAGGATGTCATAGGCCGCAAGTTTACCAAGCCAGCAGAGGTCATTTAGGCCCAAATTTACCAGGTCTGGTCCAATTCTCATACTTGGCCCATTTACCTCCCAAGTAATCTACAAGATTCTAGAAGTGTTCTAGAACTTTCCACCATGCAAATATCAAGAGTGTTCTAGAATTCTCTAAGATTTACTAGTAACTTTAACCATGTAAATATCTAGAATAGTTCTAGAATTCTGTAGTTAAATATTCATCTAGATTTCTCTAGCATTCTTTGATAAGTGTGCCCAAGTGGCAATAAATATCCATGTAAAGCTCATTTATAAAGCATCTCCAAAAATTCAATATAAAGCTCCCTTACAAAGCTAGTCTCTCTCAAAGTCTTCATTTACCTCTTGCTCTTAGCTTCTTCCCACATTTCCGCAAAGCTTACTTAGCAACTAAGGAGCGAAAGTTGTCTAAGTGCCGCACGAGTTAGTGGTCCAAGTCTAACTCCGTGACATTATACTGCAAAATCAACGGCTAAGATCTATTTGTGCTGTTGCCCAATAAATACCTTTGTTTATATGTTTTTATTAAAAAAAAATCTCATTATTAAATTTTTTCATCTCATCTACTTCTAATTTTTAATATATGTATGTATATGATATAATTCATCTACATTTAAGTTTTTTTTTTTTTTTTTTTTTTTGTTCACGAAAAATGTAGATTGAGGTTCTTGAAATAAATTTGTGTGGTAAAAGAATATTAGGAAAAGTCATATAATGAATAAAAAATGAGTGAGATTAATGCAAAAATCCAATAAAAACATTAATGACTGTTGAGAATTAAAGTCAATATTTGTGCTAAAATTTAAATAAACATTGCAAGTTATGAAGATTTAAATTTTGAAAATATTTAAATATTAATTGACGCCATTTTGATTGTCATAAGACTGATGGATGTAAGTGGTTTTCAAAATTCAAAATTATGAGACCTAAATTTAGACAGTAATTAAATTTGGATAGTAAATGTTAAGAATACCAAGTTAGAGAAGCGGTTGGAATGTTGGTAGCATGGGCCAGATCAAAATAGTGGACCTCCTCATCACTGGGCTTAACTTGACATTTAGGCCTGAATTTATACCATTACAAATGTTGTTTTATAGTTGCTGATATAGATCATTTGTTCTACTATCAGTTTATTGAACTATTTGTCACAACTAGCCATAAAAAAAAAAAAAGAAAAAAACGAACGTGATATGCTTTAACGTTGGAATGGTGTCGTCTAAAGGCACTCCAACACTTAATAATAAAGTTTGAAATACTTCATATTGAGATAATACGTACAAATAAAGCAAGTCAATCAATTGGTAGATCGCACTTGAGCTATCCTTCGCCTATAACTTAGTGTTCTTGAATGGAAAATAATGAGTACACTGTTATATATGAAATTCAAAAGATAAGAAATGTGAGAGTGATTCTATTAATTGCATAAAAATAGCCTATCTCTTCGGACTCCCTTTAAGTATTTATGCTCAAGCATGTGACCGTTGGAAGTGGGTGATAGGATCCTAATTCTTGGGATCCTCTCAAATTTGACTGTAGCAAAGCTTGGCAGTTGAACTCAATCAATTAGACTAGGTCAAACCGCTATATAATCTGACTAGATAATGGGCTTTTTGATTTTGGGCTATAAACAGTGGCCTTTAAATATCACAATTGGGTTTGTTAACATAAGAGTGGCGATATTTGCACCTTTAAAATTGCTTGTACATCCAAAACTAGCATTTTTTTTAAACATTCAATTAGGGCTGACAATTTGGAATCCGACACGACGGGTTGACACGAAACTGACATGATTATTAATAGTTAGGGTTGAGCATAAACGGATTAGGTAAATAAATGAGTCAACTTGTCCAACCCATTTATTAATTGTGTCGGGTTTGTATTTTCTTAACGTGTCACGAGTTAACCTGTTTAGCAGGGGTAAAAAAATTAATTTCATATTAGATGGGCATTCATGTAATTTTAGTAGTAGGTATATATATCATTCAAATCCCACCTAACCACATTTCCATCCATTTATTTCTTCATCCACCACTAGCAGACACACCCGACAATCTACACCACATGACCACACCAGTCACCCCCAACGCATCACCTTTGTCTCTCTTCATACATCCTTCATCCCATAGCCACGCTCAAGTCAGTCGGTCGCCGTTCGGTCGCCCACGCATCTCATTTGTCTCCACATATCATCATCATCTTCTTTATTCTGACATTGGTGATCGCCGCATCATCTGTCCGTTTAGTAGCAGAACCAGTGGATTGAGTGTGTCATTAGTTGGACCTGATGGTCGTGTTCCTGGTGGTGGTGTGGCAAGGCTTTAACAGTAGCCTTACCTCTTCAAGTTTCATCTAATTATGGAATATGCATCATTCCTGTTTACCATAATGTTCATTTCTGTTACAGAGTCATTTAAACTGCAATATTTTTTCTTGTTGGAAGAACAAACATATTGTTTTATTAGTAAGAAAATGCAATATTAGTTGAGAGTTAACTATGATTTATGTCTCTTTATACCTGTTTTGAGTAGGAAGTCTAGATGCTTACACCTTATCTAATTAAGCCTACAATGCATGGTGATATTATAGGTTATTATGGGTAGCTTTTCGGCAGAGGGGTGGAACGAGACGAAGTCAAGCGGGATGCAATCAGAACCATTGTCAAATACACCTAATCTAATCCCAAGAACAGCAACAGCTGGAAGCCCACTATCACGTGGAAGCCCTCTAAACTAGAGCACCGGAGGGTATAGTAATAACAATCCACCATCGATGACAAGCATGTCTTGGAAACAGTATATAGTATCATCTTGATGGGAGGAGCAATGAGTATCTTTATTTTAATTTTGTTTTTTATGATATCTATGTTAAAATTTAAATATATTAAATATGATTAAATGAGTCATAAACGGGTCATTAAACATGCTAAATAAACGGGTCATTAAACATATCAGTTAAATGGGTCATTAAACGTGTCGGCTAAACGAGTCAATGAACCAGTCATTAAATGCGTCGGCTAAATGGGTCATGTCGATTAAACAGGTCACTAAATGAGTCATTCAATGACTCGTAAATGAATGGGTTAATTGCGTCATTTCTGTGTCGACCTATTAATAATCGTGTCATGTTCGTGTTGAAGTTCAAACCGTTTATTAATCATGTCGTGTCAAAAATAATCGTGTAATATTCGTGTTGTGTCCAACCCGACCCATCAACCCGGATTGCCACTGCTACATTCAATATTACATTTGAGTAAAATTACTAAAAAGGTAAATATTTTGCAAGTAGACTCACATATTATTAATTAAAATATCATATAACTTTTCTTTTAAATATTAGTATTAAACATTAAATTCTTTTTAAGGAATACAATTTGATTACAAAATATAGAGAATGAAACAAAATTTTCAAATAAAATTAGTTGTAAAGAGATAAGTTTTAAATTAATTCTTGTTTTAGTGTCGAGAAGTTTGTTGTATATAAGTGTAAGCTTCTTATTGTAAGAAACTTCATTCAAACAATTCATCAAACATGTGGTTTATGTATCTCACAACTGAAATTTTTAATGTTGAGAAGTGATTATATATAAGTGTAGGCTTTTAGTGTAAAAAATTTCATTGAAATAATTCACCAAACACATGAACGATACAACTAAAGTACTAAATAGATTTTATATGTATGTGAAAAAACAGAAATTCAATTTTACAAAAAGTCATATTTGAACATGATCATAAATCTTCTACAGTAATTGGTGGCTTGATAAGATTTGGTCTTTGATCCACGGTGATAGTTACGTTTGGCTATAAAATGGAAATTGAAGTTCCTCTTTCAATCAAAAAAAGAGGAGACACCAAGATATAAAGGAGAAGATAAAGTTTTCCCAATGTTAAAATAATAAATATTATAAAATTAAATAAATAATAAAATGGGTATAAATGAGGTGTACAAATAAAATTAATAAAAAAAAATGGTAATCTCAATATTAAGTGAAGTTTAAAAACAAATTAAATAAATTTTAATTTTTTTATGGGGTGGACAAACAAAATAAATGTACATACAATTTTTTAGGGAAAATTTATAGTTTTTACCAAAATAAAAAGAAAATTTTTGTTTTTACCCAAATTTAAAAAAAAAAAAATGTTTTTGACCTCTCAAACAAATTATTTTCCTTATATACCCAAGTTACCAAAATACCTTTAAGTTAAAATTACTCAAATGCCCAAACTTGAAATTACCAAAATAGTCTTTTTTTTTTCTAACAATATCCTCTCTTTTTCCTCTTCTCCATTCATAGTTTGTGAGAGTTGATTCACCGTTGCAGTTGAAAAACAATTTAATACGAGATTCTTCATTGAAGCTTCTTCATCCATTAAAGGTTTTTGATCAATTGAAGTTTTATCTATTAAAGGTTTTGAAGTTTCTTCTTCAATTTGAGTTTTAAAAGTAATGTACATGTTTTTGTGGGTTGGTTTTTAGGTTGTTTTGTTTATATCGCAAGCTAAAAGACTGTAAGAATCGATTTGGTTATGATATATGGTATCCGTAAAAAACTGCGACGAAATCTGCAAAATCTATGATGAAATCAGTTTTTCATGAATGAAAAAACGATTGAAGAAGTATACCAATTTTTCAATGCATTGAAAATTTTTTTCATGCTTTTGATATTTTTGTATTTTAAATGTTGTATATTGAATTTTAATGTCATATGTGGTTAGATATGATTGTATATTATTCCATTTAATTATATTTGGGTAGAGAGTGTTGTAAGTGCACAATCAATATGTTTAATTCGATTTTTAAGTGGATCAAAAAACTAGAAACAGTTTTTTACTCCACTAAAAATCGAGTTAGACAGTGTTAGCATAATTTTGATATTTATTGTGTTGTTGATATTAGGTATCGATTTATAGTGTTAAATTTGATTTGATATGATTATATTTTGTAATGTTGCCCGATTAAAATGAGACTAATTTATTAATATTATATTATTTGATTTGAACATTACAGAATGGCTCAAGAGACGATCGTAATCAATTTTAATGAAGAGTAGAATTGATGTAATTACGTTGGAGGGGAGTCGATTATGTGTGGGGTCCACAAAAATAGTAGTTTTTCATCATTAGTGGAAGTTATGTACAGATAAGTTGGTATTGATAAAAGAATATGAGATATTATTTACTACAAAATATGATAAATAGTCAAATTAAAAAGATTCACATCATGTCCGATCTTGATGTGGTTGGTTTAATGACAATAAAAAAATATTGATGTTAAAAAGATTTATATCGATAAGATTGTGAGAGATTTTGAAGTTGGGGTTAGTAGGTATATCGTTTATCCAATTGTTATTGACTCAATACCAAACACAAGATATGATAAGGCAGATATGGATAGACCTGAAAATCTGCATATGATTAAAAGTCATTTTTATCTTACTTTAGGTATTAAGAGCAATCAAATTGATACTTCTATTATTCCATTTATATCTATAGAAAGACTCATATGTGACGTTAATGATGACTATATGAATTATGATACTAATAATGAAGATCGGGACACAAATAACAATGGTGATAAGATACTAGAGATAGTGATTGTAACACCTAAATTTACTTTATAATCGGATGAATAGTATTTAGGACGGAATAGTGATTTTTGGATAAATAGTAATGGGTGAAAAGTGATTTTTGAGAATCGGATCCCGAAAATAATTGAAAGTGAAATTTTTATGAATAGTGATTTCAGATTAATAGTATTTTTGAATGAAATAGTGTTCGTATGAATAATGATTTTCGAAAAATGGGTCTTGCATATTAAAAAGTCCTAAAAATTATATTTGAATTAACGGAAACTTAATCAGATCGAAAAGGAGTCAGTTTAAGGTAAAATAGAGCAATTTGATGTAAAACCAAAAATTCAGATGGATTTTCGAAAAATTTTGAAAACTTGAAAAGTATCAAATGAGTACAAAAATGCTCAAGAAGTGTTTTTGAGACTCAATTGACACTTTCGAAAAAAATTCTGATTGAAATGGAACCGATGCAAAGATTTTTCTGAGGTAATTTGGTGAAAAGGGAAGAGCCCAAAAAGGGTCTGAAATGACTTTTAAAGGTCACAAAAATTACCATGAGTATGTAGGTAGTCCGAATATAGGCCCCGATAAATTTTGGAAGAATTTCAAAAAGGTTATGAAAAAACCGAAATCTAGGCGTTCTGAAAAACCTAAAAATTTAAAAGATAAAGTAAGGGATAAACATTGAAAAAGTAATCGATGAAATGTGACACATGACGATAAGGATAAACACGAAGACACTTGTCAATTTTTTTGTGGTTGACATTTTTGTAATATAATACACTTTTAAGTGCAAAATTATCTTTTGCAAGATTATATATATATATATATATATTGAAGTGTGAAATGAATGAAGAGAAGAAAGGAAGGCGGCAACAGAAGCTGAAGACCAGAAATAAAGAAGAAAAAACATGAGAGGGAGAGTGAGGCCGAGAGAGAGAAAAAGAGAAAGAAAAAGGAGGAAGAAAGAGAGAGAGAGAGAGAGAAGATCATGGATTCAAGTGAGTTTTCACCCTCTCTCACTCTATTTTTCATCCTCAAATATTTAAAAGAAGTTGGAGAAGAATTTGTAAGAAATTTCATTTATTTTGATGTTATTTGGATGGTATTTTTATGAGTTTTTGGAGGATTGATAATATAATAGTTAATAGATGAAAATTTTGGCTTGAATAAAGTTGGAGTGTCATCAAATCAAGCATGAAAGTGGCAAGGGGGCATGAGTTACATGTGTTATTCAAGAGTTTTGGTAAGTTAAAAATTATGAATTTTTGATAATTTGTTGAATTAAATTAATTTGAGTTGATTTTTGGATATTAATTGAGTTTTTGGAATATTTGAGTGTAACCGATATTGTAGAAAATGAAAAAAAAAAATGATAGATGTGGGTATCTGTCAAGTTTGGCCAAAGGGAGTTTGTATGGTGATTTTATAGTTTTTTCATATTTGATGAATTTGTATGAAAATTTAGATGAATTTAAATTGGTTTGTGTGACGAAAATGAAAAATAATTGGTTGGAAAGTTATTGGTGAAGTTTGGTTAGTGTAGGAAATTTTTATGTATATTAAATTGAATTTGGATGTATTAGTTTAGGATGTATTCGAGTATTTTAGTGTCAAAGAAAATAAAAGAAATGGTTATGAGATTATTGATTGAGAAAATGATTGAGCTGTGAAATTATTGGGTATATATATATTAAATTGGAATAAATGATTAATTGATATCCTAGGTGTAGATCGAGCTCAAAGAAGTTGCGAGGAAGACTAAGGAAAGTTATAAACTCGAATTGAATGTCTGGATAAAAAAGAAATTTTATCCAAAGAGGTTGATGTACATTTCTTTCGAAACTTCAATTTTATTAGTAGAGTTTAGTAATTATAAGTTTTTGAAATATTATGAATTTGATTAAAATGATATAGTAGTTATAACTGAAAATTTGATTTTGTATTATTTTGATATATTTTGAATTATTTTAAATTTTATTAATAAAGTTTAGTATTCATGAGTTTTTAAAATAATAGGAATTCGACAAAATGGATATAGCAATAATGTTTGAATATTGATCGAAAATATTTTAAAAAATATTGAAATATAAAATTTAAGTTGAAAACTAAGTTTTAAAAAGAAAAAGGGGTGTACGACCAAATAGGTGTATGAGAATAAAAGAATAGATTTTGTTAACTATTGATGTCAAAACTAGGAGTAAAATGATCATTTGAAATGACCAAAAATTTTGATTAGAAAGATTTGGCAAAATTGATAAAAATGTGTGATTAAATTTCACGTGAATTAAGATTTTTGTTTGATTTTAATATCCGTGAAATTTTTCGATAAATTTTAATGAAAGATTGTTTAAGTATGATTTTATAAATTTCGAACAAAAATGAAAAAGAAACGAATAAGTTCAATATCTTGACCGAGCATATATCAGAAGAAAGACACGAACATTTTGAAAAGATTGAATGGGTTAATTGAAGGTGAAATAGAGTTTTGTAAAATTTATATTGATCATTTGAATATATGGGAAAAAGTGGGACGAAAATTGTGTTTATTGCTTTCCGAATGAAATTGTTATTTAAAATTTACAAGTTGTTAAAAATATGAAGTCTTTGGTAAAAAATGAAATTTAAAAATGGTTTAAGTAAACTTGAGCATTGGTAGGTGAAGATTGGTAGTTGGCTAACCAATATAGTTATATTAGCAGTATTGCACCGTTATACAGATACACAATGTTCGACGGATGGATTATGAAAGGTACTGAGTGTCCAGTCATGAAGTCGAACCTGATTATGATATGTGATTGTAATAAACGACCCGACAGATAACCACTGAGTGGTCGATGCTGGATACGCCTTTGATTCTGACGAGTAGCTACTGAGTGGTTAATGCTAGAAAATCCAAATCCCATCCATAATATCGTGTCAGAGTTTACGAAGGGCACTGAGAAAAAGATAAACGAAAACAATGTTACTAAGATTGAAAAATGAAAATTGTTATGTTTTATATATGCATCAAATTGTAATTTGAATTCTTGAATTATTTTGTAAAAATTTGAAAAATTATGAAATTTTAATTTACGACTTGAATTTTAAAATATGGTGAAAAATCGTATAATTATAAATGGGAAGAAATGATGTTAAGTATTTTATATGTACAATTATTAATAAATGAAGTAATCAGTAAATTTTGATATAAAATTTAAGAATGACCGTTAAAAATAATTATTTTATGCTATCATGTGTTTTTCAATTAATAAGTCTTATTATGTTTTATTATAAATGTTTGAACGTGGTGAAATTTGATTTTATAAAATCAAACTTGAAGAATGACTTTTATGCACTCAATGGACGAACTGAAAATTATTAAATGAAAGCGTGTTATTATGTTTAAGAACTGAAAATATATGAAGAATGTATGTATTTCGTATATGTATTTATATGAAGAAAACAATGTATATAAATACATGAAGAATGATTATTACATATTTTATATGGGTAATTATTAGTAAAGTGCTTTCATCGAAATTTAGAATAAAAGTTTTACAAATTGAATTGATTTGAATTAATAATAAAGTGCATGTATTTCGTATATGTATTTATTAGTAAATCGATTTAATTGTGAATTTTAGAAAAAGTTAAGGATTTTGGACATTTTGTTTAATAATACAGTACTTTGAATAAATGATGAGTTTAAAATTAAATGTACACCCAACTAAGTAGAAATACTTAGCGCGTTGGATTTTTCACGTGCAGGTCAAGACCTGAGCAATGTAGATAGAATCAGTTGAGAAGACAGTCGCCGCAATCTCAACTAGTCACAATTTTTTAGTAGTTGATAATTATTCTTTTGTTATTTTTATAGTGGTGTTAATGTATGTAATGATACATGTGCATGTATATTGAGTCGTAGAAAATTGTAAACCATAATGTATACCTATCCTAGAAAAAGTTTTTAATTTGTATAACGAATGGTTAGTTGTCTTTTTATTGATTTTTTATTTTGATTAAATTGATTTTTATTAAAAATTAATTCCATAAATGTTTGTGTGGTGAAGTGAATTTGGAGTCGGACAGAGGGTTCGAAAATGGAAGTAAAGAAAGCGAATGCATTTTTAGAAGTGTATTTATGTTTTCTACATGTTTTGTAAAATTTAAGTTTTTCAAAAACAGATGAAACTCTGCCGAATTTTTCACTAAATTAAGATGAATATTTTAACAAAAAATTTTCGATAAAATAAAATCAACGTAAATAAAAATGAATTTTAATAAAAGAATTTGGAAACGAGAAAAGTAATACCCTTTGCCTCGATCCTCGTACTGAAGGAGAATCGAGGTAGGGGTTACAGTGATGAATAGGAAACTCGAGTTGATGATGTCTCTTAAAAAGAAGGGTTTTCAAAAATAAAATTTTCAAGTTTATAATTTCAGAATAATCATTCACAACCATACTAGATTGTTCCTGGTGTAAAACTAAGAGACATTTAGGCTACTTCATGTGCTACATCAACCGTCTACCAATGTGGTATGTTGTATAAAGGAGCATTCTTTAATAGTAAAGAAAAAATGAGTATAGCTATTGGAGAATATACTTTAAAAGCTAAGTTTGAATATTGTATTAGACGTTCAGACACGGAACAATTTGAGGCTAGTTGTAAGGATAAAACTTGTAGTTTTATAGTTCGTGCAAGATGTAGACAAGGTTGTTCGATATGGTTTGTGTTGAAGTATGTGGTGGAACACATGTGTCGTCAGACAGCCATAGAATCACATATGAAAAGTGTGAAGGCTATTGTTATCAAAAAATTGTATGCGAAAAATGTGGGAAGAGATATTTATACACCTAATCGTTTGATTGGATAAATGCTACAGCAGTATAGAGTTCAAATTTTGTACAGTAAAGTTTGGAAGGTTTTACAATATACAAAGAAACTAGTATATGAACAAGCGGATGAGTCATATCAACAACTTCTGTCCTACTTTGAGATGTTAAAACATCAAACTTCGACATAATGACGACAATTAAGAGAGATGAAAACTATCGGTTCTTGTATTTCTTTATTGCACTTGGAGCTTCCATTGAATTTTTTCGATTTTACATGAGATCGATTATTGCTATTGATGCCACTCATTTGAAATGTGAATATAAAAGGGTAATTTTTTTGCTACATGCAAAGATAAATCGGAGATTATTTGTCTTATTGCTTGTGGATTTGCTGATGAAGAGTCAAACTGTTTATGGACTTAGTTTTTGAAAAAGTTGCGATAGGCGATCAGGGTGTCAGACAATTTTCTTATCGTATCTGATCATCATAAAAGCATATCGAATGGGATGAAAATAACTTTCTTTAAGTCTCACACATGTTATATTTTTTTCACTTATGGCAAAACCTTAAATAACATTGTAAAAAACGTTTGGATGTAAAAAAATGCATTTTACAATACAACTTACTATTATATGTCTGATGAATGCAACAAAATATTGAAAGAAATACATGCATTACATCTAAGCGTACATGTAACTTTGGTTAAGACTGGAGTGAGCAGATGGTCACGAGCACATTGTCCAAAAAGAAAATACGAAATGATGACTATTAACATTGCAGAGTCGTTCAACAATTACATGATACAAGCATGTCGTTTGCCAATAACAACTACACGTAAATATGTAAGAAATGTGTTGCAATGATGGTTGAATAATAGATGTGTTACTGTTGAGAAGCTCACAACTTATGTTACCATCGCTGCGTACGATCGTATTATGTTAGCAAAAGATTTATCAATGAAAGGTAGCGTACATCCCATTATAGAACTATATTAGTACAACATCTTACATCCTAGCAAATAAGATGTGATGGTTAATATTCAATAGCACACATATATATGCAAGCAGTGGAACCTTGATTAGTTATCATGTGTTTGTGCATGTGTTGTGGCCAGGTATGGTAAGTGTACGTTGTTACTTTCAGTATTTTATGTCATATTGTGACACTTAAATTCATGATACATGTCAAGTTTAAGGGTATCAGTTGTGATATATTTTGTAGTCAGTATTATAGTGTAGAGTGGCTGAAATCCACATATGCTCGTCCAATTAATTCCATCCCTAAATTGGTTAGTTGGAACATTTTTACGAAAGTTAGAAGTATGGTTGTATTACCACCCATAAGAAAAAGACAAGTAGGTAGGCCGAAGGAGGTTCGAATTCCTTCATCTAGGGAAGATCGTCAACGAAAAGTGTGAAAGATATGGTCAAAGAGAACACAACAGTCTTCGTTGCCCTAACCCCTCAACTTTCGTCAGAGAAAGGACGAGCGCAACTGTGGATGCGGAAGTTAGGATGAGCACAAATGCTAATAAAACCACAATCCCGAATATGCCACTTGTGTCATGAGACTGAACACAACCAACGTTGATGTCCTCAACGGTTTTTTACTCCCAATCCAGAGGTGATTAATGACGAAAACAATTATTAGACATTGACATTAATTTCAACTTCTGTTTTATGTATATTTTATTTTGTTAAATATATATATTACTCTATTTATGTAATATTACAATTTACAACGATAATATTGTAATTGGATGGATTATTAAGTTAATTTCATCAATTTTAATGAATGCATGGAAATTTATTCATATAATGCATTGTCACTAAAAACATGAAATAAGCAAAGTAATTGACATCAAATTTAATGAATGAAATTTAGTACTGAAACATAAAATTGCACCTTTAACCATCAATCGGTGATTAGGAACCTCCAATGTGGTGGAAAGTGAGTAAAAAGGGAAGGAATTATAGGATTGGTTTTTCAGTACGGCTAAGAAACCGATATCAATTTTTCATCAACTATAAAAAACTAATCACCGGTTTTCTTGATTTCCCCGCGGATCGATTTTCAAGCATCCTTAATTTCCTCAAAATTGCTTTCAAGTTAACCAATTAATATAAAATTGTATAAATAATTAACGTAATATCTTCACATAGTGATATTAAAATAACACAGAATAAGTATATGACAATATTTTACTTAAAACATATTAATGTTGATTTATCAAACTATGTTTGTTGGTAATAATGATCTGTTATGAGATATAATATCATTTTTATAGTTTTTATATCTTTTTTACCTTCAAATAGGGTGGAAAGCGAGGTAAAAATGAAAAAAAATTATTGATCGATTTTTAAGTGGGCATACAAAATAGATTTCGATTTTTTAGCCCATGTAAAACATCAATCAACTCTTTTCTTCAATTCTTCCTTCCAGATGACTTTCTATGACCAACAAATAACCCCAAAATTACTTTAAATTAACCAATTAACATAAAATTACACTAATAACCAAGTTAATAACTCCACATGGTGACATTGAAGTAACATATAACAATTACATGACGATATTTGACCTAAAACATGTTGATGTTGATTCATCCAACTATGTTTGTTAGTAATGATGATATGTTATGAGATGTAACATCATTTCTATAGTTTTTGTATCTTTTTAGTCGCTCAAAACTTTCAAATATGGTGGAAAGTGAGGTAAAATGGAAGAAAACTACTGATCGGTTTTTAAGTGGATATAAAAAATCGATCACTCTTCTGTTGAATTTTTTCTTTTGATTGGTTTTCCAATGGAATAAAAAACCGATTTCGGTTTTTAAATGATAATAAAAAACTTATCCATTGATTTTTAACTTCATTGTATTAATATTTGATATATTACTTTCGTAAAATCGTAATTAACAAAATTAATTAAATAATGAGCATATAAATTAATAATTTTACTTATATACAACATCCTCATCAGAGTCTAGTGTCCATTTTCCATATTCATTTTCTTTATACATTGGCATTAAAAACATATATATTTTTGTCAATCTCTACCTTCAGTGCAATGACGTTTACAACTTGATCGGATTGTCTTGATTTCCATGGCAATCTCTCTTTGGGCTGTAAAAGGTCACGTATGTATGTAGCCTCACATGCTCCATAACTTTTCCTATATCAGTAATAAATTAATTAAATGATATTAACATAAGATATAGACTATATATATATTAATTTAATTATAAACTTACTTAGCAATCCGGTTGCTAGGGCACAACTGATCTATCAAGATGCTTAATTTTCCATCGCTTATCCACGGGTGGTATATCTATCTGAATCTTCTCATAAAATTCTATGAACCGTAACAAGATGGGCATGAAACACACCAACAGCTCAAGTGGCTGGAGCCATTTGGTTAAATCAATATTTGTCAGAGAATCATATATTAATATTTTTTACTCTCTGAAGCACACCTGATAGAGGACCCGGTTATTTTGATTTAAACTACACAATAGTAATACCTACAGTCAGTGCTATAAGACTAGTTCGGATGATCAAATAATAAATATTAATCTTCGAACAACATTTAGATTGTTAACACGCCACCACGAGACTGATGAGTTTATTTGCCCATAACCAAATGCAAGCCATTTTGAGGGTACATCATTTATAACAGGATCAAATTTTATACTTTTGCTGACATAATGATATTTATAATGTATTGTCATAAATGCCTGCATGATAAAAATTAAACATGTTATTTAACTTTAGGGACACATGACATGAAATTGTAAATGCATAACTAGCTGAAATGTAAGTACTTACAAACAAAAAACTCCTATGAACTGCGTACCTATTATCCTCAACCTCATTCTACCATTTTTTTTGTAGGCACGTCAAATAAGAATCGATGTGCTCATTAGTCAACCATAAGTTCTTGTTCTCGAAGGATACCAATGTGTTCAGTATCATGCATCACCTACAACGATCAACCGTATGCCTAAAATTTAAAAAATAATAATAATAAGCATGATTGTGAATTTTATTATATTAACAACTTAGATGTAAGGATAATTATACTTTTTTTCCATACCTGACGTCTAAAGATGTGGAAGCTTTGTATTTATTATAGACAGCCTTTATAGGATTTACAGACTTTGCCACCTCCTCGATATGCTATTGGGCCACTTTTTTTTTTTTCTTTTCGCCGATCTGGGATCCATGTATAGCATCCACAGAGGTGCCGCTGGCTTGGTCTTTCGTTTGCCTCGTTATTGGATGCTCTCATCTTGTAACTATAAGTAAATTAAAAACATGAATTACACAATTACAATTATATGTCAGACTGCAATATACTATATATACTATGTCTATCTGGTCATGACCACACTCAGACTTTGTATTTGATAGGCCTCCTAAATCCTTCTTTGAGTGGTGGATCTCATATCCTTTTACTGATGAGGTGACCAGTGGACACCTTGTGGCTGAAGGATCTCCTCATTCTCATGATGGATGACTAACTGGCCCGCATCGATAGGTGACTTATGGATCGCCTCATCCTCATGGAGAGGTGATCGATGAACCCCTTCGTCTTGATGTGGCGGTGGTGGTAGTGGTTTGGTTTGCATGGTTAATACATATGCTCATCTCGGACAAAGCTATCACCATCATCATCATCGTCCTCCTCTTCATCTTGATCATGCCCACCAGTCGGAGACCTAAGAATTTTTAAATGCCCTTCCACTCATCTCAGCCTCTTATCTATCTCTCTTACGATCTTAAAGGTTGTCTTCTGTCTGTTATCCATCTTATTTAACTTCTTATGGGTTGCCTTTTATAAATTCACAATATACTCAAAAAATCGTGTCGCCTATAGAATAGAATCATATATATTATTTTACACAATACACACAATTGTAAAAATTTTGACAATCTCCTTTGATTTTTAAGTATATAAAGAAATATAACTTGCATATTTAAATTACACTTCGTCTATCATGTTTAAAGACTCCGTTTCACTTCATATTATTATACTATATGTTCATATCTTTTACATTTACTACAATGGATATTCACTAAACAACCATATAAGATCGGAGATTCGTACCTCAAGGTGTAAGTTTTGTACATCGTGTGACTTTTTTGTCTGAAACTCTAAAAAGATATCATCTTATTCAGATTATACGCTTTGGACGTCTTCATTCGACTCATCGTCTTCCTTTGTAAATTCATCAACCACATGATCATTATCACCCTCCATCTACTCATCACCCCGTACACCATCATCATCATCACCTTCACTCCCTTCGTCGTCGCCAACTTAATGTACATCTTCCTTAACCAAATGATTCGGATTAAATGATTTCCAATAATCCGTGGCTTTTTCGACATCAATAAGCTCAAGGATTTGCACAATGTCAATTATCTGCATTATATACATATATAAAATTATACTATAGCTAGTGATATACTTAAAATAGATAAGGATAATTAAAACAAACAAATAATTGAGACAAATTTAGGTTAAGTTTGTCACTTACAAGAGTTTTATTTCTTATTTTATCTTAAGTCACTTCTAACCAATGTGTGTATTCCCGTTCGTATTCTTGTCAATTGTTTACAAATTATATTTATACCTAAAATTTATCTGTAAGAAAGAAAAAAGAGCAAAATATCAATATTTTAGATGTTAAAAATTGAATCGATTTTCCACTGTATTTGAAAAATCGGTCAATGTAATAGATTGATTATTCAATTCAGTTTTTCACTTTGATTTTTCACTTTGGTTTTTCACTTTGATTTTTCATTTCGGTTTTTCACTTCCAAAGAAAACAATTATGAAAAATCAAACTGAAAAACCGAAGTGAAAAAATGAGCTGAAAAATCGAATTGAAAAACCGAACTGAAAAACCGAATCAATGTACTGCTATAGTCGGAATCGGCCATTTTTAACACAAATCCTACTAAATTCAATCAAATCCAATCTATTTTAAACCTAATAATTATAACCCAACATCCATGACACAAGAAACATCTCAAAATCACAAAACAAAATAAAAAAAATACAAGCTTTCAAATGGAAACATGAATTACACATACCTTCACAAGATGTGAAAGCTCGCCGGTGACCTTTGGGAAGGTCAAAAATGTCGAGAGAATGATTGAAAAAAGTCGATATGCCTTGTTGGGTTGCAAATGGGTTCGGGTCTTATAAAATGGGTCAATTTTTACTTTTGTTCGGTGATTAAAAGTGCTTTTCATCAAGATTTCCAAAATATAAACAAAGGAGTTGTTTCGTAATTTCACGTTTCGGTTTTTTATGAAATTATAAAAGTCAAGGGTTGATGGGTAAAAATATGTAGGGACATTATAGTTAATTTAAGTATATGATTAAATTAATTTATTCGATGGGTTAAAAATATTTTTTTAAAAAAAATAATAGGTAAAAACAAAATTGACATTTTTAAATGGGTTATGGTGATTTCCACATTTTTAAGGGATGAAAATATGATCACTTTTTACATAATACCAGCCTTTCTTCCAAAGTTCCAATCACCGGCTCAGATTTTTACCACTATGCGTACTTGAAAAACAAAGTAAGCAAATGATATTCATAAATTCTATATCAATAGTCCACATTTGACGGTAATATATTATTAGTCCACAATTCAAATTTGTTTAACTTGAAAAACAAAGTAAGCAAATGATATTCATAAATTCTATATCAATAGTCCACATTTGACGGTAATATATTATTAGTCCACAATTCAAATTTGTTTAACGAACTACTTAGTATTCAAAATATAATTATCATATCCATTCTACTTTTAAATTACCATAGCAAAAATAACAAGGATCGTAATTGAGTGTTGATATTTACGCCCCTTAAAAATCATATGTAACCCCCTTCTGTATATATATTCCACTAAAATTTTAAAACAGATTATATCTTGCAAATACATTGCACATATTGCAAATTATGTCATTTTATTTTTTTGACAAGCTATTTTTTTTTTTTATTTGTATGATATAAAATAAATAAGTAAATTATAAAATATTAAAAAAAATAAACAAAGGGAGAAAGATGTTCGAATCTGGGAGTAGGCAACAACTCCTTGCCCCTTTCTTTATTTTAGAGATAAAATTATTGCTTTCTGCCATCTTGCGGATTAAGATGGTGAAGAAGTCAGCAGCCTCCTCCATCGTTTCCTTCTAGGTTTGGAAAGCTTCTTCGCTCTTCTCCTATTTCTCATTCTAGGTTTTTGTTTTTTTGTGTATATATCAATTGTATATTTTTTAGAAAAATTAATTTTCAGTTACTTTTAAAAATATATATCTTAATTTAGTAAAATTTTTAAAAAGTAAATTGTTAATAATCATTATATGTTACCTTTTAAATAAAGTAATTACAATTTAATTTAATGATATCATTGAAATTTTTAAAATATATAAATTAAGGGGAGTACATATAATTTTAAAGGAGTTCAAACTGTAAAAGTGGCCTCTTACAGCAGTTTTGGAGTTTTATATTGTGCTCGTTTGACAATATATCTCCGATAGCATTCTTATTACAAAATAAAAGATTTTGTTAACTTGGTTGATTAAGTTTAACCACTAATAACAATATTTGAATTAATTATAAAAAATATTTATTAATAATTATCTAAAGATGATAAACTTTATATAATTAATAAGTTAGTTAAACTCTATTATAAATGTATGTGATCAATATATCATATAAAAATGAAAGTTAAACTCTATTATAAAGGTATGCGATCAATATATCATATAAAAATGAGATAATCTATTTTTTTTATACTGTAGCTTGATGTAAAAGTCAAAATAGGTCATTAATATAAGAAATTATGGAGAAAACTTTTATTATTTGATTAAATAAGTAAAATATTTTTTTATCATTTTACAATGTATTTAGAAAACCCTTTATACTTTAAGAAAATATCTAGAACATCTTTTGATATCTTTTTATTATAATGAATGTCAGAACGGGTAAAATAAGATTTCAATACATTATAAAGATAATCAACGGTTGCGTCAAAACCAATATGGGATTATCCCTATAAAAATGAAAATAAAAAATATTAAAAAAAAAATCCTAAACTAAACCGAGGGTCTCGCCGCTGCCAATATATATGGCGAGAGGAGTTACAAGAGTTGAATACGTTGCTTCACTGTAATTGATATCGAGGACGGAGTGCACATGAAATCCGAGACCGGAGAGAACAACACGGCGGACTTGGCGACTTTGAACGGTCCGGCCACCTTTGCTTTCTTTCTCGGTCACTGTAAGTTTCCCGCCTATTTCACTGTCTCCATCGACTCCATTTCCATGCTACAGATCTCTTGTGCGCTCGCATTACTTCTTTTCTGGTTTAAGTTTATCGGAGATTGCGTGTTAGTGTTTCTTTCAAGGCGTCCATGAATATGATTTCGCTTTTTTATACTTTTAATTTTTATACGAAATTTGGGGAAAGATAATATATTTCTTGATTAATTTAATTTATTGTCGGTGCCTAAAAATTGAAAAGAAGGAGGTGGTGATTTTTTTAGGGTTCTTTCTCGTTTGTTATATTTGTAATTCCTGTTTGTCCTAGTTTAATTATTTGGTTGTATACTCTGTTTTGTTGGGTTAATTTTTCTAATTTCACATTATGTGTGCTTGTAATGTTATTCGATCTTCTTCCTTGTTTGGTTTATTATGGTTACAAAGTAATATGTTAATTTGATGAAAGATTGATTTTATTTGATTTTTGTATTGATTGTAGAGTTGAGCATGCACTATTTGCTACCATTTCGGATTTAAGTTACTATAAACATTTTTTATTGTACCTGGATTTGAATTTTTCACAGTACTGTTGTGTCGTCTCATATTGAAATGGTTTATTTGTCAGGTTAAGCCTGTTGTATTGGTTCTTGTCGTTATTTTGATCAGAGAGAGGTTGTTTTGCAAGATGGTAGAAGTGGCAGAAGATGAGAACCCTGAATTTAAGTGGGGTAAAAAGAGAGGAATTGGTGGGAAAAAGAAAGACGTCCAATTTTACGAATCTTTTACGTATGACGGTGTGGAATATACTCTTTATGACTGTGTGTACTTGTACAAGGAAGATGAACCTGAGCCTTATATCGGTAAACTTATAAAAATATGGGAACACTCAGATAAGACGAAGAAAGTAAAGATTCTTTGGTTTTTCCATCCTTTTGAGATTGCAAGTTTTCTTGTCAATGATCAGACAATCAAGAATGAATTATTTTTGGCATGTGGTGAAGGTGTAGGCCTTGCAAATATCAATCCTTTGGTAATTGAATTTTGAGCAGTTGTTGGATAAAAGTTAATTTGGTTACTCTTTTTTTTTTTAATTTTTTGTTTAATTTTTGGGTCAAACTCTACATCAATGCTTTATTTCCGTCTGCTATCATGTGTCAATATTAGTTCAGTCATATGTATAGATATAGATGTTTCTTATATTTTGAATTGGTCCCAAATCTTATGCTTATTTTGCTATTTAATTTTTAGAGATATTTACTAGATTTTCTTTTGTGTGGGGCATGGTGTGGGGATTGATGTAAAATGAAAATTTCCACTGATTTTTTAATGATTAACGCTTATACTATCCAAACTTTATTTAAATTTATTGTTCAAATGGTGTGACAATCAGATTTGTAATTATCACATCATTAATACATTATTCTATAATTAAATGGTTCCTACAAATCAACTTACACTATCATTTGGGCAACATTTGGGTAAATCTTTGAGAAGTGTAGCACTTTTCTTTTTTAATTTGTAGACAAACACTTGCTATGATACACTAGCTCTAATTGTTGCCTTCCTAATTTTCTGCCTGTCTCTTTCAACTGAATTACAAAACACTATAACGGAATTTAAATGTCTTTTTTGACTGCTTTTAGATTTAAATACATTTTGAAATATATATAGCTTTTTGGGTGACTGGCTACTTAGTTTATGTTGTTCATGATAATATCAGGAAGCGATTGCTGGAAAATGCAATGTTGTTTGCATTTCCAAGGACAGCAGAAATCCACAACTGTCAACTGAAGAACTTCAAATGAGTGACTACGTATTTTACCGTACATTTGACGTTGGGCACCGTCGGATTTCAGATAAGATGGATGATAAAATTGCTGGGATTGAAGGTGTTTTTCTTTTACTCATTTGTATTTCTTGATATTGCATCTTGTCATTTCCCACTTTTGGATTGCGGACTTCTTTATATGTTGTTGTCTTGTTTAATTTTTGCAGTTAAATTTATATTCAATCGAGTGGATCACAAAAAATCCAGTGGTTTTGCGAAACTTGATTCCAACAAAAAGGAAGATGCTATGAATGCTGTGGTACATGATGTAAGAGTGAGTTCATCCAAGGATGTACATGAAGAACACAAAAATACAAAAACAGCAGATGATTTTATTGATGCTTCTGTGAAAGAAATTGTGAAAGCTTTATCAGCTGAACAAAAATCTTTACAGATGAATGTGCCAACTTCTAGCATGAATAGTGAGTCAGGTGGTTGGGCTAAAACTAATGATGTCGAGGAAAATGTTTCCAGTGATAAGACTATAAAGTCTGAAGTAAAAGAAAATTCATATCTGAAAGTTCCAAAAGTCGATCATAGATATCCTTCTAGAGAAGGCGCCCACTCTAGGGTAGGTGTAGATTCCAATGAAGTGGCTAACATTACAGACAGACTGGAAAAGAATTCCAGTAACAAGACCAGCTTACAGTCAAAAGTTGAAGAAAATTTGGTTTCAAAAACTTCACCGCTTGGGCAATCATCTTCTCTCAAAGAAAAAGTAGCTCCTCAAGTGACTGGATTATTAAGTGAAAGAGTTAGCACTGATGACAGACTAGAAAAGGTCTCTAGTGACAGGACTGCGTCAAGTTCTAAAGCTTATTCTGAAAAGAGGGAAGGTAAAGGTGCTCAGGTTCCCATTAGTAAGTTCACAATTAAAGAGGAACTGAAATCTACAAAGGATCCAAGCAAATTGGATAAGAGGCCATCCAAAAAATTGAAGCTTGATGGTTCTGCAATAGTATATGATGACAATAACAAGAACAGTGTGCAGGAGTTAGGCTGTGATTCTGATTGGAATAGTGCTAGTGCAAATGATGCAGTACTTGGTATTGGTACTGAAGATAAATCTAAACTTAAAAAAGCAATAGCAAAACAGTCTCATGGGATAGAAGAAGGCTCTTATAAAAAGCTAAAAAATGATGAAAAACTTGTGAAACTCTCTAATGGTAGTATTTCTAGGGAATCTGCCATTCAAGCTTCAAATATTGACAAGGAAACTGATGACCAAGTCTTTAAGGTTACTCGACGACCAAATTTTGTAAGTTGTTTTACTAGGATTATCTTTTCTTCCTCAGTGTTGATTGCTTTTCAATAAATCATATGTTTTATCAGTTTGGTGCTTGCAATAATGATGAATTCAATCTTTTCTAGCCCCTTTTCAGCTGTTGAAAAACATTTCACGTGGGTGCGAACATTTGATGTGAAATGTTTAAAGGGATTGAGAAATGGCCAACACTGATTGAAGTTCCATTTAGGGCAAAAAATGAATAATTTCTTTTTGGGTATTTTTACTTTCATTTTTTTGCCACTTTAGAATTTGTACCCTAGTTATATTGTTACCATTTGGAAAATTGTTGCATGATATTGTGGGGATATTGAATGGGTATATAAGTAATTTCACATGTAAGAATGATTTATATGATAAGACATTATTCTTTGTTGGTTTCTCTAACATTATGAAACCATCATGTTTAAATCGATCAATTTTCTTTATTGGTCTGTACTCTTTTGTTATTTAATTAATATTTTTGTTTGTAACCAAAGAAGGCGGCCCAATGACAGTATTTAGCAGTCTTAACGCATCTTTCTAAGCCTTTTGTGTGCAAGGGGCTTGCCACATGATTTGAGCCCAAACACTAGCACACAACAACTCTTAACAGGTTCATATATAATCACTTAGGGGATTTGAACCCAACATTCTATAGTAACAAAGACCTAAAAGTTTGAGTTGATTGGAAATAATCTAACAATAGTATTCAAGCACTGTAACAATTTTTCTGTACATTTTCTTGTATAAAGAAAGTTATAGACTGGGTTTAATAGCGGCTATACCATCACTGCTTTTCAATATTTTTTCTCATATGTTTGGAAAGTGGATTGGGTATAGTTACTTCATTATGATTTATCGAGGTATTTTGGTACTTGGTCTGCTTAAGCAAAAAACTGAATTTTTAGATTACTTTTTAAAATATTTTATTTGCAGACTAAAATTTGTGTAAATAGATTGATGGTTTTTGGGTTTAATAGATGTTTTAAACATCCAAAGTAAAACTTTGGGTCTTGAAGAAGAGTTAAATTAGAAGGCACCTGCAACAAGTGCTTTAGTACTAAGGGGAGGGGTGGAAGGAGTAAAAGTATAGTGAAAACTGGTTGAGTAGCTATATGAAGCGCTCATATTATTTGATAAATGCTCATAACTTACAGGAAGATAGCCCATTATGTTAAAGTGAGCCTAAAACCATCCTCAAATTATTAAATTGAATTACATAGATCAAATGAAAAACGAATGAAATAAGCAAAAGATAGTTTTTTTATTTTTTTTTATGGTTGACTTGTGCAGTAGTATAGACTTCCTGCTATAATTTGGTGCAGTCTTTGTTTTTTGGAGCCTCTTTACTCCATTAAATGATTGATAACAACTATGTTGATGTTGCATTTTGCTACAACACATTGCTTATATTGTTATGCAATTTACTACTTGCATTATTGCGTTGCATGAACAATGTAATGAGAAATGTTGCTTTCTGTTACACCACCATCCAGTTTAGTTCATGTTTACTGATGTTGCGGCTGAAAGTTTGTTTCTCATGCATGTAGATTACTGTAGATGGGGTCATTGGCTCACATAATACTTATCTTAGTGTTCTTGATGTGATAATTCTTGTTTATTGTTATGATGACAGGGTGATAGAAATTCTTGGTTCAAAGAAACTTTAGTCAATTTAATTTCTTATTCCTAATGGATACTTTTGGTTTTATTATTTTGCCACAACATGTTGCATGTATCATTCTGTTGTTTACTACTTGAATTATTATGTTGCATGAACAACGTAAAGAGAAATGTTGTTTTTTATAACACCACCATTTGATTTAGTTCATATCTGTTGATGTTGCTGTTGAAAATTTGTTTCTCATGTAGATTACTGTAAATATGGTCATTGTTGCTGCATAATAGTTGTCTTATTGTTCTCGATCTGATAATTCTTGTTTATTGACATGATGACAGGGTGATAGAAGCTTATGGTTTAAAGAAGCTTCAGTAAGTTTAATTACTCTTCCCTAGTAAATACTTTTGGTTTAATTACATTTACTATATTTTTCATTGTGTCTAATGAGCGGTAGCAAAGAACTAGAGTTTAGAAACCTTAACATTAGAATCTAGATGCAAATACCAATAAATGGAAGAAGAAAGTGAAATATTATGGATTAATTTGTTAATCTTCTTGTACATTGTTGTCAGTGGGAAAAAAGGATATACGACGCACATGATCAAGGACAACTTGTCCTGCTTGAGAATTTGGATCCATCGTGCACTTCGCAAGAAGTGGAGGTAATTATAATTTTGGAGCACAAGGTTCCTGTAGTTGATTTCATTTCTGGAATTCATCTCCATCTTTGTGATGTATGATGTAATAAAGCAAGTTGTGGGTAATTACATTTTTTAATTTCTTTCCCCTTCCACTTGCTCTATTTTCTCTATTGGAGTATATTATTTTAAGTATTCTAATAAGTTGGTTGTGTATTGTTTGTTTGATTTTAGATTGTCTTTAGGACTTTGTATTTTTTTTTCCCAGTCAAGAAGTTAAGCATGCGTTTTTAAAAATCTATCTATTATACAGGATATAATATGGCATGCCTTCAAGGAATTTTGCTCGGCAAAGATGGTGCAACAAAATGCTATTTCAAGTCCCCACTCTGGTACGAAAAAGTAATTAATAATTTATAATATTGTGTAATTAAAGATGAATTTTTTTACATATTTTTTCCTTTTTAATAAAATAAGAAAATAGCATGACGGACAATCACAATGGGTTTACAAATTGTGAAAGTGAAATATACAAATCATGGCCCCTTGACAATCAAGAAGATATCTTGCTTTGACAGTATCCCTAATAGATCTAAGTCGTTTAGTCTCTTTAATTTAAGTCTTAGGAATGTGATTTTTGATATTCAATTACCATTTACCTTATTTAGCTTTCTCACCACAAAACAACTCTAAGATTAATAATATTGTGATTGCATCTTTTGCTAAATAAGGTAAATGGTATTTGATAGTATAACAAAGGATCTAATATCATTTGTATGAACAACCCCTAAGCATTAAGGTTTTTAATGAAAACTACCTAAACTAGTTTGGTGCACCAGTAGAGGAGAAATCTCGATTTATCTAACCTAGGTGAGATGTTGAAAAATTGAATTTGTTGTTGTACTGTGATTGTTAATCGCATCTTGACATATGAAGGTAAGGTTAATGAAAAGTGCTTGACTTCTTGTCTTTTAAATTGGGTTTAATCTATGTTCAGAATAGATATTGAAAGTTGTCTAAATTTTGTATCATAATGAGTAGTGAGTAAAACAGGTTGGTGGGGTTGAGGCACATGTAATGCCATCTTCTATATCGTGGACCATTGACACACAATTAAGGTATGGTGTGAGACATTCACCATTTGGCAATTTTAAGGAGTTAAATAGGTGTGATGTTTTACCAAGTTAGGGCGAATGTAGAAATGTTGAGCATGCTTGTGAAGAAGACATGCTTTGTTATTCTTTTAATAGGAAAATGCTTTGCTTTGTTATTCTTAAGCTTGATTCTTAGTTTTTTATAAACTGCTGTAGCTATGTAGTTTCAAGAGACAAATTTCTACCTTTTTACATGAAGCAGGGAGCTATTTTTATCTATTTTTATCAGGCATTAACCTCTTCGTTAATGTTTGGATTTGATATTGTTAGTGCTTAAATACTTTTGTTGGGACCTTTACCAATAATATAAATTTTTTGGTTCAGTGGTTACTAATAAATGGAGGAAGTGTTGCAAATTCTCATGAATAGGATATGTTGTAGCTTATGAAGCACAGAATTCTTACCTCTTTTATAAGCTGTGGTGGCTAAATAGATTCAAGATACATCATGTTTTTTCATTCATATGACTATTTTCTATTGGGTATCAACTTTTATTTTAACATTTTAATAATATAGTTAAAGTGCTTCAGTATTATTATTGGACCTTCTCCTAGAAGTTTCATCTTTTGGCTTGGTGGTAATTAACGAGTTTCACTTTTTATTGTGATGTGGATTGTTGATTCACTTTCATTATAACCAAGTTTTATTTAAAATAAAGTATGTTTATGTTTCTTATTAAAAACATAAAAAGTTGGAAGCAAAAATTTCTTTTCCTTGCTAAGAATATGCTTTTTAGTATTTTTGAAATCTATTAAGAGCTCCTAGTGGAGAGGTTTTTGACAAAATCCAAGGCATATTTCTATTGAGTTTCAAAGATGTATTTAATGATATTTAACAATTTAGAGAAGGTTTCTTTGGCAATTTTGAAACCATCGTGATTTGCCTATACTATTATATATTCGATATGTGTATCCTTTTTATTCATTCAAGCATTTAAGCTTGTGATGCGTATATCATGTTAGGATATGCCGTTTTTGTAAATGCGTAAGCATTGAAGTTGGAGAAGATATTCCCTTTTTACATATGATGCTTTTGACGAAATCAATATTAGCTAGAGTTTAGGGGAGGTATTTGTAATCACTCGAATTTGCCTATATTATTTGTACTATGATTTAGGTAAGGGAGATCAATCTCAACTACCAAGTTAAAAATTTTCAATGTATCATTCTAATTCTTTTTGAGGATATAGAGCGGCAATGCATAGTATGTTGGGCATGTCAACAGTTGCATTTTATGAAGGCATTATTGATATATTGTTGCATAAAAAAGCAAGCATTTTATATAAAGGAAATTACAACTTCAACACGAGTTTATGACAAATTCCAAGCAAGATTTTGGATTTGTTTTAGGTGTACTATTTGATGATTTCTATAATGAATCTTCTATTAACTTGAAAGCACCTTGTTCTACCTTTGTTCCCTATGGTATAATAAAGGTTCAAAAAATTTGCTCAAAGTTAATATTTTTATCCCTATGGATCATTCAGGTCAAGGATATAGGCTTGTGATGCGTTGCACATACCAATAGTTATGTATTGTAAAGGCAAGAGAAATAGAATATTATTTGTTTAACAGAAAAAGAAGTTATAAAAGATATTATTCCTTTTACGTGGAGGTTTTGACGAAATCCATTGGAGATTACTAATGATATGGTTCTGAAAGGCGCAAGGCACATTAAGGCATAAAAGGCCCTTAGAGCTTGAGGCGTGAGACACCTTTACGAAGTGATGCACACCTTTTATAAAAAAGACTTAAAATATTATAAAATCATAAAGTTAGGTTTTTTATTTTTTTATTTTTTATATTTATAGATAATTGTGGAGATTTTTTTTATTTATTTTTCAAACCATAGGGTTTGATTGGGTATTTTATCAAAAGTTAAGAGGTTATTTACAATTTTTCCTATATATATATTTATTTATTTAATAGTTATATACCCTAATCCAGAACAATCAAGTAGCCAGCTTTCTATTCTCTTTTGCAACCTTAATCCCACAGTAGCCAAGTAGCCACCAATTGTGTTAGTGACCATTAGACTTAAAACCGTAAACTGATAAAAAAAAATCTACTTATAGTATTTAAGACTTGAGATTATGATACGTTAACACTTCCCTTTCTGTGCAACGTAAGCAAATAACAGATGACGGATACATATTGAACGTTTTCTACCGTATAACATGGGTATTAAGATACTAAATAAGAGGGAGGAAGAAATGTTTGAATCAGAGATCTCTAAGCTCTGATATTATGTTAATTACTATCAGAACCAAAAGTTTAAGTTGATAGGAAATAATCTAATTATAGTATTTAAGACTTGTGGTTGTGATGTTAACAAGTTGGTTTTGGCGATTGGAACGTCGGTGTGAGGAGAAGAGAGGAGAGGAGAGTGGAATGACAACAAAAAGGCTAGTTTCCATTGTCGGAAAGGTAGATCCGATGGGTAAGAGAGGAGGCTTTGGTGTGTTTTAGTTGACATAAGTCTTTTAAAAACCAAGGTTGTGCAAGGCCCACCTTGCGCAACCACGCCTACTTCAGTGAGGTGCATACCTCACTGAAGTCGCTACGCCTCATTGCCGTGAGGTGTAGCCACCACGCCTTGGGTCGCCTTGCTCCTAGGCATGCTTTTAGTAACTATGGCCAATGATTTTCAAGGGAGGTAGTCCATGAATTATAATGTTTTGCACAAGGTTTTTGAGGAATTAGGAAACATAATTTTACTTCCATACTATGAGGAGGTTAGAGAGATTTGCTACGAATGCTTATGATGTTGGACATATGCATTCTTGCTCTTTGTAAAGCCAAGACATTTATAATATTACGTTTAAAGGAGTAAACACTGATGTAAAGAAGAGGGTGCTTTTATATGGATAAATTTTTGATATGGAACTACTAGGTTAGACCTCAATACTATTACATGGACGCTTAATGAAGGAGCTTGTTTCCATGACCAGGGATAATAGTATGGGTCTATACAAATTCTTTTTGGGAGAATTATGGATCTATACAATCGTGTTTGGTGTGGATTTCTTCGATTGAGTTTTTAAATATCAGAGAAAACTGATCATTTGAAAATTTCGAAGGAATTATCTTGATGATTTGTTAAATTTTATTGGAGTTTCACAAATTGCTTTTGGTATCACTTTATGCTAAATCCTTTCTCGGTATTTGATTTGATGATTTTGATTTTTGGGATTGGAAGAAGATGCTTATGTATTATAGCACTTATTAAACACGATTCCATACTATTGTTGCAGTGGCATATTGCATCAATCCTTTTATTCAACTCCTTAAAGCTAATCGTTCATTTTAGACCCTATTCTTTGATTTCTAATCACTTGGAATCTTTTCTATGGTCATCCATTTTTCCTTAACATCAAGGATATTACGACTATCACGTGTCCTGATATCTTAAAGATTTTTTGAAATGCCTGTATTAAATACTCTTGCTTAAAAAATATAACGGCTGCTCTGATGAAGTTCATATTATTATAGTTCAGTTATGACGGTTAGTTTCATTTATGTTGTAGGTCAAGCGTATGTTATATTCAAAACAAGAGAAGCGGCAGAAATGGTCATAACGAAATTAGATGAGGGATGTTTAATGCTATCACATGGGAGGTATTTGTGCAAACTTGAATCGTTGAACTATCCTTATGTTAAATCGAAGTTGGCCATGTATTTGTTTGTCACATTAGTTTGTTGATAGACAATTTAGCGAAAATGTGACATTTTGAGTTGCTACAAGTTATTTAGCGGATCCTTTTTACTTGTTTGATTGAGGGTAGCATCAACAATGGTAGATAATGCATATATTACTTTTTGTTGTAAAGAGTTTGAAAGTTAGAGGCAGAATATCTATCAGATCAAGCTTTTGGACTAAGTGGTTATTTGAAATGATATAAAAGCCAGTTAGATTTGGAGGTTTTCAGTTAAAATTTGTCTACATGACTATTTATATCGATACGTGAATGTATCTACATGTTTAGTCCATATGATGAGCTCATTGGTCTTGCATGTGAAAGAGTGCATTAAAGCTTGAAAACTAATGTATAAGCAATTACGTACAAGCATACTTTTTGGATGAATAGGTTATTGAAGTCATAAATATGGAGCATTCAAAGCTAAACTACATAATTGATTAATCAAGTTATGCACTCATTTTTTGTTGGACTCAATGTCTGTAATGAAGTGTTAACAATCTTGTGTTTTATGCATTTTATTATAGTGACATTGGCGTGCACTCTTCTTTAATTGAAGTATCTTGCATATGATATCTACAATTCACATGTTGGGCATTTGTCTAAGTCAAATGGTTGGTTTTGTACCGCTCGTTGAGGCTTGTCATTATAAAATTATGGTATCTGGTTTATTGGCTCCTTAATGAGTTGTTTGATTGAGAGGTTATATATATGAATTCTAACAATCAAGGTTCGAAAGTACGTTATATGATGTAGTATGGGCACCTTGTCGTGATACGGTATGGGTCAACCAGTACGAGTGTGTCGATTGAAAATGGTTTAGAAAAAAAAAAAAAAAAGCAAAAACAGTACGAAATGTAAAAAATTTGGAGAACAATAATACTTTGAAAATTAATTGTCAAAAAATAACAATACCAAACCAAAAATAATACAAAAGTAACTAAAACAAAAGATGATCTATAAATTTGTATCACATATAGGGTCGTGGCGGTCATATGTGACTAATGATCGAAAATTAGGGTCGAATGTGCCATCTCCCCCATCATCATCGTCAAAATCATCCTCCTTTTCACTAAGGATGTCGTCCCCCTTTGGTTCATAATCCTATGATTGAACACCTTTTCCTTTCCCTCTATTAAAATAATTTAAAGTAATATAAATAAAAATTTTAATGTATATTTGTTGACGTTCGATATTAGTTAACTAAACTTCGTTTGAGCCCAGTACTGCAGTGGATGAAATGCAAAGGAAACGAAGGAGAAAAGGGTAAAAGGAAGAAAAGTAGACACATGATTTTTAGAGTGGTTCGGCTCAAGTGATGTTTACGTCTACTGTTTTTCTCATTATATTTCGGTAGAATAACGGCCCTTTTAGTAAAAGTGTTTCTCTCGTTTTCACGAATTTTCTTCCCTATATATAAAGAAAATAAGGTGCTACAGTAATACATAATAAGACAAAATGTAATAAGTCAAACTATAATGATAAATTACATTTAATGATACTGACATTTATAAGGCCAACTCTGCCAAAGCATGAGTTTAGACGGTAACCCCATGCTGGTTAAGTGAAATTTCTTTAATCTATGCTGTAATCTCTGACGGGATTGGGGTGTACGATACGCCTTGAGGTGTAATCGATCTAACAACTCTGACTATAGTTGACTTGCACTTTGAGAAGTGTAACAAAAGCGAGCTCTTTAGCAAAAAAGATATCCTGTCAAGCTAACGAGCAAATAAGTTTTCTACCTAATTGATCTTATTCAGACTGCTATTCGAAATGATAGACGAACTAGATGACAATCTCATGGATCAGCAGACAATTGATCTCATAAGCGAGCTCATGGATAAGCTGATAAGCGAGCATATGCAACGGATTGAAGAAATAGACAAGCAGATGGACGAGCTGATGAATGAGCAAATTGCTGGGCCTTGTGGGCCTTTGGTCATTGGGCTCATTTTTTGGGCTTTTAATAGTCCATTTGATTTAATCGCGAAAATATCCATAGCAATATTCAAGTTACTTCATTTAATTAATGATAGACTTACGTCAATCTCTACTTATTTTTTATCGTTATATCTTACTTTCACTTGGTTCACTCATGTCCATGCTCGGTGCATCATCTATGGACGTTTCCCCATTATCATCTTCTCCTATCACACTTATTATCGGAAGGCACGTTAGCAAAAACTAAGGGGGTCATCATCCTTTAAACTCCGGTGCCTAAGGAATTTTTGTTGCAACTTTCTGTTGTACATTATGTATAATAAGAGCAAAATGCATAAAATCCCCCTGAGGTAAGGCTTTAAAGATCCATAGTCAAAGTTTGGTTTTTATAGCACAATACTCTCAAACCATTAGTGTCTGTTAGTTAATATTTAGTTGACCAAGGGTAGTTTCGTCCTTTATTAGTAACAAAAATTATTAAAACCATTTTCCCTTTCACTGTGTCGTTTTCCACCATCCTTTACCAGAGACCAGACCTTCACCATCTTCTTCTTCTTCTTCTTCTTTTCTCGTTCATTTGGGTTCGTGGAACCTAAATCTGGGTTCGATTCAACTCAGATTTGGGTTCCAATCTTAAACCCAAACGTCTAGGTTCATCGAACTCAAATCTGGGTTTGTCTCGAACCCAAATTTTTATCTGAGTTCGAATCGAATCCTGATTTATGAACTGGGTTCAATTGGAACCCAGTTGATGATTTTTTGAATATGTTTGTTGATGATTTTTCTGGCGATGATTCTTTTGTTTATATTTGAGTTTGATTTATTGTTGATGATGATGATTCTGAGATGGAGTTTGAGTTTTGAGTTGATTAAGATTATGATGATTCTAAGATAGAGATTGAATTCTGGTGGAAGATGTTCTCAATTTTTCGGTTTTTAGATCAGATGAAGATGATACTGTTTTTTTTTTTTAAATTTATTTTTAATTAAATTAATGTTTATTATTTAACTTTTAAAAGAAAATTAATTTATAAATTAAAGGTATTTTCGTCTTTTTATCATAGAACACAGTTAACAGTTAGATTTCACGTCTTTTGACCGTTAAATCGGAAGTATTGTGTTATAAAAACCAAACTTTAACTATAGATCTTTAAAGTTTTACCTCAGGGGAGTTTTGTGCATTTTGTTCGTATGATAATGAGTGCTTAAGTATTGATATATTCTAACAAGACTCATACCATATTAAACGAACTCCAATTCTACTCACAAGCGAAGGATGAATAAGTAAGGCTGAAAATCCTCATTGCAAACATGTCTGCTTTGGGGTTTGATTTCCAAATTGAAACCACCAATCAACTACTAATAACAATCCCTTTGGTAAGAAACAACTTTCTAGCAACTTCTTTTCTCTTTCCATCGTTCTAGTTGTCAATCCGCTTTTGTGAAAGGTAGACAAATTCTTGATGCTGTCTTGGTGGCTAATGAGGTGGTGGATGAATTCAAAATGAAGAAAGAGAAGGTTTTGTTTCCAAAATTGATTTTGAAAAAGCTATGATCATGTTGATTGGGATTTTTTAGACTTCATCTTGAAAACAAAAGGCTTTGAGTTAAAATGGATAAGTTGGATTATAAGTTGCTTAAAGTTTACAAATTTTTTATCATGATAAATGGGAGATTGAGGGGAAATTTTTATGCTTCCAGAGGTCTTAAGCAAGGAGATTCTCTTTCCCTTTTTTTGTTTATTCTTGTGGCAAGTTGTTTGAGAAAGTTAATTGATAGAGTAAGAAGTGTCATTTAGTGGAAGATTTTAGTGTCGAAAAGGAGAATGTCATGGTTTCTAACCTTCAATTTGCTGATGATATTGTCTTCTTTTCTTCAAGTAATGAAGAGAATTTTGGTTAATTGGTTGAGTTAATTTGATTGTTTTGTTGGATGTCATGGTTTAAGGTAAACTTGGCTAAGAATGCCTTAGCTGACATAAATTGTGATGAAAAAAAGATAGTTGATTTGGGCAATGTTGTTGGGTGTGAGATAGGTTGTTGGCCTTTGAAATATTTAGGGAGGCGTTTAGAAGTAATTCAATATCTTCTGCATTTTGGGCTTCGATGGTAGAGAAATTGGGAAGGAGATTAAAGGGGTGGAAAAATGATTTTTTATCCAAGAGAGGAAGATTGATTTTGATTCAAGTTGTGGTGCATAGTATTTCCATTTATTATCTTTTTTAGCTTAGAATTCCTATCGGAGCGGTAAAAAGAATTGAAAAGATCGTGAGAAATTTTTTGTGGAATAGAGTTGGTGAAGGAAAGAATGTTCATTTAATAAGTTAGGATGCTATTTCTCATCCTCATGATAAAGGTAGTTTAGGGATGAGAATATTGTGATAAAAATTTTACTTTGCTCAGTAAATGGATGTGAAGGTTTCCTTTGGAACCTAATTCTTTGTGGCATAAAGCGATTAAAAGTAAGTACGAAATTCAAGGAAATAAATGAGATTCTAATGTGGTTCTTAAAAGTTTTAGTCATTGTCCTTAAAAAGTTATTATGCAAAGCTTTCAAGTTTACTCATGTAATCTATGGTTTGTGGTTGAAAATGGTGCACGAATTCGTTTGTAGGAGGATTGTTGGTTGGATTCTTTGCCTCTCTGTTTAAAGTTTTCAAAATTATATGAACTTGCTTCTTCTCAAAGTGCTTTAGTTTTAAGTAGATTGAATAGTTCTTTTCTTAATAGAGGATGGTCTTTTGATTTTAGGAGAAATTTGAATGATTGGGAGATTGTGGAGTTGATTTAGGATAGTCTTCTCTCATCTCTTTACTTGAAGGTGTTTCTTTCAATTTAGGAATGAACGATCGAAAGGTTTGGAATTTTTTCTTACAAGTCCTTTTTTGAATGTTGGTTCATAATGAATCTCATCCAAGGTTTGATTTTGTAATCTTATTTAAAAGTTAAGGGTTTCGAGCAAGATTAAATTTTTAGTTTGGCTTATTCCATATGAGAAATTAAGTACGTGTGATGTTTTCTGAAAAAAAATATCCTCGTACTTGCATTTCTCCCTATTGGTGTGTCATGTGTAAGAATTGTGGGGAAAACTTGGATCATCTATTTTTCATTCTCCGGTGGTTGGTAAATTATGGATTTAGTTGTTTTCTTTGGTTGGTTTGAAGTGGACTGCTCCCAAATCCTTATGTTCTTTCTTTTTAGAAGAATTTAAAGTTCTTAGAGGAGGAAAGAATGTATTCTTCGGTGTTGTGAAGTTTTCACGACTTTATGGGTTATTTGGAAAGAAAGAAACAAAATTTTTTTTGATAAAGTTAAAGAAGAGAATTTTTTAGGGAATAAAGCGTATTATTTGGGTTCTCTTTGGGCATCTTTTTGTGAAGATTTGAAAAACCTTTATTTATTTTGTTTTATTTTAAATCATCTTTTAAGGATAGAAATATCGATGGAGTACAACCTGGACAAGCTTCAGCATTCCTAAACCCATCAACTAGATGTTGTTTTGCTCGATATACATCACTTTTTGTCACTTTATTACAAAATATACATTTTGTGGTATTTCTGTCCTTAGGGTCAGGATTTTCAAAGTAATTCCATGTAGGGCTGGATTTGTTAGTGGACGACATTGAGTGGACTGCTGAAATGAAAGATAGCAGCAACGGCAGTTTATATTTTATACATAAATAGATAACATAAAAAAGAGCAATGGTTGCTGAAATAAAGTATACATTATACTTTATACACACAGTCACAAATCACAATGACAAAGACTTTATACAATACATAAATAGATAATATAAATAAAAGAAAGCAACGGCCAATGGCTGCTGAAATAGACTTAGTAACTCACAAGTTGCAAATAGATAACATAGTAACATATGCAAACAAATAACAATATAACATACACTTAGTAACATACGCAAATAGAACACTTAGTAACATACACAAATAGCTAACATACACTTACTAACTTACAAATATATGAAGAGAAGAGAAGATGAGAGTTGAGATTTACATGAAGAGAAGAGAAGTTGGCAGCTGCTGGAATGGGCGGGAAAGTGGCTGAAATTGATGAGAGAAGAGAGGAGAGTGGCTGACTGATGGGAACGGTGGCTGGAAAGGTGGTTTCGGCAGCTCGATCAGCGAGACCGTCAGTTGGCTGACCGGTGTGAGGAGAGGAGAGGAAAGTCAGCATGAGTTTTTGAAGAAGTGGTCTGTTTTGGTTGACCGGACCACTTAAAACCTAGCCTTCCACAAGGCGTGCCTGGTGCCTTGGCCGGTGAGGCCTAGTCACCGTGCCTAGGCACGCTTTTAACAACTATAAGCAAGACAAGTCTGTTTTGACCATCTTTACAAGGGAAATAACCAGGTGTGCTGCTGCTAATTTGAAGTCTTTAAAGTAACTATTCCTCAGCATGCTAAATGACAAAAATTCACATCGTGGGTTTGTTATAGGACATGAATAAGTATTGTTCAAGTACTTATTTCTTAATATCTTGGGTCTAACAATCACTTTACTTCTGTGAGAACCAAATGCATTAGGAGACGAGGAGTATTGGAATTCAAGTTTCGTGTGCTAGGCTAGGGCCAAGGTCTTCTAGTTTGTATCCTTTTCTTTTCTTTCTTTTCATTTTTTTAGGAAACAAAAACTTTATTTTGTAATTTGTATCTATTTTCATTATTATGAAATAAACTCTTTGTTTTCTATTAAAAAAAAAAAAAAAATCTATTGTTTGATTCTTTATCTACATTCATAAGCTTTTGGCCAACAATTATTTAACATGGTTGGTACCTTAGTCTTGAATTGTTGACGGCATAGAGGTTTTGCCTATGAGATAGGTTTTTAGTAAGGAAGCTATAAAAGGGGTTCTTTTACATGTGCATTGATGAGGTGAGATAAGAGAGAACAAAATTAAGTTGAAGGAGAATGATGCAGCTATTAAGGATTGAAAGAATGCAAATTAGAAAGTCAAATAAGTTCTTTGTCTCGATTCAAATCTTATTATTTGAAAAGTATGATTTGAGTTGATGTGGTCTTCTGAGGTATTCCATAGTTTGCTGCAATCTTTCTTCTGGTTTTTTAGGATACTGAATTTTGGATTATAAATGATCACATCGTCCTTTATTAGTCTCATCTAGATTTTAATTTTATTATCATTGTTTTAGGACTTATATACTATTATTATTGTTGAGCTTTTATCAACTTTAACTTTTGGATATATTGGTTAGTTACATGGTATCAAAGTTCGATATGTCCTAAGAGTTCTGACTTCAAATCCTCCATATGATTATATTTAAATTTGTTATTTGTTGTATATTCGTGTTTAGGCTTGAGCTACGTGGTAAGCCCATTGGTCTTGCACATGAGGGGGTGTACTAGAGTGTTTAAATACTATTATTGGGTTTTTTCCTATTAGCTTAATATTTTAGGTCTATTACTTAGTGGCAGTCATGTTTAGTGAATGTAGTTAATTACATTTTATTAGCATCAGTTTTCTGCAAAACTGGCTTGTTTGAAAATATCCTTTCCTCAATGTTTAGCACAAAATTGAAAATATATACATATATATATATATATATATGTATATATTGAGGTAGTGAGATTCTTTCTATTTTGTTCTTTAAAAGTTTGACCTCAAATCTTTGACAGTTTGTGCCACTTGCTAGTGGTTGTTAAGTCAACCATCATCAGTTTGTTCTCTGTGCATAACTGCATATAGGTGAGGTAACCACAATTGTTAATAAGAACTGACTGATAATCTAGTGGGTGCTACATATATCCTTGTTTTATCTAAAAACGTATCAGTTGAGAAATATTTTTCTTTGACAATGTGTTAAGACTTTATTTTTTGTGGAACAGGGGATTTAAAAAGGGAAGTTTTCTTAGTCGAAAAAAGTTCTCTGGTCAAATTATAGACAGTTGGCCACTAAACCATGTTCGTGCCAGGGAAACTGTTGTTATATACCATGATATATTGTTGCACTGGCAATAGCTACTTAAGACTACTAAAGTGAAATCCATGGAGAATAAGAAATAGATGACCTTTTTACTTACAGATTCAAACATTTCACTTTAAAGTTATTCTCTCCCCTCAAATTTTGCCTGCATCGTTCTCTCTTGATTTAGAAAAAAATTAAAAAAAAAATTTGGAAGGCCTATTATGTTACAAGCATGTACCTGTCAATTTTCACGATGCTAACTTCTTGGTGGCACTGGTTAGGTTCTTCTTATTGGTGTCCACTTAGCCAAGCTCATTCTGGAAGGTTTCTTTTCACTTAGGTGTTTCTTTAAGCTGCCTTGCTGATGTCTGGTGTTTGCCTTGGCATCCCATTCGAGTGTCTGTGTGACATGCCAAGAGGCCTAGGTTTTGCTACTTCAGATTAACATGCAATGGGGGAAGTGTTAAATTTTCTACCAACTGTATGGTCTAAATGCTATGTCACAGGTTCTGTTGAAAAACTGTCATCCCTGTTTAATGAATATGAAGCCCTTTAATATTGGGCAATGGTGGACGGTTCCATTTGATGCAAGTGTAGCTTATAGCTTCTATGAAATGTTATTTTTTAAAATCTAGGAGACAACCCTGAAATCCTGATGTTTTGAGTCTCATTTTGGCTGACATATATATATAGAGAGAGAGAGAGAGTTTTTATAATTAAGTATGTCTGATTTTAAAAAGTAAGGACTAACTAATCAAATTTATCCATCGCATTCTTTAATCAAATTTATTCATCGCATTTTTTCTCCTAAAACAAATTCATTCTCCTATTTAATTTGAATATAATGAATGAATTTGATTGGTTAGTTCTTACTTTTTAAAATCAGGCATACCTGACTATAAAAACATTATATATATGCATATATATATATATATTTTGTTTAATAACAGTTATAATCTTCTAACTGTTTACATAATATTCTACATGCTTTTTGGGTGTATGCTTAATATTTTTATGTCATGTTTTGTTTCTTCACTTGCAGGCCTCTTGTTGGCAGCAGCCGAGCTCCTTGTTTTTCAAAAAAGCAGTCAACATTTAATGGTCATATTGTTCTTGACAAGCTTAAATTTTTTATGCCCCGAGAGATGGTAAATTATTTTCCTCTTTTGTTCATACTAATTTTCTTTAACCCAACACATGTTTGTTGTCGTTTCAAGTTCTATGTTTAATGTTTATATGCATTTATTGCCTAGAGAGAAGCCCTGTCTACTTCACATTGTTCTCAACCTAACACACTAGAATATGATATGGCCATGGAATGGATTGTGCAACAAAAAAAATCAGACCGTCAATGGAAAGAGCTGTATAAGGTATTATGCTAATTTCTTATTGGAAACTAGTCACTCATTGGATATCTGTGATGTTACTGCTTTATGCTTCTATCTGGTTTTTAAATGGGACATTGGAAATTTTTTTAGAAACAAGGGGAGGAGCTCAGGAAACTCCTGGCTAAGTTCAAGTCAAAATGAGCACCATGTCTTTGTGAATTTACTTAATGTGGTGAGTTCTTCAACAGAAGATATACACTGACATTTGTACTGTGGATAAATTTTGGCTGCTGTTCATACGTACAGTTATTTTTATTCTGCACGTGCTATGTGAATTTGAAGAGAGCAGTTACCTATTTCTGAAGCAGGTCATTGAGATGATGGATCATCTGTTCATGAGTTACAGAAGTTAAATTAGAGCATTTCCTTCCCATAATCAAATAAGTATGCTGGTAAAATTCTCGATCTTATAACCTTATTCCCACATTTGATTTCAGTTGAAGAAGTTTCATCATTTTCACTTTGTTATCTTCTTAGACAAAGATTGTGGGTTATTTTGATTTATAGCTTATTTATCTTCTATTTAATTGTCTTGCATCTACGCTTTTCCATTGATAAATGCATGTCTAAACAAATTGAACAGAATTTGTTTCTAAAGTAGTTTCAATCTTCAGGTGAATATGCTTTGCTAGATCTTATCTATTGCATATTGTGAATGCTGTCATCATCTATGAAGACATGATTCCCAACTCTTTCATCTAAAAACAAGATGTATACAGTATTAAACTCTAAAGTTCATACATTCACGCTAATGCATATGCATAAAGCCACAATATTTGGCTTGTAGCAGATTTGGGTTTGAAACAATGAAGCTACAAGTTAGTGTTTCTTCTTAGTTTTTCAACTATTGTGATTTCTTTGCAGAAAATGGATGGAAGGTACACAATTCGGCCCGAGCTCTTGTTAAATTAGGACGAGGCAAAAATTTTGCTGCTAGCATTTGTAAATAGGTTTAGCGGATTAGTCAAGGTATAAATGGTGCTGGCCGGTTGTAACTTGTTAAGCTCCTGTTTTCAGCTCCTGTTTTCAGTAATAGATGCTTATACTTGCTATCCATACACAATTTTTTTCTAATTTGTGTTTACTTCTTTTGTGCTCTTTTTATATGCCTGACTCTCGCTTCCTCTTCTAGCAATTCCTTGTAGGCCTTTACAGTCGAAGAATACCCCCAACTATTGGAGGCCTACGAAATTATCAATTAATTTAAATCTATATTTGTCATTTCTATCTCTAGATTGATTGGCATTGCTCAATTTGTGTCTGCTTTACCATGAATAATTCGTATAATATATGGACAGTTAGACACTATATTTATAGACATAAGGGCAGGTATTTGATTTCGACCTTTCACTTTGTAATCGACTATAAGAAATTGTAGTTGTACGCCCCCCAAGAAATGCTAACACCCAGTAGAGCAGACATTTCAACAAAATGTCTTCAGCTTTTCGGCCGAAAGTTTGACCTGTTGGATTTTGCTAACTGAGCCCGGGTGGGTTACGTGACCCTGTACAGAAACTCACTCTTCCTCCCAATTTTGATTCATGAAAACGACCCAACACAATATTTTATAAGTCTGAATTCAATAATCAATCCAAGCATTTGGTTCATTTTTCAACAACTCAATTATTCTCACAAAATTACTTACACAATTTGAACTTTGGATGCTGATTGCTCAACTTCTGCCAAAGTTGAAAAATTACAAAGTAATAGGTCATTTATCTTTACCTAAAACCTAATGCATATTTATGTTGTGCTCTATGTATATATATAAACACTAGCATATTAATTTGTCTATAGGCCTAAATTTCATTATATGTATGTATTAATTGGACAGCTCTAAGTTCCATTATATGTATTATTAGTTAATCTGCCGATAGATTAGGACAAGTCCAGAATGGTAGATCAGGAAGGTTAGATATACACATAAGGCATTTGGTGTCTAGTTACAAAAGATGTAGATAATAATACGTAATGAAGGGTTATGCTACTATGTAGGCTGTGTATAGTTGACAATATTTTTTATCATCATTTAGTTTATATTTGTTGACATAAAATAATGACTAACTGTTGGTTCGTGAAGCTCAAGACTGCAAATCTGTAAAAAATACAAACATGCAAAAAGAGAGACAAAGAGGAAGAAGATAAACACACGAGATTTATGTGGTTTGGCCTTAAGAATGGCTTACGTCCACGGTGCCGGTGTCCGCCCGGTTAAGGGTGACAGTCACTGTTACTATGTCTGTTCTGTGTTTACAGCAAAAGAGATCTCGAGAGGGAAGTCTCCATTTACATTAATTTTGATCTTCTATTTATAGAGGAGATGTTACAATTTGAATAGGTTTAAGAATCTTACAGATAAAGCAAAAAATAATATACATTAATTGAGATAATATCTCCCAAGATTATTTCCACCGTATCTGCAGCAATTGCCGAGAATATCGTAATTTAATGTGCATGGAAATAGATAAGTTAACTTCTTTCCTGAATTGGATTGATTTGACTTCTAGAATATTAACTGGTCAACTCTAGTGAGCACATTGAGCGAACATATTACTCCAGCGATAAGATATTGCATCCAGGGAGCAGACTCTGGCCTTGGCGAGCTGGTGCTTAGGTCAGCGACCTGATAATTAGAGCAGAGATTGCGCAGTCTAGCCGAACAGGTTGGTTGTGCAGGATGTCAGAGCAGCTTGGGAGCTTGTAATGCTGCAATGAGCTCGTTGAAGCATGTAGATTTGCTCTTACGCGAGCTAATTGTCTGAGTTTGGCCTTGGCTGGACTCTTGCTCGTCTATCTACTGGTTTATCATCTTGTCGACTCTACTCGTTGACGTAAGCAGGATGTTGTGTATAGTCAAACGAGCTACTCGCAGCTGCTCGCTCATCAGCCTGTCGTATGCTTATTCATGGACTGTTCATTCAGTGTTTTTTGACGCAAAATGGAAGAATAAGAGAATTGCAAATGTAAACCTCAAAAATACATCTACTAAAACAACAATTCTTAGGGTGTCAACGGCATCAACCGAGAAACCCTGATTGCCACATTATAGAGCACGAAAATCTCTTTCCGAAAACATATTATAATAGATAATCTGACAATCGAGCACAAAATTATGTCTGTTTCTTTAAATCAGTAACTTAGACCCTTGTCTATTGGAACGGTTTTAACAGGTTATCTTACAAGGCCTTTGGTTTTTTACCAGTCCATTTGGGATCGTCCAAAAATACATATAATAATATTTAATATTAAAAATATAATTTCAAAATTAAGAAAACAAAATAAAATAAAACTCATATACACTAGCGTAATCCCCTGATACAACAGTACATATAATTCACTGAAAACTTGAAAATTTAAAATATTTTATTTTCCTTAGCCCTACTCAACGATCTAATTTAAACCGTCCGTTACATGCACCGTTTGATGTAAAAAGTGCAAGCCGATCAACGAGCAAAAACAAGATTTGAACGGTGGGCCGACAAAACGACGTGGTATTGCCTCAAGAAATGTGACCGTTATTTAAAAACCTGAACGGGAAGGACACCTCGCAATGAGGTGAAGCGAGTAGCGTTAACAAGCCCACACTCGCTCGAGTACAACAAAGCACGCTGAGCGGTGTCTGTCCGCTCAGGTTGTCACCACTTTCTCTCTTTTCATGCTTCTGCATTCCAGTCCACACTCTCTCTCTCTCTCTCTCTCTCTCTCTCTAAAAACCCTCGTCTCCGCTCACAGTCATTCTCTCTCAAATGTCTCGCCATTTTGTCGTTTTAGTGTAGTGTCTCTAAACACCGTAAAAAATCTAACTCAAGTTTGTGAAGAAATCTTTTTTTTTTTTTTTTAATAAAAAAATGGGTTGTGCGCAGTCGAAAGTAGACAATGAAGAATCAGTGTCGCGGTGCAAAGACCGGAGGAACCTCATGAAGGAGGCGGTGGTTACACGGAACGCCTTCGCCGCCGCGCACTCCGCCTACTCCATCTCTCTTAAGAACACCGGCGCCGCCTTGAGTGACTACGGCCACGGCGAGGCTGAAGCTACTACACTTCTTCAAGACGACCAACACCACCCGGCACTGGACGCCACACCTCCACCGCCTCCTCCGCTACCGTCTTCCATGGACAACCTCCCGCCTCCTCCTCCTCCGCTGCCGGAATTCTCTCCTAGTCCTGTCAGGCGCTCCAGCAGCCTGCCGGCCAATGCCTTGAAGAACCGCAAATACGCGCTGGATATGGACAACGTCACCATCACCGAAGACGACGAAGAGGAGGAAGAAGATGAAGACGACGAAGAAGAAGACGACATTGAAGAACCGGAAGCACGTGGCGGTGGAAACACCGTCAAAAACGTCGAAAATCATAACAATAACAGTAAAAAAGGAGGCGAGATGGCGGCGGCGACGATGACTCCCTCGCCGAGAACTCCGGAGGCGCGTCCGATGCAGAACATGGCGTGGGACTATTTCTTCAACGTGGACGACCAGCACCACCACCACATGTCAGGGACGAGCTTGGTTACTGAGGTGGAGGAGGAGCCAAACACAAGCAATGTGGATCCAATACGTCACCGACAGACCGTTAACAATGGCAACATCAGGAACGATAATGCCAATAATAATAATGATAATGTCAAGAATATCGATATTGTTAAAAACACGGGCAATGTTACTGTCAATAAGCCGAAAAAAGTTGTGGAGGAGGAACAGGTGATAATCGAGCATGCGAAAACGGCTCCTCCCGAGTATAGCAGGAGATCAGCAGCAACAACTACTTCGACCACCGTCAATTTGATGCAGGTTTTAAATCAGATCGATGATCATTTCTTGAAGGCTTCACAAACTGCACAGCAAGTTTCCAACTTGCTTGAGGCCACCAGGATGCATTATCACTCCAATTTCGCCGATAATCAGGGTAAAATTTTGTTAATTTAGGCTTTTAATTTGTGTTTATGGATGCATGTTAAAGTGAATTTTAATATAGAAAGTTTGTTGTAGATCTGCCCTAATTTTATAATGTGAAGTGAAGTGGAATATCGATGACCTTTTTAATGTGAAAGCATGGAGCTTTGCGTTTGATTTTTTGTCTTTTATATAACCTTTTTATTTTTTTTTTCTAAGGATCTGGATTTGGATCTATTTTTTTACCTTTTTTGGTTTTTCTCAACTGTTGCCTAAAGTGAATATTAAAGTAAATTAATTTTAACAGTTTCTGGTTTTAGCTGTAATGTGAATGATTAAGAAATTGGGTGTGGAAGGTGGTGGTTTGGATTTTGTATATTGATTGCCTTTGTTAATTAGAGTGATATTGTTAACTAACAGTGTTGTTGAGTTGATAGAAAATTGATATAAATTTGTGTTTTTTTTAACTGATTTATAGGAGCTGTTGATCATTCGCGGAGGGTCATGCATGCTATTACTTGGAATAGGTCCTTTAAGGGCATACAGGGTGGTGAAACTGTGAAGGACAATTTTGATTCTGAAGAATATGAAACGCATGCTACTGTTTTGGATAAGTTGTTGGCATGGGAAAAGAAACTTTATGAAGAAGTTAAGGTACATTTCGACAAATTTTTAGATTCACATGTTGAAATGTGTTCGGTTTTGGTTGGGCTATATGACTCTGTGAAGACCAGTTAGTAAATTTAAGGTAGCAATTACATTCTCCAATGGGAACTTCAGCTGCCATCCTAGTGGTCTTTCAATTTTTTTCTTAATTTTTGTTATCAGAATACCTAATAAAGCTTTTTCCATGTTGATAGCAAGGTGAGCTTATAAAGCTTGAGTATCATAGGAAGGTTGCTATGCTGACTAAGCTGAAGAAACGTGGAGCTACTACAGAAACGATGGAAAAAACAAAAGCAGCTGTGAGTCATCTGCACACAAGATATATAGTTGACATGCAGTCGTTGGATTCAACAGTTTCTGAAGTAAATCGCTTGCGTGATGAGCAATTGTACCCAAAACTTGTTGCTCTTGTTGATGGGTAAGTTTTTATCTACCAACACTTCTTAGGGAAAATCAAAAATCAATTCTGCTCTATCTTGATTTCTTCTGCATATTTGATTCTGAAGAAAACTAAATGGAATGCTTCTAAACTCCTGGTTGTATTCCTAAATTGTCTTTCTTGTCAATGAACCTTGCATATATTTGGAGGCAAAAGTCGCATCTTTTGTTTCTCATTTGTTATCCTCTTGGTCTTTCAACTTTATATGTTATGATAATTATTGTTTTTAATTGTTTAAACTTGATGATGTGCATGATCCTGCACGATTTTGTGTGTGAGGGAGGCCCTATTTGGTTTAATGTGCAATAAAAATGTACAGAATCCGGCACTTTATCATTACTCTTTATCTGTCTGACCTCTTGATCTTTTTCAATCTCAATTGTTGTTTTTATTTGTTTTATTCAAGTGTTGATAAAAACCTTGTTCCTTTTAGGGTCTATTGTTTGTGACATCTGGTTAGTTGTTTATGCACCTTTGCAGTACATTTGCACTTTAGAATCCCAGACTGGAATTTGTCATGACCTTACCCAATTACATTTTAACTGCAGCATGGCAAAAATGTGGGGAAGCATGTGTATGCATCACGACAACCAGCATGTGATTGTTTCAAACCTAAATACCCTTGATGCTGCCCTTGCTCCCAAAGAAACAACCAAATCCCACCACGAGCGCACTATCCAACTCCATAATGTCATCCAAGAGTGGAATTTGCAGTTTGAAAGGCTTGTGACGCATCAAAAACAATACATACAAGCTCTCAACAGTTGGTTAAAGTTGAATCTCATCCCCATTGAAAGCAGCTTAAAAGAGAAAATGGTATCCCCGCCAAGAGCCCAGAATCCTCCAATCCAAGCCCTTGTTCATTCGTGGCATGATTATTTGGAAAGGCTTCAAGATGACCTTGCCAAATCTGCAATTACTGCTTTTGCAGCTGTGATAAAAACCATAGTTCTTCATCAGGAAGAAGAGATGAAGCTAAAGGAAAAGTGTGAGGAGACAAGGAAGGAGTATTTGAGGAAAAATCAAGCATACGAGGAATGGTACCGCAAGTACCAGCAGCGGAGAACAGATACAGAAAGAGGCGACGATGTGAATACCAAGGATCCTGTTTCTGAGAGGCAGTTTGCTGTTGAGAGCTTGAAGAAGAGGTTGGAAGAGGAAGTTGATGCTCACCAAAGACATTGTATTCAAGTGAGAGAAAAGTCTCTGGGGAGCCTAAAGACGCGTTTGCCTGAGCTGTTCCATGCTTTATCCTTAAATGCTCATGCCTGTTATGATGCATATGAAAAATTGAGATCCATCACCCAGTTACAGGGGTCAACCAATGGAGGTTCTTCATAATAATTTAAGCTTTGTTCCTTTTTAACTCTTTTAAGTTAAACTTTGTTAAAACTAGTTATAGTATGTGAAATTTTTGTATTTATTTCGGCAATGCAATGTATCTTTCTTCTAGCCTGAAAAATTTTGCTGTTATGCTTGTTGTCCCTTCAGGCAGGTGAAATTATGTAGGGTCATTTACATTTGGATGAAAATTGCTGTTAAATTGTTTTGCTAGTACTTGGGTTTATAATTATAGAATCATAATGTCTGACGATATCATATCATTTAATATCCAGTAGCATGTTTTGAATGGATGAATCAGCTAATTTGTCTATTTAGTTTATTCTCACTTAAAACTTTTTCTTTTTTATTTCAACTGTGTAATGTCAATTTACCTACCAGTACAAGCTCCCACATGTTTGGTGAAATGGTCACCAGGCTTGTCTGTACGTTTCTCATGCAAATTATAGATTTGGAGCAGCTGCAGCCACACACCACACATGTAATGTAATGTGTGGCAATTTTTCCATGCGACGTGGGTTTGTTCTTCCGGTTTTGGGAGCTTCGGGTTTGTTCTTCCGGTTTTGGGAGCTTCAATTTCATACCACGTTCTAAGGATTCTGAGCAAGAGTGTACAGTAACATACAGGGTTACTCTATAAGTCAAAAACATTCACCTACCAATGCGAATTGATCTCACTTATGTACATAGCCATACTTTTTTATATTTGACCAATAATTTAAACATTCTGCCTAACTTTTTCATTTTTAAAATGAGAAAACATTATTGACAACGGTATCTCTTTATCTATTTTCTCCTCTTTTTCTCTTTGAACTAATTTCTTACAATTCCAACATTTGAATGTACTCAATGTAACCAATCTGACTATCCGAGTATTATAGATTGTTTATACACCTGTATTTGAGCTTTCAAAAAAATATTTGATAAAAAGGATACTTGAATACACCAATGTCACCAATTGGAATATTGAATTATTTATTTATATACATTTCAAAAAATTATTTTTTTTATGGAAAGATAGGCTGCTAGTTCCACTTCCGTCACGCGGCCTGCAAAGTAAGACCCTTTCGGCTGTATCTATCTAATTTGACCATTAAACTATTTTTGGCAACAGTTGGCTGCCATGGACTCTTGTATTTAAACTTATATTTCACAGTTGTTGCAATCTCTTCAGAGTCTGTGTTTCCCAGGATAAAATTCCATTTCCCCACAAAGATTTCTGCTGAATCTGCTCTCAATTAGTCTCAGTTTTTGCTTGGAAACATTTCCCAAATCTATTTTATCCAAGCCAAGCCAAGTTCATTTGCATTAAACCTTCTACAGTACACATCATAAAAAGTGTCATGTCACATGCTTATGCATTTGCATAAAACACACAATTTGTGACAATACTCTCTACGCATCTCAAAGCTGCAGGAAGATCTAGCAAATGGGGATCAAAATATGGCGAAGCTCGAGCATGAGAACGATCCGGTTGGGACAAAGTAACACCCCAAACACTTCCAGATGGAGAACTATTTGGAACAAGATCCTCAACAGAGAAAAGAAAGTTTTTCAATCCCCTAGTATATGGCAGGCCTCATATGACCCTGATGAATATTCACAGAATTTTGATCATGGTATGGGGTGGGCAGAGCCTGATAATCTCTACCGCTCTTTCTCAGCCCGGTATGCTAATCCTTCAAGGCTCTTGCCAAAGGATTTAATAGATTGTTAAAAAAATAATAATAAATTTTGTCAAGCAATGTTTGCATCTTTTTTTTTTTTTTTTGGTTTCTGATCTTATAGACCATGTTAAACAAGTTGTTTATATCGAATGTATCAATATTACTTTCTTGCTCTCTCCATTATAAATATACTACCGGAACAAATTTCCAATCTTTGAGATTTCCCTTGTTTCTTTCACAACTGTTTGTATCTACAAGTTTGAAATCTCCTTTGATTTGAAAGTTTCTGTCCGTTTTGATTTTACAAACTCTATGAATGAATGATTTCTTTCTGGGGTATGGTTTGGCAATTAGTTTGATGATCTCAATGAAAGTTCACAAACAAGACAAAAAGAAAAAACTCGAATTTTTTTTGTCACCAACTTTTAGTCTTTTACTTCTGTTACAAGTAGATGGAGATGCTCACTTTTCCTTGACATTTTTACCATTCACTAGTGGAGGACACCATGATTAAAAGCAAAGTGAATCTCACAGCCCAACATTGATATTTGTTTTTGTTTCTTGGTTTAATATATATATTCAAAACCTGAAAAGCTGGAGCCTCTCATTATTTACAACGCAAAAATTATATGGTAAATGAATATTAAGATTGGTATCATCATTTTGGGAACTATTGGGTATAAAAAATGTTGATGAGCAACAATGATGCATGAAGATGATTAATGGAGCGTGGCAATAGTTGGTGGGTGTTTACTTGGATTGGTCCGATGCCCCATCATTTCTGATGATGGTAATTGAATTCTGCTCTATTTTTCCGTTGGTGGTGATTTCGTACCAATCACGTGATGTCCACGTTGGTCTCTTTGACGTTGGTACCAAAACTGTTCTTTCCCTTATTGGCATCACTACATTACAGATTCTCTTCACATGCTGGTCTAAAGACTGAATCCATCGTCTATATATCCATTCAATACTATTCTTTCATATATTTACATGAATCTTATTGTCCTAACTTATTACATATCTCGCCTTTTTATCCATGACGGGTGAATAGGAATGGTTAGGGTTTGTTCCACCAAACTTTTTATTAATACTTTCACGGTCAATAGCTCATAGTTTATTGCTTCCCAAAAATTGTAAGGTTTGGTGGGGGGCTCCAATTGCAAACTTGAATTCACTGAACGGGTTCTATAAACTTCTAGATCATTAAGGGAAAAAAATCTCACCTCTACGTTATACAAATTTTCTTTTCATTTTAATCACTGTTGTTTTGAAAGTCGCTAGTTTCTGAAAGTAAGAAGAGTGAGCAACTTCAACTTGAAGTCTACCATGTATTAAGTCAAAAACTGTGTTTGTATAGACATCCGAAATGTGCGAAAAATCTAAATTTTAAATAATCAGTCATTAGGTTGATTTTTCGATTCTGATTCTCTTTTAAGATCTAGCCAACCGTACTAGATAAATACTCATAATCATAAATATATATCCCACCGATTAATTTGATAATGACTCATAATCAACCAGCCCAAAAATTAAATAGAAGTCGGGTCACACTTGGAGTTGTAGCGACTTTGAAAGGTGAAACTATGCTATCAAGGGATGTGTCAGCTACTAGTGTCCCAACGAACAACCTCTTCCAAGAAATTGAACCAAGCCGGACAGAAAACCAATAGAGAACTCAAAGTTTGACAAAAGAATATCAATAATTGAATTGAAAAAACTTTCAAGATTTATTGATGATAAATGTGTGAGAAAGTTTGCTTTTACATTAGTACATTTAGAAGGTTCAATGAATAATGATAACTCTCATTTTGTTGGTAACAATAAATGAGGCAATTGTGTTAATATTTTCACACAGCAGCAGGTTTGCTGGCCTCATGCTTGCACTGAGGTGGTTGGTTTTGGTTCTTCAACTGGTCACCCGCCACAAGAAAGAATGCAGTATGCCTGAAAAACAAAGGATATAGGCAAAATCTTTCAAGGGTTTGAATTGAGATAAACAATGACTACTGGTAGAGATTATGGTTAATGTGAAAAAAGTGAAATTTGGGAAGATCACTGTGCCTGAAAAAATTCATCATTTTGAGTTTTGAGTCGGCATCTATGGTTGGTGTGTTGTCCAATGCCTTTTGCATATGATGCAACCATCTCTCTGCAGCTTCATGCGTGACAGGGAAGGGACGGTGACGTCCAATTAATGCAGGGTGGCCTGCCAAAAATCATGAGAAAGATTAGAAGAAAGTTATATCATTGTTTTAAGTCTCTTCCATGCTTGCCAATAAATCACAACAACCAACTAGTACACAACATCATATTGCAGGGAGCCTAGGATTTTGTTTAATATTATTAGTCTAGCTGGGAAAAAGGGAAGAGATATATTCTGACCTAATAATTATGCTGTTCAGAATAAGAAACAACGGAACGACATCAAAATGATTATAAAGGTTCGTTTGCAAGCACAGTAAGGGCAGTTTGGCACCTAGAATCAGAATTAAATGCCATAGGAGTTATCGTCTTCAGAAAAAGATTTGAAGATGAGAACTTGACATCTCAATCCCACTCAATACAATCCACAAGCTTCAATTCCAGGCTATCAAACACATCACAGAAGTGTACAAACAGAACAACACTATTAAAAATGCAATATTTTCCTATAAACCTAAAAGGGTATGTCTTACAGCATGACACTGAAAGTGTTGTTGTGCGTGTACCTTGTGGTAGACAATACCCAAGAAAACTAACAAAACCATAAGAAACAAGTAAGGAAACCAGTTCGAGGTCACAAATTTAAGTTGCTAAGAATTAGCTTAGAGGAGATTACGAATTCAAAGCAGTAACCTAAACATGAGCACAAAATGTGATTCCAACCTACAAGCAAAACAACCAATGTTGATTCAAGCTTGATGGAAATAACTGAAGACTCAAGTTCTAGGAAGAAAATTAAGTCTGACAATATTCATCAGTGATCAGCATACACGTACAAAACTTTCCAACACAAAGCAACAACATACATAACAAGTTTGTGCCCCACGCAAAACCATTGAAAGTCACTAACTCACTATATTAAACATAGTCAGGAGGTGGAGTTTGGACGTGTTTTCAAAAACGGTTTTTCATTTTTAAATTTTAAAAACAAACTATGAGTTTGTATGTGTTTGATGGGTTGTTTTATCAAATGTCATTTTGAATTATAGCTAAAAAGTGAAAAACAACTTTTTTATGTTTTTCATCATTTTCAAAACATGTTTTTAAAGCAAGTAATTAATTTTTTCTCCAAACTATTTTACACATTTAAAAAAAAAAAAAAAACACATTTACATCATTTTCTATTTTTAAAAATATTTTTTTAATAAAACCTACCATATAAATTGTTTTTTTTTTTTAAACATCACTTTAAAAACATGTTTTTTTATTTTCAAAAATATTTTTTTTTTATAAAAAAAAACATATTTCAAAAATGGAACCAAACGCTCCTCGGCTTCTTTTAGATCAAAATTACCAACCTAACCTTATTTTTATGCATAATAATAATTATTTGTTACAAAGAACATACACTTAAGCATGTTCTATACAGTTTCGTTTTTTTATACTAGCTAAATCCTATAATTAATTGAATAACACACTCAAAAGTAAACAATATTAGAATCAAATTAATTTAATATAAAAAAGGCAAAATTGAAAGAAGTAGCAAACCTTTCCTTTGAGAATAGAGAGGTGGACCTCCCATTCTCTGAACGAAAAACTCATACTGATTCTGAATGGCTTCTTCTTTTTTCGAATTCGCGAAAATTGACCTGAACCACTCTTCTTCGTCTTCATAAACCCTACACTTCACCCAATAAAATAAAATAAAACACTTGAAAGTCAAAGTCAAAGTCTCCTATTTTACTAACGAATATGATCCGCACCTGTTGTAGAAATCGGTGGAGAGGTTGATGAAGGTTTGGAGGCCGAGCTTCTGGAACAAGTTGGTGGTGTCAATCGCGAACGCGTCGGCCGGGTCGACTCCACTCCACTCCGACGCTTTCTCTTGCAAAGATTGCATTTTATTTGTTTGATTGTTTCTTTGTGTAGTTGGTGGTGTGCGTTTAGGCGGCGTGGTGTACGATTGTGAAGGGAGCGCCTGCGATACATATATACGGAGCTCGTGGTGGTCGCGTGGTTGCTACGCTTTTTACAAAACTGTGGACTGGGTGTGGCCCCCACCCCAACCCCTAAGCTTGGTGGTTTATTTAGTCATAGTGTTTTAACTATGTTGTCAGTTTAGACTGACCACTTAGATTACACATCATTGGATGGGACTTGCACCCAGATTCTGCCTTGAATTTCTCTACCAAGGTAGCTATTCATAATATATCACGATGCATTAATAATATATGAAATTAAATGCGCAAGTTGAGTATTCCAAAAAAAATACAAAAAAAACACGATGCAAGTTGAAGTTTGCTTTCAGGTTTTTGTTTCTCTATTCTGTGACACAAAATAATTATAAAATATTTTTATACTAATGACAAGATTTTATTAGGACATATTGATATTAAATTTTATATATATACTAATTATTTAAATTATGAATAAATATTGATAATTTATTAGATTTTTCAATAGTATTTTAATGATAAATTAAGTCATGCTATAAAATATTGAAAAATTAAGGACATAAATTTATATTTTAGAGCATTTGCTTTTACTAGTTATGTCAACCGTCATTATACGTAGGGAGAGACGACATACTAAAACATGATATACTCATCTTATTTACACTTTCTCATACTAGTGGCGCATCCGATTCCATAGAAGGTTTATACCACTAGAATCATTAGCAGAAATTTGTCAATTATTAGCTATATTCATATTCAGTCAAAGAAAATTATATTTATTTGGATATTTCATCCTTTAATCAAGCGTCTTACAAGCTCATAGTTGGGGTTGACAATTTGAAACCTGCCATGATGAGTTAACATGAATATTATATAGGTTATGATTGAGCATAAACAGACCGTGTTAATAAACGGGTCAACCCGTCTAACTCATTTAATAATTGTGTCATGTTTGTGTTTTTCTAATCGTATCACGGATTGACCTATTTAACTAAAATAATTTTACAACAGAAGAGCATATATGTAATTTGAGTTTTAAGTATACATATTGTAAAAACCGAAACCCTAAATCATTTTTCACCTTATAGCAATCACACCCACTCAGCCACTGTGGGACCCCCCCTCATGCCCTCGGCCCATTGGGGGTACGGGCCTCGCCTCGCAGCCTCGGCGGCCCACTCACTAGGTACTGTCCCTGGCCAAGGGATTTGCTTCGCCTCCCCAGCTGCTCGAACCCACCACCTGACCCTTGGTTAAATGGATTCTTAGAGCAAAACTGGTACCAATTAAGCCTAGCTATAAGCTGCTTAATTAGTTGAGACAGTACCTAGTGAGTGGGCCGCCGAGGCTGCGAGGCGAGGCCCGTACCCCCGAGGTGGCCGAGGCCATGAGGGGGGGTCCCACAGCCACTCTCTCAACCAATTAAGCAGCTCTCTGACCTCTCTCTCTTCAACATACCCGTTCAATAACAGTTCATCTCCTTCGACGTTTTAGCACCGCACTGAATCTACTTTGCTAATTTCTCTTCGACATTTCATCCTCTTGATTTTTTTAGTCTCTCTCAATTTCATTTTTGGTTGTTTTGATGATAATCTAATCTTGTATATATGTGTTTAATTATGTCAATTAATATTTGATTTGTCTTGTGTGAGAATGATTTTGATGAAAATGAAATGAATCTTGTAATCTTTCTTCTATCTTCTATTAGTTTATTTTATTTTATTTTTATCTTTCTTGTTAAATAATCAATTGAATCATTTGTGTTGTTAGTTATCACTTGATGGGTTTCTTGTTTTGGGTTATAAGGACTGAACTGGATGATGATCTAGTGATAGTAATTTAAGTTTTCTTCAATTGGCTTTGGATGTTTGGTTCAATTATATTTTAATTTTGTTTTTTATTAAGATTTATATTAAAATTTAAATATATTAAATCTGATTAAATGAGTCATAAACGGATTATTAATTGTATTCGTTAAACGTATCAATAAACTATTCATAAATAAGTAGATTAACCTTGTTGTATCTTTATTGATTCATATATAATTGTGTCGTGTTCATGTTGAAGATATCCAATCCGTCTATTAATCGCATTGTATCAAAAATAATCGCGTCGGCTCTACTCCGACCCGTCAACTCGGATTATCACCCATACCGTCATATAATTAAGCAATAAGAAAAAAAAACGTTCAAAATTTACGTGGTGTGCACAGAAAGAGATTCTATGAAGGACCAACTTGGAGGAGGCCCAAGCCCATTCAACAAGGACACCATCTAAATCATATTGACGATGACGGAAGCGCGAATGAGACAATCATCAATTTCGCTCAAAACCGTCTTGCATCACGTTATAAGGAACCCTAATCTCCCAGAGTCGCAGACGAACACTCAGCGGTTTTTAATAATAACATAAGTTGGGATTGTGTGTCGGAGAATTTTGTGTTGCAGATCAGTGGGTGGGAAAACTGTATAAGGATGATGAAGAAAGAGAGAACCAGGAAACGGCCTCGGGTGGCGTGGGACGTTGCTCCATCAGAACCAGAAGAGGTTCATCGAAGATCTAGGGTTTTCATTAAAGAAAAAAAAATAATAAAAATTAAGTCTTGATGTTCTGACGTGGATTGGGATATATGCTTTTTATAGGCGCAACGGGCTTTTCTGCTCGCGGCGGCGGCTAGGCATGTGTCGCCGCCCAAAAGGGACGATGATCGCGAAGGCCATTACGTGTTTAATCTCGGCGAGAATCTCACCCCGAGATGTGAGTTTTCTCTTTTCTTTTTTATGAATTGATTTCGATTTCAGTGGCTGAATAGGAAATGTTCCATTTTCTAATATCTGTTTGATTAATATCGGGAGTGGCTACCTTACTGGTTGCGTAGCATGCCCATCATTTACATCCATTTGATTGGTTGTAAGAATGGTCATAGAAGCCAATCCAATATTTGTAATTGTTAGGTAAGAATACTCAACCAGTAAGTAGCCAAATCATTGAATATCACATATGCATTAGCTTATTTTGATTTTATGTTTAACCACTTGCAATTGTCTTTATTTTGGTAGATAAAATACTTGGCAAGATGGGTGAAGGTTAGCAGTCAAGTGCTCCGCTGATCTTGTACTTTTTTAATTCTGCTTGCACCATTCAGCAACTTGGTGGTGATTGTAGGCACATTTGGGCGAGTTTTGGAATGTTGGGACCGTCAAACACAAGAGTATGTGGCAATCAAGGTCGTCAGAAGCATACGCAAGTACCGTGAAGCTGCAATGATTGAAGTTGATGTTCTTCAACTTCTTGCGAAGAATGATAAAGGCTGCTCAGGGTATGTATCTTAGCTGCTGGTATAAGCTTTCTGATGTGTATGGTCAATGGTGATGCGTTTTTGCAGTCCTCTGTTTTAATTGATTTCTTTATGCAGGTGTGTGCAGATTCGGAATTGGTTTGATTATCGCAATCATATTTGTATAGTAAGTATTCTGACAAAACTTATATCAAATATCTCAATTACATACGTTCTGTTATCCTAGCTTCCTGGTTTTTGCTAAGGAAGTAATGTCTTTTAACTGTTGTTGTCCTTGTTGGTTTTTGCATTTTTGAATTAACAGTGAAAGATGCTTGGCCTAAATTTTAGTAAACTTGTTCATTATTACTCTGTTGTGCTACTCTTCTAGAAATTTTTGGCTGATTGGTATCCTTGTACATGATTACACTGTTAAAACTTGTTCTGGTACTTCAATTGTAATCTGTCCACGTAGAGTTCATTTATGAAAATGGGAACTAAGCAGGCACCTTCCTTTGAATGCATTTTAATGGTGTACCAGGTGTTTGAGAAGCTTGGACCAAGTTTATTTGATTTTCTAAAGAGAAATAAATACTGCCCATTTCCTGTGGATCTTGTTCGAGAATTTGGACGTCAGCTTTTGGAATCTATAGCATGTGTGTGCATTGTTCTTGGCTCAATTCTAATGGATTCTTTCTTTATTTTTTTTTTTTCTCTAACCAATCACCCAGTTCTGTTTCTTGGCCATTTTTGTTTGTCCAGGGATTAGGAATTAATGCTTAATTTTTCCTTAACTCTTTTTCTCTGCTTTATCATATCCGGCAGATATGCATGATTTACGCTTAATCCACACTGACCTGAAGCCAGAAAATATTCTTCTTGTTTCTTCTGAATCTATAAAGCTTCCTGCCTACAAGGTATTTGGCCTTTTAGAATTGATAAGTAATGCCATTTTAGATTCAGGTGCAGACTCAGTTATAATGTTTAAAAACATTCTTGGAATATGGTACAGAGGAGTTCTTCAGATGAAATGTCCTTCAGGTGCTTGCCAAAGTCAAGTGCCATTAAGCTGATTGATTTTGGTAGTACTGCCTTTGATAATCAGAATCATAGCTCCATTGTTTCCACAAGACATTACAGAGCCCCTGAGGTTATACTAGGTAACTGGTTATGATGTTGGCGAATAACATGCATTTTCCTCATTTTTTTCTTTCACATTTTGTGGTGATTTTTGGTCCTAGCATGCAGAACAGGTTGTTAGTATTCTTCTATCCTACTCGTTTCTGGTTGGAGAGAGAACTGTCTTGTCATTTTAATGTTTGGTTAATACATCAAATTAAGATTTCAGAAAGGTCAAGAGGTCATATTGTCTTGTTACATTTGAAGTTAGGCACTTTAGGTGTATCAGTCTGGATGAAGTGATATATTTCAATTGGAGTGTTATGAAATTGCTCTTTTAACCCTATGATAGAGTTTTGAGTTTGCCCTCTATGATAGACATGCTGATTTTACGATGTACATTCAGCTTCAGAAAATACCATTGCTTGTGTATATCATTTATCCTGAAATTATTTAAGGATCACTGAACCATTTGAGGTCCTCATTTGTGCCTTTCACTGTTTTATTTATGATTTAGATTTTAGTCCTGAAACTAGTTCAGGATTATAAATTTAGATATTATTTTGAAACTAGCAGATGTTCACTGAATTGTTTCAAGGCTTGATTGTTGATGCCTGTGTTTGTATATTTCATATGTATTATGTGCCTCCTGTAACAATTTTAGTTACAAATTTACATCGTAATTGCTTGTCATTTCAGGTGGTGCTTCTTGATTCCACTATTTGTATTTACAACCTATATCCTTAATTGCTTTTATTTTCATATTTGTTGCAGGACTAGGTTGGTCTTATCCATGTGATATGTGGAGTATTGGTTGCATACTAGTCGAGCTATGCATGGTTAGCCTGCCTTTTTTCATTGCAATTTATATAAAGCTTAGTGGGGCTTTGAACATTTATCAGGGATGGTTAAGCCATGGAAATTCCATGTAGGGTGAAGCACTATTTCAGACACATGAGAATTTGGAGCATTTGGCAATGATGGAGAGGGTATTGGGACCTCTGCCGGAGCATATGATTCGAAGGGCCAGGTACCTTGCTACATTTAAGGCTTTTGTCCTATGATAAGCTATTTCTGCAGAATTGAGGTGAATATGATTTGTAGACCAGAATTGATAACTCTTAGTTTACGTGTCCAGCGTTCTCAATAAATTGTTGCAAGTGCTGATAGGTTGAAAATGCAATATATGATTCGCTGGTTATAAGCATAACAGAACATTTTGTCCCTGTTGGATTTTATGTGCAGTCAAGGAGCCGAAAAATATTTCAGGAGAAAATCAAGACTGAATTGGCCTGAAGGGGCAGTTTCTAGGGAGAGTATCAGAGCTGTGAAGAAACTTGATTATCTAAAGGTCTTATTTTTTACCTTTTTCTACCGGGCTTTTTTCTTGCAAATTGTTTTCGGGTTTCTGTTCCTGTATAGAGAGTTAGGTGGGGTTTTTTCAACTCTGTCATGTTTTATGCAGAATATGGTGTCAGTACATGTACAGAGTTCAAGGTCCTCGCTGACAGACTTGTTGCTTGGTTTGTTGAAATATGATCCATCTGAACGTCTAACTGCTCGGCAAGCTCTCAACCATCCCTTCTTTAGGAATCTAAGTCAATAACACCAGCAATTGAAAGCAATTTTATGGTTTTTATCTTGCTGGTGGTTTTCGAGAAATGAATGGCTCAGATAATGAGTTATGATTTTCTCTTGTATGCATAATCTGTGTATAATAAGATTTTGGCTTAATGAAAGTGTTTGTTCCCTTGAAAGAACTTCGTTTCACTTGAGTGTACAATTAAAATATCTGTTGCTGCTTTACGGTAAAAATGTAGACCTTGGAATGTGGATGAAAATTTCATCCTTAATTTTATTTTCACAATGAGAAAAAGCAGCTCAACTTGCAAAAATTTGTCCGATAGCCAACCAACAGCAGTGTTTGATGCTGAAGCATTTTCACCAGTAGTCTCCACACGAACAGAGTCCATTCTCAAACTTGTGAAATCTGGTAGCATCTCTCACAACAAAATTCACCCTTAAGATCTTTGATAAACCTTTGATGAATTCATGACAATCCCCACAAACTCTCAAGTTCTTGAAAACCCTGATCACCTTTCCCTCCTGCCGTTCTAAGCCACCACACACCAAAGCCAACCCAATTGCCAACTTCTCACTGTGAGCTCTCAAGCTTGCCTCCTTTGACTCCTCTTCAACATCCTGCAATGCAAATGAAATGCCATATGCATAGCCCAATTCCTCTTTCATCCTCCTCTCCATTTCCTTCAAAACTTCATGTATTTTCTCTGTAAGTGGGTGAGTGTCATCTCCACCATAGAAGAAGTGGACTTCCTTGTCAACCTCTACCCAGCTCCGCCCTGCCACTTTCTTCAGGCCCTTGGTTTTCACCACTTTTCTTATTCTCTCACACTCGTCCCAATAGCCGGCATCAGCATGAATATTTGAAATCATTACATAGTTGACTGGATTATCACCATCCATTCTTAGGAGAATTTCACCCACTTCTCTTCCCATTTCCAAGTCTCCATGTACCCTACAAGCACTAAGCAGTGTCTGCCATATCCCTATACTTGGTTTTAAAGGCATGTTGTCAATGAGATTCTTAGCCTCTTTTAAGCTTCCAGCTCGCCCTAGAGAGTCAACCATGCAAGCATAATGCTCCACTCTAGGTCTCATTCGCTGGTCATGACACAACCTTGAGAAGTATTCTTGGCTCTCTTCAATGAGTCCCGAATGGCTACAGGCTGTGAGTACAGCCAAGTAGGTCACTTCATCAGGCTCAATGTTGTCCAATTGCATTTTGTTGAAGACGCCAACTGCTTCTTTGCCAAGACCATGCTTTCCATAGCCAGTAATCATAACTGTCCAGGAAACCACATTCCTAGTTGGCATTTCACCAAAAAGTTTTTCTGCCTCATCTATTAGTCCACACTTGAGATACATATCCACAATCGAATTCATAACTGATATGTCTAAACCAGATGGGATTTTGATGGCATATGCATGTATTTGCTTCCCCTGCTCCACAAGAGCAAAATCAGCAAAGACACCCGTCATACTGGATAGAACAAACCCATCCACTCGAAATCCACTCTCCCTCAGTTCCCTAAACAAGTCCATGGCCTCTGCTAAGTTCTCTTCTTGAGCATAACCAAGGATTAATGCACTCCAAGATATTACAGTCTTCTCTTCAATCTGATCAAACACTCTTCTAGCTTCCAATAAACACCCACATTTCACATAAAAATCAACAAGAGCACCTGCTACAGTTGATTTAACTGAACATGGAAATCCACTAGTGATCAAGAAACCATGAATTTGGATTCCTCCCCAACTCAAACCAAGACTACTACAAGCCTTTAACGTGCTTGTAAACGAAAACTCATCAGGAATTTCTCCATGTTCTTGCATTTTCTGAAACAAAATTAGACCTTTCCCGCCATATCCAGCTTGCATATAACCCGCTATCATTGCATTCCAACTGATAACATTCACAACATCCATGGTACTAAACATCCTATCCGCATCATCGATTCTTCCACATTTCCAATACATATCAATAATAGAATTTGCCACAACAAGATTCCTCTCAAATCCAGTTTTCACACACATACCCTGAATCTGCACCCCACTATCAACACAACACAACACCCCACTCGCTTTGATATTGGTCGAAAGAGTGAAATCATTTGGTTTAACACCTGAACGACTCATGTGGGAAAATAAAGACAGCGTCGCCTTGGCATTATTGTTTTGTAAAAATCCGCACATTAGTGAAGTCCACGAAACCACATTTCTCCGAGGCATTTTATCGAACACAACACAAGCATTGCTCATTTGACCACATTTTGAATACATATCTATAAGGTCATTGCACAACATTAAATCCAAACCAAACCCCATTTTTACAACAGCTCCATGGACTTGAACTCCATTTTCAAGTAACAATTTATTCGAACAGTACCTCAATAAACCAGCCAATGTCTGCCGCTCACTTGACACTGAAAACAAAACCCGGTTCATCGATTCGTCTTTTCACGAGAAACGCTATGTGGAGTGTCAAAGAACTGGAAGATCTTTTTGTTCCTTTGTTGCAGAATTGTATAAAAGTGAAGGACTTGAAGAAAATTCATGCCCAGATTGTCAAATACTCACTCTCAAAAAGCAACTTCTTGGTGACAAAAATGGTCGACCTTTGTGGTAAAAATGGAGACTTGCGATATTCAAGTTTGCTTTTTGAAAATGTGAACCAACCAAATGTGTTCTTGTACAATGCAGTGATCAGGGCTTATACGCATAATCATGTGTATCGTGAAACGGTTGTTATTTACAAGCAAATGTTGAGGGACTCGATTTTGCCTGATAACTTCACATTCCCCTTTGTAATAAAATCATGTGGTGGACTCATGTGTTGTTTTTTGGCAAAACAAGTTCATGCCCACGTGCATAAATCTTGGCCAAAGTCACATTTCATAATTGAGAATGGGTTGATGGATATGTATATGAAGTGTGATGACGTATGTGATGCACATAAAGTGTTTGATGAAATGACTGTGAGAGATGTGATTTCATGGAACAGTTTGATTTCTGGGCATGTTAAGGTGGGTCAAATGAGGAAAGCAAGAGTATTGTTTGATGAGATGCCCTGCAAGACAATTGTCTCGTGGACTGCTATGATTTCGGGCTACACGCGTATCGGGTGCTATGGTGATGCATTGGATGTTTTTAGGCAGATGCAAATGGGAGGTATTGAGCCTGATGAGATAAGTATTGTCTCTGTCATGCCGGCTTGTGCACAATTAGGGGCACTTGAGGTGGGGAAATGGATTCATATGTATTGTGATAAAAATGGTTTGGTCAAGAAGACTAATGTTTGTAATGCTCTTGTTGAAATGTACGCGAAATGTGGTAGCATCGGTCAAGCTAATCAGTTGTTTGATCAGATGTTGGAGAGGGATGTTATTTCGTGGAGTACCATGATTGGAGGACTAGCAAATCATGGGAAAGCTCACGAAGCCATTGGATTGTTTCAACAAATGCAGAGAGCAAAAGTTGAACCAAATGGTGTGACATTTCTTGGTTTGTTGTCAGCTTGTTCCCATGCAGGCTTTTGGAGTGAGGGGTTGATGTATTTTGATTCTATGAGAAAAGATTATCACATAGAGCCTGGAGTTGAGCATTATGGCTGCTTGGTTGATCTAGTTGGACGTTCGGGCCGCCTTGATCAGGCTCTTGATATTGTTAAGGAGATGCCAATGAAGCCAGATTCGAAGATATGGGGTTCTTTGCTGAGTTCTTGCAGGACTTATAGCAATCTTGAGATAGCTGTAATAGCAATGGAGCATCTTCGAGAGCTTGAACCGGAAGACTCAGGTAATTACTTGCTGCTTGCCAATATTTATGCGGACGTTGGAAAGTGGGAAGGCGTATCCAAGATGAGGAAACTCATAAGAAGAAAGAGCATTAAGAAGGCCCCTGGATGTAGTTTGATTGAGGTGAACGGTGAGGTTCAAGAATTCTTATCTGGAGACTATACGAAACCATTTTCAGAGGACATCTTCTGGTTGTTGGAGTTGCTAGCATTGCATCAGGACCCAACCAAATGTATGATTGACATCACGCTTGAGGATACATGTTGACTAATTGTGTACGACTTAACGGAGACTCTAAAGGGAAATTTGACACATCCTGAGAGGACACAGGGGACCATAAGATCTGAAAGTTGCCCTGTTGTTCTCTTCTTTGATTAACATTCTTTTGTATTTTGAACTAGGGTAATTTTCTTTCCCAATTTGGGTCCAAACTAGTTTTGTTGTACTTGAATTCAAAGACATCCTTCAAGTGTGACCAAAGCAATTATGGCTCTGGTCTACGGAAACTACTATTCAAGGACCATACCAGAAGTAGTGATAGCATTAGATTCTTAAAGAAAATACACCTCCAAGTATTATGGTATTATCAAAATCATTACAACTTCTATAACATGGACAATATCAATTGTGCCAAATCATTTGTTAACAACTTGGCCATTTTTTCTATGGTGACAAAATCTCAAACTTATGCAGCCTCCTCCTTGGAAGATGATCACACACAGAGCACATCCCCTTCCCCATATCCTCGCCCAACCATCTACTTAAAAAGCCATTGCTAAAGGCCTAAAACGGGTCAATACATCCCCTCCAACTGGAATAATATGTTTTTAAAATGATAAAAAACAGTAAAATCTACACCACAAACAAGAGATCTTTCTTCGAAAAAGTCCAATCATTCTAAATTGCAATGTAACACATAATGCAAATCCGTATCTTTCATCTTTTGAATACAAGAAACTAAACCACGCGCAGCAGTGCAGATTATAGAAAACAAAATCATCCTAAAATGTCACAGTAACTAGGGCCATATCATACAACAAACGAACTAGTTCAGCTCGAGAATATGAAATAACGAAATCAGCTGACCAAACTCACAAAGGAGAGTCCACATATTATAATCAACGAATAGACACTGCAATCCATGAAAAATGCATCAATTACCTTCTGCATCACCAAGCCAGCCTCTAAAAGCTTGCTTGCTTGGTCAGGCAAAGGAATCCCAAGTCCTCCCCTACTAGCCCTTTCAAATCCTCCTTGCTTATCATCAGACTGAAGTCGCCAAATCACAATTGTTACATTAGTCAACAGAACTAGATAAAGTGGCCTAAAACTCACAATGCTCTTTACAACATCATTGCTTCCCAGTAAAGGAAACCCAACACCTGACAAAACAACCAAAACACCTACTGCTACAGAGCAAAACAGGCGGGCAATCTCTGTTGCCACAATGGCAGACTTTATTCGACTTGGATTGAAAATCCTATGCTGAAATATCTGTCGCGGTTCCACATTAAAAGATGGATTTCGATTAGTCAACAAAACCAAAGATGATACTGTGCTGCCATTGGCTTCAACACCAGTCCCAGATTCAGACAAAGGTTGTTCAACATTACTTCCAGTGTCGTGAACACCTGTACGGACAGATTTAACAACAGGAACATGTTCTGGCAAAACCGAACCCGAGACATCACTGTTTTCTTTATCCTCCTCATCAGGAGAAACTGCATATCAATACAATACATGACTATGAGCTAAGTATCTAAAAGGGATAATCCCACTTTTCCTCTTATAATTTAACGTAACCACTAATTACACACATATAGTTTTAGTTTTGAGAGCTCATTTTACCCCCTACCATTATTGTCCTATGGAAAAACCCGAAATAACCAACATAGCCTTATAGTTTTGCTTTTCTATATTAACGATCAAACTTTAAATTTTAATCTCAAGTTCAACAACAAGGGGTTTTATGGATACACTATAGGCTGTAGGGGGTATTTATTCTATTTCATAAATCGATAAGAAGTATACTAACCATTTCCAATAATACTGAGATTTTGGCATTATGTCAAACTATAAAAGGAAAATAGGATTATCTCTATCTAAAATGCATAACAAGTTTCCTAGTTGTAATACGAAACAAACAAAGTGATTCTGATTATGTGAACAGAAAATTTTAGTAAAGCCACATTACAATTCAACTAATTATCAATACCGTTACAGATTAGAGATCCCTCAAATGAGTATATATACTTCTAAGTAGAGTGGCTAAGTTGAAGTTTATATAAATGGAAGGGAGAGTGGAGATGTACCAGTGGTTTGATCTGGGAGATGGGGTTGGTGGGTGGGAACCGACGGCTGAGATGAGTCGGTGGTGAGCTGAGGGTGGAGTTGTGAGGGAGGGATCTGACCCGTGATGAAAGCTAGGCGGTCGGGTCCCCTTTCGAGGATTTTTCGTCGTCTGCTTTCTCTGCTGTTAGCTGCCATTATTATTCTACTGTGATTTTCCAAAACAACGGGTTTTCAATTTCAAGCAACTGGAATGAATTTTCTAGTCATGCGACTATACGGACAAAGTTTAGGCTTCTTTACATCGATGGAATGATGGGTCAGAACATTTGAGATGGGCTTGGACCACGAAAAATGGTCTCTTATCATTTGAGAGATGACTTGGACCATAAAAAAATCTGTAAGAATTAGTATTCGATCCCGGCTTTTACAGATGGGCTCGGAGCTTAATGTAACACTACTGTCAGAAGTGGGATTTGAACCCACGCCCTCGTTAGAGGACCAGAACTTGAGTCTGGCGCCTTAGACCACTCGGCCATCCTGACATGCGTGGCGAATGGCTTAAAATTGTTATATCTGTTTAGGGATAGTTACATGGATGTATAGCAAAGTCCGTCTTGTAAAAGACGAAAAATCAATTTAAATAATATCACGGCTAATTTATCTTTGCCATATTATCTTATAACTTAAATAGGAATAAAAAATTGTTTTTTTTTTTTTTAACAAGTTTTTAGATTGTATGCATAAGCGAAGAGGGTCAGAATGATAAATTAGTATGTTCTCGAAATTTTTTAAATTATATTATAATAATAATAATAATCTATTCATTTTTATTTTATTATCATCTCAAAAAGATAAAAGACAAGAAACATGTAACCAGTTTACCATTTTAAAGTCAACCTACCATATTCTCATTTTTTTAAAATTTCTTCAAATTTATATACTAATAATAAACTATTGATATTGATTTTATTGTCATCTTCAAAAGGTATTTAAAGATTTCTCCCAAAAACTTCTTGTGAATACTTCATTACAACCTTCAAAATAAGAACAATATGATATTGAGTTTTCAAGGAAAAAAAAAAGAACAATGTAATATTGTACAAAATTTGTATCCAAATAACATAGCAAGTATATTGATTATGAAATGATATATTAATGCTTTTGTAGGTATTAATTAATTTACCATATGGTTCAAACAATAAACTTTGACAAAATTTTGAATGATATAGCGGTGCAATTAAAGCCATCCCTAAATAACATTACGTCAATAATATGCGCATTTATCTTTCATACAACGATAGACATTACCCGTACATCTTTCGTTAATAGATATTTAATCTTAAATCTCTCTAAGACTCTGTCAACTCATAAAATTAAACGGTCTATTTGCTTAACAATAACTGAATATATAATGAATAAATTTTCGAAATAGTAAACAATTCAGAATTTGAATTTAAAATGCAAAGTAGAAAATTTTTCTTGAGTCAATTGCTTTATCCTTACTTCTACTTGGCTCCACAACTAAATTGTTTTTATCATATATTATTCTTTAATGTTTCTATATGTCATTAGAAATTCAATTTCACACTAAAGGTATTTCAAGTGATCTATAAGAGGATTCTCTTCTCACTCTACTTATTCATCATTATATTATTGATTTGACCAACCGATCGAATCTTAACGATCCATTAATTTGTCGGATATTCATATACCAGTCAATTGATGGTATTTTCATTAATTACCCAATCATAATCTCACCAACATAACAGAGATAGCTCCATTGATATTATATTGAAACACAAGACATAACATATTTAGATTTCATTTCAAATAGGGTTAAAGCAACACAATGAAATTGCCAACAGCAAAAAGTCTCAGAATTCATCTTTCAAATCTCAAAACTCTGAAGCCTAATCGTTCTTCTTCATTCCTTTCTCCATTAGCCGGTTGCTTTTTTACCAAAGATAAACCATTTACCGTTGATCCCAACTAATCCAAAGTCAACGGCCCAGATGAGTCCCCGATGGAGATCACAGTTGACTCACCCAACTTCTTGACTGTATCCAAAGATCTCCACGGGACCCACCGGTTCTTCGTCCAACTAAGCGACCCAAACTCACTCGCGGAAGAAATACCAGGAAGAGCGTCTAGCGTAAACTACTTTATCATACTCGAAGATCTCAATGGGACCCACCGATTCCTCGTCCAACTAAGCAAGAGAAACTCACTCGCCGAAGAAAAGCAAGCAAGTGCCCCAAACACACGCGCCCACAACTCAGCTGGTTCAATCCGCGCACCAAAAGTTGACGTTGAATATCCCAGTCTGACAGAGACACATGTCAATATAGAAGAGGCCATGCATCCTAGAGAGACAAACTCAGTCGTGGAAGGAGAGCGTCAAGCGCACGCAGATATAGGTCGACCGGTCCCACCGAGCGTCAACAGAAACACCAACCAATGAAGAATGACAAACGTGTGGCTCTTTGAGGAGCTCGGTCCGAGGACAAGTGTCAGGCTTCCGAGAGAGTCCTTCCCGCTGGAGGCCTACTCGATGGATCCTTACGCGGACTTCAGGCAGTCGATGTGGAGTCAAGAATCCAGCGAAATCTGGCCGTCGATTGGAATTGCATGGGAAATTTAGTGATTTCTTATCTCGAGCTTAATGATCTGAGCTGTCATGAGTGTATTTGGAGTGCTTTTGATGAAGTAGTTTTGGAAGTTGTCATCACATCAGGTGCGTCAAAGGTTGCGGTGACATTCGATGTAAAACTGTGATAGATCTAGATACAACGTCGTTTCATCAGTATTTTGCAATTGCTGATATTTTCTTATTGTTTTAAAATTAATTTTCAAATCCTGACGATTATGAGTTAAATTATCTTTCAACGCTTTCCAATTAATCATAACAGTATATTCAATATAAGAGGATGTTTGTTTTTTACATTTAATATTTAATGGTACTAAATTCGGTCAATTAAAATATTTTTATTTTTTTTAAGTGATCAAACCACTTAAAATCACTCAAAAATCACTGAAAACAAAAAGTAATATTTTTTTACTTTTCATTTAATACAAAATCACTGAATAATTTTATAAATATATTATTTCAAATTTATCCTACTTAAAATAATATATTTTCAAGTTTATTTTAGTTTTATATTATATAAATTTCTTTTAATACTTTAACAAACAATATTGAAAAATAAAAACTCTAAACATCTCAATATCAAATTTTTTTATAGCTGAATTATTATATTTCTCTGATCAAATTCCGATAAGAATCTTTATTGATTAAGTGTTTATGCAACAACTTAAAGACCAAATTGTAAATTATTTTATTTATTTTTATTTGAATATATAAATTTAATTAATTCAACTATTTTAATTATGAATAAAAATATTATATATATAAGTTACAATTTCAACTTTTGTTATAATAGTAATTCAATTTAAGATTATTTTGTTTATTTTTAGTTGAACATATAAACTTAATTGATTCTACTATAATAATTAATCTTATTTTAATTATGAATAAAAATATTATATATATAAGTTTTTTAATATTTTTTAAACAATTTATTGTAATTGTTTGTATCGTATTAAATAAAATTACACAACAATTAATAGTAAAAAGATATAAATGTCAAATTACTAGTAATCAGACAATTTTTACTTTAAAAAACAAACAACAGTATCATACATTCAGAGTAAAAAAAAAAAAACATGTCTATCAGATTTCAAATTTCAGTCACTATTCAATTTTCAGTCTTCAATGACACTATTCAATCTTCAGATAAAAAAAACAAACGATCCCTAACTATTATCTAAATTTTAAAAGAGTTTGAGAATGTAAGTATATTTAATTCGGACTGAAATTTTTCATAAAACTTAGCAGTATTAAATATAATTTTTAAAAAATTTGATCATATTCAGTTTAAATATTTAAAAAATAAAATAAAATATACCAAAAAAGTCATGGACTTCTAAATTTTGCTTTAAATAATGTATTTGATAGATTTTAAAGTAAAATTTTTAAAATAAAAATGTCATATATCAAATATTGTCTTATTTCAGTAGCTTAGCAAAACTCATAAAACTCAACACTCATTAAATACAACCAAATGACCAAATTAATGAGCTTTAAAAATGTTAAGAATGACTGGTTCCAAAAATGGAATGGTATACCAAAATAAAATTTACCCTTCTTTAAACGGATATAAACCCCTATTATATATATATTTAAAAATGTCAAGCGTAACACAAAAGAGCCAAGGCCTATTCTATGATATAAAAAATGAAAATGGCTCCTGGAGTGGAAACAATAGTGAAGACATGTTCCACATTGTTGTGCAAAATCGCAAGTGAACGAATCGAACAAGTAATAAAGTGATGAGATAAGTATCGTCCCACGAGGATTGTTGTTAATTAATGCCCAAAATTAAAATAACTCAACTTTTATTTGGTAGATGAAATTTGAGTGAATGAGTTGATAACTATGATTAAATTTAATTGCAATTGAAAATAAATGAAAATTAATTCAATGAATAAAAACTCTAAGATTATGATTTCACCATAACTAATCTGTTCCTCCCCTTTGTTCTTTTTAACAAAAATTAACTATCCAGTTGCTAGTCGAGATTCCCTGAATTATTCACATAGCCCCTCCCGAGGTCTAAGGAAAATACCCTATAAAGATTAACTGCTATGTTCCCATGCAAGTCAAAACATTAAAGGATTCATTAAGATTTATGGATCTCTTTTATAGACTACACAAACCATGCAGGTATATTCCTATCCTACATGTAATTTATGACATTAAATATAATGAACTAGACACATAAATCAGCTTCCGCTATCATTATGATTAACAATTCAACTAAATAGTGGCCAATTATTTAGAAGCATTAAGAACAATATTAAATGCATCAACCAAGATAGAAAATCATTAATTGAATTGAACAAAGGTTTGGAACATCAAAGTTAGGCTACATCATAATCTTAGAAAACAAATCTACTCCATAATAGAATTTACAAAAACTAGAAAATTAAACATAACAAGAGATAGGAAAACTTAGTGGATTGAAGCTTCACCGTAGAATTTCTTTCTCTGCTTTGCTCCTCCTCTCCAAGCTCTCTCTCTCTTTCTCTAAACTACTTATTGTTTTGGTTTGTGATGGAATGCTTAAAATGGTGATTCTAAGGCCTATTTATAGGCCAAATTCACCTCCAATTACATCATCGATTGCATCATCGTTTCCTGATTTTCCACCATTTTGCATCATCGCTTACATCATCTTTCACCTACCCCATTCAAAGTCAACTTTCATATTGCATCATTGCTTACATCATCGTTCACCTACCTCATTCAAAGTCAACTTTAATATTACATCATTGCTTACATCATAATTTTGATTACATCATTCCTTACATAAGCATGACATAATATTTATTTCTAGAATACTCGATCTTTAAATTGCGATAATCTTTTTGATGGGATTTCTGATTCGAGTAATTCTTGAGGCGATGAACTGCTTCGAATGAAATTCATGATCTTGTCTCGAGCGAAAGCATTTGGTGGGGTCCACATACGATTTTCACAAACTTTATTCTGAAAATGAAAAATACAAAATGATGAAATAATGTACTTAATAATAATAAAAACATCAAGAATTAAACAAGAATTCAAGTTTAAAAAGATAAGATAACTCTATAAAAATAGAGTTATCACACCCCCAAACTTAAGATTTTGCTTGTCCTCAAGTAAAACTAAAAATAACAACCTAAGTTAAAAACACAGAAAATAAAAACACAATCCATTTTCGAAGGTAAACACGATGGCATTGAGCGTATGCCACAAGCCTTTAAACCCCTAGGTGTCCCTAGTAGGAGGAGTTGTGTCTCCTGAGGGTTTACCAGCAACGATACCCACAAACGTTAAAAGATTCCACCCATAACTTATCAACATCTCACTAAATACAAATTAACAGAAGTCTCATACATGTATGATCTTGTATCAGGACTAAGGATAAGTCACTAATGATCTAAAACATAATCATCAACAATCTCACACCACTTTCAAAGCAATTTCATTTCAAAACATCATATTCACATGTTATGGACTTATTTCGCTTCGACTCTAATTCTCACAAGATATCTCTCATAACCCTCATGAATCCTAAAGCAAACACTCATGCAATCATATGTGATAGAGGTTATGTAAAGGCATAGCAAGCGTCATTTACATCACATATGAATATAGACGTTTAAAAGAACCGCACTTTCAAGTGAATAGATCTCATGATTGGAATCGAATACTAAGAACGTAGATAGAGCATGATGACAGACTTCAACTCTCAAATTGGACTTCCTTTTGAAGATTAATAGGCTTTATTAAAGATTGTATTTGGGCTATGGTTAATTGACATGTAAGAAATTTTAAGGTACAGGTTCAACAAGAACATATGATCATACCAAAGTACTTCATTTATTCTCCTTAATTCATCACAACTTCTCTTTTTCTTTTTTCTCTTTTTTTTTTTTTTTTTTTTTTTTTAGAAACACATTGTGTAAATGTTAACACTTCAATTCCCTTCTCCTCTTTTACTTCATCGCATGATCCCAAACTTCATAAGGTATGACTAAATTTAAAGGCTCAATAGGGTCATTTAATAAAGGTAAACAGAGAAAAATATTTAAAGTGTTTGGTTTCAAAGGTTTTATGATGTGTCTCAATTTAAAGTAGGGAAGTAGGCTTTTGTAGAGTAGAACTAACCTATATTACTTCTAAGAAGTCGATCCAATTTTCAAATCAAAGCAACTCATGTTATCTACAATAATGATTTGTTCTCAGTATTCAATACAAAACCTATAGAGATCATCTATTAAGAACAACGTGAAGAGTGTTTAAGAGTAGAAACAAATAAATCTCTCAAAATGAAACGTTTAAAAGGCTCAAATCCTCACCAAGGATAATCTCCACTAATAGTCCACAGTTCATGTAAACATGATATTTATCCACTCAATTAACTAAGATCATGACATTCAAAAGTCTCAAATCATGCAAAGATGTTCATGGCTATTCCTTAGTAAAGATATTCAACCAAAAACATGCATTAAGACTTCATTAATAAATACAAAGTAGTTAGTCGACTTGTTAGGGCAGAAAGAAAAAATAATAAAACAAATAATGAAAATCTTTTTGCGCTTTTTTTTTTTTTTTTTTTTTTTGAAATGAAAACAAAGATGCGTATCAAGAGCACAAAAGTACTCCTTACTCTACCATCTTTTGATTTCAACTCGGACCAGTTTTTTGAATCTTATGGTTTTAATAATAGCAAACTCTACCCCCAAACTTATTTGAGACAGTGTCCCCAATGTCTAGTAAGATAGAAAGAAGAAAAACTCAAATGAAAATGCTATTAATAAAACCATAGGATAAGAAAGTTACAACCGGAGATTAAGATCTAGTGCACGCTTCTTGTTACCGCCTGACTCGGGAGTCCAAACCACCTGCGACATGATTGGATCAACTTCGGGTACAAAGTCTTGCAGTTGGTCAATCAGTTCATCAGCACTGGAGGCTGAGACTAGAATACGCCGGTTTGCTTGAGTCATAAAACCCTGTTCCACAGCATGATCAAGAAAAGCCAATAAACCATCATAAAAACCGTTAGTGTTAAGCAAACCTAATGGCTTTTTGTGAATGTTGTAATGGGCCCAGGACGCAATGTTGAAGATTTCTTCAAATGTTTCCAAACCACCAGGTAACGCGATAAAGGCATCAGCATTGAGTAACATGTACGCCATTCGTCCGTGAACGCTCGTGACCTGAAACTCATTACCTATGCTCGTACCGATGATATCTTTCCTTTCAGCCAAAGGCTTTACTGCGACACCGAGGGTTTGCCTACCTCCAACAGTTGCAGTTACTGCGACAGAGCCTCTCAGTCCTAAACTGCCTCCTCCATACACCAAATCTATTTTTCGGGTAGCTAAAGCTGTACCAAGTTCAGCAGCTGCTTTTGAATATTGTGTACTCATACCAGACTTTGGGCTACAAAAAACACAGATGTTTTTGAATTTACTGCTCGAGGACTCTGCCATTTTTTTTTTTTTTTTTTCAGAGAAAACGAATTATTTGTTATCAGTCATAATCACTTATTTAAAGAAGATGAAAGAGTAAAAGAACAGTTTTACGATGCTACACAGTATTGGTCAGAGGGAAAAGGAAATGTTAAGTGTAGAAATGTCAAAAAGAAAGCACAATCTTCGAGAAAAAATAAATAAATAAATAAAACAAGTCGCTACAAATACAAAATTCAAAAAGTTCGGCGACGAAACGTCAAAAAGTAAACACAAACATCGAAAAAGTAAACACAAACGTCAAAAAGTAAACACAGACATCGAAAAATTTTGAAAATAGCTGCTAAAAATAAAAATGTTCGGTGATGAAACGTCAAAAGTAAACACACTTATCAAGAAAGCTTGAAACGACCTAAAAATCCAAAATGACAGGTAAGGAAAATTAAACACAATTATCAAAAAAATTTGAAACAGACTGCTAAACAAAGAAAAAAATGATGCTACAGTAGTTGTGATTGTGGCTCACATCTTCCTCTGGTTTTACGTCCAGAAACGGCTTAAACAACTTCTATGAGTTGAGGATCGGCTTCCCATCCAGTTTTCTTATAAACTGGCAAACATGGTCGTTTACAGTCAGATTCCCAAGACTATAACGTTGTTTCTCTTTACTGAATAACTCCCATAAATCTGAAAGAATGCGTTGAACTTTCCCACAAGGATGCGTCTCAAGAGTCTCACGGATATTATCTAGAGACTCCTTACTCAGCCCATCCTTTATGCATTTAAGTTTATCTTCTCGATTTATGGATAAGTATCCACGATTTCTACAGCTTGCGTCACAGTTCCATCTTGCACACTTATGGCAAACTCCCATTCTCTTAGCTCTCCTCTTCTTTGAGTAAGAACTTCTTCCCAATCCTGGTAAACGTTTAATGAATGAATCATTCAACTCACCTGTTAGACGTACCTTAGCTTCAATGATCCCTCGAATATGCTCTGGAAGACCTAAACATGTTAGTGCCCTCATTCTTTCGAGTCTGCACTTGTAAATCTTTCTGAGTACATCTTGAGGCAGAGTAGGGAAATGATTTTTGAGTGCTGCAAGACTTGTCTCCATTTCTGAAAAAGAAAAGAAAATTATCAAAGAAAAACAAAAACACACAAAGAACACAATAACACACAAACAAAAGAAAACTAGCTAAGAAAGAAAAACTTGGGTTGCCTCCCAAGAAGCGCTTAATTTATAGTCGTTAGCTTGACTGTTGAAAAACGCTTTAAGTTGGGTCTGAAAGCGCAATAGTGGCTTTCTGTTGAGGCTCTCCACCATCCATGTAAGCTTTAAGTCTTTTTCTGTTGACTTTGAATCGACGATCTAGAGTGAACTCCCTATTTAGGATACGTGGATCATGCCCCTTTTTGGTGCGCTCTTTGTAAAGCTTAGCATTTTCTTTGATACATTCTTTCATTACATCTACCCTCATGCAGTTGTCAACATCATGTGGATGTTTGAGAGCTTTCAGCACATTGAATGTCACCTCTTCATCTTGAACTCTAAGTATGAGTTGACCTTTCTGTACATCAATAAGGGTTCTCCCTGTTGCTAGGAATGGTCTACCCAAGATGATGGGTATTTCTTGATCTTCCTCCATGTCTAGCACAATGAAATCCGCAGGAAATATGAATTTATCTACTTTTACCAGTACATCTTCTATAATTCCCCTTGGATACTTGATTGATCGATCAGCTAGCTGTAAAGATACTGTAGTAGGTTTTGCTTCTCCCAAGCCTAGTTTTCTGAAAACAGAGAAAGGCATTAAGTTAACGCTTGCACCAAGATCACATAATGCTTTATCAAAGAATGAATCACCAATGGTGCAAGGAATTGTGAAACTCCCTGGATCTTTAAGTTTAGGTGGTAGCTTTTTCTGCAAGATTGCACTACATTCTTCGGTCAAAGCTACCGTTTCATGTTCCTCCAGCTTTCCTTTATTTGATAGGATTTCCTTCATGAACTTCACATAGCTGGGCATCTGTTCGAGAGCATCTGCAAAAGGAATATTAATTTGTAATTTTCTAAAAACTTCAAGAAATTTAGAAAATTGCTTATCTAGTTTCTGCTTCTGAAATCTTTGAGGGAAAGGTAATGGTGGTCTGTATGGTGGCGGATTGTCTGGAAACAACTTTGACTTTGGCTTCTCTGCTTCTTTTTGCTCAACCATCACTTCTTCTTCTACTTTGCTAGGTCCTTCTTTCTCGTCTGTTCCTTTAACAAGCTCTTTCAGCATTTTACCGCTTCGTAATGTGACAGCTTTAACATGCTCCCTAGGATTGGTCTCTGTGTTGCTTGGTAAGGTTCCTTGAGGTCTTGCAGTCAGTAGATTTGAGATTTGACCCATTTGTACCTCTAGATTTCGAATGGAGGCAGCTTGATTCTGAAGCGTGATGTCTGTTCTTGTCATAAATTGATTAGTCCTTTCGGTGAGCTGAGCGAGTGCTTCTTCAAGCGATGGTTTGTTGGCCTGCTGCTGTTGAGGTGGTGGTGGATATGACTGTCTGGGTTGATCATTGTTTTTCCATGAAAAATTGGGATGATTTCTCCATCCTGGATTATATGTGTTGGAGTACGGGTTATTTTGCGGTCTGTTGCCCACAAAAAATGCTTGACTTGTCTGGTTTTCATCGCATTGCCCGTTGGAATGGTCTCCTCCACAAAAATCACAGGATGCTGACTGAGTATGAATTGCATTTGCTGTCAAGTTTCCGAGTTGCTTGGCTAATGTCTCGACCTGAGTGGAAAGTTTGGTTAAGACATCATTTTCTTGTATTCCGAAAACTTTTTTCGGAACTGCTCTTTCTGATGGCCACTGATAGGCATTTGCAGCCATTTCTTCTAGTAAATCCCAAGCGGCTTGATGGGGTTTCCCCAGTAGTGCTCCACCAGCTGCGGCATCTACCAATGTTCTCGTGGAACTCCCTAACCCATTGTAGAATGTGTGTAGTTGCAACCAGTCAGCAACTCCATGATGTGGGCACCGTCTGAGCAGATCTTTGAATCTTTCCCATGTTTCGTATAATGACTCTCCCTCAAGTTGTCTGAATGTGGCAATCTCAGCTCGTAGTTTTGCAGTCTTGACTGGTGGAAAGAATTTGGCTAAAAATTTTTGTGCCAAGATGTCCCATGTGGTAATACTTCCTGATGGCAACGAGTTGAGCCAACTTTTGGCTTTGTCTCGAAGAGAGAATGGAAACAATCTCAATCGGATGGCGTCATCAGTAACACCATTATGTTTGAAAGTATCACAGATCTCCAGAAAGTTGTCAATGTGGGCATTTGCATCATCGTTCGGAGCCCCACTGAACTGGTTGTTTTGTACCATCTGGATGATTGCCGGCTTAATCTCAAAGTTGTTGGCAGCAATAGTTGGTCTCCTTATCGCTGAAGTATTACCCACCGTGGGTAGAGCATAATCTCGTAATGCTCGAATTTCAGCATCTATTGGTACAATGTTCTGTGTGTTGTTGGATCCTTCAGCCATATCCATAAGTGCAGTACTTGCGGCCTTCCTTGCTTCTTTCCTATTCTTACGACAAGTTCTTTCAATTTCTGGATCAAATTGTAAAATTTCGCCCCCAGACTTTCTCATATACCAGAAAATTCACAAGTAATCAAGCAAATAAAAATAAATAAATAAGTAAATGACCAAATTAAAAATTGAGTTACGTAGTATTAGTATTAATTGAAACAAACAATCCCCGGCAACGGCGCCAAAAACTTGTTGTGCAAAATCGCAAGTGAACGAATCGAACAAGTAATAAAGTGATGAGATAAGTATCGTCCCACGAGGATTGTTGTTAATTAATGCCCAAAATTAAAATAACTCAACTTTTATTTGGTAGATGAAATTTGAGTGAATGAGTTGATAACTATGATTAAATTTAATTGCAATTGAAAATAAATGAAAATTAATTCAATGAATAAAAACTCTAAGATTATGATTTCACCATAACTAATCTGTTCCTCCCCTTTGTTCTTTTTAACAAAAATTAACTATCCAGTTGCTAGTCGAGATTCCCTGAATTATTCACATAGCCCCTCCCGAGATCTAAGGAAAATACCCTATAAAGATTAACTGCTATGTTCCCATGCAAGTCAAAACATTAAAGGATTCATTAAGATTTATGGATTTCTTTTATAGACTACACAAACCATGCAGGTATATTCCTATCCTACATGTAATTTATGACATTAAATATAATGAACTAGACACATAAATCAGCTTCCGCTATCATTATGATTAACAATTCAACTAAATAGTGGCCAATTATTTAGAAGCATTAAGAACAATATTAAATGCATCAACCAAGATAGAAAATCATTAATTGAATTGAACAAAGGTTTGGAACATCAAAGTTAGGCTACATCATAATCTTAGAAAACAAATCTACTCCATAATAGAATTTACAAAAACTAGAAAATTAAACATAACAAGAGATAGGAAAACTTAGTGGATTGAAGCTTCACCGTAGAATTTCTTTCTCTGCTTTGCTCCTCCTCTCCAAGCTCTCTCTCTCTTTCTCTAAACTACTTATTGTTTTGGTTTGTGATGGAATGCTTAGAATGGTGATTCTAAGGCCTATTTATAGGCCAAATTCACCTCCAATTACATCATCGATTGCATCATCGTTTCCTGATTTTCCACCATTTTGCATCATCGCTTACATCATCTTTCACCTACCCCATTCAAAGTCAACTTTCATATTGCATCATTGCTTACATCATCGTTCACCTACCTCATTCAAAGTCAACTTTAATATTACATCATTGCTTACATCATAATTTTGATTACATCATTCCTTACATAAGCATGACATAATATTTATTTCTAGAATACTCGATCTTTAAATTGCGATAATCTTTTTGATGGGATTTCTGATTCGAGTAATTCTTGAGGCGATGAACTGCTTCGAATGAAATTCATGATCTTGTCTCGAGCGAAAGCATTTGGTGGGGTCCACATACGATTTTCACAAACTTTATTCTGAAAATGAAAAATACAAAATGATGAAATAATGTACTTAATAATAATAAAAACATCAAGAATTAAACAAGAATTCAAGTTTAAAAAGATAAGATAACTCTATAAAAATAGAGTTATCACACATCACTTTTTACAAACATGCAAATCAAAATTTCCCTCGCTCTATCACAAAAATGAAGGAGAATCATTGAGCATTTGGTTCCATTTCTAAATTTTTTTAGCTGTCACTAACTTCTTCTGAATCAGCAACTATGGACAAGTTTTCATCTGCTGATGTCCTGCTGTTTGTGTGTTCAAGTGATTTTTCCTCATCTGAATCTAACACAACAGTCTCAAGAGCAGAGTTACGAGTTGGCCTTTGCCTCAATCGGTTTTTTGCACCCAGGTTTCTGGTTTCCACATCAGGATGGCTAGAATCTCCAGTTAGTTTTTCACTCCAGCTACCCACATGCTTCTGGACCAGGACCGCAGCATGGTTACTCTTGCTAACATTGTTCCTTTCCTCATCAGAATTGCCCGACTCATTACCATTGCCGTCATCATTCTTTCTGCCGTTATAATCATCATCGTCATCTTCATCATCATTGCCAGCTTCCTGAAGTCTCTCACTGTCAGTGAAGTCTGTCGAGCCTTCATTGGAAGTCTTCTCTTGATCATGCTGCTTTTCAAGTCTTTGCTCTTTGATAGCCTTACCTCTCCTGAACCACAGATTAAAGTGACAGCCACCAAAGACTGAATATTCTTCAAGAGCACAATAGAAGAAATTATTCGTGAAAACAAGTTGTACGTTCTTCAGAATAAAATATAGTAAGGATTGTGACAATATTTACTTGTAACCAAATATAAGTACATAATTCTTTACTATCATGCATCCAATGCCTTACCTGATATTTTACAAGTTAACAGCTGCTAGCACATCACCCAACCCCCAATCACCAGTGAATGAAAATTTTCAGTAAAAGTGTTTCTTGGCCTGGTGTTTAACCCTTAATATTTTCACAAATCAACCCCAAATTTCAAGTTGGTTCAATGCCTTAGAAGGATTGCAATTCCTTGATCTTCCAAAAAGTAAAAACCAGCGATATCAGTCTCATTTACATCATTGTCAGGAGAACATACATGTGAATCTCTTCCAGGATTAAATTCCTTAAAAACAGAAACTTGAACACAAGGTGACATGTAACTGAATTCTATACAGGCAATACAAGCATAATATGAAAAATGAGAGATTACACATATGAAATGTCATTTCATGGAACAGAGCAAAACCAGTTCAATCTCTACGTCCTCAAAGTTCAATAATTCAGTTTCCAAAGTTAGAAAGGACGGTTTGCACTATTTAGATGAGCATAACAAACAATAAAATATACATTCACACAACATTCCTTCGATTTAGTATCCTGGTGATGCAACATGTGATACTTTATTAACTTTGGCATTCCATCTGGATATCAATAAATTACAGCCTTAGGAATTTTATGTACAGAGTACAGACTGCAAAAACTAATTTCAGGTTTTTTTTATTTTTTGACATTACTAACTTCATGTGTTGAAAAGGACGAATGATAATAGGCACTTTGAAAGTGGACTACAACATAGACCACACATTCAGCAATTAGCTAACGAAGTTCAGTTATATGTATAGCATTCCCCCGCAGATGGCCACTTATTTTCATCAGCTAATTTCCAGAAAATGATTTCTAGTAACAAAAGTAGTCTTTTAATACAAAGAGTTAATACTTTCAATCATTCCCAAATTTGTACATTCAATATTAAAGGAACGGGGAAAAAGCTGTAAGAACCACTATCCAGGAAAAAAAAAAAAAACTCATAAAACTTATTCTAATTCCTTAATCCTTCCCAATTAATCTGTTGATGAATATTGATAAATAGCAAATTTAATGAGGGATTTTTATGCACATCACAATATGTCACACAAACATGGTTTATAGAACTACCCAAATAACAAAGAAAATTCGTATAGAATAGCTAAGGAATCACATTGATCTTACTTTGTTATCGCTATAGCCTCATTAATAGCCCGATCATACTCATCTGCACATTATAAACAAAATAAAAATATTGGAGCATCAATAATAATTCTTATAAATTATAATTGCATAATAAAAAATATGTGAACTTTGAAACATAAAATAAGGAACATTGAAAAGAACACTTAAATTCTGCGAGTTCTTTCTTTTCCTTATTTTCAAGTATGCCTAGTATGGGACTATAAGCTCAGGTTGTTAATGAAAAGTGATTCTGAGTGACCTTAAATGGCATCCAGCGAGGAAATTAACACTCGGAAGTTTCAAACAGGTTTCTCATACCAAGTAGAGAACCGACTGAATCTGGCTGCCCATGAAATTTTTACATGTGAAGTCACTAATATGAACCTAACCTTCTAGCAGGAGCAGTGATGGTTGGCACAGCCAAAACCACATAGGAAGTGAAGGCCAAGTTTATAATTAAATTAGGATATTCTAGCACCAAATGTTTCCACAAAAATCATATTACAAGGGCTATATAAACAAGATTTGCATCATACCAAATGTGTAACTGATGGGTGCACGAGTCCGACAGGAACGAGTCATCCCAGTGGCAGAAGAGTGTCTAAAAGCATTCATCAGGAGCATCTCTTGCCTTTGTTTTCTTTTCAATGACCTTTGTTTATTCTATAAAATATTGAGTAAATGCACCATGGGTTACATGTAAGGAACACTAAATGAGGAAGAACAGAAAAAATCTACAATGCTGCTTCAATATTGTTGGTATGCAAGGAAACTTTAAGCTTGCCTTGTGATATTTCTCTACAACAGGGACAGCATCATTGGCAATAGCCTTGCCAACAGCAATTTCCGCCACAACTTTGCTGGATTGAAGTTCATCCTGGCAATACCAGATATACACAAAGTAAATTAATATAGCCAATACCACAACAAATAGAATTGCTGCCTTACCACAATTTTTTGAAATTCCTCAAGATTGGATGCAATTGTTTCCCACTGGAAGCAGGTGACAGGTGGAGTTACACGAGCTTTTCCTTTTATTTTTGTTTTTGACTCGGTCTTGTTAACTTCCCTGTACAGTCTATAACCAGAAATTGTATTTCCATCATACCTGCCATTAAAATAGTTATTGCAACACCAATCATGCAACATTTAATAGAAGTTCTGGAGCTTGTTTGACAATTACCAGTACGAAGTCCCATTTCCATCTACTCCTAGCTTATCTTTGCGGAAACAAGAAATTTGAGTTCCATTTTTTAGAGCATCATTAATGTACGATACAACATCTTCTTGCTGTAAACAAATGGAAAAGACTTTCAAGGTAAGCAAGGAAAATACTTTACACTATTTATAACAGAAGAATTATGCATCTTAAAGATTTCCGACAAGGAAAATTTCATTAGCACTGGCAAATAACATCAGCAATACAACTAACCTTACGTAGAAAAAAAAAAAAAAACTGATCAGCTGATAAGACAAACTCTATAGAAGCATCAATAACTCCGCTCATAATCAACATAGCCATGAAAGACAGATGAAATATAAGGGGGCAGGATGTATTACATCAGCTCGGATCTCACAAAGTGCTTTTAGCATCAGTAACCGACTTGTTGGATCTAGTTCTTTGTATCTGGATATCTCCTCCCTGCAAGAGCAACGGCAGCAAAAAGCCATTTGGTGAAAATCTTTACTGACATAAAATATAAAAAGCACTAAAATTAGACATAAAAAGTGCATCATTAATACCCCTTAGCAACAGTTAAAGGCAACTCCCCCTCGGCCACCTGCAATTGTATAGCACATGAACATGCAAATTATTCCAACAATCCAGATCGTAAACAAGCAATAAGGCTAGAATCTAGCAACTAATTTTGAATGCCTTACCCATGGCCACCAAATACCAAGTTTCTTACAAAGTATAGTCACCCATGCATCAGAACCATTCAGTTGTTTACTCCCAGGTGATATTGCCTATAAGAATTCATATCGTACAAAAAAAAAACGAACGTCAAGCAATGGGAAGATGCCTATAACTTGAGAAAAACACAACAAAATCAGCAATGACAAGATAACACATACTTGAGAACCAGTATACTATTTCAGTGAGAATATAAAAACAGTAATATATTCAGCAGTCAATAATCATAACTTGACACATCCAAAAAGTTTCATACAAAGGAAGCAAACGCCTAACTATCATGTGCAGTATAATATAAAACACATGCAAACTTGCGGCAAGAACTGTGTTTCCACAGTACATGATAGCTGTGAGATCCTTCTAACTATTCTCAATCAAATTACAGAAAATTCACGAATGCAAGTTATAACAAAGAAAGAACCTTCAAAAGTGTAATGTGAAGCTGAGCAACAGCACTATTAGGCTCAATAAGACCCATCTCCAGCTCCTCAGCAGTTAACTTCAAATCTTTTCCTACAACTGGACTGAAAACCTGCATGAACTTGCCGTATCAGCTTCGATTTGCGATGCCATTCCTCCACAGAAAGCAAAAACGATGTTTCTAGAGCCATGTAAACCTTGAAACCTCTTACGTGTAAGTAAAATCAACATAGCTCTCCTTTTTTTGGAAACAAAAACGCAAAACAAGGTTAGATATTTTCATATTCAAAAACACAAAATCAATCGAACGTCAACATACTCCGCATTTCTACAAACAAAAATGTACCGGACAGTAAAATGCCGTACACGTCCTCTCTAAATCTAACAAAACGCTGCGTCAACCGAGCCTCGAAGGACAGATTAAAAATCATAAAAACAAGAGGAAAACGAAATGGTCTTACGTTGAGGAAATTGAGAACAGAAGCCAGTTCCCATCGTCCACGTAGCTTATCGACCAACGATTCGAAAGACGATTTGTCCATCACGTCCGCCGAGTCGGTTTTCCCTGCCGCCGTGGTCTCTCCGTCAGTGTCGTTCGAGGACTGGGCCGTTTTGCGGCGTCCACTGGACATTTCTAGAGAGAGAGAAAACTGAAACGTTTGAAATCTCGTAGTGACGTAAAATTGGAGCGTGGAGGGTAAAAATTTGGGATTTTCCCGCCTAAAATGATGTGGTGGGGGGGGGCGGGGTGTGCGCCTTTTTTTTACCTCAGATCATGGTAAGGTTAGGTTAGGTTAGGCTTGCTAGGGTTAATTTCAGGACAGCCTGGTAGAATCTTGACTCACCTTGTTTCCTCAAATTTCACTCTCGTCTTTCCTTTGCGACCAAAACGAACCGTTTTGGTCCTTGACAGTCAACGCTGGCGTTTTAATCTCCTAGTTTCCCGCCTCCGCGGATCACACCATACGCACCGTTTTAAGAAAGCCATCCAAAGGAAACGATTTTGCTAATTCTAATCTTGTAACCATAATGCAAATATAAGGGTTAACATTAGCTTTATTTTTTATTTTTAAAAACATGACTTTTATAGATTTTCATATTAAATTTTAATTGCTCTAAAGGCAATTCAACAATTATTCATAATTTACATAACCTTGGAAGAAAATTTTTTTCAAACTAGATATTAATGTTCTTGTAAAGGACTTTACTGCAATTTAAATCCTATAACTATATATTATTGTCTAATATAGTTTGATAATAGTAAACGCTCATTCAACTTATCTTTGGCTCAAATTCAAGTCATTTACATCATAAATAATATAAGAAAAAGAATCATGTGTCTACATAGCAACATTATAAGAGAACATTTCTTTTAATTCACAGATCCTTTGAGTGGCATGACCCTCTTAAACAAATAAAATCTAATATTTATAGTAAACAATCATGAAATAAATTATATAAATTTAAACTAATGATAGAATAGTCATTCAATCAAGAGAAAAAATGGTTGGCATGAACTTTGGATTCATTTAGGCCCTATTTAGTATGGTTTTTGAGAAGTTAAAATCTAATTATTTGATAATTTTTGTGTAAATAATGATATTTGGTAAGTTTCAAAAGCGATTATTTAAAGTCTTTGGTTGCTGGTGCCAGTAACCACCCATGCCTCATTTGCCAGAGGCATGGGTTCGACATCCCTTCTCTCGTATCCAAATATCATATATATATAATATAATAATACATATATGAGTAAATTACAAATTAGTTACCAAATTCAAACATATTTACTGATGAAATCAACTTTATAGTTTTATTACAATTTAGCTACCTAAAGTTAGTTCTGGTTAGTCAACAATTAGTCAATTTCAACATATCCAGAGATATTTTTATCTTTCAACTGTATTTTAAATTTGTTATAATTTGAAAAATTATTATTTCTTTATAATTAAAAAAAAAAACAAAAACCAGTCTCTCATTCTACCCCCTCTCTCTTCCTCTCATTCTTCTTCTTTTCTTCTTCCGCTTATTCTTATTCTTTCTCTCATTGTTCTTCTTCTCTTTTTCTACTTCTTCTTCTTCCTCGAAGTGAACCTAATCTGGGTTCACGAATGAACCCAGAGATGTGAGTTCCTCACGAACCCAGATTTTGGGTTCGTGAGAACCTAGATTCTGGGTTCTCAAGAACCCAGAAATCTGGGTTCATTATCAGACTTTGTTTTTTAATTTTTCTTCTGATTATTTGAGTTGGAACTGATGATCTAAATATTGTTGTCAAATTGGTGATTATTTAGGTTAATGATTATGTTTAACTGGTGACTTTGAGTGATTTTTTTAGGGTGAATCGGTGAAGAAGAGAAGGGTGAATCGATGAAGAAGATGATGATTGAAGTTGGGCTTTTTTGGTCAAATAAGTCAACATAGTTAGTTAGGGGTATTTCCGTCTTTTTAACACTATAACATTATTTGCCGTTAAAACTAACAGACTTGGATAACCCTGGGTGAGCATTTTGTAATAAATACATAAAGTTGTTTCCATCTGTAAAGAAGTTTTAATTGGGTAGCTAATTTGTAATTTACTCTTCTTATACATATATTTCTATTTGGTCTCTCACAATTGTATGTAGGTTGATCTCCCACCTTCGTACGAGTTTTCCTCCGCATCCGTGTGGGTGATTTTCTCCTAATTGAGAGTTATCATCCGAGTCGTGTCATTCGTATCCTATCTCGGTTGGTTCCGATCAGTTTTGGATCCGTCCCAGTTACAGTTCATATATATATATAAAAAAAATGATTATTTAATAATTTGATTAGATTTTACAACAGTATTGGAGTACATAGGGGTCACATTTATGAAATGATTGTGAAAATAGTCAACTCATCCCCGTGAGTTTAAAAACAAAGGCAATCATATCCAACGTTGATTATGTAGAAATATAATTAGAGATATTTTTTCCTAGCAACAAAAAGAGATGAATTTTGGCAATGTCATCGAAAAACTGAAATGAGTTATTTTAACACTTTTACGGTGTATTTATTTCAATTACAGAAATCAAAATAATTTAGAATCGACATAACTTATAATCGGAATAATATATCATAATTAAAATAAGTTATTTATTTTATTTGTAGAAATCAAAATGAGAATCAATAATATTCTTATTAAATTGTTTACTTTACTTGAAATGATAATGAATTAATTATAAGTTATAAAAATACTCTTAATTAAAATTATTTATTCCATAAACATTTTTTGTAAGAAAAAAATAAATAAATTAACCATTGAGATTTTACAAATTACAAAAAAAAAAAAAACATTGTGTTTTCTATTTTATAAATATTCATATTTATAAATAATGAATATCTTAGCATATGTAAATATTTATATTTATAAATATAAAAACAAGCAACTACAAGTTCATAAACACGATAACAAAAAATAAATATCCAAGTGGAAAGGGAAAAAAGGGAATACGAAATTTATTAACACATTTTCTTTTTAATAAACACAAAATGCATAAAAAAACATATACAAGTTCATATTCATAAACATATTTTTTTAATGAGGGTATACAAATCTTTTTAATTTGAAAATAAAAATAAAAATTAGATTTTCCGTGAGATGGGGATAATAAGATTTTCATTCTACAACCAAAAATTTATATGAAACCCACAATTTAATTTTCATTAAGGAATAATTTTATAACAAATAAATATTATCAATCATTCTTATTCATCAATTCATCAAGTAAATACATCATTAATTACTATGAACTATAGTTCACAATCAAAGAAAATAGTTCGGGAATGAATGCGGTGAATTGTCACGAATTATTTCATTTATTTGCAAATTATATTTCACAATAATTAAATGTGCTAAAATAACTCATTTTCGTTTTTCAATATTATTTTTAAAACTCATCAATTTGCCGTACTACCATGCACGATTTCCAAGTATAATTATACCAAATAAAGATCGATATATTTCACTTTTATAAATGAGTAAATTACCGGGAAGCCTCCAAATATATGTTTTATTGCAATCGAAAATCACTTTCACTTTTTACAACAATAAGCCCCCCTGTAATAACGATTTGACCATAATTAACTGTGAAAGTTAACTGTAATAATGATATTTTGGTCAATTTCTCTGATTTTTATTTTTCTTTTAAAAATTAAATTAATTAATAAATAATTTAAAATTTTAAAACTTAAACATATTTTAAAAATTAAAAAAAAAAATTACCTATAAAAATTAATTTAAAAATGTTTGAAATGGATCTAAACTGTTCATCTAAAAAATGAACAATCTAGATCAATTTGAAAAAAAAAAATTTCCAACAAATAGAAAAATAATAAAAAAATTTGATGATGGCTTATCAGATGTCTGAGTTTCTGATCCATCATCATCGATCATCGAGATCAAACATTTAACACAAACAATCATCAACACAAATAACACAAGCAGGTCCAACATCATCAATCATCAACATGAGCACAAACAAAAACCACTGCCATCTTCATACAAAAACCACTACCATCATCATCAAACAGGCCCAAGAATATCATCATCAACACCATTTGAAAACTCCAACACTAATACAGGTCTGGGTTCCAATCTGAAAACCGAGACATTCATGCGGGTCTGGGTTGGAAACTCAGATCCACGGCGGGTGACTGTTTGGTTCTTGGAACTAGACCTACATCATGTTGAAACCCAGATCGACGTCTAAAAACCCAGACGTCGATCTGGGTTTGAAAACCCATATCGGTGTCTGGGTTTCCAAACCCAGACCCAGACACCGATCTGAGTTTCCAAACCCAGACCCAGACCGGCGAGTACCGATCTGAGTTTCCAAACCCATACCCAGACCGGCGGGTTTCCAGACGTCGGTCTGGGTTTGGAAACCCAAATCCGTCTCAGTTTCCACACCCAGACCCAGATCGGTTAGAAATCCAGACGCCAGACCGACTGGTGAAGAAGACAAATAGAAGAAGGAGAAGAGAGAGAGAGATAACCGACCTGGGTTCCAGTGAAGAAGACAAAGAAAAAGAAAATAAGAAGGAGAATAAACAGAAGAGAGAGAGAGAGAGAAGAAATAAGAGTATAAATGGACCCAGATTGGATTTTATAAATAGAGGGCATTATGGTATTTTTGTTTCATTTTATCATTTTTTAGTTATATCTAACGGTCAACGCGGTCAAACCGTTAGTATAGGGGAAGTTATTGTTATAAAAAGTAAAATTGATTTCTAATTGCAATAAGGGATATGTTTAGAGGTCTCTCAGTAATTTACCCTTTTATAAATTCATGACAATTGATGTAAGCCTTACCAAGTGCATGTTCACCACTTTAAGGATTATAATGATCTTAACAGAGTAAATTACAACAAACTAATCATTCCAAATAACTAATACTGAGTATTTTAAAAAACTATAATAATGCCAAACTAAACCCTTACTATGGAATTACATAATTAAATAGTTAATGACTTTAATTGTTTGTTTTAATAATAATGTTAAACATCTTAAGTACTACATTTGCATCTCAATCAAATGAGATGACAATAAGTGAGTGTCTATATTTTACAAGTTAAATAAAAATAAAATGATATATATATATATATTTGAAATACATGAAAATTTATAACAACTATTCCAAATCTGTGAACCATAAAATTACAACTCTAAAATCACCCAAATTTGAGGCTTCATAAAAGACCAATAACACCACAGCTTGTCCCTATCATAGGATCGAGAAGGGAATGCCAACTGGAACACTAGGCCGTTCCTATATATATATATAGAAATGATCAAGTAACACTAGATCTTGTCAACAACAACTAACCAAAATTTAAACAAAGAACAACAATAATAATGAAAATCAGTAGCGCTCAAAATAAATTATATAGGATAATCTTCAAAACTCAAAAGGTAGCAACAAAGGATGACTATCTAGAGATAAGGAATGGCACATTAGAGGGAGCCTTTACGACAATTTCTGAACTTCAATAAATCATTCTTAAAGCACCGTGAAATCCTTGATTGCAACACCAAAATTGAATTAAAGATATTCGAGAGTCATCACTGTCTAGAATCATCAAGGAGGCATGCACAACAAATTTTTACTCACCACCAAATAGATACACCAATAAAAACTAGAGTAGTCGGGTTTTTAAAGTCAAATCTAGTTGATCTAGTTATTAATTGGATCCGACCCTATAAACTTCAAAATCAAAGGGACATCGACGAGAAACCATAAAATAAGAAAGCAACGAGGATCGAAGAAGGGGAGAGAAGCAACAAAACATTAAAAAACTACCCGGCTCTAGTAAGGAGTTTTTGAGAAGACACGTTTTAAAATGTTATATATTTGTTTACCAATTTTTATATTGTTAATTGAAATATGGGTGAGTTATAATAGCTAGGATATCTAGCATTATACTTAACTATTCAGATACCAATAGCAAACCACAACGGCAGAATCATTTGAGGAAAAAAAAGAAACCTAAAAGAGCAAAAAAGACAATAAAATAATAATGAGTAATTACTAAATAGCTACCAACTTTAAACTCATTTACTGAGGGAAACAACTTTATAGTTTTATTATAATTTAGCTACCTAAAATTAGTTCTGGTTAGTCAACAGTTAGTCAATGTTAATATATCCAAAGATATTTTTGTCTTTTAATTATATTTTAAATTTTTTATCCCCTCTCTCTTACCAGTTTCTCATTCTGCCTCTTCCTCTCACCCTTCTCCTTCCGCTTCTTTTTCTTCTGCCCTTCTTCTCTTCTTTCTCTCATTGTTCTTCTTCTCTTCTTCCACTTCTTCTTCTTCCTCGTGGGTTCCCTTGAGAACCCCGATATGGGTTCTCTTACGAACCCAGAAATCTGGGTTCTCATCTCTGGGTTATCCTAAGAACCCGAATCTGGGTTCTCAGTGACCCAAAAATCTGGGTTCATTCTTAAATTTTGTTTTTTAATTTTTTGTTGTTGTTGAATTGGTGATTGTTTGGGTTGATAATTATACTTAACTGATAATTTTGGGTGATTTTTTGAGGATGAATCGGTGAAGAACACTGTGGATTGAAGTTGGGCAGTTTTGGTCAAATAAGTCAACATAATCAGTTAGGGGTATCTACGTCTTTTTAACACTATAACATTATTTACTATTAAAACTAATAGACTTGGTTAACCCTGGGTGAGTATTTTGTAATAAAACTATAAAGTTGTTTCCTTCAGTAAATAAGTTTAAAGTAGGTAGCTATTTAGTAATTTACTCAATAATAATAAAAGGATTTGAGGTGTTTCGGATGAATGATTCGGTTCGGCAAAACTTCTTAACTGGTTTATTACAATAGAGGGTCTGGATTTCATTTGAAATACTGAAATGCTCATATACGTGAAATGTTGCATAGAATTCAAACAAATCATTGTACTATTTTATCTAGTATAAACAACCTCTCACACTTTATTATTTCATGTATATGAACTATTTAATCGAGCTATGCATATTAGATTATTGCTGCTAAACCATCAAGTCGTTTGCTAGACTAGACCAATTGTATATTCTTGTGTAACACATTTCCCGTCAATGTCTACAAAAAAATATTATTTTAAACTTAAACCTAAATTATACTTCAATACAATAATTCCATGCAAATTTATATACCATATGCATGTTTCAATCGACTTCAAATTTACTATATACTATGGTTTGATGGCAAAATACGATCATTAAGTTTAACAATAATCTAGGCTCGAGTCGTCCCACTTATATGATATCTAAAAAAAATTTGACTTTGAATTTGAACAAACCATTCAAAACAAAATTAGTAGATATTATCTCTATATTTGTTGGATCAATTGAGTTTGTTGTCTTTTAAAGAAGAATTTTAATATTATATTTGAAGATATCATTTACAATAGAAACAACTTGAATTAGATTGAATGAGAATTTTTTTGTAAAGTCACATTAGTTGGTGATAGTTTTACATATTGGGCTAAGAAATTATTTATTTAGAAAAAAGAAAGTGATTTTCATGGGTGTGAGACATGAAATTTAGGGTAAATGAAGGACTATAACTCTACGGTGTATTTCAAGTGAAAGCAAAGTTATAATTCTAGCCACAAAAACAGTAACAATAGAAGAGACTTCTACCTCATTCGCTAATATTAGTGGAGGTCTTGCTCGTAAAAAAAAAGGAGGCATCCACCTTTCTTATTCCTTTGTCTATTTTTAATTATTTTTTTTGATATTGCATATGTTAAAGTTGATTCGTTATAAACAAGAATACATATTTAAAATAATTATTTGCTAGAGTGATTAGCCTGTTCTTTTTATTTTATTATTAAATTACATTATAATGTATCATTGTAATAAAACAGTAAATCAAGCGTCAGAGCTTGGAAAATAATGAAAATACGAAAAATTAAAATTATATGTGCAACACAACATGACAGCCGGGACAGGGACTGTCACCTGCAACTCTTACGTCGTGCACGGACCTCTCTGCAAATCATGCATATCTTTCGTTCATATTTGCAATTAAGCACAAACACATGGACATATATGCAATCAGCCCGTAAAATAAAAAAATAAATTTCAAATTAAACAAATTGGAGAAATTTGCACTTTTGCCCTTCTGCGTTTGATTTCGTTGTCGAGGAACTTCGACGGAAACAGAAGATTCCATCTCCAAGTCACCTCACTCAAAATCTCCAAAAGCCAGTCCATTTTACCAATCAACAATAAATTAACCGAAATGCTTCAATCGAATCCACCACGCTCGTGATTTCACACTCCAGAAAAAAGAAAAAAAATGGACAAAGAAACCGAGCTCCTCTCTCGCCTGGCCGCGAACCACCTCCACCTAGCTCAATTCGAGCCGCTACGAGCCACGCTTCACGCGCTTCGCACTCGAAACCCTGATCTTGCTCTCGCAGTTCTCCAAACCATAGTCTCCAACTCCGGCAGGTTCGACGGCGTCCTCTGGTCAGCCTCCTGCCCGTCGCCGTCTCTCCTCACCTATCTCTCCACTCTCGAGCTACTGCAATTCGAGGACTCCGCTTCTTCTTCCGCATGGAGTTTCGATCCCGATACGCTGCGTTTGCGCGCTGAGTTCTTGCTATTGATTCAGATGCTGATAGACGGCCTGTCGAAGAGAACGCGGAAGGACATCGATTTGGAGAGCTTCGAGAGAGAGAAGGAGAGGGAGGTTTTGGACGAGAGAGTGGAGTTGTTGGACGAGAGTGGTGAGTTTGGGGAGTGTGTTAGGGTTTTGGATAGGTTTATGGAGTTAGGCGTGAAGAGGTTGAAGACGGATGTAGATACAAATGCGAATATAGATGTTGATAGTAGTACTGTGGTGATTGAGGAAGAGCAAGTGACGTGTTTGAAGAAGGTAATTTTGGAGTACGCGGGTGTTTTTGATGCGCTGAGTTGGAATGTGCAGAGGCAAGTGAGAGGGTTGGAGGGATTCTATTCGAGTCGTGCTATAGTAAGGAAAGATGAGAATGAGGAGGAAGATAAAAGGGTTCTTGGATTGATACAGAGGACTGTTCAGTTGGCTCATTTGGATGCAATGAAGGAGTGCATTAAGCAGGGAGATGATGAAGGGGCTTTGTCTCGTATTCGTTTTCTTCACCTCGATTATGGAGTGGACGAGGCTGAGTATCGGTAAATTTCACTTGCTGTTTTTGTTTTTTCTTTCATTGAAGTGGGTCTAATGTTATTGTAGTGGCTGTGGTGTTTTGTTTATAGTTATTAACCTAGTGTGCAAGATGAGTTATTTGTTCATTCTGTTTATCTTGGTTCTTTCCATATTTTGATGTATGGTTCGTGTGTTGCACTTGTAACTAATTCAATGTTTTACTTGGTCCTGAAGAAAGGAGGAGAGTTGCCTTTAGCTGACTAATGCTGTAAATATGTCTGTGAATGTAAATTAAATGCTTTTATTATCTCAATGCTACATTAGTTATTTTTTATTTGTTGCTTGTTCTAGCCCTGTTTAATAGAAGAAAGGTAGGACGTAGATATATAGATTGTGCTCATCTTTTTGCCTATATCTTAAACATGAAGAACTGTGAATGTTTTGGGCTGGTATGCTACATTAATATCCTAAATGCTTTTCTCATGTCATTTCTTTGTGGTTTGAAACTGATGTAATGTATATACATTCCTTTTATATACTTATTTGCATGTCCGTTTGATGTGATGTATAGTATGGTAATGGAAGATCTCCTCAAGAGGGTCTTAGCGAAAAGGGAGGGATTTGGAGACTCCTGGCATGCCATGCGAGAAAAAATGTTATTGATTTACAGAGAAGCACTTTCATCTAACTGCAGCCATCTTGTTCAAATGATACAGGTACTCTTTTTCTCCTTTAATGCTCTTAGTGGTAATATTTTTGGTCTGCCATGACATCAATAGTCTCTAACAGTTTGATTTCCTATCAGATGATTTATAGAACTGAATCTACTGCATAGATTCCTTATGACACATATAATACGTTGCTAAGTAATCTTAGAAATTATAAATCTTTGTGTTATAAGAAGTCGGGCATTCTCATTTATAATTAATGTATTAAAGCACTTTCTTTACTTTAATCCTAGTTTATGCAGTCAGCAGTTGTCATTTAAATTATTGCCTGAAGGACTGGTTTGAATTATTTAATGAAGTCTCCAAATTGCCTCTAGGCTAGTTTGGTTCTAATTTTGTTTGTTATTAAAAATTACACAGCTACAGTTTGCAACATACTATGATTTCATTGATCACATTATCCTTAAGGATTGGTTACGAAGGTTTCACTATACCATTTAACTTCTGGTTCACATTTGTAATATTTGTAACTTCTTTCTTTTCATTAATAAAGTTTTTGTTTCCTATCCCAAAAAAAAAAGGTATACCATTTAAATTTGTTATACCTTGTAATCCGGTTGAGACATTTAAAAGTGGTTTTTTTTGCAGGTTATTCAAGATGAGTTGTTTTCTCAAGAGATTGAGACACATAGAGCTCTTGATAACAGTCGAATTCCACCACCACTTGAGCATTTTCAAAAATATGTTGTGGAGTTGACACCTAGCGCAAATTTAAATGATAAGTCTTCATCTTTAAGTATGGCAGTCAGTTCATGCATGAGAGACATGTACCACTATGCTCGTGTTTCTGGGCTACATGTGCTTGAGTGCATTATGGACACTGCTTTGTCTGCTATCAAGAGGGAACAGCTTCAAGAAGCTAGCAATGTATGTGTCCGGTTTTATGTTTAAATAAGATATGTGAGTATTGAATGCTTGTTTTTCACTTTCTGAGTCCTAATGTTGTATCTGTGGTACTTCTGATCTCATCTCATTTTCCTTAAACGTGCCAGGTGCTTCTGTTGCTTCCTCGTCTTCGGCCATTGGTAGCTGCCATGGGTTGGGATCTATTGTCTGGCAAAACAAAAGAGCGGAGAAAATTAATGCAGCTTCTGTGGACAAGTAAGTCACAACTATATCGTCTAGAAGAATCTTCTCTTTATGGAGATCAATCAGATGAGGTAGTTTTCTGTTGTCTAAAACTTTTGTTTCTGTTATATTATACATTGAGAAGTTTTTAGATAAAGAGCTATTTTCCTCTCTCTTTGGCAGATATCATGCATGGAACATTTATGTGACTCATTATGTTATCAGCTTGACCTTGCCTCTTTTGTTGCTTATGTCAATTCCGGTCAGTCATGGAATTCAAAATTCTCATTGCTGTTGTCTGGAAATGAACAAACAACTCTTGAAACTGAAAATATTCAGTTAGACCCTTTCGTTGAAAACTTTGTGTTGGAAAGACTTTCTGCTCAAAGTCCCCTTCGGGTACAGTTTTTTCTACTTTAAAGCTGATGCAATGGATTTTGGTCTGCCTACCTGAACTGCTTATTGTTTATTTAATTGGGGAATGTACATTTAAGGTTGTTTGCGCAATGCTCTTCTAATAAAAATATTCTTTTCTTTTGGCATTTAGCAGCTTTTTATTTTTAATACACATCTACTGGTGGTATGGTCTTATGGATTGGTTAACACAATATCATATTAATTGCTGTGTGTGATTTTTATTAATTCTCTACAGTTCCTCTCTAAGAGAGAGAGGGTTTAAGTATACAAGTCTAATAAAACAACAAACTACACAACCACTAACCAACATTTAATAAACAACTAACAACCACTTAAACAATGATACCCATCTAACTAGAAAATAAATAATACTTCTTGAAAAAAGAAAATAACTCTAACCTCAACAAGACTATTGCATAACATAAAACTTCTAATAGTTAGAAAACACATATTTCAACACCCCTCTCAAGCTGGGTCATAGATGTTAACATAGATATCAAAGGCACGCCTAGACACTAGGCGGCTCAAGGTGTCGGAATAGCACTTGGCATCCCTTCAGACGTGTCTATGTTTATTAGGCGAGCGCCTCTTCCGCCTAGGCGAGGAGGCAATGGCGTGCCATGCAAATAATAGACCCTTTATAAGGGTAGGATTGGGTGAAAGGGTTAAAAAAGCATTCTTCACCCATTCTTCTCCTCTCATCTCACTGGTAAAGGGTCACCTAAACCACTTTCCCAATAGCCAGAAAAGCTTGTCGACAACCAAAAATAGCCCATTGGTAGTTGACAGCCACCGAAATCACACTTTTCAAGCTTTCCAGCTACCGATCTATTTCTTGTTTCTTCTTCTCTGCTCACGTCGACAGTCCAGTCGCTGATTTACTTCTCTTCTATTCTCTTTTGCTAATGCCGATAGTCTAACTATCAATCTACTTCTCTTCTGCTCATGCCGACAGTCTAGTCACTAATTATACTGTTGTCGTTCTCGATTCTAGCTTCCTCTCTTCTCTATTCTTCTCCTTTAAAGCTATACATAATTAGAGAATTTGGAGAGCAACTAGAAGATGAAAAGAAGATTGGAGGGAAAGAGGATGAAGATGATTACTTGGATGATATTAATGATGATTAATGCATAAATTAGTTTTTTTTTTTTTTTTAAAATTTTTTGTTGCAGTGGTTAGTGTTTTTAAACTTTAAATTTTTGTTATTGGGTAGGTGTCTAACAAGTAACACCTATTTGGTAGTTACTTACTAGTTAGTTACTACTTACAAGTAGTCTAGTAGTAAATACTAGTTACTACTTTGCATTTGCCTTGAGGCCCAGTTTGGTACACAGGATTGAATCGGATTATTTTCATGGGATTGGATAGGATTGGATAAATTAGTACTTTGATGTGTTTGGTACAATATGAGATTGGATAAATTAGTGTTGTGATGTGTTTGGTAAAATATGGGATTAGATAAAATTAATTTTAAAATAACAATTTTTTTAAGCCACCAGAACCAGTCCCTCCCTCTCTCTCTCTTTCTAATGGTGGCTCGATCGTCTCATTCTCTCCTTTTCCGCCAGTCAACGTTCCCGATTCGTCATGCTCTCTTCGGTCACTCGCACCGTTGCCATCGTCGTCTCTTCTGCCTAACCATCAAATGAGTCTTAAACCCAACTCAAACTGAATCGTCTCTTTCCCTTTCCTCTGGCACCTTAACTGACCCTCCTCTTCCACGTTGCTCACCAATGTTGTCGTCACCTCCATCTTACCCGAAGTTGGTCGTGTTGTCGATTGATTTCACACATAATGCTTTCAACCCGCTTCTCTACACACACACAACGACACCTCCAAGCCTTCATCTCCTCATCGCCTGTAGGTAATGCCTTCATTCTCTCTCCTTCTCCTTCTACTCCTTCGATTATTCTTCTGATTCTGGAAAGATCACCAAAAAAGAAAAAAAAACACTAATTGGATATGGGATTAAATCATCCCAATCTGTTTGGTGGGTTTTGTTTAACCCGCCACGATGGGATAAAAAGCTGAGATAGGATTGGTTTTTCCAATCCCATGCTCTTTCCAAACATGAGTTTGGACTAAATTTTATCCAAACCTAGTCCAAACCCATGTAACAAATAGGGCCTAAGTGTTTGTTGTTGGTACTTGGTAGTTGGTATTAGACTACTAGTATTTAATAGGTGACTAATCTAAGTTCTCAACTATACTATCAGCACAATAGCACTTAGAATGAATTTTTGTTGTTCTCATGTTCAATGTTGCTAGTTTAGAATTTGATGATGATGAATGATAAAAATATGTTTATTTTATGAATTAGATCTCATTATTGTTTATTGTTTATGATTTTACAATATTTTGAGTCTATTTATAAAATGTGCATCTCTCATTTGAAAGGTGCTTCTCACCTCGTACGCCTTGCACCTCAGGCCCTATGACTCTTTGTGTTTTGGTGTGCTTTTTGCCTTTTAGAACTATGGATGTTAATTATGCCCAGCTTGGAACTCATGTTTTCGAAACTCATCCTGGGTAAAGTTTTTGTGAGAATATCTGATGTTTGATCTCTTGTTGGGATATAATTTAAGCTCAAAATACCCTCTTCAGTCTTGTCTTTGATGAAATGTTAAACAATTTCGACATGTTTTGTTCTATCATGATGAATCAGGTCCTTAGACATGCTAATTGTTGCCTTGTTATCACATAACAGTCCTGTTGGACCACTAACTTCAACCTTTAACTCTTCTAACAGCCTTTTTATCCACAAACCTTCACAAAAGCCATAAGCAATGGCTCGTAATTCTGCTTCTGCATTGTTGTGAGAGACAATTGATTGCTTTTTACTATTCTAAGTGTCCAAGTTTCCCTAAACGAAGGAGCAGTAACTTGAGGTAGATCTTGTGTCAACTGTTGAACTTGCCCAGTTCGCTTCTGAAAACACTTCTAAGCCCTGTTTAGCCCTCTTTTTAAAGAAGAGACCATTTCCTGGTGTCATTTTTAAATACCTCAGAACCCTGTACACTGTGTTCATATGCTCCTCACCTGGATTGTTCATAAATTGGCTTACGGTGCTGATAGCAAAGCTTATGTCTAGTTTGGTAAAGGACAGATATATCAACTTGCCTACCAGCCTCTGAAAACACCCCTTATCTACTGACACACTGCTTTCTGTACTGCCCAGCTTTGTGGTTGAGTCCATAGGAGTTTTAATAGGTTTGCTATCTATCATACTGATCTCTTTCAACCAGTGTACAAAAATACGATACGGTATAGGCGTATATACGACCGTACGGACATATAACACCCAAAACGCATATGTACGCCCGTTTTGGAGACTAAAAATGACAAAATCCGTTTCCGGCATACAATGTTCGAAAATACGTTATACGGTACGGTATGGGCATCCTAATATGATCTGATACGGTACGGTTGGTACGGGCGTACCGACCGAAAATGGTTTAAAAAAGGAAAAAAATGTAAAAAAAATATAAAATGTCATAAATTTCTAGAACAACAATATATTTAAAATTAGTTGTCTAAAAGTAACATAACCAAACTATCAAAGTGCCAAACTAGAAATAATACAAAAGTCATTAAAAGAAAATATGATCTAGTTAGTGTCATAAAAAGAGTTGCCTGTGGCAAATGGCCGGAAATTAGGATTGAAATGGAATGTGTCATCTCTTATATCATCATCCTCCTCCTCCTCTTGACCACAGATGTCATCCCTATCCGATTCATCTTCCAGTGATGAAATACGCTTTCTTTTCCCTATACCAAAATAATTTGAAGCAATATAATTAAAAACTTCATCGTATATTCAAGTTTGTCAATTGAATTATTGATAAACTTACGTGCATCTCTACTCCTCTTTTGTCTTTGTTGTGTTACTTGTGTACTTCCACTCGGTTCATTCATGTCCTCGCTTGGTGCATAATATGTGGACATTTGCCCGATATCATCTTCTCCCATCACCCCTTCATCATCGGATGGTAAGTCAGTAGAAACAAGTAGCCCATCATCATTAGTTGAACCCCGGTGCCTTAAAAATTTCTGATGCAACTTTCTATTGTACATTATGTACACCAATGAGTTCAATTTCTTCGTAGCCAACCGATTTCTTTTTTTAGTATGAATCTACAATTATTAATAATGAAAAAATTAGTATTAATAAATTAATAATTTTATAATAAGTATTGATATATTCTAAGTTTCAATGTAGACTCATACCATATTAAATGAACTCCAGTTTCGCTCACAAGCAGAGGATGAGCAAGTAAGGCTTAAAATTTTCACCGCAAAAGATGTTAGCTTTGGAGTTTGATCTCCCTATTGAAGCCACCAATCAACTACAACGCCAATAACAATCCCTTTAGTAAGAAAACACAAACAATTAAAGAACACTTAAAAGGAAACTTCACATACCAGGACCACGTTTGGTGGCAGATGTTCTTGCCAACTCAAAGGCAAACATTCTTTCCCTTTTTCTGAACTCATCGAGTTGTAAATCTATCTTTTCTCGCTCTTTATAATCTGAAATAAGCTTCTCCATACATATTATCAATCCAAACTCTGGATGAGTGGACTTATTTTCTGAATATTGAAATTAAGGATTCAGAAAATAAGCAGTTGTGTGCAAATCACGATGCATCTGAAACTCCCATTTCTCATCAATTATCTTTCAAATCTCATGATAAGCTCCAATTTCATCCCCCAAGTTTTTAGCTATCTCATCCTTAGTCAAGTCCATTGCTCCATAAATAAATTTCATTCCAGATACCTTTTTTGAATCCGCCAACCTCAACACATGAACAAGGGGTGTAGTTGTTTTCAATGCATAAGACATACTAGGCTAGAAACTTGAATCCTTCAATATGATTCTCTTGACTTCCCTCCTTTTCAGCTTTTTTGCATATATACATCCACCCCACTCCGATGAAATAAACATTTGCTCCAAAGGTCGCTTCAATTCAAACATACGTTGCAATGTCAAGTACGCAGTAGCAAACCTTGTAGGAGCAGGTCGGAGCAATTCTTTATTTGCAGACTTTCTGAACAATGCCAACACACTCATCCGTGATTGTAAATGAAGTTAGTCACCTATTATAGAATATAAATTTTTTAATTAATAAATGACTTAAATTAAGGTTAAAAAAAGAGTATAGCAAAAAATATTATAAGTCTATAGTAATACCTTTTTTGCTTTTCTCAATGCATTTTGTGTTGGGGTAGTTCTCCAAGTTTCTCAAGTATCAAATTTATGCAATGAGCAGCACATGGCGTCCACCACAACTGTTTCCTCTTTTGCATCAACATTTCCCTAGCTTTCTTGTAGTTGGAGGCATTATCTGTCACCAACTGAACAACAATATCCTCTCCAACCTCTTCAACCACATCATTAAGTAGCTTGAACAACAATGTCGCATCTTTCACAAAATCACTAGCATCCATCGATCGTAGAAAAATTGTACCATATGGATTATTTACAAGGAAGTTGATCAATTGTCTATCCCTTATATCTCACTCGTCTGACAATATGGATACTCCTGTTTACTTCCACGTCTTCATCACTTCAGCTACAATAGCTTTCGTGTTTTCTTCCTCCTTCTTTAATATGCCAGTCCTCAATTCATAGCTACTTGGTGGTCTCAAACCTGTCCCATACCGTCCAACTGCTCGAATCATATTCACAAAAGATGAACTATCAGCAATATTAAATGCGAAACCATTATCAAAGAAGAATCGACCTATCTCCTCACATGTTCGGTCACGTAGCTCCTTATTAAATCCTGTCGTTCTAGTTTCTCCTAATTCCTCTACTTGTAAAACATCATTTTCCACCCCCCTGAGAAACTTATCCATAGGTCCTCTAATCCCTCTCGTAGTGGGAGTCGGAGTCTGAGTCTGAGTCACACTACCACTACCACTACCCGACCCTTCCTTGGATCTACTATTCAATGTCGTACATCTATCGATTCTTTCCTCCCTCACTAATTGATTTATTCTTTTTGCTCTTTCCATATTCTCCAGATATCTTTTTATATCTTCTTGAACTTCCGGTGGAGCAGTCAGACATGCGGAAACATTCCCTTGGATACCCGCAAGGTGTTCTTACATCCTAAACACTCCCCCCTTCATTACTTTCTGACAAAAAATACACCGAATAAATTTTTTCCCATCAGCTTCCATCTCAACTCCATACTTCCACGCCGGATCTTTTTTACTAGCTATCATAATCACTGAATCACAAGTTCACAACACAACTACTGCCTGTTTATATAAAAAATAATAATAATAATAAATAATTAAACATAAACACATAGCTAATGCTCTATATGCTGAAACACAAACTGAAGAACAAAAATAGTGGCCAGAAACAGAAATAGCAACATAGGATAGCTATTGCAGTTGTGCAAAATCAGAAATAGAATGGTTGAAACAAAATTAGAAACAAAAAGCTTGAAACAAAATCAAAACCAAAATGGTTGAAAGAAAATCAAAAACAAAAAACTTGAAACAAAATCAGAACCAGAATGCTTCAAACAAAAACAAAAATGGAAAAGAACCAGATGGAGTCACCGACGCACCGTTCTAGAGAGAGAAAGCTGCTGCCGTTTGACTTTCGTCACCGGAAATGAGAGAGTTGTTGCGATTTTCAGTGGAAATGAGAGAGAAATGGTCGGAAAAGAGGAGAAGATCGCCGGTGAGGAAAAGGCAAAGCTGGGTCGTGTGAGAGAGGAGTCGGGCGACCAGGTCTGAGTGATTTTAGGGCTTTTATTTTCATTATATACTCGATTCTTTTTTTTTTTTTTTAAAATTTTTTACGTGACCCGACCCGGCCGTATAACTCTATATACGGCCGTATCGGGTCAGTACGTCAGTATACAGCCGTATAATACGTCGGAGACAGATTTTGTCATGCTTTGTCTCCGATTCGGGCGTATATATTCGTTTTGGGATCTATACGTCCGTACGGGTGTATATACGCCTGTACTGTACCGTATTTTTGTATAATGCCGGCATACCGTATGACCATACTAACCCGATACAGCTGTATATGGAGTTATATGGCCGGATTGGGTCACGTAAAAAATTAACCAAAAAAAAAGGGTATATAATGAAAAAAAAAGCCCTAAAATCACTCGGACCTCGTCACCTGATTCCCCTCTCATACAACCCAACTTTGCCTTCTGCTCACCGGCAATCTTCTCCTCTTTTCCAACCATTTCTCTCACATTTCCACTGTTTCCGACGGTCAAACTGAAAATCGCAGCAGCACTCTCATTTCCAGTGACTAAAGTGAAACGGCAGCAGCTTCCTCTCTCTAGAACAGTGCATCAGTGACTCCATTTGGTTCTTTTCCATTTTTGTTTCTGTTTCAAGCATTTTGTTTCTGATTTTGTACAACGGCGAGAGCTATCCTATGTTGCCGTTTCTGTTTTTGGCCACTATTTTTGTTTTTCAGTTTCTGTTTTTGGCCACTATTTTTGTTTTTCAGTTTCTGTTTAAACACATAGAGCAGTAGCTATCCTATGTTGCCGTTTCTGTTTCTGGCCGCTATTTTTGTTCTTCAGTTTCTGTTTCAACACGTAGAGTAATAGCTATGTTTTTATGTTTAATTTCTTCTTCTTATTATTATTATTTTAAACCTCAAGAAATTTATGACATTTTGTATATTGTTATATGATGATGATATGAGAGAGGACACATTCCATTTCGATCTTAATTTTCGGCCATTTGTCATAGGTGATCTTTTTTATGACACTGACTAGATCATATTTTTTTTTAATGACTTTTGTATTATTTTTAGTTTGGCACTTTGGTAGTTTGGTTATGTTACTTTTGGACAATTAATTTTAAATATATTGTTGTTTTATAAATTTATGACATTTTGTATTTTTTTTATATATTTTTTATTTTTTTAAACCATTTTTGGTTGATACGCCCGTACCAACCGTACCGTATTGAACAATATCAGGGTGCCCATACCGTACCGTATAACGTATTTTCAAACATTGCTTTCAACAAATCTAGCATGTACTTCCTCTGACAACTTGAGATGCTTTGCTGTGAACGAGCAATCTCCTTGCTTAGGAAGTATTTCAAGCTTCCTAAGTTTTTAATCTCGCACTCCTTTGCTAAGTACCCTTTTAAACTTTTGATTTCTTTTTTATAGTTGCCGGTCATCGCAATATCATCAACATGAACTATGAGTTACTTTACCATTCGGGGAGTGCTTCACAAAGAGAGTATGATCTGATTGACGTTGCACATATCCAAACCTTTTGGCAGCTTGAGTAAACCTATCGAACCAAGCTCTACAGGACTGCTTTAGTCTATAGAGTGACTTTTTAGTTTGCAAATAGCTTTGGGATCCATTTTTCCCTCACATCCCAGTGGTACTTCCATGTATACTTTTTCCTCCAATTCTTCATTTAGGAAAACATTATTTATATCAAGTTGATGTAAAGATCAATACAAATTTGTCGTTAAGGATGGTAGGATCCAAATGGAGTTGAGTTTTGTTACTGGAGCGAATGTTTCTTGGTAGTCAATGCCATAGGACTGTGTATATCCTTTGGCCACCAATCTAGCCTTGTAACGATCTATACTCTCATCCGCCTTGTGTTTGATTGTGAAAACCCACTTGCAACCTACTGGACTCTTCTCTTTTGTCAGTGTAGTAACTTTCGAAGTTTCATTTTTCTCTAAGGCTCTTAACTTTTCATTAATTGTAGCTTTCCAAACTGGAATATTCATAGCTTCTTGAACTATTTTTGGTAATTAGACTTTGGAGACAACCTTTCATAAGAGATATAGTTGCTAATTGAATAAAGTGGACGTGATCTGCACTCCCTCTTTTCTTTCTTCAAGGCAATAGGTAGTTCACAATTTTCATCACCCTGCATAGGTTCTGCCATATTGTCTTCACTGCACTACACAGGTTGATTTTCACTCCTTTTTATTATAACTTGATCAGGCTCTTGAATCACTTAAGAAGACTTTTGGTGTGGCTTGTGGCACAAAATGTACTCCATCTTTAGCTTCTTTTTGAATTTTATTTCTTCTCTTATAGATTATCAAATCTGGTCTGTTAGTGTTTGGATCAGTTTTGGTTTGGCTAAGCCGCTAAGGACCTTAATTGATTGTTTTGATAAGTTTTGAGGGGAAGAATTTGGTTTAGAAAGAATTTCATGAGTAGAAGGCTCACATGATTTATTCTCTTGGTTTCTCATTGGATCACTAGTCATATGAGGATATATTCTACTAGATTAATTAAAAAAATTACTTTCAATAAATCTAGGATTCTCATACTAATCCTCTTCTTCTTGTTTATCATAAAAGAATATATTTTCAATAAATAACACATCCATAGACGTATAAAACCACCTAGTTGAAGGAGAATAACACTTATACCTTTTTTGGGTTGCTGACTATCCTAAAAAGAGACATTTGATAGACTTAGGATCCAATTTTCCTTTAAATTAAGAGTGAATGTGCGCAAAAGTAGTACATCCGAATACCCTAGTAGGGATATAAAATATAATTCTACTATTAAGGTAATAGTTTTGAAGGACTTGACATGGAGTTCGAAAATCTAACACCTTATATGGTAATCTATTAAGTAAGCTGCTGTAAGAACAACTTTCCCTCAGAAAGATTTTAGAACATTTGATGTGAGCATAAGGACTTAGCAACTTCAAGAAGGTGTTTATTTTTCTTTTCTGAGACTCAATTTTGTTGGGGTGTATCCACACATGAACTGTGATGGATAATACCTTCAACAGATAAGTAGTCTCTCAAGGATAGACTAAAAAACTCTTTAGCATTATCGGTTTTCAAGACTTGATTTCTTTCTTGAAATTGAGTCTTAATCATATTATAAAAGTTTTTGAAAATGTTTCCCACTTCAGATTTTTCTTTCATAAAAAATATCTAATTTAATCTCGTATGATCATCAACGAATAATACAGATCATATTGATCCAGTGATGTTGTTGACCCTTGCAGGTCCCCACACATCACCATGAATTAATAAAAATGGCTTAGATGGTTTATATGGCTGAATTTTATATATATTTCAAGAATGTTTTGAAAATTCACACACTTCACATTGAAATCGATTAGGATTTTCATTGGCAAATAATGATGGGAATAACCTTTTCAAGTACAGAAAATTAGGATGCCTAATCTAAGATGCCATAACATAACAATATCATTTTTATTATCTCTAACATGACTTACTGACTGAAAACCTAAACACTTTGTAGGATAAAACTATCTTAAAGAGGAGAAATCCCTCTTAAAAATGTGAAGACTCGAGAACATTTCAGCATTGCCAATCATTCTCTCAGTGTCAAAGTCCAGAAATTCATAATAGTGAGGAAAAAATTTAGTTACACAGTTTAACTCTGTTGAGAATTTACTTATTGACAGTAAATTACAATCCTTTTTTTTTTTTTTTTTTTTTGTAGGTAACAAAAACTTTATTAATAAAAAAACCAAGAAGTTACAAATGTGAACCAGAGGTCTAATAACAAAACAAGAAAAAAACTAAAACAAAAATAAAAACTCGTTGAACAATAGTTTTCTAGTCAAAAGGAATGAAAAATAAAAAATAGTCCTAAAAATCTTCACAAGAAGTCCAAAAAGAAGCTAAGTAATATGTTTTATCCCCTTAAAAATTTGTCTCCTCTTCAACTTCATTAAACATTCTCTTGTTTCTCTCTTCTGATATTACTCAAAGAATTGCAAAAAACTCTACAATATCAAAGAATATCGGCTTTCTTTCCTCCTTCAAGAATTATAAAATCTTCCAACATTATAATCTTCATTGCATGAATTATATGAGTCAAATAATGACAAATCTCTTGACATATGATCTGAAGCCCCTTAGTCAATAATCTAAGAATTCGTTTTTTTTTTTTTTTTTTAAAGAATTAAGAGTATTAACATAATTACCTTTTTGTGCCACAGTTCCAACACCTATTACTAACCCATTTGCAGAATTTTGAGCTGTTGTTTGTGACATCAGTTTTTGTAGCATCTCTATTAACTTCTGACTTGCTGTATTGGCATCAAGCTGGTTTGAATCTTCTCCTTGTGTTACCATGTTTCCACTACTTCGACCAACCTGATTTGGCTGTTGAAATCTGATTGGTTTTCAATTAGCCGGTTTCCCGTGGATCATCCAACACTTCTGTTTGACATGACTCGGCTTTTTACAGTGTTCACACCATGGTCTTACCCTTTTTTTTTGCTCGATTGTCACCTACAATGGACTGTCCTCCATAAATAGCAAGCGCTGAGATTTTAGGGCTGTTCTCTATCTTGACATCATCGGTCTTTTTTTGCTTTCTTCTCTCTTTACCTCTAAGAATGGACCTCTGATATTTGGTAGAGGTTTCATGCCAAGTATCTTACCTTGAACCTCATTCAAACTCTTATTCAAGCCGAATAAGAACTTGTAAATGCACTTTTCCTCTATGAACTCTCTATGTTTGAATCCATCCTCAGGACATTTGAAATCAATATGTTTGAACATATCTATCTACTGCCATAGTCGAATCAGCATGTTGAAATATTGAATGACGAATAGATCGCCTTGTTTCAAGTCATGAACCACGTTCTCAATGGCAACTATCTCTGATCTGTTGTCACTGTGAAAGTGGGTCTCCTTTGCGGCTTGCTAAATTTGCTCTACAGTTTTGTATAGAAGAAAGTTTTCACTTATGTGATTGGTCATCGAGTTTATGAGTCATGACATTACCATATTGTTGTCAGCATCCCACTTTTTGTATGTTGGATCGTCACTTGCGGAAGCTTTCGATACACCAGTCAGAAAGTCAACCTTCCCTTTGCCAACTCACAAACATCTTCATCGATTGTGACCGCTGAATATAATTACTCCCATTGAGTTTATGATTTGTGATAGGAAGATTATGAGTGTTGTTATATTCGGTTCCTCCAGAACCTCTTATTTTGACAGAAGAAGTTGGTTCTTGATTTGAGGATATTTCCGATGAAGAACTTGGTGAAGCCATGCTGTATTCGGTCATAGCACATGGTCCAGCTCTGATACCATATGATTTTTATTAATTCTTTAAAGTTCTTCTCTAAGAGAGAGAGAGTTTAAATATACAGGCCTAATAAGATAATTACCTGCATAATCACTTACCAACATTTAATAAACAACTAACAACCACTTAAACAATGATATCCATCTAACTTAAAAATAAATAATACTTCTTGAAAAAAGAAAATAACGCTATCTAACACCTAAGGTCCTAACCTCAACAAGACTATTGAATAACATAAAACTTCTAATAGCTAGAAAACGCATATCTCAACACTGTGTAATTAAATATTGGCTTTATATATTACTTTTAAAAGAAGTATTGTTGTCTGTATCATGGATTTGTTTGCACTTCTAGAAGTAAGCTGTTGATAAAATGGAAACAGCTATACTGGGTTTTTTGGTTGCAGAGAATGGTTCTTGGCCAATTGTTTAAATCAAGATTTAAGATGGGATTGAGAAGAGTTTACCTACAGATATAGTTGGGGATTGTGTGGAAAAATGAATTAGGGAAAATAACAATAAGGTAATCTTTCTCATATTGGAATATTACAATTATTTGGCTGAAGTAGAAGATTTAGATGCTAATAGTAAAATTATGATAAAACTTAGTTCACAGAACTTAATATAGCTGCAAATAACAAAATGGAAATGAAAAGTAATGAGGACGATCAGAATTGAAGTAATTTCTGCTTATGCTTTTGATCATCATGAATTCTATGTGAACTAACAGATTTCTTTGGTTGTGAAGTTTCTTCTTTCAATGTGTGTGTGCATGTGCGCACATGCGCTGTACATTTGAGCTTATGATAACAGCTTCATTGTTGAATGCATGGCAGTCTTGTCTCATTGGAATGAGTTTGTTGTTGCTTAAAACAAAAGGAGAGTGATTAATTAATTTAGTTGTCATATCTTAGTGTATCTGCTTGCGTAGCATGTCTCTCTTAGTTAATTTTGGAATATACAAATTTTATTGAGTAGTTGTCAACCTGCATGCATTTTTTTTTGTGATTTATTTGAAGCACCAAGGATTTTAGTTCTTGAGAGCATTCATATATTAGCTTTTTGAGTTGTAATAGCTTGTCATTTCTGCAGGTACTCTTTGATGTTGTTCCAGGCATAAAATTTCAGGATGCTATTGAACTGATTAGCTTACAGCCAATTCCTTCTGATGTAGCTGCCTGGAAGCGGTGTGTATGCATGTGAAATCTTATATCATGTTGTACAATGGTGATTGGTTCAGTTTTTATTATGTTAGGAATGAATGTGGTGATATATATTTAAGTGAGCTTGGAAAAATGCAGGCTTGATTCACAGATGTTATCACACTATGCCACTATGGAATTGATGGTTGTTTCTTTATTAGTTATGCATTGCAGTTTTGCTGCTGTTATTTTCATTATCAGTGCCTGTGTAAGCTGCAGTAGGCCAGGGGATGTGGTTCTTGGTTGTAACATTTATTATTTGTTTGTGTTGTCCGTAATAAAACAAACCGTTATAAAACAAATTATGTTTCCCCTAGTATCACTTTTGCTTATTTTAATGAGATTCCTGGTACAATGAACTGGACTTGCATATTTTTTAATGAACTGGGCTAATTTTAGTTTCTGTTCTTCTGTATTCATTGCGATATACTAGCATAATTTTGTAATTGCATGGACTACTGTGTTGTGTATGTATTTGATGGACTCAAAGACATTTTTGTGTACTGATATTTGATTAACTTTATCAAGAAAGAGGTGCATTGATAGAATAGAGTGTAGTAAGCTTAATAAATATTTTTCTCTTAACCTTTCTTATTCTACATGGAGTTTTCTAATGAGTTGACTCCGTATGCTTGGGATTTTATATTACCAGTATTGTTTTACTCTTCAAAATATGGGATACAAAGGGGGTACTGATGCAAATATCTAGCCTTTCTTACGGGATCGATATTTGATTAATCCTCTTTTCTTAACTTTGACTTTAATTATACTTTGCATGCTATTGCTGTTACTGCATGAGATAATGTGCATGAGGCCTTACAATATAAACCTTATTATGCTGGATTTCTGGTTTTTTTTCCCGAATATAACCTAATGTATTTTTCTTTTTACTTGGTAGGATGCAAGACGTTGAACTCATGCGCATGCGTTATACTCTGGAATCAACAGTTCTTGCTTTAGGGGCTATGGAAAGAAGCATGGGTGAAGAAAATGCAAGTCATCACCAGGTGGCTTTATGCCATTTGAAAGACCTAAAGAACCATTTGGAAGCTATCACAAATATTCCACGCAAGGTCATATGTGGTTTGCTTTTTGCATGAATATGTTGCATTTTCTTTTTGCGTTCTTCTTTGCCGAGGATTTGCTTCTCTTTATTGCTCTTAATATGACAAGGACAATTCATGCATTTCCCAAGCACATGTAATATGTTTCTTCAACCAAAAGTGTGGCAAGTCTATTCTTGCAGTTGTTTTGCATGTAATATCACCTATGAATATTTTTTGGAGACGCTTATCCAATATGTCACAATAGATACTAGAAATTCAATTATCATCATGTGCATCTACAGTAATGTTCTCGAATTTCTTCATTAACATAAATATTTCTCTTACATCTTAACCCTCCTACTTCTAAGTCACGCCATCAAATATTAAAATTTGCTCTTCCCCCCGTTTTGCATAGCTAATATTCGGTTCTCTGATGCAGATATTCCTGGTGAATGTTATAATTTCTCTTTTACATATGGATGATATCTCGCTCAATTTGACGCATTGTGCCTCACCAGGGAGCCATACCGATTTACCCTCTGCATGTCCCTGGGCACTTTCTGACCTTACTACATGTGAAGGGGGAAACCAGTTGGTTATATCTTTCCCAGGATTGCTACTTGACATACTGCGTCATAGTCTTCCATCAACCATAAATGACCAAGAGCATGCACTGGATGATGATATAAGTATGGGTGGAAGGCAGGCATTAGATTGGAGAATCTCAATTGCTAAACGTTTCATTGAAGATTGGGAGTGGCGGCTATCAATTTTGCAACGTCTTCTTCCTTTATCTGAACGCAAATGGAGTTGGAAGGAAGCATTGACTGTGCTACGAGCAGCCCCATCCAAGCTACTTAATCTGTAAGTTTGATTATTTCTTTTTCTTTCTCATAATTTTACAAGAGACCTAACAATCAATTAGTTCTCTCTTGTGATGTGTTTGTCGATCAATTCTGAATTTATCTAATAATAGTCTTGTCATATTTTTATGTGATCTTCCCCTAGTTATAATTCATTTTGTAAACCTCTTCCTTTTGACAAGAACTTGTAGTAGGATATGATTTTGTGTTATTCAGAATATATCTGAGGTTCAGAACGTTCTTCTTTCTTTGTAGAACCTAATGCTGGACCTGGTTTTAAGCTATACACGGCTCCTAGGAATAGTTCAACCATAATAATTGTTGTTAAACAAAAGAAACCTGTATTGAAAGGCTAACTTCATTCATGTATATTTGCTCCTGTTATACAAGTCTATTAACAAGATCGGTTTTTCAAACAAGAATACTATCCTCTTTAGTTTCTATATAATAATTTGAAAATTTGAATTTCCTATCACCTACTTTCTAGGAAAGTAAATACTTACAAACTAAAAATAACTGTAACTTCCAACATTCCCTCTCAAGTTGGTGAATAGACATCTATCATTCCCAGCTTGGATGTTATTTCTTGAAACACTCTGCCCAGTAAACCTTTAGTCAGAAAATTTGCGAGTTGTCCTTTAGTTGAGACATAAGGTGTGCAAAATTTGTCCACTCTTTAGCTTCTCTTTTATGAAGTGTCTATCTACTTTAATGTGTTTAATCCTGTCATGTTGTACAGGATTATGAGCAATACTAATGGCTGATTTGTTGTCACAGTATAATCTCATAAGTTCTTCCCATTTTGATTCTAAAATCACATAGAACCATTTTCAACTACAACAACTCACAGATTCCCTATGACATTGCCCAAAATTCAGCCTCAGCACATGACCGTGCTGCCACATTCTATTTTTTGCTCCTAACTAAATTACCACCAAGAAAGGTACAATACTCTGTTGTTAATCTTTTGTCCATTACTGACCTAGCATAGTCAGCATCTTTGTAAGCTTCCAATAATAGCCCAGATTTCTTTTAAATAGGATTCCCTTTCCAAGACAACCGTTCAAGTAATGTAGAATCTACTAGACAGCCTGTAAATGCTCCTTTTTAGGACTGTGCATGAATTGACTCACCACACTAACCGCATGGGCAATATTCAGCCTGGTTTATGAGAGGCATATAAGTCTGCCAACCAGTCTTTGGTACATCTCCCTGTTAACCACTACATCATTCATAGCTTCATCCATTTTGTGATTCACATCAATCGGAGTAGATACTGGTTTACAATTAAGCTGCCTTGTTTTCTTTAGAAGATCAAAAACTTATTTATTCAATGACAAGAAGATTCATTGTTATGAATGAGCTACTTCAAAATCACTAAGAAATACTTCAGCCTCACAAGTTCTTCAGTCTCAAATTCCTTTTTCATACACTGTTTCACAATTTTTATCTCCTCTTCATCACTCCCAGTCACTATTATATCATCAACATACACCAATAACACAGTAACTTCCCCTGAAGCCAAATGTTTAATGAACAAGGTATGGTCACACCGACTCTGTTTATAACCGGCTGCCATCAATATGTTTGCAAACCTCTCAAACAAGCCCTAGGTGATTGCTGCAGCCTATACAATGCCTTTTTCAGTTTACAAACAGTTCCTGCTTTCAATTTACTTCCATATCCAAGTGGAATCTACATATATATCTCCTCTTCTAGGTCTATGTGAAGAAAGACATTCTTCACATCAAATTGTTGAAGAGGCCATCCAAAATCGATTGGGTAGCAAAGATAACAGTACCCTTACCATGTTCATCTTTGCCACTTGTACAAATGTTTCCTGATAGTCCACACCATATACTGCAGAGTTCTGTCACTACATAGTCTGCTGAGAGACGAAGATACAAAATTGTTAGATCATTAACTGTTGAAGATATCCCAAGTACAAGAAGTAACCAAGGACATCATTCAATTCGATTGCAAGCACTGATTTTTTTCACTAAAATTTTTATATATTGTATTATATGAATATGGTAGTGAGCATACTGAGGTTCTTGTGCAGAATAAGTAAATTGATTTGCGTTAAATGATTTTGTATGCCCTCCTCTTTGTCTTTTGGATTGTTTTCTCTTTTGTGGACTGCTTGTTGACCCACCCTGTATATCTATTTTGTTAATAAACTTTATGTTTCCTATTGAAAGAGTAAACTGATGTTTGTTCATTTTCAGCTGCATGCAAAGAGCAAAGTATGACATTGGGGAAGAGGCTGTTAATCGATTTTCATTATCTGCAGAAGATAGAGCTACCCTTGAATTGGCTGAATGGGTCGACAGTGCCTTCAGAAGAGTATCTGTAAGATCCAGATTTGCATTTCTCATACAAGCCTGAGATTCTGATTTTGTTTATTTGCCTATGCTATGACTTATCTCTATCTGTTTCTTAAGGGATGTTTGATTGCAATCAATATACAATTTTGTTATCGCTGCCACATTGTGTTCTCAATTGTGGTCAGGCTAGAATCAGTTGCATTCCATGGAATATCATGCTTTTCAGTTTCTGTTTTCGTCTGGTGGTATATGTGTTGTAGAATTAAGATATATTAGATTTGATGGGTTTGGTTGAAACTTTCATGAATTGGGATTATTTGTCTGTACTAGGAAAATAAATACTTGTGATGTTCTTCAGAAAAGGTTTCCTAGTTATTATTTTTTTCCCTCTTGGTGCATTATGTGCAAGAGTTATGAGAAAATTTGAATCATATTTTTGTTCATTGTCCGGTGGTTGAGAAATTTTGGAGTAATTTGTTTTCTTTGGTTGGGATAAAGTGGGCTGTTCCTAAATCTTTGTTTTCTTTCTTATTGGAAGATTTTAAAGTTCTTGGTGGAGGAAAGAAAGCGAGCATTCTTTGGTATTGTGAAGTCTTTGCCATTTTTTGGGAAGAGAGAAATAACAAAATTTTTGTAGAAGTTGAAGAGGAGGAGAATTTTTTATGGGATAAAGTTTATTATTTGGTTTCTCTTTAGGCTTTTACTAGTGAAGATTTTAGAGATTCTTCTTTGTTTTTCATTTTGCTTGATTGAAAGTTTGTGATCATTGAGTGATTTTTCCTATTGGTTTCATGTTCTTGTTTTTTATTAGTGTTTTGGTGGACCATTGGTTCATGTTTGTATCTAATTTCCTTATTAAGAAATAAAGTCTTTGTTTTCTATCCAAAAATAAAAAAAGAAAAATCATTTTGAAGCTCCTCATTTCTCGACCTTTGCATATCAATTAGAATTTGTCTTTGTGTCCTCTCTTTTGCCAGGGTAATCTGAATGGGCATATATCTTTTTCAATATATATATGTCTAATCAATAACACAAGGCTAATATGCTCTGTATTCTTCCAGGTAGAAGGTGCAGTGTCGCGTGCTGCTAATGGGACTTCGGCTGTACAAGATCTAGACTTTTCCTCTTTACGCTCCCAATTAGGTTCTTTGGCTGCAGTAAGTGTTTATGATGTGAACTCTTTCTACGTCCCATTAGGGAATATATAAATGTTTTTAATGTCTTGGCAGATTCTTCTCTGTATTGATGTTGCTGCATCTTCTGCAAGGTCTGCAAATATGTGTCAACAACTTCTGGATCAGGCAATGCTTTTTATCGCTTTTTATCTATAAGCTTGAAGTTTGCATTTATTGCATTGACAACTCTATGTGTGGCATTTCTTTTCTCCCAACCTGTGTGCTTATATTTATTCCATTTAGAATACTAAGTGTGGCATTATTTATTTATTTATTTATTTTTTAGTTTATATATCTTAAACAGTTAACTGGAGTCTCTGCTTCAGTAGCAATGTTAATAACTTGTTTAAGAAAAAGAATTTTTCACTCATTGCAACTGCCCTCTGAGCTTTGTATTCTTTACATTTTGAAATGCTCTCCTGATGCCCATTATCATCTGTTTTTTCAATTATAGCTCTTCTGCTAGGTGAATAGAGTACAGTGTTTTAATATCAGATTATGCATGCAATTGCATTGTATGCAGGCTCAAGTTATGCTATCGGAGATATATCCTGGAGCTTCTCCTAAATTGGGATCCAATTACTGGGATCAGATCCATGAAGTGGCAATTATATCTGTTTCACGGCGTGTCCTTAAGTGTCTTCATGAATTCTTGGAACGGGTAAGGTTTCAAATATATTGATAAATTATGAGCCTTGCTAGTTAGGAGAAATTAACTTGATTATGTCAATTAACTGTCATGTGATTATTAATAAAGTCTCTGTTTCCTATTTAAAAAAAAAAAAGGTAACTGTCATGTGATCTCTATTATTACAATGACTTTAGTCTTAACCACAACGGGTAATTTTTGTACACGGTCTTGAAGCTGTTTCATAAATTCCTATACCAAATGATCAATATAGTTCCACGCATAACTTGATATCCGGGAAGTACGGGATATTGGGAAAATATTTCCAGGGTTATCTAATGATGCCTGCCAGATTGCAGAAATTCTACCATTTGTACAGAACCTTTTTATGTAGGATAAGATTATTTAAAGGAAAAGCACAATTAACCAGAAAGCTGAAACCTTTAGAGTTCGTAGACTTTTGGATACTCCTGCCACACCTGAAAGTTGTATGTGTGCATGTATTTGGGAAGATATCTCTTTGTTTTTCATTTGAAAAACATATATGATATATCCAATTTCTGAATTTTATGCTGTAAAATATACCTACGTGAATTAAATTGTTGTTTGTATTAGAATACTTCTATTTCCTTTTATTTATAGTTGTGAAAATTCTATGGATAGTGTTCTTATTATCCTCATACTTTGCCACCTCTGTAATGAATATGACATGCTTTGCAAGCAAATAAATGCATGTGTTGATCTAGCTGCATGATCTGTTCCTCCAGGATGATCCTCCAGCAGTTCAGGCCATTCTGGCTGGAGATAACATTATTTCATCCACGAAGGAGTCTCATCGACAGGGGCAGAAGGAACGTGCTCTTGCTATGCTGCATCAGATGATTGAAGACGCTCACAAGGGAAAGCGACAGTTTCTGAGTGGTACCTTTATTTCCTTTCATATGTTGTATTGCATGGGGGGTTTCTTCTGCTGCATTTTGTTCTTTTAGGAGTAGTTGAGAGGATGTGTTCCTGTGCTTGTAATACTTCTTTTCCTGTCAAATCTTAGGTAAGCTTCATAATCTGGCAAGAGCAATTGCTGATGAAGAAACAGAACCAACTTTCAGTAAAGGGGAAGGTTCATTTGTTGAGCAAAAAGTGCTGCTAAACTTTGACAAGGATGGGGTTCTTGGTCTGGGGCTGAAAGTTGCTAGACAGACAGCTTCAAGTTCCCCAACTGGAGATACTAACGTGCTATCTGTTGGTTATGACATGAAAGATATGGGAAAGAGATTGTTTGGTCCATTAAATGCGAAGCCCACAACTTATCTTTCACAATTTATCCTCCACATTGCTGCAATCGGTGACATAGTTGATGGGACTGATACAACTCATGATTTCAACTTTTTCTCACTTGTTTATGAATGGCCAAAAGATGTAAGATCTTTAATTAGCTCATCTGATCTGGATATGATGTTTGTGTGTATGTTTTCCTTTGCCAAAAATCTTTTTCAAGTTTTCATATGGCCTTGCCCTTCTGTTTTTTTCCTCATTCTGTTGGAATTTAATAGTTGAAGTTGTTCTTTTCCAAAAAAAAAAAAAAAATAGTTGAAGTTGTTCACGTGGTGCAATTCAGTGTGTTAAGACTGATTTAGAATGAGCCTGTTGAAGGAACCTTGACAATTAGTCTCCTATAGCTAAAAAATTGTGAGGATTATTTAACAGTAACAACAATAATGCATTATGAATTACAAATGTCTTAATGTATTGCTATTGTACTTTGCAGCTTTTAACGCGTCTAGTTTTTGACCGAGGCAGCACTGATGCAGCTGGGAAGGTAGCTGAAATTATGTCTGCTGATTTTGTCCATGAAGTGATTTCAGCATGTGTACCTCCAGTTTATCCTCCAAGGTCTGGCCATGGATGGGCATGCATTCCAATCATTCCTACCTACCCTCATACTTCATCTGAAAAGAAAGTACTTTCCCCCACTTCTAAAGAAGCTAAGCCTACATGTTACACCCGATCCTCAGCAACACCTGGAATTCCGTTGTACCCTCTTCAGTTGGATGTAGTAAAACATTTGGTCAATATATCCCCTGTTAGGGCTGTCTTAGCATGTGTCTTCGGGAGCAGTATATTGTACAGTGGCAGTAACTCAACTATATCTGGCTCATTGACTGATGAAACACTGCAGGAATCTGATGCTGACCATTTATTTTATGAGTTTGCTCTTGATAACTCTGAGAGGTAATATATGTGCTTTGAAGAAGTGCTTGAGACCTGTTACCACTAAACATTGTGAATTCCTAGTTTACATTCTTTTTTCATCAACAGGTTTCCAACTTTAAACCGATGGATACAAATGCAAACTAACCTTCATCGAGTTTCTGAGTTCGCTGTGACGGCTAAGCAAAAGGATTATGAGAAGGATAAACAAGAAGCAAGAACTGCTATTAAGAGATTCCGTGAGAATGACAGTGATACTGAATCAGAAGCGGATGATAATGTTGGTAGTACCAATGTGTCAGCACCCTTGGTGGACCTCAAAGATCAGGATGGTGGGGGACTGGATGCATGGCATGATTCCTCAAAATCTTTTATAGCAGAAGATGATACAACCATTTTCCTTTCTTTTGATTGGGAGAATGAAGATCCTTATGAGAAAGCAGTGGAGCGGTACTACCATCATTTACTCCTATTAAAAAGTTTTACTTTATACAACTTTTCATTTTTGGGATATTTTGCTGCAACTTAAATGAAAATGGAACAATGAAGGTGTTACTGATTCGAAAACGGTAAAGTTGTCATACATACATGCATCCGCACACACACATGTTACATTTGAAAGGAAACTAAAATGAATTTAAAAGTTGTTATATAATTTAATCAAACATTTTTGTTCTTGTTTGATGGGAAACTTAAACCTTGTTAATTTCATTTTCCTTTTTCTTCTTCATAACTTTTCTGTGATCTCCATTTTTCTAGAGGTTTTTCTGGGCTGATACATGCGAGTACCTTTTTTAAGCAGTATGTGTAATACATGCCTAGAATGGTAATGTAGACAAGAAAGCCTTTCCCCTCATTCATTTCTGTTTTTTTCTCTATGTATACATGTAAAAGTGAAGGTAGTATTGCATTAAAGGGCAATTATAGCTTTAGCTATTTTGAGTGGTTGTTGTCATAATACTCTGATCAAAGTGTGATACTATCTGCTTATTGACACTCATCCTTTGGGCAGACTGATTGATGAAGGAAAACTAATGGATGCACTTGCACTTTCTGATCGCTTTTTACGTAATGGTGCCTCAGATCGATTACTTCAGCTACTTATTGAACGAGGGGAAGAAAACCATACAGCATCTGGACAGTCTCAAGGTTATGGAGGCCATAGCATCTGGAGCAATAGTTGGCAGTATTGCCTGCGATTGAAGGATAAACAACTGGCTGCTAGACTTGCCCTCAAGTATGTAGAGTCATAGAAGTTGTATTCGACTATTATGATATACATTTACTGAAACTAAAAAATCCATGTTTTCAAAAAAAAAAAAGAAAAAGAAAAAGAAAGAAATTAAAAAATCCATTAATTGCTGCCTACTCTTCTGGATTTAGTTTTTCATATCTAGAAGAAAACAGATTTCTCTTACATAGAATATGCCGTCTGGTATCTCAAATCTCTAAACTTGGCTTTTAGATTCCCTGGCATGGCTAGATTCTATGATGGTTCAGCTTGTACAATTACATTAATCACTTCTGTTTAGTAAAATTGAGATTGTCCTAATTTTATGTATTTGACATTTTCACTCTTTGAAAGTAAAAAAAATGTTTTTCACGAATTGCTTTAAGGATCTCTGGGTACTCTTATATGTAGTTACTAAATTGACGGAGTGCTGACATTTATGACTTTTGAATCCTGAGACAGAAACTTTCAAATTAACTAATAATATAATTTTTTTTTTTTAAAAAAAAGTTAAATAGCCATGGTGCCTCAGCCTCAGTAACTTTTGCTGTTAAAATCCTAAAACCGACTGACAGCTACTGTAGCTCATGTCTAGAAATTTTAGAGTGTCTATATTACTCTTATTTCATAGAATATATTATAACTCAAAATAGCAAATCTGCTTTATATCACAGAAAAGAATGAAAATGAAAAACTGGGAAACGTGCCTAATCTTAACCAGGTTAGCCTAGAAGGATTCAAGGTGAAACATCTCTCTAGTTTGCTTTGGTCTTTAAGCATTCACTCCGTTGACACAAGTAGTTTGTATACCTTCTTTCTGCCTTGTTATAGTTGCTAGTGTGCACCATTAATGGTGTTTTTCATGTGTAATTTTATAATCCATGACATACTGTGATATTCCTAGAACTTTTGGCCCTATCCTCAAATTACAAAATTCTATCCCAGGTACATGCACAGATGGGAACTCGATGCTGCTTTGGATGTTCTCACCATGTGCAGCTGCCACCTGGCTCAGAGTGATCCAATTAGAAATAAGGTACTTGATCTGGTTTATAGTTTGCTTCTCTTTTTCTTAAATGCTGGAATTTGTTCTCTTGGTTTTTTCTGCCTGTGGACAGATTTGAGTTATTATTATTTCAAAAAAAAAAAAAAAAAGATTTGAGTTATTATTTTGTCACAGTATTATTTTTTAACCGAAATTTTATAGTTTTCCTTTACGCCATCATTCTTTGAAATACTTAGGTCTTGCAAATGAGACAAGCTCTGCAGAGGTACAGCCATATATTAAGTGCAGATGATCGTTATAGCAGCTGGCAAGAGGTCATATTTCTTTCCCATTTGTGAACTAGAATAAAAATTATCGATTTAAACAAAAAATTTTTGTTATTTTCTTGATAGTAATTCTATCATCCTCAGAGCTAAAAAAAATGCTATTGCATCCTTTGTTTCAGCTAACTATTCTTGTTTTATGCTTTATGCTTATTTGAATATGTCAGGTTGAAGCAGAGTGTAAGGAGGATCCTGAGGGCTTGGCACTTAGGTTAGCTGAAAAAGGAGCTGTATCAGCTGCTTTGGAAGTGGCTGAAAGTGCTGGATTATCAACAGATTTGCGGAGAGAATTGCAGGGCCGGCAGCTTGTGAAGCTTCTCACAGCTGACCCTCTCAATGGTGGAGGTCCTACTGAAGCATCACGCTTCCTATCTTCTCTACGTGACTCTGATGATGCTCTCCCTGTTGCTATGGGTGCAATGCAGCTACTACCCAACCTTCGATCAAAGCAGCTACTTGTAAGTAATTTTTTTTATTGGCCTATTTTATCAGGAGTCAACTGTATTACATAAATTTTGCTCATAGAATTTTGTGGCTCACCTTCAATATAATTTTGTTGTCTTGCTGTTGTAAAGGTTCACTTCTTCCTGAAACGAAGGGAGGGAAATCTGTCGGATGTTGAGGTTGCTAGGCTTAACTCATGGGCTTTAGGTCTTCGTGTTCTGGCTGCCTTGCCACTCCCATGGCAGCAAAGGTGTTCTTCCCTGCATGAACACCCACATTTGATATTAGAGGTTCTGCTGATGAGGAAACAACTGCAATCTGCTTCTCTGGTATTATAATTCTGACTTTGAGATTCTTTATCATGCTTTTCCCTGGCTCTGCTGATGCTTTTCAATTGCTATCTGTTCAACTTTATATGCCCTTTTATTATTTGCAAATCAATGCCCTAATGCTTTCGATCCTGGTTTCTTATGTGGCATTTGTCAATAGATCCTTAAAGACTTTCCTTTGTTGAGGGACAACGGTGTAATTATAACATATGCTGCTAAAGCTATTGCTGTCAGTATAAGCTCGCCCTCCAGAGAACCTCGAATATCTGTTTCAGGAGCAAGACCTAAACAAAAAACAAGAACTGGTGCAAGGTCATCTTTTACCAGCAGTCTTAGTAACTTGCAAAAGGAGGCCCGCAGAGCTTTTTCTTGGGCTCCACGTAATACAGGAGATAAGAGTGCTCCAAAAGATGTTTACCGGAAAAGAAAGAGTTCTGGATTGACGGCATCCGAAAGAGGTGCTTGGGAAGCCATGACTGGAATTCAAGAGGATCGTGTCTCTTCATACTTAGGAGATGGGCCAGAGCGGCTTCCTTCTGTTTCTATTGCTGAGGAATGGATGCTGACAGGTGATGCAACGAAGGATGAAGCTGTTCGTGCAGCACACCATTATCAAAGTGCTCCTGACATTATTCTGTTCAAGGTACGCTGGTGGGGCAGGTTAAACGTTTTAATTAATATGTTGGAAATAGAGTTTGTGTGGTAGATTACTTGATTGCTACTTGACTATTATTGGTAGGTTGCCCATGACCACAAGTGTAGCTTTTGTTGATTGTTGGTCTACTTAATTGAGGCGGTCATAGGTATTTTGAATGAAAAGTTGGAACATTACAAATTCAAATTGATGCACTTTGCTGTCCCAGGACTTCATGTTTAACTAATGATGATTATCCACTTTTTTGCCTCAACTAGTTGTTCTTGACTACTTTGATCAATGATGTGCCAATTTGCTTGACTGTTTATTTGTTTAAATGTGAAACTTAATAATAATGTAACGACAATGGCAAAAACATGGATTTTTGTTTTTAAGTTTATTTTGTCTATGGAGAGACTTGTTACTTCAATTTCCTTTTCTTCTGCAATAGCATGTGGTTGCTTTCAGAATGCAAAAATATACCATGTACGGAAAAAATGGTGTTGCTTGTTGCTGAAGCTTATGCAGGTTGCTGTCATATAAGCATGAGTCGACATTTCATGTTCATTTGATGATTTGAGCATTTTAGCGCTGGCTTCCCTTGAATGAAATGATTATGAATCTATGTATGCTGCTTCTAGGCTGCTGAAGGTTTCATTTATCTTTTTCAGGCTCTTCTGTCTTTGTGTTCTGATGAGTCGGTGTCTGCCAAAAGTGCCCTGGACTTGTGTATCAATCAAATGAAGAATGTGTTGAGCTCCCAACAGGTGCCTGAGAATGCATCTATGGAAACTATTGGTCGAGCATATCATGTCACAGAAGCACTGACACAGGTAATAAACTTTGCTGTATCTTGGATTTGGAAGGAAGCAAATTATATTCTATAATCATGGTCTATGCCAGCTGTTAAAAATGCACTGTTAACAAAAGCCAATAGCATATTTTTGAGGGTGTGACATCATTATCCATTTGCCTTAGACATGCAGAATTATTTATAATGTGGATTAATTGATCTTGTGGTGCATGTGTAGGGTCTAATTTATGCTAAATCCCTGCTGAGAAAGCTTGCTGGGGTTGGTGACTTGTCTGGTAATTCTGAAAGGACTAGGGATGTTGATGATGCATCCTCCGATGCTGGGAGCTCTAGCGTTGGTAGTCAGTCAGATGAGATAACTGAAGTTTTGTCACAGGCAGACAAATGGCTAGGACGTGCTGAACTGCTTCAAAGCCTTCTGGGATCAGGAATTGCTGCTTCTCTTGATGATATTGCTGATCAAGAGTCATCTGCCCATCTCCGTGACCGGTTGATTGTTGATGAACGGTACAGCATGGCTGTCTATACTTGCAGGAAGTGTAAGGTAAACATGACAGCTAGAAATGAAATTGTAGTTAATGCCATTGTTTGTACTTGGATAGTTGAGTTCATGACTACTTGAACTTATGTTAGATTGATGTTTTCCCGGTGTGGAATGCTTGGGGACATGCTTTGATTCGGATGGAGCACTATGCACAAGCTCGTGTGAAGTTTAAGTATGTGGAATACAAATACATCTTAAATCATACTACTGCATTGTAAATATAGTGATAGAACCAAACAGATTAGGCTCTCTCTCTCTCTCTCTATCTTCTCTTGGATATACTGAAGTGGTCTTATTACTTATTTGATGGTTTCCAGGCAAGCTCTTCAATTGTACAAGAGTGATCCTGCACCTGTCATTGTGGACATCATTAATACAATTGAAGGAGGTCCTCCTGTGGATGTTTCAGCTGTGCGTTCCATGTAAGACCGCATTCAAAATCTAAGTTTCCTATGTTTATCACTGCATTGGAATGTATTATGTATTATGGTGGCTAATGGGCTACTAGCTGGGCAAGCATTGTCCCAAAAATTACATGCCAGTGAATGTTTTGAAGTTTTTACAGGATGTCCACATGTCTTTCTGATAATCTTGTGTGTTGATTTAGACGACCTTTGCAATTTTTATGGTACGATACAATTTAAAAGACAGAAGGTTATTTTTCTGCTTCTTGTCTTTGCATAGGCATTACTGTCTGCCTAGACCAATTATACATTTCAGAAAACAAAGCAAGTAAACTGTAATAACTATAATTTCATATGTTTTTAATCACATCTGAATCTGTCGTGGTATACATCAGGTATGAGCATTTGGCCAAAAGTGCACCAACAATCTTGGATGACTCTCTTTCTGCTGATTCATACCTCAACGTTCTATACATGCCATCTACATTCCCTCGTTCAGAGAGATCCAGGCGCTCCCAAGAATCTTCAAATAATAATTCTACATCTGGTTCTGACTTTGAAGATGGACCACGCAGCAACCTGGACAGCATTAGATATGTGGAGTGTGTTAACTATTTGCAAGAAGTGAGCTCAACTTCCTCTGTTCTTGCCTGAGCATATCTTTTAAGCTTGTAAAGTTGATCCAGGGCATGCTTGTGGCTTCTACCTTTACCTAAATCTCTGAGTTTCACCTAACTGAATTTATCTATCTTTCTACATGCTCACACATGTGCTCTGACATTTGGATGCTGGTGAATGTGAGAAAATTTTCGTTGTTTTGAGGTTGGGGGGTTGGAAGACTAGTAGAGGCTATCATAAAACGAGTTACTGTAGTATTAGAAAGTAACAAACTAAAAAAGTTAATAAGTTAAAAAAGAACCATTGAAACAGGGATCTGAATGATAAGTTTAGGGAGACCAATAATTAAGTGGGAAAGTTACATCTATTATTTACTTGACATGTTTGTGTCTCAACACGTACTGGCCCCCACTGATCTGCGCTGCATTCAAACACATGGATTAGTTAAATGTCTTGTTCAATTTTATCTTGAGTAAAAATTGTTCTGCAGTTAAATGTCACATCTCAAATTGTTATATTTTGTTGGTTTCATGTTTTAGTCTTCAAACCTTGTATGCTGCTTGGTTATTATGATTCAGTTCTTTCCACTTTAATTTACTATATAGTTTGTTATTGGCGGCCATCTTTTGATTTGATTTTCCTGATCTTTGCAGTTTGCTCGACAGCATTTGCTAGGTTTTATGTTCAGGCATGGTCACTTTAATGATGGTTGTATGTTGTTCTTTCCTCCGAATGCTGTTCCACCACCTCCTCAACCTTCAACGATGGGTGTGGTTACTTCATCTTCCTCTCCTCAAAGACCAGATCCTTTGGCGACTGATTATGGCACCATTGATGATCTGTGTGACTTGTGCATTGGCTATGATGCAATGTCCATTTTGGAGGAAGTGATTTCAATAAGAATGTCATCTGCAAAGCAACAGGATGTAGCTGTAAATCAGTATACTGCCGCAGCCCTTGCTCGTATTTGCAACTATTGTGAAACTCATAGGCACTTCAATTATCTATACAAATTTCAGGTAATTGTGGAGTTTTGGATGGCTGCAAAGTGTTCTATCTATTTATTCTTTCATGTGTGTTCTTGAGATTCTCTTTGTTGAGAAATTTATGTGTTGTTAGAAAGACAACACATTAAGGGGATGTACAGATTCATTTCTTTTCTGATAAGATGACCATTTTTTTAAATGAATGAATGAGGACTCAATTAGAAACTTGGAGCTTGTAAAATTTAGAAGTATAAGTATTTAAAGTAAGATACACATTCAAGAAATATACTTGTTAAAAAAAAAAAAAAGACATAACAGCAGCTAATGATTTAATTTTAACTTTTTAACTTGCGTGGGAATGCTTGGATGATTAGGTTACATCAGGCAGCAACCATGGAATGTTGTTGATTTTGTGATGATTTTATGTTTCTTTTTCTTCCTCTCTCTCATTTTCCTATCTGTGTTCCATTATCGTTAAGCATAGCATAGAGAATGCCGACTATATTTGGGTTAGAGGAAACTTTACTGTCCGCTCCATGTTCTGCTATTGTCTGCCATTGGTTTGCTTATAAATTCTCGTGGTTCAGGTAATCAAGAAGGACCATGTTGCTGCTGGCCTTTGCTGTATTCAGTTATTTATGAATTCTTCTTCACAGGAGGAGGCTATCAAACATTTGGAAAATGCTAAGGTAACCTTCATGTGTTTTATTTTTAGTTGAAAATTGCATGTTTATTTTAGTAACCTATAGACCTAAAAACTTAAGATATAGGAAATAGTCTAACAATAGTCTATAAACGCTATAGCACACCCCCTCACGCGTAAGCCGATAGGCTTGCCACATGGCTTGAGCCCAAACACACACAAACACATAACAAAGTAAGATATTTTACGTGGAGGGATTTGAACCTAAAGACCTATGGCCTTGTTTGAAGTGACGGATTGGACTGAGATTGGCTTAATTTCAGTCCAATCTGGTGTTTGGAGGAGACATGGGATTGGCTAAAATCCAATCTTATGTCTGTGGGACTGTTTTGAAAAAAAAAATACAGAGAAAGAGAGAACAATTTCTACCATGTTCCTCACTCTCTCCTCTTGCCACCGCCATTGGTCACTCTCTTTTTGCTACCGTCGTCAGCTCACTGTGCTGTCGTTTGTTGGTAGATCGTACTGTTGTCAACCACTAGTTCTCTCCCTCTTTGAAGTTCACACATACCGTCGTTTGTCACTCTCTTTTTGCTATCATCGTCAGCCTATCGTGCTGTCATTTGTTTGCAAGCTGTGTGAGAAAATTAGGTTTGAATGACTTGTTTTTTATCCCATTAAAACATACATATATATACAATTGAAGTCCTAAAGATTAGGACTTGTTTCCTATTATAGAGGAGAAAAATATTGCCTATTCTAATTAAGGAAACAAATATACAACTAATTACATCTAATTTATAGCTAATTTACAGCAAAGAATCCCAGCACCCCCCCTCAAGCTGGGTTGTAAATATTTATCATACCCAGCTTGCAACTAAGATCTTCAAAGTGCACCCTCGAAAGTGCTTTAGTTAGGATATCGACAGTCTGTAAATTAGAAGGAATGTAAACAGGCTTGATTAGTTCCCCTTCTATCTTTTCTCTGATGAAATGTCGATCTATTTCCACATGCTTAGTCCGATCATGATGAACTGGATTTTTAGCAATATTGATGGCAGATTGACTATCACACAGTAGTTGAATTGATCCCTCAGAAGGTATCTTCAAATTGGCTAAAACTCTTTTCACCCAAATTCCTTCACAAATACAATGAGTCATAGCTCGAAATTCTGTTTCTGCACTACTTCTAGCTACCACAGCTTGCTTTTTACTTCTCCATGTTGTCAAATTTCCCCAAATAGGTACAATATCCAGAAGTGGATCATCTATCTGTGATTGAGCTTGCCTAGTCTGCATCAGAATACAATTCCACTTTCCTACTTGAATTCTTTCTGAATAACAGTCTCTTTCCTGGAGTCATTTTCAAGAATCTCAAAATTCTGTATACCGTTGTCATGTGTTCTTCAGTAGGGTTGTTCATGAACTGACTAACAACACTTACTGAAAATGCTATGTCAGGCCTAGTATGTGAGAGAGAAATCAACTTCCCTACAAGTTTTTGATATCTTCCTTTATCTACAGGAGCATTGTCTTTATTTGAGCCAAGCTTGGTGGTGTAGTCCATTGGTGTCTCTGCTGGTTTACATCCTAGCATGCTTGTTTCTTTAAGAAGGTCTAATATATACTTTCTTTGAGAAACTACAATGCCCTGCTTAGACCTAGCCACTTCCATTCCCAAGAAGTATATGAGTTTGTCAAGGTCTTTAATCTCAAACTCTTTAGTTAGAAATTCTTTGACTCTTGGAAACTCCTTAGTATAATCCCTTGTGAGAACAATACCATCAACATAGACAATCAACACAGAAATCAGCTCTTCTGAAGAATGTTTTACAAACATTGTATGATCAGACTGTCCCTGTATATACCCGTTACTCTTCATAACTTTAGTAGATCTCTCAAACCAAGCTCGGCGTGATTGTTTGAGACCATAAAGTGACTTCTTTCGACACACTTTGTTGATGTTCGATGAGTTTTATAGTCCCTGGGGAATGTCCATATAGACCTCCTCTTCTAGATTCCCATTCAAGAACGCATTCTTAACATCTAGTTGATGGAGGGACTAATCCAAATTTGCTGCAAGAGAGAGGAGTATCCGAATGGTGTTGAGTTTTGCAATCGGAGCAAAGGTCTTCTCATAATCTATGCCATAGGATTAAGTGAATCCCTTGGCTACCGATCGAGTCTTATATCTCTCAATACTACCATCTGCTTTTGTTTTTACAGTGAGGATCCACTTGCACCCGATCACATTATTTCAATGAGGCAAATCAGTAATTTCCCAAGTACCATTATTCACTAGAGCATTAACTTCTTCATTAACTGTCTTTTTCCATTTTGGGATAGCCATAGCATCTTGGATTGAATTAGGAATGAAGATAGAATCGATTTTGCTGGTGAATGCCTGGTAAGATGAAGATAGTCCCCTATAATTCATATAGTTGTAGTTGCCAATAGGATACAATGGCCTACTTGTGCATTCTCTCACCCCTTTCTTAAGTGCATTGGGTAGGTTGTCATTGAAATCATGACGATCATTTAAACTAGTATCTGCAGAATTTTCCTCCACAGTCTATTAAGTTAGATGTGGGAATATTTACCTCAGGTTTAGATGCTGGCAGTAGCTGTGAATTTGCTAGAGTCTCTGGTTCCTTTGGTTTTCCCCTTTTTCTATGATAGACAATTATCTCGGGAAATTAGGATCTATTGGTTTTGATTTTGGTTCAATTTGGACACTTGGAGGAGGTGCAATTTTAGATGTTTCAGGTGCAATTTCAGGTGTTTTTTGTGGTGTTTCTGTTGTGCAATCTATGTTATCCAAGAAAAACTGATATTCTTGTTGACTCTGACTAGAACTCTCCCCCTGAATATCAGTTTTAGGGTAATAGGGTTTTGTTTCGAAAAATGTGACATCCATGGTGTGATAAAACTTTTGACTATCAGGACAGAAACATTTGTAACCCTTTTGGTTGGAAGAATAACCTACAAAGATACATTTTGTGAGTCGGGAGGCAAGCTTAGTTCAATGTTGTTGATGGATATGCACAAACACGGTACACCCAAATATTTTTAGAGGAAGAGTGGAAATCAGTCAACTTTGATGATAGTGTTGTAAAAATACTTGAGTTGGAGTTGAAAAATCTAGTGCTTTAGATGGAAGTCAATTGATTAGGTATGCTGTTATAAGTACAACCTCACCTCAAAAACGTTTTGGAACATTGGATGGAAACAACAAAGATCTAACAATATCCAGAAGGTATCTATTCTTCCTCTTAGCTATTCCATTTTGCTGAGGGGTATCTACACATGAACTTTGGTGTATGATTCCCTCAGTTGATAGACATGAGCCAAGATTAGAATTAAAAAACTCTCTTTCATTGTCAGTTCTAAGTACTTGAATGGAAGTTTGAAATTGATTTTTAATCATTGTTGTGAAATTTTTAAATATTTGAGGAACTACTGATTTATTTTTCATAAAAAAAATCCATGTAAGTCGTGTGTGGTCATCTATGAAAGAAATGAACCATCGAGCTCCCATGATATTTGGAACTTGAGTTGGGCCCCAAACATCACTGTTTTTTCTTTTTTTATAGTAAACGAAACTTTATTAAGTAGAAGAAAGAAGAAACAAATATACAAGAGTGAACCAGAAGTCCACTATCAAACACCAGAAACAAAAACTAAGTAAAACTGAAAAAAAACACACAACAAACAACTAACAAGTAACAGCTTTCCAATCTAATAAAATGAAAAATAACGAAGAGTCTTTAAAATCTACACACGTAGATGCCCAAAGCGAAGCCAGAAAAAACGTTTTGTCCCATAAAAAATTTCCATTCTCTTCAACTTCATTAAAAATTGTTCTGTTTCTTTCTTTCCATATTACCCATAAAATGGCGAAAACTCCACACCTCCAAAGAATGACAGCTTTCTTTCCCCTTCCAAGAGCTTGAAAATCTTCCATTAAGAAAGACCATAACGAATTTGGAGTGGCCCATCTCAAACCTACCACTGAGAACAACTTATTCCATAGTTTACCCGCCATCGGACAATGAAGAAAAAGATGATTCAAGCTTTCTCCACTACACTTACACATTACACATTAAAATCAGACCTCTGTCAAAATCTCATTCTATTGATAGAGGTATTTCCAGCTCTGAGCACATGCGCAAGGTTGAAGACAGTACACGTGGAAGCAGAGGCGGATGGGGAAATTCAAAATTTCAAAACGGGCAAGTTGTCAGGAAGCAAACAAAAAGGATGTGGAGGGTGAAAAGAGACAACAGGTTCAAGGAATCGGCAGAGGTGGAATCAGGGAGGGCAGAAGTATATAGAGCTGAGGGTGATTTTCAAACAGACTGGAAGCAGAAGCGAGGTGTTGACCAGAATTTTAGCCATCTTAAGAAGTTAAGAGATGTCGGGGTAGTCTGTAGAGGTTTTCATGGAATTGGGACAGATGGGGAGAGCTTGCAGACTTCGCAGGTGGCCGAAAGGGAGAAGGTGCAGAGTACGCAGGAGCCTGATGATATCGGTCTGCCCTTAATCGAGAAAGCCAGTGAGAATGGGAGATTTATAGTGGAGAAATGCAATGTTGTGGATGGGTCGAAGGATTTAGACGAGTTAAGTGGACCGGCCCATATCAAGGAAAAAAGGAAGGAGCCCTTTAGTGACCCTGGGCCTAAAAGAAGCAGTGGGCCTTGGGATTATTCTTTGGGACCCGCTTGTGTTGATGAGGTAAGGTTGGCTCAATCGGTTTCTGATGGTTGGGCCAAACCCAAAGTCGGACCCTTCAGCCCGAAACCTTTGCACCGTTTTTCATTTAGGAAATCAGCTTAGGGCTGCTCCAATAATATACAGATGGGTCACGATGATGGACGGGTCTCGGTTCTGCAGGCGCGAGACTCAGATCTAGAAGGAGAAAGCTCTTTGGGCGACGATAACTCGGCAGTGGAGATGTCGGACGACGAGGAGAAGGAAGCCGGCGGAAAGACAATCAACAGGTGCTGTAGTTTGAACTACTTGAAAGTGGGAGAAGAAGAAGGAAATGACGATCAAGGAGCCGGGCCGGAATTCCCTCTCGAGCTTGTAGCAGATTCAGGTAAGGAGTTGGACTGGAAGCTTGGGTCTGTTGTTGATGAGATGGAGTCGGATAGTGAGTCTGATGGAAGCCGAGGAGAAGAAGAAGTGCTGTCTCAGTTGGAAGCTAACGGTGAAGATGATTTGAATCTGCCATCTCTATTTGTCGATCAGAAGTTAGGGTCAGATAAGGAGAACAGCCCTAGATTTGTGGAGGAAAAGGGCAGGGAAGGATTTAGGCTTCAGTACCATAGGAGGAAGAAGACGGTGAATCAGGAAGGGGAACAAGAAAATTCGAGATGCCAAAAGGTGAGTTGTAAAGACGTAAAGGGGTTCTTATGTTCAGAGGAAGGGCAAAAGTGTATGATGTTACTAAAAAAGATGGACTTAACTCTTTCTCTCCCTCCTAAAATGGATCAACAATATTCTAGTGTGGAGTCGGGTAGCAAGAAGAAAATAAGCAGGGAGGTCCAGAATCTCCAGTGGGGATTGAACTATGAGAGAGGAGGAGGCAGGTGTGGTAAGGGTTCTCAGACGATTTTATGAAGGTTTTGAGCTGGAATGTGAGGGGTTTGGGGTGTTTGAAAAAAAGGAGGATGATTAAAGAGACAATTAGAAAGGCAAATCCGGATGTAGTTATTTTAATTGAGTCTAAAAAACAGGTTGTGGATCATGGTACTATCAGAAGTGTCTGGGGAGCAAGATTTAAGCAGTGGGTGTATTTACCTTCAGAAGGTAGTTCCGGTGGTCTTGTAGTGATTTGGAATACCAAGTTTGTCAAGGTTTTAGGTTCAGTGCTGGGAGATTTTTCGGTTTCCATTAATATCTCAGGTATCGATGGTAAAGATTGGTGGCTTTCTGGGGTCTACGGGCCGACTAAGAAAAGAGAAAGGGGGGCATTTTGGGAGGAGTTGTCAGGTTTATTTGGGTTATGTTCGCCGCGATGGTGCGTTGGAGGAGATTTTAATGTTGTTAGATTTCCTTCTGAAAAATCCTCTGGGGGAAGGGAGACTAAAAGCATGAAAGACTTTAATTGTTTTATTCGAGAAACGGGCCTAATCGATCCAATCTTGAACTACTCGAATTTTACTTGGTCTAATTTTAGACAAAGTGCGATTTGCTGCAGGCTTGATAGGTTTTTATTCTTGAGTGAGTGGGAAGAGTTAGTTGGAGGAAAGGTTAGACAAAATGCATTAGTGAGAACCACTTCTGATCATTGCCCTATCATGTTGGATTCTTCTCATAGGAATTGGGGTCCTACTCCTTTCAGGTTTGAGAATATTTGGCTGGAACATCATTCTTTTTTTAGAAATATGAAGGAGTGGTGGAGTGAAGTGGACTTATAGGGGTGGAAGGGTTATTCGTTTATGAAGAAATTGGAATGGGTAAAAAAGAAGCTGAGAGTGTGGAATAAAGAAGTTTTTGGTGACATCTTCAAGCAAAAGAGGGAGATTGAGGATAGAATTTTTGTTTTGGACGGGTTGGAAGATGATGGGCTGCTTTCAGATTCTTTGAGATCGGAAAGATCTCATCTGAAGTTGAAGTTAGAGAAGATGGTGTGCAAGGAGGAAATGTTATGGAGATAAAAGGCTAAAGTTAAATGGGTTAAAGAAGGAGATTGCAACTCTAAATTCTTCCATAAAGTCGTTAATGGGAGAATGAGAAGGAATTGCATTGATAAGATTGAGATAAATGATGGGTCGATAATCGAAGAGGAGGGAGCCATTGAAGGTGAAATCATCCGATTCTTTAAGGAGTTGTATTCTAAAGAAGATGTGGATAGACCAATCATTCAAGGTTTAGACTGGAATCGTATCAGTAGAGATAAAGCCATTTCGTTGGAGAGACCTTTCGAAGAAGAGGAAATCAAGAAGGCGGTGGCGGATTGTATCAAAGAAAAGGCTCAGGTCCGGACGGATTTAACCTCAATTTTTTTAATGCTTGCTGGGAGATTATTAAAAATGATTTGATGGAGGTCTTTTTGGAGTTTTTTGAGAATGGGATAGTCAATAGGGTCACTAATGCAACCTATATCTGTCTCATTCCAAAAAAATCTAGTTCATTAAAGATTGGAGATTTTAGGCCAATTAGCTTGGTGTCTAGCTTGTACAAAATTATTGCAAAAGTTCTTTCCCTAAGACTAAAATAGGTGTTGGATAGCACTATTTCTAGCTGTCAGTCTGCTTTTGTTAAAGGTAGACAAATTTTGGACGCTGTTTTGGTGGCTAATGAAGTGGTAGAAGAGTTTAGATCGAAGAAGAGAGAAGGTGTTGTTTTCAAGATTGATTTTGAAAAAGCTTATGATCATGTCGATTGGGATTTTTTGGACTTTGTCTTGGAAGCAAAAGGCTTTGGGTTAAAGTGGAGGAGTTGGATAATGGGCTGCTTAAAGTCGGCAAATTTCTCGATTATGATAAATGGGAGACCCAGGGGTAAATTCTCTGCTTCTAGAGGGTTTAGACAAGGTGATCCTCTATCCCCTTTTCTGTTTATTCTTGTGGTGGATTGCTTGGGAAGGTTGGTTGATAGAGCTAAGGATTGTCACTTGGTGAAAGGATTTTGTGTTGGTAGAGAGAATGTTACTATCTCTCACTTGCAATTTGCTGATGATACTGTTTTTTTCTCTTCCGGGGATGAAGAGAATTTTGCTTCTTTGGTTGCGGTACTCCGTTTATTTTGTCTGGTGTCTGGGCTGAAGGTAAATTTGGCTAAGAGTGTAGTGGCGGGCATTAATTGCAATAATAAGCTGTTAGAGGATTTGGCTAAAGATTTTGGGTGTGAGATAGGGAGATGGCCGCTGAAATATTTAGGACTGCTGTTGGGAGGAAATCCGAGATCTTTTGAGTTTTGGGCTCCAGTGGTGGAAAAAGTTGAAAAGAGATTAGAGGGCTGGAAAAATGCATTCCTTTCTAGGGGTGGAAGATTGGTCCTAATTCAAGCTGTATTGCATAGCATTCTCACTTATTATTTATCATTGTTCAGAATTCCTATTGGGGTGGCTAAAAGGGTTGAGAAGATTATGAGAAATTTTTTGTGGGAAGGTATCGGCGAAGGTAGGAAGGCTCATTTAGTAAGATGGAATGTTGTGTCTCGCCTTCAGTATAAAGGTGGATTAGGAATTGGGAATATAGGGATGAAGAATTTGGCTTTACTTGGTAAGTGGTTATGGAGGTTTCCTTTGGAATCTCATTCTCTGTGGTATAAAGTGATTAAAAGTAAGTATGGAGTCCAAAGAAACAGGTGGGATTCTAATGCGGTTTTTCAAGGAAGTAATAGATGTCCATGGAAATCCATTATGCAAGGTTTCAATGCTTTCTCGAGTAATTTAAGGGTCGTGGTTGGAAATGGTGCTCGAATTCGATTTTGGGAGGATTGTTGGCTGGGTCATCAACCTTTTTGCCTAAAGTTTCCAAGATTGTACAAGCTAACTTCTTCTCAAAATGTCTCTGTCTTAAGTAGAGTGGATTATTCTTCTTCTCATAAAGGATGGCTCTTTGATTTTAGGAGAAACCTGAATGATAGGGAGATTGAAGAATTTTCTTCTTTTATTTCTATTCTTGAGGGTGTTTCTCTTAATTCTGGTTTGGAGGATTATAAGTTGTGGAGGTTAAGTTCCAATGGCATCTTCTCGTGTAAATCCTTTTTTGAAAAGTTAGTCCAAGATGATTCGATTAATAGGTTTGAGTATGATAAATTGATTTGGAAGTCAAAAGTTCCGAACAAGATCAAGTTTTTAGTGTGGCTTCTAGTTCATGGGAAATTAAACACTTGTGACATCATTCAAAAGAGATATCCTAGTCTTTGCCTTTCGCCCTTTCGGTGTGTCATGTGCAAAAGTGGGGGAGAAAATTTGGATCACCTTTTTCTTCATTGTCCGGTGGTTGGTTTGTTGTGGAATAGGCTGTTTTCTATAGCTGGCTTGAGGTGGGCATCCCCAAAGTGTTTACGTGCCTTTTTATTGGAAGATTTTGGAGCCTTAGGAGGAGGTAAAAAGGTTAGGATTCTTTGGAACTGTAGAGTTTTCGCTATCCTATGGATTATTTGGGAGGAAAGAAATAGAAGAATATTTGAAGAGATCGAGGAGGAGATCAACTTCTTAAGGGACAAAGTGTACTATTTAGCTTCTCTCTGGGCGTCTGCTAGTGAAGAATTTAAACATTTATCTTTATCTCTTATCTTATTAGATTGGAAGGTTGCTGTTTGTTGATTGTTTCTTCTTTTTTGCCTTTAGGTTGTCATTTCGGTTGTTTGTTTTTGGTGGACTTCTGGTTCACAGATGTATTTTATTTCCTTTAATTAATAAAGTTTTTGTTTCCTATTAAAAAATAATAATAATAATAATAATCAGGGAGATGATTATCTTTAATAAAGATAATTATTCCCCAAAATTGTGAACTAAATAAAATAACTAAGAGAGAGATTATGTTGATCCTTTCATTAAGGACAATTCCTTAGACCTAGGACTTGACGATAACAGACTTTCAACATCTTATATACATAAGAGTATATGAACTGACTAAACCATGTCCCAAAGAATTAACAAGTGGATGCATCTTATGCAAGAGAATACAATGTGTGCATGTCAAATAGCGTAGACCTTGTTTCATGTTGTAATTATGTGATGTGCAAATGTGCAATGGAGAGGTGGAAAGTACTGATATCTTATTCTTCATTGTTATTTTGCTTTAAAATTGTGGTATCAGTTATTATTTAAATTTTAAGGCAACAAGACTTTTGTAAGTTATTCTGGCTTCTGAAACTCTCTGTTGTTTGTCAAAGATATTTTATGAGTTTGTTGAAAACTTATTGTTTGATATAAGAACAAATGTCTTTGTTTCTTGAAACAAATAAATTTAAAAAGAAAAAAGGTGTCAAAAGATTCCACCGCCATCAGTTCATAATTACAGGGTAACTTACATAGGACATTCGCAGGTAGTGCTGTAACATGTTTTTTCCATCAAGTAGCACAGCTGTGGGCCTGTGGCCATCGTGGGAAATGAATATTCTCTATAACTTTTCATCTTTGCATTTATGTTACAAATTCTTTCAATTTGTAATAGTTGCTTCATTTCCATTTACATTCCCTTTGCTTTTTAGATGCATTTTGATGAAGGGTTGTCAGCCCGATACAAAGGTGGAGATTCTACCAAGCTTGTCACAAAGGGTGTTAGAGGAAAAACTGCCTCTGAGAAACTTAGTGAGGAAGGACTTGTCAAATTTTCTGCTCGGGTATCAATCCAGGTAATATATCAACTAGAGAGATGGATAATTTGTTTGTTCTGAGCTGACAGCAATCTAGAGAGATGTAATGTCAACCATTTAGAAATCAGCATTATTGACGGTAAACTAATGCCAAGCTATTTTGAAGTCTTTTTTTCTAATGAAGAGAATCAGTTTCTTTACTTTTAGTTTCAGACAATTGTGAAAGACTAATGTCTGACTAATCGAGGAGAGACTGGTTTATTTGTGTGTGTCTGTACATACTTGTACTTCTGTGCATGCATATAAAAGTCTGACCTACACATGCATATTGTGTCATCATACAATATTAACTTGCTAGCTTCTCACATTATTAACTCTAGATTTTTCAGATTTAGAATATTGTTATGCATATGTATGTCTCCTGGGCCTTGCTTTAAATTTGCTTGTATTTAAGTACAGACATTAGAGTTTAAACAAGTAGTCTATTGATATGGTTGATGGCATCACACTCCTATGGTCATTTACCCTTTTCCACATGCATAAGATTCTCTGATACACCATTGTAAAAGCTTTCTGCTTCCAGAAAGATGGTTTCATTGGACTTATTACTTACTGCAGGTGGAAGTAGTAAAATCCCTCAATGATTCAGATGGACGGCAGTGGAAACATTCTCTTTTTGGCAATCCAAATGATTCAGAAACCTTCAGGTTGGTGGCATCTTGATTATTGTTGGGTTCAATTAGTGCTTAGAGGCACTTAATCTTTGAGGATGTAATAAATCATTGTCAGAGAATTGAATTTTCTTTTTTAATAATTGTTTTTGACCTAAAGTTCTAGTGGACTTACATCATCAAGCATGTGGACTTACATCAAGCATGTGTATCGTGTTCAAGTAAATTTTAAGCTTAAAACAGATGTCTGTTCTACTTTGAACAATGTGCTGGATTTCAAACTGTATGTGTAGTATGAGATTGATGAATTCTTATCTTAGATATCCATCATGTATTTGCTTCCATTGTAAATAAGAAGAGTAATGCTGCATGCTAAAAAAATCTCACGACCTACATGGTTGTTGCAAATCATCTTATGAAATCATCAAGGTAAAAAATATTTAAGCACGGAGGGGTATCCTTGTGTCTTAAGTCTAAGAGATACAAGAGAAAATTATAAATCTGAAGGGAAAGGAAACGAATTGAAGTGGGAATAAAATATATGCATGGCTGGTAATTTTAACAGAAAAGGGTAAATTTCAAAGGTGAGAAAAAAGAAAGTCGTAGCTAGAAATTGTATCAGAAGTTAGTTTGATGTTGTTTTTCTAGTTATTGTAATGCTGAACTTTCTGTTCTGATTGAGCAAAATATAATCAACGATATAGGAAACTTTTTTATTTTGTGTGCTGCTATTCAGGAGAAGGTGTGAGATTGCAGAGACTCTTGTGGAGAAGAATTTTGATTTGGCGTTTCAAGTGATCTATGAATTTAATCTTCCAGGTAGCCATGTACTTATGACCTTGTTCAAGTAGTAATTTTTTTTTACCTATTCTTTCAAGCTAATGTGCTTACTCTTTTGACAAATGCCTTCTTTTTATTCCTTTCAGCTGTTGACATATATGCTGGTGTTGCTGCATCACTTGCTGAAAGGAAAAAGGGCAGTCAATTGACAGAATTTTTTAGGAACATAAAAGGAACAATAGATGATGATGATTGGGACCAGGTAACTTGAAATCTCGTAGTATAGTCTCCACAACTTAGAAGGGTGTAACAGAAGCATATTTCAATTATCTTATTGTACAAGTATCAATGCTTGATTTGTGTTCAGTAGTATTGCCATCTGTTATGCATCATTCACATATTTACTTTCAGTTCTAAGCATGCTTCATTAATAGATTCTGAGTGATGCATATATTGGATTGATGTAGGTCTTGGGAGCCGCAATAAATGTATATGCAAATAAACATAAAGAACGCCCCGATCGTCTGATAGACATGTTGACCAGCAGTCACAGGTGATTTTTATCTTTTGTGAGATGTACTAAATATGCTTTGTTTCACATAAAATCATTCTCTTGAGGGGTGATCTAGATATGGTTCAAACATTCCATAATTTCATATGTAGATATTCAAACCATCTGTACTATCTACTTTAATTTGGCAGCTCTCTGTACTGGGAGATACTGCATGGCATTTTTTTTTTTTTTTAATCTAATACTGCATAGCATTTGTCTGGCTAAAAGTTTAACTTTGTGCTGTGCCAGACGAGGCCCTTCGAATTTATCTATGAACTCTGAAATTTATTAGTGCATCTCATTTCTTGGATACCTGTGTTTTTTAATTATTATTCTTTGCTTTGATTAAATTCTCATCTGTAGGAATGGCCTCCATCATTAAACAATCCTTCCCCTCTTCACCACCATCCCCATGCCTCCTTTTACTAAACAAGGGATAAAAGAGAGAGCGAGAGAGAAATTGTTAATTTTTGAGTATTTTGATTATATGTCAAGTCTTAGGGCGACTTTCCTTACATATTCTCAACACTTGAAATGGCTGTAGTCAGACGACACTAGAACCTGCATGCCCTTGACCTACCTAAAACTTATGGGTCTGATTACTAGTGCACTTGTAAGGAGGTATATGGTTACCTACTACATACCTGGTTCTCTGGGATCTACCCTTGTGTGCCTTTGTATGTATTATCTTTTTTTTTTAATTAATAGGAAACAAAGACTTTATTTAATAACAAAGAAACGGATTACAGACGAAAACCCAGAGGTCCACCAAAACAACAAACAAAACCTAAAACGAAAATACAAGATATGAAAATTCTATCAATAAACCACCGTTTTCCAATCAAGCATGGTGAAGAATGAAGAAGAGTCTTTAAAAGCTTCACTAGTAGAAGCCCATAGGTAAGCCAAATAATATGCTTTATACCCTAAATCTTTTGTACGTATTATCTTTCTGCTGCTTCTGTCTATTTGGCTACGACACTTGTTTAGTTCTGTATATCTTGTCTAAATGTTCCGTGGAGCAATTACTGAGAAAAGGGTTTGGAAAGGGGAGGTACTATTTAATTATCAATGGTGCAAACATATTTTAATGTGATAAGGTGCAGTTTCTATAAATAATTTGTGACATTAGAGATTAAATTGCTTAGCTGCTAAATTGTTTAAACCTTGAGATTGTTGACGCTTAAATTTGTATCACGATAACTTTGGTTTTCTTAATTCTTAATTACCATTTGATGATGTCCTTGCAGGAAGGTACTGGCTTGTGTGGTTTGCGGTCGTCTAAAAAGTGCTTTCCAGATTGCTTCTCGAAGTGGAAGTGTGGCTGATGTCCAATATGTAGCTCATCAGGTTATTTTTTGTTTTTTGCTAAATGTAGTTTCTATTGTACGAGTTTGCAAGCTGGGTTGTCCAATCCAGGAAGATGGCACCATACTTAACCAGATCCTATGAGATGGTCAGTATGGCGTATCACGCATTGTTCGGGTCTGTGCTGATGATGTTCAATCATGTGGCATAGAACTGGAGGCTTATAAACAGTTTTCTTTTGAGTGAATGTATAATATTATATTTCCTACTGGGTTGAAAAATTAAGACTCAGAAGTATTGGTTGCAGGCATTACATGCAAATGCACTACCTGTGCTTGATATGTGTAAACAGTGGTTGGCTCAATACATGTGACTTGCTGCTCAAGAATAGTATATCTGTCGAACTTTAAATTATGCAGCAGCCAATTCATCTGGTGGCTTTGCCTCATTGAGAAAGTTCCGTAGCCATGAAGTTCAGCTGCACCACTGCTTATGGAATTGCAACGTTTCCGGATGCTACTTGAAGCGTGCCTTGTTGAAAACAAGTATGTGATGACAGGCGCTTAAGAAGACTGTTCTTGTCTTTCTGGTTTGCTTGTTAGCTTTCTCTTTCTGCATTAAGTTGCCATGGTTGGTGCTTTCCTACCATTTTAGTTTGGTTCAGTATAGTAGGTGAAGCTCGAGAAATCTGCGCAGCAAGCTGAACTGCATGCATCATATGGCACATGATCAGTGCAGATCGAAGAAAACTGAAAACGCCAAAGGTGCTCGTACAAGATGTAAATTTGGTTCCCATCTGTGAATATAAGAGATCATGGTGCTGCAACGGCTGCTAGATTCGCTTTCCCCTTGTATAATATGGGTTTTTGCAAGGATAGGACAGAGAGTATAGTACTGGAAGGAGCTTTTTAGTTCTCCTTTACTGTATTAAATGAATTCTGAGTAATAATTTTATGTCGTAAAATTGAAGGTGTGGAGCAAAAGGAAAGAAGAAAAGAAATAAAGCGAAAGAAAGGAAGGAAAAAAACAAAAGCAAAGAAAAGGTGTAACATTTTCATGTACATTAATTATATTCTTTCATGAGTTAGTTTTTCCATTTATGTAAATCCATCGTAATTCTTGAATATCATACATATAAAAATATCATGAATGTTTTGTATGTATCTCCACGCACACGTACACACTTATTTTGATTCTCCAAACCATAAATTTTCATGGGGTTTTTGAAATTCTATCCTACCTAATGTATCTATCGGTAGTTTTGATTCAAAAGCTGTCCGTCGGATGGCTCACGCATGATGGCAGAGGCAGTATTATTTATCAAGCTTGCAACTACAGAATAAACCAACAAGACATAATATGTATAACGTATTTCAATTTTGGCTTAAAGAGCCTCAAGTATCACCGGCTCCTCGCTCCATTTGCCATTGTTAATATCTATTGACATTTTACAAAATGGCGATATTACTGTGTGATAATGAATCATCTATTTTATGTAATAATATGTACGACATATTGTAAAATGTAGCATATTTAACAAAACCAACTCAAAACTCAACATCAGCTATGAGACGGGCAATTTTTCCGGCAATGCTTTAAACATAGCCTTAGCTTTTTAGATTACCATAAAATATATAGAACAAACGTGTTTATAACTTTATACATATATATATATAGAGAGAGAGAGAGAGAGTGGGTTTTTAAGTATAATTGAATTTAAAAAGTAAAAATCAATCAATCAAATTCATTTATTGTATTATTTCTCATAAAATAAATTATCTCTTGTCGACATCTGGATCTGATTGATCAAGTTCTTAAAGCCAAAACTGCAAATGGAGTTAAATAGTGGAGAAAAAGAAGAGTAGGAAGAAGAATAAACACTGTTGCGAGCAGGTTTTTACGTGGTTTAGCTCAAGGAATAGCTTACGTCCACGACTGTTCTCTTGCTATTTTGGTAGAGTGACAGTATATGTTATTACTTGTATGTTGTTTACAATGAATTTCCAACCTCCATAATAAAATAAGAGAGAAATCATGATTAATTACATTTTCAATACCAATATCTGTCAGAGGTATGATTAACTTTAATTAAAGTATGGTTATTTCCTTTCAAAGCATGATTATCTTCTGCTAAAGTATAATCTAGACATTATCTCCATATTGGGTAATTGAGATTTTTCCTTAAATCAAGCTAAATTAGCGTGTATGTCACGCTATGAGCTAAATTTCATCTAACAGTTCTAACTAAAGTTGACATGCGACTTGAGAGTTGTAGTGGCAAAGAGAAAACTCGTTTCCACAAGTTAGAATGTCTGAGGTCTGTGAATTGTGAACTTAGTTACGCGGACTGAATATGCAGAGAGTTGAGAACCTGAGTTCGCAAGCTGTTTGTTTGATAGGCTTAGTCGTTTGGCGAGTTGGACCTTTAGCGATCTGGGCCTTCATCTTTTGGGCCAACCTGCTATACCGATTTTGGGCTTTTATCGCTCTATCTATATAGGCTCAAAAATACCCACAACATCTTTCCTATTTAATTCAAGTGCAATGAATGAATTTGATTAGTCCTTGTTTTTTAAAATCAGATATACATGATTATAAAAATATTATATATAGAATTTCTATGATTAGTGCTTCTTAACTTTTAAAGTGTTAAGACCATCAATTAAATTCATCCATTATATTCTTTGTTCTAAAAAAAAAAAAAAAACTTCTTCTTCTATTCAATTCAAATACGATAGATGAATTTAATTAATGGTCCTAACAATTTAAAAGTTAGACACACAGATCATAAAACTTTTATATATATTCTCTTGTTGATTATCTATGAGTCTTTATTGTTCTTTGTTCATTTTTTTTCTCACCCTTTTTTATTTACATTTTTTGATAAGCAAGAATAAGTGTTAGCAAGTAAGAGAAACTCTCATCAAATATTTGTGTGGACCATCAGCCAACATGAATATTACTAAAGGATTATTCGATCTAATAATATTTGATGTCTATAATCATATAACTCTTTTGTAACATTTTCAACATGAATATTTAATTTTTTCAAAATTAAGTTTTTGTTAAATATTATACGATTTGTTATTGTCATATCATCTTTTCAATTATAAATAATCTAATATTACAATTTTTTTTTTGGATAAAAATTCTTGAATCCTAAGTAAAATTAAGTATGGTTTCCTCTGTAAGGTAAGAATCGATTTGGTTATAACTTATTTACATATAGAGAAAAGCCCATACTATACAAATAAACATGAGTATGACACTCAAGTATGGGCAATAGACAAATCCTTTTCATGCCATAATTAAATCAAAATTTTTTGGGGCTCAACGGGGAGAAACTGTCTTCAGCTGACGTCAATTGTTATTTTTTTATAATGCAAATAGAAAATAGTCGGTTGTTATTTTCAATGTTTATTATTATTACTTTCACCCAGACTTGGTGGCCCAAATTGAAGACTCGTTATTTGTATTATAAATAAATAATCAATGCATCTGCACTAGTGACAGTAGGAAAATCACTTTATCACAGTCACAATAGAAAATTAATCCAAGAATCGGATGGCTATGACCTTTTTCCATTCTCTCCCTTTATATGTATCAAAAATATTTTTTAATTAGATATATCTAATTTTAAAAAATAAAGACTAAATAATTAAATTCATCCATTATATTTAAATTAAATAAAAAAAATTATTTTAGGAGAGAACATGTAATAAATAAATTTGATTGTTTAATTTTTAAAATCGAATATATCTAATTATAAAAGCTATATATATAGTGATTATACTATCAGTGTCTCTTAAATTTAAAATGTTATAACGAACCAATCAAATTTATCAATTGTATTTAAATTAAATAAAAAAAATTATTTTATGAGAGATAAAACAATAGATGAATTCGATTGGTTCGTCCTAATTTTTTAAAGTTAAAAGACAATGATGTTAGAAGCAATATATATATAAGGATAATCTCAAAAAACCTATTTGTAGTTTGCAAGAATATCCATTTTACCACACTGATTTTATTTTTATCAAAAATCTCCTTTGACATTAATAAATTAACAGAAAAATTATATAAATGGATAAAAGACAATTTTAGTCTTGAGATTTTTATTTAATAAATAAAATATTTGTAGACAAAATCCCAAAAAATCTATTACAGTTTACAAAAATATCTATTTTACCACACTAGTTTTATTTTTATTTGAAATCTCCCCTGACATTAATAAATTAATAAAAAATTATATAAATGGTAAAAATGTAATTTTAAACCTAAGGATTTTATTTAATGAATAAAATAATATTAAAAAAATCCCAAATTGAAAACCTAATTTAAAGATGGAGATCCAATCTCCGTTGTTGAAATCCAAATAATATACAAAAGATATCAACAAAAAAAAAAATCAATATACATAAAAAAAAATCGTCGACAATAACCAATCAACAATCATACATCCAACATCATTAATCACTAGAATGCATCATCTGGGTTTGAATTGAACCCAAATCCGATGAAATCGGGTTCTACAAACCTGGATGAATATCATTTAAGACGAATCCAGATAATGTCGTCTAGGTTCCGAACCTAGATGAATGAGAAAAATAAGAAGAATGAGAGAAGAGAAGAAGAGAAAAGAAGAAGAAAAAGAAGAAAAGAACATAAATCTGAATAGAGGTGATAAATATAGATGAAAGAGAGAGTGTGGGTGGGTTGTGGGGTTTGGTGGAGAGGATAGTGGTCAGTATGGGAGGGGGTGATAGTGGAGATCTGGTGTGAATGTTGGAAAGAGAGGCTGGTTGAGAGAACAATTTTGTTTTTTATTTTATTTTAATTTTATTTTTCAAACAAAAAAATCTCGATTTTTTTGTAATTTTATATTCAATATTATTTTATTTTTATTTTTTATATTTTAATTAATTTTTTATCGCATTTTTTCTTTTATTTTTAAAGTAAAACGGTTAATCAAATCAACTTAACGAAATCTGTGACTGTCAAAAGTATTGTTGTCATGTCACTTTTGAGTGTTTTACTGATGTCAGAAGAGATTTTGGACAAAAATAAAACCTTAGATGGTAAAATGGATATTTTTGTAAAATATAATGAGTTTATTAAGATTATCCCTTTAATTAATATTATTTTAATTAATTTTTTATCGTATTTTTTATTTTGTCTCTAGAGTCAAATAGTCAACTATGTCAATCTAACAGAATATGTGACCGTCAAAAGTATTGGCGTCATTTCACAGGCCTTTAGAGGTTATTTTGAGTGTTGTTATTAACGTCAGAGAGAATTTTGAACAAAAATAAATTCACCAATGATAAAATGGATAATTTTATAAACTATAATGAATTTTTAGAGATTATTCCTTATATATATGAAGTCGTAACCTATAATATATTTGAATATGAATATATTTAATATTAATTATATTTTAAAATTACTGAATATATTTATTATATCTGATTACGTATTTATTTTATATTATTATTATTAAAAATATCAGATCTAATATAATACAGACTATTTTATTTAACTGTAATAAGACACAATAGATACAATTTCGAATGGAATCGATAGTGGTGTGCATCGTAGGATGTACTTTTATATATATTATAATTGTTTGGTCAACTTATATGGGATCCCTCTTTTAAAATTTTCTTCACATATCCAGGTCATGTGACCAAATAATGATGTCATTATAAATATTCATTAATTAAATATATTTAAAAAATCATGCTTTTAATTATTTCCATATTAAATATAATATATATTTCCATATTATATTTCCGTAATAATATATATTTCCATGTCTAGCGTGAACATATCTAGACAAGAAGCTCCTTTAGACTTCTTAGCTGCCGATGTTTGAAGATGTCAAGGCCGGAAACAAGGCTCCCGCTACCGTTGCTGTTCCGGAAACATTCCAGCGGTGGTGAGAAGAATCTGGCATCCGTTTCCAGTAGTCTTTTGCCCGCCTTTGGTACCGTTGTCGATGAGAATCACTTGCAACGCAAGAAATTTGTGATTGCTCCTTATGATTATAGATACCGGTATGTATTTAACTTCCCACCTTTCCTTCTTCTGTTGTGTATCTAATCTAATTTTATATCAAAGTATGCATTAACATACGCACTTGTTTAGTTTGAAAATAAAATAAGCTTCACGAATTATAGAGGTATGTTTCATTAAGTTATTTAACTTAAGTACTTTTTAAGATCATTTATGATAATTTTTTGAAAAAATTTAGATGAAGAAAAAGTGCACAAATTTCATGAAATTTGAAAAAAAAAAAAATTTCAATGCTAACACCTTAAAAGTCATATTATCGTCGGACATGTTGAAATAAATTATCGGACCTATTGAAATAGATTATTGAAATAGATCAGTGATAATGTGATCCACATCTTATATTTTATATTTTAAATTTTAAAGGATAAGGAGGAGACTTAAACTTTTAACCTTTTAGGATCAAAATGGGTACTCAAATGCTCATGTTAAATAGTAGTATATGAGTTGAAGAAAGTGTTATTTTTTATAATTTTCATTTAGGTTGACTTTAAAAAGAATCAAAGATGGTTTATGTGATTATGTTAGGGAATTATTGATTGTATCAATTTACATTTAAGTGTTCTTGCCTCTATCTCTCTTCTTCTTTTTTTTTTCTTTTTTTTTAATAAAGATAATGTGAAATGAAGGTGGTGGCAGACATTTCTAGTAGTGCTAGTGGTATACTCAGCATGGGCATCTCCATTTGAGTTGGCATTCAGGAGAGCAGCATCAGGATCACTCATGATAGTTGATTTGGTGGTTGATGCTTTCTTTGCTGCTGATATTGTCCTAACTTTCTTTGTTGCTTACTTAGACAAATCTACTTACCTCCTTATTGCTGACCACGAGAAAATTGCCGCACGGTATGTTACAAGACTATGGTTCACCATGGATGTGGCCGCAACTCTGCCTTTCCAATTCATATATAGAGTCTTTACTGGCAAAATGAACAATGGAGATGTCTTTGGCTTCCTCAACTTGCTTCGCCTCTGGCGTCTTCGACGCGTTAGCGAACTCTTTAAAAGGTCATATTGCAACCTTGATTGTATGTGAATGGCATGATTAATTAGTAGAAATCTAACAACAATTTTAGTCTAATATGAGAACTTGTTTTCAAACAGGCTAGAGAAAGACATACGTTTTGGCTACTTCATGACAAGATTAATCAAATTAATCTGTGTAAGTACTACTTGCACTATTCCTCGTAATGTAATACTTCCTAGAGATTTTTCTGTTTTAAAAGAATCCGAAAATCCTATCAAGGTTTAATCAAATTCAGAAAACAACCTTATATTTTGAAATTAGATAAACACCCTATCAGTCTTTGTTGTCAGCCAAAACCCCATAAGATATGGTTGTTATATAATTCCAAATCCACAAGATTGTTTTTCAAATTGGATCCAAACTTGAAAGGGGTTCATTTTCGAATTGTCCATACTGTTTCTGCTCCTTGACACTATAATTTTCGTCACAGGTTACACTATTTGCAGTGCACTCAGCAGGATGCTTCTACTTCTGGTTAGCGGCACATCATCATAATGCCGAGAATACATGGATTGGAGTTCAGGTTCATGATTTTAAGCACAGAAGCATCTGGCTCGGCTACACCTATTCCATTTACTGGTCAATTGTCACCCTCACCACAGTCGGCTATGGTGATTTGCATGCTGTCAACACAGGAGAGAAGATATTTAACATGCTGTACATGTTATTCAATATTGGCCTCACTGCTTATATTATCGGAAACATGACAAATCTAATTGTCCACAGCGCCATCCGGACCTTTTTCATGGTAATTTCCTGACTTCCCTGTTCTCATTTTGTCAAGCGTAAACCATAGAGCTTCACTTACCTTATTTTCTTCTCATGGCTTCATAGAGGGATGCCATCAATGAGATACTGCGTTACGCAAGCAAGAATAGACTACCGGAAGGCTTAAAAGAGCAAATGTTGGCGCACATGCAACTCAAGTTCAAGACAGTAGAGTTGCAACAAGATGAATTGCTTGACAAACTGCCCAAGGCAATAAGATCTAGCATTTCCCAGCATCTTTTCCGTAAAACTGTCGAAAAAGCCTACCTTTTCCAAGGAGTCTCCGAAGACCTTATTGCACAATTGGTAAACAATTTCATCTGCCCCGATTAAAGATTTGATGTTTCAATAATAAGAAAACAAAAATCACTATGCAAACATCAATTAGTTCAGATATTTAACAGTTGCTATAGCAATCTCTAATGGCATTTCTTCTTACAGGTGTCAGGGATGAAGGCAGAGTATTTCCCACCTAAAGTTGAAATCATTTTACAAAATGAAATACCAACAGATTTCTACATATTAGTATCTGGAGCAGTGGTATGGCATCTCTCATCCCTACAACTTTATCCTATTTGTGGATTGTGGATGCAGATTCTGAACTGTATTTGAAAAATGCAGGATGTGCTGGTATATAAGAATGGATCAGAGCAGGTATGTTTCGACTCTATTGTAAAATTAGACCCCAGTTTTATTGCATTTTACATCGTATTCCAAACTGCATGTAACTAAATTCAAGAATCTGATAGGAAGACGTTTATATAAGCATATGCTAAAATGATGTAAGACCTTTGGAATGTATACTTAAGCAGGTCAAACCCACAATCTTGCAATTGGAAAGATGAATGAGTTGTCTAAGATTATAGTGAACTAATCAAAACATTAAGTCGGCATGCACTTATAAAGCTAACAAAAAGATGAATCTGTAATTTGATTTTGTATTTATACAGCAATGTTAGCTATCGTCATCAAGAGCAAGATTCTCTAGAACCAATAGATCAGAAAGATTTGCTCGAACAAATAGATCAGTAATATCAAAGTGATAGCAGGGCAGTCAATACTCTGAACTAAAAGTGTAATACCTGCATTGGCAAATCACCAAATCCTAGAACTTATTAAAACTATGAGTATCATATATGACTACATGATATCTGTTTTAAAGTCAACCTCCACTTGATGCTGAGACTGAAAATCATTGTACCAAATTCCAACTGTTGATGGCTTCTACTGTATGGATGCACTAAAACAGACCAACTCCCTACAAAACTGAGCACCTTCTGTCTTTGTACCCCATTGGCGACATACTGATTCCTGTAACAGCAAATCAATCACAAGTTATAGTAATGAAGAGCAGGATGCAACATTTATTCTTTTAAAGAATTTCCATCTCAGTTATCAAAATCTGACTGCAAAAAAACAATTAAACCAGAGCTAAGAAATTAATGTTGATTCTAGAATACAAAATTATCAAAAAGAAAAATAGGAGATGAAATAAGAGGATTCTGCTCCTGTTATTCAGTCAGTTATGAAAGAGAAAGGTTATCAAAGTCATAAGAAAAACATACAAGCAGGCCAAGTTATAAAGTTATGGTGAAAAGAACAAAGCTGAAACCCTAGCAAAATTTAAACCAGTGACATAACAATAACATGCATATCATGTTTAATCTAACATCACACAAGTTTTACAGATTTTGTCAAAACTACGGTCTGGAGACATGGCAGGAGAGATTGGTGTAATTTTCAATATACCACAACCTTTCACTGTGAGAACCAAGAGGCTCTCTCAGGTCATCCGGATTAGTCATCATCATTTAAAGCAAGTGCTGCAACTAGATCACCAAGATGGTAAGAAGATTATGTCCAGCTTTATTCAGGTATGGAATTTCATAAATCTAATTACCTTCACATTTTACAAAGAGCATGCACCCCCCTAAATGCAGAAGTAATAGTTTATGCTTACTCTTCTATTCTCAGTTTTTGAAGAGTTTGAAACCAGAAATGCTTGAAGAATTGCCTTTTTTGACTGAGTTGCTCAGCAACAAGAATATACAGGTATATCCTCATCACTAACCAATGAAACCAGGGGCAGCAAACAACTGTTCTTCATAAGTAAATGAATCAACCTATCAGGTTGTAGAGAGGCTGATTTGCATTTTCAAACAGCAGAAAATTTCAGGACCCTAGTATCTAAAATGACACTGGTGTAAATATCTGATGCTATTTGTAACAAATATAAATTGTTAATAGAACATCAACCATTCCAACACAAAAGTAAGTTAAACCTTCAGTAAAATTATCAATTTTGGACCATGCCAATTCTCATTAATTAGTATATTACATTTAATGATAATCATTGTCTTCGTCACAGCTTACAGCATCAGATGAGGAGCCACAAAATCCTGGAGCATCAAACTCTCAACATGATGCAGATGTAAAAGGTAAACTCAGTGCCTATATAAATAAATAATTTGAGGAATTTCAAATGCAAAGATAGGAAGACCAATGTGGGCAGTGAGGTGAGAAATTTCACATATAGAAAGCATGTGCCCACATGACACAAAAACAATCAAGCAGACATTCATTATTTGAATGCATGGTGCAAAACAGCTGTTGTACAGACAATCTTGGCATATATATTGTTTTTATCGTCATTTCTTGGTCGTCTGTGTCTGATTTTCATAGTATGTGTGCATTTCCACATTTGCCTTTCACGTTCTGTGGTGGAATAAGGGGGTGGGTGATGGATGAGAGCATATTATCTTGTTCAAACCTACATTTTCCAGTTTTCCATCATGGAAAAAAGCTAGAAGAGATCTTCAAATCCTGATACAATGTTTTTGTGGAGATGGCAATGTGTTTTTTTTTTTTGGCGACTAGTCTGCCAGGCATCTAACCTGCACCACATGGCAGATCGACATGAGCCAATGTATCTGAAGTTTCTGGGTATCTAGGCTTTTTCTTAAAACAGAGTAGGCTTATCCACATCTATACACACCATGCAGGAGTACCAGAAACTTCCAGTCAATCACCAAGCATAATGCCTATAAGGGTGATTATTCACAGGCATCATCCAGATACAACAGAATGTGACGACACAGTTGGAAAGCTTATACATCTGCCTGACTCAATTGAGGACCTCTTCAAATTAGCAGGTATCAAGTGTATAAAGAAAAAAACTTATATTTCACTTTCAAGAAGAGCCACAATAATAGGACTTCAAAATATCAATTTCAACAAACTGTAACTTATGTTCGGCAAACACTTATATAAATCTATGTGTCTTGTATGATTGTTTCACTTTTATAATAAATTAAAAAGGGAAACATGTTAAACAACCTGAATGAAATTAGTTACACATAAGATAGTGATACTAATCAATCTAGCAAAATTGAAGCCTCCAAACCTATGCAACAAGAAACTATAGAGAGCCTTAAATTTTTCTTTTTTGCTTTTATACCTAGTGATGCAATCCTATGTACAAATTTTAGTTAGAGGCAACGGGAAACTAATTTCAAATTTGATGCAGAGAAAAAATTTGGCAAAAGAGGAAGCACAATTCTCATGGCCGATGGCTCACAAGTGGAGGAATTGGATGCTTTGAGAGAAAATGATCACTTGTTTATCTTTTGAACAAACAGATACTTGCCAAATCATGTGTCCATCCAGTATCTCAAACAATGATTTTGAATGCATGGTAGAAATTTCAAAATCTCTAATAGTTTGGTTACCTTACTAGTATCTAAGGTTACTCATCAATAATAACCCTTGAATTGATCATATTGATTGTAGAGGTGGTTATTGAAAAATATTGAAGAGTTATTATTGATAAGAAAAACAAAACAATGTTAAGTAAAACAGCTGCCAACAAAAATCATCTGTAAGCATGAATTGCATTTTCTTTTCTTTTCTTTTCTGTCCCTTAATTCACCGAATCACTAACCTTGTAACGGAAAACGGAAGGAACTTACAGCCTCAATCTCTATTGTTAAGCATATCTAGAACAGCATATGCAGCCTTCTGGAATTGCTCCTTCTCTTCCTCCAACACTTTCTTCTTCTCAAGAACCGAGTTCTTGCACTTGTCTATCTCCTCCATAACTCCACCAGACTTCTGATCAATTTCACTACCCAATTTCATTAACCAAGCGAATCATTAACACGATATTTACATCTGATCTGTTATTAATCACAACACTACTCCATAATCTAACCAAACCACAACAATAACACGAGAAGCTGTTTGTACATACATTAGACTACAGAATTCGTATAATTTTGAAAGAAAATGCGGTAGTGATGGTGATTATAACTGACCTTATCATCTTGAGCATGTTTGTCATTGCCATTTGAACCTGTTGTGACAAATCTGCAAAGATAAACAACAAATTCAATTTTGGAATCCAAAGCTTATTTTTATAGTAACTGTTTAATTTTAGCATAAAATTGATTATCTACACACATATGATTTCCCGTATGAAAATGCAGTCGTGTAATCAACGGATGAAGTCGTACGATTTGGATCTGATTTAAGTCATGATCTGCTTAATTTTGATAATGTATAATAAATTAGTTAAATTGACAGTGAAATTTGAAAGCAGAGAAATATGAGAACGAACCGTATACGACGGAGGAGAACTGAGAGGATTCTGATGACGGAGGTTGATCAATTTGAGACGGTGGTGAGGCCATTGTTTGTTGCGTTTTCAAATCTTTGTTTGCAGTGACCAGTGAGAGAGAGACAGAGAGAGAGAGAGAGAGAGAGGGAGAGAGGGAGGTGGCAAGTTTTGTTGAGGCGCGATTTTTTGTGCGGGAAGATGTGAAATACCAAAAACGTCCCTCTTCGTCGAATCGGGACGCTGGGACTTACTTGGCCATGTTAGTGAAAAATCAAGTTGCCCGATTGATCAACTGTTGTGTACAAATCTTTTTCTTTAAGTGAAAAGCATTTGGTTGAAATTATTTTCTCTATTGTATTATTGGCTATCCATACTTGTACACCCAAATGAATTATAATTAATTTCAAAAAAAGAAATTAATAATGGTTTGTATTAGATAACCTCAAAATGAGAATAAAGATTTGAATTAGATTGGTTAGAACATGTCAAATTATTGGTAATCAAAATAATAAGTACTTCTTGATTATATTGATTGTTATGTGCTTGTCTTATGGGTTGATAAGTACTTATTGACTGCATAGATTGGGAGTAGTGTTAAGCCCCTTAGATGCACACGCAAAACTTATAGACACAAAGCTCAAGGCTCCCACACAACAGGTAAGTAAAATTTTGTCACTGCTATCCGGCATAGTTCTTAATAAAGTGATAAATGTCTTATCGTAGCACTATACATATATAATAATATTATGAATAATTGAATATTGTACATAACATAAAAGTTCACTTACGACACTAATATATGTAAGGCTTTGCGTTACAACATAACGATAAGAAAATAAAGTTATGCATCTACTATCAACTTAATTATTAAAACTAAGGTAAACGTTTGATCTAACATCATGCATATAATGATATTAGAAATATCGTCTATAACCTAAGTATTTGTCACCAACCAATCAATATGAAAACTCATCTTATATAATTAGCATAATATCAAAAATATGTAACAATTCAAAAAATATTATACAACGTATTTTTTTAAAAAAAAAATCATCAACATAATAATAAAATTAGATATGGCAGCGGTGGACCCAAACATTTAAGTGAGAGGGACACTTTATAATAAAATAAAATTAAAGATAAAAATAATTATAGTTCACGAATCTCATTTTTCTTTACAAATTTTCGATGCTCGTTCTTATAAGTTTACTCATCTTCACCTAAATTTTATTGATTTTCATTTAAACAATATAAACAAAAGAATAAAAGAAGTTCCAAAATAATTTTTTTAAATAACTTCAATCTAGTTTCAAACAATATAAATGTTTGACAACTATATAAATTTACAACATTCACAAAATAATGAATAAGATATGAGAGATTTAAAAAAATTGAGAAATTATTATTATTTTTTTTTAAAAAAAAAAGGTCATTTATAGTTTGCAATAACTATAAGTACAATCAAAGTCAAACTATTGCAAATTTTGAGAAAAATTTGTTTGGTTATAGTCACTATATACGGAACTGGTTCGAACCCCCGCCACAATCTTCAAAATTTTATGAAAAAATAGAGAAAAAATGTTCAATTTTAGAGGTGAAACGTAATTGAACCTGCCATCAGAGTCTTTAAATGCACATTCCACGTCATCAATGCATTTTCATGTTTGCAATCTCATTCTTTTCGAAATTATATATATAAATTTATTTAAATATTTATTCATCGATATTAAAAACTTAATAAATTTTCAAAAAATTTGAAGGGGTGGGGAGGGGCACATGCTTCTCATGATCTTAAGATAGGTCCGCCCTGGATATGAGATATTATTAAGTTGGATCAATATCTTTTACTATCAATATACATTGAACAATGATAAATATTAATCAATGTTGAATACAAATCTCAAATGATTTAATAAAATACTATCACATACATTATAAATGATTCTGTTAAATTGTAGGAATAGAAAATGTATAACCACAAATAAGTTTTACATTTTCTATTTATTTTTAAATTACAAATAGAAAGGATTTATATATTATGCTTGTGAATATAGTAGTAATTTCCTCCAATGTACATTAACATTGAAGTGACAAAAATGTTGCCACATCCAAAATTTGCATTGACCAAAAAAAAAAATATGTTTGGCGTGTGGAATAAGTAAAAATTAAGCCCAAGCCGTTTCTAGATCTCGACAAGCACAATGACGGCATCTTATGAACCCAATACAAATGCTCTCTCATTGGGACGTTGTTATTGTTGTTGTTGTTTTCTCTTTTTTTTTTTTTTTGAAACGCATTGTACGTTGTTGTTGGTCAACATTTTCCATGTTCAAATGTCCAACCTTGTCTGCACTCACACCCAATATTATATTATTAATATAAACCCAACGTACTAATTCTAGTGCTCACCTCTGTCACCACTGATTACAGCATTTAGACTACAAAATTAGATTCGGGGATCATATTACAAAGTTAACATCTTATTATAAATTATTATCACATCTTTAATTCCCTTACACGGGAGGAATTTTTGGGTATTTGCGGAGGTACCAACCCATTGCTATATTTTATATGTTTTTTGAATTTGATTTTTTTTAAGCGTAAACATGTATATGAAATGACGTTTTTTTAACTCGTGTCTGGTAGAAGTGTAGCAGTTAAGGGTCACTATATTAAAATACAAGAATCCAAAGCTGACCTGAGATTACTGATTCCATTTCTCTTTAGGACCCCAACAAGAAATTTTGTCTCGTGAAGTTGGTGTTAGCGTTTTTACCTTCCCTGGTGACTCTGATGCGCATTTCTAGGTGTCGTTCTGATGGTATACATTGGCTACAGACAGGCACCAACAAATTTGTAAGAACAAATTATGCAAAAATCTATTGACGTTTGGATTTTGATAAACGAAAATAATATTTGCATTTTTATGCGACGTCCTTCCCTGCACTTATTTTGACGTTAAAAACGAGTTCAAAACTAAAATGTCCCTTAATAACATCTAATGGTATGTAAATTTAAAAAATAATATTACAATATTTAAAAATTTATCCAAACTTATTATCTCAGTGACATGATAAATTTATATATAATTATTTTATTATTTTAAAATTAATATAATATTTACAAATTCAGTTTGTTTGAGAAGTATAATATTATTCAAAATTAAATAATTTTGATATTTAAAAATAATTATAAATATAAAAAATAACTTTTTAAATAAATATGAGTAGTCATCTGAAAAATAGATGGTCATAATCAATTTTGAAAAATAAAAATAAAAAGTTGAGGATGGCAGTGGAGTTCCAAATCTGGTGGAGATCCAGTACGTATCTCCACTACCATTTTCGGCATCTCCTCATCAAACCACCGTTAACCCTAAACCACCATAAATTACTAAGAATTGTCACCTTCCACCAAAAAAAACTAGCCTTCATCATCAAACCCAACAAAAACTAAACATCATCAGCCAATTTCAAAAATAATGAAAATAATAAAAGAAAAAAATCATCAACCTCCCCAGGTCCACAATCGCCAGCGCCGTCCTCCACCTCGCTCTCGGCTACGTGTTGATCGACATAAGATTCCTGGTTGAGTTGCATATGAAGGACGAGCTACCCGAGAGATTGATCGGCGCTGTTATGGTTTGGCATACGCAGATGTCGTCGACATGTGTAATCGACGCAGCGGTGGCGTGTGGGTTGGGTTCTGCTAAGGTTGTTAGTCATCATAAATCCAGTGATGCCAAGGTTGGTCTTCGGCGTTTGTAGTCGATTATTGTTGCTGTTTTAGTTTGATTTCTATGTTTCTTAGGTATGTAAAAATGTTGGGGAGTTTTAAGGGATTTTATGGGGTGAAGGTGGTGGAGATGAAGGGTTGGATTGATGATGAAGATTATGATAATGAGTCCTGCCAAGGTTTTTGATGGGTGTTGTTGATGTGTGCCAGAACAGAGGCTGTTGTTCAGGAAACATCAACGGAGCTCTGCTGAAGATGGCAGTCAGTGGATTTTAAGGTGGATGGCGTGATCCAATTTGAAAGCAAAGATTTTCAGTTTTTTGTTTTTTTCCTAAGATTTTGATTATTTAGTGGCTTATTTTTTCCTAAGATTTTGATTATTTAGTGGCTGATTAAAAAATTAAAAAAGACTGATTAAGATAGATTTTATCTCTTCTATATTATTTAAATTTAAATTTCTATCATAAAATGTTTATCACAACTAAAAAATCAAAAAAAAATTTTTGCTTCCAACCTGAATTTCACTGCCATCAACAACCTTTTTTTTTTTTTAAAAAAAAAAAATTGATATTAGCCATCAATTTTAGAGATTGACGGATTAGATCTATTTAAAAATATTATTTCATATTTAAAATTATTTTTTAATTATTTTTAAATTTTAAATTATTTTATTTTTAAAAATATAATTTTTAATTTATTTTAAATTAATTTTTTTTTTGTAATTTTAAAAGAACAATGAAGATCCAAATAACCTTAAATAATATAATTTTTAAAAAAATAATAATAAGAGAAAACCCATAGACCTAAAGTTAACTGCTAAACGAAATCAAATTGTTAACCAAGGAAGACCGTCGCAATAAAAACAGAAAGTTGTTTCCAATTGTCAAAACTCGAGCGTGAAGCGGTTTTTGCGTAATCTGTTCAATTTGTAGCTGGACATGCCATAGGGAGATTTCTTTGTCACAATTATACACATATATATATTTATTTATTATATCATTAATATTTTTTAATTTTAAAATATGATAATAAATTAATTAAATTAATCAATTATATTTGAATTAAATAAGAGAGATAATTTATTTTAGAAAAAATTATACAATAAATAAATTTAATTAGTTCTTTTTAACTTTAAAGTTATAAGACATGAATGGTAACATCGATATATAAAGTTATAACGAATCAATTAAATTTATCATTTGTATTTGAATTAAATAGGAGAAAATTTATGTTTTATAAAAAATAATGTAATTAATGAATTTAATTAATTCTTCCTAACTTAAAAGTTAATAAATATGAATAGTAAAATTATTATATATATAAAATGATCATTTTTAATTAAATCATCGATGTTGAATCGAACCATTTACTTTTTAATGAATAGATTGATTTTTTTAACTTCCATTTAAAATTATTTGATTTATTATAATGAAAATATATTCGTTGTTTTTATCAAATGGTCTAACACTAACTATAAAGACTCGAACCAGAATAAAAATTTTCATATAAGTTATATTGATATATCTTCAATGTTACCTTAGTATTTGAAATTTTGATTATTATAAAAAATATAATTAAGTAGAATAAGGTTGAAAATACTTTTCAATTTGTTTATTGTTATATACAAAAGGTGACCCTATGGGTCACGTTAGTACGTTACTATCTACAATTTTTATAAGAACATTATTATATAGATTCGGTCACATTGTTTATAAATAATGTTTGTTTAATTGAAATTCAACGATTAAAACACAACAATTTTAAGAGAAAAGAAATCATCCAACTCTTTGTTTGCAATGTACTCTTTTAAGTAATACAAGTCACAACCGCTTTAGTTTTATGTAAATGAGATTTTAACTTGAATTAACACGATTTATAGAATAAATGATTTTATCAATGAAATTAATAACACCCATTTGCAATACTAGCATCATTATAATAATAATGTAAACTATCTCTTATTGTATACTGTTGAATATATTAAATACATTTCTAAGTCTGGGTAAACAGTTTTTTCCGTATTGTGGCATTATTTGGTTTTTGTTTTAAAAATATCAATTAGTCAGCTTCGAGACCTTTGACTTGTTTGATGTAAGTTCTAAAACAACCTCATTTTAGTAATAAAGCATGCTTCCTTTTTTTTTTTTTTTTTTGTTTTATTATTTTTTCATCATCAAAACCATTATTTGAATTGTTAACGGTGTTAGTTGAAGTGTTAAAAAAAAAAAAAATCATGAATTTCTACTTTCTACCTGATTGCCACATTGAGCAAAAATCAAAGTGCAAATTACTAATTAACTACTTAGTTCATAAATATATTTAGACGGAGTAAATTTTTTAATTTTATTACAAATTACTCACGCACCGTTACCCTAAGCCCGTTAATGTCAAGCATCCGAGGGATAAAATTATCTTGTAATTTTTTTTTTAAATTTTTACTTTTAAAATAAATTTTAAAAATTAATAATTTTTAAAAGTTAAAAAAAGGAATATATAAAATCAATATTGAAAAATTAAATTTTTTCAAGTGAGATCTTCACCATCCATTATATTGATGATGGATGGTGAAGATCAACTTTTAAAAAACTTGAATAATTAAAATAGAAAAAAAAATATTAAATAAAAAAATGAAGAAATCGAAAAAAAAAAAATCAACAATAAAATTTAAAAAAAAAATTGAAAAATCAACCTAAGATGATTTAGATCTCTATCATCTTCAACACCCACTTTCTAAACCCAAAAACCCTATACAAAACCTATATCCTAACAAACCTAGAAATTTGTAGCCCCATCATCATCTTCACTATTCCTCGCCTCCAACAGACCTTCGACAGTGTCAATCTAGTTATTGACTTGATTGTTCAATTCGATGACATTGCTTTTGGAGGTGGAATTGGCCATGGCAACTCAAAACTCTCTGCCCTGCTACCATCCTTCGTTGGAACATATTTGGGTGGGAGGTATGTGTCTACATTGCCTACTTCAGCAATTGAGGTATGGATTTCCATAGTCGAAGTTAATGTAGAGAGCAAGCGATGGAGCCAAAAATAATCTATTTGTTTGGTCTCCATCGCGGATATTGGTGAGATGTTTTTATAAATGTATTATTGAAAATGAAAAATACTTTTTTGAAAGAATCATGTTATTTTTCAAAAATTTTATCAAATTGATATGATAAATTTATTTATAACTATCATATCAAATTTGGAATGATGTATTGATGATATAGTAATTACACACAAACTTATCACATCAATTAGACAATAAATTTGAATAAATTTTTTGATAATACAGTATTATTCCGTTGAAAATTATAACTAACAAATAAAAAAATATATGTTTTTTATATTTTTCATAATTTTTAAAATATAATTTTAAAACAAATCATTACTTTTTTTTTTCTAAATAACTATTTTACTCGTTTAAAAAATAATATCAAATATATTTATATTATTTTTTATTTTAAAAATAATATTTAAAAAATCTTATCATTTTTAAAACTAGTTTTTAAAAATATTATTTTAAAGTCGATTTGCTCCTCATCAATTCCGCTCCCATTAAGAAAACAGAAAAAGAAAAAGCCACGTAGGACCCAGCACGTGTGGTGGGCCCTAAACTGAAGGTGGGTTCAGGAATTCGTAGTACGGGAAACGTGAAAATCAAACCGTCCATGGCCGTCCGTTCTGAGGGAATCTTCGCTTGACACCGTTAGATTATACCGAGATAAGGAAACGCAGACGTACACGTGTCTGCTGCTGCATTTGCGCCTGTCAGCCTAATATATATAAAAGCTGTGTCTCGAAAACCGACAAAAAAGGCCAGAGTTAAAAAAATATAATTAAAGTTTTTTTAATAAAAAAATAGTTGAGAGACAGCGAAATGATAACCTCGAGTTGGGTTTTTACTCGGGTTAGGTTAACTAAACTTTGCTGATGTGGCACTTGAAAAGGACCCAGCAATTATTAGTTAACGGATACTTCACGGCGTTAACTCCCATAATGTGGCGCTTTTGTGGAAGTAACTAGCAAGGTTGTCGACATGGGAATTGTTTACTCGCCGATTCCTGGGCTGGAATGATTAACTCTTCTCAAGTTACTTTTACCGTAATACGCTTAACCAGTTTCACTATTGTTATGAGGAAAATATTGATGCGTTAAAGGTTGAAAAAAATAAATAAATAATTATATTTATATTTTTAGACGCACAAAGTTATCTATTTTAAAAAAGAGTTTAATTAAATTTTAAGTTGTTAACACATATATTTAGATATATTTTAATACCAGTCATGATATAATTAAAAATTATTATATGTACATATTAGCTATATATATCACTATTTAAATGATTAAGAACTTAACAACTTTTTTCTTAAAAGAAATTCAATAACCAATTTCTTGACATAGAATTACCTATAACATGTTTAAAAAAAATTACATATAACGTAAATGCTAACGTCCTAATAAAAAATACTGTAATTAAAAAAAAATAAAAACATTTTAATAATGACTATGGTATTTAAAAAAAAAAATGAAATAAAAGTGTAGAAAGCTTTTTATATGTATGGTTTGTGAAATGAAATTCAATTCAGAATTCAAACACATATTTCACATTCAAAAATCTTATTCAAGTGGATAGGTCATCAAACGAAGGTAATATGGTGAAATATTTTTTTTTCTTCAAAAAAAATTCTAGAAATTATGTACCCAATATTTTAGTCATAAAAAAAAAAAAAAAGATACACAATCGAATATTTTACTCAAAAAGTAGTTTGTCGTTTTTACATAATACTATTTAAAATTAATATTGTAATTTTAAGTACTAAATATAGAATATATATGAATGCAACTTGCAAGTATGTATAAAATATTTTTTTTAAAAAAGGCCTTTTTCCTGTTGTTATTATTTTGATGCTATTTTCTATCACTTTAGGAGACAAAATGCACAGTGTTACAACATAGTACAAAGGTAAAGTATGTTCGATCGATGACTAACAATGATGGTTGAAAGTGATCGAGCCGACACGTGTCATCATGTTTAGTTTGTATTAGTTATTATTCCATTTTTAAAGCATCAATAACATGTGTTTATAGAAGCACTCCACATGTAAACACAAAAGGGCTTGGGTCGACTTCATATTTCGTATCCAATATTGATAAATAAAAGTAATTATATGTACAAAGTGCATTTATAAAAATTAATTGATTTGTAGTTTTTTATGGACAAAAAGGGTATATATTTGGTGAAACTTATATATAAATTGTTGTTAATGTATTATAAATTATTATTTATGAATTGTTTTATGGTGCAATTGAAATATTTATATTTAAACTGAGAAAAAAAATAAATGAATGACTACTATTTTTAATGATAAAAAAAATTTATTAGGATGTCAGTTTCTAAAGTCAGCTGAATAATATTATAATACTATATTTTTCATTAACTTTATCCATTTATATATTGATAGTTAATATAAAGAAGTTGATGTTATTATAATATTAATATTGAATACAGCTCACAAAATATCGAAACAAGGAAAAAAATCAATAGTTTATGTGAAGTAAAACGTTTACAAAATGGATTTTACAAATAATTATAAAAAGTAATAAGTAATTAATTAGCTACTTTATGACTATTTGAAAGAATAATTATTAAACATCCCATATTCAAAAAGCAACACGGAAAAAACTTCAACAAAAAGAGGAAAAAACAAACAAATTGTTTTCGTTATTCTTATTTTGCTCAAACATCACAACTCGTAACACTAATAAATATCAATGAGTTATCAAAATCATGAACTTAGATTTTATCCTTAGATAAGAGAGTTACGTGAGAGAAAACACATAACGTAAATCATAAAATTCTCTGTTTGATTCAATTATCACTAAATTAGAGACAGATTATCTCTTAAAATAAGTTGTCATTTACTAACTCAATTATCAGAAGTTCAACTTGTATTAAATGCGTTATACAATTTTATATGAATAATTTTTTTTGTTCATTATGAGAGTTATTATAGATATTAGAACCGTATAAATAATAATTAATTTTTGTTCTAAAACTTGTTATTAGCATATTATATATAGATATTCAGATCATATAAATAAAAATTGATTTCGATAGGATATATGATTAATTGAACTTGGTTTCTTAAGCTCTTTTATTCAGATCAAGGAAACATATTTGGATGGAACAAATATAGATTGATCACAATAGATCTAGATCTCAACAACCTTTTAACTTGGTGTCAATTGAAGAAATTATCACGCCTGAATGAGATTAGACAGAGGTTATTTTCGATAATTTCTAATTTCAACCGATAGTACGAATTTCAAAACTCGCCGCGTAATTGGGTGATTTAGGGACGGTGGACCGATTAATCCCTGCTCGTTGTAACCGCAGTTAAAGAGCGGTAACCGTTGGTCAGTTTCGATGAAGAGAGAAAATGTTAGGGTCAGCCCTGTCGTTTAGCGATGAATCATCATAAAAAGAGTAAAAAAGTAACTGAAATAATTGCCCTTTTCAGTGGGTCTTCTTGTTTTATTTAAGATCCTCCCATGACTTTCCCATTCCCATTTTCAATTTTCATCCAATTCTATTTGCCTTGTTACCCTTTGGTAAAAACTATTATTTGACCTTTATTTATTTGTTTATTTTTTATTTGGACCAGCTTTAACATTAACTCTATGCCATTTACACCAAAATCAAAGTAAAACACTTTTTTTGAGTTTCATAATTTAATTTACCATTAATAATAATAATCATGGGAATTTCATTTTTTCACTCTCAAAAAATTAATTCACTTTTAATTTTTAATCATTTTAATAAGAATTTTATATACTTTTAACAAATAAAAATCTATTTATTTGCATAATTTATCTTATCTAAAATCTTTAAAGTTAGTATGAAAAATATATTTATTTCACTCTTTTTTTCTGCTATAATTAAGATTCTTATTTTCATTACACTATATATTAAAATTTTTATAAAATTTTGCTTTCTGAAAAAAAAATTAAAATCACTATTGAAGTTAAAAGGTAAGGTTATGTATTCATTGATAGAAAAAAAAAATGCACTGAGTGTTTTTAATAAAGGTTATGCTATTATACAAAACTTAAATAATTTAAAATTAATCCTAATTTTGAAATTAAAGAATTAATATGGTAAAAATAAAAAGGTAAAATTTTTAAAAGAAAAAGCGAGAGATTATAAAGTGGAGGTTAATAGTTTAGTGGGGGAAAACCAATAATGAAGGGGGGCCAGAGGCCATGTAGGTGGGTTTTTAATCTCTGAGAAACTGACACAATAATAATTAATAATCAGAATCCTTCAAAAAAATAATTAATAATCAGAAAAAACAGAAAAAAAAGAGAGAAGAAGACACGAGTAAATTGAACAATAAAAGTAGGTAAATGCATACATACAAAAGTTGGTAAAAGATGCATCCTTTTTTTTTTTTTTTACACTGGTAAAAGATGTATCTGTGGGCAGCATTGCAGCAACAGTGGTCTAAAACAGTGATGCATACGTAATTTCCATCATGTATATTTCAAGAGAGAGAGAGGGGAGTAGTATTTCAGAAGCTCGCTGATTTTGAGGCAACAATAGAAGCAGAGCAGAGAGAAGAAGAGTGGAGCACAAGTTTCTCACTCTCACACAACAAAACCAACAACATATATTTACTGCATTTGGGGTCTCTTCTTTGAACCACATCATCTCTGTGAAGTTTCTGTAGCTGACTGAGATCTTTATAGAGACACAACCAAACTCAGGTGTGTGTGTTTTTTCAGTCTTCTTCTTCTTCTTATTTGTTCACTCTCTTTCTTCTTTCTTTTTGTTTTCCATTACAGGTTTTGGCGGCTTCTTTTTTTTTTTTTGGTGATTTCAAGTTATGCATTTGTGTCAAGACTGTGTCTTTACTGTTTTTTTCATCTGGGTTTGTTTGTTTGGTATTTAAGGTAGAGAAACTAAAGTTGATTTTTTTATTACTTGATCAGCTTCTTATTTGTGTGTTAATGGGATTTTGTCATCTGGGGATGTTCTGTTCTGTTCATATTTCATTCCTTTGAAGTTGTTTTGATTTTAATCCGCGGAAGCCAACTGTGCTGTAATATGCAAAGTTTACTAGATTTTTTTTTTTTTTTTTACATTTTGGGGACTTTGCCAATGGAACCTCCTTTTTTTTTCCTTTGCTTTGTGACTGATTTTGACATTTCCATGTCGTCTCAGACCTCCTTTAGTGCTACAATGATCTCCTAGTTTTATCTCTGTTCAGGGATTTTTGGAACTACAATCACATCATTAGTCTTTTTTCTTTTTTTAATCCTAAATCTCTGATTTTTCCATTATTGTTATTATATTTTTAGAAATTTTCATTTTTGCGTACCAGTAAATAGTTAGATCATATTATTTATTATTTTGTTCAATGTTGCTCAAGGATTGATGATCTTGTCATTCATTTTAATCGATACTTGTTTTGTCTTTGAAATTATTGACTAATTGCCTGTTTGAATATATTGATTTTGGCCACAGTCAAGGAAGAGCTTCTGAAGGGTGGGAGTTTTGAGGTTTTGAGATAATGTTGAGGAAGAGGACCAGGTCACTGGAAAAAGATCAGCAAATGGGTCATCTGAAAATGGCCTTTTCTGGTGTTGAGTCCTGTTTCTCTTCAGAGAATCACAAAAACAACTCCTTTTTTAGTGTTCCTGGCCTGTTTGTCGGGCTGAGTCCTAAGGGATTATCTGATTCTGATTCGGTTAGGAGCCCAACTTCTCCTCTTGATTTTAGGGTGTTTTCGAATCTAGGCAACCCGTTGAGGTCCCCAAAATCACCCCATAATGGGCAACAAAAGAGCTGGGATACTAGCAAAGTAGGTCTAAGCATAATCGATTCTCTCAAGGATGATGTCGACAAATATGATGGGAATGTTTTAAGATCAGAGAGTAAGAACATTCTTTTTGGACCTCGAATGAGGACTAAAACACCAAGTAGTCGAACCCAAATGAATTCTTTTGAGGCACCTAAATCTCTGCCCAAAAACTATGCAATTTTCCCTCATACTCAGATCAAATCTCCCCTGCAGAAGGGTAACTCTGATGTTGTTTTTGAAATTGGAGAAACCCCATTAGAACTGGAGCCATTCGGGAAAATCCGGTCTCGTTCTCTGGATTCCTGCAGAACGTTTTCAGCTTTAGCTGGTTTTGCTGCTTGTAGCCCCAATTTGAGTTACAGGGGTTCTGGTTTGGAGAACTTAGCCTCCCAAGTGAGTTCTCCTCCTCAGTTTATTGGAGGAAGCACGAACTCAAACAATTTTGCTCCTATAAAACTGTATTCAACCTCAGTACCAGTCGGTTCTGACAATGGATTCGCTGAATCACTCTCAGCTAGTGAGATTGAGCTTTCGGAGGAGTACACCCGTGTAATATCACATGGTCCCAACCCGAAAACAACTCACATATATGGGGACTGTATTTTGGATTGTTGTACCAATGACTTGAGCAACTTCGAGAAGAACGGTGTGAAGGAACTTGAAGGAGTCACAAGCTCAAACACTCCTTATCCATCTGATGATTTCTTGAGCTTCTGTTACTTTTGCAACAAAAAATTGGAGGGCAAAGATATATACATATACAGGTTTTTCCCTATCGTAGCACTGATAGATTCTAGATTTTGTGCAATCCACTTTTCTATCATGTTTAACATGAAGGACTGGTTTGATTTGTTTCTTGCAGAGGTGAGAAAGCGTTTTGCAGTCTGGATTGTCGCTCTGAGGAGATTTTGATCGATGAGAAATTGGAAAAAACCAAAAACAAGCCATGCGAAAGCTCATCCCTAATGGACAATGAAAATGACGAGGAGTTTTCTGAAGCTGGGATCTTTATATAGAAATTGTATTTAACCACAGCCACCAAGCCCATGATTGATGAACTGTTGGAAAGGTGGACGCTTGATCATCTGTCTATAAAGAGCTGTTTATGTTCATCTCTTAGCAGCCATGGATGATGATCGTTTTGTACATTGTTTCGTTTACCGGTTATGTGTCAACTTTCATGGCCTCGGTGGTTATTGGCTCATTATTGCCTATTTTTATTATCCATAATTCAGACATAAGTATATGTTCTTAGACTTAAATTGTTAAAATTTATGTTGAAAGGGTTGAAGCCTATTTTTATGGCTCCCCATTTTTGTTTTATGTAACTTTTGCATCATCTCAACTGTGGCAAAAATTGGATGTATAAGCCTGCAACTTAAATTCTTGACTCAATATAAAGTATTATACCGTAAATCTTTTTTCTTGTCTCCTTAACCAAAACAATTGGAATGGCAGAGCTTGAATGAAAATGAGAAGAATTGATCTTCCTTGAAATGTGACTGCTAACTTATTCCTCTAGTGACATGGTGCATGTTCTATTGCTCCCAGAATTTCCCCACTCACATCGTTAAACTTAGATTGGATTCGTGGGGTTTCAATGGTCTTGAAGAATCGGACAAGGCTCCCTGGCAGACTTCTTTTCTATATGTCCATATGAAGCCTTTTACTCTGGATCCCCAGCTTTGAATTCATAAAACGCCGTGTAGTTTCATCACAGTTGCCTCTTTACTCCTAGATTATTAAAACTTTGTCATCATACCCCAACTCACATTTAGGGACTATTAAAACTTTGTCATCATACCCCAACTCACATTCAAGGACGTAGCTAGGATTCAATGTTGGAGTGGACTAAGAAAATTTTCCTCGATCGAACCTTTATGCATGATTAAATTTATCGAATGTATAATGAAAAATATAGTAAATCTTAACTCTTATAATGCACCACTAAAAAAGATAATAAAAAAGATGTGCGTATACACACTCCACATACACACACATACGTATGCCCTAGCCACACTCATATATATATATATTTAAAACGATGGATTATATTTTTTATAGAAACAAAATTGTTTGAGTTCCGGCTTCCTTCAATTATCTGAGGAGGAGAACTCATTTGGGAGGCTATGTTCTCCAACCAAAACCTCGTAACTCAAATTAAGGCTGCAAGCAACAAAACTAGCTAAATCTGCAGAGATGTAGCTAGGATTTAATATTTGGATGGACTAAGAAAATTTTCCTTAACTGAACTGCTATACATGATTAAATTTATCAAATGTATAATGAAGAGTATAGCAAATCTTAACTCTCATAATACATATTTTAAAATAAATAAATCACTATAAAAAGATACACACATGCAGATGCACACACGCGCTTGTAATATCTGATTTTAAAAAGTAAAGATCAATAAATCAAATTCATTAATTACATTATCTCTCCTAAATAAATTATCATTTTTATTTAATTCAAATACAATAGATAAATTTTATTAGTCAGTCATTACTTTTTAAAATCAGGTATACTTGATTTTAAAAACATTATATATATATAAAGATGGATTATATTTTTTATTTGAATTATAACTAATATAATGATATATTAAGAATTACGACAAAAAAACAAACATAGAAGAATCTAAAAAATTAAAAAAAAAATAGAACAACCATAATTTAAATCACAAGAATTCTACATGATTATCAACTAAAGATCTATTATCAATCAAGATAAGCAATACTAAACACTTGATTTTAACTCTAAGGTAATTTGATAATTAAAGATTAAACGAAATAAATATACTTCATTTTCATATTTGATCATAAGTTACAACCAACAAAATTTTCAATAAACAGTATATTATATAGTTAATTTTTTGTTCACTCTAAATTATGCATTATAACACAAAAGTTGAGTACATATTTTAAAATCTAAAGGAAAATTGTTTTGAAGAAAAAACAAGTCAATATATAAGGTGTTTTAATATATTCAATAAAAAATAATTTTATACTTATTAACAGAATTTTTAAAATTGACTAGGAGGGAGCCTGCAGTAGCCCAAAGGGAGCTACGTCCCTGTTCATATTATTCCAATTTTACCAGCTTTTGCGTACAATATTTGAAAGCAAAGCACCACACACGGCTTTTATAATTGCAATTATCTGAGATGTCAACATGTGTGCTCCAAAGGACTGTAAGGGGTTGTTTATTATTTTTTTTAAAGATTAAATAGTATTATTAAAGATTAAAAATTAAATAGTGATTGAAACCTGAAATTTAAAAAATATATATATATTTTTTATCTTTGAATATATTGTAAGTTTATTTATTTTTTAAAGTTAAAATTATCGAAAAATTAATAATTTAACATTTATATCATTTTAACTATTTATTGTTATATAATTTTAATTAATTTAATACAAACATCTAAAAATAAATAATTTAATAAATTCTAAAACATTTTTATGTATATATTAATAATATTTTAGAAACAACTAGAAAATAAATGTTTAAATTATAAATTAAAATATATTAGTTTAATTCAAAGACAATTTGAGATGAGATGCATTTAAAATTTTCTTTTCAAATATATTTTTTGTAAGTATCAACAGAAAAAAAAAAAGAAAAAATATTTTGAGTAATATAAAATTAGAATAAATTTGAAATTATGTTATTTTGGGATGATAGATTTAGAATAAAAACTTTTAAATATCATTAAATGATTTACAAGTAAGTGAAAAATTCTTACTTAATTTTTTCAATTGTTTTTTTGGTAGTTTTAAGTAGTTTGATCATTTAAAAAAACAAACGAAAATAATTTAATAAGTGCACTACTAAATTTTAAGTGAAAAAACAAATGACCACTACCGTAATCCTGGTATAACTGATTTAAACAACAACAATAGCTCCACCGACGAAGCAAAAGCTATTAAATGTTTCTTTCAAGTTGCTTGTTCAGACCAATTGGTATTATTTTCTTTGACTTGCCCTTCCCTCATTTAGCCATTATTAGGCGGTTCGGACATGAATATTTCTTCTTCATTTCAGGAACCAACTTGCATGACTTTTTTGACACCACTTCATTTTCAATTCATTATATATATCAGGTATTTCAGGAACCAAATTGCATGACTTTTTTGACGCCTCTTCATTTTCAATTCAATACATATCAGGTAGGGCAGGTTCCAACAACTCTTTATAATGTATGCATGGACCCAAATGCCTTTATTCCCTGCTCTCACACTCACAAGCATTGGAAGCCACAGATTGAGACCATATAATAAGCTCCTTCTGGTTCCATTTCTACTCATGCAATCACATTGCCTTTGATCATGAGAGTTAAAAAATATCTCTCCATTTCTACACAACCTGTCTAACATGGACTTCCATGTGATGTTCTAATCTTATAAAAGGGTCCTAAGAAACCCATCAACCTCATTCCATATAACTTAAAAACTGAAGAAGTGGGTGACTCTGATTATCTGAATAATCTATAAAACACAAGTTAAGAGATTCTCTTCTTTGGGTCTCACATTTTCAGGTCTCATAAACTTATAATATCATTGTCCACGACCTTAACTTGTCCACCTACAAATATATAGCCCACAGGTCAACGTCAATATCAGAATGTCATCTGCCCAGAAAAAAAGTTTTAAAAGTCTTCCACATAATGAGGGCATGAAGTGTACCAAGCGAGATTACAATTAAACAATCAGTATCTAGTATGGACGTTCATTTTTTTTTTTTTAAACTATTATTATTCATTTGAATGTCAAAAACATTGTTTTTGTCGATATTTTGTATACTTCTCCGTAAACTTACAAGAATATGCAAATTCCATAAGATTATTCAAAGTTTAATGAAATATCGAATTGTTGGTACCATTTTCAGCCTTGATGCTTTGGAAACCACAACATTTTTTTTTGTTTTTTGTTTTTTTCTGTTGTTTGTTTTTTTTTGTCTAAAAACCAAATGATACTTCTGAAAACTGAAGATTAAATAATGATTGAAACTTGAAATTTGAATAACATATTTTGTTTTTTTTTCCTTACCTCTAAATACATTGTAAACTTATTTGTTTTTAAAATTAAAATTACCTGAAAACCAGTAATTTGATATTTATATCCTTTTAACTATTTGCTGTTATATAATTTTAATTAATTTAATACAAACATCTCAAAATAAATAATTTAATAAATTTTAAAACATTTTTTTACGTACATATTAATAATATTTTAATCATAATTAAAATATGATTAAAAAATATAGTAGTATTAACCATATTTATATATCTAGATATATTAATATATTTAAGAAAATAACTAAAAAATAAATGTTTAAATTGTAATTAAAATACGTTAGTTTAATTCCAAGATAATTTGAGATGAGATGTGTTTAGTTTTTTTTTTTAAATATATTTTTTGAAATTATCAAAGAAAAAAATAAAGAAAATTTGAGTAATATAAAATTAAAATAAATTTGAAATTATGCTATTTTAGGAAGGATAGATTTGGAATAAAAACTTTAAATAACATTAAGTGATTTGCAAATTATTTATTTTTTCTACTTAAGACTTAATAATACCGAATTACACCTATGAAATTATTTTCCTTTTTTTTTTTTTTTTTAGTAATCAAATCACTTAAAATTATTAAAAAACAACAAAAAAAAAATTGAGTAAGAATTTTTAACTTTTTACTTAATTGCAAATCACTTAATAACATTTAAAAGTTTTTATTTTAAATTTATCCTCTCAAAATAACATAATTTCAAATTTATTTAGTTTTAATAGTCTTTAGTAGTACTATTCAGTTTTAATGGAAAAAACAAAAGACCCCTAAGTGAAAAATTAAAAATTCTTATTTAATTTTTTCAATTATTTTTAGATAGTTTTAAGTAGTTTGACATTCTAAAAAAATAAACGAAAATAATTTAATAGATTTATTCGACATTATTAAATTTTAAATGAAAAAAATAAACCATCCCTTACTGTGTATATGGTTGAGTAAGGAACATCAATGCTCTTAAAAAAATTATTGTAGTTTTCGTGAAAAGGACATGCCTCATTTAATTGGGCCAATAATTTCGCCAAGGAAAAGCAAAATGTGAAGAATGCTAGCCCAAGATCGTCCCCCTCAAATCCAGTCAAAATCTATGGACATCAAAGGGCAAATATTATATTAAATTGTTTCACAATTTCACTGACAGTAAAAAAGACAAATAGAAAAATTAGCAGCCTGTGGGTTATGGGTATGCGAGGCTTACAAGGAAGGAATTGTGATATTTACAATGATAAAAAGGTGACAAGAAGAACAAGTGAAAATTTGCTTTCATCATGACAGAAGACCCTCGACAACCAATAAGTGACATTTATTGCTTGGTAATGAAATTGCCTTTTAATACTTCCAATTGCGAAGCGGACCAAAGATACCGCCGTGACAATAGATTATAAATAATTGTGAACAACCAACTTTGTGTTTGATTTTTCGTGTGGCAGTTCCAAATTTTGATATCTGGCCTCTGGGTTTGGCTGATGATTTTATCAGCATAATCGTAATTTTATTATTATTTTAACAATCGTAACTTTTGATAGACACCAATAACTGAAGTATCTAGTCAAAATGATTAGGTGCAAATTCTTGGATTGTAGCTAGGAGAAGTCGGCATCCAAAAAATGATAAAACATATAGTGTATAGAAAGGTTTTAGTTTGTGTAACAAAAAAAAAAAAAAAAAAAAAGGGAAAATAACGAGATAACCATTTGAAATAAAAATTTTTGTTAAGTTTTTATTTATACTAAACTTTTTATGAGAGGAATTTAAAATTGAAAAATAATAATCTTAATCATCCATTACTTTTTATACTAATGTTTCATTAAATTATTAGAGCTTTAATCAAACAAGAAAAAAGATGATACTAAATCCTTACCCCCTAGCTTGTCCATGCATTCAAGACAGTTTCGCTGGCCTTATTCTAAATATCAGCCGTTGGAGAACCGTTGCTTTGCTATGTATTAATTTTATAACCCACAAAATATTGGACGAAGAAATAGTTAATATCATACAAAGGGGATCAAAGAAAAAGAACATAATAGTTGATAATAATCACGATCTCTCTCGGCCATATGAGAGAACAATTTTCTTTAACCAATTGAAATCAGAAATTTAAGTAAAATATAGGCTTCCTCCCAAGAGGGTTGTTGAACGGATCCAAACAAGCATGCATTTTGAAACAAGTTCTCTGAAATTTACACATGATGCAACTGGGATCTTACAATAGCATCCTAGAATGGCTAGCACCGCTAAAGTAACTCGCCAACACCTCAAGACATACCCATCTCCATCTACTCTGGTTCGACACATGGAATCACAACACTTTGCAAATCACAATTACAACAGCCCAAAGTAACTCGCCAACCACATAAGACATACCCATCTCCATCGACTCTGGTTTGTCATGACTACCTGATACTACTCTAATCATAGCGTAAACATGAAATTGAATACAATATTGAAAGAAAATTAAAGAAATAAAATAAAATAATGAACACGAGATTTATATGATAAAACTCTTAATGTGAGGGAAAAATCTACGGATCAAAACTAGAAGAATTTTATTATACCAACAACTACAACACAACATCTCTCTAAAATTTTAGGAAAGAACTAGGAAGAAAAAAACTCTCAAATGTATCTAAGATCTAGGATATAAGACTTTTGATGGGATACATAAAATGACTAGCGTTCATACCTTTATATAAACGCACAATGGCAGTCACGACAAATGATTCACAATAAAACAAATAATATAATATTACAATGGCGGTTCATTTTAAGAATTCAAGTTCTAATTGATTATGTATATATAAATCAACTCAAAACCACATTTACTTAAGATAATCACATGTACCATCACTCGAAAGTCAACAAAAATCTGCTTCATCATTTTCAAATTGCGAATGTATACTTAACCTAATTTCAACATTGCGGCTCCACCAAATAATAACTTCACGTAACTCTGACTTTTTTTTTTTGAAACATTCTCCCATTTGAAGCCATTATTTGGTTTATCTTTTTAATCTTTGATCAAACTTCTGCTGCTTACATTTTGCAAGACCATATGAGGATCTACATCAAATGAATTTATCAATATTGATTGGCTTGATCATTGCACCTGCTAGGTCCTTTTTAGTGTGTATCTTTTGCATATCCATACTACCATTTTTCACTACTTCACGAACGAAATGATATTGAACTCCTATGTGCTTTGTTCAATAATGAAAGCTTAGATTCTTTATAATATGCAAGACGCTTTGACTGTCATAAAATAAAGAGACTTTCTGTTATTCATGCCTAAGCTCATTCAATAACTTTTTAATCCAAATTACTTCCTTATAAGCTTGTATAGCTATCATGTATTCTGTTTCTATCATAGACAAAGTCACAATTGTTTGTAACTTGGATATCTAGCTTATAACTCCTCCTGCAATCATAAACACATAGCTTGTAGTGGATTTTCTTTTATCGAGATCCACTATAAATCTAAATCCACATGACCTTTGAAAATAAACTCTTATCCTCTATAACATAATGCAGCATCTGAGGTTCCTCTGATGTATCTCAGAATCCTTTTCACAACATTTCAATGCTCTTTATCAGAATTCACCATATATCGACTAACCACTTCCATTGCTTGTGCAATGTGCGATCTTGTATATATCATAGTGAACACTAAACTTCTTACTATTGAATGCATTCCGTACTTGAGACATCTTCATCCTCTCCGCTTCATCGTTAAGGCACATACCTGAGGATAATTTATGATTCACAGAAAGAGGAGTAGAAATTGGCTTACAATCCTGCAAGTTGAAGCAACATAAGATTTTTCTTAAGTAGTTTTTATGAAAGAGCTAACTCTTCCTGTTTTTTCTATCTTGGTGAATTTGTATCCTTAGAATCTTGTTTGCTAGACCTAAATCTTTTATGTCAAACTGCTTAGTCAACTGTGTCTTTAATTATTGGACTCGATCTTTGTTGGGATTTGCTACCAACATGTCATCTACATATAACAGCAAAATAATGAAATCATCACTATATCCAAACCTCTTGTAGTATGTACAATGGTCTTAACTAAGTCTACTGTATTTAAGGCTTAAAATGAAAAAATCAAATATCTTGTATCGACACCTCGACGTCTGTTTTAAATCGTACAGAGATGATTTCTTCTTACCTTTTTCAGCAAAACCTTCTAATTTGAGCATATAAATTTCTTCTTCAAGTTCTCTATGAAGAAATGCAATTTTCAAATCTAACTACTCTAAATGTAGATTAAATGTAGCACATATTATTAGGACTGCCCTTATTGTTATAAGTTGAACCACCGGAGAAAATATCTTATTAAAATCAATACCTTCTTTCTAAGCATATTCTTTCACCACCAATCTTGCACGATATCGCTTCACTTGATCATTGTCATCCCCGTTTGATCTTTAAGACCCACCTATTTCTAATGGCTTTCCGATCTTGTGATAAATGTACAAGTTTTCATATCTTGTTTTTGTGTAGAATTTCAATTTTTTCCTGCATTATTGTCATCCATAAAGATGCATTTGGACTGTTTATAGTTTTATGAAAAGTTGAAGGCTCTCTATTCTTTATCAGAAGACAATATGCAATATTGCTCTCCGTAACATTCTCCGAGTGTCATACTGGTGGTAACCTCTCTCGAGTTGATCGTCAAGAAATGGTCACCTCTCTTGAGTTGATCGTCGAATTTTTGGAGCCACAATTTTTACTTGTTCTTGTACTTCGTGCTTTGGTTCTGCTTGAAAAGAATCTAAACTTTCATATTCTGAATTATTTTTCACTCGTACAATTGTAGTCTCTTAAGTTTCTTTTGAAGTGTTATCATCTCCACTTATTTGAAGTTGATCTTCTACAAAGATAACATCTTTGCTAATGATAACCTTGTGGGCAATAGGATTCCACAAGTGATACCTCTTCATTTCATCAACATACCCCAAGAATATATTTCCTTGATTTTGGATCAAACTTTATTCTTTTTTTGGGTATTAAACATCATGTACACAGGACATCCAAACAAATGTAAAATAGAATAGTAAGCGGGTTTACCGATCTACATCTCCATTAATGTTTTCAACTCAGTTGCTGTGGATAGACATCGATTTATAAATAACGGGTGGTCTTCACTACTTCTGTCCAAAATAACTTGAGTAAACCTGCAATCTTCAGCATAGCTCTTATTCTTTCTATAAGAGTTCTATTCATCCGTTCTTCCACCCCATTTTATTGAGAAATGTATGTGACTGTGAATTACCTTTCGATTCATTCTTGCTTACAAAAAGCAAGAAACTCTCCGTCTATATATTTTTTTCCATTATCCATCCTCAAGCACTTGATCTTTTTCTCATATTCAAGTTCTATCCGTGCTTTAAAAATGTCTTGAACACTAGAAATACATCTGACTTCCTCTTGATAGGGTACACCCAACTTATCTTGGACTAATTATTAATAAATAACACAAAGTATTTTGCTCCTCCTAGAGACATCCGGTGATTCCTAAACATTAGAATAAATCAAGTCTAGAATGAATTTGCTTCTAGCTGTAGAATTGCTGAACTTCAATCTATGTTGTTTACTTATAACACAATACTCACGAAAAGGTAGATTTATCGTTTTGAGCCTAGAAAGCAATTTACGTTCGGAGAAAATGTTCAAACCTCGTTTAGATATATGATTTAATTTACGATGTCACATTATCGTTGACTCTTCTCCATGGTTGGTTGATACAATATATGAATCAGCCTCCAGTAGTATTTTTTCTTTAAGCATGTATAGATGTGCAATAATCTTTTCTCCTTTCATGATAATAAGTGTTTCTCTGACAATTTTCAAGATTCAATTTTCTATACGGGTCTTACATCCAATATCATCTAATTATCATAAAGACAATAGATTCTTTTCAAGCCCTCCATATGTTGTACCTCTTGAATAGTGCGAACTGTGCTATCATGCATTTTTATTTTGATTGTGTTCATACTAGCCATCTTCAAAGCATGATCATCACCCATAAATACAGATCCTTCAGAGATAGGTTCATATGTGTGGAGCCATTATAACGTCCTGAATCTTCGGATGAATAGTATTTCAAACGGAATAGTGATTTTTGGATGAATAGTATCGAGTGAATAATGAATTTTGAGAATCAGATACCAAAAATCATTGAAAGAGAAATTTTTTTCGAATAGTGTTTCTTGGTAAATAGTATTTTCGAACTGAAACAATCCGTATGAATATTAATTTTTAAAAAATGGGTATTATATTAAAAACTCTAAAAGTTATATTGGAATTACCGAAAACTGAAACGGATAAAAAATGAGTCAGTTTGAGGTAAAACGGAGCAATTTTTGGATCTGATCGGAAATTCGGACGAATTTTTAAAAAATTTCTAAAACCTTGAGAAGTGTCAAATAAGTACGAAAATGCTCAAGAAATATTTTTGAGACTTAATCGGTACTTTCAAAGGAGAGTCAGATTGAAATAGAATCAAGTTTCGGAGATTTTTCTAAGGTAATTTAATGAAAAGTGAAGAGTCGAAAAGGGGCTTGAAATGATTTTTAGAGGTTACGGAAGTTACCGGAAGTATTTAGGGAGTTCAAATATAGGCTCCAATAAATTTTGGAAGGATTTCGAAAAATTCAAAATTCGAATGTTTCGAAAAAGTTAAATGGGGTTGGCGTGATTTTTATATAATAATAATACATATAAATTAGTGGTGGGATCCATTGAAAAATATATATATTAATGGATAGAGATGGAGAAATAATAATAATAAAATAATAAAAAATAAAGAAAAAGAAAGAGAAAGATGAGGCGATGGAGATAAGAATAAACGGCGTGTATATATATGTGTGAGTGTGTGTGTTCACCGCAGAAAGCAAGAAACTAAAGAAAAAAAAAAAGAGAGAAAGAAGAAGAGAAGAAGAAAAAGTTAAGGATCTGAGTAGGTTTTCATCCTCTTTCACTCTAGTTTCCACCCATCAACAATCAAGAAGAGTTGGAGAAAAATTGGTGAGTAAAATAAATTTATTTTAATGTTATTTGATATTAATTTCATGGATTTTTGAGGATTGATGATATGGTAGTTAATAAATGAAATTTTTGGCTTATATAGAGGTGGATTAACACTAAATTAAGGTTGGAAGTGGAATAGGGGCGTGAATCCCACATTAATTAAGAGTTTTGATAAGTTAAAAGTTATGAGTTTTGGTGATATGTTGAATTAAATTTATTTGAATTGATTTTTGGGTATTGAATTAATTTTGAGAGGTTTTAAGTGTGATTTATGTTGTTGAAATTGAAAAATGATGGATGATGTGTGTATATGAGTATTCGGCCAAGGGAGTTTATGAAAGTGATTTTGTAGCTTTTTGATGTTTGATGAATTTAAGTGAATTTGAGTTGGTTTGTGTAAAAAAATTAAATAAATAAATAAATGGTTGGAAAGTTTGTTGATGAATTGGGTTAGGGTAGGAATTTTGATGTGTTAAATTGATTTTTGGAGAAATTGATAATTGTTACTTGATGTTGTATGTGGATTTAAATTTAAAATAAATCAAATGAATCAAAGAAAAAAATGAGAGCGGAGAGCTAAACATAGCGATTTGAGAGCTGAGAGCTGAATATAACAACCTGAGAGTTGAGATGTAATGAAATTAATTTGATACATGGATGATATTGATTTGATTTCATGCTTATGTAAAAATCATAGTATAAATGATTTTGTGACATTATGTAATGAAAAATAAAAAGTTTGGAAAATATATGTGTTTGGCTGAAAATAGAGATTGGGTGTATTGTGAATTATTTTGATAAATTATAATAAAAGTTTATTGAACTACGAGAGCTTTGATCTCAATGATGGAATGAGTATGTAGACGTTTGAGATGATATCTTAAACTCAAGCCCAATTAAAAAAAAAATAATAGTAATAATAATAATAATTTAATTTTCTAGACCGTATGCACACTAGGGAATAACCTAGGGGTATTCTTGTTATTTCGATTTTATTTATGTGTTAAATAAATGATTTATGAATGCTTTATATGAAGTAATGTGTAGAAAATATATATATATATATTTTAAAACTCCATCTTAGGTCGAATGTATATTAGTTTTGAAATCCAAGGATATTGGTGTTATCTTATGTATAATTATGTAATATTTAAAAGAAAAATAGTTGTGTTATTACACTTTAATGTCAAAATTAGGGGTAAAATAGTAATTTGAAACAATAAGAATTTATATTTTGAAAGAGTTCGAAAAGTTGTTACAAATATGAAATTAAAAAAAAAAATTACGCGATTGAAAATTTATGCTTGATTATGAAATACGTGATAGTTTTCAGTTAAATCGTAATGAAAAGTGTTTAAATATGATTTTAATAGACTTAGAATGAAAAAGGGAAACAAACGAAAAGAAACGGACAAGTTCAGTGTCTTAACCGAGCATATATTGGAAGAAAGGCACGAACGGGTTGGAAAAAGATTTGATGAGATTATTGAAATGGAAAATAGAGTTTTATGAAATTTATATAGATAATTGGAATGTGTGTGAAAAAGTGTGATTGAAATTGTATTTATTGCTTTCCGCGTGAAATTTTTATTGAACAATAAAAGCTGTCAGAAGTATAACATTTTTGGTAAATAATAAAATTGAGAAGGGACGAGTAAACTTAAGCATTGGTAGGTGAGAATTGGTAATTGACATACCCATAAAGTAGATTAATAATACTACACCGTTACACTGATATAATATACAACTTTCGACGGATGGATTATAAGAGGCACCGCGTATCCGGTCCTGAAGTCGAAACCAATTATAATATGCGACCTGATGGGTAGTCATCGAGTGGCCGATACCAGTAAACTCGACTGCAATATACTACCCAATGAATAGTCATTGAGTGATCGATGCTGGGGACACCGTTTATTCTGGTGGGTAACCACCGAGTAGCCGATGTTAGAAGATCCGTTTGTCAATCTATGATACCGTGTCAAAATTTATGAAAGGTGCTGAAAAAATAAATAAAATATATACATTTGTCAATCCATGGTAACATGTTAATATAGTTAAAAATGATAATGATCGTGTTTTATGTCTGCATTAATTTGAAATTTGAGTTCTTTGAAATTTATTTTTAAAAGTTTTGAAAATTTTGGAAAATATTAATTTACGACTTGTATTTTGAAACAACATTGCAATTTAAGAAGAACATTGAAAATCATGTAGGGACACTATGTATTTTTAGAGGCAATGGTAGTATGGTACATATGGTTGTATACATTTGTCAATTATAAAATTTTATTATGTGGTATTATCAATATATAAAAATGATAATCTTTGGTTTGTAAGGTCATATTTGAAAAATGACTAGGGTGCATTTTATGTGTGTGTATCTGTTAATAAATTGATCTTCTTATGATTATTATAAAAATTCAAGAACTGTGAAATCTTACCTTAGAGAAAATGGTGAAATGTAAATTTGATATATACCCAATAAGTAGAAATATTTAGCTCGTTGGAATTTCTCACGCGTAGGTGAAAAATTGAGCCCTGTAGATAGAGTTGGATGAGAAGAAAACTGTCGTGCTTCCCGCGAGTCACAATCCTTCCGCATTTAATAGTTATTCTTTGATATTGTATAGGATGATGATATTGTATAGGATGATGCATGTACATATATATTAAGTTTTGAAAATTAGTAAACAATAATGTATATTAATCGTAGAAATAGTTTTTGGTTTGTAAAGTGATTTGTTAATGAATGGCTAATTATCTTTTAATTAGTGTTTTATTTTAATTAAACTAATTTTTATTAATTGTTGGAGTTTATAAATGTTTATGTGGTGAAGTGATTTTGAAGTCGGACGAGAGATCCGAACTGGAAGTTGAGAAAATGAATGTGATTTTAGAAGTATCAATGTTTCCCTTACAGTTTTTTTTTCAAATTTTAGGTTTTTAGAAAAATAGAGGAAATTCTGCCAGATTTCCAATAAATTAAACAGAACATTTTAACGAAACTTTTAATAACGAAAATTGGGAGAAAAAAGAATAAACATTTTAAAAGAATTATTTTATAAAGAAATAAATCGATTTAGGTAACATCCCTCGACTCGGGTTCTATCCTAATGGGAATCAGGTGAAAAATGTTACAACAATTCTCAACGAGAGATCATATGCTAAGTGGCTACTGAATCTAGAATCTAAACATCAGCAAATCATAATTTGTTTTCTGCAATGGTGGTTGCTTTGCTGTATAAGACATCACTATCATCTAAGGTACTCGCTACACATCCCCACGAGTTCGATGATTCAGGAGTTTTATTTTTCTTATTGTGTCAACACTCACTTTTAACATGCCATTTCTTACCACAGTTATAACATCTAGTATTTTTCTTACTTCTTGATTTTTATCTACCACGATTGAAATTCTTACTACGACCATGTTCCGTTGATCTCCCTCTTGCTATTGACAAAATCTCTACTTATGTACTACTTACCAATTTATCTTTCTTGTTCCTCCGTCTGCTTTCTTCTTATAAGACAGTAGCTGTGACATCATTGAAAATTAGGTAGTCTGTGAGGATATTGTTTGTTAGATTGACGACAAACTATCATATGAATTGGGTAGATTTTGAAGTCATTTTTTATTGATACAAATATGATTATCAGGACACTTGATTAAAGGAGTTTTATTTAGATAGATACAAATATGATTATTAGGACAATATTTAGAAGTTCTACACATTTATTTACCTTTATTATATGATTCAACACTAAAAGTTAAGAAAATAGAATGTTTAAGATGTTCATATGATCAATTACTGTTGTAGATTCCACCATTCGAAGATTACCAAATTTTCTTTTTAAAAAAATCTTCATGTATAATGACCTGAACTCGTACAATTTTATCAGAGTGCCTCATACATCCTTAATCGTCTTCTTCTTCACTACACTTGATAATACACCGTATATTAAAGTCATATGGATATTGAAAATTGCATTATCCATCTTTTTCTACTTGGCATCATCAATAATATTGGCTTACCTTTCTTCAATTGCTTATAAGCAATTATCTTTCCTTAAGATAATTTTCATTTTCATTTTCCACAATGAAAAATTATTTCCATTAAACTTATCAATTTCAAATTTTGCCACCATCTTCATAAAATACTCACAATATATTCAATAAATAGTAACATAAATACTACCCATATTCGAAAATAGTACACGTATTTATGAATAACGCTCAAATCAGTTCCTAGTAAATAAAAATGGATCACAATGAATACACTTAAATATTAAAACTTTTCAAATAAAACCTTTCCTAAATACGCATTTATACACCACCTCATTTATTTTCAATAACCAAAAACAATTCTTTTATGATGTAAAAAATCAAACAATACTGTAACTACAAAATATGCTCAGAATTTTCTAAAAAACCTATGACTCTAATATCATTATTATGACGACCCAATATTATTTTAATCTCAATATAAACCTAAAATTAAAAGAAAATAAAAAAATATATAATAAAATAATAAATACAAAATTTACGTGATAAAACTCTTAATATAAAATAAACATATATAAAACAAAACTAAAAAAAATTTATTATGCCAACAACTACAATACAATTTTTTTTTTTAAATTTCTGAAAAGACCTATTTAAAAAAAAAAAAAAAAATTCTCAAATGCATCTAACACCTAAAACATGAGACTTTTGATGATATATACATAAAATAACTAACACCCATACCTTTATATAAAAACACAATGATGGTCACCACAAACGTTTCATAATGAAACAAATAATATAACAGTACAATAAGAGTTCCTTTAAAGAATTTAAATTCTAATTGATAATACATATAAACCAACTTAAAACCATATTTAATTAAGATATTTTTAGACACCATCACTCATAAGTCAACGAAAATGCACTTCACCGATTGAAAGTGCGCTTACACACTTCACCTAATTTCTACCTTACGACTCCACCATCTAATAACTTCACCTGACCTTTTTTTTTTTTGGGTAAACAGGCCCTACACGTAATCACAAACACTTTATCAAAACACAATTACAACAGCCATCCCACATGGCTACAACTTACGAAGCCAGACAGCGGTTTTTTTTTTTTTTTTAAATATATATGTTGACTAATGAAGGCAGCATTTTGAAGAAAAATACATGGAAGTGGACACTACCGTTCAAAGGGGAAAACAGATGTTTATCCCCAAGAATACATGGGTAGAGCTGGAGGTGGTGCCACCTACACATTTTGCTCATGCAAACAAAGTACAAAGACAAAAACAGATGACATCAAAGACAAGAAGAAAATTTAACAATCGAAGGCTAAATTAACACCCCCACCGACCCACACCACCACCAGACAACCCAACCCACCCCCCCTCCTTGACATGCAAGCTTCGGAAATTTCCATCCCATCGCCACTACGATTCATGCGGTTAAAAAGGTTCATCAAACCCCAACCAATGATGCTTCCAGTGGAGAGTATTCGTCACCATTAACATTTGCCAGTTTTGTCACAACTGCCACTTGTTCAGCCCCTTGTTTGGCGAGTGTTGTAGGATTTACAATTCGGGCACTTCTGAGCAACAACATGGTACTTGACGTTCGAGGTTTTTCCACAATCATTGCAAAGGATCCAAACCTGTAGAATAGTGCTACCGTTAGGAAAATTTACCAAGAGAGGTGACTAATTGGAGCGCATGCACACGTATATGAGAAAGAGAATTGAGAGTAAGACCATCTTATTTAAAAAGGCTTCTGGCATCGGTGTGGCTGCAATCTCCATGTCATATTTCTCCCAGACCTTTGACATGTCACAGACAGATTTAGAGCAGAGGGGACAAGCAAATCTGTTACAATAATTAACACATGAATAAGTCCATAACATTAATTGCGGTGTTAGAACTAGAGAAAATATGAGATGATAATGAGACAAGCTTCCAGGATACTTACTGATAATGTTCTCTCATATCCTTCAAACAATTCTTGTGAATAGTATGTCCACATGGCATGACAGTCACATCATTCATCGACTCGAATAAATACTGCAGATAACAATATTCGTTATGTTTGCGGTTATCATCCTTAAGTACACCAGTAAAACCAACCTTCTTTCCCTTACTAGCAGAAGTGTAGTAGTGAAGTGACAGCAAGTTACCTCACAGCACACAGGGCAGTCATGGTGCATTGCACCTTCTACACACGGATGGCTGTTTTTCAGAAGAATCGAGTGGCAGCAACCTTTATCAAAACAGAAAAGATACCAAACCCAAGTGAATATTAGTTTTAAATTTTCTTATTCCACTACTGAAAGCACCCAACTTCAAGAATATCAGTAAAAAATGATGTATATAACTTACCACATTTTAAGCAATGAAAGAAATTCTCACGTCCTCCAATCCTGGAAAATAAACGTCAAAATTATAGGGTTAGCAAGCATTGCATTAGCATGACAAGAAAATATATAAGTTTTAACAATAAATTCTCCCATTGTTTATGCCTTAAACGTGTGCAAAATAGAGATGTCAACAAACATACCTGCAAATCCCACACCCATCGCAATGGTACTGCTTTTTAGATGTCTGCACAACAACAAAAGCAAGATTAGATCAGCCTGTACAATTAGTTGACTAAAACATAAGCTTATAAACAGCTAAATCAGCCGCTGGGAAGGAGGGGGTGTTGGGGGGTGGTGGTGGGGTGGGGTGTGTGTGGGGGGTGATCAGGGTGGTTAAAACGAAAAACGAAAAACGAAAAACAACTAGAAGATGGGGAATAAACCACTCACATCATCATCAAATAGCTTGCAAGACTTGCAGAAGTATTCGGCCATGCATACACCACAGTTAATACAGACTTGCTGAACCTGGTAATAGCAGCGAACAAGGTATTAGAAACAAAAATTAATATGCCACTCCACCACAATAAAAACAGACCCATAAAAGAAAAAGATAATATTATTACAGCCTATGGCCATTTTCTATCGTTCACTAAATAACATTATTTTTCAAATATTGGTATACAATATTGCACTAGCAAGTCTAAAGAGTGTAAGAATCCAACATTGGTATACAATATTGCACTAGCAAGTATAAAATGTGTAAGAAGTTCAAAGGTTTGTAGGAGCTCTGTTTTGCTAGTGCGTAAAATAGGGATCCCATTCACAGCAAGACTCAAAGCAAAACCAACTAGACAAGTAAAATGTGGACTCACCGATTGTTCAGTGCCACAAAGGGAACATATCACCTGAAATACATAAAAAGAAATAGATGGCAGCACACTATATCAGTAATAATAAATAAACCACTAATCAAGAATTCAATGAAATGGTCAGCAGCAAATGGGAAGAACCAGTGAATATACTTACCTGTTTGACTTGATGGCGGGGAATATCATGTCGAAGCTTCTGATCAACATTAATACTATTCTGCAGATAAAAAAATGATTCATAACTAGTTAACAACACTCACCCAAAAATTACCAATTAAACGTGTTTTAATGAGGTAATATCTCTAGTTATTGCTTTCACTTATTACATACACAACAAACTCTATAGATGAGTAGATAAACCTTGCAAAAGCACTGAGAGCTACAAAGAACTCACCATTGCCTCATTATGACAGTGACGACAATCAAAAATCTCATTGCAACAAGGGGCTCTAATGCGGCATCTTCGTCTATAGTGTCGGCATCTGCAACAGAAACATATCATTTAGACAGACAAAAATCAAGAAAATCTGAATTAAAAATAGTAAGAAAAAGAACAGAGCATTACCCATACTCCATGAACCCTTTCTTCAGCATTTCAGTTTTACTCATGTTCTCCGTCAATTTTTCTCTGTCCCTGCCTTCCAGATTTTCCAGCTGAGAGTGCGAATCCACTACCTCAGGCTCCTTCCCCTTGCAGGATATGTTCTTTGGCTCATATAGTTGATGGTTGGCTAGATTAGCCGCTACTTCCGCCATTGAAAGGACCATGCTTAGACCAGATGATAGCTGAAGCTTGGCAAAAAGCCTAAAGCACCTGCATATATAATAATATTTAGCGACGACTGTAAAACCTCAGTAATATCTAGTCGCCCAAACAAGCCACGCAAACACTCCATGACATTGTTGCTTTCTTCTATACTGCTGCAGACCAATTGAAATCAGCAACAACAAAATCCAAGCTTGAACAGCTCCAATCATCAGCACTCCAAGAGAGGATTTCATCTAAACAAGCACATAAATTAGAATTCCATCTAAAACTACAGGGCAGCATTGAGAATCTCCGGGGTCTCCAGCAGTGAATGAGCAGACTCTCTGAGGTCCTGGAACCAAATCCAAATTTACTGGAAATGACCAATGGACGTCCCGACCTATTGTAAAAGCAATATATCACACAATCAAATGCTTTCTAAGATATAGGTAAATATAGGAGAAAGAGTGTGAGTATGCAGAAATGTGCTGTCTTGATTATCCATCAAGCACAGCCCTACCTCCACTTGCAACTCTGCACCAAGTCTCCTCGGAGATCTGTACTTACCCAGCCAGGTTATTTTAATTATCATGACTTAGACTTCAGAAAAGTTATCTCTTCATTGAATTTAGTCCACTAAATCCTACAGAATCTTTCGATACTGGATTTTATATGAGAATGCATATTTAAGGCCTACACCGACGTATATTAATTTCTACTGATTAAAAAATTTGTTGGTTTGTAAGGTTTAATAGGTCAGGTAACATGTTTCAGAAGGGGAAAAAGACGCATACTGCCAAATGCTTGCATTACCAGCAGTGGTATGTATAGCACAAGACTGCAAAAGTCTATCCCACAGAAACCACCTAATCCTATATGATGGTCACCCATTGACCCCAACAATCCATTAACACCATCAACTCAGTATAAAATGCACCAGAATCTCTATGAAGCATATTGAACCCTTGCTTTCATTCATGGGAATTAGAAAGAATGAGTATTAGAAGACCAATGAAGGGTCTCAATTTGCTGATCAACTTATATCAGCAACTTCTACTGATTAAAAAATTTGTTGGTTTGTAAGGTTTAATAGGTCAGGTAACATGTTTCAGAAGGGGAAAAAGACGCATACTGCCAAATGCTTGCATTACCAGCAGTGGTATGTATAGCACAAGACTGCAAAAGTCTATCCCACAGAAACCACCTAATCCTATATGATGGTCACCCATTGACCCCAACAATCCATTAACACCATCAACTCAGTATAAAATGCACCAGAATCTCTATGAAGCATATTGAACCCTTGCTTTCATTCATGGGAATTAGAATGAGTATTAGAAGACCAATGAAGGGTCTCAATTTGCTGACCAACTTATATCAGCAACTTGATAAAACTTTCATGCACAATGATCCAACAGCTGTTTTATCCTATTCAGAGCCAGTGGCAAACTCGCATCACAAACATAATTGTTTCAATGTCCTTAACTTAAATTGCATCAAGCAAACAAACATACACTTCGCCAAAGACAACAGCCCAAGTCGGCACAGCACGGTTAAACGTCACTCAATAAACCCCAACAACAGCAACATTATTTGCAATGATCTACAGCCATGCAACAACAATACATGACCTTCAAAACTGGATAAGAGGTTTCAATTAAGCTGATCTGCTATTTATTTGAAAGTCCAATACAGAAATTACTAACTGACAACGTGGTTCCATGTTAAAAGAAACAAAATTATAATCGATCCAAAACTGTGATATTCTGTTTCCATTAAAAACCTTAATTTCAGATGCGATTACAGTCTTATTCTTTCCATGTATGCCTATACCACCATGCAAACAAAATTCATACTTAGCTAGAAGCTAAATTTTCTAGGCAAATCATACTAGCTAGAAGCTAAATTTTCCACTAACGTTCAACTATAAGACTATAAAATCCAATCACCTCATTCTAGAATGACAAAGGTTTTGCTCGCAACAGAATTGAAGTGAACTCAAACCATTAGGTGCTGGTTAAAAATAAATTACAGAGAGATTAAACGAGCAGTATTAAACCTAATAAGCACTCGAATTCTTAAATCTAATCCGAACCCCATCAGCATGCTGAAGGTACATCAGATGTCAACAAATACATATCCAAATATTCTCCATATACAAGAAAATCATGAGAAGCATTACAAACAATGTAATGCTTAAATGAAATGCAAAGCACAAGCACAGCTAACATCAACACTAAACAACAAAACAATCAAAAAAACCAGAGGCAAATAAAACAAACAAGGCAGCACCGGAAACAATCACGAATACAACATCAACAACAACAATAACATCACAACATAACACAGCACAACACCACAAAACACAACAATCAAACTGCAAACGCTAAAAGAAAGCCAATAACCTGGAGCACAGTTCGAATATTATACAATCACATAATTTTTTCCAAGAACAACAAATTTCAAGCACAAATTCACATCCAAAACTGTTGTGAATTTCAAACTTCCACCAAAATACAGTTGACTAGATCACCATCTCTATTCAGTCAAACCGTATCAAACTATCCGATTTTTCAATCTGAAGCTCACATCGTTCTTCTATTTGGCTACCGAGAAACAGAGAGAGAATGAAAGGAAAAATAAAAACCACAAAATCACACATTTTCTCAATTATAGTTCCAGAGAAAACAAAGAATCTAAAAAAGCTTTTCAAATCTTTCGTATCCTCGGAAATCATACGAGAAAATGTATGATTTCACACAATTTTTCATCTATTCTTCTCAAAATTTCTCAGCAACCAAACAGAACCTAACAATTCACCTAAAATAACAGATTCATAATAATTATTTCATTTTACGACACATTTCCAAAAATCAATAAATTATACACCAAAAAAAAGTAGTAAGAGAATCGGAAAAAAAAAAAAAACTATAAATTATACGAATTTTTTTTTGAATGACGAACTTTCACCGGAGGTCGCCGATCCAAATTTGGAGAGATTAACGGTAGGATCCGACGGTTCTTCGGAGCTCCAATCCAAATCCGCTTCGGATAATCTAGAGATGAGTGACAGAAAGAGAAAGAGACACAGAGAGAGATGTTAACGCGCTATTTCATGTGTCAAGCTTGAAGGAAATGGGAGGGGTTGAATTGTTTGTTGGTATTTATAGCTGCGAGGATTTCGGTTTCTTCCTGCTTTTCGAGAGACTTCGATTTCTGCTTTTTAAACACGAAAGCGAAAGCTGGAAGGCGCACAACGGTTTGTTTTTCTTTCTTCGCTGTTGGATTTTGACAAGTTGCTTGTGAATTTACGTATAAGCCTCCATCCTTTAAAATATCTTAACTGATTTTGAGAGAAACGGTTATGATAAGCCGGATGATGGACCACCCCATGAACATGCACTCACACTTGCAATTTAAGGAAAAATCTAATGCATGGTACATCTTTCATTTTAATTTCTTTTTTGCAACAAATTTTATCACTTAAAATGATTCGATTGGAGGAACTTCCTTTTTAAACTAATAAAAAATGTAGACCTATTTAAACCTTATGAGTTTAAATATTATTTGTCTGGTTGGTGTTAGTATTAAATATTATTTACACAGTTAAGATATATATTATTATAAATAACAAATAACAATTTTTATAATAAAAAAATTACTCACATGAACTTTGAAATTATATGTTATCCTTTGTTTGAATATCTATATCCATAAAAGAAAATAATCATTTTCACCATAAGGAAAAAAATCTATCCCAACAAATTTTAATAAGAATTTGATGAGAATTGAACTCAAATATATTAAGAGGTATCTCAACTATCTATCTAAGAGATAATGTAGAATTGATAAGAGAATTGCGATGTATCTTGATGCATATAAGTTTTCAATATAATCATATATTAAACCTATATATTTACTTAAGGTTTAACTATCTTATTAATTGAATAATAACAACTCTTGAATTACTTATAAGAGTGATTATTAAAGAATATTGAAGGATTATCATTTATGGATAATCATTTAATTAATAAAATAGTTAAAATCGTTTATTTAATTTATATTTATATATATTTACAAGTGAAAAAATAGAAATTTATATCTGTATTCTAAATTGATTGAATAAAATTTTGAATTTAAAATCAAAAGTTTCTTAAAAGTCGTGGTTATTAATCATGGTACGTCTGTCATCGCTTATTTACATTTACATAAATTTTGAAATAAAAAAGAAAAAAACATATGACTGTTGAAAATGAGCGAATTAAATTTTTTAACCTCACTGTAACTTGTATGATGAGAGTTGGACGGTGGGGATATGGGATCAAGTCAAGCCTCAGCGTGCTGAGATTACAGCTCCTACACGCAATACTGGATTTCTGCCTTAGCTTCCTGCGAGTGTGACACGTGTCTCGGTCGGCGGACAGATGGGATTTCGCAATTAGTCTACAGTAACGGGCGGTGATGAGGATTGATTATGATTTTTAAAAAATCAAATCAAATCAAATAATTGTGATCTGTCACGTAATTGATATTTTTTATACCCATAACTTTGTGATGCTTATCCACTGATATGTGCATGTGATTTTCCACGAAATAAGCAAAAACGACAAGACTGTCCCACGTCAGATACATCTGAAAATAAATAAATAATAGCTTTCGTTTTTTTGCGGCACTCGACGGTATCCATCTTTATTGCTGTTAATCAAAAGCATTGCCATTGACTATAATTAGAGGTTTTTGTTACGTGGCAGGTGGCACCGGTTTAATATGATATATTTTTTTTTTTTTAGTGTAAGATAATAACTGGGACAGACCCAGAGTTGATCGAAACCAATCGAGATAGGACATTAATGGCACAGTCCGAATGATCACTCTCAATAAGGAGGGAAACCACCCACACGAAGGTGGGGGATCGAATATCAGTATTTGTATAAGTATTAGAATATATATACTATATTATATTATATTAGAGGTTTTTTTTATTTTTTATTTTTTTTTTATATTGAGAGAATTGAGCGTCGAACCCATGCCGGTTGCTGGCACCAACCAACTGCGCCAGCAACCAAGAGACGGTTTAATATGAATTTAAGATTATAGAAAATTCATACCAATAAGGTTATGGAAAAAAATTACGTGCGCGCTGGGTGACCGTGGAAGGTTTAATCATTGATTAGTTTACGTGCCTCGGAAAGATTAGTGGGTATTGGCTTTATTATGAGTCGTATAAAATAATTAAATGAGTTTTAAATTTAGACTAATCAAGGCTTTTCAAACAAAAAAAACAAAATAGACTAATCAAGGGAGGTGGTCGATGATAGGCTTGCATGGTAGAAAGATAAGTCAAGTAAATTATAAGATATAATTGTTAGTCAATATAAGAAATCTTCTTCCTTGAAATAAAATTTTTTAAGGGAATGTTCTATGAGAAGTAGCTTCCATTTTTGTTTAAAGAAAAGCATCACATTGTGTCTTGCCATGTAATTTGGTAATTTATTTATATGATTGTGTCTTACCTGTTTCATATTTAATACACACATATGAACAATTTTGTTTGTAGTTATCGATCTCGATTCGACTCTCTTATATTCAAAATCACTGGGTTTAAAGTTCGGCTTGTTTTAAGAAATTGTGGTGCATGTCACCTAAATTTTTGGTAATGCTATTATGTAGTTTTAACTTTTAACAACCAAATTTCCAAAAGAATAGTTACTTTATATATTTATTTTTTCATGTTCACTCATAATTTAAGTGAATAATAATTTTTTAATACATCAGGGTTTGAACCCTTCAATTAGTATGCATAGAAAGTTTTCTTTCTTTATTATAAAAATAGATTTTATATTAATATTTTTAAAAAAATAAATTCATAATATTTAATTTCGATAAGTTTCAATAAATATCTAATCATTAATATCGGTAAATTTGTATTATAATACAATATAATCATCTGTAAATTATAATAAAATTGTATTTGATTGCAACCAAAAGAGGGGATCCACTTTAAGGGTTTTACAATAATTTCATCCGAGAATAAGAGCATCCAAGTAATCTTTATTTGGTTTATTATGATCAATTTAAAACTCTAAGGTATCATCACTAAACCCATTTAGTATGCCATCCTTAATATGATTATAGGAAAAGTTTATTCATTTTGACAAAAAACCTTCTCTAGTATATACACCATATGCATTACCAACTAAAATATTGCATTGATATGTTTTTTCAATAATATCACAGAAAAGTTGAGCTACCTATATGTTTATACATGTATGATGTTGTAAGTTCTAATGATATGAAGTAACAAACATAAAAACTAAGTGAGAAATTTGAAAGCGTAAAGAAAAGAGATTAGAGATTAAGAGAGTGTTTTTTCATTCATAAAAGAGTTTTTATAAAGTGGAGGGGTAGGCATCCTATTTAAATTTCTAATACTAAGGTCATTTATTTTTTCCACTTAACATTTAATAGTGTTGAATTACACCTGTTAAGATGTTTTCGTTTGTTTTTTTTAAGTGGTTAAACCACTTAATACTACTAAAAAAACAACTGAAAAATTTTATAATATGGTATCAACTTAATAATAAATGTGTTGGACAACTTACATGCTGTCAAGCATGTTAATTAATATGGCGATTTCATGAAATATGGCCACAAACCACTAATAATGTAACATGTTATTTTTTAGTACGAACGAGTTCAAAATTTTATGTAATAACCTAATGTCAAACATCTAAATGCATTCAAGAGATGATGCTTGTTACTTACTAGTCTCGTTCGTTCATTGATTCATCTACCAAACCATTGAGATGCAAAACTGTTTTAACAGATCCGAACATAAAAGCACTCGATGACAAATTTACACAGCCTTTGCGTTGAATCTTTGACAATATTAAAGTTGGTTGATGAGTGGAGTTAGAAGCGGCAACAGTCCTGAATGGACGCTCTTCTCAGTCCATACCTGGACACACCAGCTCCGCCAAACACTGCCACTCTGCCACTCACTGACAAGTCCTAGCCTCTCGTTATTCAATTCTTTCTTGGGACCTTTGACGTCCCTCTTAAATTTTATTTCAGTTCTACTGCATTTTTCATTTGTCATTAAATCGAATTACGTAATAGTACCACCAACCCCATTGGCTACAATGTCTTGTCATCTTAACAACTACTTGTCATTTAATTGAACATAACATTATTTTTTTTTGTTTTTTGAATGAATTAAAATAACATTATATATAGTTAAGACAACTATTATAATTCACTGATTGTTTTACTTAGATTATAGAATAACATGAAAATGTAACTAGTCTAATATCTAGACTAATTGCATTGAATGGGAATCTGACCAGAAAATAAAGCCGAGTTACTCTCACCAAACCAGCCCAGGCATCACTCTGTTTTTTTCTGCTACATTTTAGCTTTTTATTGTTTTTCACTACACACCAACATTAAATTTTCTCATATTCTCCAAGCTCTTCTCCATAATCTCCAGATCTAACCAAAACAAAAGATCACACAGAACGATAATGTTCAAAGGTGTTGTGTGATGAAGAAAAACGATACTCACATTCTCCTCCCACTCTTCACAACTGTGTCTCTCATTTCCCTAGTCACAGCCCAAAAATTGTCTCTCTCCGTCACCAACCATGCAAGGCTTAGAGACTCACAAGCAGCAGAGATCAAAAGGAGGCAGCTTTTGTATTACAGGGACAGGTTTTTCACCACAAGAAAGTTCGTGATAATCCCACCTTCACTCACTTTCGAGAACCCAAGACTCGAAAGTGCCTATGTTGCCCTCCAAGCCTGGAAACAAGCCATCATTTCTGATCCTCTCAGAATAACATCCAACTGGGTAGGATCCAATGTGTGCAACTACACAGGAGTCTTCTGCTCCCAAGCTCTCGACAACCCATCAATCCAGACCGTAGCTGGCATTGACATCAACCACGGCGACATCGCCGGATACCTCCCTGAAGAGCTCGGTTTCCTCTCAGACATTGCATTATTTCACATCAACTCCAACCGCTTTTGTGGCACTGTCCCTAGGAGTTTCTACAAGCTCAAAATCCTCTACGAGCTTGATCTCAGCAACAACCGCTTTGCAGGAAAATTCCCATACGTCGTACTCAATTTACCAACCCTCAGATTTCTTGATCTCCGCTTCAACGAATTCGAAGGCAAGATCCCAAGAGCCTTATTCGACAAAAACCTCGACGCCATATTTATAAACCACAACAGGTTCACTTCCGAATTGCCAGACAATCTTGGTAACTCTCCTGTCTCTGTCTTTGTTCTAGCAAACAACAAGTTCCACGGCTGTCTACCAAAAAGCATTACTAACATGTCCAAAACTTTAAATGAAGCGATCCTGACAAACAACGGACTGCATTCCTGTTTGCCAGGAGACATGGGGTTGTTGAAAAACTTGACGGTTTTGGATGTGAGTTATAACAAACTGATGGGAGAGTTGCCAGAGAGTGTTGGAGAGATGGAGAATTTGGAGCAATTGAATGTGGCACATAACATGTTATCCGGGACAATTCCTGAGAAAGTGTGTACGCTACGGAACCTCACCAGGTTTGACTTTGACTACAATTTTTTCAAAGGGGAGCCTCCGGTTTGCTTGGAATTGGAAAGGGTTGATGATAGGAGGAATTGTTTGGGAAATAGACCGAAGCAGAGAACAGCATTGCAGTGTAGGATGTTCTTGTCTAGGCCTGTTGATTGCAAGGCTTTTAAATGTGATCATGATCATCCACCACTTGTTCCTTCTCCTCCTCCTCCTTCGCCACCATTGCTACCTCCTTGTTCACCACCACCACTGCCGCCTCCCCCACCGCCACCAGTTTTTTCACCACCACCCCCTCCTCCTTCACTTAGCCCTCCTCCTATCAACATTTCACCACCTCCTCCCCCACGACCGCCTCCACCTTCAAATTCACCACCGCCACCGCCACTGCCTCCTCATAACCATCAAACACCACCTCCACCACCTGTTTACTCTCCACCATCACCACCTCCATCTCCCCCACCATGTCAAGCGCCACCCCCGTCTCCACCACCACCATCAGCAGCAGCTCCAGTGAACGGAATACCATATCCCTCTCCTCCACCACCACCACTATCTTATTGAATGTTTTATGCTCGAGAGATTCTCTTCTTCCCCCATCCCCTTTAAAGAGCTTGAAAGCCATCAACTTCTCATCATTGCCTCTGCATTTCTTCTCTTGCAAGCAACCTCAGAGAATGCGACCAGTCCTGATCAATTTTGTTGGAATTGTCCAATTATCTTGCGCATGCAGTGAATATCAAGCTCAGAGACGATCAAGTTTAGAGTGGGAAAATTTCAATGTTTAGTTTTTAAGCCTTTTATCGGTTAATAAAATTGAAAATATAGAAAATGTAGCTTGCAGAAAATGTGATTACTAGAGATGAGAAATCATTTTAGCTAATGCTGGTTTTTTGATGGTCTGCTGTTATTCGGATGAACTTTTATTCATATTTTTATATTGTTCCGATGTGATCATAATTGTCTAGATTCATCGTTTTAATTCTATGTTACTTGGTCTACTGTGAACATATAAATTCCTTAATTTGCAACATTACACGTGAAAAACTAAACAAAACAAATCAAAATTAGCCTAAGAAACATGGACCGTCAGCCACAATGGTCCAAAGAGCCGACCTAATTTAAAATAAGAAAACGAAAATATAAAAGCCAGCACATTCCCTTCTCACTCTCACTCTCCAGTTCAACACATTCTATTCACACTCTCACTCTCTATTTCATTTGCGATTCAACCCTAGCCGACCCCTCCCCTCAATCTCACTCTCCACATCTCCAAGCCCTTCTCTTTTCTCGTCATCCACATTCGCACTCTCCAGAACCACTACTTCTTCCCCTTTCAACTGCTCTCTCTTCTCTAAATTTCAAGTCCACACCCACCTTAACCTGAGATTCCTTCTCCTAACCAAGCCATTCGATTTTGTTTGAGGAGATCGAGGGGGTCTCGAATCGATTTGATCTTGACCGGGTCTGTTAATTTGTGGAATTTTTTTGGTTGTTTGTTTGGGTGGAAGAAGTTTTACCAGTGTAGGGGAGTAATGGAAATCGATTTGTTTGGTTCTTCGTTTTTTTTTTTCCTGATGTACCGTTGATCCAGATGCAGATTTATCATTTTTCAAGAAACTAGTGCATTCGGTTATTTTAATGGGATTTGCTCACGTTATTATGTTTCTACTTGGTTTGATTGACTTGGGTGTTTGTGTTTAAAGACGATTTGCTCACAAAGATGGGCTTGGGCTAAAATTATTCCTTCCAAATGTGCAAGCTGAGTTGGGCCAGTCTACTTAGTTTTATTAATTTTATTTCATTTATTTAATTTTTAAATTGAAGTTAGGGTTTTGGTTTTCACTGCACACAAGTGCATAGATTTTCAAACTGAAGTTTTTTCCTGCATAATACGAAAACTCTGATCGTTGTTGAAGGAAATCCAGAAAACAATAAAAAGCGAGAATGGCAACAGAGTCATCAGAATCAGAAGAAGAATGGAAGATCACAGGAGGAAACCAACATTTGATAGTCGATGAAGACCTCAGAGAAATGGGCAAAAAGGCTGCTTGGAGTGTCAGCTCCTGCAAGCCAGGCAATGGCGTCTCTGCTCTTCGCGATGACAACATCGAAACCTATTGGCAGTAACTCCTCATCCTCTCTCTTTCTGTCTCTCTTTTTTATTATAAAAAGCTATTCATTTACCATTCCTGTAATAATTATTTTGGGTTTTAGATCAGACGGTGCACAGCCACATTTGGTTAATATTCAGTTCCAGAAGAAAGTTAAGTTGCAAGTATGTATGATTTTTATTATTATTATTATTATTATTATTTTAATTTTTTAAGTATTCTATTTTAGGTTTTGAGAGTTGATCATGGATTCTGGGATTGTTGTGGTTTTGCAGTTGGTAGTGCTTTATGTGGATTTTAAGCTTGATGAAAGCTATACTCCTAGTAAGATCTCGATTCGAGCTGGTGATGGTTTCCACAATTTGAAGGTATTATTTTAATCTTCAAGTTTCGAGCTTTTACTAGTCCTGCTAGTAATTAGCACTAGTGGATTATTGATAGCTATTAAATCATAGGGTATGTACATATATGTATTTCTGCTTTGTAGTATCTAAACTAGTCAATTTTGTATCACTTAGGCTAATAGTCATGACATTTGTTCGTTTAATTACAAGATTGTCACTCTTTTAATCGAATAAGATTGATGGAGTTTCGTTTTATCGAGCTGGTGATGGTTTCCAGGATTTGTAAGTTATTTTTTCTTTGGTTTTTGAGTTTTGAGTGCTAGTAATAAGCACTAGTGCATTAATAGATAATGAATCATAATGCACGTATATATATGTATTTTTGCATTAGTAATATATGTGCTAGTTGCAGTTGCACTGCATAGGCTCATAATCGTGTCACTTGTTCTCTTAATTACAAGATTGCCACTCTTTTAGTGGAATTAGATTGATGGGAGTCTTGATTTCCACTCTGCAAAACTGGTTTCAGGAGGTAAAAACTGTGGAGCTTGTCAAACCAACTGGGTGGGTATACCTGTCCTTGTCTGGAAATGATCCAAGGTAAGTGGTACTATACTTCCTGTGACTGTGTTGTTACTGGTTTTTAACAGTAATATAGTTGTCATTCTAAATTTAGGATTTATAAGTTTTCAATCAAGCTACATCTTTTCTTTAGTGTCCGTAAATTTGGGAAGCAAATTTGCAAGGGATGATTATGCATTCTTATCAAGAAGCTGTATGTTTCATGATTGGTTTCTTGCAAATGAATAATTAGACATATTATGATATTAATTTTGCCTGCTTCAGAGACTTGCCTGATTTTATATGTTTTATTCAGCATTGGATTTTAAAGTAGTTTTCACTTAAAATGGTTATGGCAGGGAAACATTCGTGAATACTTTTATGTTGCAAATTGCTGTGTTGTCGAACCATCTAAATGGGAGGGACACTCATGTGCGCCAGATCAGAATCTATGGACCTCGACCGTGTGTCTCCTTCTATTTTCCTCTCATTTCCTTGCGGACCTTGCCCTATCAAATTTTTAATCACTAATAGACCTTTGTTTCTTCGAATGTTTTGTTGCAGGAACCCTATTCCCCGTCAACCGTTCCAGTATACATCAAACGAGTTCATTACGTACTCTACTGTGAGATGAAAGATGTGCCCTAGAGTTGTGCAAAAAAGACCCCTTGTGAGGGAGATAACAAAGCTTGAAGCTCAGAGGGTAATATGTATAAATCTGTTGAGAATTGTAAATTGTAATGTTATGACTTAAATATCAGGCATTCTTCTTCATTCCTTGTAACACAAATCTATCATTAGCCAAAAAGTGCTTCACAAGAATTTGCTGTCCAGAATTGTATATGTATTTATTGTACGTGAAGATATATTATTTAAAATTTATCATATGTTTCAAATGTAAAATTGCAGCAAATTGTTACATTTTGATTTGGGTAAGTGCAGCTTTTTAGGATTTATTTACAATCTCAGATATACGGAAATAAATCCATAAATGACTTCACAATTACATATTAAAGAACATGGTTTTTTAAGCTTGGTGGTCTCAACTATAAAAAGCTAAAACTGATAAATACTTGGCTTACTTCTGCAAAATTGTAGAATCAGCAAATCATGCTTCAAGTCCTATAATATAAGTCATGCAGCCTGCATTGTTTTCATATGCTTTGATCAATTCCAAGATTCTACATCCAAATCTTTGTTGTTACTTCATTAGAGTTGTAGTAGATTATAAAAAGATGAGAATCATCTATCCTTCGGTTTCCATTCACTGCAGTCAAAACCGTAAAAATGAAAGGAGTGTTAATAAGCAGGACAAGTAAATGGTGATCAAAGGAAGTTGTCATTGAAGCAGAGATACCTCTGTATGTGGAAGCGTCCAAATTTCAGAGACACAGTAATTTTGATTTCCTTATATACTGAAGATGCAAATTCTAACTCATTCTCAAGTTAGATTGTCCGCAGATAAAAAATGTATGTTGTCAACCTCACTGTGAACTGTACTTATAAGCAGAAAGCTTCTGCCCCCACAGAGACATGATATCCTTTCGCTTTTAGAGTGCACCATCCGGTAAGGCCATGATCTGCAGAGAAATGGATCACTCCTTCCACTGAAGCATGCATAGAGCAGCAGCCATATCCTTGTTCAGGCCCCTTTACTTTCAGGCAGTTCATCAGGAGCTGCTATAATGGACTGAGCTATCTGTGCCTTAGAAGATCATCTAGATCAAGGAGATCGTGCCAACCAATGAAGACACAGGCAACATTGTCTGCCACTCAGCAGTCACTATAAAATGGCAAAACCACTTTGGCTTTTCAAAAGTATAATGATGCAAATTTGAGCTCATAATTAAACCCATAAAATAACTCGCACAGAATCATCAAGAAGCTTTGGCCAAAAGGGATATAGTTAATCACATTTTCAGTGGCCCATTTAATGGACACGTGGGAACAGCACTGCCATTTGAGTGTTTCCTTCAGGAGGTAATGGCTGGAGAAGCCCATTATTAGACAGTTCTTCCAAGCCCTTGATATCCTGCTGTAAGTGCGTTACATGTAAAGTGGCATGCTCAAGAACTAGAGGGTCATCTGGTGGGTTCTGCAGAAGGGTAAGCAATGCCTGCCTATAAACTTGAGCTGCCAACAGTGGCCTTGCAACCTGCCGATTCTTACATGAGATTGCCAACTTGATGGCATGCTTGCAGAGATTTCCCAACCTTGACCAAGGACAATCACAGAGTGAAAATTCTGTACCAGGGTTCCAAATTGTATATGCCACGGTTCTGTCTGCTTGAGAGATGACTTTTGCAAGCTGTAGATTTTGCTCATCCAATATTACATTGACATCTGGGATGTGCAGAGCTTGATACCAAGCATTAGTTGAGAAAGAGTCATCTCTCAGATTTGCAAAATAGCCAGTCTCTACACTATATTGGTATAACCAATATTGGGAGTGAAATTCAGTTGTCAAGGTGTGAACTAACCAATCAACTCTAGACCAAAAATTCGCATTTTGTTCATTGAAGAGATTGGATTTCAACCTTAGGTGATAGGATTCAATTGCTGCAAGGGGCTCTGGACCAGCCATCAGGAGAGAACGCATGCCATTAACCCACAATTCTGCAAAACAAGATATATTATCAGATCAATGTTTACTGTCTAATGTAACAAATCAAAATACCTCTTGAGGGCCATGGCCTTTCTTTATATAACTATAAGGGTTTCAGAAACCATCATATTGCTCATTGCATTTTTAGATTAGATAACCTCAAATGATCAAAATTTTTCTAGTATAGACTACATGACTTATGCACACTGTGCAGCTGCTACAACCCTCCTATCAGAGGTCACCTGCATGAAATTAATTATTACTTGTAATTGATATGAAAGAAAATGACTTCCAATGACAGCAAGCAGGTAAAAATATAATATAAACCTAAAGCAGACTTTTGCTGATATGGTCACTATCTTGAGCATCAATTCTGGAGAGGGGTCTTCTCCCTTATCTTCCTCCCATGGCCAGTCTTCAATCAAAAAAAAAAAAAAAAATCAAACATAATTGAAGACACACCTATATGTGGTAACCATCGCCTCTTGAAGTAATCCATAAAGGCACATTGATCAACAAAAACTTGCATGAACTCTTCCACTGTGTCCAGAGCATTTGGAACATTTCTTGAGGAATACAAAACCCAGCCCAAGTGCTTAAACATCTCTCTTTGTATTTCAACGTTGTAGCAATTCTTTAAAAGGCTTCTCATCCAAGCACGGCGAACATGCCAGATGCATAACAGAACCCGGCATTGAAAATTTTCCCTGCAAGCATGATTGTTGTATTATTGCCCTTTTTTCCCCCAAACAACATTAAAAAGTTTACCTTATTGTAGAACTATCAAAAGATGGGTCATCCAGTAAGAAAGCATTAAGTCTCCATCTGGGGTCCTTGGTTCGGATTCTTTCAGCAAGTGGGACGATCCATTTATGGATATTGTGATCAGCAAGAGAGGAAGTAATGATCCAGGCAACTGGAATTGCATTTTGAGAGGAGTCAAAAACAAGTAAAGTAGACAGGGGATGCTGTCATAGGAGAAAAGAAGTTTCATTATGGTAGTCAATCATCACCAATTACTTTAAGCATGATTAAAAAAATATACTAACGCTATCTCTGGTTTAACATGGTAAAATCCAGTTTTCCTCAACTTCAGACCGAGATAGGATTGCAATATGTCTGATCAAATCAGATGAACAAATTTCAAACAAGTATACAATATTAGGAGCCTAGATGTAACCTAGTCACAATGAATATGAGGTGGGATTGTCTCAAGCTTAGACTGTAAGATTTACCATAAAATTTAAGCAGTTCCCAAATTCATATCTGCTGCATTGTGTATTCTTTATTCTTTGTCATCCTTCAGGAATATCCTGTGATGCTACACAAAGCATTACTTTTTCTGGGTCCTGACTGAAAAATCCATCACTTCTAATTGATGTTTTCAAATTATTTTCATGCATATGAAAGCCCCTCATACAAATTTTCTTTATTTCTAAGTTATGATTGATACTGTTGATCAGTGCAGAAGCATAACTTGTCACATAGTCCAACGTTCATCTCCACACGTGGACAACAAACAATTAGAAAAGCATGAATTAACAGGGGAACATAAAAAAAGAACAGATTACCTTAAGTTTCTTTAAGCCAAATGTTGAATGGGAGGCTACCAAACCATTATGTCCGTAATGGATCATCTGTTGTAGCTGCCAATCTGTCTGTAATCCCAAAATAAATGGTTCTCCAACAGAATAATCCTGGAAGAAAAAAACAATCTTTTGATGCCGCTGCACCCACATCCTTACACTACATTCATCATCTGCATGCAATTCATGTGAAGAATTACGAACAACCCTTTCGATGTTACGGACATCATTTCGCGTGAGAAAATCATCACGGTTGTGGGGGCCACCATGTCCCTGCACTAACTCCGTGTGATGATGGATTATATTGTCCAAAGATATTCCAACATAAAGCATAGACATCACTTTCTGGCGTAGATCCTCAGAGATTCGGGGAGCATACATAGCTCTCGTCCCTAAAGCATCCCTATCAAGTATCCCATGACACGGGGCCCCTGTTTTGTCAACATGCTTTCTTTGGTTATATATAATTAGAGCAAGGAGGGGGCGCGTGTACAAACGCTTTACAGTAAAATGGCAAAGGCAGCCTCTCATCATGTGTCGTCTCCCTGGTCTACTCCCTTTCCCACTTGCAGGCTTAACATTGGAGCCATCCCCGTTGCCAGACTCGCCATCCCGGTAGTCTTCAGGACCATAAGAACACCAGTATCTGCCAAATCACAGTGGTACCTGGATGTCACTCAGATGCTTTTACTTGGTAAACTACCAAAATACAATTTCAGGGGGTTATAACATAAATTATATGCATTCCAAGTGTTGCGTTTAGGTGTAATTGAGCATGAATGCTAGGATTCGGAAAACTTGAAAACACAGTTGCACATATTCAATTTCAAATAACTGAGAAAAGAACTTTTCATGGTCACTGAAAGCCAGCGTATCTCGAATCAACCCAAAACCAAGTAATACAGGTTATGCACTTGTCTTCAATGAAAGACAATTCTTAAAAAAATGGCATTATAAGGATCACTTAAATAGCAAATAGATGACATACAGCGTATATTCAAGATAACCGTCGACCCTTGGTTTACTGATGCTCCCTTCAGATCTTTTCCTCCTTGACTCAATGCGGAAGTTGGCAGGGCATTCTACATTGGATGATTCTCCTTTCACGAAATCATCCACTCTAGCAAAAGGGATTACAGCAATATCATCCCCACCTTGGCGACCACCTTCTACTTTGACCCACTTTATATGAGCAGCAGAAAACTCTGCACAAGGAGGATCTTGGACCGGCAGATTAAGTATGTCCTCCATTCGTGGCATCTGCACTTTTCAAAAATTCAATGAATAAAACCAATAGTAAAACTGTAAAAGCATATTAAACAGAAAGAGCAAATATAACAAAAGAGATACTAATCAGAAACGAATACACCCCCATAATGCATAAGTCATCCTCAAAGCTAAAGAAATTTATATACACAATCCATAGACAAGAACCAAACAATGTTATGAAATCATTTTCAAATATGGATTATGGAAACCTAAGGAAATGATCAGAAAGCAAAACCGTAAGAAAGTAAATATTAATAATATCCTCGAAATTTCAGCAATATTTTCGTATTTCTATTGGTACCAATATCAAAACATTTCACTGATCTATCCATCGAAATAAATAATTACTTCCTCTCAACCATAACATAAGCAAATAGTTTTCCAATATACTACACATAAACATATACTCTCAAATCAATTCTACTTCTAAATCTTATTCAAATGAGCCACACTACTCGCTGCATTATAAAAACCACATCCCAACTAATTTTCAAAAACCAATAAGTTTGTCAGGAAAAAAATTCACATCCAAATCACCATTAGCAAATCAAATAGTTAATGCTAAAACCTAAATTTAATGGAATAAAAGAAAACAAAATTATCAACAAATATTGTTTTATGCACCCAAATGACCTTGGGTTCATGGCCTTTCATGCTTTCCTTAACAAAGTTGGGACCTTTATCTTCCTGCAACAATAAATTAACAGCAAAAAGACATATTAGAATGTAAAAATCTCAGCTTTCACAGAAGAAAATCGAATTCAACCAAAACAAGAACCCAAAACACATACCCAACAAAGTAGTCGTAGAAAGAAACAAAGTAAAATGGAAGGTGAAGCTACAAGGAAATGAGAATGATGAACCCTAAATTAGTAATGGAGAATCATTACCAGGTGTGGTTTTGATTACACGTTTCTTTGTGGAAGTTTTGATCACTATCAACCTCTCTCTTTGTCTGTGTAAATTGAAATGAATCTTCTGACAAGCTTTAGCATTTTTACAGTTTTGCCGCGGATGAGGAGGTATGATTTGGGCTCCCGAATTTGTTAATGGGCGGGTCTGTTCTTTAATGATTAATGGGCCTCGAAGTGGTTTTGGAGGCCCGACAATGAAGGCCTGGTGTGGTGTCTGTGTCGTTTTGACGGTTTAAGGTCGTTTTGCGGAAGGTTTGGAGGGCCTACAACTATAGTGGCTTTTGCATACTGTGAAAGGGTACTAAAAATATTCTTTTTTAATGAAAGGTCAAATTTGTTAATTTATTTATCTCCAAAAGATGGAATAAAGAAATAAGTAAATTATTTTTAACAGAAATTAAAAAATAAGTAAATTACTTTCAATATAACATTATATATATAATTTTATTATAGAAAAGATGATTAAATCCAAAGAAAACTACTACGACAAAAGTAAGACTTAAATCTTTACCTTTTTGAGATTAAAGGAAGTTTTTAATAGTTCCGACTAAAGGGTGGTATGCACTAATGATTAAGGATGGACAAAAAAATATGGAACCGACCCGATCCAACTCGTGGGTGTTCGGGTCGGTTTCCATGTTTAATCTTAAGGTGTTTGGATCTTCTAACCAGAAAACACTATGTTTCACGAATCGGGTCAGTTCCATAAGGTTAAAACCGTCCTGACCCATGAACAGGGGTACTTGTATTATTGCGTATGCCCCTATATAATGCCACACCCAATCCTAGCTAAAAAAAATCTACATGTTCTCTTCCTGGTTCTTGCCGCCGCATCGCCTTTCTTCCTTCCATCTCTCGTCGTCTGTCACCTCTCATTGCCATTGCTATTACCGTGGCTGTGAAGTTCTTCTCCTCGTCGGCGTTGTCACCGTGAATCCGAAGCTCCTCTCATCTTTCATCTCTCATCTCTCATTTGTCATCTCTAACCGTTTTTGCTGTCGTCACCCTCTCCTTGCCAAGGCTGTGGTAGAGCTTATCCTAGTCGGCGTCGTCGCGATGAAGCCCCTCTCATCTCTCATTTCTCGTTGTCTAACGCCGCCGTGGAGCACTCATCGCCGTAGCCGTGGCTGTCAATCCCTTCTCCTCGTTAGCGTTGTATCGTGAAGCAAAAGTCCCTATCACCTGTTCTCATCGTCACAGTGAAGCTATTCTCTTTGTCGTTGCCGTCATCATCGCCATCACCAGCATGGTACTCATCAATCTGTTTTGAACATTGAAGCAGTAACTTACCAGCTTAGTACTTTCGACTTTGATCCTTGGTAGCCCCAAACATTAACAACCTATAACTCGATGGATGTACTCAATTCATGCTCTTATTTTGCTACTTGAATCTTGATTTTTACATGCTTAGTGGGTTTAGATTTTATTGAAATTTGATTAAGTGTTTGTTTTTTTATGATTTTGTGTTTGTTATTTTGAATCATGTTTGTTGCTTAGCTGTTGTGGTTTAATTATTCTTATTATTTATTGTGTATCGTTGTTGTGAATAGATGAGAAGAAGCGTAAAAAGCGGTTTCGGGTTTGAATTTAATGATGATGGCGTTAGTTCGGTTGGTAAAAATCATAATCTTGGGATGAGTAAAAAAATAGAGAAGAAGAGTGAAGGTAGTGGTAGGCTTAAGGCAGATTGTTGGAAGCATTTTGAGATTTATGAAACTTATAAGAGGAAAAAAAAGTCTAGATGTAAATATTGTGGAGCTACATATGCTTGTGATTCCTTCTCTAATGGGACCACAAACATAAACAAACATATTAAATTTAGGTGTAAAGTACTCAAAGCTAAACAAGTTGATATCACCCAAAAAACATTAGTGAGACAAAGAACATTAGAAGGATATGGTAGTAATTTGAGTATATATTTCTTTAATCAAGAGGAACATAGGAAAAGATTGGTGGAGATGATTGTACAAGATGAATTGTCATTTAGATTTGTAGAGAACAAGGGATTTTGAAGGTATAGTGAAGTATTGTGCCCTCAATTTGAATACCATTTAGGAGAACACTAGCGAGAGATATGTACAAATTGTATCTTGACGAGAAGGAATTATTGAAAAAAAAAATCAAGCAAAGTAAAGTGAGAGTTTGTCTAACTACGGACACTTGGACTTCAATTCAAAATATTAATTAAATGGTTATGACATCTCACTTTATTGATAATGAGTAACAGTTGCAGAAGAGAATTTTGAGCTTCACTCCAATAGAAGATCATATAGGGGAATCAATTGGGAGGTGTATTGAAAGAGTTTTGCTTGATTGGGGTATTAATAAAGTTTTCGCCATTAGTATTGACAATGCAAGTGCAAATTCAGTTGCCTTTTACTATTTGATTTGAAAATTAAATAGTTAGCATGTGCATGGAACAATTTTAGGAGGAAAATATTTACATGTTAGATGTTGTGCCCACATATTGAATTTGATTGTGGGTGAAGGTTTGAAAGATATCAATGAGTCAATTGCAATCATTCGAAATGCAGTGAAGTATGTTAGATCTTCTCATAGTAGATTGACGAGGTTTAAGAATGTGTTGAAGATAAGAAGCTTGGGCAGTCGGGTTTTGTATCTATGGATTGTCCTACACGGTGGAACTCGACATATTTGATGTTAGACAATGCTAACAAATTGAAAAAAGCTTTTAGCCGATTGGAGGAGAGAGGATGGGTATTATATTAGTTACTTTGCAGAAAATGAAAATGGGAAGAAACTGGTTGGGCCACCTTCTTTGGAGCATTGAGACTGTTCCATGATATTTATTGATTTTTTACGGACTTTTTATCATATTAATTTGACATTTAGTACTTCTTTGCGAGTGATAGCAAATGAATATTTTTCAAATTAGTGTTCGGTATTTCAAACAATCATTGAGTTGAAAGGTTTATTTGATTCGCTTCTGGTTGGGATTATCTCTAACGTGAGGCAAAAGTTTTTTAAGTATTGGGGAGGGTTGGATAAAACTAATATGATGTTGTTGGTAGCGAAAGTGCTTGACCCCAGGTTCAAATTGGAGTATATCCAGTATCGGTTGGAAACTTTTTATCTTTTGGCAGAAGCACAATCCATTACCTCACAAATAAGAAAGTTGTTGGAAGAGTTGTTTGATTATTATAAATCAATGCACTCTAATAGGGAAGAAGATGATCATCGTTGTGGTGATTCGATTGTGCTTCGTACTGATAGTTAGAAAATTCAGACTCGCAAAGCAGACATGGTTTTAGCAGATAAATTATGGGCAATCAAACAAAAATAACGGAATGCGAGAGTGCATAAGAAGACTGAATTAGATTTGTATTTGTTAGAAAAATGTGAGCCCGTGGATAATGAGATGTTTAATTTGTTGTATTGGTGGAAGAATTCTTGTACTAAATACTCAACTTTGGCAAGTATAGCAAAAGATGTGATAACAATGCAAGTTTCAATGGTGGTGTCAAAATCTGCTTTTAGCACGAATGGTCGTATTCTAGATCCATTTAAGAGTTCATTAACTCATAAAATGATGAAACGGGTGATTTGTTATCAAAATTGGTTAAATGCTTTGAACCTAAAGTCCAAAATTATTAATGTAAATGAGCATACGGAATATGAAGATAATAGTGTTGGAAATATTCGGTTTTACCAAACCGTTGAAACCAGTGAGCTTATAATTTAGTTTAACATTCATATTTTATATTTTATGCTTATGTTTATATAAATATTATTTGATAATTTGATTTAACTTAATTTTTGATGTTGTGTCCTTCAACAAAGTTGCAAATGAAGTTTCAACTTCATTGGATAATTTGGATTTGCCTTGAAATTTGATGGTAAGATTTTATAGTTTATGTTATTTTTAATATCATTGTTCATTTATTATATGTTTATTGTTTAGTGTTTATGTACTGATAAATTTATTTTGAATGACTATAAAAAGGTGTTTGAACTTTGGAGCTAATTTTTTATTGGTTGGAGTTGGACTTAGGGCTAATCTTTGGAGTTTGGAATTGTTTCTAAATTGTTATATTTTTATGTATACTATGTTGCTATATTTTTTTTAAAAAAAATATATTTTTTGTTGTATGTTTATGCCTACTATTTTGTGTAATATGTGGATGTGGGCATTGGATATTGTTGAAGACTTAAGGGTGTAATGTGTAGATGTGAACATTGGATGGTGTTAAGAACTTAAGGATAGACTGAAATTTATTTTTTTCTTTGGTAGTAGACAGATTAATCTTTGCATCCATCTAATTTTTTGTGTAATGTGTGGATGTGGAGATTGAATTAGGGGTGTAATGTATGTTGTGGTTGTGGGCAAAACTTAAAAGCATGTTAATTTTTTTTTTTTTCCTTTACATTGAAGGCAATAGACCACATTTATATTTAAGGACATGTTGCACCCACGTAATTTTTTTCTTAATATGTTGTAATCATCTAATATTTTTCTTCATCCATTTAATTTTTTTAGTATCATCCACAACATAAAGTAGCCCTAAAGAGTTAAAAAACACTTAAATTTAAAGACCCAACAATAATAGGCTCAAAAAACACTTAAAAAATAATAAAAATTTTGGTTCAAAAAATGAAGCCTAAATTTGAGCCCAAACATGAAATCAAACCGAACCGAACCGAACCGAACACCTCCCTTACTAGACCATGTTTGGACCCAAAACATGTGACCTGCAAACTTATCATGTTTTGATTAGTTCCAGTTGGAACCGACCCGAACATGGTCATGCTCACCCCTACTAACGATGGGTAATGGCATGTATACTTAAAACAATTATCAAGTTCATACACACACACACACACATACATATATATAGAACTTCTAAAATTAATGTTTTCTAACTTTAAAAAGTTAAAACGAACTTATCAAATTCATCAATTGTATTTGAATTGAATATGAGAGATAATTTATTTTAAGAGAGAATGTAATTGACGAATTTAATTTGTTCACCTTAACTTTTTAAAATTAAGAGATACTGAACATAGAAGTTATACATATAATGATCTTAACATCAGATATGCCTAATTTTAAAAAGTGAGGATCAACCAATCAAATTCATCTATTGCATTTGAATTAAATAGGAGAAATAATTTATTTAGGAGAGAATATAATAAATTAATTTAATTGGTTGGTCCATACTTTTTAAACTTAAATATATTTGATTATAAAAATCTTATATATATATATATATTTGATTATGATACTTTAGATTTACTAAAATTGACAGATTTCACTTTAACATTTAAGATTATATACCAACGCTCACAAGAGCCAGAATTTGGAAGTCCAGTTCAGCCCATTAATTTTATCCTGATAAGAATCTTTAAAAAAATTTTGATATTTTCAGTAGGCTGTTACATCGATATATCAACACCTCAATAGTATCGTTTGTGAGCTGTAATACTTATAAAAGTCAACTTAACGTGCATCTTTAAATATTCAAAATTTAATAAAATATCTGAACTTTTTTTTTTTGATAAATATCTGAACTTTTTTGTATAACCTTCTTAGAGAATGAAAACTATGGTAAGGTATTAATAATAATCTAGATTCAAGTTCAACACCATCTAGCCACTCAAAAATATATAAATTCAATTAACAATAAATAAAACATATATCAACACTATTTATTTTTAAAAAAATCAAAATATTGAAAATAATTCTTTTTTAACATAAGTTGGAATGTCTCCAACTTGATACAAGAGATTTCCTGTCAGGCTGATGTTAATTTTTTTTTCTTATAATTCCATAAATTGGTCCATGTTACAAGATTTCTCTTCTCAACAAAATTTATGAGGCCTCTCTTCTGCCAAAGCATATTGAGGTGATTGAATCACTACCAAGTCAGATGCCTAGAGCCACAACCAACGCCACATTTTTTTTTTTTATATTCACATTCTCACTCTGACTACCATAAAGAGAAGCACGGGACGGCGCATATTTTTTATTCACATTCTCACTTTCACTCCTATAATTTATAAAGAGAGGCAAGTTCAAAAAAAAAATATATATATATATATATAAAGAGAGGCAGGCAGTTACGTTTCTTCAGAGTCTCAAAAGCTTTTGTATGTACAACGCCTTGATGGAGTCTCAAAACCGGCAGACCCCACCTCAACAGACCACCCAAATGTCCCCTGAGAACAGGAACAACATGTTGACATCAAGTTCCCCAACAACAATCATGGACAAAGTGAAGAACAACTTGGTTTTTCGATCAAAATGGGCAGAAGTGAATGGAGCAATGGGGGATTTAGGGACATATATTCCTATAGTTTTGGCCTTGACACTTGCCAAGGAGCTCAACTTGGGGACAACATTGATATTCACTGGTGTGTACAACATTGTCACTGGTGCCATATATGGTGTTCCAATGCCAGTCCAGCCAATGAAGTCAATAGCAGCAGTGGCCATATCAGATGGTTCAGATTTTAACATCCCTGAAATGATGGCTGCTGGTATTTGTACTGGGGGGATTTTGTTGGTTTTAGGTGTCACAGGGTTGATGCAGCTAGCTTACAGGCTCATTCCTCTGCCTGTTGTGAGGGGGATTCAGGTCTCACAAGGGTTGTCATTTGCTATGTCTGCTGTCAAGTATATTAGAAAAGTTCAGGATTTTTCTATGTCTAAGACTAAAGGGGAGAGGCCATGGTTGGGGTTGGATGGGCTGGTTTTGGCTGTTGTGTGTGCTTGTTTTATAATAGTTGTTAATGGTGCAGGTCAGGAGAGAGATGTGAGAGAAGATGGTGATATTGATCATGAAGAAACAAGGCCTAGAAGCAGGAGGTTGTGGAGGATTATAGCTTCACTTCCTTCTGCTTTTATTGTGTTTTTGTTGGGAGTGGTTTTGGCTTTTACAAGGAGACCAAAACTGGTGAAAGATATTCAATTTGGACCATCTTCTATTGAGGTTGTGAAAATGTCCAAGCATGCATGGAAACAAGGGTTCATCAAAGGGACCATCCCTCAGCTGCCTTTATCAGTACTAAATTCTGTGATTGCTGTATGCAAGTTGTCGTCTGATCTTTTCCCGGGGAAGGACTTCTCTGCCACATCGGTATCAGTGACCGTGGGACTAATGAACTTGGTGGGGTGCTGGTTTGGAGCTATGCCATGCTGCCATGGCGCAGGTGGACTAGCTGGGCAGTACAAGTTTGGAGGAAGGAGTGGTGGGTGTGTGGCTCTACTGGGGGCAGCCAAGATGGTGTTGGGGTTGGTTTTGGGGAGTTCTTTGGTTATGGTTTTGGATCAATTCCCTGTTGGGGTCTTGGGGGTTTTGCTCTTGTTCGCTGGGATTGAACTAGCCATGGCTTGTAGGGACATGAACTCAAAGGAGGAGTCCTTTGTGATGCTTATATGCACAGCTGTTTCACTAGTGGGCTCTGGTGCAGCACTTGGGTTTGTGTGTGGGATAGTGGTGCATTTGCTTCTCAAAATCAGAAGTTACACTAAAGGGCAGTCTCGTTCTTTTTCTATTCCATGAAACAACTACACAGCAATTCCAGATGATTTAAGTTCTGCGTTATATAATTCATCTATCTGACAACTATTGTCTTTTCCATTGTTTTGTTTTCCGTATGCCTTGACAATTCCATATGTTGTAAGCTTGAGTAACAATAATTTAATAGCAGTGTTATTTCCTTCTATAATTTATAAAAAAAGGTAGGTCCATGGCCAATGATGCAGAATCTCTGAACCAGATCATAGCATTGTGATAATTACATATTTTTTTGTATCTTTTGATCGATAAATACAACATTTCTCAGTTCTAATCAGCAAAAGGTGCTGTAGCTACTGTTAAGTAATGTTAATGGTGACAGCAGCCTACGCATAATTACGAAGTCTTGGTCATGAAGTAACAAGTCAAGTCAAGGAACTAACACTAAGAGAAGGAAACCCCAAGCAATCAGTAAAGTAAAAAAATCATGAAACTTATATGTGGTCTGACTATGACAACAGTTTCACCAATACCATGAATTTTGAATGGACGCGTTGGGCTGCAATGGTAACTTTCATGCTTCTTTCTAAGAAAAATGGTACATTCACAGAGCTTATGTCATTTGTTTTGCAACAATAGTGTAGCCGTCCTTCTCTCCACGGATGCAAGGACACCAATCAACACATGTTTCTGTTTTAAGTACTCTTTTCCGTTCTCTATCCAAATGGGTTTCCTACTGTTGGAGTAAAAGAATCTGTAGTTGTAGATGTTGGATATCCAGTAGTTGGTTGCTGTCGTATGTTTGTGGAGCCAAAAAAGGATCCATCACTGCCAAAACCACCAACTCCTTGTAGTCTGTGATGATACTCAAAAAAAACTTATCAGCAATGGCTAAAAGTGTTCAAATATGATGCTGGCTGGAGGAGGAGAGAGAGGGAATTTAATGCACTATAGTCTGTCAACAGCAAGATTATGCATGAATGAATGAAAGTATGTTGTCCTTTTCCTATCTTAAGAGTAAATGAAGCATACTGATTGAAGGATCATACCACATGAGAGATGCAAAGCATAAAAGGACACCCTATATCTAAGAAGACACCTTTTATATATACAAAGTCTTTGAAAGCATTGATTTTTTATAGGAACATGTGAATTTGAAGCATGAAAAAAGGGATGGTAGCCAAAATGGAGTTGTTTGGTGAATCCTTTCAACATAAACGATGGTCACAGACGAGCAGATCTTAGTCTAAAAAGAAAGAATTTAAGACTGCCAAGTAGAATAAATTACCTGGAATGTGTCATATTCATATGTACTTGCTGCCCCATGAATGGACCTGGAGTTGCAAAGTTAAATATATTAATTAATCAACAAAATAAAACAAAATTTTTTATCAGATTAGGACAGCAAAATGAATTTACTAGGAGACATGGCTGATGAGAAGGAAGGGGATTGTTGTGCCATCAACCCCATAGAGACGGAATCATAACTAGAAGTGCGTGGTAAGCCTGCATGCAGGAGATCTCCTTGCAAAGATGTCATGGATGGAAACTGCGCATCACAGATAATAATTTCATGGATATATAACAAGATTTCTTATCCTTTATATTTTTCTTCACTTCAGTATTTTAGATTTGGATAGGTTAATTTGCATACTTTAATTATTGTGATTTTAATATAAATAATTCTTAGGTTCCTACATGTCCTGACTTTTTAATCCACAATGTCCTACTAAACTCAGCCAACTGCAGATACAACTTAAAAATAAGGATGCAAACAAGACCAACAAAAAAGACATTTCATTAATGCTTCCATAAATTCAAAAATCACAGCGGAAAAAGCCAAAAACCAGTGACACACAAATGAAATATTAGTTTTGTTACTCGCATACTTGTGGCCCTCGTATTGGAGCTGTATCACATTCACCACTAAAATCAAAAGGATTCATTGACTTTGCTGGGTTGGAGTATGCTGGCACAAGCTGTAAGCATAAACCCATAGTAACAAATCATGATTACATTGATCAAGAATTATAAAGAAGTTAATATATTTATCAAATAAATAAATAAAGAAGTTAATATAACTTGAATGTCTTGACGCAGTAAGTACCATTGCATTAGGATAATACTGCATGTTGTATCCCACGGCTTGAGGAGGACCACTTTGCCAATGTGGAAGTGGCGCAGGGGCTGGCATATAGCTTGACGTAAAAAGATCCTGCAAAGGATCATAAATACATTAACAAGGGAATATAAGAGAAAACTAAAGTAATATTTGACCAGGCAATCACCGCTGGTAGTTCCATTCTTCCAGTAGATTCTGTTTTCCCTGGAAGAGAGTTCAATCCAACTGCAGAACTGGCGTCTTGGGCTGGTTTTGTTAAATTCTGAGACGTATGTTCAGCTGAAGCACTCGATGGGCCTTGAGCACTAGGTATGAAAGATAATTCCCATGACTGCTGGCTTGCACAGGTGGCAACAGGTTAACGAAACATTAAAATTTGAAGTTAGTTTCTATAGTTCACAAAATTCAGGAATCCATCAGAGTAAGAGCAAAATCACCAGAAAAATAAATTTAAAATATTTGTGATGGAGAAAATCTCACACTGTGAGTTACCATAAGCACGGTGCATGACAATGCTCAAAAGAACTTTGCTATATTTGACATTACACAATTCCATTGTAAAATTGAATCATACACTAGTAGAAAAATTAAAAAGATATATATCCTTTTCCTGAGAAAAAGCAAGGTCATTGAAAAGAGGTAATTTTTGCATTATTTCTCTCTTCAGCAGAGAGTAAGTCTGTTGACTTTGGAGACTTCCTAGAAGATCAATGACATTGCATTGACTGGAGATCTCTACAACCAGTTATGGTTGGAAGTCTTAAAACTTGTAGGCACAAAGAGTTATAAGACTTTGTTCAATTAATTATCTGATAGCCTTCATGTTTTTCTACTTTCCTTTTTCTTACAAAATTTTGAATTTTGTCCAACACTGACCTGGTTATTTAGAGCTCCAACGGGTACACTAGTTTGCTTTGGAGTAGAGCTGCTAGTATCTGCAGTCATTTGTCCTAAAGGTGCAGCTGTTGAAATACCAGTCATAGCCATGTTGGCTCCAGATGGTTGCTCCGGAAAATAAGTAGTTGGTGCAGTTATAGAAGCATCAACCGAACTGGGAAATGTAAACATTTGCTCTGAAGGTGCAACTGGTGAAACAGCAGCTCCTGATTGTTGCACTGGCATATTGGTAGTTAGTACATTTGTTGAAGCATTGTTGTCACTGGGAGATAGTGACATCTGCATTGAAGGGCCAGCTGATGATACACCACCTGCAGCCCTGTTATTTTCTGAGAAAGTCGAAAGATTGCCACTGTTGTTTCCAGATGAGGGAGATGATAATTCAAAAAGTAAAAATTCCAAAGTATTTGGATTTGGAGCCACCGGTGCCTTGTCCTGTGCTAAAGGTTCATGTGGAGACTGGCTGGCACCAGTATTTACAGGAGTTATTTGTTTTGTTTCTGCTGCTGTTGCTGCTGCAGTATCACGGGCTGCTGGATCGAAATCAAAATCGATCAAGCTTTGCACATGCTCCTTTTTATCCTCCACTGGGCTCTCATCAAAAGAATGCTGGCTACCAGATGGTGTTATATTCTGCAATGGGAAAGACTTAACAGGATAAGCAAATAATCAGACAGGATATGCCAGGCTTCCAAGCCAACAAAATACATTAAACAAAATTCAAGCAGCAAAAGTTTTCAATGTAAAGTACAGGAGACTTTTCTCATCAGGCATGTGCAGAAAGTTCAATCTATACAAATGGCTTACACAAAGTCCTTGTGTTATATTAAGATGTCATTACTCAGCACTAAACAAGGGTGCACATATGGAAAAATACTAAAAAAGCACATATATTAGATTGCTTTTGGGATTGTGGGGACCGATTAAGCAAAACGACTATAAATTGTTATAGTGATGCAAGAAAGCACATAATGGCAGACATTTGGACAATGCAAAAAATCAAACTTCAGACACATCTACCATTATTTTGCCAAACCTGTTTGTTAGCAGAACCATCAGCCTCCTTCCCAGTAATTGCTTTTGCAATTTTGCCAACGTCCAATGGCAGAGCATTTTCACCTAAAATGTCCTTGATAGGGCGTATCACCAAGAAGCTGGAGCTATTCCTGCTCGTTTGACTATCAGGAGACCTGCTTCCAGACTTAGTTTCTCTATTTGTAATGCTAAGGCTGCCAGATCGGTTAGTACTTCCAATTCTATCATCTCGAAACCTGTCATCAACGACCTCAAATCGGGCAGGACCTTTTCGAAGACCTGTGTGTCTTGAATTTTCCTTGGCATATCGGGGACTTCTTCTGTCATCATAATTATATCTAGGACTTTGACCACTAAATGACTGTTCATATTTGCTCTCATAATGTGGGCTTCTTAATTCGCCAAGATATGCAGCAACCTTCCTGCTTTCATTGAATACCTCCTTGTCACCCTAATGAGACAAGAATGGACAAACTGAATCAGCTTTTACCAGGACAGAAGTTAACATAATCTAGGCCGTTTCACATCAACTACACTAATCAGGTCCAGTTTTAGTTGGCTTTTATCTGCTATCATAAGCAGATCTATGCTGGCAAGACTTTTAACAAGACAAAACTCGTAAAACTAATTTAAAAGAGTACTGCATTTGCATTATATGTACATGTAAAAAAAAATTACCAATCTTAGCTTCGGGGGCCTGTCACTCCTCTCACCAGTGTACTTCCTATCCTCATAGACATGCTTGATAAACTCCCGGATTCTTTGAAGGTTACTGGACACCAACACGTAAATCAGAAGACTCTCTCTACTAAAAAATATCCGAAACTACCATAAGAGGATATGCATAATACCTGCTATCAGGATGAGATTGACGACGAGGATTCCATTCCTTTAAATAAATTTGTCTTGCTTTCTATAAAAAGAATAACATAAGTTGGATGACAAAATACAACAAAACTTTATAGCAGACAGAAAAACACTAAGACCACATATAGTTGCTTGTATGTGTGTGTATGCAAACCTCATTCCCTGCTGCCTGAAGAGCACTAACTTCTTCTGCAGTAAATTTAGCCATCGATACTGACTTCACTCGATGTGTGAATTCGCGACTGCAATTGTTAACAGTACACACACACACACACACACACATATATATACTACGAAATCAAACCAGAAACTAGTTACAAAAATTCGAACAGAAAGAAATAAATTATATCAAACACTTACTGCACTCCACTACAATTTGTGCAAACAAAAGTCAAGAAAGTTGTGCACACATATTGTGGTCCCTGCTAGCACAAAAAACATGTTAGACATAGTATCATTAACATCACAACATCTTCATGTATGATGCTTTTACAACTCATAACGCTCTCTTTAAACGTCTAATGCTCAACAATTATTCAGTGCGATTAAAAACAAAACAATGAAACTCATGGAGCACAAAGATTATGCCTCCATTTCGGAATTAGCTAGGGAAACAATTAATCTTCCTACAGATTCACCCTTTTTTTTTTCATCAGTCTGCCATTTTTGGTCTCTTTTCTACACCTAAAGATTTCAATGACAGCAATTTCACCTACATTGTCCAGAATTTCTCGCAAATAGTTTGTCTTAAATGAGAATTCATTTCCACAAAACGATATATAATAAAAGAAGAAATGAAAGAATAATATTCACCAAGCTATTGCAGTTGATGCATTTTCGATTCTCAGTAAGCTTCAAGAGGTTTCGAAGGTTCCTTTCAATGATTTCGTTTTCCTTCAATCGATTCGACATTTTTGGTTCGGTTGCTCAGAAATATGTTTATGTTTTTTTATTTTTTCTGAGCAACCAAACGGAACGAAAAGAGGTTGTAGGGATGGAGAGTGGGCGTATAACAAGAGAATGACAGAGAGAGAGAGAGAGAGAGAGGGAGGGAGGGGTGGATGGATGACATATCAAAAGTAAAGAGAGAGAGAGAGAGAGAGAGAAAATTGGCGCTAAGAACGCTCATTGCAGCGCTTCTGGGCCGTTGGGGAAACAACTCTACAGCTGAAACTGTCATTTGAAAGAGGATGTCACTGTGGACCCTCTTGTCTCTCTCTCTTAAACTTCTATGTCCTCTATCTATCCTTATTATCACTTTTCACCCCAATTGTTTTTTTTTTTTTTTTTTCCTGAATGAAAATTGATGCTAAATTGATCATAAGGTTGATGGGATTTAAATTTATCGAGATTTTTTTTTTTTTCCTAGGTTGATTTGCTTGAGTTTTTCTTCTTCTTTTTTCATTTTTCTTTTTGAAAATTAATATCACACGGAGAAAATTATTGAAATTTAACCACATCAATAACTAATTATACTATCTGAAATATAATCAGAGAATATTTAAATTTACGATAAGAGGAAAAAACTCTCCACATTTGCTTGTAAATGTAAACAGTGAGATTTCAAGTCCATCACTAATGGTTTATTCAATACTTGTGCATTCTATACATCTATTCAAATATCTAGAAGATATCTACTAAATGAAGAGGAGAAAAGTTTTCACATGTGGCTCATATATTCTCCTATAACCGCAAAATATTTACAATAACAAAAAGGAAACAAACTTTTTACACATGTAAAATATGCATAATGGAATTATACTTGTAAAATATGCATAACGTAATTAGAGAGGATGTACACATTGTAATATTGTAATAACCCTAAAACGAGCTAGATTTGTTTAAACGGAAATTAATATTCAAGAGGTTCAAAAATTCAAGATCCAAATTTTGATATTTGGAATAATTGGACTCAATTAAATTGCTATTGGGCTGATTTTTATTATTTAAGAGTTACGCCCAAATAATTGTGAAACAATAAGTCAAGCCCAAAATAATTACAACGCCCAGTTGTGGTTTAGGGACTCAGAACGTGACAGATATGTTACCAATATAATCTGTAGTCCTTAGATTACGTTCCTGGAATAATTTCCCATGGAATGAAATTTGATCAAGTTATCTAATATTTCTACGATAATTTACCGGGGAATAACTTTGATTAAGTTATTGTATTCACAAAGTAACAAGACTGAGAAATTTTGGTGAAAGTTGGATGCTTGCCTTTGGAGAAAAACATCGTGAACAGAGCATGTCATGATCGTATCGACGAAAGACACTTTAGATTAAAATTCGAATGTAGGCTTTTGGGTTAAACATAATGAACACGCTACAACAATCTCTGTTTCAAATTTGTCTTATTTTTTCTATAGTCACTAACATGTACAACTTTGCGGAGTTCTATGATATCAAAACTGAAAGAGAGTTGGAAGCAGGAAATCATTGAAAACAGCATGTGAAAAATTGATCCTTTTTTATGCTTCGGTCAAGTTATGTTAATAGTGTGCACAACAGATCACGTTGTAGTATATTTTGCGACTAAGATCAAACTGGAAATGATTCTGCAGGTGAATGCTTTGCCTTTGTTATGAATGTCAACAAATTTAGCTAAATTCACAAGATTGACTCTCCTCTTCCTCGCCGCGATAACTAAAATACCATAACATGAGGTCCAACTTCAGCCATGCACAATCTACAATCAGTTCCCTACTGTTGATCTTGAGGGAATATACAAAATTTCCAACACCTATGAGCACCGACACATCATAGAAAGACAAACAATTAATCTCAAATGACCCATGAAGGATGAATGTAAAACATCCACTTACATATGATTCAATGCAACATCCTTTTACATATGACTCAATGACCATTCAATCAAAATAGCTATCTCACATAACAGTCGAGAAAGTCATGTATAGATCTAATACGAAATAAACACTGCTATCTTCCCATAGATACACATTGGAGATTCATGAATCTCATAAACAAAAATCCAACCATTAAATTAATATATCATCAGCATCTTCAAAGGACTGCGGACAGTGAAGAAAAGAAACAAAATACATATAAATACATATATATATATATATATAAAGGAGGCAGCTCAAAATTTGGCTAACATAACCTAGACAATAAAAGGGCAAGCTACATTAAACTCTTCTTTTTTTAAATATAAATATATATATATACTGTACGAGCATCAATAAAGCAAATGGCTATTACCATTACTGCCATCTCAACCCTATGCAACCAAAGACATTATGCATCCCAGTAGCATCATCAACAACCATTTCCACCTCCACTGAACAAACAATCCAATATCGCCAATGTCATTTCACAAACTAAACATCACACGCATTAAGCAATCAAAAAGTGTAACTTTGGATAACTTGTAAGACATAGACACAGCTAAATCATTCTCATTTAGGTGCATCTTGTTTTAGCTATCCACTTACCATACCCACATAAATAAAAACTTGCAAATCAGATAAAGTGATATAAATCCTATGTCAAAACTTATTGTATCAGATGTTACTACGGTTAAGGCAAACAACAAACACTTCGGTACGAAAGGCACAGATCTAACCAATACAAGAACATCATCCACCCTATCTATAGCTTGAGACAGCTGAATATTTAATGTGAGGGGATAACAGAAAGCAACAAAAGTAACTAAGCCACTAATGAATCTCTATGGAAATTTTATACGAAATTACTTACAGAATTTTTTCCTCTTTTTTCAGTTATGTGCTCTGGTTGGTACATATCTAGTAAACCCTCATACATTGAATCAGATAGAACTTGTAATTTGATTTGATGGGGTGTTGTATTATTTGGGCCAACTGCTACTTGGTTAAGGGGGGAAAAGGAGCAACGAGGAAAGAGGAAAAAATAAAATCTGTACAAAGCTCGGCAGCCAAAATTCCATACACCCCTTACCTGCAGGATATATACAACAGTTGCAATGAACTGAGTAAACCTGCTGCTTGACAAAAACTGGCGGGTAGAAAAATTGAGAAGCTGGAGACCATAGCTACCACAATATGTGGCAGCAAGTGAAAAAATTCTTCTGTAAGAGCTCACAGCTCTCCTGTCATTGACAAAGGAAAAACCAGATCCATCCCAGTAAAAACAATGTCAAATCTGTGAGGAAACACTTTGACAGCAGAACTGCACACTGATAGGGCTGGCGAGTTTTCTTCCCTGGTCATATCATTTCATACTCAGTTGTCTCATCGCATTTGATCATTCTACCCATCACTATTTACATCATCATCATCATCATAAGAAGCTTTAATTGCCTCAGCAGTCATTAGGGCAGCCACAGCCTTGTGAATAGCTAAATCAGCTCTGTAAAGCAATCTCTGAGCTTTTTCTCTCTTGAGCTTAGCCATATTTCGAGCATGCTGTGCTGCACCAGACGCATCTCGCAATCTAAACTCATCAAGATCGGAACTGTCAAACTGTTCAGGGCCATGTCTCAGGGACCCATCCGAGTACAAGTGCCGCTGGCTTGGCCAATCAGTATAGCCCATATTCCAGCGATGAATTCCATTTCTCCTGGCCATCAGCCTCTGATTGCATGAAGCCACTGTATGTGAGTCATAAGAGAAATCAAACATCCTCTTCAACTTTTTCCTCTGAAGTTTCTGGTATTGATTTCTATAAAAACCATCATTGCTCATGGAGAAATAATCCAAGCTCCCTGCATCACGAGGAGAGAAAACCCGAGGTGAAAACACCCTTGGTGATGTCTGAGACAACGGGGAATCATCCAAAGATTCATAGTTATGCCCTGGATATACAACCTTCTCATCCCCAAAAGCAAAGCCATTTAATCTTCTTCCTGGAGCACCAAATGAAATCAAATTGAAAAAAGAAAAGAAAAGGGTTGATAAGACTAATAAGCCCAAGAAATTATTCAGTAGGAAAAAAGTAGAAAAGTAAAAAAAGTTACCAAAAGTATGGAAACCATCATGATCTCCTATAACAGCATTGCTTTTCCCGGAAACTGAAATTCTCCTCTGTGACCTTTGTTTTGAACCCTTGTTGGGCACTTCCAGGCCCCGTGGTTTCAAACAGAAAGCAAACATGGCTGGCTTCTCAACAGGTGCCACCTTCTCCTGATATCCATTTGGGAAGGCAGTGTTCAATTTAGACATCATGATTTCCCAGTCTCTCACTTGTTGTTGATATCTTTCCCATAGTGGTGGCTGAATATTACCCAAGTATATAGTGTTAGATAATGTGTATATTTACATTAAAAGAAAAAATGTTGGCAAGTTATACACAAATTGATCAACAAACAATATTGATAAACAGCATCTAAAATAATCTAACGTTTAATAAAACAATAACATATAATCTCAATCAACACAAAACAATAATTCTGGTAGTAAACTTGCTAAAAAAATTGCCAAAGACAAAGTATCATATGATGCTGCAGGGCAGAACAGAATTCATCTTAAGTGTTATAAAGACAACTGAAATTGCACAAAAAGCACACAACAGCCTAGCAAAAAGAGACTGTTTCTAAACCTCTCTTTCATGGGAAAGACATTGCAAAAAAAAAAAAAAGTGAAGAACTACTAAACAATAGTCATAGAGGCAGGTAAAACAACAGGAGGTGGAATTCAATTGCACTTTAAAACTTCAAAGTAGCAGTATCAGTCTACAAGCACACAACAAAAATTGAAAAACGGTTAACTTTTTCTTTCAGTCATTCTTATAATGTTTAGCAAATACTAAATTACTAACTACAGCCTCTCACTGAATTAATTTATAATCAAAGCACTCCACAGGCGAAAAAAAATGACTTGATCCTAACAGTTCACATGCTCTTCATTATTGCGGACAAAAAGCATTATCACTGCACTATCAAATTGAAGGGCCATCACAGTCTCATAGCTCAATCACAAAGTTGCGTACATTTACATTCTCCTTCCAAATACTACATAGCTACAGCCTCTCACTAAACTAATTTAAAATCAAAGCTCTCCAGGCATAAAACAACTCAATCCTGACAGCTCATTATCATATGCCTTATTTGCAGACAAACAGAATTCTCACTGTATTTTCAAATTGAAAGGCCATCATCACATTGTCTTGTAGCCTAGTTACAAGGTCGCATATGTTTTCATTCTCCTTCCAAATTTCTCAACTTTATTTATCTTATTATTAATTTGAACCATTGCTCGTGGGGAACCAGAAGATATCCTAGTTCCTTTCCATCTCTCACTATTAATGAAAGGAAAAACTGAAAACTTCAAGAAAACAACATAAACAACCAGCAAATCCTATTTTAAGATCCTATGGAAATCGCACCAAGCTTTTGCTTGCTTGAGATTCACAAAATCATTCGGTAAGTAATGTTTTGCAATATCAATCAGGCAAACATGTACAAAAGTGATGGGGGTGGTGGGTTTAAGAAATAGGATATGTTATTAAAAACAGGAAAACATGTACAAAAGTGAGCCAGAGGTCAACTGAAAGACTGAAAACCATCCTGCTGAGATAACAAAAACCATCCACAACTCCTCCATACCTTCCCCTCTAAAATCCTATAAAGTTCTCCTGTTTCTCTCTTTCCAAATCACCCAAAAAACAGCCATTTTAATGCAATCCCAAAGCACTCTTCCCTTTCAACCCCTGCTCAACTTAGGTCTATTCTCCGCAAACCAGGAAGCATGGGTTCTGTGACAACAGCTCCTCAAGTTAACCATAAGATTGAGCTTGTTCCACAGGGCCTTCACCAACAGACAACGGAGAAATGATGATTCACTGATTGCTCTTCCCCTTTGCACATAATCAGGCAGGCATTTAATTTAATATATAGTTTCAAAATGCTTCGGAAGCAAGATTCATTTTCTGTTTGTATTTACAGATTCTTAGAGAGCATTTTAGCAACTAATATCGAGTTTGGTGTTACAGACCTGAAGACGTGCTATGGCATATATGATTTAACACTAGCTCAAATGGCATCACAATAAAAACAGAGGATAAACACAAGCAACATGGAAAGAGTTTACATTGCTGTCAACATTAGGCATCAATTAAAAATCAAGACAAGTCTCTTCTTTAATGCTATTCCCATCATTCACAGACAATTTAGCCCATTAACCCAATGCCATCCAGTTTAAACTCTTTTTATTCTTAAGAAACTACCTCTTCCACCAACCTATAGCTTTAGGCAATCCTTCTTTCTATTTCTGTCATTCAGTTTTACCAAGTAAATAAAAGTAATGGTAACTCATAGATGAAGTGGCAGAATTGAAATCCTCCAAAATCTACTTATGCTTCTCCTGAAGCAAAGCATTCCCTATTCCAAAATTGGGAGAAAAACAATTTTAAAATAAACAGAGTAACCTAACAAGGAAAGAAACTGCAAAATGCATGTCAAGTTATTGAACAGAACCAACATGTTGCTTGCAATCTCATGTAGCTTATTATACCATATGATGAAAAAATATATATATATATATTTACTCTTTTTTATTACCAAAAAAAAAAAAGAAGAAGAAGAAAAGAGAAAATAGAAAAGAAAAGAATTTTATAGAGAGAATGTCAGAATAAAATGATATACTCATTACTCCAGAAGCAATAAGATCATGACAAATATTACATATATACATGTATATAATGAACTCTACAGGTACCTGGAGATGTCTGATTAAAGGCATTCCCTTCTTCTGCCTCTTCTGTCGCCAATGTTCATGGATTGGTTTTATTGCTTCCATAGAACCAACTCCAACCATCAGCTGTTCTATTTCATCAGGTGTGAATTGATCCCGCTGTTGTGAATATGCAGCCTTCTCAAACATATCCATTGCCTTCTCAAACATCACCTCAGAAATCTCACAGAAACCCTTGTTGTCAGCTTCTGAAGAATTACAATTTTTCAAAATCCATTGCTCATCATCACTGTCCATGTCATATAATATGCGCACTGGATTTAAAGCCATCTCAACATCAGTTTCAACTTGCCGAAAGTACCTAGAACAACGAACAAATGCTACTTCCATTCCATTATCATCAGTATCCTCTATCAATCGAACCCCAGGAATAGGAATATTTTTAACTGAAGCAGCACGAACATTACGATTGTAGCACTCTTCATGCATCTCCTTGAAAAGAGCCCACTGGCTCCTATCAGGAAACTCCAAGATCCAATCCTTTCCTCCTTTCCACATCATAGCATGCGTATAGCGATTGGTAGATCCAGGCTGCATGAATTGATGTGGCTTGTATGAATACTTTGTCATCCCTGAAACTTTTACGGCAAGCTTCCATTCATGGTGATCAAAAAGCTCTACAACAATTTGTGCTCCACATTCTCTCCAACCTTTGTCGCCTAGTGTGATTAGCACATTTGCATCACAAGATAACAACTCCAAGTTTTTTTGCGAACCTCTCGAAACATCTGAAAACCTCTTTTCATTAGGTCTTCTAATTCGTGTGTGGTGAACCCCTTTCTGGTTATGGCCTCTATTTTTTGAACTATAATCAAAGCCTCCAAAAGGCAGTGAATATGACACCTGAGTACGTGGTTTCTTAGGTCCAGTACCAAAGTTACTGTGGCCAATGTCAGCCTTTCCATCTGACCATCCATGTGAGAGGTGACCAAATGACAAAGAACTACTTCTATTTCGATGCCATGTACTTCTAGGAGCAGTGGGGTTTGGACTCGGGATGACACCACCATTCATGTTCCAACTCAAATCAGTAGAGCGTTGTGCACTATGAAATTCCCTATCAGCATGCTTCTCAAACTGATCAAATGTTGGAATTTCAACCCTGATACCATTTAAAGGAGAACGAGACCCAGTATCCAATTTGTCTTTGTCAACTGAAGGCCTTGGTGATAAAGTGCATTCTAACTTCGGATCATGGTCTTGCCTCCTCTGGATGGCCTCTTTTCCATTTTCTTCAGGATTCCAGGAACAGGCAGAAGTTCCAGCAACATTTACATCAGCATTGTTTAATTTCTGTGGGGACCTTACCCAATGTCCATTACTGTGGACAGACTGACCAACAGCCGACAACTCAGAATTAGCAACAGACAAGCAACCATCAGAAGCAACATCCATTTGCAAATCCTTCACAGTATGTCCTAGATTACTTTCTGACAAAATATTTTGAGGAATAATTTCTGAACCTTTATTCAAGCAGTACTCCAAACTAGAACAGTCACCCACCATCAAACAGCTTGGGAACTCTGGATTCTCTGTTGAATCATGTCCTCGAAAGCTAATGGGTGCCCTACTCTGTTCCATAAGTAGCTTAAGATGCAAGCCAATGAATAAAGTAGGTGCAGCAGTAAAAGAAATTGTGAATGGAGAAAAATTTCCTTGCTGCTTGTTGGAATTAGAAGAAAACTGACTGGCCATCCCACATGTGGAACTGAGAGAGATGCTTGACCTAGAACTCCTTTGCAAACCCTAATTAGAAAAGCTCATGGCAGTTAATACAGAAGGTGAACAAATATAAAAATAAATATAAAGGGCCCTTAAAGTATTCATCAGTCTCACAAAGCCAACACTACTCCACATGAAGAAAATTGTCGATAACATTGATATTTAAACCAGTAAAAGTATGAATGCATAACAAATGAAATGATAATTAGCACAAAGCTACCACCAAAACAAAAATTTTTCAGATATCAGAAATTATCTACAACCATCAGAAACATATAAAAATATAAAAGTGAATACCTTGGTAGAACCGTCATCCCTGCACACAGAAGTTGCAATTAACTGGTTACTTCCATTTTGAAGCGCCTTAATGTTATCAAAAGTGCATTCGGACAATGGTAATTGCCTAGAAAGCAAACAATGCCTTTTAAGCTTAGAGTCCAGATACATCCACATAGAATTCTTCACTTCAGCAAAGTTGTAGAATGCAAACACAAGCTGCTTCCTAAGATCTTGTATGCAAGAAAACTTAAACCTGATTGAAGTTACTGGCAACTGTAGGTCAGCATACTTCCCCAGCTCATCACGTTGACAAAATACAGTTAAAACCAGGAAGACATGGGCTACAGCCTGCTTCAAGCAACCTTCAAACAGGAGAAACCTCAATCCAGATATATTATCAACAAAAAGCATCTCCAAATGAACCCTTGGCCAAGTTGTCATCAATATACCATGATGAAGAAGAAATACAGCACGGATCAGCCAAAGATTCTCTGCTTCAAACGCATAATTCATGAGCGAAAGAACTGGAAAGCTTAACTCAAACCTTACTTGTCTTGATTCTATCAATGGAATGGTCAATTTAAACAGCCCAGCATTATCAACAGACCACAAAGTTTCATCAAAATCCAGCCTTTTCTGAGCAATATCATCTTCTACAACATCTCCAAATCCATCATCTAAAGGGGCAAGCAAAGTAACAGATGCAGGAGTACCACTAGAAACACAGTTGCTTGAAAATGATAGAGACAACATGTTCCCTGTATTGCGCAAACGCCTCCTATAATAAACAATGGGATGTTTTCCATCTTTAGAGCAAGCAGGGCTCCCCGAGACAGAATCCTCTTCCCTTCTGCCATTTGCAAATCTGTCTGTCAATTCAGATTGACTGGACGATTTATAAGTGCCCCTTTCCAAGCAACCCCCATCTAACCAACCATTAACTTTCACATCTTCATCAGATAAATGCAATGGCTGAGATTTCAGAGATGGATCAGATGTTTTCTGTTTCTTAATAGCATGCAAAGGTGAAGATTTGACCCGACGAGTAGATCGAGCCAACCATGAGATGATGGGCTCTGAGTCCATATAGCTACCCATACATTTATCATCTTCAGTAATCAAATTCCTGTTTTCAATTTCTTTGTTGAGCTTCAAGCTTTCTTTCCCCTGCTCAGGAAACTTCTCTTTTATTCTGGATCTTCTTCGACCAGCTTTACCAGGAACTTCACTAGGGAGCAGTAAGAGTTTAAATCTCTCATTTTCTAGATTAATCCATTCCTCATCACGATCATCATATTTTACATGATGATGCTTTCTTTCTTCATCATAGTCATTCACAAGTCCAAAATACCAACACTGGTCCAAAGGCCAAAACACTTTAATTCTCCTGTTCAATACCCAATGTGCATCCAAGTCCCCAGAGAAAACTTCGTAATAGTGGCGCCTTTTCCTTGATTGGCCCTTTTCTTTCTGCTCCATCCTTGGCCGTAATGCCCTACCAGCAGCATCAAATGACGCAGATTCAGACCCCTGACTATGCAAATCCCGCTCAGAAGATGACACAAAAGACAGCCGATTTTTAGATGCAACTGATTTGCCGTTTGAAGAAAAACCCGTACAACTTGGGTCAAACCGCGATGATAGCATCATAGCTGCATTCTCTTCAAGATTCTTCTCATCTTCAAGCAAATCATCACACACATTAGCAGAAGGTCCAATTGATGGCTCAGCTTCCTTTGCATTACTTCTATCCCGGGAGGAATTTTTCCTTTTACTATTTTTCCTCCTTGACCTCTTTAATGACGACTCACCATTATTTACGAAATGACTCGCCTGTCTATCATCCTCCTTCAAATCCTGAGCCAAATTTGAACTGCTAATTCTATTCGACTTCTTCTCAAAGGAGTCCCCATTAACTGTAACATGACTGGCATGTGCACCATCCCCTTTCAAATGCCGATTCGATTTTGACTCACTATTTCTGATCTCCTTCTTAACAGAGGACTCGCTATTTTTTATCTCCTTCTTAACAGATGACTCAACATGATTAACAATCGAATGACTAGCACGGCCACCCTCCCTAGTCAAATGCGTAGCTGACTTTGACTCACCATTCCTCTTTTCCTTACTACTGTCAAAACCCTTCTTGCGTTTAACCTTTGAAGACTCGACCTGCGTACCCAAGTCCTTCAAAGAGTCAACCTGTCTGCCCGAATTCTTTGAAGATTCAAACTTTCTACCCAAATCCTTCGAGGATTCAACCTTTTTACCCAAATCCTTCAAGGATTCAACCTTCCTACCTGAATCCTTTGAGGATTCAACCTTCCTACCTGAATCCTTTGAGGATTCAGCCTCTCTACCCAAATCCTTCAAGGATTCAGCCTGTCTACCCGAGTTCTTAGAAGATTCAACCTGTCTACCTGAATCCTGTCTACCTGAATCCTTGGGAGATTCAATCTGTGCAGCCAAATCCTTCGGAGACTCAGCCTGTGCAGCAGCCAAATCATCATCATTCACATTAGCTACCTGATCAACACTACCCACTCTACTACAAGATTGTACCTGCGACTTAACCACTTTACTGATCTCAACCTTTTTTCGCCCAACGAAACCCCGCTTGCGCTTCGGTATCCGAACACCACCATCATCCAAACCAAACGAAATGCCACCAAACCCACCACCGTTATCCCACTTATGATTCAACCCCAACTTCCCATCCTTCTTATCCTGCAACCCCAACTTCCCATCCTTCTTATCCTGCAACCCCAACTTCCCATCCTTCTTATCCTGCAACCCCGAACTCAACCCACCATTATACACCTCCCCTACAACCCTTTTACCATTATCAACATTCTTCAAACTACTAATAGACACAGTTTTACTACTCTTCTTCTTCTTGTTGCTCTTCTCCTCACGATCCCCTGAACTAACCTTCCTCTTCAATTCCTTACTTTTCTGAGAAGCCATTGAAATCTTAGATTTATACAAACTCTTAAGATCCAAAGATCTTGATTTCTTAGGAATTTCCGCTCCATCGGAATTTCCTATCCTATTTTCCATCAACAATCTCTCAATCCAAACACCAAAACCCAAAATCCCCAATTTCATATTCCATTGTACATTCTCCAGATCTGTAACATCCAAACAACACCAAAAAATCACCAAAAACTCGCATAAAACACACCGCTAATCCAACGATCAAACCCTAACATTCATTCATCACAATCATTTCACGATACAAATGCGCGAATTCAAAATAAAAACAAGTCACGCACCTGAATCAACATGTAATCGAACAAATTGTCGAGATCACGAACATGCAACACTCGTTAGGGTCCGAATCTGGCGATTTCAATTTGAAACCCTAATAGATTTATCGATTTTGTGTATTAATTTGTCGTTAATTTTGAAAATTAAAATTTACCGTGCGCGACGGACGAGAGCTAGGGTTTCTTTTTGGTTTCACGAGAGTAAGGGTTTAGATCGAAAAATAACAAAAATAATAATAATAATAAATAAAACAAAATAAAATCGAAATATAAAGAAAATAATTGCAGCGTTTTGATGGAGCTACGCGGCACATCGTAGACCGTCCGATACGGAGACGATGGTTGAGATTTCTTTTTATTGATGTGTCAATCAATGTAAATCTACAATTTCGGGGCAAGCGAGGGTAACATAAACGGTTGCGATTCGATCTGTTGCCACGTGGAGGGATGAGATTTGAAGTTCGTTTGAGAGATGTCTGGTCGTTAAGCGGATTCTATTTTGCTATAACAGTATTTGACAGGGGAAATAAAGAGTTTTTTCCTTTTACGGAATTACCAAAATGGCTCTGTTTGTTTACAAAATAGCGGAAATGCCATCGAGCTTTTGAGTTGGGAGGCGCCATTAAAGAAATTGTAAAGGCGACTCGCTCGAGTAGGTTGCTGATGAAACTCGCTTAAGAAACTCGAAACGTGGTGAGATTTGAAATTACAGAAACGCCACCATGCGGTGCTGTGAAGGTGATTTGTAACCAATTTTTGTGATGAAAAAGGCAGGTATGGCAAAAGCTGTGCCGTCGAAAAGCCGGTAACCGTATTTCGGTGACGTGGTCAATGCGGGAAGTCAAAGAAAAGTGATATGGAAACAGCGGTTACTAGAAATGGTCTTGAATGCCCACACGCATGGCTCCACGTGTACACTAAATAAACTTGTAACATTCTTTGGTTTAGGATTGCCCTATGCTGTGTTAAAATTTTATTTAAATAATATGATAAATTAATTTATAATTATAAGATAATTCATGAAATGATGTTGTGATCACGAAATATTCATAAATCATCTCACGCATCATTTTTTTCTAAACTCCATCTGGCATTGATTTAGAATTTATCGAAATTAAATATAATTGTGTAGTTTGGATAATTTTTTTTTTTTTTAAATAAGGGAAATCTAAGTCATAACCAGCAAGAATAAATCTCCTGATACATACTACTATTACATGTGATGATATTGAGATTCATTGTTAACATGAAACTGATGAAGGATAGTTATATATCGATTAAACTAAGAGGAGATGTGTTTAGCGTTTACATTACTCGAAATTAATACTTTATGATGTTGATAGGAGTCCTCTAATATAATTAATTACCATAGCATATGGTATATTTTGAATGGATGGAGCATGCACTCTCCTGTATAAAAACATCTCTAGTTTTTTGAAAATTCTTTCCGAAACTTGAGTGGGCAGTGGCGTGTTTTCCTAATTTTATAGGGTTGCTTTCTTTTGTTGATGGTCTAGTCATGCCAACTCACGTGTTTTCCGGAAATGATGCAGTGATGATGGGCATTGTCCACCCAAAATGCAACGGATTATGGTATGATATATTATAAAATAAAAATAATCTATTTTCAATTGTCTGACTTTTTAAACTCTGTAATATAAAATATTTTCAATGTCTTTTATGCAGTTTGATGTGATACAATATTAATAGTCTATTAAAAATTGTTTTTTATTACTATAATTTTTTTTATCGACTAAGCATGGCACACGTTAGACGGTATAAAAGTAAAGCACGATTTTCATGCGTTAGCAAACTTTGATAACTGCTTAAAATGCACACGAGTCCGCCACGGCATGCAAAATATTTCAGCATCCCCAGCATTAAAGAAAATAATTTGAAGCTGCATTCTATTGTTGGTGATAAATCTCTGTGGAAGTATATATTTAGTTTGCAAATATTATAATTGATTATGGCAAGTCTTATAAATGTACGGACTTTTAATATTATAGGAATAAATATTTTAACCACATACATCATGCTTGATTTTAATGAATTTTGATGGACGTATGAATCTTTTAAACATCATGAAAATAGTTATTTAAACCACACGTGTAATATTTGATTTTGACAAGTCTAAATAGACAATTGAATATCCCTTGTATTATGTGGGTTAGATATTCAACCTACACATATCTAATGCATGAGTCATGACCTATGCTAGTACATTTGATTTTTTTTATTTTTTTTTTAATATCGCATAAGTAAATATTCAAACATAGATGCAGTATTTGAGTTCGGTGATTCTCAACAGAATAAAATTTCTCTGAAATTGTGAGAATGAATACTCAAACCACACATGCATGGTATTTTATTCAATGACCCCTGACGAATATTTGAATTTATTTAATATCATGAGCATAGATGAGCACACATGTAGTATTTTATTTTGTTGAGTATCATTTTATTTTGGTAAGTATCAGTGGACATCTAAATCTCTTCGATAATGTAAGAGTATACATTCATATGTACCAATCAATATATTACTGGATTTTGGCAAATCTCAATAAAATCTCTTTGATTTTGTGAAATTAGATATTTAAGTCACATTCTTTCACCCAAAAAAAAAAAAAAAAAGAACAGATATTTAAATAACATAGATAGTTTTGATTTCTACAAATCATAACATACTAGACATTCAAATTTATCCAATAACGTGGAAGTATATATCCCGACTATATATATAATAATCAATTTCAATAAATCTAACAGACGTCAAATCTCTACAAAATTGTAGCGATAATTATTCATACCATGATTATTCATACCATATGTGTAATGCTTGATTTCGAAAGATTTTAACAAATATCCAAATCTATCCCATATCATGGGAATTTAAAGCATACATGTAGTATTTGGTAAGTCCCATTAGAACATCAAGATCACTTTGATATTATATATAAGAGTAAATATGTTACATACTCTAACTTGATGTCGAGTCTTTTTTTATTTTAAAAGTAAAAAGTTGGTAATATTAATTTCTGTTGTATAACTATTTATAACAAATGTATTGAAGGAGTAACAGCAACACAATGAATTACTGCAAATTATCACTATCAATTAATATTGTTTCTTGATTTTATAAGAATCAAATATGTGTTATTATCGTCGTTTCCTTACTTATTTCCTTTTGTTCAGCAAAGATTTTATACCATATATATCGTTATTTATTTCAAGTCTATGAATTGTCCCGTTGAACATTCACATTTTTTGTTGTTTTTAGAGTGAACTACCTAACTAACACGATATAAATACACAGAAATCCATGTTCAATAGAGATTTTATTGATTGATATTGTTTCTTGATTTTATAAGAATAATATCGTGTTATTATCGTCATTTCCTTTCTTGCTTTCTTTGTTCAGTAGAGGTTTTCATACTATATATATCAGTATTTATTTCAAATCTATGAATATTCACATTTTTTCATGTTTTAAGGGTGAACTACCTAACAAACACAATATAAAGCCACAGAAATCCGCGTTTCATGATACCTGAAAAATCTGATTAATGAAAATACCAGTAATGCAATGAATTAATAACAAACATATATACTATATAGTATTTTTTTAAAAAAAAAAAGAATAATAACAATCATATTAAACCGTAACAGTTTACCTATGTCACATGCGTGCATCTACGTGTTCGTGTGCAAAGTCTCGCACGATTGTGCATGTATTAGTATAGGCGTACTGTATACATGCAATAACACATCGTCCAAACACTCGGTCATCATGCGTTTGCATTTAATCTTCATATATCACACAACAATGTCATAGATTTATTCAAATTTGAATTTAATTTCATAGGAATTTCTTCTATCGTAAATAAAGTTGAATTATATGTTTTGAATAGCACTAAAACATTAAAGAGGTCTAGAAATAGCACTATAAATGGAAATTAGTTTTGATAGTATCATTTCACTACTTTTTTAGAACAAAATTGCTCCTAATTTCCTCTTATCAAGAAGTAAAATAACTTAAACAAACATTATTTTATGATAATTCGCGATAGTATATATAGTTCATGAAGTCAATATAGCTTAAAAAAAAAGGTAGTAAATGGTTTGGAAATAAATTGCCAGTTTACTTGCAACTAATATTCAAATTTTATTATAGTCAATGGCCTTGTGGCACAGTGATTACGCACAAGCCATGCCTTGGTTTTAAGTCAAAGTTTAATACTTTATTCACACCTCACTTAATAAAATGTGAAATTTTATCTTATTGTATATGAGTTATCTCCCACCCTAATGTGGATGACTGCTAGTCATATGAGGACCGTTTATTCGAACCATGTCATTAAATTCTATCAGTTTAGTCCTTATTATCTTTTGGGTTCGTTCCATACCTAAAATATAAAAGATTCAAATTTTTTGTTTTTTAATATTTATCATAGTTTGTGAAAATAAGTTAGATAATGAAGTAAATATAACTAAAAAAAATGAAGAATATAACTGCTGGTGGATATTATGCTTTTAATTGTCACCCTAAGTTCCAACTCCTGAGTTCAAATGCGTGTTTTACATTAGAACGTAAGAATAATTGAACTTGGATGGTTCGGAAGCCAACATCATGACTTCCACTAATAAGTTGTTCTTCGTTTTCGGACTATATTTTCACTTTTTAATTTTTATACGTGTTGATTTTCTCTCTCACCGCATTGCTTAGTTAGCGAAAGTTGTGGGCGCATCTAGAAAAGTTGTCAAACGCTGGTAATATTCGAAACTAGAATGATTTTTTTTTTTTTTTTGGCTTTCTGAAATGGTATGCAATACGATATTCACCTCAAGAGGGAATTGGAAATTTGTCTTTATTATCTAGTCATATTATTCGATTGGGGGACCAACAAAGTTCGGGTAAAGAGGAGTGATCTAAGGGAAAAAAGAGTAAGCTTTACCAAACTTTGAGTGAGCTGTCGTGATTTGTGAAAAATAATGAGCTTTAATTCATTAGTTTTATTGTTAAAGTGAAAAAAAAAAAAAAATTTGACCAAAAAATAGTGAATAAATGAATAAAATAAAATGGATTTGGGTAAAGTTATCCAACCTAATTTTTTAATAACAACTATTGAATTATTGTAAAAGTGATTATGGAAGAATCTTATAATCAATCTAAAGGTGATTATTGAATATTCTTAATGAGTAATCTTACCTAAATGATTAAAGTAGCAAAACCCTAAAAAAAAATAGCAACTTCAATTAATAAAGGATAAATTTGACAGTTCATTTAGATGGGTGTTATTGAAATTCAACCCAATTTTTCAATGATAATTTAATCACTCCTGAGTTTTTTTTTTTCTCCCCCTACCATTTCATGATATTTTCACTTACGAGATCCATATTGAATAATTCGATTGTCAAACCATAATGGTGTTGCATTATGTATAATATAATACCACTATCCTAACATGGTTTGATAATTGAAAGAGTTTATTCAATCAGATTATATTATAGAGCTAAGTTACTGTACCATAAGCAACATTTCAAAACATAAATAGATAAATCCATTCATTCATATTTATATTTTTAACATACAAGTTTAACACATATCTCAATCATTAGTGCACAAATACAAATTAAATTGATGTATTGTTTAAATTATCACTGTTTCATTAAATTCAAGTATGAACATGACATGAAGTATGATTATTTTCTCGTATGGTGTGCAATGCATCAAGGCTACATTTGGTACGTGAGATTAAAATATAACAGATTAAATTGAATTGAAATAGAATGAATTGTATTTGATTGAAAAATTATTTTTCCATGTTTAATAGAACTTGAGATTTGATTAAAATTACATTAGATTTGAATAAAATTTATTTAAATATTTTATTATATAGCCTAAATTAAAATTATTTAAAAAAAAAAATTCTATTGTACATATTTACAAAAATCCACCAACACATCCACTAAAATTCACAAAAATCTACAAACAAAAATAAACAAAAATCTTAAAAATTTGCTTTTTTTTTTTTCTCAGTTTCTTCTCATTGTTCTTATTCTTCTTCGTTTTCTCCAATCTCTTTTCTCCCCTTCTTCTTCTTCTTTGCCTCTCATTCCTCTCCTCCAACCTCTAATTTTGGTTTCAATCAAACCCATAAACCTAGAACCAAACATGTTTAGGATGAAACCATTTTCATGGTACATGGCAAATTTACTTGATTTAGGTGAAAGACAAGTAGATAACGACGTAGATGGGAGCTAAATTACCATCTACCTAGTAGTTGAGCTAATTCATTTGCATCTTCCACATCTTTTGCCTATAAATAGGCAATTGTAATTCATTTATTAATTATATCATTTCCAAACTTTCAAGTGTATTTTAGAAATTTTTCTTCTTAGTTTTCTTCTAAAATCTTATAGAGAGATTATATTGTTATTATTGAGTTAACAAAATTCTTCTAGTATTGGTTTGTGAATGTTTTTCTTACATTGAGAGTTTTACCACATAAATCTCGTGTCAACTATTTTTATTTTATTGCATCTATTTTCTTTCAATATTATTTTCGATTTCAGGTTTATACTGTGATTAAAATAGTATCAGATTATTATAACAAGATAACCCCAAACTCATTAAACAAAAAAAAAAGAAAAAAAGGAGTAGGGAGGGTAGAGAGTGTTGCCAAGGAGGACGGTGACAAAAGTGGCGAGAGTGGAAGACAATTAGGAAGTTAGAGAGAGGGACTCATTTCGTTCATTCCAAGTCATTCCTAAACCCATCAAATCTCATCATTTTGAGTAAGAATGAGCATTCTTGTGAGAAGATGGTTTGAGAGAGTTTGTGATTGGATTTGGAATCCCACCAATAGCTCTCCAAATGTAGGTTTTGAGAATTTGAAAATTTTTAAATCCCAAACTTACCTTAAATTCGGCCTTCCAAATATAGCCAAAAGTAATAATATCCTTCCTCGTTGAACGGTGACAACGTGATATTAATGTCTATTACAAATATATATATTTATATCTGTCTCATTTGTAAACTAGTATCAAATGAGTAAGAGGTTTAAACAACAAAATTAACTACAGAAAGCTAATAAAATTTGCTGGTGAGGCTCAAACTTCCACCATAAAAGTGGATCAAAAAATACATAATTACATTTATTAGAAGGTGATGTGATCCGAATTATTATTGCTTTATTAAATTTTTCTTATATGGCATGGGAAAGATCTAAAGTAATAATTCCTTTTCCATTAAGTAAAAATGGTGTTGAATGTTGATAATCTGTTGTTTTTTATTTCTGCCATTCAATGGGTTAGATTCTTTGATTTGAGAGTTTACATTTGGCAAACAGTTTTGTTAAATAACATAAAAGTCAATAAATACAGGAAAAATCTTATTAGATAGATCTACTCATGACAAGTGGTTTGTGTATATATATATTTTTTCCACATAAGTAATAGAAGTTTGTTAGAGAAAATATATTCAGACTTTACATGCAGTGTTTAATTTATAAAAGATCTTAGTAGAGTTTTGATCACTACGAGTGCAGTAGACATCTATTACTGTTATAAAAAGATTTAATACATTTATGTAATAGGCAGATTTTAAGACAGCACATATCATGTTTAAACGGTACATTTCTGATGGTCGTCGCTAAAGTGAAAATTTATTTACATTCCAAGATTAGATTTTACATACACTTAATAAAAGATTCTGTAAACTCAGAAGTGTTGTGAGGTGATTACCACACCACTTGCACCACTTTACTCAAGCATTGAAGGTTCGAATACCGATAAGTGGCAGGCCATTTATGTGCATGCCCATTTATAAGAGGATAAATTATATATAAATCTCTTTAATTTGAGGACAATTTGTTTTCTACTCAATGTAAGGTTTTTATCTTCATACTAAGAAGGGAGTAACTATAAGAAAATGTTACGATCCAATTCGATTCATAGAATAAGTTTTTAGAGATCTCCTTATACTTGTAATATTAATAAATAAATAAATAAATAACATTTTTTTATAATAGATGTCTCTAGATTTTAGAAAAAATATCATTAAATGATACTTTTAAACATTAGATTGATAATCTTATTTTATTTCAATAAAATTAACAATTGAGTCTCAAACCTTATTTTTTTTTAACATAAATACATTTGATAAAATTGATGAGAATACTATATTTTTTGAAAAATGACTCAATTATTATATTTATAGTAAAGATATTTTGATATTTTTATATATAATTTAAAATTTAATTGTTATATTTTTAAAAAATAATATAAATATTAAATTATTAATTTAATATATTATTTTTATACTTATAGTTGGATTTTATGCTGGCAGTATAATATTTGCACGGAAATATTAGAAATTTCAACCAGACGTGGGTTTAAGTGAAAATCATTCACTAAACAACCACATATTAGAACATTTTATTTTTATTATTTTTATTTATTTTCCATTTCGATCCAAAAACATCACGAATCCCGGCCAGCTCTCCAAACCATTTCGCATCTCAGCTTCTTCTTCACCCTCTCGATTCAATTCCCTTCCATCGACGTCTTCTTCTTCTAATTCCAAAACCAAACAATTCCTCAATTTCCTCAAAAACCCGATTCAATTTCATCATATTAATAACTTAAAACCCTCCGATTTCACAACCAGTAACACCGATCTGGATCCAGATCCAGAAATTCACTCTGCGTGTCACTGAAGCCCTTCGATTTCGTCGATCTAAGGTTCCGGATCTCGCACTCTAGCTCAATCGCACGCGATTCAGAGGTAAATTAAGCTTTTCTTATTTTTTATTTTTTACTTTTTAATTCATCGAAGCTAACATGTGATTGGAATGACGTGAATGACAGAATTTAAAATTTTAATATTTTATAACAGAAAAACAAATATTTTTGTGAATTTTTACGATTTCAGTTCAAGTCGGCATTAATTAGCTGAGTAGTTTTGTATGTTCGAAGTAAAAGAAATCTTATATATCGACTGTGTTTGTGACGTCTTTTTCAGTTAATCAGGGTACATAGCTTCGAGGGTTTTGAGTGACTTTGGGGGGTTTTGGGTGGGTTAATGTTATTGTGGAAAATAGTGTTTGGAGGTGTATTGTGAGAAATGTTGGTGAAATCGGTGCAAACGTCCTTTAGGGATCGGACTCAGGAGTTCCAGAGTGTAGTTGAGAGGTTAAAGAAGTCACGCGGATCCGGGTCTGGGTTAAATGGGCAAAGTAGTAGTTCGAAATCTGAGGAACAGCGGTCTGTGGTGGCGCTTCAGTCTGAGTTCAATCGAAGGGCTTCTAAGATCGGGTTTGGGATACACCAGACGTCGCAGAAACTTTCGAAGCTAGCAAAATGTGAGTAATTGGAGTTAGTAAATTTGTTATTGAATTTTGTTTTGTTTGGGTATTGAAAATGCATGTTGTGTATAGACTTATATTGAACTGGTTGGTTTGCTATGGATTCATATTGTATGATTGGTAGTTTCATTATTTGTTGTTGATGCTAGTGTTTTATGTATATTTTGCCCCATTGTTGCATTGAGTGAATGGGTTGGAATTTGTTCTTGATATGCAGTGGCGAAGAGGACTTCAGTTTTTGATGACCCCACCATGGAAATCCAAGAGTTGACGGCAGTTATCAAGCAGGATATTACTGCACTGAACTCTGCTGTTGTAGACCTTCAATTTTTATGCAACTCTAGAAATGAGAGTGGTGTTTCCAGTGACACCACTAGTCATTCAACTACAGTTGTAGATGACCTTAAGAATCGCCTGATGAGTGCTACAAAAGAGTTTAAAGACGTCCTTACCATGCGAACAGAGGTAACGGCAATTGTTACAGCTTCTCTCCTTATTGGATGCTTTCTGATTGTAGATTTTTCTTATTAGGTAATCTTGCATAGGCTAATTGAACTTTATTGGGATTGTGTAGAATTTGAAGGTTCATGACAGCAGAAGACAATTGTTTACCTCCAATACTTCTAAGGATTCTGCAAATCCTTTTGTTCGTCAACGTCCACTGGCTAACAGAGCAGCTGCTAGTGCTTCAACCTCTCCTCCTCCATGGGCCAATGGTTCACCATCTTCATCTCAGTTGTTTCCCAGGTAATAGCTTGTAAAGTTTTCTTAGTCGGTGGTGGCAGACACTTAAATGTAATTCTTGAAACACAATTCACTCAAATTTTTGATTTAATTTATATTATTATTAGAGGAATGTGATTCAACATTTTAAAATTAATTGTAACTTCTATCAGGTGGCTTTCAAATTTTGTTCAGAAACATGAAAGTCCATATACCCTTTTCTTTTGACAGGACAGTATAACAATGATATGATATTGTATTCCTATACAATGGTTCTCAGACATCCAAATTTTACTGTGATTCTTGCTATTCGTTTCACTCTTTATTTTAAGTGAAATGTCCTGGCTAATTCTACAATTATCTTTTTTTTTTTTTTCCGGCCATGAGGGTGAATGTTTAGGGATTTCTTTGGATCTTTGTGCAGCCAAAGTTATCCACCACTTTCTTGCAAACATAGTATTGTTCTTAATATTTCTTTTTTTCATGGTTAACTATTTTGTGTATGCATATAAATCACAGAGCTTTTCTCAAACTTGTTGGTTATTAATATTATAATCCCAATTGCTAAATAAATTCCTGGTTCTTTGTTTTACAGGAAGCAGACGGATGGGGAGAGTCAGCCGTTGTTACAGCAACAACAGCAACAACAACAGATGGTTCCCTTGCAAGACAGTTACATGCAGAGTAGAGCTGAAGCCCTTCAAAATGTGGAGTCTACCATCCATGAGTTGGGCAATATTTTCAATCAGCTGGCGACCCTAGTCTCTCAGCAAGGGGAGATTGCCATCAGGTTTTATTTGCTGTTCTAGCTTTTAACTTAATTGCTCTTTGCATACACCCTGCTTTATATTACAAAATATTACAGGTGACATGATTATATTTCTTCTGGATAACATCTATTCTAATTGACACACAGCATATGTGACAAATATATGTAATTACAGAATTGTGTTTGTAAGTAGCGCATACAGACATTAACTAGCCTGTATATAACTTCTGACTCGTGAGAAGTTTAACTGATTAGCTTAACAAGATTGTAAAAAGCTTGGGTAAAACTTTGCGCGATGCTTTGATTGTGCTAGAATAGTTTTGTAGTCGGTCATCGTGACTAATTTATTCATGTCGATTATTTTTGTTATTAAGTAACGTTGGCTCAAGTTATCACTAACTGATTTATACGTGGTTGCTGCGTAAAATTGAATTTTATGGGATGCTGGTATTATCTATTGGACGGTATAAATGATTAAATGTTTCGATTACAGATTATTTGTCTTGTAACCCATAACATTTATTTTGTTGTCTTCTTCTCCCTTTTTTTTTTTTTTTTTTTTTTTTTTAAATCGATATAAAATTTTGTACCAACATTTTAAAGGATGTTGTTTAAAGATCTGTACCAATACAACCTATGCTTTTCCACAAACCACACCCCCCAGACAGCAAACTTAAAACTAACAAATAGGCATACCTTTTAAATTGAATGGAGTTGCTTATAGTATGCAGTCATTCAGAAAACAAACTAGGAAATTCAGTTTGATGACAACTGCGTACATATGCTCTGACAGTTGGAAATGACGAAATGTACATTTCATTTTTGTGCTAAACTGGAATTTATGTTGCAGGATTGACGAGAACATGGATGATGCCTTGGCAAATGTGGAGGGGGCGCAGGGGCATTTACTGAAGTACCTGAACAGTATATCATCAAATAGGTGGCTGATGATCAAGATATTTTTTGTATTGATTTTTTTCCTCATGTTTTTCCTATTCTTTGTGGCATAATCAATGCAGAGAAACAAGTAAAAGAAAGAAGAAATTATAATGTTGTTTTTTACTTGGTGATGAGTGATTCCTATTCTTTACATAAATTCTTTTTGCTCCTTATTTCCTGTTTAAGCCGCAATGCAACATGTTCATGGAGAGGTACGAATACACTACTTAGTTTGCTCATGTAATTTGTATGTACGGAAATGTACAACTGTACAAGGTGTCGAAAACAATGAGAAGTGAGAACTGCAAAAACTCTTGATTCCAATATTGTTCTTTTCTGGAAATATCATGTACGATTGTTCGAAGGTGTAATGTCAAGTTATTTTATAATGAATGTTCGTAGAATCAGAATCGTGAGTCATGACTAAACATTTGCGCTTCTGGTTAATCGCTGCACTACACAAATTAGTTTCCTCATACAATGCTTCCATTTTTGCTTTTATTAAAAGCTTTAGTTATATGCTGGCAGCAGAATTCTTTAATGCTCAATTATTAAATAAATAAATAATTTTAAAGACAAGATGGGTTCTGTGGATCTGATGGAATGTATTTTAGTTGGCTTTTTAAGTTAGCTTTCTTCTTCATGTGTTATGCCCTAGAATCATGGGAAACTGACAGACCCCGATTGGTTTTTTCGTGCAGTGAAAGAGTATGCTCATTATTCTATTACCTTCTATAAACCTTAATTTTATTTATTTATTTATTTATTTTTTAAAGTCATTGGAATTAATCCGAAAAATAATCGGGATCAAACTAGTAGTATACCGGTTGATATGCAATTTTTATACGGTTGGGATTCACCTACACGTGTCATATTTTATTAATGAATGTAGGTCGTACTTATGTTCAAACCCATGAGTGGGAGAGGAGATGCAATTTTACCACTGCACTGACGCTCCAAGTGCAAATCCTAAAATGTTCAAAGTGAATTGATATTATTTAACAAAGTGAAATTTCATGATCGCATCACCTCTTAGTAGGATAAACTATTTTTTCATTAAAGTAGTAGAGGTCTACTTCTTTAAGAATATATTTTAAATTTTATGAGTAGTTTTTTCTTCTTGAGCAGTTGTTCTTGCTTATAGAATGAATATATGAATCGCCTTTTATACGTGTCACAAGTCAAAAATGAAAATAAAGAAAAAGAGTGAATTTCTAATCAAAAGAAGGAGTGGAGGACATAAGACCGTCTTCAACCAATACATCAAAATGGTGTTGTGGTGTATTTTAGCATTCCAACAAATACACCAATTATATTCTTTCGAGACAAATTTTTGCTATCAATGAATAGTTCAATGTCAAATTTGGTATTGTACTGTTCATAACATCAAAAATGATGTTGAACTATAAATTGCTTTAATTAAAAAAATATATTAAATTATTATAAAAAGTATACAAATTAAAATATTTTATTGAGATCTTTAAAATAAATATAATATTAAATATATTTTAATATATTTTTAAATTTTTAATATATATTGATTAAATAATTATATGTAAAATATTTTTTTAATTTATCGTTTATATTAATTTGATGTAAAATATATTGGAATATAAAAAGGTTTGGTGTAAGAAAATTTGATATAGTTATCATTTTAACGTCAAAATAGTATGAAATTTAATGTCAATTTCATGGGAGATGACCTAAGCAGCCATAAGCAAACAGATGGCACCACGTTAACATCAGGGCATAGCAAATGCAGCCTCGAAACTCCTAAAACTCCCAACGAGGGACACTTGTCAAATCTAAAAAACGACACCGTTTGCACCACCTTACACACCCATTTTTAAAAATCGATCAACAATACTCAACGAAAACCACCACCATTTTACAAGCCCCATTTAATTAAAAAAAAAAAAAAAAGGTAAAAAAAGAGAAAAAGAGAAAGCGAAAAAACCCAAGCTATAAATACCACTCATTCGTGTTCCCTGTCGATACGTTACCTCTCTATAGAAGCCCTACCTTGTTGCTCAAAACTCCCACCGCTGCAAGCCACTATCCCCACCGCCAAATCACAATTCCAATTCAAGCCCTTCGTACAGATCTTCCTTGGAATTTGTTTCCTGTTATCAAAGCCCCGTACAAATCCTTTTTTTTTTTTTTTCCTATAATATTAATTACGATATTTTTATTTGGTTTTATATTTATAAATTTTTATATTTGTTGTCCATCATAATCCGTCGACGGCACTGCGGTTGCAAATATTCGGGATAAAAAATTTACATTTTGACTGTTCAAGTCTGAAGATTTAAAGTAATTTACAAATTTGACATCATCTCACGAGGCTATTTTTGTCATTTGCACGGGAAAACATGGTAGGCGGCGGCAGGAGAGACGAAGGATCGCGGCCGATCAACAACACCAACGTTTTCGCTGCGCTGGAGACTCTGAGGAGGAAGAAGAAGTCCGATAAAGACCTCTCTTCCTCCAAAACCAGCAAAGCCTCTAAATCTCAGCAGCAGCAGCATAACCAAGCGCCGGACAAGGAGCCGCAGGTGTTCTGGGCTCCGGCGCCGTTGAAAGTCACGTCGTGGGCTGATGTCGATGACGATGACGACTATTACGCCACCACCGTCCCTCCTCAGGCCGCCTGGGGTTCATCGGACACGCCAAATATTCAGGAGGATAATTCTAGTAATGTTGTTGAGGTGAGAACCTGATACTTGTTTTCTTTTCGTATATATATGTCTAGATCATTGTTTTGATTTGATTTTTGGGCAGGTTATATCTGGTATATTTGTTGTTGTATTTTATACGTTTTAGTAATTGTATTTTATTTTTTGTTGTTGTATTTTGTTTACTTTACATGAATCAATCTGTTCATAATTAATCGGTTTCAAAGGTTTTTATGTTGTTATTTTGAGTACAGTTGCATATAGTGGTCTGGTTGGTATTTTAGTACTTTGAGCGATTCGTTTGTGTTGCCTATTATAGTATGAGGGCAGGAAGCTAATTTTAACTTTAAGAGGTAGACTTATAATAATTTCTTTATCAAGGCTCGATGTTAATTACTTTCTCCACCGTACTATCAGCTTTGGTTGAGTTCATTTTTCTTTTTCAAAAGAAAGAAAAGTCTCTTTTTGCTCTTATTTATTGAACAAACGGCAACAAACAAGAGTAAAAGGCTATGAGGCTTGATGAGATAAGATTGGCTTAGTGGTATTGCCTGTCACACCCCACGTCAATGAGGTGGCACATTTGATTTATGTGTCCCCCCCCTTCCTGAAACTTGAAGCTGTAATAGTTTAAAAAAATAAGATTAAAAGACGTATTTTATTTCGATATTCTACTGAAGTTGGATTGATAGTTTGGTGGGTAAAGGAATTAGTGTTGAGCCGTGAGAAAGGTTAAAATTCATATGAATTGCAACTCATGGATTTATTTAAACTTTTTGGATGGTTAGAGATGTAGAAATAAGATGGCAGATAACTGTAAGATAGAAACATGTAAGTCAATTCTCTTCCATAGATAGTATTCATAATTTTAACTTATCATTTTTAGTGGGATGAAGGCATCACAAACATGTAACATTTAGAAGCTTTTCTCTTTATGTATTTCTTCTTTTGCGGCAGTGGTGTTTGAAGGTGATTTTATTCTTCAGGCTGATGACTCAAAAGGCATGGAATTTAGAACCATGTGAATATTTTAAATGACTTGTGGAAACGGGTTATAGTGAGCTTGTGTATTTGGTTAGATATTTGTGGAGAAGAATAAGTGTTGTAGTGACGTTTGCTGGAGTAGGGGAGCAAGTCATTTGATGTAAAAGTAAAACCATAACTGCATGGTATATTCATGTCTGGTGACGTATTGAGTGTTATTTTTAAATAGATTGCTCTGTGCAGATTTTATTTCTACTGTTAAATTTTAATTTTTCTTTTATTTTATCTATTTTGTGTGTTGGAGCTCAGGATATCACTGATATTTTGCCATGTGAGTGCCGGCAGATAATCTCGATGGTGCAACTTTGTTGATTTATTTTCCATTTTATTTCTATAAGCTGAAAATTTTATATTTTGGAAGTTGTTGGAAGTTGCATATAGAACTCTTTGTGGACTTCCTTTTCCTTTTAAGAAAAATTATTTTTTTTAGGGTTCTGTCTATAGGTGTTCTTTTTTTTTTTGGGTTGCATAGACACTGCTGTGATAAGGAGTCTGTACTCAATGCCTTTTGGAGTTCTACTCTATTATAAAGTTTTTGTTGAAGACCCGAAGTTGAGAGCTGTGAATAATGTTTATTTTGGGAATTCTTATAGTTTTCTGTGATACTGGTGGGGGGCTGCTATAGTATGATATTACCCAAAATTACTATGTGCAGAGAAGAATTGGCTTCGTGGTATGTTATAGTATTGTAGTGTAAAAACTGTGTTGAATGCTACTTGAGTTAAATTGTTTTTTTTTGGTTTATTGGCCAGGAAGAGGCCTCGATGATAAAGAGAGTTTGGCCATTATGTGAGCAGATGGCTGTTGTGTGATTGTATGTCCTATCTACCTTTATGCAGCTCTTTTGTTTTTTTTTTATGCCTCGCTTAACAATGGCTTATGCTTAGTGGACACACTTCCGTTTATGGTAGGTTCACAACAATTTTTTTAATAGGAATTGCAAATTTATTGGAGAGAAGAAAAATACAAAGTTGGATGAATCACGGTCCACCAAAACAAATTAGTGGAATAAAATTTGGTTGTGTACAAAAATTTATGGCAATGTTACTGCACAATTGGATAAAAACTGTTTTTGCAGTGGATAAAAAATTTAGTAATGCTTCTGACATGCAAGTTTTTTTCAGCGGCTTGACAGTTAACAATCTGTGATTACAGGATAGTGAGAGTGAAGAAGATATTCTAGATGAAGGTGATGATGATGTAGAGGATGAGCATGATCATGAACCTGAGGGTGCAGTTCACCCTGGGCTTGTGGTGAAGATGCCTCTGGAAGATTCTGCAGCACCTAAGGAGGCAGAAAGGCAACTTTCCAAGAAGGAGAGGAAGAAGAAGGAACTTGCAGAGCTAGAAGCTCTTCTAGCTGATTTTGGAGTTGCTCCAAAAGAGAGCAATGGCCAAGATGAATCACATGGTAATTGACCAGTTATCTGCTACTGTTATTTCTATACTTTAGTAATTTTCATGTTAACAACTATGTTGGTCCTAAAGATCAATGCATGTAGGGAGGGATCTATGTTGTGTTATAATTTGCTTGCACAAACTGGAAAGTATCATTTTAGGGTCATCATGCATTACATCTTGAATTGTAAAATCTGAGGGAGCAAAAGCCCAAAAAAAAAAAGGTCAAATAGGGTGCCGAACCCTCTTTCATTGCATGAGTGTGTACACACCTACACCCACACACGCCCATTCTCAGTGCTGACAAAGGTTACATGCACTGGATCTGACACTGAAGATTAGGTGAATGTTATAATATCTTTTGGACTTCCATTACCTTTTAATGATTTATCGATTAATAATCAGTTATGGATGCCTTAATCTAGGATTTACAGCCATGTAAAGTTTTAGCATATACATTTGTGCCTTGCCTTCTAAATTAGTTAATATTGAATTTCTGCTGAGCAAGACTGTTTTAATGTGCAGAGGTTGCTCGAGACAAGAAAGATGGGGAGCTCAGTGGAGAGGGAGAAAAGAAGGAAAATGCTCCTGGAGAATCCAAAAGTGCTAAAAAGAAGAAAAAGAAGGATAAATCTTCAAAGGAGGTTAAAGAACCTCAAACTCGGCCTAATGATTCAAATGTCACAAATGGGCCAGAAGAAGCTGCTGTAGCTCAACAGGTGGAGGGGGATGCATCTAATGTTGATGTTAAAGAGAAACTAAAGAGGGTGGCATCCTCCAAGAAGAAAAAATCTGGTAAAGAGATGGATGCAGCTGCAAAAGCTGCTGCCCAAGAGGCTGCTGCCAGGAATGCAAGAGTTGCTGCAGCAAAGAAAAAAGAAAAGAACCACTATAACCAGCAGCCAGTGCGGTAAAAACCTTGTTATTTCTGGAAGATATGTGAACATGTATTTCTCGTTGTTCATATACATAGGACAATGCGAAATAAATGGTGGGCACTTGGCTGTATTTTTCATGAAAGATGATATTTTAGTTGTATTGCCATGGACTCGAGAAAAGCTCCCTATTGGCATTTTGGGTCATATTGTCTGTTCTGTTATATCATGGGACACGTTGTTTTGACAGTTTTGTTCATTGAAAATTCTTACCTGGACACAGTACTAGTTATAGATGTCTGTATTGGACCTACTTATTGTTGGACTTTCAAATGAGAAACTTGCTGATTTCATCTGTAAGTCGATGTTAGCATTTGTTTGAGTTTTGGTTTGTGAGAAACTTTGGTTGGATGTGGCATGCTATGGGATGTTGTCGCTCGTTGACTGAAAAGTAGTGAGATACTATGTTACTGTAATGGTTGGTTTCATTGATTTTTACACATTGCTGCTGGTGCTTTATCACACTGATGTCCAAATGACAATTATGCATCAGAATAGTGTTGCAAGCCCATCGCTTTTGTCAATTATTTCCAGAAACAGATGGGCAGGCACGTGAGTATCAACAATTTGATTTCATTGATTTTTGCCTTTATACAGAGTTGGGATATAAAATATTAACAAGCTCATTCATTCCTGAGCAAAGAATAATGGTATGTATTTACATCTAATGTTACATTGCTAAAACTTTCTTCCCCTCTATATATCTTTGAATATCATAGATACATTTAAATTTTACACAAAAGACATTTGGAAAAAGTGTTGCTGATATCAAATGGTATTCAACCGATCATCAGCCAGTGACACGATATTCCCTACAAAGAAGAAGTTCACAGGAGGAAAGGCGGCAGTGAGTTAGTCTTGTGATGTTGCGGAATATTCAAAAAGAAGACGTTTGGAAGGAGCAGACTGCAGGAGCACTCTCAGGCGGCTTGTCAGCTGATAGATCAACGTCCATTGCATAGCCATCTCCGAGTCTTTCATCTGCCTAACGAAAGAAGCCTACAGAGACAAATAGACATAGAAGATGAGTGGTTTGATGATAATTAACAATATATAACAGAGAAAGTTAGTAGACAGAATTTTTAATACACAACCAAGTTACTATAAACCATTTATAAAACCATCACCATTAATATTCTAGGATTTCACAAATGACACAGGGTGAACGAAGTAGTGGGAGCCCTGGTCATTATCTACTATGTACAGATGCCATAATTTTTTCTTGAAAGCAATATTTTCCATATAAGCCCATATCACTTTATTTTCAGGAAGAGAAGCTCCTTACAAGAAAACTAAAAAGAAAATTAAAAAATGAGAACATTAAAGCAAAGCATTTGGCATTTGGATAACCTGAAGACGTTTCCCAAGCTGAAATTCAACTTCTGTTCCGAAGGATATATTACTGGCCAGAGATTTGAGAGGATCAACTGTGGGATCAACAGATAGCAGGCTAGGTATTTGCGGGGCATACACGAGCCTCCACCTTGCCTGACCAAACTCTCCTTTCCCTTCTATTCTCGGCATCAGTGTTTCCAGTGTAGCAGTGGCAAGCTTTTTGAATGCAAGTTGGCCATCTCCTTCCAATATGGACTCAGCCAACTGACTCTCAAATACTCTAGCAGCCTGTGCCAATTGGAAAATGAAGATTTCATCAAGTTGCCTCAAGTACATAACAAAATGAATGCTTTAATCTGATTCTTGCAATTGCAAATAAGACCTTACAGCATAATAGATCACTTTTAAGCAATTAACTTTTTTTTTTTTTTTCAATAGGAGACTAAAACTTTATTTAAGAATAAAGAAACGGAATACAAAAGAAAACCATTAGTCCAACAAAACGACCAACAAAACAAGAACAAAATACAAAATAGAAAAAAATTCAATCAACAAATAATAGTCTTCCAATTAAACATAATTAGAAATAAAGACGTGTCTTTAAAATCTTCATCAATAGATGCTCAAGAGAAGCCAAATAATAAGCTTTATCCCTTATAAAAACTCTTCTCTTCAACTTTATCAAAAAGTCTTTTATTTCTTTCTTCCCAAATAAGCCATAAAATAGCAAAGACTTTACAATAACAAATTATTCTAGCTTTCTTTCCTCCTCCAAGAAATTTGAAATCTTCCAAAAACGAAGAAAACAAAGATTCAAAATCAGCCCACTTCAAACCAACCAATGAAAACAATTTGCTTCAACGATTATCAACCATCGAACAATGAAGAAGGAGCCTTTGACTTCCGAATTAGACTAGCAAGATGAAACCATGAATGATATCCATCATGAATCAACTATTCAAAAAGAGACCTGTGAGAAAATATTCCATTGGAATTCAAACCCCAAACCCTTTTATCTTCCATTTCTATATTGAAAGAAACACCATCAAGCAATGAGGTAAGAGTAGAAAATTCCTCAGTCTCCCTATCATTCAAATCCCTCCTTAAATCAAAGGACCATCCTCTAGATTAAGAAGATCTATCCAATCTACTTTGAAGTAAAACACTTTGTGAGAAAGCAAGCTTATATAATCTTGGAAACCTTAACCAGAAAGGAGTAGAATCAAATCGACATTCCTCCCACAAACGAATCCGTGCACCATTTCCAACCACAAACTTTTAAACAAATAACTCATCCAGTCCAGTGCAGTAAACCCTTTAGTGTGCAGAGATTGGCATGTGACAAAGACCGAACAACTTAAAACTTTACATGAATGACTTTGTTCACTGGCTAATTTACATTCAAGCATGGTTTACATGCCAGATTGAAGCATTAGATTCTGCCTTCAACTTAACACTCCAAAATTAATCTTGTTGGCACTCTCTGGCTTACTATTTTGTTTTCTCCCTCTACTAATTGTCATCAGTTTACATCTCTTTAAGGAAATTATAAGTTCATACAAATGCTTTAAATGAATACAAAAATAGACAGAGAATGAGAACTTGTATGCTCTTCTTATCTCTGAGAACTTGTATGTTCTTCACAACAAAGTTTTACCTAAACTTTTGAAAATACTGGACACATCAACATTATTAACAATGGGTGCTTAAAATTTGTTTCTTTCTATTCATTGTATATTAACAGACAGTTTCAAAAAGCTTAAGTGAAACTTGTTTAAAATGAGCAATTTATATTGCATTAAATTGTTGCCAGAGGCAGGAGAGGAGACTATTACTTATGCATGTGGTCTTCATGGTCATCTTGAATTTAAATCATACTCTGGCACTATTCTATCACATATGTACACATGGCAACAAAGAGAAGCAGACAGGATTTGTAGCCAAATTATTAGAGGCACGGCTGAAGGACAACATTATGTACCTCAGTAGGTGAGAGGACATCCTGTTCCACAGATCGCGTCGAAGTCACAACGATTTTGTCCTGCCAATTGCTTGCTCGACTTTGAATCCGAAATTGCCACTCTGATCCTACCAAAGCTAAGTCTAACATCGGATCTAGCCCATACTCAGGCTCAAATCTTGCTATATTTAAATGCTCTCGCTTAAGCCTCACCTGAATTCAAAAATGTCAATGTCACCAAAATTAATGCAATGGCAACCAACTTAGAGCAAAACAAGAGAACACACAATGCATGAATTCCACTTAACTACAATACATTAAAGAAGAGAGAGAGAGTGGCCTCACTTGCGTCGCAACAAGATTCACATCACCATTCTCAAATGTTAGAATGCCTTTAGGTTTAATCCGCTTGGGATGTGCCAGACCATTTAACTCAAGGTCTCCACTAACAGCAAAATTAAGAATCAACGGATATACTATCCTCAATTCCGGACCTAAAACCAGCTTCAGATCACTCAAGCGAATATCAACATTGGGTTTGATATTCAACTTTTCCATTTCTTTCTCAACTTTAGTTGATTTAACTGCAAAGGCGCAGAAGAATCAGGAATAATCATAAGGCACTGTACTTAGATGACTCACAACACAAACAAGAAGTATTGACTAATCACATAACCACGCAGATAGTAATACACTCAATTCAGATTACTGCTATCATTGTTTAAATCCATGAATTTGATCACATTTTAGGTCCTCTGAATAATAGCCTTCCTACATCTGAACTCAGTGTCCGAACTTCAAAGATAGAAATGGGTGGTTAAGTTGTCATTTGATAAGCAACTACTTCAACTTGGGCAAAATCAAAGAAGAAAGAAGGGATCTCACAAAGTGTGATCAACCCCTCCTTAGAAGAAACATTATGAGAGCTTCAAGGTTTAAAATTACTTATCTTAAAAACTTAGCAGTAGATCATGAGGGAAAAATCACATTACAAACTGAAACTAGTGAGTATTAATGTTACCAGTTGGTTGAGAGAACTTCGTTCTTGAAGCATCAGGTTCTGAACTGAAAAACCGTGAAACATATCGAGAAGCAACCGCACGATTGATACCACCACTGGGAAGCCTAGACTGATTTGACTCCAATCTATTAAAAGGAGCAGTTCCACTACCCTTATCATGAGGTAGATATGCTTCTCCATGGCTTAATTTAATATTCCCCGAAATGTTTGGTTGCAATATAGAACCACTTATTTGCATCTGAGTATCAACCTGACCACTGATTTCGGCAGGAAATTACACTACAATTAATATCAAAACGTATCAAGGAAATAAAGCACATACAACAAACAGAAGGATTAGAGAAAAAACATTTAGAGTGTAAATTCATCTTTAATTCTTGACAAAGTGTGAACACAAGAACCTAACATGCAATCAATGACTCAATTCTGAAATACAGAGCATAAGCAGATGCACCAAGCAAAAATAAACAATGTAAGATAGAGTGATCCAGCCAAATAGCTAACGTGTATGCTTGTCAACATCTTAAGTAGAAATTAAGGCACCTTAGAAGATTCTTTGCCCGTACTTCAAGAACTTCACACTTCAGGTCAATTTTATCACCAAGGGTTGCTTCATTTGTTCTGAGGGGTAAATTCCCTTTTACGAACAGCTTGCCCCTTCTGCTTACTCTACTTTCCAATGAAGTGATGCACAACCTATTTGACTTCACATGTACAGTGCCACCAAAGTTTGTGAGAGGTTTCCTGAGTACAGGTGAAGAGATAGAGGCCCTGTGGAATGAAGCAGAGCCGTCAAGGACAGGTTGCTCAACAGTACCCCTGACCTATTTATTTGAAAAAATCACAAGCCTTAGAAAGTGAATTTTAAAACATAATTATTTTACTAAAGACATGCTTTTCAAAAAATTGGCCCATAAATAACGTATCTACCCACCTGAAGCATTATATCAGCATTGCCATGAAGCCACTTGGCATAAGGGGACAAAGCAGTTAATAACATCATGCCCCCATCCTTTATATCAGCATCAACCCTCACTTCTCCTACATCCAAAATGTTCCAATTTAAAACTTTGAGGCTTTCTGCTAACTGAGTATCCCAACCTTCTTCATTTCGGTCTCTAAGAATTTTCTTCTCATTGGCTTCATTGGCAGAGCCTTTACCCCTTTCCTTCACCCAACCAGGGACCCAAGCTGCTCCACTTTTATCAGTTTCTGCATCTTCTTCCTCTGACATGTTATTTTGAATGAAAGTAACAGGAACACTTCCTTGGATGTGTACATGGCCATTCTGGATAACTGGTTCGACTTTTGCATTGAACAGAAAACGACTAGTTGATGTTAAGGAAGCAACTATCTCAGCTCGTCCAAGATCAATGCCACCAATGGCACCATCTAGGAGTCTTACTTGCACATCACACTCTGGTTTTGCAGGATTTCCTCTTAGATCTCCTTCCATGTGCAGTATACCCCTAATTGGTGCTAAACATTGCCGCAAAGAATGAATGGCATCCGTAGCTGAAGATTCAATGACCTGAACAACAGTAGGGACTAGACTAACAGGAAAATTTAAAACAGCAAAATGAAGATTAGTTTTTGGCCCCAGCAATGTTCCATCAGCATGAACTGTGGCGTTATCCTTTTGGATAAAGATTTTCTCAAGGCGTAGACCATCATTATTGCTCCATGCACCAATTGCCAACACACGCTGCGTTCTATAGGTTCCCCACTCCCAGTCCTCCCCATGAAAGTCAAAATCTGCCTGAGAAAAATACATAGAAAAAGACAAGCAATTGTAAGAAAGCAACCACTACACAGGCAAGAAATATTATAAAAATAGTGGCAGTAACAAAATGGTAATTTTGTTTTTACAACTGATTAAAAATTGTGATTAGACCAATAATTTCCTCACAAATCGAGCTGAGATATTGAGGAGAGGCATGACATTAAAAAACAAAGATAATCCCCAAGGGCCAAGCTTCAGTAATGGTGTGAATATTTTATCAAGATACACGAATATGTTCATTCTAATCTTAAAGAGAAAACAGTATACAACCACAAATGTATCAAAACACTATATATATATATATACAAGGGCTAACAACCAGTATATTTTCCCCAGTCATATATCCAACCAGTGTATGTCGGCACAATATTTTCTTAGACTTTAAAATATATAACATCCTGCATTAGAGAATGTCGATCTGCATCTTTCTTATAATATTTCCCAGCTTAAATTTTTAAATTTTATGATCTAATGCAATGACCAAAAAATTATACCATTGTGTCCCCATTGCCTCCACCACTAGCATCAAGAGAGCAATGCCAGTGGCCTTTTAGTTCTGCTAAACCTGGAAGACTCAAGTCTTCAAGAATAACTTCATTTGATGGCGTATAATGTGTCTGTAGAACCTGAATATATACAAAGCAATTAAATTCATAAGTACTCTAAGCAGTTCTGCACTAACGAAGCAGATGATTTTCATTCCAATATCATACACACGAAGCTGAAGGCATTTACTATAGCAGCTTTTCAATAAGGAATGAAGATTTTCTGGTAGCAAGTACCTCGAGCAAGTCTTGAAGATTTTCAGTAAATAATCCCACTGACTGCAAACTTTGTATGAAAAGGTCCTGCAAAATGTATAATGAACACGAAAGTACAATTAGTGATTTGTAATTGACAAGATTAAATACTGCATGCATCTCAGTCAAGAATATCAAATAACATAAGAATATATTGTTGACATGAGAAAGCTTCTTCTTTATTGTTCTTTTACTTCAATGTTTTGTTCCAAAAACGAGAAATTTAATACATTGTGTATGTATCCCATATCTGTGCAATGAGAAAAGAATATCAATAATCAACATATTCCGTATGATGGTTTGTAGTCTATTGCTTCCAAATAATCTTTTCAGGAAGAGGACAGTCTGAAAGCAATCTTGTAATTCTTAGTTTTTGATGTCTCTTTTTATAAAATCCTAAACTTAAAAATTGCTTCTCACAGTACTTTAGACAAGTAACACTCACATCAGTTTTCATGCATTACCACTTTCTTAAAAAGAAATTACTTGCTGAAAAACTCAAAGCGACTATTTGCATCACAATTCTTCAATTTACATATTGAAAAAACAAATTCTTCTAGATCATTGATCAAAAAATTCTTCAGGATTGCATTCAAATCTCAAACCCTACATCCTTTTTACTACTCATTTAGATTTTAAAGCCTATAACTTGATAATATTTACTACACCATTATTGTGTTTCATATTCTTCCTAATGCATTTCACCAGAATACGACCTTTGATCTTGAGCGAACAGCAGGATCAGTACTTCGAGAAAGAAGTCTAGCAAGTGGAAGCATTTCTGCAACCTCAGCTCGAGGAACTTCAAGTCTCATTCTCCACCTTCCCATCGAAGATATGACACTACCCAGTTGACCAGTCATAGCCCTTTTAAAAAAGTCACCCCTTTCCTTCCCAGAAAAGTTTCGATCCCGTGTTCCAGGCAAAACATATTCACCTTGCAGCTCATAACGGCTATTCATTTGTTCCAAAACAGTTTTTTCAACAGTTATCTGAATTCAGGCCACACAAGTATCAGCATCAGCCATATAGTTCACAATGTCATGTTGTATCCAGTTATAAAGGATATTAAAGCTCCTAACAGAATAGGATTTAATAATTCTATCATTAGTTTAGGCAACAGCAAGCTATTAATTTGTTCCACAACTGTTATCCACAAATCTAACAATAATACTTAGAGCATCAATCAATACAATCGAGTCGACAAAGATGGGATCTTATGTTGCAACATGACTGAAAACATTGGTCTTTAAAATTTAAGTTTATAATACATCAATACAAATCAATTCAACAATGGAACCTTATTAATGATTGAAAACAAATGATGGAGAGAGGAGAAAGAAGTGATCTTTTACAACACCACCGTGAAATTAATAGAGAACATCTCAGCTAAGCTAAAAATGATAAGAGCGTGTATTTAAGGGTTGAGGGTAAAGAGGGTTCGGTTTTGATTTGATATAATAAAATTAATAAAAGGCACAAAATAAGTGATTGGTGCTTTGCATGTACGTTTGAAAATAAATGTATACACAAAAAATGTTTCCACTTCAATTCAAATTGTACAGCATGAAAACAGAGGCATCACTGTTGTAGCATGTGGTGATACAACAGTGGTTCATGATAATTGATTGACATTTACAAATAACAAAGTCACACTTAAAAGTAAAAGGTATTTGAAAATAAGATGTTAATATTATAATGATGATCATTTTTACAACTTCCAAGCAATGTTACTTTAACACACAAAAGGTAGAAAAACTTAGGGTTTGGTACTCACAACATCTCCACTCCATCTGGCAGCCACATCAAGGGCTTCACCAAGCAGACCACTGAATTTTGGCCGGAGTACAGATAACACACCATGACCCCTTCTTTTCTGAAGATTCAGCTGAATTCCTGCCTGATAGCAAACAAGCATGTAATGATTGAGGAACAGATTACAGGTTAGATCACTAGTGATACACTGATACTTACCTATTATTAAATAGCTAATCATCAAATTCAATCAGATTTTCCACAAATCAGCATAAGTTCATTTTGACTTGAAACACACTATAAACAAAGAGAAGGAGCAGAACATTTTAGGATAATGCCATAATGACCAGAACACGGAGAGTATAATCGTCTACCAGATTGCAGAAACCATAAATATATCAAATTTTTCACAAAGGAAAGAAACTTCTTCGATTAAATGGATGTTCCACTTTTTCCAGATGGAGAACCCACGTCTAAAGACGACCAACTTCTGCAAAGGAAGGTTTTCTGCCATAATTGTAGATATCATTTCTTTAGTTAGAGATTTCAATTCTTAATATTGGCTTCTTCATAAGTTTGGCACCCAGGAGATATGATCCTCCATTCTCCCCCATAACATGGTTGCTGAAGCCTGAAAATACTATGGAACATTTTGTCAAGTGGAATTTAAAGGCAGCAAATCACTGCCTCCTGAAATGCCCTTTTACATATAACACTTGAATGCACCCCATAGAATTTATTAAGGCATGACATAAATAATCGTGGTTACTAATGGGAAGCCCAGAACATTCGGCTATTTTTTGGATTGCTTAAAAAGAAATCACCATATCTTTGTTTGAAGAGCAATTTCACAGATCATGATAGAGCTTAAGCTTTGTTTACCATAACCGTAACAGTTGAAACATGGGCATGACACTTCTCCAATTTGCACCATACCTTTGTTTGCAGAGCAATTCCACAGATCATGACAGAGCTTAAGCTTTGTTTACCATAACTGTAACAGTTGAAACATAGGCATGACACTTCTCCAACTTGCACGCTTACGATATTGTCTATTGGACAAGGTAAAATAATAAAAAAATCTGCTTTTGAATAATGAAAAAGCATGTATCCGAGTATTTATGCATATGTAAACTGTCAAAACCCAATCCATCTACACATATCTTCCAGCTCAAATTGCTTCCAAACTTGATAATCCAACCCTGCATCGCAGGCTATCAAATTTCATGCCTCAGGGTAAATATAGTATTCTAATTTTTCTCACCACCTAATAGGCTCAGCTTTTGTGCCTCTTTCTCTTTCATATTAACAGCTTGGATGTTGGAGAAAGCCTTGTAAGATATCAGGTTCTCTCGCTCTGCTCCCCTTGCATGTGTGTGCATAGTAGGTGGACACATGCACTTATGCACATTTAGATTTCCTATTTTCCTAGAAGCATGCTCTGTAAGTAAAGGATGACGAAGGAACCTCTCTAGGCAGGAAAAAGATTCAGTATGCATCTTAATTGCTCATGACTGATAGGATCAGCATCATGAATAATTTAGATACCCACTGGACTGGTCAAGTAGGGAAAAAACAAATAAAACAATGAAAATTCCACATTGAATCTTACCCTTTGTATTGTTCCTCGAAGAGAAGCCAGCTCCAATTCATCAAGTGGCAAATGGCGTACCTAGAACCAGCAAGTATGGATGCAGAAATGTTAACTTATCCCACATTTTCAAACTATTTTGTTTGTAAAGATAAGAACACCACAAAATCCCATTAGCTCCAAACATATCAAGATTTTAAGTACCTCCAAGTTAACTGAATGTAATGGTCGATAACAAACATTAGCTTTAAGTTGCCCCTTCTGCAGGGAAAGAGACATCAATTTCCCATTTTGTGAGTTTTCTTCACAACTAGGCTGCAATGGCCCTACAACCTCTATTGCTAGACTTTCATCTGGTCTACCTGTGGCATCCAACTGCATTACCAGAAATAAGCAAAATTTCAAAACAAATTAGCATGTAAACAGAAAGCAATAATTGATGATATTAGGGCAACCTGGCACATCCTTCATGCTTAAACTAGCTATATAATCATTTAATTATCACACGACAGCAGTCTCAACAGACACTGCATACATCACATACTCTCTAAAGTTGTTCTAATAAGAAAAATATAATAATGTCAAACTTAAACAGAAAAACTAGATTTCATACACAAATACTAATTGCCATTTAGGGAACAATGGGTTACACTTAAAGAATGTTCTTAAGATGCACTGTAAAATAGTATTTATATCATAAGTTGATGTGAGAAATATTATCTTAGTAGAAAAGAATAGGTGCATATCCTCTAATGGAAAAACTGAAACTGAAAGTAGATTCCTTCAAATTATATAAGCACCACATAATATGTAAACAAATTCATCACTCCAACTATCACAGAAAAATTCAGATCTTTAATTTCTTCAAAAGAACAAAATTTTATTCCAACAACAAAGTCTTATAATTATTATTTCTTTTATAGAAAATACAGTCTAATGATTAAGATCATACACTTATTGACGATATTTGATTGAAAAAAGCAGAGAGACTTCATTAGAAGCAGAAGTCTGATGGAAACTATTATGTATCACTATAAACAAAGAGGATTTATCTAAACACTACTGTCAAACCTTATATCATGAGGTATCACTGTCAATTTCAGGAATGAAAATTCTCCAGTAATATATTTCCCAACTATTTTTGTTCCCAGAATAGATGCAACCTCACAGAAGACACTACTGGTTTAGTTCAAGGAGGAAGTATTTAGGAACATCCAGATCTTGACTCAATAGTCAGAAGCAAAAGAATAACCAACACAGAGCTGGTTGATGTTTCTACCATCTGAATGATAGGAAAAAAAAGAGAGTTGCTAATCAGGAATCAGCAAATAGGGGAAACTTAAAAACTATGGAAGAACAGAACAGAACCACCTGACCCTTAACGAACACTTGTAATGTCAGTCAGCAAGTTGTACAGTCACATAAACAGAGCATTTCAAAGTTTTGAAATTCCTTGAACAATGAAGAATGGAACAATGCTTTTCTTTCTTCTTCTTCTTTTTTTTTATTTTTTTTTCACAAATAAAATAAAGACATAGGGTGCAGCATAGCATGGAACACTCGCCAACACAAGTATAGGTTCTAGAAATAACTGGTTTAAAGACGAAAGTAGTAGGCATTACCTTGATATGGTCACGAGAAATGCTCAATGGTCCAACCAACTGAGGTGCCAGCGTCAGCTGATTCAGTTTGAGACCTGAAACTGAAACCTCTCCAACAAGACTTTGTTTATTTTCTTTATCAGACATTTTCATATTTTGATTGTTCTCCTTGGAACCACAATTTTGCTCAGTTGATTGACTATGTGGCTTCAGAACTTTTCCCTGGAATTTGATTTTTCCAGTTGCTTTCAAATGTGTAGGCCTTGGCGAATCAAAAGGATAAGAGACCAAGCTAAAAAACTCAAAACCGCGCATCCGTAAGTCCAACTCAACCCCTTCAACAGTAACTGGAATTGAACCCTTCACATTGAACTCTTCTCTATTTATCCAGTAGTCATCAGGATAAGATGTTTGCACCACTGTGTACAATTCAAAAGCAACAGACGACGAACTAACAGTAATAAAATCATGTGAGATCATAATATCTCCTCGAGCATCACTAAACGACCCTTCAGCTTTTGGTGCAACCCATTTAATGTCAAACCTCCTGCGTTAAAAAAAAAAAAAAAAAAAAATGATGTTCATAAGCCAGCTGATTGTATAATTGATGTCCATTGATACATGAACACAAATGTAAGGATGTGAAACTAATTAGTGACAATATTAATAAATCTTAGTCAGCAATAATGTAGACCTAAAAAACTTACGGTCTCAAAAGGGATCCTGAAAGTTTTGTTTCTCCACATAAATCCCCTAATTTAAGTGGCATCAGTTGAAGATCGTCGGGTATATAACGATGCATGATTTTTTCAAAAAACAGATTTCCAGAGAAATTTACATCTAATGCTGTATCATCCACTTCACCCTGTAAAATAAAGCATTTTATATCAGAAAGAAGGAAACAAATTTGAGAAACATTGTATTCAATGTATCTTGAAGACAATTTACTGTGTTTCAATTCCAGCCAGCCTGTCAAGAAACCTGGTTGGAAAAGATGTTACTTATACCAACCAAGAGGTTTAAAACTCAGGAAAACAACTGTAGACCAGAACAGTCAATGCAGCCATTGCTTATGAAGTACACAGAAACATTTACGAATATCAATCAGCTGAAGAGAAGATTGGACAAGTAAAAACACATACTCAGAAATCAATGCTATAATATTAGTGTCCAAACACTTCAGACACCATGGTAGAAAACAAACGCACATGCATATTAAAATAGCGAAAGAAGGGCACTCACATGATATTAATGCATGCAACTTATGCTACTAAAGATATTTGCATAGATTAAAGAACTAAGCCTGGTTTCATTGACCAAAAAGATTGGGTACCTCTATCCCAAGTCAAAAGTAAAGGAAAAAAATTAAAAACAAAAAGAGGCTATCTCAGTACCTCTGGGCAAATCCACGCATTCCCTGCCCCTCGAATTTCACCACCATCTACAAGGCTAGCTCTGATTCCATATAGGTCAGCAACCTATCACATACAAAATATAATGTAAACATTTTCAGAAAAAATAAATAATTTCATTGACACCACCTCTCTTAATCTTTAATAAACATGTAATCAACTGCTCCAAGAAACTTACACAATTATCAGTATTAAAAGTAAAATTAGCTGACAGATATGAAAATGGAACACGGTCAAATGCTGCCACCGCTCCAGCCTCCTTGCTTTTCAACATTGCCTCAGAAGCAGACGTTGAAGAGCCATCAGAAACTGAATTAGCTATCTTTCTAGAAACCATTCCACTTCCCACAAATACTGGTGCATCCAATGGGCCTTGACAGTTAAATACAGCAGTTACAGAACCAGCCAACTGCAGTCAATGAAGAATAAGTTACATGATAATTATCATAAAAATCAATTTGTTTTCATGGAGGCTTTTCCTTTGGGAGCCTTTTGTTTTAACAGATATTGGTCCTTGAGGCCAGTTTTATGTTTGTATAGCCTTTTGTAAAGTATTTCGGTTTGTCCATGTAGTTCTCTTTTTCTCTGTAGCTTATGGGCTCCTTGTTCATTTTACTTCTGTGTAAACAAATTGCTTTGGTTTGTTTCATATGATCAAAAAAGATTTCTTGTCTTCTAATTTAAAACATTTTGGATGAGTTAACGAATAAGTTTTCCATATACCAGCTTCCTCTTTTCCTCAATAAGTTATTTGTACCACAAAGATGGCAAGGATGAATTCATAATATCATATTCCTTGGGGGAAAAATTAAAAAAAATATAAGGTATAAATGAAGTGTAAACTAATCTACCAGGATTTACATAAATAGCAAACAGGATCACTGAAAATGAAGGTATGCATTATTCAAAGTATGTTAAAAAAAAAAAAGCAAGATCACATACTGGGAACAGCAAAGGCTTCATCTTGAAAGTTTTCATCAAAGCATTTACTTCCACACAAGGAACCTGGAAATAAGAATGATACACGAATTACTAGTTAGCATAAAATAATCTGCTAAAAGCTGCCAGCAAGACAAATAACCCACAACCAAGAGCAGGTCCAACTCAAAAGCACCTTAAATTATAAGTCATGACTTTTTTACGACGAGAAAACTGACAAAACTAGCTTGCATATGTCTATCATATTTTATATCATTAAAAGAAAATCTTCAAAGCCCATATTGATCAGGTCAAACACTGATCTGAATGACAAAAGTTCATTCTGCATTTTTCTTAAACAAATTACATAATTCATTAAGACATCAGCAGCACCAACCTTTTTTTTTTATAGGAAACAAAGACTTTATTAATAAAAATAAAGAAGTTACATACGTGAATCAGCAGTCCACCAACATAAACAAAAACTAAAAGCAAAATTGGAATACACAATAAACAAACAGCAGCACCAACCGTTAGCCCAAATGCTAATCCTAAGTCTATCAATTTCAATAAAATAATCGAATGACCATACCTGGCACATCAGATGAAACTCCCCTTCGTCAGGATGAATGCCAAAATCTCCAGAAGCTTCTAAAGGAACACTGCCAAACCAACCACTAGCATTGTGTAGGAATATTCTTTGACCACGGAAACACAAACTTGTTGAAATATCCTACAATGGAAGCACATTATACAAGATAAAATTCCACATAGTTGATCATGCTTGATAAATAAACTAGCCTACAACAATTTCATAATACATCAAGATAAAGCCCGAGGCATTGCACAGATATGAAAGCAATCAGAAGGAAAATTATGCCTGATTAGTTTTGAGATTTCGCAAGGATACAGGGGGGCATTAATAGTAGTCATTCCTCAATACTTACAACAATTCTTTCCCATTCCTCACATGATTATCCAAATAATAGAAATGCTTTTCCAATAATGAATATGTCATCCCTCCCATCCAATTTTCCCACTCATTCCCATTGTGAATGTCCTCAAAAAAATCCTTTCACGCTCAATAAATGTCTCTTGTGGTCCTACAACATTAGAGGGTTATAATGTGTCCATGGATCATGAAATTAGAATAGTTATATCTTCGCTCCCTGCCAAAAGATTAGTACACCAACCAATTTGCATGCCCCTCAAAAACTTCAAAAACTGTCACATTTTCTAAGCAAAACACCACTTGAACTCATGTATCAAGTGGGCTTGGATTATCCCTTCATAAATCACAGAAGACTAGCAGAAATGCAATAAAATTTATAGAATTAGTTATCAATGTCATTAATCAGCTACCTGACAAAAAAATCTTTTCTTCAAGTAGTTACAATCAGAAATAAAATAATATGATACGTTGCAAGATATGCAGGCATGCAATACAGATGAGAGGAGACAAGCATTTGAGATGGAACCAAGACGTACAGAAAACCAAGATGGAGCATCAAATATTTGAAAGGTCAACCCTGTCACATCAAGTTGTCCATAAAGATTTGGAAATGTTTCCCCCCTCGACATGCATATGTGAACCTGCAAATGGGTAAAGCATAAGGATTCAAAAAAGTAATTACAAGTTAAGCAGGACACGTCATTGTTATCAAAATTGTACTTGTTCATGAGATTGCGTTAAGGAGTTACAAAATCATAGTCTCTCTCTTATCATGGCAAAACATCCAAATAAATTTATATACAATTCACAACTTGTTAAGACATTTGATCTAAACCTCCACAGCTTAAGCCAATACCATCAAATTAATGTTTCCAAGCTTATAATTTAGTCTGACAAACATTCTGAACACCGAAAATTCTATATCGTCTCAAAGAAAGAGCATCTATGCAGGCTTATTGTCAAGTGTTGTCATGATTCTAATACAAGATGAATGAGGAATTTCTGAAAAGCTGAAGTCAGGATTTTTTTTTTTAATGAAGACCACAAAAATTGAATAAAAGACAAATCATATAACCAATTTTTTGACATTAGAATGAATATGTGTGATGTATGGTCCCAGAGGACAAATCTTAGAATAAATTCTGGAAATTGTAGAAAGAAAAAATTAAGTTGGAGTTAGAGAAGCACCTCACCAGTGGCTCTCCCCTTAGACCACAGGATTGGAATTTCTAATATTCTTTCAAAAAGCTGTACAAAATGAACAAACAGGTGACAACAGCGAAAGTTTATCACCTTGCTTGCAGAAAGTGAAGTTGCTTCTAGTTACATATCACAGTCACAATATACCTTACCGGAGCAAAGAGGTTTGCAATTTTCAAATTGGCATGCCATTTCTGCTCTACATTGTCCACAAAAACATCTGCAGACAACCAGCCACCATCTTCAGACATCACATCTGATTTCCACATTTTACAATTGCCATTAAGTTGTACATGCACACGGCCATAGTGATTTTGAAGCTTCACATGTCCAATGACATTCTCCATCTCTCTAGACAAAGCATGAATGTCAAAAAAGATAGAATTAACATGTGAATTTGTGAAAATGATAGTGGTTAAATCCATTAAACAAAAGACATTGAACAAGCATTGGCATTCCAAATACAAAAAAGAGCAAGCAAACAAAAGTATGTAATACAAAAACCTTAAACTGATGCATAATTACAGTGTAAGCTGGTGGAGGTAAAGAATTTCTTACAAACACCTAAATAAAAAAAATGAAAGGGACAGAGAGAACTGCATGACATGTATACGAAAAACAATTAGTTTAGATTTACAAGAACATGCAGATGAAACATCATTGGTTCAATCCATTTTTTTATAACAAATAGTTGTAAACAATTTTCAACGGAATGAAATAAATATGCACAGCCTACATGGCAGGCTGATAGTATCACATAATTTTTATTTCCATGCAGGATACAGAAAAGGCTCAACAGCTTTTGAGGACTTTAATAAGAAGCAGAATGAGTGGGCCTTTAGTGCAAGGGAAAGCGGATAAAACCCAGCCTTTGGCAATCTATGTTGCATGTGCATTGTTCAAAATCTACCAGGAAAATGATATCTGATTTAAACAGTCCAGCAATGTTTCCTGTGAATTTGCAACATTGATGGCCATTTTTCACAAAGACCAAAATGATCAAGTTTCACTGTTTCTGACTCGGCAAGTGGATTACTTCTTCCTTGAATGTTATTGTGTTAACAGCTGGGAAGTAACTCAAATTAAGCTTATCGAAACTTAAGTTGGAGATTTGATCTCTAAATTTTCACAACCAGATCAACACGTTCTAATGTGCTTTCTCCTGGTTCATACATGTTTGCCATATTTCTCAAATTCTTTCTATAAGTGAAATTGCAATAGAAAGTGACAAGAAAGGGTGCAAAACCCTTGCACACATGACTATTTTCTGTACTCCAACAATGGACAATGACCATCAGATGTGAGTACAATTTATGTAACCAGTCGTGCAACTGACTTATGCACATAACATTATTCTCACAGCAAATATAATCAAATCACTCAGTTATTCATGCATTACTTTCCCTCTGTTTTGTACAAGTTATGCAGTGAAAGCCCTACAATTTTACTTTCAATCTTCTCATTTTTTCTTTCTTTTTTAAGTTTATTAAAATTCCTGTGCTTTTGCATTATTTTGTCCAAGTAGACATGCAATCAAACAGCCAATTAATATGTGAACTTCTCCATAATAAAATTCCACGAATGAAAGCACGGAATATGGCATTTAGGGAAGCTGTTTTGGTAAATAAAATAAACAATGTTCAAATTAATCAGCAAGTGAGAGCATAATTTCGTGTTCAACAATACAGTACAAAGATATGTACACAGAATGGCGCTCACCTAGGCTCCCTATCACCATATGCGAGCAACATCAGTGTTCCGCCTTTGAAATGAACAGAATCCAGTGTAACTGGAAGCATCTTCTCAATGCCTTCATTCTCCTCTGTGTATACCCCATCAACAAGTTCTGCTACAACATCTTCAACGGTTGGACCCGCACCTGAATTCAACGTTTGTAAGGGACCAGTAAAAAATTCAGACAATACTTGGCTCACCTTTCTAGAAAAAGACAGTAAGCCTGATTTCAAGCCAAGTGGCCAGAACAGGACTGAATCAGAAATCGCAGACTGAGGCTCAGAATTTATGGATGTCGAACTTTGAGATGCTTGCCCTTTCTCACTGGGAGATGTGCCATCATCCACATGTTTATTTACATCATCAAATACTAAATCCTTGCTGTTAACAACATGACTACTGGTTTCAGTAGCTCCCATGACACTTGCAGCAGAAGGAAAATTTTCACCAATTTTTCTAATTTCATTTATTCTACTTATTGTCATAAGAAAAGGATCACGTATAAAATCAAATTTGTTTAAATAGCCATTTACTTTGCGGTCTACAGTAAGTAGATGGACTTCCGAATCTTCATGTGGTTTTCCACCCTGGTTATCAGCTAGTATATGATCTTGACAACTAGTCTCAATAGACGTTTCAGCAACAATATTATCCGTACTTTTCTCATCTAGATTCAATAAATCAAGGTTTCCAGATGCTTGTGAAGGTTCATGAAATTTGCCTTCTGATAGACCCTGGAAATATGCCACTGCAGCTAAAGCACTATGCTCAAGGATGCGTTTTTTAGCACTAAGACCAGCTGCAGAAATATCACTCCCACTAGCTTTCTTAAACTTTTGTTTTTTAGGTCCTTTTACCACTTTAGACCAGAACTTTAGTCCCGATCCAGGAATCTTCACACCAAATGATTTTTCCAAGTCAGCGTGCTTCATATCGTAATCAACACCTGTGTCCATACAATGATGATCCCTCAAATGCATCTTCTCATCCATGCATGTAAAGTATTCAGAACTTGGTAGTTCAGTTGAACGACTTGCCTCCCTCAAAGAATTATCCTGTAAACAAGAACATTTTTCGGAAATTACATAACCAATCTCTGCAGCTGCCCTGGCCATAACATCCCTATCTTTGGACCAGAGAGAAGATGCTTCCTCTCTGGCAATCCTCCTGATTTTAGTACGATAATCAATCCCTTCTTCAGTTGACAAGTGCCTATGCAAACCATCACCTTCAGATGAGGGTATCCCTAACCAAGTATAATCCTTCTTTTGCACAACCAAGACACTCGGATGAGACAAAACCGCATCAATCACAATCTTTCCCCTCCTCAAACTTGCAAAAGGATGAACACGAAGTTTCATGGTGGGCACTTCACCACAAGAAAACTCCTCATTGTGAGGTCCAATTGAGCATGACTCTAACGTAATGCTCAAAGGCGAGACTCTCCGAACCTTTCCAAAATCAATATCACGCTGAATATACTCACTAAGCATCGAACAAACAGAAGGCAAAAGCTTGGCTTCAATAAGACCCTTAGCTTTCGTCTGCCCATACCACACCAATAAGCATACTCCGGATATCACAGCCACAAAAACAGAACACCTAACTAACAACAACCCTTCTTTCCACAAAGGAGCCAAAGACTTCACCAGAGCTTTACTCCTCACTAAGGGCTCCTGTACACAATTCACCACCAACCCATTTCTCGACCCGATAGATTTCCTCAACAACTCCACATTTTTCCCACAAAAATGCGAAAACCTAATCGCTTGAGTTATCCACTCATTGTGCCTCTTCTCACACTTACACTTATAACTACCCGCCCTCTTCGCAAACCTCCTCCCATCCAAAACAACACAATCACCAGTCTTCCTACCACTCAAAGAGCCATGCAATGCAATGCCAAGAAATGGGCTGTTAAGTTTCACGCTCATTATTGTCCTCACAAACTAATCTCAAACCTCATCTGATGGGGACCAAGAAACCACTCTCAGTCCCCTCACAGTCCCGATTATCACAGACTGACCAACCATCCAAACCCTGCGAACAATGAATTTCACTTATAAACAACAATAACAACAATTTCAACAACCAATTACCGAATAGAAGACAAGTGTTCAAGTAATAGCTTCTACACCATCATTATTATACAACAATAACACAACTTATCAAGTAAACATAAACTAAACAACAATTGAAAAAAAAAAAAAAAAAAGGCAAAAGGAAAAAAGAAAAACAGCCCCAACAGCAAGTTTGTTTCCAATTTTGCCTTCATTTTTGTTGGCAACAAAATATTCCACCAAATTTAACCAAAAAACAAATAAAAAACTTTATACGTACATGAAAAGAAGTGGTCAAGCATTTGGGCAAGAAGTGTGTGGAGATTGGGGAATTGGGTTTTGTTCTGCTTTGGTTTAAAGCGAGAGAGAGGGTGGTTGCTTTTTTTTATTTTGTTTTGTTTTGTTATTTTGATAGTTAGTTTCGAGTGGGGAGGAGGAGCGGAGAAGCGTCGAAGGGCGGAATACTAAAAGTTTGTTGACCGAAATGCCACTGCAAATTATCTTAAATGACGAGGGTGACCTCATCCATACATAATATTCAACAATTTGGATCAGTCGTTTAAACATCTGGATACTTCTTGTTTCATCTATTTTTTTTTTTTAATCCAACTTCTTGTTTCATCTATACAAATGTTCGAGTTTATATTATTTATATATATATATAAACCTGTAGTTCGATATTATTGAATAATCTGGATCAGTCGTTTTAACATCTTGGTACTTCTTGTTTCATTTATTTATTTTTATTTTTGAATCCAACTTCTTGTTGCATCTATAAAAATGTTCAAGGTTATATATATATATATTATTATAAATTATGTAAGGTTTTGTTATATATACATATATAGAATAACTACAAATTTTATAGTTAAAAGAAGAACATGGTTAAAATTTATATTTTCATTATTATAAGTGTGAGCAAAATACCATTCAGCCATTTCATTACTTGTCTATATTTTTTATTCATACTTATGATTCGGTGAAAACAGGCGGACATTACAAAAAATTGTGTATGGAAAAAAATAAAATTAATCAGTTGTGGTCTTAAACTTAATTTCAATCGTTTTTATTTATTTCACATGGTAAAAAGTTTCACATCAAATTGCATGTGAGATGTTTCCTAAAATATACATGGCCCCTCAAAGCAATTACAATGTCTCACATCTAGATCCAGTTGAGAAGTTATTAGGCAATGTTTGATACATGGGAAATGAGATGACATTGGGATTTGTGTTTTCTCATCCTCCCACATTTCATGCTTGACTCGTGTTTGAGTATGGAAATAAATTTTTCATTCTTAGACTCGTCTCCATCCTCACTCAACTAGGGAATTCCATTTTCCAAGTTGATAGGATTTTTTTTTTAAAAAAATTAATCATCTTTTTATAGACTCTCTGTCTCACTCTCTCTCATCTCTATCACATTGACTCACCGCTACCATAATCTATTTTTCATCTTTTTCATCTCATCCTTCATATGGACGGATCAATAGCGACAAGAACTACCATCTTCAAAAAATTTTTCATCTCACCTTCAAATTTTTTTTATTGATTGGTTTGGGTTCATCGAACTAGAATTAGATGATTTTTAGGTTTGATGAACCTAATACCAAAACCAGACCTAGAACCATCTAGGTTCATGTCCCTTTATTCTGTTATATATATATATTGTAACGCCCCGATAATTATTTCCGTCCGATTTATATTCGTTGATTTCAAAAGTAATTTATTAAACGAGAATAAATTTGGATTTGATGAAATTTACGTGATTGTAAAATGTTTTAATTGTTAATTTGTGAAATTTAATATTTTCGAAAACGTTTTTGCCCCGTAAAGAATTATTTTTGAATTTAAATAAAATAAATAGTAGAATGGGAAAGTTAGAATAGTGTAATTAGATTGTATTATAAAGGATAATTTTTGAATTAAATAAATGATTTATTATATATTTATTAGTATTATTATTATTATTGTTATTATTATTATTTTTCATTAAAATAAATTATGTATTTGTGGATAAAATAAGGTTATGAATAAATTTGAATAAATTAGTGAAAGAGTGGGGTGTCAAAAATGTCAAATGGGATGTTAGTATATGAGCAGGGGTGTAAGTGTAGAAAATAAAAACTTTTGGGGTTAATTTGTAAATATCAAAAATTTTGGGGGCAAAAGCATAATTATGAAAAGTTGATTATTATAAAACTCTGCCAGTTTCCAGATTTTTCACTGTCTTTCTGCTCCAGCTCGCCGACTTTGCTTCTGGTTCTCTTCTGTTGCCGTGAGTCTCTTTTGTCTATTTTCTTTAATTTGTTTTGTTTTATTTTCCATTTAATTGCTTTAATCACTTCATTTTTATATGATCTACCTATTTGTAAACTTAAAATTCCTTAAACCCATCTATTTGTCAAGTTTAATTTCGGGTTTAATGGGATTTAATGAAAAATATGGCATGGGTGTGTGATTTGTGATGATTTTTGTGTATAAGTGTGATTTATATATATATATATGTTAGTGGTGGGATTTACTTGAAAACTATATAGAAATATATATATAGTTAGACTTGTCATTAATAGTGGGACTTGTTGAAAAAAAAAATATATATATGTTGAAGACCGGCGTTCAATTGCCGAGAGAAAGAAATATGTATATACATTAAGAAGTTAATGGAATGAGAGGATAATAAAATAGTAAGATAATAAATAAATAAAATAAAAGAATTATGTAAATGGATAGATTTATTTTTAATTGATTGAGTTAGGATTATAAATTATATTTTACGATTGAAATAAAAGTTTATATATCTTTCAGATTTTATTTATTTAAGTAATGATCGAAGAAAATTATTTAATTAGTTTATTAATTTAATGATTAGGTATTAGAATTTAGTATTTGAGTATAGAATATGTATTTTGATAATTATGTTTATATTTATAAATCGAGTTATACAAATTTTGCATATAAATGATTTAAGATTTGAAAATGATTAAAATGACATTTTTTTTTTGGTATGGTTACGTATGTTTTAGTTTTTATTATGTATTGAAAATAAATTAATTATTTAGTAAATTATGTGATACTGTTATTTTTAATTGCTTTGATTTCGTGTTTATATGAAAATCACAGTACAAATAATTTTGTGACATTATGTAACGAAAAATAAAAAGTTTGAGAAATATATATGCTTGACTGAAAATAGAAATCGAGTGTATTGTGAAATTATTTTGATAATAATAATTGTAATAAAAGTTTGTTTGAACTACGAGGGCTTTGATCTCAATGATAGAATGGGTACGTAGGCGTTTGAGATGATATCTCAAACTCATGCCCAAAAATATTTATGTATATTTCCTTTGAAAAAAATCATTATTTATAAGTTTTTGAAAGATTATAAATTTGATTGATATATATATTAATTATAATGAGTTTTTGATTTTGTGTAAATTGGATATATTTCGAATGATGTTAGAATAGAATTTAAATTAAAATTTTGTTTGATTATGAATTATATGAAATTATCTCTGTGAATTGGAATAAATGATTATTTGAATATGCTTTTGATGAATTTTAAATAAAAACGAAAAAAGGAATAGATAAGTTCAGTGTCTTGACCGAACGTATATCAGAAGAAAGACAAGAACGTTTTGGGAAGGATTTGATGAGTTCCTTGAATGAAAAATAGAATTTTTCGATGTTCATCTTGATAATTTGATTATATATATATGTATATAGAAAAATGCGTGTCTCAAATTGTATTTATTGCTTTCCGAATGAAATCTTTATATAGAAATAAAAGTCATCAAAATATTAAATTTGTGATTAATAAATAAATTATAAGGGCCCGCGTAAATCTATTCATCGGTAGGTGGGGATTGGTAGTTGGCTAGCCAATAGGGTGAATTCTAGCAGTACTGCACCGTTACGATTGATATCAGACGTTGTATGACGGACTTTGAGAGGCACCGAGTGTCCGGTCCTGAAACGGAAACAGATTGTGATAAGCAACCCGGTGGATAAACACCGAGCGGCCGTTGCCGGGGTTGCCGTTTAGTCTGGCTGATGCCAGTAAACCCGTGACCGATCCATGGTATCGTGATAGAATTTTACAAAGGGCTCTAATTAAATAAAAATGGCAATATTGAAATTTTGTGTGATAAATAAGATTTGAAAATATTAATGTTGAGATTTTTAGTTATTAACTGATATTATGTGATGAATTCTCCAATTTGTTAAAATTTTTAAATGATTAGTTTATATATTACGCAAATATTATTGAAATTTGCATAGTGTGTTTTGATTTTTATTTGACGATAATATGTTGGTTTCGAAAACATAATTGAAATATGATAGGAAATTAAGTTGAAAGAATAAAAATGTAAATGTGTTTAATAACGGATTTCAGAAAAGTTTATGTGATGAGAATTTATATTGGAATAAATATTGTGTTTATATTGAACCTTATTGGATAGACGTATTTTTAAGAAATTGATCGTTTATGTATTTCGTTTGATCTGATTATAAGCTGATGAAAAACTGGAAAGAAATGACTTATTGATTTTGTCTGTGTAATTATGATAAAGCGATTAATTAGTAATTTTCAAACGAAAGTTTAAAAATAGCGTTAAAAATATTAATTGAGAAAATATGTGAATTATCAATAGATATAACTCATTCATATGTTTTGCAATTAGAATTTTTGGTAACTTAGATCATTAGCGAAACTGATGATAGTTTGAAATTTTATAAAACATTAATTGGCAACTGGTATTTTGAGAATTAAAGATTATTAAATGAAACTGTGTTATATTAATTAAAGAAAAATATATTAGATATATATATATGAAAAACGATTATTATGTAATTGATGTGTATAATAAATAGTAAAGTATTTTTATAGTTATATGTAATAAAATTTTTACAAATATAATTAATATGTTTAATAATAAACTGTATATATCATGTATGTGTATGAATGTGTATAAATGCTAAATTCAACCGTCTGTAAAGCATAATTTGTATTAAAGTTTTAAAATAATTTGTAAGTTAGGTATATTATTTGATAAGTATGTAGGGTAAAGTTCATGATGATGGATTTTGAATTTTGATTAAATATTCATTTTAATTGTTGCGTGTTGAATTGATTTTTGAAATCGGACGGGAGGTCCGAATTAGAGTTGAGAAATGAATTTTATAGAAGTGTTATCATTTTTTTTTTTACAGGTTTTTAAATTTTGGATTATTAGAAAAACAGAGGAGACTCTGCCGACTTTTCAAAAATTATAAATGAGAAAATAATATTAAAGTTTAGTTTTTCAATATCGTCAAACATTTAGTGGTGATTCCATTTCTTATAATGGGAAATTTTTAAATAAACGAATAAATGAATTTTCAGTTTAAAACCGTAACGCTCCTCGCCTCGAATCTCGATCTGACGGGAAATCGGGGTGAGGGGTGTTACATATATATATATATATCAAAGTTCATGTTATTATCGTTGATGTTATGATAGGAGATAAGGATGCTGAATGAGGGTTGTCAATGATGTTGATGAATTGTGGGTTGTTTCATCTTTGTTTTGAATTTTTTTATAAAATTAAATTTAAAATATAATAAAAAAATTAAATTAATTTTATTACAATCAAATTCTAATCCATACCAAAGACAATATGATATAATTTTAATCCAATCACAAATTTTATCAAATATAGGACAATAATAATCCAATCAAATTTATTCAATTTCAATTGTACGTGTCAAATGTAGTATTTAAAGTCTACCTTCATAAGTCAATAAGTGTTGTTACTGAGCTACAATGGCAACTTGTTACTACTACAAACGAAGCCACGGTTTTTTTCTTTTTATAAAGGGCAAAAATAATTTTGATCTCTAAATTTTGAAAAATAATTAAATTTTTAATTATGTTTAAAAAAATAATCCAATCATCCCTTACGTTTTTTAAAAGTGTTAAATGGTCTCTCTTATCGATCAACTGATGATCAAATCTAACAGAAAATATGAAAAGACTCATTTACCCTTAGACTTAATTAAAACAAATAAAAAGATAATTATACCCCCAATCATAGTAAAATTTATAATAATATTTAATTACGAAACTACCATCGACAAGTTTTATGTAACTATTTTAAATTATAGTTTTACTCTTAGATAATTTTTTTTGGGATAATCCCAAAAAACCCTTTGACTTTTAACAAATTATTCATTTTTTTCCATATGATTTCGTTTTTATCTAAAATACCGCATAACTTTAAATAAAACATTCAAAATATCCCCTAAAAGTGAATTAAATTGCAATAATATATTTGACGGTAATAGATTCCGTTAGGTTGTTATAATTGACCGTTTTGACTCAAGGAGTAAAAAATATATATATAAAATAAAAAATAATATTAAATAAGATATTTTTATTTAAAAATAAAAAATATTTGCAGTATTTTTTTTTTCTTTTCGGATCCCCTCTCCTCTTTATTCTCCTTCTCTTTCTTCTCATTTCCTCTCTTTCTTTCTCCATCTCCAGCTGGCTTTGCAAGTAGATTGACGGTGGCAGCAGCATGGTAAGGACACCGAAGACCCAGTTTTGATCTCTAATCGTGAAAACCCAGAAGGATCTCTACAATTAGAAACCTATATGGGTCTCCACAATGGATCTTCGATCTCTCCCTCTCTCTTCTCTTTTTTTCTCTCTCTCTCCATCTCTGGTCGGCTTTATAGGGGGTTTAACTGTGGAGGCATGGTGAAGGGTCTCCACCGTTGGAGACTTACGTGGATACGGTAGAGACCCGAATTATGTCCTCACCAGTGGAGACCATATGTTTTTATTTTTTATTTTTTGGTTTTATGATGTTTGTTGATGATTGTGGGAGATTAATGTTTAGTAATTGTGGAAGATTGATCCGGAAACCCAAAAACGGATAGAGAGAAGAAAAAATGAGAGAGAGAGAGAGGGAGGGGGGGGTGGGCGGAGGCGGAATCCAGGAGTGGAAGGTTGAAGATGATGATGGGTCATGGCTGTGAAGATCTAGACCATCCAATCAATTGGATGGAGAGTGGAGATTCAATTTGGATCTCCAATTTTTTTTAAAAAAATTTCTTTTAGTTTTTAATTTTTTTAAAAATTATAATATGAGTAGTTTGATCTTTTTACTTAAGTTAAATTTTTCTATTATCAAAGTTATAAAATGAGTTTTTTTGGGTAAAAATGAAATCGTACAAGGGAAAATGAATAATCTTTCTGTTATAGGTATTTTTATAAAGCCACTTGGGTTAGACTAGTAAAAGTCCAATATTGTTGATAGATGTTCAAAACAACTTGAAGCCCAAGGACTTTATAAGAGACTACATATTTGATTAAGGCACAGTCTGTTGGGATGACTAGTTCTTTCAGACCTCCAGTGTAACGCCCCGATAATTATGTTCGTCCGATTAATATTCGTTAATTTCATAAGTAATTTATTAAATGAGAATAAATTTGAATTTAATAAAATTCGCGCGATTGTAAAATATTTTGATTGTTAATTAGTGAAATTTAACATTTTTGAAAATGTTTTTCCCCGTAAAGAATGATTTTTTTTTTATTTAAATAAAATAAGTAGCAAAATGATAAGGTTATGATAGAGTATTTAGATTATATTGTAGGGAATAATTTTTGAGTTAAATAAATGATTTATTATATAATTATTAGTATTATTATTATTATTCATTAAAATAAATTAATTATTTTTGGATAAAATAAGGTTATGGATAAGTTTGAATGAGTTAATGAGATGTTAGCATGTGAGTAGGGGTGTAAGTGTAGAAAATAAAAAGTTTGGGGTCAATTTATAAATAACAAAAATTTTGGGGTAAAAGCGTAATTATAAGAAGTTGGTGCTTATAAAAGTTGATTGTTTCCAGATTTTTCAGTCTCTGTTTTTGCTTCAGCTACCGACTCTACCTTCTTCTCTGCTGTGAGTCTTCTTCTTCTATTTTCTTCATTTTATTTGCTTTAATCATCAATTAATTCATCTAATCTTTTTAATTTTTCTATGATTTATCTATTTCTAATCTCAAAATCACTAAAACCCATCTATTTGTCAAATTTAATTTCGGGTTTGAAGAGATTAAATGAAATATATGGGCATGGGTGTGTGATTTTGTGATAGATTTTGTTTATAAGTGTGATAAATACATCAATAAACATGTATTTAAAATTATTTTAGTATTTTGATTCATTAAATTGATATTATTGTTTATTTTTGTTTATTTTTTAAATTCTAAGTGAGGGTTTGATTCTAGAGGATTTAGGGGAGGCTAGGGAGGCGTGAAAACCTCCCATTGGGTGAGTGAAAAATTAAAAAGTAAGGCCACAAGGTTGATGTACACTTATTTTGAAATTTTTAATTTTATTAGTTTTGAATAAATTATGTAAATCCCTTTAAACTTGTTTTTGTTATTTATTTGAGATGTTAAATGGTTTTTTATGTTATTTGGATGTTAATTATATGCTTCTGGATGAGTTTATTTGATGAAAAACGAATTTGAAAAATAATTTTTGGAAATAAAATACCCTATGATCGAAATTGATGTATAGAGTGCTCTAGGGGTAATTTTGTCATTTTATACCATGCGCATATTATTAGAATGATGTTTGAATGATCGATGGGTTTTAAATAAATAAATCGAATTGAAAAGAAATATAAATAAATAAATAATTATTATTACATAAATAAAATTCCTTTCTTGGAACTAAAGTGCTTTAAGGGTAAAATGGTCATTCACAGTGACCATGAGAGCTGACACAAAGAAATTTGAATAATAGATTTAAATAGGTATTAATATATATATATATGAGATTTAAATTTTATTGGGTTTTGAAGTGCGTGGATTTATTTTGATAAATTATTCTGAAAGATTATTCAAATATGATTCTAATGAATTTTTAATGTAAACGAAAAAGAAAACATAATGAAATGGAAAGAAATGAACAAGTTGAATACCTTGACCGAATATATATATATATATCGAAATAAAGGTATGAACGTTATGAAAAAGAGTTGATGAATTCATTGAAAATATAATAGTGTTTTATGTCGTTTATATTGATAATTTCTAAGTATGAGAAAAACCGTGGCTGAAATTGTGTTTAATGGATTTTAAATGAATTTTTTTTAAAAGATAAAAGTTGTATGTATATATGTGTGTGTGTGTGTGTGTGAAAATTTTAGTGATTAATAAAAAAAAAATAAAAATTAAAGGGCCCGCGTAAAACTAATCACCGGTAGGTGGGGATTGGTAGTTGGCTAGTCAATAGGGTGAATTTTAGCAATACTGCACCGTTACGATTTATTACAGACGTTGTATGATGGACTTTGAGATGCATCGAGTGCCCGGTCCTGAAACGAAAATAGATTGTGATATGCAACCCGGTGGATAGTCACCGAACGGCCGTTGTCGGGGTTGTCGTTTAGTCTGATCGACGCTAGAAAACCCGTTACCGATCCATGGTATCGTGATAGAATTTTACAAATGGCTCTAATTAAAGAAAAATGGTAGAATCGTAAATGGGTTTGATAAATGTTATTTGATAAAGTAAAGTGTGTGAAATATGTTAAAAAGGGAAATGATATGGGAGAAAGGGCATTATTGTAATTTGATGTGACAAGTAAGACTTGATATGATGTATATTGAAATTTTTATTTATTAATTGATATTATGTTATGAACTATTCGATTTGTTATAATTTTTAAATAATTAGTTTATATATTACAAAAATATTGTTGAAATTTGTATAGTGTATTTTTATTTTTATTTGACGATAACGTGTGGGTTTCGAAAATATAATTAGGAATATGATAGGAAATTGAGTTGAAAGAATAATAGTGTAAATGTATTTAATAATAGATTTCAGAAAAGTTTATGTGATTAAAGTTTATATTGAAATATGTTTGATAGAAGTGACTTTGAAAAACTGATGATTTATGTATTTTATTTGATGTGATTATTGAAAAATTTGAATTTAATTATCGTCTTAAGAATATTAAAATGAAACTTATTATATTTTATTATAAATGTTTGAGAAATTATGAAATCCGGATTTAGAAAGTGAGTTTTGAGAAAATGACAAGAATTGATAAAAATAAGTTGATTAAAAGTTGAAAAGAAATTACTTATTGATTTTGTCTGTATAATTATGATAAAGCGATTGATCAGTAATTTTCAAACGAAAGTTTAAAAAGGGTGTTAAAAAATATTAAGTGAGAAAATATGTGAATTATCAATAGATATAACTAATTTATATGTTTTGCATTTAGAATTTTTAGTAACTTAGATCATATGCGAAACTGATAATAGTTTGAAATTTTGTGAAATATTAATTGGCAACTGGTATTTCGAGAATTAAGGATTATGTAATGAAATTGTGTTATATTAATTAAAGAAAAATATATGAGATATATATATATATAGATATAAAAAATGATTATTATGTAATTGATAAGCGTTATTAGTAATAATATGTTTTTCATCAGGATTTGTAATAAAATTCTTACAAATCGAATTGATAGGTTTAATAAGAAATAATATGTATGTTAAGTATCTAATTTAGATAATTAAAATTTGAAATAAAATATCTTTCTTAGGATTTATTATTTAAATTAAAAAAATATATATCTAATATTATATTTCTACGTTTAAGAACAAATTTTATGTGTTGAATATGTTTATATAGTTGATGTACTTATGTATAGTGATGTGTAGTAGAATGTTTACAGTACTAATTGATATGTCTAATAATAATCTGTATGCATTTTATATGTTTATTTATTAGTAAATAGATTTGATTGTGAAATTTTAGTAAAGAAAAATTATTTGGTAAGAATCGTTTCAAAATGGCCGTTAAAAGTAATTTTATGCTCTTATATACATATTTTTTGTAGTTAATAACTCTTAGTGAGTTATAAAATAATTATTGAAAATTGAAAAAAAAAAAAAAATTGTATAGACATACTCAAAATATGAGTTTGATACCCTTCATAACTTGTGTGTTGAGAAAAAAGTAAAATATGGTAAAAGTTTTATTTTATTATTTTTCTGAACTTTCAAATATTGTTGAAAAGTTTTGTGAAATTATATTATAAGTAAATAAAGTTTTATGATATTTAAATTAAGTGTACACCCACTAAGTAGAAATACTTAGCGCGTTGGAATTTTCACATGCAGATAATTGAATTGGGCTTGTTGCCGAGACGAAGACGAAGCCCCTGCAGATACTCTACGAGTCACATCCGACACAAATTGTTGAGTAATAATAATTTTGTATCATGTGTATATATATACATGGGCACCATTATGTATGTGTATAAGTTTTTAAATTTAAACGTTTGTAAAATATAATTTGTATTAAAGTTTTAAAATATTTGTAAACTATGTATATTATTTGATAAATATGTAGTATAAAGTTTATGATGGTGAATTTTGAATTTTGATTTTAATTGGTTGCGTGTTGAAGTGATTTCTGGATTTTTGAAATCGGACGGGAGATCCGAATTAGAGTTGAGGAATGAATTTTATAAAAGTGTTATCATTTTCTTTATAGGTTAAATTTTGGATTTTCAGAAAAATAGAGAAAACTCTGTCAGATTTTTTAAAATTATAAAAGAGAAAATGATATTAAAGTTTTTTTTTTTAATATCGTAAAACTTTTAGTGGTGATTTCATTTCTTTTAATAAGAAATTTTAAATAAAAGAATAAATAAATTTTTAAGTTCGGAACCGTAACGCCCTTCACCTCGAATCTCGATCCGACGGGAAATCGGGGTAAGGGGTGTTACATCCAGCCCATCAAGCATATAACTTATTGACCTTGCAACTTGAAAAGCCGTTTAGCAGACCTCCTATTTACCAAAACAACTTACTGATGAGTCAATATCGGAGTCCAGTTCGCTAGCAAATATAAACCCTAATGCAGCGGAAGTCCGCGCATCGGTCATTCGCGATACAGCTCACTTACCATGCAAATCCTTCAAAAATAAAGCTTGTCAAGTAGCCAGATCGCAGAATCAGAATACATGGCCAGTTTGCAGAAGCAAACTTCGAGCATCCCAGTTCGTCCCGACGAGCTCTCGAACTAATATAGCTCGTCGACGACGTTCAACTACAACTAGAACTGTTAAACCAATCACAGACTAAGGCATGCCGTACACGCCAACTACCGTAAAAAATTACGACGACTATAGCCAAGATTACAGATAAGATTACAACCTGGATTAAACGAATCTCAGCCCACTTGAGCCAATCACTTAGATTAGCCGCCTAAGCCACTTGCTTCAATAGCTGTCATATGTATTTAATGCAGCCCAGACGTATTAAATACAAATCAGACACATTAAATGCAACATTCAAACATTAACTGTAAACATCATTGTATTTTAACTTATTAAACGCTACTGTAGCATCCCCTCACCCCCTATAAATAGGGGAAAGATTCTCACTACAAAGACATGCACAACATACGCAAATATCATACCACATAATACTGAGAGAACAGTAGACGTGGGCTGATTTTGGATCGAACCACTCTAAAAATCCCGAGTGTCTTATATTCTTCCTCTGACCCATTCCTTTATTCACCATTATCAATCATATCATCTCTATAACCCTCTACAGTTTGGACCCATACGAATCTTGTCGGTTGAATCCATACGTTGACACTTTCAAAAGGTGGTTGGTTTTTTAGGAACTTTTTTTTTTTTTTTTGAAGCGCTTTTGTTTGATGCTGCTAGTGTATGTTTATTTATAGTGAATATAATGAAATTACCATTTTACCCTTGGTGTCAAGACGTGTGATTTTAGGATTTCTTTATATTTATAAAGAGCGGTGGTGGGCAGTTATATGCTCATATGCGTGTCTTTTGAAGTAGTTTTTTGCAGTTTTGCCCCATCTGTTAATTTTTCCTCCAAACTATTTAGTATTTTTGCAGTTTTTGCCCCATTTGTTAGTGTTTGCTCCATCTATTTAATACTTGGGAATTTAGCAAAATTGTCCTAAATACAAACTGAAATGATAAAAATGCCCTAAACAAAAATGATTTTGCAAAACTACCCCATTTGGACTAAAATGCCCTTATTAATTACCCAACTTTCATGCATTCCGCCCATAGCCACACCCCGCCAAGTCGATAACACACCGCACGAGTACAATCCCACACCAGACGAACTTGAACACCGACGTCAGGTCATCGTCGGCAGTGTTATAAACCCCTCCATCGGAGACGACAAGGGCAGCCTGAAATTATCTGAACCAGAAACAAAGAAACGCGAAATTTCCTCTTCGGGTCAGAGGTGACCCGATTTCGGGTCGACCCGAATTCGGGTCAACCTCTGACCCGAAGAGGAAATTTTTTCCTCTTCGGGTCAGTCACCCGAAGAGTACATTTCCTCTTCGGGTCAGAAGCTGACCCGAATTCGGGTTAACCTCTGACCCGAAGAGTAAATACCTCTTCGGGTCAGTCTCTGAGTAATTTTGAGTATAGTAACCAGGTGAAAACTAGCAGAATAAACATTGTAAAGCAATATTGCAATGTTCTACGATCAGTGCAAACTGGGCATACCAACTAAAAACTAAGAATAAGTATGTAATCTGCTTGTTCTTATTACTGGACATTAGAAGAATGCATATTCATGTTTAGCTAATATATAGTACCCTCCGTCCCCGTTGCCGCGTTCGCGTTGGTCTGGTGACCCGAATTCGGGCTGGTGCCTTTGGGATCGGGTTGGGCTGATTTCGGGTTGCGGTGATGTCGGGTTGCCGTTGCTGTCGTCGGTGAAGGGGTTTATGCCGCCGTCACCGTCATCGCTCCGACGCCAGCTTTCCTGTTCGTGTGCTGTCTTTCGGGCTGATGGCTTTTGAATCGGGTTGGGTGCTTCCGGGTTGGGATGATACGGCTTGGGGTGCTTGCCGTCGCCGCTGGAGGGCCTTATACTGCCATCGCCGCTGCCGACCTTGATCTGTCTCTGGTCGGGCTGTTGAGGAGTGGGATCGGGCTGGTGGCTTTCGGATCGGGTTCGGGGGCTTCCGGGTTGGGATGATACGGCTTGGGGAGCTTGCCGTCGCCGCTGGAGGTCCTTATACAGCCGTCGCCGCTGCCGACCTTGATCTGACGCCGTTCGGGCTGCTGAGGAGTGGGATCGGGCTGCTGGGGAGTGGGATCGTGCTGGTGGGGTGTGGGATCGAGTTGGGGGGCTTCCGGGTTGGGATGATACAGCTTGGGGAGCTTGTCGTCGCCGTCGAAGGGCCTTATACCGCCGTCACCGCTGCCGACCTTGATCTGACGCTGTTCGGGCTGCTGAGGAGTGGGATCGGGCTGGTGGGGTGTGGGATCGGGCTGGTGGCAGAGTTAATGGGAGGGGTAATTTACTCAAGGGTATTTTTATCTTATTGGGGCAATTTTGCTAAATTATTTCTGATAATGATATTCATGTAATTTTGAATGCATTTTAGGGCAATTTTGCTATTTTCCCTTAATACTTTTGCTCCAATATTTCTAATAATTGCCCCAATAATACTTAAAATCAGTTTCGATCATGTAACAGACTAACAATTTGTTCCCTCCAACAAATCAACTTCAATCAAATCTTAAAACATACCCAAACAATAAAACTTCAAAAGCCCACAAAAGATTAATTAAGCTAAAAAATTGAACCCTCAAAATAGAAACTGGAACATAATACAAGCAGAAACGATGAACCAAGAGCTGAAAAAACCTCGATCGAGGGTCGAAACTCAAAAATCAACGCTCCAGAGACTAATGAGTGAAAATAAAATAATGGGTCAAAGCCAAAAAAGAAGAGAGAGAGCTTACAAGAGAACAAGAAGAATAAAATAATGAATAAGAAGATGAGAGTGTGACTGTGGGGCATTCATAGATCCAACATTTTCTGGTTCTCACTTCTCACACAGAAAACTTGGTTAACAGCGTACAAGCAACTCGAAAACAACAGTGTATGACAGTGTACAAGCAACTCCGAAACCACAGAAAAAAGAAAAAAAAAAACCAGCTTCTTAGCAAAACCCAAAAAAAAAAAACCCGACGGCTGACAAAATCTGCACTCTGAAACCAACCCGACTCACCTCAGATGATGAAGACAGTCACCGCCGCTCGTTTACCTGGCCGAACAGTGTCCTCCACGGGCGACGGCTGCAAGTTTCGAACGGGATGAGTTGGTGAGCGTGTTTGACAGTGGAGTGTTAAGGTTTTTTGTGTGAAACACATTGACGTTGACGGTCGGACAGTTGTTTGACAGTGTAAGGTCGGACGGCTGCAAGTCGGTCGGACGGTGGAGTGTGCTTGGTGTTCGACAGCGGTGATGAACGGAGACAGTGTTTGACTTGTGTGTGTGGTCCGGTGCGTGGGGCAGTAAGTTACACGTGTCACAGCAAAAAAATTTGCTCTTTTTATTTTTTTGTCAACTTATATTTATCATACACTTGTCATCACCTTGAATGGTGACTCGAATAACGATTTTAACATCGTATACTTTACTTACCATAAGTTAAATTTGGCCGTCAATCGATTGATAGAAGGAGTTAATTTGACATTTTTTAACAATATCAGGGATGATTTGATAATTTTTCACATTATAGTTAAAAATTTAATCCATTTCCAAAACTTTAGAATCTAAAATGATTTTTACCCTTTCTTAAATTTGATCTGTGTTTGCTTGATGTTCATGCACTCTGGTATTTTCTGCTGTCAGTTATTAGTTGCCAGGCGTCATTGGTGAATCAACATTGTAGCACTTGTAAGAGAAGACACATGAGCTTGGTTGCTAGACCACAAATGCTGGATTTTCATATGAATCACATCAAGTTTTACACTACTGTTCTTTGGAGAGGACTAAAAATATACAAAAATGTTGTCACCAAAATCTCCATGGATCTTTGTACGGAGGAACATAGTTTTCTGTTGCTGGCAGAAGGCGAAAAGAGGCCACAGTTTTCTCCAAGAAAGGTCCCATCTGCATCACAAAAGAAAACTTATTTCAGTTAGGCTTAAAATTTTACAAACTCCATTGTTGTCAAAGGAATGAATCATACGATTAATGGATGCTAAGAATTTTATTTGGTTTTCTTCTTCATTGCCATTAACCATGGAACAAGATTTATGATTTCTTTCAGTGATGTGCTGCTAGTAGTCTAATTGATTATATCACTAGCCAACTACTTTGCATAAGACAAGCGAACAGAGTGATGGCAATTTGAATATTGAAGGTTACGCAGTTTTCATTTTCCATTGATGAAAATATTTGGTATGTCACTGCGATTGTAGAATTATTGACATGGTGAAAATTGTGTGATCATTCTGATATAATGATCGGTATTTGGATAAACTCCCAACTCAAGTGGTTCTAAGAGCAAAAACTGATACAAATCTGAGCCTAACATGTGTGCATATGAATTATGCATGCACAGATGCATCAATGGTATATATATATATATATATAATTAGAGACAGAGAGAGAGGGACCTTGTTCCACTGCTTGCTAAGCGTTGAAGCATTTAGAGAATAAAGATAACCTGCAATTAGATTTTTCCAAAGTTGGATGAGCAAAAACACAAAAGTTAAGCTGAAAATATATCTTTGGTAGTGGCAGCATTACTAAATCACATCATCACCCCCAAATGAAAACTAGCGCACCCACGGAATACTTCCGCATATTCTATATCCTTCTCTCAACAATCTAATAAAGACGAAAACTTTCAAGAATCTGGTTAATGAAGCTCAGGCGAACTTCAGAATCGGTACTAAGACAGAAGATACAGCCCCAATGAAAGTTGATGACAGCATGACTAAAGAAAACGAATAATAAAACTGAAAAACTTCTTATCATACCATCTCGTTCAGCGGTTGAAGCAACATAATGTCGATAAAGGTTAGGTTCCTGAGCCTGCCATTGCAATTAAGGCATCAACAACCTAGAACACTAAGACATACACATCTCTCAACCCTAACTTGCTAGTGAAGAAGGAAAACTTACAATGTTGGTGGGTGATTTGCGAACAAGATATTCATAATACCAGTATGGTTCACCATCAATCTAACAAGAAAAAAGTAATTAGATCAATTTTCATTCGCAAGTTCAGACATATAAAAACACAAAAAACATATAAAATCACATGTATAAATTCTGGTGTAAACGTAGATTATTTTCTTCATGTATAATACTTTACTAACATTAATTCATTCAACTTTCAAGGCCAAAAATTGAAGCAAGGTTTTAGAGATTACTTCACTAGTATGTGCATCAAGAACTGAACTTTCCTCCATGCGCTGACTCGAGGTGACTCGCTGCAGAAGAATGGAAAATGTTAAATTAGCCTTGAAGAAGTTAATAGAATTCAAGAAACCTCTCTATGGACTATTTGAACTTTTATGCATTTCCATAATTACATGGTGCATTTGATAGGATTCCTCCGAAGGGTGGAGAGAAGTACTGTTCAAATTGACATATTCACATGTTTTGTTCTAAATTTTTGCAACTGAATTCACATAAAGTCAAATTCACAATTTTATACATTCTAACTCCATAATTAGCATGGCACTAGTGCCAGTGGTCCAAACAACAGTATGAGACCCATCATCTATATTTTCAGAATGAAAAAGCATGTTATAAAGGACGGTCAAATCATCTACCAGTGCAGACTTATCAGACAAAACAGAATCAGCAACATCTTTAGCACTCCATGTACTTTTGTCCTTCGATTTTAAGAGCTCAAGATTTGGGGGACCTATCTGAAACAAAGGATATGAATTGATAAAAACTTGATGAGAGAACCAGAGCAGAATGCATACATCAAGTAAAAGGTAGTGTCAAAAGTTACCGAAACAGAAATGATGAGGTTATCAATAAAGTCAACACGCTCAGACACAATTCGAAGGCGTGCATTAGCTGCATCACATTCAAATGAATGTTTAGTTACTCATATGCATGTGATGAAAAAGAGAAAACCTAACCTAAAATTTGGGAAGGAGAAAAAAAAACTTGTAGTGCTGGGCATGAAGGAGGAAATTTCATCATTCTGATAGCTAAAGAAAGAATATTTGAACTTACGAGATAAGGGAGCGGCTGACGAATAGCGTTCTGGCTTTCTCGATTCCACCCTTCAAAAACATGCAAAAGCAATAAGGCATAGTCTTCTTAGCATTGATAAAATGCAGAAAATAAAATACATTTGGATCTCATTTAAGGAAAAGAGTCAAAAGACTTTTGAACAACATGCAAGCTATGCCATTGACTGTGAAAGAGAATAAAGCTATTCATTCCAAGAGAATCCACAGTAAGAATACAAGAAGTACAGTCCATCAGTTGAAACTGCAAAACAGAATTACCTGAGAAGGAAAAAAAAAAAAAACAAAGAGGCATTGGCACGCACGCAGGAGATATTAAAATATTTTGAAACTTACTGGCACCAATTATTTTTTTATCCAATTGTATTTTACAAATTTCATCACCTTCTCATCAAATACTAGTTGCACTTTAGTATTGCTCAGAAACTTTAGAACTTTAATATCGAGAACATTTGTCCCCTTCTTTTTCCTTCCATGAGCTCCAGTAATAAGTAATTTCAGACATATTTTCTACTCAACTACACAATCGTCCAACTTGGCCACAAATATTCACTGATTCCAACTAACAGATTGAGTATACAAATAAAGATACATACAACTGTCTTAACCAAATTTAATACTAGCAGAAAGCCTACCATTTAAATAGGAATTTCTTAGATGGCAACTCTGCTGGATACAAATAAGAATAGGCATTCAAGTCATCAACCAATGTAGCCATTTTCAGATCCTCCTCAGCAAGGATGCCTGCACTAAAGCTATTATAATATTCCAGATAACGTATGTAAAAAATTCAAGTGATTCTCACAAAAAAAGAAAAAACTAATTAAGCAAGTATTTTAAATGCTTCATGATAGTATCTCATAAGGATGTCATGTTAAGAAGACAGTCAGAGAATCATTGACGCTGTTTCCAACCACAATTGTCAGTTGTCACAGCATGAAAAGACAACACGGATGGTCGACCAACAGAATTCCATGTTTAAAATTTATGGCTACAAATGTTCAAATGCAAGAACCTAACAGGATTCCTAACGGCATCTCCAGCACGAATCAAATTTTAAACAGTAATGCAAAACCATAACTATCAACAAATTCAATCTTCATCAAGATACAATCTTTGATTGCATATAACAAAATCATCAGAAACTGAAAGTCTATGGCCAAATTCTATGCATTAAATTTCATATGACCTCTCCCTCCATCCACTCTATTTTTCAAAAACAAATTAAACCAACCTGCTTCATTAACGCCGCCGCCACATAAGACACAATGCAGCATCATGAACCACAATAACTCAGTCATGAAGCACAAAACCATCCACCACCCTTAAAGATTCTAACACTCATATCTCATCCTGTCTTGTATTATCTTAAAAAGACTAATGAATATATTTCACATATAGCCTAAAGAGAACTAAAGCTACATACTACTTGTAACACTGATATAAGAAAGTAAAGGAGTGTGTATATAAGCAGACCTGGAGAAGGAAAAACTAAAGACACAGAAGAAGAGAGACTAAAGAGAAGCAAATCCCTTCTCCAAAAACCATTTGGTTTTGAAGCTACACAAGAACACGCTTGTAATCTGCAACTCTTCTGACTCTGCACAACACTGGCTTGCTTTCTGCTGCCCACCACCACAATATCACTTTAGATTTTTTTTTTTTTTTAAAAAAGAAAATAATTACTCATACACACAAACAGAGATAAAGAGAGAGAGCGTGTGTAACCTGAAGAAATGGAGGTTGGAGAGGGACGGTGCAGATGGAGAGAGAACAACCATTGTCGTGAGACCAGTCTCATCCACTGCGACTTTGCATCTCAGTTTTACACTCGTTCTATTATATTATAATATTAGTTACGATTTAAAAAAAAAAAAAAGAAAATTGTGTTAAAAAATAAGAACAATTCATTTTTGTTTTTTAAATAATTACAATTCATTTTTAACCCAAACAAAATTTTATTCATTTTTAATCGTTTTTATAACGTTTTTCTTTTTCTTTTGAAAAGCATCACATTTCACTTAGGCGAAATATTGGCATATGTAAAACATTTTACAGTTCTAAAAAACATAAACATTTTACAGATTAATAACTGATTAAAAACAAATAATTTCTTATTAGACTGAAAGCAAAATCCTTTAAAAAAATTTCATTCATTTTAGTAATCACATTTAATCAATTTATCTTATTTTTAATTGTAAATACATTATTAAAAATAATAGTTTCTAAAATTTTTATAATTTATTAATTTGATACTGTTAAATAATTTTTTTTTTTTTAAAAAACGAATTTCTAAGTTAAGAAGTCAAATTGATGTGTTTTGAAAACATTAAAGACCACGATTTTGAACAACACATTTCCAATAAAAAACGAAATAAATCATCGAAAGATAAAGATGAAAATGAAAATTTTACATTTTTTGTTTGAGCCAAAAATAAATCATGAGTTCAAAGGATTAACCGGCAATGTATTACCACGTGGAAACAAGCGAAAGAGACAGGATCAGAATCAGCCACCGCCGAGAATAGAATAAAACAAACCACGTCTCCAAACGGACCCTAACTTGCACGAGTTTCAAGTAAACGTCCTCGCTCTCGTTACTCTAAAAGGTCTCTATTATTAACTCGTTTTTTTTTCTTTTTGTTTTTTTTTTCCCAATTTTGAGGTTCATTTTTGCAGATCTCTTCGATCATCGTCTCTGCTTTTTCGCAATTTTGATCAATTCCGGTAAATACACGATTATTTTCTCTCCATTTAATTCAATTTTTTCAATTTCACTTACGCGATCTTAATAATTATCAATAAAAATTGTTCTTTTCTGTTGATCATGATCGGTGTTTTTTTTTTTTTTTTTTAAATTGAATTATGGTTCGATTAGGGATATTTTTTGTTCTATATGTAATTACACTTTGATGGGTGTTGGTTTGATTGAAATTGGATAAAAATGAAGTGAATTAGTTGTTGGATTATAGTCTAATTGTGTGCTTTTTGTTGAATCAATTGCTAAAACGTGAAATTAGCGTAAAAAATCAGTGACTTATGATGAAAGATTAATTTTTTTATTCTTTTAGTTTTGTTGTTGCTTTTTAGTTTTGTAAAGGTGTAGTTTTTAAGCTTAGAGTTTGAATTCGGTGTCTACGAAGAGGAATAGATGATGTGATTGATTGGCTGTCTGTTTTTATTGCTTAAGGGGAGAATAGAGGAGTGTTGCATTGAAGAGTGATTTGGGGTTTGTTTGTAGTTTCTGAAGTTTTTAATTTGCGGAGAAATGATTGTGAGAGAAACAGTCTTTTTGATGATCTTTTATGGGATTTTCTTTTCGAATCATAATTTGGTTTTGCTTATGCTTTTGAGGTTGTGAAGTTGAGTATATGGCATAAAAGTATGGTTTATAAGTTCAGAGTTTGAATTTGGTTTCTGTGAAGAGAAATGCGAGCAGTGTTTTATTGTGTTTTTGGTTGAGTGTTTTTATTGATTATGTGAAGAATAGAGGAGTGCTATGTTGAATAGTGATTTGTGGTTTGTTTATACTTTGAAGTGTTTGGGAAAAATGATTGTGAGAGAAACAATCTTTTTGATGAATTTTTATGAGATGGCCTTGATGTTTTTAGTTGGGTGCTGATTGGTTTGTTTGTATGTGTGAGATTGTGTGACATTCGGTTTTGTGTTTTTGGGTTTTTTGTTTTGTGTTGATGGTGATTGTCTTTTTTCTTTTGTTAATTGAAGCAATGAAGCCAGGAGTTTCTTCTTTAAATCCATATGCGGCATCATATGTGCCACTCTCAAAAAGAGAGGCATGCAGTAGAACTGATCATGCTGTGAAAGATTTTAAGGGTGGTAATGAGCCTGTCTGGTATGGACACCCTGTGAATGTAACACAGAACCAACATCAAAGCAAAGTTTCTCTTGATACCGAAAAACATACTATTTTTGAAGCATCTTCGGTGAAGCACTCTGTCCAGGGTTCTTACGGTTCGTCCTCAAGTAAGCAGATGACAGATGAAGAATTCGACATGGATATGGAATATCTGCAGATGATGTTTCCCGGGTTATCTGATCAGTCCCTCACTGATGTCTATTTGGCAAACAAGGGAGACTTGGAAGCTACTATTGACATGCTAACCCAACTTGAGGTAAAACGTTTGTCATCGTTATAATCTTGAAGTGGTTATATATCCTGCACTAACTAGTTTCATGGTGTCGATTGACTATTCCTCCTCTTTTATTTGTTGGTTTGGTTTGAGGTGAGAACATTTGATCTTGTTTGTCAGTTGTTGCCAACCCATGACATAGCGATCAATTAATTGAGTCCTGCAGATGCTCACGATTTATCTGTGGAACAACAGTAGTAGTGTAGTACAGGTAGTGTTATTTGTGTTAGGTTATAAAATGCATGCAACAGGAGAGTGGTGGAGCAGCTGAACAGTCTTGAGGCATTAATTTTTATGCATTGGGAGCCATTTATTGATGCTTTATTTAAGAGTATAATATCTCCCACAACTGTGAGCTATATATGACATCTAAGAGTATTACATAATTTGTGTCTTGATTGTTTGCTGTGTCAGGATTCTATTGGAAATGGTATATACAATCTTGTCTGTATAATGAACGGGGAGTCCCTTTGATATTATAGTTGATAGACTAGTTGGATAGGTAGCAATTGCAAATGAAATGTTGGAATGTTTTGTCATGGAACATAGTGCAGTGCAATGCTCCTTTTGCCTGGTGATAAGGGAACTATTTTGTTTTCCTATTATAGAATGTACTTGCCCATCAGGAGTGACATAAGATCCATTTCAAAGGCTAATAGAGAAGCATATTAGCGTTACTGCATATCAAATCATTACTCTTGTTTCTTTAATATTGTGAATTTTTAACTTGGACTATGTAACTCTCAAATTTTCAGTGATTGAAAGAATGAATATTTTCTTTTTGTCTACAGTTTGACACCATCGAATCTTCTGAAAATCTACCAGACACTTTGGACATTGGCGATGTCTCGGAATCCACTCCTTCATCTGAGTGCACATCCTTAAAACTGAAGAACATAGTACCTGAAGTCAGCGCTTCATCATCTGCTTCCACAGACCCAGCCGTCATCTCTTGATTGATGTGTGAGAGACAAAGTTGCATTGGAAGTGTTTCTTTGCCCTTTTTTTCCTTTTTCCGTTTTCCCTTTTAACTTCTTACAAATTGTGGATAAGAAGTATGTTATTAGGGGTGTTTCCTTGGAGATGGGAGGAATCATATCACATATATCATACCATATAATGTTTGGTCATATGCTTGTATAGTTTCCGAGGTGCTTGTCTCCTACGCTTCTCTTTGTCCTTGCTAGCCCTAATGTTTTTGTTAGAATGGGTCCAAAGCCCTTGTGCAATTATATAATGCCGATTGCAGTTCTCTTGAATTTCAAGTGACCTTTGATTGATTGTATTTCTATTTGCTCTAGCATGAAAGATTATGTTGATGCTAAGTAAGCTTGTCTATTACACTAATTTAGTGATTATTGAAATGGTATTCTCGAAATTGTTATACAACACAAACCAATTTCAGGTAGAATTCTCACTTTCGTTAAAATCCAACCTAAAGTTGTTAATCTTAGAAGTTCAATGAAACGAAATAACTCGCTTTACTAAGATTCGGCTTTTACTTTCACATAGTAGAGAAGGCTTTCTGTTGCATCAGGTAGCAACTGTGTTACCAAAGTCCATTGGAGGTATGCCAAAAACAGAGGACAACTTGCATGTTAATTGAATCATGGGTTTGTGATGTTTTCTCTGCTTTTCTTTAAAGGACTTAAAGTTCACACACACACCATTAAACCAATGCAAATTCGTTACAGCTATTACAAAGTAAATTTGTAGAATCATCATCATTATGTATTCTTAGAACATGTTTCATCAATAAAATAACTGATTGTATATTTTCTCTAATTGATTAGTTCACTCAAAACTACATGAAACAGAAGAGACATCGCATTACGTGCTCTTGGTTGCATCAACCCCTTCCATGAAGAAAATAGTTGATTGAATAGCTTGCCTAATTTGACTAGTCGATTCAAAACTACATGAAAAATATGTGCTCATAGGACACATTAAAATAATCCATGAAAAAAGAAATGGTTAATTGAATAGTTTGTCTAATTGGACTAGCTGATTTAACATACGCCTCAAAGAAAATAATTGATCCAATATTTCACCTAATTTGACCAGATGATTTAAAACTACATGAACAAGAGAAAATGTGATAGAAGTCAAACAGGTCCAGCCAAGAGAATTTTTAATCGGTGCGGTTTAACTGCTGACATGGCATTTTCAGTGGAAAGCCGGATATTAAAAAAAGGCAAAGTGAAAGGAAAAGAAAGAAAGAGAGAAAATTTTCATTTTTATTTTTTTGAGCTTTAAGACCAAATACAAAACAAATAAACAAGTTTCCGTTATTCTCGGACATTAAAGACAAATCTGCATCAATCGTGGTCTCTCAAGACACCAATAGATTCATTCACAGATTCTTTCTTTTCAATCAAAATCAAATACCCAGATCAATCTTCCTCATTTATCCGTACCCACAAAGTAGAAGTTCCTTTTTTTTTTTTCCTTTTGATGACAAGAAATTCTCAAACAAAAGGTGCAACTTTAGTTATGTGTGGAGATCTTGTTTTGATATGTGTTGATCTGTGTTAGTGTATAGAAGGAAACAGATTGGAGGGCTGATGATTCATAGAATTGAAGCAAAATTGAATCTTATGGGGTGGAATGTCTAGAAAAGAAAAGAAAGACAAGATGGGAGTTGATTATTATAACGTATTGAAGGTAAACAGGAATGCAACAGAAGATGATTTGAAGAAGTCTTATAGGAGATTGGCTATGAAATGGCATCCTGATAAGAACCCCAATAACAAAAAAGAAGCTGAGGCCAAATTCAAGCAGATCTCCGAGGCTTATGAGGCAAGCACTTTACTGTTTTCTTTTTGTTAAATTGTTTTGTATAAATAAGTTTGTTTTCCTGTTGTTGAATTTGGGTTGTTGTCTTTTTTCATTAAATGTGGATTGTCTACAACATTTACTTGGATAAAAGAAGGATATGTTTTGGAGAAATTTATGGTGGTGCTAATTTAGAAACTGCCCAAATTATGATCGATCGTTCGGATGTGTGGATGGTGTTTTAATGAGAAAATGTTAGATTTATAATGCTTTGGATAATGATTGAAATCTCAACATTTGAAAGGAAATTATGTTTCTCAACATATAATGGAATGGAGCTTAAAAGCTATTAGATAGCGTTTGCTTGGTTTGACTTTTCACAATGTTTATTCTATTGATGATAATATGTGTGGTTATAATTTAATTCATGTTTTAAACAATATTAAGTGGCATTTTAAGTAGGTTAAGTTTCATGGTTTATTTAGGTGTTTTTGTGAATTTAGGTCTTGAGCGACCCGCAGAAGAGAGTGATTTATGATCAGTATGGTGAAGAAGGGTTGAAAGACAATCCACCACCGAGCAGTGGTGGTTTCCCATTTGGAAATGGTAGTAACTCCAATGGGTTCAATCCTAGGAATGCTGAAGACATCTTTGCAGAATTCTTTGGTAGTAGTCCTTTCGGATTTGGGTCAAGTGGACCTGGGAGGTCCATGAGGTTCCAATCAGATGGAGGAGGTATGTTTGGAGGATTTAGTACAAATGAAAATATGTTCCGAAGTTACAGTGATGGTAATGTCTCGAGGAAGCCTCCACCAGTGGAAAGCAAGCTACCATGCAGCCTCGAGGAGCTGTACAGTGGATCAACAAGGAAAATGAAGATCTCTAGAACTGTAATTGATGTCCATGGGTATGTATATAAATCTTGGTAACTCTGCTTATTTTGTTCATTCACACTCCTCATTTTTCTCTCATCTTAATATCTTCTTCTTTCTATGTGATCTTCCGATAGAGATTATTGAACTCTCTAATGGATTGCCTATATATTTGGTAAATTGGATAGACTGAACCCATGTCATATGTTTGGTAAATTTTGCAAGTGGGAGAGAAGCTTGTTTGTTGTTTGATCAACACATGGAGAGGCAAATCGTCCACTTCATTCTAGTTAGTTGTCTAGTCCTTGTTGTCAAATTGACAATGGTAGTATCTTGCTTGCTATTAGAAGGACAGCTTCTCAGTTAAAAGATACCTTGTCTCCCACTTATAGCAAGGGTATACCAAAATTGCACCCAGAATTTCTACCCAACATCAGTATCCCATCATATTGCTTTTGTGAATCCTTGCAATTTGTTGTTCCTTACATGACCGGCTAGCTTTGGAAAGTAACATAATAACCCATTGCATTGCTCAGAAGTGCTACATGTATGTAGACCATAGTTGCCAAAACTCTTGTTACTGATTACTTTAGATTCATGACTTTGCAGAAGGCAAGCATCGGAATCAGAGATATTAACTATTGATGTGAAGCCTGGGTGGAAGAAGGGAACAAAGATCACTTTTCCGGATAAAGGCAACGAGCTGCCAAATCAGCTTCCAGCAGACCTAGTGTTTGTTATCGACGAGAAGCCCCATGATGTTTACAAAAGAGATAGCAATGACCTTATGATAAACCATAGATTGTCACTAGCTGAGGCACTAGGGGGGACCACGGTAAATCTCACCACGCTTGATGGTCGTGATCTATCAATCCCTGTAACAGATATAATCAGCCCTGGATACGAGCTTGTTGTTGCCAAGGAGGGAATGCCAATAGCAAGGGAGCCAGGCAATAGGGGTGATCTGAGAATCAAATTCGAGGTAAAGTTCCCTACAAGATTAACACCAGAACAACGAACAGGACTCAAGTGCGCCTTGGGTGGTTGATGATAATCAGCAGACCTTCTCATCCCAAGTTAGCCTCGAAGTTGAACTGCCTTAGAAAAGCCAAATCTGTGCTTGAACCTATTGACAGACTGGTGCCTGCATGTTGAAAATCAGTATGGCCAAAATCACTGTTCTAGTAACATTTTCGTTGTCCTCATCAGTCCAGAGGGAAGCTCCACAATTTTTTTTTTTGGGTTATGTTCTTTCTCCGCTTATTGATTGTAATTGATTTTCCTTTTGTGGGTTGACTGGGGCAGAGGGAGTAGAGGTTGTGGATATATACATACGTATTTTCGTTTCTCTGTTTGTACCATCTTGTTTGATCTTTGTTCTGCTCCCATAAAGATCCAGTCCACCCTGTGTAATGTTCTATATAAAAACAGGATTCTTTTTCAATAATGTTGCTTTTGTTTACAAATTATCAAGTTTCATTTCCAACTGACCGCTTTAAAATGATTTAGATGAGACCATGGTTGAGAAAAGAGTCAAAGACACTCGGGAATCTGGTTACTGCTTTCAATAAAGAAAAAGATGAGATGACATTTTGCTTTGGGACAGAATTTTGCTTTGTGATGCATTCAAAATGTTGTTCTAAGCCAGCCACATTGCTATGATCACAACACTAGTTTCTCATATTGCTAAAAATTTAAGAACTACATGTACCTAATTAATAGCTATTACAGAGCCAAAAAGGAGAACATTAATTTACATGAAGAATTCAAAAGCCTCTACTTTTGGGGGCATCTTGCCGCCAGGATACACCCGGCTGCCCATAATATTGCACCCCACTTGGCTGACAAACAGGCGGCTGCGAGCCGGGTTGGGGAACCCAGTGGGCCACCCCTTGACCTTGAGCCCATGTGTGGGTTGCATTTGGTTGACCGTGACCTTGCATTATGGTAGGAGGGAACTGTTGATGAGATTGCATTAGCCCAATTTGTTGTTGTTGATTGGCCATGTGGCCATGGGGCCGTTGAAAACCATGGATAGGTTGTGGTGGTGGAGCCTGTGGCTGCCACTCTGGTATGTCATCGTCGTCATCATTCCACGACTGCATTCCAACACCTCTTTTATCAGAAGAGGTTGGCCCTTGGGGTTGAGGTTGAGGTTGTCCATATTTGTATATAAGTTCTCGTATCTGATCTACCGGACGCGAAGGGGTCTGGGGATGTGAGTGATGGGGTGCCATTCTAGGCCCCCGTGAGGGATTTGGGGTAGAACCACCAGTAAAATTGAACTCAGGGAGGTCATCGTCGTCCCGGCCGGCACCAGGGCCGAACCCAGGAGGAACATCATCGTCTAAATCATCATCTACATCAGGTGTTGGTTGTTGTTTAGAAAAAACTGGGGCCCTGCCGTGAGACACGGCAGACTTAGTAGTAGTTCTATTCAGATTCATGTTTGTATCCTTATCTTGGTATTGTTGTCTCCTAGAAGTGAAGTGTTGTTTCTTAGAGCTGTGCTTATGATGATGTGAAGCTGAGTTGGGTGACATAGTTGACGTTAATTGAGCTTTTCGCCATACAACAACACCAATTAGACCATTATCAATAGCATTAAGTGCCTCAAGTTGGTCGATGGGAAGGATCTTGCCGAGCATATCAATGGTTTTTTTGTGAGGGGGACAAAAGTAAAGTTCAAAGCCAGGGCCAGGCTCAGCAAAACCCACCCTCCCATCCGAAACATATGATTCAGCAACCTGCATAATCACACCACAGTTACATACACTGACCACAACGCCCTAAAAGAGTCCCAAAAAGCAACCACAAAAAAAAAATAAATAAATAAAAATAAAAAAAATCAAAGGCTTGTTACCTCAGAGATACTCCCGAGTTCGCTTTGTGGTGAAGACTCCTTGCCAACGAAGTGTACGATCTGCGACAAAAGGAATTATAATCAAATGCCCATATATAGTTAATGACAAAATAAGCTTTTCTAAAACAACAATTACTTGTATCATGTCCCTTGATTTAGTGGGTCCTGTTCATATTCACCAAACCCAAAATGTATTTTAACATATATGATTACCACATCTTTGATGTGTACTTCAACTTCAGGCCATATTTTATCACTATTCTGTTAAGTTGAAAAATAAATAATAAACGAATGTTCATCAGTTTAATTTAAGCTAGAGCCCTCCTCTGTAAATGATTACAGGTGCATAAGCTGTTTGGTAAAATTTGTGAACAGGATCTGTCTCAAAAATTTTTTAAAAATTTTAAACAGTAAAACAGTTTTCCATCTTCTCTTCACCCAAAAGAAATGGAAGACGGCGAGCAACCCCATGTTTTTGTCAATCCATAGAGATGCTTTTTTTTCCAGCTTATTAAACAAGGAAATCCTCCACCTAACAACTTACTATTAAGTTTTGCACTCCAATTTTTTATAGTTGTCATTAACCTAAAAAGCATGTTATGTAACATCACGGATGAGAAGATCCTACTACGTGCAGCAATAGCAAATTCCAATAAAATGGGAAAGAAGGGATTTTCTGCCTTCTTCCTCGTTTTCTTTTGCTTGTTGTAAGAGGAAGCAAAAAGGTCACCACTATAATACAATGCAAACAAATTTTAGATACCATTACAGCACGACTTCGTGACATTGGTAGCTCTTGGAGGAATTTTTCAAATGCATCGAGTCTCACTCTTCCCTTGATGTCCAGGAAGTTCGCCCACTCCTTTGCAGACGTTTTTTCGCCGCTGAATGATTGAAAACCAGATCAATAACAACAATGCAACATACATTAAAAAAATCATAATAATAATAAACAAAATTATTCTTTCTACCACTAGATATAATGAGCATCCGGAGTTTAGCAAGAAAACGAAATTTTGAGCCACCCAAAAGCATTATTATATCATAACAAAACTTGATACAATTCATCCACCAACTAGTCCAAATTCTAGTCAATATACAGACAACGCCCCCTTTATTAATCTCTAAAGTTCCTTCAATTTGAATCATGTTCACATCATGTTAACTTTTATCTGGTTTTTTTACGCACCAATTCATCTTGATGAATCTTTAACATAAAGGCCACATGCTGAGCTGTCCTCCTTTTCTTTTTCTATTCAAATTTTACTGGTAACAAAATTTCCATTCAAATTTTCAGTCCTGAAGATCTAACTCTAACCAACCATCACCAAGCAAAAGATAATTTAACTTCCTCAAAAAACTGATTTTTCTTAATCATTGGCTTTAATTTTAATCACAACAAAACCATTTGCTACACATTAAGCCACATAATTCATATATGCTGGGCCAAGAGAGAATAAACAAGTTCAGAACCTGCCTCCTGAAAAGCTGTCTTTTCTTAATCACTGGCTTCAATTTTAATCACAACTAGAAGATTGAACACTTTGCTACACATTTAGCAACATAATTTATATATAATGCTGGCCCAAGATTGAATAAACAAGTTCTGCCACCTGTTTTTTATTTTATAGGAGAGTTCTATGCCTGCTTAATAATTTAATCTTGTATTTTAAGCACTCAAGGCAACAGAACACAAAAATACTGGATCTTGATCATTCAATGATTTTCTGCTTTTCTTCTTTTTTCTTTAGACAAGATCATGTAAAGAAATAGTATGGCAGAAAGAGCACAACAGCCTGAAAGAGTAATGAATTGGCAGATACAAATAAATGTAATGTCTGAAGCCAAACAATGCTCAGCTCACAGGGAAATAAGGCAACTGCTTTCTCGTATCCCCTCAGCTCATTATATCAATTCCCCCATATACCCCCGAGAGATAATCATACAGTTGGTGTGCAATGCATGGGAGTGTGGTATGTTAGATGACAATAACATGATGGGCAGCCACAACAAGATATTTAGGGCAAAATTAATAACCACTAGACAACAAAATAAATTTGCAAGAAGAAACAAATAATTCAACAGCATAGTAAAAGAAGAAAAAATAAAAGACAAAATACTGCTCAAGCGCACACACCTTTTATACATTCCAATAACTGGAACTGTGGATGAAATATTCAGCTGGAGTTGGCCATCCCAGACAAGTTCACCCTTGTATGTAATTGCAGTGTGTGTACTTTCTGATTTCACAGGGCTGTTATCAGGCTTCATGTCAGTATCTGGTTTGGCATTTGTTTCATCAACATTGTCAGGTTTTGATGGTGTAGTACTAGGATCTGGAGCAATTTGAACAGGAGATTTTGATTCAGAACCAGATACTGAGTCATCCTTGTCTGATACAGGCATCGATTTATGAGCATCCACAGGTAAAATTTCAAATGGTGGCTCTGAATTAAGAGATTCCATGAATTCATCAAGAGAGACAATTGGAGGAAGAAATTCAGCATCCTTCAATTCATTATCCACCATGAGCCCTTGCATCAAATCAGTCCCCTCATTTGAGGGAATGGTAATGGTACATGGATCCTCGCCTTCAATTTTACTCTTCTTGTACGCTACTGCAGTTTTTGATTCATCCTTCGTACCATCAGCATTTGACAGGGGCGGGGCTTCTTTCTCGTTGACTTTCGAAGCACGAACTAGTGAGCTTGCTCCAACAGATGCATCTGCTGAAGCAGTATCAACTTGTTCAACTTCGACTTGGAACTCACCCTTATGTGTTTTCTTCACCAATCGCCTTATATCAACATCTGAATCAGGCAAAACTACCATTTGAGCAAATTCCTCTGCCTTCGCCATACGCCACTCAGAAAGCTCTTTGGAAGCAAGTTCCTCTGCAGTCATATTACATAAACGTTCCGGGGAAATCTCTCCAGACATTACTCTTTCTCTGAGTTCAGGGTTGTTATGATCCTTTAAATTGAACAAAAGAGATCTTCCCTTCTCTTTGTACTTCTTATTCACACCTCCAAACAATTTAAAGAGTTCAGCTTCAATTTTAGATGCCACAATTTCTGGAGATTGGTCTAATGATTGTTCTCGGTTACCTCCATCTCCACCAACTTTTAAGTTTCCTAACTCTTGTCTAACAGCAGTCGGAAGTTCCTCCTTTTCTTCAACCGCTATTACAGGTTCCAACACCCAAGAGAGCCCATTTCCCTGCAAGAGTTCATCTCTGGCAAAAAAGTTGTCACTAAATGGAACATCCTCATCAGGCAAACTATAATGAAAAGTTTCCCCATCAGATTTAGACGTCTGTGCATTATCAATGGTGTTTCCATTAGCAAAATTCTCACGAGATGCATTTTGGCCATCTAGGCACATTGGAGCAGAAGAATCCTCTTTAGAAGGCAATTTTCCTTTGGACTCTCCAGACTGAGGCTCAAGAGCATCTGAAGTAGTGGACGCAGATCCAGCAGGTTGAGAGTTCTCCTGCATCTTTCCCGGACTACTTGCAGGCTCATTTTGGGAATTCTTTTCTGAATTGGACGTATTATCATGCTCCTGAGAAACCAAGGTCAGGGCACCAGCTAATGACTCCCTCATCTTGGTCCTAACAGAATCAAATGACTTGCTTTGACCCTTTGGAGATGTCTGCATATGTGCATTTTGAATTTTTGGCAAAGATTGCTTCATTGACCCAGATTTACTAAGAACAGATTCCTTTTTAACCACTTTCTTATTTGGGGCTGGCAATTGCTGCGATCCTGGAGAATTTGGCATGAATTGCGCCTGCACAGCTCTTTTTTCTGTGGCAGATGTTTGCTGCAACCATGGCCTATGTTCTGCTTGTGCCGCACGCTTGGTTGACATTGATGACTTCTGAGACACAGAGTAGTTGGACATGGGTTCCATTGTTGCCTTTCGCTTATTCAATGATGATAATTGCTGCAAAGCCACATTATTTGATATTGTTCCAAGCTCCCCCAGTTGCTTTTCTGGTAGAAAAAACTGCTGTGGCAATAAATTATACGCATGGGATTCCATCTGTCCAGTCTGCTGGTTTGTTATTGATAACATCGGAGACCCAAAATTATTGGACATTGGGTGCAACGTTCCCATTCGCATGTTCGAACCAGATATTAGCTGAGATGCAGAATCAGTGTATCCTGATCCCATCGGACTGACCTGCATATTTGATACAGGTACCTGTGCTAGTGAACCCGTAGTCCCTGATCCCATCAATCCCATTTGTATGGATGAGTCCAAAGCGCTAGTAATGGGTTCTAACTGACCCATCTGGCTGCTTGGCATCGATAATTGTTGTGATGCTAGATCGTTGGGCATGCTATACCAGCAACATAAAACATAAGCCAAAAACTGCAACAATAGCATACAAACAGATACTTTAAAAAAAAAATACAAACAGATAAATCTTCAGCTTAGCACTGTTCAAAATCATACAGCAACCACTGAAAAAAGTAACAAACAAATACAACTTTAAGATACTGATACTTGACAAAGAAGGCTTTACTTGCTGCCACCGTTGACACCAGAAAATCCCGTCAGACAAAAATATATATCTCTAACATGCAGTAACAACCGTGCAACGCTAGCTCCAAAATTTAGAAATATAGGAAGGAATAAAAGTAAAAATAAAGGAAGACAAAGCATGTACCCTAACCATTCAGATCCAAAAATTGATTACTACACAATTCTAAAACCATTCTCAATAAATAAATGGAACCTTCAAGAGATATAACAGTGTATCAAACGTGTGGTCATAACAACTTAGAACTTACATCACAAAATAAATCACCATAGAGAACAACGTAAATATCAACAACATCCACAGAATTTCAACAATACTTTCAGCTCTCTAGTGGTACCGACAACAAAAATATCATCAAAAACAAAAATCCAACGATATTTATTATATTCCACTGAGAATTCAATAAATTTAGAACCCTGATATCCACAAAAGATCAACAATATCCACAAATTTCAGTCATATTTTCAGATCTTTGGTGGTAAGATATCAAAAACATCATCAAAAGCAAAACTCCGATGATATTTTAAATATTTCCACAGACAATTCACCAAATTTTGAACCATTACATATCCATCAAAAAACCGCTATTTACTTCTTCGATACAGGGCAAGTAGCTAAAACACCAATATCACAACACGTTAGCAATAAAGATGAAATCAAATCACAAGCTTCTGTTACTACAAAAAAAGACTTCAATTTTATAACCAGCAAAACAAAAATTGATCGTGTGGGTATACATATATATATATAATCTCGAAAACACAAGCGAAAACAAATTCATTCAACTATACACATCTAATCAATCTCCAATCAAAACAAAAACCAAAAGAAACCTAATTTACGAAGCAATAGAACTAGAAACAGTGCATGCAGCGAGAGACTGTAAACGGATTCAAAAATCGCAGATTCGAATAAAAAAGTGATATAGACCTACAAACACATGTACAAATACTGGAGTCGAAAAACAACGACTCGAACTTGGGAGAGGAGGCTTACCGGAGATTAGCCGAAGAGGTTCCGGCGGCGGAGTCGAAGAGCTTAGCTGATCACAGAGAGAGAGAGAGAGAGAGAGAGAGACGGCTAAGGAGATGAGGTTTGGCTTGACTCGGCTAAGCTTTGTTTGGCTGAAAAATAAAAACCCTAGAAAATTTCTTTTTTTTTTTTGTCTTTTTAGTCTGATCTGAGAGAATGAAATTACCTTTATGTACCCGCTACTCACACGTGTGTCGAGCTGCCACTGCGATTTTTCTAGAAGCTAATGCGGCTTACACGTGTGTTGAGGATGCCACCAGATTTCTGTGATTTTTATGTGATGGATTGTGTTTAAACCGTAGATCGAAATCGGTTTTTGAATTTGGATACTACTTCAAAGCAAAAAGAAAGAAATCAGCTTTTGATATATATAGGAAGATGTTTTTAAATTTTGGATAAATTAAAATTCAATTTTTTTTTAAATAAAATTAAATAAATTCAATTTTTTTTTAAATAAATAAATAACTTAATGATAAAATTATACAAATTTTGTGTAACAACCGAATTTTAAAATTGAAAAATAGTGATGTATTCAATAATTATTTTTAATTTCATAAGTATAAATATTAATATTATACTATACAAAATTTTACCCTAATAAATTTATATATAATTATTATATTATCTCAAAATCAACATGACATCTACCAGTAAACTTCCTACATCATCTAAATATAAATCTTTGGAAAAGCCAACTGTTATGGTGAAAAATCTACGAAATGGGTTATGGGACTTGATAGAGGCAGTAGCAATGCTGCAAAGCCAATCAAAACTTGAGGAGGGTTGTAGGTTAGAAACGAGATGATGCAGTAGTTTAGGCTTTCTGATCTGAAGTTATTTTTGCAGAGTTTGGGCTTGTTGATTTATGCATGCCCCTCTTTCACTGAAATATTCGCATTGTTATGGTTCCGTAACTGCACGTAGCTCAACTCCTCATGATGCGCTCTTCATTTTCGCGCCAGTTTCTATCCATTTTGCATGCCACGTTCTCCTCGTGTTCCATCATGTCCTTTGTCCGCTTCGTCACACGTTTCTCCATTGGGCCGGTTTGCACATATCACAGATTTATGGGCTTGGGCTTGGGCTTAAGCTTTCGGACCGAAATTAATTTAGCTTGGGCCCAACATTTTGGCTCTATGATTTTGATTTTGACATGCCAGCCGACTGCATGAGTTGTTTCATGATTATAGAGTGCGACTGTTTATCGGCAGATCCATCGTACAGTGAGAGTGTAGATAAATATTTTGTTCATGTATCTAAATTTTTCATTTCTACATACAGTTGACCAATTTCGTGTTTTATATATACTAGTTGAATAATTGGACGTGCACAAAAGTAATTCATGTAGGAAATGTTCTTTTTTCTTTTTTCTTTTTCGAGAAACCTGTAGGGACTGTTCTTATTTAATAATATAAAAGCTGTACATTCAAAAAAAATAAAACAAAAGCTGTAAATTAAAAATTATTAATTCATTTATAAAAGTGCCACGCTATTACTTCTTACTACTTCAGGGACGATGCTATGTATTTATATTTTAGTATATACTTAAACGAGTCTTGTAAACACACCACGCGTTTAATTAGGTTAATTGAGTACCTCCTCTGACATTAAGAATACTTCTTAATTGAAGAATATTTAAAAACATTATAAAAATAGGTTTCAAATTGATGATTCTTAGGGAATGTATTCAATTTAAAAATAATTAAAAGTTTGAAAGCATTCGATTCAAATTTAAATGGATTTAATTGAAATCTAGGTGCATGTAATTCAGATTTATATGATATTTATTTGTTGACGTGGTAAACCAGCCAACCAGATTCTTGAGCTCAATGCCGCGCTGATAAGGAGACCTGCAACAAACAAACCGACTAATGGCGAAGAAGAGAAGAAGAAAGAACAAAGGACACAGGAGGTTTGAAGTGGTTCGGCCTGATTTGGAAGGGCCTACGTCCACTTGTTCTGTTATTACTGTTGATCTCTCACAAAATATTTGCTCTCCCTACGTTTTTACAGAGTAACAGCCTCCCAAAACTCTCAATTTCTGGATCCGTTCAACAATAAATGTCTCTCTCTATTTATAGAGGAGAAGAGGCTACAAAGAGAACAAACGGACAAAAAGGACTGATCTTGTCGTAATTAATGCTGCTGAAATGCATTTAATGCTTCTGACTTCTGTCAGGTCAACTCTGGCAAAACGTGGGCCGACTGCTAGCCCATGCTGGTTTGGTGAGATTTCCGGAAATTAAGCTGCCATTTAGGTGAGGTAACCTTACTTACCGTGCAAGACACGCCATCTTACTGTCTTACACTGATACTGGGCGAACTGATGTAGAGAACGGGCTTATCCTTCGACGTGACGATCTGGACTCAGCAACGATCTTACGATCTTGATATCGCTGCAACGGTCTAGCGACCTTGACGTCGCTATCATCATAGCAGGTGAACCTGTCATTGTCTCACCCGAGCTCGATCTCGCGATCTGATACACAGTATCTCTCACGGGCCTTTGGTAACTTGGGCCACTATTTTTATGGGCCTTCGCCAGCCCATTTGAGGAATCCAAAAATACCCATAATATTATTAAAAACTATATATATTTAATTTAGATTTAAATATATTTTATTAAAATTTAGATGTATTTAATCTAAATTTATAGTAATTAAAAAATGTGAATAGAAGTTCCAATAATTACTAGAGCCCAAAATGAAGGAAAATTGAACAAAGCCCAAGTCCCAAAAATAGTGGATGCCAATCCGACTATCCAACCAAGGTATTCAACCCGACTTACACCAATTATCATCATTACACGATCGGTTTACTTGATGCGAAAGCAGTGAAATAACGACCTCAACGCATGGTTTGAGGAATGGAGAAAGTGGCGAGTGAGCAAGGTCATGTAAGTAACCGATAGAATCGAATCTCCTATAAAAACCAAGTCATTCTCATTAGAAGGGGGAGAGCATTTTTCACCTACCGAAACTCTGCCAAAATATTATTGTAAACTTTATTCAATAAAATCTCATTGGATTAGTTATTGGGTTATTGCTTGAAGTTGATAGTGTTCAATTAGATCAAGTTTCTATCATTGTTTGCTATATGCTTATTTCTACCCGCGACAAGATTTGTGCGAAATTCATTAAAATTTAGGTATGTTCAATTTATATTTGAATGGAATCCAATAAAATTAGTTTTTTAAACAGTCACTGATTTCTCAAATTTTATTTAAGTGATGAATTTGAATGAATATGTATGTATTTTAAAATGAATTTTATTAAAAAATATGGTTATAAATAAATTTTACCATTCTCCTCAAAATTTCATTAGATTTATTAAAAAATTATAACAAAATCAATATAAAGTTTATGGCACCTATAAACTCCACCAAATTCCATCATTAAAAAATAAAAACAAATATTCATCAAACTTCAATAAACTCTATATTGAATACAACCCCTAATCTTGCTAAATGTTGACCACATTTGGCTTTAAAAAAGAAAGGCCACGTTGTACTTCTCAATTTGAAGACTTTTATACCCATAGTTCATCTAGCTGTACAAGCATTGTATTGCCAACTCTTCTGTCTTTTTCCAATCCAAAGAAGTAAGTCAAAACTTTTTTCAAGCAGAAAAAACTACTAACCATGTTGGCAAGTAAAAGATTTCAAAAATAAATTCATACACAATGATCTTTTATTAAAAAGGCATCAGAATTACAGGCCATTTTCATAGGGTACCAGTGTCCAACATTAAATATTAGAGAAACAAATAATACAGACAAGATTTGTGACCAAAAAGTTGAAAATTTTCAACACCTCGATTGTTTATATATTTCTATAATGTAAATACACAAATCTTTTATCATTCTGATATTGAATGCCACCATACTAGCATCTGATGTCGCCTGTATACAATCTGTATATATGGGGGAATTGTTTAATCAAGGCAATTGCTTTGCATCTACCGAGCTACAACATCTGAGCCAAGAAAAATGAAATGGGTGAGCTTGGATAACAATCCAATCCAACCAGACAAGAAAAGGGATTTTTCAAGCTGTTAAATTGCAGATCATAGATACACATTTAAGGAAGGTCAATATGCATTTTGTGTGTGTATATAAATATATATATTATTACATTAGAACACAGCTGGGTTTGCTGAGCCATTGCCCACCCTCCTTTCACCCCTTTGTTGGTTGTCATTTGTCCCGGAATTGGAAGCCAAAATGCTTGCAGTTGTACTGGATATTGAACCTAGAATGGTCTCGCCTACCTCACTCTTGCATAGAGGACATGAGGCGTTGATCTTCAGCCACTTGTCGACACACTCCTTGTGGAAAAAATGAGTGCATGGCAACTCCCTCAGCTCATCATTGTTTGCATATTTTGCCAAGCAAATGCAACAAACCTGTACAATATTACAACAATAACATCATACCAATAATCTTATTTTTTTAAAATAACACAGATCAGTAACGTTAAATCGTAAGTCATTTTAGAGAGAGACTACAGGTATTTTTCTAACAGGCAAGGAAAAACTGAGGCAGTCAAATCTAACATCATATGGAACGCCAATGCCAAATGATTGTGTCAACATTCGTTCAAATGGTGTTACCAGCTTATAAGATGGAAAGACAAAAAAGGGAATTTTGAGACACTGGACGGTTGAGCCTGACTAGCAATATAATGAACAAAAATCAAATAAAAAATTGCCCTGCTTTCAGTACATATTAGAATTACCAAATGGCAACTTTATTAGCAAAATAAATCTGATTCTTCGATGTGGAGAAGAAAATTAAAAACCCAGAAGGCAGAGCCTCTCCAGACAATTACATGCAATATTTGCAATGAACAAATCAACTAGGTTAACAATCAAGGATCCAACCCAATAAAATCATCAAACACTTACTGCATCTTCTCCAGAGATCACACGCTCTTTGTCTGTCCCTGCAGCCACAACACCACCATCACCAGCACCAGAGCTGTTATCTCTATCATTACTACTTCTAGTTTTCTTCAACTTAAACTTGTATGTCGGTAAAGCATTTATTGATTCTGGCGTGGCTCCTCTTGTTTGGGTCAGATCCTCTCTTAACCCAAGAACAGAAATGATACAAGGAAGGCAGCAGCAGATTGTTGCACACAGAATGAAGGGCATGGCATATCCAATACAGCTGATGACGAGAAACACTATACACAACCTACACAGCAGAAAAGATGTAAAACAGGATGAGCTCTAACAACATGCAGATTTAAGAAGTAAATGCGATTTATGCCACCAGGCAATACCTGTACAAGTTAGGAGCATCCGTGGCTGATGAATGACCTCCAAATATCCATACATTGCCAACCACAAACCAAACCGCAAAGAAGCAATCCAATGCCATTTTCAAGTACTCCACCAGTACCTTAAGTCTGGAAAGAAATTCACAAATTAACTAATAATTAAAAAGCCAAGGCCTTTATTGACACAGTTTGATAGCAATCATAAAACGGAAATTGAGGCATGAGAAGCAGAACTGGGAATTTGACCACTAAGCTATTCTATTTGCAAAATGAAGATAAGAATTGATTTGGTTCTATGACAAAAGAGGATTCGTTATACATCTTGGGGAGCTGTCTCTTTCTTCTGAGATCACAAGATGGCACCAGTTGACCAATTTAATTCGACCAAGCCAGCACTAAGTGCTATTGTGTTAAGGCGTTAACACAAAACAAATATGTCTTATTTGGTACGAAAAGCGAAACTTACAAGAGGAATTGAGCAAAGTGATTTTGTGAAACTAATGACAGTGAAATCCAAAATAGTTAAGACATGATGAAAATTTTCTCCGTCAAATGGCTAGATCCACCACACTAAAATCTTGTTTGTCGAAAGATTAATTTTACATTTATTGCCATGATTCAATAAAATCCAACATTTACTACTTCCAACCCAAAGCTTCAAAAATTATGGAGATGAAACATTAATTAACTAAAAAAATAGTTAGAAATTAAATAAGTCAATCAAAAACAATAAGTACGTAAAAGATTCATACCTCGCACTTAATGCTCCAGTGTTTTGCACGCTTCTTTGCGATGTAGCAGCAGCCCGTTGATCTTCCCCTTCCGGAGTCCTAGGGACAGAAACAGAAAATGGCCCACCAGGACGAGATGAACCACTGCGAGATGGCACTGCATCCGGCTCCGACGTCTGGTTACGATGATGGTAACGCCAATAGAGAAGTGGAAGGGTAGCAAAACACCCACTTGCATAGCCCACAATCCATTGAAACAAAGGCGCACGTGCATGCTCATGTCTCGACACAGACAAAACAATAACAGATGCAACAATCTGGCTCACAGTAAGAGCTAATTCAATAGAAATCCATAAACCAGAGTTTAAAGGACTCCTCCGACGGGCACGAGCCTCCCCTCTCCTACTACCATACAACCCATTTCTGGAATTCAATCCACTTCCACCATTCGACGTTGACGGTATAGACAAAGGTGTCATTCTTGCATTACTCGAAGATCTATCTTCAACCCGCAAACTATCCAAACTATGAGCAGCTCTATCATGACTCAAACTAGACGACGGAGCATCAGAAATTGATATATTAATAACATGCTCTCCACCACCTCCACCACCACCGTTGTTAAGACTCTCAGGACGGTCCATTAACAACGGGCAAGCGTCAGTTTCACTTTCACTGTCTACTCCCTCCAAGGGAACATCCATCTAAGTCCACCAACAACACAATTGCAAATAAACACAACATAGAATCACAACCCAACAGCAACAACAACAACAACACAACAAAATCAACAATCCACTCCAAACTTCTCTGAACTATTTGTCCAACACTTAAATAAAAATGTAAACTTTCCTTTCTCCAAGAATCCCTCTATTTGTAATCACAAACTCCAATCGCTGCTAAAACAAGAAACAAACAAAATAAATTAAAAAAAATAAAAACCCACAATTTTAATTAAAGAATTTTTTTTAAAAAAATACCTTCTCCCTCAAAACAACAAAAAGGGACACAATTTTATTTATTTCTATTTATCTTTCAAAATTTATAATCTGGGAATCTTTGCATAATCAAACCAATATTAAAATTCAAAACTTTCTAATCAACACAACAAAACTCGAATTACAAGCTGGAAGAAACCCTAACGTTGACCAATCTTGAAACAACGATCGAGCAATTAAAGCATCAAAAGTTCTACCAAAATTGAGAGAAATAAAGAGATTGAAGTGTACCTGAATTGTATTGACGAGAATTGGAGAGGGACGATTGGAGTGAAGAGTAGGGACAGGAATCGAGGAGGGCACAAAAACGGTGACGTTTTTGTGGTTTTCTGAGGGGATTGGGTTTTTTTTATTTTCTTCCGTTACAAATTTGATATTGTCGTTTTCTTTATTGGAGAGAAAAAAGAGTCCCCTCAGCTTTCTACGTCCGTTTGCTTGGCCGCGCGGTTTGAGGATATATATGCGTTTGTCTCTACCAAAATATCATACCATTTGCTACGCCTATAAATTTATTATAAAATACTAACCAATGAAAGAGGACGGGAGAAACAAAGAGAGCACATAAAGAGAAACACCGAATGTAATTTAATTAATGGAACACTTTAAAGGATTATAAAATAGATATAAGTGTAAATTGAGAGAATAATTTTTATAATGAAATAATAATAAAATAAGTTATTTTTATAATAGAATAATTACAAATAAGATAAAGAATATTTTCAAAATGAAAGTGATGTTAATTTATATATTCATAACAAAATTAAACCTTTTTTTTATTGTAAATTTTTTATTTCATTAAAATGGTCGTCGGTCGAGATTTATATGTTTTATATAAATACCTCATTTTATAATTGTTTATGAGTTTTAGTGTTATATTTTGGATCCAAACACGAAACTTGTAACAAATATGAAAAAGAAACGACATGCACATTATAATAATATGAGATTATAAAACATGTTTCATCATGGGGAATTTGATGTTTAACTAGTTTTTTTAGGTGGACTCAAACAAATATCGATAGAGGAGATTTGTAAATATGATTTGATAATTTTTGAAACCTTTTCCTCTGGATTAATTTAGACAAAAACCTTCTTACTTGTTGCACAAATTGAGAGTTTCAAATAAGATATGAAAGTTTAAATTTCAAGGTGATTTTATGCATAATGGATCATTTTTGCTTAAATTCAAAAATCAATGTTTAACTTATATGTTTTAAGAGAGCCAAATCTCCAAAAGGTTTTGTAATTCCCATAAAAGTACCATCACAACTCATAATATTTACGTGTCCTTATGAGTTAGGTTACATATATTTGTTAATAAAGTTTTAGATATTGAAATGAATTAAAATATAAAGTGGAAATTACAGGAAATACCCAATAAAAAAACATAAATTTTGTTTTTACCCCCTGAAATTTAAAAAATTGTTTTTAACCCCTCAAACAAACTAATTACATGCTATACCCAAAATACCCAGAATACCCCTAAGTATATAGGTGGCAGAAAGTGATGGAAAACAGTTTTGGATCACCGACCAAGCGGAAAACCGATCGGTTTTTGAGAGAAACCGAGGCAGAGCGAAAAACCGAGCGAGAGGCGACGCACAACCACTTTTTCCGGCCACAACGGCGACGATTCCGACTTGCCCAGAGGAGGATAGAGCTCGGGGGACGTGAGTGCTTTTGGCAAGGTTAGTTTTCGGTTGGGTTGTTGAGTTTTTTGATTTTCATTCGCGATTTGAACATGTTTGTGGAATATGGATGTTGGGTATTGCTTATTTGGTTTAGAATAGGTTGGTATTGACTGGGTTTGGCCTGATTTGTGGCTGATATGGCCGATTCCGACCATATGAGCGTCGTCTGGAACGCATCGGTTTTCCACAGGTGTGGAAAACCGATCGGTTTTCCACTGGGATCGGTTTTCCACAGGTGACCTGTGGAAAACCGATCGGTTTTCCACCACACCTGTGGAAAACTGATCGGTTTTGCACCACAGGTGTGGAAAACCGATCGGTTTTCCACCACACCTGTGGAAGACTGATCGGTTTTGCACCACAGGTGTGGAAAACCGATCGGTTTTCCACAGGTGTGGTGGAAAACCGATCGGTTTTCCACAGGTGTGGTGGAAAACTGATCGGTTTTCCACACCTGTGGTGCAAAACCGATCCCACAGGGGTGGAAAACCGATCAGTTTTCCACCACACCTCCACACAGGTGTGGTGGAAAACCGATCGGTTTTCCACCCCTGTGGTGCAAAACCGCAGTTTTCCACCACATCTGTGTGGTGGAAAACCGATCGGTTTTCCACCCCTGTGGTGCAAAACCGATCGGTTTTGCACCACAGGGGTGGAAAACCGATTGGTTTTCCACGGGTGTGGTGCAAAACTGATCGGTTTTCCACACCTGTGGTCTCGGTTTTGCACCACAGGGGTGGAAAACCGATCAGTTTTCCACCACACCTGTGGAAAACCGATCGGTTTTCCACCACACCTGGGGAAAACCGATAGTGAAAAACCGATGAGTTTGGAAAACCGATTTTAAATGTTTGTTGGTTGAATAGTGAAAAACCGATACGGTAAACCGATGTTACATATGAAACTCTGATTGGGTGATGCACTTTGACATAGGTTTTTCGAAATGTTATGAATCATATCGGTTTTGTCAGTTGGGTTTTTGAGATCTGCTCATTTCAGGTGAAAAACCGAAGTAAAAAACCGAATCGGTTTTCCACATGTATGAAAAAGCGAATCGGTTTTCCACATTGGTGTGGAAAACCGATTCGGTTTTTCACACCAATGTGGAAAACCGATTGTTTATGTAGTGGCAGAATGGCTTTTAATCCTGATACTGATCTTTTTATCACTGTTTTTGTGTCCTACAGATGGAGTTCAAGTATAAATATAGTTTGCAAACAATTCCAAAGGAAACGAAAGGGATTACACATATTGGTCAGAAGGTGGTGAAGAAAATAGTTGATATCCTGACTGGAAGGAACTTGTATGACCGGTTTTTAAGAGAGTGCCCATTCGGATATATGTTGAGGAATACCAACCATACGGCTGCCGGCTCCGTTCTATTATGGGTTCTCGCTAGAGAAGTGGAGGTGAGTGGACGTAAAGATGAAATGTGGTTTGAACTTGGTGGGAGCATATATAGGTTCGGGAAACAGGAGTTTTTATTGATTACAGGACTTCATTTTGGAGGCATAGACCGTGAAATTTTCCAGGCAACCCAAAATGACCCGAACAGTCTCCTACAGCGATGGTTCAATGGAGTATTGCCGACTATATCCGAGTTTGCTACATTTGTTGAGGCAAGAAGTCAGTTGAACCGTGAAGACGAGGATGTATTAAATGATGAAGATCTTTTAAAGTTAGCGAATATAAGGATTGCTTTTCATCTGTTTATGGGGCAGGATGAGAAGGCGAAGATGTCGCTATTTTTGTGGATCATCATTGAGGATATGGAGAGGTGGAACTCATTCCCTTGGGGCACATTATGTTATAGTGTCCTATTCCATTACCTCCGCATGACATTGACTGAAGAGCGGATCAGAAAGCCACCGCGTAACATCAATATTTATGGCTATGTCTATGCGTTTCAGGTATAACCAATACCGTTAATATTTAATCGTTTGCAATGTGGTTAAATTAAGTATATGTAATATTTGTTTTTTTTGGCATTATAGTGGTGGTTGGTAGAAGTGTTTCCGGCATTGGCAAAGAGAATATCAGAAAGTGTCCGAGATTTACAAAATGAATTGCCAAGATGCTTGAGAAAGTCACTTAAAAGAACACCGACATATATCAACAGTCTTGATGATTTATCTCCCGTAAGTGGCAAACGTCAACTATATTAGTTTAGTAAATTTATTGTTTGTTTTAATTACACTTATTTATATGAAGTATAACATTATAATGTAACTGTATACATGTATATAATGCAGATAGTTGGCTTAGAGCAAACCCTTGAGCCTACCGACGCCGAAAGACAAACGGCTTATTGGAAATCCTTCAACCCTAATAATTTAGTAACGGGTGAAGTACATAAATCTGGCGGGGGAGGGAGTGAGGGTGACAGTGAAAGTGATGATGATGCGGATGATGACGATGATGATGGCGATGATAGTGATGATGATGATGATGGTGATGGTGATGATGATCATGACGAGGTTGACGATGTTAGGGTGGAGGGTGATGATGTGGTAGAGGGTGACTCTGTCGCAAATGAAGACGTTCAAGGCATGCAATCATCATCAGAGGATTCCCTTTCAGAGTTTCGTTCAAAAAAGGTCCACGATATCCCAAACGTCCATCCTGAGGTACAAATCATCCCTTTATATGATTATCTACGGAATATGAACATTGTATATAATGTAAAAAATATGAACATTGTTGTGTGGTAGTATGGTGTGACGGAGAGACAGAGTCTCTAAACATGATAGACGAAGTGTAATTTATTATAAGCAGGTTATGTTTTTTTGGATACTTAAAAATACAGGGGAGACTCTGGCAAAATTTTTCCTACAATCGTATAACCGTGTCAAAATTTTGTTACAGGTGAAGCAGTTGTTTGAATATATTGTAAATTTACAGAAGACAACTAATGAGAAGTTGAGTAGGATGGAGAAGAGGCAGAAGGCAACTGTGAAGATCGTTGAGAGCATGGATAAGAGATTAAGACGGATGGAAAAGGATTTCTTATGGATTAGGACGTATCTCAGCGATAGCGATGATTCAGATGATGATGACGGTGACGACGACGATCATCGCGGTGGGAGCTTTGTCCCAGAGGAGCCCATTTATGTCCCGACTACAGATCAGCCAGCACCATCAGCTCTACATCAGGACGAGGGGGTTCGTCAAACATCTATCCCTGAGGACGAGAGGGTCCAGCAGTCACCTATTGAGGTGGGCCAGTCAGACATCCAGCAGGAGATCCAGGATGTCGTTCTGGCACAGGGGGATCACCAGTCACCCATTCAGCAGGAGGAGCAGGAGCAGGAGATCAGCGGTGTAGCCGCTGCAGAGGCTGGGCCGGATGATGACCAGGTAGACATAATTTAAACAGTGTGTTTAACGTTGACGATTGAATTATAAATATTCTTTTGTGTCTTTGAATTTGAGTGCAGCAGCAGGGAGAAGACGGCCACGAACGGGCCAAACGAAAGACCAGGCCAGCAGCACCTCTACGGACTCCATACACGGATCCTGGGCCGGCGAAAAAGAAAAAAAAAATTGTCCAACAGCAGGTGACAGAGGTTGCACAGCCTGTAGATCCCATAGAGGCCGTCTATAATGAATATAAAGCTTCAGCACATTTGGACCTTAGGTATGGAAAAAAAAATAATAATTTCCTTCAATCGTAGTTGTTGCCGTAACTTTAAATTTTTACCAAGTTTTTAAAATTTTTTATTTTAGACGTGCGGTTGAGCGTTGCGCGTGGTGCGTGATTCCGACCACATTGGTGACCTTGGAGGACGAAAATAGTTGGTTGACTAGTGAGCACATCGATGCGTATTTGATGTGCATACGAAACGGATGGTGGAATGAGGACGAGGATAGAAGATACGCCCTTCATGGCACTTCTTTATTTGTAAGTTATTAGTTGATAAATTTTTCTAATGTATCATTGAAATCAAATAACATTATTAATTTTTAAAATGTGCAGGGCATTATGACCATGGAATACAATAAGCAATATGTCAACCAAGGAAAAAGATTTGATCCAGCTACAGCCACTATACCCCCAGAATGGCTGCCATTCGGATGTGGCAAGATAGATGCATCGGTCCCGTGGTGGTGTGTTGAGAATGTAAGTGTTGTTTTAATATTAGAGTCTTTTATTTGATAATTGGAATTAGTCCTACAACACTTACATTGAGAGAAACTGTAGGTACTATTGCCGTGTAGCTTGGACCAACAACACTGGGTCCTCTGTCGAGTGTGCTTGAAAGAGAAGAAAATCTATGTGTATGATTCCCGGGCGTCCATTGACATAGAGGTACGGCTCCGAGCATTGGAGCCGTTGGTGTGTTTTATGCCCGTTATGCTTCGCTTTATTGGGTTTTACGAGAGGACTCAATTACATATGCCAGCTGTAGATGAGCGATGGGAGGTTGAGCGTATTGATGAGTCAGCTGTGCCACAGCAACCCGATGGGTGAGTTGTTAGTTAATATTTAGTTATTAATTAATATTTAGTTATTATTTAATATTTAGTTATTAATTAATATTTAGTTATTATTTAATATTTAATTATTAATTAATATTTAGTTAATCATGGAAGTTTTTAATTACCAAATAGTTAGTATCTCTGAATTGACATATATTTATGAAACAGGACGAGTTGTGGAGCATATGTCGCCATGTACGTACGGGACCTTTTGCAATCCAGGGAAAGTACATGGGAATCACGACCACGTGATACACCTGCGGACGCCCTCGCACTGAGGGCTTCGCTTGCACGAGATATTTATTCATTTTCACGTCCTTTGTATAAAGTAAATAACTCTGGAAAATGGATGATTGATTCTTACGGGGAAGTTGTACTTAAGTGACATCAATAAACAGTTAATTATCCATATCCTATTCAAGTTTTGACTTAAAGTATTTATGTCAATCAGTGAAAACAATAATTTAGTTTAAATATTTTTTAGATTTTAAAATATATTAATATAATTAAATAACAATAATTTAGTTTTTTATAATTCCACTAAATGAATAATTCCACTTAAAGAAATCATGAAATCAGTCGCACTAAATATTTCATCAAATGAAACCAATTTAAGTTAATTAATTGACATATATTAGAGTCTTTATTATTGGTTAGGATATGTTAATTTAAAATTTCGAAATCATGAAATCATTGGTTTTGAATCATTCAACACTAATGATTTCATCAATTGAAATCAATTCAACTGAACGCATTGGCCTTTAGTTATTAAAATATATTAATATAATTAACTAACAATAATTTAGTTTTTTATAATTCCACTAAATGAATAATTCCACTTAAAGAAATCATGAAATCAGTCGCACTAAATATTTCATCAAATGAAACCAATTTAAGTTAATTAATTGACATATATTAGAGTCTTTATTATGGTTAGGATATGTTAATTTAAAATTTCGAAATCATGAAATCATTGGTTTTGAATCATCCAACACTAATGATTTCATCAATTGAAATCAATTCAACTGAACGCATTGGCCTTTAGTTATTAAAATATATTAATATAATTAACTAACAATAATTTAGTTTTTTATAATTCCACTTAATGAATAATTCCACTTAAAGAAATCATGAAATCAGTCGCACTAAATATTTCATCAAATGAAACCAATTTAAGTTAATTAATTGACATATATTAGAGTCTTTATTATGGTTAGGATATGTTAATTTAAAATTTCGAAATCATGAAATCATTGGTTTTGAATCATCCAACACTAATGATTTCATCAATTGAAATCAATTCAACTGAACGCATTGGCCTTTAGTTATTAAAATATATTAATATAATTAACTAACAATAATTTAGTTTTTTATAATTCCACTTAATGAATAATTCCACTTAATGAAATCATGAAATCAGTCGTACTAAATATTTCATCAAATGAAACCAATTTAAGTTAAACCAATTTAAATATTATTGTGTAACTTAAATATTATTATTGTGTATTAACATCAATAACAACAGCAATAATATGATATATATATTTTTTTAAAGAAATAATATTATATTATTGTGTAATTTTGAAACCAAAGCTTGATTCGGTTTTCCATAGATCTGGAAAACCGAATCGGGTTTTCAGATTCCTCTGGAAACCCGATTCGGTTTTCCAGGGATCTGGAAAACCGATTCCATCATTCAGATTCCCCCTGAAAAACCGATCGGTTTTTCAGGGTCACCCAAAAACCGATTCGGTTTTTCAGGAACCCTGAAAAACCGAACCGGTTTTCCAGGGTTACCAAAAACCGAACCGTTTTTCAGGGTGCCTGAAAAATCGATCCGGTTTTCCAGGGTTACCAAAAACCGAACCGGTTTTCCTTTGCATGGAAAACCGATTCCGCTAAAATATTGGACTTTCTGTAACTGATTGAACCACTTATAACAGATGAATGTGGTGTGCGGACACAGTCAAGCAACTGTAACAGATACTAATCTATTAATCCGTTAAACAAAACTAAAAGCAAGACCAATGCGATTATAATACATCAATTTAACGAAATAAGATAACTTAAACATGCTTCAGAGAGTTCATACGCGATTCCTACTCATTGTTTTCATCATTATCCATTTCTTGATTGGTAGCAGGAAATCGCAGAGGACATCGACGTTGGTTGTGTCCAGTCTCATGACACAAGCGGCATCTGCGGGACGGTGGGCCGTTGTCAATAACAGATGTGCTTGGGCCAGCTTCCGCATCCGCAGAACCTGAGCTCATCCCACCCCTGGTAGAAATAGGGGGGTTAGGGCAACGAAGACGGTTGTGTCCCCTCTCGCCACATCTTCCACACTTTTTTCTACGACGATCTTCTCCGGCTGAAGGAATCCGAACTTCTTTCGGCCTACCTGGTTGTCTTTTTCCTATGGGTGGTAGTACAACCATACTTCTAACTTCCCCAGAAACATTCCAGCTGGCTAATTTAGGGACTGGATTGATCGGACTTGCATATGCAGCTTTCAACCATTCTGTGCTGTAATACTGACTGGAAAGTGTATCACAACTGACGCCCTTGAACCTGTCAAATTATCAGGTAATACAAGTTGAAGTGTATAGACATAACATGAAAAGCTGAAAGCAAACGTTGAAATATCATACCTGGCCACAGCACATGCATGAACACATGGCAACTGATCTAAGTTCCACTGCTTACATGTACATGTGTGCTCTTCAATATTAACCACCGCATCTCCTTTACTAGGATGCATGACACTGTACGTTACCGGTTCTGTAATGGGATATACACAACCTTCCGTTGCTAGATTTTTTGCCAACATGATGCGATCGTACGCAGCAGTGGTAACATAAGTTGTCAATTGAGCAGCAGCAATACGTCTATTATTAAACCATCTCTGCAGCACATTTCTTATATATTCATGTGCAGTTGTTACTGGCAAACGGCGTGCTTGCATCATACATTTGTTGAGCGACTCTGCAATATTGGTGGTCATCATTTCATATCTTCTTTTAGGACAATGTGATCGTGACCACCTGCTCACCCCAGCTTTAACCAAAGTTCCATGTGTCCTCGGATGTAACACTCGCATTTCTTCCAATATCCAGTTGCATTCCTCAGTTACATAACAGTATGCTGCATTGTAAAATGCATTTTCCACATCCGAACGCTTTTTACAATGCTGCTTTAGGTTTTGCCATAAGTGAAAAAAACATAACACATGTGGAACTTCTGGAAAAGCTTCTTTCATCCCATTCGATATGCTTTTATGACGATCGGATACAATAAGCAAATCGTCCGACACGCCGATCGCCAATCGTAATTTTCTTAAAAACCACGTCCACGAACAGTCTGACTCTCCGTCAGTAAATCCATAAGCAATGGGATAAATCATCTCTTCTCCATCTTTGCATGCAGCAAAAAAAATCACCCCTTTATATTCACCTTTCAAATGCGTTGCATCAACAGCAACAACCGGTCTCATATAAGCTCGGAAACCCTCTATCGAAGCTCCAAGTGCAACGAAAGAATACAAGAACCGATCGTTTTCATCTCTCTCAATTGCTGTTATTGTGCCCGGGTTTGCTAACTTTAACATCTCAAAGTAGGACGGAAGCTGTTGATATGACTCATCCGCTTGTCCATACGCAAGTTTCTTTGCATATTGTAAAGCCTTCCAAGCTTTGCTATACAAGATTTGAACTCCATACTGCTCTAGCATTTCTCCAATCAATCGATTAGGTGTATACATATCTCTCCCCACCTTTCCCGCATACAACTTTCCGATGACAATGGCCTTCACACTTTTCATATGTGATTCCATGGCTGTCTGACGACACGTGTGCTCCGCCTCATACTTCAACACAAACCACATCGAGCAACCCTTTCTGCATCTAGCACGAACTATAAAGCTACAAGTTTTGTCCTTGCAACTAGCCTCAAATCGCTCCGTGTCTGAACGTCTAACCCGATATTCAAATTTCGCTTTCAGAGCATATTCTCCAATAGCTATACTCATTTCTTCTTTACTATTAAAAAATGCTCCCTTGTATAATGAACCAAGTTGGTAGACGGTTGACATAGCACTTGAAGCAGGCTCAATGTCGCCCAGTTCAACACCAGGAACAATCCAATGTGGTTGTAAAGGATTGTTCTGAAATTGTAAACCTGAAAATCTTATTTCTGGAAACCCTTCTTCTTCAGACACATCATCACCTCGAGTTCCCTCGTTATCACTATCTCCAGTTTCCTCAGAATCACTATCCCGTATCTCACCACCATTATCATTTATGTCCCAATCTTCATCATCAGTACCATAATTCATATAGTCATTGTTAACATCGCAAATTGGACTTTCTGTACATGTAAATTGGGTGCCAGCAGCATCCAGCGGATTATTGCTCCCAATTCCTGAAGTTCGATGAAAATGACTTTCAACCATTTGAGGATTTATAGGTCTTGACGTTTCTGCCTCGTTGTATCTTCTTCCTGGTATTGAGTTGGTGGCAATCGGAAAACCGATACGCCTGCTAACCTCAGCTCCACAATCTTTCACAATCTTATCCACATAAATCTCTTTAACATCAATATTTTTTATTGCCATCAAACCAACAACACCAAGATCGGACATGATACGTATCTTTTTAATTTTACCACTTGTCGCACTTTGTAGTAAATAATGTATACGAATATCCCACATTCTCCTATCAATACCAGCCTCTCTGTACACAATATCGACTAATGATGAAAAACTATTATTACTGTGAACCCCACACATGATCAACTCCCCTCCTACGTAATTACATCCATTCCACTCTCCGTCAAAATTGATTACAATTGTTTCTTGAGTCATTCCTGTAACGTTCAAATAAAATAATAAATCAATCTCATTTCAATTGGGCAACATTACAAAATATAATCTTATAATCAACTTAATTTATTATTTTAAATTAACTGTAATCGGTTTTTCAGTACGGTTTTTCAGTGCCACTGGAAAACCGTTCGGTTTTCCAGTGGCACTGAAAAACCGATTCGGTTTTCCAATGGCACTGAAAAACCGATTCGGTTTTTCAGTGGCACTGAAAAACCGAACGGTTTTCCAGTTCCACTGAAAAACCGAACGGTTTTCCAGTTTTTGCTTCGTTTTTAGCCACTGAAAAACCGATCACACAAAAATCGATCGGTTTTTATCCATTTTTCTGTGATCGGTTTTTAACAGAAACCGGTTTTTATCCCTGCAAATCTTCAATGTCTGACTGAAAAACCGATCGGTTTTTCAGACGCTATTCGCCCGTGAAATACAGATCGGTTTTTCGAACTTATCACTGAAAACTGATCGGTTTTTCAGATCGGTTTTCACTGACTGAAAAACCGATCGGTTTTTCAAGCCACTGAAACTGAACACCGATCGGTTTTTCAGTCCTGAAAAACCGATCGGTTTTTCAGTCCTGAAAAACCGATCGGTTTTTCAGTCCTCAAAAACCGATCGGTTTTTCACTCCTGAAAAACCGATTATCACTCACGAAAAACCGATTTCGTCGCAGCTTCTGCAGTTTCCGTCGCATTTTCAGATTTCCATATCCATCAAAACCAATACAATCTTACAGCCCTAAACCATGCAAATATGAACTAAATAACCCAAAAACTAACAAATAAACATATACATTACCTTTGATCACCAAATTCTTCAACAATCAAATCCTTCAATGGATGCCACTAATGTTCAAAATCCTTCAATGGATATTGTGAGGAAGAAGATGAAGAGCAAATATAGACACTCAAACTCAAATCTCAGAAATCATCAATGCAAAAGTAGGTAGAGGAGAAATATGGAGGTTTTAGGAGGAAGATGAAGGTTAGTTTTGTAATTTTGAGTGGAAGATGAAGGTTAGTTTGGTGATTTAATCTTAAGGGTAATTTCGTAATCTTGGGTATATAATAGAAATAGTTTGTTTGAGAGGTCAAAAACAAATTTGATTAAGAATTGGGGTAAAAACAAAATTTCTTATTATATTTGGGTAAAATTCATAAATTTCCCTAATATAAATGATCTAAATTTATAGAAGCATCATAAGTATAGACAATACTCTCTCAATATAGAATATATATGCATATATATATTTAGATAATTTAAAATAACAAAAATATGGGAGTATCTTGAATATGGTTTTGATGCTTAATTTCTTGTTCATGGATGACTTAATAAATTAATACATTTTGATGATACAATATTGAGCAAAACGCAAAGAAAATACTTCGATTTCGATATGCATATATTTTAAGTGGTGTCGTGTCAAAACTTACTATATCATTTCACAGGACATGATGCAAAATAAATAGCAAGTACGTACACGTATGGTGGACCAAAGTGGTTCCCCAAAAGCACAGGATTGAGTGCCACGTAAGCATGAGAGACCTGAACAATTGGACAGATAGTCAAATGATGGGGTCCACCTATTTTTCTTCCCCGCATTTAAAATTACGATAATGTCAATATTAATGACGGTGACGGTCTAAACGCGACCACTCAACCAATCCCATCAAATCGATTTGTGTTTTTTTTTTTTTGTTTTCTTAACATTTTATTATCCGAAAAATAACCCAAACCAAACTAAATATAACATTCATGATATTGTCCGAAAAACTATTTCTGTATAGGAAAGAGATCCACACTTGGATGAAAAATAATTCACACATTGATAAAAAAAATCAACCCTTTTTTTTACAACAAAGGTGTGTCAAACCGATGATCATCCAACTGATATGATGAATGAATAGTTATTATCCCTGCAATGTCGGTCATATTGACAAACGGCTTCTCTTGTGTAATTATACATGTATAAAATTATATATATTATTTTTATTTAGGTTGCATTGACAAGGAGGTAACCAAAAGTATACTTTCCAATGGTTTATTTTTGCTTCGTTCCGTCCCTTTTGGAATATGATTTGTAATTACTAAAATATTTTCACTTAATTTTAACCGTTATAAGTTAAATAAGGGTCAAAGAAATTAAATTTATAAGGTTAAAACTTCAATTTGATAAGGGTTTAAAAATATAGATTATAGAGTTTGTTTATTTGAAAGTAATTTTTGTTTTTGACAAGTATAAGTCATATATAAAATTTGGCTTACTTGGTGGTAAATTAGTAATTTTAGTTACACAAAAATATTGTATTTTGTAAGTTTAGAATATTCTTTTCTCGTTGCAGAAACAAATATCTTTTAATAACGAAGATAAATTTTCTGGATACTTAAGTTCTTTTATTATGTAAGTAAACAATGTTCGAATATAGCAAGAAAAATTTAAAATGCCTGAAAGACTTTTAATTTTTTTATTTCAACTTTTAAAATAAATAAATTGAAAAAATTGAATACCACCCTTCGATTAAAGTTTTATGGGATGCATTCAATATAGAATATATTATAATATATTCAATATAGAATATATTAGAATTCATTCAATATAGAATGTTAACCCGATTTTCTTGGTGGACGTACATATTATAATTGAAACCGATGTCGGTATATGTTTACTAGTGTAAACCGACACCCGTTTTCATGCTTTCTCTTAACCCGATTATTGTTTTTTTTTTTTTATAATTTTTATAAAATATTTTACTAAGTAATGAATGAATCAATCAATCTGTTGTCAATGAATATTTATATCAATCATATACAACTTTACCATCCTCATCTAATGTCCATCGCCCTCATTCGTCTACCCTGTACATTGGGGTGGAATACATATATAAATCGGAGGCTATCTGTGCCCTTATTTGACGAGCATTATCCTTCGTTTTGATAGACTTCCAATCACCCTCTAAAGAACATAGTAGGTCATGAATATACATTGCATAATATGCCCCGCAACTGCTCCTGTATTACACAAAGAGTTGGGTCAACTATTTCATTAAATAATATATTTATATATGATTAAAAAAATAACATTTACCCGTCAGGTTGTTGAGGCATATTCCGTATATCAATACGCTCCACATCCCATATTTTTTCTATAGATGGCATCTCTGTATTGGTCTTCCCGTAGTAATCAATCGATCGTAAGATCAACGGTATATAACGAACCAAAGGCTCAATAGCATTTCTCCTGTGTTCAAACTCTATATTGGCACGTGAATCATATATGACAATCTTCTGCTCTCTTAGTCACACCTTACAGACTATCCAATGGGTCTGACGTAGACTACACGGGATCAATAGCTGCATATTGAGAATGTCAGTGATGTCGTTCTAATTTGAACAATCAAATAATAATTTTTCACATAGACAATACTTACATTGTGAACAGACCACCAAGGGGTTTTAGCGTCTTCCAATCCGCTAGCAAACCTACTCCCGTGGGGGGGGGGGGGGGGGGGGGGGGGGGGGCTCACAGCAGTAGTGGGATCAAATGTCTTTCCTTACTTGATATATTCGTTATTCATAACTATTGTCATATCCGCCTACAAGTGATAAAATAAAATTATTTACTACTTAACATACATGACAAAGATGAAAAAGTGTTGATTTCGCAATTATTAAATGTTGACACTCACAAAAATGGTCGATCCATGCACTGCGTATCTATCATCGTAAGTCTCATCCCACCATCAGTTTTCTTTAATTCACAGGCACTATAAATAACCGTCAATATGCTCTGATGTCAACCAACTATCCTCACCCTCAATGGTACGAAACTCTTCAGGGGTGAATGTCATCGGATAACCGTTAACGTAACGCCTAAAATCAAAACAAAAGTGTCAAAGTTAGTCATATTAGATTAGTAATCGGATTAAACAAAGGTAAATAATTTATCAATACCTGAAGTCTAAAGAAGATGAAGCTTTAAACTGCTTGTATACATTTTCAACCATATCATCCAGCATCGGTTAAGTTTTCGCCACCTGCTTCTTTAACACTTTTGTTTTCTTTTTTGCACGATCAGGATCTGTGTATGGTGACAATAGAGATACCGACGGTTTAATCTTTCGTTTAGGCCTTGACGGTTTTCCCTATAAAGTAAATGAAAATCAAATTTATAAGTACGCAGTTGTAATGATATGAAAAACTAACATAAACCACAAAATAAATAAAAATTTACCCGATCAATATCATACTGGAATAGTGGATACTGGTAGGGTGGTAGGTCCTCATAAAGAAGTGAGACATCGATCTCCCCCTGCAACTGCGATCTGATGTCCAAAACCTCCCCAATCTGCGAAAAATCAAAAATTGTAATTGCAAATCTATAATGATTTGAAAAACTAATCTAAAACATAAAATAAATTATAAATTTACCTGTCACTCTCATCATGATGTCTGGGATCCTGATGGGGTGGTAGGTCCTCATGGAGAAGTGGGACATCGATCTCCCCCTGCAACTGCGATCTGATGTCCAGAACCTTCACAATCTACGAAAAAGCAAATGTTGTAATTATTTGAACAACTAATCTAAAATATAAAATAAATTACAAATTTACCTGATCTCTTTCATCCTGATGTCCGGGATCCTGATGGGGTGGTATGTCATCATGGGGATGTGGGCCCTCGACCTTCCCAAGCAGCTGCGATACTATATCTTGGACTTTCACAATTTACAGAAAATCAAATGTTGTAATTTACAAATTTATAATAATTTGATAAAATATTCTAAAATATAAAATAAATTACAAATTTACTCGGTCACTCTCATCCTGATGTCCGAGATCCTGATGAGGTGGTAGGTCCTCATGGGGATGTGGGCCCTCGACCTCCCCAAGCAGCTGCGATACTATGTCCTGGACCTTCACAAGTTACAGAACATCAAAAGTTATAATGATTTTAAAAACTAAACTAAAATACAAAATAAATTAAAAATTTACCGGCTCACTCCCATCGTGCTGCTATGGATCAAGACGCGGTGGTGAAGCGTCTACTGATTGATATGTTTTTTTCGATGGAGATATTTTCACTGATGATGCTCTTTTTGCTGTTAAAGACCCATAGATGTACTCATCACGAATATAGCTATCAGTATCATCATCATCATCATCATCAGCGTCATTCGGGTCATCCCGCCATTTAGAGGCATACGGATTTGCAGTATCCTCTCGATCCTACTTAACCTCTGATTTTGCTCTTGTTGTGTCTTCAAAATAGACTCCAACAAGGCCATAATCTTCCCCACCTTCGTCTGAGGCTCCTATAAAATTATTTAAATAACATTATAAATTAAATCATTTGTCATGTAATAATAAAATGTATATAGTAGTATAATCATACAAAGTTCGCACCTGACTTTGAGAGGGTCCAGCGATCATGCGGGGACCACATGGGACTGCAGTGTCATCGTGCTGATCTTCGCCTCATCTAAACTCATGTACTCTTTTGGTCCTTCCCTTCGAATATGTACTCTCTGAGTCGGCTCGTGGGCTTAGGATGTGATAATCATGCTGCTGCGGATCCTCCTCCTCCTTTTCACCAGCTGACTCCCTTTCACCCTTTACCTCCCTATTCGACTCCGTTTCGCTCTCCCAACTATCAGAATCATCATCTGTATCTTCATCAACACCCCCTCCACCTCCTACTTTATAGGCATTCTCCCTAATTAGGTGTTTAGGGTTGAAGGACTTCCAGTAATCCATTTCTTTCTCCGCAGCAGTGGGCTCAAGAGTACTATTCTCTTCTATTAACTACAAAAATATATAATATACTTAATATTATCATTACAAAAAATAATAGTCAATAAATAAAAATAAATGTAGAACATTTAGATACTTACAAGAATCAGCTCATTCGACCAAGGTATTTGCTTTCTGTTATTACACAACCAATTCACACACCGTGGCAATACCATGTCGCCGCCTATGACTCTCGATCCTACCATTTTTTCCAACCACGAAAACATTTTCACCAACCACCACTGTAATTTTCATTCTATTAAAAAAAATTTGATAAACATTTAATTAATATATATAAACATTAAACAATTTTCATTAATTATCAAGAGATTATACTAAATATCGTACCTGAAAAGCTCAAATAAAGTCATACAAATTAATGTTGCGGTCAGTCATAAGTTGATCCTTATCAAGCGCACGACGAAGACTCTCTATAAGCCTGCTGCAGCCGACTGTATCAAAGGGGAACTTATTCCACATATTAATATCCTCTATCAGGTGTAACACCCTTACCCCAAACTCCCGTCTGTACGAGGATCGAGGCGTGGGATGTTACTCTTTTTCTTTTTTCAAAATTTCTTTTATAAAAATTATCGTTTTCAAAAACTCTTATTATACTTTAACGAAATTTCGACAGAGTTTTCTCTATTTTTCTGAAAATCCAAATTTAAACCTTTAGAGAAAACGCACTTCTAAATCAATTCATTTCTCAACTTTCTGGTTTCGGACCTCTCGTCCGTTTCCAATCCACTCCAACACACAATCATTTGATAATAAATATTTCAAGTATTTTACAAAGATAATACCATATAAAATCTTTTTCAGCGAATAATTTACAGAAGTTATTACAAGTGATAAACGTTAAATCCACATAACATGATTGTGGCCAAAATAGGATATTCCTACAACACAACAATGATGATTACCAAAATGATGAGGGCGGATGTGACTTGAGGGAAACTGCAGCTATTTTGTCTTTGTCTTTGCTTCAAGCCCTATTTAACTACCTACGCGCGGTAAATCCAACGCGCTAAGTCTTTCGACTTAGTGGGTGTACTCATATACTATTGAAATCATATAATTTTTAAAATACAAGCATAAATTCAAACAATATGCACGATCATAATTTATTTATCAATAAAACACACGGTACCCAATTTCACAAAATAAATCCTAATCCTGTAGCTTTCCAATACATTTTATTGTAAACGCAATCACAATCGAATTCTTACAAAATCAATTATCAAATAAATTCACAAGATTTTCTTTATTCAATTTATTTTAGCCCTTCGTAAAGTCTATCACGATACCATGGATCGGTAACGGGTTTACTGGCATCAGCCAGACTAAATGGCAACCCTGGCAACGGCCGCTCGGTGTCTATCCACCGGGTCGCATATCACAATCTGTTTCCGTTTCAGGACCGGGCATTCGGTGCCTCTCACAGTCCGTCATACAACGTCTATAAGCAATCATAACGGTGCAGTACTGCTAATAATTACCCTATTGGTTAGCCAACTACCAATCCCCACCTACCGGTGATTAGTTTTACTTGGGCCCTTTAAATTTTTCAAAAATATAAAATTTAACAAGACTTTAATCACATAAACATTTTATTTCATATTTAAATCTGTTATTCCAAATTCTTCGGGGTACCACTCGTGATCATTTCAAATGACCATTTCGCCCCTAATCTCATTATCACATCTTAATAAAATTATTATCTCATTTCTCTTATTTTTGGGACGATCCCAAAATAAGATATTCTCAAAATTTTTCATTTCAAATATTAAATCTATCAAACATACCACCAATACATCACATAATTAACATCTCAAGGCAAACAAAATGACGAAAATACCCCTATAATAATTTATACATCAATTTCGACTATAGGGGATTTTAATTGCGAAAATTGTTTCGAAATCATTTTTCTTCAAATAATTTCATCAAATAACATATAATTAATACCCAAAACAATTTAATATCTCAAACAAATAATTAAATCAACTATCACAATAATAAATATATATTAAAATTCGGAATTAATAAGCAAAATTTTTAAAAATATGAGTACACCAACCTTTGGGCTTTCTACTAGCCTCTAACAGCTCCCAATTGATCTCTAAAATCTTTAATTGAAATTTCTGGGATCAGAATCGCGTATTTCTCTACCTGGGGTTTGAAAAATTAAAGAAAATCATGCTTGAGAGGTGATTAAGCTATCATATAATGTTATTGATGCTTCCTAAATATTCTAGCATGCTTCTACATGAATTTCTACACCATTTGAGCTCTCAATGGGATAAAAAAACTAACTTACCCGAATTTCACTTCACTGACAATTTTTCAAGTCTAAATTTAGACACCCAATAGCTTGAATGAGGTTAGATCTAAGTGTTTTGGCTAAGAAATGAGTTAAAAAGGGTTATTAAATTAAAAGAAATAAAGAAAATAGGAAATAAAATAAAAAAAATCAAAAATTCGCACCAGAGACGCAGTCGGCTGAGGAGAGAAGAAAATGAATAATGCCGGTCACTATGCTTGTCTTTTTATATAATTTTTTTATGTCAAATTACAATTTAGTCCCTCAAAAATTTAAAATGTTAAATCGACCCCTAAACTTTTTTAAAATTCTCATTTAAACCCCTCGAATAATAAATATTCCTAACTTGATATTTTCTTTCATTTCTTATTCCATCTTAACCCCAAGACCAACTACTTTATTATCTTTATGCCACTCATGGAAGTTTTATTTTAATCCCACTTGAAAATAAAATTCAATATATATATAAAAAAAAAAAATTAGAAAATTTTGGGACGTTACAACTCTTACCCTCTTAATAAATTTCGTCCGCGAAATTTACTTCGTTAAAAAAAAATGCGGATATTGTAGTCGCATCATCTCTTCACTTTCCCAAGTAGCTTCTTCGACCTTATGATTTCGCCAAAGAACTTTAACCAAGGGAATCTTCTTGTTCCGTAGTTCTTTGATTTCCCGATCTAAGATTTTCACAGGCTCCTCTTCATAGGATAAATCAGGCTGCACTTCAATAGATTCGGCTGGTACAATATGCGAAGGATCCGATTTATATCTCCTCAGCATCGACACATGAAACACATTATGAATCTTTTCCAATTCCGGTGGTAAAACTAGTCGATAGGCTACCGGTCCCACACGCTCAATAATCTCGTATGGACCGATAAACCTAGGACTCAACTTACCCTTCCTTCCGAATCTCAGCACCTTTTTCCACGGAGACACCTTGAGGAAGACTTTATCTCCTACTTCATATTCGATATCTTTTCTTTTTAAATCTGCGTAGGACTTCTGACGATCGGATGCATCTTTCAACCTTTCCTTGATTACTTTTACTTTCTCTGTAGTTTGCCTAACTAATTCTGGTCCTATCAGCTTGTCTTCACCCAATTCAGTCCAACACAGAGGCGTCCTGCATTTTCGTCCATACAGAGCTTCATACGGTGCCATTTCTATACTTGACTGATAACTATTGTTATAAGCGAATTCCACCAACGGAATATGCTCTACCCAACTTCCTTCAAAATCAATAACACAGCTCCTAAGCATATCTTCAAGCACTTGAATTACCCTCTCGGATTGCCCATCGGTCTGCGGATGAAAGGCTGTACTGAAGCTCAATCGCGTACCCAAAGCTTCCTGAAATTTCTTCCAAAATCTCGATGTAAACCTCGGATCTCTATCAGATATGATGGAAACAGGCACTCCATGCAATCGAACTATCTCTCTAATATACAACTCCGCCAACCGATCCAATGAGTAATCTGTCCTAATGGGGAGGAAATGTGCCGTCTTAGTCAACCGATCTACTATTACCCAAATTGCATCATGTTTGCTCCTCGAAAGAGGTAAACCGGTGACAAAATCCATTGTAACTCGATCCTATTTCCATTCCGGAATAGATATCGGCTGAAGTAAACCCGAAGGAACCTGGTGCTCAGTTTTCACTTGCTGACACGTCATACATTTACTCACATAATTCACCACATCTTTCTTCATGCCAGACCACCAATACTGAGCCTTCAAATCTTGATACATCTTCGAACTACCTGGGTGCATCGAATAAGGACTACTATGGGCTTCTAACAAGATTGCTTTCTTTAATTCATCATCATCCGGAACACATATCCTATCCCTGAAATACAAACAATCTTTTATGATTGCAAACTCAGTCTCCTTTCCTTCTTGAATTTGCTTTCTAATCTCTTCAAACTTTTTATCATGTTGTTGTTTTTCTTGAATTTGCTGAAGAAGACTAGGTCGAACTTGTAATTCTGCCATCAACGCTCCCTCTTTTGTCATCTGTAACTGAGCATTCATAGCTCTCAAAGCAACCAAAGATTTCCGACTTAGAGCATCAGCTACCACATTTGCTTTCCCAGGGTGGTAGTCAATGATGCAATCATAATCTTTCAACAGCTCCATCCATCTCCTCTGTCTCAAATTCAACTCTTTCTGAGAAGATAGATATTTGAGACTCTTGTGATCCGTATAGATGTAGCATTTCTCTCCATACAAATAATGCCTCCATATCTTCAAAGCAAAAATGATGGCTGCTAGTTCCAGATCATGCGTCGGATAATTTCTTTCATGATTCTTTAATTGTCTAGAAGCATAAGCAACCACCTTACCCTCCTGCATCAATACACAACCAAGCCCACTATGAGAGGCATCACTGTAGATCACATAATCCTTACCAGATACGGGCTGGGTAAGAATTGGAGCCTCAACCAACATTGCCTTCAGCTTTTCAAAGCTTTTCTGACACTTATCTGACCACTCAAATCTAACATCCTTATGAAGCAACTTGGTCAACGGAGCTGCTATTGAAGAAAACCCTTTCACAAACCGTCTATAATACCCGGCCAAACCTAGAAAACTGCGAATTTCTGTAACATTTTTCGGAGGCTTCCATTCCATAATCGCTTCAATCTTCTTAGGATCGGCTTTAATACCGTCCGCAGATACAATATGCCCTAAAAATGCGATCTCATTCAACCAAAACTCGCATTTACTCAACTTGGCATACAACTGCTTTTCTCTCAACATCTGCAGTACTATTCGGAGATGCTGATCATGCTCATCTGGGGATTTCGAATACACTCGGATATCATCAATAAATACAACTACAAACTGATCCAGATATGGATGAAAAATACGATTCATCAGGTCCATAAATGCTGCGGGTGCATTCGTCAATCCAAACGACATCACTACAAACTCATAATGCCCATATCTCGTCCGGAAGGCTGTCTTCGGAATATCCGATTCTTTCACCCTCAACTGATGGTACCCTGATCGAAGATCTATTTTTGAGAATACACAAGCTTCTCTCAATTGATCAAATAGATCATCGATTCTGGGCAAAGGATATTTATTCTTGATTGTAACCTTATTCAACTGTCGATAATCTACGCACAATCTAAACGACCCATCATTCTTTCTCACAAACAACACTGGTGCTCCCCACGGCGATACACTGGGTCGTATAAATCCTTTATCTAATAATTCTTGCAACTGAATCTTCAGCTCTTTTAATTCAGTGGGTGCCATCCTATAAGGAGTCATAGTTACCGGATTCGTCCCTGACATCACATCGACCGCGAACTCTATCTCCCTTTCAGGCGGTAAACCCGGTAATTCTTCCGGAAACACATCTGAAAAATCACATACAGTGGGAATATCCTGACTACTAGACCCGATTCTTTGGGAATCGACCACATGTGCCAAAAACGCTTCATACCCTTTTCTAATCAATTTCTTGGCGGTTGTGGCTGAAATGACATTAGAGAGGAAATCTGACCTCTCACCTACCATAATGATCTCCTTTCCATCACCAGTTTTCAAAGATAATCTTTTAGCGCGACAATCTATCACTGCCTGATGCCTGGATAACCAATCCATCCCCAATATCACATCAAACTCCCGAAAAGGCAATTCCATTAGATCCCCTGGAAAATCATACCCCTGAATCTGAATCGGACACTTTCGAAACACCCTATTTATGATCACACTCTGACCTAAGGGATTACTAACCAACACCTCATGACTCGTAACCTCAGCCTGAAGATTCCTCTCTCTAGGGATGGTAATGCACATGTATGAATGAGTCGAACCTGGATCTATCAATGCATGCACAGAAACATTAAATACTGAAATCATACCCACAATCACATCTGGAGCATCCTGCTCCTCCTGAGCCCTGATGGCATAGGCTCTAGCTGGCGTCCGGAACTCTACTCTCCCTGCTGTCTCTGAGGCCTCTCTCTTGCTGCTCCCCTCAGCTCCTGACTGACTAGGCCTCCGGCCTCTTGAAATTGTAGGCGTTGATTTCTCAGGCTGTGAAGCAGGTACAGGTTTGTTTTTTGGACAATCCTTTTGAAAATTATCATGGGACCCACATATGAAACATGCTCTAGTCAACCTCCAACACTCTCCCGGATGCCTCCTACCACAATGCTCACACGGCTGCAAGGCTGATCCTCTAACTGCACTGCCCGGGGAACTAGCAACTGACGCTGAAGACTGAGCGGATCTAGCATAAGATCCCTGACTCTGTCTCTGATACTGCTGCTGAGACTGACCACCTGACGAAGAACCTCTGAATTTCTTACTAAGCGGCTGGGATGAACTGGACTGCCCTGGGCCCCGCCTCTGTTGACTTCGATCCTTTCTACCATAGAAGTCTGCAGGTCTATACTTCGCAAGCCTCTCGATCGCGGACCTCCGAGGTGTAGCACTAGCCATCTGCTGGAAAATCTCTGCCATCTGGCGCGTAAAGGCTTGCTGATCCTGGCCCTCAGGCCTTGCCGTCCTATGGCTCGATGACTCGCCAGATGCACCACCAACTACATTGGCAGGACTGCGCTGCCTACTCTCATCCACACCCTCAGTCCTCTGGCTATCAAAGAGATCCATACTCTAAACTATTCAAGACAAAAGACAAGACTGCAGATTAGAGTCACATCCCCCCTATATTATTTCTATATGCAACGCATGTTTACACACAAATGCAATACATCTTTTTCACAAATCAAACCACAAGGACTAAGAACGCCTGAACCTATGCTCTGATACCACTAAATGTAACACCCTTACCCCAAATTCCCGTCTGTACGAGGATCGAGGCGTGGGATGTTACTCTTTTTCTTTTTTCAAAATTTCTTTTATAAAAATTATCGTTTTCAAAAACTCTTATTATACTTTAACGAAATTTCGACAGAGTTTTCTCTATTTTTCTGAAAATCCAAATTTAAACCTTTAGAGAAAACGCACTTCTAAATCAATTCATTTCTCAACTTGCTGGTTTCGGACCTCTCGTCCGTTTCCAATCCACTCCAACACACAATCATTTGATAATAAATATTTCAAATATTTTACAAAGATAATACCACATAAAATCTTTTTCAGCGAATAATTTACAGAAGTTATTACAAGTGATAAACGTTAAATCCACATAACATGATTGTGGCCAAAATAGGATATTCCTACAACACAACAATGATGATTACCAAAATGATGAGGGCGGATGTGACTTGAGGGAAACTGCAGCTATTTTGTCTTTGTCTTTGCTTCAAGCCCTATTCAACTACCTACGCGCGGTAAATCCAACGCGCTAAGTCTTTCGACTTAGTGGGTGTACTCATATACTATTGAAATCATATAATTTTCAAAATACAAGCATAAATTAAAACAATATGCACGATCATAATTTATTTATCAATAAAACACACGGTACCCAATTTCACAAAATAAATCATAATCCTGTAGCTTTCCAATACATTTTATTGCAAACGCAATCACAATCGAATTCTTACAAAATCAATTATCAAATAAATTCACAAGATTTTCTTTATTCAATTTATTTTAGCCCTTCGTAAAGTCTATCACGATACCATGGATCGGTAACGGGTTTACTGGCATCAGCCAGACTAAATGGCAACCCTGGCAACGGCCGCTCGGTGTCTATCCACCGGGTCGCATATCACAATCTGTTTCCGTTTCAGGACCGGGCATTCGGTGCCTCTCACAGTCCGTCATACAACGTCTATAAGCAATCATAACGGTGCAGTACTGCTAATAATTACCCTATTGGCTAGCCAACTACCAATCCCCACCTACCGGTGATTAGTTTTACTTGGGCCCTTTAAATTTTTCAAAAATATAAAATTTAACAAGACTTTAATCACATAAACATTTTATTTCATATTTAAATCTGTTATTCCAAATTCTTCGGGGTACCACTCGTGATCATTTCAAATGACCATTTCGCCCCTAATCTCATTATCACATCTTAATAAAATTATTATCTCATTTCTCTTATTTTTGGGACGATCCCAAAATAAGATATTCTCAAAATTTTTCATTTCAAATATTAAATCTATCAAACATACCACCAATACATCACATAATTAACATCTCAAGGCAAACAAAATGACGAAAATACCCCTATAATAATTTATACATCAATTTCGACTATAGGGGATTTTAATTGCGAAAATTGTTTCGAAATCATTTTTCTTCAAATAATTTCATCAAATAACATATAATTAATACCCAAAACAATTTAATATCTCAAACAAACAATTAAATCAACTATCACAATAATAAATATATATTAAAATTCGGAATTAATAAGCAAAATTTTTAAAAATATGAGTACACCAACCTTTGGGCTTTCTACTAGCCTCTAACACCTCCCAATTGATCCCTAAAATCTTTAATTGAAATTTCTGGGATCAGAATCGCGTATTTCTCTACCTGGGGTTTGAAAAATTAAAGAAAATCATGCTTGAGAGGTGATTAAGCTATCATATAATGTTATTGATGCTTCCTAAATATTTTAGCATGCTTCTACATGAATTTCTACACGATTTGAGCTCTCAATGGGATAAAAAAATTAACTTACCCGAATTTCACTTCACTGACAATTTTTCAAGTCTAAATTTAGACACCCAATAGCTTGAATGAGGTTAGATCCAGGTGTTTTGGCAAATGGGTTAAAAAGGGTTATTAAATTAAAAGAAATAAAGAAAATAGGAAATAAAATAAAAAAAATCAAAAATTCGCACCAGAGACGCAGTCGGCTGAGGAGAGAAGAAAATGAATAATGCCGGTCACTATGCTTGTCTTTTTATATAATTTTTTTATGTCAAATTACAATTTAGTCCCTCAAAAATTTAAAATGTTAAATCGACTCCTAAACTTTTTTAAAATTCTCATTTAAACCCCTCGAATAATAAATATTCCTAACTTGATATTTTCTTTCATTTCTTATTCCATCTTAACCCCAAGACCAACTACTTTATTACCTTTATGCCACTCATGAAAGTTTTATTTTAATCCCACTTGAAAATAAAATTCAATATATATATATAAAAAAAAATATAGAAAATTTTGGGACGTTACATCAGGACCCACAGATAACCGTCCACCCTAGACCAATCATCATAGCCGTAAAATAAATTGTAAGCGATGACTATATTACTTAACTTCAAGACATCCTCATCACTTATAGTATCCCGTCGGACCTTTAACATTTGCATAATTTCATTTAATATTGACGATACTCCTTTAAAAAGTCATCACAGCAAACTATTCTCATTTTCTTGCTTCCTCTTAAGCATTTGTAGGTCGAGATAACCAAACTGCAATCCTGTCACTAATAAAAACTCCTGCTTTCCAAACCTATATGGCCTTCCCCCAATTTCGAACCATATCTCATCAAGTTGTGAATTAGGATATACTAACTCTTTAGCAAGGATGTTTAGCATAAGGGGAGTGATTAACAGCTGTTTACCGCTCATATTTAAAAAATACGAGATCGAACTCTCCACCTTAAACTTGTCTAGCAGCTGCCTCTGCTGCAGAAATACATTTAAGTAACCAATATTCTTCATACTATTATGTGTACTCCTAAATGATTTTTCTGGAACATGTCGCACCAGATGCCTATAATTGAATTCTATCTGTAGACAAGAAAAGCAACGAATAATTATATCAATCAAATCAAACAAATTAATTTATAACAAATTAAACCAATTAATTTAACAGACGTTGGTATATAATACTAATCATAAACCGACATCGAGTTACGTTGTAACATAAATCGACGTCGGGTTACGTTGTAACGTAAACCGAATCAAACATAAACCGAAGTCGGCATAGCTTTACGGACTTAAGCCAACGTCCACGTGAACCGACGTCGGCATATGTTTTAAAACTTAAGTCGACTCGGTATTTGATTGTCAACTTCACCTGACTCGGCATTTTTTGTCCATGTTAACCGACATCGATATATGTGTGAAAATGTAAGCCGACGTCGACGTAGTATCCAACGTAAACCGATTCGACATTTGTTGGCTCACGTAAACCGACGTCGGTGTATATTATCACACATAAGCCGATCGTTTTCTCAGATTATGAACTCTACCAAATCTTTATATGCAGTTCAAATCTAAGCAGATTCTAACCAAATACAACATAATCTAACCTTTATCATCAATGCCCAATATGTAAAAACACAAATCAAATCTACAAATGGCAAAAAATTGGAAAAGTCATACAGAATTTGAAAACGCAGAGTCAAAACGGCTTACCAGTCGTAATGGGTGAGGAAGACGTGCTCGTCGATGATGTACGGTGCTTACAGAACGACGGCGAAGGCATGTGGTGGTCGGTGATTGTTGAACTAGGTGGTCGAGGTGCGTCGGGCGACAGAGACCAATATTCTTCCATTTTTACATCGAATTTTCGATTTATGTAGGGTGGGCAGTTGCGTAATTTTCGCTTTTTTTTTTAAAAAAAATTTGAAATTAGTGGTAATTTCGTAATTTTATGTTATGGGTAATTTAGGTATCTTGGATATAAGATGTAATTTATTTATTTGAAAGGTTGAAATGGATTTTTTTTTTTAATTTTGGGATTAAAATTATATTTTATGTTATTGAAGTGACTAGTTTTGGTGTTTTTCACGTATTAAAAAATTATATATATTATTTTTATTTAGGTTGCATTGACAAGGAGGTAACCAAAAGTATATTCTCCAATGGTTTATTTTTGCTTCGTTCCGTCCCTTTTGGAATATGATTTGTAATTACTAAAATATTTTCACTTAATTTTAACCGTTATAAGTTAAATAAGGGTCAAAGAAATTAAATTTATAGGGTTAAAACTTCAATTTGATAAGGGTTTAAAAATATAGATTATAGAGTTCGTTTATTTGAAAGTAATTTTTGTTTTTGACAAGTATAAGTCATATATAAAATTTGGCTTACTTGGTGGTAAATTAGTAATTTTAGTTACACAAAAATATTGTGTTTTGTAAGTTTAGAATATTCTTTTCTCGTTGCAGAAACAAATATCTTTTAATAATGAAGATAAATTTTCTGGATACTTAAGTTCTTTTATTATGCAAGTAAACAATGTTTGAATATAGCAAGAAAAATTTAAAATGCCTGAAAGACTTTTAATTTTTTGATTTCAACTTTTAAAATAAATAAATTGAAAAAATTGAATATCATCCTTCGATTAAAGTTTTGTGGGGTGCATTCAATATAGAATATATTAGAATTCAAACATTTGAAAAGTGTGGATGTATTCTATCCATATTTAAATGAATTTTAATAAAATCTAAGGATACTCAATCCAAATTTATACAAAATTCATTAAAATTTAGATGTATCCAATTCAAATTTATATAAGATCCAAAAAAACTATATATATTTAAAAAATCATTTACTTCACAGAATTCATTTAAGAGACATATTCAATTCAAATTTATATCAAATCCAATGAAATATAAGCGTATTCAAAAAAATCATTGACTTCATAAATTTCATATAAGTGATGAATTTGAATAAATTTTGAAATGACTTTATGAAGAAAAAATTTTATAATAAATCTTACAATTTTCTTAAAGGTTTCATTGGATTCATAGAAAATATTTAAGATTTCTTAAAGAATTCTAACAAAGTCAATATAGAATCTACAAAATAAATATAGTCTCTAAACTCTGTAAATTTCATCAAAATTTATTATTAAAAAAAAAAATCATCAAACTTCAATAATCTTTAGATTAAATGCACCCATTAAGAATTGGAAACCCAAATTAAAGTATAAAGATAATGATCAATATCATTTAAAAGTTTTAATTTCTACAGGACTACATAACACAATCCAACAGCCTTGTAAAATCTATGTAATTCCCATAATTGCAGATGTGCTCATAATGAAATCAATTCGCTGCACTCAAAGACAACTTCAATGCATGGAGATCCACCATTCATCTTCGTACAAATCACGTCACATGACATGAAAATAAATATGATTGATTACTCATGTCACGTGATGTTATTTGTATAAAAGATTCCAGATGCACCACATGCAGTTTCTCCTTAAGAGAAACACAAAAGTGAAGCTGATACAGAAAATGGTATAATCCACTGCATGGCTCTTCCCACAACATTTCTGAGGACTTAATAACAACATCCCCATACAGTAGCAAAGGCAAAATAATACAAGAAGATCATCAAGAAACAAGTTACAACAACAGGCTGTTACAGGACTACCAAAAAAACCCCTACCAATCCAAACAACAGCCATTTTCTAACATCTCTTTTTCCGGGTTTCCTGGCGCTGGAAAACAGAAATTTGAGAACAGTTGTGGAAATGGAGAGGAGGTTAATTTAACAGGCAATTGAGGTTGCTAAAGGAGTAACCAGAACAGCAGTGTTGCCAGCAATTGGCTGGAGACGGGCTGCTGCACACTCTAGTTGCTCCCAAGCTTCCTTCCGCTTCTCAGCTGCCAAGGTTAGCTTTGCTTCATCCTCTTGGAATTGGGTGTGGCAAGACAAGAACAGTATGTCATCCATCTCGGAAAACATCTTTCTGACGTTCAAAGTGAGGTTGAGCACTGCTTGGTTCCAATGTGTTTGAGCGTTTTTCTCTAGGACAGGGAATATGATGGGCAGGACCACATGCCGGTTATGTGCAATCAAGTTGACAATTTGATCATTGTTCCACAAGAAAAGGGCCCTTTCAGCCACCTGAAAGGAAAGAAGTTGAGAAATGAATCCCAGATCTTCTTTTTGTTTAGATATGGGTTTGTGTGTCTCACGAGCTTACTACAGATTTGATACAGAAACCAACACCAAAAGAAGACGGGTATTATATAAGCTAGGTAGACAAAAACTGTACTCAACAAAGGAGTGTGAAGCTCAGAGAAATGCATTTCAATAAAACATATAGAAGGCAACCAAATAATGAGACCCAACAACAACAAAACCTAAAGCCTGGCACCCAACAACAAAAGCTTAGGCAGCCATATAAGCAAGAAATTAACATCATTACTGGCAAAGACCAGAAGAAACAACTGCAAGGAGTTTGTCATAGTCAGCATTGGTGTCAACAAAATGAACTGAACTGTTCCAAAACCAACTATTTCCATAGATTAGACTCCATCCACCAGATCACATGACTTACTAGTCAATACAAAATGCCAAATGAGGTAACATTGCACCACCTCCACATGAACAAGCAAAGTTCACTTAGGATTTAAAAAAGACATCATGATTGCACAAAGAAATGATCCTTCTAGGTTTCCCCAAAACAGCCAAATTCTTATTAGCCACATAAACAGGACAAAACCAATAGAAAATGCAAAGATGTAACCACATTCCTGCCAATAACAACTGCAGTCCATGAAGTCACTCAATTTCCCCATGTCAATAAATACAAACTTAAAAGAGTTTCTATCACTGTGGTGCCAAGAAAATTCCATGCATACATGACAAAAAACTATTTGATAGGACTAGAGGGTGGTCAATTTGGTTCTCTAATTGGTTTCATCACATTGTTGGCACTGCCAGCCCATATTCAATCCATCAACTGGATGGACCTAAGATTCACAGATTAGTCAGAGTTCAAGTTGTGAGTAGTGGTTCCCTGGTGTGGATCACTCCATCATAAGTTCTCAACACCATAGGGAAACAAAACTATCCATGGAGCTTCTCAAACACAGGAGTGCCAACCAATCATTATAGCAGTTACATACAAGGTTCTAACTTTTGCCCACATAGCTTTTAGACAGCAATACCACAATAGCAAAACACTGAAAATGGAAAAGAGAGGGACAATTTCTAGAAAGTAAAACTGTGCTAGAAACCCAAATAACTTCAAAACAGAATGGAAAACAAATTCAAGGTGCCTAACTGAAGAAGAACAATAACAGCAAAACATTAAACATAGAGCTAAGAAATCAAACAACAGTCTGATAACGAAAAAAGTAATAGTACCTGGAAGTGGGAACTGTTAATGCAGCACCCAATTCGCCAGAACAACGGAGCCATAACCTTTTGAAATTCAACCATATTAATGGATTCCAAAATCTCTTCTATTTCACCAAGGAACATCACCTCCTTCTGGCTATTCGTTATAGGCCAGTATTTCAACAACCCATTTATCAAAACACTCGCCAACTTCGGCTCCTTCTCTATAAACTGCATAACACAATACGAAAGCTGCTGAAAGTAGGCCCCCAACGACTTAGGCTTATGCAGAGGAATCAACACCCTCCTCAAGAAAATCTTATGCTCCTCCTTCAAAGGCAAGGCGAACCCACTAATTACACTCCCGAAAATCTCCAACAACTCCGCGATCCCATTATGCTTCTCCGTCTCAAACACAAACCGATAAAATATATTACTCATCGCCTTCCTAATAAACGGCCTATGAACCATAAACTTCCCATAAACCCTATGCAAAATGGTCTTCAAAAACTCCCTCTCCCTAGGATCTTCCGAATCAAACAAGTCCAGCAATCTCAATATAAACGAATGATCTATATACCTTTTTGCAACTTTCGCATCAAGACACGAAGAAGTAATAAACTTTAGCAACAAATCATACACAATTTGCAAATGCGGCCAGGCGGGGTCGAACATGGGCTCATCATCATCGTTTTCGCTATGGTGGGCACCACTAGACCGATAATTAGGAGGAAAAACTCTAAACAAATTAACAGCACACATCCTACACATAGCCAGAATCGCTGGCTCGCTAAATTTCATGGACCCAGATGCTACAAAATCTAAAAGCTCAATCAAGGTCTGTTTTTTAACATCTTTCTCAATACAATTCTTAGTTGGGTCAGTGAAATCAAAAGTAACACAACAAAGACTCACTTTACTCACAAACAGGTTCATCTTCTCCGCATTGGGCACGTCCTTGAATGGAATCAGCGGCTCTATTCCGGCCACCACGCTAGCGGGAAACACGGCGGAGGATGTCCTTTTAGCACCATTTGATCTGCCGGCGGCGGAGGATTTGTCTTTGTCTTTATTAGCTCCGGAGGAAGTGGGACTATTGGTGTTGGTTGTGACGGTGAACGAGTTGGACCGAGTCAACTCGGGCGAGTCAGGTTTGGATGATTTTTTGGGGAGTTTATTGAAGAATTGTCTCAACATTGTAGGGAGAGACGAAAAGGGTAAGAGAAAAATGTATCAAACGGAGGAATGGAAGTGGAAGGAGAAGAAAAGGTTTCAAATTGGGGACATGGTGCTGAAATTAGGGTTGAGAAAGAAAACCCTAGAATGGGGTCATGAATCTGGGTGGGAATGGAGAATCATTTGGTGCGGGGAGAGGGAAAAATCAGATCTTGATTGGAAAAAATTTGTGGGTACAAGAGGAAATGTGTGTAGGATTGCGATTGCATGCAAACATCTAACCATTTAATGATTAGTTGAATTTTGGAAAAGATTTTGAGAGAGAGAGAGAGAGATGGGAATCTTGGAGGGTGATTACATAGGAATCCAGGTACCCGAAGATCCACAAAAAAAGAAACTTTTTGAGAGAGAGAGAGAGAGATGGAGATCTAAGAAGCGAAGATTTTAAGGTTGTTGTTGGTTTTGTTGGGTTAAGATTTAATCTCCATAGGAAGACAGAAGAAGAGAAGAGACAGAACACAAACTAAGCTCAAATGGAGAAATGTGTCTGTGTCTGTGTTTGTTGGGTTTGGTTTGGTTTGTTTTATCTTTTTCTTTTCTCGGTCTGATGAGAAAATTATGGCATTTTGTAGGAAATGCAGGGATTTTTTCTATAATTTTTTTGTGAAAAGTAGATTTAAATTTTTTTAAAAAAGAACAAATGAATTAGGTTAATGGGACGTCAGAGATTACTTTAGACATTGCTTCGTTTTGAAACAGTGTGGTGGGCTTTTTTGTGCATTCGGACGGTGAGATATCATATTATGATGACACGTGTGTCTCCAACCGTTAGATCGGTGTCTCGTTTGTGTTTTTGGGATGTTTTGGCCGCTAGACTGAGTTAATGGTGATCATGGATCTCACTGTTGCACTAGAAACAGAAGCAGGACAACTTCGGTTTGTCTTTTTTTTTTTCACCGTAAATGGTACTTTTTTATTATTTTCATCAAATATTTGACGAATATAAGCTTCACTAGCTTTTGAAAATCTTATTCTGTATTGATATTATTGATTTGAAGAATATTATTTTGGCCTCTTTTTGCTTTTCATTAGAACAACGTCATGTGATTTGCTTAAAAAACAAAATAATGAATAGGGATTGATATAAGAATGCTAACTTGAATGCTGAATGCCACATAAGATTAGAATATTAAAATAATAATTACAAGATGTAGTGTTACACGGATTTTTAATTTTTGTAATAATGATTTTATGACTATGAATGTTAAATAACTTAATGTGTAAGAATATGATCATGCAACTGATTTTACAACCAAAATATACACTCCTTTGAAATAGTGTATATTTTTTTCCTACATATTTGTGACTATAATGAAAATTTCAAGTTTTTTTTTTTTTTTAAACAATGAAAATTTAAGTTTTAAATGTTATAAAAGTGAATAATTGAAATGAATATACAATATATCCTTTCCTATCTTCATAAATTCTAAAATATCTTTAACTCTTCTTCTGAAAAAGAAAAAAAGTATCTTTAACTCCATTAATGTTAAATTTAGATAAATAAAATAGAAAGTAATGATTATATGACTGTATAAATGTGCACCGAAAAGAAGAGCATAAATTATTTCAAAAAAAAAAAAAAAGAGACAGAGAAAGAAAGAAAGAAAAGAAAAGAAGAGCATAAATACTTTCAAAAGCTTCAGTGATTGTACATTAGCAGATCTGTAGGTCATACACATTGGCAGGTTAGGTTGGGCGCAATTTCAAGATCATTAACATTTCGAAAATATTAAAATAAAATAAAAAGTTGAAGATCATAAGCATTGAGCACTCAACAAAATACTTTTTTTTCCTTACATTTTACTTTTTAGAGAATAAAAGGTGAGAGAACTATTATAGCTTTTTTTACCTGACATTATTAAAAAGAACAAATTCAGTTGTCTTCCATTGAAATATAAACTGTTATAATGATTTTAAAACCTTCGTAAAATTTTTTCTTCAAAACTCTTAAAAAAAATCTTTAAATTTGACATGGAACTTTCTTTTAAAGAACTGTCTTTAAAGAAAAAATAATAATAATTTTCACGTTTTCTATAGAGGGGTCAAACTAATTCTAATCCGAAAGTGTATATTAAAAAAAAAAAAAAAAAATCAAATTCTGCAAAAAAGTTAGGGGATGAAAGAATTGACTTGACCAACCAAAAATAGATCCGCAATTTTTTTTTTTTTAAACTATAAATCCACAATTATATATAAATTCATAAAAACCAAGTTTGAGAAGAAAAAATAAAATTAGACTAGAATATAATCATAAATCACAAATCTCTGTAGCAACTAAATGCTCAGTGAATTCAAATAGAGTGTGGAAAGTGACAGTCACACCATAAAAATCGAAAGTATGAGAATAAAAAAAGAAAAATGTAAAATGCTTCTCTTTTCAATCTTCTAATTTTTTTTTTCCTTTCGATTAATCAAAGATTTAGATACAAAGGACTCTTGCAATAGCTACAATCCTCATTGCCTACTTGCCACCTAAGAAACCAAATTCTAGAAATGGTTATGGACATATCCCAGAGGCTGGGAGGTTCTGAGAAATTATTCTTCACAAGGGGCATGTGAACCAACTGTCTAAATGTGTCACTCTCTAGCAATTACAGGTTACAGCTTTTGATCTGGAAGCACCAGAGCTGGATAAGATGTTACAACAGATAGATAAACAGACAATAAACGACACAAACAATAACTTCAAAAATAGAGAAGAAATGGTGGAAGTGTTAATGGCGGGAATTAGGATATCAATCTCAGCTGTTTGGGTATGGAAGGGCCTGCTGTGTCTACTGAATATGTAACTTCGTTTAGTTTCTAAGAAATCAGCTTTTGTGCATCTTCAGAAGATTGATAGAACTCGCTCTGTAGGGGTTAATGTTGCCACACGCTTGAACTGTCATGGCAGCAGCAATTCTATCAGAACAGCTTGTATAGGAAATATAACAACTTATGATAAGAACAAACTTGAATTCGTGACTTGGCTGAGAATTGTTACCTTTTCTTGTCTATACTTCTCACGTATAGCATTTAGCGAGCATCCATTAGTATTTAGTTGCAAATCTTCTAATGCAAGTACTGTACATTTAAGTTCTGATGCCTTGTAATTAGTATAGTGCTCTAGAGTTGGATTCTGCATGGAGTACGTCGAAAAATCTTTACACAATATTTTAATCAAGAATGAAAATGATAATGAGAAAGAGGGAGAGGAAGCGACAGCTAAAAGGGGCAAGAAGAGCTAACCCATGGGTGGTCTGACTGATTGAGTGTCCATCTGGCAAGGAAAACTGCAGATGCGGCTGTGAGGGAAGGGAGGTACTTTAGGAAGTCATACTCAACAAGAGTTAACTCTGCTAGATAATTTGCCAAGAATTCAAGTTCTACACAAGAAACCTGGATACCAAAATGTGATAAGCTATCTGATGAGTATTTTTATACACCTAATTGTCATTCAAGAAGTTGAACCAGGGACAACGATTTTCATTAACATTACCTCGTAAGAAGCTTGTGCTGCTTGAATGAATCTCCTGAAACAGAAAGCGAGGAAGATTAGAAACAAACTACAAAGATGATTGTAAGATAATAGATGAGTAAAAGCAAAAGTATAAGATGGTAAATGCACCACCTGAGAAATGTTTTTGTGGTGGGAACTGACAATTGAAAGTGCAAGAAATTCAGAATTTGACTCTCCATTTTTAACACCTGCCACATGTCAATCAGAACCTTATAAATCATTGCATGCGACTGATGTTATGTATGAGAGTAGGAAATCTAGCAAAATTTTGGTGAATGCCATAGTAACTACAGACTTGGTAGTGTGCTCTTAATTTTTATTTTATTAACAAACAATACAATCTTAGTTCGAGAGCAAGGCCTTATAGATAGTTCATTAACCTCAAACTTGAGGTTTGACTTAAGATAATGGCAAGATATCAATTGCCTTTGGGAAGTAACTGGAAAGTAAGTTTCATCCTGAAATAAATAATTGAGTTAGGCGTTAACATTTCCTTTCTATTCCTACAGCTTCAATATAGATAAAATATCAAACTACGTTGATTCTTTGTTCTTCATTAAACATTCTGGGTTAATTTTGCACAATACTAAGTCTCTGATGTTGGACTTCAGTATAAGTTACCGAGTAAACTTACTTACTTTCACAACTAAACTGCATTCAGATTAACATTAGAAATTTAGAACAGTTAGAATCAACTAGCCAATGAGAAAAAAAACAAAAAAAATTGTCCTTGGGCTTTATCTTGAGCCATTTTAACCATGAGCTATTGCACCAATTCTCACAGACACAACCCAAGATTCCTTTTAGTTTTTCTTTCCTCTTGGTGCCTTATCTTGAATCAAATATTCCTCCTACTGATTTTGAACGTCATTGGAATGAACAAACTACCTTAGACAACTCTTTCTCATTATACCAACCTACTACAAATCCTTCACATCAAAACGAATAAACAGTTGACCAATAAATATAATTATTACAGAATATATGATGATTGCTTTCAGTAATGATGCGATCAGAAAATTAAGAGTAAAAATATTGGAAGTATCACCAAATGTCAAGTTAGAGCATACCTCTCCCCTTGTGTAAGTATTATCTGTGATGAAGCAGAATTCTTCAACTCGTGGTGCACAGATTTCTTCGTACTTTCTTCAAGCCATAACAAAACATAAACACAAAACAGAAACATCAAGTGTCAATGGCGCTACCATGTTCATTCAAGAATTTTTAGGCTACATCAAACATAAGCAATTGGAGTAATATTTAACATCTAAGAACAAAGTAACATAATAAAGGAAGAAAAACAAATAACACTGCTTCCTTAGCTCTGCACTCACAAGAAAGAAAAACAGAGAGACAGAGAGATAGAGAGAGATTTATACTAATAGAAGAATTAGCATCCTGTTGTTTTCATCTCTAAGTCTGAGACAATTTGGTCTTGGTATCTCATTACCTTTCATGTCTATATGATGTATCTAAGAAAACCACTCAAATTATCAAAATTTATAGCAATGGTCCATTCAAAATTAAGAATCAGTCTAATTTTGAAATCACCCTATCGTCACTGCAATCATCAGTCTTAAAAATCTTTTAAAGATAATGTTAATTTGTTGTGACTAAGATTGCAACAGAGTAACTTACGAGGCAATTAGCATGCAGGAGACACCAAGCAGCTGGAGTCTTTGTTTTTCGATATAATTTTGGGAGAGAAACCGATCGATGAGATTCACAGTGAGGTAAAGCGTGTCTGGAACCAACTTATATTCTTCAGAAACCTGAAACAAGAATATAAATTACAAATGCCATATGCATACATCTACCATTGGTCATAAAGAACCCAAAGTTTTGCAACAATACAACAAGAGAACTTGGAATTTACGTACAGACTAATGGTTAAAATTCAGACAAGGCAAGAATTTAATAAATAATGAAAGTTCAAAACTTCAAATAGTAGTCAATTTTCAATTGTAAAATCTCATTTTTGCACAGGAGCATAAAAAACCTACAGCTTCAGGATTCAGGAAGCTGTTATTTCATTAGTTAATTGCATGGTAAACTAAAATGATATCTGAGAAGACAAAAGTTGGAGATAAGTAAAACAAGATTCACAAGACAAAATTTAGAGGGACAGAAATGAAAAAACAAAAAAATATATCATCAAGATTCCATTCCTGCCCATTTGACAATAAGGAAATTCAGTTCTAGTGCGAGTTTTAAGCCCATATTAGCTAATCATAAAACATGAAAGAAGGAGCAACAGTGAGAGATAGAGGAACATTTTGTTTCAATTAACAGATTCTGTGAGCTAGGATAAACACTGTGAGTTAAAAGTAGATGTAAAAGTAAAACACAATACATGTGATAGATATTTGATCCCACTAACCTCCACAAGCCAATCAATCAGAATTCCGCGCATGTTAGGATTGATATCTTGCTGCAAGCTTTCCATGTAAGTAGTTGAAGGTCTTTGATGAAGCTGAGAAGAGTTTTCATTGCAATCAGCATCAAATACGATGCTATATACATCAATACAAACCTGTATACTTTAATTTACCTAGCAGTCCTTCCTTTTCAAAGCTTTTTCTTCAAAAGGGAAATATAACCAAAAAATGACTAGAATTTTGTCTGAAAATCATACTGAATTCCTTAAGTTCTATCTATAGTTTGACAATGCATAACTACATGTGGAAACTAGATTTTCCAATGATGTGATGATACTCATAGCAAGTAGTGTCATTGTGTAGTCAGAACGTTTGCCTCCAAAGATGAAAAAAGGTAGCAAAAACAGCATGTAGAGAACTTATCATAACAATGTTCAAAATGCAAACCAGGTACGGTCTTCAATTAAGCATGGAAAGCGATAATGGTATTTGGCAAATGAAAGAGCTCTTTAACAAGTATTAGAAATGAAAACTACAAAACCAACCTCTGTGACACGTATGTAATTGTATATGTCAGGGGCATACAAACTGCATGATTGAGGATCTTTGAGATTTGAATCAATATTCACAATGCATAAATCATTTGATTGTGATTCCAGTTTGTTTTCTTCTGCAAAATCCAAGCACATCAGTATCATCTTAGCTGACATAAATTCAGAAAAAGAAAATTGTATTATGACATAAAATTTTTCTACTCTGGCTAACTTGATTATTCTTCCCACAACTTTATGAGGTTCTTTTACCTTGTGCTCATGCACAGTAAATTTATCCATATATAAGTTGAATAATTCCAGTTCACAACACAAATAATTTAATGGAAGTATATGTTATTATCATTTTTTTTTCCTTGAGGGAGCCACTGAATGCAATCCTTCTGAAATAAAGACATGCAATGTCAAAGAGAAGTATGCTTACAATTCAAACAATTAATATTTCCACAAATTGTTTGAGAGAAACTTGAAACTAAACGCATACCTTTCTTTTGATAGGCTTCGAATCCAAAAGGTTTCGTGGTAACAAAGCTTAGAAAAGTCAGGTTGGCTTTGTCACATTCACTTCCAGTGCTACAAATACTCATTTCTACAGGCTCTCTTTCTTTCAACTTCACTGGTAGTGTGATATCTTGTGGTTCCACCATCCTTATTTTCGATAGTTCCTCAGCTAACTTTGTTTTCACATATTCATCTTCAACATGTAATGTCTCCACAGAGACATCTGCAGCCACCTTTGCAATCTTCTTTGGAGGACCGCTAGCAGCCCGCTTGCCAGTCTTTCAAACAGCAATATCAACATAGACAAAGTTCACATTCTTAGCATCCTCAAAAGAAATTAGAAACTAGTCAAACTATGCAGTTCAGTACAGAGCAATAGTATGCAATGCAGTTTCTTTGTTGATACTCACTATCAAGAACAACTGAACAACCCCCAATTCAATGTTATGGCAAAATCAAACAACCATAAAATTCCTCAACCTATGCTATCACTAAATAAGTGACAAATTGAAGAAATTCACATTGTTTACAAAATTACCTGAAGTTTAGACACATTCATGCGGTTGATTTGTGAATTTTCACAGATGTTAGATACTTCTTTGAGCACTGCCCTTCTCTTATGATGAAGGCCTGAGGCGGCATTCATAGGAGCTTTGCTCTCATCTGATGCTGTTTGTTTGGAATTACCTCTAAGAGCTCGCTTCTGCTCTGGTTTGAAGCTGGGTTTTGATGAGGGGAATACTCTTCCAGACGTCCCCAAGGCTCTGGCTCGAGCTCGTGTCATCCGTGCAGTAGGCTCTTCACCTTTAACAGCAGTTGTATATTCTTTATTCATCTTTGCATTCTTTGTACACAAGCAATGCAAGACTCTAAATCAAGAAGCTGTTCATTGGACCTGCACTTCTATTGCCAATTCAATATCAGAGAATAGAAACAAGAAACCTGCCATAAAATCAAGCAAAATGCACCGTAGTATGTTTCTGTTCACTGTTGACTAAATCAAGCAAAACAGTTCAAACAACATCTACCCATTTGAACTACCCAAAAAAAAAAAGGCAATGCCAAACACAAGCACTTACTTTTCACGTCACCGTGACTTCCAATTCTCTTGATTCAGATACACTCATACATTATAAATCAACATCTCCTTAACTCCAAAAACTCACATCAAAGCTTCGTTTCCTTGTTTTCAAATATGAGCCAAGTAACAAAAAACACTCGATGCCAAACACAACGCCCTTGCTTTTTGAAATATCAGATACACACGTACATTATAAGCGAAAATTTCCTTAGCTCCAAAAAGTCACATCAAAACTTCCTTACCATATTTTCAAATATGAACCAAGTAACAAAAGAATATGCAATGCAACTTGCTTTTCACGTCAATGCAACCTCCGATTCTTTTAAAATTTCAATTACACACATATATTATAGAACAAAATCTCCTTACAATCCAAAAAATCACATTAAAATATCCTTTTCATGTTTTCAAACACAAGCCAAGTAACCTCAATAGTCAATGCAATTTTTCTTCAACATTAAAGTGACATTAACACATAAATCTCGAAACCTCCTCTGCTCTGCCTTCAATTTTCCATTTCAAATCTTCCATAATGCATCTGAAATAGATTCCATACGTAAATTCAAATACTTCCACTCAACTATTAATCCAAAAGCTACATTCTCTTACCTAAGGGTGTACGTTTTTGGGTTCAGATCAGGTTGTTTCCAACCCAAGCCAACAAATTCTTCAACTCAATCTAACCCAACCTAATAATAGTTGAATTGGGTTGATCGGGTCAAATTTAATTCACCACAAAAGCACCAAATATCTACTTAATAATTTCATAGTTTAATAATTTGATTATACATAAAACAATTACAAATAAAGATTCAATACTTACAAATAAAATATCCAATTCATCATAAAAATTGTCCTTGATTCTCATCTGTAGCAAATATTCCTTTAAAGAGAGAAGAAATCATAGATTTAGAACTAAGTATGTGCATTATCAGGTTGGATTGAATTCATTCAAACTTTTTTAAGATTTAATGCAACCCAATCCCATAAAAAATGGCCGGGTTTGGGTCGGAGATAGTATACCCGCCCGACCAATACTAGAAGGTAAACAACAGAGTCCATTGCACCTCTTTCTAGTTCCATCAAACAACCACATTATCGAATCAAACCCTAACATCTACAAAATTTGGTCTACTTTTATCGTCAAATTATTCCAAACTTTATATATACACTAAAGGAGGGAAAATAAATAAATTCAAACAAACAATCAAAATTCCTATTTCATCCACCAAAATTCCTCCATCATTTTTCTCCATCCAAAAACACACACACACACACAATGCGCATGAAAACAAGCGAAACTCCAAAAGCTTTAAAAAAAAAAAAAAAAGTCAAATGTCGTAAAACGAACAAAATGACTAAACGAGAATCTCCGTCGCAGATCTACACGTCGAAAATGAAACGACATCAAAATCTGCGACGCTTCATCGATCCGGGAACAAAAACAAATCCGTACAGGCGAAAATACATAGAAGTATAAAAGAAAAAATTGGAAACCGGACGTTGCTTGACGAGAGAGAGAAAAGGAGCTTACTGAGAAATGAGGAGCTCCGAGACCTAAGATTGAGGTGGTCCGGAAAGGCTCTAGAGAAAGAGAGAGTGGTGGTGGTGTTGGTGGCCAGAGACTGAGTGAGAGAGACAGTGTGTGTGCGCTCTTAAATTGTGAGAGGAGCGAGAGCGGGATGGAGCACAGTTTAAACTTCCAAATTAAAAATAAATTTAATTACATAATAAAATAAATAAAAGGGAAATTTTGCTGTTGGTTTTTTATTTTCTTGACACTACTGTTTTTGCTGTTTCCACACTCTTGACTCTCCCATTTTGTTTGACTCCGACTATAGATTAAATTTTGTTTGGGCGGGACCTAGATAAAGGGTGTGAGTCGGATTGACGGATGAGATTTTGCCACGTTTTGGACGTGGTGGGAAGTCAATGTGTAAATAAAAGCTGTTTTTGGACAACTCATAAAGTTTTTTTTTTTGGTGAATATAACAAAAAGTTATTAAATTTTGTGTGTCAAAATTTGAACTTCAAAAAACACAAATAAAAAATTTGAATCTGGGATTTTTCACTTTGACACAAGGAAGAGTCGACAATTCTGCGGATTTGGTTTTGAGATTTGTTGTTTGGTGACCTAATGTAGCGTAATAATATGTTTCCCACCACATTATATAAATTTTTGTATTTAATTTCATGGAATACGTCTGGTTATTGATATAACAAAATTTTTATCAGAGACCTTGCACATATATGTATATATATACGTGTGTTTCTTAAGTTGACGATCTCAAAAATAGTTTTGTTCAGAAATAATAGATACACACTTACTTGGATTTGGCAACAATAGAGAACTGTTTCTCTAATGTTCTGAAATTAGATGCGGAATTCTGATTCCAACATTAAAGAAAACATTGTCTAATGTTGATGTTAATAAATCCTTCATTCTGTATACAGCTTCCAAAGTGCAGGATCCCAAAATTACATATATATGCAACACTAGAGAACGTCTTCTCTAATGTTTTAACGTTGGATGTGGAGTTTTGATTCTAACATATATCAAATAAGTCGTTGTCTGATGTTGATGTAAGAGGCCTACTATATCTGTTTAGCTTCCTAAGCGCTTGATCCCTAATTTGGTTTTATCCAGTATAACGCGACGTTAGAGAACCATTTCTTTAATGTTTTAACATTACTAACATTGCAGACACAATAATTAATTATGTTCTTCTATATTCATAATTCCAAAACTTAAAGAAAGTTAATACAAATATATATTATAAAACTTATATATGAAAATATACTGCTGACTAATCTGAACTATACGAGTTAATGTGTTTCAATTAGTTTATATCGTAAAAGAGACAATACAATTTATTTTTTAAATGATTATTACCAGGATAATTAATCTATAGATAAATGGATGCTTGATTTTATTAATTTTGCTATCATGCAACAGCTATGTAATTCCAAGAATAGTTATAAATATCAAATATTTGTTTAAAAATTCGTTTTTCGTTAATTATTAAATTATAATTTAACGACAATATAACCATAATTTTAGTTTTATTAATTCATTAAATTTCAATTTACTGTCATTAAGACATCCACAGTTTTGAACATTTTGATCTGAAATCTGATCTGCCCCAGAATACAAAACATTGTAATAAAAACAGAAAATTGTTGTTGGTTTTCCTATTTAAATACAATTCCAAACAAGGGGTCGCTGCCAGATAAAATACAAACACACATGGCAGCTAAATATGGAAAACCATAAATGCTAAAATTTTTAAAAGGAGGAAAAACTAGGCAGCAGTTTTAAATGCTTCTTCATCAAAATTTATGATTTTTTGTCTGCCGTTCGATCACATAAATGCTGCCTTAATTGTATATGATTCAGGCACATGTGGTCGATCAACAAGAGGAAATATTGAACTAGAAAAAATAAGGGAGAATTACTCAAAATTCCCCTGCAAATTTGATATTCACAAGCGCGTATAACATTTTGATTTTTTTGCAGCGTCCTCCCCTGACTAACGGATTGACTAGGTTTGACCGTTAACATTACGGAGAATTACGAATAACCCCCCTGCAAATTTGATATTCACAAGCGCGTATAACATTTTGGTTTTTTTACAGTGTCCTCCCCTGACTAACAGATTGACTGGATTTGACCATGATATGGTCACTTTGACCGTTTAAAAAATGTTGAAAGACGAAACTGTCCCTGAGTACAGTCAGATTGTTGTGTGTTGATTTTGCAGTCAAATGAAATTACCAATATACCCTTGACATGAAAGAGAAACATAATAAAAAAATGTGTGAATGGCGGGAAGGAGTAGTGTTGTTATAAATGTATGTGGACAATATTGCCCTTAATGTAAATGTTGGAAAAAAAATAATTTGAAACTTTTTAAGAAAAAAAAAATAGATTGCCCAAAATATTACTATTGGTGAACCGTAACATTTTGGGCAAGAAGCCTATATAAAGGTTAGCTACAACACTTGAACTGCTGTAAGTGGTGTTTAATTTTTTTTTTTTTGAACTTTATAATACCCCCATTTATTTCACTATTTAAACTGCTCCATCCTTCCATTGCACTCTAAAACTTAATCAAAATCTACCTCACCTAAAAGATGAAAAATCAATTGATATGAGAAGAAATAATCAACAAAAAAATTTGAAGGGACAAAAAACAAAAAAAAATAATAATAATAAACACTACTTGCATCAATTCAAGTGTTGTAGCTAGCCTTTATATAGGCTTCTTGCCCAAAATGTTACGGTTCACCAACAATAACATTTTGGGCAATCTAATTTTTTTTTTCTTAAAAAGTTTCAAATTATTTTTTTCCAACATTTACATTAAGGGCAATATTGTCCACATACATTTATAACAACACTACTTCTTCCCGCTATTCACACATTTTTTTATTATGTTTCTCTTTCATGCTAAGGGCATATTGGTAATTTCATTTGGCTGCAAAATCAACACACAACAATCTGATTGTACTCAGGGACAGTTTCGTCTTTCAACATTTTTTAAACGGTCAAAGTGACCATATCATGGTCAAATCCAGTCAATCTGTTAGTCAGGGGAAGACACTGTAAAAAAATCAAAATGTTATACGCGCTTGTGAATATCAAATTTGCAGGGGGTTATTCGTAATTCTCCGTAATGTTAACGGTCAAACCTAGTCAATCCGTTAGTCAGGGGAGGACGCTGCAAAAAAATCAAAATATTATACGCGCTTGTGAATATCAAATTTGCAGGGGAGTTTTGAGTAATTCTCCCGAAAAAATAATCTACTTTCTTTAAAATCATCTATTTACTATTTGAGAAATCAAATCAAGAATTCAAACACCTTGGCAAATATTTTATTTACATCATGTTTTGAATGATAGACCAATTATTACACCGACATTACTCGCAAGTCAAAATTATTTGGTGTCCAATCGTGAAGGGAACGCAATAAATAGCAACGATTACGTACGATGTTGATTTTGAAACTTTTAGTTTAAACTAATATTAAGGAGAGAATTTTTGCGCGCATGCTTTTGTTCGGTGGTTAGGTGTTGCCTAAATAAACAAAAGTGTTGATTCAGTGGACTGATATTCCAAATTCAGTGAGTCTAAATTCAGTGTTAATATTTTAAATTCATGTCCAGGTAAATAGTATTAAAAAAATTTTAAAAAAAATCGTACACGTCGACTCATATATATTAATTGACGATTATACATTTTCATTTCATATCTTTAATCGATGTTCAATCATCAACCATTTGTTAGTATGAATGAGAGAATTTTTAAATGAGGTTCAAGTTTTACCCCCAACCTATTTGATAGTGCATGTGGAAAGAATTTTTTTTTTTTTTCCCGAGTATGTAGAAGGAAAAAAAATACCAAGAATCTTTTCGAAATTCAAATTCAGACTACTAGTATTAATAATCTATGAAATTTTACAACAATTTGGAATAGAGGGTCATATTATCTTGTTGGAATTATAATGAAAATTATTCATGGGATTCAAATCCAATTATTCACAAAATTTGAAGATTTAAAAACATTAAAAAGTTTAAAAAATTAAAAGGATAATCCATTCTTATAATTATCTCCCAACATTACAGTTTTTAACAATGTAGTTATTTCGTGGAGGACCCTGTAACCTGGGCCCTTTAAATTTCCACCCAGATTGATATTGCGTACAGCACATTAGAATTTAATATTATTATTTGGATCTTTGCAGTCGTCCTGTTAGGAAGCAAGACTATACACATAGGATAGATCATTTCGATTATCCATAAGGAAGAGTAAGTGATAGATACAAAGGATGACCAACTAAAATTTAAACATGCACCTCATTTTGTAGTAATAGTGGTTGGATAGCTTTTCATTTACTAAAATGCTGAGAATTTAATAATCATAAAGAATATTTAAATTTCACATCGATAGTTTTGTCCTCTTATCGTAGATTAATTATCTCTAAGTTATAAAAATATAATTTCCAACAAGTTTTCAAGGTCATTTGATGCTATGGATACTAGCTTAAAAAGGAAATAACAAAATTTTAAAGATGCATGGATAAGGTTAATTGGTGCTAAGTGAAGTGTGGGCATGCATACATGGACCAACTTTAAAATTTCATGTTTGGTGGAGGCAGAGGCAGAGCCAAGCATGTGGAGTGGCGGATGGTCCCCGCTTGGCCGCTCTCGCCCTCCGCTCCTCCCACCACCTGTCCCCCACGCGATCCTCTTTCTCTCTGCATACATTTCTGGTTTGGAATCATTTTGAAACTAGAAAGGCAAGCCAAAAAAGTCTATCATGAGCACACAAAAGTTTCAGTTTTTTCAAAGTTTGGCTCATTAGCTCACGTTACACGTTTGATATTTGATGCCCAAAAATGATATAGAAATACACTTTGTTTTAGTAAAACTGATGAGACTATATTGAAATTAAATAAGTACTATAAGCGTGCATCTCAAGTCATTCTTAAGTTTTCTTTCACTTTAATAATGAAATTTTGAATCTCATCGTACATATTTATCAAACATGTATGAAAGTTTTATTCTTATATTGTGAGACTGGATATTTCTCATATTATATGGATAGAAATTTTGGACTATATAATTAGTATTTGATATCGACAGGATATAGTAAATCTCTAAAATATTTAATCTTCATATTTCTTGATAGATCTCTAATCATTCAATCAAATAATCATGTTTTTTTTTTAAATAGAAAAAACAATTACTAGCATAATTTGGATGGTTAATCTCACGAGACACAAAAAATGCAAAAGATAAAATCTCTTTAAACTTGATATTTTAATAAGTGAAATAATATTCGAATCTTATTTTAAAAACCTAGCAGATACGTATAACCGTTGAACCGAGAATGAATGTGTTTGGTTTAATAAACTCAACAAGATTCAACTTTAAAGGATTTGGTTAACTTAATTGTTTGAGTAGGGTTATCTAAAAAAAATTTTCAATAGCAACTCTTCGATCGATTTTCAATAGTTGTTATCAAAAAATCTGATTTAAATAATCTTATCTAAACTAGCAATTTAACAAAACCCCAACTTTTAAGTACTCTTTAGGAACCACGAACATTTTTAAAAGTAAATAGTCACGTTAACTTACATAGAAATGTGTAAAGTGTAAACTAGACAAAGCTGTGTCTTATGGTCCCCATCTTCCATCTCTTTTCAATAATTCTATGATATAGAGGCACTACCAACCATATTTATATCCCATTTATGGCTTCTAGATCACCTCAAATGTTGCAAAGTCTTCATTTAAAAACCGGTGACTGGACCCCTAAATGCGGTACTAAAACAGACTTAATGCATGGAAAATTTTACCTAACACATGCTCATCAATTTTCAATATAAGTATCAGATCGTTATACGCAACCCTTCTACTATCGTTTCTTGAATGTTATGAAGTTATAAATTATAAACATTGTGATTAGCGTTGAGTGAAATTTCCTAGGATAACCCAATTTTTCATGGAAACTCAACCCATAAAAAATAATTTCTAACATATTACCCATTTAAAATAATATCAAATAATAGATACGTAAAAGTGATAAATCATAAAATTTATCACATACATTTTTAAAGAATTACTAGGTAAAGACATCAATGCTTAAAGGTTTACCGAGACCTACTATATTACACTTCATGAATTTATAGTTGATTTTATGAATTTTACCTATTATGAAAATTTTCTTTAAAAATTATGAATTTATAATCTATATATATTACTTTACTTCCTCTTGAATATCACATTATATTATACTAACGCATTGTATATGCATATAAACTCATTCACATATCACAAGCAAAACTATCAAGAAATGATTAGTAATTTGAAAATAATCGCTCTTATTATTATTATTTTGTAGGGTTTGTACGTACAAAATGTATTTATGATTTTCATTTGAAACAATAATCATTTTAACTTTTTAAATACATGTGACATAAAGTTTAAAAAAGTAGAAATCAAACGAGTGGACATAAACGACCCCGGATAATATCTTGAGTTAGCAGGCACCTAAGTTGGTGAGTCTCTGTCTGGTTATTTTTTATAATTTAAATTTAAAATGTATCGTGCCTTTTTGACTGTCAGTCGAAGCAGCGTTTCATGTCTCCACTACCCTTCTTCGCTTCTCAATTATTCTCGGCTTCCAGTTTTGTCAGACCCCTCTTTCTCTCCTATTATAATATTACTATTCACTTTTCTAAGAATTTTGAATCTTCATTTGTTAATTTTCAAGTTTAAATATGGATCTAGTTGATTTAATTCATTTCTTTAATGTCTTATTTGTGTTAAGATATATGTTTTCTATTATATATTATACTAGTAGGGATTCTTAAATGTCATATTGTCTATATTTTATTCATCTATGTAACTTGTTTTTCACTTCTGATTTTAAATATATTTTTATAAAGTTAAAACATATGAAGTGTGAACTGTACAACAATAACTCATTAAAGAAGGGAGATCTGTAAAGATGTCGTTTAAGGTTTGATCCATTTAAAAAAAAAATAATCCTCTGAATTTTAATATATATAAAAACTCTCCTCTGTAGAGATTTTTGACATATATTTTTTAACTAAAATTTGAATGTATAAGATGATTTTAGTATACTATAAGTGAGTCCTAATTATGCATTCTTTGCTTGACTTGGTAAAAGGAAAAAGGAAAAGAAGAAGAGCTACTTAAAATAATAGATGGTATCAATTTCATTTTCAAAAGCAGGGCCAAATAATACTGAAATTGTTTGTGACATTAAACATGTGACGCTACGACCTTTCCCAAGAGTCGAGTACCTCTCTTTTTTGGTTCTCGCGAATAATGAGTTCAATACTAATTTCAAAATGTATTTTCTATTGTACAAATTAATAAAGAAATTTCAAAAAGCAAATTTCTTTTTCTAGTGGTAAAAAATATTAGTTATGTAAGTGTTATTAAATAGATGATATCCGTCTGACCTAAACTGAACTTTGCAAAGTAGCAGAGTCAGTTTGATATTGTTGTAATTTTTAAAATAATTATCATTAATTATACTGAAACAAAAAATGTTATAAATTACACCATTTTTTCATCAAAAGTAGTTATGTAACTTCTCATTTTTGATAGTCTAGAGGTTCAATTATTACCAAATGTATATTATAATTTGTGTGATTAATTTTCTCATTATTGTGGAGGTGATTTTTTTTTTGTTCATAATCCTTTAAAAGGTCAAGACTTCATGGGTTTAATTATTATCAAATGCATATTACAACTTGCGAGGATAATTTCTCTCGTAATCGCATGAGTAGTTGTTTTTTTGTAGAGATAAATATCCAGACCACGTGAGTTCAAATGTATAATTATTATCAAATGAATATCATAACTTGTGAGAATAATTTCTTCTATTATTTTGTGAATAGTTATTTTTTGTTCATGGATGTAGATATTCGGACCGCAGTTAATGTTTGATTTTAACAGGTCCCAACAGATGTTTGACCAATTTAGTGTCAACTTTTTTAAAATATATATATAGGCAATTGTTTGGTTAATTATGCGCTTTTTTTTTTTTTTTTATGGTAAAGGAAGAAAATTAAATTAAGAAAAAACTATCAATATCTTTTATTTTTGAATGATGATAAGATTTGAATTTTTGATCTCTTAGAATAAATGAAATATAAAAGTTGTATACATATATTAGGTAAGTCATTATATTATTATTATTATGTCGTATAAATATATATTTTTATATAATTAAGATTGGAATACAAGTGTCTTTTGTTAAAATTAATAATGATAATTTATGTTAAATTTAATAATGATGATTTGGCCATTGAATAGGTTCGTGAAATCCCATGACATGTTATTTCAAAATTATTTTACAAAAGTACATCCTCCGTATCGTAAAATTGCTGCCTAATCAACTTAAATAATCAAATAATTTCTTTTGAAAGCTTTACTAACCACATTTTTTATACTAAAACTATTTAATAATTTAATTTTAATTTCTCAAAAGCTCCTTAAAAGGGGGAAAAAAAAAACTTATCAAAAGTAAAACCCAACAGAGGCTACATTATTTTTAAATGTAAATAATGAATGAATTACGAAAAATTCGTTCATTGATTTCAATAACTCAACATATTAATGCCCAACCCAATCAATTAGACCCATCAATCATATGTTTTAAGGATGAATTGCACAAGCATTCCATTAAGATTTGTCTAAAAACATATGAAAACATATTTGCTGTTTTATTATTTAATACCTCCATTTTGTTAGTCAAATTTTTTTAAGATTAGTTAACCTAATTTGATTTAAGGGTAATTTCATCTTTTAATTTTAATTTTCTTTTAAATTTAAAAATTATAAAAAAATAATTAATTAACAAATATAAATTAAAATAATTGTAAAAAATTAGAAAATAAAAAGAATTAAAAATAATAGTTTTTTAAAAAAGAGATCTCCACCGTCAATCACAGTGGGGATTAATTTAAAATTAAAAATTAAAAAAAATTGCAAGAAAAGTGTAAAATAAACGCTTTTGGGTGCCGGATCGGTGTTGGCGCCTAACCATTCAACTTCTCCATTCTTCATTCTTCATCAACAGTGTTGATACCTAGCCAGATCAGATTCTTCAACTTGTTCAGCCAGTGTTCTTCAACTTATAGATGGACAAACACTCAACAAGTAACATCAACCTAGATCAACAAACACTTGGGTTCGTCGACGATATGGGTTTGAGACCCAGATCGCCCTCAGGCACGAACCCCACTGGGTTTGTTGGATGAATCCGAGGTGGGTTCGTCGTAGCGGGTACGAACCCACCTGGGTGGTCGTCGCACGAACTCACATGGGTTCGTCATCAAACGATTCAACGATATGGGTTTGAAACTCAGATCGTCTAGTGGTTTCCTTGGAAGAGATACGTGAAAGTGGGGGAGGGGGGAATGTTGTTGTTGAAGGAAGGGAGAGTGGTTGCAGAGGTCTGAAGTGAGGTGGTGAGTGAGGAAGAAGAAGCGATTTCTTTTGGGTTTGTTTGTGATTATTTTTGGTTTGTTTGTGAATGTTTTTACTTTTTTTTTTAATACCCAGATTGAAGATCTGGAATCCGCGCAATCTGAGTCGAACCCAGACTTTTTTTTTTTTTTCATTTTTGTTTTGTTTTGATTTGTTTTGGTTACTTTAAGAGATATTTTTTTGTTTGTGATTTTTTTTCCCCTTTGAAGAAGAAACCCTTTTTGTTTGAACTCTGTGAGTTTTGTGTTTTCCAGATGGTCTGAGTGGGTTCAACCCAGACCAGGCTTTTTTTTTTTTTTTTTAGTTTTTGTTTTGTTTTGAATTTTTCTTTTTGCACCTTACTGGGATGATGATTCGTTGACGATGATCTTTGTTATGTGTTGAAGATTGTTGAACGTGCTGGGACAATTAACTTGAATGAATTGTGCATTGATAAAGAAAAAAAAAAAACCCAGATCTTCAGTTAAAAATCATGATTAAATGCAGGTGAGATTGGATCTCCACCCCTAAAAACATATGATTTTAAATTAATTTTTTTAATTTTTCTTAAAAATAATATTCATCCCTCCATCAAGAGTATAGAACGTAGAGATCCATCAATTTGTTTTTCATTTTTATTTATTTTTTAATTTTATGTTTACTTATGTTTGAAAAAATTTTAATTTAGTCTTTAATATTTAATAAAATATTATTTTTTTACTAACGTTTGCGGTTCGAATTCTCGTCATCCTTAACGTTTCAAAAGTATATCAATTTAATCATTCTGTTAGTCAAATATTAGATAACCTTGATAGAGAGATGCTTAATTTAGACATTTTAACTTGAATCTATTTATATATTTTTAATATAATATATATTTCTATATTTTTAATTTTATATATAAAAATATTTTAAATTTATTATTATTTTTTTTAAAAAGATCTCCATGGGATACTGCGTTCTCCCATGGAAACCTTCTCGTTCCGACGAGGGAGACCAGAAACTGGTCTCCATCGTCGAAGTGGAGACTAGATCTTTAGTGTTTGGTCTCTAGTTAGAGATCACGTATTCAGCGAGGAGACCAACACTAGTTTTCATCGTTAGAGATCGGATTTGGTCTTCGACAATGGAGACCAAAGGGTCTCCACCGTTAGAGCTTTTGACGAATGGAGACTAATTGGAGATTGCCATTTTTAATTTTTATTTTTATTTTTTAATTTGCATAAATTTTTTTTTTTTTTTTTTTAAAGATTTGGGAAATGTTTGGTTTGATGTTGATATTTAATTTGAGTGATGTTGGTTTGATGAAATGATAGAAATGATGATTTTGATGAATGTAGGAGATGAGGAAGATGATGAGAGATGAATGATGAATGAGTTCTTTTTTTTTTAATAGTAAAAATATTAATTTTTATTAAAATATTTATTGATTGTAAATTGAATTATAAAATTAATTAAATGATATATCACAATTTGATTGAAGATAATTAATGACAATTTTGTAATAATAGAGACAGTTATTTTACAATTATCAATTTTTAAAATGATCAATTTTTAAAAGTATAATTATGTCATTTTAACTATTTAAAATTATATTAAAGATAAATCTATCTTTTTATCATTTTTGTCATGTTTGACTATTATTTTTTATTAAATGGACTAAATCAATACATTTTCAAAATATTAAAGATTACGAAAATTCAAAATGTAAACGTTAGTAAAAAATTAATATTTTGTTAAACGTTAGGGACTAAATTAAAATTGTTTCTTCATTTTTTAAATTAAATAAGGTAAAATAATGTTCATTTATTATTTAATTTTTTTATAAAAATTATATTTAAATTGGTTAAACTTTTTTAATTAATGTTGTAATTTGAAAGAAAATAAATATAATTATTAATTTCTCAAATATTAAGGGTAGTTTAGTCATTTGATCAAAATTTATAATTAATTTGATGTAATAAAAGTATAAATATGTTTGTTAAAAAAAAAAAGTATAAATGTTTTTATATCTGCTTTTAGATACGCTAGAGGGGGGTGCTGTGCGATTCCTTCATGTTTCAAATGAAATTGGGTCAGTTAGAGTGCAACTTTCCTGGGCCTAGTTTCCATATAAATATATATATATATATATATATATTTATATCAATCATCAAACCATATATGTTTACGTTCAATCATAAAGCTATATCTACGTATGCTTTTTTTTGACTTGATATATACTTTTTTTTTTTTCGATGACTGACATACATATACTTTTGTTATAATAGATATGAAGTTAGTGGCATTCCGCTGTGCCACCTAACTCTCTCTCAACTCCACCAGCTTCAAAAACAGCAAAATCATCCATGAAATTTGTTAGCAATTGTTAGCTCTACCCCTCTAATGAACTGTGATAACTACCTTCAGCAGCATCACATGTGAAAAAATGTTTGCAAATCTAAACACTTTTTGAGTAGACATAAGCCTGTGCAAGAAAGACAGTCAGTTTCCATCTAGACCTCCTCATTTTGAAGCAGTGATTATCTAGACAAAGCAAGAAGCAGAAATTATTGCAAATGGAATCAAGCAGAAAGCTAGCAGAGCGAACTCTCAACACTAATGTCCCGGTCATGGTTAAAGTTACGTGTTAGACAGTTTTTAAAGTCTTTGAAGATAATTCACTTGATGTTTGATGTTTCATATAGATGGAAGTTTTTTAATATTCATGGTTTATATGTTTGTCAAATTATGTTGTTTGCAGATACTAGAATTGAGCAAGGATGTTGAAGATCTAATGCCGCTCGCAAAGGTTTGTTTTTGTTGTAAGGGAAGCTTGAATGCATGATCACACACTCTATTAACATGTTTGGTTTGTGTTTCAGTAAAATCTTCAACAGCTACAAAGAAAAGAAAGATAATTAAAATTTAGTGGGTTAAACTCAATTTGAAACTGATTTATATATATATAAAAACAAGATTTAATGGAATGGGTCAATGAAACAACTAGAAATGGCATGTGATGACAAAAACAGCAAAATCTCTATCACATATAAGTAACTTTCAGCAGAAGAGCCAATCCACACATATAAAAGCTCAGATACTATCTCTAGGGTGACAACTGATATTCTGTAGATACATTGGGGTTCCTATGCAAAATACTAGGGCAAGTGGGCAACAATTTATCCATTCGATTTTATATTGGTGAAGGGAGCTGTTTACTGGCAACCACCGGAGCAGGCTCTGGAGAAGGTTAAAAAAATAGCTTGGGAGCCTTCAATTAGTCATTATGGAACTCATGAAGGTCTTCCAGAGCTCAGGAATGCACTGACAAAGAAGGTACTCATTTCAACACATAAACATAAACCCTTCAGATGTTATTGAAAACAGATTGATCCAAGTAAAACACACCTGGTATGATCACACTTGCAAAAGTATGACAAAACTTACATGATCTACTGTCAATCTTAATTCTGCAGTTGTGTGAGGAGAATAAACTGTATAAATCTTCTGTCATGGTCACTGCAGGGTCAAATCAGGTATGTGCATAGTTCTACTCCTTATGGATGGATAAGTAATGTCAGAAATTCAATTTATTATTTAGCAAAACTTGGGAATATTAAGTCTACTGTCTTCTGCAATGCCTAATATGCCAATATTCACTCTACTATCATTTCATCCTCACTTTCTCCCTGGAGTTTTAAGATGATGGTGTCTTGATGTTCACAGGGATTTTTGAATCTTGTGCTCACGCTTTGTGATGTTACCGATTCCGTAGTACTATTTGCACCGTATTTCTTCAATGCATACATGACCTTCCAAATGACTGGCATCAATAACATATTGGTTGGTCCCAGTAATCCCAAGACACTTCAACCAGATGCAGGTTTGACATAATGCATCACTTATATTTCCATAACCTTAAAGTTCTTCACTCTCATAAACTAAAACTAAATATTGAAATCCTAAAATTCTTGCATTTACCTATTCTTTTCTTCCTTGCCTAAGCTGATGCATGGGCATTTATGCACTAACTACACACATATGATATGTACCCCATTTTCCCCTTCAAATTTATTTGACTACCAAAAAAGTCATGGAAAGAATCCAAATCTTGGAATCTCGCAATTGGTAGTGACTAAGCAAGCAGCTGATGGGAGACTCCAAGTTTATGTTCTTCAATATTGGCAATGAAACGGAGCATCAAAGTACTGTATTTCTCACAAAGCTAATAATTTTTATTTTATTTAAGAAAAAAAGAAAAAAACAATACAAGTACAATTACAGGAGTTTGAGAAACATCATATTGGCACGCATTCACCCCTGGCAATAGTGATATTACTTTTGTTATGCCAATTTTGCTGGTACACTACCCAAAAAAATGTGTAAATTTTCTTGTAGATTGGTTAGAGAGAATTCTATTTGAAACAAATCCAGTCCCGAAGCTTGTGTCTATAGTAAATCCAGGAAATCCATCAGGAAACTGTGTTCCAGAGCCTCTTCTTAAGGTCTGTCTTTCTCACTTTGTCCCTGAATGTGTATGTGCGTTATGTATCTCTTTCCACTCAAAATCTCTAAATCTTGCATCCAAATTGTTGTTAAATTTTCTGACTAGTTTATTTTTTTTCTTTCTACCAGAGAATTTCAGATGTCTGTGCGAGGGCTGGGTCTTGGCTAGTGGTGGATAATGCATATGAGTAAGAAAGTCTCAAACAACATAATCTAGAGCTCCTGTTGACTTCAAGGACAGTAATGTTAAGAAAACATATAACTTGATTCTAGACAAGGCACCCTATAAATCTGATTCACTGCTTGAATTAGAGATTTACGTTTCCAACAGATTTAGGCTTTATGATTAGACCGTCCAATTCGTCCTTATGATTGCATCATTTATGTTCACAGGTACTTTGTGTATGATGGTGTAAAGCATTCTTGTGTAGAGGGAAACCATGTGATCAATCTATTTTCTTTCTCAAAGGCTTATGGGATGATGGGATGGAGAGTTGGATATGTAAGTTCAAGTTTTTCTTCTATTGGTCAATATTATTAACAAAGAAAGTGCATCTCCCTAACATTGAAGTAAATTAAATGTTTTCTTGCGTTCAGATTGCGTATCCATCAGAGGAAGAGGATCTTCAAACTCAGCTCCTCAAAGTTCAGGATAATGTAGCTATCTGTGCTCCAATGATTTCGCAGAATTTGGCGTTCTATTGTTTAGAATCTGGACATGAGTGGGTCAGAAACCAAGTCAAAGAACTTGTGAAAAACAGAGAACTCCTCAAAAAGGCTCTTTCACCTCTTGGAGCAGATGCAGTAGTTGGTGGAGAAGGAGGAATCTACCTATGGGCAAAGCTACCTGAGAGACACTCAAATGACTTTGAAGTTGTTTGCTGGCTTGCAAGAAGGCATGGGGTGGTGGTGCTCCCAGGAAGTGCATGTGGTGGCCCTGGATGCATCCGGATTACATACGGTGCTGTTACAGTGGCAGCATGTGAGATTGCTGCAAAAAGACTAAGGGATGGTTTGGAAGAGCTTTTGACTAAAGGCATTGTGGAGTAGCTACTCAGGAACTCTCTTGTAGAACTTCGATAAACTTCAACCACTTAAATAAATAACTCTTTTGAGATATGCTGATAGTTAGCTGCTTAAGATGTAAGATGTTCTACACACGGAATTGCAAATTAAAAATTTATCAATAAAATCTAGACAGACTTCAATTATGTCACGTGTATTACAAGTACAAGTTGCGCAAAAGTTACAGTCAACAGTGAATCAATACACAAAATATACATGCATTATACTTACAAATTTGAAATTAGTTGCCAAGATTTCTCGATGTGACTTCAACAGTATCTGCTGCCTGGCTCTTTATCATTTCTTCCACTGGGGCATCCTCTGAACCACAACCTTAATTCAACAATGAAAAGCGTGACAAACATTAGGTCTGTTTATCACACAATAGCAGAGAAATAATGCTTCATTTGCTTAAACAATCAAATTTCGAATAAACATTCTTTAGGAACATCAGATACCTCTAGCTTTTAATTTGACCATAAGAGAACTCTGTAAATATCAACATCAACCTTTTTAGAAAGTCCTCTGGTTTCATCAACGCATATGATATTTAAAGAGAATTATTTGAAAAAAAAAAAACGTGGATGAAATTGAAAACACAGAAATGCTTTTTGGTACAAAACCAAGTCATTCTTCTGTTGAAGAAAAAATAGATTAGAATTCTCTCATTCATAAAATGCACCAATACACGAGCATGATATGAACTTCAGAACTGCATCTCTTTATGTTGGTTTCAATCTAGCCCCAGACCTAAGATGCCTGACTTGGAACTCCATATTAAAAATCACTCATTTTAACTTGAAGATATATATATATATATATATAAATAAATACTTCTTGCACCATACCTTACCAGAATTTTCCTTATTCCCCACGATAGTTTGACAAGCAAGCCTCCAAGATTCAGGTTTCTGTACATTATTTAGACCACTATTATTAACCACCACAATCAATTTCCAAAATCCAAACTTCACATCAAGAAAAACCAATTGAAATGACAACAACACACACACACACACCGAATTCTTCAACTTGTCTGCTAATCAACATTACAAAGTCATACAACATGAAAACGATCTTTCTTGCCTTTTTAAGATACCGGAGTTCGGTATTTGTTCTCTCATTCAAAAGCTCTTTTCCATCAACAATCTGCCAAACATCACCAAATCAAACCACACATAACACAATTCAACAATTTTCACATAATAATAATAAATACCTCAACAATGCAAGTTCCACAGCTTCCTCCACCTCCACAGTTCATCACCTTCCCCTAACAAACGCATTCTACATTAATAAAACGACAAAAACACAAAACATCAACGTTTTGACTCACATAGGCGGCGTAGAGCTCGATCTTGTTATCAGACATGATATCCCTCAATAGCTTCTCTCCACTCATCGCTCTCGTCTTCTCCACTGGATACGAACCATCGCTTCCCGCCTTCGGCTGCCAATCCATTCAAGTCACACAAACATTCAACATTTTTCGCTACTCTAAAACCGATAATTCGATTGATTATAATACGTACTCCGATGAATTCGAGCTCGATTTCTGGCTTCTCCGTCGAAACTGACTCGTGTGAACTCACACTAAACGATACCGTATTGCGCTTGCTTCTAGACCTCCCCCACTTGGCGTTGTAGTTGTTGATGGAAAATTCTGGTGGTGGTTGTAGCATGCAAGTGAAGCTGAGGCTAGCCATTTTTCAAAAATAGTTTTTATTATTTTATTATTATTGTCAAATTGAGTTGCTATTTATATCATTTGGATAAGGGTAAAATAGTACATTGACATCTCACTTAAAGTAGTGAGTCGGACTCCGAAGACGACTTGATTTCCGTTGGAAATAAAATGAGCGGTATTTTTCAGAGTCGCCGCTACAAGAGAGTCTCTCAATACGCGCCGTTTTTCAAGCACTTCTCCGACTCATCATGGCTCTCCGTTCGCGGCAACACTCTCATCAACTGGCCACCACATCCACCGCCACCACAGGTGGCGGCGCTACCACAACCACCGCAACTTCCTTCCGGCACCACACCTGACCCGACCACCCTTAGTTTCTCCCAAACCGACTTCACCACCATCTGCAGTCTCCTCAGAAACCCTAGCGTCACCTCCGGTCCGGTCCTCGCGTCGGCGCTGGACCGGATGGGGATCGAGCCAGATCCCGGCCTTCTTCAGGCTGTGTTCGAGCACTTCGACTCTTCACCGAAGCTGTTGCACACAGTGTTCGTCTGGGCCGAGAGCAAGCCAGGGTTCAAAACCTCACCGACGCTGTTCAACTCTGCGATTAACGCTCTCGCTAAAGCGAGAGAATTCGACTCGGCTTGGCGTTTGGTGCTCGATAGGATTGGTGGAGGAGACCAGGACCCTGATTTTGTCTCCAAGGACACAATTGCAATCCTCATCAGACGCTACGCTCGTGCAGGTATAATCAAACCCCAACAAGTAAATATCGTTTTCGATTAATATATCAGGTCCATATTTTCTGGAAATAGCAGTCCAGATATCCTAAATATCATTAAAATTACAAATTTTGATATTTGTATATGATAAATTTGATTGCATTTGATCTCTATAATTTTAGATTTCGAATTTGCTTGCATTGTAAATGAACATGTATTTGATTGTAATTTAATGAGAGTGTTTGATTTTCTTATATATATATATTTGGTCTCTACAGTTTTAGATTTCGAATTTGCTTGTATTGTAAATGAAGATGTATTTGCTTGTAATTTAATGAGAGTGTTTGATTTTCTTTTGTGTGTGTGTGTGTGTACACTCCATGCATACTGAATTTTATTCAAGTAAGTGCAAAGCTAAATGAATCTAACGCTTGGAAAACTGAATTTATTATATCAGTGCATATTGAGGAGGAGACAAGAAATATATATATTTTATTTATTTTTTCATATTGTAGCTTAAGTGAAATGGTGCATTGTCTTAGGCATGTCTACAGCTGCTATTCGGACTTTTGAGTTTGCTGGAGAACTTGATGTGATTAAGAAGGCTGATTTAGGGATGAGTTTGTTTGAGATTTTATTGGATTCGCTTTGTAAAGAAGGTCATGTTAGGGTGGCTTCAAAGTATTTTGAGACAAGAAGGGAGTTGGACTTGAGTTGGACTCCTTCAATTAGAGTTTATAATATACTGTTGAATGGATGGTTTCGGTCGAGGAAGCTGAAAAATGCAGAGAGGCTTTGGGTGAAAATGAGGAAGGAGAATGTGAAACCTAGCATTGTAACGTATGGTACACTTGTGGAAGGGTACTGCCGGATGCGTCGTGTTGGGAAGGCGATGGAGTTGGTGAAAGAAATGAGAGAGGGAGGAATTGAGCCTAATGTGATAGTGTATAATCCGATTATTGATGCGTTAGCTGAAGCAGGTGAGTTTAAGGAAGTGTCGAGGATGATGGAAAGGTTTTTGGTGTGTGAACCTGGGCCTACTATATCTACGTATAATTCTTTAGTGAAGGGTTATTGTAAGGCAGGTGATCTTGCAGGGGCTAGTAAGATTCTTAAGATGATGATTAGCAGGGATATTCTTCCAACCCCTACGACGTATAATTATTTCTTTCGGTACTTTTCAAAATTCAGGAAATTTGAGGAAGCCATGAACCTATATAGCAAGATGCTTGAATCTGGGTACAACCCTGATCGGCTCACATACCACCTTTTGTTAAAGATGTTGTGTGAAGAAGAGAGGCTGGAGTTGGCAATTCAAGTTAGTAAGGAAATGAAAGCTAGAGGATGTGATATGGACTTAGCTACTAGCACCATGCTGATTCATTTGCTTTGCAAGATGTACAAGTTCGAAGAGGCTTTTACGGAGTTTGAAGATATGATACGAAGGGGTGTAGTTCCTCAGTACCTTACTTTCCAGAGAATGAATCATGAATTTAGGAAACGGGGAATGATTGACATGGCACAGAAGCTACACACTTTGATGTCTTCTGTTCCTCATTCAACAGAGTTGCCCAATACATACAGTCAGGATATTGATGCTACACATGCAAGGAGAAAATCTATAATGCAGAGAGCTGAAGCTATGTCTGATATCCTGAGGACTTGTAGAGACCCTAGAGAACTTGTTAAGTATAGAAGTTCACTAGAGAAGGCTGTTTCACTTGCAAACCGGTTGATTGAGGACATCAAGAAAAGATCCAAAGAGACGTCAAACCATGAATAGTCAAAAGATTATGCAATTACCTACGGAGCAGCTGAAGTGAAAAGAAGTTGTGTGGCTGTTGCTACTGATTTGAGAGATTTTTGGATTCTTTGTTGTGGTGAAATTCTATTTTGCAAATCAGACATGTTTGTAATGCAGAAAGATTAAGCAATTACCAGCAAATAATTCAGCAGCAATCTGAGGGAAGTTGGTGAGTAAGACAGACAGTTCAAATACAGATGCACGAACATGCACAAGATCTGGATGCTACTGAAAGAAAATTTGAACACCGAGTTTTGGAGGTTGGTGAGGCAGCAGTCGCATGTGCTGTTTCCTTTCTCCAATTATTCTTAAAGTCCTTAGGAAGCCGGCTTCAGAATCTTAAATCTCTGGATTTCATGATTGATTGCTCTTGGTCAACATTCCATGATTAATTTCTTGAAAATGGGCTACAATATGCGGTATTCAGGTAATATTAGTCAACCTTACATTAGCCATAGTCATTGACATACAGCACCAAAGCATGGCAATTGACTTGTAAAACTGAAACAAAAGAGTTGATTTTAAGAAATATCCTGAATAAGTATGCCTGGAAATGGGCAGTTAACATTTCATGCTGTTCGGTCTCTAACTCCTGTTATTGATTGTGAGTTGTTAAATTAATATATTCTTTTTATTGTTTTCTTCTTTACGTTTGCAGCGTTTTGTCTTATGTATAGCAGCAAGGATATACATCTGGGATAAAGTTCTGTAATGATCACCCTTTTGCTTGTTAGGGTTGCCCTGTTGTCTAGCATTTTTGAGGTTGCAACTGAGTATCTGTCACAGTTCAATTCAATAGACTTTTTATGCCAATCATTGCAAATCTCTTTGTTTAATTATTAGGAAATCTGCTTAGTGGATCATATTCTCTAGATTTTAAAAGTGGTTCCTTTCGCTTCAGCAACTCCACATCTTCCTGTTCTCAGGACCACCCTACTTCCATTATTTCTTGTCTAATAAGGTTCTCGTTCTGCACGCTTTAGATCAGTTATCTCTCTTAATATTTATCTGAGTTATAATGTTTCCACTTTTCCAGACCATGATATAAAATCAATGCTCTTAGTCATTAACTTAGTTAAGAAGTCATAATCAATCATCAGCTTTGCATATTCCTAGTAAACCAATTCTTTAACAATAGAGTATCTGAGGCCCAGTGGGAGGGAATTAGATCCAATAATAGAGTTTTGACAGAACATTTATGGTCCACCATATAGGAATATTTGAAGGGTGTAAGAAACACCAACTGTTTTTTACATGATGCAATCTCTTGCTTCAAGATGTGACCCCATATTATTGGTGGGGTCTCTCGTGTCCATTCTACTTTGCTCACTGATTGCTCTTATGTCTCTTCCTATTAGATTTGCTGCGATCTTTCTTCGCTGTTGAAACACCTAGCTGTGAATGAATAGATTGTACACTTGATACTGTCAATCAGGTTAAATGAAATTTGATTGTGAAAGCTGATTGTCAAAGTTGGAAATATACAATGAAGCTAACGGAGGTTGATGTAGATGTTGCCTTACTTTTTGATATATTTGTAGATTGGTTTGAGAGAGATTAGATCATCTGTAATATTAAAATATAGATAATCTGTAATATTAAAATAAGTGTCAGAAAAAAGAGTATATTGAGGAAGGGCAGGATAGATGGTGGATTTGTTGATTTGCTGACAAAAACTTAGGTGGGTTGGTGGCTTTTTGCGCATGATTGGAGTGCAATTGGCTGATTGTGAAGTGGACTGCATGCTCAGCTTTGTGTAGTCTCACACTTCGTGTTACTATATATAATATAAGAGCCTCTAGTTCTAGTTGTGTAGGCCCCATCAATGCATGCATATCCAGTTTTCTAACTTCTCATAATAAAATATATATATATTAAACCGTTTGTTGCTGTTAATAAGTGACTTTCATGACATAATTACTTATCACCAATACAAAGTTTGGATTTATGCATTATGTCATTTATATGTATATTTAATAATGTAGTCTTAAATGTACAATTTACCTTTTTTTTAAAAAAGGAAAAAAAAAACATTGTTTTGGTAGTTGAAATTGTTAATAAATAAATTATTGTCACATGCACACTATCTCTTAATAGGAGCAGTTAAGCACTTTCAGGTTCGGGATTTAAATCTTACTCTTATTTTAAAATACAATGTATGATTAGTTATCTATGAATTTAATTTTCCCTCCTCCATCATAAAAAATTAGAATAAGTAAATTGTTGTCACAAATATATATTTTTTATTGATAGGTTGTCTTATTTATCTCAACCAGTACTAAATTTATACTTTTTCTGAAGAAAAATGTTAGTATTTGTTATGGGCATTGAATGATCAATCCCCACTTAATCTCATTGAAGCCTTTCTCTTATTTTCATAAAATATGTGCAATCTTTCCTTTTATAATGCATTTTAACAGAAACCATTAATTAAAAGCAGGAGATGTAATACCCTTTGTTTACAACTTATTTTGCAAGGTGGATGTTAACTAGTTTAATTGGTGATATCCTTTTATTATTACATAAAAAATTTTATAGTAATATACTTTTTTAAAGCTTCGTTAGATTTTGTTGAGATCAATCAATATATGTAATTAGATAATTATTTCAAAAAAAAAAAAACCTATAATACCTGTAAAATTCATACAGTAAGATTTGAACAAAGACGGATACACATTCCTACAATAATGGTGTTAAACATCTCAGTTTCCTATTTTGATTTGATCCTAATCTATGATATGATAACTGAATTCGTATAAAGCTTGGCAAGTGATATAAATCATCATTGATATGCATTAATTTAACAAAATCCGTAAGTTCAAATTCTGCCGGCACCAAAAGCTTTAAAGCTTAAAGCTAATTCCTAGTAACAAAAGCGAAATAAGGGTGGCTACTGCTGCTTCGTCATTGGCTATCTGTTTTCATTTCTATTTTTAACGTGTGTGTGATTTAATGCTATATCCAAAAATATTTAGTGGCATCATATCACGTCACATCCTAGTGATATTGTGGACACCCACATGTGATTATGAATATCCGAGGAGGCAATCGAGAATATAAATTTACTTGGCTTTTGAATGCTATGCTTTTGATCAACATCAACAAATTAACCACTCCCTAAAGTTTAATGTGCTTTTATTTAAAAGTGGATACCTGAAATTATTACACCCATCACTTATATCAATTAAGATTTTACACATGCCAAATAATTCAAATGGACCTCTTATTCTTAGTCTAGCCATTTTGATTATAATATCAGTATCAACACCTTATCATTCATATATATATAAATTGAAATTCAAAATTACTATTATAATTAATAAAATTTTAAATAATAAATAAAAATGTTAATATATATATATATGGCTAATGAAGGATTAGGCTATTGGAAGAGAGTCAGGGCAAGAGTTGAATAGTGGTGTGAGGGAAAGTGAAAGTGGGTTGAGTTGAGTCAACAAACTTACTTGAAATCTTCGAAGGGAATCAATGCTCCCTCTTTTCTTGCTAACCATTGGTCATTATATACAACACATCCCATCTCCATTACTAATGGACACTACACATATTTTTGTAGTGGTTTTCAATCGCGTTATTATATTTTCTTATTTTATTGCATATATATTTTTTATATTAATTTACATTTTGAGATTAGGAGAGATAATTTGAATATCATTTTCACTAACATTAGTGGGAGAGATGCAGGTAGAACTAACATATATATACATATTTATAGAGGGTTTTTATAATTAGGTATACCTGGCTTTAAAAAATAAGGACAAATCAATCAAATTCATCTATTACATTCTCTCTCCTTAAATAAATAATCTCTTTTATTTAATTTAAATACAATTGATAAATTTGATTATTTGGTCTTTACTTTTTAAATTTAATTGAAACAAGTTTTGTACAATATTATCCAAAATGACAATTTTGATTTAAAATGTGCATTTTCTTTTTCAATTAAGCAATATTTCTCATATACACCAATATAAAATCTTTAAATTGACATATTGAATACATTTATGCTAGACAGTTTATTATGCAAATATTCAGTCATATTGAAAATCACCATAAATTATACAAAAACTTGTACATTTCATTAAGATAGAACCTAATACGATTACGTTACTAATAATATGTCGCGTGTACGTTTAATTTGAAATGACATCTTTTCACATGCGAACGAACGCTCCACCCAAGTATTTTTTTCTATTTCTATCTTAGTTCAAATCAATTAATATTTTTTCAAAAATCCCAATTTAGGTTTTTAGAGAAAAAAACTCCAAATTTGAGTACTCTTATTTGTATTCTCTCTTAAATTGGAAAAATAAAGGCTATTTTTCCCATGAGCTGTCTTTGCAGTGTAGCTACAAACCCTAAACCCATCGGAGCTAGACACACCTATTAATAGTTAATAGTGAGATTTTTTTTTTTTTTTTAAAAAAAGGAAATATGCGTCCATCATCTGTCAAAAATGGTATATTTTTCAAAACAACTTAAAACAATGTGTAATATAATCTGTGGGCAATCAGTGAAATTACCATCAACTCTATTTACAAGCACCATTTTTATACAAAAAACCATTTTAACAGATGTCTTTGAAAGACCATAATAGAAAAATCTTAATATGCACCTTTACCATTAAAATTACACCATATAGCATAAAAATCACACAATAAATTATACATTTTTATATAATAAATTATTATAAATTATTTATTTAAATTTTAAATTCCTATCATATATATATTAGAAATCTAACATTGAATAAATTAAACCTATTAAAATCTATTGAGATTAAAATTAAATTTATTACTATATCACTTGAGTTAAGAATAAATATTCATATATATATATATAATAAATTTATTATTAGTGTCTTTATATTTTTAAAATGTTAGGACGAATCAATCAAATTTATCAATTATATTTGAATTAAATAGAAGAGGATTTGTGTTAAGAAATAGAATGTAATTGATTAGTTTTAATAATTTAAAGTTAGAAGGTAATGATAATATAATTACTTTATGTATACATATAACAGAGCATTAATATTAATTTAAATAGTATTTTGTTTAAAGAAAATAAAATAAAACAGAAAGTAAGAGAAGAGTAACAAAAATGTAACAGCAGACCTCGTGTGGAATTTGTCTGTCTCTCTCCTCTTTATGTAACAAGAAGACAACAAAACACACACACACATTTACAACACAACACAACACAACACAACATATATTCCTCTCGCTCTCTCTCTCTCTCTAGCAACAAAACAAGCCAACGCACACGAACACGCAGAGTGAGAGTTAAAATAATAATAATAAAAATAAAAAAAAACCCATTAAATTGAACAACACATGAGCGGCTAAGAGAAAAGAACCTTTCGCTTTTTAATGCTCCTCTCTCTGTCTCTCTTAAAAAAAAAGACCCTGATTCTCTCTCTCTTTCTTTTATCAAAAATCGTGCTCTTTTGAGTGTCGTTGTTGTTTTTTTTTTTGTTTTCGTTTATATGTCTGTCCTTTAACAGAGCAGTGTGAGAGTTGAAGAGACTGTTAAGTGGAAGATATCAGCAGAAGCATGAGATGGGGTTGATGATGATGGTGGACAACAAATGGCCTCCTCGTCCTTCTCGCTGATAATGGCGCAGCAGCAGCACCTACCAACGGACAATGCAACAACAACTGTGACTAACAACGACAACAAAAACAGTCATCTTCAACAACAAGTAGTCAAAAAGCCAATGTTATATGACTTTCTGGGCATGAAGCCCACTGATTCCTCTTCTCCTACCAAATTAGCCCCTCAAACCGCCGTATCTGACGCCTCACCCTCCGCCTCTTCCGGTGGTGGAGCTACTGGTCGTGGACCCATCTCTTCCACTTCTGATCTCGCTTCTGGTCTCAATTCTCTCACTTTTTTCCTTTTTTTCTTTTTTCTTTTTTTAAAGTCTATGTGCTTTTGAGTGTCTTTTGGATTCCCTACTTTGATGGGTGGTGGTGGTTGTTTACTTCACTGTTGCCTGTTTTTTGTTGAGTGGTTTGTGGTTTTAGTGTAATTAAAAATCATATAGAAATGCATAAAGTTCTCACCTTTTGATTGTTTGTTGTGTGATTTGATTTGATGGGTAGCCTTTGATTTTCAATTTGTTGATGTATAATAAACCTCTCTCTCTCTTTCACTCTCTTAGTGGGGTTGGTGTCTCGGTTTTGGATTAGTATTCATGAGGCCATTGATGGAGTTGTTAGCTTTTGTCGGTCTTCTAGCTCCATTATTGTGTTTTATTAAAGTTTTCTTTAACTGATCATGTGTAATTTGCAATAGAATAAAGACTCTTCACTCTTTGGTGGGGTTTTTTATTTTTTTTTTCTTTTATATTTTTTGTCCATTTTTTGAAGGTTTTGGACAATATCGTGTTTGCTGTCTTGCCCCTTTAGATAATGTTGCTTTGAATTGTAGAGTTGCTACTTGGGGATGAGAAATAAATGTAAAGTGATTATGTTATTTGAGCAGTTTATTACCTTTTATTTCAAAAATTTGGCTTTAAGGATTGTGAAATATAAGGAAGTAGAAGTGCTTCTTGACTCTTTCTCTAATATAGCTTGTTGAGTTGTATCCTTTATTTCTTTTCGTTCGTGTTCTTATTATCGTTATTGGAAATGTTACCAGAAGTGGACATTACTAATCTTGAAGCTTACTTGTAAATTGTATTGTCACAAGTGCAATGTGTTTTTAGTATTGCTTATGTTTTATGGTTTGGGATTAGACCTAGGGTAATCAAAGTTTAATTTTGTTGCTTTTGTAGAAAAACAGGGTGGAAATCATCTTGAAGGGGTTCCGTTCTATGGTACAAGGAGTGATGTTTCGTGGCCTGAGATAAGCACAAGATTAGGAGGAAGTAAGCGGAGTAACTCGGAATCTGCCTTCATGGCTCATGACTATCCCGAGAGCCTGCATTTGATGAAGGTACATGAGGGTATTTTATTATGTTTATATGCTTATACTGTTGTGCAAGTGGAGAAGCTCCATAATTGGCACTAGCCATTGTTTTACGTTGATAATTGTTAGAGATTGTTCAGATTCTAAGAAACGGGGCAGGGGGAGAGCGACCAAGAAGGTCCAACGATGATGAGGTTTTCTATGGAACGCAGTCAATGAGGCCAACTTCTGCCTCTCTTATTTTACAGCCTCCTACAGGCAGTAGGATTGATGCCAATATTTCCAGATGGGATCGGAGTGTTCCTCTGAATGCTGGTCCTGCTTTACAGTATCCTACACGTGGGGGCCAGTTGGTCCCTTTTATGCATCAAGTACCTTCGAACAGGTTCAAGGATGCCAATGCTGGTCCCCTGATTATCTCTCAGTCAGCTGCTGATGAAGGATCTAGAACCGGGATTAAAGGCCCTGAAATTTTGAGTTCTAGTAATGCTAATGCTGGTGTTGCTGAGAAAAACTCTTCTGCAGTGCTGCCAAGTGGAAGCAGGCCAAAGCCTGGAAATCTTATTTCAGAACCGGAATCTTCTACCCCTCCAATGTGAGCTTAATGACACTGCTTGCTCTCCTCTCTATTTCTATGTATCAACTGTTTCCCATTTGAAAGGTCATTTGATTTTGTACTCTAAATTATTTTTGTGACAGTCGGCAGGCTTTATCATCTGCTGGCCGACAGATGACTATATTCTATGGTGGTCAAGCGCATGTTTTTGATGACGTCCATCCAAATAAGGTTTGTTTTCTAGTTGTTTGCCAACAGCATAGGCTTCTGTGCACTGTTATTCCTTTTATGTTGAGTTGCTTATGTTCGTGTATATAAGCTAATCACCAAAAAAATTATTTTTAGCCGGTGTCACCTTGGCTAACCCATTTTGCTGTTGGTTACCATTTTATGTAGCATTCCTGGAGCATTGTGTTATGATTACTTCCTGTGTCAAGTTGAATTTGACTGAACAACTGAGTTTAGTGTATGATACTTAAAGAGACCTGTTCAGTTTTAACATTTTCTATCCATTCTCATATTATGAACCTGAAGCCTGTAAGGGCACCACTAAAAGGTGTCTGATAGTGCTTGCAATTAACAAGTAGGACAGCTATGTTCAATTTTCAGCTTTTAATTGGAAGCTCACCTCTAAAAATAACCTCTTTGTGTGGTTAAATATCAAGTCATGAGACAAGCAGGACTTTATACTGTAACTAAGTCTCGTTGGATCTCTTATTACCAGAATGCATAATTTTCGGTGGATAGAAGCATAGATATTGTCCTCTGGTTACCTTCCTTGTTTGGTATTTGGCTTTCAATGTTAAATTAGTTTCATTCTGTAAAATCTATTCTCTCTTTGCTTTCAATTGTAGATTGACATCATATTAAAAATTTTTGAGCTTCTTTAGACCAAAGGTACATCAAATGGGTGCAGGACATGAAATTAGGTCGCCTTGGCTAAGTTGACATCCATGTGTTGGAAGTTGGATTGACATATAGTTTTCTTAAGCTTAGTAACTTCAACTTAGCCTGAAGGAAGTGAAATCCCCCTTGCCTATGCTGCTATGAGCAATAGTGTTTTTCTGGTAACCAAGGTGATCTAAGTAAAGCTCCTTAGGTCTCTTATAGATTTCCCAAGTGCATCCTCATTGGCTTTGTTGTCAACCAATTTAACACTTTAAGGACTAACTTTATTAATGTTCCACTTAGGATAGCTGACTGATTACCTGACTATGAACAACCGAGATGAAAAGGAAATTTGTAGTTCCTGTTCAATAGAGGTGAGTTGTATACATTTTGACAACAATGTCTGTCAATACCATAAAAGGTTCTTAATGCAGTTTAAAATTTTATGTGGGCTACTTGTCTGCTCTTCTGGTTGTCAGGTGTGTTCTGATTTCTTTTACTGTTTTCTTTCTGTTAGTTTTTGCTCATAATTGAAGTCAGTTGCACTAGTTGATAGTGTCGATACTGCTTGGAGCAATAGTCTTTTTTCTGAGCAATGTACATAGTGGATCAGCATTTTATTACTTTATTCTTAGCATGTGACCATGAAGCAAATTGGTTTCCATAAACTTCTTTCCTATTACCACTGGAACGATGATGCTGGTATATCCAACTTACTAGTTACTACCTATTCTGAGACTTCTTTTTTTTTTTTTTTTTTTGAAATAACTACCTATTCTGAGACTTGATTAGGAAGAAATTGCTTAATAGAATGTTTCAGTTTTGAGACTTGATTAGGAAGAAATTGCTTAATAGAATGTTTCAGTTTTCACTTTTGACAAGTCAACTGTAATATATATAATTGGATTCAAATCCTGCATTTTGACTTGCATTGTGCAGCTTCTAGTTAATGGTGCTAGGAAGTTATTACCTAGTTTGTTTGAGGATATCTCTCATTTTATGTGGTGTGTACTCAACCTGGGAGGTAAGGTTGAAGATATATTTTGCTGGAGTACTAGTGTCCCTCCATGAGTAATTGAGTTTTTTCGCAAAGTGTACGGCATTATGTTACTTTTCCTAACACAGTGGATACCTATCTGTTGCAAAAAATTAACATTCTATGTTCTGATAAAGGTGGCAAGAGTGGCTTCTTATGTCTTGTAAAGATAGAACATCAAACATTCTGTGGTGAGATGTCAGAACAAGACAAGGTTGCGGAACTAACTTTAAAACATTATTTCTCAACTTTGGTTGATGGTCTTCTTATATAGCTGCACCAAACGGTAATCGTTTGTATGTTTCACTGCCGGGGTAGACAGTAAGACATTTACGAAGTCAAACTCAGCAAAGTTAACTAGGAGCATATCTGTTCTAGGGGTTTTTCTTTTTCCCCGCTTGGATTTTAGGTGTCTTATTGTCCAAAAATTGTGTTCCTTACACTTAATAATTGATTCATTTACGCTTGCATTACAAGCCATGACAGCCTGACTGCGGCCTTGATTACTTTCAGGCAGATGTTATAATGGCCTTAGCAGGATCAACTGGAGGATCTTGGTCAACGACCTTTTCACCAAAGTCTACTGTGAGGTCGCTTACTGAGAATTTCTTGCCGAGTGGAGAACTTGAAGCACGTGTTGCAAGTAACATGGCATTACCACAGGAAATTCGTGGGAGGTTATTGGCCACCAGTAATACTAGTCAAGGAACTGGCTCCAATGATCGAATTTTAACACCAACAGGTGATCTAATTGTTTTAGGTTGCATACTTGCATGTGGTGGAAGTTTGACATACAAGGAATGCTATGTTTATCCAAATATACTATTGTTAAGCTTGTCTTGACAGCATTTTAGGCCTTTACATTTGTCTACTACTCGGATGAAATTGTATGTTCATATGTTTGACAGCTGGTAACTATAATTGATTGTTGTTTGTAGGTTATCAAGGCAGCGGTGTAGTAACTAAAGATACAAGAAATCCAAGTCAAGCAGGAGACCCTAGAACTGAAGAGAAAAGAGAGATTTAATGTCAGCAACAGTGGAAATTTGTAATGCTAAGAGAATTCCAATCAACATGTAGTCTATTTGGGAAGAACGAACAGGCTCTTTTTATTAATGTCATCTATGCTTCAACTTTTATGTGCCCCTCTTATTCTGATCTTTCCTTTATTTTTTCATTTTTTGGTTTGAGAGAGATCCAAATTAAGCTCTCAAATGATCATTAGGATAAAAATTTTAAATACACTCATTTTACCCGGATATGACGTAGGTTTAAAATGTGGACATGACGTATGACGTAATTAGTGTGCGTGACAAAATTCCTCTTTTCCAAGGTCTAGGTGTACCAATTATTTTTTTATCATTTTAAAATTTCACATAATTTTTATTTTTATCAACAAAAATGTGCAAAATTATTCATGCAATTTTCCGCTGTATCTTTGAGCTTAAAAATCGGTTCAAAATCTCAAAATAATTGTTTGTGGGCCTTGAGTCCATGTATTTCCAAAAATAACAGAGACCTAATTGATCTGGTCAAGAGCCAATAATGGACCATCTCCAGTATTAAGTACCCTACTCATAATCTTTGATAAAGGTCAAACAACGTTTATTAAAGCATCTTCGATGCAAACATGAATTGTGAAAAAATAGACTGTCACGTGTGATTAATTGATAGAAGGTTAAAATTAAGTTCTTCAATACAAACTTTCATGATCACTATTAAGCTGACATGGTAAAAAAGTAAATAGAGATTGTCAATCTCAATGTCTATTTTTAGAGAGTCTCCTAGATAGTCATGTCAGTAATAATTTATTGAGACTTTCATAAAATAATATTTTATGATAATTTATTTTAATGATATATTATTGTTTAATTATTTATCATTGAAATGCATAGAATAGCATTGGAGGGTCTTTTTAGATTTGAATGTCTATCAATCCATATTTATGTCGCGTATGATGCACATTTCCTTGATATTGATGATATGTTCATTTTTTTTAAAAAACAATTCACATTTGCATATCCTTTTAGTAAACTCGTACTTTTTTTTTTTTTTTTTTTTTGTGTTTTGTGTGTGTGTGGAAATAAGAAGCTTCTAATTACTTATTAGGCAAAAATGGGATAATTACAAAGTCAAAAATTAAGACAAACAAGAAGAAGGATCACAGGCTAGCTCTCTCATCAGTCCAATACAAAATCACGGACCAACTCATAAACCCTTGAAAAGCCCTCTCTCTCTCTCTCTCTCTCTCTCCATTTCTATAAAAAAAACTCTCCCCATTGTCTCCTAGTTCAAACTAAAAAAAAAAAAAAGTAGTGTCCTTCTATACATAGTTGGATCACAGACCAGCTTTCATCAATCCAATCTGTCTCTGTGTTGTGGCAACTCGAAGAATCCAACACAAAACGCATTTTTTCTCGACACCCCGTTTGAGGTTTGGAGGGCTTATATTTTTTAATTTTTTTTCACTCGCCTACCAAATGTTCGATGTTTTTACTCAGTGAATTCTGTTTCTCATTTTGGTAGACTTTGATTGTTGTTTCTGATTCAGGGCTTTTGCGAAGTTTGAATTTTGATATTGAAAAATGTAATTTTGCAGGTTATGGTGTTGCTTTATTGATTTTCGTTCGACTTGTAGACAATGGGTCGTAGATTATCGACTAGGTTGTTGAACATCTGCGTAGCTTCTTTGTGTAGAGCCCGTAGGTTGGAGAAAGCGGAAATGGTCATATGCGACGGTATTAGATTGGGTGTATCGCCTGATGTGGTGACTTATAATACGCTAATTGATGCGTATTGCCAGCTAGTTTGCGTAGATGCGGCTTATTGTGTTCTTGATAGAATGAGAGAAGCAGGAATTTGCCCGAATGTTATTAGTTATAATTCGTTGATGGCTGGCGCTGCCAAGGAGGGTGTTTTACAACGGTTGGAGGGTCTGCTTGAAGAGATGTGTCAAAAGGGTATTGATCCCGATGTTTGGAGTTTCAACACTTTAATGCATTGTTTTTTCAAATTAGGGAAACCGGATGAGGCCAGTAAGATATTTTGGTATATTATGAACAACGATTTGTCTCCCTGTCCGGCTACATTTAACATCATGATTAATGGTCTTTGCAAGAATGACTATGCAGATTATGCATTATCGTTGTTTTGGTACTTACAAAGTTGTGGATTTGTTCCCCAAATTATAACGTATAATATACTTATCAATGGGCTATGCAAGGCGGGTAGAGTGAAGGCCGCTAAGAGGATATTAAAGGAGCTCGGTGGTTCGGGTTATGTGCCGAATGCAATAACATATACTACAGTTATGAAATGCTGCTTCAAATACAGACAGTTTAGACAAGGGTTAGAAATATTTTTGGAGATGGAAAGTAAAGGATATACTTTTGATGGTTTTGCTTATTGCACGGTCATTGCTGCATTAGTTAAGGTAGGTAGGACAAAAGAGGCAACTTATTACTTGGAGCAAATGATTAGGAATGGTATATATCTTGATGTTGTGTCATATAATACCTTAATTAATTTATATTGTAAAGAAGGTAATCTAGAAGCTGTTTCTAAGTTGTTGTGTGAGATGGAAGAAAGGGGTATTGAATGTGATAAGTATACCCACACAATTATGATACACAGATTGTGCAGATCAGGTGATATGGAGGGGGCCCAACACCATTTGAATTCCATGAATATGGTGGGTTTTGATTCTAAATTAGTAGCTTACAACTGTGTGGTCGATGGCTGGGGTAAAGCTGGTCAGATTGGTCATGCAATGAAAGTGTTCAAATCGATGGAGAGAAAGGACACATTTACATACTCTTCTGTGGTTCACAATCTTTGTAAGGCTGGAAGGTATCGTTGTGCATCCAAGCTCCTACTATCTTGTTTAAGACATGGCTTGAAAATTCTAGATTCTGTCCAACGGGCTGTCCTCAATGGTCTTTATAATTCAGGATTTCGAAGTGAAGCAAGGAAGCTTCGCTCTATAATTCGAATGGCTCAGATGATACATTAGTGAGTTGGATATGGTGTATGGGATGTGTGGTGGAAGTTCATAGTCTCTTGCTCATAAAATTGATATATACTAAAGATCATTCTTTTTGGGATTGAGTTTGTGGCACTAATCTATTTACCGTAAAGGTACCTATCTCTCTTTCTCTTCATTTGTTTTTTTCCTTTCCTTCCCTTTTTTTTTTGTTTTCTTTTGGGGTAAAGATGGTTGATATTATTGGAAACCTCTGTAAATAAGCCTTATGTTTCATTTTAATCACAAAAAGGCTTCCAAGTTCTAACCATGCTTATAATAATGATTGCATTGGTTGGTGAGAATCTCACTTGACTTTGGCATGTTCTTACTCGAATACAACATTTTAGCTGGAAGACCATTAATGCTGAACATAAATGATCCTGTTGCTTTCTACTTCTACTCTTTGCTCAAGATAATTAGCATTCATAATGAGGTTATAAGATATGGATTTTTTTTTTTTAAAGAATATGCGACTAGACAATATCAATATAAATTGTAAAGGTTATATTGTAAGGATCCATTTGATTGAATCTGCATTGATTGTAGGCCATCAACATTTGCACAAGACACTGCATAGGAGGTTGGCAACTGCCAAAAGGGAAAACCCTTTTCAAACTGTAAGACTATTTACAATTCCATGATATATTATTTATTTTTTTAAGATATTGCTGTTTAGTTTCAATTATTCGTTCGTGAACGATAGAGAGTCTCGCTCCTTTGTGTTGAACTTAATCATAGCAATGGTTCCCTCTAGGATTTTATGCTTGTAGCCATACCATCTGGATAGCTTTGGAAATTTGATTCTACACCTAACAATCTGTGATCTGTTCTACTTAGGTAATTTTTTATTTAAATAAACCAAAATGAAAATGATGTAGATACTTGTTGTTTTTGATCGAATACTATGACAATGTTATTTTCTTTATGTAATGTGAGAGTTTAGGAGTAGAGTTTCACCTGTATCAATCTTGATGGTTATTAATTATGAAGAAATCAAAGCATAGTGTAACATTGATTCCTTGAGTGATTCCTCTAACTTTTCTAATGTTAGCTACAGGTATGTTTGACTGGTATTGTTTGCAGGATTCAGAAAATTTATTTGTTTGACTCTTTGGGTGGACGCAAGACTACAATAGACTACAATAGCCGCACATCAGCAGCAGAGAATATGACCTGCATCGAAATTCTTTCCCTCATATGTGAAGTTCCAATAAGAGCTGTAGCAGTCCATGAGGAGGGTTAATGCAGATTTTGTTCTGGTTTGATAGCATGAAGAGCTAACTTTTGAATAAATTTATCTAATCTGAATCAACAAAATTCAAAATATATATTACTTTGCTCATATGTACTCAAATAGAATTGTAAAAATTCTGATAAAATAAAATACATAGAATTGTGATTTTCTAAGTCTAAATTCATATTGGTTTTGGATTCTAAACGTTTTGTCTGGACTCTGGGTTATATTCGTGAAATAGAACTCAAACGTAAAAAGCAAAGCTCAAACAAAAAGTAGAAACAAATTCACAAAATTAGAAAGTTCTCTTGTTAGATTAAACTGTAAATAAACACATTGCCAGACTTGTTTGAATCAAGTAACATTTTATCATAACAAAAGCGAAGGAACAAAACCAAGTACTCCACAGACGATTGCTTCCTCTGCTTCCAGCTCCTGAATTGGAGTTAGATTAGTTGAACGTTCCTCATTGAGCCTCATTGCCACTGGCGAAACATTGTAGAGCATCTGAGAATTCAACCATCCATCAGAACAAAAATAATTGTTCAAACTATTACCCTCTCCTGCAAAACCATAACTTGCTTCTCTTCTCAACACCCTATTTGCATGAACAAAACCTTGTAATAAATCATTGTCAAGAACAACATCATTGTTAATCACATCATTACCCATATAATTATTCCCATAATTTTTGCCTAAAAATATAAAATTCTCAGGTTTTTGAAGATCAATATCAGAACCTGAAAAAAGCTTGTTGACTGTACAAGCTGCAATCTCTATTACTGAACTGTACTAGACCAAGTCTTCTGATTTAAAATTTGAGATCGAGAATACATAAAAATCAACTAGTGTATACGCAGTTTGGCCTTGTGAATATTTATTTTTATAATATTGAGGACGTGAACTTTTATGGTAAGCGTAAAAGAGAACGTGCACACTGCACACCACTTTAATTAAGGAAATTTAATAATTCTATCATTTATTAGATGCTTTAAATCAAATTACAATTGACCTGTATCAATGATCAACCATATTAATTCTGCAATAATAATAATAAAACCTAAATCTAAAACTAGAATGGGTATTTTTGGCTCACTGATCCGAGAACAGCAATGGTGGCCTCATTGCTATTGGCAGAACTTGGTAGATCCTCCGAGAATTCGTCCCCTGACCAAAACAAAAATAATTATTCACATTGCAACCCTTGCCCGTAAAATTATTCTCATAATTTTTGCCGTCAAGATTCTCAGGTTCCAAAAGATCAATGTCAGAACCTGGAAAAATCTGCTGATTGTACAAGCAATGGCCATTGAATTGGGGAGGCAATGGTGCCGCATTGTTTTTATTAGCAGAAAAATCATCTACATTGTGAATCTGAATAGCTTTTTCATTCTTCTCCTGTTTAATCAACTTTATTCTCTCAGTCAAAACCTGTAACTTGTGGTCCACGCGACTGCACAAACCCAACAATTCTTCCTCAGAAAACTCGTCCAGCCTCTCATCCCATGTTGAATACACACACCCAAAAAGGTTCCTCTTTTTCCCCTGATTAAGATTCTTCTTCTTGTTGGACTTCTCTTCAAGTTTTTTCTTCAACTCTATAAGGTTGTACTTTTCTCTACCTTTTTTAAGGCCAAAACCTTTGTACCTGCCGATTATATCACACACTTCAGTCTTGTTCTCCGGCCACATCTCCACCATCCTGTCCGGACCGAAACAGAGCATGGCCACATTCACATCACACAATTTGCTCAACTGGGATGCTTTCTTCTTCAGAGTTGTTTTCCTCTTCTTGAAGTTGAACCTCACCTTCCATGAATTCTCTTTGCTGTCCATGAGCTTCATCGATTAATTAATGGAGCAAATTGAATATCAGATAACAAAGAAAATCTGAGAATGTCGTGTGCGTGAGAGTTGCAATACAGAGATTAGCTGCAAAATTAAAGTGAGGAAGATATATTTCATGAATTTGGATCCTTTCCTAATCTGATTTATATATTTGTATATGGATATGATTTCCTTATTGGAAAAGCAATGCTGTTGTCCAAAGGTATATATTATTGTTTTTCAACAACTAATATGACTGTTACGTAACCAATAAATAAAAAATCTTCAAAACGATTTTGTTTTGGTTTCTTAGGAATAGAGATAGTCTTTCAAAATTAGGAAACAAATTAAATTTAAGTTTAGAAAATAATTATAATTATATATCTCTTGATTTTATTAGGAAACAACTCTCGTATAAAAAGTACATAGGTTATAGTAATTTGAAAGAAAAAAAGACTCAACCACCACAATTTAGTGATTTACTATACGAGTTTTGGACCATAACTATCTCTCGTACGTGATATGTCTCATTACCTAAATAAGATCCGGTGACATGCATAATTAATAGTTAGATTTTATTATTATTATTTTTTAAATTTTTTGATATTTAACTCTAATATATTATATTTAACCATTTTAGATCAGGAAAACCATCGGCCTAGGGAAAGGTTTTGATCATTGATTCAGGGATTCAATTTAGAGAGGTCTAAAGTAGATAGATGTGCTTAGAATCGATATAACTAGAAAGGAATATTGCATTAAACAAATAGTACTTGTGGGTCCTACGTAGAATGTATTATATTTTCCACGTTACTCTTATATTTTCTTTATGATATTTTTATTGGATTTAACCTTGAAACTATTCAACTCATCCATTTATTTTGTTAAACTATGGTTAAAGAGAATACCTGTCAAATTGTTAGTAAAATCGAGTTGAGGATACATTCTTTAAAATTATTAATTTTTTAATGAAGAGATGAGAAGGAAATAAATTGGATCATGAAATTGTGAGAGTGTTGATACGAAATTGTGAGAATGGTTTCTATTATTAGATCGAAATTTGTCAGTTAATTTGGATAGAGTATAGAGCGGGCTGTCACACTTACGAGGACAAGCAAGACACAAAATGCTTATGTTGGACACTTTTGTGGTTACACAATCTCCCGTTGATTAGTTTTTCTTCTTCTTTTTTTTTTTAAATTTTTTCTTTGGCAAGAAAATTAGTAAGTTAATTAGCTTGTCAAAATGATGTTACCCATTAAATTGTACTTGTCTCAAACAATTGCCTCTGCTCAATATTATTAAATGGTCATACGCAACAAAACTTTTTGACCCTAAAAAAACAAGCCATGAGCTTTCAATTAAATGCATCTAAAGTTTGTAATTTATCATTAGAAATAAATTAGTTAAGTACCTCTTCTTCAATATGTCTTGTAAATTGAATCATGAAAATGCAAGTAATTAAATTTAGGCGTGTTTGTCTTACCATATATACATATGGTCTTGACAAAATCAGACAAACAGAAACAGAATGCCAATGAATATATGTTTCTCTTACTTGGAATGTTATAAAATTGACAGCTTCGAAACCCAAAAATTGACAACTCCTGAACCAACTTTGAGTGCCAAGTGAAAGACAGACACATGCATGTCTATACGTTATTTTTGTAAGAGTATAAAACATGGAGCGACCAGAATATTGAAGCGGACAATATTATCTAGTTTGACGGATTCCAACAGACAACTTTCAGTACTACATTTATCCATCTTACGAGATGGTTTCGCAGACACGGCTATTTATGATTATGACTACCTCGTCAAGGGAAGTATCATGACTACTCTCTTCTAAAACAAGAGTTTGTTTTTATAGAATGCGAAGCAAAGCATGAAATTAATTTCTCAACAACAAAATCTTATTGTTTCCCGTATTGAAATTTCAATTATTTTTAACGCAGTGTATTAAATTTCAAAGTCACAACACTGAGATATTAACATCATATATATATGGCATACTAATAACAACAGAACAAATTTTAATTAAAAAAAAAAAAAAAAAGGAAAGGAACAAAATTAACAAAACTGGAAATTTTCTTGTTAGATTAACTTTAAAATCAATAGAGTTGTTAGAACCTACTCATAACACAAACCAATAAAGCCAAAAACAAAGAAAAATAAACGCGATATGCATTCTTCTTTCAAATGTTGATCAACCAAAAGTTGCTTGAAACTAACGAGAATTACTGCACTAAATAGGTTGACTGATATGAGGATGTGACGACGGTCTTACAGAGATTGATAAAGCTTCTTGAAGCGGAGACGTTGGCGATGTATGTAAAAACATACAGTGAGGATCATGAGATTGAAAATAACTGTTTCCATTGCTACTTTCTCCTATCAAACCAATCCTTTCTTCATGAGTCTCCAACCCCGTGGCTGTATGAACAAATCCTAATGAAGAATATTTGTCAAAAGCAAAATTGTTGCCAAAATTAACCATATCCATTCGATTGTTATTGCAATTTTCATCAAAAAAGGCTAAATTATCTGGTCTTCCAAAATCAAAATTGTTACTCCACCCAAGAATCCTGCTGTTCATGTTATCATGATATTTACTAGGCCAATTAGCAACATCGACTTGTTGATTGAGAAAATAATCTCCATTAAACCTTCTAAGATCATAATTAAGGTTATTCGACTCCAGACGAACCTCACCATTCATAATCTCAGTTGCTTTCTTCTCCTTCATCTGAAGAATCCTAATCTTCTCTCCCAATTCCTGTAACTTAGAATGCAAAGAACTGCACAAACCCAACAATCCCTCATCCGAAAGCAAATTCAGCCTCTCATCCCAAGTCGAAACCGCTCTCCCGGTATTGTTGTTTTCATTATTTTTCCTCTTCTTTTTATCCACTTTCTTGTTCTTTTGCTTCCCTTTCTCTCTCGCTTTGTCGCTTATACCTTCGTACTTGAAGATCAAATCATGCACATCCCATTTGTTCTCAGGCCACGTCTCCACTGTTTGATCCGGACCAAAACAGACCATGCAGACGTTAACATCACACAGGGTACTCAACTCGGCAGCTTTCTTCTTCAGTGTAGATTTCCTCTTCTTGAAGCTAAATTCCCTGCAATTGTTGTCGTGAGTGAGATTCACCAACTTGTTTCTCCTACTTTTTTGTGTCTCTACAGGAGCCATTGAATTGAACAAAACAGAACCGAAAAAAAATCAATAGCAATAGAACTTGAAATTTACCGTAATATTAATGGAGAGAGTTAGCACATATATAAGATATTTTTGTGCACATTAATGAAGAGAATATTTGCTCATTAATGAAAGTGATACTTACCGTTGCTCATTAATGCAAGTGATACATACCACGTGGTAGGTATCACTTGCATTAATGAGCAAATATTCTCTTCAATACTTACCAGGAAAGAAATTTTTCAAAAATAAAAAATCTACACACCAATTATATTCTAATTTTCCGCAATCAAGGTGGACTCTTATTTGTAAAATAAGGAAACATATTTTGTGCTTAATTTTTTAAACGGAAATTTGTTTTTTCTTGCCCTCTAAACAGGCAAATCACTTGCAAATTAAATTTACACGTATACATTTTATTTTTAATTTTTGAATTATTATTATTGCTATTGTAATTTTAAAATTGATAGTAAACAGATTAGAGAACTATCAAAACCTCATGAGATTAATTATTACCTGTGTAGCTCGGAGATATCTTAAGTTCTTAACATAACTTGGAGACATCTTCTTCTATAATAAGAGAGAAAACTTTTTATGTGTTTGTAAAATGCGTATAATGGAACATGAACCCGTACCACTAAGATGGATGAGAAAATATGCAATGATGTAAGTTATGAGGAGATTTACATGAAATTTGATTTATAAGTAGGTTGAGAAAATATACAATGATGTAAGTTAGGAGGAGATTTGCATGAAATTTGATTTATCAGTAGGATGAAATTATCCAAGAAGAAGAGATGAGTACAGATCAAATTAATATTTCTTAAAATTGAATATTATGGGACACTACTACAATTTTTCTTGCATTTGCATTTCGGGGATTGACCATGAACTCAAGAAGTCTTAAATCTTTATTAATTATTCATGAAATAAGTTAAAATATAAGATGAACACATCATGTTGATTTGATTGAAAGTTAACTAAAAAATAAAAAACAAAACAAACTATTTTTTATGAATTGTTTTGTTTTGTTTTTTTTATGAATAAGATGTCCAAAAAGAAATTGGTTTAATTTTATCAAACTATTTAAGATGAAAAACCCAAATTTGACCCGAACAACCATCCTTAGTTATTTGTCGAAATACGAACCAAAATTTAAGCTGATATATATATTGAGAAAATAATAATTTAATTTGAAGTTCGGGATTGCTGAAAAAGCCTGAAATATTGCTTGTCAAGGTAGCAATATTAAAGAAAAGCTATACGTTACATCAGTCTTATTAATAGAAATGTCACTCGTAACTATATCATATGTTAATTATATAAAATGAATGACGTTATACTATTGTGTAAATAAATGTATGTACCACTCAGAAGCATTGGTCACAGTTACCTGTACAACTTGTGGTGCATCGGTCACAATTATCTATACATATTGTTTTCATATCGGAGTGTTGGTCATTACGAATGGATAATTTACATATAACCCTTCCATAAAAGGGTAAATTATATAATGATCCCTTTAAATAGAGACTAATTTTCTCCCCTCAATATAGAGTTTTTTTCTCTCTGCTACTATAAGCAGTTCAGTAAAATATTGAAATCTAGACTGTTTCATAAGAATAATGTTACAATTTGAGCTATTCTATAATAGTTAGTTTCTAAAAAGTTCGATAGATATACTTTATATTTGTAATAAAAAAAAAATATTTTGCACAATTAATTGAAGAAGGAAACTATACGACGTAATTTAATAGTCGTGGAACTTTGAGCATCTATTTCAAGTGTATTGGGCTAGACATTTATCGAGCTGTTTCAATATTTTTATGGATTTTTAAAGTCCATTAATTTAAAGATGGAAATTAAAGGATTTGTCTTGATTTTTTCTTTTCTTTTCTTTTCTTTTTTTTAATATCCAATTGGTTAGGGTTTTACTTAATTGCAGTCAAATACCATATACATGAGCCGGCAGCCCGAGTAGGCACTCTTAATAGCGTCAGCAACTTCAACCCTCCGTCACAAATAAGAACAAAAAATTATAGATACGTACACCATCTAATTTAAAGGAACTCAAGATTTATATGGTTGATTTTACATATTTAAATGGAATTATACTTGAACTATATCGGTGATCTGCCAGATTATTTAATCAGAAACCGATAAACATCCAATCTGGAGTTTGGACTTTGTTAATTTATAAAGGTCTTATAATGGGACAAATGCATTGTAGTAACTTTTGTTTTGTCTTTTGTCTTTTGTCTTTTGTCTTCGTGATTTTTTTTTATGTAAATTATTATCTTGACAAGGGCAGTGAGACGACCTCGGGCGTGGCTAAGATTTCCAGATGCCACATAGTTTTCTACACTAAATAAATTATTTAATTGAAGCATGCAATATGTTGGTCTTACTTGTGATGTCAAGAGGTGGGCAGTTGTAGATCTTCATTTCTTAATTATTATTTTTGAAGGAAAAAAAATGGAGTTGAAAGCTTACTTTATTTATAATTATTACACTTCTGTAATGGCAATAAATAAACATGTGTTTTGACAATTGAGAGCGTATGTTGTTATAAGAAGGTATTATCTAATTAGTCAATAACATTTTCTATGAATTATTTGACAACACTTAAATTATTATAAATATTTATCTAGCTAGTCTTAAACATTAATTATTTATTTATCTTTTAATATTACAACTGATATGTACACGTATTTTGATAATTGACCGCATATGTTTTTATAAGAAGGTATTATCTAATTAGTCAAAAACATTTTCTATGAATTATTCGACAACACTTAAATTATTATAAGCATTTATCTAGTTAGTCTTAAACATTAATTAATTAATTATTTTTTTATACTATAACTGATACATACACATATACAAGTACACATTATACTTATTGAGCTCTCTTGATCATGTCAAAATTACCATATATTACTATACGGATATGAGTGAAACTTTGTCCAAAGAACAAAGAGAGTGTCCGCTTTACCACTGTAGTAACACCTGGTTGTACCTCTAATTTAAATAGTCTCTAATTTTAAATATTATTATTACTTATTCGATTAAATACTTTGAGATAAATTAAAAAAAATTATATATCTTTTTTTTTTTTTTTAAACAAAAGATTATATTTGTTGCATCGATTTTCTCATTTGTAATTTTTAAATAGGGTTTCCCTGATCATCTTGATTGTCTTGATCGTGGAGATATTAAGTGTTCAAATCTATCATTTGACTCAAAAAAAATATTACTATTTCCTCTTCAAATTATGAGATGAAATGTGTTTGACCTCTAAAGTAATATCACATAATAAAAAACTAATAACTATTATATCATATGATATCATATTATTATGTCGATCAGGACGAAACATATTTTACTTTTTGAATCATAATTTTATTGTGAAAATTGACTGAATAAGTTGCCAACATTTTCCAAATCCTATGGAGGGACCAAAGTGACCGTAAATTTCTCCTTTGAATATAAAGTTTCAATTTCTCTGTCCTCGTGATTATCATGAACCGCTTGACCATTAGACTGATCATATATAACACAAGTCACTCTAGCTATAAACATTATCTATTCCCAAGGATCTTACACTGAAACTGGTCTGAAAATTTATTTTGTGTTGTGACACGTATTTGGAGTCTAGTGAGTTTCAAATTTGTAGGTCCAATTTGTACCTAATTATGCTCTACACAAAAGCCAAAAAACAAGACTATCAATTTTGTCTCAACAAAAGTGTTTTCACCTACCCATTTTATTCAATTTTATTTAATGGAACAAACGTATCAGGTCGTGAAATGATAAAGTCTTATTATGATTGGAGGAATTACCATTTTTATAATTATTTAAAAATAATAATTTATAATAATTTATCTATTTATCCTAAATTTCTTACTTATGTATATTTTTCTACTAAAATTTTATCAAATTTTTAGATTGCCCCTCTATAAATGTTGATGGGACGGGCTGCATCGGTCTCCAAACCTCATTATCAGTACATTATTTAATAAAATTCTTTCATATGTATAATTTGATTGTATCAATAATTTTAAATTTCTATGTACGCATAAAAACACAAGAATAATAAGATTCTACAAAGAAAATATGCAATACATTTGTATAAGTGATTTTTTTTTAGAAATAAGTCTTAGTGAAGTTTTAGTACACGAGTGATAGGCATATGTCTATGTCGGCAGACCAAAAAGCAGGCAGCATGGAACTTACAACACAAATCAAACTTTATTGGCTTTCTTCCATCTTTGTTTGTTTGATTTCATGCCTGCCATGTCCAAAGAACAAGATACACAAAATCCTTGTGAGAATTTTCGAATACATGCACGAATCTCATATGCTGATGCGTGAACATGGGTTCAGCTATTAGAATTTTCGAATTTGAAGTGAATGTTATCAATAACATAAAGTTTAGCTGTTTTTATTATTACTTTTTTAAAAAAAAAAAAAAAATTGGAATGAATTTATAATTTAGTATTGTATAAACCTTTCCAATGTGATTAATTAAATTACAATACAAATAGAAAGGCATTTGTTATATAAAATATATATTTTGTGTTATTGAAGTTTTATTTATTAGTTAAATGAGGATTTTTATATTCTTAAATATCACGTACTATACAACAATTCAAATTTAAAATATTATCAGATTATATAAACACTCTTGTCTACCAAACCATATCAGACGATGGTTAGTAGCAGTTATTTAAAATGGATAAATTCATCTGCAATTATTTAACCACCACAGTAGTTTTATTATTGTTAAATATTAATATGAAAATAAAAGAAAAGTTTAAATGTCACGTTAGTATATTCATTTAATAAATTCTATTCTGTATGTATTTATATTTAACCTATAATTTTTTTATTAGAAATTATACATACATGACACATTTGGTACACACCCATCCCATTTCATTGAAACTTATATCTTTATTAATTATTTTTTTTTTTGTTTGTATGTATATGCTTTCCATGTGATAAATGCTTTTTAATTTGTGTATTCAATTAGATGTAAATTTCTAAATTCCATCACGTACTTCTACCCTTTTTTTCAAATTTTCCAGCATGTGGACAACTGGTTCAAATTGTCTATGTTATACATACAATACAATTAGTATATCCACTCCATTGTGTAGCTTCTTTAATTTTCTTTCAACTATACATTTTTCATGCGTTAAATTCTTTGTCCTTTTCTAATTTTGTGAACTATTACTGTATTACTAGGTCAATCATCTCAACATACCGTGGTGGTAGATGCATTTAACATGATGATTACAATACGATTAAATACAAAAAAAAAAGGAAAGAAAAAAGTATAAATTTCTAAAATTCCATACGAAATACTTCAATCTACACATCTTTTTCAAAATTTTCAGCTTGTGGACAAATCATGTTCAAATTGTCTACAAAAAGTTATTGAAAATATCGAGGCCCACTTATCATTGTACAAAAGGAAAACTGTTTCGAGTCTTTGAGATGCCACAACTTTCTGCAACTTTTGTTCTCTCTTTTGTCTCTTTTTAACCATCCTCTCCGCATCCCTCCAAAACCACAACCAGACATCAAATTTTCCAACAGCCACTCTCTCACAACTGTATCATCTTAACCTAATTCCATTTTTTTAATGTCCTACAATATAAATAATTAACGACCGCTCCACAAACCCTAATATATATATATATGTGTGTGTGTGTGTGTGAGTGTGTGAGTATGACTCTCTATATATACAAATTTATACTCTTATTTCTTTATATCTTATTATAGTACATGAAATTTCATGAGATCATATCATGAGTACTCTCTCTGAAGCCTTTAGAGATCACCCACTCCCCCTCCACCATATTATCCCTTTAGATTTCAACTCGGTCCGGGCCGTGCCCGAATCCCACGTTTGGTCTGATTCCGATGATTTCCAGGCAGATGATCACTCAACGGTGCCCGTCATAGACCTGGCCGATCCTGATGCAAGCAAACTTATAGGCCATGCATGTGAGACATGGGGGGTGTTTCAAGTTGTCAACCATGGCATTCCTTTGAGTCATATGAGGGATGTGGAGTCAGAGGCTCGCCGGCTGTTTTCGCTCCCGGCTCGGCAGAAATTGAAGGCGTTGAGAACTCCTGGCGGAGCTACTGGTTATGGCATCGCGAGGATCACACCATTTTTTTCCAAGTATATGTGGCATGAAGGGTTCACTATCATGAATTCGGCGTTTGAACATGCAAAGACACTTTGGCCAAATGACCATGCACGGTTTTGGTAAGTCCATGCAATTTCCATGCACGTTGACTATTTCTTGGGAAGGTTTAATAGATAAACCAAAAGAAAAAGTTACAAATTAAATCTACTTCATGTTATCATGTTTGTGTTGCTTAAATTAATTGTTTAGAAACTAGTTTTAATAATATAATCTTCCAAGTTAAAAGTATTATATATATGCAAGTAGCATTAAAAATTGATTATGGTTTGATCATTTCTAAGCCAATCAGTGATCAAGAGAAAGTATTAGTTGTTTCACATGTTTAGATCAATAATTAAGAATTATTTACTTATGTAGTTATAAATTAAACCACCAAGTTTTTTATGGCAGATGGTTTGTTATTACCTTAAACTTTATAGAACTAATTTATATTAAAAACAAATGCATTTATACACCATATTCCTTCTTAATTTATTAATTCTTTCAATTACATATATAAAACGTCAAATTATTATTTATATTTAACTTCAAAACTTTTTTGATCCAATATTTTGGAATATATATCAACTGATTAATTAAGATTAAAAATAATTAACCGTCTAATTATGTGTTGTTTAATTGTAATGATGATCAACTCAACAGTGATGTGATGGAAAATTATCAAACCAAAATGAAGATTCTAGCGGAGCAATTAAAAAAGCTAATCTTCAAATCACTAGACATCTCCGAAGAAGAAGAAGAAGAAATGAAGTTGTGGGTTGACCCGAGCACAGCTCTACAACTGAACTCATACCCGTCTTGTCCAGACCCAAGTCGGGCTTTGGGTCTAGCTCCACACACAGACACGTCCATGTTAACTATCTTGCATCAAAGCACCATTAGTGGCCTCCAGATCTTCAAAGAAGGAGTAGGGTGGGTTTCAGTGCTTCCAGTCTCGGGTGCACTAGTCGTCAACGTTGGTGATATTCTTCACATTGTATCAAATGGTCGGTTTGTAAATGTCCTCCACCGTGTGTTCGTGAACCAGAACTGGCAGAGACTGTCAGTGGCTTATTTCTACAGCCCGCCAACTGGTTTCAACGTGAAGCCTCTCGCTAACCTTGTAAATTCAGGCCAAGTTCCTCGGTATCGGTCGGTGACTGTGAAAGAATTTATTGGTATAAAAGCAAAGAGTCTTGAGAAAGCTCTTTCTTATATTGAAATTTAACTTGTATACGTATATTGTTCTTGTTCAATTCAATCTGTCTAATCAGTTCCGTCTTTCAAGTTTAGAATCAAGACCTTCATTTTCCCTTTCGGTAAGCATCTGATTATGAGATTCGCTTATTTTATCATATATGCATGACAAGTCTCATCTATCAAATGTATTTAACGATTTGATAATTATAGAAAAAGATAAGGATGATACATATGCATTATAAAAGAACGTATCGAATTTTTATACAAGCACTTGATAATACATATATATATATATATATGATCAGCTTGTAAATTGCTATGAATACAAAATAAGTTTGGACTTCGGGCTATTTATTGTTTATGTAAAAATGTTCTGCAGAAAGTTGTTATGAAAAAGGATTACCAGAAGTATACTCGGTTAATTTTTCTTGAAGTAATTTCATGCAGAGATGTTTTATCATTATTTTCATTTTAATGTTACAATTGACATAGATTTTCACTTCAAGAAAAGTGTTCTACCCTTAATTCAAGTTTAATTGTCACACTGCCATATTGTAGTTCAAGAGAAATTGGAATTCGATCATTTACTGGTGTGACTTAGCCGAGATTACATTTAAAGATATTATCTATATATAATACCTTGAAAAAAAATATAATTAACTTTCATTCAATTTTTATTAAATAAAAATTTTTAGATTTTAAATATTAATATCAATGAGAAAGAAAATCTTTACTGAGATGGATATATAAACCCCATATATAGACGTGTGTGTATGTATATATATGTGTGTATATGTATGTATTAATTTATAATTATCAACATGATTAGTTTCCTAAAAAAGACACACATAAATGATGGATTATGTTTATCTTGTTGAAAGATTTCATTCATCAAAAACCACATCAAATTAAACAAAATGTTTGCTTACAATAGAATCGACAACTATTTGCTAAACAAAACTTAAATCCCATCATTACAAATTGAATTTAACGTATATAGTCCATCAATGACTAAAGCTTTTATAAAACCTAACATGTTGAAATGAAATGGTAAAGAAACACCAACATTGGTAAGCTTGCATGCTAGTAAAAATTGTCAACATTCACAATCAAATGGACCCAAAATTCGTGACAAAAGCAAGAGTTGTCGTGCTAGCTAGCTATTATATGAACTCTCTCTCTCTCTCTCTCTCTCTCACTCTCACCAATTCACACATCAATTTCATGTTAGATTTTTCACGTTTGATATATAGAAACCAAAACAAGTTTTGTACTTATCCCAATTTCGATAAAACAAATGCTTTGATGTTGGATGGATGTTATGTGAAACCTTTGACAAGACAGCTTTCAAAATTTCAACTGTACAATCATCATCTTGGGAGGTAGATGGGGACTAGGGTCCATGGCCGGTTAATATAATATCCTTCAATAATGTAGATAAACAACAAAAGCTACAAGAAACGACAAATCCAGATAAATTTGTCTTGATCTGCAACTCATAGTCAACTAAGGCCATGGGAACCGGCCACGTGTTGACATATGGCTGATGTGTCGTCCTTTGATTGGAGATGGGTAGTTACGTACTTTAATTGAATTTTGGCTTGAGCTTGAAGTCCGAAAGTGAACCTTTGAAAAAAATGAAATTCAAGAGGTTTTGCATTTGTACGTATCTAAAAATGCTATGAGAAAAGGCGGATGTTAAATTTCAAAAGCGGTGTACGAGTTTCCATCAGGTAAAGCAAAGTTTCTATAGGAAATACGTAAAATGTTGTCAAAAATCCCTCACCAAACATTATATTATAAATGGAAATCCCAGAAAAAAGAAATTCTCTTTTTTATTTCATAAATAAAATTACTCGATCGATCGTTAGTCGTTAACCGCAAACTTAATTTCAATCACTTTTATTAATTTTGTATAGATGATTTCACGTACGTAGAGCATTTTGAAGGACTTATATAAAAAACTAGAAACAATAGAAATTTTATTAAGAATTAGAACTGAATAACTTTTATTTTTTAAACCAAAAGTAAATTTCTTTTTTGGCTAAAGTAATTAAAAATCTTTTCCCACTTTAAATTAGAAACATATGACTCTTTCTTCCTATATATGCAGGTCATTTTTTTCCAATAGTGATGATTTAGAGATTACCGAACAAAACAAAAATTAGAATAGTTAAAGTAATCTGAAATTATCTCAAAGAAAGAAATGACTGAATTTTAAGTTAACAAGCAAAAATGACAAGTTCGGTGAGTTGTCTGACTAGCCCCAAAATTTCTTTAGTCTATTTGGTAGGGTCCTCATCATTTATGAATTAGATTCATGAATATAAAATAAAATAAAATAAAATAAACATCTACATGAAATAAGGCTCTCCAAAACTCTAGGTATATATGCGGAGTCAGTAAAATCATCTGTAATATTGAAAACTCGACATTTAAACTCCAACAACAGTCACTGAAATTCTACTAAACAATCAAGGAGATTCGAGGACAGTTTTTGGTTATTTTGCAACCTTTTCATTGCTCCAGTTGAAAAGGGGCGTGATGAGAAGTATATCTGTATATTATCATTAAACAAAATGCCACTGTTGGCGTCAAAATACACAACAAACAAATGTGAAAAAAATTCATGCTTGATGCTCAGTTTGAAAATAAAATTGTTCTAGCCAATCATGACAGGAAATCGTACGAAAGATAAGACAATCATCAAACATCGTGGCAAGCAAGTTAAATAACCGAATCAAACCCTTGATTAGACAAAAATACAACAAGTTCATTTTTTTTTTCTTTTGAAAAGGACAAAAATACAATAGTTGCCCACGAAAAATTAATGTTTTGAATCACAGCAATCCCAATGAGAACCATCTTTGATTTGACAGGTATGAAATCAACGATTGTGGCATGAAAAATTGATGCTCAAATATCTTATGCAAATTATGTTTTACATGGATTTATGGGCTTCAACGTTCAAGGGTGGGACAATATGAATTATGTTTGGGCGTTCGCTGGGCCCAATCAGTCCAGTTCACCTTCTAGTTTCATACCAAGGGTTGATAGGTTTTGATTTTTAATTTTATACCATAAAAGTTTAATACCTTCAAATAATTTTTTTTTTCCCCAAAAGAAAACCCAAAAATAGTTTGATTTAAAGAAAGCGCATTTATAAAAATAATTAGAATTCAAGAAGTTAAAAAAAAAAAAAAAAATCCATCACTGCCAATTAGCCAAATGTGACTTGATGACATAAAATGCTTATCCAACTTTATAATTTTCCATATTCGAGTTGATAACACCTTGGTGATGTCTCAAAAGACAAAGATTAAAAACACTAAAATCAAGATTTTGCTTTATTATTTTATCTTTAAATGAGGTAATTGCATGGAGTAAGGATTCTCTACCATCCTTTTTTTTTTGTTAATCTTTTGATAATCTAATGACACATCAGTATTTGAAAAAATAAATGATCAAGATTGATAGATTTTTTTTCTCTCATACATCACTCAAACTTAAATTGTTCTCATAAAAAGATTAGTATCATATCAACATTGACAGAGAATCTTTGTCCAATTGCATGAGGGTATTTTTGTTAATGACAACTATACATATGAAAACAAAAATTAAAACGTTAGAAGCTGAAAAATCACAGAAAAAATTGAAAACAGAGAATGTTTTCAATCTCAGCAAGTTATGATGCCAATCACCCTGGATTTAATAGGCATGCAATCAAACACTTGAGTGAATGAATGATTCTCAAAACATCTCATCTTCAGAACAATAGTGTTTCTAGGCGGAATTTCAACCCCGAAGTCTCTCATTCTTCGCGCATTCTTCCTGAAAATCGAAAAGCAGCAATTTAGAAGGTATGTAACTGACTAGAACAATTAAAACATGACAGCCAGATCGTTATCCTATGGTTATCTAACATATCATAAGTTGTTGAGTAACTAATGATGATGAAAATGAACTGAATAGGAAAATGAAAGGATAGTCAATTGACCAAGAGTGAAACTTCAATTACGAAATGCACATGAAGTGTTTATAACAATAATCATTTCCCTGGTTTATATCACTCAATTTCCTCATAATAGATTATATATTGAGGTGTGGTGTAACTTCAATTCAAAGTAATACATCTTTCAGAATCCACGCTGAACGAGTAAAAAAGCTTTTGACAAGACTCTGCACTGTCTTTGTAGCTAAAAAATAAATAAAATAAAATAAAATCACTGTAACTAGTGCAGAATCATGATCATAGAGATTACCTGAAAAGCTTTTAAGAGAGAATGGCATCGCCTTTGTTCTGCAATTGCAGTAGCATGCTTCTCCTTTAGAGCATCACAGACCTTCTGCTCTTCTCTCAATCCACGTTGCACTTTCTCTAGCTTCTGTGAAACAGATGCAAGAGTAACAACTCATCAATAATCCCAGAACATCTTTATAGGAACAGAAGTTGAGATGAAAGCATAAAGGGCGCCTGCTGGTTGTTTGGAGTTTGTCAAAATTTTATTCAACAGGTTAAAATATGATACAGAAAAACTATGCTGACATTCCCAGAAATATTCGGTGTGAACGAAGAAAGAGGTATGACTGCTATTTCATCCCCAGACAAACTGAAAATGCTGTTTTGTACGTAAAATTCAAAATTGCAGATTTTGTTGGTGTAACCACATCAAGTAGATAACTCCTTTGCATCTCATTAAGAAACAATTAGAGTATCAGACAATATTTCTTTTCCCTGGTTTGTATGTGAGAAGAGGTGAAAGTTACCTGTTGGCTGCCTTTCACAATTTTCTCCATAGAATCAATTAGTTTCATGCGTCCGGCACTGCTGGTAATGGCATCTTGAAACTGCAAATAATTAGGCACAAAACAAGTTAGCAAGGCGAAAATCACTTGGGCACACTGAATCCATGGTCAGCTGCTTTGTGTATTGTACATTCTAGTTTAGTCTCTTAAAGAGAGAATGATAATCACAAATTCCGAAAAACTGATGATTTCAAGTCTCAACTGTAACAACGGTTGATTCATTCACACACTAGTCACAGAAGAATCAGCTGTAAATGTACTCTTCTTTTGAACAGACAAACTCAACTCGTAAAGTAAAAGTAAGTAGATTATGTTCTCACTCAATAAAGAAAATCTGAAATTAGTGTTGATTCTTGTACTAATAACATTATTCACATCATAAACCCATGTTCAATGAGAAAACTGGAGATTGTATATTGCCAGGAAACCGAGGGCTTCAATGATAGCATAAGTACTTTCAATAATTTTTTTAAAAAAATTTGATAAACATGGCACAAATTGACAAGCACCTCTGTAAAGTTTCCAACATGGCCTGAAATGAGATATTTAATGGTATCATTAAATTATTAACTATTCTAGCTTGAGCTAAAACGAAATTTTATCGTGCATATTTCAAGAGCATAGAATCACCACATTATATCATCATAAACACCAAATTGAAACATCAAATGAAGTTCTGATACTTTTTTCATAAGCTGTCGGGAAGGCAAGCAATGGTACACAACAAGATAGATTCGAAATTTTGCATGATTGCACCAAGTACTGAAATGTTCCAAGAGAACAACAGAAAATCGTAAGTAGAATTGAGACACCAATTCGTAACACTAACAGAGGCATCAAGGATACATATTGAGGAAAGGTGAATTCATGAACAAAAGGCAATGGATAAATCTGAAACTAATACAACTAAACCTGTGAACTTATGGAGTTCAATAAAGATGTTTCCTTGAGCATCAACTCTTTAATTTCCAGAAGAGCGTTATAGGTAGCATATAACTTTTGGGTTTGTTGATGTTTTTCCTGCATATAGTAAGAAAATCAAATACAATTTATCACAAAGTCCTACTAAGATTTTAAAATGTACAATTGAAGATAGGTTTAAAAAAATTATACAAATAAAGACAGGCACAAAATAACACATATTTCATTCATGTACCTGGATTTGAACATACAGTTCTGAAAACCGGCGTTCATACCTGCCAGAAAGCAAGAATAGTCAAGATAGCCATTCACAGTTTGAGCAACAGCGAGTATTTCTCAGGTTGAATGGAAATTTTAATATTCTAGATTCGGTAGCTAGAGAATAATATGCTCCAAAATCGCACAATTCCACTTTCAACACTGAATGATTTCTTTCAATATGTGCTACTTGCAAAGCCAGAAAAGAATTAATAAGAAATCGGTAAACAGTTGCCCACCAAACTCATCCACTAAATTATTTAATGCTCACTTTCAAAAGTTGAATTCATTCATTCATGCATCAATAGTAGTTACTTCATGTAACCTTCTTGAACCAACAACAAAATTTTCGCAACACAACAAAAGAAGCTAACAAGCATATGCAAAAAAATCGAAAAGAAACATACTGTATGAGTTCTGAATGTGAAGGCACATCGTCAAGTTTCCGCTTAACAGATAAAATTGCCCTCATCTTAGCAGCAAGTTCCTACCAAGATAACACAAATCACAGTTTACAAAAACTGATACACACCTTAACATCAAAACCCCCAACTTTATATCACAAACTAGGTAGTCCTATACTACATTGCAGGTACAATAACAGAAATGCACAACTAAAAACCTTCTTCTCCAAACATAAAACAAACAAGGTTGTCACTGAACATACCCTTTTCGACAAATCAAGTTTTTGAAGCTCTTCACTTAGATCCTCAAAAAGACTGTCCTTGTCACACCCAGCTGCCGTTTTTTCTTTCATTTGAAAAACTTCAGCTTGCAATTCAGATTCCTGCCGCTCCAGAACCTTAAAAAAACATGACTTCAACAAATTAAAGCTAAAAAACACAAGCTGAATGCAAAAACTAAATGCGTTGAGTGCACACAAACCTTCAATGATTCCATGACTGAATTCAATTTTAGAACTTGGGTTGGGTCTTCAAGAGGGTGTGGTGGGTGTTCAATTTCCATTAAAGTTTGAAACTTTTTCAAGACACTTGATTGGTTTCGATGTAATCAGATTCAGATATCACCTCACTTGTTACAATACATGAATCGCTGATCGAATCAGGAGTCGGTCCAACTCGTACTTGAACTCAGCCATGGCGGTTTGACTCACTTGATATCTCGTTTTTTAGGCTCTAATTTTTGTGATTTTTAATATTTGGGCTTCACTGTTTATGGGCCTTATGAAATGTTTACATAGATGGGCCTACCAAGGGCCCGTTCAATCCTAGAGAGTTTCTTTTCGTTTTGGGTTTATGATATTTATCGGTGATTGAACGGATCCACAATATTCTTTTCAATTAAACATGGACAGTAATTACGTCCTGAAAAATTATATGTGTACCTCTTTTGGTATGAAGTTTAGAAATTTGTAAATGTAGCAGACACGACATGTTACCAAAAATATAATTTCTTTTAGGTTTTTGGCTAATTACTATAAACCAATAAATTCCTTCTAAAAGAAAAAACTAATAAATTATAAAATAATAAAAATTATATGAAAAGCATGGGAGGAGGCTACCAACATGCTTTCTTATTTTTTTAATTGAGTTTGCTTTTCATTTTAACTAATTTTAATTTATTTATATGATTTTCTATTTTTATTTGATAATAATTATTTAAAAACTAGTTAAGGTTCGATTGAAAATTACATGCATGTTTATAATAATATTATATGGCAGAAGTGACTGAGACGAAAGCCTAACTCCTTGACTAAAAAGATAGAGCGGATGCCCATAGTTCATGTGAACTTCTTCCAGCCGTTTTTCTGAGGACTTCGTTTATGGTCCAACCAGCCCTAGTAATATGCCACATGGGGTGCATTTATACATCTTTTTAACAAATTCAATTAGGGTAATGTTGAAATTTTGAATCGAGACATTAATTTGGGGTCTACATACAATTTTAAAAAGGTGTAGATAGTGTCACCCTATAATTAATTCAAGATTAACAACCCATAATCTCAATTGAGTAAATATGAGGAATTTATTATTAAATCAATCTCATTTTATCATAATACTAATTATGTTGTCAAAACCTATTAAAATTGAATATTATATGCGCAATAAAAATCTACTTTTGCATGAGACGATATCTATTTCCATAATAAAAATAAATAAATAAATATATTTATAAATGCAAACGTATGATGACTCGGTAATATACGAATCTTTGTCACATATATAAATAAGAAATGTATCAACTTTTTAGTTATGGATAGATAAACATATATAGTTATTCTCTATTATCAATACCATTTTCTTTTCTTTTCCTTTTTCATATCCATACTCAAAATTCCATTAAAACGGAGGTATCCAACCCGTTATATGCATAAAAACGAATGAGGAATAGAGAAAATTGGGAAATCCGGAATCTGTCTTTCAAACCCCATCTCACTCACAAGGCTGTTCATAATTCAGGCGCAAATGAAGCTAACTAGCAAGGTAGATTATATGGAGACAACATTGCATTTATTGGTGGTCTATTTCACAATTATGGGTTTTGAACATGCGAAGGAATATTTGTTGGCTGTATATATGAAAAAAGGCAGACAAGATAATGAACTAAAGCAGAAACAAGTCTGAGAACAAGACATTCTGTCGTTCTTTTTGTTGTTAGTAGCCGAAACAAAAGTCTCTCTTTTCTAACTTGTCTAGAGAAAAAATAACAATTCGATCATGTTTGTCATCCTCATCATCATCAATTTCATTTAAAGCCATGAACATCTGTGTGTTTCTCTTTTGACTATTACATTGGCAAAGGCCAAAACATCCGAAGGCAAAATTTTTTAAGTCAGCAATACATATATTAAGTATAGATGAGAGAATCATCGTCCAATATGACTCAATAATAAAAAGTATATATTAATTATGATAATGATCCATGTTTGAATAATTTCACCACAAATTATACTTTAAAGTAAAAATATTGACCACAAATTATATCTCAAAATAAAAATTTTAATCAGATAAAATGGATTCAATGACACAGGTCTTACACTCATATACGTATTAATAAGCTTGTAAATTTGAATAATGATTTTCTCCTCCCAATCCTAAATTGTAATAATTCACCATAAGAAAAAGTAAAAATAACAATGCATATTATTACTGTAAAAACATTTGGAGTCATATATATAAAAGCCAGAAACCACTACTCCTTGTTTTTGTTGTTATATGAGTAAAGCATTAATTATCATATATTAAGGTTCATATTACAGCCACATACATATCATTATGATGATCATGAAAGTCAAACGCCAGCAAATGCTTCAAGAGCATCATCTCTAATGTTGTTGACATAGTTGTAGAAAAAATCTGAAAACTTGAAAGGCCGGTAGACAAGAGGATGGTCATTGTCAACAAGCTCTTGTGGCACTTCAATGGTCACTCCTTCTTTTGGCATTGAAAACAACCCGAATGTGTACCTCTCCTTGCTACCACTCATCACCACCCTATGTTTTGGTGCTGAAATTCTTGCATTGCTCCATGCCTGAATTTGACACACCAATCAATTTTGGAAGCAACTTTAGCATCATCATTGACAAACGTTACGTTTTTTTTAAAAAAAAAAAAAAAAAAAAATTGTTGTTAACATTATTATTTTTAACTCAATTGAATTGACAAGTGACCCATAGTGTTTTTTTTTTTTTTTTACCTTAAGTCCATCAGCGACAATGACAACGAAAGCATCCTTAGGGATCATGATTGTAACCCAATTGCCGTCTTTGTCGAGAATCTCAAGACCTTGAACTTCATTTTGGCATAGAATTGTGAGAGTGTTCTTGTCTGTGTGAGCCACCAGACCCATAGCTGATGCCTCATTGTTTGGTGGAACTTTGTACTTCATTAAACGAAAAACGCTGGTGGTGTCTTGTATGAATGAATCATACAACTTTTCCACGCCATAGCTCTCGAATACCATTCTCAAGATGATGCTGTTTAGTTCTAGCATCTTCATGCTCATGGACTGAAGAGTTTCGCTATCACAACAAAGAAGCAAGAACACTAAAAATATCAAGCTTATTGCATGTGAATATATATATATATATATAGGTTCAAATGATAGTAAAGGAAAATTTGATAAAGGAAAAATATTTTTTTTTCTATTGATTTTCCTTTTTTATATATTTATATTGAAGTCAAGTCCATGGCTAATGTTATATAAATGGCATTGAGATAGATCATAAATGAAATTTTTAATTGATGCGTACATACAAAGAGACTGATCATGATGCTATTTCTGAGAGCTGAATTCCTGCAAAAGGACATGTGAAAGTTTGGAATGCTACAATTAATCATTTTAAAGCTGGCACTGTATTGAATATAGTCTGTTTCAAAGGATAAGCCTAATAAATAAGACATTGGCAGGTAGTGAGGGTGTTTGGTACCAGCCATTATCATGTCTAAATATTACTTTATTGATGTCACAACTCTGAAATGATCATAAATATATATTACCATGTTTCGTTTTTGAAGAGGTTCAATGACAGTTGACATAGTTTAATTTGATTTATATATCATAACTCTCTTTACTATTGTGCTTTTCTAGTTATTTATTCAAATTAAACTGATATAATAGCTTTTGTGTTTGAATCCTGAAATCTTTCAAACCCAATTGGCTAAAATTAAATAAAATAAAAATCTTTGAAGCCATGTTAGTATGTATATCCTGAAATTTTAAAACATTATTGTGTGAAAGGAAATGGTTGATGAGGCTGCTTGACATGAGAAAATTATATATATATATATTAGAGAGATGATTGAAAGTCTTAACACAAATTATGGATCAAGAAAATATTCATATATGTAGACATGAAAAAACATATGATAAACATCATATATATATATATATATATATATGTCCAAAAAGGAAAATGAAATCAAAAAGCAAAATTTGAATTTGATAAGATAGAAAATTATATTTGATTTAAAATCCTTCATCAAAAGCTTTGATCTAAATGTTTCTGGATTGATCATCACTACCACAATTATGAAACCATACCATGTACTGATGGTAGACATGAGAGTATATCTATGAGTGGTGCATGTTAGCTACAAAAAAGAATCAACAAAAACATGAAAGACGAAGAGAGAGAATGATGAAAGAAAAATTTTCACCTGAAAGCTGAATTGCCGTCAGGCCACAAGAGGTTTGTAAAGGCTTGAGCAGAATCTTGTACAGGTTCATTATCGATGCCAAAGCTCTCATGCAAAGGAACAACTGAGTTCTTGCCCAAGTAGCTGCGATAAGGCCTAGGGTTGACGTACTTGTTCTTGGTGTCGTCAGGGAGATCAAATAGGTCCTTCATGACAGTGAACATTAGTTCACGTTGTGTAATGGGAATTTTGTCATAAAACAATAGAAAGCAACCATGACTCTCTAGAGCCTCTCTAACTTGACCACACAAAGCCTTCCATTTTTCATTACCACCTCCTAGATCATGATCAAAGTCTAGAAGAACTTCCCCGGAGAAATCTATGTATGGTATTCGAGTAGCCTCACTTCCCATCTCTCTCTCTCTCTCTCTCTCTATGGGCTTTGTCTTGGGGAGGTTGTTACTCAGTGTATATTTATATATATATATATATATATATGCTATATTTGGCACACGAGATCGAAATAGAATGAATTGGATTGAATTAAAATAGAATTGAATGGATTGAATTGGATTAAAAAATTATTGTCTCATATTTGGTTGAACTTGAAATTAAATTAAAATTATACCTAGATTAGAATTGGATTAAAATAAAATTAATTTAAATATTTTCTTATGTAACCTAAATTATAAATCATTTTCTAAAAAGTTAAATTGATTTTTTTATAATTATATTATTTTAAAGTATGAGTAAATAAAGATTAATTTTAGAGATAGGGTTGGTAGAAGAAAGAGAAATGGGGTTGATAGAAAAAAGAGAAAGAAAAGTGTAATGCAAATAATGAGAAGGAAAAGAAATAATTAATGAATCTTGAATCGAATCTCATTGAATCTTACGGTGGAGTTTGGGAATGAGCATTCCCATAACAATGAGATTATAATGCAAATGAAATCAGGTTTTCATTTCCATGTTAGACTCTCTAAAAGCAAATTATAAGAATTTAGGATATTTTGAATTTCAAACCTACCTCAAATTCGGTGTTCCAAACACAACCATAAAGAGCTAGCTATAGCTAATTAGTCCCAAAATTGGCTAACTTTTTCAACAAGTGATTTGAGCACTTCTATTTGCTTTCTCATTGAAGTTTTTGGTAAATTAAAATACCTCATGCCGAAAATATATATGTAATCTATCATCAATATTTTTTAATTTTAAAAAGTTATAACGAACCAATTAAATTTATCAATTGCATTATCTTTCTTAAAATAAATTCTTTTTCTTATTTAATTCAAATATAATATATGGATTTGATTGGTTCATCATAACTTTTTACAATTAGAAAACATTGATGGTAAAATTACTATATATATAATGTTTTTAAAATGAGGATTCTATTACTTTTTAAAGTGAGAATCAATCAATCAAATTCATTCATTAGATTCTCTCTTTTAAAATAAATTATCTCTCATATTTAATTCAAATATAATAACTAAATTTGCAAAATTGATTGATTCTAATTTTTTAAAGTAAATAAATCCTTGTTTTAAAAGTATTCTATATATATAATGATTTATAATCAAATATACCTGATTTTAAATAGTCAGAAAAATACAATAGATGAATTTGATTGGTTGGTATTTACTTTTTAAAATAAGATATATTCAATTATAAAAACCTATATATATATATTGAATAGTGTACTTGTGATATACGAGTAAAAAATTATATCAAATCACATATAATGTACGCGAACGAGACCCCTCTAACACCTTCAGCAAATATTTTAATTGTGCCAAAATTTGGCTTTAAGTGATAATATTACAAGTGCTTCACAAACTGAAAAAACACTTTCGTTTTTGTCGAATTAACGCTCGGTGGGGCATTTATGTAACCCAGATAAAGAGTAGTTATAAAACGCATTTACCATCAATGCTGTTTGTCAAAGATACAGGAGCAAACACGTTCCTTTCAAGGGCCCTGAACAGAAACAGTACCCAAACAATAATGAGTTTGATTGTTTCTTTTTGGTCTGTTTGCTGGACTTGAAAAAGAGGGGAGAGACCAGCTAGGCCTCATCTGTTAGGGACACTTCACATTTGTTTTAGGACCTTAGGGTCCTCCCTTGACTCCGGTGGATTTAATTTTGAGTCAGGACTTGCTTGCTGCTCGATGACCAAAATGAAAACTACTCTACCGCATGTTACATGTGCTACACGAGTGATCCATAAAGGCCCCTTCGTTTACTTTTATCACCTCAGTTCCACTAAGATCATGATAATTGTTAGTGACATGAATTAATAATAATGATGTAATATGAATGAATTAACATCGATGAGATTTCTACTACATGCATTAATAATAATAATGTAATATGAATTTGTATACATTTTAATTAGCTCGATACATATAACTATCTTACAACATAACACAAAATATTATATACAAGTAAAGGACAATGGAAACAAATAGACACATACTATATATGAGTAGAACTCTTATAATGGAACGAACAATTAACTTGAGCACAAAGTAAATTTACACTCGTTATTACCAATTAACCCAGTTAGAATTATCAAATGTGATGTTTATTTAGGGCCGTGAACATCATTATTAAGAGAATTTAGTGTGTTTTTGAACAGACTGGAGAAAGAATATCGCAGTTTATTGACGCAATGCATAAGCATCAACAAAATGGCATTTTAAGCACAAAAAGTAATTCAGATGGGACATCCACCAAGACTTGTTTAGATCGAAGTGGCAAGTCGGCAAGCCACATGGTATACCATTCATATATTTGCTGTTTGAATCAACCCTTCCTAAGAGATGCCAGGCATATGTATTAATTCTGTTCCAAAGTTGGTTCAACCACCATGTGATTTTGATTCCTCTACATTAATATTATAGGTTAATGTCTGTGAAAATTCATCCTAATTTATATGTACTTACGCGGTAAATGTTTTATATTTCATCTCAACAAGGTAAAATTGTGAACCTTAATCGATATTTTATCTCCCAATAATTATATTTACTAAAAAGGTTTGATTCAAGATCATACACAAGCAATTAAAAGCAAAGATTTGGAGATATGTAGTACCTTTTGAATACTGCAATCAATGTGTCTCTTTCCAAATTCAATCAAAAGCCGGAAGTTCTTGCTGACCTTAGTTACATTTCAACCAAACTAATTGCTATATTCTTCAACAAAGCTAGTTCCTACACCATATCAGGTTTGTTAGAGGTAGAATTTGCCCATTGTAACCTACAGCTTGAGTGCAATAATGTATAGGTATGGGAATTTTTAAGTGGTCCAAGAAACAAGTCTACATTGCCCTGGTCGTTTCTCAACAAAAATTGAACTAGAAACCTCAGCTTTTGAACAAATATTAAAACCTGTTGGCTGCTGCAACAAGGCATGTACAACAATGAAAGAAGCTGCCAGCGACATTTTGGGCTCACATTTTTTGGCCAAGTGGACCAAAAGTTGGTCATTTTGTTTCTCTTTTGCTTTTAGTATAGACCCTATCCGATTTATAATTCAACCTAGCAGATAAGCCAGGACTATTGGCATGCAATATACGTATATGTATCATTTACAAGGTGGGCCTGACCTCCAATGTTTAGAGACATACCAATTCACCATGCTTTTCAATATGTCTGTGGCGTCATTTGCTGGAGTTGTCAACCGCCAAGTTATGTCTAATAGACATGGACAGTGTCACTATCAAAGTTGTTCAAAGGATTACTGCTCTTCAATATTCATTAATATTATATGTCGGGTTAAAGTTGGCTAAGTCTGGCAATCAATGGAAAGAAACAGCTATGATGTGTTCCTATTATCAGTAAAATGATGGAGGAGTATGCATCAACCGAAACCGAACAACTACATGACATTTAAGACAAATTAAGTTTGTGAAGCAACAGATTTAAATCGTGTTACAATTGTTGCAAGCTGGTGTCCAAACAAGTAACCTAAATGGGGGTTTTGCTACACATCTTTGCTTGTTTGAACCAGAAGTACATTAACACTTCGAAACAATAGAACAAAATTATGTAAGTCAGGATGCCACTAATGATTTTGATGCATCACCGTGACCTCCTCTAACAATATGTAATGTCACAACAACACAGCTCAAACACAAAGGGTTAGAGAGACCAAGTGAAAATAAAGCATCAAAATTTACATCACAAAGATTCTTCCTACACTGGTTTGGGATATTTTTGGCTATACCATTGCAAAACAGGTCATTACAATTAGAATTGAGCATCAAACAAACTAATCGTGCTTGGACACAATCCAAGATAGCTCAACCAGCCATTACATTAGAATCATATTACTGAAAATGCTTTCTTACTTGTCGTTAATATTATATTGTAAGGCCACTGGAAGTGGATTTAGTATTGAAGCATGAGTTTATGAACAAGTTACTTACAACTAAATTAGAGAGCAAAATTATAAGTCCAACATTGAAAGCTGACACTGACGGGAACATATACTTCTCAATAATCATAACTTAATACAAAGCAGTACATACTAGTCCATGACACTTAGGCAGAAAGTGTCCGAGTCAACAGTGCACAACAAAATAACAAGAATAATACAACAAGAGGTTAGTTACTAATGTTACAAGGAACTGAAATTCAGTAGAGAACACAAAATGCGGTATCAGGCAACCAAATCAGACACAACTACAAGCATTTGATTGACACTGATTTTTAAGGGGAAAACCAGTATTACAAGTGTGGTTACTTGCGGAGACAACCATTACTTCCACAACTTGACATACTTATCGTGACTGGCCGAAGCAACCAATCCAGTCACGGTTGATACAGCCAAGGCAGCAATCAGCCCATCATGGGCTGCCAGAGTCATAGTCTTATTCTCCGACATGTTCCAAAGCTCCAAAGACTGCAACAAGGGCCAACAATTGTATGTCAGAAAAAGTATCGTAGTGGATTGACCATGACGATAATTGAATTGGTCATCAGGAACTCAAACAAATACTCTTTTGGTAAAAGAAGCTACGTGTTGACCTCCTTCACATCATTTCACTTGATATAGACACCAAAAAGTGACCGACAGAGGTTAAAATATTATTGTAAAGATGCTTTATAAAAAACATCCAGTTGATTTAAAAATATTTCAACCACCCAAATTAACTCAAAGATTTAAGCAATATAATCCCACCCAAAAGAACGAGGGTCTGAATAATATGAGGCTATTTTTTATTTGACTGATTATTATCTGATTCTTGAATTAGTAATTCCTGAAACTTCCATCTGTTTCTGAGGCTAAGATATTATCACAAGGCAAGTAGCAAAACCCCACAGGATCAAGCCCATGTGCAAGCTAGGCAATGTCGTCGAATAGTGTTTAACAGAAATTGAGTCAAATAGATTTTTCTTGCTGCAGTAGACAGGTATAGTCACAAGCAATAAACAAACTAACAGAACAAATAAGGTTACTTGCCTGGTAACAGCCAATCACCAGCAATGAAGGATAGCCAGGATGGAAAACACACGAGTGGAACTTGTTGCCATTACAGCTCAACTCATGAACACATTCCCCTTCGCTCCCTGATCCAACCGTCCAAACTCTTACAGAGTCCTCGCTGACAGATGCTAGACACTCACCAGAAGGATCCCAGCAAACAGAATGGATTGGTTTGGTGTGTCCCTACAATCACACACTTAAATCAGCCATGCTCGGTGGCATAAAGCAAATGCTACTTGCATTTCCAGGAGTCAATCAGGCTAGCTGGTAGCACATTGGGACCATAATATTGACAACTTACCTGTAATGAAAGCCGACAAATTTGTGTCTCCACATCCAGTATAGAGACAACATTCTCTGCAGCTGCTGCAAGATACTTTCCAAGATGTGGTTGAAATCTCATCTGAGCCGTACCACCCTATTCCATACGAAGATGTTAGTGGGCAACAAACAAAGAATATACGAGTACCAGCAACAGCCCACTTAATTACAGCATAAAATATTTTTGCCTCAAATTCATACACCTGCAGCAGACATCCTACCTTGAAAACTTTTGCACAGCTACCATTGTTGATACTCCAGTAGCGAATTTCACCATCCCCATCACAAGAGCAGATGAGATCATCTTTATTCGGGTGGAAGTCCAGTGACATAACAGAAGCAGAATGCCCCATAAAGTTACGAAGAGAATACCCAGGCTGCAGAGACATGTGCAAAAAAGGTGCATGATACTTAGCAAATTGGGCCAACATCAACGAATTTATTTTCATAAAAAAGCATATAACAATAAGCATATATAATCCAGAACATATAGAAGTATGCAGCCATTAGTATCTGCCAGAACACGATTATTCCGACACCTGAAGTAAACAAGGTCAAAGTCAGCCCCCCTACATTCAAACGTAGCAGTTCACATAGTATGAAAATGAGATTAAAATTTCGTGCACATCTTAAAATTCAGACAGCAAGTTCAATGTGAAACCAAAAGAAGATAAAATTATTTTTTTAGTCATAAATGCTCTAGATTTGACAGGCCTCATCAATGAACCTTTATGAAAGCTGCATAAGCTGCACACACAATAACATTGACCAAGAAGGAAATCAGGATTTGTTCCAGGTAGCTATACAAACCATAAATGCCAATTCAACAAGTTAATTGTCGCCTACTATCCAGAGACATGCTTTCCAAATATCTCAAGATGTATACCCAATGTTTATTAGAGAACATTTTAATACATCCTTGCTTGTTTACACGTTCACATGTTGGTCTATCAGTACACAACTAACAAACAACAGAGTTCTACTGCATATGAAATTAGGATGCATGTCAAACATTTCCAACCAACCTTTTACAGTCATCAAAGTTTTAGGTAAAAAGGATGTCTGCATCACCACTGGAAGTCAAGGAAAACAAAGTTCAAACGATATGCATCTAACATGACACTGTCTACTTTCCCAAAAATCAATACTGAAGAAAATACTTTCAAGTAAACGACAAAAACACATGAAATTATATGCATATTAATAAAAAAGTATCATATTTTAGCACAAAATAATGTGTCCACTAACTGTGTCAAGCTCCCAAACTCTGACAGTTTTGTCAAAGGAAGACGTTGCAACACGTGGCAAGCTTGGACTGAAACGAATATCCGTAATCAGAGATGAATGCTCTTCGAGGTTCATTTTTGACTTTAAAGTATCTGTGCACCATAATACAGCCTGCACATGAAAATCAACAGAAAAACAACTTAGCATCATCTTTTTATTTTCCTTAGCTTTTTTTGGGGTTACAGGGGATAGTAGGGTTGGCTAAGAAAGGTGTAATAACTGTAAATCTAGAAAACCACCATCTTTAGCTGCAGGATATTAGAAAATAAATTTTAATTAAGACAGGAAAAATTATAATTTGTTGTGAAGTGGCATTGCTCCCAACAGCTTATATACACTGCTCTTACCACCAAAAGACTTTTCACTGGATAATTAATGTAAATAAATACATCCTCCTGTCACTTACCTTTTTGTCATGGCCACCAGTAGCAAGCAATTTGCCATCAGAGGAGAAATGACAACAGACAACTTTGCTTGTGCTTGCTCTAGCAGAATTTACCTCCTTAAATGAGAACCCTGGAGCAAAATGCAAAATCTGTGCGCTTAGAATACGTCATAACAAAATATGAAAAGAGTCTTCAAATACAAATTCCAAATTTCAATTTTTCACTTACAAATTTGGCAATAACCTACATGAAATCTATGCAGATGATTGTGGCACTATTTAGTTAAAAAAAACTTTAAAAAATTAAAAGGGTGCATTCCTCGTTCGCAGTCATCTGATTCTGACATATAGTCAACAGAAAAGTAAGGCATTATTATACATTTTGAAGAATACTTCAAATTCTTAACTTACACTGAAAATATCAACCACAGAAAAATTAAATGCATGAAAAATAATAAGAAAAATGCCATTGTTCGGCAAGTCAACAAATAATGGAGGCACCTCATGATGTTGTAATATCCATAAATCATAAGTGAAACATTTGACCTGAGGTCAGGAACTCAATACTACACACACTTAAACAAAGCAGGAGACGGCAAAGTTCTCGGACAATCCTCACAAATTACAATCAGTATGAATCGTTAGCATTTTTGCACACCTTGGCTGACATCCATACCACGACCAACAGTATCTCTTGGGTCTGTATCATCATGGGATAAAAAAGACTCAACATTATCATCAAGGGATCCATCCTCCACAAAACGATCCATGTCAGCCTGCAATTCAATATCTTTATCATCCCACTGCCAAAATGGAATTCCAATGAGAATTTATGCAAGGAATTTTTTAATTCCTTCAACCTATTGAAGAAGATTAAAGAAGCACCCACCAACTGATTTGATGGTGATGTAAGCGTGCCAGTACCATCAGTGCCAAACATCATCAGAGGCTTGGAGGAACCACCACTGTGTGGCAAGGCAGGCATCGAAATTACATCACCAGGGGTGTGAGTTGATGGTGTTGAGGGTGCTGAACTAGGGGAGGGTCCCGCTGTATTTGCAGTCCCAGAGCTATTGGCAGGCCCTGAAGATGACACTGGCTGCTTTCTCTTTCTTCCAGCCTGGTTTTTGGAAACCTTAAATTGCATTAAAAGAAACCATGTCAGAAACCAGCCCAAATTCAATAGGGTGTACATCAAAATTCAGCAATTTTCATATAGATAGACATATTAAGGTAACTATAAAAGGACAGACCTGATCATTTCCTCGAAAGGAGTTTGGCATGCTACCATCAAAAGTGACACTGCCAGTGGGCCCCAGTTTATCTTGTTGATGAAGATTGTGATTTGAACTCTGTGATTGCGGATTTGAAAGGGCATGCTGTGGAGGATTGCTGTTCTGCTGTTGTTGCTGCTGGTGTTGCTGCTGCAACTGGGCCATTTTCAACTGCTTGTAAACAAACCAATTTAGCAACTCGAAATGTGTTTAGATTCATAAAAAAGACAACACCTAGAGGGGGGAAAATATATAATACTACAGGAATAATACCACAAAATGAAAGATCACTTGAAAAAATTTTGACCTTAATTAACACATCTGTATCTCTCTGCTGCAGACCAGGTTGCAAAGGTGATCCAACATTTGGAATCACATCACCAACAGAATTTGCAAGACCATCCTTTCCAAGACCCATATTGCGATTATTGAAAATCATTCTGAGCCTTCTACTTTCATCGCTACCAGATGGCGAGGTCAAATTTTGTTGTGCAAGCATAAGCTGTTGTTGGTGTTGTGGTGTCAACACCTGAAGTTGATGAAAAGGCTGAGGAGCCTGTATAAAAGGTTTCTGTGGCTGAAGAATCCCAGACCTTAGTTGTTCCAGTCCCTAACAAAGGAGCAAAAAAGTTAAAGAACTGAAAAGGGTAGAGTTAAGTGGTAAGCTATTTGCAAGTGTCAAATTTTCAGACCAAAGAAAAAAAAATTTTTAGACTACAAAACTATAAACATCTTACCGTGAGTGGCCATCCTTTCAAAGTTAAATTGTTCCCACCTTGATTTGACCCTAAAACAGATAAACTTTCAAGTCAACCACAATTAAAAGCATATCTAAACAGTTCAACTGTAATTACCTACAAATTGCAAATGATAAAGCCCAAAATCCCTACATAATGCAAGAATTGATCCTTAGAAAGTAATTCCTGCCCCACATGAAGTTAAATTATATTTAAGTAGGGTTTGGCTAATATATAAGGTCAATAACAATACAAGGTAGTTACAAGAGAAACATTATCATTTTCAATATTTTTAATTTTTATATTTACAATTTCTCATTTATTTAAACCATTGGATTAAATTCTAATCGCCCTAAATCAATCATGTATTATTACTGATCCTGTATAGTAGAATAACCTACTTAAGTGTAATAATCATATTCCAAAAAAATTTGATGAAGTAAATCGTTGCAGCCTGAACAATGAAAGGGCTCAAAGACAGATACCGGGGATCCCTATCAGCGATCCTTCTGGACCAGCAGCTCTGGGATTCAGTACTGGATTAATCTCACTCTTTATGTCCTGATTTCAGACAAGATTCAGAAAATGAGTAATAATAAGGCAAAATAGTAACAAAATTATTTCTCTATAAGTAACTTACTGGTGTAGACGCCGGTAGTTGCTGATTTCGAGTTTGAACTTGTGGAGACATCCCACCAGCTGTACCATGCAAAACTTGCCTGAAATCAAGTAATAAATTGCTTAAGATTTTAATATTGGTAATTGAATAAGCACATAATTAGGACACATCAAGGAATTTAAAAAAAATTCCAAATCATTTTCTGTGGCCTTTGGAAGGTACAAAATTAAGTTAAGATGGAGACATTGCAAAACGAAACATGACAATTATTGGCATATTAAGAAGCATGTGGGTCATCATTTCTCTTAATTTAGCAACTTCCTTTGGTTTCAAGTGCCATGTAAATTCCATTTTCTCTAAATTTAGCAACTTCCTTTGGTTTCAAATGCCATGTAAATTCCATTCCGTAATCAGACACCATTCAACAAGAATATAAAATCTCGGAGAAGCACCCTGAAGGTTGGCCAGTTGCTGCCGCTGACTTCAATATTGATGCATGATTTGGATCCAAGAGCTGGCCCATATTCTCGCCAAACCTTTGCTGTAAAAATATTTCCAATTGTCAATCATTGTTCAAAGCATACATACATATATGCTGATAAATCCCATGACAGTGTACCCACCTTCATAGCTGCATCATCTAAAGAATCTCGTGGCTGTTTTAACCTTTCCTCGTACATCTTTGTAGCTATCACATTTGCAGTTCCAGGGTTCTGTCGCATGAGAGGGTCATTTCCTACAAGCCCATTTGCAGTGCCATTTAGGAGGTGGGTCCCATCCCTTCGCTGTGGTTGTTGCTGTGGCTGCTGTTGCTGAGGCTGTTGCGGTTGCTGTTGTTGCTGTTGCTGTTGTTGCTGCTGCTGCTGCTGCTGTTGCTGAGCATGCCTCTGCATTAGGATTTGATGCATCTGCAATTGCTGCTGTTGCTGCTGCTGTTGTTGTTGTTGATGTTGAGGTTGTTGGGGTTGTTGCTGCTGCTGCTGTTGTTGCTGCTGCTCTCGGGCCTTAATCAACTGTGTCTGCAATTTCAAGTTTCAACATGCCATAAGGTTCCAAAAGGAGCCATATTGTTATTTCATAAAATCCAACCAACGCCCTTCCTAGAGATAGGCATCAATGGATTGGCCATTCATATATATATGTATATATATATATATATATCAAATCAGAGGGGCTCTTGTACAATCTACAGCGACTTAAGAATAGAACAAATCAATTTCACAAGAAGACAAGGCACTCTATCTGAGTAATACAAACTTTCTAGCAATAGGCATCCATATAGAGCACATGTGGAACGCGAGATACTGTGATGTGTCCATTCCAGGTACTTGCATATTGTAAGCCATTGACATTGCTAACGTAACCTCATTAAAGCTTAACAATATGATTGACAAACTAGTGACTTAGCAATGAGTTTAGTCCAATAATACTGAGATTTGACAGAACATATTAGAGACAAAAGGAAAAAGAAAAGCTAATCCTAAATCACCACCAGCTTCAGAATGTTATGGTTACAGGGAAAGCTCAAGTTTCAGTGGAAATTTGTACAAATACGTTCGAAAGACCAAACCTCAATGTAAGAAGCAGCAACCTCTGAATGTTTCTCATTAGTTCTAGCAATGAAAATATCCCAGAACACAGACCACCATTCGAAAAGAAAACCACCAGGCGCATCAATAGCTGAAACCCATACATGTTCAAAACTCAGTACAAAGAAGATATATTTAAAATGCAACGAGACAGATGAAGTAGGAGGGGAAATAGCATTGTAACCAAAAATGACTCCACCTCGTTGATCGAAATTTGTGACTACACTCACCTACAGGATCAGATGATACTTTTCCTTCAGCTTGAAAAGCCTGAGCAGAAGCCTTTAAGTCTCTCTTCACTAAATAATCATGGATATACACATCTAACCTGTAATTTCAAAATCAATCATATCGTAACCCTACCGAAGGAAATCAACACACTTTAACACAACAAACAACAGCTCAGTGGAAATATTCAACGGAGCAAAAAACAACAGAAGCACCTGACTACAAACGGGGGTGTAAAAAAAAAAATCAAAAATAAAATAAAGAAGTAATAAAAAACACAAGTCCAGAAACCAAAAAATTGAAGGAAAAAAAAATACAAAGAGCGTAGTTACACAAACAAATTAGGGCTAGAAAAGGTCACTACACGGCAGGTGGTATATTCCAAAGCCAGAAAAACACTAGTCACAAACACAGATGCTACAACAGAAGAGAAACAAAATCGGCAATTTTGACAAAGAAAACCACAAATTCGAGCCCAAACAAACAAAAATAAAAACTTACATTACAAAACCCTAAAATAATGCACATGAGCAAGTCACAAAACAGCTCAAAAAAAGTTAACAATTTGAATCCAAACCCACAAAAAGTAGCAAAACCTAGAACAACCCAGATGACCAAAACCCCAAATTAACCATAAAAACAACTTCACACGAAGTAAAAATACAAACTTGAACAAAAAAGGATAAAAACATTAAAAAAAAAGAAAAAGTAAATAAAAATCGACTCTTTGATACCACTTACATTTTATCAGCTTCCCAGTTGGTCTGAGACATGTTGTTGAATCAAACACTTGACACAAACAAGTTAAACAAGAGTGGCTGTTAGAGAGATACAAGTCTCTAATTCTAGTAAATAAAAATTTTAAAAACAGAAAGAAATATTTTTAATAACTTAAAACAGAGAGATTTTGATAGAGAAATCGATAGATAGGTAGATACCTGCAATCCAAAAAGGTTTATTTGTTTCAGAGTTTTTTTCTTTTTATATTTTTTTAATTTTTTATTTTCGGGAGCAGGGTTTTTTTTTATGTTTATTTTTGTTTTTTTGTTTTTGGTTTTGTATTCTCAAGTTCGGTGGATTGAGTTGCCGTTGCAGATGATTACGTAATGGCTTGGTATTTTACTTTTTTACCCAAAATGCCCTTCAAGTTTGTCAAATTTTCCAAGCGAGGCATGGGCTAGCGTACGCCTTTGTTACGTGAATGCCCTTGGCGTTCGGCGCATTTGCCCGAGGCTTTGTTGTGACTTGCACTTGTTGCGGTAAGTGAAGGGCTGTTTTGTAAATTTAGTTGCAGTTCAACGCATTTTCGGGTCTTACCTTGATCTGGAGCTTCTATTTTGTAGTATTTGTTGATGAATCCTTTTGTTATTTGTTATTCGGTTTTGACCCTTGGTTTTACACCCACATTTAGTTAATGACCTAACTATGATTATATTTAGTAATTTGGTGGGTAGCCTAACCTTGATCAGTACTTTATTTTTTTATCGGGGCTAACCATGAGACAATCGAAACCAAGTTGGAAGGACATTAATGACATAACCTGGATAAGCGGTTCTTATACGGTTGAAAACCACTCATATTTATGTGGGAGACAATCCATATGCATAGAAGAAAATCTTACATTTTTATTAAGGGAGGTGGAGTGCACAATGTTAAACCCATTACATGAGTCATGGGAGGCGGTGTAGTGTTTTACCACTCCACTAACCCCTTTTGCGCACCTTGATTAGTACTTTATTTTGTAATCATCTCGACAATTTAATGGATTCTCTTTCAAAAAAAGATCACTTGTATTGCTTTTTATTTGACTCAATGCTAATTTCAATTTTTTCTTCCTTTAGCAAAAAGTTCTTAATTATTTTAATTATAATTTAGGTTACAAAACATATTATTTTCTTTTAGTTTATCAATTATTATAAGATATAATTATAATAGTATTTTCAATAATATTATGCAATTTTGAGTTTTCATTGGTAACGCATCAATAATTTTATAATATTTTGGTAAAAAATAAAAAAATACATTTTTGCATCTCCAATATAATAAGCAAAAGCAAAATATCTATCTTTTTAAGAGTAAACAATGCGCAATGGCACTATAACTGGAGACATGTTTAACGAGCATTAGATACTGAATTCATGTTTTATAGCACCTTTGAAGGTAAAAAGTCTATAGTATCATTCATTAAAAGATTTAAACAAGTATTTCTCTCTCATATATGTTCATTAAAAATTATTTTTCCATTTCTTCCACTCTCTCGCACCTCTGCTTACCCGAGTCCAATGTCGTTCACCATAATTGACTCAAGTGCATGGATAATTATCCTTCAATGTCATTCCATGTCGTCCCCTTATGTGTTATCTATTTATATCAGTTAATTGTTATTATCTCCACGGTTGGGTAGAGATAAGAATGTCATTTGGAAAACAAGATTGCAGTTAAGTTTATTGATATTGGTTTTGGACATTCATATGCATAGATTGTGTAAGAAATGGGGTTGTGTTTTTAAGAAATGAGTTAGCAATTGTGCGACTATGCACAAAAGGAAATGGGTTTATTTTTGTATTTATTTCAATTTACGCATATTAAGAAATTGAATGAAAAGTGAGAATGAGACTATTATATACTTGTTCCATGAAATTGTGTTTGTACACGGTCCGTGCCCAAAGTTTGTGTGTTCTGCGCCTCCAGGCTGTGTTTCGCACCTTTAGGGTATGTGTTTCATACCATCAAAGTGCATGTTCTATGCCTTCAAGTGGTGTGTTCCTCACTTTTAGTTAGTTGTCCACACCTTTAAACAGTGTGTTCCACTCTTTAGAGTGTGTGTTCCACGCCTTCAAGCAATGTGGTCCATATTGTAAGGCAATGTGGTCCGTGCCTTCAAGCAATGTGGTCTACGACCATTTAAATGAGAATGAATGTTCATTAATAATGTTTGTTTTGTTGTAGGAAAATGGATGAAATCAAAATGATGATTTGTTATAATGGGCAATAGAAGGAGATAGTCGAAGGGGGTCACAAATATGTTGGATTCTTATTGAAAGGTGTACGGGTGCCCAAAAAGCTGTCATATGAGGCACTGTTGATGGTTCTAAACTCGAAGTTGTAATATGACTTGGACAAATATGACATGGATATAAAAACAATAACGGTGAATCATAGAAAAGAATTTAAGCAACATATAAACAACAATGATGATTTGGAATTCGTTATGACAGACCAGAGTTACCCTCAAATATGTGTTTCGTTCATTGAAAAAGATGGAAACAATAGTTGGTTTAATTCACTCAACGGTAGCAACCACTCGTTCACAGTTTCATCCATTATTATAAATGTAGGAAGAAATATTGATGCAAATGTGGGAAGACATTATTTGCAGCACAGTCAATTTTAGGGGTTGACTGATCGTATAAATGATAAAACTTTGCCAGATAGACAATTTAATCCACCAATAAGATTGAACGAAAATTTGAATGAGGACATTCCATATATATTCTCAACTGAACTAAATCCATTTGATGATGATGATGAAGCAGTTGGAGGAAGGCTGCTAGAAGGGAATAGATAAGCTAATCATAACACATCTATTTTGAGAGAATGAGTGACTCCGAGATTATAAGATTATTCATTTGTTGAGACCGACTCATGTCTAACGGTGACACCAACAACAGTAATGTATAAAGGACAATTTTTCCCATACAATAATGATTTAAAACATGCTCTTAGAATATATGTCTTGAGATAGAACTTTTAATGGCAGGTGAAAATGTCGAACAAGTTTATATTTCATGCAATTTACGTATAGAAGAACTGTATATGGAAGTGTCGGGCTATTTGCCAAAATGACGGAACTTTATTCGAAGTTAGACGATTCATTGATGATCAGTATTGTAGCCTTGAGAAGGTTCATTAGCATCATCGTCAAACTAGTTATGTAATTATTGGGGAACTTATTACGCCACGACTACAATATGTTGACGGTCGAATTATGTGTTCAAAGGACATCATCGTTAATATGAAAGAGATGTTTGGTATTCAAATTATTTACAATAAAATGCATAAGGCATTACAGTATACTTTGAACTTAACATATGAGAATACTAAGATCTCATTTAGTCTACTACCTGCATAAAGTTTTATGTTTGAACAACATAATCTTAGTATAATTACGCGATATAAAGTAAATTACCTATCGAAGTTTAAGTATTTTTTTTATGGCATTGGGACAATCATTGAAAGGATTCCATTATTACATGCGACCGATTATTATTATAGATGGTTCACGCTTGAAGAATAGGTTTAAGAGAACGATGTTTGTTGTAGCTATCAAAGATGAAAATGAACAAATATATCTGTTGGCTTTCGGTTATAGTGACTTTGAGAACAATCTATAATGGGTGTGGTTCTTCGCATTACTGAAATCTATATTTGGCCATATTGATGACCTGGATATTATATCAAATCACCATCAAAGTATAAAAACGGCAGTTGAAGAAGTGTTTCCATCAGCTACTCACACCTTCTATATGTGGCATTTGCAAGAGAATTTAAAGAAAACATATCACCGAACTGACATGAAACAAATCTTTTATCAGGCCACTCATATGTACATGCAATTTCAGTTTGACCATCACATGAGAGAGCTGACATAACTTCATCGCAGATGTTAAGATTGGTTTATGAACATAGGCCCCCATAAGTAGTCACACATGTTTTGTGAATGTTGTAGATATGAAATAATGATCACGAATATCATTAAGAGTCTTAACTTATGTTTCTAGTTTGCACGTCAATTACTTGTGACAACATTAACCGAGTTTATTCGCAACATGTTGCAATGATGGTTTTTTAATTGTCATGGAAAAGCTGAGTCATCCCGATCTCAACTAAGTAATGTTGTGCATGAGAAAATGGAAAAATTGTGTGGGTGAATCAAATTCAATGATAGCTTCGCCAATAGATTGGAACATATTTCTCGTCAAGTGTCGTGGGGATGAATAGACAGTAAATTTGGTATATAAAACTTGTACTAGTAATGTCTTTCAAAGCTTACCCTTACCATGTCTCTATACACTTGCTGCAATTAAGTTGTTTTACGTTGTTCAGTTTTTATCTTGTTATTTAATTGCTAACGTGGACTAATTTGTCATATGCAGGAAGCAAATATGGATTTCATGACATTCTATCTTACTATTATTTCAAAAGTACGTTGGTTTTTGGATATTCATCCCCAATTTTACTGGTCGGGCCTCTTGCCAAGTAGGTGGTCCTGGAACATGTTCATATCAACATTGTATTGCCACCTAACGTTAGACCAAAACTGGGACGATCGAAGAAAACCTGATTCCATTCCAGTAGAAGGCGTCTTAGAAAACAGACATGCAAAAGATGTTCTGTATTTGGTTACAATAACCGAAGGTGTCCCAATCTTCTTACACCTCATAATGATCATGGTACAAGTACTTTATCTGTTCAGGTTCAAGTTGAAGTATGGAAGAAATGTTTCATTTGCCATAAATTAGGGCACGACTGTTTAACTTGCCAGCATAGACTGCAATGGCTATAATGTTCGGATGATAATGGTTAGTTGGTTTAATCTTCAACAGAATGCTATACCAATAGTAGCAATTCACCCGATAGCATCAATGTAACACCTCTATCCCGACTTTCTTGTTCGTACGGGGATCAAGACGAGGGATGTTATCTTTTTACTTTATCGAATTCTTCTTATAGAAATTCTTTGGATAAAAACATTGATTTGATTCTAATGAAAATCTGGTAGAGTTTCCTTTATTTTTCAGAAAACCAAAAAAATTTAAACCTGTAAAGAAAAACACACTTATAAACATATTCATTTCTCAACTTCCTTTTTCGGATCTCCTGTCCATTTCCAAATCACTTCAACATGCAAAACATAATATAATAAATATTTCTTTAATATTTTAAAATTTTACAAAAATAAACACAACGTAAAACATTCTTAACTAATAATTTACATCATTTACAACAAATGGTAAGTTTTTAATATAACTTTATTTACAAATTTTATATTTTAAATAGATACATATCTACATGGTGGTGTCATTACGTATGTATACATATGTTGACGTGGTAAACCAGCCAACCAGATTCTTGAGCCCAATGCCGCACAGATGAGGAGACCTGCAACAAACAGACCAGATAATGGCAAAGAGAAGAAGAAAGAAAGAAGAGGAACACACAATGTTTGAAGTGGTTCAGCCTTTTTAAGAATGGCCTACGTCCACTTTTCTGGTATTAATGGCAGCCTCACTCTAAATGCTCACTCTCTCTGTATTTCGACAGAGTAACAGCCCTCTCCACTCTCAATTTTCTGGATCCGGATACAATAAATGTCTCTCTCTATTTATAGAGGAGATGAGGCTACAGATGGAATAAACAGACAAAAAGGGCTGATCTTGTCGTAATTAATGCTTCTGGAGAGTCTTTAATGCTTCTGACTTGTGCCAGGTCAACTCTGACTTTACGTGAGCCGACTGCTAACCCATGCTGGTTTGGTGAGATTTCCCGAAATTAAGCTGTCATTAGGTGAGAAACCCTTACTTATCGTGCAAGACACGCCATTTTACTGTCTTGCACTGAAACTGGGCGAACTGGGCAGAAAACGAACTGAATCTGCGTCGTGACGATCTTGACTTCGAGGTCGGCCTGGCGATCTTGACGTCGGCAATGACCGATCTGCGATCTCTAACGTCGCTGTGAGGGCGATCTGGCATTATCTTCGTCAGTCTTCCAACGGTCTCGATCTCATCTATATACTGGAGCGATCTAGCGATCTGAGGAATAGGGCCTTACATTTGGTCTTAGTAACTTGGGCCACCATTTTAATGGGCATTTGTCGGCCCATTTTGAGGAATCCAAAAATACCCATAACAACATATGATGCAAAAAGATGATTACCCAAAAAGAATTTAAGCGGATGTGACTCAGGAAAATCTGCAAGTGCTACATCTTCGTCTTTAACTTCAAGCCTTAGTTAACAAACTACGCGTGGTAAATCCAACGCGTTAAGTCTTTCGACTTAGAAGGTGTACACAGATAATATTGAAATCACATTCATATTCAAAAATACAATCATAAATCAAGACGACCTACGTAACAATTAGTTTTCTTTTTCAAAAGTACATACATTGCACATTTACACGAAGTGAAACGTAAACCGTATAACTTTTCAAAAACATTCTGTCATTAACACAATTTCGATTAACCCTTATAAATACCAAATATCATTCAATGTTATAAATTTATAATTATAAATTTTTAGAGCCCTTTATAAAATATATCACGATACCATGCATCGACAACGGGTCTCCTGGTATCGACCACTCGGTGGCTACCCACTAGAATAAATGGCGACCCCAGCATCAGCCACTCAGTGACTGTCTGTCGGGCCGCATATAACAATCTATTTTCGTTTCGGGACCAAACACTCGGTGTCCGTTAGGGTCCGTCATACAACGTCTATAATTAATCGTAACGGTACAGTACTGCTAATAATTCCCTTATTGGCTAGCTAACTACCAATCCCCACCTACCGGTGACCAGTTTTACATGAATCTTTTTAAAAGTTTTCAAAATTACGAAATTTTCAATTTGAAACTAAATTTTTAATCACGTAAACTTTTTATCACATATTTAAATCAATACTTTGAATTTCTTCGAGGCACCACTTATAACCATCTCAAATTACCATTTTGTCCCTACTTTTCATATCACATATTAACAAAATATTTATCATATTTTTCATGCTTCAATTTAACCCTAAAAAAGGAATTTCTCAAATTTTTTCATTTTCGATTTCGAAACCGTCACACGTACCATCAAAACATGATTTAATTAATACGAAAACGGGAGCGAAAATATGAAAATACCCCTAGTCTAGTCTAGGAGTAACATTCGGCCAAGGAGTGTTAAATTTTAAAGTTTTTGTTCCACTTCTTTTTTCATCAAACCGAACACTCAAACATCATTAAAAAAAAAAATATGTAAATAAGTTCGAAATAATGAAAATACCTTTAGTGTATTCTACACTCCAAATTTGGCCATAAGAGCGGGACGGGAGGGGAGGGGAGGGGAGAGGGGGGTGAGGTTTATTTTTGAAATTATTTTCAAAATCATTTTTCATCATATAAATTCATCCAATAACAAGCAAATGACACTCAGTTAACACCCAAAGCCAATTAACATCTCAAAGAAATAAATTAAACAAATTTCAAAAGAATTTATACATTAAATGCACACTAACAAACATAAATTTTTTAAATATGTGTACACCTACCTTATGAGCTTACTCTCAAGCTTCCTAACACCTTCAAGGAGAGATTTTTACTTATCCTTAGCTTTTCCTAAGGCTTTATGCCCCCACTTTACCTAGGGTTTCAAGAGAGCAAAAGTTCAATATAAAATTCAAAACAAGAAATTCAAACGAAAAACTACCTTTATCTACATGCTTATGAGATGTTCTAGCTTCTATCTAACCCAACTTAATACAAAATCAAAGACTCATGCCCTCTTACCTTGGAATACACTATTTCTAACAAGATTCAACTTGAAGTTTTGGTGGTTTTAAGGAAATCAAGGCTTTAGATGGGTAGGGAATGAGAAGGACTTGATTTGGGAATGATTTGGTGATGAAAAAGTGAAAAGAATTGATGAAGAAATGAAGAAGAAGAGATGACAACAAAGAGAATAAGAAGTCGACTGCAAGAAGGAGAAGAAATAAAAGTTTTTCAAATAATCTCACCTATTTATACTAACCCATTTCTCCTATTTTCACTTTGACCCCAACTTTTCATTATTTGCATGTGAACCCCACTTTACACTTATTAATCCCCATTGTATGAGCTTGATGACTCACACTTCCACTAATTCATTTAAACTTATCCATATATTTATCCTTATCTAATATAAAAACAATTTATTTTAAATTCCATTTGAAATTCTAAAAATTTCCTCATTTGATCGAATCTAATCACATGCGATACGATCTAATTTCATTCACTTTATTTTCCAATCCTAAGCTTCTACTAACCGACTTATTTCACTTAAAATTAATTCATTCTGTGGAAAAACGGTTACGAAATTATTAAATTTCGCCTATTAACAATCAAAATATATAATTTTGCACTAATTCACTAAATTCCTAATAATTTTTAATCTCATTTATCGAATTTAAACATTAAATCAACGAATGCAGATCGTACGGAAATAAAAAATCGGGGCGTTACAATCAATGTTGGTATCGATGGAAACAATTAATAGAATTATTTTTTATTTATTCATTAATGATGGTTTGAAACTTTTCTTTGCATTTTTTACTTTATTATAATGGTCCGTTTGAATAATATATATATGATTGTAAACTTCACTAATAAGTAAGTTCTTATTTAGTCCGTTCATATGAATAAACATATAGAATGTTTGCAAATGAAATATAAGTAAAATTATATACTATATCAAGTGTTTACTCTTACAGTTTTCAAATGAATATAATTTATGATATGACATCAATACTATCCTTTCACATGAAGGTGCGATTGACCACATATGAGTTTGGTCCTATAGAAATACAAAAAAGAAAAATTAGGAAATTGATGTTGGATGCGCGGTGCATGGTCGTTTGGATATTTCTTGTAAACAAACCACAGACACTAAAGTTGGTCCAATGTCATTGTATAGAAACAATATAGGAAGGTCATGGGGAAGAAAAGTATAATTATGCACCATTCTTGTGTCCATAAGGCCTCATAATAAGTAAATCTCCTGCAACATGTTAATGAATGGATGAATATTGTTATCATAGGCTGTCGAACATATAAACTCTTGATGGTCAAGGCGTTACTCGATTTTAGGGCATTAAAAGTCAAAAGACAGGGGAACCCCCATCCAAATTGACACTAACATAATATGAATATTAGATTTGGATTTCCCATTCGTTTGGCTTTTAAGAGACAAAAAAAAAACATCAATATTTATTTCGCTCCATATGAAAATATCACTAATCATGCAAATGAATAACAAGTGATATTTAAGTTTAAGAATAAGGAAGATGATTTATTGGCAATAAATGAATTGAACGCATAAGGGTTGACACTTAATTTAGCAATCATCAGCTTAGGGTGGGAAATAATACTTTCCGAGGAAGTCCCTACTTCCTTTTGGCTTTTGATGATCTAAGAACCATTGTCCATAACACCTATCAACGTATTGACCTATGAGAGATTCAATTCATATTTACTTACGAGGATGTAAGGGATTTTGAAACTATGAATACAAAAGTATGATAAGAAACTCTAGAGTTGTTGAGAGCAAGATTTATAGCTGATAAAATGAGTCATCCATATGCAGACAACAACACGTGAGTGACAAAATTAATCAACATATAAATATAATTTTATATTAAAAGTTTGGACCACGAGGGGAGGGCGTGGATGTCATGGTTTGTAACTGCGAACTAATTTGTCATTTGGCGCGAAACACCATACATGAAGGTGCGGACGGCAAAGCTGATTGCACGGAACACAATACATGAAAGCAGAGAGTAATCAACCTTATGGCGTGGACCAACAACTGAGAACGAGGAACAAAGTAACTGACGACGCGGAAGAAACAACCTGAGGGTGCGAAACACTGTACCTGAAGGCGCGGATCAAAGTAAGTTAGTTCATGTGTTGTTTATTGTTCCCTGATTGACATATAAGTGTTATGAATGCAAGAGGTGTTCCATCAAAAAACGTGTTCACTGTATTGTTATGGGTGTCGACAAATTTTGCATTTTTTTTTCTAATGTAGTAGGATTCCCCTCCACTTAGATTGACGTGAAAGCAATTACTAACAGATAATCATGATGGCACAACCTACACTTTAGTAGAACAGGGATCAAAACAATGTTAACGTGACTTAAGTTCATGAGGGCAGGAAAGAGGGAATACGAGAAAGCACACCTTTGTACTATATGTTCATGTTCATTGTTACATGGTTTATGGGTTATGAAAGGTTCGACTAACATGGCTTACAAGTCATTGCAAATAACTGAATAGATTATTTATCGGAGATACAATTTTATATCGTGTGGCGAACGTGGATGAAGACACAAAGAAGATGGATCAAGGCGCGAACACTGTGGATCAATGCTCGAAGACAAGTGTACATGGCGCAAAAAACTTGGATGAAGATCAAAGACAAGTTTAAAGGGCTCAGAGAGTGTGAATGAAGGCGCATACAACAAATATCAAGGGCATAGAGTTTTGTAACACAAAGCTACATGGTCACGTGTTAATTTTTGAATGATATGGTGACTAACTTCATTCACGTGTTGCAATTCAGTCATATGACTGCATTCGTTGTCAGTAAGAAACAAAATAAAATTGCACAAGCACACAGTTCCTCATAATGAATGGATGAGTACTAAATAAAGTTGCAAAAAATAAAATAAAATAAAATAAAACAAAACAAAAAAAGTACACTGATATACAAACCAAACAATTATTATACAATTAATGAATGAATAACTGACTCATGAACTTCAATGCTACAACTACATAGATGACATAGAAATAGACCAACGGTTCATACAATCACTAGGGGACGTAAAATAGAGAAAAACATGCATAGCCATACGTATCCGAAAGTCAAGAATGGTGAAGGCCTCGAACTTTAACGTTTCACCCCTAAGAAGGTGCTCAATGAACTTCACCATGAATGCACCGTAATTCCCATTACACCGTATATCATTATTCTTGAGTACATATCGAGGATATATATATAAACCAAGTTTCAATAAGCAAACAATTTCAGCATATTAGTGATCCTTACTTGCTCTCTTGAATCATAACACTCTTATCTTTCAATAGTACAAACTTTATTACATGGCGGTGCTTGGGTACAGGTTTGCCGATGGTCGTGAAGTATCTAACATCATGTATCAAATCAGGTAGCATGTAATGGAGGCAAGCAAATTGAGCTTTTCAACTACCCTCTCTAGCATTTTTCCACAACGAGTCGTACAGTTTAATGGTGCATGGTCACAAGTTAATCTCAATAGTAACTCAGTGTTCGTTGTTAATATTGCATGGTATTCATAGCTAAAAAGTACAGGGATATGTAACAAAACATAAAAACAGAAAAGGACAACAAACAACAAACATCGTAATAAAACTTTTAAGATTGACTTACCCTATTCACCTCGATAAAATGTTTTAAGCCTTCCAGTTCGACCCCTCCAACATTTCGTACGAGAACGTCCCCCTCATTTCATGGATGCTTAAGCCAAAAGAAACTAACCGGTGCCAACACAATAGCTCCTTTCAACTACTACTGTTTCCAGTGGTTAAGTATAAACATTTGCAGTATAGGAGTGTCAAGATTCATTCACATCAAACATAGTAACGTTGACATCATAGTATTAACAGCTTCGACTTACAAAGAACTTCGAGGGTATTATGTTGACACCTTGGTCATAGACTGTCAATTGCTCCCTCTGCTGAATCCACAACACCCTCACGTATGCCTTTATATGTTGTACTAGTACAAACATTATAACACGTCATTTTATGTTTAATATCAAAGCATTAATGGATGATATCGCTTACCTTATTCTCTAACAATTCATCGTTTGTTTCAATCTCCATGAAACACATGGCATTTACATCTACCATTAAACTTAGGCCAACCCTAAACATATGGTCAATTGTCATCGTCTGAACACTTGACAATAACCGATATACGTCAAAACCATTGATGAAATAAAAAGTAGGTACTCACTAGTCCACAACGGCTATTTTGAAAGCTAAGAATTGATGCTCAAAAGCAACTAAAAACTCGAGGTCTTCATTTATCTAAGTGATTAGACCTAAGACTAGCAGTGGTTCTTTACGTTGCGTTCCACCCTCAGCAAGGCGGTCGCCATCTTTTATATCCTTCTTTGCCTAAGGTCCAACATCTATATCTTTCTTATGATTCTTTATCACTAATGTTGCATACGATGATTTCAATTGTTAGCCATGTTTCTGCTCGCATTTGTCATAAATATTTGCCACTATATCTATTCCCTCATAAGGACCCAGCTCTAGTTTCTCAGTCTCCTCTCCAATTGTAGGGTCCATCATAACAATATCCCCAACAATCATACTCGTTGTTGCATCCTTATTAGTAATCCCCTTATTTTACACGGTTAGGACATGCAGCTCGTTTGGCTCAATTGTGCCCACTTTTGAAGGGTTGGAGGCCACCATCACCAGCGTCTCAATACGTACCCCTTATTCATCCATCAGATCCAGAATCCAGAGGAAAATATCATGCCCAAGAAGGTTTCAAACCAATTCATTGAAATATCAACAACAGAAATGTATGGTTGCTTTTACATACCCTAACAACATTAGCCGTCCCATCAATATCGATGAATATCTCTCTTGCACCTCCATCATCTGGCAAGGTTGAGTATGTTCATTGTGGGGGGCGTCTCTTTCTACACTACTCCTTTCTCCGTCCTACCACGCACCTACATGTACTTTCAAACATAAATGTCCGTACCGATTACATTACTTTTGCATAAGTATTACTCAATTCTGATTTCCACATACCTTCAGAGCAGGACCATTCGATAAACACGTAACAAAAGGAATGACCCTTCTAATGTCATTAATGGCAGTGATTACTTTAGCCATCTGTGTATCATTACGCTTCTCTACCTCACATACTTCATGAACAAATGCCTTTAGCATGGCATCTCTTTGCTGCTCTGCCTATCTCACCTCATCCATAAATGTCGTCACGGTGGCATCTCTCTGTTATTCTATAACTCACACCTTATCACAAAAGCGTTGAAACGCTTAGTGATTCATCCCTATAAAGCACAGATGTACTCTAACAACGCATTGTAATGATGACCATCATCTTTCCAATACCGTTCATCTGCAAAGAACATCATGACACAAATATAAATAAATTAGAAACATTAAACAAAGTCATTTAATAAACACATTCTCTTTAACGTAAACAGATATGACTTAAACAAAGTCACTTAATAAACAGTCTCTATAACATAAATAGATATGACCATCAAAGGTAACAAACATCAAACTGAAACAAAAAAAAAAAAAACACAACACATCAATCAATTTTCTCAGTAATGTCTGGAGAACAAAATAATGGTGTGCGGTTGAAAGCTATAATGACGTGGAAATGAAGGCACAAACCAAAGGCATTAAGGTATCATACCAAAGGCATTAAGACGTGCACCAAAGGATTGAAGGCGCGGGCCAGAGGTATAAAGGCACGAACCAAGGCATAAAGGAGCAAACCGAAGCAATGAAGGCGTAGACTAAAGGCCTTAAGGCACGGACCAAAAAAATAAAGGTGTGGACCAAAGGCATGAAGGCACGAACCAAATGTATAAAGGTGTGGACCAAAGGCATGAACACAAGGACCTGTTACATGAAGGAGCGGAATAAATGAATGAAGTCGTGGAGCAAAGGAATGATGACGCAAACCAAACCAAAGCAATAATAGTGCGGAAAACAAAATCAAGGCGTGGAACACACACACACAAGGGCATGGACCATTGCCATTCTCAACAGATAATCATTGTTCAAGCCTCAATCCAAGTTTTCACAAACACAAATATGCAAATAGCACAAACTCAATAACATTCAATACTAATAATATCAAATATCAAACATTAGCACTAAATAAATCTAAATTAAAATAATCACAAAACTCAACCATATCCAACACTAATAACTTCAAATATTGATGCAAAATCAATAAAAATGAAATCAAATTCAAAATAGTCATACCCCAAAACACAAACCAACTCTCTCAATATTAACCTTTATGTTGTTAGCATGCCTCCATAAAATCTTCTCTCTTCTCACATCTCTTTATCGTCGCTGACGCCAATGTTTCTCTTCTTTGCACTGTTTCTCCCCTCGTCACCATTTCGTCTCTCTTCTTTTCTTTCTCTCCCCACCGTTCCACCTCTCGTCTCCATTTCTTCTCCCTTCTCTTCTACTGTTTGTTCTCTCTTCTCTTCCTTTTCTTCGTGTTGTTCCTCATTTCCTCACCATTTATTCCCTCTTCTCACCTTTCTTTTCCTATTGTCGTCGCAAAGATTTCTTCTATCTGTGTAGTTCATCTTTTCCGTAGTCTTCTCTACCGTTCTTCTCTCTTCTTTTCTCTTCCTTTATCGTCGCTTTCTTTTTTAAGGCTCATGGCTGTTTTTCAAATTATCTTTTAAAAGAGATGTCTCACGTCTCTTCGTATTCAGTCTCATTGATGACTCGCTGAACTAAAACGACTCTTCCATCGGGTTTCACTTCATCGAGTTTAAATTTCAAACCCAGCACCTATCAATGTCAGAAGACATGATAATATTTAAAGGGTTGATAAGGGTATTTTGGGGATTAAAAAAAATAAATAGTAAAATTGTGTTATAAAATATAAACACAATTCTTTGATGCTACAAAAACAAACAGTCCGTTTTTTTAGTGCTATAATAGAATTAACAAAAAAAAAACCCTCTTTTTAATAACCGATCACTACAAAACACATATCTCTTTTTCTCTCCTCTTAAATTTTAAAAGTTATGTTTATTTTATTGAAATGGATAATACTTAAAAATGCATAAGTACATTTAGAGAAAATATATTATCAAATTGAAAATAAATTTGACTAAATTCTAGTTGACAATATTAATTAAATAAAATTTGGAAGACTACCCCAAAGTTCTAAAAATAATCATAAATCTCTCTTGTAAAACTTCTAATAATCCTACCAATTTTTCATAAACTTATTACATTCCATTTGAGGGAAATGTTAATAGTTTTTAAATTAAACATATCCATAACAAAACGAGATATAAAGAAGTGAATCTATCTCATATTTTAACATATCTAACACAATTAATGCGAAATCATGGTCGTGGCATCTAATCTTATTATAAAATGATGGGCGGTGTTTTAAATAGTTTATGATAAAATAAGGGTTCATTGTGTATTCTAAAAATAAAAAGGAAAGGTTCCTTGCACACACATTATAAATGCAGTTAAGTAAAAATAACATTTACTTTTGCTTTGAGCTCCTTGTCTTATTAGTGGTTATAGTTAATTTGTTTGCAAAGAGCGACTAAGGACACCTTTTTTTTTTCACTTTTAGCTCAAATCTTTCACAACATTTTCATTATTTTATTGAAAAAAAAAATCGTTTTCGTTATTATTTTTCCGAGATTTAGACATCAAGTCGATTGTCTAGTAACATTATATGTTCGTCAGATTGTTTTATATGGTGGGCATTATTGAGTTCGAGTGGACTTGGGTTGGATTTGGGTTTAAGTTGGGTTTGATTGAAAATCTTCCAATTCTCCAACCTAACCCAACCTAGTAATAGTCAGGTTGGATCGAGTTGAGTTGATTGAGTTGGATTTAATTCATCACAAAAATATAAAAGGTCTAGTTGATAACTTTTATAGTATTAATAATTTGATTACAAATAAAATCAGTTCAAATAAAAATTCAATAATTAGAAATAAAAGATTCATTTCACCATTAAGGTTGTCCTTATTCCTCATCTCTAGCAAGTGTTCTTTTAGAAATAGGAGAAAATCTTAGATTTAGAATTAGGGATAGATGTTTGTGGGGTTCGGGTTGGTTGGGTTAGGTTGAAAATTTTTCAACTTAACCCAACCCAACCTAATTTAATTTTCAAACCAACCTAACTCAATCCATTTTATTTTTTTTAAGATTTAAACCAACCCAACCCAACATAATAAAAAGTGATCTGATTGGATTGGAGATGCTTACCCTTAGTTTTATATAGTTATATTAGGCAATAGCCATAATTAATATATTATAAAAATAAAATAAATACTACGTTATGAATAAATATGTTGAATTGTTTGAAGGTGAGTTCTTTACATTTATACTAATAAGATCCTAATTTCGAATTAAGTTATATTTACATTAACGACATTGTAAGTTCGAATTATAGGTCTCTGTTTTCAAATTTTCTAATAAATATTTCAAATGTCATATTTTAGTACTCTTGTGCACGCTCTCTAGCTCGACGGTTGTGTAATTACTCATTTAGTTTTATGGTAGAGATTCACATTTCATCATAAGTATTTTATAAACATGGATAGAGAGAAAATAGAGGATAAATATCCGGGTTGCACAATGATTAATCTCTATATATTGTGATAGATATATTAACTCATTCAATGTCAAAATTAAACCCTTTTTTATTTTTAAGTTAATTTACGTTTTGTAAGGAGAAAATGAGTTGTACTCACGATTTTTATAAGTGCAAGTGTGAGTGGCATATTTCTAGTCTATTCTAATATTCTTCTAACACTTTTTTATTAATAATTTTAAGTAGTGTTATTGCAAAGAAATAATGGTCGTGATCATCTTGATATCGATAAGGAATTTTAGGGATTAAAATTATACCAAAAATTTGAGTCATGATTTCTGCGATCAGGTGAGTCAACTCTATGCCATGAATACTTCACTTTCCATTAATGGCAATTCGGTCATTTGAGCAAGACAAACAGGGTCAGTGTCGATTCCAGAGCCTTCTTCATTCCTCTTCTGCGCCGTAGGTTGCAAATTTGGACCAATAGAGAAAAATAAGCTTTTCAGCTTCTCCTGGAATAAAACAAATCAGCGATCCCAATGACTAATTTACCCCCAACATTAAAAATTGAGACATAAAATGGACCATATGGAGGGTTTTTTTTTTTTTGTTTTTTTTGGTTGAAAACCTATGGGGAGGTTGATGCTGCCTCGAGTCTCTCTCTCTTTTTTCTTTTTCTTTCTTTTTTTTTTTGTTTAAATGGATAATGTCTTGAGTCTTGACTAGAGGAAGTTAATTTTTTTTTTTTAAATAATATAATAATATAGTCATGAATCCTTTTGGAATATACTGGGTACGATTAGAAACAGACTCCATTTTAACATTAGGGAGATCACAATGGTATGAGAACTACCAATATTATACATGATAATAAATGTATTTACTTGTATCAGAAATGTAAAAATTTACTTAAACAATTAATAGACATATAAGTAAATAATTTCTAAAAACAATATTTTTATATTGTGATATGACAAGTCAACTTGCAATAAATTAGGTTAGCGTCTATGATAATGATATTTTAAATTTAATTAAGTAGTTGAAATACATTTGGTTATGCTTATCTACTTATTACTCTAATAGTTCTTGGATTTTTCTTTCGTATCCATAATAGATGTTTGAGTTCTATTATGGTTATTTGTGAGTTGCAAATGATGTTCATTTGGGGCTTGTGGATGTCCAAAGTTTAGAGTAAGAATTTTCTGTAATTTTTTTTTATTGAGTTTTAAATAATTTAATAACACATTAATATAAAAAATCGTAGGTGGTCAAGATTGCTATATTTTTTTTCTCTATCATGCATACTCAAACTTAAACTCTTTTAATAACAAGCTTAACAAGAACAAAAGTTTTTAGTAAATAATCTTTGCTCTCAAGCTTGAGAGGTTATGCTAAAAAGGAAAAAAGAAAAAAGAAAAAAAAAAAAAGGCAATCTATCCTTTTAGATGTTAACTAGTCGTGTACTTAATCCAAAATTTGCGGCGTATTGAAGACAGGCCCATATATCAATAGGGCTCCTTGACTGTACAAGAGTACAGTAAATACCAAATTTTTGCTGGATCGAGCCCAGAAAATTGGACCATCGCAAATGAGTAGCCCAATTTGTTTGAAATTGGCAATTGGATTTAACTTCTTGAGCTCAATCGACTGCAGCCCGTAAATTAATGTTGATTTGATTTTTTTTTTGGGGCACGGGTTGCCGAGAATCCAGTGGTAGATAACGTTCTTTTATTTCAAGCAAATTGTGAAATATAGAAAAACCATGTTATTTTGCGGTATTTACCAATCTAAATCTCCTTAATGGAAATGAAACTAATTTATGATCATTATATTTGTTAAAATATTAAAAAATTAAGTTACATAAACCCACAGATAAATTAGAAATGAAACTAATTTATGATTATTATATTTGTTAAAATATTAAAAAATTAAGTTACATAAACGCACAGATAAATTAAGAATTAAGTTCATAGTTGAAAGTTGAGGAATTGTTTGTTTTTATCACTTTTCACTTAATAGATCGAAATTACAGCTATTAAGTAATTTTTGATTTTTTTTTTAAAGTGGTCAAACAACTCAAAAATCATTGAAAAAAAAAATTAATTTTTAAAATTTATCTGAATATCAAATTACTTAATAATTTTTTAAATATATCATTCAAAATCTATCATTCTCAAAATAACATATTTCCAAATTTATCTTAATTTTACATTACATAGATTCATTTTAAATTAATGTAGTATTACAATTACTAAAATATATATTATTTTAAAATTTCAACTTTTATTATAATAGTAATTCAAGTTAAAAACATTTTTTTTAATTTTTATTTAAATATATAAATTTAATTTACTTGACTATGATAATTTATTATGTATATATAATTTTAAAATATACTTTACTATAATAATTAATCATATTTTAATTATAAATAAAAATATTATTAATATATGCATAAACGTATTGTAGTATTTATTAGATAATTTATTATAATTGTTTATATTATATTAAATAAAATTACATAATAACTAACAATAAAAATATGTAAATGTCAATTACTAGCTTTCAGATAATTTTAATTTTTTTTAAAAAAAAAAAAAATTGTTATACATTTAAATGTAAAGAAAAAAAATAAATATACCATTCAAATTTAAAGTTTCAGTTATCATTTAGTCTTCAATTTTTAGCAATATTATTCAATCTTTAAAAAACAAAAACAAAAAAAAACAAAAAAAAAAAACAAAAAAAAAAAAAAACAACTCCTCACTTAATTCCTCTATTCCCATTAAATTAGTTCCCAGTAAATCTAAATTCTATTTGAATTTCATCATTGATGATTAAATGTCGCCTAAAGCTTATATGGACATTGTTCATGCCTATATGTTTAATTCTAATATTCCTATTTGTCGAACTTTCTGAATATGACATAATCGACCTGTCTTGTTGTAATGGCCATAGATCCAGACCCAATATCATAGGTCTATGAGCCAATTGGGTAATGGCCCGACATGTCGATTGATATTGGCTTACAACCCAACTTGTTGGTTAACACATGTTTATATCTCTCTATATGGATTGGTCAACAAGTCAAACGACTCGATCTACTTGACTCAGAGTAAATATACTTTTAGTAGAACGACTCGTGGGTTCAATTGACTAAATTTGGTACAACTATGAACTATGCATATATGCCAATCGACATAATACTGACCTAAGGTTAATAATTCGATTCAAACTCTTCAACCTTGACTTTAGCTACACTGGGACTCAATCGTCTACAAGATAAGATGCAATTCGATTAGGATTAACCCTTATTATCTCCAATAATTTAGAGATGACCATAACCGTCCTCAATTCTATTCAAACTTGAACTTCTAAGTCTACTGAAACTAGTATTCTTTCGACATAGTAGGACAGCACGCTTAGAAAATGATCCTCACACCCTCAAATCAAGAATTCTATCTCACATACATTGTTATGTTACCGGATTCTCATTAAACACCTCTAAGATCCAACTGAGGCCCACCATTGAAGACGGATTCCTCACGATATCATCTACATTGTATTCTAGCACACTCTTTCCTTCGATTACCTCAACCGGATCCACCAACACAACATTTTCAACCAGATCCACTAACACGACATTCTCAATCATATAGTGCATAGCTTAGTGTTGGACTATCATTATCTTAGGTCATAATCGGCGTTCTAACCAATAACCTTGATCTATCTTGCCGCCATTACCTTCCACCTATGATGCCATGTAGCCTAACTATTTGGTCTACACCATACGACAACACATATTACCCATATTTTCCTTCCTAACGTAACTAGGACGATGCTTTATTGCTTTCCTTTTCCTTTTACGTTCAAAGTGCTGACTTAAGAGTCTTTGACCAATATCATACTGGTGTTAAGATCATCCACATCCTTTCTTGTTCGATTTGTGCATAATACAAGTTGCTAGGTCTTGTAAAGTCTACCAACGATATCCGCTTTCAATTGATATACTATAATTCGGCCCCACTACACTTGTATATAGTCATTCCTCACCATTAGTATTACTCAGTTGAAAACGAAAGATGCATACGCATAGCACGTATATATAATTCAAAAACTCTCGAAGAAACACCGTTGATGAAGATTTGGCAAGGAAGATGAGGTCAAGAAGGATGGTGCATTGTAAGGTCTCTCTCTCTCTTGCTATAAAAATGAAAGCTCATGTCAGTCAGTCAAGGCGAGCTGTGCTGTAAAAGCAACATGCCACTGAGATAGGGGTGGGCCCAAATGCAAGAAAACCCAGTGAATTCTTTTGTTTTGGGGACCTTCTTTTCCTATATCATTATCTCATCACCATCAATTATAAAGAAACTGCACAAGAAAATTACAAATCCAAGAATTCTAACAGTAAATTGTGTTTTGTCCTCTGCATGTGTAAGCATCAAAACGCTAAAAATTTGATTATTTTTAAAAATTTTAAATTATAATTATAATTTTTGCATGGAGCAAAACGGAATGCATGGCACAACCTTCAGTCCTTGATCAGTACACTTGCATGCCATGTCATGCCAACATATACTTTGCATTAGATACTCTCCTGCATCATCGAACTCCGAGTGTCCTCTCACTTTCAAGCCCCATTCACAGCGCGTCCACTGCACGCCCCATATTTCAATTATCGTAAGAAAATTAAACACATGCTTGTGTGGTTGACACCAATATATTTAAATTACGACACGTGTATTTATAAATAATTAACCATATATAAACATTTGCATATATTTTTTAATAGAAGTCGTTGTCCATCTTCATACTTAGTAAGTGATAGGGTTTAACTATTATCAAGCATATTTATAAATTTATATAAATAATTTTCTCGTCTTGTTATGTAAATAAATACTTCTTGATTATAACAGTAAATACCATGACTGTCTAAATAGTATTAATTTTATTAGCTTTTGACAAACTTTTTACTTTTTGGTACAATTTTTAATAAAAAAAAAAGATATAAGTAAGAATAGTTTTTTTCTTAAAAGAAGTTGTAGAAGTGTGTGTATATATATATATATATATATTCTTGTAAAAGCAGTGAGCTTTCAAAATCCATGATATTATATTTTTTGATCTTATATCTTATGTTTGATTTGGATATGCCCAAATATCCTTGATGATAAGATTAAATAATAATTATATAATATATATAAACAATTAATATCATATTATATTCATGAATCATTAATGAGTATTAATTTATTGAAAAAATAGACATTATTATTTGAAGTCAGGATTCTCTACCATTATTTTTTTTTATTAATCTTTTGATAATCCAGTGACACATCAACATTTGAAAAAATAAATGGTCAAGATTGATAGATTTTTTTTTTTTCTCATACATCATTCAAATTTAAATTATTTTCATAAAAAAATTAGTATAATATCAATATTCACAAAGAAGCATTGTTGGATATTTAAGTTTTTTTTTTTTTTTTCTTTTCAGCATAGAATTTGAACATTACTTTGTAGTTTTGTTTGAAGATATCATCTCGGAAATATGCTTTAATGACTACAGAACACACAATCCATCAAGCAGATCAGAGTGAGACTGAGATATGGAGAGAGACACAGAGAGTGTGTGTAATGGTGACATCAGTGAGGGAGTGCATGCAAATTTAAGAACCCAAAAAGAGGAATGAAATGAATCTATCAAGAGAGAGAGATTTGTATTGTATTGCATCACAAACAAATGCAATCTGTTCTTCTGTTCCCATCTCTGTTGCAGTAGCAGAAGGTGGTGACGTAAGTACCTGTTTTGTTTTTCTTGTATGTTTATCTCCTCTACGCGTGCTTGGAAGCGTGTGATGTTAATTTTCGAATTCAATGCAAATATTTGTCATAAAAACAACCCAGGTTTTAACTCTACCCTTGGACTTTTCTACCTCTCTCTCTCTGAATATTTATCTACACATAGATATATATATGGCGGCATAGAGATTGAGAGAGAGAGAGAGAGAGAGACAGAAGAGGGCATGCACGAGGAGATATATATCAAAAGCTTGCTTGCATCATCAATGGCAAAATGGAGGAGGGGAGGAGAGGGGGGTGGTGCAGAGCTGTCAATCGGTCTCTGAAAGCTTCGTACAATAGAGGGTCAGAGCCCCATCATTGTCTCAATTATCAGCGTGAGTGAGAGAGAGAGAGAGGTATAACATTTTCAATGAGGCTTTATCTCTCCTGCTTTGTGTGCATTGTAGCGCACTAGATGCAAACAAAGCAGTGCGATACAGAGACACTGTGTAGCGTACTTTGTGTGGACTGTGGCGTTGGCTTCATGTGGCCACATCCTTCGCATTACGTTGGTTGGAAATGTACCTTTTATACTTAATTTACATGTCATGAATAACTAAATCATGTATAACAGAAATAACATTTTTTTTACTAATCATATATAGATTTATGTTTACAATGCTATTAATCATCTGCAAGTTGAGGCACTTCTATTGAATTGAACATGTTCAAACCACTAAATTTTGTTATATTTTGTTGGAAAAAGCTTTTATGAAGTTTGAGACATGATAGGCTGGTTTCATCATTTTATATGGAATACTTCTTTTTCCCCATGTTATATGTAGAGCAACTGTGTGCATGAAGTGAATAAAACTACTACCAAAAGTGGCTGGTTGAAAAGTTGGAGTGGGATGACTCAATCTTTTGGCGAAAGACAAGAGCAATATAATGGAAGTTAAGACTAGCCTTTACTCTTTTAACTTCCAAAGTACAGTGTCGGAAGCAGCATCGCCTTTGCCCAAAAACATATACAAACTTCAATTTTAATGGCCCATTTTTGTCAACACTTGCGAATTCATAAATTCATCATCATCCAACTGTTTGACCTCTGTATTGACTATCCACATTTACGTTCTCATCAATTACTTGTTTCAGTCTACTCAATTCTATGGAGAATTTCTCTTTTTTGGCTTAAGTAAATATTAATGTCAAATCCGATATAATTTAAAATACGGATTTCTAATAAAAGAGTATATATATATATATTTTTTTTTATGCATCACTTGCAGTTTAGATAAGTTCTTTCTCATCTGATTATATTGAACAATAATAATAAAAGTATGCGTGAAACAAAATTTTATTAGACAATTCAATTTCTGACATGTAATGTTTAATGATATATTCATAATTACATTGTTCATTCAAACAAGAAAAATCAGGAGGAGTGATGTCTTGGAATTTATTTGAACCAGTAAGCATTTAATATGTGGAAATTTTTCAAAAAAAAATGGGACTTGAATTTATTATTCTTCCTCCATTGTTGACCTCTGTTTTCAATCTCGTTTGGAGGACCTCATTTGATGCTGATGCTCTGATAGAAAAGCTGTCAGCACAGTGAGCAAGAAGATGTCTACGGAGCTTATGGCTTCTTTTAAACAATCAACTTTAAAGGACCAACTAGCACTAAAACACCTGTATGAGGAAATTTTTCATAGATCCTTTAATGATTTATTAGCTCACAGAACAGAATTGGGGTCCAAAAAGTTAACAACAAATTGTAGTGGATGTTGAAACCTGAAATGAGATGGATGTACATATATAAACACAAAACATTCTAGAACCGCATCTAATTTATATATATATAAAATCTTAAAAAAAAAAAATACATTATATTTATTTTATACAAAGAGAAAGATAAGAAAAAACATAAATGACACACCCCCAGGCAAAATTGGTGCATTTACAAGAACCAAAAGAGTAGAGGGAATTCTAAAGAGAAAAATTGAAGTCAAATCATGAATTATGATGATGATGATGATGGTTTTTCATGATTCTTGAATGAGGATGACATGGGAATCACAGGATTTATTGCAGTCATCGATTGGCCTCCATTGCTCTGAAATGTCTTTTGCAATTTTAACAGCATCAGAGGCAGTTCCTAGAAGTCCTCTTCTTGTAAAACCAACTGTGTAGAGTCCACTATCTCCCTTCCAACCATTGGGAAATGGGGTTTTTGGCATGCCATCTTTGGTGAAAAAATCACATCCCTGCAATCCACACAAACATATATATATATATATATATTAGTTTAAAAAATAATTAAATAAAAATTAGAAAAAAAAAAAAATTCTGCAGGACCCAAACCCTTTTGCAGATTTTTTTTCCTCTAGAAACAGCCAAAATGGGAACATTTTATGGGTTTGATCAAGCAAAATGGAGTGTCGGAAAACACAACATTTGATGATAGTTACGTATTACAACAAAAAACCCAATAAAATAAAAACTCATTTTTTAGGGTGTAATATTCAAAAAGGTATAATAATCCAAACATAATACAATTGATTTTATTCTTTTCTGCATAGAGAAAAGAAGGGATTTGTAGGCTTCTGGCTCTCTCTCTCTCTGACTGAGCAAATGTGTCCAGTGGTAGAAAGTGATAGGTGATACATAACATGATAGAACTAAAAACTAAACATATGTTAACAAGTCAAGTAAAAATGTTTTCACCTTGAGCCAAGTAGGCACGTTACTTTTGTACCCAGTTGCCAACACTATAGCATCAATCTCCTTCTCTTGTCCATCCGTGAATTTGGCTCCATTTCTTGTTATCTCCTTCACATTTTCCATCACCTGAAATACCCTGACTAATAACGTTAGCTAATGGTGCCAAAATAACCACATGAATATATATATATACACGTATATAATTATATATATGTAAGTCTGTTTTGGTGAGATGGTCCGTGTACCTTAATTTTGCCTGATTTTATCTGGAACAAAGCTCCAACATCAAGCACGGGTGTCTTTCCGGTGACATTTTTGAGCTCAATTGGACCAGTTTTGGGTCGTCGGAGACCCAACTGTTCTGTGTTGCCTAAAGTGAAGTTTGCCATTAATAGTAGGACCCTGTCTACTAGCTTTATAGGCAACCATTTTAGTAGTGTCATGGCTATACCAAATGTTGAAAGACCAAACATCTCTCTGGGGAGAACATGTACCTGTGTAAAAATATATAGATGTCAAAAACAAAAATAAAAAATAAAAAGTTAACACGTTTACTTTAAAAAGTAAAGTTCAAAGTCCAATAAAAATCATCCATATTCAAACATATAGCAACATAACTTCAAAAAGGCAAAAAAATTGATTGAATATGTACTTACAGTGTTTCTAACAACCATGTGGGGGATTGCATTGTGTCTACAGAGGTCCAAGCTGACTTCCATGCCAGAATTTCCACACCCAACAACCAAGACTTGCTTGTTCCTGAACACAGAACCAGACTTGTATTCACTTGTGTGCACTACAGGTCCATCAAACCTATCAATGCCAAAGATATCAGGCTTGACAGGCTCGGCATTCTCGCCGGTGGCAACAATCAACCACCTTGAAATGTACTCACAGTCTTGAGTCTGGACCTTCCAGGACTCACAATCATGGTCGAACACAGCTTTCTGCACAGCTTGTTTGAACTTTGGACGGATATCGAAATGTGAAGCGTAGGACTCCATGTAGTCAATGAATTGCTGCTTCGTTGGGTATTTTGGGAAGTTTTGAGGGAAACCAAGAAGTGGGAGCTCGCAGAAATGTTTTGGGAGGTGGAGCTTGAGACGATCATAGGTCTTGTATTGCCATAGAGAAGCTATACAGTCACTTTTCTCAAGAATTAAAGATGGCACGCCTTGTCGAGAAAGACAAGCAGATGCTGCCAGACCAGACGGTCCCGCACCTACAATTATAGCTCCATGAAATTTCACAGGCTCCGCTTGCTTCTCTTCTTGATCTTTACAACAAGAACCCATGTAGTCAAATCCCAAGAAAGATTGAATAAACACAAAAAGATGATAAAATGAGAGAAAACAAAAACGCTCTGTTTTCAAATTTCACCTCCCCTGTTTTCAAAGCTCTGTTGGCGTTTTAGAGGAAGACTTTGGTGAAAACAAGAGTTAATGAGAGATGAGTTGAGAGATGGGGTGTCTTGCACTGCGAGAGTGAGAGCAAAAACAGGGTGGGGGACCTGGAGGTATATTTTTCTTCTGGTTTTTCAGTTGGTGGTGCGGTGTTTTTTGAAGAGGGTGTTCGTGTTTGGAACAGGTGCTATAAATACATTAATGTATGCTTACTATCTGGTTGTTTCCCCCACTTGCTCTTTGTGATGTGCATTCTACGCTCGGAGTTGGTTTTTCTTTTTCATTTTTTTGTTAAGTAATTGTGTTTACGCTCCGAGTTAAGTTTGATGACTGGAACTAAATATAAAATCTATAGATATTGTTAGAAATGTGGGTGTCAATCCCACGTTGAGATGAAAAATAAAGGAGAGCATTTTTTTGGAGGTTATGAATAGAGTTTAATATATCTTGGTTTTAAATTGCCTGAATCAAATATGCTTTAAGTATTGTATTTGACTGTAATTAAAATTCTTATTTTGTTCTTTTTATTTTATAGTATAGAAATGTATGAGTCTGTATATATTTTGAATAGTATGGGTGTATTGAGATTATGAGTTGTGAGAGAATAGTCTATATGATTGTAGTAATTTTTCATGTAATGAGTTTTTCTTTGAGGGTTGTGGTTTTTCTCTTATTTCGTAGTTTTTCACGTAAATTCTTATATGATCGTGTTTGTTATTATTTTCTATTTTCTATTATATATTATTTCTAATATTCTTACAGACGACAAGTTTTTAGGAAGGTCTTGGGAGGTGAATTTTTTCCCAACAACTAGTATCAAAGCTCGGTTGCCTAGTTGTCTGGTTGGTAGGGTGTCAAATATTCTAAAAAATTCTTAGTATGTTTTATAGTTGCAGCATTGTCTGATCTTCCACATTAGAAAAGAATTATTCTTGGTAAGGTTATTATTCATATGGATAGTGAATTTATGAATAGTAAATTTTTTCAACTATGTTCTAGGAGCTTGGTGGTAGCTTAACGAAGTTCTAGCTAAGGAGGGTGGATTTTAAGTGGGACCATTATGACCATTTCAGTCTTTCCTAAACATTTTTCTAAAGTTCTGTTTAAGAATGTTAGATTTTAAGTTGCTCCAATCTTTCCTGAGAATTTTCTTGGTAGTTTAAAGTTTTGAGCAAAATTTTACAATAGTTTGCAGAAATCCTGTGGAACTAGATTTGGGTGGGAGTAATGACAGTAGATGAAAGGAAGAGCATCAAAATTGAGAAATTCAATGGTAAAGATTTTAGCTTATGGAAGATGTAGATTGAAGATTTATCTACATCAGAATGACATTCATTTGTCTTTTTCTGGAAAAAAGTTATAAGATATAAAGGATGCAAACTGGACTCTACTGGATAAGCAGGTGCTTGGTGTTATCTGATTGGCATTATCTCGCAATGTCGCTTTCAAAATAATGAAAGAAAAGACCACGAAAGTCTTATAACAACTCTCTCTGACATATATAAGAAGTCATTCGCTTTAAAAAAAAGTGCACTTGATGAGATGGTTGTTTAATTTGCATATGACAAAGGGCGTGTCAGTATTAGTTCACATCAACGAATTTCATACGATCACAATACAACTAAATTTGACGGAAATCAATTTCAATGATAAAGTTCAAACTTTAATCTTTCTATCCTCTCTACTGGAAAGTTGAAACGCAATGATAATTGCAATGAGTAATTTTTTCAGGAGTAAGAACATTGTATTTAAAGATATTCGAAACCTAATTCAAAACGAAGAAATATGCAAGAGAGAATTAGGAGAAATATCAGGTTCTGCCTACAACATCAAATTCAAAGGTAGATTTAATGACAGAAATTCAAATAGAAGCAGATCGAAATTAAGACGGAGTAAGTCTAGATTCGGGAAGAAAGAGTACAACTATTAGAACTGTAGCAAGAGCGGTTAATTAAAAAATGATTGTAAAGCACTGAAGAAGAATAATAGCAGTGCAAAAGAATTAGCAAATGCGGTAAAAAATAATAGAGATACTCTAATCCTGAGTGTCAATAATTAAATTGAATCCTGAATTTTGGATTTTAGGGCATTGTTTCACTACACCTCACATCGAGAAATCATGGAAATTATGTTGGTGATGATTTTAAGAAGGTTTATCTGGCTGATGATAAGACCTTGAAGATTATGGGAAAGATGATATCCAAACAAAGCTGCCAAATCAAACTATGTGGAAATTGAAAATGTGAGATTTGTTTTCCTCTAAAAAGGAAATTAATCTCAGTGGGTCAACTTAATCAAAAAGGTTATAATACAATCTTTATAGAAAGTAAATGGAAGATCACCGAGGGAACTATGGTCATAGCTTGTGGAAAGAAGAATGATACTCTCTATATTACTTCTAACATGGATAACATTGTAGTAGTTGTGGAATTAGATGACAAGTCAAAAATCTGCCACCAGAGACTCAATCATATAAGTGAGAAAGGATTGAAGGTTTTCGTTTCGAAGGAAAAGTTGTCAAATCTAAAGTATAAAGATGTTGGTATATGTGAAGACTCTTTTTTCAATAAACAGAAAATGGTCAGTTTCTCAAAAATCGGCAAGCCACCCAAAGCAAAGAAATTAGAGCTGGTTCACACAGACATGTGGGAACCATCACCGGTTCCATCCATTGGAAGCTTATTGTACTGTGTCATCTTCATTGATGACTCTACAAGGGAAGCATGGATTTACTTTCTGAAAAAAAAGTTTGAAGTGTGATGTTTTTAGAAAATAGAAAGTCATGGTAGAAAACGAGATGAGTTTGAAAGTAAAGCGATTAAGATCTAACAATAAAGGAGAGTATAGGGATGAAAAAGCTAAAGGAGTTTTATGCGACTAGTGGAGTTTAGTTGGAAAGGACTACTCCCAAGACACCTCAACAAAATGGTGTAGCGAAGCATATGAATAGAACTCTGAATAAGCGTGCCAGAAATATTAGAATACATACAGGCTTACCCAAGTTGTTCTGGGCTGAAGTCATCAACACAACAGCCTATCTTATCAACCATGGGCCCTTTATGTCTCTTGAAAAGAAGTTACCCAAGGAAGTATAGACTAGTAAAGAGGTAAAATTTTAACATTTAAGAGTATTCAGTTGTATTTAGTATGTTCATATTGACTCATCTAAAAGGAGCAAGCTGGACTCGAAATCCAAGAAATGTGCTTTCGTTGGTTATGACATTGATGAATTTGGCTACCGATTTTGGGATTTCGAAAATTAAAAAAATCTTCAGAAACAAGGATGTCATTTTCAATGAGAAAACAATGTACAAGAATAGGTTATCTGCAAAATCTACTAGCATAAAAGTTGAAGCTAAAAAGAAGGAGTTTGTTAAGATTGAAGAGAACTCTGAAAATGAAGTGCAATTAAGGGACCAGCACAGTCCTGAAAATGAAGTATCTCAAGGAAAATCACACACTCTTACAGTAGAACCGAGGCGTTCCTCTAGAACTCCTAAACTGGTATAATGTTATTCATCTTCTTTGCATTATTTACTGTTGACTGACGATGGAGAACCAAAGTGTTATAATGAAGCAGTTCAGGTTGAAGATTCGGTCAAGTGAAAGTTTGTCATGAAAGATAAGATGGACTAACTAATGTCAAATCATACATAGGAACTGACTAAACTACCAAAAGGGAATAAAACTTTACATAACAACTGAGTTTTCAGAAGCAAGCGTTACAAAGTTAGGCTAGTAGTTAAAGGTTTTCAATAGAAAGCAGGTGTAGACTACACTGAGATTTTTTCTTCGATAGTCAAACTAATGATGATTAGGTTAGTGTTAAAGACGGTAGCTATAAAGAATTTACATCTTAAGCAGTTAGGTATAAAGGTAATATTCATTCATGGCGATTTAGAGGAAGAAATTTATATGAAACAACCAGAAGGTTTTATGGTAGCATGCGAAAAAAGCATGATGTGTAAGTTAAAAAGAGTATGTATGGTTTGAAACAGACTTTAAGATAGTGGTATAAAAAGTTCGATAGCTTCATGGATAGTAGCGGTTTCACAATATGTCAAGCATATCATTGCTATTATATTAAGTGGTATGACAATAACTTTATCATTTTACTTTTATATATAGATGATATGCTCATTACAAGTTCTAATAAGCAAGAGATAAATAATTGAAAGTGAGAATAATCAAAGTAGTTTGCAATAAAAGATCTTGGCACTGCAAAGCAGATTATTGGAATGAGGATTACAAGAGACAGAGAAATAAGAACTTTGATATTGTCACAAGCAGAGTATGTTAACAAAGTACTCTCCAAAATTCAACATGCAAAATGATAAACCAATTAACACTCATTTAGATATCCATTTCAAACTTTCCAAGGATAATTCAGAATGTGATCATATGAAAAACGTTCCTTACGCTTTAACCATTTCACGTTTGATGTATGTCATGATTTATACCAGACCAACTATTGCACAAGCAGTAGGAATGGTGAGCAGGTACATGAACAATCCTAACAAAATACACTAAGAAGCAGTTAAATGGATCTTCAGATAACTACGAAATACCATAAATATAACACTCTGTTTTAAATGTGGAGATTTGAAACTGGCAGGGTTTGTTAATGTTGTCCTAACCGGAGGTGTCAACAATAGACAGAGCACTATAGGGCATGTGTATACTCTAAAGGTTAGTTGGATTTCTCAACTGTAAAAAGTTTTAGCTCTCTCAACTACCAAAGTAGAATATATTGTAGTTATAGAAGCCAATATAGAGATGATTTGGTTTCAAGGTTTCTTGAAAGCACTGAGAAAAAAATAGGAGGATAATGTTCTTTATTTTGACAGTCAGAGTACAATCCACTTAGCAAATAATCCGTCTTTTCATGCCAAAACGAAACATATTCAAACGAAGTATCATTTTATTCGATCTTTTTTGGAGGATAAAACTCTAAGGTTTTAAAAGATTCGTGGAAATGAAAACCCTGCAAATATGCTAACAAAGACGGTAACGATTGACAAACTAAAGCTATGTTCAGTTTCAGTTGACCTACAAGTATAGAAAGGAAAAAATGAGCTGTTGGATTGATCTTGTAAAGATTTGACTTAAGTAAGTCTTCAAGTGAGAGATTGTTAGAAATATGGGTGTTAATTCCGTATCCCAAAAAAAAAAAAAAAGTGTTTTTTGAAGGCTATATATAGAGCTCAATACCTTGGTTTTAAATCGCTCCAGTCAAATACACTTTAAGTATTGTATTTAACTCTAATTAAAATTTCCTTTGTATTCTTTTTATTTTAAATTGTAAAAAGGCATAAGTCTGTGTATGCTTTGAAAAATATAGATATATTAGGGTTGTGGATTATGAGATAATAGTCAATATGATTATAATAATTTTTCATATGGTGAGCTTCTCTCTAAGGATCATGATTTTTCTCCTATTTTGGAGTTTTTCTATATAAATTCTTGTGTTGTGGTGTTTGTTATTATTTTCTATTTTATATTCTCTATTATTTTTTATATTCTTATACTATATAGGTTTTTAGGAAAAGTTTTGAGAGTTGAATTTCTTCCCAACAAATATCAAACATAAATATTTGCCCATAAATGAGAGACAATTTCAAGACGGGAAAAACGGCATCTATATACGAGTTTTGCCTAGTTATCATTTATGGAGTAGCCACTCATATTATATTCAATTGGATTTTAGAATATCCAAATTCAAAATTTACTCACATTTTATCCAATTTTGTCGGATTGATATTTTTATTTTTTAATAGTAATATATTATTGAAAATATATTAATTGTAATGAATCATAAAACATATTAACAGTACTATATTCTTGATAACAAATAAAAAAACCATATCTGTTGTGGGTATGTTCTGGGGACATCCAATAGGACTGATAAAAGCTCAAGTTATTGGCCCAACTGGGCTTGGCCCATTTGCAGCTTGGCCATCGGAGGACATATATAGTCACTCCCTATAGACCTTGAAGCTCGGAGTTCGTTCAGAAGCTGGAATGGGGTGGGATTTCTACGAAGTAAAGCTTACAGCATAAGATCTGTTTAGCAGCAGAGTAGAGTCTATTCTTAGGTGCAATGCGGAGTCCGCAGATCGCACACCGCTAGAAGAATTTTACAATTTGCCCATACTTTGTTGTTACGTGACCAAGGCTGTTGGTCATTATTTACTCCATTTTATACACTTCAGTTCGCCCAGAGCTCCACTTCGCCCAAGATCGTGCTAGGTCATAACGTAACTTGGCTTGCACTTCAAACTTATCAGAGATTACTGTACAGATTACAGAAAACCACACCTAACCCACATGGGTTAGTCATATAAATCTTCCATCTGTCCCCTTGCATTTAATGTAATCCGACTGTATTAAATGTAGGTCAGATGCATTAACTAACTTAATCATTTTGTTTTAACTCATTAGACATCGCTGTAACGTCTCTCCTTCTATAAATAGGGGAAGCCTGTCAATGTAACACAAGAGAGTGAAACACTTAGAAAAATTGACTGTTATTCTGTCCAAATACTAAGTGAACAAACAGTGGATGTAGGCAAAGTTAGTCGAACCACTTCAACATTTCTATTCTTTGCTACTTTTACTCCTATTATTTGCTCTTGTATGTCATACTTGTTGCTTATGCAGTGTTGAGTTTGGAAGAACTTAGTTGACTGATTTCATACGTCAACAATATCAATTATAGATAATATGAAAAAACTAAATTAATGAAATTTTTCAGTAACAGAAAAATCATATGAATTTTACTTAGTTTTCATATATTGAGTATCCACTCAAACTATATTCACTTGAATTTTTTGATATCCAAATTCAAAATTTACTCAAGGTTTTACCTAGTTTTGTTCAACTGACTTTTTATTTTTTTTATAAATAGTAATAGATTAATGGGAAAATATTTATTGTGATGAATCATAAAACATAGTAATGGTACTATATTCATGATAACAAATATAAAAATATACATATCAACTTAATAGCAATATTTTTATGAGAGAAATTTAAGTTTGAGTGGTGTATAAGATAAAAAATCTAACAATCTTGACTACTGAGCTTTTTAAATATTGATGTGTCACTAAATTATTAAATGATTGAAAAAAACAAAATGGTGGAGGATTCTTACTCCAATTATAGATAATATTAAAAACTAAATTGATGAACTTTTTTGATAACATATAAAATACTACCATTCTTGCATACAAATCAATAAATGAATTTCAATAAAAATTTAATGCACGGGATTTATAAAATAAAATGGATATAAATTAATACTTTTCATAAGCTTAAAAAATACAATAATAATTTATTTGAAAGATTCTATGTCATTTTTAAAGATTAAGCCCTTCAAAAACCACTGAAATTAAAAGTGTTTCAAATGCATTTCAATTAAGTTCTTTCAACAACTAGGGTTTTTTTTTTTTTTTTTTTTCTCTCATCTCTTTAATACAAAAGCATGTAATTTGTCCGGGTTTTTTCAGATGCATTAATTTTTGTGTATATTTATAATTGCAAATAAACAATTCAAATTACATATATGTATATATTTTAAAATTAAAAGAGAGGGAGTAATAGAGGAAAAAGTGCACTAGCAAGAACCATTAGCGGCTTACAAATGAATTTAGTTTACGCTGTGTAAGATATTCGTAATTTAATTTACTTGTTTTTTAACAACAACTCCTTTTGTTTTATAATTTTGAAGTCAGTTATTCGGTCAGGTAACTTGATATATCCATGCTCGAGCTGGTACCAACCGAATGAAGGGTTTTACTTAGTAGCGCCAAATTGAGTGTTGTTTCGGAAAATCCAATTGAATTTGAGCTTATTGTTATCATCCCTAAGATACATAGATAATTACTTCTGAAAAATATTTTAATATGATTTACACCTCAGCAATTATGATGCGAAATGTGCAGTGTGTTCGTGAAAAACCAAGGGCGTGGACTTGACGGGCGTGTAGAGCGTGGGGTGGTGACAGATCGGTGGAACTGAAGCGAAGGACACACTGGTTGCCCGAATGGGAGTAGTGCTTGCGCCACGTTTAAGCCAAATTAAGCATTTGTAATGGTTGTTGCATGCTAGGAAACATCGACAAGTGGCTCTCGGCCGGCCCACAGCCGTCCGATGCTCGACTTTTTCCACTTTCTCCACGTGTTTCATTTTCCTTCTCTGATCATGACTGTTTATATCTCATTTACACATATGCTGAAAAATCAACCCTAATAAATCAAAGTCCAATGTAACTTTGTAAAAGGGTTTTGATTTTGTGCAAGTAAAAATTGATGCATCTGTCGGTAATTCACAAAGCTAGGTTTTAAATGCATTAAAGAAACATCGATGTGATTCAATGTGATTTAGTACTAAAAATAATTTAATTGGATAATATCTCATCTTTGAGTAACTGTCATTAATTATAAATAGTATAAAAAATTTAACGACTCTTTAACATATAAATCATTATATCGTATACAGTGTTAGTCATCGTTCCATAAATGGAACAGCAGAGAAACTGTAATTTTAATTACATTCGTTTTTTAAACATCATCTCATGCATCAACTATATAGTGCACTTCCCTTGCATTTATATAGTAGGGTTTGAGTCACTTTATATACATTTGTAAGAGTAAATTTCAATCATTGTACATAACGGTAAATTTTGATCTATCTTGATAAATCTTGATTATTAGTGTTATTATGTTTCAGAACACGTATAAAAAAAGGCATTTTTGCTTTTAATCAACTTTGTTCTTAATTATATCGAACCGAGGAACAGGTGCTACATAGTTTCCGAGGTACCAAAATATCCTCAAAATGTCAATTTTGGCTTATGTGGTTGTGTGCTTTTTTAATGCTTTTCTCATTAGGTAATCTTCGAAATCTACAAAAGTGTTGCACGTCTTAGAAAACATAAAAACCAACTGGGGGTGCCCCTATTTTCTCTTCTTAAATATATTTAATAGCTGTTATATGTTCACTTTTATCCACTTTGACACATCAAACACAAGATAACATTTTTATTTGGGAGAAGGTGGAGGTAGTTAAACATGGATGCGGCGTCAACTATTCAAAAATATTACGGCAATTAATTCACATGTTGGTAGAACCTAATATGTACGCTGTGACAATTTGTTCAGTTTCTAGCTGTTGAAAGCCAAAGAGACACCAGAAAGACGAGCTTGAAGTCACAGAGATCATAATATCTTCGAAAACGTCAATGGAAGATCACGTTTTGGATATGGGAATCTGGAATATGGACTTCTTCTTCCTCATAAACTATTTTTTTTTTTTTTAAATATTTTATAAAATATTTTATAAACATGTTTTGACATTCACTTAGTTGGAGCCCAATTGTTTTTTCGGCTATATATAATCTTCTATATTTCAATAAATTCTCCTTTTGACCATTGTTAGTGCACAAAACCCTAAACAAATTCATCTATATCCGATCCAAACAAACTTGGAGAAAGGTCAAATGTTTCTTTAATTGGATTTTGGTGCGTAAGAAAGGTCAAACAGCTTGATTACGTTGATTTTGGTCGTTGTTGATGGCTTAACAACTCGATAAGTTGTATTAGGGTTTTAATTAATACATCTAATGAAACGAAACCTATATAACTAGGGCAACTAATTATATGTTAACTTTATTTGAATTATGTTTCAAGCATGGAATCTTAATCACATTTTCTAAGTAAACTATGGCGCCAAAAGATGGTGTTGTATATTATGATAATTTTGATGACAACCCCAATATTTTATTCGAAACAAAATGCACTTTTGTAGGGTTTTTTTCCACGTCTATAATTCTCTTTTTTAAAGCCATGCATGGGTGAGCAATGATGCCTTCTCTTGGTGTTGGTACATGTGTGATTATATAGTTATATAGAAAGAAATAAAAGCATATGATTTCAATATCTTTGGTCACATTAAAAAAATGAAAAGCGATCAAAGGTGGTGCATGTGTGATTCAACGGCATGTGAATTATTAAATTATGTTTGATCCTAGTTAGTTCATTATGATTAGTAATAAAGTTGTCGGGATATAAAAGATTAAAAGAAAATAATAAAGGGTTTACCGACATAAATTGTGTCAAAATTAGATATCATCAAGCGTGCAGACTTATTAATTGTCTCATCAAAAGTGTCATCATAGACACAACAAAATTATCTATAAAATCCTATAAAAAATGACTGGCAATAAGTTTTTTAACTGTGTGGTATATTTTATATTGTTAATTAAATGGTGATAGAATTGTACTAAATTTATTGTTAATTGATTCACACAATGAGAACAATAAAAAAAGAACCAAGCGATAAGAGTAAAATAATTTGTTGAATCATAGTGGGGCTTTTTCTATCACACTTAAAAAATAATTTAAAAATGTCATAGAAAGAAGAAGGTGGGTCCCCACAATTTTGAGTGGGGTCCTCCTTTTAGATCTGTAAATTTGGGACAGAGTAAATGCCGATTTGCCCCAGGAGATTTTGGGACCGAACATAGAAGTGATCTCTTAGGGGCCCGAGCCCACCGTTATATGACTTGTCACGATAAACTTTAAGGCCATCTCCAACGTATGAGCATCAAATTTCACACCATTTTGATATTTATATTAAATTTTTTTATACCAAATTTTTCTATACTCCAATATACTTTACATCAAATTGGTATAAATAATATCTTCAAAGAATATTTTATATATAATTCTTAATTAATATATATTAAAAATTTAAAAATATATTCAATAGTATACTCATTTTAAAGGTATCAACAAATTATTTTAGATAATATATTATTTTATAATAAATTAATATATATTTTTAACTAAATTAATTTTTAGATCCACACCAAATTTAGTGTAATGAACGGTGCAACACCAAATTTGGTGTTGCACTATTCATTAACACCAAAATTTGCCTTGAAATAATACAAATGGTGCTAACGTTAGAGCATGAAAATGCACCAAAATGGTGTTTTACACCATTTTAATGTATTCATTGGAGTGGGTCTAATAGACGATACATTGGAACTATAGTTCCAAAATATATATATGTATATATATTAAATCAAACATATATAATAGTTATAAAAATGTTGGAAATTTTCATGAATCTTTATTTTAATTCTATTGGGAACATTAAAAATATATATATTGTTTTTTTTTTATTTGAAATAAAAATATATATGTTGTTGCAAATGAGAAAGCATTTGATAAATTTTTCTTTAAAATTGAATGAAATCAGTTTAAAACTTCTGTTTACATACATCTAACATAAATGAAAAATATTAATAAAACTTTACTCCATTTAAAGTATAGAGATTGGTGTGTAGGGAAAAATAGTAGTTAGTTAACATATATATTAACATATGCATTATGAGCTATTTATTTTTCACTTGTTTTGCATACTTTGTACATGTGTAGTGGATTCCAAAATTTTTTATTACTGTGCTTTTTAATTTTGGTCAATTGGAATTTGGTTCATGCATTTTGTTTATATCTTTTATGAGCCTAAATCGAACTTTTGGTTTTTCTGTGAAAGCTAAAGTAAAAAGGCTTTGATAGGTACATCTATGTCGTATGCGTAAATCCCATATAAAATTAAATTACAGCAACAATATGTCGTCTCCTAAATGATCCAAAATATCTGTTATCAATTTCGATCCACATAGACTTAACTACTTGTTATTTAATTCTTATACCCAAAGATCCACTTGAAGAGAATTTTATAACCATGCTTCAATTTTTTTTTAGATAATTTTATAACATTTAATAAGACATTATACGTGAGCTTGATAATGGATAGAAATTTAAGATATAATTACTTTACCAATAATTAATTGCATGGTTGTTAATATGTACAATGCCGTAGTGGCAACTGCACAGCTCATGACCAAGTCAGGTTCCAGGTTCGACACCCTTTGATCACTAAATTATGGCCGGCTCCGTCATACTCGTATGTGTCGCTCTTTCTTATATAAGAGTCTTTTTTCAAACTGCATCAGTAATATCTTATCCTATTTGATTCGGAATGGACCAGTCCTAATAAAAAAAAAAAGTATGGTTAAAGAAAGTAAGATAAAAAAAATAAGGTAAAAAAAAATCTCCATTTATCAACCTTTATTAATTTAAATATGATCTCATACCATGTGATAAATTTATCAATAGGTTTAATACTAATTTATACATATTAGTTCAAAATCATTCTTATACTCGTTTTTTTAAAAAAAAATCATTCTTATACTCACGTTAACGATGCCAGCAACATTACGTAATGTAATAAAAGTAAATTCTAGAATACAAAGTACGATCACAACATGAACTCATCCATTACGTGTGTGTGGGTGTATATATATATATATATGGCAGTTTCTGACAAAGAAAAAAAATTAATGCGAACAATTTGCACACACTCTTTTGCCTCCATGTAAAGGAAAAACACCTTTTGCCCCAATGAAAAATGCACTGATACCATACAACAACAACAATAGAATTTAAATGATTTCGAAAAAAAATAACAATAGAATTAAAAATAAAAAATAAAGCATTACAAAAAGGTAATGTACGGACACATACAATTTGCAGGGAGACTAAGTAATGCGTCACTCATGGATCGTGCGGACCTGACCGAACGGACGTTGGACGGACGGACTGACGGTTGCGTGCAGACTGATGTCACGTGAGCTCAGCCTCTCTGTCATCGTCTGCCGGTCACGTGCCCCTTAATCACTCACTCCTCTTTAAATTCCTGGCAATAGAATCTCGCCCACGTAAGACCTGCCCGACCTTTTTCTTTATTTTTTAAATGACCAAAACGACCTTGACGTTTGGACGGACGTTTGACAATTGACGGTGATTGCGGCAGCAAAGCACGCAAACAACTAACAGGTTTCGTGGACTCTGTTGAAGTGACGTTATATATTGGTATGAGGATTCGTGAGTTTTGATTTGACGGTAGTGGCATTTTCGTCCTTCGAAAAAAGGACACGTGTCAGGAGCCCACGTCGCCTCTATTTTTAATTTTCTACTGCGCTTTTCCCTGTTACGGAAAGATTTGACTGGAGTTTTAACCTTGGAAGAGAAAAATGAAATGAAGAAATTGGATTGTTTTGGTGACGTAGGATTTGATCAGAAGAGGTGAGGTTGAATCTGGACCGCCTGACGGGCCTCAAAAGGAGCAATCACGCAAAGCACGAAGTACAATCTGACGGCTGGGGATGGAGCAGGTTTAATTTTAATTTTATTAATGATGAAACTGACATTGATTGTCTTCGTTGGTATGTTAATTAAATGTGGATTTGTACTTAGATTTTTCATTTACTTACTGTCAAATTGTGTACTCTAAGATGATGACATCACAAGAATTTTGACTCTGTCAAACGTCTCTCATTGGTCCAAATCATCATCACTAACCTGTATTTTGCTTTGTTAGGATCGGATCTAATTTTAAACAAATTTATTCATGGCTTAAACAGTAATTAACGGAGAAATATTGATCATTGCTTTTGGTGTTAGGATTTAGAAAGAGAATTTTTTGTATGTCATGTGTTAACATTTGATCCAAATAAGTTTTGATAAAATTATATCAATTTGATTATTTCACATGCGTACTTAAAATATAATTTTATAATTTTAAATTTTAGTGTATGTTTATCTATTAATCAAAAATATTTTTTTAATGTCGAAAGCCCTACTTGATTTTTTTCATATCATCTAGTTGACATCCTAGTAGAGCTTTTAAAGAATTAAAAAAGTTGAAAAATATCTACTTTTATAATATCAAATTTTGAACTTCTACAAGTAAATATGTTTTAGTTTTTTTTTTTTTCTTTAAAGATTAAAATATTTAATATGCTCTTATTTTATTATGTTAATTTCTTTATACTCTTATAACCCTATTAGACTTTCTTTATAAATATAAACATATAATCTTTACTTTCATTTACTTTTTATTTAATAAAAGCTTTTGAAAATTCTTCTCTAACTAGTAAATTTTCTATATTTTGTATTTTTTTTTATCTGGGTTTAGCTGATATTGTAATTTCTTTCTATCTTATTGTCATGAATATTATATATCATGCTTGTAATATATATATATATATATATATATTGCAATTGGTATTGTTATTAGTTCATCAAGATATATATATACATTACAATTTGCAATTGGTTTTGTTATTGTGGTTCATTGACATATATATCCTGCAATTAGTTTTATTATTGTCGTTCATTGATATATATATATATATATATTGTAATTGGTGTTAATTGGGTTTGTTATTGTGGTTTATTGATATATATATATATATACACTGCAATTACAAAACCTTATTAACAAATTTGTTTTTTTTTTTTTTTTTAATCTTACGATTGGTTTATTGAAAATCTATTTAGATCAAATAAAATTGAAGATGTAAAACCTTATTAACAAATCTAAATAAACACTTCTTTTTTGAAAATTAAAAATAGAAAAACAAGATAATTTTACATCTATTTTATTGAAAATATACTTACATCAAATAATTATTGATTGTTTAATTTATTAATTTTTTATGATTAAGATTGAAGCAATTATATTGCTAGAATGAATATATTAATTCTCTCTCTCATACCCTTTTTAGTAAATTAATAATCTAAAAGTGCTTTAAAAATAATTTAACTAAACAGCATATAATTTAGAAGAGCTTTTTTAATTGACAATCAAATAATTAATAACTTTTTTTAAAAAATTCTATTTCCAAAAAATCTACTTTTAAAAAATCTACTTAGAGAAGCTGTATCAAACGAAGTCTTAGTATATATGATATATTCAATAGATCATATAGTTGAAACTTGAAACTGAGATTACTCAGATCAATTTATAATTACAAAATAAAGTTTTGTTTATTCTTATAAAATTAAGTTTCTCCATATAAATAAAGCATAATGAAGAACTCGAAGCCTCAACTCACATCAACATTATTGACATATGTTTGTTCAAGATATTTATGACTAAAATGTTGATAATCAAATGGTTCGTGAGAGTTTAAATGCTCAGCAAATGTTTTCTAGACACAACTAGTAATGTCAAAACTAGGCACAGTAGTTACTTGAAGAAAGATCTATCTCCAAGTCAGATCCTCCAATGAAAACAATATTATATAAATGCTTCTGTATATTGCCTCTTATATTCAAAGCAAAATGCATATAAATCTTCCAAGTCTTACAAATATCATTTGTACGACGCATAAAATCTTGACAAGTCATACACAATCCCTATTTGTCATGGATAATATCTTAGAAAATCTTGTCACTTTAAAATGATCAGATACAGCATATATCCCTAATATTTATTTAACAAATCTAATCTAATACAAAAATACCTTAGTAAGACAAGCTTACCATGCTACATACATACATCGTTACAAGTTTAATGAAATTTTCTTTTATATATATATAAATTGTATATCAATTATGTAAGAGATTTCGAGCTTAAAAAAATTTATCTGGATACTAAAATATATAAAAATGACATAACATATTGATCATTAAAACTCTTACAATCTACTCATGGCTCTTTAGAATAAAAAGCAAAGTTATATATATATAATTCCTGGAGGCAATAATGACCGCGTGATTACAGTATGCGACCCCTAGAAGTGCGAGGCCCTACGTCTGATGCTGGCCGGAGAATATTTTTCTGATATATAATTACGAAACAGTGAAAGTGTCAAGTTGGCATGGAGAGAATATACTCCAAGATGAAATGTGGATCACTGAATACATGTTCTAGGGTTTAGGCATATGGCTAGGTCTTTGAAACACTGGACTGTGAACATGTACATGGAGTATATAATTGCGTCCCCGCATTGATTATTAGAAGTAAAATATCAAATGCTTTTTTTACAAGTCCATAATCGTCATCATTGGTGTTTCAGATTCTGGCAATCATTTGTGCACGCTTCGTCTTTGATTTCATGAAGTAAACCATTAACAATATATTTTATTGGAGATTCGGTCACTGGGGAAGCTATAATAAAGACTATGAATATCTTTCAAGAAAAACCCTAGTTTATTGCTTCAAACTTAGGAGCATTTATAAGATAAACTATTTGCTAGGGTTTCCCCCCCCAAAAAAATATTGATATTAGGTTTAGTTGAACAATATATTTATTATAATAATATATATGAGATGTATATGTGTTTATCTATGAAGTTGAATGTTGAATCTGTATAATTTAATGTAATATATGTGGTTACAGTATGGAATCTTTAACTTTTATCTAGTGGTGAATGTGGAATTTGGAAAAGAAGATATGTTTGGAAAAGTGGAGCTTCAAATAAAGCGAATTTGGACCATGTCAAAGAAGAAAACAAACGAAACCTAAAACCTAGATCCTGCCTTAAAAAGAGTAGCTTCATATTTCAAAGAAGTAATCACGAGAAGTAGTTCACCTTTCAACCCTCGTGCGTGTGACTGTAATGCCTCCGAAGACTGAAATGTTGAGAAACAGATTCTTGATTCTTCCTATCATTTCTTAATATATATATTGGTCTCTTCCTCTAACTCTTTGTCTGTTTGATATATAGAATATTGAAATCAATATATTCTCATTTCTTCGCATGAGTTTAAGATTATAGGCCTGTTGCTTTCATTGGCAGGTGAATAGTGAATACACATGTCATGGTTTGTTTATAAGACACTGCTGCAGCAAGCAATTATCGTCATTGGACCTTGTGTTTTTGTTTTTTTGTGTGTTGCAGATCCCAAATCACACTTGGATCGAATCAATCAAAATCTAAGCCCATATGAGTACTTGAAGCATTGTGAAAGGGCTGCAAACAATTGTCATTTTGGACCTGAGAGGATTCATGAACATAACTCGAATTTATAATTTCATTATTTCATTACATAACGGATTTTAACTTGGCTATGTCAAGTTCATCTCTAAGTCCTTCTCTTACACATTATTTTTCAACCCTTGAATTAATTATAAGGGCCTGCAAACGATTGTAATTTTGGACATGAAAAGAGTCATACACATAACTCATATTTATAATTTTGTTACATAACAATTTTTCGCTTGGCTATATCTTCAAGTTCATCTCCAAGTCCTTCTCTTACACATTTTTTTTTAACCCTAGGATTGGTTGTAAGTACATATTTTTTTAACCCTTGGATTGATTATAAGTAAAGTTATTGAAGAATATTTAAGTGTTATTAATGATAAGGTAGCTAATCCCTTTTTTAAAATATTACCTGATGTGAAAAAACTTAAATTTAAAATATTGTCCCACCATAAACTATGTTCGGTAGTGATGATCACTTCCATGTTAAGATCCCCACACAGCGTGCTGAAACCGAGAGACTCGAGGCCAGAAAATCTGGGCCCGGCTGTTGGACCATGCCCTGTGGGCTGTGGTCCGCTGACGCGCCCTCTTCCACCCCCCACCTTTAGCATACTGAAATCGAGAGACCCGAAGCCAGAAAATCTGGGCCTGTGGGCTGTGGTCCACTGATGCCCTCCCCCACGGATCAGATGATCCGTTAAAAACGTCCAGGTTGTACTACACATGTACTGGAATTGCTCAACCTGAATAAAACCAAGCTTGTACTACGATTTTAAACCATCACATCTTCTTCTTCCTTGCAATTATTGTACTACGATCAATAGCAGATATTCATTCCAAAATCAACAATAAACAACAACAACAATAATAATAATAATTCCATCACATAAACTACTAGTATAATCAATTATAGAATTCTCAATTTTGTATGTAAATTAATTGTTATATACATGATAACATATGGTGAGTTGTAACAAGTCACATAGAAAAGCATTTGCGGCTGCCACTTTCAACTAGTGGTGGAGCAGTCTTGGAAGAGTAACGAGCAGTCTCCAGTCTTCTGCGAGCCGATGGCCTAGGCAGATTCTCAGGCACAATGGTTTCCAAGGAATTCACGTGCCATGGTGGACACATTCTCTTGTCACTCCATCTTGGAACAGCCTGAGCTGATTGTTTTGATTTGAAGGGTGTTGTTAATGGCAAGTTCATATCTTTGGCAGCGGCACCACCAACTTCAAAATCGCCCATTTGAAGTCCTATTAACACGCAGGCCACGCTCACTGCACACTGCCTTCTCCACTTCTCGTTCTTGTGGCTGCATGAACAAATTATATAAGCACACACACACACATATATATACAGTCAACCAGTTTAATTAATTAAAGAAGAGAAAACAATCTTTGAAGACCATTAATTGAAGTGGGTGCTCACCATGCAAGTAGTTGGTTTGGTTTTGAAGGCAAAGAAGGAGATTTTGAGGTTGGGGTAGTTGGAGAAGAGAGATTGAGGCAGCAACTAGTTGTGACGGCCATTCTCTCCTCTTGTATGTTTCGTTTTTACCTATCGGATCTTTTATAAAATAAGCAAGGACACAGGCTTCTACGTAAATCCCATGTATAGGTGATATATAAAGAGCATTACTAGATTCCAAAATTTTCAAAATTTTATACCATAATATATTATATTATTTAATCTTAATAACTTCTCCTTCAAAATTCAATTTTATCAAAATAAAAATATTTAATACCAATTATTTTATAATTATATGTGTAAAAAAATCTATTAAAAACTTTTTCTTTCTCTAATCAGCACAATTAAAAAAGAATTTAGGTTCTAGATGTGAGATATTACTTGTTCATACGATGACACCTATGAATATATATATATATATATTTCAGTCTCGAAAAGTAACATCACTTGTTTTTGAAAAGTAAACGTCACTTATTTGTGTTCTACTTTGCTTTTTCCACATTCAAAGTGTGGTCTTGGTATAAAATACATGTTAAAAACAATCTATTTTGGTTAGACGTTAGTTAAGAGAAATAGTGGGAGGTAGTTGGTCAGATTACGGTACCCTAATCGTGGCGGTTTGTGGAGGAGACACATGGGTTGGACCCTCCAATCAAGGCGCCTAATTGGTTGCCGTCTATTGCCACCAAGTTTTGTTGGTGGACGCGTGTTGGAAATGTCTGCCTGTATGACAGGGACATGATTTTCAATCTCATGCGTGCGGTGCACCCGCCCTGTCCACCGCTTTCAATGTCTCCAGCAGTCACACCATCATCACATCAATGATATTTGTTTAAACTCTCTTGTTTTCTAACTAACTATATGTTAAATGAAACCGACTGACACGCCTGCGTAAATGAACCATCTCCGTATACCACTCCTAAACCGATTGAATATATTCTTTTAACTATTAAAAATTAAAGTTACCGTACTCTTAATTTATTAAAACATAAGATATAATGAGTTATATGTCCCGATAATCTTCATAACTTTTTGTAAGATATTTTAATTATATAATATTAGCGAAAAAGTTTAATTATCTTATTGATTGAGTAAGATTAAACATCAATTATAATTATTAAATATTATTTAATGACCATTTTTATAAATTCAATAATTATTATTGATCGATAATCTTACTCAACCATTTATCAATAAGTATTATTGCACAATGTGGTTTGTTGATAGATATAGTATAATGTTCTTTCATTTTGTCAATAATACATGTTCAAAATTTTCTTTTTGCAAGTGATATTTAAATAAGAAAATTATAAATAGATATGAAGTGATTTTGTAATGCTATGATATATTATTCTGTACTTAATAATTGTTATATATCGAAGTTATAACTAGATGTAAAGTGATTTTGTATCGTTATAATATATTATTTTTCAATATATATATATATATACATGTATGTATGTATGATTGAAAAGTAATGTTTCTTAGTTAAAGAAAGGAAAAAGTGGGCACGTCCATTTATAGTGTAAATAATAAATGTAAATTTTCTTCATATACGTAATAAGATTTATATCTTATCATATATCATTCGATCTTGTGTAAAGAGTTATATCCATTTTTTATGTGATTAAATATTTTTCAGTATTATGAGAGTATATTTTTAAATTGTAAATATAATGTGTGATCTTAATGTGCCTCAATAAATCCTTGACTATTAATGTTAAATTATTTATTATTACATAAAAATTGGCGTTAACATATTATTTAAAATGCATAATTATTTTTTTTCTATTTTTATATTTTTTGACATATCTTTATATATATATATATATATTTGTGATATCTAAGCTGTATAAGTTGGACCTCACTTAAATAATTTTTTGACCAAATATGAATATTCATTTTTTTGGCCATCTTACATAATTTCCACTAGTACTTTTCAAAGCCACTAGGAAAACACCTCAATTTCCTTCCATAATTCATAAAATATGATTTTACTTATATTATACTCAAAGAATATCACTAAACACACACCTTACCAAAAATCTGCACATCAAATATAGAATAAACAAAAGTAAGTCCACGAGGCAAGTCATTCTTTAATAACCCTGTATGCTTAAGATCTTGAATTAAAACGTCAATTAACTTAATCTATACTCCAATTTATTCTTTTCCCTCTCAAATCCTTTGCACTTGACAAATAAAAGTGATCACACCATTTAAAGCAAACAATAAATAACACTCTAAAATTAAATTCAAAAGATTAATTAAACCAATTGAACATGTGCAATCACGTGTACCATGCACCAAATTTAATTTCTGCACACAATTAATTTATTAAAAACCTGTCGCACAGTCAACAAAATGAAGCCCAACAACCATTAAAAAGGTTGCCATCATTGCAATATACCCATAAATAAAATAAAATATGAACAGATAAATAAACCAAAAGTTGAACTACTTACATTTTAAAATTTATGAGTTCAACAGCAAGTTTCATTTAACGTGGGTAATTTTTTTCGTATATATGGTTGTCTTCTTTCATATATTGGTAGTTGATACCTGATGGCATTTAAGAGTGATAGTCATATATAGTTTCGCAGTATAAATAAAATAAGTAGTAAAAAATATATATATTTATTGTCAATACCTACATGCACAAGTGAAAAATCACAACCCATTAAACGACATCGTTTTCGTCAAACCGACCATTTAGAAGTCAGCATTCATCGAAACCCTGCACCCTCGTGTCAATCGCCCAAATTCTCTCTCCCTCTCTCTGTTTCTCTGTTTTCTTGTAGATCCCAGTGATCATTACAATTTTGGGTCTCTAAAACCCTAATTTTTGTGCTTTTATAAACCCTAAAACGCACATTCTCTCATAAAAATCTCTCCTTTTCGGTTCCCAGTGCTTCAAAATCTCCCCTTTAAACAGAGACTGTCAAAACCCTAGAAAAGCTTTTTTATTTGTTGTTTTTTGGGGAAAAAACAAAAAACTGTTAACTTAAAAGTAAAGTTTGCGTCCTTTGCAGCTGAGTCAACATTTTGAGCAGCCCCAGACCAAAAAAATCTGGACCCAGTTCGTTTTTTGGAGCTTTGATATATCTGGGACCCGAGTTTTCTTGTCGATTGACTCAGTAAGTCGTAGTGTATAGTTTTTTGGTTTTTGGTGAAGGTGGAGACTGTGATGGTGGAACAAAATGGAGGACAGTAAAGGGGTTGGTGTCGGAGAGAATGGGAGATCAAGCGAGGGTCGGCCGCCGAACCCACTTGCGGCGGCAAATAGAGAGTGTTTGAACAGTGGTTGTGGGGTGTTGCCGTGTAAGAAGTCGCTGGTTCGTCACCCTTCTCTTGTAAGTTCAGGAATTGTCTTTATTTATTGATCTTTGCCATGTGTTGTGTATTTGTTTATGTGGGTTCAAGTGTTGTTGCTGTTATATTTTTCATGTGGGCTCTTTTTTGATGTGACATGAGAGTAGCTGACGTAGTATGTGATAAGATTGTTGTGAGACAAGTAGTGTTATTTTTGGAGGAAATGTGGATCAATCGTGATAACATGTTGTCATGAGAGAAGGGTATTTGAATTGCGGATGTTTTAGGTTGTGAAGTTGAAGGATTTTAATTGTTTTCGTGTTGATTGATAAAAGTTTGTACCTTTGTGTGCTTTTTAGATTTGTGCTTGTATGTATGAGGTTTTTGTCTGTTTTCAATTTTGATAGATATGGTTTTTAGCAGGTGAAGACGATGGCGCCAGATGTGTCGGTTGAACCTATGCTTGGTGTGGAAAATCACGAGACTGAGTTCATTCTGGTTGTCCGGTCAGGAGCATGGGCCGATATTGGATTTCGCTCTAGCATGGAAGATGTATACTTGTGTGTTGACAATTTTATGCATGAGTACAGGGTCGAGAATTTTACTGCTGAGCCTAGTGCCTTCTATGGGGTATATTTTTCTAGTCAGTTATGCTAATGATTCTGCATGTTGCTAATGCTGGTTCTCACGACACAAATGCATCATATTCTGGATATTATCAAACAGTTGATCTATCATTTTTGTCCTGATATTTTTCCTAATTGTAGATATTTGGGAAAATTATGTTTGTTTTGTAGTTTTAATCATGTTGACAAATTCATGGTATGCCGTGAAATGTTATTTCACTGAAAATAATTACTTATATGTGGATAATGCTTTGTGGTGGCGTCATTGTGGTGGTGGTACAACAAAGGTGGTTATGATAGTGCTGGCAGAGTGTTATGACGGTCTTGATGAAGAGTAGTGGTTGTGAAGTAGCATTGCAGTTTTAATAAAGTGTAGAAGAATAATATTGTAGTAGTAATGATGTGTTTGCTGCAGTACTAAGGTGTTGAGGATTACTGATGGCAATCCATAATGCCATAATGATGGTGGGCTGGTGGCAGTGCATTGAAGTTAATTTTTATTATCATGGGGGAGGTAATGTGGTGATGATGCTGTGTATTACTCTTATGGTTGTGATAGTGTTGGTGATTGTACAGGTTATAGAGATATTAGTGGTGTTATGTTGCTTTTGTTGCACTACACAAAACATATGCTTTTACTCTGACTTAGACCTTTTGTTTGAGAGAGAAGGCAAAGTATCTAGTGAATCTTCCCTTTTTTCCCTTTTAAATTTCGTATTTTGTAAATAATTTTTTCTTGTTTCCTACATCAATTAATAGATATATGTAAATTTATAAAGTTTTTTTTTATAGTAACCATTACATTCAAAAGTTTAAACTGATAGAAAATAGTTCAATAATATTATATAAACTTTGTAATACACCCTTCACGTGCAAGACCAAGAGGCTTGCCATGTGGTTCAAGCCCAATCACAAACACATTACAAATTCGCATAACAAATAATAAATTCCATGTAGAGTATTCAAACCTTGGATTTCTAGGACGAATCAAGTTTTAATACCATGTTACTAACCATCACACTCGAAAGTTTAAATTGATAGGAAATGATCCCATAATGGTATATGAGATCTTTAACACTTTCCTCGATATATGACAATAGGAACAGTGATATTCATGCATTGCTTATTGTGCAATTTCAAGACTAGTATCTTGTTGGTTGTCAGGTGTTTGATGGACATGGTGGAAAACATGCTGCAGATTTTGCCTGCCATCATATACCAAAGTTCATTTTTGAGGATAAAAAATTTCCCAGCGAAATTGAGAGCATTGTTTCTTCAGCGTTTCTGCAAACTGACACTGCTTTTGCTGAAGCTTGCACCTTGGATGCTACCCTTGCTTCTGGCACCACTGCATTGGCAGCTCTGGTTCTTGGGGGGTTAGTGCTTTTCTACTGACCAAATATTTAAATATATTGACTTCAAGTTTGTGATATTACTCATTTATTTGTTCTCTTTGATAAGTAAATTCTGTCACTAGTTGAATGCCTTTACGAATAGTAAACAAATAACAGTTCTAAATCCAGAGTACAAGCCCAAAATTATCTGTAACAATATGGTCTATGTTGTTTTAGCCATACTTACTGGTTTTTTCTTTATTTGATGCCTACTCAATTGCTATGGCATCATTTTTCTTGACTGCATCTTGTCTTAAAGTCGAGGAAAATAATGGCAATGGGACACATGCGAGTTGAAACTGATGTATGCTATATAGACTGTAAGATAACTTTATTCAGGTTCAACAGTGTTTTCATAATTAATTCCTCTATAAAATCAATATCTAACTCTCCCTGTCCCTTTTATTTCTTTCATGGTAACTGTGATGTCACCAAGTTACAAAAGATACAAAAGAAAAAAAAATTCCAGTCTTGTGAACTTGGGAAGTTGCTACTTGCTGATCTTTTGCCCTGTGTGTTAACTCTATTATTGATGAGAACCTTCAAAACTTTGGGTTTCAAAGAATGTTGGTTCATCAATATCAAATTGTCTTGATTACACAGCTTCAATGACGCGGATCTAAAACTTTTGTTTGTTGGACCTTTGTTTCGGTGGCAGGATGTTGGTGGTGGCAAATGCAGGAGATTGTCGAGCTGTCTTGTGTCGCCGTGGCAAAGCAATTGAAATGTCAAGGGATCACAAACCAATCTGCATCTCAGAGAAGATGCGCATTGAGGCATCTGGGGGGTCTGTCTACGATGGTTACCTCAATGGGCAACTGAATGTGGCTCGTGCTTTAGGAGACTGGCATATGGAAGGAATGAAAGGTACGGGTGGTGGGCCACTCAGTGCAGAGCCAGAGTTTATGACAACAAAACTGACAGGGGAGGATGAATTCCTCATCATAGCATCTGATGGTATCTGGGATGTGTTTAGGAGCCAAAATGCAGTGGATTTTGCTCGAAGGAGGCTTCAGGAGCACAATGATCCTGTCATGTGTAGCAAAGATCTAGTTGATGAGGCACTGAAGAGAAAGAGTGGCGATAATCTAAGTGTTGTTGTGATTTGCTTCCGATCTCAGCCTCCTCCAAATCTGGTTGCTCCACGGTCAAGTGTGCATAGGAGCTTTTCCGCGGAGGGTTTGAGGGAGTTGCAGAGCTACTTGAATAGTTCAGGAAAAGCTTAGGAAATTAAGATGACGACGAATGTAACTGTGATTCTGTTTTTCCCATTCTAATTCTATTGTAGTTTTGGATATGAGAATGTTGAGTTTCAACTGTAACATATACAGCGGCTAGTGGATAACATAATGTGCGGCGCTCATTGGGAATTTGATTTATTCTTGTTTAGGTAAAAATCATTTATTGAATGTGTGGCGATTTCAATTCATTTTTGCATCAACCAGGCACAGTAACAGGCCATATATGCTACTTTCCCTGGGGTTTGGTTTGTAAGTGGCCATGTAAAAGTGTGATGTCTTGTCTTGTTGATGGCATATTTTTGTCCATCATCAGCATTGGTGTTGCCCATGTTGATTATTACGAGTTGTTAAGTTGGAAATTTGTAAGGAAGGAATCACTTTTCCAGGGTAATCTACTGTGACACTTTGATTTCTCTGTTTATTATATAAACCTTGTAAAAGTTAATTTAACTATGTTTTACAAATAACTAAGCTGATAATTATTCAGTATCATCAACCTCTGAACTGTATTAAAAATCACACAACATAACCGAAGTTCACTCCGATTCACAACCAAACGGTTGAGTTTTATTATGTGGAAAAATTAATTACATTAAGCCATTGATATCAATTAAATTATGCCTGCGATCACACTATTGATATCAAATTCTCATATTCGAAACCACTATAATAATTAGTAAGTAATGACCGGACTTGAAAAGCAATGCAAGTTAATGAGATTTTATTTTCATATAAATAGAAGGTTATAAATTTATATTTATGTTCAAAAGCCCCCCACCGTCCATCATCAAAAGTCAATAATAGCAATAGAATTTTTTAAGACTTTTTTCTTTATTGCTTTGTATATCACATCTATATTTATCTAAATACATACAGCTGACATAAATTACATGGAGTTCAATGCCTGTAAATTTTTGACAAAACTATCATGGCAAATTAAAAAGAGAAACCCTTGCATGGATATTTTATTCTTCCATGATTCGGTAAAGCTTGGATTTTTTCTGTCATGTTGAAGAAAACCATGATCAGACTCGAAGGATATGATGATTGAGCTTGACCAACTTGGTATAATATAGATGTACATGTAACATGTTCATCTTTTCTGGAAGTTAAATGCTTTGATTGAGTAAGCAAAAGTGAATGCAAAGACCACTGTCAATCCAACCATCACAATTGCAACCACTCCCACAAAATCAGCATCATAGCCAAAATAGTCACTAATAAAATCTGACACCTTTTCACCTGTGTCTAATGTGTCATGTATGTCTCCAAATTGTGTAACAACCAGTCCATACAAGGTCCATGATATAGGACAAAGCCAATAAAACCATCTCCACCACACTGGAATTCTCTGTCACAGCAAAAATGTAATCCTCATTAGTCAGGGCATGGTTTATTATTATCTTGGTAAATTTGAGAGTAAAAAAAGAGGGACAAATGGGGATTTTGTGGACTTACTGTTCGAGGAATGATGAACCCCGAAAACAGGTTCCAAAAAACATAGAAAAAGGAGGAGATAATGCCAGCAATGTTGTGGTCAGGAGTGACTGCCACAGTCATCATTCCATAGAACGTGAAGTACAAAAATGTGAAGTACATGAAGAAGAGATACCAGAGAAACTTGGTTGCTGTCCATTCAAATCCTGTCATGGCGTAAACTATAACTCCATATATAACTGTTTGTACAAAAATGTGGGGGATCTCAATCACAACCTGCAGGATTAGTTAGTTAGTTTCACCGGAAAACTTTGCCTTGTTGAAGTTTATACAGGCCAAAAGAAAATAAATTACCTGTCCAAAGGCATATGGTAAAGCTGAATACATTCCAGCTGCTCTTTCTCTGTAGAAAACTGTTCTCTCAATAGACACAACTGGCTGCACTGATGTTGCATTTTGTACCCCAATGAAGAGAATAGCAGCATACATCGAGCCCATCGCGTTAAAGAGATCCTGTTTTTTTGTTCTACAAGTTATGAAATATTGTACATGAATTAGGACCATTAGAGTTGAGTGTATTTTTCATTCTGTAGAAGTTTTACATTGTTTCTCATCATACCTTACTGAACCTATATCCCAGAAAATTGTCCCAAACATCAAAGCTATGAAAGTTGTGAACAGAAGTCTCACAGCAGTGTATGGCGGGTTTCGCCAATATGACAAATGCTGTTTCCACAGGCAAGCCATGCATTGGTTGATGAAAGACTGCGAATATTTGGTTCCAAAATATAGCTCTTTTGAATCTGGTGGAGGTGTACTCAGTTCATTGATCAACTCTTTGTTTCTCCTGCAATACACATAATTTAACTTGGAATGGAAAGTTTACAACATTAAGATTCAAAGGATGTGTTTCATGCAATGTCCATGAGGCACATTTGTACCCATATAATTCTGAATTTTTGTACTCATCAGTGAAGTTGATTCCAAGAGCTGCTTCTTGTGCTGCTGTTGTAACCTCCAACATCCAAGTTGCAGGATTATAACCATCTTTAATCTTAGGTACTCCTTCAATTCCCTTCATGATATTACAAATGATGTGTCTATCAGTTGTTACTTGATAAAAAAAAGCAAAACAAAAAGAATAACATTTTCATTGTTTATGGTTTGAGGCTTACCTCAAAGTACTGTATCAATTGAATAGAATGGCGGCCTAACGGACCGACATATATCTCTTCACCTCCACGTTTTAATAGGAGTAACTGAAATGCAACACAAAAGTTCTCACTTGCTTAAATTTAGATGGTAAACAGAAGAGAAATATCGTGAATTTAGTAGCATTGAAGAAGATATGTTACCTCATCAAAAGCATCAAATATGTCAATGCTAGGCTGGTGAATGGTGCAAACCACAGTCCTTCCTGTGTCCACTGTGTTCCTGACAGTTCTCATTACTATTGCAGCAGCCCTGGCATCAAGCCCGGAAGTTGGCTCATCCATGAATATTATAGATGGGTTGGCAACGAGCTCCACTGCAATGGTTAGCCTTTTTCTTTGTTCTGTTGAAAGTCCATTTACGCCAGGTAATCCTACAAGAGCTCCCCTTATAGGGTTCAACTCCACAAGCTCCATGACTTCCTCAACAAACATCTACAAAACCATCAATCAGAAGCAATGATCAGAGATCTGATATTGTCTAAGATATACAAAATCATGTATGTTTATAGTAAATAGTCACCTTCCTAGTATCTGAGTCAACATCAGGGGGTAATCGGAGCCAAGCAGAATACACTAATGATTCATAGATTGTTACATGTGGAGAGTGGATATCTGTTTGCTCACAGTATCCTGATATGCGAGCAAATGTTTCTTGCTTCTTTGGATAACCAGATATTGTAATCCTACCATTGATATATCCTCCTGTTTTCCTCCCAGACAACACATCCATTAGAGTGGTCTTGCCAGCACCACTGACTCCCATTAGAGCAGTCAGGACTCCTGGCCTAAAAGCACCACTCACACCCTTCAAAAGTTCTAGCCTGTCCTCAGGAATTCCTTGTGCTTTCATTTCCTGCAAACATAATTACAATCATATTTTAGAATGCAGTTACGTTCACCAGTGTAAAAATCAACAAATATATAGAGTACCTGTGGCATGTCTACCGCATATCTGATTTCATCAAAAGTTATAGAATGTGGCTCAAAAGGAAGTATCATTCCCCGCTTTATGTTCTGACCAGCTTCGCTGAAACTTCCAACTCTAGCAGACAAAGTCCTGGATGATACAGTATTTCTACGACTATCGTTCCCTTTTTCTGCATTGTAATGTATTGATCAATGTCATAATTTCTTCTCCACAAAGTAACAAAAAAATAACAAGTCTCTCCATGCCATGACTCACCGAAGCTCCTCTCTCTTGATGATAGCTCCACAGACTCTCCAGTTTTGCTAGCAATTTTCTCAGCCAAGGCCTCTTCGGATTGTACTGACTGAGGCTTCCCAAATGCTGCAACAATCATTCTGATCATCACAATATATATTCATCCTGAGTTTCAAAACATGAATAAAATGTAAGAAGAGAGTACTTACGGTCAAGATACTTGAGAGCTACTGCAAAAAGGAAGTTGAACAGGAAAACATATCCAATTGTTGCTCCTACTCCAATCCAATACCAATATGCTTGTGGGAATAGCCCGCGAGACTTCAGGAATTGAACTCCTAACGGTTCTGTAGAATTAGGAGGAATCTGGAAAAATTTCCCGGACACATTAGCTATCATGCATCAAGTTATGAGATACTTCACCCATACTCTAGTTTTCTTTCTTCTTAAACTATCAAACATAAAGATATACTTACATGACTCCAACTCTTGCCTAGAAATTCGTTCACAGCTATAGCATTCTGTCCATACATCATTGGCGAAAACCAGTAACCCCACAACCACCATTTCTTCACATCATCTGGTGCAAATTTATGTAAACTTCTACCATCAGAGTGCTATTCACATCTATCTCCATGGAGAAATAAATCATGAAAATCTTTGTATATAGTGTGGATGATAGTACTAATATTCACCTCTAGATATGATAAATCCACCCAAAACCAGGACTGTAAGTAAAGCAAAAGACCCAAACGTGTTTGCAACAATTATATTTCTTCCTAGAGCTCCTATAAATCGGAACAATGCTGATGCCATCTGGTTTACACAGAGGAGCAAAAAGTACTGCTTGAAAAACCTGTTCATTCATGAATAATTTGTTAAAGAACTTGAAGCCAAAAACAACCGAAACTTGAATTCTGAATATGTTTTTTGTCTTCCTTTTAACTGACCTTTCAATGTTTGGATCAAAACCTATAACATAATAAGTCATGAACACCCAGACGCCGACTTCAAGGACGGTGATTGGGATCTTGAGAATCCATGTAGGTAGAGAGTATGCCCAAGCAGGATAGAATAGAAGGTCTCTCTGCTTGTAGAAGACAGGAAGTTTCATGATACTCATCGAAAGCTCTGAGAATCCATTAAACATTATCGTGATCATTGTAAAGAACAATGCCCCCAGGTAAATTCCACCATCTGTCACTGTGTTCCTGTGCATCTCAGTTCTTAAAAACAGTGTCATTGTCACGAAAGCTGCCACGAAAAGCTGAGAAATCCAAAACCAACAGACAGTTAAGTACTTGTTACAGTTCTCCAAAGTTTGAACCTCTTTTTGCTTGGAAAAAAAAAATTGAATGTACTCACTTGGACCATTTTGAAAATGTAGACAAATGAATTCCTCTTCATGAGAAGATACTCTCTCCAGAAGCAAGCTTTCAAGAGCTCCTTCTTGCCGGCTCCATACTTTTTAGTTGTCAAAGCTGCAGGATGGCTCTTGGACTTGTCAAATGGATTAGCAAGCTCATCTCCTAGCTTTCGACCTATGTGAAACGATTGAAATGCCTCAGCGAATTCCTTGACAGTGACAAACATGTAAGGCTCATCTTTGTTTGCCCAATACTGCTCTTGATCTTTCCTTGATGTCACCTATTATATGTAAACTTATTACGTGTTAGTCTAATACACATAAAACTTTTGAAGATTCATGAACTAAGCATGCATGAAATATTACTTCTTGTAAGAAGTCTGCAACTCCTTTCCTTTCAGGGCACTTGAACCCCATATATTCAAAGAATTCTATCACATTTTCGCGGGGACCTTGATAGACAATTTGCCCATCTGACAGCAGAATTATGTCGTCAAACAATTCATAGGTTTCTGGTGCAGGTTGGAGAAGGGATATAATGGCTGTCCCATTGAGGATGTGTATGGATTGTCTCAGTGAGTTCACTATCTGGTATGTTGTTGAACTGTCCAAACCAGTTGATATCTCATCCATGAACAATGCTCTTGCTGGTCCAACCAGCATCTCCCCTGGCACCATATTTGTCCAAAAATTTTAGTAAAAACCAATTAAACCACTTATGTTGAACAAACATGAAAGTTTGATAAAATTTGTTGTGCTATTACAGCCATTTTCAATGCTGATTTTTACCAGTAGTGACACGCTTCTTCTGTCCACCAGAAATTCCTCTCATCATTTCATCGCCTACTAGTGTATCAGCACATACTTCAAGTCCTAAAATCTGCAAAATTGTCAACAAAACTTTGTGATTATCTCAATTGTCCATGTATTTTGCTAGTAGGATATTTAATTAGATGGAATGTGAAATGGCACCTTCAAAATATAATCTGTAACTACATTTGTCTCCTGCCCTTCTAATGAAGCTGCCTGCAAAATTTCATAAATGACAGAAAATTTAGAGACAACTAAATTGACGCAGAAAAAACAGAACAAGCTACTAGGTGTCATTTTTTTTACCTTCATGTAGAGGTCAATATCAGGATCTGGTTTGATATTTGCAGCTTTTTCTCTTCTTGATAGTTCAGCCAACATCTCTGAAATTTTTCCAAATTGAAAACAACATAATTCAACCTCGGAATCATTAATTTGTAATACCATTTAAGTAGGACTAATAGGTTGAAATTTACTAACCATATCGCGGTCCAACCCCTTGACATCTAGCAGAGAAAGACAGTGTTTCTCTAACTGTCATTTCTCCAATATGCAGATCATATTGACTTATATAAGCTGATGTTCTGTGTGGCACAAACTCTTCCATCCCATGTCCATTGTATGTAACTCTCCCAGAAAACTGAATTTACAGCGGTACTCAATTAGATAACAAGATCAAAATATCAAAGACAAGTATCAAACAAACATAAAATTTGTTTCTTCCTTACTTTCAAGCCTTTTCCAAGTTTTCCAGCCAAAGTCAATAGTAAGGTGGTTTTTCCAGAGCTTGGAGGGCCTAAAAGTAATGTCATTCTACGAAAACCGAAATCAATCAACTGAGAATGGAATGCTTGAAATTTGAACAAGTTTATTATCTGTGTTTTTACCTTCTAGGCTTGATAATTCCGCTCACATCATGAAGAATTGGTAATGGTTTCTTTCTACTAGGAAGAATGTGAAGATAATTCAAGAACCCCTACACAGACCAAATCTTTTAGAACACTACAAGTCAATATAGAGACATATTTTACAAGATCTAAAGACATGAAATTCATTACCTCTAACATATTAACAGAGTAGTTGAAAATAGTAGGCAAAGCTCTACTTCCAACATAGGCTTCTGCTTCAATATTCAAATGCTCAAACCGTACTTCAATTGTAGGAAGATCAAGTCCAACTCTGCATAGATTTCCAGCACAAAATCCAGTCTACGCAAATGAAAACAAACCAAACCAGAAAAATGCACTAACAACGCACCTTTCAATCCGTTCTTTGAGCTTCAACAAGAACTTCTCATTGTCTTCATCAGCAACTTTCACTAGCCTCTCTATCAGATTCCTTCTCTCAATCCATCTAAGACTCTTGATATCAATCTCCCTAGGAGGTCCCTCATCTTCTGTCAATAAACCTCTCTGTATACGAAGACACGTGGGCAGCTTTTCTATAGCTGCCCACTTCAAAGCTTCCTCATCATCCTCCTCATTGCCTCTAGAAGACCTTGAAAACACTTCAATGGGGTTGTTTCTCCATATGTTAGAGCTGCTTAAACGGGCACTATTTGCTCTAAGTACATCACCAGTACTCTCCATTTGTGTGTCCACACCACTAGTCCAATCCCAATGTTATTGTATTCACTTTCTATGCAGCCAAACAAACAAAAGAACAAGAAAATCCCAGAAAATCCTAGCTAACTTCCATCCCAAGAAACTTTAAAATTCATTAGCAGAAACAGCTCAGTATCTGATTATGTGGATGGACAGAGAGATACAACAATGTCTGTGTTGTCTCTTTAGTAGTTACATTAAGTAATGGGATTGTGGTATATTTTTTTCTTATCACAAATTTGATATAAGAATGGGTTTGTATATATGTACAAAACAAACTATATTAAAATGTAAATGGGTCAACTTCTTTGTACTTTTTATAATTGAGTTAGATGTCAGAGCTTATATCATATCGTTTCACAAGGAACCAGCAGGTGGGGGATCCATCAAAATCACACAAATTAATGATGAGCAACTCATTATCAATATTTACTCAGAATCCCAGTTGATCTTTGTGCCAATCATGACGTTTTTTTGTCCCAAAATTTCTATATTTTTGGATTTGCTAGCTACACATAGCATTCCATTTAATTAAACAAACAGTCATTATTGGAATCAATAACTTCCATTCACCACCTTAGGGAACAGTGTACAGTCTCTTTTAGGATTGAAAATAGAAATTCAAAATACAGATAATGCGCGTGTTGGATCTCAATTAATCATGACAAATTAGTTTTTTACAACAATAATTAAATTGATCATGTTAGGAGTATACACTAACTTCACAAGTTACGTACCTCTCAGTTCATCAATATCAAATGCAGTGTATTTATGAGAGTAGATTTCCAAAGTATATAAGTAGTAATGTAGTATTGATTTCAACAGTTTCAATAGATGTCTAACATTTTTCATGTTGGCTTTAAAAAAAGGGCAAACATTGAGATCCCTTCTGTTTTTGGTTAAAATCAATAACGTGCGCATTAATGCAACTAGATAAAATCATAATTTTAGGTAACGTGAAACAATAAATTTGGAATTTGCCATTATTGAATCTGAACTGTCCAAGATCCCCATAGTGATGTGCAAGCAGCTGCCGACTTAATATTTTATCTTTAAACAATCATCCCTCCATAATGCGAGAAAAGGAAAGATTCTGCCAAGAAAATAAATAAGGGAAGAAACTAAAATTCATATTTTTTTTTATAAAAAAATAAAATAAAGTAAACTTATACAATGAAACAATTACGTCTACTATACAAAGAACTGTTTCTTCCACCGCACTAAATGATGTTTAATTAATTATAAATAATTAATTTGTTCTGCATTTTATGCATATAATCCCGAAGACTATGCCATTATTAAGTGACAAAATGCAACATAGATAGAGTCGTGCATGATCCTTTTTTAGATATATTGGATTTGCTGTGTCTAGGATCCTACATTTTATTTCTTCAATAGAATCTGTTCATTTTTTTTTAAATTTTCTCTACATTACCTAATGAGCACAAGGCACGTGCGAGTCCTTTGATATACGCGGTTCTATAAATATTTTTCTAGCTTGATCTCTTAATAAACAATTAACTAACAATGAAATGTTTAATTTGCCATTTGTTGACGTTAAAAATCAATCAATTAGGTTCTTTGAAGCTCAGAACTGTAATGGAAGAAAAATAAAGCAAAAAGCCAAGCAAAGAGTTAAGAAAAAAGGACAAGGAAAAACAAGGAGCACCAGATTTTTAAGTGATTCGGCTAATTAATGCTTACGTCCACTGTTTTTTCTCACTATTTTGACAGAATAACAGCATCCTCAGACTAAATGTTTTTCTCTCTCCTTTTTACAATGAAATCTTATCTTATTTATAAATAGAGAGATACAATTAAATATAAATAAAAATAAGATGTCATCATTAATTACATTTTCTGAAACTGACACTTATTATATTTGTCAAAATATTTTATCAAAACATAAGTTTCTGACACTAATTTTATATGTAGTGGTTGAGATTTTTCTTAAATCAAGCTTTCATATTTTTGACACAATTATTTTAACGTCTACGTCACGTCTGAGAGTTAAGACTTGTTCTACACAACCTGAAGCTACTAAAAATGACCAGCAACCTCAGTTTTGTAATAGTAGATGATCTCGTTTTAGTGAGTTTGACGTCACCAGAGCTTTTGAATATACGGGCTGGGAGTAAGTGACCTGAGAGCTCGCTTCTACGAGCTGGTATTTAGGTTTACAAGCCTTATATCCTTTTAGTTTATTGGGTCAGTTCATTGGACTTTTACCAATCCATTTTAGATAATTCAGAAAATACTCATAACATCATCATTATTATTTTTTAGTTGTTTTATTTTCTTGACATGCATGATGATCATCAGGTTTTGTAATGGCCGCAAAAGACAAAGTCCAGCCAAAATAACTCTTTGCGAAGGAATCGATTTCCAAAACATGACTGTACCCAAAAATATATAGAGTGTTTTTAATAGTTGGAATATGAAAATTATTAGGGTTAGGGAGAAGTAGGAGCATGAAAATGACATTTTAACAAAATTACCCATTTCATTCCTTTGTCGTATTTGCGCGTAGAATTTTCCTTTTAGTACTTTGGGGATTCTTTTTCTAGAACAAGGGTTATGCCTTCCTGACTTTGATGTTGAGCCAGAAATATCTGTCTTAGAAATATTATTTTATCGATTTCGTGTGAAGATTTAATTATTTAGATACATATAAAATTTTCAATTCAATAAAACACTAGATTGAATTGTAAGATTGTCAACATTCAAAATTTAAAAATTTACTTTGTCAATAAAAAAAATTAAAAATATAACAAATAACTATTTTTAATGAATTTTAAAATAGTAAGAGTAAAGTTTATCGATTAACTTTTTTATAAAAAAAAAAAAAAACAAATCTAGGGATTAACCTAGATCATATGTATTTGACTGTTGATGTGATTAGAAAGTAATTTTCACGTAGAAGAAAGTATTTCATACAAAGAGAGAACCTACGCATTAAATGGTAGAAAATATATTTTTTGGGTGTAGAACCGTACATCACTTGCACGGATAAACATACTAATGAAACCATCGCCTGGCCATTAGTATTTGTTGTAATGAAATTTATTCACCTTATTCATTATTGGGTATCCCCGGTCAAAACAAGCAATCATTGGTACGTAAAGTCAACGCTAACCAAATCATACCAAATGCTGTAAGAGATCTTGTTGCCTCTGCATGCAGTGCATGTACGCATGTGGCTCTCACCTAATTACATTAAAATGGATTGTTCTGGCCAGAATTTTATATATATATATGTATACATAATTTTTCACTCTACAGAACTTAAAAAAAAAAATCTGTCTTTGGGTTATAATTAAGAGATTTTCCATCATAATTCAGATGCTATTCTTTCTAATGAAGAGCACTAATGGTGATAATTAGAAAGCCTCATGATCTCATTTGAGCCATCAAAGGGTAGTATTTTAGGTTTAGGATCACAACCATCAAGTAAAAGACTTTTTAATGATACTAATTACTTCATTTATAAAAGTGGGTCTAGGTTTTGATATTCTCAAAATCCTTTGACAAGCATGCCCTTCCCACTTATTATTTTATCCATTCCAATATTCAATTCACTTTCCCACTCACCACCCTAGAAAAAGCACTTTTCGCATCATTAAGGGTAAACTCCAATTTTCATTGCCAAAAGGAAGCGCTTTCCCATTAAGTTGCACTTGCATGCATCAAACTTCTCTCTTGCTTCCGACATCTAATCAATCTTGATGATATCCTATAATAATAGCAATAAGCCATAAAATGAATGAATGAAACACAAATGTTAGAGTCCCAAGGCAATGTTTTTGGCCCAATTCTCTATAGCTCAAACCCAGCATATATATCGAAAAATTTTGGATCTACGGACCTTCAAAATGTCCCCATGTGTACCGAATCCCCTCAGCTGCGGAGAAAATCCACCAGTCCTCAGTTAAAAACTTGATAATTGTATTATTTAATGATATAATTATATTTTGCTATTATTTATGGTACATGCATCCAAGTGGCTAGCGTGATGCCAAATAAAGCCTTATTGTCTCTTGCACGATGCGTTTCACCTCCATGGGGAAATTTTTATAAAAGTCTACCTAGTAAACGATGACGACCTATTAACACACATCACATTCTCGAAACGAGAAACTTTAGATGTTGACGTATTCAGTGACTATTAGTACTACAAGAGGAATAAATACTTGTTTCATTATCAATAAAAAAATATAAATAAAATAGACGTTTGTTTAGTTTTGTAAGTTTTCTTTGTTGACTATTAGTACTATATAAAATTAACATTTTTATACATTTATTTATTTATTTATTTTTGGGTATGCTAATTATTTAAGGGGTTTACTGTGCATAAAATATCGGAGCAATAATTGTCAATGAAATAGGTAATGAAATAAAAATGCCAAGTTGAGGAGGATAGAACCAAATTTGGAAGAAAAATTATATACATAGCTTAATCCAAAATGTCACCTAATGGAATCTTCATCAAAGAAAATTCTTTCTGCTCTGTAAGCAACAATGTTTGCGTCTTGTGTCCCATTGTAATAACATATCCTATCATTAGCTTCCCAATTGTACCATTTTTTCACTTCTCTAATTGCAATTTGCATGTCCATTAGTTTCCCTTCGTGATGGAGTAAAGTATATATTATTCTTTTCTTTTTTCAGTTGCATTGCGATATCTGTAATTGAGTCCAATAGATGCTTGTTGGTTATTCGTGGTAGATTACTCCAGAATCATACAAATACACATTAATCAATAGGAAAACGACCTGACAAATGGACAGAAAGTGCTAGCTATATATAATTTCTCTAATCAAATTGGATATTACTTGGCTAGTCTTATAATTAAATTTTAATTAGATTTTTTCCTTATAAGGCTTATAATTGATTCTAGATTGCAAATTGTAGATATCATTAGCATTTTACAAAGAAACCTTAATTTAAAAGAAAACAAGAAAGTAAATTGTTACTTATGCACACCATATTCTTAATTGTCAAATTGCATTACTTAATTAGTCTTTTAAATACATTGCCCAATGGATAATGAGTACTTTTTCAACTCAGTAATATTTTTAGGTTTGCATTGTTAGTATTAAAAAAATAGTATTCTAAATTCATATTAATTACTTATTTATGATTATTTACGAAAGTATATATATAGTTTTTTGTGTTGTTGCTATTCTTGAATCCATATTATGAATTTGCAATGGACTTCGTCAAAATAAGATGAAGAGACCTCAATCTAGAAGATAAATACCTATTTAATAAAAGATTGATGCATGCAGCTTATCTCATCAAATTACATTTTTTAGGATTTCAAATTCATGAAATTAATTTTGCATTTTTTTTGGGAAAATTTGTAATTTCTAAATACTAAATGATAAAATGTTTTTCATATTTTTCTCACTCTATTCTCTCAGTTTTAAAGTGGGTACATACATAAGCCAACTAGTTCTATAGGTGAGATACCATATGATTATACAAGAGTCCTTGAAATGTAGTCCCACTGACACCAAGATTAATTTACACTATGCGGTGATATATATATTTTAAGTTATGTGATTATATAACCTTTTTTTTTTTTTTTTTTTGAAAGAAATGATTATATAACTTATAAAACCAACAAATTAATTAATTAATCATGACGATAAGCATATCTCAATGAATAATTAAGTAGTTTATCTCTCCTTATTATAATCTCTATCAAACCTCCTCTAACTTCGCTAATTAAGCAAATCAAATGCAGCCCTCATGTCTTGATTTGACTTCCGGAGGGTTACAAAAACGATGATGGTTACATTACATATATGACATGAAAACGATCTGTCTTGACAATTTTGTTTTTTTGGTGTTTCAAGATTTGGTGTCTCAAGGGATATCCATATTCTTCTGTAGATAGAAAAATAGAAAATCACCCAAGATTCCTGGCAATTGTTAGAGCATATTCCAGGGCTAGACTTCAAATGATTCGATTTTGCTAACTGCCACCCACTATAGTTTTAGTTTGCACTACTCTCATAAGACTTGCTTGGATCAAGTTCTAAAAGTAACTATTCCAACAAACAAAAGGTCCATCCATATTTATTTTATTTTATAAATTACTTAAGATTTGAGTTCTTGTCATCAATAACAAAGAAAAAAAAAATACTGAACTTCCAAAATAAGAGTTGATGTGTATGAAGCCTTTTCAGCTCCTGAATTACTAAGTGAAAACCAATTTTGACAATGAAATATTATTGGGATAATCCTAAAAAACCGGCTCTAGTTTGAAAAAATGTCCATTTTCCTATTAAGGTTTCATTTTTATCCAAAATCCCCCCTACCGTCAAATTTTTAACGGAAATGTTAGAAAAAATTAAAATGTCAAATTTACCCTTGATTTAAATAATAGAGATAATTCTAAAAAACTGGTTCTAGTTTGAACAAATGTCCATTTTCCCACTAAAGTTTCATTTTTGTCCAAAATTCCCCCAACTTTCAATTTTTTAATGAAAATATTAGAAAAAAAATTAAAATGTCCAATTTACCCTTGATTTAAATAATATAATATAAAATTTAAAATTTAAAATAAATAATATTAAATCCAAATAATATTAAAAAAAATCAAAACATTATAAACAGAAGTTGAAGAAAAATTGAACCAAAAATAGAAAAAAAAAAAAAAAAACCTAATGCCCAATATCCTGGTCATCCATCATCATCATCTCAGAAAAGTTAACTTTGTTATTAATAAATTTTTTAGGTTTCCAACTATTGGAAACCCATATTCACAAACCTAATATCTTAGTTACCATCATCAATCTCAGAACTCAATCACAAGAACAAACCCATAAACTCAATCAAACTCATACCCAACCATCAAACCTCAACACCACACCATCGATTCATAATAAGAAGCCCAATCAAACCCAAACCCCAACATAACCACTGCCACCATTGCCATCAAACCCAATTAAACCTACCATCACCACCATCAACTCCAATCCCGGGATTCACAAACTCAATATCCTAGTTATCATCATCAAACACAACCTGATTTTAAAAGAGTCGGTAGAGATGGGTACGCCATGATCATCGATGGTGGAGATCGATGGCGGTGGGGACGAGATGAATGGAAGAAGAAGAAGAAGAAAAAGAGAAGGGAATGATGATGATGAACGACGAATGGAATGAGGTTCGATTTTTTAATTTTTTTTAATTATAATGTTATTTTATTTATTTATTTTATTAATTTTAGTATAATATTTTTATATTTAATATTAGTATATTATTTGATTTACTTATATTTTTTATATTTTAATTAATTTTTTATTGCATTTTCTATTTTATCCCTATAATCAATTGGTCAACCAAGTCAAGTTGACGGAATTTATAACGGATAAGGATATTATCGTCATTTTATATGCTTTTAAAGGGTATTTTGAGTATTTTTTTTAAACATTAGGGGAAATTTGGATAAAAATGAAATCATTGATGGTAAAATGGATATTTTTTCAAACTAGATGAGATTTTTTGGGATTATCCCTTTATTTTTTATATTTTAATTAATTTTTTATTATATTTCTTATTTTATCTCTAGAGTCAATTGGTCAACCAAGTCAAGTTGACAGAATTTATAGCGATTAAAGGTATTATTGTCTTTTTACATGCTTTTAAGGGGTATTTTGAGTATTTTTTTTAACGTTAGGGGGAATTTTGGATAAAAATGAAAACATGGGTGATAAAATGGGTATTTTCTCAAACTACAGGAGGTTTTTTGGGATTATCCCAATATTATTAATTGTTTTGCTTTCCTCGAAGATTTTATATATATAAAACAAATTAACATCACACTAAGGCGTCTGTAGTCCAACGGTTAGGATAATTGCCTTCCAAGCAATAGACCCGGGTTCGACTCCCGGCAGACGCATATTTATCGTTTTAATCCTTTTTCAATCCCTTACGGTGGGTGCGTGGTTGCTTTCATTTTCCAAACCTATCTATTCTTTTTAGGGGTCAAATGAAACGACAGTGGACTAATTGTTGGTTGATAGGTAGCACATTTGGTTTTAATAAATTTTGAGCTTAAATCGACCCCGAACAAAATGTCTTAAGTCTGTAGTTTGACATCCAAATGCAGCATGATTCTACTAGCAGGTGCAGGACCACGATGTTGTTTGACTTCTCAAAATTGAAGATTGGTACTATTCATGGTCAGAAATATTTAATTATGCACGAAGAAACAGGAATTTTTAACATAGAACAACTTCAAAGTCCTCTGTATGTGGCCTGCACATATGATAGCTCACTAGTTTTAGTTTCTGTTAAGATATCATATGATTGAGACAAACAATTAAACTTGTTAAATGTAGATTTGACATCTTCTAGAAGTAGACTTTGGACCAATATTTAGGTCTTTGAACCAGTATACAAGAAGAATATGCTACTATATATATAACTACATAATTATAAAATAAAACCTTAAAAAAGTTAATTCCTTTTATAAATATTTGTTAGCTATACTATTCTACTACAGTAGCCAAACATTGTTTTCCTCCATGACGTAGTTCTGATTCGTGCCTATCTAATCCATTCATGATAGTGCATAACTCTAAACTCCTAATCGCATAAGAATCCACACACTTTCTTTTGATAACAACAACAATAACAATAATTAAATTCTCCATTTGTTCCATGTTTTTAATTATATGGATGTTAAAATGGCGGTTGATGATATCGATATTTTGGTAAAAAAAATCAGACATTCATCTTCATTTCCACCTCAATTTAAATATTTTTTATACTCTTAATTATTTACATCTAATTTTGACTTTTCAAATGCTACTCACAAGTATAAATTATAAATCAATACTATATAACACACATATACATATATATATATAATAATGCCTCTATATATATCTTAAAATATGAATTAAATCGTTTGAAAAATATATATAATTTATTTCATTTACCATTAATTTTCTCGAACAAGTAAGATTTGAAGTTGGAATGAAATTAAAGTCTAGGGTATCTTGAGCATGTGAGGAATGATAATATATAGCATTTAAGGGGAAAAAAAAAAGGGCTTCAACTCCAACAGGTGGTACCCAAGAACTCGAGGAGAATTGGGTTGCTGGTCGTCAAAAGTTGTGGGCTTGGATTTGGCTAGTTAGCTAAGCCCAATTGATACTCACATACGTGATGCAAAGTAATTGAAGTAACTGGATAATTTATTCCACGTTTACATCGCAGTAGTTAGTATTTATTTGGCTTAACTATAAGTCACAAATTGGCTTCTAACCAACAATTTCTAGCAATGAAACTAACTAAACATTGTTGATCCCCATTATTATAGTTGGACAGAAGTGTAAAATAAGAGCATCTTCACACAACTTGACCGCATTATCATCTGAGAGTGTGACCATAACCAACCTGCCCATCGGACCATCACCTGGCATTGGTGGGAGGACCAGAACCTGCCCTAGACCAAACGCAGGTTCCAGGTAACATGAGACCCTAACAGGTGCAAACCCTTCTTCGAATACAGCCGAATACAAGTCCAAACCCTCCAAGTTGGCACAAACTAAATCATGACCGTTCATAAAAGGAAGTGAATTGTGATCATTTTGCTCTAGCCACTCGATCAAATCCATGATTCCCTCATTGTCATTCATTTTCTTCACTACTTGTCGTATAGCCCTGGCTGCTCCTGATAGCTCCTTTTTGTTCAATGATTCTGCATGAACTTTATTATAAACCATGCCATTCCCAAAATACCCTTTATCCAACCCTAACACTTTTCTCGCATCTAAACATATAGACATATCCAAGAGCTCTTCTTTGAGTCCTTTGAGTTTGCTTAGACAAACCCAAAAGAGCCCTGCTAGTGCCTCGAAAGGGGATGGTTGGTCAGACGTATGTGGTGGTGCTGCACCAGGGGTCCGAGCCATGGCCATGCAGGATCGGACCATGGGGTCTGTAAATGCTAGAGTGACAGTTGCATGCTTTGCATTGGTGCATGATGAGGTAGTTGATCTATCGATCTTGGATTTGTAGTGGTTGATTAAACCTGTGTAGGGCTTGTGGTTGGGAGTTACATAGCCGAGTCTTCGCGGCGGCAAGGGGTGGAAAAACGGTGGAGTGAGCATGGTTCTTACAAAGGTTGTGTCAGCCCAAGCCTTAAATAACGTTGTGGTACAAATAGGATCGGCTAGGAGGTGCATACAGCTCAAGCCAATTGCCAATCCGCCTTCTTCAAATTCTGTCAACTGTAAATATGAAAAACATACAATTGTGTATATATATGAAATAATAACACAAAGGCTTCTCGTAATTTGGATTTCTTAGGTGTAAGATTCCACATATCTATTCTTGTAGAATGTTAGCAATAATTAGGACCCTACACAAAAAAAACATGCAGGATTCTATACCTAATAATTTACCAATATAGTTTAGAAATTTTTTAACTAAAAATCGATATCAAACAATAATGTATTGAAATTAAGTTTCTTTTTGATATAGGTATACCTGTATTTATCTGTACTTGAATGTTAGATTTCAAATGATTATCTACAAATTAATTACCTGAACATAAAATGTAGACCAAAAGTAAGGTTTATGGAACATATCTTCCCAATAAACAAGCTTAAGCTCCTTTTCCCTGTCCACGTTCCTCAACCAATCATCCACACTCCCTTTAGCTCTAGCCTCCACCGTTCTCAGTCCTGCATCATTGCATTTGATCATCCAATGCCCTTTTTCGTTCTTCTGTAACCGTCCGGTGACTGCAGGAAAGAAAGTAAGTGTCTCTGACATGGACTCTCTTAGCTTCTTGGTCATCGCTCCGTCTTCCATGTCTCCGGTGGAGCGGTAATAGTAAACAAATCTTAGGTGGTTTTTCTCCATAAGCCGGTCGAGAACTGATGGATGATGGTATTTTCCTGGTTTCACCGGTTTTGTGCTGATCACGGTTCGTTTGCAGGTAATTGACACCTCTGAAGTCATTGTGGCCGGGACGTAATTTTAGAGGAAGTACGTGGTTGATCTCTTGTTAATTTTGTTGTGTTTGGTGTTTGTTAGTATGAGAGAGTGTGTGTGTTTGGAGGGTAATTGATGATTTATAGAGATGATGTTGGGGGGCTTGTTGCGTTGTTTTGAAAGGACCATGTTTCATGCTTACCAGAAAAAACTAACCCTTAATATTGAGGGAAATGAATTTCTCATGGTCCTTAAAGCTGTTAACTTAGTTGACTTAATTAATATATCGTGTAAATCGGACGTACAGTTTCTAGGGAGAACAAGGGCATTTTAAAGGAGGTGTTTATTTAATGGTCTAATAGCAATTTAATGACAAATTTAAGGAGATTTCTAACAAATTTAGAGTAGAAAGTCTTAACCTATATATCTTTAGGGCACAAATTAATACTTAGAAAATTGAGAAAGCATATAAATAACCAATGAATAGATTTATGAACCCTTATAATGATTGCTTCACAATTTTGTCCTGTCCGTGTATTGAGTCCAGGGAAACCTTGCATGATGCATGTTCCTCATTTTTAACCCTTACATTTCTAGATTGGGCCAAGTGAGCTTTTTAGTACTGTTAGGCCATGTTTGTTGTCTGGATTTGGATAAAATTCAGTCCAAACCCATGTTTGGTAAAGACATGGGATTGGAAAAACTAATCCCATCTGATTTTTTTAACCCAGTGTGGTGGGTTAAATGAAACTCACCCACACAGCCGGGGATAAACGAATCCCATCTTCCTCAACCATTTTTTTTTTCTTGAAACCCATTTTTACTACCATGGAAGAAGAACTAGAAGAAGAAGAATCAGGAGAGAGACTGGAGGCAGTGTGTGCAATCAACGTCGGTCGGCGGTGATAAAAGAAATCGATCGGCGGTGCTGGACGATCGAAGAGAGCTGAAGAATCGATCGACGCTGATGAAGAAGAACCCATCGACGGCACTGGACGATCGACGCTGACGAAGAAGAATCCATTGACGGCACTGGACGATCGACGGCGCTGGAGAACCGATCGATATTGAGGAAGAAGAATCCATCGACAGCATTGGAAGATCGACGACGCTGGATAACCGATCGGTGGCACTGATGAAGAAGAATCGATCGACGACGGCGCTGGTGAGACGTGGAGGTGGAGGCTACAGCGGATCGATGGTGACAAACTGGGGGTTTATTCAACAGCAACCCTGGAGCAATTTTTTTTTTTTTTAAAATAGCTATCTATTTATTTTTAAAAATATTTTAATTATTTAAATTTGATTTTATCCAATCTCATATTGAACCAAACACATCACAACATTAATCTATCCAATCTCATACTATCCCAAACATATACACAATATTAATTTATCCAATCCTATTCTATCCTATCCAATCCGATCCGATCCCATGAAAATAATCCAATCCAATCCCGCGTACCAAATGAGGCCTTAATGTTTCAGTAATAATGAATTCCTAACCTTTTTTTTCGTGTGGCAGTCCCAATTCCGATTACGAAAAATAGTATATTTTTTTTTTGCTGTAGTTTGATAGCCTCTAACTTTTAAAAACTCTTTTGATAAAAGCGAAGTTTATTAGTTTCTTTAAGAAAAGTTTTCCACAAAAGTAGAGAAGTTATTTTATCATTTTAATGAATCTTTTTATATTGATAATTTTATCATTTTCTTTAGCAATAATAAATCCAAATTCCAAAAGTTCTTATGAAATCCATTATCCAAACAACTATGAAAAAACTTTGATTTTTACTTCTCTTATTTTACTAATAAAAGCTAAAACTAAAAATTATCCCAATCGATGTCTATAACATTTCTTCTAAGCCCTCTCCCATCTAGCATATATACTTGAAGCTTGAGATGTGATTATGCTAGTGGAATCCTCACTCTCTGGTAATAGCAATAGTTCATGTGCAATTTTGAATCTATTCTATGATAAATTGATATTGGATCTCCTTGACGTGCGCATATATAACTTGCTATGGCCAATGGGTGGCACTGTTAGCTGTGTTGGCAATCACGACTTTGATGCTGCCTTCATATTTTCTACAGCTTAACTTCAAATGGCTACCAATCCCATTATGTGTCAACGGATAAAGAAAGCTCGTTTTCTATGCTTTGTTTCTTCGAATTTGAACTCCGCGCAAGCTCTGTATATACTTTAGCTTAAGCTTCCTTGTTTTGTTAGGGAATGTTCAAAACTCCTCTCACTTCAATGTTATCACAATTTGTTTCATGATCTATTATGTTGATGGCTCGATAACTACATACAATACAATTACTGGCCATTACTCCTTTTGAGTGATGTACATTCTGCCCCTTTGTGCTTCAGATTTGAGAAGACGTGCAGGCATTTCGAAATCGATTGTTCACACATAAATAAATTTCTGGTGGTGATATATGGGGACGGATGGGAATAATAATTTTCGCAGATCCATATATCTAGCACAGCCGCTGGTTGAACATTAAATCGAAACAATCAGGCCCAAAATATATAAGCCTTGTTTCTTATTTCTTTAGTTTTTATAATCAGTCCAAACAGCCCAATTCAAGTGTGCACACATGCATGTGTGTTTATATATTTTGTGATTAATATCTCCTAATTTTGAACTTTAAATTGTATAGACCATTAACCTCAATCATTTATTGTGTTTGGATTAAACAAGAGGATAAATGACTTTATGAGAGAACATACAATGAATGATTGGAATTAATATTCCTAATAATTTAATATATATATTTTAAAAGACGTCACAGAATTATAGGAAAATTTCAAGTATTGAATCCGATTTTTTTTTTTCAAGCAATGAATTTGAGTCAATGATATATAGATTACTATTTATTAATTATTTTCAAAATTTAGTTATGTCTATAGTTGAATAGTTACTAAAAAGAAGTAAGAATAGTTCAAGATTGTTAAATAATTATTATTAAACAAAATTTTCCTCCAATAAGATACTCGCCTGGGAAAAATAAATTTGTGGTGAATACAAAAACATCAAAACGACAGCGTTCCACTTCATACCTCCTTCAACAACGCACCAAAAACTTCCCACCCGAACAGCACGTGTCAAACGCCTCTCTTTCCCTCACGATCGCTAACCAAATTATCAGGCCAGATTCATCATAGTGAAGAGGAAACAAAAAAACAAGAAACCATGTCAGGTTCCACAGTGGTGGGAGCTTCAAGCTCATGGTCAAGCGCGCTCGTCAAGATATCGCCTTACACCTTCTCCGCCGTCGGAATCGCGGTTGCCATCGGCGTCTCCGTCCTCGGTGCCGCCTGGTACCTCCTCCTCCTCCTCTCTCAATATATCACGCGCTTCACGATTTCTGATTTGTGTTTTTGTACAGGGGAATCTATATCACCGGGAGTAGTCTGATCGGCGCTGCAATTAAGGCTCCGCGTATCACTTCAAAGAATCTCATCAGGTATGTAATTCAATCCAAAACCCTAATTTGTTATTTTTATTTTTATTTTTATTTTTGTGATATATTGTTTGATTAACGATTTGTTTTGTTTGCATTTAATCAAAATAAATCTGAAATTTGATGCCTTTTGGATCCATGAACTGTTTATATGTGATTAAGTTCAATTTCTGTGATAAGTTGATCTAGTACAGTTGAAAAGGGCTTTGTGTAGTTGTAGAATATCGTTGGTTTTTGTGCTTATGTCATATGTATTGTCAAATTGTGAAACAAACTAGTATTGATTGTGGTTGTGAATTCTACACTTGCTTATTAGCTTGATATGCCCTTTTTCATTGTATCATGTTTTAGCGAAACAATCTCTTTGATTTCTCTAAACAAAAGTGTGGGTGAACATATCATTAGGGTCATACTCCCTTTCTGGAATCAACAGTGTTGTTGGGATAAAAATGAACTACTGGATTTGAATTCACAAAAGTTAAAGGTTTAAAAGTCATAAAAAAATTAAAAATTTAAAAGGGTAATTTCTTTTTATAACTGTTTATCAGCATTAAGGTATCTTGTATTGTAGTTATGGAAACAACTACTGTACTGGCCACTGGCGGATTGTAATGTTGGGAGGCAGTTCCAAAAAGAATTGTTCGCTAAAATTTTCAACTTTTTTTAGTAGTTTTTGAATCTACAATTTCTGTGAATTATTGGATTTGAATCCGACGCTATTTTTATTTGAACAACATTGTTGGTTTCAATAAGGTTTTAAGACCTTGTAGTTATATCCATCAGAGAAGACGTGGTGTGGGAGGTGGCATCAAGTGAATTGGTGTCAGCAACTTGACTTGTGAACAAATAAATTTTATGCTACCAAACACTGATCTGTTAGTGATTGATTAAAAATCTTGGTGTCTTGTTGAGTTATAGTAAATGGGAGGAAGGAAATGAGTAGATGATGTGGATGGACTTTTTCTCTATGTTTTATAGTCTATATTTCTATATTTCTTAGTTTAGGTGCTAGAGTGTTATTGTGTTGTCCTTTTTCGATTTTAATTGCCACTGTATTGCTTCAGTATTGGAACACCGTTGACATCTGCAACCTTAATGTTGTGCCTTCTAGTCTTTTTAGTGAGGTAAACTGTGGTGCATTTATGAAGGGTTTTGTAAATTAGTTTGGCCTTGGCTATAATATATTTGTTTTGAGGCAACTTGTGTTCGTTAAGTGTTGATTTGTTTGCTTGTTTTTTCAACAACTTGATGTGGATGCTTACTGCTAAGTATCTGTAATATTTTGAAGTCTGTCTCTCAAAGCAATAGTATCTTGAATTTGAGTCTGCCTGTGTCAAATTATGCTCTTTGAAGTGATAATTATACATTTTGGAGTATAACCTGTTATGAGTTGAAATAAAGATTTAGCTCTAATTCCTGTGTTTTTTTCCAGTGTAATTTTTTGTGAAGCTGTTGCTATATATGGTGTTATTGTTGCAATTATTTTACAAACAAAGTTAGAAAGTGTTCCTTCGTCAAAGATATATGCACCAGAGTCACTTAGAGCTGGATATGCCATCTTTGCCTCTGGGATCATTGTGGGATTTGCTAACCTTGTTTGCGGGTTTGTCTCTTGATCTTCTGCTGTAGCATCTTCCACTGATATTCTCCTACTGAGGACTGAATTTTATGTTTTCTTCTTCCCTTGCTTGTTATAATGTGTATGCAATTCTGTTGTTTTGGAAACAGTTTATGTGTAGGAATAATTGGAAGCAGCTGTGCATTGTCCGATGCCCAAAACTCATCACTTTTTGTGAAGATCCTTGTGATTGAGATCTTTGGTAGTGCCCTTGGGTTGTTTGGAGTGATTGTTGGAATAATTATGTCAGCTCAAGCAACATGGCCTTCAAAAGTGTAATTTACTGTTCTTATTATATTATGTCGTTTCAACTGTGAGAGAGTGCTCTTTATTTTTTGTATTGCAAACAAACTCTGTATCTTATTGCTTAATTGTCATTAGTAGGAATGTAAAAACTGGTGCAGAATTGGAATTTGTTATATTCCCTTGTTCTTTAGGTTTTGCCGTTACTTTGAGGATAAATAAAATCGGGAAAAAGGAGCAAACCCATAGAAAAAAGAGTCTCTATTGTTTGAGGAGACTGTTGTCGGAATTTTTTGGTTGTGTATAGACTCTGTTGAAAACGTGCTGCTCTAAACTGAATGTTTTATTCCGTTCTCTGAATGGGGGACTGATTAGTGTTCTATTTCCGTTGTTGTATGGATACTGCTGCTATGCTTTCTTCTACTAATAAGCATACGGTAATTATATCGCTAACAGATAAATGCTTGGGTGACTCTTGAGCATTATTTTTAGCTGAAAAAACACATTATTTCTGCTTCAAGATCAATCAAGTGGAATGAAACGTTGAATCAAGTGTTGATGGAACATCATCGACCAAAGGCACACTTTCAGCTGAAAGTCCTGACAATCTTCTGGAGTTTTTTTTTTTTTTTTTTAAATAAAAAGGCTCCATATCGGGAAGACTTAAGCCTTGTTTGAGACGACCAACTCAGGCACCAAATATGACTTTCTTTGAAGTGACAGGCAGTCCGATAGATTGGTACTCTTCAAGAGCTAAATGCAAATCCTTAGGCTCCGACTTCTCAAGGCATTTGCCTGGTACTGCTACATCTAGTGTTTGTTCCCCTCTTTCGGGTGTTGTTCTGCCCAGAATGGAAGTTATCTTCTAGTTTGTTGCTCGTGATTAAGAGTCATCGTTTTATAGTTTGTGATTAGTTATCAATAAAAATAATGTTCATATGTGAGAAGATGGTTGATAGTAGTAAAATTTTGATGATGCAAGAGCTGCATAGAGAAATCTTTGAAAGCATAAGTTTTAATGATGGATAACTTAGACCAATTTAAGTGGAACCAAACATGGAATCGAGTATAGAAGGAACTTCACCAAAATGAGGCACACTTTTATGTAGAAGGACCTGACGATCTTCAGGACTTGCTGTCTTTAGATCAAAAGGCTCTCCATCAGGAAGACTTAGTCCTTGTTCAATTTGACCAAGTCTCCGTGAACTTAAAACTTGCTTTGAAATGACAGGAATCCTAATAGATTGATATTCTTCAAGAGCAGATTGTAAATTTTCAGACCCCCACTTGTCAAGACATTTTCCCAACACTGCTGCATCCAGTATTGCCATGTTTGTGCTTCTCCCGTAGTGAGGAGTTGTGGGGTGAGCTGCATCTCCAACTAACACCGCTTTGTCCCAAAAGATTTGTGTCAAAGGATCACAATCATAAATAATATTGATGAAGGGCTCCTTTGTTTCTTCAACTAGTCTTGCAAACTCAGGATTCCAAGCCTTCTTCACTTCTTGGTGCATTTCCCTGATCATTTCACTGCTCACTTTTATAGTGGCTGTATTGTCCTGAAATTGTTTGCCAGTGAATATTCATTAGCAAACATACAGTTTAGAAGCCATAAAAGTGTCAAGAGAAGAATTTTCGTGTTATCGAGGGTGAAAATTAGCGGACAGAAAACGTCAAAGACTCAACTAGCTGTCTATATGGAATCAAAGAGGTAAAATATTTGGAGGACAACATCTGATTTTGCCCAAGAAGAACTACATAAGACTTTCGAAAGGGATAACTTTGAATTTGTATTTTTATCACCGACAATTATGTCTAATTCCGAAATGATATTAAAGAAACGTAAAAGATGTGTATAGGAGTGAAAAAAATCACCTTAAGTTCAGGCTCTGGTTGATTGACATACCAAATCCAATTGAACCTTTTGTAAATAAGCTCAGTAAGCACCATGTGATGACCTTCAGGATTCAAGTCTATGTACAAGCATTTTACAAGGTCAGGATATGCTTTCCGCATCCCTTTAATTGTCTCCGAATTCTCCATTCCTGAAAAGTCAAGAACCCCTCTCCAGGCACAGTAACCTGCATACCTATCCAAAGAAACTGAAAAACTATCAAGTATCAACAACAGTTTTTAAGAGAAGCAAAGATTATACCACCACTTATTGAACAGAAAACCTCAATTTAACGTCAGGTAGAAAACTTTGGCGAATTGATGAGCGCAACCCGTCTGCTGCAACGAGCAAATCTCCCGTTATTTCAACAGCCTCATCAGTCTGAAGAACTTTGGCCTTAACTTTGACTGATGTCTTTTCTTCAGAGATGCAAAAAGAGAGATATAGGTGACCCCAGAGAAATATTTCTGGTGGTAGGGTATTGTACAGGAGTCCGTGGAGATCAGCCCAATATGTTGTTCTAAAATTCATGTTTTCGTCTATTGCCAGTATTTCACTGGCCTTCTTTTTCTTATCCATTAATCTTTTCTGTAAAAGAAACAAAAATTCAACAAGTTGATTTCGTTATCAAAAGACTTATCATCAGTTTTAGACTTTACACGAGTTTCACTTTAAGCTGACTTATATATTAATTCTAGACCTCATTCTGATATGATATATGATAGAAATGAAGTGAAACTTTCTTGGTATGGAAGAAAAGGAGCCTTTAGTATATATACCTGTTCAATTTTGAGAGGTAAGGTGACTCTGTTTAGAACCTCAAGTTGATGGAGCCAGGACTGAATTATCTTCTGTGACAAGGGATCAAGTGCAAGTCCAGCACCAGTAGGGCTTCTTGTCGGCGGTGCAGGCTGTTTCTCGACCACCACCACATCCCAGCCTGCTAAAATAAGTGCTTTTGCGGTTGATACACCTGCTATGCTCCCACCAACTATTATTGCTTTTGGTTTGGGCTTTTTCTCAGCCATATTTTTCTGTACTCAAACCTGCTCATCACAAATACCTAAGGTTGACATGTTTATTATCTTTGTGCTATTAGATTGAATAAAAAATTAGATACAAAAATCAGAATTAAATAGTCCTGCGAGAATCATATTGGTGACAGTGGAAAATGATTTAGCTGTACTAGCTACAAATATGATGATATCTGCTGATCAAATTATGTATGTAGGCTTGTTACTTATTAGAGGATATTCAATATATCTACAAGATGATACAAAGTAAAGAAATTGATGTTAATTTAATTAATAAAAATGTGGTTTTGCACAATCAAATACAAGAGTATTGCATGGTAAATTTTACCATACTCAAGCATTTAAGCTTTAAATATTGTTACAAAAATTGAACCGGTTAACTTTTGCTGTTAGATGCCGCTTATAATAAGAATGATTTAAACCTGAGATATTATCAGACTAAATGAATACTCTACTAACGAAAATTATTTGGTGGTGATTTGAACTACTTAACTTGAGGAGCTTGAATTCTGTTTTGGATTCTAATAACCTAGTACTTGACAAAATAGTAAGGCTTAACTGCTAAACAAGCAATGGTCAGGCCGGCTATGTTGGCAAAGAGAGCGCTGGCCCCCTACCCTAAAAAAAATTAGAAGTGTTTTTAAAATATTATATATGTATTATTTAATTTTATAAATAATGAAACTTAAGTTAGCTAATGTTGTTTGGTTTTTGGCTTTTAGCATGCATGCCTGCAACCAACAATTAAAAAGTAAATTAATGTGAAGGATGAATAGAAGTAGAACAGCATTATTTAACCGGTTCACAAATTAAGCTCTACATTTTGTAAATAATAAAGTGTAACAAAACTTTTAATCAAGTATTAAAGGAACATCAGCAAAATGAGGCATGTTTATCTGTTGAAGGTCTTGAAAGTCCTCAGAATTGTTGGCTTTCTTTGAATCAAAAGGCTCTCTGTCAGGAATATTCGACCTTTATTTAACCTATTTCACTCGCCATGAATGCAAGGACTTGTTTTTAGTATGTAGCCGGATAATGACATTGGATGCAAATGATATATATTAGAATACTAAATTTTTCCAAGTACTATCTACCATACTTAAAGAAAATATATTGTTACCTTTTGTATTCGAATTTAAATTTCACTTTGAATTGTTTGCATATTATTTTATATTTATAACTTAATGTAATATTTGATGCTTATAATAGTAATCCATCGACTACTACTTAATACTAAGTGCTTCAAGCCACAGAAGGATTGTATTAAGAAATGCATATTGCAGTGAGGTAACTCTGTCCAACTTGTGCCTGCTCTGATCAACCAATGAAAAGGCAAAATACAAATTACAATTGTCTGTTGACATGATTATATTATTCTCTTGACTCAGAAGCAGAGCAAGAAAAAAGAGAAGAAAACACAGAAGTCAGTTTCATCTTCACTAAGTGTTTCATAGACTACCACACATGTCTCATTTCAAGCTCAATTCTTTCTTCGATTGAAAGCTAAATGTGGACACTCATTTTTGTTAAGCAAAAGCCCCTTAGATGCGTCAAGGACAAGAGAAAGTTTGACAGAAGAATTCTATATTGGTTATTAAGGAAGATGGCACCTTCTTATAGGAATTTGTCCAAAGTTCCTCGGGAGAATCTCAACACTGAACATAGGTAAAGACGGTTAGAGAGTCTTATATCATTAGTTTCAGTCATTTCATATAGATGTGATGGTTCTTACATGGTATGGAGCTTGATTTATCGCAGGTTTCCTAAGACTATTCATAACAGAATTTGAGCAAATATGACAAATCATTCTTTTGTTTCATTGTAGTCTCCGCTTGTTGATGACACATGTAAGCAATTAAGAAGTTAAGTAAGACAACCGGAACCGAAGGAATAATTGAAAGGGTCCGACATGCAGTCATTTCCGCGATTGTTCATTTTGGGGACCGCCTGCATTCATGTACCCTAAAGCCATGTTTGTTATATGGATGTGGACTGGGTTTGGATAAATTTAAGTCTAAACCCATGTTTGGTAAGATCATGGGATTGAAAAAATTAATCGTATCATAACTTTTTAACCCAATGTGATGGGTTAAATGAAACCCAACCACACAGCTGAGATAAATTAATCTCATGTCTCTCAACCCTTGTTTTTTTAAGTTTTTTTTTTTTTTAAGTTTTGAAAACTCTTTTTGTAGCCATGGAAGAAGAAGAACTAGAAGAAGAAGAAGAATCAGGAGGGAGAATGGAGGCAATGTGTGCAATCAACGTGGAGAATTAGTTAATGGTGCTACACATCGGCGGCGTTGGAGAATCGATCGGCATTGATGAAGAAGAATCGGTCAGCAGCGGCGTTGGTGAGACATGGAGGTGGAGCGGTGGACCTGGTGGTGACGAACTGGGGTGATTTTCTTCCACTATTGACCGATTTGTTAATCTGTTTTTTTAAACAGTTATTTATTTATTTTTAAAAATAATTTTATTTATTAAATTTGATTTTATATAATCTCATATTGAACCAAATACATTACAATATTAATTTATCCAATCCCATACTGATCCAAACATATACGAACATTAATTTATCCAATTGTATCCAATCCAATCACATGAAAATTATTCAATCCAATCCAGCATATCAAACGAGGGCTAAGTGCATTTTAGTATCAGCAGGACAAATCTGTCTCCACATAGCTCCAAGGACTTGAAGACAAGTTAGGTTGCCAGTCATAATATGATTAGACACAAACTTTGTTTATTTTGAAGGATGAGTACAAGGAAATGAACATCACTTCCAAGCATTATTTGATTGCGCGTAATTTGCTGTATTTACTTGTACGTTTAGGTGGAACCAATCGTGGACTCGAGTATAGAAGGAACTTCAAAAAAATGAGGCACACTTCTGTGTAGAAGGACCTGACAATCCTCAGGACTTGCTGTCTTTGGATCAAAAGGCTCCTCATCAGGAAGACTTAAGCCTTGTTCCATCTGACCAAGTCTTCGTGAACATAAGACTTGCGTTGAAGTGACAGGAAGCCTAATAGATTGATATTCTTCGAGAGCAGATTGTAAATTTTCAGGCCCCCACTTGTCAAGACATTTTCCCAATACTGCTGCATCCATTATAGCCATGTTTGTGCTTCTTGCATAATGAGAAGTTGTCGGGTGTGCAGCATCTCCAAGTAACACCACTCTGTCCCAAAAGATTTGTGTCAAAGGATCACAATCATATATAACATTGATGAAAGGCTCCTTGGTTTCTTCGACGAGTCTTGCAAACTCAGGAACCCAAGCCTTCTTCGCTTCTTGGTGCATTTCCCTGACCATTTCATTGCTCACTTTTATAGTAGCTGTATTGTCCTGAAATTGTTTTATAATGATCATTCATCAGCAATCATATGATCTATTACTTGATAGAACTATGTCTAGATCATTATCGGTATACATGTAAGAAACAGGAAAGGTGTATTATTGTAGTGAAAAAGATTACCTTCAGTTCAGGCTCAGGTTGATTGACATACCATACCCAATTCAATCTTTTGTACATAAGCTCAACAAGCACCGTGTGACCTTCAGAATTCAAGTCCATGTACAAGCATTTTCCAAGGTCAGGATATACTTTCCGGATCCCTTTAATGGTCTCTGAATTCTCCATTTCCGAGAAGTCAATAACCCCTCTCCAAGCACAGTAACCTGCATACCTACTCAAAGACATTGAACATCCATCAACACCACATTTCAAAAGAAAAAATATGGTACCATTTGTTGCATATCAACCTTAATTTAATGTCAGGTCGAAAACTTTGGCGAATTGATGAACGCAACCCGTCTGCTGCAATGAGCAAATCTCCTATTATTTCAGCTGTCTTATCAGTCTGAAGAACTTTGGCCTTAACTTTGACTGATGTCTTGTCCTCAGAGATACAAAAAGAGACATACAGGTGACCCCAGAGAAATATTTCTGGCGGTAGAGTATTATACAGGAGTCCATGGAGATCAGCCCAATATGCTGATCTAAAGTTGAAGTTTTCGTCTCTTGCTAGTACCCAACTGACCTTTCTTTGCTTATCCGTTCCTTGTTTCTACAAAAGAAACAAAAATCTGAGAAATTATTGATTTCGCTATAAGAAGATATATGGTAAGTTCAAGATTTTACGCGTCCTACAGACATGATACAAGTCCTGAACCTCATTCGCTAGTGATATAAGATATGACAGAAATGAACAAGATGCTTCTTCACGTGGAAGAAAAGAAGCTTTAGTATATACCTGTTCAAATTTTAAAGGTAAGGTGACACTATGGAGAAGCTCAGGTTGATGGAGCCACGACTGAATTATCTTCTGAGACAATGGATCCAGTCCAAGTCCAGCACCGGTTGGGCTTCTTGTCGGCGTTGTAGGCTGTTTCTCGAGTACCACTACATCCCAACCTGCTAAAATAAGTGCTTTTGCGGTTGATACACCTGCTATGCTTCCTCCAACTATTATTGCCTTTGGCTTCCGCTTCTTCTCAGCCATATTTTTCTGCACTCAAACATGCTCATGGACGCGTGGGGATGACATATATATGCGCTAACGTGAGAGGTTAGATTAAATAAAAAATTAGGTGTCGACGGAAAGACATATACAAGCAACATGTTGTGATAAAGTACTAATAAAACTAGACTTTGATTTTTCTTGTTTTGTGACAGTGGAAGAGATTTGTAAAAATATTGCACTAGGTCTAGACTTGTGAGTTTTTATTTTTAAGATATTCAAGAAAGAAAAGATGTATTTTATGCCTTTGTTTTAGTTAGTCAAAGATTATAGGTTTTTTTAATTTCTGTGAAATAATTATAAGTTTAATAAGTCAAAGATTAGACGGCAAAAAGTGTGATGATCCTTGTTTTAAGGGTATATGTTTTGATGAAGTTAGACAAAATTATTTTGTATTAGGTTCTGATCAACAACTCTATACCTAAATATATATATATATATATATATATATATTTTAAAAAAACAACTCTATACCTAATACTTGTAGTATCAAGAATTAAAAAAAAAAAAAAGCAAAAAAATATATGATATTTGCTGCACTTTTCTTTTCTTTACAACACTAAAAGCATCTCCAAGCATGCTTGTTATTTATTATCCTTAACTAAAATAGTTAGTGTTGATGGTCGGAACTAATCAATGAACGATTTGTGTGGCACCCGTAGGCCGACCGTGAGAAACTGACCGAGCTCGTTCAACCTTTTGGCTCCATAGGGTTGTGTCCGGAGTAGAACTCTTAACCTTATAGACATTTTGGGTGCATAACTCATACCCATTAGGCTGATTAAAATTACAAATGAGAAGATTATTGAATATTTATATATTACTACAATTATTTCATGCCAAAAGTTTATTTTACAAAAACTCAAAGCTTTTTTATCTGAATTGTATTATATAATTATAAGATCAATTAAAACATATATAGTTTTAAACCAGAAGCTTTTAGAACCAATAATGTTTCAACTAGGGGAGTCAATATGAGTCACGATACGATGGATCGACACGAATTCACGAAAAATAAATGGGTATGGATTTGAGTTAACAAATTTGTGTCATAATTGTGTCAACTCGTTTAATCCGTTTATTAAATGAATCGAATTGGGTTTATTTAAACGAATCGCAAGTTGACACGATTAATTAGGGTAAAATTATAATATTAGCATATTATAGGAGTTAACGTGTAATTATGCATACAAATACACACACACACACACATACACACACACACACACACACACACACATTTAGCCAAACCCTTAACTCATTTAATTTTTTTGCAGCCACTCACACCACACACTCTCCCTCACCGCCTCACAGTCAACACATCTTATTCCTCACTGTCGTCGGCATTGCCCATTCTCTTCACAGTTGCCGACCCTTTTCCCTCATTTTTCCCTCATGGTCGTGACCCCTTTTCTCTCACGGTCATGTGCATCCTCCCTCATGGTCACGATCATAGCCCTTCATCCCTCATGGTTACGGTCACGGTCACAACCCCTCTTCCTTCACAGTCACGATCGCAGCCCCTCTTCCTTCACAATCACGGTATTCCCTCTTCCAGTTATCACCCCTTCTCCACGGCTCTACCACCATATCCACCATCCCCACCACTAGATCCACCATCTACACCACCAAATCCGCCACTAGAAATTTTGAAATTTATTTGTTTGGATCTAATGTTCTGTGTTTATTTTTTGTTTGAGATTTATTTGTTTGGATCTATTGTTCTGTGTTCATTTTTTGTTTGAGATTTATTTGTTTGGATATATTGTTTCATGTTTATTTTTGTGGTTTAACGAATGGATAAACGAATTCGTGTTTACTTTTGTGGTTAAACGAATGGAGAAACGAATTCAATAATGAATTAGACGGGTTGAAGAATTAAATGGGTTTACACGGTTAACGAATTAAATAGAATAAACGAATTAACGGGTCGACAGGTTAATAGATTTGGATCCTATTTAAGTGATAAACGAATTAATCGTGTTGTGTCGTGTTATTCGTTTATAAACGAATTCGTGTCGAATTCAAAAATATTAACCTGTTTCTTAAATGAATTCGTGTCGAATCCATAAACGAATAAAATCGAATTCGGCTCAACTTGATACATCAACCTATTGCCACCCCTAGTTTCAACTTTGACATGACCATCTTGGTTATCCAGGATCTACAATGATGCGCAGAATTATTAAAAATTCTTATGGACACTCATTAAAGAACCTGAAGATTCTATTATCTAGTGAGAATATATATACTATTTATTCACAAGGAAAATTAGTGATTAAACTATCCATTTCTAAGGTTGATTTTGAGTCTCCATATTTTCTATACAGAATTCAGTGAGCTATATGTAGATGTAGACCTATCTATCCACCAAGCTAACCATTTCATCATTTCATAGTATTAATTCATCCACAATATAATCACATATATGTTTGTTGTCTAGTCATAACGTTACTTTTGCTAGATTGTTTGCTCAGATTATTAGATTTTAAGCACAATTTCCAAATTATCCAATTAAAAACATACGACTAGATAATACTAGTGAATTTACATAAAAAAACATTTGATGATTATCGCACATTGATTGGAATTGATGTTAAACATCGAGTTCCATATGTACATACCTAGAATGGTCTAATAGAATCATTCATCAAGTGCATCAAGATAATTACAAGAATTTTGTTATTGCAAACAAAATTACCAATTTCTATCTAGGGACATGTTATTTTACATGCAACAATATTGATTCGTCTTAGGCCTGCAACCTATCTTCAGTACTCTTCATTACAACTTATGTTTGGGTACCAACCCGACATTTCACATTTGCACATTTTTTGTTGTGTTGTACATGTTCCTATTGCTCCTCCTCGATGAGCCAAAATAGGACATCAACGTCGTTTAGGGATATATGTTGGCTTTAATTCACCTTAAATTATTAGATATCTTGAGCTATTGATAAGTAATCTTTTTGTTGTCTGTTTTGTAAATTGTCATTTTGATGAGACAACTTTCTTACCATTAGAGGGAGAAAAATTTTTTTTATGAAGAGAAACATAAGAAAAATGTCATTATTGGAAAGGAAAATGAACTCTTATGGAATGTGACAACAATATCTTATCTAGCTCCTCATACCATCCAATATAAAAATGAAGTACGAAGGATAGTTAATCTTCAGATGATTACGAATCAGTTGCCAGATGTATTTACGGATGCAGCTAGAGTAATAAAATCATATATTAATATCAATGCACCCGTTAGAATAATTGTTCTTGCAAAATAATGTAATCAAAATATAGGAAATGAATCATTTACTGTACACTAGAAGCATGGTAGACTAGTTGATTTAAAAGATAGTATCCCCGAAAGCGGAGAATGAAAAATCATAATTCTATTGAAAATAATATTTAAGCTACAAAATCCACATTCTCTGAAAAATTATCTCCAAAAGAGTTACCGGTCCTTAAAGAGACTGAAACCTTTAAAGAGGTATAAACCTCTGTAAGGCTACAAAATTCTAAAAATGCATTAAATTTTACAGAAGATATGTGGAATTGTGATAAAACAATCATCAACGATATATTTTCATATATAGTTGCTATTCATATTATAACCACATACGGTTGATGAATGTAAACAAAGATATGATTGACTTAAATGGAAAGATGCAATTCAAGCAAATATGAGTTCTTTGGCTAAATGTAAAGCATTTAGATCTGTAGTCCAAACGTCTAGAGATGTCAAACCTGTTGGGTATAAATAAGTATTTATACGGAAACAAAATGAGAAAAATGAGATCGTAAAATATAAAGTAAGACTTATTGCACAAGATTTCTCGTAAAAATCAGGAATTGATTATGATGAGACGTATGCACCTGTGATGGATACAATTATTTTTAGATTTTTAATAAGTTTGACGGTCTGAGAAGGGCTCCAAATGCATCTTATAGACGTAATAACAACATATTCATATGAGTTATTTTATATTGATATCTACATAAAAATTCTTGAAGGATTTAAAATGTTTGAAGCATATAAATCGAAAGTCAACAATGTTTATTCAATTAAGTGGCAACGATCCTTATATAGATTGAAACAATCCGGATGCATGTGGTGTAATCACTTTAGCATAATCATCTTAACGAATACCTGATAAATGAAAGATATATAAATAATCCTATATGTCCATGTATGTTCATAAAGAATCAGAATCTGGATTTGTAATTGTAGTAGTATATGTCAATGATATGAATTTAATTGGAACTTCTGAAGAGCTCCTAAGAACTGCTGAATATTTGAAAAGATAATTTAAGATGAAAGATAAACAAAATGTTGTCTCGGTTTGGAGATCAAACATAAATCACATGGAGTACTTATCCATCAAAGAACATATATTGAAAAAATTTTAAAATGCTTCAATATGGATAAAGCTCATCCTATAAGTGCCCCTATAGTTGTTTGATCTCTTGATCATAAAAAAGATCTATTTCGACCTAAAGAAGATAATGAATAGATATATGATCCAAAAGTACTATATATGAGTGCAATTGATGTGTTATTATATTTAGCGCAATGTACTAGACTTGATATTATTTTTTTAGCAAATCTACTGGTTAGGTTCAGTTTTGAACTAATACGACATTACTGGAATGTTATCAAATATATTTTTCGTTATCTTTGTGGAACAACAAATTTGAGGTTATTCTATTAAAAATCTGCTAATGGTGTAGGTTTGATTGGTTATGCTGATGTTGGATATCTTTCAGATCTCCACAAGACTCATTCACAAATTGGATATCTTTTTACTTATAATGATATAACAATTTCATGACGCTCCACAAAACAGACTTTTGTTCCTACATCATCTAACCATTTTGAAATTCTTGCACCATATGAAGTAACAATTTTGGTTGAGATCTGTCATTCATTATATCTAGAGTATATGTGAACTACCTACTGCATCAAATTCCTCAACAATCATATATGAGAAAAATCCTGCATGTCTTGCTCAAATCAAAAGAGAATATATCAAAAGAGACAGAACTAAATACATCTTATTAAAGTTCTTTTATACTCATGAGCTCTTACAAAATCAGTAAATTAATGTTAAGCAAGTCTGCTCCATGGATAATCTTGCAGACTTGCTCACCAAAACATTATCAATATCAACATTTGAGAAATTGATTTATGATATTGGAATGCATCAATTATGTAAACTATATGATTGACTGTGAAACATTCGTTCAGGGGAATATATTAAGTCAATATAGATATATATGCACCATACTATTTTTTCTTTCGATCAGGTTTTATTCCACTGAGTTTTTTTGACAAAATTTTTAACGAGATAGTCTTTTAAACACGTCCAATTGAATACAGAAGATTATTTATTTCTGATCCAGAAAATCATGAAATACCTTTTGCTTAGATTTTTTTTTCATTGGATTTTTACTAACAAAATTTTAAAAATAATGGTGTTATTCAAAGGGGAGTGTTGTAAAGTGGATGAATAATTATTTATTAGATATATTACAATTAGATCATTAAGGAGACAATTACCATTGGTTAAAGAAATTGGTGAAGTCAAGAGTGGCAAAGTCAAGAATGAGGCTTAGTTGACAGCCAAATTGGTTTGTGTATAAATATGTGTAGTAAGTTATGAATCAATTCAATTTTGGATGAGCCAATTTTACTCCTCCATTTTCATTCTCTTTCTATCTCTCTCATATTCCTACTTCTACTTTAGTTCACATTTCTTTTGTTTCACAACATATATATATATATTTTGCAAACGATAAAACTTAAATTAACTAATGTTGTTTTGTGTATGGCGTTTTGCTTGCACACATGCATCAAGCAATTAAAAACTAAATCATAGTGAATGATGAATAAAAGTACAAGAACATTATTTATCTGGTTTACAAATTAAGCTATACTTTTGTAGATAATTAAGTGAAACAAAACATTTAATCAACATCAGCAAAATGAAGCATGTTTTATCTGTTGAAGGTCTTGAAAGTCCTCAGAATTGTTGGCTTTCTTTTGAAGTAACAAGCATTCTGTAATAATTTCCCGGAATTTCCTGAAGGCATGTTTGACTGAAATTCCCCGAAACAATTTCCCAATCAACATTTGTCAGCAATAATAATTAGTCAAAATCGAATTGGAAAAAACGTAACAAGGTTGATTCATCTTGTGTTATTGGATTGTTTGTTGATGCCTGCATCTGACAATTAAAATTATATTATTGTGTAGGATGAATACAAGTACAAGAACATTATTCGTCTAGTGTGCAAATCAAGCTCTACTTTTTGTAGATAATTTAGTGTAACAAAACATTGAATCAACTATTGAAGGAACATCAAAAAAATGAGGCATGTTTATCTGACGAAGGTCTTGCAAGTAGTCCTCAGAATTCTTGGCCTTCTTTGGATCAACTGGAGCGCTATCAGGAAGACTTGACCCTTGTCTGATCCGACCCGCTAGCCGTGAATGCAGGACTTGTTTTGAGTAACAAGCAGCCTGACATATTGATATTCCTCAAGAGCTGATTAGAGATTTTCAGGCTTCCACTTGCCAAGGCATCTGCCTAGTACTGCTGCATCCAATATGGGCATGTTTGTGCTCTTACCACAGTGAGGAGTTGTGGGGTGAGCTGCATCTCTAATTAACGCAACTCTATGCCAAACGATTCGTTCTAGAGGATCACAATCGTATATAACATTAATGAAAGGGTCATTCATTGCTTTGATTAGACTCGCCAACTCTGGAAGCCAAACCTTGTCTGCTTCTTGATGTAAAGTCCTAATCATGTCATTGCTCACTTTAATGGTGACTGAATTTCCCTGAAAAAAATTTCCCAATCAACATTCTATCAGTAACAGTAGTTGGTCTAAATTGCAATTGGAATAGAATTAACAATCACCTTCAACTCAAGCTCAGGTTGATTGACAAACCAAATCCAATTAAGTCTTTTGTACATGAGCTCAGTTAGTGTGCTATGAGTCCTATTACCCAAGTCCATGTACAAACAATTCCCCAAGATTAGGATACATTTTTCGGATGCTTACAACTGTCTCCGAATTCTCACATCCTGAAAAATCAACAACACCCTTCTAAGCATAGTATCCTGAATACCTACAAAAGATAAATTTCAACTCATAAACATCATATCCAAATAAAATACATGACATGTAAATTTTAGCTACAGGTAACGGATTGAACCTCAATTTAACATCAGGTAGAAGACTCTGGCGGACTGAAGAGCGGGACCCGTCTGCTGCAACAAGCAAATCGCCTACTATTTCGATGATCTCATCAGTTTGAACTACTTTGGCCTTAACTTTGACAAAGGTTTTGTCATCAGAGATGCAAAAAGAGAGGTACATGTGACCCCATTGAAATATTTCATGTGGTAGTTCACTGTACAAGAGACCATGGAGGTCAGTCCAATGTGCTACTCTAAAGTTCAAGTTTCCGTCTCTTGTTAGTACCCAAGTAACCTTCTTTTCTTCATTGGTTATCAGGTTCTACAAAAAAAGAAAAGTTATGATGTACCTGACGTATACGTTTTAACCAATTATGATCATAACATATGTGATATGATGTATGTAAAATATATAGTGAAGCTATAACTAATCACAATAAAAACACTTTTTGTGACATTTTGAGATCAATGAAGATAGAAAAGTTACTTGATCAATGGTGAGAAGTAAGGTGACTTTATGGAGGAGCGCAGGTTGAGTGAGCCATGATTGAATAATTTTCTGAGCCAACATGTCAAGTCCTAGTCCAGCACCAGTAGGGCTTCCCATTGGTGGTGCGCGAGATTTCTCAAAAACAACTTCTTCCCAGCCAGCCAAAATAAGTGTTTTTGCACATGATACCACAGCCATGCTGCCTCCCACTATTATTGCTTTCGGCTTCTGCTTCTTCAAACCCATTTCTCTCTTTATCACTCTCAGTTAAGCTCACTCTATCTTCTCTTATATGTTGCAGCATTTAATGATATGAGTATATAATCAAGGTGAGATATTGGAACTACTAAAAACTAGATGACAAAATGCACTTCCTGGAGAGCCCATGATACATGTGTAGTAGACAGCACGAAGCAATACACAATTAATTATCTACCAGTCAAAAATACTTTTTTAATGTTAAAAACTTTACTTCATTTTATTTTTTTATGTCATTTGGTTACTTTCCGGTAGAACTTTTGAAAAATTAATAAAACTGAAAAAAGTTTACTCGGAGAAGCTCAAAATTTAAGCTTTTTCGAGTAGATCTTTTTTATTAAAATATCTAGTCTACCCATATTTTATTTTATTAATATTTGTATGCTCTTATAACCCTATTACATTTTCTTTATAAATATAAATATATAGTTTCCACTTTCATTCACTTTTTATTTCGTAAAAACATATGAGAATTCCTCTTTAACTAGTAAGTTTTCTATATATATATATATATATATATATTGGTTTTGGTTGATAATGTAATTTTTTTGTTATTGGTTCATTGATATATAAATATATATATGTATATAGTACAAGGGGTACAAGTTAAAAAAAAAAAAACAAAATATTTTTATTTCTTTTGAAAAAAATATAGGACAACAAGATCAACCAATAGGTTTGAAATGCGTACAGGTGAACTTTGTAAGAACCATAAAATTGATTGAAAAAAAAATGAATAGGGAAATATTATGTAATGGGTTAACCCACCCCCAATCGACCCAACCGGCCCAGCCAGGTGGTAGCGCAGTCATCTCACGTTCGATCGACTAGTCCGATCCAGCCACGTGGATGGCAGATACTATCCCCTTCCCCAGGGGTTTTACTCGCCTTCTATACCTGCTCGAACCCAAGACCTGAAGGTTTAAGTACTTGGAGAATGTAAGGTGTGTATATCTGAGTGTAGATAAAAGGAAGACGAAAAAGCAGTTTTTAGGAAAGCAAAGTTAAAATATAAAAGTCAAAACGTGATTCGGAGGTGAGCTATTTAAAACTGCACATGTATCCCGTTGTTAAGTGGTGGGTTCGACAACCCACAACCTTGGACCATTCTCTTATTGCTTTTCCCTTTCTTTGTTGTTCCCCCATTCATATGTAGATCATATTTTTTTCATATGAAAGTCACTATTTGAATCATACCATTAGTATTAATTTCAATTTAGATTTCGATTATTAAATCTCAATATTGTATCGTAATGTAATTTATTTTATTAAAAAAAGGTTAAAATATAAAAAATTATTTGTCTTGTATAATTGACTTAATACAGTTCCATTATTGACCCTTGTTTGGTCCTGTGTCATTGACTTAAAATAGTTCCATTTTTATGTTGTAGATTTTTTTTTTCCTCGAAAAGTAAAGGGGATCTTTTTATTTGGTGTTTATAATGAGTTGTTCTTTTTATTAAGTAAAAGTTTCATATGTTAATCTGTTATTAGTACTTTCACCAAAACTTGTTATTTTGTAATTTATTACCTTTTTAAATTGAAGAAATTGATTTTCTTAAATATTAATAACGTTTGTTAGATTGTGTTTGTGCTTGTGCTTGTGGTGAATTTGTATAGATGGATGCTGATGAAGGTATTGACTATTATAAATATGATTCCGAGTTTGGTGATGGTGATATTGATTGTGGTCATGTTTATTACATGGATTTGGATTGAATTCGGATAAAATCCAATTCAAACCCATGTTTGGTAAAAGTATAAAATTGAAAAAATCAATCTCATCAGGCATTTTTTATCCCGCTCTAGTGGGTTAAATGAAACCCACCAGATAGGTGGGATAAAATTGTCATTTTTTTTTTAGATCTTTCTCAAAAATCAGAAGAGGAAGAAAAAGAATCAAGAGCAAAGAGAGGAGAGGGAATGGAGGCATTATCGATGGAGGAAATGGAGGTCTGAACCAAGTGAAGCGGCGACGTGGATATAGAGTCAATCAACAACACAACCAGGTTTGGGGGAGGTGGAGGCGACGACGGCGGTGACATTGGTGAGAAACGTGGAGGAGGATTAGGCTAGGTGTCGGAGGAAAGGGGAAGACACCATCAGGATTTGAGGGAGAGAATGATCGGGATTCGAGGGAGAGAGAAGATTTGGTTGGACATAATGAGACGGGAATGATGCAAGAGATTTGAGACGGGCACGGTGAAGCTTGGACGGAGTCATGGCGTCGACGACAATGATTCGGTCGAGAGGGAGAGAGTGACGATCGAGGATGCTTTGACTTTGATTTAATCGAAAAATAAATTTGTTTATTTTAAAAATAATTTAATTATTTAAAATTGATTTTATCTAATCTCATACTGTATCAAACATTGATACTAATTTATCTAATCTCATATTATACCAAACATATCATAATATTAATTTATTCAATCCAATTTTATAAAAATAATTCAATCTAATCTCGTGTATCAAATAGAGTGGATGAGTTTCATCAAATTGATGGGAAGTTGTCCAAAAGGCCTTAGAGAGGGTATTCCTGTACTTTGAGGGGGCCATGCAAAACAAAGGTCAAGCCGTTGGTTGCATTTTGGCACACCTCAGGGAAAAAGAGAGCTAGCTTGAGTTAACTAGCGATTAATTTGAGATTCTGTGAATCAGAATTTGTACACTGCCAGCCTATAACTAGCCTGTCCTGTCGCCTATAATCACAATTTATTGATGATTGATCGACCCCCAAGATGACATAGGGAACACATCAGTGCTGAGAATAGCCACAGAAAGTGGTATTAGTATAATATATTGCATTGGAGCTGTGGAGTAACAAAGGTGAGTTCTGTCCAATTTGAGCATTCTCAAATCAACCATAAAAGTCCAGAACACAATTGTCTACTGACATGATTATATTGCCTTGAATCTGAGATTTTGCTATGTTTTTTAACAGTACATGAACCTGTGGATTTAGACAAGTAGATTGTGAAGGACGGAGAGAAGAGTAGGAATAAAATCCTATCTATATTCTGGAAGTAAAAGTGGAGGACAACTCTGAATCAACCAATGAAGGAATGTCAGAAAAGAAAGGCATGAGTTTCTGTTGAAGCTCTTGACACTCCTGTGGACTAGCGGTCTTTGGATCAAAAGGGTCACGATCAGGAAGAGTCAAGCCTTGTTTAATTCGACCCAGTCGCCTTGAATGTAAGACCTGGTCTGAAGTGACAGGTAGCCGGATTGACTGATATTCTTCAAGAGCAGAGTTTAAATTATCCACTCCCCACTTGTCGAGGCATTTGCCTAAAACTGCTGCATCTAATATTGACATGTTCGTGCTTCTCAGACCATGAGGCGTTGTCGGGTGAGCAGCATCTCCAATTAGTACCACATTGCTCCAAAAGATTTGCTTTAAAGGATCGGAATCATATATAGCATTTATAAAAGGTTCCTTTGTTTCTTTGATGACTCTTACCAACTCAGGAACCCAAACCTTCTCTGCCTCCTGTTGCATATTCTTGATCATGTCATTGCTTACTTTCATCGTGACTGAATTTCCCTGCAAGAATTTTCGACCAAAAAAATGATCAGCATCAGTTGATTTTAAGAATCGTGCATTATTATGTAATTAGTGTCTACTCTATGTCCTATGTCCTGTTTGGGAAGTTGAGGTCCAACTACACAAACAAAATTGCCTTCATTTTAACATCGAGCACGTTTATACAGCAAGTGAGAATTGCATAGTTTTGTAACATGACGATGAGTCCCGGAGCTAGAAGCATTGCGTAAACTTGTTTTCAACTTCTGAATTTTGAAGTAGTCGTTGATTATAATAAGCAACTAGTTCAACCAAAATTTACTTGAATCTTTGTCAAAATCATGATCTAATGCTATTCAAGGTTATTATTAAGAAAGTTTGCACAGGATATGGGAGTACGCAATCACCTTCATTTTGGGCTCGGGTTGATTGATATACCAAATCCAATTAAGCCTTTTGTTGAGAAGCTCATAAAACACACTATGAGTTCCATAACTGAGGTCAAAGTACAAGCACTTCCCGACGTCAGGGTATGCCCTCCGGATGCCCTTGATGGTTTCTGAATCCTCCTTCCCTGAAAAATCAAGAACCCCTCGCCACGCGCAATAACCTGAATACCTACAAAGAATGTTATCATATAATATACAAACTCATACGCAACATGTTAAGGTAATCATAAAAAAGAAATATTTGATTCTCAATAAAAGTCTATCACAGACCTCAATTTAAAATCAGGAAGAAAGCCCCGGCGAACTGAAGAGAGGCACCCATCTGCAGCAACAAGCAAGTTTCCTTCTACCTCAATGACCTGACCGGTTTGAAGAACTTTAGCCTTTACAGTTACAGAGGTTTTATTATCAGAAAAGCGGAAAGAAAGGTAAAGGTGCCCCCAGAGAAATATATTGGATGGTAGTGCATCGTACAAAAGACCGTGGAGATCAGCCCAATGCGCTGCTCTGAAATTGAAGTTCCCATCTCTTGTTAGTATCCGGCTATTCTTCCTATCATCTGTTGCTTGATTCTGTATACAAATAGATTTTTAAGGGGGATGTTAACCCGAATTCGACTTCGAACTTTCCAATTTAGACAAAGATACAAACAACAAAATGTTTCTACTTTTGCAATAGAGTTATGAACAAAATAAGTTCACTACAACATGCCATCTAAGAAAACTAACTCAATACTAGGGTAAACATGATACATTGTTATTACAATTCACAATGCAACCAGAATTGAATTCCAACATCACCTCTCAGCACAAGTGATGGACTTACGATCTCTGGATTATGGAAATAGATATTCAAACTACACAAGTATTAATTAATTTGATCTTGAAAGACTTCTGACGCCTTCGGTATCATTTTTTATTTTATTTTATTTTTTTTTAAAGAGAACTATGACTTGAATTCATTCATGATTCTTTTTCTCTTTCTTCGCCAATAAAGTTAAGTTACAATGGATTTATCAACAGATAAAACAACATTTTCTTCCACAGTAAAAATCACCATATAACACAAGAAACATGATCACATGACAAGTGAAGTAATAATATTAACAGAAGAAAACCTGGTCAACAGTGAGAGGCAGAGTGGCTTTATTGAGAAGGTGGGATTGTGGTAGGAGCCAAGAGCCAATGATCCGCTGAGCAAGTGGGTCGAGACCTAGGCCGGCGCCAGTGGGGCTTCCGGTGGGGGGTCCGGCGGACTTCTCCAGCAGCAAAACGTCCCAGCCAGCTGAAATGAGAGAGTGTGCGCATGATATTCCTGCTATGCTTCCTCCAACTATCACTGCTTTGACCCTCTTCTTCTTCTCCATTTTTTTCTCTTTGTGGCTTCTCTCTTCTCACGTCACAATTCACATGCGCTGTTGAAGTTTTTATAGATTCGTGGACGATGGATGAAGCAAAGAAAGGTGGTGATGAGACGAGATGAAACAAATATAGACTCGTTAGCCCCTTCCTGTCCTCTTGTTATTATTATTATTATTATTATTTGCATCCCATGGACCCCCTATTTTATAACACAAAAATTACACCTTTTTTTTTTTTTTTTTTTTTTTTTTTTATAATTTGCAGAAGCACAAAAATCACTTGTGACGAGTGATATAATAAAAATAATATATTTATCTGATTATTTGAATTGATTTTTGAGGTAATGTTTTGGATTCTGTAGTATTATTAACTTATTTTTAATATTGCTTAGATAGAAGAAAATCAAATATATTTAAAAGGGTTTGTCTATTAAGTTAGCTAAATCCCTTTGAAAATCAAATTTGTCAAGAAAAAAAAATTGATGCTTTCTTTGACAATGGAATTCTTATTGTCAAAAATATTTTTTTGCTTTTATTTCAAAATTATAAGACGTCTAATAAATATTTGATCATTTCACTGAATATATTAAAAAATATTAAAATAAATTGTATTCATTATACTTTGTGATGTGATAATTTAATTCATCAAATAGGTGATATGTAACATAGAAATTGAGATTTTAGTAGCACTAGTAATAAATAGTGATCTCTCAAACTTTAAACTTATGATATATCAATCCAATTCATGAACTTATACAGTTGGGGAATAGTTAAGAGATGTAATTAATTTATTTAGTTTTTAATTTTTGAAATCTTTAACTTCAGTGATTGAATTTTTTAATAATTTTAACACATTGTATATCACAAGTTGAAGTACAAGTTAAAGATTTAGATTTGTATTAATATCCATTTTAAATAACATATTGACTATTTTAATTATTTCTATTTTAATTCGTCCTATATTAATAATAAAACAGAAAAATTTAACACTATTGTGCCCAATTACTGTGGGCCCTCAAAATTTTCTGGCCCATTTTTTGTTTCAAATCTAGTAAGATTGGGTTATTAGTGGACTTGACCCAACCCAACATCAATTTTCACGGCGACCAAAGCGAATCGACCAGAAAATGACTGTTTAGTTTTCACACACGACATAAAACAAAAACCTCAAAAATCCCCAATATGAGAAAGTCCTGCGCCTTCATCAAATAATACTCTGCTCGTCTGTACAAAGTACAAACCAACCAAAAACCCTTTCTCTCACCCTCACTCTCTCTGTGTTGAACAGAAGAAGACTGGAGATTGATTGGAAAAGAAGAAGAAAAAATGGGTGCAGGGCGTGAAGTGTCGATATCTCTTGATGGGGTGAGAGACAAGAACCTGATGCAGCTCAAGAAGCTCAACACTGCTCTCTTCCCTGTTCGCTACAACGACAAATACTACGCTGATGCTCTCGCTTCCGGTGAATTCACCAAACTAGGTTCGCTTCCTCTTCTGGCTCTGATACAATATATGATTTGTTGTTATGCCTATTTTATGTAATCTCTTCTGGGTAGTTCTCTTTTTCCTTTGTGGTGTGCTCTTTAGATTGTTAAGTGTGACTGCTTTTCCGGGTTTTTGTTTTTGTTTTTTTGTTTTGTTTTGTTTCTGTTTTTGTGTTTTGTTTTTTTTTTTTGTTAAGTTGTTGCTTGTTGTGTGTTGTGAGGTGTGTTTGGCTTGTTATGTTGTTTTGGTTTCTTGTTTTTTGTTTTTTCAATGTTATTGGTTGTGGGTTTGGAACTGTTAATTTCAGTGTTTTAGGGACTGTTTTGATGTAGTCTGTTTGTAGAATGCTGTGATAATATATAGGTATTGGACGGAAATGAGTGCAATCAATATTCTACATGTATTTTTATAGTTGACAATGTCTGTGTTGATGATTAGGTCTCTGAATATGTTGCATTATCGGAACAAAAGTTTTGTTGTGACTCTAAATACTTGCAGATTGGTCATCCTCACCATTTTTGTGCATTGATCACAAACCGAATCATTTGTCTGCATTCATGCAGTTGCTCATGAGCATGTATAACTTCTTTTGAACGATTTTAGTGCCACTGTCCATTTAGATATCTCATGCTTGGTAAACACTTTTTCTGAAGCTGTTTAAATGATTCTTAGCTCCGGAAATATTATTCTGTATGGTTGAAAGTTGTCAATTCAGCATGCAGGTCCTTATGCTTCTGTTTTCTTTGTAGAGCTTGCATACCTGTTCACTTTAATCTGTTATCTGTTATTGGGGCAGACGTATTTGTGTATTATGTTACTTTGTCATGTTGCTTGTTATAAAGCTATTATTTACTTATCGAAATTGATAGTGCACATGTTTTTTATTCATTAATATGACATGTTAATATGTTGGATAGTTGTTTTGAGAACATTTAAAAACGTCTGTCTACCTTTCTGTACTATCTGAACAATCTAAATAATGTCTTTTGACATCTTTGGTTTATAGAACAAGCATACTTTTATTGGTTTCTTTATAATCTGATATATATCAAAATTGATGCTCAGAAACTCGTCCTGGATGATCTATTGTTGTCATAGGGTGAACTGTTGAGACCATTCTCTGTTGTTGTGCTTTAAAAAAGCACATACGATAATAAAAGTGGAAAATATATGAATATATAGGCTGTATTGAATGACATTTTGGACGTATTATCTGCGGCAAGATTTTTGGGGTTTGCTATCCTTGCTTGTTATTTCTAAACTTCGCCTGTTATAAACTTTACTGTTATTCTGTCCTGGTCAGCATATTACCGTGACATCTGTGTCGGTTCAATTGCATGCCGTCTGGAGAAGAAGGAAGGCGGTGCTATATGTGTTTACATCATGACATTGGGTGTTTTAGCACCATATCGTGGGCTGGGTATTGGTGAGTAAACACATCATCTTTCTCTTAGTATTGTTCCTTTGTGGGGGTTCTTTGAGAAGCCTCATATGCATAGTTGTTGATTTTGCAAACTAAGGCAGAGAATGGTAATTGGGTGTTCATAAAAACACTAGGACTGGTTCATGCTAGCCAAACTGTGTATTCTGGCTGGCCCCTTGAGTCTGAGTCTGTTTCTGTTTCTGTTTCAGCATTTCCAGTTTTTTATGCTGAAACAGCTTGTTCATCCTTTCCTTTTCTCATTTATGTACTCTAGTTTCTGATAAAAAAGGTTTTGCTGCCTATTAAGCAGCTGTTTACGTATAACAGAGAATTGAATATGAAGAACTCCAAACATATTTTTCCTCTAGTTTTATTTTTAAATGTTTGTGGTTCTGTTCTCTTAGAAAGCCAAGTTTTGCAAACAGAAAAAAGTTTCAGTCTGAACTTGTGGTTTTCTGAATTTGTTTTTGGTTTCTGCAGGTACAAGGCTGTTGAACCATGTTCTTGATCTCTGCTCCAAGCAAAACATTTCTGAGGTTTACTTGCATGTGCAGACGAACAATGAGGATGCTATCAATTTCTATAAGAAATTCGGGTTTGAAATTACAGACACCATCCAAGACTATTACACAAACATTACCCCGCGGGACTGCTATGTTCTTACTAAGTTCATTACTCAACAACAGCCGAAGAAATAACATTCCGAAGCAGCAGTCAATCCAGAATTTCCCGTTTATTGTCATCTTGTTTATTGAATTTTGCATGCACCAATTGTAATTGGAGTCTTATTATCACATTATTGAGGTTATACATGCATAAATGAGTTGAATTGTTCAAACGGTATATCTGCCGAGTCTCATGAAGCTAGTATTTGTTGCTCAGTTTACGAACTATTGAAATTATTCAGTCAGAGACTGGATAAGAGTTTTGTTCAATTCAATAGAGCAAGCATTTTGCAATATGATGTCTGGGATTTTATCTAACTATATGACCATCATCAGCACTTGTTTTATATGGATCAACTTGAGACGTGCATAAAACACAAGCCAGATGATGAAATGAAATTATATGTGTAGCTCTATATGTACAGAGTCTGATTTACAAAGTTTGATCGAGCTTATTATGATAGCATTGCTTCAACCTATTGCAATATGTACACATTTCTACGGCTGCTTCATGGCAGGCCAACCAAGCAGAGACCACCATATTGTCTGTCATTTCAAGCATCGTCTGTTCAGTAAGCTAACCCCCCGGAAAAGGCATCACCATCATGAAGTAAGCTCTCTGTCAACCAGTAACCATCCCATGAACCACCAACCCTCTTGCCAATAACAATCCACACCAAAAAAATCAGCATCGTTGCCAAGTGATTAATTGTAAACATTTTCAATAGAAACAATACATAAACCAATGGCTGGCATATAGCACAAAATGTTATCACGTCACACCTGAACCATAGTAAATTGGAATATCTCTTCTTCCTCTGGGCGACTTCCTCGAATCCAAACGCGCTGCTTGAATCGGTTCTGCTTTCCATTGTACAAACAAACACATTAAAAGCGAATTGTCGAAAAAACTACAAAAGTTGCATGTCCAATTATAAGCATTATCACACATACATACCTCCTTGACAAACAAACTACTCAAAACCTTCCTCTCCTTGTGACCAAGCAAGACTCTATACGTTGAATGATGAAATATCCGCCGAAACCGCTCAAACTACCTCCCCGAGCACCCCCATCACATCAGCATATTGGCATCAAAAAGCATTAAACAAAAAAAATAAAAAAAAATGACATGCATTCACTGACCTGCCCCAAATCAAAAAAGGGACCAAAATATGTAGACCTTTCAAAGGGATCAAACCCAGCAAACTATCACAACCAAAGCCAAAAATGAAAATATAAGCACATATAAAGCTATAATTTTAATTTATACAGAGACTGTAACTGAAACAGACCCGGTACATGACTTCGATGCCATAGTCCTGACGGGGTTGGTCATTGTACTTCAATGCATCAAGTTGATGATTAACAGCTTCTTCTGCACTAAACTATAAAACACAACTTCTACTTTTATTTAACAACATATATAATTACAAAACCAGATCAAATGCTTTTGATTTGTTTACATTGAGTCTTGGGCCAAATGGTCTTTTCCTCCTAGATTCAAGCCTGCAATATCATCATGTAATCAGTTTCACTTGACGCCACCAACCAAAAAAAATAATATATATATATATATATATATATATATAGACACAAACAAGTGATCGAATATGTGTACCAGTCTGCAGAGAGGAAGTCTGGAACATCAGCAGACGAGGCTTTGAAGCGGCAGCTAAAAGGGACGTTTACGATCGATTTCGAGAAGAAAGACACCGACTGTGGTGTTGACAGAGTCGAGCAAAACGACATCGTTCACCTGAACAAACTCTCGCGCTCTCTCTCTCTCTCTCTCTCTTGCAGTTAGTTTTCAGGATGAGGTTTGATTTATGAAGCGTTTACTTCAATTGAATCCCGACCGTTGGATGGAGATTTAATTTAGTTATATCTGACCAATTGGGTGTGAAGAGATATGAGGTGGAGGCGGAATAGTGCTACTCTATGTTGAGCCCAACCAACTAAATCTCTCCATTTTAATGGGCCCACAATTTTGCTTAGTGGGCCCAGTTCCCGTCCGCTTCAATTCAATATCCCCATCGTTAGACCAAGTTAGTAACATCCGACGGTCAACAATTCCTCGGTTAAACGAAACGCGCGAAGTTGAAAGAGCGTGGTGGACGCGCTTCCTTCTAATCTCAGCAACTCTCACATCTGTCGCCCAATGAGCCGCTCTCTTCGCATCCACCATTTCCGCGCCACCATGTCGTCTCGCTCTACCGTACTCCCGCCCTCTCTGTCTCTCTCTTTTACTCACAATTACTGTTTTTATGCGTATATTTGATTCGAACACTGAAGTGTGTAGAACACAGTGACGATCTGACAGTTTCTGTTGCAGTACCGAGGCGGTAGAAACCAATTGAGAAGAAGCTACTCCGACAGACCTCCGTACAACAACAACCACAACAACAACAGAGGCGGCCACTTCGTCACCGGCGATTCGCACCTCCGCTCCATCCGAGACTCCAACCTCGGATTCCGTCAAGGAAACTTGTACAACCAAACACCTCCTCCGCCTTATCACCAGTTCAGGCAACCTCCACCGTACAGAAACCGCAACCCGCCGTTTGGACAACCGCCGCCGTTTGTCCAAAACCAAGCGGTGCGGCCTCGCCCTCCGAAGCCGTTGGATTACAGGAATTGGGAGCAGGCCAAGGCCTCTCCGCCGTCTGATTCTGGTAAACTCTATGGAAACGATCGCTTTGTATTACAATTTTAAAATTTATTCTATACTTGTATGTAAATAGCTTGTTCATTAGTATCTGTTGAAGTGCTTGTGAAAACGTTATTGTTTCCAAAAGTGTATATAGATTGTTTGTATCCTTTTCCACAGACAGGTTTATAGTTCTCTCGTATAATATACTGGCTGATTACCTCGCTATTAGTCACCGGAGCAAACTTTACTATCACATACCTCGCTATATTTTGGACTGGCAATGGAGGAAGAAGCGTATATTGTTTGAGATTGGATTATGGTCCGCCGACATAATGTGTTTGCAGGTTATTACTCTGGCGACCTCTGTGATTGTTATATGTGTTTTGTTCTTCTTTATTACATCTGCTGAATCTGTTATTGTCTGATGATTTATTGGTTTTATGGTGCTGTGATGTGAGTAAATATGAAATGAATTTGTGTTTTTGATGATATTTTTCAGGAGGTTGATAGAGTTCAAGATTTGGAAGAGGAGTTGAGGGTTCGGGGCTATAGTGGTATTTGGAAGGTGAGTGTGGTTGAGGTTTTTTGACAAGGATACTCGTACCTATTTCTGTTTGGTGTAAGATAAAGGCTTTGTATATGCTCGACAAGATTTGAAGGATTATATTGTTTGAAATATGAAGAGTAGGGAAATTTTATGGTTTTGTCATCAATTTGAGCGTGAACAATGTTCTTTATAGTCTTTGCTTACTGTAATTTTTGCAATGTTTAGTTCTTCAGGGCATATGGTTGTCTATATCACTTGTATTTTTCAGCAGCGGTGATCTGCAAATAAACATCAAGTGCAACTATATGTTTTCTTTGGAAAATGTTCTAGCTTGAATATATGATTCCCCTTAAATCGTTAGCTTTTTCTAGAAAATTTGATTCCCATGTTGACCTAGACATTTAATGTCATGTGCATTCTGAAATGCCTGAAGAAATAAGTGGATTGCGGATTATTGAGATCTAACTCCACTTTAGTTTTATATAGATGCGAACCGGCAATGCAATTGATGGATGCGCAATCTTTTGGCGTACATCTAGGTAATCACAGATCTGTGAGCAGTTAATTAGTCTAAGATAGGTCATTCTTACTTTTTATAAACTTTGTTTATTTTACTTTCCTGGCTTCCTTTTACCTTTGCTTTTTTTTTATGGCTCTCAATGTTTAGTGAAACAATTTAGTATTTGCTGGTCTATAAGTGCTGTTGAAATCCCTGCTCAATTGTAGTAGTTGAAATCAGTATAACTTCATATAATGTCTTGATTATGTGAGCATTTTTAGGTCTCTAATATGTACATCTTGCCTTAAGTGATTAAACATTGCAGAGGCCTTCTCATTGTGTGTGTGTGTGTGTGTACTTTTTTTTTTTTTTTTCCTTTCCTATTTTATAGGTAGACTGCAGATTCTGCTTTTATCTTTTGTTCTATCTTAATAAGTATGGAAGTTGAGCACTTATAGGCACTTTATTTGGTTTGGTTTCTCTTGGAACGCTGTGGGCATATTTTGTAAGTGATTTTGTACAATAATCCCTTTTTGTTGCTGTCTGATTGTATTGCTAATTTATATTTGGTGAGGGTCAAAAGTTTGTGAAATGATATTTATTTCAGATTCAAGTTGCTTTTCGAAGAAAGCATTGAATATAATAAGCTTGGACTTCGAGATAATGTAGCTCAGATATGTGTGCTTGAGGTATGTCAAAGTTTTTATCTTGAAAATTTACATGGATTCACCTAAGTAATTGTATTTTTCTTTGCTGGTTTCCTAATTTTTCTAGTTGATTGACACTGCATCCCATGAAATTCGTTTTTTGTATTTTGTTGAACAGCTAGTGAGTCAAAAACACACCGAAAATACAGCAGCTCCTCCAACAAGGTAATTTCGAAATTTCAGTCAATAAAATATTTTGTTAAAATTAAATGCAACTTAATCAACTAAATATTTCACGTTACTTCTGCCAAAACTGAGTCTCAAAGGAGAATGATGAGAGTATTGTGCCCATCTTTGTTTCAATAGGATAGAACTCCCTGCTGCTGTTTCTAGGCACATTTACTTTTTTTTTTTCTTAGTCCATTATTACAAGTCTTATACTTTATTAATTGAGAATTCTTTCAAAACTTTTGCTGCATATACTGCACAAGAGCTATTTGGTAATTATCATGAGAAAGTCTAGCATAAAAAAAATAATAATAAAGAAGGAAATGTTTGAGTTAATCTTACAGAAATTTTCATTCTTACTAGTTGACATAATTTCATTTGTATTTGTTGTAAAAAAAAAAAGAAAGTTTCATTTGTCTTTATTCTGCAACTGCAGTTCATCAACTCGTAATAAAGTTGTGGTATGTAATATTCACGTGCTCTACAATCCCAAAAGAGGAGAAATTAAGCTTGGCCAGGTATTTATGGATTGCACTCAACACCACATCCATATTAGTTAAATTATGGTTAACTCGACTTAATTAATGTGCCATAGGTTAGGACCCTTCTGGATAGGGCTCATACTGTTTCAAAGATCTGGGATGATGCTCCAGTTGTTCTTTGTGGGGATTTTAATTGCACTCCGAAGGTTATCACTTTTTCATGTTTTTAAGCTTCAGTTAACCATGCAAATTCTTTTTATCTTTATTGGCACTCTGGCATGTATCTGTTTTGTGTTGCTTTTTGTTGCATTTTTGAGTTTGATGCGTTGAGACAATTATATCTTTGTTTTATTGCAGAGTCCCTTATACAACTTCATATCAGAGAAGAAGGTAAAGATTCACCTCCTTTGTATCTGCTTCCTGTTTTTATAGTTGAGACAGTGTGAAGTAAAAGTTCTCCATTGTTTGCTGCAGTTAGATTTGTCTGGAGTGGATAGAGATAAGGTATCAGGCCAAGCTTCTGCAGAAATTCGTGCATCAAAACCATACAATCCTAATCCCAGGTAGGTTTATACGAGTCAGATCATTATTGTGTCTGCTTTGGTCTGTGCTTCCATTATTTTTTGGGAAAACTTCAGTTTAATTCCTAAGTTTTGACATAATATCTACTTTTTAAGCGTGTTCACTTAAATGCATCCTGGGGCCTTAAGTTATCAGAAAATTCATCATTTTAGTCTCTCATGTCAAATTTCTGTTAGTTGACTAGGACGAAAAGGGCAAAAATACACTATTTTTCTTGACAGTTTGTTCACATATTAAGAAGACAATTTTACTCTTATTGAAAGGAAATAACTACAACTTTGCTTCATTAAATAATTAAATAAAAAATTTAATCAAATCTCCACGGTCCATCTTTAAATTAAAAAAGAAAAAAACCAATTGAACCCAGAAAAGATGTTCTTCATCTGGGATGAACTAAGATGAAGAAACATCTTCATCAGAAACCCAGATGAAGATGATGTTCCTGGAGGAGGTCGTCTTCTTGATCAATGATGAAGAAGATGAAGCTTTTTCACGTTGTTGAAGAAAAAATATCAGAGGCCACTACCAAACACCTTAGTAACCCATCCATCACTATCAAAATATCATCCTAAAAACCTCAATCACCCTTAAAGAATCGGAGTCCCCTAGAAATCACCCTCACCGCCACCCAACAATACCCTCAAACACCCAAACACCACCAGTCAACTGATATGGGTTTTCAACAACCCAAAAATGGTAGAAAGAGAGAGAAAACAAATAATTTGGCGATGACGAAACCAAGGAAGTATTTTCCAGAATTAGAGTTGATGAAGTGGTGATGTCGAGACAGGAGGGCATGACGAGCCTGTGGCGGGTCGTTGCTGAAAGATAGGATGGGGAAATGTGACGGTGAGCTTCACGGCTAAGTCAAATTGGGCTTTCTTCAACCAGATGAGGTTTGGTGCTTCATTGTTGTTGTTGTTGGTTTTTTTTTTTTTTTTTTTTTTAAGATTTTTTTTATTTAATTTGATTTGTCTTTCCAATTTTGGGTTATTTTTAATTTCTTAATTTTTTTGTGTTGACATGTGGTATATAGATGTCTAAAGACGAAATTACCCCTGAAACATGAAGTTTGACTAATAGTTGACTAATATTAGAGACTAAATTGATGAATTTTCTGATAATTTAGTGTTTTGAGATGCATTTAAACGAACATGCTTAAAAAGTAGATATTATGCCAAAACTTAGGGATTAAATTGAAGTTTTTCAGTTTTTTTTTTTTGATAAACTGTGCTTCCATTATTAAAGATAACAAGGTTCCATATATATTCAGGGTTCAGACTGCTGATGGTTTGATACAAACTCCATCTGTGGTAGGTGGCGTCTCTGTTGGTGTTCAGTCCATTGATCCTCTCTCGGACGTGCAGAAGAATAACAAAGACTGTAATGCTGAAATTTGTCCCTTTGGTAACAATTTGTCCCCATCTCAATCCACAGAGACAGTGTTGGGTGGGTCTGATAAAGCTTGCATTGACATGCAAGGTGGGAATGATGATGGTGCACTCGCTGATGAGGTGACTAAAGAAAGTAAGCAGAATGTCGGCAATAGCTTTAAGGGTGAAACAGGATCAGCATTCTCCATCCCAGTTGATAGCTTGAAAGAAAGTCTAAGCTGTCATCACATTAAAGTTAGGTTTCCTACCAATGAAGGTAAGATTAACGTTGAGATTCAAGAAATTTCTACTTCACCACAATCCCATCCTGAAAATAAATCTGACTTAACTGAAATGGGACAAGGAGAAAATGCAAATGCCACCACTTTTTTTAATCATGGATCAATAAGTGAACAATCTGAGTCAAATTTTAACAAAGAAAATGAAAGCACGATCATTGAAGATTCCACATCCCCCCTTGTTAGTAATGATCATTCTAGCACAGCTGGCTGCAACCCTGAGATGATAACTGCTTCCAATGCTGAAATTTCTCGAACCGAGCTGTCTAGCTTAACTTGCTCTAATGCTATTGAAGTGTCTGTTGAGAGCTTTGAAAAATTTTCGTCCCAGTCAGGTAATGATGATAAAGAGGGTACTCCTTCAACCACATATCAGAATGAGGTCTCAAGTGCATCTGCTGGCATTGACGTTTTAGCAACTGATCAACCTGAGAATTTGTCTCTGAGTAACCTGGATGAATCCAGAGTAGAAGCTGGGAGTATAGATGAGGATGATAATACTTTTCTATCTGCATTACATGACACAAAAGATGCCTTTCCACCTGACTTAAATCAGTTTGTGAGATCAAATCTCGATCCCTCTCCTAGGGAACTTGTTGATGAAAATCTGGACGATCTATCTCCTTCCTTGGATTCTGAGGCTGTTGATGTGGAGAAAACTGCTTATGATCCATCGTTGTGGACTCCAATGGAGATAGCAACTGCAACAGGCAATGGAGACTGCACCTATTTGGAACACCCTCTACAGCTTACAAGCACATATGCAGAAGTGGAGGTATTATAGTACTAATCTTTTACCTAGAATTAGTTTTATAGTCCTCACACACTCTTAATTTCATTAAGGGAACCCAAAATTGCTATCTAATCGACTTTTGCTACCTCTTAGGATTGTTCAGGGACAAGGGATACGAACGGAGAGCCTTTGGTGACCAGTTACAATAGGTGTTTCCTGGGCACAGTTGACTACATATGGTAAGTGCACTTTCGTCCATAGTCCCCAGTTACAATATGCAAATCAATGTGCTGCAGAATGAAACATATTATGATTTCGATTTGAGCCAGGCGTTCTGAAGGTCTTCAGACTCTAAGGGTTCTTGCGCCAATACCAAAACACGCTATGCAATGGACGCCAGGATTCCCAACAAAGGTAAAACTGATGTTCTGAAATACAAAAATGTTACAAAATGTATGACATTCTCGTAAAAATGTTTTGCATCTCATTGATTTTTTCAGAAATGGGGTAGTGATCACATAGCCTTGGCTTCTGAAATGGCCTTCTCTGACAATCGATAGCAAGATAACTTATTGCGTGCTTCTTGTCTGCTACCACAAAATTTTGGAGCTCCTTCTGCATCTGTTTCTTTATTTTGTCCGCTAGTTTGAAGTCATGGGGAAGAGCTACAGTTTTCCCCTTCCAACTAACTGTGCACCGGTGTTTGGTTTAATTGGGAATTTAATCTCTTCAGTATTTTTGTACGTAATAATAATTTATTATTATTGTAGGCTGTAGCAAGCTGAAAATTGATTTTATCAGGCTAGCTTAGCAAGTGCAATCCTATATAGTTGTATAATTTTTTTTTTTTTTTTAAATGAGTTAAAAAAAAATGCAAAAAAAATCTTTCCACATCTCCTTTTGGAAATTTGGTTTGCATCAAATCTCCAATGGAGATCATAGTTTATGGTGTGATCTCCCATGTGTTTGTCTGATTCTTTGTTTGTTTTTTTTTTTATTTTTTCTTCAAATTGTAAATTGTAATAATTGCTATATTAATGAATTTTTATTTTATTAAATTTAAATAACATATTTATTATGCTAATAATTTTTTATTTTATTAAATTTAACAAGTTTAAGATGATTTGCAGCGTGTGATGGGATAAATAATTTTAAACATATAAAAAGATGAGTCTTATCCTTAAAATGTTAATTGTTCTGTTAAGTCTATATTACTTTAGTTCGGTTAAAGGTCCTCAGTTACAATAATGGATAGTGACTGTCAATAGTGACAGATTGTTTGAATGGAAAGGGTAAAATAATCTTTTCATGTGAGATGTTAATATTATGAAATGTGGATAGATAGGATTTTAAACATTAAAAAAAATAAAAAATAAATAATTTAAATAATTTATTATACATTGAAAATCAATTTTGTGAAAAACCTAAATAAAAGAAAAAAATAAATGGAAATGTTGAACGGTAAAGATTCAATCTGATGGATTTTCACAATCTTCAACACATCAAGTCAGTTTTAACCTAGTTCATCAACATTATCTCTCACAGTTTTTAATATTATCAATAACGTCGCAACATTATCAATATAATCATCTCGCTCAACAAAGACATCAGCAACAACATTAAGAACAAACAGTTGATAAAAAAAAATTAAAACTATTTTAAAAAAATAATAATAATAAAATAAGGGAGCTATTGGGTTTAACGAATCCAATCGACCATCATCTGGGTTTGATGAACCTAGGGATTTCATTTGGGTTCGACATATCCAGATGAAGAGTGGGTTCGATTGAACCTAGATCACAAAAAAAAAATGAAGAAGATGAGAGAGAAAGAGAGAGATGAAGGTTGCTGCTGCTGATGGATTCTCAATGACAGTTGTTGGGCTTGTCAACGATAATAGAGGTGGCATTAGAAGGAGACAAAGAGAGATAGATGAGTGAAAGAGAAAACGATATATGAAAGTTGAGTCTCATTGATGCTCTTCAAATTTTTTCTTCCTTTTTTTTTTTTTTTTTTTTTACGGTTTTTTAAAATTATTGTTTAACTTGAAATGGTTATTTTTTTTGTAATGGGGGTCTTTTTCATTTTTTTGTTTGTTTGAACGTCAATTGACCTACTATTTGAATTATTTAAAAAATTTAAAAAAAAATTAAGGATGAAAATAGTTATTTATAAAAGTATTTTAAAAAATTAATATTTTTTAAAATGTTAAGAGCTAAAGTAAAGTTTTCTCTTAAATTTATTCGTGCACTTCTATATAATTAACTCCGTTTTAAACACTAGTTTGGAACTTAGGTTTTGTTATGGGTTTTTTATGAATTACTCAAATGGATTGGTAAAGTTCAATAAGCTGGCTCAATAGACCAAAAGATAGAACCGGTCTATCAACTCGCAGAAGCAAGTTCCTTGATCGTTTTACTCCCAATTCGGGTATATAATATTTTGACGACGTCAAGTTCGTTAAACCGATATCATATACTATTACAAAGCTGAGGTCGCTAGTCATCTTCAACATCTCCAAGTCATCCAGAGTAGGGCTCAGTCCTCAAACGTGACGTATACATTAATAATATTGTGTCAGAATGATGAAAACTTGATTTAAGGAAATTTTCAACCACTAAGTATGAGATTTATGTCAGAAACTCATGTTTTGGTAGAAGATTTTGACAAATTATAATGTGTCAGCTTCGAGAAATATAACTAATGATGATATCTCATTTAATTTATATTTAATTGTATTATCTCCCTCTATAAATAGGGGATCATTTTCAATATAAATCAGGAGAGAAACACTTAGACTAAAAGTGTTGTTATTCTATCAAAATAGTGAAATAAAGCAGTGGACATAGATATTCATTGGTCAAACCACTTAAAAATCTAGTGTTCTTTATTCTTTATTTGCTTTTTACTTACTTCTTGCATTATTTTGATTACATTTATAGTATTGGACTTGTGGACCTGAGTTGATCAATATTTTACGTCAAAAACAAGTTCGGCACTTTGGTATGCATGGAACCACTCTAAAAGTGCTCACCGCCGTACTACTGTGCCTTGATAGTCACTGCCGTTACATCATATACTTCCGTTGAAGTGACAAGTTGCCTAGATGAATTAACAGTTGTCAATATCATCACTACAATTTCATGTGACCGAACCTTAACAACTTATTCGCCTGTTCTCATTGACCAGCTGAACAGTTTGTGTACCTATTTTCTGCAGAACTACGTAGGAGTTAAGGGGGAAATCGTGCTGCTACAGTATGTAAAGAAACCAATGCACCTTACAATTATTATTTTTTTTCAAATCAAATCACAAGATTTAAAAAGAAATAAATATTATCCATTATTCAGACCACAGGTAATCTGATACGAAATAGAAGGACCTGGTGCATAATTTGCACACAAGACTTTCTCTACGGTTCAACGTCGATATCAAGTGAGAAATGCATGGTGGCGTCCACGTCTCTATGTTTGTTGGCACTGTGAGTTTAAATCTTAGAGCCACGTTAGGTTGAATTGCAGTTGTTGAAAGATGTAGTGTTTTGACTTTTGAGGCAGGTTTGTGACATGGCAGCCAGCCACGATGCCAACTCATGCTCTGATTACTGCACATGTATAGTAAGATATTAATATTATTTTGGTATTATATAGGACCTTAAGGACACCAGTAGCTAACATTTATTAAATTTAAAATCTTGACGGGTGAAAAACAAAAATTGGGTGTAAAAGGATTTCGATTCATTCGGGAGTTGTGATCAGTTCTGTTGGTAAAATCACGTATCTGAAGTTTTAAGATTAAATTCCCTCCCTGAAGCTATATAAAAAAAAAAAAAAAAAAAAATCAATTGGGATTATTATTTTGAACTATTAGGACATCTCACCTCTTATACTTCAATCAATAATATGATTATTGATGAATAAATATATTATGTAAATAATAAAATATCATTGCAAAAGCTGTGAATATGCAGGATTCTTAAATTAAATATAATTAAACATGATTTTCTAATAATAACGTGGGTCAAATAGGGCCCTGCTTGGCTAGCCATTTTGCGGCTTTCTTTCACCTGGCGTCGGCATGATTATTTTACCTATTATTAGAAGGAATTATCATATACAAACATTTAAATTTGATGTGGCCCAAAGTTGTTTAATATAAAAGAATACTCATTTAACCTTATTATGACAGGTTTTAAGCAACCCCACTCCAAGTAGTATCTTAAAAAAATAATAATTAGAAATGATTTAATCATATTATGATATTATATAATGTTTTGGTTTGTTTTAATTTGATGCTAACTTGATTAAAAATTTGTTGAAAGCTAACGAAGTTTTACATTAGTGAACCATCTAAACATCTACTCTCACAAATATTGAAGAGAAATATCCCCACATATATTGCACATAGTGAGAAATCTCAGCTTTCATCATAAATTTTAATGTGGTAGTTTCATCATAAGATATATATATATATATATATATATCTTAATTTCACTTGCCACATGTTGGTAGAATTAGATCGTCAACATTAATAGTTAGGATGTTAAATAGGATTCAAATTGAGATGTCCTCCCTTACAGTATAACTATAAGAGAAATACTAAACACCTTAGTTTATATATAGATTTCAATCTGAGGTGATAATTGGAAATTTGGAATTACATGTTATGTGGCATCGAAATTGAACCATTATTAATGTGTTATCTCTCGGTTGATGTACATATAGAATGTGTATAAAGTTTTGATTAATTATAAAGCATATGTATGACTTGTCTTAATGTATAAGTTCTGATTTGATATATATTTAACATTTCTGGTAATCTTTTAACTAGTTGCACGTCAGTTTTCCAAGGCATGAAAAAATGTAGATAATTTGACTATATATACATATATATAAAGTAATTTTGTCATTAATATTTTCTAATTTTAAAAAGTTATGACGAATTGATCAAATTCATTCATTGTATTTGAATTAAATAGAAGAGAATTTGTTTTAAGAAAGATAATGTAATGGATGAATTTGATTTTGGTATATTTTAATTTTTTAAAATTAGAAGACAGTGATAGTATATAATTAATATATATATATATAGCTCACTAAATGTACACTGCTCAAATGCACTCGTTATTTAGAAACAATTTTGGGAATGGGTGCATGAACTTTCTTTGCTCTCTCTATTGATTCTCTGGCAAGTACAATTTCTGGCCAGATTCGGCGCGCTTCCAAGGACAGTCATTTCCGATCCATCTGCGTCTGTCTTTTTAAGTCTCGATTTCTCAACTGGGTTTGTTGTTGAATTTATTCTCTTCGACTGTTTGATTTCATTGCACTCGGGAAAAAAAAAAAATCAACACTTTTTACGTGAACATGCATGAATTATGTGACAACAAGTTTCTCATTGTTTTTTGCAGGTACTTTGTTGCTATTTCAAGCTTCATTTACTGATTCTCTGTTGCAAAAGTTGTGCCTATTGAGCTTTTACAACTTTCTGTTCAAAAACCAATAATATTGAAATCCTTAATAAGGTCGTTACTTCACTCAAACATTCAACACCAGTATAACAAGTTCCTGTCTTTCAAGGTTGCTATTTCTGTTGTCAATTTGATCTGTTTGAAAAAAAAAAAAAAAAAACCTGAAAAATGTCTGAAGCAAAACCAAGAACACCCATGATTAGAAATCCAACTTATCCTAAGCTTCCTGATTTCAAGCAAAATGTGAAGCTGAAATATGTAAAACTTGGGTACCGTCAGTTGATAACTCATGGAATGTACCTTATTTTGTCACCCCTTGTTGTTGCTATAGCTGCACAGCTCTCAACATTTTCAATCCAAGACTTACATGACCTCTGGAACCAGCTTAGGTTCAATCTTGTATCTGTGCTTGTATGTTCCACCCTCCTTGTGTTTTCAGCCGCCCTTTATTTCTTGATACGTCCGCGGCCTGTTTATCTTGTGAATTTTGCTTGTTACAAGGCAGAGAATGCTAGGATATGTACTAGGCAGGCTTTCATGGATAGCCTTGAGGCAGCAGGAACTTTCACTGAGGAAAATCTTGAGTTTCAAAGGAAAATTGTTGAAAGGTCAGGCGTTGGAGAGTCAGCTTACCTCCCCGATTCTGTTTTGGGAATACCCCCTAATATCTGTATGGCAGAGGCAAGAAAAGAGGCTGAGATGGTTATGTTTGGTGCAGTTGATGAGTTATTTGAGAAGACAAGATTGAAGCCAAAAGATATTGGAATATTGATTGTGAATTGTAGCTTGTTTAATCCAACACCCTCTTTGTCTGCAATGGTTGTTAACCATTATAAGCTTAGAGGGAATATAATCAGCTATAATCTAGGTGGAATGGGTTGCAGTGCCGGTTTGATTTCGATTGATCTTGCGAAAGATCTTCTTCAAGTGCACCCCAACTCCTATGCTTTGGTCATTAGCATGGAAAACTTAACTTTAAATTGGTATTTTGGGAATGAGCGGTCAATGCTTCTGTCGAATTGCTTGTTCCGAATGGGAGGGGCAGCAATTTTGCTTTCAAACAGGAGGTCTGATCGTTGGCGATCCAAGTATAGATTGGTCCGTATTGTAAGGACACACAAAGGTTCGGACGATAAGTGCTTTTCTTGTGTTACTCAAAAAGAGGATCCTAATGGGAAAATCGGAGTGTCTTTGTCGAAGGAACTGATGGCGGTTGCTGGAGATGCATTGAAGACTAATATCACTACCTTAGGTCCTCTTGTATTGCCAGTGTCCGAACAATTGCTCTTCTTCGCCTCGTTGGTCGCGAGGAGACTTTTCAAGATGAAAATCAAGCCTTATATCCCGGATTTCAAATTGGCTTTCGAGCATTTCTGCATTCATGCTGGAGGAAGGGCCGTGCTGGATGAGTTGGAGAAGAACTTGCAGCTGTTGGAGTGGCATATGGAACCGTCAAGGATGACACTTTATCGGTTTGGCAACACTTCAAGCAGCTCTCTTTGGTATGAATTGGCTTACTCAGAAGCCAAGGGAAGGATAAAGAAGGGAGACAGGACATGGCAGATAGCATTCGGGTCTGGATTCAAGTGTAACAGCGCAGTTTGGAAGGCCTTGCGGTCTATAAATCCCGCAAAGGAGAAGAATCCATGGATTGATGAGATCCATAAGTTCCCAGTTCATGTTTAAAAGGTTGCAGCCATCTGAAGTTTCCAGCTCCTTTTTACTCATAGTTATAAAAGGATGGTAGTGTTGTTGTGGTGTTCTATTTAGCTACTCTTATTGTGTTTCCAACGTAGTTAAATTAATGCTGGTGTTTAACAAATATATGAATAAATAGAGTAATAACCGTACTTTCCTCCAAATTCCAATAATTTATCGGTCAGTGAGACGGTCATCTTTAGATGATTCTTTTTTTTAAATCATAGGTTCGACTGTCAATAAATCTCATCCTTTGTATTAATATTCACAAAAATATATGTAATATCAATAAATCTCATTCTTTGTGTTAATATTCACAAAAATATAGATAATCTCCTCCTAATATTTAGGAGCAATTATGTGAACTATACTAATAAAATTTCTTTATGCCTAAAAAGATTTTTTTTAAAAAAAAAACCACTGAACAAGTGCCATTTTGTCACTACAATTGAACACTCAACCATCAACAAATTATCCTAAAGTATCATAGCACGTTTAACAAAAGTACATCTCATGATTCAAGCTGATAATTCATTAATGTTTTCTCATTAGTGGTAAGTTCCATCAAATTTAGAAAAGTTTAAAGTAGTTCCTGTGCCGTAATTAATTATTTGTACCAAAACTAATTAAATATTCCGCGAAATAATTTCATCCAAATTCATAAATAGAATTCATGATTGTTGTATGATGCTTTCAACAGATAATAGGCAGGACCGGTTCATGAAATTTTAAAGAAAAGCTCACTTTCCATGACACACCTCACATCTTCAAGAGCTTATACACCCAAATGAATAATATAAATAGCTAGAAATAAAATGAATATTAGTAATCATCTAACCTAAAAACTTATGCTAATAGATAAGGTTTAATTGTATAATATTTATGATTCTTTAATTGTATAAATTTATAGATAAATTTATAATTCTTTAATGTCCTCTCTCATGTAATATTTTATAAATGATAAGAAGCAAACGGACATATGTTAGAGGGCTTTTAGTGTGTAACGCGTGTAATGAATATGTAAGTCATTGGCTGGATCAACTTATAGACCGGATCAATTTGCGGGTTCATTAGTTGGGCTGCTACATTAGAGCTCAGTTCCTTCCCATCAATTGGGCCTATGTCAAACTAATTTTTATCACTGCAGGAGCAACCATACTTGTAGTATAGTCACAAGCAACACAATCCATCAATTTTTCTGCTCATTAAGTGCACACTTCTAGTAGGCTTTTTGACTTTAAGATTGCTTTCAATTTAATTTGATACTCTTCTAATCTAAATTTTGTCTAAAATTTAATGGATTATGTGGCATGTCAACGTTAAAATTAATTCATTTACATTTTATTGGTATTATACTATTATCTACATTTGCGGCTTCAATCATGCCTTGTTTACGTTGGATGACGTGACCAATACTTATATGTCTCCTTCTTCCATGTCTCATTAATTAGTCACTACCGGTCTTGTTTGTTAGGAGCTACTTGTTCAATTCAAAGCGCGTTAGAGGCTGCTTTTGGCCGACGTCCGACTACATACGTCGTGCAGAAGAGAAAGTGACGGAAAACACGAGGGAAAGTATAACAAAATATAAAATTCTTGAAATAACACTCTTAATATTTGTGAAAATAATTAAAGCCCAACTGAAGTAAAGTACTTGAACTTGACACGATTTAATGGTATATCAATCACATTTACATTAATAAAAATATCATACTATGTTATCTAATGTATTGATAATTGATATAACGTATTATAAAAGCATGAATAATGTGGGTAAAAAACTTTAACAATATACGTTTTGAATAATCTAACTGATTAAATTATTATATTAAAAAGTCAAATTGATGATAGAATCCTACAACGATCAAAATAAAGTAGCTAAATTAATAGCTTTTATTGTTTCATTTGACATTTAACTGTATATTTCTAGAAATACATTAGTGCCAGCTAGATCGAGATAAATAGAAAGTTTCAATAACCTACGTTTTGAATTATCTAACCAATTAAATTATTGTATTAAAGAGTCAAATGGATGATATAATCCTACAATGTCAACATAGAGTAGCTAAATTAATAGCTTTTATTATTTCATTTGACATTTAACTATTCATTTGTAGAATTACATTAGTACTACATAGCTAGATCAGACAGATAGATACGCTGAAAAGTACACATAAATCAACGGCTACGAAACCAAATACCTTGACTTTTTATATCTGTAGTTTCAGAAAAACCATGGATCAACAGCTTCAATTCTTTATTCGACCACAAAACAAATACCATATCCCACCGAATGATCTTCAGTTTAGACCCTGCAACAAAGAAAATTCGCACCTCAATTACTCATCTCGCAATGAACTCTCATGTACAAAAGGGAGTTCAGAAAAATAAAATTCGATTTCAATTAATGAATAAATAAGGGTGGTTCAGAGTATCGACAACGTTATCAGAATTCCGATATTTACTTTCAGAAATATACCGAAAGTCATCAACTTATAATTAATTAATACACTTACTGTTGGTATTCAATGTTAATGAAAGTAGCGGAGGCATTTGCAATGGTGCTAAATGCAGTTGTGGAGAGAACAATGGTGGCACCATTCCTGGTAGGCCTAGACACCGATGTCTCTGCACGGTCAACTATCTTAATCTGAATGGTTTGGTCAGGAACACACGTTTTGGGGACGGCCGCGCTTATGCACCTCACCAGGTACTGCCTCCCGCAGGCCGCACCATTGTCCCATACTCCTTCGCCGGCTGCCCCGAACAGGTTGCTCGTCGGAAATTGGGTTTGGCTGTTCCCGTTACAAGCAGTTGCTGCAAAAAACAAATATAAACCAATAAAGCTCAGATTATGACTATGAGAGAATCCAGGTAGACATTGTAATTTGTGAATATATAATTTATGACTATAACAATAAACTCACGTAGGTACGGAGGGCTGTAGCGAGCAGCAGTGCCAACATCGCCGTGAGAGAAATCCAGAAATGATGTTAACAGAACGAGAGACAGGCATCGAAAGATAACTGATTGCTGATGCATGTTACTGCCCCTGCAAAAATGAGAAAAAATTGTAGTTTTCTAAAAGTATGACCATTGCCTATTACATGTGAACGGAAAAATAATTCTCTGAAAGGTCAACTTCATATATTATATTTCATGTCAAAAAAAAAATCATATATTATTATATATATATATATATATATATTATAACAATTTTTGAAAATTAGTCATGATTTGGTTATCCAAGTAATTTTATTTTTCTAACCTACAATGTTCATCTACAAAGAAACAAAAACAAATTCGGTAGGATTGAAGACATCAAGTCATCAACCTTTCAAAAAAAAAAAACTTTCAATATTGACTGCCTTTTTATCCTATTTTTTTGTTAAAAGGATCACGGACCTTACCAACCGGAACAATTAATTATAAAATTATCTCATAATTAATTTATTAGAATATAAAAATTTGTATCAGGAGAATACTAACGCTAAATTGGAAGTGAATATTGTTTTGTTTTTAAGTGAAGTGGCCGGATCCTAAATTTGATTTCCAATCCCAATTCCCAGCTGTATTTTGGACAAAATCAATGGGCTTAAATAACAGAAACAAACTATCTCAAAAAATAAATAAATAAAATAACAGAAACAAACGTTTAAAAAAATAATAATAATAATAAGTTTTGCACGTGAAGGTTTTGTCAACTTGGAAAGGACGGTGATCCCATCGTGTCACGTGTACGACCCCAGCTCTGCCGTGCCGTCCCGGCGGTTCTGTTTCCAAGTGTCCAACGTTGTGAGTGGGACTTTATTATTTTGTTTTTTAGGATTCGAGGGCATGTCTAGGAGCAACTAGATTCGGTTATGATAAGAGTTTTCTTTGAGATGTTTTTGAAGGGTTTGTGAGTTTGTATTAATCGTGTAATTATAAAAGTTTAGGTGAGAAAAATTTGGATAAGTTAGGTGGGGTTAGATTCAAAAAAGTTCAGGTAAAAAATTGGAAAATAACTAAATTGAATATTTATTTGGATTTATCAAAAATGATAGCTATGATGTGAAATAAAATAGAATAATAAGATGGATTGACTATTTCACAACGATGTTTTAACATTCGGTGTGAGAAGGCATATTGAGACATGTCTCTCCCGCCTCAAGCATGAGGTTGCCTTGAAAGTTGGTTGCCTCACACAATACAAAGAACTGGTTATCTCAGCAGAACGAGACAACCGCCTCAACTCGTGTTAAACCGACTTAGGCTAAGTCAAGTCTGGTGTAGCAGACAAGTGATTCTACCACATTAGACCCTGTTTTTCTTTAAATTTTGAAATTTTTTTTTTTTTTAAAAAAAGTTGTTTAGGAATTATGATTTCCTAATTTAATTAAGAAAAAATTTTAATTTAGCTCCTAACGTTAGTAAAATTTTATTTTTTTACTAATATTTATATTTCGAATTCTCGTCAACCCTAACGTTTCGAAAATGTATCAATTTAGTCTCTCTGACTAAAAAAATGACAGTCAAATATGATAGAAGTAATAAAAAGATAGATTTACCAATGATATAATTTAGAATAGTTAAAATGACTTAAATACTATTTTAAAAACCGATAATTGTAAAATAATCATATATATTATTATAAAATTGTTATTGACCACCTTCTAATCAAATTGTGACATATTATTGAATTAATTTTTTTTTAATTCAATTTATTGTTAATAAATATTTTAATTAAAAAAATAATATTTTTAATATACAATTAAAAAAATATATTTTTTTTCATATTCTACCTCTCATCATCTTTCTCATCTTCAGTTTCATTTTTTACATTCATCAAAATCATCATCTTCATTATTTTCATCAAACCAACATTATTCAAATTAAACATCAACATAAAACCAAACATCTCCTATATCTAAAAAAAAAATGTTTATGTAAATTAAAAAAAAAAAAAAAAATTGGAGATGGCGGTTGGAGCCATCTCCAATCAGTCTCCACCATCGAAGATTGGTCTCCGATAGTGGAGACCCTCAGAACCACTCTCCCGCGATGGAAACTAATGTTGGTCTCCTCGCTGAAGGCTTGATCTCTAGCTGGAGATCTCTTCAAACGCTAAAGACTAGGTCTCCAACGATGGAGATCAACTGGTCTCCATTGTTGGAGATGCGATGGAGCTCCATCGCATTTCTGGTGATGGAGACTAACTAGTCTCCATCTCTGGAGACCTAGTCTTTATTCTGGTAATAGAGACCAGTTTTCTAGTCTTTCTTGAAGAAAAAAAAAATGATCTCCATGGAAAACCTGTGGAGATTTTTTTTTTTTTTTTTAAACTTAAAATTATTTTTATATATTAAATTAAAAATATATAAATATAGTCAAATTAAACTCACTAAACTAACCCTCTACCTATTAAAGTTGACTAACAGAATGACTAAATTGATATATTTCTGAAACGTTAGGAATGACAGAAATTTGAAATACAAACGTTAGTAAAAAAGTAATATTTTACTAAACGTTAGGAATTAAATTAAAATTTTTCCTTTAATTAAAAACAATACTGCAATTTCCTAATTGAATTAAACAAGATACTACGGTATCGTAATTTATTGAAATAAAATACTAAATCAGCACTCAGCAGTCTCTAAACAAGTATTAGTCGAAAACGTAAATATTAAGCCTTTTGAATCCATAATCAGTCAACCTCTATTGAATGCTCTTTCAACTGAATATTTATGTTGGTTAGGTTTTGTTTAATTGAATATTTATAATTTTAATGTTGGTTATGAATCTTTAATTTACTGATGTTGATGACTTCCTATGTCAATCTTTTTGGTAAGTTTGGTTATTACTTACGGACTAAGTTCGCATTTTAAAACATTGTTAGAAGGTGCTCTAAAATCTATAGTTTCATAACAAATGACAGATTTGAGTAAGATTATACTACAAGATGTAGGAGGAAATGCACAACCAATTACGCAATAAAAAAATGGGACAAACATTACAAGGTCCTCCAAAAAACTATAATCTCATAACATAGGAGAGATCTAAGTAAGATTATACTATAAGATGAAGGAGAAAAATTTGTAACCAATCAGGCGATAAGATGAGATAAACATTATCATTACACAAGAGAGATATGAGTAAGATTTATTATAAAAGGAATGACAAAATGCATAACCAACCTAAGGTCTATACTATCATATTCATAATCGAAATCAAATCATATCCACCTTATGGATTTCAATCGTTTTTATCTAAATTTTAGATATGTATGGTAGGACTTATCTTTTCTCTTTCATCTTACGACTGTTGTTACACTAGAAGAATTACTATTTTATATTAATCTCATGAAACTAGAAACTGGTTCAACCTAAATTAATTATGCAAGAGAGTATTGGTCAATAAACATCGTTGGAACATTGATTTCTCTTCTAATTTTTTCTTGATTTTGGATTAAATCTGCAGTTGATGTTCACTAAAACCAAAATAATTCACAATTATACGTATATATTACAGTATTAATCATATTGGTCATCTTTCAAGAAAATCTCAAAACATCAAAATTTACAATGCAAAGTAGAGGTTTTCTAATGAAAGATTCAAATAGAAGAAGGGATTGAATTGCTACCTGATAAAAGGTAAGAGCGCTTCTCTACGATTTCTTTTTTCCTGCTTTGTTTCCAAATTGAAATGCTTGTAGTTGGGGGATGTACGCAGTAATTATATACAGCAATTGTATCTGCATACAGTAACTATATATAGCAATAATATCTGTATAATCCATGTCTATTAAATCTCAATTCAACTGAAAATGTTAAAAATAGTAAAATATTAGATGACTCTATGTAACAGTCATATAACAGTTAAAGTTTCTCTATATTTAGCTAAATGAAAATTTCTAGTAAATGCCAACAAAGTAACTAATTTTAGTATGTATACGTTTAATGGGATTATGATTGATATATTCATTATTGCATTTACATTAAGGATTTCCTTTTTTTTCTTTTTTCTAACTTGTAACAAATTTTGGGAATATATTCGATTTAAGATTTTACTAAATTTAAAGGATTTTAAATTATTTAATTAAGATTTGTAAAGAATCCATCAAAATTTGAATGTGTTCAATCTATATTTATATGCATTCTATTGAAATGTATATATACATATTCAATTCAAATTTGTTTGGATTACATTGAAATCTACACAAATTCAGGTATATGATACTTTTGAAACGTCTAAAAATATTGAGTGTATTAAAAAAGTCATTGATTTTATAGCTTTTATCTAAGTGATGAACTTCAATGAAATTTGATAGATGCGAAAGTAAAATTTGTGAATAGGAAAGTCTATCACAAATATTGCTTTATTCCTAAAGATTTTATTGGATTGGATTCAAAATTCCAATAAAATCTATGGACTCCATGAATCACCAAAATCTATCGTTTAAAAAAATTTATTGCATTTCAATAAATTTTAGATGAATACACTCTTACAAAAATTGTAAAAAACAAAAAAATAATTAAGTTCACTTATTAAATAAAAATTTCATATAGTAAAAGTTTATGGGAAATAAATATGTTGGTCTATACATAAAAATTAATGTAGTAGTTACAATTTGACTTATCACATCATTTGGACAAATTTTTACGTAAACTTTTGGGAAGTCTAGTATTTTTCAATAAAGAATTAAGTTCATACTTCCCACTATGGATTTAAATTTCCCTTTTTTATTTCAATTTCAATTAAACTCGATTTGTCATGAGATGTCCAAATTTAATTATATTATTATTATTATTATTAGCACCAACCTAAATCACCATCGAGATCAACTAAAATAAGATTCTGAAATATGATCCAGAATTCTGCTCTCAAGAGTTGTTTTTTAAGAAGACTATCTACAAAAAGTGAAAAAACTACCCACATATTAGTAGAAAGTTACAGGATCAAACCAATAACCTTGATGCATAGGTGTGGGTTGGTATACCATCGTTCCTACCTCACTTTTCGCAATTCCATTAGTTTGTATATACAACGAAAATATCAATTCAATTTGATCTTGATATATATATATTTAGTAAAAATCATAAACGATTGACTCACTCATAAGAATATGAAATTCTAAATCGTTCTCAAAAAAAAAAAATTAGAAATTCTAAATTGGTTCTACTATCAAATGGGCCTGGTCCATTAAACCACATACCAAACTTGGGTTTTGCTTTGGACATATTTTCCAAGAAAACAATAATAATAAATAGAAGAGTGGGAAAAAAAAAAAAAAAGAGATACTTCGAAGCTGCAAAATTATGCTTCACTTGTCTTCTATCAAGCTCTGTCTCACAAATTGTATTTGTTTGTTCAGTTTTAAATCTCAGTAGATCTCAAATTCTGTGTCAGGTAGATATTTTCCTTCTCTGCAACTTTTCTCGTGTCTCTGTCATATTAGCCATTTGTATTTTTGGCAACTTTAACACCTTGCGTTTCTCACTATTTACTCCATTGACACTCCATTGGTTTGGATTGAAATATTCAATCTTTCTTCTTTTTAGCTCCAGAATTTGTTCTTTTCTTGAAGAGCGTCAAATTTGGTGAATTGGGTATCTTTTTTTCATCATGGTTTCTGCTTCTAGTCCAAACCCAATTGGATTTTCTGCTCATAGTTTCCATGGAAACCTTTGTCACAAAAAGATTAAATTTTTAATCTCTTATTTTCCTCATGAGCTGGATATTTCAAGACTTGGCTCATGTACAGTTTCTGGGTCCACCACTTTTTCAAAGGTAAACATGGTTTAGTTATTGTAAAATGTCTGTGCTTGTAATGTTATGGTGTTCTAGTATCGGTTGCATTAGAACAAATTTGAGTTTTTGTTGGATTTTCATGTTGCAGGCTGCTATAGTTAGTAGAATATGTGCTTTGCCTGATTTTGATGATTTCTTTTGGGAGAAAAATCCAACACCTATACTTGATGCAGTTGAAAATCCGATGCACTTGAAGAACTTGACTGTTAAGGTTGGTTTAGTTGGTTTTATTATGACGTGTTGTTGTGTTATTAGTTGTTTTCGTGTTTTTGATTGCTTATTGAATGTTGGTTTGTCTAGGAATTGAAACAGTTAGCTGATGAAATCAGATCGGAATTGTCTTCTGTGATGCCAAGAACCAATAAGGCCTTGAAGGCCAGTTTGGCAGTGACCGAATTGACAGTGGCGATGCATTATGTTTTTCATGCTCCACTGGACAAGATATTGTGGGATGTTGGGGAACAAGTAATCACATAAGCCTGAATTTCTGTATATTGCAATGATTGAGGCAACAAAAGCATAAACTGTAGAAAGTTGATGTGGTATTGTACTAATTTGTTGTCGTTTTGTTGGCAGACATATGCACATAAGATTCTCACTGGTAGGCGGTCTCTCATTCATACATTGAGACAAAAAGATGGTATTTCTGGTTATACATCTCGCTCTGAGAGTGAATACGATCCTTTTAGTGCAGGGCATGGATGCAACAGCATCTCCGCTGGACTTGGTAGTATTTTCTGATCATCTGTTTCACATTTTTGTTTTCTCTTAGTCTCATGTTTTCATTGGTGTTGTTTAATTGGTGGGCGTTGATGTCAACTAAACTAATTAAGTCTTTCTGATGATTAATTTTATTAAGAGATGCCAAGGCTCTATAACCTATGTCCACATGTAGAGGAGAACATGTGAATACGAGTTCTTCATGGCTGTTTCTTGTTCTGCATCAATCAGTAGTCAAAGCGAAGCTTAGATATTTTGATTCAGAGAACTCGAATCCTAAATTGTCTTTCTATGTCAGGCATGGCAATAGCTCGGGATATTAAAGGGAAGCGAGAACGTGTTGTTACAGTAATCAGCAATGGGACAACAATGGCTGGTCAGATCTACGAGGCAATGAGCAATGCAGGTTATCTAGATTCAGATATGATAGTCATTTTAAATGATAGCCGTCATACTTTACACCCGATAAATGAAGAGGGCCCCAAGACATCCGTCAATGCTCTATCTAGTACCCTAAGCAGGATCCAGTCAAGTAAATCTTTTCGAAAATTTAGAGAAGTTGCTAAGGTATGGTTTCTCTATTTTGCTTCTTTGCTAATTGACTATAATTATAGAAGAACTATTTTTGATGTGTTTATGAAGAAAAATGTAATTAGCTTCACATTGAAAAATGCCATCTTTGGTGAAGTTTTGTGTTACGAAATGTGTTGTAGTATAATTATAAGTCAATCTAGCATATAAATAGTTACCACCAAGTATGATTGTGATGCAGTCATTCTTTTACAGCTTCAATCTTTAGTTAAAATACTTTCTGAGTCTGAGCTAATCTTGGACAGTGTGGGTTGTCCAATTAATATTCGAATATTCTATGTGTTGTCTTACTTGAGACTCTATGAGCAGCCCTTGCCTTGGCTTGTAATAAGTTCTCTGCTGCACAGGTTAATTGTTTAATAAATGGTTCCTGTAACGGCAATTGTGACATTTTATGATAGTAGCGCTGGCCAAAGATTTGAATCTGGAAGGGCAATAAATAGATTCAAAATGTTTTTGGGAATTGTTGGAGTTGATCCAGACATGAGGGAATAATTCAAACAAGTACTAATTTATGGGGGGATGTCCTAGGGCATTCAGGCTAACTTTGATTAGTGAACTCTTGTGCATTATCTGTTGCCGTTCACATTACAAAGAAATCATAAATATGGCTCAATATCTTCTGCCAACTTGATCTGTGATTGATGTTTAATTACTATGAAACCGATTGGCTCTTTTTTGCCAGGGTGTTACTAAAAGAATCGGCATGGGTATGCACGAGTGGGCTGCAAAACTTGATGAGTATGCACGTGGTATGATGGGTCCATCGGGATCAACTCTCTTTGAAGAGCTCGGGTTATACTACATAGGCCCAGTTGATGGACACAAAATTGAAGACCTAATTTGTGTTCTGCAAGAAGTGGCATCTCTGGATTCAATGGGTCCTGTGTTGGTCCATGTCATAACAGAGGAAAACCGGGGCTCAGAAGATAACCAAATGAGTGAGATTACATGCAAGCAGCAGGAAGGTATGTTCACTTCCTTCGCAATTTCCTAGTGTGTGTTTGTTTTATTTACTCAATAAATCCTCTAACAGAAACTCAAATGTGTTATGTCAGAAGCTGGCCCTTGAGCTTAATTGAGAATTTCATGAGTAGAGAATAAATTCTCATTTGATCTTGTGACTATATAGAGCTTGAGAGTACATGTGAACTTGTAACAATTTAGCTCTACATGCCTATAAATTTTTATTTTATTTGTACTTAGGACACTAAATGCTTAAAGATTGATGCCTTTAGAAATTTTGACTTAACCAGATAGTTTAGCATCTGAACATAATTGATGTTAATTATTTTGTTTCCCTGAGGCTTAGAGTTCTTGTTGCTAAACCACCTTCCTTCCTCGACCATGTATGCAAAGCATTATCTTTGTTGACTTCTATCCAGGTTTGAGATTTGGTTTAACATATTTGCAATTTTTCCCTTTGCAGGTTCAATTGTTACAGACTCTTTATTGTTCAGCGACCATTCTCGAACTTATAATGATTGCTTTGTGGAAGCTTTAATTGTGGAGGCAGAGAAGGACAAGGATATCGTGTTAGTTCATGCAGGGATGGAAATGGATCCATCAGTTCATCTATTTCAGGAAAAATTTCCTGAGAGGTATTTTGATGTGGGAATGGCTGAGCAACATGCAGTTACATTTTCTGCTGGCTTGTCGTGTGGCGGTCTGAAACCATTTTTTATAGTTCCTTCTGCCTTTCTGCAGAGGGCTTATGATCAGGTACTCTCTCTCTCTCTCTCTATGCATGTCTATGCACGCACATGTGTGCGCACTCATAATTGCATGCAAACATGTTGTAAATTTTTTTTAAGGTAGTCCAAGTTATCCAAGATATGCTTCATTCATTTTATTTATAACAATGCATTAAGCTATGTTGCTTATAGTATTAACCTATGCCATTTTCCAATCTCCATTATCTAAAGAAAGCATGTGTTTTCTTGTGGCCTTTGTAGGTGGTCCATGATGTAGATCAACAGAGGATTCCAGTGCGTTTCGTCATTACCAGTGCAGGATTGGTAGGTTCTGATGGTCCCACACAGTGTGGGGCATTCGATATAACTTTCATGTCATGTTTGCCTAACATGATTGTCATGGCGCCATCTGATGAGGATGAGCTAGTACATATGGTTGCCACTGCTGCCAGTGTTGATGATCGGCCAGTTTGCTTTCGATATCCAAGGGGTGCCATAGTAAGGACAGATTACCCTATTTGTCATGGAATTCCTATTGAGGTAATAACCTAGAACCCGTAGTTCAGTTATCTATTTTTTTTCACATTTATTTTAACTCTTTGCAAAAAGTCTATCACTAATAACTCATTGTTACTTCGAAAATGAAGTCATAACAGTGATCCATGTATGTATGCTCACCAGAGAGCTATTTTGTATGAGCCAAACTGTAATAAAATCAACTTTAGGACATGTCACTAGATAATTGAATTGCTTTCGTATTCCAGTATGTCTCTTTTCTTTCTTCATCAATCATATAAGTTTTGCTTGAATTTGACTACTATTATTGTAGAGCAGATTGGCAAAGGAAAAATTCTAATAGAGGGTAAAGATGTGGCTTTGCTTGGGTACGGAGCAATGATTCAGAACTGCCTGAAAGCTCGGGCCCTTCTTTCAAAGCTTGGCATTGAGGTAACTGTAGCAGATGCAAGATTTTGTAAACCCCTTGACATTAAGCTTCTGAGGGAGCTTTGTCGAAACCATTCCTTTCTGATCACAGTTGAGGAAGGCTCTATCGGAGGATTTGGGTCACATGTTTCACAGATCATTGCCCTTGATGGACAGCTTGATGGAAAAATTAAGGTAATAATTTCATTTTAAACTCATGCACATCAATTTTTGTTCACTAAACATTGAGAAAAAATTGTTTTGTTCGATGCCTGATCTTTGGCTGGATAATTCATTCAGTGGCGACCAATTGTTTTACCGGACAATTATATCGAGCATGCATCACCAACCGAACAGCTTGCTCTTGCCGGGCTGACTGGACACCACATTGCTGCAACTGCATTAAGTCTGCTTGGCCGCACCCGGGAAGCCCTCCTTTTAATGTGCTAGAAACCTTAGTTTCTTTCCAGCCTTGAAACTCCTGTAGGTTGAAATGCAGCACAAAAAAAGATGATAGAACTAAATTATATTAAAAAAAAAAAAAAGGTGGTAAAGAAATCAGATGGAGCCTCAAGACCAGAAATTAGTCAGCTGAATTTTTGGTGTACATGTCTTGTAACTTGTTTTTGTAGTAATCAATTATGTAAGTTCTCAATAATTTAATAGCATTAACATATAAGGAAGCACATGTAAATATATCGAGCATGATTGTCATTCTTATTTGATCATTCTTGTTCTTTACAGTTTTTTTTTTTTTCAATGGGGAGATCTGCTATACTGCCCATGAGCCATGAGGTTTGCAAATTTTCCGACGATAATCTTCTTGTTTAGAATTTGAATAAAGAGTTCAGAAAAAAAAAAGAAAAAAGAATTTGAATAAAAACATCTGTAGACGATTAAAAGTTGAATTGGAGGAGCGGACATTAGAATTGAAAATTTCCATTTTATGGAAAGATATGGTTCTGACAAAATATTTGGAAAACCTAATATTACTCTTTTAAATTATAAGAGATCTTACAATTAGCTTATATTACATTCACTTCTTTGACCCTCTTCCTTCAAGAATGCTTCCGAAATTCCACATGATTCTTTATCAATTTTTTTCTACAAAAAAATTAAATTAATAAAACAAATTTCAGAACAACTCAATTATTTTCATAATTAGGTCATAAATATATTTTTTAATAGCTCAATGATTTCTCTCTCATTTTAGAAGGGTTGTTAGCTCTAATAATTGTAGATCTGAAAACACTTTGACTTATGATAGAAACAAAAGAGAGGCATTTGCCTAATTTTAGGCAAATGCTGTTCTATTAACTTACAGTCATGTCCTAAAAAGATAGACATATTTACCTAACGCTGTTCTCACCATGTGAAAACCTCAGTAAATAATTCACTCATGCCATTTCTATCAACCAGTAATCCACAAAACTTCTGGCAGAAACATATTACTTAGAATTGATTTGTGATAGTTAGAAATTTTCCACCACACAAGATTTAACCAAAAGATGAAGGACGACCTATGATATGATATAATAAGATTCTTATGTTTTTTCAGATTAATAATTGAGTCTCATTAAGAAACTAAACAATATTGTACCATTTCAATGATGATAATTAATCCACCCTTTGTTTTACAAATTTTACAAAAGCTACATTGATTTTTATTTGTAGAACTAATGTCAATAAAAAATAATACAAGTTCTTCACCCTTTAACCTAATCGAATTAATTGCTTGGGTCCCAACTTTAGGTTGCTGAAACAATTACTTTTAGGCTCAAATAATATAACAAGCTAATTTGAAACTATCAGCTTATAATCACATTATTTCTCTATTAGAAATTATAATTATCAATTAAAAATTTAACCAAAGAATGAAAAATATGCATAGTTAAGTCAATAGTTTATATATTGGGCTTTTGTGATCTTTATACGATTTTATTATCATTTAATTTTCAAAATTGATATATTAAGATCAATCATTATTTATATAGTCTAAATATTTATTTTCATTATCGAATAACTTTTTTTAAAAGTTAACTTTCTAAGCTTAATCACTATTAGCACATTCCGAATATGTATTTTCATACTTAGAAAATATTTATAATGATAAATAGGAGGTAAAATATTTAGACCTTATACATATTTATAAATATTTATAGCCATCGCCCACCATAGAGTGGGCGGGAGATACACCACCATCCTAAGTTCCTAACTAGGAGTGCATGTGTGCCATTGTTACGTTTTGAATGTATAAAATTTAACATAGAAAAATCACCTTGCCATTTTTAGAATTGAAATCTCATGTGCAAGTATGCCACCACCCAAGGTTTTTTTTTTTTTTTTTGGGTCTTGTGTCTGGTTTGGACACCAATTCAGTACTGAGCTTCCAAAATCCGACCTGTAACTTAACTAATAATTTTTAGCACTGATTAAGATGTGAGATATGAGATTATGTCATCTTTCTTGCATAATTGTTATTGGATTGCATATTTAGCCTGTCTATTTTAAATTTAGAAGGGGTGTATTTAATTTAAGTTTTTATTGAAATTTGAATGATTTTAAAAGTTTGGGTGTATTTACTACATATTTGAATTGATTCCATTAAAATCTAAGTATATTTAATTCAGATTTATATAAAATCTATTAACATCTAGGTGTATTTAATTTAGATTATATGGAAACTAATAAAATTTAGATGTATTCAATTCAGATTTATATAAAATCCAGTAAAATTTTAGTATATTAAAAAAATCATTGATTTTATGTATTTCATTTAAATGATAGATTTACATAGATTTAGATAGATTTTAAAATACTTTTTATGAAGAAAAAATTTATGACAAATCTTACTATTCTCTTTAAGATTTTATTGGATTTCTTAAAAAATCCTAATAAAATCAATATAGAGTCAAAAAAATCAGTGAATTCCACCAAAATTTGTCATTAAAAAAAATCCAACAAATTCAATAAACCCTAAATTGAATACATCTCCTTAAAATTTTGGTTAGTTTAGAATGGTGTATTCAGTTTAAAATTCATTGGAATTTAAATTATTTTAAAGGTTTGGATGTATTCAATCTAAATTTGAATAAATTCTATTGAAATATAAAAATATTCAATCTATATTTGTATAGAATTCATTAAAGTTTTGGTGTATTCAATACAATAAAATCTAGTTGTATTTAATTTAGATTTGCATGAAATTTAATAAAATCTAAATGCATTAAAAAAGTCATTGATTTCACAGATTTTATTTAAGTGATATATTTAGATGGATTTTAAAGTGATTGTTATGAATTTATATCAAATCTTATACTATTTTTCTAAATATTTCATTAGATTTATTTAAGAATTCTAACAAAATCAATAGAATTTGTAAATTTCATCAATATCTATCATTAAAATAAATTCCATCAAATTCTAATAAACTTTAGATTGAATATACCTCCTTTAATTAGATAGGGAAAACAACTAGCACCAAGTAACCGAAGTGCTATTTCACTGGCACCAAAAAACTAACTTTTGTTTTCCAAACATCTCCCTAAATAAAAAGTCAATACTGCGCTTCACTAAAGCTTTATGAGTCTTCTACTCTCTTGCATCTACTAACATTCTCTTTTATCTTAGCTTCACTTTCAGCTATTTTGTACACTCTTGCATCTCACTAACACATTTATCAAATATCTAAAATAATTAATATCGTTCATCTTTGAAGGTTGTGGAAGTTGGGCACTCTAAGGTTTGAGGTAAAAAAAATCTCTTTTAATGTGATAGTTTAAATTTAATGAATGTTTGCACATTCATATGTGTAACTGTATCTAGAACTAATTCTATCCATAGAATCAAATCTTAAATCCTAAAACATTACTGATGTGACATTCTGGTATCAAAACTTGTAGCTGATTTTATTATGCATATATAGTATCATCATCATCATCATCATCTAATGTTATATTTACTTAGTTATCGTGATTAAAGACATTCAAAAATTAATTGTTGTAATGAAAGATTTTGCCAACTAATTATGATCATGAGATGTTTCATTTTAAGACACATAGGATATTTGCTTGGAATATTAGTACATGTGCTTTGTCTTATCATTACAGCGAAACCATTCAATCTCATGCAATGCATTAATGGGACTTGATAGATCAAGACAACCCATCTGAGTTTACTTTTTAAGACCCAACTTTTTGTTCACTCCCTAGTCTCTTCCAATTCCTTGTCAAAATTACATCATAAACATTCGTATTTTCTTGAGATACAAAATAACATATCTTTTGTCTTCCGATCAAGTTCGTACTCTTAACCGTTTTTTATATGTTTCAATAGTAACAGTTTAACATTTACTCATATTTAATTGCTTACTACAATTGACATTCACATATATAATAATATTTAAGTTTCATAATGCAATGCTTCAAAAAAAAAAAAAAAAGTTCCATAATGCACATTTACTTGTATAAATGAAAAGTTTTCATGATTAAAATAATTAGGGGTGGGCTTTTTAGGTTCGGGTTGGATTGAGTTAAAAATCTTTCAACCCAATATGGGTTGGGTTGAAATTTTTTCAACTCAATCCTACCCAATTAATTCTTCAACCCAACCCAACCAACTCAATAATAATCACGCTGGTTTGGATTTGATTTATCATGTTGGATTTAATCTATCACAAAAATATAAAAGGTTTAGTTAGTAATTTTTATAGTCTTAGTAATTTGATTATAAATAAAACGTGTATAAAGAAATATTCAGTGATTCAAAATAAAATATTCAATCCACCATAAAGGCTATTTTTTTTTTATCTTTATCCCTAACAAATGTTCTTCTAGAAGAAAGAGAAAATCATTTATTTAGAATTATGAATGAACGTTTGTCGGTTGGATTGGGTTGAAAATTTTTCAACTCAATCCAACTTAATGTAATGTTCAACTCATCTCAACTCAACTCAATCCAATTCATCTCAATTTTTTTAAGACTTAACCCAACTCAACCCAATCCAATAAAAAATGATTGGGTTGGGTTTGTGAAGTTGGGTTGGAGAGGCCCACCCCTAAAAGTAATTATAAAAATAATAAAAATTTTCTCCTCTTATATGAGAATAGATTTCTTATGAAATTAGACTTACACACCACACATAATGTTTAATATTGACAAATCTCGCTAAAATTTATAATATTCTATATAAACTAAATAACTTTATCCATGTCAAGTAATGATCAAGTGAGCATTCTCTTTCTAACTCATATGGTTTGTATACCTTTCCATTTGTAAATAAAGGGAGTTCAAGTTTGATTACAGACATTTTATAAACATACATGGTGAATTTTCTCTTTCTATTTTAAAAGTACACGTCTCTGAGTGTTGGTATCCAAGCCGAGCAGGAAATAATTTCAACATATTTTTAAACCATCCGGTGCACTTTAAAAACAAAAACAAAACATAAAAAGAAAAGAAAAGAAAAATACGCCGTAATAAATTAATAATCCTTATCAACATCGATGGATCCGATTCCAACAGAATTAAATTCCTAATCTACCCTCACTAAAATAGCAAAATTAACAAAAGCTCCTAAATCTATTCTAATAATACTCCTACTCTAACAAAAATCTTGTTGACTACAGCAAAGCAACATAAAAAAAATAAAAAAAAACTTATAATAAAGCAAAAACAGGGACTCGAAACAGACCAATTCTCTCCAGCCACGAGGCTACGAGACCGATATTTTGGGACCCACAAATAGAGACCAACCAATTATTATTTTTTAATTTAATTTTCTAACCTTTTTTTCCTAACACCAGACAAACAAACGGACTTTTGGGCTGCAACTCTCAGCCCCTCGCTTCTTCTTCCATTCGCTCCGTTCTTCGATTTTCTCCTTCCCTCCTACACTCTCTCTGTGTAAAAACAGAGAGAGAAAGAGCACCAAGTTTTTTCTTATTCCTTTTTTCTTCTTTTTTTATTATTTTTTATTTGTACGCGAGGGCTCTGGATCTTTTTGTGTTTTTTTGGGTGATTGAAGGTACATGAACGTGGGTATATGTGTTGTTTTAGTCGTGCATGAACGTTGTAAATACTGTTTCTAACATGGGGTTTCAAAGAAGACGAAAATATAGTAACTTGTATGGAATTTTTTGTTGGCAACTAAAACGTTGGAAGATGTATAATATTACATTTCACTTTTTCACCAAAAAAAAAAATGAGACGTGTAGAGACTTTGTTTAACAAAAACAAGAAGAAAATATATATGTAGGTCTATGTGTTTTTTTTTCAGATACAACTTACTTGAATTTAAATTATTATCAGATTCACTTAGTCATTAAATAACGGTGGTGGTGGTGGTGGCTCTGTGTTTAGTCTGCAAACAAGTTATCAAAAAGAAAAAGCGGTGACTCGGATTGTTTTTCATTAATATTTGGAGGGTTCTGCATGTAGAATACGCTTTTTTCACTTATAATATAAAAAAATGTACACTCACATGCATGCCATTGCTTTTGGTCTCAGTATTTGTGTATATAAACAACATTTTCATTTGAGACTAATGTAGTTTATTTTTTGTGTGTGCAGGCGATCAATGGAAAGCATCAAAACCCCATTTAAGGGGATTATTAAAGATGTCAAAGGAAGAGCAGCTTGTTACAAGCAAGATTGGAGCACAGGATTTGGTTCAGGTATCGGGATATTGGCTCCATCTACCTATGTTTTTTTTGCCTCAGCTCTCCCTGTAATCGCATTCGGAGAACAATTAAGCAGGGATACAGGTAACATCATTTGTTCTTTATTTTTTGTCCCCATCAAACAAGTATTTGAGTTCGGTATTTTAACTACTTTTTTATTTTTAAAAAAAATGTTAGATGGAAGCCTGAGCACAGTAGAAACATTAGCTTCGACTGCTCTTTGTGGGATCATCCACTCATTTTTTGGTGGACAACCTTTGTTGATAGTAGGAGTAGCAGAACCAACAGTTATAATGTACACTTACTTGTACAGTTTCAGCAAAGGCAGGCCTGAATTGGGTAGGGAGCTGTTCTTAGCTTGGGCTGGATGGTAAGCCGTTCTTAGCTTGGTACTCTAGTAAGGACGATCCTGAAATTTTTTTCTTTCCAGGACCACTAGATATCGTCACTCATTTCCAGAGATCGCATCGCTGTGTGTGGTGAGAATCTCTGAAAATGAGGCGTGGGAATTAATGGTCCTGCAATTTTATTTAATGGCCGTACGTCCTGACTAGAGAAGTATTCTGGAAATCAATATCTACTGATGTTGAAATCGTTCTTATTACAAAAACTATGTTTTTAATGTTTTGTTTTGTCACAGGGTGTGCGTGTGGACTGCACTTATATTATTTCTGCTCGCAATATTCAATGCATGTGACATTATCACCAGATTTACTCGGATGGCAGAGGAGCTTTTCGGCATGCTGATTGCTGTTCTTTTTATTCAAGAGACTATTAAGGTGACTGGCTTTTATTTGTATGTGGTAATACTATGAAAACTTGGTAGAGATTTGACATTCTAGCCAAAATGATGTGTTAATTGTTCTTGACATGAGAATCTCAGGGAGTTATCAGTGAATTTAGCGTGCCCCGTCATGAAGATCCTAAAGAGGAGAAATTTCAGTTCCACTGGCTGTACACAAATGGGTTGCTTAGTGTCATTTTCTCTTTTGGTCTGCTATTTTGTTGCCTTAAGAGCAGAGAAGCGAGATCGTGGCGTTACGGGACAGGTATATACATAAATGTATACATATGTGACTAACATGATCTTGTAACAGTGGACTGTTGTCATAGTCATAGATTTTCATGGCAATTTTTTTAGGGTGGCTCCGAGCGTTTATTGCAGACTATGGGATTCCATTTATGGTGTTGGTGTGGTCAGCATTATCTTACAGTGTACCTGTCAAAGTTCCTGAAGGGGTTCCAAGGAGATTAATATGTCCACTGCCTTGGGACACTGTATCATTGTACCATTGGACAGTAATCAAGGTAATATATTGATTGTGTTACTGACACAATGTAGGTCCAAAGAGGCCTAAAAAATGGTCATTTGTGTGTGCTGTTGTAGATTGATAACTCAGTGCACTCAAAAATTGCAGGACATGGGAAGGGTGCCTCCAGCATACATCTTAGCAGCCTTCATACCAGCAATTATGGTCGCGGGTCTGTACTTTTTCGACCACAGTGTAGCTTCCAAAATGGCACAGCAGCCGGAGTTTAACATCAAGAATCCGTCTGCTTATCATTATGATGTTTTTGTGCTGGGAGTCACGGTATAATGCATGTGATGTTTTGGTGTTTCTAGCTTTTCTTTCCCAAGCTGAAGTGCTGCTGCTTGTTGTTCTTGTTCATGGTTTCAGACTTTGTTTTGTGGATTGCTAGGACTCCCTCCTGCAAATGGGGTCCTCCCACAATCTCCCATGCACACTAAGAGTCTTGCTGTGCTCAAAAGGCAGGTGAGCTCCAGCTTTTGTTATCTTTTTGGATTCTTATTTCTGGGGTTGTTTGTTAGTAGTCACTATATCCATCAATTTGAACGGATGGGAAATGACCCAACAATAGTATATATAAGCCTTTCTAAAACATCCCTCATGTATAAGACTAACGGACTTACCACATGACTAAAGTCCAAACCCAAACACACTGCAAATTCAAATATTATCAGGCAAGAAGCTCCAACCTAAGATTCCTGGGACAAACCGAGTTTTGACACTATATTGATATCCACTAAACCCAAAAGCTTAAAACTTAAAGTGATAAGAAAAAGTCCAGTATTAGTACATAAGCATTTTAACATTGTTTGATCTTGATTTTGAAGATTATGCGAAGGAAAATGGTGAAGAGTGCCAAAGAATGCATGAAGGAGCAGAAAAGCAACTCAGAGATATATGGAAGGATGCAAGCTGTGTTCATACAAATGGAGACATCTCCAATTCCACATACAGATTCCTCGGTTGCTAAAGAGCTGGCAGATTTGAAGGAGGCTGTGATGAATGCTGATGATGGAGGGCCTACAAAGGGAAAATTCGATCCTGACAAACACATTGACCTCTACTTGCCCGTTAGAGTCAAGGAGCAAAGACTGAGCAACTTGTTACAATCACTACTTGTTGGTGCTTCAGTCTTTGTTATGCCTGTAATTAAAATGATACCAACCTCAGTTCTCTGGGGTTACTTCGCGTACATGGCCGTTGATAGTCTTCCAGGGAGTCAATTCTGGGAAAGAATTTTGCTTCTCTTCATCACTCCTGGCAGACGTTTCAAGTAAGTGATCCCCTAATGATTTTTTTGGTATTAGTCAAACATTAGTCTTGGGGTCATACTAACAAGTTTCCTCTCTGGTGCAGAGTTTTGGAGAGTAGTCATGCCTTATTTGTGGAGTCGGTACCATTCAGGAGTATTGCTTTTTTTACAATTCTCCAACTTGTTTACTTCCTGATATGTTTCGGTATAACTTGGATACCTGTAGCTGGTATATTGTTCCCGGTACCATTCTTCCTTCTCATCTCCATAAGAGAACACATCCTTCCCAAGATTTTCCATCCTACGCACCTTCAGGAGCTGGATGGAGCTGAGTATGAGGAAATTGCTGGTACTAAGCGTAGCTTGAGTGTCACTCTCAGGGTATTGTCTTGTCCTGGAAGAAACAAATTACATTGTTGGAAATATTCAATTTCTCCCTTGGTGCAGTATAAAACAGATCGTTAATTATTTTAATTTGCGAGCAGGAAGAATTCCAAAACCTCGACGGTCAAGATAATAGAGATGAGTTCTTTGATGCTGAGATATTGGATGAGATGACAACCTCCAGAGGGGAGTTGAAGCTGAGAACTGTAAGCTTTAATGAAGACAGACTCTTTCAGCAGGTATGACCAATTGGCATGATTACTCATCCTGGTTTATAAGAAGTCGATAACTAATGACTGATTGTTGTATCTACAACATAAATACGTGTTGGATGCTTTTTATATAAAACATGAATAATTTGCAGGTATATCCAGAAGAAGAAGAACGAATACCAAGAGAACCGCAATGATGATTATTAGATGAAGATGGTGGTTAATACTTATAAATTTGCTATTATACCCAATATATCATTCTCTGAGGAAAATCTTGAAGGTGGTCTTGTATAGACTATAGTCAGTGCAATACATAAAGATTTGAGAATGCAAAAAATTTTCAAAGAGAACAACAAGCACAAAATGTTCAGATGCCAGGAAGAAATAAAAATAATGAAAAGAAGAAACATTTTGAGTGTATCTACATCATTTCTTTCCTTTTCTTTTTTCTTTTTTTTTTTTTTTAATTTTTAATATAGGAAACTCCATTAGCGTAAGGTTCAATAGTGCTTCAAATTCATTTTCTCACTTAAAATTTTTGCTACCAATTTAAGGGACAATATATAGTGAGGTGGAAGGGAAGGAGATATGGGAAGAAATGGAAAGTGAAATGATCAGACACAATTGTACTCTATTTTCACCTATGTTATGGGTGTCAAGAGACATTATAAACTCAATTCTTTTTAGTAGATATACTTAAATCTTTTTTTTTTTTTTTTTTAATTATGTTTGGAAGTAGTCTTTCTCTACTTGAGTTTATAGCATCACAAATTACGAGGTTTCTGTTTGGAAATATCATCTTGAATAGGAAGAGGTTCTCTGATCAGAGCCTTCATGTACGATTCTACAAAACCATCCTTAAAGATAAAGAATTTTCATGGAGTGAACCTACTTTCAAACTAGACTCATATTTTGATTTCACATAATCTGATCATAAATTTATAAGTAGATTCTTATATGGAATATCAATAATTTGTTACATTAAGTCATTGAAAAGTGGATATTAAAGCATAACACAAATAATGTGGCAATATTTATCTTTTATCTTATTTTTTAGCATATCATCCTATGATTTATATATTAATAATAAGTTTGAATTTTAAGTTTGCATAGCATATAATAAATGCCTATACCATATCACTTGATTACAAGATGAGATCATAATCCCATCTTGCATATTGTAAATTGTTATTCCTTCAAAAAAAAAAAATGGAAATTTTCCAGAACCCTCCAATGGTTTGACCTTTCTCAAAATCAATCATCTAACTTGATACGTGAAAACCTCCTAGCTGCCATTAGCTTTTGGCCTAAAAATGCCAAAGTGACATTAAGAATAAGTTGAATGATATTTAATTATCTTTTCTAATGAATAAAGTTTTAAAAAGAAAACAATAGTAAACCATGACAAGTTAGTGTTCACCTAAATTCCAAGTTGTGGAGTCATTTTTGTGGTGAGTTATATGATTATATCTCATGCATGTGGTTAAAACCTCCCTCTTTATAACTGTAAATGAGTTTTTTTTTTTTTTTTTTTGGAAATACATATTTTAATGATTCAAATACCCTTGTTCTGTTAGAGATTAAAAAAAAAAAAGTCAACCTATGTCACATAAATTCAAAATTGGACGGTTGTTTAATTTTGGAGATAAGTAAACTCTAACGTTGGTTTTATAAATCTCACAAAAAATAAATAAATTAAAAATAAAAAAAAATAAAAAATAAAAAAAAGAAATGGAACAAATAAAATGAGATATTAGTCTACATTGATGGGTGACAAATTGCTGCATTATAGATACAACCATTTTGAAAGCTAAAAACATAAGGGATAGCAAATAAATATTAATTCCAACTCCACCATTACTATAATTCATTATTGACATTGCATTTCAGTAATTTTTTGTGCTAAAAAAATAATGTCTACAGTCCAAAGCCCCTTTGTAAATGTCAAACAACTTCCTGAAAATCGATGTCATTATCTATCTTTTCCAGTCACCTCATTTACAGCCATTACTACGATCTTGCTTCCCTTCAACAACACTACAACGTATATGATGACATTAGAAAGGGGAAAATACACATATATATTAATAAGAAGAAAAAAAAAAGAAAAAGAAAAGGAAGACAATCATCTTCTGTCTTCTCTCAAGTTTGGATTCTGTCAAGTGGTATATTGTGGCTTGACATAAAAACAATTCTTAAGTGCCACCATGACTCTTGGATGTGGAATCTAATATGTCCGAGTCTGCAGCCATTTGGCTTCCTAAATTTTCACTTGCAGCACCACTAATAAGGATCAGATAATCACCATCTCTAATGAGCTCTATGTCATCGATTTCGGCTCCTTCTTTGGTTAGAATTTTGGTGGGGGAGAAGTCAAATTTTTTGGCACCAATATTGAGTAATTCTTGAAGTGACTTCGGCAATAGAACAAGTTTTTTAGCAACGTCACCTTTTTCAGGACAACTAATAATCACTCTAGCTGAATAGCTGCTCATAGTTGGCAAACCAGCTGATATTCCTGCAGGTTCAATAGGGTCCCTCTTAGCTGCAAAAAATCAAAACCCTTTTAGCCATTCCAACATATTTTTAAGAATTTGATTAAACTATTATGTTAAGCTTTGTTGTACATTCAAATGAATTGAATTCGAGGAATATCAAGGTAGTGCATGTTTACCGGTATTGGCAGCAGACATTATACCAAATAGGGAATTGTGGAAATTGCTTGGTCTTCTTCTCCACTGACTATTGGACCGAACCTCAGGTACAGGTAGTACAATTTCAGGGGAATATGGAGCTATGGAGGGCTCACTACTATACTTCACCATTGACTTCCCTGAACTTGGTGCCGCTTTCATCCTTGGATTAGTCACAACCGGTGGCCTTTTAGTCTCTTGCCTAGTTTGGAACAACATTTTGATGTCTTCATGGCCCTGATGCTCTGCTAAAGCCCTTGGTGTCCATCCATAGACGTCTGGCTTGTCAATGTCAGCTCCTTGGTCTAAAAGGAACTTGACAATTTCGATATTGCCTTCACTGACTGCTGTGTGAATTGGGGTGGTTCCATTGCTACAAGGCTGTGTTAGATCTCCACCATAACAGACAATTTCGTTTAGCAAATCTAAGTTATTTTGCTCAATAGCAGTACATCCAAAGTGACCAACATCTCCAGATGATAACAATGCACCATTATCCATGAGAATTTTAATCACAGATTCGTGCTTTCCCAATATTGCTTCCCATAGTGGAACACTTCGTTCTGAATCTGCATAAAAGAGAAATCACTGATGATTAGATTCAGTTTTTTATCAGAAAAGCCATGTTCAAATTCATTTTATAGTTTCAGGCAAAACCTGGTGGTAATCACACCTCTCAACAAAACTTAAGTGTCAAGTTCAATTCCCCTCCCCCAAGTCGAGAAAACAAAAAACATATATTTTACTAAAGCAATAACATCAATTTCTGAACTAATAGAAGTAGCATGTTAATGCATTAACATAAGAGAAATACAAGATACCTTTGATGTTAGGATTTGATCCGTACTCTAGAAGCAGAATCACACAATGCTCATTTCCTTTAGATGCTGCAATGTGCTGTTGAATGCATGGATACACAAAGTGAGATCCAGGGCTTGAAATAACAAAAGATGATTGAAGGGAGAGAAGGGAAGAAGAATAGCATACCAGCGCTGTTCGTCCATTATTGTCCAATTCATTTGGGTCAGAACCACGCTTCAGCAACTGGTGCAGCAATAGATCATCTCCTCTGTTTGCTGCAAAGCATAGACTGAGAGGTAAATCCATTCTGCCTCGAGCCAACAAGTGCTCGGTGTCTGTCAAAATTCCTTCCATAAGTGGATCCCCCAGTTCTTTCAAATACTGAATCAATCACCATTAAAATCATGTATCAATATTTTGTTTCCATTTTTTGAGTACCAAAAGGAAAGAAGCACCAGGAAATAAATAAATTAGGCATGTGTAAGAGCTATAGTTTACTTCTAGAACCAAATTTAATGACCATCAAAAACTATGACAAACCTGAAGAAGATTGTTCATGATTATAGTCCCATCTCCAACATTTGCCTGAACAATATTTAGAAAGGCAGTACGATTCAATCGAAGCAGCTGACTCAATCGTTTAGTCCTTACTGTGAACAATTGTGGCTTGTAACAAAGCACACCAACCTCACCAATAACATCACCTGTCTTGGCCTCACCAACAACCTGCATTGAACCATTTGCAAACAACATTTACCATATCATCCCAAAAAGGCAATCCAAATAATATGACTGGTGGAAAATTATACAATCGTCTTACCTGTTCAATGCCACCCCTTTGCTTGATAAGTTCCTGTCACATAGGATATCAATTTAGGGGCAGTGTTTTGAAGCAAACGACAACAATCAACACGAGGGAAGATCAACATACTGACATAACACTTTTAGGACAATTAATTCTTACCACGGAACCAGTGACCAATATGTACAAGTCTGTGGGTGCTTCATTCTGCAAAATTACATCTTCTTTGGGTGGAAAATACTCTGGCTTCATCTCTGACACCTTCAAAATCCAAAAATTCAGACAAGAAGAAGAAAACAAGAGTCTAATTTACAATATGCATGTATTAGGGTACATATAAGATAACAATATCATGTTAAATTTCTGAAAAAGCATATTTTGCATCAGATAGATAATCCAAACACCGCCATCACCAAAGAAAATTGATAAAACAATGATGTTAGTGTTGTACCAGTTGGAAAAGCAAGTCATTTGACACTCCACGGAACAAGTACACGCGATCAACCAGTGAATAGAAGAGAAAGTGAGAAATGCTTGATCGAATGGCTTTAGGGAGGGATTCAATGGTCTCTTGCTGTTGCAGCCCCTCTGAGTCAGTTCTATATCTCAAACACAAATGAGCCAGCATCTGATCTTGCAGCCGAACAGGCAGTTGATTCCTTTGTGCAAAACTAGAGGCAGCTTTGATTGTGTCTCTCTAAAATAAGCCCAAAGCTGAAAGAAATCAGAAACTCAAAAGCACTTACACCAGAACATTTACATCAAAATAATCAATTTTACTCACTCCACCAATTAGTAACCACCAGAACTAAAAACTTAAACCGATAGAAAAACATCTAACTATATTATATAGATTAAGATTAATGTGATTTATAATATATTAAGATACTCTCTCACGTATAATATAAATAAATGATAAATATTGAACACACGATACATGTCTTTTATTATATAACATGTTCAACAATCATTCTTGATAAAGAGGGAGAGGGGATCTGAACTTGAGATCTTCAGGTCCTAATTCCAAATTAAAAATCATTAGATCTAGAAGCTTAAACAAATAAGAAATGACACGACTATAATATCTAAGATTGAGATTGATGTGATATATGAATCAACATAGAAACTACCATAAAACATCTAATACATGAGCGCATTAGTCACTCACAAATTTCCTAGTTCGACTGGTGCCATGGACAACCAAGTTGGTCATGTTTCCAATCAAATAGGCAGTGAGGCCAAGATTAAACAGCATGAAAAAGATGTCGAACACCATCTCCCTTGTATTCACAGCATGCAAATCACCATACCCCGTTGTTGTTAACGTAGTTATAGACCAGTAGACCGAAGTCACATATCGAACCCACAAACTCTGCTCTCGAAAATTCTCCATAGAATTCCCAATCCATGTGCTTTTCGGGTCCCGGTAACGTTGAGCCAAAAGATAGAAGAAACAAGCAGCACAATGCACAGTAAACAAAGTAACCTTCAACCAAAAGTTACCAATATCACATCAGCACAACAACTCAGTTTCTTCCAACGTTCGTATAAATACATATATCTACATGCACACACATATATGTACACTTACACATATAAGCTTCACGTATCGAACCCAGAAGTAGCTATAGTTTCTGTCCTTCTCCAATCTAACACGATAAAAACAAACAAAAACAACGTGAACAAATTAGCAAATAATTTTTTTAAAATTATAAAAATAGTTATTGATGGATGAATTTATGATAAATTAATAGATTTAATGAAGAATTCGTCAGAATTATAAAAAAAGTTGGTTCATGAGATAAGTTGACAAAGAATTTGACAAGATTGTAAAAATATATACGTAAATTAACGGAACTGGTTATTATTATAAATAAAGTTGGTTGATGAAATTTATGAGTTAACAGACCTGGCGAAGAATTTGCTGACGCGACGAAGACGCCAGAGGCGGAGCATGTTGAAGTAGCCATAAGAGCGGAGAGCGGCGGGAAGCAAGCTGCGAGCGAGTTCGGAGGGGACGGTGGAGATGACGTCGAAGGCAAGCCAAGTTTTGGTGTACCTCCAGGCGATCTTCATGTGGTCGTCGACGAGAAGATACGTGGATTTGTCCAGATAAGCGAGGAAGAATGTCAAGACAATGTCGATGGCGAAGAAGCCGTTGACGACGTTGTCGACTATCGACAGAGGTGCCGACGGCCTCTCCATGAAGCCGAACTCGAACGGGGACACCCAGGCCGTGTAGAACACCAAGAAAACCAAGAACGTTTCCCAAATCCTAAGAAGACGAAGACATGTTTAGGTTTAGAGAGGTTGAGAGAAGGAGAAAAGGAGAGAGAGAGAGAGAGAGGAGGAGGAGGAGGAGGAGACCTGTAGCGAGGATCGAAAGGGGAGATGATGAAGCGGCGGAGGCGGAGGCGGCGGTTGCTGCGACCGGTGGCCCCGAGAGACGGGAGAATGTCGGCGGTGAGGCTGATTTGGCTGCCTTCGTCACGTGACAAGGCCTCCAACTCCTTGTCGTTATCACGCACGCCGCCGCCGACGCTTTTGTCCTTGTTTTCTCCTCCGCAGTCACGTCCTCCGCCATCTCCGCCGCCGCAAAACATTGCCTCCCTCCTCTTTCTCGTCCACATTGCTGTGCTACTCGGGCCGTTTAACGTGTTACGTTACGTGTATATAATTAATTGTCTCTTCCTGTCTACCATGGATATTTGCTGTTTTGTCCCTGGTTAGTTTTACGGCTACCTGTTGGATGATCGATTGACGGCTACCTGTTGGATTATGTTTTGGAAAGAAATTTAAACCATTGAAAAAAAAAAAATGAAATTTAAGTTTAATTATAATTATCTATGAGTAAGGATTCTCTATCATCTTTATTCTTTTTAAATTTTTGATAATTTATTAACACATCAACATAAAAAATAATAGATTATCAAGATAATCATTTCTCATACTTAAACATTTCTCATAAAAAAATTAACATTATATCAATATTGACAGGTAATCATTATCTACGATACATCTGGGGATATTAAATGTATATTTATAGAAGAAGAGTAACACAACTCCAATCATTTATGATAAGATAATAGGTTGACAAAAAGATTAAATTAAGTTTAATTTAGAACTTTATTTTTATCTCTATGTTTTTAGAAAACTTTTTGTTTTTAAATGTAAATCCGTATATAACGTGCATAATCACTTACGTTTCAAAATCTCACAAATTAATTCCTCTGACATGATTTTTTATTATCTACGTGAGTAGAAAATGTTAAAAAACTGCTCTTAATTTTAGATACACTTTTTTTTTTTTAATTTTAAAATTTTTTTCCACCTAACACATATCTTTGTGTCATCATTTAGTATTAAAAAATGAAATTACCCTTACTAACGTTCTAATAACTGACGATAGAGACTAATTTGATAAGGTTTTTAAATGTAAGAGACTATTAATGTCATAAATAAACTCGTATTTAAAAATGAGAAGTTTTTCAAAAATATGGGAACCAAAATAAAGTTCTCCTTTTATTTTATTAGTAACTTATTTTTATTTATCTTAATAGATAGGGACGATATCATCTTGTCCGGGTCTACAATCTAGTTGATATAGGTATAGATTATAATGTATAAATCAAATTAATCTAATTTACTAATTTTCTATTATTTATTTATTATAATTATTTGAAACATTTCTTTATTTTAATAATTAGGAGAAATGTATTGATATTTTTATGTTCTTTTTAAAACTATACATAGTTACAGGTCACAATATTATTAATATGGGTGTGAGGAAAATACTAATGAAGCAACCCAATCATCTTGTTATTTCAATTTTAATTTTTATATCTTTAAGAAAAAAAAAAAACCGAATTTATCTTATCGTTTGTAATATAATAAGATAAACTAAATTTACTATTTTTTTTAGTTATAACCAGTTATGTTTTAATGAGTATGATTAAAAAAAAAAAAAAAAACCCTGATAATGAATTATTAAGCAAGCGATCATGTTCAATAGAGTGGTAGTGGTTCAGTTGCTTGTTTTACAGTTCTACTAGCATGCGTAGAGCATTTTTTCTCGGATGTCGTGGAATAACAGTCCGATTCACTCTCATCTAAGTGGTATCTAGTTTAGCATATTACATCATAATTTTAACTTGTCGGATATCGACTCCAAAAGAAAAAGAAACCTAATTAATGAGTGAAAATTTGTTTGATTAATGACTTTTCGTTTTTGTTTTCCCTTTTATGGACTTGAAGTGCAAACCTCGGATCCCCACCATTCAACCATGCCAAGAAAGGCATGCATGTAGAAAAGAAAGTAATGATGAGATTAAAAAAAAAAACAAAGAAAGACAGAAAGGAATGATGCGTTGCATCATATGATTTGGCAATTCAATATCTACCTAAATTATATCTTAAATTTTAGGGATAATCTCAAAAAACTCACTAAAATTTACAAAAATGTCAATTTTATTTCCTAGGGCTTCATCTTTGCTCAAAATCCTTTCCGACATTAATAAAATAACAAAAAATAATCATTTTACCCTCTATGACTTCATTATTAATTTGTGACCATCAGAAATATTATCGTCATTTCATATGCCTCTAGATAGCATTTTGAATATTTTTATTAATAATATAGGAGATTATAGACAAAAATGAAATTACAGGTGGTAAAATAAAAATTTTTGTAAATTATAGTGAGTTTTTTTGGGTTATTCTAAATTTATTATTATTATTTTTTTATAATTACACTCAAATATGTGTCAGAGTCACTGTTATAAAACTCGACGAGTAGAACCGATCCAAATAACTTACTCAGCCAAGGAACTAGTCGTCAAGTTAGATTAAGAACTCAGGTTACTCAGCTCAGATAACTACTTCGTGACTGTTTTGTTCCGTCTAGCCTCATCCTACTTCTGCTCTCTTTTTCTTCTGCCAATATCTTTGCTTTCTTTCTCATTCTGCTGCTGACCCAAAACCCTTGTTTTCAACCCATCATTCTATCCTTTCCTCTATCATTTCAATTTTGCTTTGCTGCTTTGCTTCAATTTTTTCCTTATGCCCATCCCTAATATCTCTCTTCACATCTCTCTCTATCTTGACGAAAAAGAAGACAAACAGCTACTGACATATGTTTGTATATATTTGTATGATGCTCCATCAAATCAAGCACTCGCTAAGTAGCCGAGTAATTGCTAGTCGCTATCACTACTTGCTAGGTCATCGACCGAATAGCAACTAATAAGTTCTGAAACATTGGTTATGACTACCAACTAATTTATAGAAATACTAAACATACTCATTTTAAATGATGAAAATTGTTGATAGGAGACATCAATTTTGTAATCACGTAAAACGATAGATACATGTTAATTGTACAAGTATCCAGTGAATTTCAGCTAATAATAGCATGTAATAGTTTACAAATTAGACTTCAATTGAGATAAAAACCGATGCCAACAAGGATTTAAATTCTTAATATTCATAAAAATTATTTATTAATTTGTTTCTAGAAAAATGAAAGCACTTAATGGTAAGTACATTAAAGTAGCTTTTTTCTTATGTGGATATGAGGATATCATTGACAAATACACATACACAACAATTATACATTTATTTAAAAAAAAAAAAAAAACAATTATACATTTATGTTTTTTTACTAGCAATTCTATGTAGAATTACATACAAATATAAATTTTGAAACGGCCACCGTTCAAACTACAAACTTTTTATGATCCAATCTTCGATTTTGGATGGAGCACACCCGAAAACATGTCACGCGAAACAAATAGTAAGATACCGGCAGAACAAGAAAGCGGCAAATTCTGACTGTGGATGTCAAATTAGGACATGTTCGAGTTTTCTTTTTGTCTAAAGCATGTTTCTTTTAATTAAAGTTCATAATTTTAATTTATTTCGATTTTTGGTGAGTTAATTAAAGGAGATTAATGAAACGTGAGATACTCATGCCTTAAAAGTTGTCAATCAATTTAGAATCTGGATCCTGGAAAATCTTATATGGGCCATTGATTTTAATAAAGTTTGTTGTCTTAGAAGTCACAATTGGTGGTTGGGACATCGCTAGAATTGATTCTTTGATTCACCAATTTTTATGGTGCCAATGGTGGTGTGTAGATGCACTAAACAAATTAAAACATTTGCAATCAGATGAGACATGTGGTGACGATGTTGTCTCCAATAAAATTTTTGTGATCATTATCTGCAATCTTTAGTTTCATGTTATGTTTAATCCTTATATCCATTTATTCACTGTATCCAATATCAAAATTTAAAATTTAATTCTTTTTTTCCTTTATCCATCCATTAAAATATCTCTAAAATAAAGCTAATTTATATATGTAAGTTATTGATTTTATATTTATAAATACTCTTTTGGTTTTTCTTTTTCTGCTTCCTTTCTTTCATCTCTTTTCTTCCTTTTTTTTATTCTTATCCAATTCATCTTATTCTATTATTCTTTTTTTTTTTTTTATCATTATTCAATCTTCTTTTCCACTATTTTTCTTTCTTTCTCATCAATGACTTTAAAATATGTTAGCAAAGAAAAAAAAAAGTGAGAAAAAATGGTTTTTCACACATGGAATTTGCGCATATACATAAAAATTATCTTGTTTAAAATGATTTGTAAGACTTGAATCTGATTTTATCTTTTCATTGGATCAAAATGTGTTTATTTATGCATGATCAAAATACATTTATTTCAAATATTCAAAATTTTAATAAAGAGAAAACACATACAAAATATTATCATCTAGGTTTTTTTAAATCGTGTATATTTAGATTTTAGTTAATAAATATTAGGACTTTAGATTGATAGAAAATTACTTAATTATTTATAAAGATCATTAAACAATAAAAGAAGTTACTTTATGAATAACAAAATTTATTTTCTTATATTATCATGTCCTTACAAATAATTTAATTTTGGATAGTTTTATAATTAAAAATTTTATTTAAAAATAGGATGTGAGAAACATTTTCTCGGGTGGCAATAGCCTGACCTTTATTAAAAGTCAAAACTCAAAACGATATCCATTCTCTAATATTCAAATACCCAAAAAAAAAAAAAATTACTCGTGTACATGCCATAATTAATTAGTGACCGATAATTTATTGATATGTGTCAATGTAACAAAGAGTCTAAGCGTCGGAGTACACCATCTGGAAAATATAAAGAAACCCGAGGGATCTTATCGAAGGCTGTGTTCTAATGCAGAGTATCCGTGTTCGATTCCTTCCCCTACCAAAATTGAAGTCTTTTTTCATTTTTTCTCAAAAATAATGCAGAATGTGGTGGGGTTTTTTCATTTTTGCTCAAAAATAATGTTTAGTGTGGTGGGGTTTGGAACCCGGATTCAGAAAATCATGGCACAATGACTCTAACCAAGCAGACAGTTCTTAGAATTTGGGGCAATTTATCTTCAGTAATTTTTATTCTTGTTATGAACTATGAACAGTTATTTATAATTATTATGAACTATTTTTTTATTACAAATTATATCATGTTTACATAAACTATAGACTAAATTTTCCTTAATTTTTCAGTTTTCTAGGTTTCTCTCACATCTCGTTCATTATTTAATAAATGCTGTAAATTTATTAAAAAAGTTGTCAAATGTTTACATAATTTGAAATTAGATTGAAGGCTTTTTAAAAAAATATTTTGGAAATTCTTTTATTATTTTGTTCAAATGAAAATCTATGAAATTTGAATAAAGAAGAGTCAGGTTGTGAGAAAAAGCTACGGGAATTCGTAAAGAGAGATGAAATTCGTGAGTAATTAGAGAAGAGTAAACTATAATTATTTTTATCTTTAATTTATTTATTTTATTTTATTATAAAGTGTTTTATATATGTAATATAAACTTTTATATATATATATATATAAACATGTATGGCCGAAAAAATTTACTCTCATTATAAGATGAAAAAACTTCTACACATAAAAGTAAATACGCATAATGAAACTTATAATAAGAGAAAAAAATTTATAGACATACTAATAAATATAGGAAAATACCGATTCAGCGATGACTGATTTTATATTTATTATGTAGTGTTTGGTTTAAATAGATAAAAAGCATTTTGAGATTTTGAAAAGACAAAAAACAAAAAACAATTCCCAAGTGCTTTTTAAACGTAGGTTAAACAGAAAATAGAACTGCTTGTTTAATTAGAAAAGTCAGGAAATCAATATGTCTAACACTCCATATCAGCATTGAAAGTCTATTTCTCTTAGAGCATTTCCAATGCAAGTATGGATTATGAAAAAATGGAGTGCCACGTAGGATAAATTGATAGAGTGTTAAAATTAAGCTCTCCAATGCAAACTTCTATAACTACTATCAAGCTGACGTAGCAAAAAAAAAATAGAGGCTGTCAACCTCAATGTCTATTTCTAGAGAGCCTCCTTGATAGCCATATCAGTAATAAATAATTGAAACTTCCATAAAATAATATTTTATAATAATTTACTTTAATGATATATTATTCTTTGACTATTCATTATTGAAATGAATAGACTAGCATTGGAAAGCTCTTTTAGATTTGAGTGTCTATCAATTAATATTTATGCCACATATGATGCATATTTCCTTGACATTGATGATGTGTCCATTTTTTTTAAAAGACAATCCATATTTGCATTGGAGATGCTCTTAGGATTCACTTGCATTAGTAAAAATAAGTAATTTATTATCTAAATAGCAGGTTACAAGCTGCACAGGAATATTAATTCAATATTTATCTCACATGAGATAAAAGCAAAACAATTGATAAATACATACGAGCAAGTAATGGAAATCATCAAGCTCTCTGAATATTGTCGGTTCGTAACACGTGAGACGTGCCTGTCACCCATGACATGCGATTTTATCCACGTCATGTAATGGAGATTGAACCCAATAATCTTCTCATCCACCATCGCTAGAAATCAATATACAAACAGCTCGGGCACTCATCAAACGGGTACGCTGTTCTATTTTAAAAAATAAACTACCTAGTGCTTTTTCTTCCATACATACATAAAGTTTTGATTTGAGTGTCGGAAAGGTCACACCGATTGATGCCTTTCATGACAATTTTACATTTGTGGTTGCGGTGCGGGCAGCCCTCATTAATTGTCATCCAAGAATAGGTCTCCACATCGGACCCCAACTTTTGGTGCCGACGAGTAAGTACTTAAAAATTTTAAGCACTTAGTAATTGTTTTTCTATATACTTCTAATCAATGCTTCACTGAAAAGATTTAATAAAAAATACTTCCAAAATAAAGTGTCTTGATCATCAAACATACCACAACTTAAGTGAAAACATTTGTTACCATCAGAATGTACTCTTACAAAACATGATAGCTACCTTTGAATTATTATTGCAACCAATGCTTTGCCTGGTTTAGTGTTGTGTTGTTATCGGCGGTGGGGCCGGAATTTGCAGACATAGAACAGCCCCCATAATTCATGAGAAAGTCATGAAAGTTTTGTCTCCACTTGTGTGAGTGATGCCCTCAGGAAACTGCATGTGAGCGTTATTTTGGTTATGTATTCCCATATCTGCACCGAATCTTCGAATTCTTCCAACTGCTTTTTGAGTCATCACAGCACATTTGCTCTGTGTAAATGACTCACCATTCTTGTTTGTGATAAAAATTCAAATCTCATTTTACATTACTCATATTTATCTCCTGTGGTTTGGGAGAATTGATGTTGTGACATTTTTTCTATTCGATATTAATATCATGCAAATGAATGAATAAGAAGTAGGCTCGTCATTTAATACCTACCTAATCATGTCACCCATATCGGACCCATTATTGGGTCATTCACAATAGACCACCATCAAGAGGGAGGACCTTTTAGCTCCTGCTGATGTATAACTGTCCTCCTTATCTACGCAATTGATCTTAAAGTTGCATAAAGACAATAGGGTCTCATTTCGAAGGATGTGCAACCACCCTACATGGTGGCGCCTACGTCAGTATATACAACTCACACTTAAGTCTTTGACATCACTCTCTTTCCCACTCAATATTTCTCGCAGCGCACACTCTTATTCGTGTTTTTGTCGAAAAATGTTATCCTCTAGCACTCTCCCTTTGCAATGAAAAAATGGCAAGTTTGTCCTGGAATGACAAGAACTGCTGCGTAGAAAGACATTTATTTGAATTTTTTACCAAATATATCCAAAGTGTACCGCAACACCCCATTCCAAATATTCAAAGAAGGAAATTATATGAAATTATAAGTTTGTGTAGAAATGGTACCGAAAAGTGATGCCCATCATCAGTGACGAATTTTCAAGCTGGCCAAAGAAGAATATACAATCCACCAAAAGCTTTCACGAAAATTTTGCTTGCAAAAAGAACCTATCTTAAATTCAAAATCAATATAACTTCTATAAATTATTAACTTGAGACTATAAAAATTTATTAATTAATCAACAAACTAATAATTACAATATATATATATATTTATATGTGTATATATGGGTGTATAAATAACATTAATCAAGAATTGTCCCGAAGACAAAGCTGATGATAAGACAATAACTTTCGAGCTTATTACACATAAGAAAGCACTCAATATATAAAGGATTGCTAGATAATTTTTTGTTACAATATGTTAATTTAATCCCAAATGTTTATATATCTTATGAAATCCAAGTAGACTTAAATTTCAAGAAAACATAAGTAACAGTAGATTTATATTGCGACAAAAACATTATAGTCAATTCTGTATAGATATTTTAGTAAATTATTAATATATAAAATAAACGGAACTCTACCACACATTCTTTAAAAAAAAAAAAAAAAAAAAAAAAAAAAAAAAAAGAAGAAGAAGAAGAAGAAGAAGAAATCAGAACCACATATGCTTAGATGTGAATTTCATAAATATATTATCTTATAATTTAATCAAAACTATTAAATATAATAGTAAAAATCAAACCCGTTTATAAACCTAATGATCTGATCGTCGGTAAGGCCCAATATATCAGTCCAAATATTGAGCTCATATTTAATCCAACCCAATTGAAGCCTAGAATCTCAAAAGCCAACTTAGGAGTATGAAAATCTATTAATTAATCAATAAATTATTGATTACAATATATATATATATATATATATATATATCAACCCGTTTATAGACCCAATGATTTGGTCATCGATAAGGCCCAATATAACAATTCAAATGTTGAGCTCATATTTAATCCAACCTAATTGAAGTCTAGAATCTCAAAAGCCAACTTAATAAAAATCTATTAATTAATCAATAAATTATTGATTACAATATACATATATGTATATGTATATATGCATATATAGCAACACTTATGTGGGTGTATTTATTCATGACTATAAAAAAATTTTATAAACTTTTTCTAGTAAATGACTTTTGTAGAATTTTATAAATTTTTAATGACCTCACAAATTTATGAAAAATTTTTAAATACTTTTATAAATTCTTTTAAAAATATTTTATTAACTTGTATAGATTGTTATAGACTTCTAAAAAAATAATATCAAAAACTTTCATAGACTTCCAATATACTTTCATAGACATTAATAAACTTTTATTAATTAATATAATATTTACTTTATAAGTTAATAAAATTATATTCATCATATCAATAATTGATTAAAAAATATGACACATAAAATAAAAATATAGTTTATTTCAAAATAATAATAATAATAATAAGAAAAGTATAGTCACCTCAACTAAATAAATAGATAATCAAAACATCAAGTATTTTAAGCATTTCATTATTTAATTTATATCTTCTATGAAAAATAAAATCTTTAATGTTTATTATTGTTAATAACCTCAACATCGTTCCATATATCAGCAGTTATAACAACCATCATTTCATTAGCATACTCTCTTTGTTGTTTTTGAGTCTCAAGAAATGAGTTAAAATCATCATCTACATTAACTAGTAATGATGATCAAAATAAAGAAGATTCGTAGATATTGATAATTTTTTATAGATTTTCATTTACTTTTAAAATAAAAATATAATCGTTTAATAAAATCGTGCAAATTATACATTTTGTAAGTTATATTTTTTATCTCAATAATAATTTTTTTTTTTTTGACATAATGTAGATAAAGATGTGGAAAACAACTATCAAAATTAATGTTTTACAAAATTCAAGCTGATTAATTTTATGATAGTTTATAAATATTAAAAATAATTATTGTACCCCAAATATTAACTAATCAAAAGTAATATGAATAAAAGTTGAAAAAAAATATCACATATATAAATATAATTAAATAATTAAATTTAAAATTTTAATTTTCTTAATTAACCACCAGCTAAAAAATCACCAAATATTTTTTTTTTCTTTTTTATTTGAAATAGAGATTTTTTATTTTATTTTGTAATATAAAAGATAAAGATTCTATCGATTAATTTCATCAATTTTAAAGTAACGAGGTTTTTCATTTATACATTGTGAGTTCCATTTTCATTATTTGTAGACAAGAAATACTAAATTGTTAGCTTATAATATAATTGTTAATATTAGTTATATTGTTTATTATAAGAATAATGAGATGATTTGGATTAATATCCATCTAGACATTTTTTTTTATATTGTATTTATATAAATATAAATTATAAGATGTTTTCTTTTTTTTTTTTAAATATATATAAATAATTGTGAGGTTTGTTTCTATAATCAACAACAAAAGTCTAAAAAAGTTTTTAAGGGGAATGAAAAAAAATTTGTGGAGCTTAATTATTATAAATTTAACATAAAAGTCTACAAAAGTCATTAAAATTTTAAATTTTATAAAAATCATTAATATTTTAAATATTTCATAACTTTTATAAACTCTTAAAAAGTCTTGATTGAATATACCATAACTTTCAAAGACTTTGTAAAAATCTTTAAAAGTCTATATTGGATATCATATGACTTTTGCAGTATCTTTAAAAATCTGTATTGAATACATCCAAAATTTTAAACTCTATAAAAATTATTAAAAATTTAGATTGAATAAACCTGTTAGGACCAAGTCCTTCATGCTTAAGACTATATATAGATATCGATAAAATACGTTAAATGTGATGGTATTTTTAAAATATTCCACCATTGTGAGAAATTTTTCTTATGTGATGAAAGTGAACAATTATAAGTTTAATTGAATGTTTATGAGGTAAATTTGATGAATTGATAAGTGTGGAATATTTTAGAAATATTATTGAGAGGAATGATAGTTAATTTAATCGATATTAAAATCGTTATAGAAATTGACGGATTTAACGTATGTATTTTTATGGGATAAAATTTTTATGAGAAATATAAGTGATGAGGATTTAAAGAGGTCATTAGGAAGTGTTAATTATAGATTAAAAATAAGTATGGGCATGATTGGAAATGGATAAATAAAGTTCAAAAAGAATAGAATAAAAGAGGGGTTTAAGTGTAAAATTTAAATTGAAGTTTGAGCTGTCATAATTTAAGGAAATAAAGGGGCTTTTGGGCAATATGTGAACCATTATTTTTGTGTTCTACCATATCTGATCGGGAGACAGAAAAAAAAAAAAAAAAAAAAAAACTTCAGCAGCACAAAACAGCCAGCAGACCGAAGACATCTCTCTCTCTCGCGCGATCGTCTCTCGGCCACCAAGTACGGCCACCAAAACCAATCAACTATGGGCTTTCTTCAAGGTCAAAAGGAGGCTTGAAGGAGCAAGATGAGCATCTGATTTCAGCCTAGAAACCAGATCTGAAAGTGACGAAATCAGACCAGAAAAAGGGAAGAGAAGCTGAGGTCGCGCGCGGGTGTTGACGAAGCTGCTGACCGCGAGGGAAGAAGCTAGATTCGGGTCAGCTGAAGCAAGCAAAAGCTGAGCTGCAAGCAGCCATGTGAAGCCAGCAAATGGAGGAAAAAATGCAGGGGAGGCGTGAGGAAGATGATGAACAGTAGGTAAGAGCAACAGCTGAAACTTTTGGGAGATGTTTCTTGAGTTATGGGCTGTCCATTTGATGTTATTGTTGGGTTTTTTGTTGTAGTTCAAATTAAATTCGAAAATGGAAGCTTTGGACTGTCGTGAGGATCTCAGAGGAGTGGCTGGTCTCAAATTCCAGTAAGTTAGCTTGGGTTTTCTTGATTTTGACCCATAGAAAGCTGAAATGGAATGGTTGATTGTGTAGATTTTATGTGTGATGTGTGTGCCGTGAATCAAGATGGAAAAGAATGGGTATTTTTGTGATGTTCTGTCGGCAGTATGTATGGGTGTGTGTATGGGCTGTATTTTGTTTAAATAAAATGGAGATTAATTGATTTTAAGTGTATAAATGCATGATAGAATGTGATTACGCGTTGAAATCGAAAGAAAATCGCGTATTGAGTTTTTCGTGTGATTTTTGACAAATGTAATAGCAGCTGCATATAAGTTGAATTTGGGTGATTTTAAGTTGATTTTAAGGTCTTAAACATGTGCTTGAATGTGTATTTAAGTGTGATTAAGCAATAGATGATAAATAGCATTGCATGGAATGCGTGTAACGCTCAAAGGTAATCATATGATCAAATAATGTGCTTGCTGTCCCATTTTTATTTTCTTTCAAATTGGTGGGTTCAAGTATGTATTTAAATATATTAGGACATGGAAATATCATAGAAATGAATGGTATTAAGATAATGGCATGTAATGGAGAATATGGGTTGATTAGTTGGAGAGATTGTTAAGGAAAATTCATTTATCATTAGAGTTGTGATTTGAGGAGAATTGTAAATAAATTGGTGATTAAATGTTAGGTGAATTGGAAACTCTTCAAACGGAAACGGAGACGTGCGGGAAGTGAAGGAAATTCTTTGAATTGAAAGCTAACGGACGGAAATAAGTTGTGAGTGTAAAACTATATATATATATGTTTTGTGTAAATATATATATATATATATGTTCTTTTAAGAATATATTTGCATATGTACAAGGTTCGTAAATACGTGGTACGGTACGGTACGGACACCCCGTTATAGTATGATACGGTACGGCCGATACGCATTATACGGGACATATATACGGCAAATTATCTTTTTATATATGTATATATAAATGTAGGGATTTTTTATTTATTTTTCAAATCAGTGGATTTAATTGAGTATTTTATCATACTTCAGGGGTTATTTATAATTTTTTAGGTCTAATTGGATATTTTATTATAAATTAGGGTTTTATTTATACTTGTTTTGGGTTCAATTGGTATTTTACAATAACTTAGGGGTTTTAAACAATACTTATCTATATATTTTCAGCTAGGTCAGCCGTCAGTCACTCTTCCTTACCCTCTCTCTTCCTTCACCTTCTCCATTGCTTCACTGTAACTCTGCCCAAACTTCTCTCTTCCTTCACTGAATGTTTTTGCGTCGCTGGAAATGGATGATTTCGGAGCCGGTAACGACAGCGGTTGGGAGGGATGAGATGTCGCTGGAAATTGATGATTTCGGCGCCGAAAATGGAAGCTTTTGGCGCCGGTGACGACAGAGTTTGGGACGACAGAGTTGGCGTCGCCAGACATGCAAGCTTTTGGTGCCGGAAATGGACGTTTTTCACGCCGGAGAACAGAGTGTGGTAAGGAGGCGACCGATCGGGAAGAAAATGGGGGATTTTAGGGTAGACAGTGTTTTGTACCCTTTTTACTAGACCGTTTTACCCCTCATGCAAAGATACGTCCGTATATTGCAATATACGGGCGTATTAGTACGGTACGGCCGTATACGGCCGTACCGATGCGCATTATACGGGAAAAAACAGATACGGGCGAGATACGCCGTATCTGTACGCCCCACGTCCAATACGGCCGTATCAGCTTATATACGGCCTGATACGGCCGTATTTACGAACATTGCATATGTATATTTGATATATGTTTATGACTTGAATATACTTGTTTTGATTATAGAAATGTTTTAAGTTTCGATATGAGGTTTAAGGAAAAAGAATCAAGTGTTAAGGTTTTGATTTTAAGAAAAATCTTGACAAATCAAATGTTTATGGAAAGTATAAAAGAAATGGTTTTGGTTTTTAAATGAAATGTGGTTTATAAAAGGATTTTTAGCCTATGGTTACCCTAAACCCTATCATGACTGGAATGATTGAAATGACTGGATAATCGGCCGAGATACTTTAGATGTGTAAAGGTATGGGTAAAGAAATAGGTTACTAACTAAGGGAAGGGATAGAAATTATAGGATTGCCTTTACACATTATAAAGTATTCTTATGACTGTTACCCTGCGCAAGGCGTGATTTATCCGCAGCGTAGTGGTTTTATGACTGGAAATGGATCGTCCCGCCACCGTCGCTTTTAGGTCGGTTGGTGAATTATTCCCTGGGTTCCATTGGTAGTGACGGAAATGTTAAAGATTGTTTCAAATGTATGTTATGATTGATATAATTGATAAATGAAATGTTTTATTTATTTATGTAAATGTTATGATTTTACTGAAAGATGTTGAAAGGTATTTTGTTATTGAACTGCACACTCACTGAGCTATTTTTAGCTCACTCTTTCAAAATGTTTTAATAAAATTTTCAGGAACTGAGACTAGGGAGCAGTTTGAGCATCCTCCAGGGCAGTCGTAGGCGGCCTACTTGTAGACGACGACGACTTGAAAATATGTATATAATTTTTGGGCTATAAATGTCATATTATGGTTTTGATACTTGTATCATTATTTTTGTATTGTATATACGTATATGCATAATTAAACTCTGAACTACGAGGGCTTTGATCCTCTGTAGATAATTGAGGTACGTAGGCGTTTGGAAGTACCCAAACTCAAGCCCAAAATATTTCATAAAATATTTTAAATTGTTCATAATGCATACGTTTTGTTTTATGGATGAAAATGATTTTACTGAAAGTTTTTATTTGTTCTTGTGATTAAATTGTGGTGGACCTGAGGTCCTGAAAATGGCAGTGGAGAAAAGGAATGAATTTTAGAAGTGTTTATGATTTTATTTGCAGATTTTGTAAAATTGGAATGTTCGAAAAACAGAGGAAACTCTGTCCGTTTTTCTGTAAATTTTTCATCGAATAAATGGTTTATTGGTTTTAATAGAAAAAAAAAAAAATTCCCACCACATTTTCTGTTAGTTAATGAAATGAATAAATGTATTAAATGGGTTCGCTCCACGAATTCCTAAGTTAATTGTTTAAAGAAAAGGTTTTCGGAGTCCGTTGGAGTGCCGGGAGGGCTTCCCACGGATTCAAGAGGTTAAATCCGGGTTTGGTCCCTTCAAAACCTCCCTTAGATAGCTCGGGTTTTATCAACGAGGCATTTGAACAAATTAATGGGCAATTCACTAATAAAGTAGGGGTAAGGATCAAGGGAATGATTTTCTTGATCCTAACTATCATTATACCTCTGCAACTTTCCCTGCTTATGAAAGGGAAGCAATTAAAGAAGTAAGGATCATCATATTCATCATAACGGTACTCTGTCAAAACCTCTCTACACACTCAGCTAGTATTACTGACTACACTATCTATACCATCGCACGACAGTCAACTCTTATCCTATGCAAGTCTCAACAATTATCTTCTTCACTCGTTGCATGCCATCATGATAATAATTAGTTGTGTATTCTCTCTCACATTCTTATCTACATTTATTTTCTATTATAAATTGAGCGTTGAAATACCTTTCACCAGCACTGTCCCGATGCCAAGGTTATCCGTCATTATCACTTGACTTTTTGCAAGTTGCTAAGCATTAAAGAAGCTAACCGTAAAGTCGAGCCTCTACATTAGCAACTGTAGAATTCAACCTACTACATTAATTTATATATTTGGCTTCAAATTAGAATTGAGTAAATTTATCAAATAAAAGATATTATTAATTTATCGTGTTATATTATATGAAAATCAAAGATTATATTTGTGGGTTTTGTGTGTAACACTATTTACAGGGCCCATTCAGTTTCAAAAACAAATTACAGGGCCCATTTGCAAAACTTGAAAAGCCCAACTGAGTAATTCGGGCTGGACCACAGAGAGCGTCGAAACGACGCCGCATATAGGAAACCCAGAAAAATCGCTGAAGAAGGTTAAGGGAGGCTTCGAGAGAAAATAACAGATTATTGGAGAAGCCGAGAGCGCAGAAGGGAGGAAAAAAAAGAAAAATCGCAAACGAGTGACACAGAGAGAGAGCGAGCAGAAATGGCGTCGTTTTTGCAGTGGCTTGTAGATCCAAAGAAGAACTGGCTGGCAGCTCAGCACATGAAAACCCTGTCCAAACGTCTACGCAACTACGGTCAGTTCCTCAAAACCCTTTTTTTTTTTTTTTTTTGGCTTTTCAATCGAATGACGACTTTTTAAATTGATTGTTGGTTCGATGAAAACAGGACTCAGATACGACGATTTGTACGACCCGTACTACGATCTGGACATAAAGGAGGCGCTGAATCGGCTGCCGAGAGAAATCGTCGACGCTCGTAACCAGCGCCTCAAGCGTGCTATGGACCTCTCCATGAAGCACCAGTACCTTCCTGAAGATCTTCAGGTGGTTTTTGCTTCTCATCTGTTTTCGTTGCGTTCAAATAGAAGAAAGATTCGATCTTTTTGTTAAGGTTATGTTTTAATTCCTGATTTTGATTGTATAGTAGGAAATCGAATTGTGGACTCATAGATTGGAATTGTGAAATGGATATATTCTTTAAGTTAGCCGATGAGATTGTCCACTTAAAGATTGTATTCGTTTATGGTTGAATGTGATTTTTTCAATGTACATTGTAAGTTAGTAGTGTGTTTGTTTGTCATTGTAATGTGTATTGTTGTTAGCTAGTATGATGTGTTGGAACAAGTATATGTAGTTTATGTATGATTTTGTTTAGCCTTTTTTTTTTTTTTTTTGCTTTTTTTTTTTTTAGTTTGAGTTGACATCCTGACTGTTCCCCGTTGTGTTTCAGGCTATGCAGACACCATTTAGGAGCTACCTTCAAGAAATGCTGGCTCTTGTAAGTGTTTTTAGAAACGTAGATGTTGTTATTCCCTGTGAGGTGGCATGTAAGTTTGTTTGTTTATTGGGTGTACTCTCATTAAATTACTTGATCAAATTGTTATACCTGCAAAACCTTGTAGTATAAATGTGACTAGAAGTGATTTGCAGTTAAATTTTGACCTTGGTTCTGGCATGTTGTTGTTGCAAGGGGTATTGTGTTTTTGGCCAACATGCTGTGTGACAACTAATTACTTTGTCATATATCCTTGTTTGTCACGTTGCTTCTATATGAGTGTGGCCCATTAAACTGAAACGTAACATTAATTTACTTTAATGGATTGAAGAATTCTGTGTGTAAATTTTTTGTTTAAAAATAAGAACTGTTCAACTAGACTTTAGCATTTGATGACAGAAGTGCTATGACCGGTTACGGGCACTATGTCTGATTTGTATTGGGTGATTTATTATTCTGTTTTATGTTGCCTTTGGTGTGTGCATATAGCATTTGGAAGTTTCTTGCTTGCTCCTTTTGTGGCTTTGTGGCCTCAATCAAGTTTTATAAGTTTAAAATTATTCTGTTTTATGTAAGCCTTGATCTGTGGATATAGCTTGTGGATGTTTCTTGCTTGCTCTTTTTGTGGCTTTGTAGCCCCAATTTAGTTTTTTCAGTTTATAGCTGATAAGGGTCATTTACAGTCCTCTCGCTTTGACATCTTTCTCTATTTTGGAAAATGATTTCTATATTGACTGTTGAATATTCCCTTCACTTCAATCTTTATAAGTCTTCAGGCTTCTCTGTATTTGCTGCCCGTTGAACCTACACTATATTGCTCTCTCCCGCTTTGTATTTTTTAACTTTGCATGCATGTCACAAGTTTGTCAAACCTTCTTAGCATTGATGTTTTTATTTTATTAGAGAAATAAGATAGGTTGAAGTTTGAATTCAATTCCAAGTCATTTTGTTACCATCTCCTTCCCATCTGCTTGTTCTTGTAACGCCATTCTCACCATTGACTGATGAATTGGTTTGTTTTCTTTTTGTAATGTTTGATTGAGTTATTATATGAGGGAAACGACTTAACATTCAGTAGAGCCAGTAGGTATTGTTGTTAATCTCTTGATTAGCTAATTGAAGACCATTGAAGGCTTGCATAGATAAATATATGCTTATACACTCACGTATGCTCAGAACATTGTGGAAAAAAATTCAATGTGTTCTTGCTTGTATAACCATGAAGAATTTTTAGTGTGAAGGACTATAATGAAGACTTATCATTATTTAGGAAGTACTCTTTAAAATTGTGATTTGGGCTTGTTTCTTTACTCTTTATCTCTAAAAAGACAAGTATTTTTTACTCAATGGAATCAATCTTGAGCAAAATCTTGAACAGATATCCAAGCAATTTCTTTGAATTAATTATTTATACAAGAAAAATAGTATTTTTAGTGGTTAAGGTGGTGGTGAAGCTCTAAATTTTAGAGCTCATTTATTTTATTGGCGTTATTTTTCTTGTGTGTCATAGTGAAGCTATCTTACTAGAAGATCTGTTAGCAGAACTAGAAACCAAAACATGAGACTGAAATAACTCCAAAGAAAATGTACAATTAACAAATTTTAACATATTCAAGAATTACAATGCTTAAAATATGTATATGTATAAAATCTGGAAGACCTGCTAAAATCTCTAGTTGCCTGTGTTTTGCAGGTGAAGAAGGAGAGAGCAGAACGTGAAGCTTTGGGTGCTTTGCCTCTCTACCAGCGCACAATTCCTTAAACTTCTTTTACTGAGTCATGGAGCTAATGCTAAATGAACTGAATCTCTCAATGGGATTACATTACAGTTTTATGTGTTAGTATGCGAACCAAAATAGAGTTTTTGGAATTGGTTCTCCCGGTCATTTATGTCAGTGAGTCAACAATATTTACCTATTGGTTGTCATCTACTGGCTATTTTCCAATAAATATGGATATGGAAACTTATGACCTTTCACTTTGCTTGTTTGCAATAAAAATTTCACTATGTTCTTCTCATTGAATGTTGAGAGTGGAAAAAAAAATCGAGGAATTCGATCAAAGGTTGATGCAGTTGAATTTCCATCAGTGCAGCTGCAAACTGCAGGACAATGTTTACATGGTGATGAGGCAATATGTGGTTGTCACTTGTTCCAAAATCAGATCAATGAAGAGACAGCTTCTGATTTCTGAACTCTGTTAAGCTAATATTAAGCTTCTGTGGATACATTATCTTGTTGTGGATTGGCTACGGTATTTTTACATTTTAGGATCTTGTCCTTAGTTTGATCTTAAAATTTCGTTACACAGCTGAATCTTGGCAATTCAAGCAGAGGCAGATATCTAGAATAGTTGTCCCGTGTTCTCAGAAGATTGTTCAATACCAAATGACACCCATAACTAGGAATGTGTCGGTAAAATGCATGTCCAGTTGTGGCTGAGGTGCATGATTATACTGCCTCATCTTCTTTGCATGTTACTTTAAAAAAAAGTCTTTTTCACCTGCTGTTTTAGAGCAGATCACATGAACTGTGAGCCTAATCTTTACCCACAAACTTCTATTTTCTGTCTGTGCCACGGATGTCCAGGTGCCCAAACATTCGTTTTCATACAGGATCCTCTCTTCACCTGGTGAAATTCCAATTTCAGGTTCCTAACTAGTGTAAGCTATTCAACCAACTTCGCCTACAAATACTAATAAAACCTAGAAGCAATAGTTAATTTTATTATATTAATATCAATCGGATAATGTTAACCTAGGCATAAAGTAATATCCACAAATAACCAATGGATGAATAGAAGAGGGAAAAAAAAAGTTAGATCAATGAATTTCTTCATTTATTAGTTGTTTGTAAGCCCCATTCCAATATTATAGTTGCTAAACTTGTGCCCTTATGGCAAAAGTGAACTTTACCCATAATTGACGAAGTTGAGGTAAAAGTGATTTCCACGCTCAAAACATTTATCTATCTTTAAGGCATATTTACTATTTAGTTAATGTTAGAGGAAAGTGGATCTTAATTGTGCTTGTGAGTGACTACTGTTGGAATTCAGGAATCAAAATAAGTTTCTACTGAAAATGAAACGTAATTCACTTCTTCCACTTAAATAATCAAGTTCTGTTTAATGATTCTCTTTATAATGAAACTTAATTTCCTTGATAAAAAAAAAAAAATTTAAAAAAACCAAAAAACTAAGCGTGCTTAATGCAATAACTTTATATAGTGAATAAAAAAGTAAACAATATCAACTCAATATTTGTGTGATCAAATGAAGTCGGCAACAATTTCATCACACTTGTGAATTATTTTATTGTAAAAGATGGGAGTCAAGGGGACATTGTTCCCACAAGATCATGTAAAAGAAAAGAAATGTCTATTTCAACTGTTATAACCTAGCAAATCTCTACTTGAAAACGATATCCAATTCAAAGAGAAAATTAACTTGAACGAGAATTTGCCATGAAAGTGTATCCCTATCATGATCTTGCATTATATGCGGGAGCTGGAGATGATACTGACCTCTGCTATTTTATTTTTATTTATTGTTGGACATAACCATGTGAATTCCCGAGCCCATGCTTTCAATGCACGAATGGTCTTGGAAATTGTTATAATAAACCATCATCCTCTTTGTCTCTTCTAGTTTATATATATATACCAATAATAGAAAACCATTTTCTGAATTTCTTCGTGTATCTGATGGTTACAAATCAACTTTCACAGCCTGTAGGATGAAAATTTTACAATCAGTAAAATATTTGAAATAAAAGTGGTATGTACTTATCTGTAATTAAATGAAATGAAAACCACTCTTGTCCAAGAAAGAATATGATAAAGGAAACTCTAATCCTACTCTAGGAAATGCCAATTGGAAAGATGAAAAGAAATACAAATAATAATAATAATGTTTATTTAAAAAAAAAAAAAAAAAAAAAAGAATGGAGGGAAACAAATGTGAGGATTGATTATTGTCAGTCGTTAGGATGTCCATCTTGTATCACTGAAAGTAGTAGGGTTGGAGTCTTCTGATGATCTGAAGATTTGTTTCATATGTAAGGTCGATCTCGTGGAGTTAGCTCTGCATGTCCGTACATGCATTCTAAATCACATCACGAAACATGAACATGTGAAACTCAACATAACTACTTAAGGTCCTGTAAGGGCCAGGATTGGTACCCGATTTAAATTTGTGAATTATTTTACTATTAAAATATTATAGTTTGAAAGTTGGTAAAGGAAATATTACTCAAACTTTTTAACCCCATTAATGTGTATGTGAGGAACATACATGTAAATCAAATCTAATTATTTGTATAACTAAATATCAAATTTTATACAAAGTTACAACATAATTTGAGTTGTTAACGTGTGAAGTTTTTCAATTAATCTTTATAATTATGATTTAAGTTTATTGTGAATTTGGTGAATCATGAAATTCATATATTGATTTTTTGGCACCGGGTGATGACAGTAGCCGTCATCTCATTTTTAATTTATTGTGGCTTTATAGGCTATACACCATCCCTATCATAATTGATATGATAGGTCAAAGAAGGAAAGATCAAGTAGTAGGCTAGTAGCTGCAATTATAAGAAAATTGAGTGGTCATATTGTTACAACTTACAACCATCTCAATCGATAATTGTATGAACTTTCATTTCACATGCATGTATATTGTATTTCATGTGAAATTGATTATTGATGTGAAGAGGGTAGGACATAGAAAGCTATTGTCATGGACTCAACTCTACCATCTAGCTAGAGGAATATGTGATAAATATGTGTGTGTGTTCATTCATGTATAAACATTTTTTAAGTCAATAATTCATCCATTCTAGTTATAAGGATGTTTAATTTCAATAGGTATCTAAAAGATGTACACAATCTATAAAGATGTTGATTTATGAAAGGTACATACAATACAAATCACCTTCACCTAAAATTGACTTCAACGTGGAAGACAATCATAATATGCAATCAAATTTTCTTCATTGAGTCTTTAAGAGGAAGTTAAATAATAATCAAAACTACACAATTTTTAATGGGATGAATACATCATATTTTTTAATTCTATTCCACAAACCATTTATATGATTTATATTTATAGATAAATAAAAATATTTATATATAGTAATTATCTACTACAAACAATTTTTTTTATTGTTGTTACGTGGTTTTTATAGACAATTACAATAGATAATGAAGCAAGAAAAAATGAGGATCAATAATTGAGTGGATGAGCATGAAATTTGGAAAGGTCCCATTGTCAAAACCCATGTAGAAAAGGACGTAGAAATAATAATAAGAAACAGTAGAAGTGAATTGAAGCAAAGTTTTTCTTTCTTTATCTACTGGCATCATATTTAAATATTATTGAAATCAGTTTAGATAAAACTTTATAAAGTGTATATTGTGATGGCACTTTCAAATACCATCCAGATTCTTATTCAAAGTTGAAACGGTAACAGAGAAATTGACACTGATCAAGACATGGACTTAAAACAGGACAAGGTCAAAATCAAAATTCTTATCTATAGAAACAACCTTATTAAATACGAGCCACGTGAGTAGTTTCACTTTTAACGATTCGTACAAAACATAGAGAGCTATTAGCTGATTGAAGAACTGCGTCGGCTGCCCTGTCTCTTTCCTCCACAGTACATAGCGTCGCCGCCCACCGCCCACCACCCACCCACATTTCATGTTCTTCCGACACCCATAATTCCACCGCTACATACAGTTGCATTAAATATCAAAGATAACATAAATACCTTAAAGTTCTGTAATTATTATGGCTAAATATTAAATTTGAGATATTTTATATCTAATTTATGTGTACACGTAGTACTCGTAGGCTCGTAGCACGTTGTCCCAATACGTTCAGAAAGGCCCTTGGTCTCGAAATCAATGAAAAATATATATATATATATATATTTCCGACTGTCTTACAGTGATAATGCACTTTGAATCTCCGCGTTTGACAATGTGATTAGTGAAATCGGAAGTGTTTTTTTCTTTTTTTTTTTTAATCTTTCAAACCCATAATTGGAGGGTTGGTAATAAATCAACCATGTCATTATCAACTTGGCTGTTGGAATATTAAATTAATGGCCACATTAGTCATTATTACATCTGGAGCGAAACCAGCGTCACTATCAATTTCAATTTGAATTACGTTCCATTCATCCATGCAATAGCCCAAAAGGTGTATCTTCATAAAAAAATAAAAACAAAGATAAATAAACACCTCTATTAAGTGTCCCAATCATATTTAACAACAAATTCTTTTCCACTCTTTATTTATATATAAGGATTTATTAGGGGAGAGAATTTATAACTTTCTTATGTGCCAAACTATGAAACATATAAATTTATTTAAAGTATTAGATTTTACGTAAAACCAGGGCCAACCTTGAATATGTGTGGGCGGTGCGACTGCCCGAGCCTCCATATTCTGGGACTCCAAATTTTATAAATATTCAAAAGTTTTTATTTCATATATACATAATTAGTTTGTAAAGTAAATATATAAATAATGGTTTAAACAATATACAAACTCTCGTGATAGTGTGTGTGGTTACCCGTGGAGGGTTCAAATCCTTACAATTGCATTTCTTGTTTCTTGTTTCCAAAGAAAAAAGAATTGTGTCAGATCAAATATGAACCGTATTATAGAGATACTAGCTTTATAAATAATGGGGTTGAATTTTACACATGAATAATCCATTTCGGGCAAACAAAACAATGAGATAGTGAATTTGTTTCTAACTTTTTTGTCATTTGATCCCAATCACTGTCAGCCGACGAAAATTTTAAACCATGATCAGTCAACTTGGAAGGCTCTCCAATTTATACAAATATATTATCCACATAATTTAAATTCATAATTTTATTAATATAAATTTAAAAATAAAAATTTTACTAACAAATCAATCTCATCTTATTAGCGATCATAATATTTATAAATAAATGAAAATTTTACTTTTGAAAATATTATCTTTATCTTTTAACTCTTATAATAGTGTTACAACCTTTTCTAAACAAATTACGTCAGCTCTATGTTTATATTATTAATCATTATGATCTAGAGTCTATAGAAGATGAGAGTAAACTCATCAACTATTACAACATTTTACTCTAAGAATGTAGAATCAATGGATACTCTAGTACTAAAATCCTAAATCCAAATAAAAAATTTCAGTTAGGTTTATTCTTATCTAATAAATTCCAAATTATATATATATACATACACACATATATACATAATACATAATAATAAGTACATATACATATATATATAAAATAAGAAATCATGAGATGTTGGATAAGTGAAGGAGAAGTGTAGATCTAAATTTCAAGCCATAAAAAATATGAATTATAAATGCCATCCGGCCTAAGCTAGGGCCGTCCACATCCACTGCATCGTAACATATTTAGATGAGGTTCGTGTTCAAAGTCGGCCCACATTTCCTGTAAACCTTGTTTTTTTTTCACTAAATTTGAAAGGTTGATGGACCCACCTCTGTGATCTGCATGAAAGCCCAGGAACAATCCACGATTTCGAGTTCAATTTCAACTTTTTGAGATTAGGTCACCTGCGGTTTTCAGTGTCCGTTGGGGCCTCTCAATCAACTTGGCCCCCCTTTCCTCGTGACATGTTCCTTGATACGATTCTTGATATGTTCCATTTAGGATTGATATAAATTATATTTTTTCACATGATCGGTGAATGTACTGATATTTAAAATGAAGAACTAGCAGATTAAGAGTTGTGAGTTATGAGTTATGAGATGATTAATTAAACAAATTTCGTTTTGAATGGGTATGCACATAATATGATAATATGCATTGACATCTTTTAGGTGTAATTTTTGCATGGTTTACTTGATGTGGGTAATGGTAAACAGGAAAAACTTATGCTCCATTCATGACCAAGTAAAAATTAGATAATGTTCTAATATAATAGTCTTTCACTCATGAAAAAGGTAAATTTCAAATTTTAATTAGATGTATTGTGTTGGTAAGAATATAATTTTCATAAAGGAATTAAAAAAAAAAAAGTATACAATTTTCCTTTAAATACAATGTTGGTATAGTATTTACCACTTTGATCATGTCACTAATAATATTGTTTTATGAATATAGTTATGTCAAATACTACAAAACCAGAATTTGCTCTACTTGATATTTTTATAAAGAACTATCTGTCATGGATTCTTGATATAGAGTTTTACCTACAATCCAAAGGCTTAACTGATACTATTAGAGATAATAATGAAACATTTCTAAAAGATAAAACAAGTGTAATGAATTGTTATCCATCGTCACTTACATAAGAGTCTAAAGACTCAATACCTTACGGTTAAAGATTCACTAATTTTATGTAAAAATTTGAAAGATGGGTATAACCATCAGAAAACTGTCGTTCTTCCTAAAGCCATGTATAAGTGGAGCCATCTGGGACTACAAGATTTTAAATAAGTTACTGACTACAATTCTGCTTTATTTAAGATAACTTAAAAGTTAAATTTGTGTGGTGAAACATTGATTGATATAGATTTATAAGAAAAGACATATACTACTTTTCATGTCTCTAATATGCTCCTGCAGTAATAATATAGAGAGCGTAGATTTCCAAAATAATTAGAATTAATTTTATATCTTTTAATGGCATAATAAAATAATGAGTTTCTTATGAAAAATCATGAACTCTGGCCAGCTGACACCGTAGCACTTTCAAAAGTAAATGCTGTAGCAAGCAAATGTCGTGGACGTAGACGTGGACATGGTCATCATAGTCATAATGGTCATAAATTTTCAGGTTATATATACTAGAAAAACATACCCCAGAATTGAAATGTTTGTAATGTCAAACATGATAAGGGCAAAATTATAGATAAAGAGGCTCCCAAAAATTATAAAGATGTTTGTTTCAGATGTGGGGTATCTGGACACTAGTCATGTACCTATCATACGGCAAAACATCTAGTTGATTTGTATAAGGTTTTTGTAAAGGAAAAGGAAAAGAAAATTGAAACAAATTTTAAAGATCAAGATGATAATCTAATAGATATCACAAATCTGAATGTGTTAGTTTTTTTAAAATGCAGACGGAATAATAGATCACTTAATTACTGATGGAAATATTCATACTAATTAAGAAAATTGTATACTTATTACTATTATGTTAATTTTTGTGTCCTTTTTCTTTTGTTTAGAAATTATGTTAATATATAATTTTGTGTCTTCTTAGGAGGGAGATAATTTTTTAGCTTTATATTTCGTTATCATGATGTACTAATATATTATTTCTTTAATGAAAGATGGATGTGGATGAATTATCTATTTTCAAAAGTGAAAATGAAGATATATGTATTATCGACAGTACAACAACATATTTGTTCAAAATAAGAAATATTTATTAAATTTATCAGTGAGTAAAGTTAAAGTAAATACTATATCAGGTTTTACAGACTTAATAGAAGGTTCTGGAAGAGTTATAATCTTGTTAACAAATAGTACCAAATTATGTATAAATAGTGTCTTATACTCAAGTAGATCTAAAAAAAATCTACTCAGTTTCAAAAATTTACAGAGCAACGGATATCATATTGAAACCATAAATGAAAAGAATATCGAATACCTATACATTACTAAAAATATTTCAAGTCAGAAGCTTATTTTAGAAAAGCTTGAAGCTTTCTCATCTGGATTGTATTATACAATTATCAAATCAATTGAAACTTATGTAGTTTCGAGCCAAAAACTCTCAAAACCAATAATATTTCAACTTTGGCATGACCATTTTGGTCATCAAAGATCTACAATAATACGTAAAATTATTAAAAAATTTTATGAACATTCATTAAAGAACTTGAAAATTCTATCATCCAATGAAAATATATGTATTATTTGTTCATAAGGAAAATTGGTTGTTAAATCATCTATTTCTAAGGTTGGTTTTGAAATTTCATCTTTTTTATAAAGAATTTAAGGAGACATATGTAGACCTATTCATCCATCAAACGGACCATTTCATTATTTTATGATATTAATTGATGCATTCACAAGATGATCATATGTATATTTGTTACTTAGTCGTAACTTTGCTTTTGCTAGATTACTTGATCAGATTATTAAACTTCGAACACAATTTCTAAATTATTCAATTAAGAGCATACGACTAGATAATATTAGTGAATTTACATCGAAAATATTTGATGATTACTGCACATCGGTTGGAATTAACGTTGAACATCCATTTCCACATGTATATACCCAAAATGGTCTACCAAAATCATTTATCAAGCACATCTAAGTAAATGTAAGAACTTTGTTATTAGAAACAAAATTACCACTTTTTAGGGACATATTGTTTTACATGCAGTAACATTGATTCATCTTAGGTTAGCAGCCTATCACCAGTACTCTCCATTATAACTTGTACTTAGGTATCAACCTGATATTTCTCATTTACGTATTTTTGGTTGTGTTGTGCAAGTCCCTATTACAGTTCCTCAACGAATTAAAATGAGACCTCAACATCGTTTGGGGATATATATTGGCTTTAATTCACCTTTAATTATCAAATATCTTAAATCATTGACAGATGAACATTTTACTGCACGTTTGGCATATTGTTATTTTTGATGAGGCAACATTCCCACCATTAGGGAGAAGAAACATTTTTTTTGAAAAGAAACGTGAGGAAAAAAAAAAACTATTAGAGAGAAAAATAAACTTTCATAGAATGTGGTAATAATATCTCATCTAGATTCTCGTATCATCCAATGTGAAAATGAAGTACGAAAGATAGTCAATCTTTAGATAATTGCTAATAAGTTACCAGATACATTTATAGATGCTGTTAGAGTAACAAAATTATATGTTCCAACTGCTAATACACGGGCTAGAATAATTATTCTAGCAAAACAATGTAATCAGAATGTATCAAATGAATCATCTAATACACGTCAGAAGCGTGGTAGGCCAATCGACTCAAAAGATAGTATTCCTTGAACGCGAAAAATAAAAAATCATGATTCTATTGAAAATGATACTCAAGCTACAAAATCCACATTCTTTGAAAAATCAACTTTTGAAGAGTTACCAGTCCTTGAGAATATTGAAATCCTTAAAAAAGCACAGACCCCTACAAGGCTACAAAATTCCAAAAATAATGAAATTCCAATTAATTATGCAGAAGATATGTGGAATTGTAATGAAATAATCATCGATAGTATACAACAGCTATTAAAATTATGAACGATGACTTCGAACCACATACAGTTGATGAATGTAGACAAAGATATAATTGACCTAAATGGAAATATGCAATTCAAACAAAATTGAATTCTTTAGCCAAACATAAAGTATTTGGACTAGTACTTCAAACGTCTACAGATATTAAACCTGTTAGGTACAAATGGGTATTTATATGAAAACACAATGAGAAAAATAAGATTATAGGATATAAAGTAAGACTTGTTGCACGAGATTTCTGGCTAAGACCATGAATTGATTATTATGAGACATATTCACTTGTAATAGATATAATTACTTTTAGATTTTTAATAAATTTGACGGTCTCAGAATGACTCCAAATGCGTCTTATAGACATAGTGACGACATATTTATATGAGTCATTTGATACTGATATATACATAAAAATTCCTAAAAGATTTAAAATGTCTTAAACATATAAATAAAAAATTAACAATATGTGTTCAATTAAGTTGCAACGGTCCTAGTATGAATTGAAACAATCGGGGCGAATGTAGTATAATCGCCTTAGTAAATATTTGATAAATGAAGTATATATTAATAATCCTATATACCCATTTGTGTTTATAAATAAATCGAAATCTGAATTTGTAATTGTAGCAGTATATGTCAATGATATGAATTTAATTGGAATTCCTAAAGAGTTTTTAAAAACTGCTAAATATTTGAAAAAGGAATTTGGAATGAAAGAATAGGGATAAACAAAATATTATCTTGGTCTGGAGATCGATTATAAATCACATAAAGTACTTATCCATCAAAGAACATATATTGAAAAAATCATTAAATGATTTAATATAGATAAAGCTCATCCCTTGAGTAGCCCTATGGTTGTTCGGTCTCTTGATCTTAAAAATGATTCATTTCAACCTAAAAATGATAATGAACAGATATTTAGTTTAGAAGTACCATATATGAGTGTAATTAGTGTTTTATTATATTCAGCACAATACACTACGTCTAATATTGTTTTTTCAGTAAATCTATTAATGAGGTTCAGCTCTGAACCAACACGACATCATTGTAATGGAGTAAAATATATTTTTCGTTTTCTTTGTGGAACAACAAATTTGAGATTATTCTATTCAAAATCTGCTAGTGATACAGGTTTGATTGGTTATTCAGATATTAGATATCTTTCAGATCCTTACAATGCTCGTTCACAAACTTAACATGTTTTCACTTATAATGATACAACAATTTCATAGCACTCCATAAAACAGACTTTTGTTACCACATTCTCCAATCATTCTGAAATCCTTACACTTCATAAAGCAAGTTGAGAATGTATATGGTTGAGATATATTATTTATCATATCCACAGTACATGTAAACTACTTACTACATCAAATTCCCCAACAATCATATATGAGAATAATGTTATATGCATTATTCAAATTAGAGAAGAATACATCAAGAGAGATAGAACTAAACATATCTCACCAAAGTTCTTTTATACTCATAAGCTCTAACCAAGCCAATAGATCGATGTTAAACAAATCCGCTCCACGGATAATCTTGCAGATTTATTCATCAAAATATTACCAACATCAACATTCAAAAAATTGACTTATGGTATTAGAATCTGTAGATTGTGTAAGCTTCATAATTAATTATGACACATTCATCAAGAGGAGTATAACTTTTTATATACATGCACTGTACTCTTTTTTCTTTAACCAGATTTTATCCCATTAAATTTTACTAGTAAAGTTTTTAATGAGACAATATTCAAATACGTCCAACATCACTAAGAACTAGTAGATCTTATTTTTCTTTACATGGTTTTGACCCACAAAGTATTTTTTAACAAAATCTAAGTGTTGATGAGAAAGTGAAATCTTAAGGGGGAGTGTTGTAATATAATAGTCTTTCACTCATGGAAAAGGTAAATTCCAAATTTTAATATGTCAAAATATCAAGTTGATTACTTATGTGATAATTAATTTGCCAAATTGCCAAATCGCCAAATTCATGCTTGCAAGTTGTATGTAGCACTTAATTAGATTTATTGTGTTGGTAAGATTTGATTGATTGATAAAAACCAACATTTGCCTATAAATAGGCTTTAATCTTATGTACATTGTATCCCATTTTATGAATAAAAATCACTCTCTCTACACTCTCTCATAATCTATTATCTCTACACTTATCCATTGGCTCTTCTTACTCTATTTTTCTAAAATTCTCCACATAAGTATTCATAACCTTTTTGACTTGGTTGTTTCAACCCTAAAATTTACAACAGATAAAGAATTATAAACATATCGGAACATATGTATTAAATAATGCATTATTAACAATCGACAATATATTTTTTTTCTTTAATAAATATGAACGATTCAAGATATTGTTTATATATTTTGAGATTAGGACGAACTCAGAGGATTACCGGAACTTATCAGACACTGGTAATGCGGCCCAAGGTATTACTCCTAATTGGAAAGAATCTGTTCACATGGAGGTAGGAGAAGATTCATACAAAAGTGAGAGGTCAATCTATACATAATGATGAGAAAACTATTATTATTATTATTATTATTATTATTATTTGGATTTGATGAGTGGATATTAAACCCATGTCACATATAATGGAAGGCATGGGAGCTGTTGATGCCTAACTTTTTGGAAAAGAAATAAATTCATATTGATGATTAAATCAAACATCGAACTTTTTGAGTACTTTCCTTTGTCGACGAAATGACAAAAAAGCACAAGTGAGCTTTTGGCTTTTGCTTCCTGGATGCGTCATGTCTGGCCGAGTTTCAATGGAGTCCACGAGAGCAAGTCAAGGCACCTGGTATGCCTAACATGCTCACGCTCTTGATTTCAACGTTTTAGATAAATCTAATAACAATAACAAAGACAAATTACATAAATACTTTCTAAATTTTAGTTTAGTTACATGCACATTTAATTTTTACTAAAAATTGTACAAATATTCTCTAATACTAGGATCTCTACCGACAATAAATTTCATGCACGTGCAATTACATTAAATGTTCGGATATGTTTATATAATTTACCTTAATAATAATAAGAGTAATGTTGTATTTTTTAAAAGTTTGTTCAAAAATTTTATTCAAATAACATAGTAAGCTGATTTGTAACCATCACATTAATTTTATGATGATATATTAAAGATGTAGTAGTTATACATAAACTTCTTATATCATTCGAATAATGAATTTAAATAAATTTTTATAGAGTTATAATGTTATACTTCTTAAGAATTTATCTAAATTATGTGACAAACTGATTTATAGTCATCATATTAATTTTAAAATGATGTATTAATGATGTGATAATTATATATAAGTCTGTTACATTTTTGGGTAATAAACTTTGATAAATTTTTTATTAACGTAACATTACTCTTTTGATCCTAATAATAATAGAGAATACAAGTTAAGAGGTAGAAAAAGATTGTTTATTTTCGGAAATATTATAATTTTTAAATTTGAAAGCCATGAATTTTCATTCAATATCGTTCACATGAGTGTAAAAAACATAATATGACATTAAATCTCAGTTCGTTGATTAACATTTTCTTTAAAAGCATTGAAAATTGTTCATTTTGATATCTTTGAATGCTGAAAAAAAAGGTTTTTTTTTTTTTTTTCATTTTTCATATGTGTATATTAAGTGACACTCGAAGAGAACTCTGCTAATTGCAAGATACTAAATAATAATAATATTATTATTACTGTACGTGGTGAACACATCTAACTGGACTGCGTTAATGTATGTACACGTGCCCTCAAAGTAAAAGGTGAAAAATGACTGTTCAATTTTTTATTATTTTTTTCTTTTTTTGAGAATAATTGTTTTGTGTTTTGGAACAACAGACATTGTTTTTTATTTTTTATTTTTTTAAATACTAAAAATTCATTAAGCTGTCCTAAATTTGGAAACCACATATTACAAGTATCAATATCTATCTAAACTTGGAACAATCAAAACATATTTAATACAACCAAATCTTATCCTCTAAATAAAAACGAGTAAAGATGGTCCAATAGAATGTCAAGCAATGTCCAATCATACAAATGACGAGATATTTCTGAGATTCAGTCAATCCGCATAATAACTAAAACTCAAACTAATAAATAAAACTTAAATATAAATGAAAATCAACATGAACACAAAAGATTATATAAATCTATCTCTTTAGATCCAAAAGACAGCAACTACTAAATAATTATGTCGAAATAGGACACAGAGTATCAGAAGGGATTCTTCCTTTATAGCAAGTAGATCTCATTTCTAAACTTGAATAAATCCACTTTAATGAAGTCTTGAGGTTCCTGATTGCAATATCATAACCCCATTAAAAACCATTCAGAATCTATCATTGTCATTGGCCACAAAAAAGATTTGAAGCTGCTAATATTCACTAAAATTTAGAATATTTACAAATAAAAATAGGTCATATTGGGTTTTTAGGATTGATCCAACCCTAAAAACCCCCAAACTAAAGAACCAAACGATGAAAGGAAGAGAAATTGAGGAAAATAAAGATGAATAGATGAAGAAAAAGGCAAAACAAGGCTGCGCCAAATCCGTTTCTAATCGAAAAAATTATTTTTACGAAGCTTTCTCTCTAGAGTAGATGAGAGAGTTTTCATGCTCTATAAGATGAAAGAGGTTTCGGGAAGACTCTGATTTTTTAATTTAATTTTTGAATCCTAACAAGATATACTTTTTCTTATTTAATTAGCAATTGCTCAACAGAATGACGCATGGTATTCAAATATTTAAGATCCTTTCGTTATGACAAAACATCGTAATTAAAAAAGTTAATGGTTTCCAGAATTTTCGTGGCGTTATTCGATAGAGGACACATGTTTGCTTAGACTGTAGTCTAGCAAACTGGTTTTGTTTCAATCATCTGATTTAAATATGTCTCATATTACAGTACGCACCTCGATATCTTCATCAATTCTAATAATTTAGAACACACTGAAGCCAAGAATCATGGGTAATCGATCATATTCTCACAAAGACTTTAATCGAAAACTTAGGATATCATATAATCACAACCCATGTGCTTAATATTAAACATAGTAATGAAAAGAAGAATATCATGTCATTATATCCTAGACATATTTGACTTTGAATTTGAATTTTCCTACAAATGTAGATATGAAAAGATTTCATTACAGGAATGTCAAAAAAAAAAAAAAAAAAAATTCATTACAGGGAAATTTAAGTAACATCCTAAATAGTAAATTGCATTTATTACCTTTTAAATTTTAGTAGTATTAGATAATTTCAAAATTACTTAAAAGCAGGGGAATAGTATAAGTGATTATATCTTATCTGTTTTGCAGTTTTACTTTTGATAGGCTGTAATAGATTTTTGAGAAAATTATAAAAATAACATTTTTTTTTTAGACTGAAGTTGAAAAGTAATTAAATATTTTTTCATATTCTCTATTTTTACTAAGTGTATTTTTTTTTTCAAAAACAGTTTTTCTTGTATGATTTTAAAAAAAGGGTTAGTATTCAAGATGGACATAAAAGATAATCATTTATAAAACAACCCTAGGTTTTTAAACCTTATCATAATTCATAAGTATTAAGTAGTGATTAATTTTCGGTAAATTACAATGAATTCTTCATCATTATATGACGTGACAAATGACTTATTACCAATATGAAATGATGTGGGGAAAATACCGTAACGGCAAATAGATCTTGCATTACACTTGGGGGAGTTTTTCCAAATAAACTGTCTAGCAGTATATATTTGGAAGTGGAATTTTTTTTTAAATATATATATATATATATATATATATTAACCGTTTGGTTGTTAATTAGAAAGTTATTTTTATCATGTATATCAGTTAGTTATTTGTTTTTAAAAGAGGATTTATATTGTTAATTTATTAAAAAAATCTATAAGGATTATAGTTGAATTAATAAATTTATTACAATCTTTATTAAGAAATATCTAAATATAGTCTATGTTATGACTATTTTTAAGATACGTAAGTGGGTTGGTAAAAGCCCAAAACTGTTGAAAGAAACTCAGGACTGTTCTAATAAGGTTGCATATTCGGTTAAGGCACAACCCGTTAAGTGTTCAGTTCGTCAATACCTAGCTCGCTATGACGCCAACTCGCGAACTCAGATTCTCAAACTGCATGCTCAACTCACAAAAACAAACTAATAGTCAGACTTCAAATATTTCAACTCGTGGAAATGAACTCTCAGCTACTGTAGCTCACAGGACGTAAGTCAGCTACAATCAGAACTGTCAGACCAAAGTCAGTAAGGCATACCATATATTCTTAACTCGGTCAGAAATTACAACATGAATAAAGGAAATCTCACCTAACCAGCATGAGTTTAATGTCTAAATCATGCTTTGACAGAATTGACCTGACAAATATTAGCCATATTAAATGTAATACATTATTTCTTTTTGACTTATTGTGCATTACTGTAGCACTTCATCCTCTATAAATAGGGAAAGATTTTTATTGTAAAGAAAGAGATAAACATTTAGTGTGCTGTTACTCTGCAAAAATAGTGAGAGAATAGTAGACGTAGGCAAACTTTGGGCCGAACCACTTAAAAATCTCTGGTGTTCTTTGTTCTTTTTTTGCTTCTGCTTCTTCTTCTACCTTTCGCTTGTTTCTTGCACCATTTCTGTCGTATCTGTAGTTTGGGTCTAAAAGAACCTAATCGGTTAAATCCAGACGTTGACAGTCTAATTGATAAAATATAATGAAAATGCAATTGATATGTTTATATTTGAAAAAAAAAATATAATAACTCTAAAAATATAGTTTTTAAAAAATCCAAAATCTCTATTTCTCAAATAACTTTTTAGCTGTCCAAACTATATTAGAGTGTAGTCACAGGACCAACAAAAATACTTGAAAGGAGTATTTAAAATTAAAAAATTTCCTTTAACAAGTAACACTAAAGAGGCTCTTCCAAACACAGTTAGATTTAGATATATATATATATATATATTTTTTTTTGAGTAAATTACTGAGAGACCTCTAAACATATCCCTTATTGCAATTGGAAATCACTTTTACTTTTTATAACAATAACCTCCCCTGTACTACCGATTTGACCGCGTTGATCGTTAGATATAACTGAAAAATGATAAAAATGAAACAAAAAGACCAGAATGCCCTCCATTTATAAAATCCAATCTAGGTCCCTTTTTTCTCCTGTTTCTTCTCTCTCTCTTCTGTTTCTTCTCATTCTTCTTTTCTTTTTCTTTGTCTTCTTCACCGGAACCCAGATCGGCTCTCTCTTTCTCTCTCTCTCTCTTTTTTCCTTCTTCTATTTGTCTTCTTCACCAGTCGATCTGGAATTTGGGTTTTCAGTCGATCTGGAAACCCAAACGCCGGTCTGGGTCTGAGTTTGGGTGTGGAAACCTAGACGGATCTGAGTTTTCAAACCCAGACCAGCGTCTGGAAACCCATCGGTCTAGGTCTGGGTTTGGAAACCCAAACACCGATTTGGGTTTCTAAACCCAAATCAAGTTAATCTGGGTTTAGAAACTCAGACACCCAAACCCAGATCGATGTTAATCTGGGTTTGGAAACCTAGATCGACGTTAATCTGGGGTTTGGAAACCCAGATCGATGTCTGGGTTTTCAAACCCAGACCCAGACCGGTGTCTGGGTTTTCAGACGTCGATCTGTGTTTCAAGATGATGTAGGTCTAGTTCCATGAACCAGATAGTCACCCGCCGTGGATCTGGGATTCCAATCCAAACCCGTATAAGTGTCTGGGTTTCCAGATCGGAACCCATACCTGTATTAGTGTTGGAGTTTCCAAATGGTGTTGATGATGATGTTCTTGGGTCTGTTTGATGATGATGGTAGTGGTTTTTGTGTGAAGATGACAGTGGTTTTTGTTTGTGTTTGTGTTGATAATTGATGATGTTAGACCTGTTTGTGTTATTTGTGTTGATGACTATTTATGTTAAATGTTTGATCTTGATGATCGATGTTGATGGATAAGAAACTCAGACATCTGATAAGCCATCATCAATTTTTTTTTAATATTTTTCTATTTTTTGGAAATATTTTTTTTTTTCAAATTGATCTAGATCATTCATTTTTTAGATGGACGGTTTAGATCCATTTTTAAATTAATTTTTATAGCTGAAATTTAATTTTTTTTTTTAAATTTTAAAAATATGTTTAAGTTTTAAAATTTTAAATTATTTATTAATTAATTTAATTTTTAAAAGAAAAATAAAAATCAAAGAAATTGATCAAAATATCCTTACTACAGTTAATTTTCACAGTTAACTATGATCAAATCGTTAGTACGGGGGGATCATTGTTATAAAAAGTAAAAGTGATTTTCGATTGCAATAAAATATATGTTTAGAGAATTCCCAGTAATTTACTCTTTTTTTTATTGGAAGAACTTTCAAACTCTTCTAGGCAGCAGAACACCCACTCTCCAAGAACACAGCTGCTACCAAACCCAACTTGTAAGCCTAAGAACTTGAAACTTGACACCCAAAATAAAATTGCTTATTTGACTCAAATGCAATAATATCAGTTTTCTTCTACTTCTGCTTCAAAGCGAAGAAAACCAGAAACGACAACATGGCCACCGCCGGTTAGATTTACATATTAGTGAAAAACTAAAATACAGGATTTCAAAAACGTTAATTATTGCAGAGGGGTGGACCCCTACTGAGAAAGTTAAAACATAGCAAGTAACATGGGTGTGCATTGGATGACCAAAAAGCCCTCAAACAAGACCCAACAAAGTAGGGAGCTAGAAATGTCTTGTGCTTGCTTGCTCTTTCAACACAGACCCATGTGGAGTTGAACAGCTTTTTGTCTTTCACCACAAGACAAACCAAACCATACCAAGTCCAGATTCGGGTCATTACACTAATTATAAATTGCAAGGGCATATTCGTCAATTCGTTACTCCTCATGACGAACCGGGTCACTCAGTAAATGGCAAAATCCAAAGGCCTTTTCCGCCAAACTCATGCATATAAATATAAGCCCCAGCCTTGCTTTTCAAAGCACCATCGCTTCACCTTTTCTTCTTTCTTCTCTCCTGTTTCAAAAACTTCAAAACAATGGGAGGAGGAGCTATCTTGCTGTCGGTGCTACTATGCGCCACCTGCCACGTCGCCTTCTCCATCAGAGACGGTGAGTTGTTTAGAAGAAGCAACCATATATGTGTCAAAAACACACTTTGTGTTTGGTCACATGTATATCCATGCACATACATATACATACATACATACATATGTATATGTGGGTGTGTGTATATATATATCAACTTGGAGTTTGCATGTTAGAACATATTACAAGTTTTTGGAAAAACCCCAGATCAAGAATTGGTCAAAAACATCGAGTTCATGTCTTCTTTCAAGTTGCTTCTTTTTAGCTAGGATCAGGAGTTTGGACGGTGGCAATTGGCAAGTCAGTACAGTATTGTTTGTTTGAGTGTTGAATGTTTGTTGTGGTCCAACTTTAAATGACGAAAATGACCTGACTCTTTGTCGGGCACAGTATAGTTTCCTTTGGTGGAGGGTTTTTTATACTTTTTCTTCGTGGTCAAGTTGGTACTAGAGACTTGATTGCAATATGCGTCTCTCTGAAAAGTTTCCTGGCAAAAGTTTTAGAATTCTGAGATAATTATGTACCTGTTACAGTCCATGTTGTCATTCAGGGAGAGTCGTTTTAAAGTTTAAACTTGTGGTCAAGTTGCTACTAGAGACTTGTTGCAATTTGCGTCTCTCTTAAAAGTTTACTGGCATAAGTTTCAGAATTCTGAGATAATTATGTACCTGTTACAGTCCATGTGGTCATTCAGTGAGAGTCAGATATTTCAAATTTTAAAATTTCTCATCTTGGGGTAGACGTCTTTCTTTTGTCTTATTCGTGACCTCGTTTTATGCAACTATTCATTAATAGGTCATATAGGTAGCATAGCAAATTTAAACCTTGCTTTAACATGATTTAACATGTTCAACATTATCGGTCCTTTTTCTGTTTTTCTTTTCTTTTTAACACTGTTTACGTTACCAGGCCGTCTAGATTAGGATCTCTAGGCACATATGGGAATTGAGCTATAAAAAAGGGGGACAGCTCATTTAACGTGAAAAATTATCCACAATTAAATAGAAAGTGCAGAATTGAACCAAGATTTCTTAACTTTTGGGTCCTTTTATTTATTATTAGTTAAATTATTTCTATCGGCTTAAAAGTTTATGAGTTTGATAATAAATATGGTATCAAAATTTTATTTGTTCTATGAATTCTGATTCAATTCTCCATATTTAAATTTTATGTATTTAAATTTGAATTCAGTGCACATATCAAGTCTAATTGATTGTCATGCGTGAATTTTTTAAGTTTAATTGTTACAAATTGTAACTGACTTCAGGACTTTTACCAAACGGTAACTTTGAGCTGGCACCAAAGCCATCGGACATTAATGGCACAATAGTGCTGAATCGCTATGGAGTACCAAGGTGGGAGATATCAGGCTTCGTGGAGTACATTAGATCAGGGCAAAAGCAAGGTGACATGTTGCTGGTGGTGCCAGAAGGTGCCTTCGCGGTGAGGCTAGGTAACGAAGCATCAGTCAAGCAAAGAATCAAAGTGATAAGGGGAAACTACTATTCCATCTCATTTAGCTATGCTCGTACTTGCGCTCAAGAGGAGTCTCTCAACATATCTGTGGCGCCTGACTGGGGTGTGCTGCCTCTGCAAACTATGTACAGCAGCAATGGCTGGGACACCTATGCCTGGGCTTTCCAGGCTGAGTATGACTATGCGGAGATTGTTTTGCACAATCCAGGCGTGGAGGAGGATCCTGCTTGTGGACCACTCATCGATTCTGTTGCCATCAGAGGACTGTACCCACCTAGATTATCTAACAGTAAGTCAAATATTTTACTTGGTTTAGTTTTATCAAACACTTGTTGTGAGGTAGGTTTAGGTGACTCCAATTTTTTTACTTGCTTTTACCCTGTCTCTGTCTGCCTGACCCAAATATAGAATTTTAAGTGGGGACTAAATTATTGTATGACAATTATGTTAATGCTAGCTCTATGCATTGCACACAAATAGCCAAAAGTAGGTGGAGACTCATTAAAATCCTGTAACAGGGAGGCCCTAATAGGACCATATTTAATAGCTTGGATCCGTAGCTCATTGATTGTAGAAATAGAAGAAAAAAATCTAAATTCAATTGCAAGTGGCATATTCATGGTCTCGTAATAGGAGTAGTTGGATGTGTATTCGTCCTGGTTACCGGTTCAATTTTTATCAAGCAAGTAAAAATGTGACAAGTATCCATCTAATTATAAAAGTGTTATTCTTTTATTAATTAAGATTTATAGTTTTTCAGAAAGTGACGGTAGAGTTGTGGCATTGTAACTTTTGTTTTGTAATTCTGCAGAGAACATTCTAAAAAATGGAGGATTCGAAGAAGGTCCATACGTGTTCCCCAACACATCATGGGGTGTCCTGATCCCACCAAACATCGAAGATGACCACTCCCCACTGCCGGGTTGGATGGTGGAATCTCTTAAAGCAGTCAAATACATAGACTCCGACCATTTCTCGGTCCCACAAGACAAGAGAGCCATCGAGCTCGTAGCAGGCAAAGAGAGCGCCATTGCCCAGGTCGCTCGGACCACACCCGGCAAGACGTACATCCTCTCCTTCGCAGTCGGCGACGCCAGCAACTCCTGCGAAGGGTCGATGGTTGTCGAAGCCTTCGCCGGAAAAGACACCATCAAAGTCCCTTATCAGTCGAAAGGCAAAGGTGGGTTCAAGCGAGCCGCCCTCAGGTTCGTGGCCGTCTCCAACCGGACTCGAATCATGTTCCTTAGCACCTTCTACACGATGAGGAGCGACGACTTCTCGTCCCTTTGCGGGCCTGTTGTTGATGATGTGAAGCTGTTGAGCGTTCGAAAGCCGCGTCGCATGTGAAGATTTGATATCCACGGAGAGTGTTGAAGGCCCATTTCCTCCAACAGCTTGGATGCATAAATATATATTGAATCTTTTGTCATACTAAGAATGTTTTTTTTTTCTTCTCCTGTTTTTGTATGGAAAATTAAGGGTTTTTCGCTGTGGGTTGAAGTAGTGTAATTTGATATTAATTTATATACTAATGTTATGTTTTATTAGATAATACATTTACGGTGCGTTTACTTCACTTGGAAGAATCGTAATAGAGATGAATGTTTTCTCATTAAATTATATTGGACAATAATATTAATATAATGTTGTTAGAAAATGGTTTATATGAGAGTGATTTTATCAATTAAGTGGTTATGTTATATGTTTTCTAGCGAAATTAATGGGAAAATTTAGAATTTAAAATTTGATTAAATGTATAATGAATATTTTGCTGTAATACTCAAAGATAGTGAATATGATAAGTTTTTTTTTTTTTTTTTCCTTTGTCTGAACTAGTTGAACATATCAATGGTAGTGCTTTTCTAATTGCATGCTACAAAAGTAAACAAAGAAAACACTTTTTTGATATGTGAACATGTCAAAAAGCACTTTCAAAACACACAAATGTCCGCAAGTATCTTTGATGGAAGACGAATAAAGTTTGTACCCAAAAATTGGGTTGGGAATAATATTGTGATATTCACTTCAACCATTTTAAAACTTGAGTTCATGAGTTAAGTGAATCTCATGAACATATGATATTGATCTGTTAATCGTTATATATGCATTACCATTCCTCAAATAAAATAATTACAAATAAAAAAAACCACAGTGCGAGGGGTAGCTAGAAACAAAATAAATCAGCAATGGTAAAGTAGATTTTAGATTTTCTTTCTTCAATTTGAGTGGATTTAAAACATTTTATAAAGGGCATCACTTCTTAGTTCATATAAAATACTGCTAACTATATAAATTTATGTATATTAACCGAATCTTATGACGTAATACAGCAAGTTTATTTTGTAAATAATAATTATTAGCTTTTCTTAAACTGTAAATTAAAAATATATTTTCTTTTTCTTACTTTCAAAAATTGATGCAGAAAACATTGTTGATTTTGGAGTAAGAACTCCCTATATAATCTTATTCTATTTTGAAAATTAGTCCTAAAGCAATCCACCAGGCAACCCACTGAACATACAAATCCAAACTCGGCCCATTAAACCAGAAACGAAGCCCATATATAGCCCACCGGTGAGTCTCACAACAGTTTCCATACACGCACACACGCAAGCGACAGCGAGTCACTCTGATCTCCAATCACAAAATCGGACGGCCGAGATAGTCGCGTCGGTCTAAAGCCACCAAAACAAAATTAGGGTCTCCTAAAACCTTCTCATTATATAAACCCCTTTACAAGACCAAAAGCTCTCCCTCTAATTCAAAATCTAGAACGCTCTCAGAACCAAACCAAGAAGAAATGGTGAGTTTCGCTTGGTTTTGATTACTCGATCTACGTCTATGTTCTATATTTTTTTTGTATCGGTGAAAAGAAATGGAGCTTTGTAGGTTATCTTAAGGTAGCTGCGTTGATTATATATATATTTTTTAATTTTTTATTTTCAGGCTCTACCGAATCAGCAGACTGTTGATTATCCGAGTTTCAAGCTAGTGATCGTCGGCGATGGTGGAACTGGTATAGTCCGATTTAGTTTTATAGATTTGATATATCTAGGGTTAGGGTTTTAGGTTGTTGTTAGATTTATGTATGTTGTATAGTGAAGGCATTTGGTTGTGTGTTTTTAACTGTGAGTGGATGATGATGATGATGCAGGGAAGACTACGTTTGTGAAAAGGCATCTTACCGGAGAGTTTGAGAAGAAATACGAACGTAAGCAAGCTATTGTGTTGTTTGGTAAATGATTGTGTTATAGAATGTTAATTGAGCATATTATGTTTGGTTGTAATGCAGCCACCATTGGTGTCGAAGTTCATCCACTGGACTTCTTCACAAACTGTGGGAAAATTCGCTTCTATTGCTGGGACACTGCAGGCCAAGAGAAGTTTGGTGGACTTAGAGATGGATACTAGTAATTACTTTAACGCTTAACGCATCCTTGTTTTGTTGCTCGTTAGTGCTTGGTATTTTATTTTGGGTCCTTAATGGGACAATAATTGTGTTCTTGATTTTGCTCCATGATTGGTTGGCTTAGTTGTTCCATTTGCTGTAGTAGAGTGATTATATGTAACTTGCAAGTATGTAGTATGAATATGTTCTTGGCATCTTTATGTTTTTTCTCCTGATTTTGTTGTGGAGTTTTGTAAGTTGATGTTTTGAATCCTGTTTGCTTAAACAATGTTTGGGAATTTTTTATGCTTATGAAAAGGATTTAAGATATTTTGCAATATGAATTATTGATTTTCTATGATTGCTGTTTGTGCCTTGAAAGCATCAACTTCAATAGGAAGTTGAATCAACAAGAAGTAAATTGGGTTACACTTTTTTGGTTTTCAAGTCTTCTTATGGAATTTTCACTAGTTGTTTTGTTGAAAGAAGTTGTGATAAGATAAAGATAATTGTGCTTGGCTACTATTGTTTTATCATATGATTTGCTTCCTGGTATTATCCTTCGTATGCTCCCAGTATCCTGAGATTTTTGTTGACATTTGCAGTATCCATGGGCAATGTGCTATCATCATGTTTGATGTCACTGCTCGGTTGACTTACAAGAATGTTCCAACATGGCACAGGGATCTTTGCAGGTGTTTATCAAAACCATAATTTATTAACCTTTGTGTGGCATTTTATTTTATTGTTCATGTTTTGTATTCAATTGTTTGTAACATATTTGTTGTCTTTCCTTTAGGGTCTGTGAGAACATCCCAATTGTTCTCTGCGGAAACAAGGTTGATGTTAAGAACAGGCAAGTGAAAGCCAAGCAAGTTACTTTCCACAGGAAAAAGAACTTGCAATACTATGAGATCTCAGCAAAGAGCAATTACAACTTTGAGAAGCCTTTCTTGTACCTTGCCAGAAAGCTTGCCGGGTAAGGACCCTTTTCACCCTCATTCGGTGCAGAATCTTATTCCTTCAATTTTTTTAATCCAGATCATATTAGATTGTTGAAAGTTCTCTTTTATTGTAGGGATGCTAACTTGCATTTCGTTGAGTCTCCTGCCCTCGCACCTCCTGAGGTTCAAATCGATTTGGCAGCTCAACAACAGTGAGTATTTCTGTTACCAAATAATAATCTAACCCACATGATTCTGTTTTTCTCAAACATGCGTGCGCACTTGCACACTTTTGGATGCACATGTTTGCTAACCACTTACAGATTATACTCATATAAACTGCTTAGTAGAGATGGTTTTAAATTTTTTGCCCTGATAATTTTCAGGCATGAGGCTGAACTGCAAGCTGCTGCTAGTCAACCACTTCCAGATGACGATGATGATGCATTCGAGTAAAACAGCAGGATGGGGAATTGTGTGATTGTTGGAGTTGGGGTTGATGAACAGCTTTGTGTTTGAGGATGTGGAATTTGTGTCTTTTTGACATGAGTTTTGGATTGGATTATTCCTGGCGTATTGCTAGTTAGCGTGTTTTCTTACATACCATTTCATGTCGGTGTCTTTCTTTTCGTTGGCTTTTGTTCCTATTTTTACGTTGACGTGAATCTTGTTATTGGACAGGGAGCCATCCAATTTTATGTAGGATGTTTTAAGCGTTGCTCCGTATTTTCTCCTAAATCTATCATTATTGCCTTGATAGTTGAGTATAATTCATTCGGCTCCCCCTACGCTGATCGTACTTAATATATTAGTTGATAAATTATAGAGGTTATGAAACGGTTTATGAAGCCTGGTTGAACTAGGTGTATCTAAATGCAGTCAAGGTTATTCTCATCTAGCAATTTAAACAAAATCCCCTAAAATAACCAGAAACTACATATGTTTGTAATCAAGATAACTGGGTCATATACTCCTTATGTATCTGCAATAAACATAATCCGAGCATCTTCAAATACTCATAGGCGAATTGTCATAAAAAAATACTTAAATGACGATATTCTTTGTTTTTCTGCTTGAAATTGACATTTTAAAGGCGTGCAGTTGTTAGACCAATCTCTTTATGTCGATTGGCAAATACCGACTGACAAATGAATATAGATAATTATCTGGGAATAATTGCCCTCTCTCAAAACAATGCCTCACCATTCCGCTCATCTATAATAGAATCAAAGCATAATATGATAGAACAAATAAAAGATGTCCCGATAAAACAAAGATTTACAACTCTTAGCAGGAGTTTTGCTTACAAGAAAAAACAATACCTGCTTCAAAAACATGACCTTGCTCTCTCATCACCATATCAACTGTAGTCTTCCCTACTAATTATAGTGAAAGCAAACCACAGTTCAGTATATCAGAACCTGCCTTTCGGGTCTTTCATGGTTTAGGCCCCACTCCACAACGTCTCTTGTTCATTGCATCTTTGACTTAGTTAAATTTTATCAACTGCTTTTCGTTGCTGAAATTACAACAGCCTGGACTTTTCTCTCTCACAGGGAAATTCTCAGTTCACCTGTTGCATGTCTAATCTTAACCTTGCCAACCTGCCAAAGGGATAAAGAATTTATTGAAGATTATACACCAATAATCCTGTCAACAAAAACATTGTAAATGTTCAATTTTTCTGAGAGCAAACGTGCCACATGAACCTGAAATCCATGATTCTCACTGCCATGTTACAAGCCTTCCCCAAGTAGTTAACAGCATACAATTTACCGTAACAAAATCCATGAACAATGTATTCATTTTCCTATCTCAAGTCCAGCAGAAGGGACCACAAGGTTCCTCCCATTCAGAAGCCTAACCAAGCAATGACAAATAATATTGAGTTAAAACTTAGGAGAACGATAAATGAAATAAAAAACAAAATAGTCCTTGTCAACTATAATCACAGACTTTAAACACAAATAAATGTAAACTCCACAATATAAACTCAAATGTTATAATATTTCAATTTCCGGTGAGATTTTTTTTTGAACAAAAATTAGCTGACAGTCGTAAAAAAACATCTTTTCGTGACAATCTAATGCTTGTTGTAGATTTTCAACCTCTATCAATAAGCATGATCAAGAAAATGTTCCAATCTATCATTCAAAATGAGAAAGAAAAATTTCGAATATACTACCTTCCACTAATATTTCTGCAATGTGGGATCACCTCAGGTCTTGTGAAACTTGTTAGGCATCCTCTTGCACCTTAATTTGCAGTCAGTAAATTTTTTCACTCATGTTCTAAGTCAAAAGGATATGATGACATTCATTGTTGACAGCACATCCTGACAAAGCAACTGAGTTTACAAAATAAACAGGTCACATAAATACTTGACATGGAGATACGACCTTCAAAAGCAGCCAAGTAATTTGCCACCTATTATCATAACAACCTGCGATCCTATTAGATTTCTCAATTATAAGGAAATCCCGGGTCTTGAACCTCCTAGTACCAAACATTTGTCCACAACAGAAAAATGCATACTTTCATGCAATAATAAGCTTAGAGAAAGCATAGTCAGCAAACCAAGGAGATTAAGTTATGCATTATCCAATCTAAAAGTTAGACAAATGACCTTCCATATCAGGATTCTGTTGGACAAATAACCTTCCATATCAGGATTCTGCTTTAATTCCCTTGAACAGGGAATTTCCTGGTCCCACCACACCTGAAATGAATAAAAAATGAGTAGATAACTGAACCAGTGGGCATGGCTGGCCATCAATTGTCTTATTTGTAGAGCATTGAATGCCGATATTGCCCCACTAATTACGCAAAGGGAAAAGTTGTAAACCCCAGCATCATCTTTAGACCTTTGGAAGCAATGCATGCATGCCTCCAACATTGGCCCTGGAAAATGCAGGGGATCCATCAATAATATTCATCATAATGAAATTCCAATGCTATCAATTGATATTGAGAAAATCCAGCCATTCTATATTGGATGTAACAAGATCCACAAACCAAGATAGCAGGGAGCATTTTGTTAAGGAAACAAATTAGTAATATTTCAACTTCATTTTAACATAACAGAATACAAATGAAAGGCAGCAGTCATAAGCAGATTGGCCAGAAGATAAACTAAGCATCATTATCAAGGCTTCATAGCCCAAAAGAGACCAAGTAAACAACAAGAAAGCTTCTAGATTTACGAAATATTTTAAGTTCACAGATAGGTTATAATATACAAGTGAAACCACAGAGACTATATCCTTGGCAGCTGCCAGCTGCCAAATATTTCAGTGCAATTTACTCACCATTCAACCTTCTAATGATTACAAGAGATAATCCAGATCATCATTTGAAAATTACAAGGTAAGTTCTCAAAGATAATAATATAAATAAATGCCATAATGCACCTGGAAAGATCCTCTTTTTTATTGAGAGTTTTGGTACATATTTCTAAATTACAATTCTCATTGTCTAGACCACTGCAGATATGAACAAATATGAAAAAGCTACAAAATGTGACAAATCAAGCTGCTTCTTAGTTCTTACAATATCAGGCAATTATAGCCAAGTAAAGATACGATTTTGTAGTCAAAAAGGCAGGAAGAGAAATTCCTAGACTCACTATTGATCAATATAAGGACTTCTACCAGCAGATGTTAAATTCCTTAACTCCATCAAATGTTCATCATTTGAAATGTGAAGTGTAATGCGGAGATTTGTCAATAATGCTTCTTGTTCCCAACTTAAGGGACCAGAAGCATACAATGCCTCTAGAGTGCAACGATAAGCATGCAACTCTAACCTATGTATTCTTGCTGATACACCCTCTCCTAAAGGTAGGGGTGGTTTGTCCTCCTCATCTCCACAGCCAGAAAAAGATTCAGCATCACTACTAATGTTATCTGCATCTTCACAACCATCCGCTAAAATACGATTAGACAACATACTTATACTGTCACTACTAATACTACAACTACCAACAGAACATATATCACTATCAGAATCATTAGCTTCTACGCTCCTTCCATGAGAACACTCAACAAATTTTGGTTTTCCCCTCTCCAATTCATGATAACCATTTGTTTGATTGTTAGAGGAAGTATGCACGTATGTTTCACCCAGATTTTCTTGCGGGTAAGCAACAGCATCTACCTTTTTCAATAGGGAGGATGGAATCCTTGCAATCACTAGTTCACGCTCACCCTCTTTCTCGACTGCTCTCATTTTCTGAATGTTTCCAGCACATGCTTCAAAAGAGGAGACATAAGGGTAGGCTTTTTTCAATGTTCTAGCTGAGACAATACGTGAGTCCTGTAAATCAGTGGTGCTCTTAATACCAAAACAATTATGTCCAGCTTGCATTTGTAAATCTGCATCAACTTGTGCTGAAGGAAAGCTCATCTTCTTATGAGGATTGAATGTTGATCCTCCATTGTACTTAGCAACTTCAGAACTTCCTAAACCCTGCAATTGAAATCCAAAAGATTAAGTTAGAAAAAGAAGTTACAGCATCATGCATGAAAAACTGAGTGGCATAGATTCATCAAGCACATACATGAAATCAAAGAATTTCCCAAAAACAGAAAGAATCATACAAAGATATTAAAAATGAAAAGCAAACAAGTGTCAAGTACAAAAAGAATGGAAGAAATTTATAAACCTTCCCAACCAGAACCCATTGATGATCCTGCCATGACTGACGAACTCTCATTTTAATCTTGTGGACTTGGAATTCTGTTGAAGACCCTAGTAACCGGACCAAATAGTATTCTGCACTCTGAACTTTCAAAATAGTAGCAATTTTCCAGGAAAAATCATCGAACACTTCCACTACGTCTCCAGCCATCCAACACTCTGAAGAGTCCACAGGTGGAGGATAAGGTCTAATCGCCTTCCTTGACACCCTCTCCTTGTCTGCCTTCTTTGTCTTGCCCATATATCGAACAAAATAATTGCGCCCATTGCCCGAAACAATTTCAGCACACTGCCATGCACCAGAAGGCACCTCGTCTCTGCAAAATACCTCAACCTTGCTCCCTTTCTGGAATCTCATGACGCCTCACAATATCTACAACAACAACAAAACCATTCTCTCAATTAGACATCAATCGCCGGACAACCACAAATCAAATATCAAAGACAATGAAAAACTAAATATCTACCAATAAATACACTTCATCTCCCAAGACAATGAAAAACTAAATATCAACCAATAAATACACGTCATCCCCCAAATTCATTTTTCTTGACAAACAACGATTCTCCAAGACTCCAATTATCTAAATATAGCTTTAAAAACAAATCAAAACTTTCCCAAAACACTTATTTACCCTATAACACTTCAATCCAAATTAAACTTCAATAAACCAATCTATCACTGATTTCAATAACAACCGATCATGCTTATATTAATCAGTCCACATATTTCAAACTAAATCTAAAATTTTACTAACAGTTAAATCTTTCGATGGAACCAAATCAAAACATAGAAAACATTCAAAATCATAATATCCTTCATTTAATGATCTTCAATGAAACTACCAGGATTCCTCATTTAAACAAAATCATCAGCACACAAGATCAAAAACAGTTATTTTCAAAAATACAAACAACCAACTCAACATAACCATCCCAAGACACCAATCAAATCACTTTACACAAACAATCAACAAGTGATAACATATCATACATATAATTTATTTACATACATAAGTATATATATTAACAAAATAAAAAAATAAAAAATCCTGACTAAAATAAATCCTTTCAAAAAATATATACAAACATTAAAAAAAAAAAAATCTAAATAAATAAACTAACAAATAATCACAGAGAATTTATAAAAACTGCAGTAAAACGACTAAAAAAAATAATTTTTTATCTTCTACTGACCTGTTTCGACGATCGTGAGAAGTTTGATTGAAGAAAGATTGGATTTTTGGTTGTGAATTCCGTGAATTTGTGAGAGATTTTTTGTACTTGAGTTTTAGGGTTTGTGTAGAAGAAGAAGAATCCCAAAAAAAATAAAAGGAGAAACTTCGTTTTGATCCCTGAGGTATGGGAAACTATTAGATTTTCAAAGATCTTTTCAAAATAGTTCATTTCACTCTTAAGTTTAATAAATCTTCAAAAAAACCCTTCCGATCCATCAACTAACATCGAAAATAATGAAAAGTTTGAGCAAAAAAGGCATGGTTGACATTTTGCAAAGAGAGATAAGATGATGACATGTGTACATTTATGATTTAAATGAATAGAAATATATAGATTCATTAATATAAAATTTAAAAATTAATTAATTAATTAAAAAAATACTAATTAATAAATTCAAAGTTTGAAAATGAAAGATCTCTGTCGTCCATTTTTAAAATAGACGGTGGAGATTAATTAAAGAAACAAATTTGAAAAAAAATAATAATAAGTAAAGGGTCACAAATATTCAATATTGAAGTAATCTAGATCTTCAATATCTGAGTTCAAACATAAATCTTCAATAAGATGTTGAAAATTTGGGTTTAAACTTGGATGCTCATCTAGGTTTGTACTCAAATGTTTCAATTAAGTAAACATTTTTTCTTTAAAAAAATAAGAAAAAAAGTTGAAGATTTGAAGACTAAGATATTTAATAATTGAGTTTGAACCCTGTTATGGGTATTTTCGGATTCCTCAAATGGGCTGGCAAAGGCCCATCAAAATAGTGACCCAAGAAACCAAGACCAAGCGTAAGGCACTATTCCTCAGCTCGCTAGATCGCTCCATTAGGTTGACGAGATCGAACCCGTGAGAAGACTAGCAAAGACAATGTCAGATCGCCCTCATAGCGACGTCGAGGTCGCATACCGGTCATTGCGACGTCGAGGTCGCCAGGCCGGCTCGAAGTCAAGATCATCACGACGAACAGTCAGTTCGTTTTCTACCCAGTTCGACCAGTTTCAGTGCAAGACAGTAAAATGGCGTGTCTTGCACGATAAGTAAGGGTTTCTCACCTAATGACAGCTTAATTTCGGGAAATCTCACCAAACCAGCATGGGTTAGCAGTCGGCCCACGTAAAGTCAGAGTTGACCTGGCAGAAGTCAGAAGCATTACAGGCTCTCCAGAAGCATTAATTACGACAAGATCAGTCCTCTTTGTCTGTTAGTTCCATCTGTAGCCTCATCTCTTTTATAAATAGAGGGAGGCATTTATTGTATCCGGATCCAGAAAATTGAGAGTTGAGAGGGCTGTTACTCTATCGAAACATAGAGAGAGCAAACACTAAAGAGAGATACTGCCATTAATACCAGAAAAGTGGACGTAGACCATTCTCAAAAAGGGCTGAACCACTTCAAACGTTGTGTGTTTTTTCTTCTTTCTTTCTTCTTTCCTTTGCCATTATCTGGTCTGTTTGTTGTAGGTCTCCTCATCTGTGCGGCATTGGGCTCAAGAATCTGGTTGGCTGGTTTATCACGTCAACAAACCCAAATGAAGATTTGGATTTGAATATAGATTTTAACCCAAATCTTCATCATTTAATTCCCCTATATGTTAAAGATTTTGAACTTAACCCAAATCCTCATCTAAGTTTGAACCTAACCCAGATCCTCATCTGGTTTTGAACCCATAACTTTGATATCCGGGTTTAACCAGATGTTGAAGATTGAATTTTAACATATATCTTCAATATTTAGTTAAACCTAGATGACAATATATTTTTTTTATTTAAAAAAAAAAAAAAACCACCATTGACAGCCCAAAAAAGCATAAGTCAATTCCTTCTTATATTGGTGTGTGTGTTTTAGACATGGGTATTTTGTCTTTGTCTAGGTCTAAAACTATCTCTAAATTTCACCAACTATAAAACCCTTCTCTGATTCCTTCGTACAACAATCACGATCCTCTTAAAATTTAATTTTGATTTTTAACTTTAACTTATATTCACCAACGACCATTAACAACCATGCACATTAAAAACTCATCAAAACCAACCACATTCAAAAACCTAAAATCAACACATCAAAAACCTATCCATTGACTCGATTGGCTCTATCACAGTCAGACTCAATTGTGATATGAATTTAGTGATGAGTTAGATCAGACTAGTGGGTTTAAAGAGGGAATTTGGAGAGAGAAAATGAGACTGATTTTGTTTGGAGACAACGAAAACAAAGATAGATTTGAACTTTAGAATTTTTGCTTTTTTGTTTTTAATTGTGTAATTTCATTTTATTATTATTATTTAATTTATATTTAAAAAATAATTAATAATAAAATTATTTATATTTATATTTAATTTATATTTAAAAAAATAATAAAATTATTTAACATGTGTCAATTTATTATTAGTGGATGACATTGTAATATTTAGGTTTTATTAGAGTAAAATAGTCATTGTAGGTGGTGAGGGCTATTAAGTCTTTTTTATTTTTCTGTTTAGTTTGACCATCAATCAATTGATGATAAAAAATTTTTTTAAGTGTTTTTAAAATTTTAGGGAGTAAAAAAGCTGTTTTTAAATGTCTTTAAAAGTTTGATAGTTTTCAATATTTCAGGGAAGGAAAAGAAATTTTCTAAAATAAAAGATATAAAGTGAATTATTTTTATTAATATTTTTATTTTTTTAAATTTATACATAGTTTTTAAAACATGAGATATGAGTTTAATCTGCACCAGGAAAAGATAGGTGCGCGGTGCGTCTAACGACAACTTATTTCTTCATTCGGATGTTGGTATGTGTTCAACACCGCTTTCGTATATTAGTTTTTCTTGAATTAAAAACTTTTTTTAATTTTTTAGTTTTAAAAAATATATTATTATTATTATTATTATTTAAATGAATCTATTGGATTGGTTAATACCTCCATGAAGTGAAATATGCTGAGGTTTCGATTAATACTTGAAAGAGGAAATACTCTTTTGTTACAAACTAATCATCTACCTGCCATTATTAGGAGTCCAATTAAGACTCTAATCCAATCCTAAAAATTAATAATTTATCTTTAAAATCTTGCATTTCCCAGATTATTGGGTGGAGAATTTATTTTGACAGGCGATTGGTATTGTAGATCCATGTAATCTTCTATTGATCTATTCTAACAATAATTGGTGCATGTTACCAAACTAATTATAAAAAATAAAATAACATTTAGGGTATATGCAATCCATGAGTTGAGTCTTCATCCTTGTCTTGTCATTTGTGCTAGAAAAAATTAGGAAAATAAATTATTATGGATCATGTGAGACAGCATGACCTAAAAATAAAATATCTTTGATTTTTATCTTGAAATATTCAACCAAGGTGTAAATCTGGTTGAAACTGATTTTTTTTTGGACATATAACTAAATTAGCTTGGAGTGTGATCAAAGATTCAAAGGAAGTTACTGTTCTTCTATAGTTAAGCTTAATTTGTTGTTGGTGTTGTTGAAACAAGAAGTTAAAAAAAATGTTATAATAAATATGAATCAAATTCTTCTTTAGTCCATGTATTACCTTTTGGCAAAAATAATTATACATCTCTCCGTTAACCAAAGTGATAAAGATTCAATTATTACTAAATACGCTTTATAAGCTTGTTTCTGATTATTGGTAACTATCTCCTTTTATTACGAGAGAAATTGTCTCTCGATTTGACAGTAGACTTCTTACTAATGGACCCTAATAATCCTCTACTCATTAGATATCAACTTTCAACAACCAAAAAGTATTTTCAGTCCCACCCTAATTCAAGGGAAATTTAGACTCAGTCTCTTGAAGATTGTGTTCATTACCGTCCGTTTCTTTTCTTTTTTCTTTCTTTTTTTAATTTTTTTATTTTTTTTCTCTTGTTTTGATTGATAACGGCACATGACCACATTCACAAATTGCAAACCAAAAAGGTCCTCATGGTCTTGTGGGTCTGAAAGCAACAGAGATTCTCAACTTGAAAATAGCCTATGGTCAGCACAATTTCTTCTTTGCAAAACTGGCATATATACCATATTCCATATGGTGAAATCTTAAAATGGGAGCATCAATTTACACAGACTGTATTGCCTGGAAAGCCCTCTTCAGATGCTGAAAACAGGAAGTCTACAATCAAAATACTATTTCATAAAAAACTTCCAGCATCATGACAGAGGAGTTGGTCCAAGACTGAAGCATTGATGACATCTATATTATTATTATTATTATTGAGAAGAGATGTCTATATCATTTAGTTGCACAAACAAATGTATTTTACAAACATTATTGACAGAGCCACAGTCGCTCATCTTCAATCCACAATCTATTACATGACAAACTTGTCATAAATTTATTGAACAAGAAAATATCATGTACATTACCAGATAGCAAAAAATTTTACAGATAGATAATGGAACAAATAATGCAATGGTCTCAATGTCAATACCCGAAAAACGTCAAAATTTGATATTAACTTTGAGTTTACTGAGATCTTTAAATGTTTTTGTTTGATGTCCCAGAAAGCCTCCAAACCCGATTTGCAAACTATATTTCAGAACTCGGTACCTGCCGAACCCTACAATCTTTGGAACAAAAAAGAAACTCGTGGCATGCTGCCAGATGGTTCTGAGGAATCAAATCCTAAACCTTATGGGAAGAAACCATGGCTTGACTGCTTCAGCTTCAATGAGTTAACGTGAGATTGAGGAACTCAACCTAGCAGAAAACAAAGAAAATGCAGAAACCAAAATGGTCAGAAAGTGGTCTACAGAGCTGCAGATAGCTCGAGTTAAAATAAAATATTATAACATAATGACACAGAAACCTTACTTTATAATTGGGATATCTGACAGATTTTGCAATAGTATATGCCACAGAAAAAGTAGTATATCTTTTCTTCTCAGGACCAAACCGAGTCTGGCGGGAAGTACAAACAACAATTAATTGACCGTACATTCAGGAAATTGAAGCATCAGGATTAGATTTTCCATCTTTAACATATCCATTTACAAGAATATCGTATGTAGTGTCATCAGGTATAAGACCTCTGTCAAGCATTTCATTATGTAATCTAAACGCCTCTTGCAAATTTCCCTCCTTAAAGTGTCCAGCTATCAGAGTATTATAGATAAGAACATTAGGAGTCATATTCTTTTTATCCATCTCCTCTAAGACCTTGCGTGCGTTTTCTAGTTGTCCTTTGTTACAAAGACCATTTATCAGAACAGTATAAGTGACTACATCAGGTACAATACCCTTGGATAGCATCTCTGAGTAAAAATCAGATGCAAGGAGTAATTTACCCTGTCCCAACAATCCAGCAATTAAAGTTGTGTATGTTTGCAAATCACAAGGAACGCCCTCGTTTATCATTCTCTTATGCATGTCCAGTGCTGCTTCCATGTTACTTAAATTTCTGAAGCCGTTAATCATACTATTGAAAATGACTCTATTTGGCGATAACCCAACTTCAAGGAGTTCAGAGAAAAGTTTATTTGCACTTTCCATGTCTCGCCTTTTGCAAAATCCATCAATGAGAACACCATACGTGGTAACATCCGGCTCAAGGCCCTTGTTTTTCATCTCATTCACCATTTTCAAAGCAAGATCAACATTTTTACTTTTGCAAAACCCATCAATCAAGCTGGTGTAAGTCACGACATTTGGGGAAAGTCCACTTTCGCACATCTCTGTATACACTCTTAGTGCAGAATTGATATCACTCTCCTTCACAAATCCATCTATAATGCTGTTGTAAGTCAAACACATGGGAATAAAACCCTTTTCAACAAACTTCTTCAACATATCCAGGGCTTCAGACAGGCGACCAACTCTGCAGAAGCCGTTAATAATTATATTAACTGTGTAGTCTGTCGGTGAAATCTTTTCACCCACCATTTGTTCAAACACACCAATAGCACGTTCTGCATCTCCCTTTTTAAAGTATCCATCTATCAGAACAGAATAAGTGATTGCATTAGGTTTTAAACCCCTTAAAACCATATCCGAAAATACACTATGTGCCTTGTCCATATCCTTTACTTTGCAATATGCAAGGATCATGTTGTTGTAAGAAACTACACTAGGTATTACACCGTTAGATCCCATCTTATCCCATAAACTGCAGGCTTCACTTACCTTACCCTCTTTAGAAAGCCATGACAAAAGAGCATTATAAGTGAAAACATTAGCAACACCGCACTCAACTGCCTCATCTAACAGCTCGAATGCCTTTTCCACAGAACGAGCTTTCAAGAATCCCCGTATCACTGTATTTACATCAAAGACACTAGGCCGAATACCCATGTCCTTCATTTGGGCATAAAGCTCATATGCCTTATCCACCTTCCCATTCCTACAACACCCTTCAATCAAAACCGCAAATGTAACCTTGTTAGGCCTAGGGCCATCTTCCATAATCTTACCAAACAAATCCAAAGCACTACTCAAATCTCCTTGTTTGCAGTATCCCATCATCAAACTAGTTGCAATCACCACATTTATCCTCTTTTCACACCTTACCATCTCCTCCTTAACCCTCAATGCCTCTATCATATTCCCATGCTTTGCACAAGCCGCAATAACATTTGTATACATACTTTCTGATGGAATCCATCCCATATCTCTCATCTCCTTCAACAACCCACATGCCATTCTCAAATCAGGTTTCTTACAAACAGCCTCAATAACAGTACCATACACTTCCTCATCAAGCTCTACCCCTCTAGCCTTTGCATCTTTAAAATACCCATCAGCCTTCTCGGGCTTATTTTCTCTCAAACACGCACGCATCATCACAATAACCGTCACCTTATTGCCACTCGCGCCTCTCAAAACCATCTCATTATACACATTCTTCGCTTCACCAATCAAATTTCTCCTAACCAATGCATTCAAAAACTTATTCACAGATTCTATCGAAGGCATTATATCGCGCTCTATCAATCCACGGAAACAAGCTATTGCATCATCTACTCTATCAGCATTAACATAACTATCCAACAAATAACTAAAAACCCGCGAATCCAAATTAAAATCAAACCTTTTCGCCCACTCAACAAGGCGATCAATAACCACAATGGCCGTGGGCCCCGTGTAGCCCGAGCTGCTCTGACAAAGCAAATTGAGAGCCTGCCGATGACATCGTCCGTTGGAGCTGCCCATCAAAATGTGAAGCAAAACACAGAGCGTGTCAACGGTCTTGACGAACCCACGCTTCATTTCGACTTGATTGAAGTACTTCAAAGCCGAAAACGGGTCATCTTTGTGACTGAGAAGAGTGTTGATCACATTGGATTGGGTTCGATTATCGGATTCGGATTCTGATCGGGTCGGGTTTTCAAGTGGAGATTGTGAAGGGAGGGAGCAGAGGGATTTGGAAGTTTTGATGGAACGTAGATGAAATTGAGGGATTGGTGAACAAGTGAGTGTGGTTCTCATCGTTGTTTGGTTTTCTGCAGAGCTATAACTATAAACCCTAAAGTTTTTCAACCGGTTTTGTTAAACCCTTTTTGATTTTTTTCCTTTCTTGAGAACAACCCATTTTGTTGTTTGGAAATGGAAGGTGATGACATTTTTGGTGACATAGGCTGGGCCCAGGCCCATTTTGGGCCTACCTAAAACTAATGGATTGGACTTGTGAAATTTCTTGATGACTGTCTGATATTGCCAAAAAATTATGTCAGTGATTTTAACGTTATAACATCACCCATGAAGCTGTATTCGCATAATCAATCAATAATGCCACATATGCTGTCTCGTGTGTCCTACTTCTACCCCACAAATGGAGTAAAAGATATAGAATATCTGATATTTGTTATAAAGTTTCTAGATGATATTATAATAATATAATAATATAATAATATAAAATATTTTGTTTAAGTCGGTTAAACCGACTTAGTTTGTCTATATATATATGTGTAACCTCAGCAATAAAACATACATATTTCTGCTTTCTTTTGTGTGCCTCTCCACTATCTCTCTCTCTTGCTTTTTATTAAATTTATTATTTTGTTTCTCTCGCCTCTCTCCTGTCTCAACTTTTACTTGTCAAATTTGTCACAAATCCCTGGTAAATTCTCTTTAAGCCTCTGATGATTATTAATTTTATTATATTCATTTATTTTAATTTTATAACACGTTATCAGCACGATCTTGAACCTGAAGTTCTTGATATTACGACTCAATTCATGTACGGCTCTGCCGACTCAATCAATGTACGGCTCTGCCGACTCAACCAATGTACGGCTCTGCCGACTCAATTATTATTATCATGCATTACAGATCTAACTATTTAATTTTATTTATTTACTTATTGTTACATACTATATGTGCAGCTCTGTTATTATTATATACTATTTTTATTATGTATTTCATGCACGGCTATGCCGGCTCAATATATTATTAATTAATTGATTTGTTATCTCTGTTATATCTTTATATTTCATATATTTTATTCTCTTAAATTTATAATGTACTAGAACCTGAAGTTCTGGATTTTAATCAATGGAATCTGAAGTTCTAAATATTTATTGTTAAAACCTGAAGTTATTATTTTTGACCTGAAGTTATAAAAATATAAATGAAATATTTGGCAACCTGAAGTTTCAAATATATCATTTTGATTATGTCACTAATTGTGATATTTTATGTGTATAGTCATGTCAAATATCGCAAAACCAGAATTTGCTCTACTGGATATCTCAGGAAATAATTATCTTTCATGGATCCTTGATGTAGAGCTGTATCTGCAGTCCAAGGGCTTAGCTGATACAATTAGAGATAATAATGAAACATCTCTACAGAATAAAGCAACTGCAATGATCTTTATCCGCCGACATTTACATGAGAGCCTGAAGACTCAATACCTCACAATTAGAGATCCACTGACTCTGTGGAAAAATCTAAAAGATAGGTATGACCATCAGAAAACCGTCGTCCTCCCCAGAGCCCGGCATGAGTGGAGTAATTTAAGACTCCAAGATTTCAAATCAGTTGTTAACTATAATTCAGTCCTATTTAAGATGAACTTGTATGGTGAAACACTGACTGATGCAGATCTGTTGGAAAAGATATATACTACTTTCCATATATCTAATGTGCTCCTGCAGCAGCAATATAGAGAACGCAGGTTTACAAAATATTCTGAATTAATCTCATGTCTCTTAGTGGTAGAACAAAATAATGAGCTTCTGATGAAAAATCATGAACTCCGCCCAGCTGGCGCAGTTGCACTTCCAGAAGCAAATGCTAGCACAAGTAAAGGTCGTGGACGTGGACATGGATGCGAACGTGGTAATCATGGTCGTGGTGGGTATAAATTTTCAAATAATCAAAACCAGAAAAACATCTCTCAAAAGTGGAATGTTTATAATGCTAAACATAACAAGGGCAAAAATGTAGAGAAACATGCCCTTAAAAATTATGAAGATGTTTGTTTCAGATATGGTATGTCTGGACACTGGTCTCGTACCTGTCGTACGACTAAGCATTTGGTTGATCTGTATCAAGCCTCTGTAAAGGGGAAGGAAAAGAAAATTGATACAAATTTTGCAGATCAAAGTGATGATCCTGTAGATATCACAAGCCTGAAATTATCGGATTTTCTTGATAATACGGATGGAAAAGTGGATTACTCAATTGGTGATGGAGATATCCATACCAATTAGAAAGTTGCTTAGTTAATATAGTCATATTAACTTTTGTTATGTTAGTACATATTTTTGTAATCTTCCAGAAGTAAGATAACTTATTTTGCTTTATATTTTGTTATCAATGATGTACTAACATATGGTTTATCTGATGAAAGACGGATATGGATGAATTATCTATTCTCAAAAGGGAAGGTGCAGATATATGTATTGTCGACAGTGCAACAACACATACTATTCTTCAGAATAAGAAATATTTCTCAAATTTGACAGTAGCCAAAGCCAAGGTAAATACTATATCAGGTCCTACAGATCTGGTTGAAGGTTCTGGAAGAGCCATAATCTTATTGAGAAATGGTACTAAATTATATATAAATGGTGCATTATACTCTAGTAGATCTAGAAGAAATCTACTCAGTTTCAAAGATATACGTAGTAACGGATATCATATTGAAACTACAAATGAGAAGAATGTTGAATATTTATGCATTACTAAAATTATCTCAGGCCAGAAGCTAATTGTAGAAAAACTCAGAGCTTTCTCATCTGGGTTGTATTATACAATTATGAGATCAATTGAAACTTATGTAGTTTCAAGCCAGAAGCTGTTTAAACCAATAATATTTCGACTTTGGCATAATCGTCTTGGTCATCCAGGATCTACGATGATGCATAGAATCATTGAAAATTCTCATGGGCACCCATTAAAGAACCTGAAGATTCTATTATCCAATGACAATATATGTACTGTCTGTTCACAAGGAAAATTGGTAATTAAACAATCTATTTCCAAGGTTGGTTTTGAATCTCCATATTTCCTACAGAGAATACAAGGAGATATATGTGGACCCATTCATCCACCCAGTGGACCATTCCGTTATTTTATGGTACTAATTGATGCATCAGTAAGGTGGTCACATGTATGTTTATTATCCAGTCGTAATATTGCTTTTGCTAGATTGCTTGCTCAAATCATTAGACTCCGAATACAATTTCCAGATTATCCAATCAAGAGCATACGACTAGATAATGCTGGTGAGTTTACATCAAAAATATTTGATGATTATTGCACATCAATCGGAATTGATGTTGAACATCCAATCCCACATGTACATACCCAGAATGGTCTAGCAGAATCATTCATCAAACGTATCCAGGTGATTGCTAGAACTTTATTGTTACAAACCAAATTACCGGTTTCTGCTTGGGGACATGCTGTTTTACATGCAGCAACATTGATTCGACTTAGGCCTGTAGCTTATCACCAGTACTCTCCATTACAACTTGTACTTGGGCACCAACCTGATATTTCTCATTTACGCATTTTTGGTTGTGCCGTACAGGTCCCTATTGCTCCCCCTCAAATAACCAAAATGGGACCCCAACGTCGTTTGGGAATATATGTTGGTTTTAATTCACCTTCAATTATCAGATATCTTGAACCATTGACAGGTGATCTTTTTACTGCCCGTTTTGCAGATTGTCATTTTGACGAGACAACTTTCCCACCATAAGTGGGAGGAAAAATTTCTCCTGAAGAGAAGCACAAGAAAAATGTAACTATTGGAGAGAAAAATGAGCTGTCATGGAATGTGACAACAATATCTCATTTGGATCATCGTACTACCCAATGTGAAAGTGAGGTACGAAGAATAGTTAATCTTCAGATGATTGCGAATCAGTTGCCAGATGCATTTACTGATGCTGCTAAAGTGACAAAATCACACATACCAGCTGCCAATACACCAGCTAGAAAAATTGTTCCTGTAGAACAATGTAATCAGAACGCAGCAAATGAATCATCTACTGCACGCCAGAAGCGTGGTAGACCGATGGGCTCAAAAGATAGTATTCCCCGAAAACGGAGAATGAAAAATTCTGATTCTTCTGAAAATAATACTCAAGCTACAAAATCCATTATCTCTGAAAAATCAACTCCAGAAGAGTTGTCAATCCCTGAAGAGACTAAAACCCCCAACGAGGTATAAACAATTGATGAGCCACAAAATTCTGGAAATCAAGAAATTTCAATCAATTGTGCTGAAGGTATGTGGAATCGTAATGAAATAATCATCGATGATATATTTTCATATACAGTAGCTTTGACAGTTATGAACGATGATTATGAACCACATACTGTTAATGAATGTAGACAAAGACACGATTGGCCTGAATGGAAAAATGCAATTCAAGCAGAATTAAGTTCCTTAGCCAAACGTAAAGTCTTTGGACCTGTAGTCCAAACGCCTGAAAATGTCAAACCTGTTGGATACAAATGGGTATTTGTACGGAAACGTAATGAAAAGAATGAAATTGTAAGACATAAAGCAAGGCTTGTTGCACAAGGTTTCTCGCAGAGACCAGGGATTGATTATGATGAGACGTATTCACCAGTGATGGATACAATTACTTTTAGATTCTTGATCAGTTTAGCAGTCTCAGAAGGACTCGAAATGCGGCTTATGGACGTTGTGACAGCATATTTATATGGATCACTCGATACTGATATTTATATGAAAATTCCTGAAGGATTTAAGATGTCTGAAGCATACAAATCAAAAGCCAACAATGTTTATTCAATTAAATTGCAATGATCCTTGTATGGATTAAAACAATCTGGGCGAATGTGGTATAATCGTCTTAGCAAATACCTGACAAATGAAGGATATATTAATAATCCTATATGCCCATGTGTTTTCATAAAAAAAACAGAATCTGGATTTGCTATTGTTGCAGTTTATGTTGATGATATGAATTTAATCGGAATACCTGAAGAGCTCCGAAAAACTGCTGACTATTTGAAAAGAGAATTTGAGATGAAAGATTTGGGACAAACGAAATATTGTCTCGGCTTGGAAATCGAGCATAAATCATACGGAGTACTTATCCATCAATCAGCATATATTGAAAAAATCCTAAAACGGTTCAATATGGATAAAGCTCACTCTTTGAGTACCCCTATGGTTGTTCGATCTCTTGATCATAAGAAGGATCCATTTCGACCTAAAGAAGATGATGAACAAATACTTGGTCCAGAAGTACCATATCTAAGTGCAATTGGTGCCTTATTATATTTAGCACAATGTACTAGGCCTGATATTGCTTTTTCAGTAAATTTGTTAGCCAGGTTCAGTTCTGAACCAACACGACGTCATTGGAATTGTATCAAACATATTTTTCGTTATCTTCGTGGAACAACAGATTTGGGGTTATTCTATTCAAAATCTAATAGTAATGCAGGTTTGATTGGTTATGCTGATACTGGATATCTTTTAGATCCTCATAAGGCTCGTTCACAAACTGGGTACGTTTTTACTTATAATAATACAGCAATTTCATGGCGCTCAACAAAACAGACTTTGGTTGCCACATCCTCCAACCATTCTGAAATTCTTGCACTTCATGAAACAAGCCGAGAATGTATATGGTTGAGATCTGTTATTCACCATATCTAGAGTACATGCGAACTATCTACTGCTTCAAGTTCTCCCACAATCATATATAAAGATAATGCTGCATGTATTGCTCAAATCAGAGGAGGACACATCAAAGGAGATAGAACCAAACATATCTCACCAAAGTTCTTTTATACTCATGAGCTTCAACAAACTCAGCAGATTGATGTTAAGCAAGTCCGCTCCCCAGATAATCTCGCAGATTTATTCACCAAAACATTACCAACATCAACATTCGAGAAATTGATTTATGGCATTGGGATGCGTCGAGTATGTAAATTACATAATTAATTTTGAAGTATTTTTCAGGGGGAGTATATTAAATCAATGTGGACATATGTGCACTGCACTCTTTTTTCCTTCGATCAGGTTTTATCCCACTGGGTTTTCCTGACAAGGTTTTTAATGAGGTAGTCATTTTAAGCACATCCAAATATTATTAAATCCAGAAGATTATAATATTTTAGATCCAGCAGATCATAAAATATATTTTGTTTAGTTTTTATTGGTAGAAAATTTTAAATATATTATAATGATATCATCTAAGGGGGAGTGTTATAAAGTTTCTAGATGATATTATAATAATATAATAATATAAAATATTTTGTTTAAGTCGGTTAAACCGACTTAGTTTGTATATATATATATGTGTAACCTCAGCAATAAAACATACATATTTCTGCTTTCTTTTGTGTGCCTCTCCACTATCTCTCTCTCTTGCTTTTTATTAAATTTATTATTTTATTTCTCTCGCCTCTCTCCTTCTCAACTTTTACTTGTCAAATTTGTCACAAGTCCCTGGTATATTCTCTTTAAGCCCCTGATGATTATTAATTTTATTATATTCATTTATTTTAATTTTATAACAATATTACTATTATAAAATAGATATACATAAGTGCTCCTAGCCTTGAATTGTGTTTGTGTATTGGAACAATTGCATGTTAACAAGAAATTTTGTATTAAGGCTTGTTGGATTCGCATGCAAATAGCTAGTCTCAAACGGTTAAATAATTTAATGGAATTGGTATTAATGTCTTTGTAATCTTACCGGTCAAAAGAATTCTACCTTGAACAAATGCTTTCTATAGGATTCCTGGCAAAAGTGTGATACAATATAATATTAATACAACTGGCTTGATGTTTGATAGATATCCAGCTTTCTGATCGTCATTACAGGTGAACCGCGTTTGAACTTTTAATGGAGGACTCTATTACTCGTTATCTCATATGACAAAACTTGAACAGCCGAGAGACTTATAGGTTAGCTATTTGAACTTGTCAGGTCGACAAGAAAAATATGCAATTTGTATGCATCTTCACATTCGTAAAATGGAGCACTTGGTTGGAAATCATGATGGCTGAGCAAACAAATATTTGAGTATAGGAGTAACTACTGCTACACTTAAGCTGTTCCCCAGCAATGCGTAACTGCAGTAAAAAAGAGACCAACTTGAGCAAATCTGCATAAGTTAAAAATTATTATGACCTGTATCATTTAGAGGAAGAAGAGATAAGGAGAAAATAATAGTGCACCGTTGTCTAAGGCTTATGCTCTGTGGGAACTGAAAATCCTCTGGGAAAGAATGCAAATTAGCAACCTGATTATCCAAATTACAAAGCTAAATTAATAACTTTAATTGACAAACAGCAAAATGCTAGAGTTGAGCAAAATATACCTACCTCCCTAGGGGTAAAATATCTAAGGCCTTGCTCCTTCAATGAAGATGATTTTCCCTTTGTCTTTGGCTGCAAACAATTGAAATGTAAATGAAAAGGCGAAGGCAACATACTGCTATGAAGTATCAAACTCAAGGACAAACCACATCAAAATAGATATAACATAATACAAGTGAGGTTGACAGGACAGCTACAGCATTGCACAGAACTCTAGTAGTTGCCCAATATGCTAACAGTAAGTAAGACTTAATATCTTAGAATCTTTGGCGAAATCCAATCCATCAGTTTGCCTGGGTTAATGTGCCAAATATCAATGATGTCATTACTCATTCACAGAAATGGACTACTATGTGATCCTACCAGAGGGGATCTTATAGGAGTTGACTACGCATCAGAAACTATAACAAACTATAAAACATCTGAGCATAACTCTTGCAGAAAATATATATTATCTAACAAGTTCAACTTATAATCTCAACAATGAGAACAAAACTCAGTAGATAATGCATGTTTTAAATGGCATCCTACCTCGACAGTTGCCAAAAGAGAGCCAGTACCTTTCACATATCGATAATAGCTCTTTGTAAAACAACAGCATCGCTTTGAGTCTGGATAGACAATATCTAAGCTCTGTTAAGGATTTCTCCTGAGAGTAAGGAAACACTTTATTTTCATAAAAGCTCATGAAATGTTGTCAATTATTCAAACCAAGTGAAATAATAAGGATACCCATTGCACTTCCCCACCTCTCTATAAAGCTAAAAGGTACCAGGTACTGGTCCAAAAAGTCATTTCCATTTACTTCAATAGTTTTCTCTGAAGCTTCAAGATCATCTAAAGCAGCAGCAGTAATTGCTGCAAAACCAGTCCCTGTATTTACTTGGTAGCATGGACTATTGAATTCAAGAAACGTCTCTACTGGGTCACAAGACTGGAGCAACTTATCCCAGTTCTCTTCTAGTTGATCATGTTTGTCAATCTCTGTGACATTGCTATCCCCAAACAATGGGCCTGGAGACCAAAGGAGCTTGTTGTCAAAGACTTGGCACCTAAAGGGTAAAGGTTTTCTTTTTGCCTGCACAGTAAATGACCACGAATCGATTTCAAGTATTTTGGAGATAAAACTATAATATCCTAAAAGAGGTAAAGACAAATAAAAGCAGCAGCTAAAAAGCTCCAAGTAACATAGTAGAGTGAGAACAAACATAAACGAATAGGCATGCACACACAGTGTGGATGAAGAGCTACCAGGCAAAAATAACGTGGTCTGGAATATGGCACACCAAACTGTAGCGGGCTCAAAATAAACTCCTGCATAACGTAATCAGAGCAGGCCAATATCGCAATCATTTTTGCATGCGTATCTGAAGTCTGTAACCAAAAAGATAAAATATGAGCAAAATAAAAAAGCTAATAATTTTCGTCTATTACAATTTGGATTGGACATTGAGCTGATAACTTCATGAACAGACCTCAAATCCAACAACATTTTCCACAAATAACATATGTGGAGGTTGACAAGTATGTGGTATAAGTTCAAGAATCTTGAGAAATGAAAATGCCCGGGTATCACCAGATTGCTTCTGAAGACCTGATTAGGAGATGTTCACATATCACTAATATAATCTACAAAACATGATGAAAAACAAAAAAGAAAAAAAAAAAACAGAAGCAAAATTTCACCTTGGCGAGTGTAGGGTTGACAAGGAGGGGAAAGAAGCCACGCATGTGCCCTATAGCTGTCTAAATCATCTGCAGTAAGGCTCTGAATATTTCCCTGTGATAATTATAATACTTGTCACGTGTCAATCTTAAATTTTAAATATTATAATAAGAATATTTTATATTATCTTAAAGTTTTTCAATCTGTTAATAACTAATATAAAATTAAAGCCTGAAGGTCTTTAAATCCTCTCTCTTCTCTTTATCTCGAATCTCTGTTACATATATTATAATAATAAAGAGCATTTAACATTTATCTGATATCTGTCATCTATCCATATTACATCTATGTTACACATAAGCTCGTGTATCAACTATCACATACCAATTTTAAGTTTTAAACACGATAGGTAAACAACCTCAAATCTTAAATAACAATATAGTTAATTCATTTCCTATTAACTTAAATTTTTGGTCAAGTAATAACTAACAATACTTATAAAAAATGAATATAAAATAAAAAACATTTATGTTCAAATATTTCAAAAGCCAAAATACTCAAAAAAAAAAAAAAAAAAAAAACTTGACAACAATCTTTTTGTGCTGATAAACAACAATCTTTCACTTTCACTTCCGAAAATGAAAATAAAAAAACCTGATAAGGGCGGTGACCAAAATTGTGCTGATAAACATCATTTGCTTTGTCATTTATGTCAAAAGCTTCCACTACTTGCGCGTTCACGTTGGCTTTTGTTAATGAGTACCTCTAATCAGAAACCCAAAAAACAACACGTAAAAATACGTTTTCGATTGTAGTTAAAATTATGTGAATTAGGGTTAGGGTTTACCATGCCGCCGATGCCACTGTAGAATTCGAGGACTCTCCATGGTTCGCCGTCGTCGTTTATGGACAAATTCGTCTTCTCCATTGGATTCTACTTGTCTCTCCTTCAACGTCGACCCTTGAATACAAAATTTGAATTGGGCCTGTTTTGTACCTCTAATTGGGCCTGGTTTGGATGGGCACTGGCCCATTTTCACTTTTCATTTTTGTTTATAATTTTATATTTATTTCTGTTGTCCCTTTCTCGAATCGAAATCTTCATAAAAATCAGTAACACTACCCGATGCAACTTCAACTCCGACGCCTCTCCCAAAGACGACAACAATCGCAGACGCCTCTAGGGATTCCATCAGTGCTGCTCTCGTGGAAATCGGAGGCAGCGTCTACGACTCGCCTTCCCTTGTAATTCTTCGTATCTTTGTGTCCGATCGTCTTACACTATTCGAATTCGCTTGGTAAATTTAGGTATTAGCTTCACATATTTTGTTCAATTTCACAATTTGATTGTCTATGGGAATATTTGATAGTTTAGAACAGCTTTTCTGATCAAGAAATTGTTAGATTAGCTTGTGGAAAAAAAATAGCTTTATCGGTTTCCAATTTGTCTTTAAATTTACTGTTTATTGTGAAAAGAGCTTGATTTTGTTGATACTGGAGCTGTGTGTGTTAAATTTGTCACCATTTTGGTTGCATTATTGTTTGTTAGCTCTTGATTTTGTTGGACTAGCCTGTGAAAATTTAGCTTGATTTGTTGTTTTAGTGTGGAAAGTGTTTGGTTTTCTTGATACTAGAACTGTGTGTGTTGATTTTGTTACTTCTTCGGTTGCATTATTGTGTGTTAGCTCTATTAGGGTGTGAGAAGGTTTATGAATATATTTAATTGGTGACTGTGGAAATAGATAATTAATGGTTATTGTTATATAGGGTAGAGTTCAAATATAGCAGATAGGGCTGCACGAGGGACATGGCGGATTTGGAAAATTTGCTTCTTGAGGCAGCTGGGAGAACGAATACTTCGGGGAGGAATAGGCACCCACTTCTTCCCTCCAGAAGGCGACATGAGGGTTCGGATTCTGGAAGTGACTCTAGGGATGATGATTCTGATGAAGATCATGGATATACGAACAGAAAACCTTCTGGGCCTCAAGTTCCTTTGAAGAAGAGGGGTCCGACTGAAAGAGATGATGATCAGGGTAGCCAGGAAGAAGGTGATTATGAAGATGGTGGTTCGGATCGTGAAGGTGATAGCAGCAATGAATCGGATGATGACAACCATGGGCAGATGACTGAACTTGAGAGGGAGATGATGATATTTGAACGGGATGATAAGAAAATAGATAAGAATTTAATGGACAAATTTAGATCAAGGCGGGAAGAGAGACCCACCAGATCCAGAAAAGAGACTCCACCTCTTCCATCATCTCGTGGTGTGCGCTTGTCGACTAGATCTGCTGACAGGGCTGCCGCCAAGGATGATGCATTAAATGAGCTGAGAGCAAAACGGTTGAAGCAGCAGGACCCAGAAGCTCACCGGAGGCTGAGGGATGCATCTAGAGGGAGTTCAGGTGGTCGGGGTTATTCTCCAGTCAAGCCAAAATCATTTACTCCTGCAAGTATGAGTAGCTCCAGTCAAAGTGATAGTGAAAGTAGGTCTCATAGTGAAGATGAAGGGTCAATGGGGGATGGTGCTGACAGTGATGAGGACCGGGGTGTGCCTGGGTCAGATAGACTAACATTTGATGACATAAAGGAAGTCACCATCAGGAGGTCAAAACTTGCTAAATGGTTCATGGAGCCATTCTTTGAGGAGTTAATTGTGGGCTGCTTTGTGAGGGTTGGAATTGGGAGGTCAAAGGCTGGGTCTATCTACAGGCTTTGCATGGTCCGAAATGTTGATGCCACCGAGCCAGACAGGTTATACAAACTAGAGAACAAAACAACATACAAGTATCTGAATGTCATTTGGGGAAATGAAAGCTCTGCTGCCAGGTGGCAGATGGCTATGGTATCAGACTCAGCACCATTAGAGGAGGAGTTTAAGCAGTGGGTTAGGGAGGTCGAGCGAAGTGGTGGCCGGATGCCAAGCAAACATGATATATTGGAAAAAAAGGAGGCAATACAAAAAATTAACACATTTGTCTATTCAGCTGCCACTGTGAAGCAAATGTTGCAGGAGAAAAAATCGGCCTCATCAAGGCCATTAAATGTTGCGGCTGAGAAGGATCGACTGAGGAGGGAGTTAGATGTTGCATTAAGTAAGCATGATGAAACTGAGGTGGAGAGGATCAAGGCAAGGCTGCAGCAACTGGAGGCATCCCGTCAATCGAAGGTAAAAGATGCTAAGGCTATGAGGCTTGCTGAGATGAACAGAAAGAACAGGGTAGAGAATTTCAAAAATGCCTCAGAATTGAAACCTGTGAATACAAGTTTGAAAGCAGGCGAGGCTGGGTATGATCCATTTTCAAGGAGGTGGACTAGGTCAAGGAATTACTATGTCTCTAACCCTGGTGAGGGAGACGCTGCGGCAGCTGCCAATGGTGGCAATAACAATGCATTGACAGGGGCAAATGGTAATGAGGCAGGGGCTGGAGTGGCGGCCGAGGCAGGCATGGCAGCTACAGCGGCAGCTCTGGAAGCTGCAGCTGGTGCAGGGAAGTTGGTTGATACAAGTGCTCCTGTAGATCATGGGACGGAGTCAAATTTGTTGCATGACTTTGACCTTGACATATCTCTAAATGCACTTAAGAAGTTTGGTGGGCCTCAGGGAGTGCTGGCTGGATTCATGGCAAGGAAGCAGAGGATAGAAGCAACTGTAGGATGTCAAGTCCCAGAGAATGATGGGAGGAGACATGCTTTGACCTTGACAGTCAGTGACTACAAGAGAAGAAGAGGGCTCCTCTGAAATTTGATTCTGCTCTATGCAGTATCAATGCAGGTACCAATGGTTTGGTTTGTGCCATTGATGTATCGGCATAGGTTTGCAGTATACTGTACTTTGAAAAGGAAGCTGGTCAGGTGGGTTAAACTGTGAAACTATCGTGTTTTTCTTTGTTTACTTTGGCCAATGATAATATAGTGTTTGTCGACTTCCTATTTTAAATATTCATGCCTTGAACACGTATAACAGTTTTGTTAAATGGTGTCTTTATTCCCTATGGTGTTGTTATGAGTCAAATCGTTTTAACTGACATTGATTTTGCTAGTGAAGGTTTTCAATGGAGAGGACAAGGCAAGTGCTGCTAATTTGGGGTGAGGTGTAGGAAGATGTGCTATGTATTTATGTATTACCATTTTGACTACTGCTATACAGTAAATGATGATATCCTGGTTTCGATTTCATATTGTTTTCATATATCATCCAGCGTAGGTTTTGTTTTTTTTTTTTTTTTGGTTTTTTGCTGAATTTCTGGTCTACTGTATCTGGGATGTTGCTATTGTTCAATTCCTGCTTACATTCTGTGGGGGCAAAAACCGAAGCCATCTTCTTTTCCCCTTACTTTCGGTTCTCGCTGCATATTTGGCCATTATTTGCTTAGAGTTATTTACTGTCTGAGAGTTGTTTCAAGAGTAAATGCAAAATCTGGATTTAATTTCACTGTCTTACTTCCGGCTGAATTTTTGATGGACTGCAGTCAAATTCAAATTTTTTGGTGTAAGAATTCAGATATGCAGTAAAATTTTCAAATGGGTTGCACAATAAGCTTGAGATAATTTGCAGGCCTGGTTTAACGGTGCATCCATGGAACTGAGTAAGAGTAAATACATGGCTAAAAGTTGGAAATGGAGCATTTTTCAATACAATGTTGGACTGTTTTATCTTCTGCAATTCTTTTCATCTTTTTATTATTATTTATTATTATTATTTTTTTAAGTATAATAGGAAAACAACCATTGGCTTTTTATAATTTCAAAAGCAGGGTCTGCGGCTGCCTATCATTAATTTAGCTAAATGACCTTTCATTGGTAAAATTTGTGCTACATACAACATTTTTTCTTCTTTGAAGAAAGTGCTTCTTTAAACATCGACGTAAACTATGACACAACATAGTTTGACAAATTCGATCGCATCATATTCATTAGCTGCCCTTTCCATATTTTGTTGGGCTGAGTACAGAGTACAGACCTTTCCCTCTCATCGGCAATGACAATTCTTGATCAGACTACTGCACCAATTAAACACAATGAGTTGATTAATTCATCCAATGGAAACCTTTTCACCCTTTTTCGAGTGAGGATAATGTTACCTTCATAGAAGAGAAATGATATCGGGCTGATCCAACGAATGTCAGTAGAAAATGTCTCGTTCTATTACTTAATATATCAAAGATGCTCAAAAACAAGTATACATGTGTATTTGGTTGCATTTGCATGTCTAATCCAAGATGTATAGCGAGCACCTATCTGATTAGCAGACACCAGACAGTCTGGCCATGGCTACGGTGGCATCATATATTCTCTTGGAAATACCATTGAATTTACTAGGAGCACCCGCCACAAGCACGAGAATATGCAGTGGTGAAGTGGCCTAGGAAAGAATGCTGTTACAAACAATGTGAAGACAAGTGAAAAACAAAAAAACAAAAAAAACAAAATACACTCTACAATGACAAAGAAAAGATACTTCTATTTTTATTGTTTGTGACAGCTTATCGTCAGAATCAAACAACCAAGCTCCTAGTTATAAACTCCCGTAAAACAGCAGCTGTCCTTGTATTTTCGTCACAAATTTTTCGGAGATAGAGAGTTGAGAATCATGAGTAATTCAACCTTTAATCTCCCTCCCAATCTCTTGCCCGATGAAGCAAACCCAAAATGGATGAACAAAGGAGACAATGCATGGCAACTCATTGCTGCCACGCTTGTCGGTATGCAAAGTGTTCCAGGGCTTATACTCCTGTATGGAGGAGCAGTGAAGAAGAAATGGGCAGTTAATTCTGCTTTCATGGTACTCTATGCATTTGCTTGTGTTCTTGTTTGTTGGGTTCTGTGGGGCTACAGGATGTCTTTTGGGCACCATGCTGCTCCATTTTGGGGAGTCCCAAATATTTCACTGGAACAAGACTATCTCCTCAAACAAGCCTTCGTTGGCAAGTTTCCCAATGCTACTATGGTGTATTTCCAATTCGTTTTTGCTGCTATTACCTTGATCTTGATTGGTGGAGCCGTGTTGGGGCGCATGAACTTCTATGCCTGGATGCTGTTTGTGCCGCTTTGGCTGACTTCCTCATACACAATTGGAGCTTTTAGTATATGGAGTCCACAAGGGTTCCTTGCCAAGAAAGGTATAATTGATTACTCTGGTGGGTATGTGATCCATCTGTCTTCAGGAGTTGCTGGTTTCACAGCCGCATTTTGGGTATGGATTTTATCTCTTATAGAGCCTGGTTTGACATGACCATGTGTCAATGATTTCTGCTTCTAATAGTCTTATAATATTTGATCGCAGGTTGGTCCTCGTTTGACCAGGGACAGGGAAAGATTTCCTCCCAATAATATACTCCTGATGTTGATGGGAGCAGGACTGCTATGGATGGGCTGGACAGGATTCAATGGAGGAGACCCTTATTCAGTAGGCATCGATGCTTCCCTGGCAGTTTTGAACACACATATCTGCACTGCAACCAGCTTGATTACTTGGCTCCTGCTCGACGTTGCGTTTTTTCGTAAATCTTCTGTCATTGGTGCTGTTCAAGGCATGACCACTGGCTTAGTTTGCATCACCCCTGCTGCTGGTATATCCACAACCCTTAATTCTGCAATTCATCAAAGCTTACAAAAAACATATATAATTCCTCCTAGTCTTATCACGGTCCAGTACAATTGCTTGAAGTCTAAAACAGATAATATAAATTTTAGTGCGTTGCATTGTTATAGTGTTAGGATGATATATAGGAAGGGAAGGTCTCAAAGGGGAAGTTTGTCTCTTCCCATTTTGTTAGCGATTCATGTCCTAGACTAATATATGAGCTTGCGATGCATTCATCATACTTTGATAGTCTAAAACAAAACTTGTGAGGGAAAAAAAAATCATTAATGTTTTCCATTCATATGTTCTATTGCTTTTCACATTTTGATGCAGGGGTAGTGCAAGGATGGGCAGCAATTTTGATGGGGGTATGTTCAGGCTCAATTCCATGGTTCACCATGATGGTTGTCCACAAAAGATCAGAGCTTCTTCAAAAGGTTGATGACACAATGGCAGTTCTACACACTCATGCTATAGCAGGCAGTCTTGGCGGGATCCTGGCAGGTCTCTTTGCAGTACCAAAGCTGAACAATTTGTTTTTCGGCACATATGGCCAATATGTTGGCCTGTTCTATGGTATTCACATGAAACAAGCCCGAACTGGGTTTCGGCAAATAGGCATCCAGCTACTTGGAGTGTTCTTTGTTGTCACACTTAACATCGTCAGCACAAGCTTGATTTGTCTTTTCATTAAACTGTTTGTACCACTAAGAATGTCTGAAGAGGACATGGAGATTGGTGATGAGGCTGCTCATGGTGAAGAAGCATATGCTATCTGGGGTGAAGATGACAGGCCTGAACATCCCAGGCATGATGTTGAATTGGCTGTAACCAAAGTTAAATCTCGTCATCGATCAGAGAGGAAATGAAAGCCTGTCACGTATACACTTGATACATTGAAGCTTCTCTTTATATTTATATGCTTGTTTCAGGATCTTATGTGACTTAAGAGTGAATAAAAACTTGCAAGTAATATTAGCTCTTTTATGTCAAATGGTTTTTAAGATTCTGCTTACCTGGATGTAATTATGTAAACAGTTTGCTTGTATCATGTTTACTTGTCACTTATGATTTGCAGCTTTTAATATTTTTCCTAATTGAAGATTGATAAAAAGAAAAAAATATGTTTTTAATCTATAAAACCCAAATTTATGTCAAATGATTTTTCAGATAATTCTCTTTTTATTTGTGGATAATGAATAATTAAAATGGAAGAATGGATCTAATGGTTTTGTTGAAAGATGCATTTTGTAGATTTATGATAAAAAAAATAATAATAATAAACTATATTTGGTGTGTAACTAATTTAAATGTAAATTGTGTAAAAAACAGTGGTAGTTGTTATTCTTTAACTATAAAAGATACTATTATAGATATGCATGAAGTGTTTAAAATTTTGGAGAAACTTTTTTTTAATCCTTGAGATTTTAAAAAATATTAAATTTTTAAAATTTTTTTAAAAACAACTTTTTTTATGTCTAACTTTTTCAAGCTTCTTCAAAAAAATCCAAATCATTAATCAATTAACGGTCAATAATGACATATTGTTTGGATGAAAAAGGTAAGATGGTTTTTCCAAGTGAGAGATTAAGATTGTGACACGTTGATTACTAAGATTATAAATATATAAAATATTTTTAAAAAAAATTAATAATTTATATACATAACATTAATTTGGTAAAAAAAAAAGGAAAAAAAAATAGAGATCCACCGTCCATTTACCATGGATGGACAATGAAGATCCAATGGATCTAGTGGATCTCCACCGTCTTCAACGTCATCAAATCTCGTTCATCCAACATCATCAATAACTCATTTCATGAACGTCATTTCACACAGTTTTTAACACCATCAACAACGTCACAACATCATCAACTCTATCAACAACAACATTAAAAACAATAACATCAAAACGGTTAATCAGAAAAAAAAAAAAAAATCAAAATAGGGGGGTTAATGACCTCCTTTGGGTTTGTCGAACTCATAAATTTTATTTGGGTTCAACGAACCCTTCATCTGCGTTTGATCAAACCCAAAATCTCTTTGGTTTTGGGTTTGGAATCTATAACCAGAAAGGACCTCCATTGCAGACCTGTTGTCTCAAAAGTGCTTCATTTGAGGCGCAGGAAAAAGAGATGGAGGTCGATAGAGGATATGGTGGGCAACAGAGATTGAGGAAGAAAGAGAAGGGATTGAGGAGAAGAAGATAGAGGCCGATGGAGAAGAAAGAGAAAAGACAAAGGTGAATGAAATAGATGTCAATGAAAGAGAGAGGAGAATAATAGGATAAATAAGAGATGGATGAGAGATGATTCAGACGAAATAAAAGATTATTTGTTTGTTCTAGCTTCTTCTAGATCAAAGAAAAAAATGAAAGGTTTTGTTATTGTTACGAACTCTTCCTGATCAAAATAAAATTAACTTGTTTTATTTTTTTCTCTCAAAAAAAAAAATAAACTTGTTTTATTTTTTAAATAAATATTTTTGATGGTTGGATGGAGGATGGATGGAAACAATAATTAGATTTTTTTTCCTGATTTTTTTTTTAAATTATTGTTTAAATAAAAAAAAAAATCAGTTGTTTTTAAAAATGGATAATTATATTAATATACATGTGTTCGTATTTTATTGGTTAAATAATAGGTAAAATTACGATTGTATTAGAGGCAAAATAGTTATTTTAAGTTACGAGGGACAATTGAATCTTTTTTATTTTTCTGTTTAGTATAACCGTCAGTTGACCAATAGTTTGGACTTTTTGAAGAGTTTTAGAAAAGTTATGAATAAAAATAACTGTTTCTAAAAGAATTTTAAAAAATTAATATTTTTCGAAACTTCAAAGATTAAATGAAGTTTCCTCTAAAATTTTTTATTATAACTTAATCAATGAAAATCAACAAATTGAGGTTTTAAATATAATTAAATAACAATAACAACAATAGTAATAATAAAAAGGAATGTTATACTATTCAAAATTTTATCCAATTTTATTGTTCAAATAATGTGGCTAGTTTATACGTAATTACCACATTATCAACACATCATTCTAAAATATATATGGTAGTTATAAATTAATTTATTATATCACGCAAGTAAAATTTTTTGGTATATTTTGTAGAAGTATAACATTATGCGATAATAAATTAGAGAAAAATGTAGTAATCATTTTACATACTTTACAAAACATACATTAAAAACAAGTTAGATCTACATAACATTTTAACAAAATCATTTATACTAAAATAAATCACTGTTGGTCATCATAGAAAACTAAAGTAAGCTTTCAAAAAAAGAAAAAAAAATAAAAGTATTAAAAATTTAAATAAATGAAAAAAATAAAAAAGGAAAAAGAAAAAAAAAATTAATCACTTAGAAGTATGCACATCTGTCATAGTTTTAATTAATAGATATATAATACATTAATTGTGTATTTACTTTATGGATTGGAGAATGAGAATGAGGAATGAGATTGATTGATGATGTTTACTTACTTATAATTTATTTCGTAATAGGAATGGAAGTGTAGATCCCACGTTAATTTGAGATTGTGGAATGAGAATCTCATTCTCATTCATTTTATCAAGATGAAAAGTCTCTTACACCCTTATTTAAAAAATAAAGAAAAACCTATTTTATTTGATATTAAAAAAAATTACATATTATAATAAAAAAACTATACATTATTAAAATGATATGCCCTTTTTTTATTATGATATACAGTTTTTTATTTGATATTAAAAAAAAATACATATTATAATAAAAAATTGCTCGTTAGGTCAGTGGATTATTAAAATAATATACAGTTTTTTTATTATTATAATATATAGTTTTTTATTTGATATTAAAAAAATACATATTATAATAAAAAACTGCACATGATTATAATTAATTCATAATTTGAATTAAGTATATTTTTATAACTTATAATTAATTCATTTTGATTTCAAAGTAAAGTAAACAGTTTAATGAGAATACTGCTGATTCTGATTTCAATTTTTGTAGTTAAAGTAAATAATTTATTCTGATTCAGATATTTCATTTCAATTCTAGATCATTTCGATTCCTCTAAATGAAATAAACGCACCATTAATTACTTAAAAGGATTATGCACGTCTGTTATAGTGTTAATTAATCAATATATAATACAAGTAATTAATAATGAAGCATATATTATAGCCTATATTTTCTCGGGAATAAATATCTGTTCCTAAATGTGAAGGGCAATTCAGGCAATTCACTACCAAATTCGAGGACAGTCGAGTAATTCCACAAGTCAGTAGAAGCAGCTACACTCTCTCTCTCTCTCTCACACACACACACACTTTTAAAAGGGGACCTAGGTTATTCTCCTCCTCCAAAATCTCCTCCCTCTCACGCAGAAAATCGCAAGTTTTTTATTATCTCTCAATATTTAATCTCGTGTGGCTCTGCCTTTCTCAGGTGAATCCTAGGGTTTCTCTCGCTACTCATTTTCAATTTCAATTTCAATTAAATTTAACTGCTTACTTTCTTCTATTTGTTCTTCAATTTTGTTTTCCTTTGATCTGTAAATGAGCCTTTAAATTTCAAATAATTGCATGTATTTTGTTTTAACTGATTTGTATTGTACTGTTTTGTAGTTTTTGTTATATGTATCTGTGTTTGGTTCTGAATTTAGGGTTTGTGTGGGTATTTAGCTAGGGTTTAACGGTTTTTCTAAATTGTATTGTACTGTTTTGTAGTTTTTGTTATATGTATCTGTGTTTGGTTCTGAATTTAGGGTTTGTGTGGGTATTTAGCTAGGGTTTAACGGTTTTTCTAAATTTTTGAATTGGTTGTTTGTCTGCTATTATATGGAGATATCTTGATTTGGACAGTATGGTTCTAGGCTCAATGAGGGAAAGTTGTGTGTGCGTTTGTGTTTTTTTTAAAAATAAATTTGGGTTTGATTTAACTAGAGTTTTTGTTGGAATCACTTTTTTGGCTTTAGTGTGGGAGTGCTAGTAGCAGTTAGGTGTTTAGTTTAGATCTTGGATAGTCATTGATTTGGTGTTTAGTATTTTGTTGTTAATTTGTAGTTTAGTGATAGTAGAGCTCTCGATTATGGATGCAATGATTAGTGACTATATTTATAACTGTGTTAGGCATGCTCAAATGTATTGCTTGGGGGACTTGTGACCGTTGCTCTGTTTACTGACTTGTTAAGATATTAATTGTGGAGGCCGAGGGTTTTGCCATAGACTACTTGTTAGCTATCTGCATTTATTTGGTGCCTTGACATCTGAACGAACTGTGATATTTTTCTTTTTTCAATTCATAAACTGTTAAACATAGATTGTTGGTTTAATTTGAGTAGATTTTTTTGTATGGTTGATGGGTTTGTCAATTGGGGTTATTTCATTTATGTCCATGAGCAAAATGCGAACCACCGAGGGAGCTTTGTGTTATTCTGAAGCCTGGAATCAGTGTTTATATATATATATATATATCTGTGTTTATTAAATCATATGAGTTGGTGGTGTCAATCTCTAATTTATGATATATCCACTCACAGATCCGGTAAGCTTGCTCGATCTCTGATATTGTAAGACAGAGATGGCGAGGAAGAAGAATCCGTTGGTTTTTATGGACGTGTCAATTGATGGGGATCCTGTTGAACGAATGGTTTTTGAGGTATTATTGCATTTGAGCCCAGCAACAGTAGAATCTTTTTTTGTTTAATATAATTTGCGTTGTGATCTGCTTATTGTTTTGTTTTAGTCTCTTTCCAAATAAACTTGTACAATGTGGATTAATCAAATGGTAATATTTGATGCACAGCTTTTCTCTGATGTTGCCCCCAAGACTGCAGAAAATTTTCGAGCACTCTGTACAGGTAAGATGTGCATAGTGCATTTAATCACTTATGTTATTACTTTTTCTCCTGCTCTAGGTATCTGGTTTGTAGGATTATATTCTTGAGAGGATGTAATTTTTAGTCATTTTTTTTTTTTGCCAATTCATTTAATCAAAATCTTATTGCATCTTCAGGAGAAAAAGGAATTGGTCCTATAACTGGAAAACCGTTGCATTACAAGGGCTCCTTTTTCCATCGCATCATTAAAGGCTCCATGGCTGAGGTTTGTTGTTTTATATAATTAATATTTTGTTGTTTCTCTGTGGATGGTTTTGGAAATTCTATGTATTTTTTTCTCTTGTTGAAATGGTTTGGAAATGGTCTGTCTTTTAGTCAGCTACTTTAGTCAGTTACGATTGTTTATGCTGTAGGACACAGGGCTGATGGTCACGACTGCTTTTCTTGTGATGTAGTTTTAAGGTTGTACTTACCAAGTTGTCCTCATAATTTAACTAAGCTCGGCCATACCCAACCAAATTTGGGATATTTAACTACTTTTCTGATTTCCTAGTGTGCTAATAGCTTACTTTTGTTTTGCAGGGTGGTGATTTTGTAAAACGAAATGGTATGTATTCTCTTGTATAGACATTTCATTTTATTGATCATGTTAATATTTTATTATGATTTAATTAAACTAATTTTCTTTAACTTTAATAATAAGTTGAAATAGTTCTAAAACTAAGGGTTAATGTACATATACTTATCTACTATGCTATTGAACTAAATAGTGAACATAAGTTGTTTTAAAGTAGAGTATGGAATCTGCTGGATAAACAATAGCATATTAGTTCATACTCTCTAGGTCTTATTGTCTTGTTTATCATTGATAGTATTGAATTTGACCGAGTAGTTGTTTCTGTTACATTATATAGATTTAGCTAATCTTCAATGTACCTACCAAGTGGAACTGTAATTCAATAGGGGACTTTACTGTCTGAAGATGTCGTATTTTCTTTTGACTGCCAATCATGATTTAACTCATGAACTCTTTATTTAAAAAGGCTAAATAATTTCATTTTATTTTGCAGGTACAAGTGGAGAGAGCATTTATGAGGGGAAGTTTCCTGGTGAGAATGTGTTCTTACTCTTTTGAATTCTCTCATAAGATTAACATCACAGATCGTGATGTGTTAATTAATGAAATTTCACATAAATGAAATGTAGAACTTTTCAAAATATATTTATAATTTCCTAGAAACCAATTAAAGTAGTACATCACTTGTTACTTATTGATGTCTGCAATTGTAATTTATGATTTGTGCAAAACATAATTTATCTGAGCGGTTCCTGATTATGTATGACTAGCAGGTTGTGAAACGTTTGTTTGACTTGCCTCATTGCAAGGTGCTTCTAAATTGCTTTTTTGGCTGCTCTTGTATACTTGGACATTATGTTGTAGACTTCTATTTAATTCAGGCATCGGTGTCATGTCTATGTTTTTGTCAACTAATCCTTTTGTCTGATCAAGCTTTTGGTTTTTTTAAATATTAACTTCAAAGCCCTTTGAATTTCAGTTGCAACTGAGATATATATATTCCTTAACTGTCATCCCAAGAGATTGAATTAGTATACCATTAAAATTTGATATCGCAATTTGCAGGAGTTTTTCTATATGTTTATTTGAATGTTTATTATGACCATCATTAAATGACAAGTTCTCTTTTATAATTTTCGCAATTAACAAGTGGTGATTTTGACATTATTTCAGATGAGTCTCCCAAGCTAAAGCATGATGGATCTGGTCTCTTGTCTATGTCTATTGCTGATCGTGACACCTTAGGATCTCAATTCATTATAACCTTTAAGGCAAATCATAATCTGGACAGGTGTGTTTGATAATCTGCCTTGTGTTTTGAGTACTTTTTAATTTTTGAAGTGACACTTTAAACAATTCCAATTTAACGTTACGTCTGTCGTACTATTAGTTATTGATAACACTTACCCTCATTCGGTTTTATCTTTATCTTTTATTTTCTTGTCTTTAATTTTCCAGGCACTAGTAACTTGATAAGTCTATTGTGATTGTATAAGAGGTATTGGGTTCAAGTATCGCTCAAATCAGGGTTGGAAGGGGTTTGGTTTATATTTATTGTTACATGAAAGTAATTTATAAGATTCCCAGGTTATTCATTCTGTGTTCATTTTCCATTGACAGGAAATGTGTAGTCTTTGGGGAGCTTGTGCAGGGAGATGAGGTATTAAAAAAAATGGAAGCTGCTGGTGATGAAGAAGGGAGACCAACTGTAACGGTGAAAATAATCAATTGTGGCGAATTTGGTGAGGGTAAGAAAATAAGCTGGTCCTTTGTTGGATGATTGTACTTGCTTTTTGAGTATCATTTGTCCATATGATATTTCAATTTGATTTGTTTCTATATGCAGACAAAAAGAAAGGAAACAAATTGAAGATGTTAAAAGATGTTTCCTTGGACGGAAATAGTCATGAAGCACGTAGGAAGGGAAACCGCAAGAAATCTGCAAAAGACAAGAGGAAGAAGAGAAGAAAATACTATTCCTCTGATTCAGAGAGTTCCTCAGATTCTGAGATGGAATCATCTGAATCTGACAGTGATTCTGACTCTTCTTTGTCCTCATCATCAGACATTAGTTCTTCAAGTGATGATAGGCGAAGAAAGAGAAAGAGATCTTCAAAACGAGACAAACATAGACGTGGAAAAAGAAGAGATAAACGACGTGACCGAAAGCGGAAGAGGCGTGATAAGAAATCCAAGCGTAGATCAAGAAGGTAAAATTGTTTATAATAGTTTTGCATAATAGATATCATTGTTTTGTTTTTTCTATTTTGACAAGAACAGCATAAATAGCTGGAATTATTTAGCTTGATTGTCGGTCCCTTGTTTTGAGGTGCTTCCAATGTAGAGCTGGTGCAGCGGAAGTTTTGTTTCGTAACTAAACAAATAAACTTAGATAACGATAGAAAACTCACAAATCTTATTACTGAAAACAATATTGAACAAGTTACTAAACATAAATAACATAAACCTATTTATAATAGTTCTAATCCTAACTCTTATAGAAATAGGAATTCTAACTTAAAGATTAAATCTAAACATTAAAAGACTTAATATCCTAAACTAAAAAGACTTAATAATTCTAATCTAATGAGAAATTGTAAACTTGTCCTACATCAAGAGCTTTTGTTTATTAAAAAATTCTTATATGTGGTTAGATGTCTAATATTTGCTTGTCGTAGATATTTCTCTCGCCATTTATGACATTTCCTTTATGGTGGAGAGGAGGTTTAACTTTCTGACAGTTCTGGTTGTGTTTGTGCCTTGCAATTTGATTGATGGGATTACAGCTGTAATCTTGTATCCTATCTGTAATCTTATATCCTATCTTCTACCACTAAACCTGTGCATGTTTCTTAAAGATGTTAGTGGATGTTTGCTATGTCTATTAATGGATGGTTGTATTATTTAAGCAATTAGTCATGATGAGCAGTAGTAGTGTGGGCAGGGTTACGTGGAATGTATCCACTATCCTCAGGTTCTCATTACTTTATTTTGTAGGTCATCGGATAGTCTTACTGACAGTGACAGTGATAGTAAAAGTCATAGCACTGAAGATGATGATCTGGATGTTCAAGGAAAGGACCAGAAGTCTAAAGACCCTTCTGAGAAAGCAGGTACTATCCCCTGTTAGCTGGTTGCTACTACTTCTTAACTTGCCATGACAATTGACATAGAAATTAGCAGTCTATACTTTTCAAATTTAGTTTTACTTCTATATCTTTGTCTGGATATCTGCTTAGAAATTAGCAGTCTTTACTTTTCAAATTTAGTTTTACTTCTATATCATTGTCTGGATATCTGCTTTTTCTTCAAAAAAAAAGGTAGTGGTGGGGTCAAAGAAATTGGAATCTGGCAACATGATCTTTCACATGCCATAACAAATTTCTCTTCATTGGCGCTATAGATTCCCATTACATATAGAGTGGTTCGGGAATGAGACTGTATGGCAAACTTTGTCATAAATTTGTTAGCTTCAAAATATTACTAATATCTAGAGCTTGTTAATGGTTGGGAGGTGTATATAAATCTTCAAATCCTTGGCTTGAAATTTAGTTATTATATGCATTCATCTAACGTTTAAACATGCCTTCTGATTATTTGAACTCAGTGATGATATTTTGTGTTGTGTTTCATAATTGTAGTTGAGAAAGAAACTGCTCCTCTTCGAAATAAAAGGAGGGATGAAAGTGATATATCTGAGAAGGAAGAGGGCGAAGAAACACCCAAGGAAAATGGTGAGCGGCGGAGCAATGGTATTGAAGCTGATGCTAAATCTGACAGGAGTGCAGATAGACAAGTTGGTGTGGTAGATGATCACCCAGGGAAATCTAGGTACATTTTCCATTCTTCTTACTAACCTGTTCATGGTTACCAATTCTTCTTGCTCTGGTGATTTATTAGAAGTTGATGTGTAGGAGCCGAAGCATTAGTCCAAAAAGGACTATGAGTAAGAGTATGAGTATTAGTCCCAGGAAGAGTCTGAGCAGGAGCCCTAGTGTTAGTCCAAGGCGGAGTATGGGCAGGACACCAAGTGTGAGTAGAAGCCCACCCCCACAGAGGAGGAGTATCAGCAGAAGTCCTCTTCGCAGTGGAAGCAGGAGCCCAGATAGAAGCGTCAGTAAAAGTCCATTGAGGGACAAAAGAGAAAGAAGTATCAGCAGGAGCCCTTTGAGAGCTCGGTCTCAAAGAAGCTTGAGTAGGAGTTCTGTAAGGTCCTTATCACGAAGAAGCCCAAGCAAGAGCCCACTACCGCCAAGATGTCTATCACGAAAATCAATTAGCAGAAGTCCTGTACGAGTCTCAAAAAGAAGCATTAGCAGAAGCCCCAGTAGATCCTCTCGGAGAAGCCTGAGCAGAAGTCCTGTTAGATCTTCTCGTAGAAGCTTGAGCCGAAGCCCTGTTAGGTCTTCTCGGAGAAGCATGAGCCGAAGCCCAGTTAGGTCTTCTTGGAGAAGCATGAGCAGAGGCCCTGTTAGGTCTTCTCGGAGAAGCATAAGCCGAAGCCCAGTTAGATCTGCTCGGAGAAGCATAAGCAGAAGCCCTGTTAAATCTGCTCGAAGAAGCATTAGCAGAAGCTCTGGCAGGGTTCCTCCTCGAAGAAGCCTTAGCAGAAGTCCAATTAGAGTTCCGAGCAGGAATAATCGTCGCAGTTATTCAAGGAGCCCTAGCCCTGTACGTAGAGCAAGGTCACCTCCTTCTGATCGAAGAAGTTTATCCAGAAGTGCTTCTCCAGATGGGTCACCCAAGCGCATAAGAAGAGGCCGGGGTTTCAGCCAGCGCTACTCTTATGCTCGAAGATATAGAACTCCCTCACCAGATCGTTCTCCTGTCAGATCTTACCGTTATGGTGGCCGAGGTGACCGTGACAGGTTTGTAGGCAGCATATTTTCCTTGAAATGTTCGAACACTATTAACCATAGAGAACTTGATTGAAATTGTGCAAATGCTGATTATGCTGACTGCACTATTGTTATTTTATTTTTTTTTCCATTTTCTCTAGATATTCAGGTTATCGAAGGTACTCTCCGAGGCGATATAGAAGTCCACCAAGAGCTAGAACTCCTCCCAGGTTCGTGGCCCTTCCATTGTATCTACCATTTCAACTTTAGATATTAAACTTTCCTGTAACACCCTGTTTGTTTGGTTTATTTTAATGACTTTACTGTCTGTGACAATGCTTTGCAGATACAGAAGCAGGAGAAGTCGGACTCGAAGCCTGTCTGTATCACGCAGCCCCTGCTATCGTAGTCGCCGCTATAGCCGCAGCCGTAGCCGTGTTCGCAGCCGTTCCCCAGTTGAAGTGTCAAGATCTCGTGCCAGTCCAAGAAATGACAGGCGGAGGTCACCTTCTCAGAGCAGGAGCCCCTCAGTGTCACAATCCTCATTGGATTCCCAGTCGCCCAAGCTCACTAGCAAAGCGAGATCAAGGTCAAGGTCAAGATCATCTTCAGGAAGCCCGAATGGGAGGAAGGGTCTAGTCTCCTACGATGATGGTTCTCCAGATTCTGACCATTGAAGCAGCAGACCAATCAAAGTTATGTAGAGTCAGGCCATTATCAAGGAAGGCTATTGTGGTAGCTTTGGAAGAATTTAAAGTCAAGACTTGAAATATCGGCATAAACTTTGTCCTTGCTAGAGATTATTGTTAGAATTCATGTAGTTTGGAGGTTTAGATTCCTTATTTGGCTTTGTTGTCTAGAATATATTTTGGATTCGATGGATGTTACATCAGTTTGAGGACACTAACAAATTATGATGTGTTTCAGCAACAGCAGGCTGTCACAATGATTAGGGTTTTGTGAGAATTTGCTGGAAAATTTTCAGGTCTGTGGGTTGAATTCATTACCTATTTTGAGGTTAAATACTAAACCCTTACAAAACTTGTGGACTAATTTTAGTCTAATGTTTGTGATTGTAGTTACTTTATATGCATATAACTCAGAGTGGAAGAAATTCTGTTTCCCCAAAAGGTTTAAAGATATTTGATCTAATTTAATAGTTTAAGATGAAACAAAGATATTTGATCCAATTTAATAGTTTAAGAGGGAACTTATTGGAATTAAAACTAATTTTGTTCTCTGGACTATTTATAAGTGCACTTATAGGTGAATGTTATAGTTTCCTTTAGCTGTTGCAAAATTCGAAATTAAAATATTAAAGGTGAGAGGCATTGAATTAAATTTTAATTTTATTAAAACGTTCAATAAACTCAGGTAAGATTGATCTAACAATAGAATTTTCACAATTATGTTAAAGCTTTGGCAAGATCGATCTAATAATAGATTTTTCGCAATTATTCTATTGACGGTAGGGATTCAAGTAAAGTTTAATTATAATAAGTATCTACACTTTCTTTTTATGTTCATGATGGATATTTAAATTTTTCTGATTATTGTGGAAATAAATCTTCCTAGCTGTAATTATTTAATTCTAATAGCATGTAATAATTAATTTCACTATATGTCTAAACTGATATTTAGAAATTTTATTATCATATAATTATATTACAAAATTAAAATAAAATTTCAATAAATAAAAAAATAAAAATTAGTAAACATTTGTATATGAGCAAGGGGAGGCAGCCAAGAAAGACAAAAAGAGGAGAAAAAACGAAAAAAAAAAATGTTGAGAAGATCTGCTCAGCTCAAAATCAAAACGCTAGCTGCGGTATATCGATCATCTACTGCTCGTATTCCCAATAATCTCACTCGCTGTCTCGCCTCTTCATCGTCTACTGCACCCTCTCATCCAACATCCCCTCCTCCTTTCTCTCACCATGCTGCTGGTATCATTTCGTGTTTTTTTTTTTTTTTTTTTTTACACTCTGATTTTCCCTTTTAGGTGAAAAAGAAATGATTTGTGTTTGTTAGATAAGAATTTGAAGAAGAAAGTTGGAGCTGTATTTCCTGTTGCCACCGGTCACGAGCTTGAAGAACTCCAGGCTGAGCTTCAAGTATTGTTTTTTTATGTTTGTTTATTTTGGTATTGTGAGTTGTGTTTTTGTTGCAAGTGGATTGAGTTTGATGTTTTGGTTGTGTTGCAGGGAAGAAATATTCTTCAAATCAATTACCCAGTTGGCCCTTTTGGTACCAAGGTTAACTTTTTATTCCTTTTTTAGTACTCATGTTATGTTGATTTTTTATGTACTAGTGATGTTATTGTGAGGAAAAATAGTATATGGGGTTTGATGCTATCGTGTTAGTGATATATTGGGATGTTATTGTGAGAAAAAATGCTGGATGGGTTTGATGATATCTCGGTATTTACAGCGCGCGAATGTGTTTGATGTGTGGGTACTAAGTAGGTTAGCTGGTGAGATCTTTTGTTGTGTTAAGAGAGGGGTTGGATTTGAATTCTAGGGAATTGAGTTTATTTTGTGATTATGTTTTGAAATGATGATAATAAAAAAAGAATTTGGTTGCTTTCAATTAAAAAAAAAATGTGGTTGATGAGGAAATATGCAGACGTGCTTGTTATGTCTTTTGTTTGGTTGTGATTTGGTTGGTGTAATTGTGATTAGGAAATTAATGGTTTTGAATTGTGTTGTTTGCTTGTAGGAACAACCTGCTGTTGTTAAATCTGTCTTTGACAAAAGAATAGTTGGATGCCCTGGTGGTGAAGGAGGCAAGCTTCTAGTTTTACTTTCTTTGTTTGGGTGCTTTCAATTCAATCGCTACTGAGCATTTAGCTGTTGCAATCCATGGTTTTGTTTAACAGTTTTTTTTTTTGTCTTTTTTTGGGTTTTAATCTAAAGAAGTTGAGCATGATGTTGTTTGGTTTTGGCTGGAGAAAGGCAAGCCACATGAATGCCCAGTTTGTTCGCAGTATTTCATGGTAACTTATCATGCTCTTCCTCTCAAGTTTCATTTCTGTATATCGGCGTTGTAAAGCAAAATTTTTTGGGATGATTATATGAAGTATTCTGATTTGTACATGATATGTATCTACAGCTTGAAGTAGTTGGCCCTGGAGGTCCTCCTCATGGCCATGGAGATCATGATCATCATTGATCCAGCTTCCTCCTTTCATGGCAGAATGATGTTTTATTAATTGTTAAAGAGAGTATCTGTCATACTGTGTAGCCAAAACATTTTTGTTCCTTTTAATCTCTTTCATAGATAGCTGAACAGACTTGTCTGCATCCAACTGTAGTTGGGTTGGTGATTTTTGGATTTATGGTCTGATCTCCTAATGGACCATGGGATACTCGTTAGCCCTCTTCAATGCATTATCAAATAAATAGATGGCTACTTTTTGATTCTTTCTTCAAATTGTTTTGCCCGAATATTCTCTATGTGTTGTTTAACACTTTTGTTTTCTATCGATTCTTCGATGCATGCAGTGTTGTGGGTGTTTAATGTATTCAAGTGCCAACTACATGGTATATGAATTTTAATGCTTTGTGTGATGGTGATGTATTCTTTGAAGAAGTTACGTTTTGTGCTTATCTTCATGTAAAACAGTTTTATGATCATCTGTCTTGTAAAACAGTTGTTATAAGGATGTACATGTTACCCTATCTTGAATATATACAAGTTATAAAGTTGGCGCATGTGGTGGGTGTTGTTTCTCTTCAAGTGATGGAACCATTAGACTTTATCGACCTTTCACTGTTTTTTTTGAACTTAAAACATGTATCTGCCTCTAATACTTGGATGCTTGTGATAATGTGGACGAAAACAGATACTTTTCTTGTTAATTTTTTTTAAACACATTCGCTAGGATAGAATTGAAAATTGCTCCACAAATTCTATATCCAAGCACTGACATTTCAAGGCATTGAAGGATATTTCAATGCTATTGAACATTGTAACCATCTACTTGCTGTCCTGACTTGAAATATTGTCTAGACCTAGAACATTGTGCTTATCTTTATAGACTTGAAAGACTGATTGTTCTGCTCTGCCAAACTACTTTCTGCACTTTAAGGTCATGTCAGTAGCTCGGTATCATGAAACCGCGGTTGGTTGTCTCGCTGAACTGAAATCAGACTCCCATGAAACTCAACAGAAAGCTCTCCAAACCTTAGCTTTCATCACCAAGGTCAGTCCCCCAAATAGGAGCTTGCTAGCACAAACAGATGGAACAATATCAACCCTTCTCAACCTCTCCAAGTACTCTTCCTACACCACCATCAAAACTCATGCATTGTCCATCCTTTTCAACCTCTCTCTCAATCCTGACCTCAAGCAGTCTCTTGCAGATATGGAAACCATTTATCTTCTCAATTCAATGATCCAATCACCAACTTCTCCAGAATTAATCAAGATAGCTTCCTCCTTGATCTGCAGCTTGGCAATGCTAGACAAGAACAAGGCAAAGTTTGGGGTAGCTGGCACGATACGGTTGCTAGTCAAGTCAGTTTCCAAACCCTCCAATCCTGCTGCCCATCACCTCCTCGGCTCCTTGGCAGAACTGGTGCAGTTCCATGGAAACTGCACATTAGCCGTCCAATCAGGAGCCATATCAGTGCTACTCCAACTTGTTGGCAGCACTAATGGTGAGGACGTAGCTGGTACTTCACTGGCTATTCTAAACCTTCTTGCTAGGTTTGATGAAGGATTGAATACTTTGAGAACTACTGACCAAATTGTGAGTTCAATGGTTGATGTACTAAAAGGAAGATGCATGTTCAGTAAGGAGGGTGCAACCGATATCCTTCTACGTCTGTTCGATGAAAGTGAGGGTTGCTTGAGAGATGCATTGAGGCTACCAGAATTGTCAACTGTGCTAGTTGATCTTGAGCTTAGGGGATCTTCAAAAGCTCGCGAAAAGGTTAGTCAGCTAATGAAGAAGATGATGGAGACCAATTACAACTCATATATCGACGGAGTTTCCATGTTTTACTGACCGTAGAAAGATTAATCACTTGCTGCCTGGAGACAATAGTTTCACAAAACTGATTGCCAATGTAGCTTACTCTTATTACATGATGTGAAAGATTGAATAAAGTTCCCAAATGTTTGAAAAACTTTCAAGATTCTAATACTTTATTTCAGAGACTAAACATGAAAACACATTTTAAGGGGCCATACTCATTGACATTGTATGCAAGAACATCATATTGCAGCTTGAAACTTTAAGCACTCTACATTATCTGCATTTAGGTGCACTATTCCATCTTTTTCGTTATGGGGTTGTGTCGTCAACTCTGTTGCGCCCGAAAAAGTCAAGATTCTTGAATGGGGACTAATAGTTTTAAGTCTGAGGTTCAAAGTTGCCATGCAATGGCTGATAAAAATATATTGATTCATTGTCAAAAGTCATGATGATTATGATGATGATGATCAAAAAGTAGAATATTATGACAAAATGACAATCAACAAATGGCCCCAAAAATCCCCATTGAATCCAAAAATTTTTGGATTTTTGTTCTTCTTGTCTAAGCATTGCCATTATTAGCTAACCGCTTGGGCCGACCACGAGTGGTGATTTTCCGAATGTTAATGCAGGGACATCCCAAATATCACCTACATCATCATTAATCAAAATGAAAAATGTTCACAAAAGTAGGTAAAGCTAGATGGTAGCTTGCATCAGCCTTGTGTCACATTCACCACATTAAAAATTGCACTTATTATATAGCAAATTAGAGTGTTGATTTGTGAATCAGAATGTAAGACGATGATGAAACGATGGGAATTTCTTTTTTTTTTTTGAAAATATAAAACAAATTTAAGGGAATAAAAGTTGGTAAAATGTTCAAAAGTATTGTATAGGAGAAAAATAATAGTAGGTGTCTGTTTCATCCATGATCAAAAAAACGTAGAAAAAGAAAGATTATAAATCAAGATGATACAGGCATACAGCTCCATGGATTCTTATATGTCAAAATTATCAATCAATTTTTGCGAGCTACATAGTAGATACCCACAAAATATATATATATATATATCTCTATTTAAAATAAAATAAAATTGAAGCCATTCATTTTTTTTTTTTTTTTGTGTAATCTAACATAATAGAAACTTCTTTCGGGTGGTACAATATAGGTCATTAGCATCATGACATCATTGGTTTGGAGTGCATTTCAACATCCACTACAATGCTAGTCATAATTAAGGTTTTGTTTTTTGGCCCATCATTATTGCCAAGAAATAAAAGGGGAAGAATAATATGGTGATCTTGATTCCACTAAATAATTGAAACCATAATGATGATTGGGAAAATTTAATTAACATAATCTTTTTAATTTTTTTTTTTTTTTTATATATAAATAGGTGTTTTAAAAGGATTTAATATATATTCAATGTAATAAAAGTTATTACAAAATTAATATAAAAGCATTTTGAATTAAACGTATTTTTTTAAGTTCAAATAATTGCAAGTTTAGAGATTATAATTTCAAACTCATAACTTTATTGATATTGATGTAAACAGCATATCATCTAACTTATTTAAACTTGCCAATTAAACAATGTTAATAGTGAAAACATTTTTATTATCACTGTATAATCTCTTCTTTCCAAATGGCTACAAGTTTGAGATCAAACATGAAATTAGAGTAATCCTTCCACTTTCTGCTAATCAAATTTCACTTTCTTTTATTAAATCCCACTAACATTAATATTATAAACTACAGCTCTATACCTACATTGTACGGAAAAATTCTCATAGTCCTTTGTCACATGAAATCATCTCAAACTTCTTAAACAAGCACACGGAAATGGACAAGCAAATTTGTACAAAATTCGATAAATTACATAAATTTCAGCATCATCTTGAATTTTATTGAAAATTTTAAAATATATATATTAAAAAAAAAAGGAAAAAGAAAAAACCGACATCACAGAGAACATGAGGACAAGGAAAATTATTGAAAAATCCAAAAAATTCCCGACACATTGTGTAAATAAATTGAAACTTTTAGCCTAATCTCCAATTTGAACCATTCTTAGGAATAATTAATCACATAAAATCTTAGACTTTTGTACCAACGTAGTGGCATCAGCATATGTTCATTACATAATTATATTAATTAAAGCTAAGAGGAAATCTTATGTAGGTCCATTTCATGATTATTCCAAAGGCAATAACCCTGTGGTCTTTTTTTATTGTTTTTTTTAGGGATGTAACTATGATTCCTCTTCTATTTTTAGTGGGGTATGGCAAGAGTCGACAACTTTACAAAGATGGGCTTATTTACTTTTTACTTATTTACATGGTATGTATATATATTTATCTTTCTGTTTACAAAAATTTTCAATATTCTTATCTTAAATTTGAAAATAGATATAAATTTAAAAATTTATCGATCAATTCAAATCCAAATTTTATCTATCATTTTTTCTTATATGTCTATGTATGTATTTATACAATCAAAAAAAGTTAAAGGTTGATTTGTTCTTTCAAGAAACTGGTGACCCTTTTTGCCCCATCTACATTACGCTAGTGACCCTTTGGTAGTCCAAAGAATTGATGTTTGTAGTTTTGGTGGTTACTTTGTTATTAGTTGTCATTGATTGGAAATGACACTGGGAGCCCCATGCAAATAAACAAATAAAAAAACAAAAAATTGTGATGCCACAAATCAGAAGACGCCTACTTTGTTCTTCTTTACACTTTCTTAAAAGCAGAACCAAACCAGACACCAATTTGGATTTGGACAAAAAGCCAATTTTCTTTTTCCCTTTCACACAAAACCTTTAGTTTTCTCTTCGAACACAAATCCTTTTTTGGTTTTGATGTGTTTTCATTGGATTTACGAGTTTGGCTATTATATTTGCCTACATTATTATAAAAAAAAAAAAGGGAAAAAAAGTGGAATGTTCAATGTGCACATGATCATATTCCATGATTTAAGTGGTTGTGATTTGTGATGTAATGTATATGAGCTGATGAGAGGACCCCCAGCGAAACATACTTCAATGTAATAATGGATCCATAGAAAGACACGTGTCTGAAAATGACAGTCATTGGCACACAGCTAGCCACTTTTTTTTTTTTTTTTTTTCGAAAGATTCAATTTTTATTCTCCTTTATATGGATTTTGAGATGATTTTAATTAACCCCATTAATGTTTTTATGTTTTTTCATCTGGGTAAAAATTCTTTTGTGGTTTTATCAATCAATCTGTGAAGGGTGCAAATGTGATACATTTGAAGGACATTTTGGTCATAGAAAACAATAAGGTGGTGTAAACCGTAAAGAGCAAACTAAAAGACAATGACTTTGGTTTTTTTATTGGAGGTTCTAGTTAACCAGGACTGTGTCTTTGTGCTAGGTTGGGGGGTTTCACTGTTGAATGTAGTATGAACAAACAAAACGTCATGAACAGAGACAAAAGAATGTGAAGTGAAGTGAGAGAGAGAGAAAGCTGTGGGGAAGCAAGAAAAGTTAACAGCAGTAGTAGTAGTGATACAGAGAGGAAAGAGAAAAAAAGCTCATATGCTTTCGAACTTCTTTTGTTCCTCAGCAGGTTGGTAGTATTAAGTCTTTAAACTCCACTTCTCTATTTATATATTCAATTTTGCTATTTTTATCAGATCTTTACCATACTTGTGAGTTCTTGTACTACTCTATGTAGTTTTATTACCTCATTTAATAAGTTGAATATTTTAACTTTGATGTATTCTGGGTAATGGGAATCCATCGGTCATGAATTATATATATAAAGAAATGTTTTTTGTTTTGGTGCGTTTTTGTAAGTGAAATTGTGGTTATATTCTTGGGTTGTAGTTGAAGTGCGTTGTCCACTGTCCACAGGCATAGATTCTCTTTCACTCTCTGCATTGTAAACTAAAGACTATGTGTTAACTCATTTTCTGCATTGAGATATGCTTTGATCTATGGTGGATTCTTTGCTCATAAAGAGGGATTGCTTTTGTTTTTGTCCCCTTTTCTTTTTTCTCTTTCTTGGGTGCCTTTCACTTTCTTGATAGTTCCTTTTTGTGAAGATTTCAGACAGTGTATAACTGGTGTAAGCATAGTTGATGTAGATTGATAGGCTTATAATATTCCATTTTCACCATTCCTCATATGAGTATAAATAGAGATGGTCAAACTTGATTTTCTTCATCGCAGGAACTCAACCCCAAACATTGCAACAAGTGGTTTGCATAGTGTGATTATTTGGGTAGAGGAGTATAATGAGTTACAATAGCTCCAATATCGGTTCTGGTTAGTCTCTTTTCATGTTGCAGTGTATCTTCTTTGTTTATGTGAGGTGTATGTTTTACATTAACAAATAGTGCCACTGCTGGTCCTGGTTCAGGATCTTTTTGTTCTTGTGTCTTGAGTGTTTCGATACAACGTTTTTCAGGCAGTAGAACTACTAGAAGGACATTTGAGTTTGGAAGAACTTATGTGGTTAGGCCCAAGGGGAAGCACCAGGCTACCATAGTTTGGCTACATGGCCTTGGTGATAAGGGATCAAGGTATTAATGCTAGTTTTTCATTAGTTTATTCCCTATGGTTTCACTGTTTTTCTGGTTCTATTTTCATAAGTGGTTTGCATTTGAAATTCATCTTTGTCTTTTAAGCTTGTTATTTGATGGAATTGTTTGTCATAACTAAACTTGTTTATAACCTTCATAGTGAAATGTAGTACAGTAAAATCACCGTGATTTTTCTCTTTTAACTTCATAGTTCTTCGACGTGCATGGATCAACAGTTTGCTAGATTAAGACCTTGAGCTGGTAGTAATCAACTATATTTATTGTGTTCATTCCTGCTTTGTAAGTGACATATCATGAAATTTGATTCTTCTCACTTTATATTGAGCATATACCATGTCAGGGAATGGTGGACTTGTTTTCTTCTAAAATAAACAAAAAGAAGTTGGAGAATGTCAAATTTTCTTGTCATGTTCTGGTGGAGAAATCTGGTTTTTTGATCGAGTAGCTGAACTATACTTCCCTTTCTAGAAGATTCTCACATTGATTGATTTGATGGGAAAGAGTAGGGGTGTGGAACTAGAGAATAGATGATTAGTTGTCGTTTTCATCCATTCTCTCTATTTGATGCTTAGCTATATTGAACGGCCTCAAGTTGGAAAACTGTATGTGTCAAATTATAGAATAGGGGACCACTCCTTCACCACTTGATTGTCCTTTAAAATTAGCAGACTAAAGAATATACTATTCCTAGAATGATTAATTATTAAGTAATTTATTCTCATGTTTTTAAACATGGTAAGCCCAAATCCAGCAGAAACATCTATGTTGTTATGTTTTAAGACCTATAATATGATAGTTAAGGTCTGTGCTCTACTTTGAGTCTGGTCCTCAAAATTCTTGTAGTGTAATTATTTTAGCTTGTTAATTGCTTAGCAAACTTTTGTAGATGGTCTTGATAGTGGCCTAAGTTGGATTTCCCCGTTTTGTGCTTTATTTTGCAGCTGGTCGCAGCTCTTGGAAACCCTTCCTCTTCCAAATGTAAGGATACGATGCTTTTAGTTGTTTCTATTCATTTACACATGCAAAGTGCCTCTCTTCGTAACCACATCTTCCTATAAATGAAATAAAAGTTTTTTAGATAGATGAATAAATATTTTCAGATAGATGATCTTGCTCAATATTTTTGTTAAAATGTTCACTTTGCAGATTAAGTGGATATGCCCAACTGCTCCTACTAGGCCTGTAGCAATATTTGGTGGATATCTTTGCACTGCTTGTAAGACTTTATTGCTTTGCGTAACTGCCTTTTAATTTTGGTTCAGGAATCAACTTTTTTCTTTGATTATTGTTAAAGTATGTGTTGTTGGAAACTTTTAAGTGTGCACAAGTTCGTACAACAAAATTATCCAATAATGTTGTCCATATTTTCTACAAAAGAATGTACGTTTTTATTAATTTTTATTATGTTAGTTTGACACTAATGAAATAATATGAGTGGACTAATGTGATCTATTTCAGGGTTTGATGTGACGGATTTTTCAGAAGATGGTCCTGATGATTTGGAGGGTTTAGATGCTTCAGCAGCCCATGTTGCCAATCTTTTGTCAACTGAGCCGGCTGACAGTAAGTTTCTCTTCTCAGTTCATTTCTATGCACAAGTTAACTTATTTTCTGTTACTTGATTTTTCAGACTTTGCTTTCTCGTTCTCATTGTTTTTTGTCCGGTGGAAGGGGATAGATGTACCGCAATGAATTAAATGGAATAAGTTCACTGTGTTTCTAATTCCATTTTTTAAGTGAGCTTATTCTCATTTTTTGACAATAATTTGATACCAAGTAGACTTATTAAGTAATTAGATCTCATATTTACCCATTGATGACATGAACATGATTGTTGTTTTTATTTAGAGTTTGGAAGTATCACTCAGTACAAAATTGCACATTGGGTTGATGAATATTATATATAAATACCATAACTTATGATTATAATACTGTTTTGCAGTCAAACTTGGTATAGGTGGCTTCAGTATGGGTGCTGCAACAGCACTCTACTCCGCAACATGTCGCATATTAGGACAATATGGGAATGGAAACACGTACTCTCTCAACCTAAGTGCGGTTGTTGGTTTAAGTGGCTGGCTTCCATGTTCAAGGTTTGACATCTCTCATATGCATAGAGATATGCAAACATGACCTTAATTCCTATTAAAAATGAGTTGAATTAAATGCTAGACTGTAAACATGTAACTGTCATCATGCTCTTTGTAATGAACCGATTCAATTAGCTCAGCAGCTGTTGTTTTGTAGGACCTTAAAAAGCCGGATAGAAGGATCACGTGACGCAGCAAGAAATGCAGCATCCTTGCCCATATTGCTATGTCATGGCTTAGGTATTGGCCTTCATCTTCGAACCTTATGTAGAGCTGTAGATTTGACTCATTGTTGACAAACATATTGTTTTCTTGATGCGAGAAAGTCACACACGGACTCGTTATAATCATGTACTTAAGTCTTGTAGTTAAGTGCCCAAACATACTGAGTTTATGGGTTATTGATCACTAATCAATCATATGCTTTATGAAAAGGTAAGTTTTAGAACAAATGCTTGCACTAAAAGCATTTTATTCGGCTTTGTTCCATTCATGTGAATAGAGAGTTAACATTTATTGAGATTTCTAAAACTTGATGACTGTGAGTGCTTAAGCCTATCAGTCATTGCAAGATGGTACAATTTTGTGCTTACTTCTCAAGCATTCCCACACCACATTAACCTGAGCCTGTATCTTCAGGAAAAATTTATGTGTACCATCAAAGTAAGAGGTAGAAAAATCTATAGGTACCCATCGTAAAGTGAGACATAGATGCAAATGTAGACATATCTATCAGGTTCTTCTATAGGTATCCATTCCATAGCTCATTTTTTATTCTCGTTGATTGTGTAGTTCTGTTCTTCATTTAATGTAAACAAGAAAGCAACTAGCTAAATGGTTAATATGGCTGTTCAAAGTTAAACTACTAGATGATGCGTGCTGAGAATGAAATATATGATATTTAATGTTTCAATACTTTCAACAACAATATAGAGCTCAGGACTCAAGATATTTCTTTGATTTGATGATGTCTCAAGAACTTGAGGGCATTAGACAAGTGTGTCAAATGGAAGTCAAAAAGGGTGCAAAAAAATTTCTCTAGTGTATTAAGTTCTTTTCAGTTTACTGCATAATCCTGACTTGCAAAAGAAGGCCTGTGTCTTCTGTGTCACTTGGTCAAAGATTATGGTTAATTCAGCTACTTGCTGAAGTGTGCATCTTAGGTAGTCTGACTTTGAAAAGGGGGCATGCCGCTCTAGTATTGAGGTAACTTTGAACTTGTTTGGGTCTAAAACATCTTCTAGGATGCAATTTTCATATACTGTTAACCATTTTGCAATGAACTTCATCTTCATATTAACTCTAATATGAATTTGGACCTTTCCAAAAGATGAAGTGATGTGCTCAATATGTCCACTATCATTTAGGTACTAGTAGTTGTGCAATGTAAATGAAGGAATAGTTCTTGTAACCGCATCAAATTTTGGAAAATAGACAAACAAAATAATAATAGTCAAGTATTAAGGTCATTATCAACAAAATAATAATAGTCAAGTATTAAGGTCATTATCTGCTGACTGCCTCAAATGAAAACATCCATCATCGTTATTAAACATATGTCACCTATTAATTTCTCTATTAATTTCTCTAGGCTTTCTGTTAAATGAGGTCTGTAACCGTTTGTGGTGATGAATTTACATTTTTTTTTCCTCCTGCAGGTGATGATGTGGTTGCATACAAACATGGGGAGAGATCGGCACAGGTCTTGAGTTCAGTTGGATTCCGAAATCTTACATTTAGAACCTACAATGGGTATAGAAATAATTCCCACCTGTCAAATGCGTTACATGTGTACAAACAGTAAACACCACTTTCACAATGCTTAATATTGTCATGCAGGCTTGGTCACTATACTGTTCCTGAAGAGACAGATGAGGTCTGTAATTGGTTAACAACGATACTGGGGCTCGAGGGCTCACGAACATAAGTAACAAAAAAGCTTTATCAAGGCGAGGAGGGGGACACGGAACAAACAAGTTACATTATGTAGAAGGATTATAGGCACTCTAGAATAGAAGTTTGGTGTGGGGGTATATGGTATAGCAGCATGGTTTCACTCACTATTTCCCGGATAATCATAATTCGTGCTGATATATTTTTTTCTTATGAAATAAAAGTCTCTAGATATGCTGTAGTATTATTGTATTTGGTTTTTGTTGGCGACCAAGGGATTCAAATTTGTAGTTGTTTTCGTTGTTTAGGTTGAGGTGGGGTGGAGATGCATGACTGTTGTGTTGCTTTTGATTTAGAAAATTTTGTCATCCAAGCTTCAACTCAAAGATACCAGTCTCTGTAATGTTGCCTAATATTGGATGTATTTTGAAGTCAATAATAAGAAGCTAAATTGGGGTGGGGTCAGTTCTTGTTTCCGACTTTGTGTTTTGCGTTTTGGTTATTTGAAGTTGGGATTCAATTGCATTAGTAGGAAATTAGATCAGATGTTTGGTCTGTTCATTGCTCATTTCGTTAGACCCAATTAAGAGTTAAAGAGAGTCCACTAAGATCATACTATCATGACCATTACTGATTAGACAAGAATTTCAGCATGTGACATTAAAATTGGTGTGAAATTGGAAAATGATATTGAACTATTGAAATGAGGTTTGACATCAGTCGTATTTACGAATTAAAATTTGGTCAAGGAATGGTCTGTGATCTATTAAACTTTTGTGCTCCTTTTGTGAGTATGTCCTTTGTTCATCAACAACCACACACACGCATACAAAACCCTTCAAATCTAGATCTTCATTTTACCATTTAAAAATTTTTTAAAAATACAATAAAAAGCTCGTCTTTGACTATCTTTTATCAAAACAAACAAAATTTCTTATTAGAATTGAAGTTAGAGTATCTAAATTTAATTATTATAATAATAATAATAACATCTTTTCATTAAGTGTTAATAATTTAATTTAAAGATAATATTAAAATATTAAAAATATATAAATTAAGGGATGTACATTCAATTTTGGGGGGATAAAAATATAGCCACTCTATAAAAATATAACCAACCAAGGGGCGCCGTTTCAGTCGAATAATCCACATGACCGAGGCCCAATATTTTATAATCCACATGACCCATTGTAAATAAAAGACGAGTTGACTCAGGTTGATCAATGGGGCGCCGTTTTCAGTCTTTGATAGACACTCTTAACTCTGAGTCGGCTGCTGAAAAACCTTTAACCTCAAGGAAGAGGTTTCAAATCTACCAACTCTTCTCCACTCAAAATGACGTCGAAATCTCTAACCTCTACTTGCAATTGTTTTGTTTTTGTAAGAAGTCAGATTTGGAACCATTCCACCAACATTCATCAAATCGAAGGTATACAATAATGTTGTCTAATTTCTTTCTTTCTTTCGCTCTCTCTGTTTTTTTTTTTTTTTCCTTTATATATATTTGAAGAAATTACCCCAGTTTGGAGACTCAGAATTTCAGTGATATGATATTTAGGAGAAAAAAATTGGAGGGTATTCATATGCTAGATGACATGAATAACATATATTATGCTATAATGGTGTGTTATACAGTGTCTATGCTCCAAATCATGCTATAAGTGATTGAGTGTGCATGCAGCTCTCCGACCCGAATTTTTCTTGTGGAGTTCATAGAGGTCTCTTGCTAGTTGCTCCTAGATACATTGTCAGATGTCTGCAGATACAGAATTTACTTGCCCAACTCAGAAGAAGAGCAGTGGGCAAGGTCTGGTGTGCCTGTGTCTGTGTCAAACTCTCAAAACTGGAGAAAATGCAAACTACAAAGGCAGCATACAAAGGTAAGAAGTGTAAAATAATGACAGTAAAACTCTATTCACATGGCTTATAAAATGCAAACCTTTTTACTGCAAAAAAATATGCAAACCTTTTATTTCTACTCCGTTCAACCAGAAATGAGAAAGGTAACAAATTGACATTTACCAAGAACATCCCACTCAAAACAACAATAAAATGCTAACTTCTTTTAAAAATATATATATATGTGTGTGTGAAACGGAAACAAATTAAAAAGCTAACATTTCAATTTCTTATCGAGAAAAAAAAATAATAATAACGGAACAACATTATGACTGCTGACCCCCATTAACAATTTCTGTTCTTCAACTGTGCATTGCTACTTCAACTTGTGGCTTACCTAGTACCCATGTACGAAAAAAAGTAATGTTGGTGACCGTCACACGAATAATGTAGGAAGATAAGAAGCCTCTGTACTTGAACTCGACGAATAGTTGAGATGATTTAAACTTCTAGACTCACGAACAACCCAACAACACAATGACCTAAAGAGTATCCGCAGCCAATAACAAATGTAGATTAGCATTAAGAGAAGATGCAATGTAAAGATACTAATAAATGCAAGTTAAAATGTCGCGAAGGCTGACCTTACAAGGCCAGTGCATCAACTAATTGTTGCTATTCTTTATTTTCTCGCAAGTCACTTTTGTTTGGATTGGTGCTGCTTTTGGAATCAATGCATGGGGTGAGAGGTGGGAAAGAAGAGATTGCCTTTAAAATAAACTTACGGCTCTTCAAGGCACCTGAAGTGCTTGACCCAGGCTCATTCACACGGTTTTGTGGAAGTGAAACTCGCTTGCGATTTGGGGAACTTACTTTGATAGGTTTGATTGGTGTAGAAGACTCTCTCAGTATATCAGGTGTGCCATCTTCCGAAATATCATAAACCCTGCTGTCAGAGTCTGGCTCCTGTATATTTTTGTTCCTGGTTAACTGAGTAATTGGTGTTACCGGTGAACCACAGCAATGTAGTGAACGACTAGAAGAGAAGCTATCATTTCTGGGATAAAATTGCAGTCTTGAATGATTTTTCCAGTCCGTTGCCTTAGATGAACCTGAAGAAGCTACAGCCATTGAGGAAAAATCTGGCAATGGAGTCAGATGGCATAACTCAGCGAGTGCATCGCATCTTGAAGAAAGTTGGTCCATCATATCTTCATTTCTGTAATCCATGCCCTTCTGACCATAAGAATCTACATCCAGAATTTCTTTACTTGTTTCCAGAAGCATGTCATTGCTATCTGAATTTTTCAGAGATCTTGGGGTGTTCGCATATGACGTTGTGATGTTAGGATCAGAATCAGGTGATGGTACATATCTTCTGGAGAGAAGTCGAGATTTTGATGCATCCTTTCCATGGCTGATAAGGAGAAAAAGGGGTTATCAGCAAATAAACAAGTTACACATAATTAGCAGATCTGTCCAGCCTAAGAAACAGATATATCTTAGTGAAAAGAGCATTACTCTGGGCACTGGAGTGTTGGGGTCACTGGTGTCAGGTGAGGGTCATAGAACTCAGCACGTAAGAAATCTCTCTTCCTTGTCACCATTTCTAGCCTGTTGTCAAACATTCCTTCTGTTCTTTCCTTAGCAGCTCTGTTGCCCAACATTTCCTCAGGTCCAACATAATCTGTATGACCAAGAATTACTATTTCAAGATGTGCCTTTATCTGTGTTCCTTCATTGCCATGCTCAAAATCTTCCCTTTTGCATGCCAGATTCAGAAGTGCAAAAAAAGGACATATTCCATAACCGAAACAGAAACCCTATCAACTTGTCTTTTGCATATCAGTTCCTTGATTGTGATTGATTTTCTTATTTCAAATGATGTGAAAAAATGCATTCTTTGAAATGATTTCATAACCTAAAACCATGATTCACTGAAGAATACCAAAAGAAAAACCACAAATGGCCATGAGTGTAAATCATAAACCTCCGAATGTCAATTCAAAACACAACCAACAGAGATTAGTGTGTGACAAAACTATCATTATTTCTCTGTTCCCAGTTGCCAAACGACCAACACCATGCTATCAATATTTGTGATATATGATGATTCCATGTGAAATTGAGGGGTAAAATTATGAGTGTCCTAATCTCACCTTCCTTCCTGCCATAAGAATTTTTACATCCCTCACACCGACATCCATCGGAGCATCCAACACCAGCCTATTTAACATAAGACAACGCTTGAAATATTAGCCCATTTATAATAAAGTAGGTAAATAAATCAAGTCACAGCAGGTAAAAATAAATCTTGAACCTGATAGCATTCACAATATTTTTTAAGACACATAGACTTTTTGCAATTGCAGCCTCTTTTGTGCTTTGCTGAGGAAGGCATCGACTGATTTCCGTCATCCTGAGGACAGTACCATTTGAAATTGACAAGTAAACTTAAAACAGGATATAGAGGAGGAAAAAATGAAAAAGAAAACTAATGAGATTTAAGCGAGAGTCTGATACCCCATTGTTTACTGGAAACTCAGTGACACGCTGTACAATCTTGGGAGCAAAAGCTAAGGGATTACGGGATTCAATTTGCTGCCGAGTCTCAAGAACAGTATCTTCGTATTCAGGTCTGTTATGGCACCCTTGACAAGCACAAGATTCAGCGCAATAGATTCCAGCAGCAAAACAATCACAGTAGCTGTTCAAAATTAAAATGAGAAAAAATGGTTTCAAAAAAATCGAGGAATCATACAAGAAGAATAAAAAAAACAATTTACCGCAAAAACCAAATTCACTTACAGTTTCAAGCATTGGGTTTTCTTACAGTTGCAATGTTTGCAACCATCACTATCAATGGTGCTTGATTTCCTCCTGAAGAATTGTAGACATATTATGGCCACGAAAAATACATTAAGGAATTGAAACAACAAGATTATGAATAATCTTACAGGCAAACTTGCCTTTTCTTTTTGGGGCTTAATTGGTTGAACTCTTCAAAATTGTCAGCATGCTCTGTGTTAAACTTCCTTTCAGTTTGTGGAGTTTCATGATGCCCAGGGGGCAGCGACAAATTCAAATGTCCTATGGGATGGGATTCCATAGAACTCACAGCTATTGAAGCCTTATTTTCAAGCACCCCACATTCAGAACTAGCTAATTTTATGCCAACAGTTGCAGCACCACCCTTTGGTAAAGCATTAACTATGCTGTTTAGATGCAAGCCAATACCTGATGGCTTGGAAATGGTTAAGGGAGACTTTCCACTAGGTCGAGGAGGAAACATGGGAGTCACAGGTTGGGACAAGTTGACCATTTGCCTTTGGCTGGAAGTTGCATTCAAATCCACATGAGATGAATCCAAGCCCTCTGATTCTGCAAGGGTAGCAGGTGATCTCAAACTAGTTACGTCATTTGCCAGATTTGAAGAATTGCTGCTGCTTACAATTGCTTTAGGTTGAGCTTCTAAAAATCGAAGGCAACGCCTACTGAAGCCACGCTGGTGTTGATTGGCCTACATTGACTAATGCAATTACTCTATGGCAAAAAGAACATCTCAGTAAAATACGGCAACCAGAAAAAGGTCTACTTGTTCTGCTTTTATTATTGCCATATACCATAATGCAAGACTACTTATCTGAGTAGATAAAGCAACCATGCCAAAATAGCATTGTAGCTTATAGATTCTAAGCAAATTACAAGTATAACATAGAATTAGTGCAGGTGTCTTTCTAAATCAAAAATTGATGAACTCTCCTAAAGTATTTTGTTGCCTCAAGAACAACCTCCATCTTATTTTATCAAATAAAATTTCCCCCTTGGTTGCTGCTGTTCAATCATCATCTTATCAATGATTAAAGTTGTGATAAATGGGGCTTGGGTACAGACTTCTTTTGGCCAAATATACAGCAAAAGAATGAAGGGATGTCCCAACTTATTTTGTTAGCTTCCGCTAGCTTATGCTGTCGCTACTTTTTTCTTGACAAAAGTTGCGGATTCCATAAAAGTAAAAAATATATATACATGCATCCTCAAACCATTTTTGTTTAACCCACATGAAGGTGGTAGTCCATAGTGTTACAGCTACTCCTGTAGAGTCCCTATGAGAATACTAACCCCAATCAGGAAGGCTCTTGTACAACAAGAAAAGGGGGAAAAAAGTGGAAAACTGTATTATCTACAAGGCATATTTTGCTAACTGACAGAATTCCTTTGCAGTACATTGTGGAGTTCAAAAAATGCCTCATTGAAGGTCATGCTGACAGCTGACATTTCATCTGATAGTTGATCTTCTAATCACGACCTACCAAAAATATTCAAATCTCTCATCTTTTCAAGGAATAGCTTCCCCAGAACCACAATCATGAGAAACCACTGCATGTTGAGAATTGCATGATTAAAAGCATTATTGCCCAGCTGGTGCATAACTGGCCTGTTTCTCACCGCATTCTGTGACTTCCCCCCATATACAGCTATACCTCCAGTGGCCTTTTTTATATAACCAGCTTCAACATCACATTCCATCAAATTTATATGTTCCACTCCTTACCTAAAAAGCAAGCCTTATTCCAATACTTACTAATTATTAATTTCCGCATGTTGCCCACCCATGAAGTTCTTTTAAATATTTGGCATGCAGAAGGCACTCTTAAAGACAGAAAATGCTAAAAGGTTTGCTAGAGTAGTTCTCTTTAAAAATAACTGTCAAACCTTGAGTATATGAATTGATAGTCAAGCTGCTTGCCTACTTGCAGTCCTAACGCTAATACAATTACTCAGCTGAATCTCATAATGCATGATGTCCAAAATCAACTAATGAAAAGAAGAAATTATGCTTCATAAACAGTATAGTATTCTGAAAGACGCAGCATAAAATTCCATAGAATGAACTTGGTTTAGAGAAACTATAAATTTCAACTAGTTTAAAATCAACTAATGATAGACAGAAAGTGCAAAATTTAGGACCTCAACAAATCCTTCTAGACCAAAAAACAATAAATTGTACAGGCAAGCTCATTAAAAGGGTCATTAGATTATGACCAAATTTATACCTCGGTATCATGCATTGTATTATCAACAAGTCCATGTAATACCATAGCTCCAGCATCCTCTTCAGAATCTTCATATGTCTGAGCAATCTGCAAGGGTTCAGGCAGCAATTGAGGGGTGCATTCAGATTTATCCTTGTGCACATTCCCTGCATCCTGCAAGTAAAGAATGATTCTTAAAATGTGCTTATTTTCTCTTATATATCAAGATGGGCCAAGTTCTAAGTAAATATAAGAAAGCCAGAATCAGTGAAACCTGAGCAGTTATATTTTCACACTGTTGATTCTTGGAAGCGAAATCTATGGAACAGTTAGATTTGGCATTGTATTCATTCGATGGAAATGCACTGCATGCTTGCTCCTCTCCTGTGTTCATTGAATTAATATCAAATGTTGACTCTCCTTGAATTTTTTCTGCGGCTTTCCAAGAAAAAGCAAGAGGTGCATCCACCTTCTTCTCATTGTTGTTGTCAAACATCAATAAACTTTCCTTTATGTAGGTCATACTGCTCACTGATGACTGAAGATGAAGGGCATACTGTTTCAAATTCGAACTTAATTTGTAAGCAGTTGAGTTTGCACGGTCAGCCTCTGCTTGATCAGCCAAGTATTCACCAATGTGCTCTGAGGGAATGTCGGCTTGGACTTGTTCAAATTTTTTCATATCACTATCTCTCTTGGTATCAGCAACCAACCCACCATCTACCACAGAATCAGATTTCCCCAGCTCATCAATACAATCACCAAACTTTTTACACCCATCATCATTTGTAGACATTTCAACACCAGGGAACAGATGATACCGAGGCCTGGTAAGAAATATCAAACGTCACATCACCAATGCTCAATCCACTTAAAATTTAGATTCAAATTAATAACTCTAAAAACAAATAAACCTTTTCATGGAACCTCCTTCTCGAAGTGCATTTATACGTGGAGACGTAAATGCAAGAGGAGGCGAATTAAGTCCCAAGAACCCTTGCGATACATGCTGACCTTTGTGAGGCTCTATAGGTGACAGATTCCGTAAGAAATTAGAGAACGGAGATTCCTGAAATAAATACGGTATCAACATCAAATGACTTTAACCACAACTCATAACAATGCACAAATGCAATCAACTAAGTAATGCATAACGTGTCTACATTTCTCAATATAATATGACTTGACATACCATTCCCTTCCATCGTACTACACAATCACAAGCACAACACTATGCACCAAAACAAATCACTAACATCGAGAACCACGACTCCTAGCAATATTGCGAATGTGAAGACAACTAAGTAACGTGTGACACGTCTTCATTTCTCGATCTAATATGAATTGACATAGCATTTCCTTCTATTTCATCGCAATCACAACCGCAAGAACATGTACGAATACAAACAATTAAAATCTGATCACTAACATAATAATTCCACGAAATTAAACCAATACAATACACAATTTTACAACATCAGTACATACTGAAAAATGGAAAATCAAAGAAGAACAAAAATAAAATCAACTGAGATCGATGATTGATGGAATCCATCAGTCAAACAGTCAGTTTTAATTGAAAATTATTTTTAAAAAAATTAAAAATAAAATCCACAGTGAGATCCATGACTATGAGACTGTATAAAAAATAAAATGAATTAATTAGAGCAAATGAATGTGAAGGAAATTGAGGTGTACTTGAACTGGAGGAGAGTTGGATGATTGGACGGCGGTGGTTCCAGCGGCGGCGGAGGTTTTGACGGTTACTTCCGGAGAATCCATGGAGAAGAATAAGCCCTAACCCTAGAGGTGGCTCTCCGCATGTTTTTGGTCACTCTCTAAAGTCTTGTTTCTAGTCTTCTCAAACTGATGTTGAAAATGGTGAAGAAATATGCGAATTTGGAAACCAATTTTACATTTTTTTTATTTTTTTATTTAATTTTTATTCTTATTTTTTTTAATTTTGGAATTGTGAGTGGTTGTGGGAGGGAGAGAGAGATAGGACAGAGGCTAAGTGATGAGCGAGCGGGGCATTTGAAAAACCGAGCGGGAATTTTCTTACGAGGGCGGCCTTTCTTGTTATTGGGCTGGGTCCGGGTTTGGATATCCAAGCCCTAAATTGAAAATTTTTAGGTTTTTGGTTGCTTAGAAGTGGTTAATTTAATAAAAATATATAATAAAAAAAAATTGTAAAAGTGCATACTAAAGAATAAATGGTTTAAAAATGAGTAAAAAAATAGAAATAAAAAATTTAAAAACTCCTTCATGCTGTTTTGTAAGTTATAAAATGAGTCACTTCTAGGTTAACATTTCACTTCCAATTTTTTTTTTTTTTTTTATTGGAAATTCCCTCTTGTTAAAAACAAGTCTTTGGTCCTTGATTAGAGAACCTAGACCAGGAAGGGGCTTGGGTCGTGAAGGAGTTGGAGATTGGACCTGTACGCCCAAACTAAATCCCAATTCAAGTAAAACTACATGCACTGGCTACCAGCTAGGCTTGGTTTTGTGTGTTGTTGGGCTTGTAAGTTTTATCAATTTTGACATGAGTAATCGGATAACGTTACATTATGTTCTTCATGGTAATTACTTTAACAACTGGATCAAACAGCTTCACCCAGTAATTGGATACAAAGAAAATACACCTTTTCTAAAATATAGGATGATTTATTATCCAATTCTATCCTTATCATAGAGTTTAAAGTGTTAACTATAATTTATCCAATCTTTCATAAGTAATATGACTAAATAGATCATATTTAAACCACTGTGTAATATGACTTAACGGTAGAGGACTTATTTAGTTTGGTCCCACTCTATTTGCATCTCAAAATAGATAGTATTTGATGATCAAGATTAAATCTGATAAAATTAGACTGGATGAGCTTGAAATACAACCTAGATGATTGCAAACCAATGTACCACATTAAACGTTTAATTAATTGAAATGTTAACTAAATTGATAGTGTTGGCATGCATAAATATGACAATTACTCTAGTTCGAATCATCCCAACGCAGGTGATACTTCAAAAACAAATGAATAAATTGATTAAATACAATTATGTGAAATTTAAGATGGTTTGGTGATAAACTGTTTTTTACTTATATTCACAAGATTGAAGGTTTGAGTCACATATATATATATATATATATTATCCAACTTTCAAAATTAAATATGATTATGATTTGAGCGTTGAGATTGATAAAGAGAGAAACAAGTAATATTATGTTGGATAGATAATAGATATATAAAAATTCTAGGGCTTTGGCTTTAGAAATGAGTGAATAATGAGGGAGAGGAGGAGGACATTTGGGAAGTCACGAGGAAAAATAGAAAGATATCGGATGACTAAAAAGGAAAAGAAAAGAGAAACCTTTTATCATTGTTATGGTGACGTTATATTTATATATACGACACATATCTCTACTCACCTCACGTGCATGCAATTACCCAGCACGCATTACGTTAAAATAATTATTATCTCTTATATCTGGATAATTAAGAGTTAGATCGACTATAACCCATAACAATTTATCAGATTTATACACAAGTAATGTTAGATATTCTAAGGTTCCGAATATCAATTATTTTTTGATGAATGATTTGTTAAAACAGTAAATAAATATATATTATTTTTTTATATCATCCTGTATTTATTCATTAATAATCATATTATTAATAGATTGAAATTAGTAAGGGTGAAACATTGTCTAGCATTTCTTTTTATAGTGTCTAGCATTATTTTTTTATCCATCTATACCATAATGCAATTTCATTAATTCATTTATTTTTGCCAAATATATACATAAATTTCTCTAGCTCACATGGATTTTGACGTAAAAAATAAATAAATAAATAAATAAAGACAAAATGAACTTTACATGTGTATATATATTACAATTACTAACGTAAATACATATAAACCAAACCCTACAAATCATAGATTGACCTCTTTAAAAAGACAATATCAATCAAAGTACATGAGAACCAAATAAGACACATATACAATCAACTTGGAAAAAAGTGTATAAATTAAAAAGAAACTATATTGTAGAAATTATAAATTGAAAAGAAACTATATTGCATAAATTGATAGTGGAGAAACGTATGCACAGTTGTGTAATGCGATATCATGTATATCATATGTATCCATATAGAGAGAGAGAGAGATCGGTGGGTGGGTGTATCGTAATTGGGTGGTGAAAAGGAGAATCTATGACTAAATAAGTAAATATATAAATATAAATAAAGTGGAAAAAAAAAATGTAAATGTATACGTTAGGTTGTATTGGTGTTGGTCATGGTCATGCATGGAAGCATATTTCCCAAAGAGAATCGAATCAGTCCCCCCAGCTCCCCTTTCCTTTTGCTTTTTCACAGTTTGGCTACAGCCTTCTTTACCATTCCCCAAGAAATTCATATTTGGTGGGTGATGATCATATCTTGAGCTGGGCTTTTTTTTTTTTTAATTTTTATTATATGTTAATTTGATTTATTTCTTTATACGAAGAGAGAGAAAGAGAGAGATTCAAAACTAAAAATGAGAGAAGGGGAAAAGAAAATGACAGAGAAAAAGCCATTTGCAGTAGTGTAGTGACGAGAGAAAAAGAAAAGGAAAAGATGGTCAAAATTTGATGAAACCTCGAAGACTTCTCTTCCATCATCAGCTTCGACTATCTTTATCGAAACTCTACCGCATTTTTTCCCTTTCTCTTTGTTTAATTTTGAGCTATCTCTATTGATTTTCTCTTCATAATTATCTTCTCACTTCCCATTATCATTACATGGTTCTTTCACTCATATTGTCTAGAAAACGTGACATTTTGATTTTAATTCCATCTCATGATTGTGATTGCATTGCATGCACGTGAAATTTGTTTAAGTGGCTTGATGGAGTTATCTAGCTAGATAGCGAATCCAAGAAAGAAACTGTATCCGAATGGTTTGACATTATCAAATCAATAAACAAGTACTTGTGGTGCAATATTTAAATCGAGAAATGAAAAAAAATTACATAAAATATTGAAATAACAAAAGAACGTTCCTTGAAATTATAGCCATGCAACTTTAATTTACTCTAGCCTTGGCTACGTCTTTGGCTGTCAGTCAGTACCACATATCTCCCTCTAAATTACCAAATCTGACATGCACGGGTGCCCAAAATAAAAAAATAAAAATGGATATACATGATATAATATTATCCAACCCATTGAATTTGTTCAACTTCTTTAATTTTGATGGAGTTTACTACATCGTTATATATAAGATTGATTTTGTGACAAAATCCAACTTTGATCATACGTTATATACAAACATAATTAGATGATTTGATTTGAAGTTTCAATTCTCTTTCTTTCTTTTTTGTGAAATTTAAATTCAATGCTTTCTTGGAGGTTTAATTAGCTTTGACTTGGATCTAACATTTGGGGAGATTGAAGTAAAATAAAAAAAATAAAAAAGGTATATTCAAAATTGAAAAGTAGCAAAGATTTTCCTTATATAGTGAGATACTGTTGGGGAGGTGGGTTCTCATTAAAGTATATGTTATTGAAAGGAGACATGACATCTCCTTGGTTTATTCTAAGATAAGAACATAAGAGGGGAGGGTGGGGTCCTCTCTCTAAGTCTTAAGGGTTTTTTTTTTGGATTTGTGGAATATTCATTTTGTCTGGTAAGAAATAGTGAATTTTGTTCCTCCTTATCCTATCCCGATCACTCATAAAGGAGATATTCAGGCCATGCATACTCAACTTGCATATGGTCTTAATTAACACTGTTAGACAACACAGCATATGAGGGCCTCCAACACCATGTTTTGATGTGATCGAAATTCAGTAGATACGGGTATCCAGTTTGATCATTGTAGTCAATGGATCTCGTTGTATCCAATTCAATATATAAATACCACGAATTTTTGTCATATCATGGAAGAAAGATTTAAACTTTGTGATTGTTGTAGGATGTGATTATAATCTCCGTCTTCCTTGAGTTGTGATGGGATGGAATGGGACAAATTTTAAAGCGTCCAAACGACCAAATCCTAGTTTGTTTTCTCTTCTGGCTATATATGTTGTGCTTATAGGTTACATTGCATACTGCTTTATCATACGTGGGGACAGAGAGATTGGTTTGACTCCGCTTGATATCAATTCACAAAATCAAGAATGTTTTCAATAAGAGGAACATACAAAATTTTAAAATAAGTACACTTTAAAAAATAAAATAAAAATTTTGATAATTGATTTGAGAGATACAAAAAATACATTGTTCCTAAAACAATTAAAAATTGCACTGGACATGGATGAATATTTTACTTGTAAGCGAAGGGCAATTCTGGAACTTGGACTACTTGAAACCTGTGGGCAGTTGTTTTTGTGCACTGGCCACCTCTCTAGAGAACTAGTAGGAGCCCTAAAAGAGCTGTAGATGCATGAAGCTTTAATTCATTCAACTTCGAGTTTTCATTTTTATTTTATTTTATTCAATTTAATTTTCCTTTTGCAATCCCATTTCAAATTTTATTTCACTTTTTCCACTTATAGTTCCTTGAGATGGACTGTTCAAGGAGAGAGCCAAAGTGAAAGAATATTTATGAGAAAGAAAAATCCCCCAAGCCTATTCTCTTCTCTTCTGGCAACCTCAATCTGGTCCGGTTCTCGAGGTCCTCCTTTGTATATATAAATCACCCAGCTCCAACCCCAAACCCACAAATTATTTCTCCTGCATCTCTCTCTATTTTTCTTCTACTGCTATACTGACCATTTCTTCTTTTCAACTTTCTGAATCCTGCATTATAAGGTAGACTTCATGCACACTAACTCCATTTATGTCGGTTCGTGCATGTTAGAGTTATACTGAAAAATACTACCTAGTTTAGCAAATAAGATACGGTTTTTAAGATTGAATCTTGATAATATCATAATTGGATAGGTTAAGAAAAAAAAGTGTTATGAAATTACGATGATCACTCACTCACTCTCTCTATTTTTTTTTCCCATGTGAAGAGAAGATGAGCAGGCCAGGAGATTGGAACTGCAGGTCATGCAACCACTTGAACTTCCAAAGAAGGGACTCATGCCAACGCTGCGGTGAGCCTAGACCTGGCGGCGACAGAGGTGACTTTGGAAGCTTTGGCGGTGGGAGAGGTGGCGGAAACTCGTCCTTCGGGTTCAGTACTGGCCCAGACGTTCGTCCTGGTGACTGGTACTGCACTGTTGGGAACTGCGGAGCCCATAACTTCGCCAGCCGCTCCAGCTGCTTCAAGTGCGCCGCTTCCAAGGATGAATCCGGTGGCAGCTTTATTGAAGGAGGAGACATGCCTCGAATAAGAGGTTTTGGATTCGGCAGTGGCAGCTCTAGCCGCTCTGGATGGAAGTCCGGAGACTGGATTTGCACCAAGTTCGTATATACAATCCTCTTATATGATATAAAAATATAAAATAAAAAAAGTGTAAATAAATTATGTACTAATCCGTGCATGTTTACACTGTTGATGCGTATATAAATATTATTGGTATACCGTTTTAAACATGACATTAAAGGTTGTTTTTTTTTTTTTTTTTTTTTTATAAGTGATTAAAGATTGAATTTACTTGTGCCAACAGGTCTGGATGTAACGAGCACAACTTTGCTAGTCGTACCGAATGTTTCAGATGCAATGCTCCAAGGGAATCTGCTGGCAACAAATTTTCATATTAATCACAAGCTTTTCCATTTTTGGGTAAGGAAGAGAATTAATTAACTTAAATTTTTAAGTATTCTAATTTGTCATGTATTCATTTGCTTCAATGTTCAGCTTCTACAAGGAGAGAATCGAGAAATTTAAGAAAAAAAGCGATGGCTATGGCATCCCAGATGATCATCATTATATCTTTTAGATCCTTCCTGCCTGCATCAACCTATTTATTTCTTTAATTTAAGTATTAATTATGGATTTTCTTCTCCAGGGTTAATTCCTTTATGATGAATTATCAAGGCTACCTGGAGGCTTATTGATGTTGAAGCCGTTAGAGCTGAATTATTTGGCATTTTGTGAGCTTTAATTTTCTGATGATATGATCATGATCAAGTATACGTACGCACGTAGTTTTTGTGGTATCAATCGATCTATTTAATCAATATCATGTACTGTATTTTAAATTTTAGAAATTATTGTTCTAATTAGCTCTCTATCTCAATGTCTATGTTATTATTTATATATATATATCATGATGAATGTACTTTTTTTTGGTTAAAGGAAGAGAAGTGGTCCAAGGAATAATTGACTTATAACTGTAAAAATTAGCAATGCTAACTCAGTTCTGCAAAGTAATTAAAGGAGGTTGCTGATGGACCACTAAATGGGATCTTTTGTTCAAACCAATGCGAACATTTTTTTTTTTAAGGACGTAGATAATGATATATATTCAAACAATACAATCGAGTATTTGATCTTTCACAAGAGATTCGTACTATGAATCACATACTGCTTTTAATTGAATAAACATCATCTATGTACATCCAATAATCCAAAGATGAGATTTGAGAGTACTACTTAATCAATATGATATTATAATAAGATCATAATTAGATGCACATATTTCCTAAGGCTAATATTAATGATGAATATGTAGGGCAACTCAAGTTGGATTCTAGAGCACATGTTAAAAATAATTCTAATTGATAAAAGGGGGGGGAAAAAAAAGACCACGTGGATATTGAATAAATTTGAGTGAACTTTAGAACATCATATTAACAAAATCCTTCATATTAGTTTCACGATCTATTCCATGCGCTATTCAATAATATATACATAAGATTTTATTTTAATCAGCAGACCCTACAAATCCATCTATATGTGACTTAAGTGAAACCCTAGTTTTACTACACCCAGTCACAAAATTAATGGACATATGGGACTGCCTTTGGAGTTGATTTAAAAAAATTGTTGGCTGAACAATTTATTTAAATGGAGTTCCATGGCTTCATATTCCGTAACCTAAATGGCACAATTTTATCAATATTTTATAATCTGGGATTACATAATAAAAAAATTATATGAAATGTCGTATTTAAAATTAAAATAATCTTAATCTATCATGGATTCAGAAGGTCTGCTATTATATCATCTTCTCATTATGTTACATCTTTCCATACAAGGAACAAAACACCCATAATTTCATTTTCTTATCAATTGATAAGTCTCAATAAAACTCATCAAAATACCATTCTTGGCAGTTAGCATATTCAATATCCTCATATACATATTGCAATGATAAGTGAAAATTAATGATGGTGACTAGCACAATATGTTGATCATGAAGATTTTGGCACACAAAACCCTTATCATGCGTGTACTTGAACATTAGTTTCGCTATTACACTAACTAGCACCAAAAAGAAACTATTCCCAAACATAATAATTCTAATATCTGAGTTAAGAGACTTTTAAACTCTCTATCTAACGCACTTTATATATTTATAATTTGATGTAAAAGCAAAACTGCAAAAGAGTTTTAACTTGTACATGATGATGATGTGTAATTAGTTCCCAATTATTTATGATTAACGGATGGGGTTTACAGTTTACTTTGTATAATCCAATCAAGAGTGTCTTTTTTATTTTTTCTCTTAGGCATATTTAAAAAGCACAAATTCACATAGGATTCCAAAGCTTTTTAAGCAAACAACTTTCATGGGTTCCCTCATTGACCTAGCACTCCATCTTGGGTATGTATACTCATATTTTAACAGCTAAAAAAAAATTAATTTATTGGTCAAAAAAGCAAACAAACATTCATTAGTGTCTGCTACTTACTACACTCCATTACTTGGCTTTTTTAGCAAGAATCTTTGTTTCACTTTAAGTTTAGCTTTATGTTGCTTCATATGCCTTTACTTTGCTTTTGTTGATGTTAGTGAAGTCAAGTACTTGCCATTAAATCCTACCCAAGTTTTTATGCATGCAATTATTTTCGACTCTTATTCCATTTTCAGTGCACTACGTACTGCCATCATTATTTTTTTTTTCTCTTTCTTTTATGGGATCCGTTCCTGTACGTGAGATGTTTTGAATTTAACGAAAATTTTGTGAAGTTCAAACGTAAACATGGATAGTTTATGAAATTTAAACGTAAATGTAAAGTGAGATTTTATAAACATTTGTTATTAAAATTGTGTAAATTAATATGAATATATTGAAATGAGACTTTTATTCTTAAATTAAGTTACAAGATTGTAACAAATGATAATAAAATGTGTTTTTTTTTTTTTTTTTTTTTTTCTGTTGTAACTTATAATCATCTATAAACAATGATTTATTTTCTTTTAAGTAAAAGAAGAGCAGAAGATTATAAGTTTATAACAGGCTTCAACATTAATTTTAAGAAACTCAAATTCTTTGTAGCAAATATTTTATAAATTTCTGAACATTTCATTTTGCGTTACATGAATATTATTAAGTATAAGTAATTCGTTAAAATAGAAATTAGGATGAATAGAGAATTAATTCTAGCTCAGATTTAAAAGACTCATTTTTCGTTTTACAAATATATAGCAAACAAATTATAAAGAAACATAAATATCAACTATACCGTGTTCCAAAACCACATTGATTTCTTATTTGATCAAAATGATTACAATTTGTAGAGAAGTTGTGACTTATGATAATAATGTGAGAAAATCAATGTTCTTACACATTTCTCATCAACGTGAACTGTGATCTTGTTTCAAAAAGATTTTCTGAAATCCAAGAACCAAGAACTAGCATGCACATGATGAGTAGTAAACAGAAATTGAGCAAAAACAATTTCGATCATCTAACAAAGACAAGACAGTTGATGGACTCAAATGCTCAAGAAAGAACAACATGAGCATCAGCCATGTATCTTTAATCATGATTTTAAATGTCAGTTGGGCCCCAAAAACCATCGAACTGGACAATTCGCTGAATTTAAGTACCTAAGAGACTTGGAGAATTTTAATTTTAATCATCAACACTGTGACAGTCAAATGCTAGCAAAAACAAGAGAACTTTTTTATCCAATTCAAGGCACGAAAAAATGACTTATACTTTTTTAAAGTTTTTTCCTTTTGTGAATTAACTTTGGTCTTTATATGCCAACCATGTTCAATATCTTTTATAGTCTAAAGTATTTCTCTTTTCTTTGTTAATGAACCAAGCATGCGTGTTTCGGTTTTATTTTGTTAAAAATATATATATATATTCTTGAATAATTAATAATTAAATAACCTTTGTATCAAAGCTCTTATCATACATATGTTAATTTATGAAATAATATTTGCCTAGTATTTGTATTATAGTTGTTTTCAATGAGTATTTAACCCTATTCCTTTAAAAAAAAAAAAGTATTTGACCCTGTTGCATATATATGTATATAAAACCTGCATGTATATTTACAGTAAAAAGTTGATAAACATTGTTATCTCACTTTTCATGTATAACTATTCCATTTAAATGTTGCTACCGCACAAATTTTAATTATATCGTTAAGACAATTTTGAAATTGTTTTAATTTTCTTATCTTCATAATATGTATATATTTATTTATTTTCTTTTATCCTTTTTAAGAAAGCATAATTTCTTCCTGACTGACTATTGGATCTTCATCCAATGAAAATCATTGCCCTCTAACTAAGGCAAAACCCTAATGGCACATGTTAACAGAAATTGAGGTGGTTCAGTTATAAATCTCTCACATCCACATATCATATCTATGGAAGTATAGAATTATAAATTGAAGTCACGTTCCCCTTCCATGACTCTCAAATATATAAGAGCAATGCTACAACGCTTGAAATTTTCCTTTAATTCAAAACTTAATTGTTGTATATAGTATGATAATTTGTAATTATTGTATTATCTCATAATCGGTATAATTATTGTGTATAAACTTGTGCATTATTTAAAAAAATTAATTAAAATTTTCAACACTATAATAATATATGTTGCAAAAAAAACAATATAATAACATTTATAATATATATATATATATATTTTTGAAGATTTAGTAGTTGTATTCGGCCCAAGTCCAATTAACACTTTCAATCTGGGCCTAAACTCCAGCCCGAATACTTTCACATGACAACATCTATATAAACCCTAAATTTCAAAAGATTTTGTATCGTTAGATCTTGAACAAGCGGTGACTGTATTGGGTTTAGTTTTCTCTTTTTGGTAATATTTGCAACAAAAGATTTGAAGGCGTCTGTTTTTAGTTTGTAAATTAATGTCAAACGCATGTGACTGAAAGAAACTATCGCATCATTCACATGCACACAACCTGTTCGATATAATGCCGCTTGGAGGTTTTTGTATTGTTAATGCCTCCTCATTGGGTCCGTTTTCTATTGATTCGGTAAATGGGGATGAATTGATTGTAATTTTGCGGGTTTGGGTTACAAAAAATGGGGTTTAGACATTTTCAAATGTTTTTAGTGGCTGCAAGATACTGTGAAACCAAGCGAAATGGAGCTTTGCGTTTGGATTTGAGTTTGAATGTGAACAAGTTGTATCATTGCGCTGGAGAGTCTGAGGAGGTGTTGTTGTCTGATGAGTGGTATGAGAAGGTGTTTCCGAAGATCACGAGATTATCCCAGTTGTTAAAACACGTGGATTTAGTCGATGGAAGGCTAGTTAATGTGAAGGATGACTCGGTTATTGTTGATGAGCGTGTTGGACGGAGAATGCGTAATTTTAAGTCACTTGTGAGAGCCTTTCTTGGGTATCCTTCGGTTCAGGAGACTACACAGAAGAATGTGGCGGGTTATTTTGTGGGTGGGAAATGTGACTCGTTTGTTTGTTTTAGTAAAGCGAGTGAGAGAGAGGCCATGATCGTCAGTTCGCTTACTAAAGTGTGCGACTTCCTCAAGGTTTCTGCCCAGCAGAGGAAGTCAGTGCGTCTCACGTTATGCCCGCAAGTGACACAGCACCGAATATGGACTGGTTCGCTTGAGGAGATATTAAAGGGGTTGGAATTGGAAATTGATGTGTTGGATGATCAATGTCCAAGCAAAGGGACCAAGATGGGTCAGCAGATTGTTTCCAGCTGTTTGAAGTTTTTAGCCGATGTGGACACTTCCTTTGATCCTGACTCCACTTCTTGGATGAGGCTTACTCCGGTTAAAGTTGTCGAGTCTTCTGGTTCCTCCAAATGGGAAGATGTTCTTGAGATGTTCAGTGATCTCGTTAAGTGTTTGGAAAATGAAAAGGAGTTACTTTATCACATGTCGAAGGTTGAAGTCATGAAAGAAGGACTGTCTCAAATTAAGGATGTGTTGGTTGATAAAAGTATTGGATACAAAGAGATTCGCCATCAAGAAAGCTTAGTGCAGAAGAAACTCACTAAGACATTGGGTCACTCATCCAAGTGCTTGTTCACACTTTTGCTTTATTACCTGTATGGACAGGTTAGAGACATCGAAGTAGATGTCCGTGGTGGGATACATGCAAGCGCTGATGGGAATAGGTTTACCTTGTATATGGGCAGGGTTTTGACATCAGACGATGAAAAGATGGTTAGGAATGGGGTAAAGCAATTGGACAGGACACTTGGCCTGTTCAAGTTTGTATGGGAAATTGCAGGCATGAAGGGGGTTTTGGAGTTGCAAGGCCACTTATGGTCCGTGGGCGCTACAGAGAGTTCATTAACATATCGAGGGAATACATTTTTTGTACATGGAATCAGTCTTTGATCAAAAACCATCTCCAGAAGACAATGTCCTTATTGATAAATAAAATTAAACAATGAACTGTATGGAAGTCTAATTCAAATATAGGCTTGGTTATTTCACTTAATATGTTCAATCATGTAGATGCAATTTTTATCTAATGTACTCTTTTGTGCATTATTGGTTAGTACAAAGGTTTGTTCAGAAAAAGACTAGAACAAACTTTAGATTGGAACTGCAATCATGCTCATAGTTTCTGCTTGCTAAGACCGATCATTTAAGAGAAGTACAAACAGGTAAAAGTCTGAAAGCAGAGAAACCTTCCTAGAAGAGAGCCGTGATAATGTTTAATTACTCCTTTGCTGCTGGGCCTCAGATAGTTATGTCAAAAATGCATCTTGTACTCTATAAATTGTTTTTAGTCTCAATCCTGGATGGCATAATCCTGTCAAATTCGTAGTAAATTAATCAAAAGATGTAGTTCCGTCCACTGATGAAGTTGTAGCTATTCATTCTATAGATGATTTTGAGATTCTTCAAGTCGGTACAAATTATTAATAGCATCTTTCATATTTATTCTAATTTTGACTTTGATGATGCTAATTAGGAGGCAATTCTTTAATGAAGCTGAAAATGTGAAAACAGTATAAGAAGACATCTTAACTACCATTTATCTGACATAAAGAGTTCAAAAGTAAACATAACAATGTCATTCCAACTCTCTCCAAAGCAATTTATTTGGGTAAACAACATCAAAATCACACAAAAACCTGAAGGTCTGAACCTACTTATAGATAACAGCAAATATGATACACCTTCAGTCAACAATGACTTTGCATTTTCGCTTGAACGCCTTGCATTAGTTTACTTGAGAACGGTAAAATCTAGTTATTAAAGACAGCTGATGGAAAGAGAAAATTTTAAAGAAGCAAATTACAATTTTCAAATACGATTTTAACGAAAGGTTTACAAGTCTAAACTCATCAACCATGAAGATTTAACAAAAATTGAGTCATTGAATCAGAATTATAACATTTCAACTCATTTCATTTTAGATTTTGAAGAACTTGGCATAGGTTTTGCGATGGGTCGAGCTGGTGCGCTTCCCGCAACCTTCTTCATATCATACTTGACTGCAGAGAAGGCACATAGTACCGCAATCAACATTGTTGGGTAGACATAGACAGCTTTAGCAGGATCTGTGTTCACTGGCTTTCCAAGGATCCCTTCCTTGATAAGGCCCCAAAGTATCAGAAGCGTCCCAAACATGCTCATCCTCCCAGGCTTTAGAATACCCACAAGTGCTCCTGCCACCGAGAAGTAGCTTCCTGCAAGAACCTGGTACACAAACCATGATATTTAGATCAGATGTTTTTACAGAAGGAATTCGAAACTGAAAAGACCATGTAAAAATTATATCAGAATTTTGACAAAAAACTGAATCTGCAGTCATCAGTCAGTCTTCTAGACAAGGTAGCTGTGATTACAAGGCCTTAATTAATTTGGCATTATCTACTTAAACTCCAGTTTCTTTTGACGGCAACAGGATCAATATGCATAACGAAACACAACTATCTGCAGTTCCTTAAGCTACTCGGATGAGTTTCATGGTCTTGAAAATTTTACAAAATAAGAAATTGTGACAATTAAGAGTCATTTTCAGTTAGCCAAAGTGAATTCAAGCGTAAAATTTATTATATCTACATGTTGATAAGTTCCACCCGCAGTAGAAGACTAAGCCATAACTTACATTTGACATGAAATATATAAACATACAAATACAGGAAATTAAATCAATGAGTAAGATGAAAAGTCAAAAGACAGAACCTCTAAGCGCTGGAGATCAGTTACAGCAGATGCTTCCTTCACGCCTGTCAAGTTATACATGTCTAACAAGTTATCCCAGCTTGGAAAAGTTCTGTTGGTGATAAGGCCATTAATGATAGCTCCAGGGTAGAGAAGGCCTTTCACTGCAGCAACAGGAAAGATCTCACTTGCAATTAACTGGGAAGAAGTGACATGGATAGGCGTTGAACACACACCAGCTCTGCACGGAACCCTGTAAAAGAATACAAGATAAAAAAATAAGGCATAGACATCAATATCTTCTAATGTGCACAGCAGCATATGAAAACAGTAACGTCTATCTGAATTACAGCATCTCCTTTCCCAAACTTCTCACTCATCCAATATTAAAGGCAGTAGTGCAGTACCATACTCAAATCAACAGGCCATTAGAAACTTCATTAAGATTCAACATAATCAGAGACTGAAACCTGAAAAACGTAATAAATCAAATTCAAAATCACAGTACATTCAACCGAACTCCGATCAAAAGTAAGGCATATTGGACCTTCAGCTTCTATACAATCATTCATCAATATTTCAAACTTCTATAATATTCTAGTGCACCCAATAAATTTCAATTCAAGTATAGTACTGTTTCAAACTAACAAAACAGAAACAACAGAAGGTTTGTAAGCTGAAAGTCAGCTTAAAAATTTAGCACAAAAATTCAATCAGAGTATCAATTCAAATCGCGAACATCAATTTCAACTGTCACCAACTTCCTCAACTTAACAAACAACAAAACATTTCAACCAAATGCCCAATCACTCAACATGTTAAAAACACAAAGACAAACACCTTTTGAGTACACACAGATCTCAACAGACGTTAAATTCTCCACAATTTATAAAAGAAAGTCAACTTTGGGACCATGTATCAATAAAGATAATAAAACTACACATATATATATATATATATTTGGTACCCTCAAGTTTGACTTATTGTCTTTCGTTTTTACGAACTGTAAATAAATTGAGAATAAAACCTGAAAAGTGGGATCTGAAGAATGATTAAGAAGAAATAAACGCGAGCTGCCATCGACGTGATGTTGCTCGTCCATCCTTTTGATGATGATGATGATGGAGTTGCCATTGAAAAGACCAAGAGTGGGAGTTAAAGAGAGAAAGACCGACTCTGCTTGCGAGGATCTGGTCGTTGAAGAATTCGAGATTATTTTAATGAATTATTCTCAGACAGACTGAGGAAACATACAACGACAAAGACGATGACTTCTACGACGTCGTTTTTGTTTCACAAGTCACAGGGGTGTTTGGGTTTGGAATAATTTTTTTTTTTTTTTTTTAGCTGAAATTGTTTTTCATTTAGAAATTCAAGAATTTGTTTTTCACAATAGTATTATCCCTTTTTTATTCTAAAAAAAAAAAAAAGAAAATTGGTAATTATTTTTAGTATTTTTTTACATAATTATAAGATAATAAGAATTTTACTGATAAAAGTATGTTATGATTAAACATCATATATGTCGTATAGAAAATTACTCTCATGATACTACGTGAAGATACATATTCTTTTATTGATGTCATGATATATTACATGTGTTGTTATGATAATTTACTTTTAAAAGATATATACTCTTATAATAACAGGAGAAATCTTATCACATATAGAAATAATTATGTATTTTTAGAATATGAATATCTATCACACATGTGACGGTGAAGTGTATTAACCATATAAATAGACGTGTCTAATTATTTTTTTGTTTGATACAAATAAAACTAGAATTCACTTACTTAAAGCCAATTGTACTTGTTTTCACAAAAAAAAAAAGCCAATTGTACTTCATGCAGAAACCGAATGTTTTGTTAACCGTTTCAAATAGAAGCGTCAACTGAGGTGCCTTCGCGGACTTGGGCCCGTCCTGAACAAGGTTCATGCCAATATCATGCCTCATAAAATTTTTCAGGTCCAATCCATACACGGCCCTCAACCTGTTGGGCCGTGGTGACTACCTAGTCCAAAACGTCTAGACAGAATGCCGTTTTGGTGATACATAAAACAATCCCTTTCTCGCACAAAACAAAGCCCATCTCCAAAACCCAGTCGGGACGGAATTCGAGAGCGAAAACAGAGAGAGGGGGAGAGATTGCAATGGCTTTTGCTTTATCTACAAGCGCTTCTTCAACATGCAGAGCTCTCCAGCTCTTATTTTCCTCCACTTTATCTCACAACAGTCTCTTCTCCAAACCTCCTCCTCTGGTTCTGCCATGTCACCCTTTGTCCCCTTCCACTCTCGCCTTCTCCTGCCGCCGAAACCACGACTCTTCCATCAAGGCCTCGTCTTCTTCGTCTTCCAAGAAGAAGAACATGAAGAGAGTACGTGCAAAAAACTCAACTTTAGTCGGTTAACATTTCAAGTCTCTACCTTTTTCAGTTTTTCTCTTCTTTTTAGCTAAAAAGTCTTCTTTGCTTTCAATTGATTTTTTTTTTTTTTCAAAATGATTGATAGGAGGCTGATTACATTTTAATTGGGGGTCGGTTATTGTCGGTTGGTGTCGGTTTTTGCATGTAATGGGATTGTCATGTTCTAACATTGGCTGTTTTTATTGGTATTTTGATTGAAATTTGTAAAGAAACTGATTTCGGTTAGTGTTACTTGAACTGCTGGCCTTTGCTTGGCTTCTTTTTTTTCCGTATCATTTTAGAATGTTATTTTTAAAGGGTATTTGATTTTGAAGCTTGGTGTTTGATGTCTTCAAGGGTCTGAAGGTGGTGAATTTTTGGTTTGTTTTAATCTGTTGTTTGGTCTCATTTGGAAAATTAGTGGCCAAGTTTGAGGTTATTTGGGTGTTGTGGTGTATTTGTGTTGATTTTTGATGTGATGGGTTCTTGTTGATGCAGAGAAGTTTGTCGCGAGAGGATGAGGATGAGGATGATATGGAAGATGATCCTTTTGAAAAGCTATTTGGTCTGCTGGAAGAGGATCTTAAAAATGATGCTTCAACGGTTGATAAGGATAGTGATGATGAGGAGATTAATGAAGAAGATATTGATAAGCTTGCACAGGAGTTGCTGGATGTGTTAGGGGATGATGATATGGAATTGCATCATTCAGCTACAGATGGCTTGGAAAGCAGTTATGACGATGCTGAAGAAGAAGAAGAAGAAGAAGAAAAAGATGAGGATGAAGAAGAAGAAGATGATGACGACGACAAAGAAGAATTTGAAGTGAGGCTTAAGAATTGGCAACTCAAAAAATTGGCTTATGCTTTGAAAAGTGGCCGTCGTAAAGTCAGTGTAAGTGTGAGCTTGATTAATTTGCTATTCAAAGATAAGCAGTTTATTATACTTGGCCAACGAATGATGGAATCTAAACCACCCATCATTCTGACAGACTTCCTTCAGCTAGAGACTAAATGTTCAGTAGCTTTAATGTTCAACTGAAAGATAAACAAAGAAAAGAAAAAGAAGTGATATTTATTAATGAGATGGAGAGAATCACCTACATATTAGTTTATTTTGGTTGGTACATCATCTGCTTGGAACTCTCTTCAAGTGTTCCTCCTGGCTGGATGTTGAGTATATTAGACTCTTTCTTTTTCACTTGATGATAACCGGAGAGATGTAGGAAATTGAAAAAATGTTTTGTTTACTTCCAACAATATCTTATGCCTAGTTACCTTAATTTTATCCATCACAGGGTCAAAGATTTGTTTTTAAACTGCTTTTATGTAAAATGACAATTTTATGTTTCATGTAGCCTTTAGTTTGTGTTATGAGGATATGTGTTTTTGTCATGTGAAGATCGATAGCAAAAATGAAAGGTGAAAAGGAAAATCTTTTTTCACATGCTTTTCAATGGGTTGTTTGTTTACGTAGAATCTTGATTACATTCTTGACAATGCCGTCCTCATTATTGTGCCGTTTCCGATTCTGAAACCAAATTTTCTCTCGTTGTGTAGATAAAAAATCTTGCTGCTGAGCTTTGTCTTGATAGGGCTATTGTTATTGAAATGCTTCGTAGTCCCCCTCCAAATCTTCTCATGTTAAGTGCCAGTTTACCTGATGAACTGCCACCAGTAGTATCAGTCCCTGAGGTCAAACTGACAGAAACATTTACGGTAGAAACGTCTATTGATGCTGTAAAACTTGAGGCTAAGGTGAAGGAGCCAGTCCATGTCAGGCAACATAGATGGTTAGCTCTAAAGAGACTGAAGAAAGTACACGTTAAAACTCTTGAAATGGTTTACAGAAGATCAAAGCGACCCACTGTAAGTAAAATTTTCTCTTCATTGACGGTGCAATAGTGAACGCACTAGAAGTTTTCATCCATAAATGAGGATTTATATACGCTTCTTATTTATCACTAAATAAATTGCTTTCATAGTCATTCTTACTAAACAATCTTGAACTTCTTAATAGGCTATGATTGTGAAGATTATATATTTTACAGCTATTAAAATTCAAAATTCTTCTAGAACAAAATTAAGTGAGAGTGATATCTTTAATAACTCTTCAATATAACGGTTGTAGTGGTGTCCTATGTAACAGCTGCGTTGAAATTCCTTGTCAAGTAATTTGTGGAAGATTGATCTGCCACTTTTCATCAACTAAGCAGGGTGGATCCCAAAGATCTGAAAAGCATATGCTCAAGCTTATATGCGTCAATGCCCTTTTTTTTATAATTTTTGAAAAACAGAAAAACATAATAAGGGCATTAGATATCATTTCCTTTAGAAGTATCTAACTCCAAGAAAATTGCTTCCTTTTTGTGGGATCTAATTCTTGTCATTACTGACTCATTTTGTTATGTTTGTTAAATCGAGCTTTATGTTATTATCATTTGGTGAAAACTACTATGGATTATTAGTTGTGAATGTACACCTATTCCTGGTGGAACTTTGTTATCTTACATTCTGTTTGCATTTACAAACAATGCAGAATGCAATGATAAGCAGCATTGTGCAAGTAACAAACCTGCCGCGCAGAAGAATTGTGCAATGGTTTGAAGACAAACGTGCTGAAGAAGGGGTTCCTGAGCGTCGTGCCCCATATCAACGGTCTGATCCTGAAACTGTATTTACCAGTTAAAACCATACGTATACTTGTATTACATTTTGTAATCCATATGAGGATATATTTGATGCTTCATGTTCTTTTATCTTTTTGGCATTTTAACACCTGAGAGCTCTGTCAATATGTGATAACTAACTCAACTGCCAAGTGGAGTGGTGCCACTCCCAGCCCGCTTCTCTCCAAGCGAATGGCAGGGTTCAAATACCATTGCTTACAAAAAGTGGGCAATTTCCTCCTAGCCCATGTGTGTGGGCAAATTCCTAATAAATCCCTCCAGTTGGCGAGCAAATTTTTCACTTAATGTGGGTCACTATCTTCCGCATTGCTGGGGCTAGAGAGTAAAAAGTAGCGATTCAGATTGTACCATAGAGTCCCGATTAGGCGTTCCTGGTAACTATAAATGTACTTGTAATTTAAAAATAATAATAATAAATTAATGAAAGCTCAACTGCTATTTTTTTTTAGATTTTATTACTGACTGTAATATTTTCGCACTTTGTGGGTGTCAAATACACACATGAATGTGTAAAAGATACCATATGACAAAGATTTTATTACTGACTGTAATGCTTTCGCATAAACATTGCTCTGTGTACACATGCAACCTGAAGTGAATCAGGACACGGGTAGGAACATCAGGGAGGCCGAACATTGAACAATGAATTATATTGAGAACATTTGATTTATCTGAATAGTTTGATCTGATTAAAATTTAGGCTTCTTTGTCCCAGTACAACAATTATGAAGAGTGATCAATCCTCTATCACATCAATGTTGAAGCCAGTTTAGTTTAATTTGTGTTTATGTATTAGTGGATGGCATTTGGTGTATGGAAATATATGCATCCTTAGCCTGTTATGGAACACACACCACTAAAATAAAATTGATATGGTATATATTCTGTCTTTTGCCTCTTTTGTGGCTGAATTTGATTCTTCTATGAGACTAGAGGTATCAATCATAATGTTTATGAAGTGGTGTATTACTGTTTAATAGGTTCTAAAGTTGACCGAAGAACAAGTAATATCTCTAGTCATGAACAATTATACCAAAATAATAATATTGTAATATTTAAGTTGAAAGCCGATATATTCTGATCCTTGTTCTGTACAGCCAAATGTTGGTCAGATGCAAATCACAAAATATTGGTCAAATCATATATATCCTATATGAGGTCCAACTGGTGTATACGGGTTAAGATTTTATTAATAGATTTTAAAAGTCTGAGTGTATTCAATTAAGATTTCTTAAGAATCTATCAAAATTTAGATGTGTTTAATTTGAATTTGTATGAATTTTATTGAAATTCATGTAAATTTAGTTATATTCAATTCAGACTTTTAAAATATTTAAATAAATTTAGATGTATTTAAAAAGTCATTGATTTTATAGATTTTGATTCATAAAGACAATCCTTAAGATGTAAGATATTTTTGTAAAAGAGTGTTTAATTCGATATTTCTATTTCAAAAAGCATTGTTTATAACTACAAAACACTTTAGTCATAAAAACAAAAAAAAGAAAAACCTTACAAAACACTTGCATGAAGATGCTGTGTTATGACAGCTGTTCTTTGTTAATGAAAATACATCTGTCTAGTTCTTTCCGTCATGTTCTTATATATATAGAGAAGGAATTCAATCAACAACCATACATGTATATCCATATCCCACTTCATCATTTCAAGCCTTGAGATACAGGCAGCAAGAGGGATATAGCTTATAGTCTCATGGCTACTTTCCAAAGGTCTGACGTTTGTTTCAGGAGGCAAGGGTCATCAGGTTTGGTGTGGCACGATACGTTCTTCTCAGGTGATCTAGCTCATATCAAGCGGCAACAAGAACGAGAGGCGGAGCCTAAAGAGTTGAGGCATTGTCAGAGTGACGGATCAGCTGGAATGGTAGATAAAGGCCAACCAAATGGAGGTGGCATTATACACAGAACCACCCGGAAGGTAGCACCACCGGATGTTGATCCTCCCTCACCTAAGGTGTCCGGATGCTTCTGTTTCAGTTCTGGGAAATCTGCCTCTAAAAAGGGTAAAAAGAAGTTCTAGTATGGCTCAACATGTTCTTCTGTTTCACACTACAATGATTGAAAAATATACATATATATGGTTGTTTCTGTAAAATTTTTTTCGGTGGACATAGGTTCCGGATATTCTTCTGCTGTGTCTTTTTCTTCTTGGTTGGTCTGCTTCACAGTTGTTGAAGTTTGCAGTACCAGGATATGTCATAGTTGTAAAAGTTATCTTACCAAATGTAATCTCAAATAGCATGCATTCAAATTGGCAATGATCAAGGTTTGTGTTACCCCCATCGCAGGTGGTATTCCAAAAAAAAAAAAAGATGTCGTCTCTAATCGTATAAGCAGTTGAATTAAGTGATGTTGCCAATATTATTATGTTCTTTTTCATGTACATTACTATACATTCATGGTTCTAACTTAAATTACATACATAATTGTGGTTAATTTAAGCTGAATTGAACAACACAGCATGGCGGTCATTAGCAAATAGAAGTATTGAAAACACTGAAATTGCAAGCAAAAAGCAAAATGGTTAGCATATGTATATATACTGTCCTCTTCCAGTTAGGCTGTGCTTACTTATAATTTCATGCAGACCTACTCATAAGTGCAACTGTATTGATAGTATGCACCTGCATGCGGGAGCAATTGTCTTGCTCAAGATCATAGATTGGTAAGCATAGTCCTCGTCTCCTCAAGGAATTTATATGATCGTTGAGCTATTTAAAATTATTAGGTTAGTCCTGATAATAGAATTTTTATACCTTCATGTATCATACAAATATTGTGAGATATAAAATGCACATGTTGGAAGTGATTTGATGCTTGTTTAGACAGTTTTCACCTGAGCACGTTTAATACTTGTTACAATTATGAGCATGCATGAACAAATTAGTAGCATTTATCAAATTCACAATTCTATTGTAAAGTTTCAGATTACTGCATATCAAAACACACTCTAAATGAGTCACAACCTTGTAGGAAAACCAGCAAACCTTTTTTCCCAAGAGACGTACAAATTCCTTACACTTATGGACAATGCACCAGACGGTCAAAGATGATAGTGTCAAGAATATTACAATATCTTTAGCACAGAAACTATACAAAAGCATTTGACTAGTCCAAACAAATTTGTAGTTATCAAATTGAATCCTACAAGCTACACTCAGATGCCATACTGCAACCATGTTTCCTTACAATTTTTAGTAGTTTATTGTTTTCTTCTCTCCAAACATATATAAATAGATCACAACATCAAAACTCACATGATAATTCATGTTACATATCAAATTGAGAGACCATCATCAACTTTGGCCATGCCAAAGTGTCAAAACGAGATTCCTTGACACCTACCACGAAACCTTGCTCTTTCCAAGATTCCGATGGCTAGCTCCGCTAGAAATCACTTATCTAAGTATTTTGGTGCAACCAATAATCTTATATTTCTATGCTTATATTTTAGTTGCGGTAGCTATACGCATGTTTGACGTATTATTCATGAATATTAATGAGCCTCTAAATCACATATATGGAAAATTAGTGTATTATAACCACAATCTATATATTTTAAAATCTAACATGGAATGGGTCGAGAATCTATGAGAATTTATCAGATTATCAATGATCAATAATTCATGCAAATGGGTTGATGAATAATTCATGAATAGTTGCCAACTCACACGATACTGATTGGTATATGATTGGAGACTTCGGGGTTGAGACAAACTGAATAATTTTCCAAACAAGGAATGGTTACAAATGACATCAATTTAATTCCATCTTATCATTATTCCTAGCACGTAATCTCAATTAATGTGAGATGAACCATCTCTGTCACTGGTCCAAAAAGTAAGAATTAGGTGATGAGAGTGACAAAAGAATATACCAACATCCATATATTTGGCTGTATGGATACGTGTGATTATAAGCAAAGTTAAAGTTAATTCAAACTCATTAAATATAACCGTTGGCTGGTTCAAATCTTTTATAATTATGTAACAGTTTTAAATCAATTCTTATTCACGAAGATTTGATGGGATTGATTTCTATTCAGAGGGATAGTAAAGGATTGTAATCTTGTATATGACCTTTGTGACCATTAGTGAAGAACGTAAGCAAGTAAAGTCTTATACTGGCAAATTCAGTTTGATCATTCTCATTCTTATTTTCTAACCAAAGAAATTTCATATTTTTGGATATCTGCATATCTAATTTCGATTTTATAATTTACATAAATGATTCGATGAGGTTGATTCAAATTCCAAAATGAATTTCATCCATGTCAAGCTTAGCATTTTTGTAACAAAAGTTGATATTAATTCAATCATAAATTCTTACAATCAAGTTAATAAAATTATGCATTCTATGATACTTCAAAAAATAAAAAAATGTATTCTATGGGATTGGGATTAAAAATTTTCAATCCTATGAAATCCGACGTTTGGAGAGTTTAGGAAGCGATTCAAATCCAATCCCAACCTCTTTGAATTACCGGTCTCATGGGAATTCATATTCCCAAGTTGACTCATGGGTTTGCACCGGATGGGAATGGGTTCTCTCAATCTCTTCTCATTCTGTTCCTCTCAATTCTCATGTTCTCTCTCCTTCTCTGTCTCTTGTTTATTCTCTCGCCACTGTCCTCTTCATCTTCATCCGCAAACTCCAAATTCTTCAATTTTTTTTTTTTTTGATGTTGTAGCATGGGTGCATTGATATCAACCGATCCGAACCTTGTATATAAAAATAAGACACTCATAATCAAATTAAAACACAACTCTAAGAAAGATAATTTAGATTATAGAAAATTTTTGATCCGTTGATTGGAGAACCAAGAACGAAAGATATAACGATGTCACTCCCAAAAAGAAATGCAATTATGGGAGATAAGTCAAGATTGATAAATCAAAAACAATTTTTGATGCAATTCTCAAAGTTCTCAAAAGAGTAATGAAGAAAAATTAAATTTTATTCAATGAACGTCTAATTGAAATTTTAAGTTTAATGGGCATTTTATAGACATACAATCCTAAATCAATTAGAAAACTAAAATAAACTCTAATTTTAATTAATCCTACACGTCTATTCTTCTAAGCACACTTACGTTGGACTTTTAATTTAATTAAATGTCTTAGCCCAATAATTAAAAGCCCAATGTAAAATTAAATAAATTAAACTAATTTAAAACCTAACCCATAATATAAATTAGGTCCCAATCAATACAAACAAATAAATAATAGCCAATTTGCATTAGAATTACCGTTCTAGCGTCAAGAATGATGGTTTTGGACTGGGTCTTAGACTTGAATGATATTTTGAAGCCTTAATGTCTCTTCTAAGCCGTCCAAGCCATATTGTCCGAACTCTTGGCCCAAATCTTCTGAATGAGCCTATTTAAAGTTTCTTTCATCCTTTAACCTGAATCCTTGTCATAGGTCTTCCATTGATGCTCAAAAAATCCATCGGCTTGCTTTCTTGGTTTCTATCATCCTCTCTCTCCTTAAAATAATTTGTCCTCAAATCGGCACCTACATCAAAAATCAAAAGGAGAAATATCAGAAACATTGAAAGTAACTCTAACATTATACTCACATGGCAAGTCTATCTTGTACGTATTGTTATTTATGCATTCAAGCACTTAGAATGGTCCATCTCCATATAGCTATAACTTAGATTTTCCTTGATCAGGAAACCTCTTTTTGCGCATATGCACTCAAATCTAATCTTCTGGTTCTGACACAATTTTCTTTCTCCCCTTGTTAGCTTGAGTAGCGTATTGCTTGGTTCGCTTCTCAATATATTGCCTAACTTTGTTGTGCAATTGCTTAACAAATTCAGTTTTTTTTCTTACTATTCAAGTTAGCGCTTTCCTTCATAGGTAAATGTATCAAATCCAAATGAGTAAATGGATTGAACTCATACATAACTTCAAATGGTGAACAACCAGTAACTGAATGTACATTCGTATTATAAGCAAACTCTACATGTGGCAGACAATCATCCCAATTCTTCAAATTCTTTTGGATGATGAAACGTAGCAAAATACCCAAAGTTCGATTAACCACCTCCTTTTGTCCATCAATTTACGAATGACAAGCAGTAGAAAACAATAACTTTGTTCTTAGCTTCCCTTATAAAATCCTTTAAAAATGGCTTAAGAATTTTGTATCTCGATCTAAAATAATGTTCTTCGATACTCTATGAAGTCGAACAATCTCCTTGAAAAATATGTCAACAATAGATGTGGCGTCACCGATCTTGTGACATAGTATGAAGTGAGCCATCTTCGAAAACCTATCAACCATAACAAACACCAAATGTCGGCCCTTTTTTGGACCTAGGTAAACTTAATACAAAATCCATAGAAATAAAAATCCAAGGTTTACTAGGTATAAGTAAAGGTATATACAAACCACAGGGTAAAATTTTAAATTTAGACTTTCTACACGTTATGCATTTCTCACAAATTCGCTCAACATCTCTTTTCATGTGTGGCTAAAAAAAATGTTCATCTAACACATCTAAAATTTTCTTAACACTAAAATGTCTCATTAAACCACTCTTATGCCATTCTCTAACGAACAACCCTCTTATGAACCTCTGAGGAATGTACAATCTATTTTCCTTAAAAAAATACCCCTCATGTCTATAAAACTTTCCAAAAGTAGCCTTCTTACAAGCAACATACACACTAGCAAAATCATGATCATTCACATATAATTTATTGATATGCTCAAAACCTAACAATCTTGCATTCAAAGTAGAAATCAATGTATACCTGCGAGATAATACATCGGCTACAACATTTTCCTTTCTCTGCTTATACTTAATCACATAAGAAAATATTTTTATGAACTCTACCTATTTAGCATGTCTCCTACTCAACTTGTCTTATCATTTCAAATGCTTCAGTGACTCATGATCTATATGGATTACAAATTCTTTAGGCTATAAATAATGTTACTAAATTTCTAAAACCCTAACTAAAACATTCAACTCTTTGTCATAAATAGAATAATTCAATGATGCTTAATTCAATGATGCTATATTCAATTACTCACTAAAATAAGCTATAAGACGTTTATCTTGCATAAGAACAACCTCTATATCTATTCCTGATACATCACCCTTAATCTCAAATGTCTTGGAGAAATTAGATAATGTAAGCAATGATACAAAACATAATTTATTTTTATTAAAGTCAAATGCATGTTATTGTTCACTATCCCATTTGAAACCTACACTCGTTTTCACAACCTTAGTAAGTAGTGCAACTATGGTGCTAAAATCTTTAACAAATCTCCTATAAAAACTGGCCAACCCATGAAAGCTATGTACTTCACTAACATTCCTAGGTCTTGACCACTCCATAATTGCCTTAACATTTTCCTCATCTATTTGTATCCGTTTTGACATAATAATATAGCTCAAAAACATAATTTTATCTGTGCAAAAGGAATATATATATATTTTTTAAATTAGCTTAAAACTTTTATTTCTTTAACACATTAAGCACACAATGCAAATACCTAACATGTTTATCTATGCTTTTACTGTATATTAATATGTTATCAAAGTAGACAACAACAAATTTTCTACTGAAAAAACAGAAAATGTGATTCATTAATATTATGAAAATACTGAATACATTAGTTAAACCAAAAGGCATGACTAACCATTCATGCAAACTATGTTTGCTTTTAAATGTAATTTTTCATTTATCTCATTTTTTTATTCTAATTTGATGATATCCATTTTTAAGATCAATATTAGAAAACACATAAGACCTGTACAACTCATCTAATATATCATCTAATTTAGGTATGAGGTGTCGTTACTTAACTGTAATTTTATTGATAGCTTTGCAATCGATGCACATACGCCGAGTTCCATCTTTCTTAGGGACAACTGAAACTTGTATGACACATGGATTAATGCTCTTCCTCACATACCCCTTCTTCATCAATTTTTTAACCTACATTAAAGCTCCTTTGTCTCATTGAGATTACTCTTGTATGTGGGTTGGTTTGGAATTGCAGCCCCAAGTATAAAATCAATTTGATGCTTTATTCCCTTTTTCGATGACAATTCATCTAGCATCTCCTCAGAGAATACATCATTGAAATATTGTAAAAGAGTGTAACAACACTAGATAAAGAAATTGTAAGGTTTGAATCCTAATGGACTCAAGAGATTAATTAAAGCCCAAATTTTAAGTGGAATGTAGTCAAGTAAGCCATGTGAATGACTCTCAAAATGGAAAAGAAATATCTAAAATTGCAAGAGACAAATGGGCTATGGGAAAAAAAAAGAAAAGAAATATTGACATTGAAATTGAAACTTGGTGAGTGGTCAACCAAAAAAAGAGAATTGTAATAAGTTTATTATAATAAAATGAGTTAGTAGAGTTAATGGCTGAAAAAGATAGAAATAAAAGAAAAAGATAGGCTTAACATGTAAGATAAAGAATGAAGTAAGTTATGTGGAGAATGAGACAAAAATAAATATCATGCTCAAATTGAAAAGCAAAAGCAGAATATATATATTAAAGAGAACACAGAGACGTGACGGCCTCGTGTATGAGTAGCATTTTTTTAATTGAATTCAGATATGTATCTCACTTTTAGGCATGATAAGGAATTTAAGCATGGAAGAAAGTGTTTGAAACCACCGTGTATATATGTTTGGACGAGTACAATAAAAAAAATAAAAAAAATCTGGGGATGGAGACCGGTAAGAAAAGAAGAAGAAAAGGAAGAGAAAGAGGAAAAAAGTTTCAGATGGGTGAACAAAATATTTGGGAATTTGATTTATCCAAATAAGTTATTTTATTTCAAAATGATTTGAAATCCAAAAAATTAGTTAATTTATCCATAAGTTATAAATTCAGCTTTATGTGATTTAAGGGTGAATTCAAGATTATGAGGAATTAGATGAAAACCCGTTTTGGAGCCAGATTTGAGCAAATGAGCAATGTGACTAGGTTGTTTTCATTTAAATTGAATTGATTATTTATAGTTATTTATACTTTTAGATTTTGTTATTTATGGATTATTATAAATGAATTATTTGTTAAATAATTAATTTATTAGATTATTTGTTTCAATTGAATTGAGTTGTTTTAAATTATTTAAATTTCAGCTTTTATTTATTTATTTGTTATTAGAAGAAAATTATTTAATTAGTTAATTGATTTATTAATTATGTATTATGATTTATGAATTGGTTTTAGAATAGTTATTATTGATAATTGTATTTTTATTTAGAAATTGAATAATAAAAATTTGCATATGAAAACTATTTGAGTTAAGAAACGAATGAAATGAGATTTTAAGAACATTAGGACTATATTTTTTCCTCTAATGGTCAAGTAGGCTTAGCGTGTATAGTCCAAAAAAGTCATCCACAACGTGTATAACAGATGTTTGGGAAGTCATAAACTCATCCAGCACGTATATGACAGATGTTATCTCTCGCTCTGTTATGTATTGAATGTCTCAACTACGTATGATAGATTTTTTTAAGTACTAATCAGTATAGATTTTCATATTTATAAAGGTTATTTACTAAATTTGATCAATACATATAGAAATTTACAGAAAACCAGATTTATATAAAGGGATTTTAGAAAAGTTTACAAATTATATTATTATAGAAATAATTTATATAGAGGTTACAATTTTATTATCAGATAAGAATTATTTATTATTACTAACAATATTTTTAATTTTAATATAAATATTTTAAGAAAAGTTATATTTATTCATTGGACGTTAACGCTCACTTTTTTGTAAAACCTATATTTTTAGGTATCCATTACAGGTTTATGCAAATTGGTACATATTGTGAGAAAGACCACATGATGATAACCAAATGCATTCATATTAATTTTAAGTAGAAATATTTTACATTAGTGTATATTAATTTTAATTAATCAGATTTTGTAAATATATTTTGAAAATAGTTTTAGAAATAAAATATTTTTTTTATATATTTTATAAATATATTTTACATATCCAGTACTTGGGTCCAACAGGAGAAATGTAAAGATTTTTTTAAAAAAAAAACTTTGTTTTATTTATATTTATAAAGAAATTATGGAATTTATTATGATTTTTCCTAAATAATTTTAATTAAATTTCAGATTTTAATCAGAATGACATCAATTTTCATAGAATGCTTTCGAATTCAAGAAAAGAGTTGAGTCGGGTCCTTTCAGAAACATTTAAGGTGAGAGTTAGAAAAATAAATATTTTTGTACTCATCATCTATCAATTTAGAGCTTTGTCTGAATTTATCTTCCACATTCTTATCTCTTTCTTGAGAGTGACATTGTTATATTTTTTATTTTTGATTCTCTAATCAATAGGTCAAAGATTTTCTATAATCCAAATCATCTTTTTTAGGGTTTTGTTTTAATTTGAGCGTGTATGTCATTTTTTTATATACGGGGTTTGCATCATATATGTTTTGGATTCCATCTAACCTAGAACCTAAGATTTCAGATTCGATTGAACCCAACAAGTTTTGGATTCGATTGAACCCAACAAGTTTTGGGTTTGATCAAACTCAAAACCAGAGATGAGGTTTTTATTTTATCTTATTTTATTTTTTTTAAAGTGATGAACCAAAGAATAGAGATGGTGTTAATAGATATGACCACAGTTCGGTTCGGTTCGGTTTCGCTTTCGCTTTCGATTCTAAATCAACGGTTTCGATTATGAAAAATATAGAATCGGAACCTTAACCGAGATAAAACGGTTCCGGTTAGGTTCTGGAACCGTCGGTTCTGGTTAGGTTCTGGAACCGTCGGTTCTGTAATGATTCTGGTTCTGATTTTGGTTCTATAATAGTTTCGATTCCGGTTTTGGAACATTTTTTAAAATAAAAATAAATTTTAAAAATTAATATTAAACTATATTTTGATATTAAAAAAATAAATCTATACACAAAAGAAATAAAAAATTTAATTATTTGAACTTTGATTGAATAAAAAAATAAAATAAAAACATTGAGCTTGCATTTAATTTATTATCATAATTAAGTTGCCAAACGGTCAAGTTGGCTCCAACGGTTAAGTTTTGCAGTTTTTTTTTTTTTTTAAAAAAAAAATCGGAACCGCCTTGAACAGGCGGTTCTGGTTCCACCGGTTCTTTGAACTGACTGTTCTAGTTCCATTAATAGAAGAATCGTAATCGGAACCACTATAGTAACGATTTCGGTCCGGTTCTATCGAACGGTTTGAACCTAACCGTGATCATGTCTAAGTGTTGATTTTATGTTTTTATTTTGATTTTTTGTGTTGATTTGGTGGAAGGATGATACTCGAGGAAGATGACATAAGTTTTGTTGATTTGTTAAGTGATTTGAGTGTTGATTTGGATGTTTATGATGATATTGAAGACAATCAATTAGGTGGGAAGATGATATTGTTTTGATTTTTATAATTAATCTTAAGTATATTATAAAATATTTAAATTAATTTCATTTTAATCTAATCTCAATTTATACTAAATATAATATAATATAATTTCAATCAAATCTCAAGTTTTATTAAACACGAGACAATAATTTTTAATTCAATTTAATCAAATCTAATATCAAATTTATTCCATTTCATTCTAATGCATGCCAAACGTAGCCCTATAGTTTCTATTGCATTCTAGTGTTCGGAATTTGTGTCCCCATGTTTCTGGCATTTAATTTTAATTTTGTGCAGAAGACAAACAACTTGGTATACACACTAAATTTTCTTTTTTTCTAAAAAAAAAAAAATTGGGATGGACTCTTAGGACTGTCGGGACCAATCGAGATAGGAATACTAGTCGTATGGTCCAGAGTTATTGTTCTCATATGAGAGAAATTTGCCTACATTGATGTGAAGAAAGATGTCCAGAGTTATTGTTTCCATATGAGAGAAATCTGCCTACATTGATGTGGAGAAAGATCCGTATGAGGGTGAGTGGACTACCCACGTAGAGTTAGAGTGGTAAAAGAATTGTTATTATTATTATTATTCTCATATATATATATTAATTATTTGCGTTGATGGGACGCACCAAAATCATTTGACGGTTGATCTCGTTGTTTTTTTTTTTTTTTATCAAATTTGCTCTTTCCCAAGATAAAATTCTCAACGGTATAACCATCGGGGAATGCTAGGATGCTGTCATGTTTCGCAGTCTCTAACCATACAACATATAATTTCTTAAAGGAATTATAATATACTCATATTAAAGTATAACTTCATCTACTCATATCCACGTTAAGTTTGTTGAAGTTAAGTTCATCCACTCATATCCACGTTAAGCTCTACAACTTTCATCTATCTAATTTAATATAATCTCTTGATTAAATGATATAAAAACTCTAAACAATATTTACATGAAATCATATGCACTTGATTTTCAACTTTACCTTCGTAAATCAAGTGAATTTTATGTTTAACCACATAAATATAACATGAATATAATTTCTCGACAAAACTGTTTCAAAACTGAAAGCATTAAATAACATGTTATGTAATCAAAACAGTAAGAAATAAAATAAATTCATCAAAACGAATTCACATATTAATCCCATATTCAACTTACATAAAAACTAACCCAAACATAATATCTTGGTATACACATACTTTATTTTTTTAAAAGGTTGATAACTTGATATACACATACTTGATGCACTACTCCAATGAAATTTTATATTCAAGTACGTAAATCTAACGTGACCATAATTTCCAGACGAAACGTAACAAAACCTAGAACCATTCGCACGTGACATGCGCGTGTCGACTGTCTACTAAACAACGAGAACTTTTCAGCCAGCACATACATCATAATGTGGTGGTCCCAATTCACTGCATCATCTCTCCCCCCCCCGCACACTCTCAATCCTATCCGTTCGGATCACATCCATCAACCCTCCAAAACCCCTCCACGCTTCCTGTCTAAGAACCTTTGATCCAACCAACTCTTCATGGTCCATATCTCTCCACGACTCCCCGCTCTTCACCGTCCGATCACACACCCATCCGACGGTCGATATCTCTCAGGACACAGATTTACTGCAGTCTGTAGCACTAATATAATATCCCGCTCTTTTTCTCTCTCTAAATCCGCTGTCTGTCTTCTCCCTTCTCTCTCTAGCCCCCCCCTCTCTCTCTCTACAGCTAGCTATCTATCTATCTCTATCTATTTGTTATTGGAATCGAAATGCAAGAACAAGCGACGAGTTCACTTGCAGCTAGCTCTCTGCCGTCAAGCAGTGAGAGATCTTCCAGCTCTGCTCTCCATCTTGAAGTCAAAGAAGGTCTGTTCGTTTTCATTTTTTTTTTCTGTTTTTCAATTTCAATGAGTCTTCTTTGTTGTGATCTAATAAAAGTTTGAAACTTTTCATCTGGGTTTTGTAGAATGCGGTGTATTTGATTCATTTACTATCTTCTTCGTCTATTTTTTTTGGTTTCTGTAAATTTTCTCGATTTGAGTTTTGTTGAAAGCTATAAATTTTCTCGAGAATCGTGACTTTCCCGGGAAAATTCTCTGAGATCGGATTTTTTTTTTTTTTTGATAAGTTTGTTTTTTTGGATGTTTAGGTATGGAAAGCGATGAAGAGATCAGAAGAGTGCCGGAGATCGGCGGTGAACCAGCCGGAACATCAGCGTCGGGTAGAGAACCGGGTTCAGTGACCGGTCTGGACCGGGTTCAGGCGGCAGGAGAAGGTCAGAGAAAGCGAGGTAGAAGTCCTGCTGACAAAGAAAACAAGAGGCTGAAGAGGTGAGTGAGTGAAATTACCTATATGTCCTTGCTTCCAGTTTACGTAAATAAACAGCCAGCCAGCCAGCCAACCAATCCCCATGTGACAACAATGGAGCATGTATTTTCAGTGACATTGTGTTGAAAATGTTTTGTGGGGTTAGGTTGTTGAGGAACAGAGTGTCGGCGCAGCAAGCAAGGGAGAGGAAAAAGGCGTACTTAAATGAGTTGGAGACGAGAGTTAAAGACTTGGAGAAGAAAAACTCTGAGCTTGAAGAGAGGCTCTCCACGTTGCAGAATGAGAATCAGATGCTTAGAAACGTATATTTCTTGTTTTTGCTGCACTTATTTGAGTTTATTATCTTTCCATGGCATTTTGGTCATTTTCGTTGTCAACATTCAAAAATTGCTCCACACCTACCTGTGTCCCATCTATCATGATTGTAGGCTTCGCAAGTATAAAATTTTGCCTAATTGGAAGAATTTTGATAAATTTTACGAAGCTTTAGGGATGTGGTTATTGCGGAATGAAAGTTAAAGAAAATCAAGTTTTATTTATATCATTAACTTAATTCCTCATTCGTGTTTGGAGTTGGCGTAATTTAGTTCCTGTATAAGTCGGTCACTAAGTACGCATTCCGTCATAGGATTTTTGATTAGTAAATGCGATTCTAGTGATGTTCAAGTTAAGCTTGACTGCTTGAGAATTGGTGACAATTCTCTTTTCAGCAAAGGATGGGGAACATTTTAGGACCTCCCACCATGTTTGGCCAAAATGTAGTCAAACTTCATACATAACCTTATTTTCAGAAGATTATTTTAATTGTGAATTTGAGGGTATCGGACAAAATTAGTGGAGTCTTTTGTAGTTTAGCGAAAGATAAAGAAGTCCTCAGGATTTCTCCTTAAAAACTGTTTCATGTAATAGGGATGGGTACTGGAACAGAATAGACATGGACAAGCGAATGAAAATGAAAGGTCATGAGCATATCATTAATGGAGTATGTGTGTGAGCCCACTAGACCACATCTTCATGCCCAAGACTCGTATGATATTTGTATTGGTTGCTATAATGTTATAGACATAGATGGCTATGAATCACATCGAGCTTTACTTAACCAACTTCTTTTACTCATTTCATCATACAAGGTTGGGGGCACCCTTGTTATTAATGTTAATTAACATTCTCTAGAACCGCCCTTTATTGTTGGATTGTTACACTTTTATGATGTAGGGTGCAAGAAAATGTTACTGGGTCAATTGATTTGGAGCTGTATTGGTTTGATCTGAATGAGATTTGATTATGATGCTGATGGGGGTTTGGGTTGGGGTGGATAGATAGGATATGATAGGGTTGGATGGGATGGGATGGGCGAACGGGGATTAGCAGGAAAAGGACTCTTGGGCTCACTATACCCAGTCCTACTTTTTGGGCTGGGATATTGTGAAGTGTTTGGTAGAAGGACAGAAAATTGGTCAATTTTGATTGTTACCTTACAAAATCTCTAAAGTTGATAGGTGGTCCAAGTCGGACCTTTCTAGCTAAAAGCTTGTGCTCCACTTTGGGCCGGGGCTGGTTTTGTTGGGTTTGATCTAAACCTAGTTGTTTGGGCTTGGGCCTTATAATTCTTCAAATATTGCACAGCCTATAAGTTTTTGGGCTTGAGCCCCAACATATTCTCATATATTACGTTGTAATTTGCAATTTTACAAATTATTATTTTTTTGTTTCTTACTGATTTCATGCTCGACTTTTGATTGCATAACATCTTATTGATTTGTAATCTTTTCCGATTGTTATGTGCAGATTTTGCAGAACACGACGGCAAGCCGGAGAGGAGGTAGTAGCGATGCAAATGGCGATGGGTCTTTGTAAGGATTCGACTATGGACAATATTATACATATATCTATAAATGTCTTGAAGGACAAAAAAAAAAAAAAAAAAAAAAAAAAAAAGGAAGAAGAAATGGGGGATTATGCTTGTTTGAATTTACATTAACATGAAATTAGAATGATATCGGACTGTGACAGGCTTAGTCTATTGTAAATCATTGTCAATCTACGGGTTCTGCATAATTTTTCCCTCCATGTAGCTTCTCAATTCAATGTAGCAGAAGCGTTATATGCGGAATCTAATTTTTACCCAAGTGAACGATTGAGGTCACAGTATTTGGTAACTAAAGTTGGAAAATACTTGTGGGTTTGATAATAATATCATTTTAATATAAGGTTGACATCAAAGTAACAAAATAATCTTGTGATGGCATGCAATTGTGATGGTAATGGGAGACTATAGCGTCGGTGGAGATGAAGTTGGTGGTTTGGTGGCTCTTTGTCCATGAGCCATCTTAATAATTATAAAATAGATATAAGGTGAACCGGTCTGTGATTAAATATAGACGTTCAATTTGTCAAGTTCCTTGAAGATCATGAGGTGGTTATGTTGATTTAATTTTTGTGAGTCATCGTCAGTGTTTGGTGGCTTGGTTATTTTCATAAAGTGGTGACATGTAGAGAGATAGAGAGAGAGGGAGATTGTCATGACCAAGTAATCATTATTTATTGTTTGAAAAATTAAAGCTCATAATGAACTAATGGGGACATTTTATCTTCTTCTTATTTTCTGAGTATTTTTTTTCCCCACGTGGAGGGAAGCTTGCAATGGAAATATCAATGGTGCAGCACCTTTCCAGCAATCCCAATAAAATTTACTTTGCTAGCACTCAATTTTGTACTGAATATCCTCAATCAACAACTTAACAAAAGTTGACTTGGATGAATTGAAAACTAATATGTCTCACCTATCAATTTAGATCCACTTATAGTTAAATCGGATAATATATCATTTACATTTGTAAAAAGAATTTAAATCTTATATTTATTTTTAAATCAATAAAATATAAGGAGACATTTTTTTGTTAAAAAAATTGTTATTCGAACCATAATGTTATCGAGTTTCAATCACGTCTTTAATCTAATTCAATTTAAAAAACTTTATTTAGTTTCTGAGGTATAAAAAAACTATTAGGTTTTTAAAATTTTTTAAAAAGCAGTTTATTTTGTTCATAAAGTTTTAAAAACTCTTCAAAAAAATCATAATCAACGGATGATCAAAAGAAATGAAGAATTTTTAAAAATGTGATAATTTTCAATATCTCATTGACTAAAATAAAGTTTCCCATTCAGTTTTAATAAACCTTTGGTTCAATTGATATTAAAAAATAAAATAAATTATATGAATCCAACTCAATTGTTATCAAACTATTTTGATAATTTTATTATATTGATAAATGTAAATAAATTGAATTCAATATTAACATAAACAAAATTAGAAGTGCAATTAACATAAAGAAATGTTTTACAACTCCAAGGAAGAATGTTGTAAACGTAAACAAACAGAACATGCGGGAGACAATCGTTTTTTAACGGACGGTGACGGTGTACAACACGAGAGGCATGAAAAAAAATGGACTGCACCGACAGGCACGCAGAGTGCCAAAACTCAGCTACCGGCAACACCCAGTAACTTCCAGCTGTCACCAGCAAACCAAATATATTTTCTCCAAAAATCCGACTTAAATTATTCGAACTCTTAACTGTGATCCTTTTTGTGAAATAAACTTGTCAACAGCTGAGTTTGAAACGTGTCGTAGATTGATTGATTGATCGAAGATTGCCAATCGCGGTTGCAATGTATTTCTTTATGTCCACTACCAATTAGATTTTGACACGTAAGCAAAAGTCGTAACGTGTCGGCTCATCTCAAGCCAGCTCAGCCGCTGCTGTGACAACTTTAAAATGTTCATTATTGTTATTTTTTAAAATAACAATTGTTTTTGAAACAAAGATAACAGTAATTTTAAAATAATGAAATATAAACATGAATAACAGAGGTAGTTTATGCAGAACATGAATTCATAAATGGTTTAATTTGTAGGCTTGAAATATTGTAGACTGTTTATGAAAATGGAAAATATTTAATGATTTTAATTTTAAATGCATTTGCTGACACATTTTCTTAATTGAAAATGTTAATTGTAGTATAATAATTAACTTTATGTTATTATATAAATGGACAATTATTCATTTAAATAAAGTACAACTGAGTGTTTGTTTTTAAAAAGTAGTCTTCAAAATAAAACAATGAAAATAATGTCAAATTGCATTTATAGTTCTCTTAGTAGGTATTATAAATGTTAATATGTATCTTTATCGATTAATTATATTGTGATTATATAATTTTCTTTTTTCATCTTAATGAACTATCGTCTTCTACTTATTTTAAATATTATCATCGGTGTTTCTAAATTCTAATGCATCAAACACTATTTGAGTGAATTCTACATGTGTCCAATGGATTGAATCCATTGGATTTGTCATGTTTTAAAATATAAATTGATCTAATGGAATAGAAGAAATTATAATTTGATCAAATTAAACTTAAATTTAAATTAATTATAAAATGTTTAAATATAATCAAATTCATATGAAATTGTTTCTAATATAAATATGTTAAAATATTATATAATTAACAAAATCAAATAATGAATTGATATATTACTCCAAATAAAATTAACAAACTAGTGATTACATACAAACATAAATATTAATATTATAATAGAAAAACACCATGTTATTATTATCGAAGAAAATTGGTTGAAAATATAAAAAAATTTAACAACTGCATTACACATTACACAATAAGTTAGTGGGATTTCATATTAGAAAAAAATAAACCCCAACATAAAAATCAGGCCTTGTATTTTATCAAATCCGATGGATTTAAGAAATTTTCTTTGAAAATTTGGTCCAATAAATCCAATTGAATTATAGTATGGGAGAACTTCATTTTAGTCCCTATATTTTCAAAAAACTTCTCATTTTGAAATACGAATTCATTTATAACTTTCATAGTCCCTTATGTTTTAAAAACTCATCAAATTAGTCAATTTAACATCATCTTTAATGGTAAATGTTAACTTAAAATAGTAAAAGACTGTTTTACCTTTAATTTTATATGCACGCGTTAAAATGATGTGTTTACCTTCTTAAAAATTTTAGAATTACAATTTGATTTGAATTCTTTATGACAAAAGTATCATTTTTATATAAATGTAAAATTTTAAAATCATATTTTATTGTGACAGTGTTGTTATTGATAAGTTGAGTTATTTTACCGTTTTAACCCTAAGTGTAAATTGATTGACTGATAGTTGATGGATCTATACGACATTTGAATAGGTGAAATTTTAATCTTGTCTTTCAACTTATATAAATTTTTTTTTTTTATTAAAAAAGCTATTTTACCATTGTGCAACAGTTTTTTTTTTTTTTTTTTTTTTTTGAATACTTGTTGCTACAGTATGCACACTTCCACACTTCTAATATTGATAATATATATATGCTGCAATATGTCAGTATGCTGAAATTGAGTTTTTTTTTTTAAGCAAATTATGCACACTTGTTGTTACTTATTACTGTAGTTTTTTTTTTTTTTTTCAAATACAATATTGGTAAGCACACTTTCAAACAAAAGTGAATCAAATATACAGTATGCAATAATATATATGGATTGTATCCACTAAACTATAGCACCTGATAATGTAGCAAGAGAAAAATAACAATACTCAACAACAAAAAGCTTATGGATAATGGGATCACTTCAAATATTAAATTCTATACCAATGTTTTTTTCCCAAAAACAGTTAATTAATATGTTCATGTCATTGCCCATAACATGCAGTACAGCCAAATATTGTCAAAAAAAAAAAAAATAGTTGCTGCCATGACATGCAGAACAGCCTAAAAGTGAGCAAAATAAACATCATATACTGCCATGACATGCACAGCAGACAAGAAGTCCCCAAAATAAACTTCAAAATTAAAACCAAGTCATGTATATCATATATGCATAAAAGTGTGCAAAATAGACATAGTAAATACCACTAGCCCATTAATTCTTTATAGCCGTGAGTTTGAACTCATCCGCGAGCAGTGTTCAGGTATCTATGACAGGGAAGGCCTGCTTAATGTTTCATTAAAAAAAATCTCTACACGTGAGTTAAAGCTATAAATATTAAAAACATTAAATAATTTGTTAGTGCATATCTCCATGCACTAACATAAGAAAAAGAAAGTAGGCAAAAATATGTATAAAAATTGTTTAAAGTTTAAAAATGCTAAAAAAATTAATGCTTTTAGTAGTTTGTTGATGAGTTTGAACAGAGCTGGTATGCTCAATATTATTCATGCTTGTTGAACCTTGATAGCAATGCTGAACCAGTGATTCATACTGACTCTTACTAGATGCTATATTGGAAGAAGTGGCTTGATAGGCTCAATGGGTTTGCATATTAGAATAAATATAAGTCAGTCATAAGAATTAGTAAATTATACCTTAATTATCACTTTTATACAACTTGAAAACTGAACTATTTATGCACCTGATATTGATAGATTGTTGTTGAGTAGGCCTAATATCACTATACCTGACAATAGCTCTGGTAGTTACATCATGTGTATTTTTTTTCTGCTTCTTCATTGTTGATTTTTCTCCCTGCTTCTTCGTTATTAGTTGTTTTCTCTGTTTCTTCAACGCTGGTTCTTTTCCTTATATCATCACAACAAAATAATACAATACATTTTATTTAAGAAAGTACATGAAAAGTAATTGAAAACTGTCATTTTTCCCATGGTTTAAAACCATTAACATTTGACTCCTTGTTAGCATCATTAATGACGCTAACAACATTGCAGTCCTTAGATTCCAATAGCATAAGATCGAACATTTCATCTCCAATCTTAACATATACTTCAAACGGGAGCATTTTATCTAGCAAAATAAGCAAACCCAAACATCAGTTAATCATATCTGCAATTTTAAAAACCACATTTGAAGAGTAGAAAATAGAAAAATAGTGTGACAATTTTTAAGAGTAGAAAATAGAAACCATAGTGTTTAAAACCACATTTTAAAGAATCGAAGCAAATTTCAGCAACATAAATGTAAACACAAAACAACAAAACCACATTCATTGAATAATTTGTAATACTATAACAATTAAAGAGAAATCATCACAACAACCAATAAAACGAAATTGACCTCCACTATCATTACATCAACCAAACCTATAACAGTGTCATGCAAACCCAAAACTAACAGTTCAACAAAACAACTAATTTCATTATCAATAGATTTTGGAGACGAAAAGACTAAAACCCTAAAATTGTAAAAAACAAAACAACAACTAAATGATGTAATTTTTTTTTTTAAAAAAACATAGCCATGCAACAACCCCCAAAAAAAAAATCCAAAAACCTCACTTATTCGTATCCAACAAATTTCAAAATCGTCAAATAGTTGAAACCGAAGCAACACAACTTAAAAACAGAGTTAAAACAAACTTTTCTTCAACCAAAATACTTCATTTATACCATTAAAACACACCCACAAGAAACCCACAAAAAATCTTAACCATAAACAATTTTTACAGAAGAACAACAATGTCAAACTTTAAACACACGAACAAGTAACCTTCAAAACACCTCGTCTCTTCCTCACTGTCCTTAGAAGTGTGTTGTCGAAGTCAGTCGTGGTAAGGTTTAGGGTTGGTAATGAGGGGATGTCATCGTAAGAGCTGGTGTAGTCTGAGATAAAATGTTTAGTTACCGAGGACCAAACACTGTATCAAATATTTGGTTCATGGGGACAAAGTGTTTGAACCAAAGTATAAGAGGATAATTTAGTCATTTTAGGTTATACTTTTAATTATTGTTTTTATTTAATTTTTCTAATTTTTTTTTTCCAATTGACACCTGTCCTCATGTTACTAGCTTGTGTTAAAAGGCGAAACTACCCTCATGTCACTAATGTTTGACCATCTATTGACTGACGGTAGAGATTAATTTGATGAATTTTTGAAACGTAAGAGACCTTGGAAGCTATAAATGGATTCGTATTTAAAAATAAGAAGTTTTTAAAAAATATAGGGACTAAAATGAAGTTCTCCCTTATAGTATTTATCTGAAAAATGAAAATGAGCTGAGCTGAAGCCGAAGTGAAGTGGAATTAGGTACACAAGCAACCGGATCACCCGGTAAACACAAAAAAAAACCCAAAAATGAAAATAATAAAAAGACAAGCAAAGCGAATAGCGAGCAAAGCTATAATGAGTGTAGAGAGAGCGATGGCGTATTGAATGGGCGAAGAATTCACAGTCCCATTTCTTCTCTCCTTTCTCCAACAAAATCCACCGATCTGTTTTCCAAAAAACCATTCAAAAAACGATCACTTTTAGTCCCGTTTCGAGCCCACAACAGCGATGGAAGCGAATGCGGGCATGGTGGCCGGCTCTCACCGGAGGAATGAGCTGGTTCGGATTCGACATGATTCCGATAGTGGGGTTTGTGTTTTCAACTTACCTTTTTTTTGGTTTCGTTTACTTTTGCCTGGTTTTGATTATCGTCTGTGGATCTGACTCGCATTCGGGTCGTTTTCATATGGGTTGTGGTTGAATAACTGACTTTGTGATTATGAGTTGAAAGTGTTCTTCATTGCTTGCTTTTATGGTGTTTTACTTAGATCCGAGTGTTAGTTGAGTGAAAAGTGGTTTCTCATCTTGAAGTTGTTGTCTTTTTTAGGTACAGTGAGTGAATCAGGGCTGTTCATGATTGATCTTGAGATTTTGATATAAATATAACGACACTGAGTTTTTAATTTGTTTCTTGTCTCAGCTTTGATTTTAGTGTGTTTGAGAATTCTCTATCCATGCGTTTATTGAGATCTTGTTGGTTTATAGTTTGTCTTAGTTGGATATGACTGTTTCGGCTATTCTTTACATCAAGTCTCGTTCTTCTGTCTGATATCATTTCAGGTGCTTGTTGATTAGTGTAGTACTGTGTCTTTGGATCATTGCTATATTATGTTGGCTTAAGTGAGTATTGAATTTTGGGATTGAAAACTCTACGAATCCATGCGAATTATATGGAGATGATCCGAGAGAAAATAAATAATGAAGTATGTGTATCCAAAAGAACTCCGTCGTGCTTTCTATGATCTTGTTGGTTGTGAGTTTTTGATTACTGCTGCATGTAAGTAGTCATCTAGCCGGTGCAAATTTTTTCCATCGTCATGAACTATTAGTTATACTAAAGAGAGCTTGTTAATTTGAGTGCAAATGTATCTCAATGTTGATCTTTTATCATTTTGGGAATCTAACCAGTGCACTTACCGTGGATAATGCAGCCCAAACCCTTGAAGAATCTGAATGGCCAAATATGCCAGATCTGTGGTGACACAGTTGGACTTACAGCCACCGGTGATATCTTTGTTGCCTGCAACGAGTGTGCCTTCCCAGTTTGCAGGCCTTGTTATGAGTATGAGCGTAAAGATGGAACTCAGGCTTGCCCACAGTGCAAGACTAGATATAAAAGACACAAAGGTTTGCTTCTTTGTTTTAATTTCTCTGGTATTCTATTTCATAATGTGTGTTTTTGTTATATTGTTAAGAATGAAGTTAATAAGATCCGCATGTTTTAGGGAGTCCACGAGTTGATGGAGATGAAGATGAAGATGATGTTGATGATCTTGAGAATGAGTTTGATTATGCTCAAGGAAATAGCAAGGCAAGACGTCAGTGGCAGGGTGAAGACAGAGAGCTTTCTGCATCATCTAGACATGAATCTCAGCAACCTATTCCCCTACTAACTAATGGCCAGCCGGTAGGCATATCTAGTTCCGCAAAAATTCTTGTTTATCACTAATATGGGTTAGCAAATCATTCGCTTCCATTATGCATAGTCTTCTATTAAAAAAAAAAAAAATTGTTTTTTATACTTCATGTCTAATTGCTGTAAATACAATGTAATTTGAAGCTTATTTTGTCCTGTGTGTGCTAGATTCTTCTGTGAAAATTAATTCACCCTATGTGATAAACTGATAATTTGAGGAGAAGGCTTGATATTCAGTTTCAATTATAGGTCTTTCAATTGCAGATTTGCAGGACATGAGGAAAAGTATCATAAGCCACTCTAACATCTTGTGTCTTTAAGTGATTACCATGATGATATTTTGATTTAAACACTAACAGTCAAATTGACATAATTTTCCATTCTGTTTTCATTTCAATTCTCACAGCACATGTTTTTGAATTGGAGTTGTAGACAATGTGAAACTACTTGTCGCATGAAATATTCTTGTTTAAGGGAACCTTGAGAGCAAATAGCTTGTAGTTGGAGTCACGAGCTTCCTTGATTTTTAACTTTTCAATTAGTGATTACAGAAATGTGTTCCTGTTGCTTTTTACTAAGTGATTGCTTTTACATAACTTAACTTGTACAATCTTATGCCATGAATGATTGATTTATCACATGACTTGTGTATAGGTGTTGCAACTTTTTGCTTATTAGTGTTTCCTATATTTTTAGGTTTCTGGTGAAATTCCTTGTGCCACACCTGACAACCAATCTGTACGAACTACATCTGGTCCTTTGGGCCCTACTGACAGGAACGTTCAATCTTCTCCTTACATTGATCCGAGGCAGCCAGGTATACTCATAACTTCAGTTTTTATGTTGTAAATTCCAAAACAAGCTTCTATATAGTTGCTGTTGCCTTAATGAATTGTCAGTTGATCTTTTCATTTATTATTACAGTTCCTGTGAGAATTGTGGATCCTTCAAAAGATTTGAATTCTTATGGCCTTGGGAATGTTGACTGGAAGGAAAGGGTTGAAGGCTGGAAACTCAAACAGGAGAAAAACATCATGCACATGAACAATAAATACAGTGACGGGAAGGGGGACTTAGAAGGCACTGGTTCAAATGGAGAAGAACTTCAAATGTAAGCTTCTTTGTAGGATTTTAATTTGGATTGTTTTTCAACTTTGAAGGGGTTAATTTGTGATCACCCTTTCTTAAGTCATGTTTGGTTCTGCATAGGAATAAAGTTATTCCAATTTCTTTTGAGATAAAAGTAGTTTGCGTTTTGCGGGTTTAATTTCCATAAATTTTACTGGTCCCCTTTGCCCTTTATTATTCTTATTTTATTTATTGGGACAAGTACAAAAATAGTATATTAAATTAATGACTCAACATTTATGTCATTTTTAAAAACATGTAACAATTGAGTTCTAAATCATGTGTAAAAATACCAAAATATCCTTGTAATAAATGTAATAATTGAGTCTTTTTTTAAAAAAATCTAGCATTCTTACCAATTTTATCAAGAGTATTTGTGTCAAAAAAAATAAGGCTTGAGATTCAATTGTTAATTTTATTGAAATGAGACAAGATTGTCAATCCAATATTTAAAAGTGTTATCTAGTGACATTTTCTCTTATTTTCTTTTTGCTGATTAAGTTATAGACTTTAATGTTAATCTATCGTCATTTTCCTATCCTGGATCTTTTTTGTATGTGCCATGATATTCCTTCAGATTGTATATTAGAAAATATAATAAAGTTCTGTACAGGAAGAGTCAACAAAGCATCATGACCTTGTGATTTTCATTGAAGTTGATGGTTTTCGTGTGACACAGGGCTGATGATGCTCGACAACCACTGAGTCGTGTGGTGCCCATTCCTTCTTCTCACTTGACGCCTTATCGTGTTGTTATCATTCTCCGGCTTATTATCTTGGGCTTCTTCTTACAATATCGTGCTACTCACCCAGTGAAAGATGCGTACCCATTGTGGCTAACATCAGTTATCTGTGAGATTTGGTTTGCTTTATCCTGGCTTCTGGATCAGTTTCCAAAGTGGTATCCCATCAACCGTGAGACCTATCTAGACAGGCTTGCATTGAGGTCAGTTTAATTACTTACTTTCTGTGGCAAGTATCTGGATTGGGGGCTTCAATTCTGACCATCAAGGTTAAAAAGCGGGGAGGTGTTATTATAATGTCAATAATTGGTTTTCTTTTCTTCTTTGTTCTGCAGATATGATCGGGAAGGGGAACCATCACAGTTAGCTCCTGTAGATATCTTTGTTAGTACAGTGGATCCACTCAAAGAGCCTCCTCTTATTACGGCAAACACTGTTTTGTCTATACTTGCTGTGGATTACCCCGTCGACAAAGTGTCTTGCTATGTATCAGATGATGGTTCAGCAATGCTGACCTTTGAAGCCCTTTCTGAAACTGCAGAGTTTGCTAGGAAGTGGGTGCCCTTTTGCAAGAAGCACAATATTGAGCCTAGGGCCCCCGAATTTTATTTTGCTCAGAAGATAGATTACCTGAAAGATAAGATACAGCCTTCATTTGTGAAAGAGCGCAGGGCAATGAAGGTGAGTTATGATCTGCATAGAGCTAGGAGAGGCTTGCTCTTCTTCTTCTTCTTCCTCCTTTTTTTTTTTTTTGGTGAAGTTACAAATACGCTTATATCTGCTGGGACTCTTAGATGATGACACTATGAAATTGGCCGGAACGCAATATTTAACTCTATTTGTAAAAATGGGTTGATATGAAATTGTCCACTAATTATGGTGGGCGTTACTTGAACCTTGTATCTGTGGTGAGCGATAGGGTGGGTGTGCTACTCAGGCAAACCACTTATGAGTAGGCTTGCTTCTTGTTGTTTAAACAAATAATATGAAAATTTAAGTAATTATTTAAGATAATTGATCATAGTAATAGAATAGGAGCATAAGTGAATACATGTACAGACAATGATTTGGGCATAGTGCATTGTGGAATGAAGTATGACAAATAATATGAAAATTTAATTTATTATTTAAGATAATTGATCATAGTAATAGAATAGGAGCATAAGTGAATACTTGTACAGACAATAATTTGGGCATAATGCGTTGTGGAATGAAGTATGGTAAATAATATGAAAATATAATTAATTATTTAAGCAAATTGATCATAGTAATAGAATAGGAGCATAAGTGAATACTTGTACAGACAATGATTTGGGCATAGTGCATTGTGGAACGAAGTATTATAAGACTAAATAAGGTTGTTCTGTTAAGTCTTTGTACATTGTGTAAAAGGCCATAGTTCTAACTATTATATCTTGTGCTAAACAACCTGCACCCTTATCTATATGGCTTAAGTGAATTCCGAATTTAATTCCGTTCGTTTCAGAATTATAACTAATATGTGACAACTTTGTTGTTTTGCAGAGAGAATATGAAGAATTCAAGGTGAGGATCAATGCCCTTGTTGCCAAGGCACTAAAAATGCCTGAAGAAGGTTGGACAATGCAAGATGGCACTCCTTGGCCTGGGAATAATCCTAGAGACCATCCAGGAATGATCCAGGTGTTCTTAGGCCACAGTGGGGGGCTTGATACAGATGGGAATGAACTTCCTCGACTTGTTTATGTTTCTCGTGAGAAGAGGCCTGGCTTCCAACACCACAAGAAAGCTGGAGCTATGAATGCATTGGTTTGTCATTCTTGAACTTTGTATTATGACTTATCTTCTAGTTATACATTTTTCCAGTGTTTTGTAACTGATGCTTTTGTAATATTTTTACCTATTTGTATGATTTGGCTGCTCCTAATATGCAGATTCGAGTTTCTGCTGTCCTGACCAATGGTGCATATCTGCTGAATGTTGATTGTGATCACTACTTTAATAACAGTAAAGCTCTTAAAGAAGCCATGTGTTTCTTTATGGATCCTTCCTATGGAAAGAAGACTTGCTATGTGCAGTTCCCCCAGCGTTTTGATGGCATTGACTTGCACGATCGATATGCCAATCGAAATATTGTTTTCTTTGATGTAATCCCAACTTGATTTCTTATCTATTTGTTTAAGTTAAAGAGCTTGACCATGTTGAAAGCACACCCACATTCTTCTTGATTTTGCAGATCAACTTGAAAGGGCTGGATGGCATCCAGGGTCCTGTCTATGTGGGAACAGGTTGTTGTTTCAACAGGCAAGCTCTATATGGGTATGATCCAGTTTTAACTGAGGAAGATTTGGAACCAAACATTATTGTCAAGGGTTGTTGTGGTCCAAGAAAGAAGGGAAGAAATAGTAACAAGAAGTACATTGACAAGAAGAGAGCAGTTAAAAGGACTGAATCTACCATTCCAATTTTCAATATGGAAGACATTGAGGAGGGTGTTGAAGGTTGGTATTTGTTGGGAAAGTTAATTTATTCGACTGCTTCCATTACCCCTTCAAAAATGTATGCTTGGAACCAGCATTGAAATCCAGTAAATTGGTTTACTATTTGAAGATGTGTTCATTGTTCATATGCGCAGGTGCTAAGGTTTTGAGAGCCATTGTAGTATCTAACTACTGATTGTTCTGTTTTCACAATGCAAACCTTGTTTGAAATAACCAGTACTTTAATATGACTTTTGAAACCATATATAATCTGGTATTGAATTAACTTCATCGAAAATCCAATTAGGTGACAGAAAAACAACTATGCTATTTAATGTTAACTGCATCTTTTATTCATGCAGGATATGATGATGAGAGGTCACTGCTTATGTCTCAGAAGAGCTTAGAGAAGCGTTTTGGTCAGTCTCCAGTTTTCATTGCTGCCACCTTCATGGAACAGGGAGGCATTCCACCGACAACTAATCCTGCAACTCTTTTAAAAGAAGCAATCCATGTTATTAGCTGTGGTTATGAGGACAAGACTGAATGGGGCAAAGAGGTCTGTTATTATTTATAACATCATGATTCCTAGCTGGTGATATTTAATACGGTATTATTTTTGTACATGTTAACTGATTGACCTGTACTTATAACACCAGATTGGATGGATCTATGGCTCTGTTACTGAAGATATTTTGACCGGATTTAAGATGCATGCTCGTGGTTGGATATCAATCTATTGCATGCCACCCCGCCCAGCTTTTAAGGGGTCTGCTCCCATCAATCTTTCTGATCGTTTGAATCAGGTTCTTCGATGGGCTTTGGGATCCATTGAAATTTTGCTGAGTAGGCATTGCCCCATATGGTATGGCTATAATGGAAAATTGAAGCTTTTGGAGAGATTGGCATACATCAATACTATTGTCTACCCGCTGACTTCTATCCCACTGCTTGCTTACTGCACCCTTCCTGCTTTTTGCCTTCTCACTGGAAAATTCATCATTCCAGAGGTAAGGGATATAGCTATTTCACTTATAAATTTGTCAAGCAAATGCATCGGCAAATCTGTAGATATGAACTATTTTGAAATGATTTAGCAGTTGTTTTTCATGTGTGATTGGTCCACAACCCGCTCATCTGTTATCTCCCAGTGTTCTATCTACTAATTAATTTTCTACAATTGTTTTGCAGATAAGCAACTTCGCTAGCATGTGGTTTATTCTGCTTTTCATTTCCATTTTCGTGACTGGTATACTTGAGCTTAGATGGAGTGGGGTCGGTATTGAGGACTGGTGGAGGAATGAACAGTTCTGGGTCATTGGTGGTACGTCGGCTCATCTGTTTGCTGTATTCCAAGGTCTTTTGAAAGTTCTTGCCGGGATTGACACCAACTTCACTGTCACTTCAAAAGCATCGGATGATGATGGAGAGTTTGCAGAGCTTTATGTTTTCAAATGGACATCTCTTCTCATTCCTCCAACCACAGTTCTAATCGTGAACTTGGTGGGCATTGTGGCTGGTGTTTCATATGCCATAAACAGTGGTTATCAATCATGGGGCCCCCTCTTCGGCAAGCTGTTCTTTGCTCTATGGGTGATTGCCCATCTGTATCCTTTCTTGAAGGGTCTATTGGGTCGCCAAAACCGTACACCTACCATTGTCATTGTCTGGTCTATTCTTCTTGCTTCAATATTCTCCTTATTGTGGGTGCGGATTGACCCCTTTACCTCAGACGCTGCAAAAGCTGCTGCCAACGGACAATGTGGCATCAACTGTTAGTGTATCGTCTTCAGTTCATAATTTTCACGGCAAATGCCGTCTCGCCTTTGCAACCTTGATCGGTGTATATAAGAAGAAACTGAGGTATTAAAAGTTACAGTTTGGATGACCTAAGTTATGTGCCCTTCTTCAGTCGTTTTCGAAGTGTTTGATAGGGCATATTTATTTTGGTATTGGAGCTGAAGGACAGAGACGTCAACTAATATAATCCTCTGGTTCTATCTTATTTTGTATCTCTTATCTTATCACTGCTGAGTGTTTTGTGTCGGTCCCTCTTAGTTGTCCTGGACCTCTATGTTGTGCAGCGTTATTTTATATATATTAAGAACATAATAGAAACAATATGTATTCAATCCGTCAGTGTTTGACTGATAAAAAATTGTTATTCTTTTAAATTAATGAGACTGGAAATTCATCGTGCAATGTCTTTTGATATACAAGTAGTACGGCTGAAGCGATGAATACATAGGCGGGAGGAACAACCAACCGCTGCTGTCAACGGGTGTCGAATCCACAAAGCGTGTAGTTGGTGTGCACAGTGGCGCCGTAATTTTTTACTACATTTTTATAAATTTTAAAGGTTATAAATTTAAATTTGTCTTTTTATAATTCTCGAATATACAATAATGATTTTATTTAAAAAATTAGATGTTGAGTTATAACCTTAATATAATTTTAATTAAATATCTAAGTTTGATGAAAAATTAAAGTTAGTTAATGTAATTGATCTCTGTAATCTACAATCTATTTATATTGCTGTTAATCCGGTTGAAGATGAAACGACATCGGATTGATATGATAAAGGAGGACATCCATTTCCGAGTGAAAACCCCTAATATAAAAAGGCAGAGGTGGTGGTCAAGGGTTTTTGGAGCCATTGATTGTCTCGTTATCATTCCTCTCTGCTTGTGTGTTGTTGTTTCTACAGAGAAGAATGGAGGTGATTACAGAGGGAGTTAACAACTTGAACATCGCTACTGACTCTTCTTCCTCCACCAAGAAGAACCGCATCCAAGTCTCCAACACCAAGAAACCTCTCTTCTTCTACGTCAATCTCGCCAAGGTACTCCCTCTCACTCGAGGATCTGGTTGAGAATTACAAATATGTCTGTTAACTTGAAGAATGATAGTGTCTCTTGTAATGAAAAGTTGGTTATGTTGAAGTTAAATGTAGATAGGTGTTGTTGAGTGGATTAATGTTGTCATGTTCTGTTTGTCTACATTGGAAACACTTGCTTTAAATGAGTCTATGGAATGAGTTTCTATTTATAGACGATGGTCCATAACGTGTTTTAGATGTGTGAGTAGTTTTGTAATGTTTTCCGGTGGTTGTTGATTTTCGTTTGCAGAGGTACATGCAACAGCACAATGAGGTGGAGCTCTCTGCTCTTGGAATGGGTATTCTTCTTTACCCTCTCCTTGTTTTTGTTTGCTTTGCCTGCACAAACCAATTCTTTTATTTCTTTTCAGTAACATTAAGAAGTCAGTTAAAGTTTTGAGTAACATTAATGATTTGTGTTCTGTTTCTACTGCATATATATATATATATTTTATCTAAACTACAAAGCAAGCAACTGCTGTACACTCATTTGTAAATTGTAGTTTACGTAATGACCACAATAAATAATGACCATTCAAGTAAACTCGAATAATTGGAATTCATAATGTGCAACTTTTTCATAGAGGATTGACATATTTATATATATTACATCCACAGCTATTGCCACAGTTGTTACCATTGCCGAGATCTTGAAGAATAATGGATTGGCTGTTGAGAAGAGTGAGATTCTTGCCCATGTTTGCTGTGTGCTTTTCATATTATCATCAACTCTTCTTCTTCTTCTTCTTCTTATTTTTATTAGAAGGGAAATAACGAGGTCTTTTTGTGCGTACAAATCATACAGAGATACTGACTTCTACCGTCGACATGAGAGAGGAAACAGGAGGACGACCTGTCTCTAAAGCTAAGGTAAAACCACGAGTAAATGAGTAGGACTTAGATTGTTAATATACATTTCTTTGGCATTGACTGGATAATTTCTAGCTGGATGATGAATCACTGTCATAATGATCCTTGAAGGTTTGGATTCAAATGCATTCTCTGTAACTCAATAAAAATTAAAGAATACATCCCTGTCTCAAAGAAAATACCTTGACTCTAGAAGTGTCGGTTTGCCCCATTTGATCTGAACTTAGGCTATCAGCTTTGTATGTATGTAACTAAATTCTTGTGAATTTTATTGCCATGAATGATAGGCTGACATGATCTTTATTTTTGTAGATTGAAATATTGCTGGGTAAATCAGAAAAGTTTGACGAGTTGATGGCTGCAGCTGCAGAGGAGGCCATAGACAACGAGGAGCAGAGCTGAGCTTTTGAAATGTTCCCTGGAATTTAGCTTCTTCTTGAGTTCCTTAGTTTGGCCATTTGTAACCCGTATTAGTAGGTAGACTTTGATCAAGTTTACTTGTAGTGATCATATTTCTTTTAGGAATTTTTGTAACATACTAGGCCAAGCTTGGCCACCTAATTCAAAATTTAATTTCAAGTTTCTGTCTCCTCTCTCGGTCTCTCCTAATGGTCAGCCCTGTCTGTGTGCTGTGTTAACCTGTTAGTTGGCTTGTACTTGCCCTCGTCACTCGAAAGTCAATGTTTCCCGGGTCTTTGCAATTCTCACTTGAATTAGTGACTGATGTTTTTCTAATCATTTAATGCAAGATTTTTCTGACAAGTACAACCTATAGTAGTCAAAGTATTGAATCTCTGATAGCACCTTAATTGACACCAAACTAACTCATAGCAACTTGTCATAGTAGCTCCAGCAGGTGGAACTTTACAACCTGTTGATTTGTCTTATTGACAACCAAAAAACCAGCTATATTGTAAACTACATACAAACATGGAAGGTAAATACTTCTGGAGATGGAATCAGAAAATTAGACAGATAATAAACATCATTCTCTTTCATGTGAGTGATCCTGTAATCAGCTCTGCACATATATTATTCTGATGTATGAAGAGAAAGTGCAGAAAACTTTTCTTAAGGCATTGCATTTCTAAATATGTAATCTCAAAAATCCTTCAAAAATGTAACCCGCCTACTCATCCTCTAATCCAAAACAAGTCGTAACCTCACAAGTTCACAACTGCAGCTGTGAACTGAAACAAAAAAAAAAAAAAAAAAAAACCGAAAAACATGAAAAAAGAAAATCCAGCACATGCAAATAAGTATCCAGTTATTCCCAGCCCTTCAGCTTCTCTTGACAGAACTGTAAAAACCGTTTTCATATATGTATTGTCTTTTAACGGGATCTTCTATGCCTCTTCATCTATCTCTACCAGTATTCTTTTGCAGGCTTCATAGCACATAAAGGAAATTCCAGCAGCTGGCACCAACTTCATGCAGCTTGGACCCAACCCTTTATATAGACCTGGGAGCCCTTCTTGCTCGAGAATGCTTGCAAGTGCATGAAGCATATTTTTGTATACTTGTCTCCCACTGACAGCCCCTACTTGCATGTGCTTGCGAGCCACTTCAAGTGGGAAAGTGGCACTACTCGATATAGCACCAGCTAACGATCCAATCAAGAGGGTCTCGATGTTGCCAATTTTCTCTTGCTTCAACACTTTTCTATAAGCCTTACGTAATGTGTCATAAGCAAAGTAATTGGTGGCAGCATATGGGATTACTCCGATTAGACTGGGGGCAAGTCCTCTGTAGAGTTCTGCAGGGCCTTCTTCTTGCACTATTTTTAGGAATGCATCTAATATACCTTTATAAGCATCCTTCTGAAAAATTTTCAAAACCTCTTACTTATAAGTGAAAGTTCCATTCATACTTGAAAGAAGAACAGAATTTTTAAGATAGTTTTGGTACCTGAATGGTTAATCGAGTCTTGACCAACTCAAGTGGATATGTGCACAAAGTTGAGCTAACTCCAGCACAAGCCCCTGCCACTAAGGAGGCAGGAAGGGGGATTTTTGGCTGTTCCCCGGGTTTGGGCGACAAGTTCTTATTGACTGTATCAAAAGCGAACAGCTGCAGATAGAGTAGCATAGAGATTAGAAGCAGAGTCAGTGACATCAAACCTCTGAAACGCACACAGTTTCCTTAAAGAATAATCAAGGAAAACTTGTACTCTTACATTCCAATTATAACTTTTGACGAGTATTGTTTATATTAGGATCAGCATCATGAACAAACAATAGAAGGTTAAAAACTTAGAAAAATGAACCACCAAGAAAGTTTTTGACTGGGCAACATCAAAACAGCAATAATAAAAAAATATGGTATTTGAGTTTTGAGAGCTAAATTCTTCCAAAAATTTTGCTTGATTGTTACCAAGTTAAATGTCAATTTGAATTGATGAATGCAAACACCTGAAAAGTATAAACATTGTTATTGCAAGGTAGTACTACACCAATAACCATTACAAACGGGACCCTATTGATATACTTAAGAAAACTTCACAATTGAGTCCCAATCTACCAACCAAAGATATATAACACATTATATAGATTCTTCGAATTAATACAACTGAACCTCTTCAGAAAGAGAACTTGAGGTACCAATCATGAGTAAAACTAGATTTTTAATTAAACCAGTGGCATAAATATGATTATTAAGAATCCACAAAAATTATGGAGATAAAAGACATCTCTTTTAAGTACAGACAACAAGGCACCCCACCAATATAAAAGGGAGTTGAACAGAAATGATAAATTTTCTTAAAACAAACATAAGATAGTGCAAAACCATGGTAGAGGGTAAACAATAAGCTGATACACAACAAAAGATCAAACATTTAAGGAGTGAATGACAAGCAATTCAAGTAGAGCCACAATAAGAAAATTACGAAGATGAACATTTATTTTACCTAGATAGGCAAATGCAAATAAAATAATTCCTTTAGAACCTCATCTCATTCAACATAGACTTGCAACCGCACCAAAAACAATAGAAGAAAAAAGAATGAAAAAGGGATGAAATCTGATTACACAAGCTGACCACAAAGTGCAATTCTCAGTCAACATAGAAACAAACAAATAACAATCACATCAAGAAAAACTTAATCAAAACATAAGCTACAATAAGCAATATAACAGCTCTAGGACCCTCAACCACACAATTGTAAAGCAAGAACACAAAATGACACACTTGCACAATCCGCAGGCAAGAACAACAACCAGCTCCTACCATAAACAAACTCTAATCAATCAAAACTTTTATTCAACAATCAACAAGCAATCAAAACAACCGTTAGTAAATTTATCTCTGTACACTAGAAAAACCATAAATTTCAATATGTTATAAAGCAAACACACTACCTCAATAGCCTTACTAGGCGCAACCCGAATGACATTAACCAAATTTCCCCTAAACAAGCCCTTCCAGCCATCAGTCTTCATTATATTGTGAAACACCTCAGTTGTTGAATGTCCGCTGCTCCCCACCATCAAATGTGTCCTTATGGTCTCCAACGGGGCCACAGCAGTCCGCGAAATCGCCCCAGCTATAGCTCCACTTATCAGCCGCCTCAAGGAAGGATTAGCAACCGTGATTTTCAACTTAAGCACACCATTCTTCTTCTTCTTGTTCTTCAACACCATTTTACCTCCTGGTAGCTCCACAACGCGTGCACTCTCGTTTGATGGCACGTACTTCTCATACACATCTGTAAATTGAGACTTCATGCCACCACCATTGTTGTTGTTATGAGTATTTGGAGGAGGGTTTGGTGTAACACCAACATTCATCCCCATCTGTCCAATGCTCGCAAACAAGCCACCGGGTTGATATTGATTGGAAAAGTTATCTTCTTGGTGATTCCATTGAGAGACCAAACCACAAATAGAGAAGAATCCACCTTTTGTGTCATCAAACAATTGGATTCCACCTTTTTTCTCCATCATAAACAGGAAAAACCAAAAAATATGAAAAAAAAAAAGAGAATTTTTTTCCGAGTTTGTCAGATAACTAAATGAGATTTTCCCTTTTTAATAGTTTTAAACATATAAAAATCCAATTTTGAACAAATGGGTATCCAAAAAAATCCTTTTTTGCGAACTGGGTATGACAGAAAACAGATAAAAATATAATCTTTCGTTAACAAATATGCAAAAGATCAGTTTTTGCAGAAGAATACAGTAGAAGAGGCGGTAAAAACTAGAACAAAAAGAAAAAAGCAATGAAATTTTGATTAGAAAGAAAGTAAATAGTCGGAGAGAGAGAGAGGTCGGTAGGTGAGAATATATATATGTCTCTCTCTCTCTGTGTGTGCTCGGAAACTATTTTAGGTTTGGTGGCTTAGTTTGGTTTTGTTTGCCGGCTCTTGAAGGGTTGGAGAAGTTAGGTTTTGTGTGTGTGTGCCATGTGTGTGTGCGTGTGTTGCTGCAGTGCCTGTAATGGAAGTGAATTTGAAGACCTGTGTCTGTGTTGTGCTGTGTTGGGATCTCTGTTTTTACGGAAAATTTTGTTTCCGTTTTATTTTTATTTTTTGGATTTTATTGGTTTTATTGGACATATTCCATGCACCGTCCAACAATAATCTTTTCAATAAATGGGGTAATAAATTAAAAAATGAAACAGAAAAGAAAATATAAATCAGTTACCCAAAACAAATTGATTATTTTTGGTAATTTAATGAAAGAAAAAAAAGATGCAGAAATATAGAATCATGAGCATCTTGGATGCTCTTATAAATTATATTTTTTAAAAATAAAAAAATCACATTATCAATATAAAAAAAATTTACTTTCTACATATTATATGTATTACTTGATAAATAATCAAATTAAAAAATTATTCTTTAAGAATATCTCCAATACTCTTACCGATTGTATTTGAAAAAAAAAAAAATCATGTTAATGTTGAAAAATTTGCTTCTAACATGACATAAATATCATTTAATAGATAATAAAATTAAAAATTTGTTCTCCAATGTTTCAATATATTTTCATTTAATATCTCTATGTATTTTCATTTAATACTATCATATTTTTCATTGTATACTTTTTTTTTTAAATTAAATTTAAAAATTAAAATTAAATAATTTTTGATTTACTGTTATGATTGTCTAACACATCCTCTAAAAATAGATAATCATATTGATAATGAATTTTTTTTTTTTTTTTTTGTACACAACTTGACATTCATAAGTGATAATTATATTTGAGAGGGTTAATTTAACTTAATGTCTATTAATCCTATATAACATGTAAATTTTTCATAATTTATGAGAGCATTAGAGATGTTTTAAGGGTTTGATTATTTTACTAATTTGAATAAGTTTATTCAACAAAAATCTTCAATAATCGTTTTTGGATTAGTTATAAGATTTTTTAATAATCATCTTTAAAATCAATGTAAAGATTGTTATTTAAAAAATTGATTTGTTTATCGATACTCAAATCATTATTAGTTAGCAAAACCTTAAATTAATAGGTCAAATTGTTTTTCAACCAAACCTTATTATATTAAATATTTTATGATTTTGATTACCGTCAACTTTATTAGAGAATAAAATATTGAAAAAATTACACTGAAGGCCTGGACCTATTGCATTATTACAATCATGATGCCAGTTTGAGCTAAATTATACATAGATATCCTTGACCCGGTTGATTAATATTAATGTAACATAAAAGTTAAAGTTTGAAGGGTAAATGAATCTTTTTAAACATTAAATAAGTTATAAAAATTAAAAAAAAAAAAAGTTATACCCCAATTAAAAACTACCATGTCACGCTCAATTTTAAAATAATTTAATTAATTATTATTTTTATACAAAATAATTTAATTAATTAATTATATTATTATTTAAATAAAAATTAAAAGAAATGATTTTCACCGTCCATCATGTTGATGGACGATGGACATCCTCTAAAAAAATTAATTTTTTAGATTAAAAAATATTTTTTAGGGGTAGAGATTGAATCTTTACCGTTTATTATTTTAATGGATGTTAGAGATTCAATTTGAAGATTGAATCTTCACGTTCAAGTGATTACATCAATACCAATGGAAACTTTTTTATATGAAACGTGACACTTTTTTATTAGATAAAGAATTTTTGACATATAAAAAAATTAATTTGCCATTGAGATGTTAATTTTGTCGTTAATTGACTATTAGTCAAACTCAATCAAGGATATATTTGCATAATTTAGTCTAAACTAGCATCATTGCACTAATAATGAGATAGGTCCAAGTCTTTAATGTAATTTTTCCTAAACTATTTAAAGTTAAAGCAAAATATATTTTAATGAACGTATCATTGTATGTACATTTGTCTTTATTTTAGAGTCCATACGTTTCTATGAGGTCCAAACCCAACCCGAGGCCGAAACAATAAAGCCCATTCGTAGCTCTAATAGCCACATAAACAAAACAAATATTAATCACACTCACACTCTGTTTGGTAGATACAATTCGTGAGACTACCAAGAAATTTTGTTTCTTTAAAAAAAAAATGTATTCTTATATTTAATGTTATTTTTCAGACTTTATATTTAATGTTGCTGAATTTGTTTTTATTTTTAATTTAAATTTTTGCTGAATGGGTTTGTCCCAATATGGCTCAATTTTTTCCTGACACCCTTTTAAGTTAAGTTTGTGATGTATCTTTTCGTGAAATCTTGGTAGTTGATGACTTCATAATGACAATAAATTGATTTGATACTATGAGAACTTAGAAGGATTTATATCCATTTATAAAACAATATGTATTGATCTAATTAAAATCAATCTTCTAATTTACAAACAAATAAAAGACTTTCCTGTTTAAGAAAGATCTCAGGTAATTAATTTCAAATCGAATAGTATTTTTGCCTAGTTTAACTATATCTAAAAGAAGGAAATGTAACTTTTCCTATCTATTATTTAGCAGTATTGAATGTTAGTTAGGTTTGTGGAATGTCTAGGTTATGTTTTCTATTTCTTTGTTGGAGTAAAGTTCTAATCATGTTTCTCTTTGTTGCATAAAATACAGAGTTTTGGTATTATATTCCTCATGTTTTTTTGCTGAACAAAAGGAGTGTCATATGAAACAAGTAATATCAGTAAGTCCTAACCATACTTCAAACCGACATATATTACATGATTTCAATTTAGTTTAAAACATATCTAACGAGAAAAATCCAAGAAAAAAAAGTAAAGAATTTTATGGTAAGAGTAATAATGATGTGGTAAAATGATGCATAGTCACTTCATTATTTATTTTATGATCTACAGGGACACTATACATATTTTTGTCACATAATTTGGCAAAGAACTTGGACAGTGTGGTTATCAGACATGTACAGACTTTGCATCAGTATAAGTTGAAATTTAATAACCATTTATCTTTCAACTATATTTGCACAACTGAATATTATACTTATACGGCAGGATGGCAGTAGGTTGTGCGTCTATCACATTTAACTTGCACCACTCAGGAACAGTATTTATTCAGGATGGTAGGTTGTTTTTCCTCATATGTTGTTGATTGATTCAATGTTGCCTGATTAGTCTTGTCCACTCTCAAGCTCAAATTGAGTTTCAATAACCAAGAGGATAAAAAAAATTGTGTCATACTACAGTTGCAGACTTGGATACCAAATATGCATGATAAATATATAACAAGGAGTGAAAATGGTATGATGTGATTTGTTATAAATCACATGCTGTGATTCAGTCATTTCATTAATAGTTTGAGTTTTAATATCATTAAAATATATGTACGGACAAAAATGTTATTAATGAGTCTTCTTTCCATCTCTCTTTCATATTATCTCTTTTTTCTTTCCTTCATTTTTTTCTCTCCACCTTTGGAAGAATACTCAAATATAAAATAATAACTTAAAAAATCTAAAAAATGAAAAAAAGTAGAAAGAGAAAAAAAATTAGAAAATATCTTCGAAAAAAAAACTAATCTCTCGAAAGAATAACTTATTTATTGAAGGAAGAATTTTATTTTTTGATAAAAAGACCTATCTATTGAAAGAATGACTTATCTCTCGAAAAAAAAAAAATTTCGTAAACAACTTATCTATCGACGAAGAAAGGACTTATGTCTCGAAGGAATAACTTATCTTTTAAATGAAAAATTTATAATAACTTATCTCTTAAATGAAAAACGTACCTTTCGTTTGAAATTCAAGTTTGGTGTAGGAATATTTTTGTCGGTACACATTTTGTAGTGATATTGAAACTCAAAGTGTTAATATAAAGATAGAATCACAAACGCAAGCCTTTATAGTGTATTGTCCAAAGAACCTCTAACAAGTATACATGTGTGTGTGGACTCAAATCTATAACTTCGGCAACATCAACTCTCTATTACAATACCAGATAATTGTTGAACCCAAAATATTAATCTATCATGTAAAATCCTGAAAAAGTTAATCCACTAAGGTAAAACCCACCGAATTTTCAAAGCTCATCCTCATCCATGAAAATATATATATTTTCATGGATGAAGATGAGCTTTGAAAATTCTGTGGGTTTTACTTTATATATACATGTATATATACATATCTTATAGTGGGAGAGGAAGATTAAATTCATAGAAAATTATCTATACATTATGTTTAGGACAAGGGTGATACTTAAATCTTGTGTTTAGGATAAGGGTGTTACTTAAACCTTGATCTCTTAGGATTAAATAAAGTGTCAAATCATTTTTACTTAGGAGTAATGTGTCAATAAACCAACTATTTATATAAAGTGGAATTGTCGAACTAAACACATGATGGTCGCAAAGTTTCTCTCTTGATAATGAAGTCAAAAGGATGATGACAACAAATAAGATCAAAGTTTGATCTACAAATAGTAAGAGAGGGGATGTGTTGGCCCAATCCCACTCTATATATAGAGATGGGGTTCAAGAGGTTTGTCCTAAAGCAAAATCAACCATTCCCTCTTCTTTACTCAAACCATGGCTCTCTTAGTGACGATCTTGGTAGTAATATTAAGTTTATTTACCAACCAAGTAGCCTTTGTTTTCGGGGATATTGGTACCGCTAGCTCTTATCGTCCTCCATATTTACGTGAGTGAATTACATATAAAACTCAAAATATGTATAGAAAACCAAATTTTCAAGCTACAAATGCTTTTTTTTTTTTTTTTTTTTGCATTGTTATATAAAGTGTTTAATAGTTACAATATTTTGTGCAGCAACTAGGTGTAATGGCAATAGACAAGACCAATTCCCTCCAGGAAATCTGTTTGTTGCTGTAGGAGAAGGTTTGTGGGACAATGGAGCTGCTTGTGGGCGGCGTTACAGATTGAGGTGCCTGAGTGGCAGGAAAAAGCCCTGCAAGGATGGTACTATAGATGTCAAGGTGGTGGATTACTGCCCCAAATCACCTTGCCCTTCAACCATGCTCCTGTCAAGTGAAGCTTTTGCAGCCGTCTCACGGCCTAGTTACAAAATCAACATTGAATATGTCCAGTATGTGTCTCTTCTCTCTTCTCTTCTTTACCTTTTGTGCGTATGTATGTGTCTATGATCAACTTCTAATTAATATTCTTACAATTGTTGCTGCTACTGCAGGATATGACCCCTGACCCCCAAGATTCTTCTATAAGTATGATATGCTGGCATAAAACTGGAAGAAGCACTATTACTTGTGATCAGATACAGATATATGATGAATATAGAATTGCAATAACAGATGTTGATGAATCCTTGTAGTATTGTAGTAATTGAATCGTCACAACGACTTATGGCACACTCATAGCTTTTCTTAAGTAATAGTTGGAACAATGAAATTGTAAAAGTATAAGTTAAGGAAAATGCTACTTCCAAATAGTTTCTTTCAAAATTGACTATGATGGTGTTTAATTCTTCCAAGTTGTATTGAAGTAACTTTATTCCATTCTTTTGCTTCAATTTTAAGCAAGCTCAAAATCGACATTCAACAAGCAAAATTTCGTAATCAATAATAGAATTATGAGCCTAAACAAACGTCTTGGTTTCCAAGCAACTGCGATGGGGAGCATGATCATTTTGATCTTGCAAATGAAAATAGAAGCTGAGTACAAGATAATAGAAACCAGTTTTACGCTAAATGAACACCAATCATTAACCTGCTATATTCCTAACATGAAATGATATGATTTCATTGTAATAAATTACTTGGAGAGAACAGGCTGCTATAAAATGCTGCCCTGATCAGTACCTTAGTAATTCATTAGCTAAAATTATGACTAATTTATGTGATGTTAGTACATTGAAAACATATACATAGTGATTCAAAAGGTGACTAATGCAATGCCAAGAGATGTCATCCTACAACGCGTTTAGCATAGTGTTTTCATCTACTACTAAAATTTGAAGACAACAATGATTGATGGTTTCCTTATTCCATGTATGCCATACAAATATATCTTCTGAAATTTCTCAAATCTTCGCACTTTCACTATCACAATAGACAAAAATAAATATCAGCTTTATAGTTCAATAAACCACAGTTTCAGTTCACACAATGTGATATGACAATGCTCCACTGTATCAAAATCAAAGCTGTGGTAATTATGATATATTCAAAAGCATAAACTCATTCCATCATTCATTCAAACCTTTGAATCCCAAGTCCACCACCTTTTTTCAACAAGGCTTCAAGAAACCATATTAATTAGTGGGTTCTCTGTGTTGTTGGTTTCAAGCATGCTTGCAAACTTCACCTTCAAACACAAAACATTGACTGTGATTATAACAGCCACAAATAATACAACTTCTCTCAACCATGCCCACTAGTGTAGCCACCCATGCTCGCATTAGTTGGTTTGGTATTATATATACTTGTATCATGTACTTAGTGACCATAATCATCTCCTCAGAGTAATTGGGGCTGTAGGAACCGATCAGTCCAGAAATGACACCTAAGCTCATACAATGGCCACAAGTGATTAAACAATATTTAACAAATCTTATCAATTACTTAGTGGCACAATAGTTATCTTCAAGTGACCGGTACATGTAAAGCATATAAAAACACCTCATGACATGCAAATGAATGTGCTTAAATCATATCTGAGTCACAATCATTATTGTCCACCCACTGAAGATGATCATGAAGATCTTAACTAAAACACAATGCACGGTTGCAAGACATCCGTTTCTTAATTTATATCCTGAATTTATGAAGACGTACGAAAATTGTGCAGTTAAGGCGGTTATGAAATATAAACTACACGTATAGTTGACTGTCAAACGAAAGATTTTGATCAAGCCGATGGGCCACTATGTTTTGCTGACTATTTTATCATCACTTTCACACCTAAAACTCCGAAATGACAAAAGGATACCTATCAATTCCCACATCATATAAACTTCACAAAGAAAGAATCAACCAATATGTTCCAACTAGTCCCGTGCATCAACTTTTAACATAGGTGGTTGTATACTTTCTCATTTATCAAGGTGATAGGGTTTAATTCCCACTAAAAACATTTTATATGCTTGAGTGGTAGTTTTTTGCTTTGATTGTGGGAGTACTTGTTTCCCTATTGTAGGAGCGGATATCTGAATCCTATAAATAATGATTAATTTTAATAGATCCTAATAAACCTATGATACAACTTTTTTTTTTTGGGTTTTCCAAAGGAAAAACTAGTTCTATTTGCATATAAGGGCTGCTGAGTTCACTTAGGCGGCCACAAGCCTCCAAACTTCTTATATATATATATATATATACACACCCAAGTAGGTGATGATATAAGCTTGGTTCAAGCTTTATAGAAAGGGCAACAGGAGCAGAAAGTGGAGAATCAAATGAGAGGACTGTAAATGATTCATATTGCAAATGCTCTCATGATAATATTAATATGGTTCAGACTTTATAGAAGGACAAGAGAAGCAGAAGGAGGAGAATCAAATGAGAGGACTCTAAATGATTCATATATAAATGCTCTCATGATAATATTAATATGGTTCAAGCTTTATAGAAAGGACACAAGAGGAGCAGAAAATGGAAAACCAAATGAGAAGACTGTAAACTATTCATATATAAATGCTCTCATGATTATATTAAAATGAGCCACTCTCACACCAACTTTGGTTCTAAATATGCTCTTACTGATCTATAACGGGATTCTCTAGAATATTATTTCTCAGTACATATATATCAAATTATCAATATAAGTATACCAAGTCCAAGAGCTAACAAGTATTACATTTAGTGTATATATATATATGTTGGGTTATATGGGCTTGGGTCGGGTTCACGCAAGATGACCCAAAGACCCAAATCCGAATCCAACATCTGGTTGGATCAGATCATGTAACTGCTATTAGCGGTTTTTGTAGCAGTTATTTGAGTGGTTTTATAACTGCACATGGCAGTTATATATTGATGTAAATATATTAACGTGCATAAGAGAGTGTGTGTTAGTGGGAAAAACAAGTACGCAGTAGCAATAAGAGAGAGCAGAAAACAAAACAAAAGCAGAGGAAAACAGAGCAAGGTGATTTACATTGTGGATTGTGTATTCTTTCCATATTCTGTGATTGAATTACGACCTAGTTGAACAACACGAAATCCTAATCAAGTTTATCATAAAGACGGGTACGCATTACAGTTTTTGCCTATTGTTTCTCTTGCTTTATTAGTAATATGTATACTGTTAATGTTTGATTATTGATCAACAATATATATATATAGTTTCTATTCTAAGTTTTTATCTTTTAACTTCTTTTTTAGCAAAGTCTAAGTGATCAAAGGATCAGTTTAAAGTAAATTTATTGATGAAAAAAATAGATATGCAGAGAAAATTAACAAAAATGGAAAATAAGCTCCCTCAGGAATCATTAGGCTTGTTATGTGCTGGTGTTATATATGTGCTTCTGTTATTTGCTGCTATATGTGCTTTTGGGTTTGCTGCAATTCTGACGGTTGCTGGTAGTTTCTTTTGATAGTGCTGCAGCAGCACCTAAGCTTATATTCTATAACTCTGCAGGCTGTTGACTACCTCATACAACTTCCTCCAATCAGCAATAGAATTTATGCTGAAAATGTTGGTTAAGGTTATTATACATATTTGAAATTTTAAGTGGAATTAAGTTATATCTAATATACTTAGATTTTTTTTCTCTGTTAATAAACTCTAAACATTTTTAGCTCACAGTCATTTTGAATAGAAACAAATGCGATGGACAATAGAAAACAAAACAATAATACGTAGAATTTATGTGAAAAACCCCAAATCGGGGAAAAAACATGGCCAAAGGAAGAGAAATTTATTAGATCGAAAATGAGTATAAAAAAGAGCGTTGAGAGCAGATACAAAACATGACAAGAAGCCCTAAAAGAGTACATCATATACACACACTTATATATATATATACTTATATATGTATATAGCTCTCTCTCCTTTTATATATATATATATATATATATATATATATATATGTACGTGTGCGAGTAGAAAAAACTTTAAGCTGAAAATGATCATTAAATAGATCAAAACAAAACAGGTCCACACAAAAATTTTATATTTGTCGTTTCATCACAATTGTCATACTGTGAGCTTTCGGATCAAATCAAATAAAAATCGAATCATCGAACTCTAACACTTGTATTAATTCCAAAAGTTTGAAATTTGGTTTTATATTTATGGTTTTGTCTATAACTGGAGTTTGCAATTCTATTTTCTATACTATTTTCATGTAACTGTGAAATGAGTTTGGCATAACACTCCACTTCATCAAGTAATACAATAGTACGACCACATGATTCAATAGTAATGTTAGTGATTACCATACTCAAAACTTTAAGCTAACAAAATCAATAGATTTATTATGTGGCTCGAGTCCAAACACTAACACATAATTTAAATATAATTATGTGAACTAGGAATTCTTAAGATAAATTAAGTTCTAATAAAATTTTAATTACCAACAGAACAAAAATTTAAATTGACAGAACAAGGCGTATCAAAGCACTCTAACAAGTACTGTCAGATAACACCAGTAACGTGTGGTGGTGGAATTACTATGGGACAAATTCCTGGATGGGCTTTTATTCTCCATAGACATATAAAGATTTTTGTGTTCTCATATCTTTTTAGTGATTCCTTTTTTTTTTTTTTTTTTTTTTTTTTTTTTTTTTTTTTTTAATTAAATGATAAAAGTTTACAAATATTAATCTTACAAGTAACCCCAACAAAACTAGAACCCATGACAATATTTAAAAGAATAATATCAAATTTTCTTCTATTTTTTTATGTAATCACTACTTATCCTTCGATAGTTTGTAGAAATCTCATTTTACCTTTTCTATAATTCTAACATGTAAAATAATAAAAAAAGTCAAAGAATTTTCTGGATATTTTCTTGAATTACAAGGGTTTTTTGAATATGTTCTTAAACGATAAGTGATATTTTGTTTAGTTAATCAAGCGATTAGGGGGATTCTTAGCTATTTTTCAAATTAGTGATAGATTTTGACTAATACACCATACTACAGGGAGGAAATGGGATTATCCCACATTTAAAAAGCTCACATCTAGAAGAAACTATTCAGGATTGTTAAAGTGTACACATCACCTCATTTTCTAACGAGAATATGATTAATTTTCTTTTCCCCCACTCTTTTTTTTTTTTTTGAAAACCTTTTCCCCCACTCTTGATAAGCAAGTCAAAAGACATTTGGATACATGTAACTTAGACGATTCTCCAATTCCATGATTCCCATCTATAAATAGACCTCAAGAAACTCGTTCTAAAGCAAAACCAACCGTATTTCTCCTCTTTAACTTTAAGCAATTCATGGATCGCTTGGTGATCATGCTAGCAATATTAATTTTACTTGGTAGAGAAGCAATCTTCATTCTGGGAGATATTGGCACTGCTACCTCTTATCGTCCTCCATACTTACGTGAGTGAATTTTATGTATATATATATACACACATATATAGTGTTCTATCATCAATGTCTCATAACTTTAAAGTTAGGATAAACCATTGCATTATCTCTCTTAAAATAAATTCTCATTTTTATTTAATTAAAATATAATGAATGAATGTGATTGATTCATCCTAACTTTTTCTCCGTATATATATATATATATATATATATAAATATCACACAAACTTGTGAAACAAATAAGATCATTATAGGAAGAATTGGATTGAAAATAATAAATCTTATAGTTGAATTCATTTTTTGAACTTACTGATCATGTTTTGTGCAGCGACTAAGTGTAATGGCAATAGACAAGACCAATTCCCTCCAGGAAATCTGTTTGTTGCTGTAGGAGAAGGTTTGTGGGACAACGGAGCTGCTTGTGGGCGGCGTTACAGATTGAGGTGTCTCAGTGGTAGTCACAAACCCTGCAAGGATGGTACTATCGATGTCAAGGTGGTGGATTACTGCCCCAAATCGCCTTGCCCTTCGACTATCCTCCTGTCAACTGACGCTTTTGCAGCCGTCTCCCGGTTTGATACAAAAATCAACATTGAATATGTTCAGTATGTATCTTCTTAGCTCTCTATCCTAGTGTTCGTCGTCATTATCATTACCTTCAAATATAATCATTATTAATGTATCTATCAAATTCTGATCTTCATTTTTTGTTTTTCATGCAGGATATGATCTACTTCAAGATATAGTTCTCCAAGTACATGTATATATGTATGTATGTAAGTATAAGACTATATGTGCGTATATATTATCATCATATATATGCCATTAAAAACTGTGAATTTGCTGCTTGTAATTAGATAAGAGAAGCTATATATAGGGATGTAGAATATTGTAGTGACACAGGTTGATATTCTCTTGCTATATGTATATATAAGCCTCTTCCAATATCGATATCATAGTTGTATTATCTTTTTAAGAATATGTTATAGCAAGTGATTTTAATGGAGTTCCCTGGTATTCATTAAAACAACTCCTGAAAAGTGAACTGATGATGATTAGCACCTGATTTTTTTTTATTAATTAAACCGTCCTCTACAGTCTAAAAAATCCAATGGCTGTTAAAATTTGAGGAAAAAAATGATAGTCTAATAAAATAATTAAAATTTAAAAATGAGGAAAAATGCACAAAATAATTAAAAAACACAAATTAAAAAAATCTCTATCATCTATCTTAGAGAAGGAATGTGAAGATCAAGATAATTTAAAAATTATAAATAACTATAAAAAATATAATAATAAGAAAAATTAATATTTTCTCAAAAAAAATGAAATGATTTCCACTGTCCATAATGCTGGATGGTAGACATTATTTTAAAGAAAAATAATTTTTTTATTCAAATTAAAAAAAAAAATTGGGTAAAGATTAAATTCATAATTATTTAAAAATTATTAAAATAAAAAATAAGTTAAAAAATAAATAAATAGAGATCCAATTTCCAGATTTGATCTCCATCATTTATCAAATATGATAGACTATAGATTCGATCTCCACTATCTCATTCTTCATCAAAACCATCATCTTGTTGTTCTTTATTCTTCAACCTCTATCTCATTATTTTACCACAGTCTAAACACCTCTGTGTTTTTCTACAAAAATCCAAGCACATCATCAATTAATCATCCATTGCAAAAACCCCGAAACACTCACCCATTGCAAACTCATCTAGACATCATCTTCAAATACTTCCAGACAAGTGCACTATCCTCCATCGCGGTCCTGCAACTTCAGCTGCTCTATTTCTCCATCCATCCAAAACAAATCTCCAAAACAAATCAATCAATTTCAAAATATACTAAATTAATTAAAAAAAAAATGACGAACCCAAATGTATTAACTGGATTTGTCAACCCAGATGAAGAACAAAGCCAGATGAATTTGTCCTAGATGATGGATCCATGTTCAATTCGAACTCAGATAAGGTGAGTCATCCGGACCCTCATCTGGATGAACCCAGATGAACAACATCTAGGTTCGCCTAGATGACCCATTGTCATTATCAATTAAAAAAAAAATTGAGAGAGAAGAAATGAGAATAAAGAGAGAAGAAATGAGATGATGACCAGTTGATGATGAGAGAGACATGAGGATTTTTTTTTTTTTTTTTGTGTTTTTATTTAATATTGTTATCATTGATAATTTAAAGAGTATTTCAATCATTACATAAATTTAAATGGTATGATAGAGATTTTATAGAATCTTGATGAGTATGTTTTGATCATTTCACGATTTTGGATGGAAAAAATTAAAGGTAAAGGACGGTTTGACTTATAAAAATAGAAAAAAATAATAATTTGTGCTAATCACCGTTAGTTCACCTTTTAAGGGGATTTTTCGTAATATCCTTGCATTAAATGGAGTAATTATAACGACAGGATGGTATAAAGGCAGTTTACAAAGAAATTTAGCAGTGATAACAGATGGAGACCAATGCAATGGCATGAGATGTGATATATGTAAAACATATATACATCATTGCTCTCTCGTTTTCCAACTAAAATTTGCAGGCCATGATGGTTAAGGTATCCCCATTCTTACAGTCAAATCACAAAAGGGCAAATTCTTGAAACCATCTCAAGATAATCTTTAATATTACCTAATGAATACATCATTTTATCGGATATAATCTCCGGTCTTCAAAGTTCAATAGTTGGATTCTATATCTACATTATTAAGAACGTGAATTTAAGTTGCATAGATCTTTTCATCTTTAATCTATTATATAATTACAAAAGGAAGTAGTAAAATGGTGATTAAATCAGAGTAATTGGCTAGGAATCAATCAATCAGTAAAAAAAGGACAACTAGTTCACCGGCTATTAAAATAAGATATTAAGAGATCTTATCATATTCTTAGTGGCAGAATTGTTATCTCAAAGTGGACGGTGCTTGCACGTGAAGCATGAAAAACCTTGCGATATGTATGTCAATGTCATGAAACATATTTCAGTCATTATCATTACTATCTATTTCTCGCCATTAAAGGTGTATTAAATATAATATATAACACGACAACTGGAATCTGAGTATTACTAGATTGGATGAATACTCTTTAGGGATGAAAATTTTAAAATTCAAACACATCCATTTTTTCTGAATTATGATTCATATCTCACTTCTATAATCTAGTATTCGGAATTCATCCTATTATCCAATTCAACGAATAGACAGAAATATCTCCTAAAGAGGAGATTTATGATAAAATTTAGGATTATCCTCATTTTTTCTCACGTAATTTGAATCAATACTCAAAATCCAATTTTTTTTTTTTTTTAAAATCTTGAACATTAATTCAAATTATTTTCTCTAACATCTATGAAGCCGTCTTAAATTTAATATTGATGAGATCTAGATAATCAAATCTGTCATATGGCTTCATCAATAGAGGTTGGTTGGCACATAGAACAAAGACAAAAAACGAAGAAAAATTGAGCACTAGAGGAGATAAACCCCCCTTAACTAAAGCGGTAGACTGGCAAATAAAAAAAATATAGGGATGCAAAATAAATTAAATCTTGTTTTGATGACTGTTTTGTCACTCTCACACCCAGTAAAAAATTAAAAAGGAAAATTTTAAGTGAAAGGAAACTGTCTTTTAGCAGGTGTGTTTTTGGTTGAGTGGATGGCTGACTACTTTTCACATTTGTGATGGGTTCAAATCACCCGTTAACTTATAAAATATTAACTATGAAAATTTTTTTCCTTCATCTCTCCTATGTCAGGGGATAGTACACAAATTATGTTAAGTATTAATACTTGATCCCAATAAATTTTGGTAGATATTTGATCTTGTATCAATATCTAATATACTTAATATACTTTTAAAGAATAACCAATATTATACATTCATGTCAACTAGTTATAATTGCTGATTAGTCATCAGGCAGCCTAAACCTCCAAACCTCTTTTATGATCTGCCAAGATATATGTACATATATACATATACTGATATACACTCATGATGATATCAGCTTCAACTATATATAGAAAGGCAGATTATAAACAAAGTGAGAGAGAGAGAGAGAGGGGGTGACCGAAGCCATGCAATGCATGGTTAAATATAATAAACAAGAGACTGCAAATGAGAGCAAAACAATAGTGCTATTGGTAGCAATTACCATTCATGCTCTCAAACTACAAATAAATGACTAATAATATAACAAATTGAGGTCGTCAATCGTCATCCTCAACAAGTTTGATCTTATGTCTATTAAATGTTTGCATATTCTTAGAATATAATTAGTAGATGCTAAGACTGCCACGCCTTATATTCATCCTCCATATTTTTTAACTATTTTTTATATATCTAATAACTGAGAATGCTTCTGTTATTTGTCTATTTCGAATAAACCTGATTTAAATTCTATAAAATGTGAATTATAATCTATTAAAGATTAGTTTTGTAAGATTATCTGCGAGTTGAGACAAGCGAATAAAAGAAAAGGCTTGAATTTGAAGCAACATAGGTTCACATTGAAATAGGAAAATCCTCTATGATTATAAATGAATTATATTACATTCATTTATCGTTGTAACTTATTTTCTATTAAAAGAAATTTTTCAGCATCTATCCTCACCAATAATTAATAGAAAATTGTTTCCCCTTGCCAACAATTGAATCAAATCAAATCAATGATAGGGAGAAGTCCTATGAGTAGAATAAATTTATTTCTCTTGAAAATAATTAACATGCTAAGGCTGCGGTTGTGCAATAACTTACATATTATGGGAATTCCTTTGAAAATAAGGATGAAGAGATCGAACTCCTTCTAGGTACAAAGGTGTTTGCATTTCGATCAAGCGAGAGACCTGCATGCAATGCTTGCTTGTTAACAGAAGGAATATATGCAAAATTTTCGTTGCTTAACATGGATGAGAAAGACAAATGTTTTCTTGTTTTCCAACTATTTCCTCCTCATTTTCTTGAGTGAAGAAGGGAGACGTGATAAAAATGATGTAAAAGAGTCTTGGAGAAAAGCAGAACCACACTTACTGCTCGGCGGAAGGCAAACATCTCTTCTTGACCAGATAGCATTGAAACTATACCAGATGGTGTGCCCCCTGAACTCACAGAGCCTGCTGCTAGAACATCTCTACGGAGTTTTGTACCTTCCATCTCTGTTTCGAACTGGAAGCTGGAAGCAAATAGTAGAAATGTCCATCTCAGTCATTAACGTATGAGTATGAGACATTGAATTACCAATCATAGAACTGGTAGATTCCTTTGATATATGGATCTACTATGAACAACAGCAAGGAAAAGTCAGAGCACTTACCTTTCCAAGTCAAAAAGTGTACCCTCTTCAGTTCCTTGAAATAAATCATCAATAGAAGAAGCTGCAGAACAGAATAGGCAGCAATGATGGTTGTATAGTTCATCAACTAGGGTGATAAACCTCCGTGCCTGAAAGGAAAAGCGAATAAATAAATTCACAATACATTCTATGGATTGTAATAAAGATTTCAAGGCCAACATACAAGGACCCTAACTCATTCAGGACTACTCATATTTACTTGTGTATATAATAAAAACTGTAAACAGATTTTTTGGTAGAATAGAAATCTAATCTTTATTTAGAAAAGAAAACAAATATATAGAGTACAATATTTTTGGGGAACTGGAAAAACTTTTAGTTACCCTAGACTCTCTTTTTCTATGTACAGCCTCTCAACAACCTAATTAAATAAAAACAATAATTACAACCAGCTAACAACCTCCATAAATGATATCTAGAAAAAAACTGCAAACTTCCAACAAAAACGGTAGCTCAAAACTCACACAGGATTACTGTAGATTTGAGTTGAGTTGAAAATATATTTGATTATGCAAAACTTAAGATTATTTGAGGTACTTTCAGGATGAAAACCGTCTTGCATAAAGATTGTGCCTAGATCTTCCTTTCTAGTTTTGATGCCAACCAACAAAATTAATTTTTTTCTTTTTCGAACAACACAAAAGCTGTTAGTAGAAAGCATTTCATTTTCTGCTCTATAGAATCCAAATCCTCTTCTGATTATCTCATCTGATCAAAATCGAACATCAAAAGCATAAATATGTGATAAAATTACCTTGTCTCGGATTCTCATACTCATTACAGGAATGTCAGAGATAAAGACAGTGTGATAGTTGTGTGCTACTGCTATATAATCTGCTGCACCAACCTACAGAGGTTTGACAATAAAGTAACACACCATCAACAAAACAATGTAAAAAAATGAGCCACTCATACACATGAATGTGAATTGCAATTAAACTTACAAATTATATTATCAATTAAAAAAAAAATTATGAACAGAAATCACATATTCCTACATAAAGACAAGTGTAATACCGGACGACCACATAAATACTCAAATGTGAACCGTGCCACTCCACCACAGCTTTGAGGAACTTCCAGTGTTCTGATTCAGAAAAAAGGTGGGCCTTTAATATTAGAAGTCGGAATTTATTAAATATTAAAACTAAGTTTGAAAATACCTCCCAAACATCACTGGGATGGTTTGGGACATAATTTGTCCTCCCAACTGGTTAGTAACCTGGGACCACATTGTCTCAAACTCCTTCCGAGCATTGCTATCTAAAGGCCAAAAATAGTGAACCTGGACGGTGTAATTAAATATAAATACAATCAAACAATGCTCAAAGACATACAGATTATTTGCATTTAATGATGGACCGAAACGTGGGTCCAAAAGTACGAATTTGAAATTGTGGAACATATAAAACTCTAAACAAAGTCATCTTGGCATTCAATGATTAAGACAAAACAAACCACAATAACATCTTACCTCATCTATAGATCTTTGTGCTATTAAGCGACGGTAATCAATCTCATTTCCAACTAGATGCAACTCACAGTGCTCCTCCAGTTTTACAACCAATTTTTGGAATATCTCTCGCTGCATGCCATCCTGTATGGGAAAATATTTTTCAAAAATATAAATAAAAATGAAACCCTACAAGCCATACTTGTGAACAATTGGTAATGTTCCTAATTAATAATGTAAATATATTTAGAAACCTCTACTAGAGAAACATGGAGATTCCATGTTATAATGGAAATGATTATTAACCTCAACTTCCTTCATCAGTCCCCATCCAGGAAGATGATGCAAGTTTGAGAAAAGGTTGGTACAGAGGAGATTAGATTTTTCATCAGTGTGAAGGATTCAGTAGAAGGCACACCTGATTTAGATCGTTTGGCGCTCGATTACTGGTAGCAACAAGAACAGTTCCAGTACTCAACAATCTGCTCAGAATTCCAGACAAGGCCACAATAGCAAATACATCAACAGTCTGTGATAAAAAGTAAAGCGCTTAAGTTATCAATGAACTGCAACTTCAATAACCTGGATTTTGAGAAAAGCATTAATCCAGGATTCAAACAATGTAAATAATACCATATAAAACTGAAGCACCTTTCAAAAGATGAAGCAGATTTATTGGACACGTCATATGTGGGTTTTAGTCTATCTAGGCTTTTCCAAAATTACATTATTCCCCCGTTTGTAGAGATTGTCAGTAATCGATTAATTTCACATATTGATCATCATTCTTGTCTTCCACCTGAATAAAAGAAAAGTAGTAAATGTGCATCTAGGCAGTTTGGTGAAGGAAGCTCAACCAATTTCCCCATCTCCCAATCACCATTAAAAATAAAAATTTCTACTCCCCCTTTACTATTCATACTAAAGGATTCTAGTTTCCACTAGTTTAAACTAGGCGTAGTTGGGTGGGGCTCTCAAATTAAAAAAAAGGTAGACAGAGATAAAAGATGATTTTAAATTGCAAACCAATATTCCTTCCTTTGGAAACTACATAAAGGCCCTCAATTTAAGTTTACAAAGGGCTGTAAAGCACACCTTTCCTTATGAGTTACAATACGTACTTTTAATACGTACTTTTAATACCATTTGTGCATGACTATCACTTAAGATCTAGTCAGCAACTACAATTTTGAACTTTCTATAGAAACTCACTGACATGTTTCCACAGATGATCTAATCTGTTGAAGTTTTAATATCATGGCATCTAAGGTCATGCAAAGGCACTTGTTTGCCATGTCAGAGATATAGTTGCATGTTTAATATGAACATATGATAAACTACAACATCATAATATGTGTAAGGCACTTGTTTACCTTGTAAGTTGCAACTATGACATCATAATATAAATTTATAAAAGCTCTTGTTACCACATCTCAGATACCTGTATCTCATCAAAGCAAAGAATGCTAGCTCCTCTATTATCTGCCTGCTGGTCTACCAAAAATTTATCTGCTACAGCAGGAAGAATGTTCTTCACCTGAACCTCTTGTTTATATCTTTCTTCCGCAGCCAGCCATTCCTTAGCTTTAATATCAAAAGGAAGATTCATGATCCAACTAGATATGCTTGACTGTACAGACTTCTCCTCCACTTGCTTTTTCCATAGCCTATGCATATGTTCATTAATTTTTAGCATAGCCTGCAAAAACATAAAACTTCTGTAAAGTGGAATCAACCATGGACTTTTGCCCCCTATTGACTCATAGAGCAGGAGGGATGTATCCAACTTTAAATCAAGTAGATTACATTATCTTTAATACATGAAAATATCAATCTGATCAGAAAAATTAAAAAGTTGCAGAATATCATCAAAGAACAAGCCAAAAGCTCACCTCATGGAAATGAAACCTTCGTCGAAGTTTAACAATTCCTTCAGTGGCACTATAAAACATATCCATGAGCATTGTTTTCCCTACAGAGAACCTTTCTTTAGCTTATTTTTCACTCTCATGAGTTTAACATATTCATATGCTGAAGGTACTCTAAAAGAAGCACAGAAACAAACCTAAAAGCAATTAGCTACCTCCACCAGATATGTTTCAAGAAGTTATAGAATCCATGAAACAATATAATGCAATTTGACAAAAAACCAATTAATAGATAAGATTAGAATAATAATTAATTAACCCCCAGGCTTCACAAGTAAGCACAGGAAAACAAAATAAGATCCAGTAACATACCACTTCCAACATTGCCATATATATATAGGCCTTTTGGAGCTGGAGGAGCAGTTGGACGGTGACCAACAAGTGAGTCCAACTTCTTCTCTCGATTAAGGTATGAAGCCCATTTTCCCACTCCCAGTTCTACATCAGGTTTTCTATTGCATCAAAAGAGATATATTACTCGATACAATCACACAAGCCATATTCAAAACTTCTACTATGATGATATCCACACTGTTTCCCAAGTCATTAACAGTGACGAATAAAGCTAAGCATCTTTCATTATTTTCAATAAACAACCAAGGTGATTATAAAACTCTCTAAGACAGACTATAAAAGTATCGATCATGCTTTCTGCATGTTACTGGTCTTTTAATATTTGCTACAACATCAATCAGGCTGTCAACAGATGATCTCATCAAGTTTTTTCTTTCCATTTTCTATCCTAACCATCCAGTAGTCATATGCTATGCAGCATGCAAAAATGATTCCCTATCATAAGACTTCCAAATGATCCCTCCAAAAACAGTACGAAGAGAACAGTTGAATTAGCTTAAAATGGTTACTCCCAAATACACTCAATTTTTGCAATTTATCATACCTTTAACCTCAAGATACAACGGTATCAAAGATCCAAGTAAATACATATCTTATACTAGACACTACACCAGTCTCTACTGGGTCACATAATTTTAAAACGGAAACATAGTATGCCTCACCGAAACATCCATCTTTTTACAAAATTTCTCCGATGCTTGTTTACCGAGGTCCATACACCCCCTTCCTGCTGCTGTTGCTGCTGCTCAGCTTCCTCCATCAACAACTTCCGCCGCTCATCCTCCCTCTTCTTCTCCCAATTAGCAAGTTTCACCTGAAAACAGTAAGAATAAAACCAATAGCAATCAAAGACTCACTAGACCACCAACTCAGACACAAATCACACAACAAAATCACACAATCAAAGACAGTACATGATATTCTTCCATATCCTTCTCATACTGATCCAATCTCCCCAGTAAATTCTCCAATGCCAACGCAACCCTTTCCTGATAAGGATCCTGTTGCAGCTTCCCTTCTTGAATCAACTTCCTGTACTGCACCAGCGGCCCTGAATCATAAAAAAGATTCAATTTTTGTTAATAAATTCAATCAAAAACTTGATATTCAGTTTTAAAACCCACAATTCAGTGATACCATTCATGTTAAAATGAGACAAGCACAAAGTCATATCAACCAAAAGTTGCAACTTTTTACAGTCTAGTCTATGCAAACTATAATGGTAAAAATTTCCAATTTTTTTACACAATTTTCAATTCAATCAGAAACTTCATATTGAGCTAAAAAAAACCTACAATTCAATGAAACAATTCGTGTTAAAATGCGACAAGCATGAACTCATACAAATCAAACGTTACAATTTTTCCAGTCTGCACAAACTATAATGTAAAATGTTGCAATTTTTACCACATTTTTCAAGACTTTAGGCGGATCAAACTGTTCTACTGGGATCCTAATCTCAAATTAAACACCAAATCATATACATATTTCAACAAAAAAGAGAAAGAAAAAACGAATTTTGATAAAAATAAGTGATTGCGAGAGAGAGAGAAGATACCTGGAGGCGTCGAAGAGGGAGCCGCATTTGAGAACAGCCTGTTATTATAATAACAATTTGTAGCACAAGAAGAAGAAGAAGCGAGTCTTCTTCTAGCCGACGACGTCGTGTGGAGAAGCGAAGCGATTGAAGAAACTTTTCTCATTTTGTTTCGTAAAACGTCTGTCTGTCTGCGGACTCTGAATTCTGATTTGATTTCTGTCTGTCAGCTTGACTATTAGACAGAGCACTGAACGGAGGTGGAAGAAGATCACGTGGCTTCCCGCCAATCATCCACGTGGACGATTTTGGAGGTTTTGTTGACGTGGTTAGGGAACTCACTGTTCGATGATCACACGGCTTTCATTTCTTTTTCCTAGTTTATATATATATATAAACAAGTACACATTCATTAATCACATGAATATTCTTAAAAATTTTGTAGTTTTATTTAATATATAATTCATGACATCAAAATTACACTATAAATCTTTAAAACAAATCAAAAAATAACTTTAAACTCATAATTAATTTTCACTAGAAAATCCCACTTTTTTAAATTATCCCAAAATGGCGGTCACACAGGTCTTCAAAAAAGCTGAGATTTTTGCACTCAAATTGGGCTATGAATGCACTTCAAAGATCGACAACTTCAATAGCCAACAAAAGAGCAGCTGAGCAGAGCTGCCTAGCTCTCCTCAAATCCTGCAACACCCTCTCCAAATTCACTCAAATCCACTCCCACATCATCAAATTGGGTCTCCAAACCAACCCATTAGTCCTTACGAAGTTCACTTCCACATCTGCCGATGTCAATGCTGTAAACCACGCTTCCTCCTTTGTGTTTTCCCCGGAATCTGATACCCGTCTCTATGACGTGTTCTTGTTTAATACTATTATAAGGGTTCATGCCCAGAAGAAGGATTTTAAGACTAAAGCTATTGAGTTTTATAATTATATGATAAAATGTGGGGTTTGGCCGAATAAATTCACGTACCCTTTTGTTTTAAAAGCGTGTGCAGGTGTTGGAGACTTGAGTTTGGGGAAATCTGTACATGGGTGTGTGATAAAGTTTGGATTTTGCGGTGATGTTCATGTGGAGAACACTTTGGTTCACATGTACGGGAGCTGTAAAGGTGGGATCTTTTTGGCCCGCAATGTGTTTGATGAAATGTGTGAGCGGGATGAGGTTTCGTGGAGTGCGATGATTGGTGGGTATGCTCGTTTGGGGTTGTCTAGGGAGGCGATTGGGTTGTTTAGGAGGATGCTGGCTTCTGGGGTTTGTCCTGACGAGATCACTATGGTTTCGGTTTTGTCTGCTTGTGCTGACTTCGGGGCGCTTGAGGTTGGTAGGTGGGTGGAGTCTTTCATTGAGAGAGAGGGGGTTTATAAGAGTGTGGAGGTTTGGAATGGGCTTGTTGACATGTTTGCCAAGTGTGGGGACGCGGATAAGGCATTGGAGTTGTTTAGGAAGATGAGTGAGAGGAATGTTGTTTCGTGGACTTGTGTGATTGATGGATTGGCAATACATGGTCGTGGTTTGGAGGCTGTGGCGTTGTTTGAGGAGATGATTGGAGATGGGGTGGCTCCGGATGATGTTGTGTTTATTGGACTGCTTTCAGCTTGTAGTCATTCCGGGTTGGTTGATAAAGGGAGGGAGTATTTTGATTTAATGAAGAAGGAGTTTAACCTTGTACCGAGAATAGAACATTATGGATGCATGGTGGATATGTTATGTAGGGCAGGGTCAGTGAAAGAGGCGTTTGATTTTGTTCGAAAGATGCCTATTGAGCCAAATCCAGTAGTTTGTCGAACCTTGATTAGTGCTTGTTGTGCCCATGGTGAACTCAAGCTTGGAGAGAGCATCAACAAATGCTTAATTGGAAATGAACCGATGGTTGGGTCCAACTATGTTTTACTTTCGAATGTTTATGGAAAAATGCTCCATTGGGAAAAGAAAACCAAGATTAGAGAGGTCATGGACAAAAAGGGGATGAGGAAGGTCCCTGGTAGCACTATGATTGAGTTGGGTAATGAGATTTATGAATTTGTGGCGGGAGATAAATCACATAACGAGTACAAAGAAATATATGAGATGCTAGATGAGATGGGAACAGAGATGAAGAAGGCTGGATATGTTCCCACTACAAGAGAGGTTTTACTAGATATTGATGAAGAAGATAAGGAAGATGCTCTGAATAGGCATAGCGAAAAGCTGGCTATTGCTTTTGCCCTTCTGAAAACACCTCCTGGAACTCCTATTAGAATTGTGAAGAATTTGCGAGTTTGTAGCGATTGTCACTCTGCTACGAAGTTTATCTCTAAGATTTATAATCGAGAGATCGTGGTGAGGGATCGGAACCGGTTTCACCATTTCAAGGATGGGATTTGCTCATGTGGAGATTTCTGGTGATGAACAAATTACAGTTTTGGGATTATTGTTTCATTTATTGATGCCACAGTTGTCTAGGCTAGGTAAGGAATTATGGACGTTATGTAGGGTGTTTGATAGTGCATAGAATCCAGTCTAAGTATCAAACAGTGGAACGTATGACTGCAGCTGAAGTTTGATCCAGGAAGGAATTTTTACCATCCTGTTCAAGTCTTTTCCACCAATTTTTCAGGATGGCGTGCAAGGGATTCACTGATTGGAGATGCATAAAGTGTACAATTTGGTGGTGGAGCTGTTAGGAAGAATTCATCAACTGATAATCAGAATTTGCATCTTTTGTGTGTTGTTCTCTGTACAAAGGTTTGGTCTAGGCTGAAATACTTCTTGTGATGCTGATCAGATATTGCTACAAATACTAAAGGGATGTTTTGCATTTAAGCCAGCTTTGTTGGAAATGAGTTTGGGCTTTACTACATTCAATGTATGTTCTCTTCTAAAAGCAATAAATCTGAAGTGATTCTAATTCAAAATGAGTGGATTCAGGAATTGCATTTGACTTTGGTTCTTGTTGACACTCAATTTTGGTCAACTTGGTTCTCCAAGCTTAATACCTGCGACACAACAAATCTCACACAAAACAAGTATTATAGGACCAAAACACACAGGACACGGCAAGACTTTTACGTGGTTCGGCAAGAACAATGGCTTACGTCCACGACAATTACCCTTCCTCTCTCTCGGAGTAATTGTATTTTATTTCACCTTGTTCTTTTACATTGAATTCTACCTCCTATTTATAGCAGAGGTGTTACAATCAAAATAGACTTAAGGATCTTACAGATAAAGCAAAAAATAATACATATTAATTAAGATAATATCTTTCGAGATTATCTCTTCCACATATATAACAATTTCCAAGAGCATAGAGATTCAATTTACATGAAAATAGGCAAGTTGACTCCTTTCCTGCTTTGCATTGATTCTCCTTCCAGAAGGTCAACTGATCAATTCTAACGAACAGCCTACTCTACGACCAGACACTGCATAAACGGGCAGACTACTTCAAGAGTCATATGCTCCTATTGCCGAACAGACAAGCAAACCTGACCGTCTCTCTGGCTATCGCAGTCTTCCTGATCGCTGAGACTATCGAGCACACGAGCATACTTCCTGGTCGCTACGATAGCTTCTGAATGACACTTATCGAACAGCCCTTTGATTACAAGCAGATTATCCTTATGTCTTTGCCCACCGACTAGGTTTTCATATAACCACTCCATACTTAACGTTTTAAGAGAATCACCCGCATAATTAGGTGTGCTCGGGTATATCTGTTACCGAATGGTTGTACTCCTTCCTTTGACTTCTGACCATTTTGACCAGTATTTCTTAGGCCTTTCGATTCAACGGGCCTTTGATCTTGGGCTTTTCTATTGTACTTAAATGCCCACAACAGTTCTCCAAACATTATGAAATAAACAGTAAATTTGGGCACTGCCCTATCGATTGGAAAGTGATATGTTGTTGGATGGAAGCAATGAATATTTAAATTGTTAGGATAACCTTGAGTATTAACATCATTTAAGAATTAGATTTGTGGTTAGAAGAGACCTGAAAGTGGCAATGATTGATTAATTTACCCTGTAGTGGCTGACGATTTCTGGTAACTGTAAGGCATCCGCATTTTTGCCACCAACCAATTTGTCAAAAGATCAGATTTTGTATGTTGGGCAAAGCTTTTGAGCATACCAACTTGGTTTGTTGCTAATCCCTATTTCTTTTTCTTAATGACATGTCTGCCGCACAACAACATCTTGTTTAACACACCATACCTACTGCTGAAAGGCGTACCGGAAACAGACGTTACTCAGGTTCAACAATCTTGCAGTCAAGCTTTGAGCATAAATTTGAGATGGAGCTTTTGAAGCGCAGCCATCAATTGTATTAAACGTGATCATTATTGCAATGTGTAGTGTAATGACCCTTGAGAGTTGATGACCTTAAATACTCGCATTCTATTAATACTGTACTGTGCCAATAACGGGCAAAAGCATGGGTCAGCTGCAGGCTCAAAAGTCATATGTTAGGAACCTCACTAGCAAAGATAATATTAGAACCAAAAGGAGAATAAAATCTCGGGACTTTTATTATTAAAAATAAATACAAATAAGATAACCCTCTATGCGATATTGAAGGGTTGAGACTTACTCTTCAATTTTAAAATCAAAGATATTCTAAACTTCCAATAACCTTCTTTTTAAATAATATCATAACCCTACAACAGATTTCACAACTTTCTATTCTAATCAGCTATCAATATTATTACTTTTCGTTAATAAATTATTTTCCTTTACTCTCTTCTTTCTTCTCTGGTAAGTGACAAAATTGGGGTTTTAACACTACTCTCCCCCTCTACAACTGCCTTGTCCTCAAGGTGAAACGAGAGAAAACGCGCCTTCGACTTCTGATGATGGCTCTAAGTCGGCCGGCTCCATTAGTGGTTCTCCCTTCTCATCATCGGCAGCAATCATAACCCTGAGATGAGCATTCGGGCACACGTGAGTGAGTGAGTAGACTCCCTCGCATCAAAAACATTGATTTCGAGCACGCTACGCCCTTTTCTCAGCAGGCGAGAGGGCGAGATTTCCCCGGCTGTGTGTGGGATATGGTCAACGACACCTGCATGTTGACTGGAGCGGAGGTAGATGACAACGCTGCATTGACTGGAGTGACAACATTCGGTAGCGGATCAGTTCTGCTGGGCAATGGGCTGACATGGTGCTGGACCGCGGTCCGCGCGTTATTAAAAACTGGTCGGGTCGTGCACTGGTTCTGCTGGTAAGAAGGGACTCCCGCGAGCTCCTCTTCCAGGTCGCGCATAAGCTTCATGGCTCTCATCTGGTCCGACAGGTCATGCGCTCGAATTCTCCTCTTAATCTCTTCTCTCAACCCGTTGATGAAGTTCCGCCAGTTCTGGCAAGCCTGGCACCATTCCAACGAGATACTCAAACTGCTGCACGTACTCATCCACCAACAACTCTTGCTTCAATCCGGGCATGTGCTCAAAGGATTGCTGGCTTTCCAACCTCCAAACCGTCTCATTAATTCCGACGAAAATTCCTTCCATACTAGTTGTGGTCATTTGCTTTTGAGTTATCGCAGCCAATGAATGGGTACCCCCTCCATTGCCACAAACGCCAATCTAAACTTGTTTTTCGATCTTGTCCCTTGAACATCAAAGAATTGCTCCGCCCAATAAGCCCATCCAACGGGACCTTGTCCATTACAGTTGGGTAACTCCACTTTTTTTTGCGGACAACCGAAATTCGTCGTTGGCAAGAGGTGGGCATTGAGCAGCCTGGATTGCCAAGTCCTGTTCTTCCTGATTTGCTGGTGCTGTCACTGTCGCAGTTCTGCCTCCAAACGACAGCTCTTCCTTCTCAGCTATTTCCCCTTCTGCCATAATATTCTCACTCAGCCTGGTGAGCATGTCGCAGATCACCCCCAGGTCTGATAGCTTGCTGTCCATAGCTGCCCATATTACCCTCAGGTCTGACAGCTTGCTGTCCATAGCAGCCAAGCGCTCTTTCACTTTTGCCATATCCTGTTACAGCTTTTCTACACGTCCCTCCATGCACCTATTCACCGTTCAAAGGCTGTGATACCAATTTGTTAGGAAACTCGCTAATAAAGATAACATTAGAATAAAAAAAAGAATAAAATCATAATATTGGGGGTTTTTATTATTAAAATGACAAGCACGATGCTACATCGAGCGGTTGAGACTTGCACATCTCACAAATCTCCTCTACTAAAATTCTAAAATCAAAGATAATTTAAATTCCTAACAACCCTCTCTTTAAATAATAACAAAATCCTAAAACGAATCTCACAACTTTTCCTTTTAATTGACTACCAATATTATTACTTTTCATGTAAAAGTCAATCATATTAATGAGGTACTGTCATTTTATAAATTTTAAGATCTTTGACTCTTTTTTTTCTTCTTAGACAAGTGACAACAATTGGGGTTTAACATCATACTAGAATCTACTAGTGTTTTCATTCAGATATTGGTATGACGATCTTGAGACTAGGATTGCTACTTTGTAGGCATTGGCCTGTTTTTCCAATCTGTGCTGCACTTGAGTTGGAATGGTTACCATTGCTTCCACTGCCCTAACTTTTTTAATCTTTCTTATTCTATCATCCTTCTCCCTTTCTCCTATGGAGCATCTGTGTTAGCATAATATTAACTATAGTTGGTATTAATCATCTCTCTTATATTACTATTTCAGAATAATGAGCATTTTTCTTTTTAATTTTCAAGCGAACCAGATTTCATATTGCGAATAAGAATATTCTTTACGTCCACTCAGACAACTAGCAGCACCAACCTCAGAATGGGACGTGAGAGATTATCGTAATCTTGTGGGGTAGGGTTAAAAAGATGCTAAACCTTAATGTCACACACTTTATTAATGCTGGAACGATTTAGTGATGACTTATTAGTTTTATTCCTGTTTGGCTCATATCTGTAGCACTCCTGTTTTGTCCGTGTAACATTCGAGGAAAAAGCAGATCAAGATTATATCAGCTTTTCAATCAATCTGTTCTTCAATTTATTGTATTTAACATGTCCAGTATGCATCCCACGTTTGTGCTTTCTTACGTTACTCCTCCACCTTTTTAGTGCAAATATCTGATGCAAGTATTGTTTATGCACAAGTTGCAGGCTTATCGTATGTGTGTTACACTGCAATTAATCGATGGCCACATGATCATCGATTAATACAGATTGGTGATATGCTTGTCCTGTTAAAAAAGATATGTTTTTTCACTGATTGTTATTTTTATTTATCTATTATTCTAATAACTTAGAAAGCAGTGACGGATATAAAATAAAATCAACCAATTGCTAAATATATATTTTTTCTTGACCACAGTAGATCATATTACAGTAATTCTAGGTTTTCACAGAATAAGTTATCAGTCACATGCATTTTTATTTATCAGTCACATGCATTGTTATTTATCTTCTTTTTCAACCTCTCACACTCACTTTTTATCCATAAAATCTTTTAAATACATGCATGTCATGTAGGAACAAATTCCCAAAAAGCAGCGGTCCCTTTCTAAGCCTTACGGTCCACTTGAGCTAACAACTATCTACTTGCTGATATTGAATATCTCATCGTGCATTCCAATGAATTATAGGGTAGCCTCCAGAAACTTGGCTTACATCACCTCTGTGCATACTAAAACTGCGCCACGGGCTATTGTTTGCTCATCACTTTATCCGGTAGATAATGATATAATTCGTTTACATACATATTATATATGCATGTTGCTGTTGGGAATTTGTTTGTTTCTGAATTGCTTCAACTTGCTGAATTAAACAATCCTTCAATTCATACTATGAATAGAGGATCTGCCTTTCACAAGCTTAGGAATCTTAATGGTATAATATCAATTGATCCCATAGTGGGAAGCCACTTTAATCACACCTTTAAAGTGAAAGTATTTTATTGCCATGATTGTGGACTGCAGCTTTACCAGTCTTACTTTATGCTTGTATCTGTAACTTTTGCATTATTTTTTTTTTTGGCCTCCATTTCTTTCTGCTTAGTTGGAACTTCCATGGTGTGACACGTAAGACCGCTTGTGTTCATACAGATTGGCTGAGATCAGTGGTCTGCAGAATGACAAAAACAAATGGAAAAAGTTCCGGTTCTTTCCAGTTTCCAGCTAAGGTAGAGTATGCAAATCCATGGCACTGAAGTCTTCTGCATGGAGTGGTGGTCACGGTATGTGGCTGCATTATTGAATTTATTGCCTTGAACTTTCTCTGTTCCATGAAGCAACGCTTCACGCTTAACAGGTGGACGAACCACTTCTGATTGTGTGGGCTTTAAAGTTGTGAATTATAAGCAGTTGGTCCCTCTTAATGTCGCTCAAAGTTAGATATTTTGTGTAATTTATTCTTCCCTTTTACTGCTTTTTTACTAGTTTTAGTTCCCCTTATCATTCACTTGGTAACGTGGATTCATCTTCTTGTCCACCGTCCACAATATGTTCCATAACGACACTCTTCACCCAAAGAACTCTCACAACTGTGACGTCTCTATATGTATAACCGAGTGACCCTCTCTAACTTAATGATGTGATAATAATGTTGCACATGCATCTCATCCATCTTGCCTTTATGACTTAAAATTCTAGTTACTTAGGTATCGGTCCCTCCATTTCACCAGAGCTAAAGTTCATATAGGTATATATTACAGCCTTTACTATTCAACTTATGACCTTAATGTGGTTCTAGCAAATCTTGGCAAACAGCTTTTTACTCCTTTTTCTTTTTTCTTTTAATCATCATGCCATTATATTATTCTTTGTAATGAAACATCAATTGGGCATTTCCTATGTGATAATGTAGTAACATATACATGATCCTGTCTCCAAGATTGACAGGCAGTTTCACCTTAAATGGTCCCAAATACCAACTCCATTCACATTCCTCCAAAATTCAATTAATAGATTTAATATCTTCACCTTATCCATCAGCTTCAGGTGCCAATTATAAGTGATGTCAACCCACCTATTCAGCAAGTTAACTTTGTTTCTTCCCTCTGACAATCTTGAATTAACACAAGCTATGAGAATATCATGTCTTATGCTTGATGTGTATGTGCGTCTTAACTTGATTTGTATGTATAAGATCCTCGATGAAATTGGCACTTCATGGATCAACGCAATGTAATAATGGCCAAAAACTTCAATGGTGGGGCAGACTAGAATGACAGGACCGTATGGCATGTTCTTTTTCCGTGCTGCCTACAGTTCCAAACACCAATAATTTGCCTAAGAGCTTGGCTTTTATTAGTGTAATTATCCTCCCACAGGGCATATGGGTCACTTCAGTGTCAAGAGAAAAGAGAGTACAGAGCAAACATACAAAAATGGTAGCTTTCGGCTGTGGGGTAGCAAAAGATGCAAAACCACATAACTGGCTGATTTTGTGTGGTTCATAGTTCCCTGAACCAATTTAATCAATGTTACCATTACAAGGTTTTATTAAATTTGCCAAGAACAGTGAACAACATTATTTAAAACTTTCTTTGTTCTTTTTGGCTACACCTTCTGTTCCATGATTCTTCATCCCCTCCCCACTTCAAACTTTTTCGTGAAATATCTAAGAAACGGAAGTAAAAAAATTAGATTAATATTAGGAAGATACAGATCCTTAAAAATTCCCATATGAGATAAAGCTAATCTTTAATAATGCCAAAACAAATTGAGACCTATCAGAATTGATAGTGAATGTCACTGTGACAGTAGTACTACATCACCAGTATCATTCTCTATATAATTAAAGCTACTTGAGTCCCTCCAAAGACAGCTCATTTTGCCGCCTTTTCTTCCAAGCTCTCTCAGGTTCTTCTAACTGAGTTTTGGAGGATATATGGTTTGTTTCTCTTAAGTTTCTCATTTCTCTAACTTATTTCCATGGTCAATATAATCTCTTTTTATGTTGCCATGAAACTTTTTATGTTATCATTCACAAAGTAAATGTCTCTTCTTGATCATGTTGACAGGGAGAGATGAGTAGTTTGACTGTTGCTGATGGGGTTGACTATAAGGGAGCTCCTGCTGACAAATCTAAAACTGGTGGTTGGATCCCTGCTGCTCTTAGCTTAGGTATGACATGAACTGCAAATCTTTTGCTTTGGCCATCCAGGTGTTATAGTATCAATGTTTCAACAATTCACATTAAATTTCCTAGTGAATGATTTATATCATGATTTCAATATTGAAAGTGAACAGTTCAGACGCTTGCAGCTTAAACTGATTATTAGTTTAGAAACCTTGGTCAGTACAACAAAAGTTTAAGTCTATGCTTTTGGATAAATAACATAAGCTTAATCATTGTTTTCCTTGGCTCTATGGTGATTACCAATAGTAAGGAGCTAACTTCATACAGAAATCTCATCAATATTTAGATTATGCTTTATAATCCTTGATTAAGATATTAATTTTTACATAATTGCCTGCTCAATATTTTTTGATTGGTTTCATTAGAGTGGTATGTTTTCTTCATTCTCTCTCTCTCATTCAAGGGAGGTTCTTTAATGTTAAATTACATCAGAACACTTTTTGTACAAAAATCAGATACTTCTAATAATAAGAGAAACAATTTTTCTTTCATTGCCCTCTCCTTCTGAGGCAGTGGCAGAGTACACTCTAGAACAATGATGGTTGTTGAAGTTTTCATGTAAAAAGGGAAGATGTGACCTCATCAATCTCGAACATGACCTAGATAAGCCTGAATAGTAAATATTTTAAGACACTGAATCGTTGAACTTTTTTCCAGGAATTGAAATATGCGAGAGGCTTTCCACAATGGGAATAGCAGTGAACCTTGTGACATATTTGGGTGGAACAATGCATCTTCCAAGTGCTACTTCTGCCAATATAGTTACAGACTTCATGGGTACCTCCTTTTTCCTATGTCTACTTGGTGGCTTCCTTGCTGACTCGTTTTTAGGCAGATACTGGACCATTGCAATATTTGCCACAGTCCAAACCATTGTAAGTGTTACACTTCTTTTGAATGTTTTGTATCCTTTAAGTGTACTGTTTGTAGTTTTGAAATAAAATTCCTTTTATGTAACAGTATTCGCTTCTAACATGGCTTGTCGTATGATAACAATAAATCAGGGGACTGGTTTGTTAGCGATAACAACAACGCTGCCACAATTGCGTCCACCTCCTTGCCATGCTATTGAAGTCACCAACTGCAAACGAGCTAATGGATCTCAAATGGGGGTTTTATATATTTCCTTGTATCTGATTGCACTGGGGACAGGTGGCCTAAAATCAAGTGTCTCGGGATTTGGAACTGATCAGTTTGATGAGAAAGATAAGAAAGAAAAGTCCCAAATGGCCTACTTCTTCCAGAGGTTCTTCTTTGTCATAAGTACGGGCACATTGATGGCTGTCACTGTGCTTGTTTACGTCCAAGACGAAGTTAGTCGAAGCTGGGGTTATGGAATTTGCTCCATTTCCATGTTCATTGCTATCTTGATATTTTTTTCAGGAACTCGAAGATACAGATACAAGAAATACATGGGAAGTCCCATAGTCCACATATGTCAAGTTGTCTCGGCTGCTGTAAAGAAGAGGAAGATTGAACTACCTTCCAGCACAGCCATCTTGTATGAGGATTACCCCGAAGCTACAAGAATCCAGCACACAGATCAATTCCGGTAAGCAAAACGTTCTTTTACAAACTCTGAAGCATTGCTAGTTTTGTTTAAATGCTTATTTTGCAACTATTCCCCCTTGTGATTCATGTTATAGTTTCTTGGACAAGGCTTCTGTGGTCACAGAAAGTGATTACAAAAACAATGGTGCCTTCTTTTGCAACCCTTGGAAGCTTTGTCCAGTTACTCTGGTAGAAGAGGTGAAGATGGTGATTAGATTACTTCCAATATGGGCAACAACGATCATATTCTGGACCACATATGCACAGATGATCACTTTCTCAGTGGAACAAGCTTCCACCATGCAGAGATCACTCGGACATTTCCAAATTCCAGCCGGTTCCCTCACTGTCTTCTTTGTGGGAGCCATACTGATCACTTTAGCAGCTTACGATCGTTTAATTATGCCATTATGGAAAAAATGGAAAGAGAAACCAGGTAAAGGAAAAAAAAAAAATGCCTAGTTAAACTCTAAAAATTTATTCACTCAGGTTTTTAAAACTATAGTTTGGTTTCGAAACTTACCTCAGGATTCACAAACCTACAAAGGATAGCAATCGGTCTCTTCTTGTCAGCAGTAGGAATGGCCTGTGCAGCTGTAGCAGAAGTGAAACGTCTGTCGATAGCAAAAGCTTCTAGTCCATCCATTACAACTCTACCAATCACAGTTTACATTTTGATCCCACAATTCTTCCTGGTGGGTTCTGGAGAAGCATTTATATACACGGGTCAACTAGACTTCTTCATCACTCAATCACCAAAGGGCATGAAAACAATGAGCACTGGCCTATTCCTTACAACGCTTTCACTCGGGTTCTTTTTGAGCAGCCTTTTAGTTTCCATTGTGAAGGGTGTAACTGGAAGACATGGAAGACAAGGTTGGGTGGGTGAGAACATTAACAAAGGGAGGTTGGACTTGTTCTATGGACTACTTGCTGTATTAAGCTTCATTAACTTTGGATTGTTTCTTCTTTGTGCATCATGGTACAAGAAGAGAACAGTCCAAAAAGTCTCAGAGATGGAGATTATAGTGAAAGGCTCCTCAGCTGAGCAGAAGTACTAGTACATTGTTTTGGAGATGTAAGGACTAAGGAGTGTCATGGCTTGGACCTTTTCTCCATTTAGATTAAGCTTTTTAAGGAGTGTGTTGTTCCTTGATTGAAATTTTCATAAAAGTACAAAGGGAAAATCCATAATAGCATGGTTTTTTAGTAATTTTATGCTATTCATTGTCCTTCATGCCATTTCCTTTATCTCTTGGAGTTCATTTTCTGGATTTTTTTCGCCCCCTAAACATATTGCTTGCTTTAAGAACGACTTAAATGAGAGTTTCTGCTGTCAAACCACCTTGGGCTTTTGTGATTGGTGATGTCCATTCCAATTGTCATGGTCACTTGGGCCAAGGATGTTGGAGGAGATAATAAATATTTGATTTGATGTTAATGGGCCACGACCCTTAATGTTACATTGACATAATTCCATTGTGCCAGGGATAAATCATTGTAATAACGCTGCAATTAATTTAGTATGATTTTGTTTTTTTGTAGGATTTGGTGCTGGGGCTCCATTTTGAGTGAATATCAGCAATTGCATCAGCTTCCTTTGCGAATATTCTATCTCAAAAGTGCAAGTAGCAAATTATTGACATCCTCAATCTTAAGTTCTTTAAAGCTTAATCCAGATGTTGCGAGAGATCTAGGAATAATATTTTTGGAAGGCCTTTTTCTTGCTTGCTATTTCCAGATCCTAATAATAATAGTAGATGTCGAAATTGTATTTGTTATAGAAATGTTGAACTCTAGTAATTTTTTTGTTTTAATGCTTTAAGTTAGTGGATGTTATTAGTGTTCTCTGTGGGTTTGTTGGATCTAGAGTTGTCAAGTCACTCCTAGATATGAGTTTCATTTGACCAACCCTACTTTCTCCTTCTTTGAGGATTTCTGTGGGTTTATGTGGATGTACTCTTTGTTTCCCAACTACGGTTGGGTGTTCTATTATCTTCCCAACTTTTTGTTGGGTGTTTATGAAATGTTATTTAAGGAATGAAAAATAGATAAATCACTCTTAACGTGTGAATCACCTCCTTGCAAGTGGTGTTTGAAGAGAAAAAAAATGGAAAGTAGACAAGAATTATTTAAATATAACTCTCGGCCATTTGGACAAATATAAAATACACTTCCAACAAAATTCTGATAGTGAAAGTTCTTTTTTGAACCTTTTTTTTTTAATTTCATATATGCATAAAATTGTAGTTACAAGCTTTAAGGCCAAACAATGTGCACTACTGATTTTAATGGCCCATTATCCAAAATTTTCCAACATATAATCAATGTCTTCTTGCACTCTTCTTACATTCAATTTTCAATTTAAAATAATAGTAAAAACAAACCAAAAAAGGTAGAAAAAGAAAATTCTTGAAGTGAAATGAACAAATAAGAGAGAATCCCCCGCTCAGAAACGCACTGGCAAACTTAAATAATACCCCAATCATCATTCAATCATGGATATTATCCACCTACTTGTAATGCAATATTACTATTTAAAGTGGTCACTAATTTTCTGTCACTATCGTTCAAGCATATTATTGATTCCATGTCACATGATTAAACATCAAACAGATACACCACATTTCAAGTGATGAGGTTTCAACAAGTAATCAAGCTTAAGTTTAACAATCTGATCATTATGAGGCCCAGGGGATTCACTTACCCATTGCTAGAATCTTGGTTGGTGCACAATTCTTGTTGGGAAATAACTTTGATTGCTGATATGAAATCACCTACCAACCATAATCGAGCTAAAAATTTGTATTATCACCAAACCCACCCACATTACCCTTTTTCTCTGCTTCAATACAACCGCATGTTATATCACAAATGATGGGTTACCACTTACCAGAAACTTGTGACAAGTGACTTCAAAAAAATTATTCAGTCATGGAAGATTGTACCATTGTATCTAAATTCTTTTGTACAGAAGAGTACCTATGGATCAATCTAGGCTTTAAATCTACTTATATTAAATGAAATGCCTGCCATAGTTCTAAACAACAAACAGGCAGTTCACAGTAATTAGTTGAAGTCTAGATCAAATAGTGACACTGCTGGGCAGCACAGCAGAGGAGGTGAAGGGCCCCCCCCTTTGCAGCATATGAAAAAAGGCATCACCCCAACTAAACACTGTCCTATTGGATCTGATAAAACGCAAGTAATTTTCCCACATGGGACAACTGGCTCGTTTCCTTCAATGTGGGAGAGCATTGTGGTCTTACCACTGAGGGACCACTTTTGAAAGGTTCAACAATCTGTGATCAACTGATCAGTAAAATGAGATCAGACTCAGAAAACAGTTCAAATCATAATTGTTCAAAGCTCTCCAACGTTTCTAATGTTGTTAAGTAAGGGAAAGATGATGATTCAAGACTGACAAAATACATAATCAGATTCTAGTTTTCAAGTATCAAACACCAAGATGCAAATGACAAGACTCCACCGATGATAGGTAATAGAGGCGGGACTCTGAGAAGGAAACAGGAGACTCAGTTAACAACATTGTCATGTTCTGTCTAGATGCCTCAGCTTCTAAAATAAACCTGAATAAGAAATGGGTGGTACAAGATCACTTGCAATTACAATCAATTCACAGCTACAAGTTTATTTATTACAGATTAAAACTCATGGTAGGAAACAGCAGAGGGTGTATTAAACCCAAAACTTACTTGTTTCTTTGGCAACATAAATATATAGTAAATGGTTACTATGCAGATATATAATGTGAGAAATGATCGGTCAGGCCATTAATCGTGCAAGAGTCACTAGACTCCATGCGAACCAGGTTCCCAAACACAACCTCCATACTTCAGTCTGCTCACTGGCACACCAAACTTATCTTTGATGGTGCAACCATATAACCAAATGCAAGTGAGAAACGTGCGATATTATGCAATTCCTTCAGTTAGGATTCGAAGTGTCTTGAGGTATAAATAACCTAGATCAGCTGGATTCAAAATGATATGGCATGATGGAAAGCAAGTCATCAGCTTGATTAGTTGGAATTGGTGGACTAGACTGAGAGCATACCAACAAAAGATTTGGAACTTTGGACAGAGTTCAAAGTGGTAAAAAGCTAGTCCTTTCAATGATACCAACCCTAGATTGCACATATGAGAAGTCGGCAGTGAGATCAAACTCCACTACATCTATTAAGCTCATTTACAAACCCAAAGATAAAGAATCACTATCACAGAAGGACAGAGATATCCTTTTCCTCATCATATTCCTCACTTACGACGAAGCACATTCCAGAATTTAGAAAATTTCCAAATCGTTAAATCATTTCGTGTTAAATTAAAATGGTTGATCTCACTTGTACTCCCCCACATACAAAGGAACCGACACAAAAGTATAACTTGAAAATATAGCCTAGATGCCTCTGGTGGCTTGGAGCATTTGAGCATGACAATGGTACTTGGCACCTTCACATGCATGTTTACAGCAAAATGACAACCAAGTAGATTACATGCTTCCAACAATAAAAAGTTAGAAGCACCTAATTGAATATACAAATGACTTCTTCATGTCATGTACCAATAATTCGACAGGCAATTCAACATCAAGAGGATAAATACACACTCCAGTATCTTCAAATAACAAGCTGTTATCTTCCCCAACTCTCAAATTCCCACCTCTAAACAATTACACTGAGATCTACTATCTTTCTTTTTACAAAAGGGCAAATAATAATCCCTCAAGACTCACATTTCCAGAGCCAAAAATTACATGGAACAAATGCACTATATTTAATCATTTTTCAAAAGCAATCCGAATCAAAATGTCATCCACCATCAACATAACATCAATCCTTCAAATTTACAACCATCACGAAAAGTAAATCATGAGACAGAAGCAATATATATGAATAAATAGCATTTAAAACTCCATCAATGGAAAGAAGGTAACACCTACAGACACATAAGTACTTAAAACAAAATAACAAAACAACAAAAAGATAAGAGGACATTTGAGATTCTTCCTCTACTAACATACATAAATCAGCCCTTTAAGCAAAGTAACATGAATCTCAAACTCCTAGTACTATAAAGAAACAACCATAATAATAACTAGAATAAGAAACAGAATCTGAAACCTAAAATAAGCATATAACTGAAACCCAAAACGCATCCCATCCACAATGAGCAAAAGAAAACCAATACCATCAATTCCTTTTGCCCCATCACGAAAACCTTTCCGCTGGTCATTCCATTCCTCCACCACCCCTGTGGTAATAAACTCTTATTATCATCATAACTTCTTCTTTTTCATTTTTTTTTTCTTTTTTAAATGCAATTCCTAGATTAACACTTAAAAAATCAATTCTGTGAATCACTCCTCTTCTCCCCTTCCCTCTCCTCCAACAACTTCCCCGTCTCCTCATCACCCTGTCCCGCCTTCTTCTGCGCCTCCTTAGCCTTCAAAGCCTGCAACTTGGAGTGATTATAATACGCAACACCCAAAAACGCCAACCCGTACCCAAACAGATTGATAGGGGTGACAGTGTCCTTGATCACAGACCACGAAAACGCGATCAACAACCAATCCTTAACGACACCAGCCACATTCATAGTCAAAGCCGAAGTCTTGCCAACAAGCAAGAACACAGCAAGATTCAAAGCGAAAGCACACATCGAATTGGTCCCAAATATGACGAAATCGAAATGGAAACTCGAAGTATCCCTCAGCACAGGCAACTCGACAAAAAACCAAGGCACAAGCAAGAAAACAAAACAACAAGGCGCAACGTAATACAAAGAAGTTATAGGATTCAACGTGATCCCTTTAGATGTGAGCAAGATTTGAATCATTACCAACCTCGTCGCCTCAAAAGCGACCGCACCCAGTTGCAGAACCACCCCCCACGTGTCGAATCTGGCCTCCCCATAAGCTGCAATGGCCACCCCGAACGAGATCGACAGCATGTTGATCATCGTGTCGCTCTTGAACCCCTCCTTCTTGAACAGAACCCCAATCGAATAGACAGCCACGGGCATGAGGGCCTTCAACATCTGGATGAAGGAGACGGAGAGGTAGATGTAGGCGGAGTTGGAGAGCCAGAGGCTGAAAGAGTAGAGGGCTCCGATGGGGACGACGGAGGAGAGGTAGAGGTCACGTGACATGGAGACTGGCTCGACGAATTTGAAGACTTTTATGAGGAGGAAAGCGAGGGTGGCGCAGAAGGACATGTGGATCATCGTCAGCGAGATGGGGAAAGGCCAGTTGTACATCTTCTTGTCGAGGATGTACTTGTTGTAGACGATGACCGTGAAGGAGAGGAAGATCCAGATGGCGACATACGTGTAGGAGAGGAGGATCTTCTTCAAGACTCCGTCGCTGAGAGAACCGCCCTTGCCCATTGCGGCTGGGGAGGAGAGCGAGGTGGGTTTCGGGTGGGAGCGGCGGAGATACGGTGGTTGTGGCGGAGGAGAGGTGTTTGTGTTGTTTCTGTGAGAGTGAGGAAGAGAGAGAGAGAGTGAGAGACTTTGGGGATTGGCTTGGACTTGGTGATAAAAGGACAAGAAGCTTGTTAAAAAGAGTTTTGGTGTTTGTAGGAGAGGTGCGTTTGTATTTTACCAGTGATGGGCTTCTTTTCAGTGACCTAGTGATTTTTTTTTTGAACTTCTTCTCAGTAGTTTTTGTTGATATATTGGGCTTCTACTTTTTAGATTATATTTTTATCTAAAATTACTCTTCAATACTATTCATAAAATTTGCTATAAGATGAATATTGAAAAATACTGTAATCAAAGAATATTAAAGTATTATTATTGATGGATAATTTTACTTAACTGATAAGGTAGTCAAGTTTTTGATTTAATTATAATTAATTTTTGGGGATGTGATTTTGGATATAGGTGGATTTAATTGAATATTAATTTAATTGTTTTCTATTTTGAGGTGGATTTTTTGTTTATATAGTTCTGATGACATTGTATCAGATGAAGCGTTTGGATTTTCTCTTGAAATGAGCATGTTAATGTGTTGAGCGGTTTTCCATTGGGGGATTTTGACTTCAGACGTGAATGAGTTTTATTTTATATATGATTCTAAATGTAGAAAATAATGAAATATTTTTTTCGAGGGAAATAATGAAATATTATGATGTTATTATTGTTTTGGAATTATCTAAGATGGTAGATTCTCAAGTTAAATATAAATAATTGGTCCAGAAAGAGATAGGGGTGATCGGGAGAAATAATAGTAAATAGAGACTTGAAATTATTAAGAAAAAAAAAAAAAGAAAGTGTCGGTGAGAGATTTATAAATAAAATAAATAGCATTATTAGAAAACACCAAGTGTAACTATATTTATCTCATTCAAATTAGTAAATAAAAAATTCAATCTAACTCAAATTACAATTCTATCTAATTTCCAATATATTAACTTAAATTATTGTATTGTAGTCAAACTTTATAATCTTACTAGTGTAGATCTGGGAAGCATATTGTTTTAAATTCAAATCCCATTGGTTGATATATTAATGGTTTTGGTCCTATGGGTTTATTGGAATGTAATTGAAAAATCTACTTTCATGATAAAACTTTTTGTGATTTTGAATTAATATAATTAAGGTAAATAGATAACAAAAAATAGAATTAAAGTACACATTAGAGGATTCATAGTAGAGAAAATGGTTTATGTGTTTATTAGTAAATATAATTAAGTTAAATAGATTAATTGAATAGAATTAAAGTCGATATTAGTGGGTTAAAAAAGCAGGAGAAAATGATAATAAATGTGAGTGATGGGGACATGTTGAGAGTTGTGAGGTATAAATAATAAAATTAAAAAATAATAATAATAAAAATAAACGCATGGAAATGCAATAATGAAAGCAGAAAATAAATTAAAACATAAAGAGAAATAAAAAGAGGGAGTGAAAACCGGGAAATATAACGCGCGTAGAAATACAGGGCAATCTCAAGAAACATCACGTGGAGGTTCACGCATTTGTTTGTTGACTGACTGACCACCACCACCTCCCTATTCGACGTGACCTGCGCGTGCCGTGTGCTCTTTCAGGTGACTCGCTCCTCTATCCCACCCTTCTCTTTCACTCCTCTTCTCACTTTACCCTTCATTTTTCCTCTTTATCACATTTTTTTTTATATTTTTATTTTTGAATCTCTATTATTATTATTATTGTTTAAGTATTCATTTCCCCAACAAATGTGGAAAGAATATATATTGTTTTTATATATATAAATACAAATTTGAATACGCCAGGCCTAGTGAGATTACACTTGTGTAGGTAAGATCTAAAACAATGACGCTACTTTGTCCAAGGTAGTGTCCAAATTATATGACATCTTGAAATTAGGAAGAGTAAATGAGTGATGCTAAGTTTTCTAATTTTTTTTATTTAAATTCATTCTTAAATGATATAATATATGAGTTTCATACCACTTTTTAGTATGAATAATTTTATACCTCCATTGATCCTAAGACGTTAAGGGTTTAAATCTTATATTTATCAAATGTATGAGTAATTTTTCATAAATTTAATTTCTCCTCTCTCATCATAAATAAATAAATGACATGTGAATTATCATTATAATTTATAATATATTGATAACTCACATACCTCATCATTTTGACATGAATTTGAACTAAAAAATTTATAAAATCTAATATCACTCACAACCAATTGAGATTGATAAATAAAATATGATTGATTTATTCTCTTATTTTTATGATATCATGTCATTTAGATACCAAATTTGAGCACCAATTTGGGTACAGTAGCATTATTTTTTAAAAATTTATTTTAATGTCATGAGAAGATATTTACTGTCACATTAATAAAGAAAAATGAAATAGATATTAGTGAAATTCAAACCGCGATATAAAGGGAATTGATTTTTTTTTTTTTTTGGTGTGTTCTTTTAATTTTCTTCATTAATATTGTCAATAATAAAGATTATTAACTTTACAAATAAGTTTGTAAGAATTATTCGAGAAATCTAAGTTTTACTTTTAGTAATTTGATATCCATTAACAACTTTTATAGTCATTTAAAAAAATTAGACTTCAAAGCCTTTAATACACATGCTCGATGCTAAATTTAAAATGATTTTGTTTAATATATTATAATTATAATTACCATTATCGAAATATCTTGAGATATAATTTTAAGACACAGTTCCATTATAATAACATTTTATTTAGAGTTTTTTGATATGATTTCTATTAGAACCATGGAAATGACTTTTTCGATGTGCTTTAAATTCTTTGAAAAAATGAATACTTTTTAACGACAATTAAAAAGTATACAGTATCCATTTCAATATATATATATATATATAAAGTATCCTTTCATATTTTCTTTAAAAAATGGTATTTAAACCGTACATCTATCCATAAATTATTATAAACCATAATATGATGTTAACTTTATGAAAAAGTAATGAAATTGCTTAGACTGATTAGCAAGACTTTTTTTTTTTTTTTTCTTGAAATCAGCAAGACCTTTTCTTATCTTGAAGAAAAGTAAAGGGAACGTTTTGCTAAATAGCGAGGAAAACAGGGGCAGTTGTTTGTTCTTAACGACACATTACATCTTCAAAACGCTTCACAATCAAGATTTTAATTCACTTTTATATACCATCTCTTAATAGAAATAGTTAAAAATATGTCTTGACCCTAAAAGATTAATAATTCAAATCTTATTATTGTAATTTAAAATATAATATATGAATTGTGAGTCTCCTCGTAGGAGTTGTCTTTTCTTCGATTGTAAGTCTCCTCATAGTAGTCATTCAAACCATATTATTGGTGATGTATCTCGGTAGATCCCGACAGTAAAAATAGTCATTTGAACCGTATTATCAGTCATTTATTTCAATAGGTTTCGGTAGTTTTTTAACTCATAAGGTGTGTGTTTAAAAAAATAATAATAACTCAAATTAAATACTACAATACATCTATTAATTAATCAAATTTTCATTTTTATAACATACAATTGCCTTAGTGTTCTCAGTAAACTACTTTAAATATAATTATTAAAGAATACCCAGATGAGATTAAACTTATTTATTTTTTTGAAGTGAGATTAAGTTTATTTGGTGGAGGCTTGGAGGACGCTAATTGAGAATATATATATATATTGATTTAGAAGACGCTATATAATTGCACAATTTTCCACATTGAGTTGTAAGCCAACAATTGATCCATATAAATATTTGATTTGATTTTTTTTGGGGGAATTATTTATATTTCATTGATTGGTTGTGCATGATTTCTTTTGAAAATTCAAAAAATTTTACTCAATAAAGATAAGTACGAGCGATGTTTGAAATACAATCTGGAATTAAAAAAAAAAATTAAGATTGATTAGAATTACTTTCAAAGAACAAAGTTGCTACACTATGAGCTGACTCATTATTCTTTTTAGGAATAAATCGAAACCGAGCATTACCCAACTTAACCAACATTAAAGAGATATTTATGATAAAATGACTTTCTACTGCAGAAAAATTTCTAACCTGAATTATCAAGATAATCACCTAAAAGTTTGTTTTCATAATTTGAGATCTAAGATCAAGAGCCAAAATAAACTTCAAATCCTCTCTGAAAACCACACATTCAACCATGAAAGGGGTAAAAAACTCGTACATTTTCACGAAAAGAGCACCCTTTACCTCTCCCAAGTGACCACGAGCCAAAACTTAAATCTCTACAAATCCTGTCAATAATTGATTTTGTCTGAAAAATACAATTTTCCATGTTGAGTTGTAAGCCAATAATTGATCCATGTAAATATTTGATTTGATTTTTTTTATTGGAAAAATTCATATTTCATTGATTGGTTGTGCACGATTGATTTTGTCTGGAAAATAATATTATTGAAGTAAAACTTGCTTTTAGGCTGCGATTTGGATTGGAAAAATACAAATTTTGTTGTCTAAAAATATTGAAATTCAGAGATACCTAACCAAGTTGTGGATTTGGACGTGTAATGCATGAAGTCTCCATCATTTAGAAGTTTCAATGCTTAGAATAATCAATTAGCCCATCTTGCAGTTGTATTGGTGCTTCTCAAATTGACTATTCCACAAAATTTAGAGACGGCGACTTTGTGGGTTCTTAACAAAATGTATTTTCGTGGGATTGTCTGGACCATGTGGATACATCATTGACGCATTCTCTACTTTTTTTGTTTTCTTTTCAAAAGTTAAAACAATTTGAGATGTATTATAGCATGCCATTTTAATGCTATCTTTTGTTACCAAGAGACATAGATAGAAAAAAAAATCTATTGGGATTGACAAAATTTAATGTAAATTTCACATGGAATCAAACTGATTGCTTTTCAAAAAAAGATCTTGTTGATCAAAGTAAAAAAATAAAAGAGGTTTTAAGGAATTTAAAAGGTCTATAAAAGGAATATGGCAAAATTTGGATAAACTAAACTTGTTAATTTATCAACGTACACATTTAAGATAAGATATGAAAAATCAAGACCTAATTGATATGATCGATTAAATAAATATCAGTAATGTTAGACATATTGATTTTGTTTTCAATTTATATTTATACCAATTGATATAATTATCATATTAAAAGTTAGCATACTTATTATTCTTATAATAACAATAATAAGGACTGGACTACCTTGATTGTGTAATTTTATCCAATAATTACAATAATTGAATTGACTTTAATAACTATTATTACAATAAATCAAATGGACGTAATTATATGATAATCTAAAATAGCCAACCTAATGATAATAATAATAATAATACTCAAATCAAATTGACTGATAAATCAATATTTAATAATGGGGCTTTAGTTTTCTTTTGCGTTGGTGAGTGGCTTTCTTCTTTTGGTTTTATTATTATTATTTTTTTTAAAAAAAAATTATAATATTCGAAATATGAGTGACTAGTGTACTTCACATAGTCGTGATAGAATTTGAATTTTACAATCCGTATTTATTAACATATATGAATAAATTTCTTTTCTTAATATAGTGTAAACATCTTATAACATTGCATAATTAGATTTTTGAATTATAAATTTTAAAATATAATAACAATGGGGCTTTGGCCCCCTAAAGGAAGGCATCTAAAATCATCAATTCCATATAGAGAGTCAAAAATTCTAGTTGCCTCATCAAAGGCGATGATGGATGTGTTTTGGCAAGACTTGTTCATGATGTGATGTGATCTTGAAAAAAGAGAAACCGAGCAAATGTGTCTTATGTCCCAATATATTCTTATTATATGATAGTTGTTAGTACCATTGTTTCAAAAGACATAATTATATTTTTTTAATTGGTTTGTTCAAGTTTATTACAAGTGGGCACACCATTAATTAATTTGAGGAGCAAAATACATAAAACCCCTCTCAGGTAAGACCTAAATCAGCTATAGTTAAAGATTAGGTTTAATGACATAATACCCCCGAGTTAACAGTATCTGTTAGGCAACTCTGGATTGATCAAGGGTAATTTCGTCATTTACTAATAATAAAAATTATTAAAATCATTTTTCCAAAACTCTCTCTCTGTCACTCCCACATCCTCGCCTCTCTCCACTGATCTCCACCACCTTCTTCTTCTTCTTCTTCTTCTTCTTCTCCTCTTTTTCTTCTCTGCCTCTACCTGATCTCCACCGCCTTCTTCTTCTTCTTCTTCTTCTTCTTTTTCTTCTTCTTCCTGATTTGGGTTCGTGGAACCCAGATCGGATCTGGGTTCGCGCGACGCGAACCCAGATCTGATCTGGGTTCGTCGTCGCGAACCCATATCAGATCTGGGTTCGCATCGTCGCGAACCCAGATCAGATCTGGGTTCACGACGACGCGAACCCAGATCTGATCTGGGTTCGTCGTCGCGAACCCAGATCTGATCTGGGTTCGCGACGACGAACCCAGACGTTTGGGTTCCTAATGACGAACCCAGATCGATCTGGGTTCGTCTGGGTTCGTCGAACCCGTCATGGTTCGACGAACCCAGACTTGGGTTCGGCGTGGTTCGTCGAACCCAGATCTGGGTTCGTCGAACCCGTCGTGGTTCGACGAACCCAGACCTGGGTTCGACGTGGTTCGTCGAACCCAGATCTGGGTTCGTCGAACCTGTTGTGGTTCCCCGAACCCAGATCTGGGTTCGTCTGGGTTCGAACCCAGACAACCCAGATCTGTTTGAAGATGATGTCTGGATGTGTTTGAAGATGATATCTGGATGGGTTTATCTGGGTTTGAAGAAGATGATTGATAATGTGTTTGGATTTTTGCAGATGATTAATAATATGTTTGGGTTTTTACATATTGATGTGGGTTTTTGTATGTAGTGGCCATTTATGTCTGAATGCAGATTGATGTTTGGGAGATGAAGGTTTCTGGATGAGTAGAAACCTTCATAACCTTCTGGATGAAGATGAACTGGATGAAGATGAAGATGAAGATGAAGATGAAGATGGTTGTTGCAGAGAGTTTTAAATTTTAAAAGAAAAAAAATAATTTTAAAAATGGAGGGTATTTACGTCTTTACACTTTAAATTAAAGTTGACCGTCAATTTTAATACATTTTGACCGTTAAACTGGGGTTATTGTGTTATTAAACTCAATCTTTGATTATAACTGTATTTATGTCTTACCTGAGGGGGGCTTGGTGTATTTTGCTCTAATTTGAGAGTTTATTATATTAAATTATCTTATTAATGCTGACTCCAATGGGCCCAATCCCTTCAACTAATCAAAATGAGGGCAATGTCCTCCCTGTTTGTGAATATTATTTTCGAATAATTTGATTTTGATAGAGGTTGATAAATTTCTATTTCGTTGGAGTTTGATATTAAAATAATAAGAATAATAAAATGAAGAAAGAAAGGGCTTTGAAAATGTGTTTGCAATGGCAACTGGGGTCCTGAATGGTTGTTCATTAGTTCTTATCTACCGCTTGGCGTCATTTGCTTTGCTTGTTGACTTGGGAAACGCCACTTTTTTCATCAATTAGCTCCTCATTAAATGGTCAATTTGGATCTAAACACACTACACGTTCAAGCCTTCAAGGTGTTCATTTTTTTTTTCTTTTTTAATGAAATTACACATTTATTGGAAAATAAACACTTTCTAAACAAACAAAAGCATTTCAGCTGTGGAAGAATTGGATCAATAGAAAACCAAAGAAATCACATGAAGGCCGAGGCAAATCAAAGTTTCCTCAATATTTATTAAACAACTGTTTAACTTTCCAAATTTTGTTAAAAATCCCGCTATAATTCATCAGAAACCTTCATGTACATCATTTTTAAATCTTCTGTTCGTCAATAAAAGGAAATATAATATCCATAATGTTATGTACTCGGATCAAAATTTAAAGAATGTTAATGAAATTAATCCATTGACAATTTTTTAGGGTAGGCAGCAAGGCAACAAAGGCTGTTTGGCTGGCTGTCCCGTCTGCTACTATCTAGGGCTGCTGTTGTACAATGGTTTAGACTTTCTCATTTTCTCATTTTTGTTACTTACATCATGGAAGTTTTGTTTTAGACCACCTACCATTTGTATATAAAAATGAAGTGTATTGTGATTCCCATTAATGCCCTCAAAAAGCTTTTTCCAAGATCTTACCTACCTTTTTATATGATTTTTGACCCGAAACTAGTTGTAAAGTTTTCTTTTGGGTGTTTACTTTTAATGGTTCTCTCTTTTTGTCTCTCTTAATAATCATCTTCCTTGTCTTTTTTAATTTTTTTCATGAATAATGATGCATCTCAAAATTTTCTTTGTTATTCCTTTGACATCATTCTGGTTTTAATTTTCTGACCGGTTTGTAAAGATCAAGATTTCATTTAAAATGAGTCAATTCCGAAAATACTGAGTTTACAGATTATAATTTACACAATTTATAATAAACATAACCAATTTCATATCAATGAACTTGTAAATTTAAATTATATTAAAAATATAATAATAAGTTCTAATTTTTAACATTTTAAGACACAATTTCATCCAGTATTGAATTTGTATTCTTGACATTTTAACATTTTAATGGAGTAAATCTTCTAATTTTTTATATTCTTCACTTTTGAAAACAGATAATTACACCCAGATTGCAAATTATAAGGCCCTAAAATACCTTAAGCTTGATGCTTAATAACATTCAATAAGTTCTTCTCAGTAAGAGACATCATATAGTAAATTACATTTAAACTTTTGTTTGTGCATCACGATCACAAATAGTTCATTTTTCAATTCAATCGATTTTAGTATTAACAAAAAGATAGAATATCTTTTCATGATTTTGAATTCAACACCTATAGGATTTCGAGAGGAGCTTGTTTTTCAATGAAGCACAAGCAGTAGTCTGATTTTGTTAATTTCTACATACAATTTCACAAGGGTGGTCCACTTGACAATGAAGTCAACTATATATTTATTGAAATTAATAACTTTAATCACTTGACTTGGACATGAGAGTATGGAAGAAAAACAAAAGGGGTTCAATGAGGCTTCGAGAATATCAAGTATAATACCATGACTTGTAAATGCACTCTTCTTTTTCCCATTCCTTGGAGCTGATCAATATGAGTGAAAGGCGTATCGCAACGTTTGACATGTCCGGACGTCGTCTCCAGTTATCGTCCACGCAATCCTTGGCTAAGAGTGCCATCTTAAAGGAAAAATTTAACGAAAAGCACAAAATTAACACATGTTTGAGATCAAACTTATGACAAAAATCAACTAATAGGTTAGTAACATTCAAGGTCAAAAGTAGGATCCTTAAAAGACTTTGAATGTAAGCTGCATTTACAATTGGAGCAAGACCAAAGGGACAGATCATGACCAGTCAAGAGTCAGGTCTCTTCTAATATAATGCCACAACTACACCACTACTTTTAAGTGTCATTACAAACCATGTACACATTGTGGGCAAATATATTTATTTTTATAAGACAAAAATAAGCAAAGCAATCATATGATCTCCCTTCCACAAACAGCAAATGATTATGCATTCTCAGCCCAAAAAGAAGAAAAAGAAGAAGAAGAAGAAGAAATGGTAGAGGAATGCTAAAGCAACGATTGATGCCTTAAAAAATATCATCTATTGATCATGGCCTTTGATAGCAAAGAGCGCACATTTAACCTAAGAATGTTTTGGTTTGAGACTCCATAATATAGTTGGTATCTAAAAAAATGTCAGCTATCATAAATTTCCTAGATCAATCAATTTAAACATTAAACAACCTACCTGCAGAATTGAATCTTTGTGGTAATGGGTGAGCCTTGGATCTAAGAAATTTGTCAACTGTGTCATGATATTCTCAGTTCCGTTTAATGCTGCTAACATCTGTAACATCATAAAAATTGTGTAATTTGGTGTAACAATAGTAGAATGATATCGATATATTTATCATATCCAATGATAATAGATTGGCAAATCAACACAGATATGAACATTAACTGGCTGCGAAACTGCTAGCACCACAATACTTAAAATGTATCCCAGTAACTGTAACAATTCATCTAACAAAATTTTGTCACAGGAAAAATGAACACACAAGTATGAAGTGTACTCACATGATCCACCAAAGAGCGATGTTCACTGGAATTGTCATTTCCAGGAATTGCATCTCTACTAAGTGCTGGTTGGCCAGTTATAAGTTCCATGAGAACAACTCCGAAGGAATAGACATCGCTTTTTGTGGTCACACACCCATCTCGTACGTACCTAATTGTTCAAAAAACAATGAAAGAAGATGAGTGAAAAATCAACTTTTAAGACTAAAAGTTATAGAGATACTCTTGACATTAAGTAGAAGCAATTCACTTACTCAGGGGCAAGGTAACCGAATGTGCCAACAATTCTAGATGCTGTAGCTGCAACTTCAGGAGAATGCTCTAATAACTTTACCAGTCCGAAATCTGCAATCTGCAGCGAAGATATTAAGCATTACTAGAAAGAAAAGAAGAAGTTTTCAGCAAAAAAAAAAAATTCTATTCAGCAGCATAATCCATTATCATCTCATGATATAAACCGTAAGTTATTTGATAAAAGACAAGAAGACTCACCTTGGCATGGAAATTCGCATCTAAGAGAATATTGCTTGTTTTCACATCTCGATGGACATAGTAAGGTTTCGTATACTCGTGTATATGCTCGAGACCTTTAGCTGCATTAAGAGCAATCTGAACACGTGCAGTCCAAGCAAGAGGCTTGTAACCTGTAGATCATCAAAGTCCAAGCATATCGTCATAAAAATAGTTCATGAAACATTTGATTCTTGGTTAAGGAGATTATTGTGCACGATTGTCACATTAAGACAAATGCAGTGACAATATTAGTTTGAAACATAATAATATATCCAAAATTGACACTTGATGCACTCATGCGCAACTGGAAAACCACTGTAACAAACTATGGTGCTCAAACTTCCTGGATGAAATTGTAACCTGTGCTAGAGCTACATAGCTGAGACATTCTGATATTCGAAACAAAGTTATCTGAGGTTGCACTCATAAAAATTGACTTGTCGATAATTCAAACCTTTTATCTCAGGCTTGTGCAGATGATCACTCAATGCACCATTTTGGGCATATTCATATACAAGAAATAGAGAGTTCCCACCAGCTGCATACCCGATAAGCTCAATCTGATTGAATTTTTAAGAGAAAGCAAAACACAATACAAGTTCAGGAAAACAAAAAGATCGTAAACTAGCACATTCATTTTAACCTCCTTCAATTTGAATAAGAAAATCCTACCAAGTTTGAGTGACGAACTTTGCAAAGTACATTCAGCTCTGACAAGAACTCTTTAGACTTTGAGTTTTTCATCTGCTTGATGGCCACATCCTACACGCTTAAAGAACAATACCATCATTTGAGAATATATGTTTTGAGGAAAAATATCAAATAAATGCTAGCACAAATTTGAATGATAAGTTGGTCTAAAAGGGGTAAAAAGAAGCAGAAATGAAAATGGCTCCTTTTACCGACATTTCCTTTTAATTTTCCACGGTAAACACATCCATAAGATCCTTGGCCAATCTTTAACGATGTACTAAAATTGGAAGTTGCATCACAAACTTCACTGTAAGGAAAAACAGTAGCTTTTTCTGAAGTACAAGATGAAACCATGCTTTCCTCAGATTCTGCAAAGAAGCTTCTCAATAATCAACTCATAGCGATATATTGTTTGGATCCATCTAAAAAGAAAAACAAGAGTCTTATAATTTAAAATGCTTCTCACTTCTGTGGAAAGGGCATGAATCAAGATAACAGTGCACGCAATCTGCTCTCCGTGGACAAACTATTGATCGTCGAGTTCCCTTCCTTTTATAATATTTCCAAAAAACAAGTGCAACTACTACTAGTATGGTGAAAAAAGCAGCTAAGGTGCTTCCAACCACAACACCAATTCGAGGCTTTGATTTTTTTCTGACAATTGTATCTGCAATGAAGGAGATGAGCTTATACCGTGAAGAAACTGAACTTGTTGAACAAAAGGATCTAGGGATCAATAGAAGAAGAAGTTTGTAACTGACCTTTATCTGCAGGCAAGGTAAGCTTTTGAACGCCTGCCATCCACAAATGTCCGTAATGACAACAAAAAACAGAGAACTAATTATGATTCGCAGCTGAAATGAACTGTTTTAAACAAATACAATCCATTTATAACAATTCTGACGGACTATCTTTGAAATGAAGCTAAGAACAGCATTCATTTTGAAACCAGCCATTCTATCTCTGTATTCTACGAAACACTTATTGGATCATTTCTTAACATCAAGAAATGACCAAACCTTTTTTTTTTTTCTAAAAAAAAAAAATTAGTTGCTAAAGTGAATATAGAAACAATTAATTGAAACAAATATTAGTACAAACTAAAGTGCAAGTTGTTCTTCTCTTGCCTGGTCCTGGAATAAAAATGACATCTCCTGAAAATATAAGATTTGGGTTTGCTAAACAATTCAACTTGGCAGTCTCATTCACATCAGCCATAAACCGCGAACAAATTGTATATAGAGTATCCCCGGATTCAATCCTGTATGTCACAACATCAGTATTACTACTCTCAGAACAACCACATAGGAGGTCCAAAGTCACAATTTGTGATGGAATCAATGTCTTCTCTGGTTTTTCCACCACAAATGATCCAAATTTTGATGAGACGTTCTTCCATGTGTCCCCACGTTGGACCGTGTAGTCCATATGCCAAGTGAACGCATCATGGTTAGGCAGGCAGCTGCAATTTATTCCAACCAAGAAGCCATCAACAGTTCTATTAACAACATTAGGATTCACATCGAACAAAGAAGCCGTCTCTTCGAGTGTTTTCACGGTTTTCGTAACAAAATACAATGACGCAGGACATGATTTAATTGAAGATACATTACATGGAATTGACCTCGCATGAAAACTCTTGCATATACATAAAAAAGACATTAATATAACACAATCCACCAAAAACATTCTGTTTATATTGTCCAACAAACACATTTTTGCCCATTCAAGTCAAAGCTATGTAATCAAAAGAAGCGTATATATGTACTATAAACTACAATTCCTCACTAACCAAACAAAGCTAGATAAAATTAGAATCACATACTTGGTGGACTTGAAGACCATAAAATACTATAAACCCAACAAAATTTTTTACAATAATATTCCAAGATTGTTTAAAATCAAACGAAAAGCAAAATTTTGTAACTTGTAGAGGAAAAAAAAAACAGAGGAGATGACAAAGCAGAGATAAGTGAGAACGATAAAACAAAAACAGAGAAAGCTGAAAAGGGTGTCACCTGGAAGACAATTGGAGGTTGAAGATTAAAGATGGTGTTTGAGAAGAAGACATGGAAGTAAGTACAAGAAGAGAAACTGAGTGTTGTCTTGGTTGTTAGTTATTGAAACTAAGTGGTCTTGGTCCTGGGCTGGTTCGGCTACTTGGAGCGTTATACTGGCGTCATCTGAGTTTTTCATGCACAGTGTTTGACTGTTTGTGTTTGTTTATCGTTGTCTCTTCGTTGGTCCCCTGTTTCACTAGTATCATGTTGCCGTCACCATTGAAGACTGCACGAGCCGGCCTTTTGGTTTTGATTTTTATTAATAAAAGTTTAAATTTGTGGAGGCCGATCGCTGCAGCGCGTTTGCAGTCCAGTGGTAAATATAATTGCCTTCCAAGCAATAGACCCGGGTTCGACTGCCAGCAAATGCATTTTTATTTTTGTTGATATTTATGTCCACAAAAAATGTTACATGTAAAACATACATGGTATAGCTAGACACTGTTGTGCACCAACAACAAAACATGCAAATTAATTAACTACATTTTGTGTGTATATATATATATATATATTATTTTTTTATCCCAAAGACATAAGACTAACTCAATTACATCAAGGTGCGGTGCTTTTGTCTGTATAGAAAGTTTCTGATCAGACTCTGTATATCAAATTGGTGTCTCATTGTGTTGTGTGTCATCCTGTGACGACGATAAGGGCGGTTGCAGGGAGCTATTAGTTGTGATTGAACTAGAAGAAGACACCGATACGTAAACAGCGCTAGGCCTGAATTCGGGCAAGTTCATGAGAGGTTCATTGGGGTTCAAGAAGACTTGTACAAGTTTTCTTATTTTGGGACGAAATGTACAATCTGGGCGCAAGCAAGCCAGCCCAACAATTAATGCTCTCTTCACTTGTTTTTCATCAAATTTGCCTCCTAGTTGTTTGTCCACACACTCAAGCAATGCATTTCTTGCATATAAATTCCACACATGATCCACCAAACTGTTCTCTTCCAAAATCCCTCTTGATCTTCTCCCACATACTACTTCGAGTGCCACCATTCCAAAACTATACGCATCAGATTCCGGGGTGGCTTTTCCTGAGAACCCCACCTCAGGGGCTAAGTATCCTGGTGTTCCGGCTAGCATGGTGGTGGCACATGAATCGTTCTGGATCAACCTGGCAAGCCCGAAATCCCCTAGATGAGCATTGTGTTCGGAGTCTAACATAACATTGTTAGGCTTCACGTCACGGTGAACCACAGGGTTGTCACATTCTTCATGCAGATAAAGTAAAGCCGAGGCCAAACCTGACAGGATCTTGTACCTGATTGTCCAATCAAGATATCCCTTGCCAATGAAGCGATCAAGGCTACCATTGGCCATATATTCATATACTAAAAGGAGATGCTCATCCTTATGACACCAACCTAGGAGTTGCACGATGTTCTTGTGCCTTAGACGGCCTATTGTGCAAATTTCTGCAAAGTACTCCCTTTCACCTATTTGAAAATAGATGAATACATTGATCATCACTTCTTAGAATACTTAATCATCTAACAATGAAACATTTTAGGAACAAGTAAATTGCTTGGAAATCAATAAGGTATGAATAAACCTGAATTAACATTTATCCTATATGAAAATAAGGCCTTAAGCTTTATTCTTATATAGCAGTTAGATGAACAAGTTTTTGACACTTACATTATAAAAATATTTTCATCGTCTGCATTAGAGACTGACCTAATACCAATACTAATACTGACCTTGATGTGAGGTTGCGGAAATCTTCTTGACAGCTACAATTGTAGTAGGATTTGACAAGGTGCCCTTGTAAACACTTCCAAATCCACCCTTTCCCAACAGGTTTTCTTTGCTGAAGTTGTGAGTGGCCTTCTGCAACTGCTTGTAGGAGAACATTTTGGGCACATTGGCAGCTATCCTAGCTCGGCTCTCAATGTCCACTTTCTTCTTCATTTTCTCTTTTTCCTTCCTCATTTTCCTCCTAACAAATGGAAAAGAGCAGCTCCCAAATAGCAGCAGTCCCATCAGAATAGGAACAACAATGACCAGAACGGTTCTCGTCTTGTCCTTTTTAGACTGTCCATGCTTGAGAGAGTCAAATGGCAATGGTATTGACGTGAAAACCCAGTTGAGGACACGGTGGCTCTCCGGTACGGACCCTGTAGAGGCTGTAAAACCAACGTAAACGGAGCTTGGAACTGTCTCCGACATGAGGATGGATTGGTTGAGGACGCTGATAAGTGAATTCCCTGCGTATGCTATGGAGACTCGGAGGATCTTGACCCATCCGTCGTAGTCGATTTTGACGGTAATATCTTTGCCACTCTTGAGGTCGATTCCGGTGCTGTTGAGACTCACAGCTGCAACTGGGTTGGTCAGGCTTGTTGTGTCGATGCCGATGTGGTTTGCATCTGGGTCGAACTCGTTCATGTAAGTGTCTAGCTCAACTGCTAGTTGACGTACCAATCCATCTGCACTTTGTTACATCAATTTAAATCAATTTTTAAGTCCATACGTGAATAGGGTTATTTTTCTTTTGTACCACTAAAATTATCACGGCTTTTGAAATTAAGATCAAACTTTTAAAATGAATTTTTTTAATGTTTGTAGACAATAATAGCTTGCATTTTTTATCATGAATAACGATGATAAAAAAAAAAAAAAAAATCATTTTAAAAATCTGATGTTAATGTTAAAACTCATACTAATTTTGGTGTTACTTTTTGAAATTTTCACTCAGAATCAATTAATAAATTTACAAAGTTAACTAAATGAATTGGATCAATTCGGATATATATAATGTGAAATTTTATTTAAACACATTTGATGTTTTTGATCAAATATTGGAAAGATAGATAATAAAAAGACTGTATTTTTTAGTCATAATTTTTAAAATTTTCAAATATTACAGGATCTTTAAAAACTCAATGAGAGAATAAATCTCTAAAGTTACTTAAACAATCATGTTGCATTAAATATTTATAGGCAATTGGACCCTTCAAGTCTTGATCAAGATAAACTTCATATTAACTTATTTGAAGATTAATTAACCTAGTCAATGACACAAATAATGATGGAACTATGGAAGTATAGATTTCTTTGAAGATATTCACCTTTAGTGCTTGCATCCATAATTCCAAGGTATGATCCAAAGCTATGTGGTGGTGAGGGGCTATTATCTTGAGCCATGATAAACGCCAATCCATCTCCAGAGTTGGTTGTGTTTGGGAACACTGAAATCCTAACAGTGAAGGTGGTGGTAATCGTGGCCGGCCAGGCCGCCACAGGTTGGTTGAACAGAACCCGACCAAATGTGTTAAGTGGCAACGTAGAATTGCCTTTTTCGATCTCCGGAGTAAGGCTTAAGTACCCATTACCTGCAGTCACCGATCCCATGCAAATTAGGGTTCCATTGGTGCAACTATCCAGACCGAAGGGGTTGATGGAGATGGTGTAAGGATCCGTTATAGAGGTCAATGAAACTCGAGATAGGAGGGTGGAGAGGAGAAAAAGATAAAGCATTGTTTCATAGGAGCCACCACATAATAATAAGAAGGCCATATTCAATTAAACGTATATGGGATATATATATATATATACACATACACACATAGAAAGTGTTATTATTATCAACTAAAGGAAATTTATTTTGTTGCTAGTGTTTGTTTTGGTTCAACATCTAGTGAAAACATTGTTTCCAAGGAGTTTTGGACAATTCGGCTACCTAGATTCTAGTTCTTGTATGCATATGAAGCTACATCCAGGAACAGTAGTTGACTTGCAACTCCAGATATTAATTTGTGCAAGTTCTTGTCTTAGTTTGGCTCTTACAAGAAATGATATGTGATATGTATGTAGACGAAATTAAGCACTTTCAACAGTAACCAAAGCCGACCCTTTGTTTTACTGAAGAAAAGATACAAGAAATTAAACATTTTTGTTTTATGAAAAGTAAAAACTTCTAGTACATTTGACCTTAATTTATGCTCTAATTTTGTATGCTTTTAATAGTCCACCAGTAAATTCATACCTTGAATTGAACTAGAGGATGTAATTGATTTCATTTTTGAGGATCCGTAGTATTATGTTGACTATGCATGAAATTAATTTATGAGAAATTTGTCATTTCACATTCAAAATAATGCGAAAAGTTTCTTGAGACAGGTCATGAAAGTAATTTGTAGCAAACAAATGAAAATTGGTATTTTGGCGCTTTCAGACGGTACAAATTAACATGGATACTTAATACAGTTTAGATCACTGCTGGCTAGGTACTGCTAAATAGATAAGAAATAGCGGCTTTGCAAGGACTAACGGTATATCGAGTATTTATGTAATTTTACTTGGCTAGCTTCTTCATTTTAACTTCCATTTTCTTCTAGTACTTCTGAGGTCAACTCAAGTCCCCTCTGTTTGAGGAGTCATAGTAGTCTCTTCTTTCATTTTTTTTTTTTCCTAACTTCTTTTGTAATTAAATGACACATCGACATAAAGAATAATAAATGACCTTTACTTCAGTATAATAGATTCATTGCACGCTTGTGGGGTCAAAACCGAACATGATAGTTTCCATCTATATTGAACTCATTTGTGACATTGTCCAACTCCACAGCTAACTGCCGAACCTTGGCACCAATAATATGATACGTTAATCAACTGACAGAGATTGAAGAAGCAAAATCATGTTTAAGGATGTCACAAAAACTTGAAAGCGAAAGCTCAGGTTTACGTTTTCAAGGTTTGTGTTGATTGGAAGTCTTACGTTTTGTCCTAGGTTTTGCTCTTATTTTGTTAAAAAGAAGGGCCATTTTTTTTTTAAGGAGTTTAGGTGGAATTTTCTCTTTTTGGACAATTAAAAATCTGAAAGTCCGCTGCAAATTCTTGTCTAGGCTTAGTTCTTGTATGTACCGGGGGTCCTCTAACCTGTTATTAGAAATTATATATGTACATAATATAATACTGATCATAAAAGTTATATATATATATATATATATAGATGACATATAGATGCTTCCCATATAGATGGCAGAACCCAGTATGGATATTGATTATCCATATCGGGCACCCGTCCGGTATGGACAATTGAGTATCCATACCGTCGACAAGCACATCGGGTGTGCTGCCCGGTATGGATAGCCAATCATACCGGGCATTGCATCTGTTTTATTGTAGTGTCATCGAGGACACTATAAATAAAATGTATAATCACATTAATAAAACAATTTACAAATATTCAAATAAAATTTTATATGCATAACAATAATAAATTAGATAATTTAATTATATCATTACCTTTACAATCTTAAAATAAGGAGAACTCTGAATAGCCTTTCCTAAATTAATGAGCAGCACACATTTTAAAAGCACTTCATAAACAAAAAAGGGGAAAAAAAAACAAAAAAGACAAATATATATAAGTTTTAGCAAGTAACGAAACAAATGTTTAAAAATTAAAAACAAAAAGTAATTACTTACATAGTAATTATATTCTTAAGGTTTGGAGGGATGCCCTTTTGTACCGAATCCAAAAAATGCACAATATTATTATATGGATCCAAAATAACTAACATCCAGTGAGCTCTATATTAATTCAAGAGAGGAATCTTGTTACTTATATGACTAAAATGATGAAAATAACAATAAAGATGCAATGTGCTTAAAAAAAAAAAAAAAGAAGAGACAATAAAGATGCAATGAATTACATACGCATGGTGATAAGGAGCCAAAAATATTTGATCAGGTGTTGCATTCTCCAATCTTTAGGCCTACTTACATGCTCTATCATCAGCAGTGCTCATGCTTGAAGCAATAACATTTGGATCAACTCTAGAAATGTTTTAAATATTTATGGTTTTGAAAAGATCGTAAATTTTATAATGGTAGGCCACTTTTAGAATTTTATATATGTGTATATATAAAACGAAATAAGTATTCATAAGAATGTGAATGTTCACATTTTTTTTTTTTTTTTTTTTGTTAATGCAAAGGACAGTCGCTGGATGCAAAAATGTGCTCGCAAGTTGCATGTAAAAGCAGAAATCAATAAAGAATCTAAATAATTATGTGCAGACGTGTATAGTTTTTATAAGGTCTGGGCATGGGAAATGTGAGATATATATTAATGGGATAGTTTTTGATAAAACAAGAATTTAGTCGATAACTCACACATAAGACAAAAAGGTAAAAGGAAACCACTGATCCAAAGTAGTTTCTAATCTCGTCCACCTTTTTCTTTTCTTCATGTCTTCTTTGTTGTAATTATAATACAAGAGTTACTTTAGAAAATTAGTCACAAAGTTTAACATAAAGGAAAAATCTAATCATTATATATAAGTTAATGGATCGATGTTAAAAATCTGAAATTACATTTTTTTTTTCAATTAATAGACAGGGCTCACAATTAAGAATTGTTGGTGATAAAGAAAAAGGATAAATTATAAGAGCCTAAGAACCTATGACATTTATTTTATACACCAAAACTGCGCAGAATTATGTCAAACAATAAAGACAGTTTTTTCTTTTTTCAATAAAAAAAGCATACATACTGCCAAGAAAAAATATGAAGTTTTTAAGCGTAAATATAACCTTTCTATTTTGCAGTGGTTCTGGAACGTCCCCTCTGCTGAGCTAGTCTGCACAACAACATAGTATATTTATTATTAGCTTTTGCATCATCTCATAATTAAGGTAGGCTTCCCATCTAGCATAAAAATAACATTGTCCAGACAGTAATGTGAAAGAGACAATTATTGAAACTTTCGTATTTCGAAAAAGATTAAATGAAATAGTTTACTGACTAAAAACTGACAGGCAATCTTAGTGTAAATGTGAAACTGAATAACAAAAGATCAAACAACATACCCCTCAGCAATTGCGCAGTTTTCGCCACCCCAGCTTCACCAACAATGACAGGATTGTTTTTGGTTCTACTAGACAATATATGGATACATCTCCGAATCTCATCATCTCCACCTATAATAGGATTAAGTTTGCCATTCTTAGCAAGCTGGGTCGGATCATTCCCATATTTCTTCAGCGCTATATAATTTAGATTGTGATCTTGCACTCCATTCTTTCCATTGGGATCTACATACATTAAGGCAATGTGACAAGGCAACAGCTAATAGGGAAACCAAGGAATTAAGAATATATAGGAGTAAGATCATCTCAAGTTGTCACATAAAAAAATAACTTCAATAATATTTTTCCAAATTTCTAAATAGAACTTATAAATACCAATGTTTATTGTGATGAACATCAAGCTACAATATCACTACCTAGATTCACCTCAATTTTAACATAACCTAGTCGATTAAATCTATAGATCGAAAGTAAAATTTAAGCAGTAAAACTGCTTAAGTATTGCACAGGAGAGAACTACAATCTACGTCAATATCCAAAAACAAGGATGCAGCTGTAAAACACATGTAAAGAATCTATGGGACAAGGTATTTGTCACATTCAAACATATAAATTATTAGGTCTGGGCCGGGCAAGACATTTTAATTGCTAGGATATGATTTATAACCCTCAATTCAAAGATGAATCTCGAGTTAGGAATGGACACAATGCATCATAGATAAGAAAGGAAAAAATTAAAATAGAGCAATATATATCATATTTGATCAAAATGTAGTAAATTATGTTGTGCGCAGCGGAAATTAAACAAATACACAACTACTAATGCTAGCTATTAAATATAAATAACAAATACTAATAAAGCAGAAAAGCAGAAAAATAAATGCAAAGCGAAAAAGGAAAAAACACACCAGAATTTACGTTGTTCGGTATAAAACCTACGTCCACGGGCGCTGCTGAAAACTTCCACTAGCTCCAAAGCAAAATATTACAAAATCTGGGTAAGATCCAAAAACCCAGAAACATATGGGGAGAAAACAAGAATAATACAAATGTGTGGATCTTTTACAATTCTTGTTTATTTTTGGGGTACAAAATCAATTAGCTAAAGGACTTATTTATAGTCCACCAAACATCCCACCACATTCTATTATTTAGATGTGGATTCTTTTTATGGCTAATTTAGCCAAAAACCAACAAATCAGAGCCCTAGGTTTCGATTGATCTAGGAAATTGTCTAGGGTATTAGCTAGCTATTAAATATTTGTTTGTAGAGCTTCGGTGTTATTTTGGAATAGTTACAATTTAGGGAAGCTCTGTCAAAAAGACTATAATTGTCTAAGGAGACTGGATTTTAAGTGGGACCGTTTGTGACCCCTCCAGCCTTTCCTGGGAGCTTACCTTTTGAGTACTATTCATTTGATCACCAAGTTATTGGCATAAAAACTTTTGGTGTAAAGCAGAAATGTCTTCATCTTCACATGTAAAAATTGAAGTAGAGAAATTTGATGGTCGAAATAATTTTGGCCTATGGCAAAGCGAAGTTACGGACGTCTTGTATCAACAAGATTTGGATATTGTTCTGGAAGAAACAAGACCAGAGAATATTGAGGAGAGAGATTGGGAGAGGCAAAATGCGAAGGCATGTGGTTTAATTCGCTCATGTCTCTGTAGAGAGCAGAAGTATCCGTTCATGAAGGAAACCTCTGCTAGTAAATTGTGGAAGGCGCTAGAGAACAAATATATGAAGAAAAGCAATGAGAATCGGCTATATTTGTTGAAGAGGTTGTACCGTCTTCAGTTGAAACCAGGTTTGAATATCAATGACCATATTGATAATTTCAACCGTTTGTTAGCTGATTTGTTGAATTTGGATGAAACGTTCAAAGATAAGCAGAAGGCCATGCTGTTGATAGGATCTCTTCCTGATGAGTTAGATCATTTGTGCATTACACTTATTCATGAGAAAGAAAAATTGTCCTTTGAAGAAGTGTGTGCAGCTTTGCTTAATTATGAAATTCGCAAGAAAGATCAGAAAGAGAATAGGGATGAATCAGCAGAGGCGCTTACAGTTAGGGGAAGAAGTAAGAGTCGGAAACAGGAAAGAAGAGGCAGATCACAGTCAAGGAAAAGACCTGATAAAGATGAATGTGCCTTTTGTCATGAGAAAGGGCATTGGAAGAAAGATTGTCCGAAGCTGCAGAAGAAAGATAAGGGCAAGGGTAAAGCTACTTCCGATGTATATGTAGCCGAACATGAGGAAGAAGATTTTGTGTTGGTTAGTCTATCATCAACATCTGGATCTGGTGAGTGGATTTTAGATTCGGGTTGTACTTATCACATGTGTCCACATAAGGAATGGTTCTTCAACTTCGAAGAGCTAGATGGTGGAATTGTGCTTATGGGTAATGATAACTCATGCAAAACTAAGGGGATAGGTTCAATTCGATTGAAGAATCATGATGGATCGACCAGAGTTTTGACAGAAGTTCGGTATGTTCCAGATTTGAAGAAGAATCTCATATCATTGGGAGCCTTAGAATCTAAAAGCTACACGGTATCTATCAGAGATGGAGTTATGAGAGTGGTATCTGGGGCTTTGGTGGTAATGAAAGGTACAAGGAAGAACAACTTGTACTACTACAATGGTAGTACAGTTACTGAATCAGCAGCAGTAGTATCAGAGAAGGATGTTGATTCAGATATGATCAGGTTATGACATATGCGTCTGGGGCATGCAGGTGAGAAAGCTTTAAGCAGTTTGGTGAATCAAGGCTTGTTGAAAGGAGTAAAAACCTGCAAGTTAGATTTTTGTGAACATTGTGTTCTGGGAAAGCAGACGAGAGTGAAGTTTGCAACTGCAGTTCATGATACTAAAGGTATTTTGGATTATGTTCACTCTGATGTGTGGGGACCCACTAGGACAGCCTCCGTGGGTGGTAAACACTATTTTGTTACATTTGTTGATGACTTTTCCAGAAGAGTTTGGGTATACACAATGAAGAAAAAAGATGATGTACTTGGGATTTTCCTTAATTGGAAAAAGATGATTGAGACTCAGACTGGGAGAAAGATTAAGTACCTCAGAACAGATAATAGAGGTGAATATTGCAGTAAATCTTTTCGAGAGGTCTGTCAAGATGCGGGTATTGTACGTCATTTTACAGTTAGACACACACCACAACAGAATGGGGTGGCAGAACGCATGAACCGAACGTTGCTGGAGAAAGTTCGGTGTATGTTGTCCAATGCTGGGTTAGGCAAGGAGTTTTGGGCTGAGGCAGTGACTTATGCATGTCATCTCATTAATCGCTTACCGTCAACAGCGATCGGTGGTAGAATTCCATTGGAGGTATGGTCTGGAAAGCCTGTTACTGATTATGATTCTTTACATGTCTTTGGTTGTTCTGCTTATTATCATATAAAGGAATCTAAATTGGATCCGAGAGCAAAGAAAGTTATATTTGTGGGGATGTCTTCAGGGGTGAAAGGGTATCGTCTTTTATATTCTAATTCGAAGAAGATAATCTTCAGCAGGGATGTTACTTTTGATGAGTCTTCGATGCTAAAAAAGAAAATAGAAGATATTGTTGAGGGTAATCCGCAACAGGTGGAGTCTACTCGGAAGCAGGTGGAGTTTTTTCAGAAACAGATAGAGTCAACAAATAATCCAGCTAGAATTGTTGATGCAGATGATGACACTCCTATGATCGAGGAGGTTACTGAAGAAGAAGGAAAAGAAGAGGTTCCTACCCAAGAACCTTCGCAGCAACAAGAATCAATTGCAATAAATAGGCCAAGACGTGAGATTCGCAGACCTGCTCGTTTTGCTGATATGGTGGCCTATGCACTTCCAATTGTAGATGATGATGTTCCTTCCACTTACAGAGAAGCAGTCCAATGTTCTGAAGTTGATAAGTGGAAGAAAGCTATGGATGAAGAAATGCAGTCTCTTCGGAAGAATGAAACTTGGGAGCTAGCTCAACTACCGAAGAATAAGAAGGCAACTGGGTGCAAATGGGTATTTACTAAGAAAGAGGGATTTCCAAACAAAGAAGATGTTCGCTACAAGGCAAGGTTGGTGGCGAAAGGCTACGCTCAGAAGGAAGGGATTGACTACAATGAGGTATTTTCTCCAGTTGTGAAACACTCATCCATTAGAATTTTATTGGCCCTTGTAGCTCAATTGGATTTGGAACTAGTTCAAATGGATGTAAAAACTGCATTTTTACATGGTGATTTGGAAGAGGAAATCTATATGACTCAGCTAGATGGATTCAAGGTTGCTGGAAAAGAAAATTGGGTTTGTAAATTGAATAAATCGCTTTATGGTTTGAAACAGTCTCCGAGACAATGGTACAAGCGATTTGATCAATTTATGATAGGTCAAGAGTACACCAGAAGCAAATTTGATAATTGCGTATACTTTCGAAGGCTACAAGATGGTTCCTTCATCTACTTGCTCTTATATGTTGATGATATGCTGATAGCTTCTAAGAGCAAAGTGGAGATTGAGAAGCTGAAGACTCAGTTGAGTTCAGAGTTTGAAATGAAGGATTTGGGTGAAGCTAAGAAGATTCTCGGTATGGAGATTGGCAGAGATAGAGGAAAAGGCAAGGTTTGTTTGACTCAGAAGCAATATCTGATGAAGGTATTACAGCGTTTTGGTGTATCTGAACAGTCAAAACCTATAAGTACGCCACTTGCTCCTCATTTCAAGTTGAGTGCATCATTATCTCCAAGTACTGATGAAGAACGAGAGTACATGTCTCGTGTTCCGTATTCTAATGCGGTTGGTAACCTGATGTATGCTATGGTGTGTACAAGACCTGACATTTTGCAAGCAGTTGGAGTTGTGAGCAGGTATATGCATGATCCTGGTAAAGGACATTGGCAAGCTGTGAAATGGATTCTACGGTACTTGTTAAAAACCGTAGAATTTGGTTTGGTATTTCAAAAGGAAGATTCACTTGGTCAGTTTGTAATCGGATATGTAGATTCAGATTATGCTGGTGATTTGGATAAACGACGGTCAACTACTGGATATGTATTCACTCTTGCGAGAGCTCCTGTAAGTTGGAAGTCTACTTTACAGTCAACAGTTGCTTTGTCTACGACAGAAGTAGAGTATATGGCATTGACAGAGGCTGTGAAGGAAGCAATTTGGTTACAAGGATTACTGGTAGAGTTGGGAGTGGGACAGAAGAATATTGCTATTTACTCGGATAGTCAAAGTGCCATTCATTTAGCAAAGAATCCGGTATTCCATGTTCGCACCAAGCATATTGATGTCCGATATCACTTTGTGCGGGAAATTCTGAGTGAAGGGTCCATTCTCTTACAGAAAATTGGGACTGCTGATAATCCTGCGGATATGATGACCAAAGTGGTGACAGCAATCAAGTTCAACCATTGTTTGGACTTGATCAATATTTTGAAAGTCTAAAAGGCATATATGAAGGCATTGCTGAAGGCTAATACGCCAAGGTGGAAATTAAAGGAATTCAGTTCATCCTTTGATAGGTTTTTTTTTTTTTTTTTTAATTGCTACGAGCAGGTGTAATGGCATCCTTCAAATTTTCCAAGCTAAGCTGGCGACTCTTGAATAGTTGTTGCCCGAACCTATTGTTTGAATGATATGCCAGTAGTAGATGCTCTACTGACAGAGAACCATCCAACATTTGTCTTTTATTCTTTCAAGCATTTTCCAAGAGGGAATTAATATTAGTCCACTAGTGTTACCTGTCACCTGCCACCTGCTACAATGTCATAACCACACATCAAACACTAATGGCACAAAAGTGACAAATATTTCATCAAAATACTTTTGGTTTGTTGGAATATGAAGTCGTCATCTGCAGTCTTCGAAACTGAGGTGTTATCAAGTCCTGCCTTGGTGAATATTCTTTGAGCCAAACCATGAAGAGCTTTCATCAAATGTTCACATTCCACCATCTGTTAATTGCTGTCTGCCTCTTGCAGCTTCAACAGCACCAATACTGCCCTCCCGTGCTATATCAGCAAACTTTGTTGGTTTTCTCTGGAAAAATATAGGCACATCAACCAAATGGACAACCATATAACCAAGAAATTCAACCTATTAAAAAACCATATTAGGAGACTTTCAATTCTCATCCTCATCACTTCAATAAAATATCAGCATTCAAGATAAAAAGAACGAGTTTCTTGAAGAACATTCGAAAGTCTCATCTGATTGAATTTCAACACCAGCTGCATTCTCTCCCACTAAAATGTGATTATATCTCAGATTTGATAACTACAAGAGCAACAGTGAATATCATATCAGCATTCAAGATAAAGAGAACCACGGACGAAGTATTTCTATTTACCACAACGTAACTGACTTTCATCTCTAAAACTACAGGTAACAAAATCTGAAAATCAAATTTAACTTCTAATTAGAATCAACCCCAAGAAAAGAAAAATATTAAATCATCATTCAATGAAATAAAAAAATAATAATAATAATAAAATGAAAAGGCAATAAAAGAATAAACCAATTCAAAAAACTAATTCAATGACTTAATAACCGCTAAACCGTTGAACCTGAAAGTTCATACATATATATATATAATTTGAAACGTAAATTTCTCCAAACCCATCTTCAAAAGATTCTCTTAAAGAATCCAAATATGTAAAAATTTGAATAAACAGAATCCCTAGATCCGACAAAACATGTAGCAGTGGCAAATCTAACTATCAAAACAATAGCGGTTTCAAGAGTCGGGCTCCAAAAGTTGTAGATCTAATATTCGTAAAAAGAAATTAGTGTTGAAAAGAGAAAACTAGAGCTAGGGCTAAGTAGTGTTGAAAAGAAGAAAGAGGAAGCTAAGTAGTGTTGAAAAGAGAAGCAAAAGAAACCCTGGTTGAAGTCGTTATTGGGGTCATCTTTGTCGTCTCTAAAGACTTGGTAGAAGATTGATGGTAAAACAGCGAAGTTGGGTTGAAGCAGGTGCGACAGCTGTGATGAAGAGAGATGAAGAGAATAGAAGAATTTGATAGGGGTGGGTACGTAGTGAGGATTTTAAGATTTCTAATTACTTAATAAATTTGTTTTGAGAAAAAGAGATATGTTAAATCAAACACATTCACATGTGTTAACAAATTGACCAATGTATTGATAATGTATTCAATTTCAAGACATTGTATTTTATATAACTGATGTTTTAAATTTATTTTTAAATTAGTTTTAAAAAACCGATATATTATCAGTGATATCTTTGAACATTTTTGTAGTACTGATAATAGCTGAGTAGTTTTAGATAAAGCTTTCTTGGTAAATTAAAAAAAAAAAAAAAAGAAGTACGAAGAATAGATGACATACTTTGATCAGTTACTTAGAAAAAAGGAATAAAATTTTTTTCAATCAATCCTTCAAAATTTATGTACTTATACATTAGTTACTTGATCTGAAACTCGAGAACATTTATTTGAATTCAAAATATGATAATTAATTTGTTGAATTATGATAACTTTATTTTTATAGAGTTATTTTATCTTTTTAAACTTGAATTCTTGCTTAGTTCTTGATATATTTATTATTATTAAGTAAATTAAGTAAATTATTTCATATTTTTGTATTTTTATTTTCAGAATAAATTTGGTGAAAAAGCGCATGTGGACCCCACCAAGTGTTATTGTTCGAGACAAGATCATCGCTATAAAATGAATGTCATTTGAAGCAAGTTCATTGCCTCAAAAATTACTCGAATCAGATATCGCATAAAGAAGTTATCACAATTTAAAGATCGAGTATTTTAAAAATAAATATTATGTCATGCTGATGTAAGAAATGATGTAATAAAAATTATGATGTAAACAATGATATAATATGAAAGTTGACTTGAATGAGGTAGGTGAACGATGATGCAAGCGATGATGCAAAATGGTGAAAAATTAAGAAAAGATGATACAAACGATGATGTAATTGGAGGTGAACTTTGCTTATAAATAGGTCTTAGAATCACCATTCCAAGCATCTCATCAAAAAACCAAAACAACAAGTAGTTTAGAGAAAAAGAGAGAAAACTTGGAGAGGAGGAGCAAAGCAGAGGAAGAAATTCTACGGCAAAACTTCAATCCACTAAGTTTTCTTATATTTTATTATGTTTAATTTTCTAGTTTTTGTAAATTTTAATATGGAGTAGATTTATTTTTCTAAGGTTATGATGTAGCCTAACTTTGATGTTCCAATTCTTTGTTCAATTTAATTAAGAATTTTTTATCTTGATTAATGCATTTAATACTGTGCTTAATGATTCTAAATAACTTATCACTATTAATTAAATTGTTAATCATAATGATAGCGGAAGCTGATTTATGTGTCTAGTTCATTGTATTGAATGTCATAAATTACATATAGGATAGGAATATACCTGCATGATTTGTGTAGTCTATAAAAGAGATCCATAAATTTTAATGAATCCATTAATGTTTTAACTTGCATGGGGACATAGCAGTTAAGTTTTATAGGGTATTTTCCTTAGACCTCGGGAGGAATTATGTGAATAATTCAGGGAATCTCAACTAGCATCTGGATAATTAATTTTTGTTAAAAAGAACAAAGGGGAGGAACAGATTAGTTATGGTGAAATTAGAACCTTAGAATTTTCATTCATTGAATTACTTTTTATTTATTTACATTTGCATTTAAATTTAGTTGTAGTTTCCATCTCCAATTTCGTTTTCCAAATAAAAGATGAGTTATTTTAATTTTGGGCATTAATTAACAACAATCCTCGTGGGACGATACTTATCTCATCACTTTATTACTTGTTCGGCTCGTCCACTTGCGATTTTGCACAACAAATTATATGCCCCAATTATACCACTTAGCCGACCAACATGGGTGAGTTTCTCACACAGTATAAGGAACATAATTAAAATTATTCAATCTAGGTCCAAGTTTCTACTTTGAAAGGTAAAAATAATTTTAAGGATGTATGTGTTAATAATTATATGTTAAATTCAGTTATGAACCATCATTTTTTAATTTATTTAGTTGAAAATTAATAAGGAAATGATATGTGTGTGGAGAGATTGTGATTTGAGAATACCAAATATGAAAACATAATTTGAGAAATGCAGAAGATGGGCTCTAAAATTTGAGTAAATTAGTTTCACTTGTCAATAACCATCCCCTTTATCCTCTATTATCAATAGTTATATTGCTTGTAAACCATTAAAAACAGTACAAGAAATTTTATCTACAGTAACATTCAAAAGACAACGTGCATAAGATCTATCTTGTCATAGGTCATCTATGGTAATGTGTAAATAATGCATATTGTGGAAGGAGTTTACAACAACGTGCAAAATCATGAACGTTTCTAAAACTATGCAAATGCATGTTGTTGTAATAACAACATGCATTATTATTGGTAAATAAAATGTTTTAAAGGTATATTTATATAAATTACTTTAGTTGCATGATTTTAGCAACGTGAATAATTTTGTATATTGTCATATGATTTTACACATTGTCGTAAATCCCTTTCACAACATGTATTCTTTGCATATTGTCATACGTGACCTATGACATATAGACCTCATGTACATTATTTTTTAAATGTTGTCGTAGAAAAAATTTCTTTTAGTGAAACAACCACTAATGTCTCTTTTAGCTGCAATTAGTAGTATGTTCAAGCTAGAAATAAAGTTTAAGAAACTATTTATTTAATTAGAATATACATGCATACCACAATTAAGTCAACTAAAAATCTTCTAGAAAAGAAGTATAGCTCAAGTAATTATTAATAAAGTAAATAACAAGATGATAAAAATCATTTAAGAATGCGCCAACAAAAACTAACTATAATCTAAGAAAAACAAAAGAGAAGCGAAAATTGGATTCAACTAATTCCACTTATCAACAGAAATCAACTTATAAATGATTATTAACATTTCTAATACGACAAAATTCATAAATAACGCCTCATAGCTTGGTGTTTTTAACAATCACTAAAAGTTTAAAAAATAACTTGCCAAATTATATTGTTTCAACGGTTTTCTTGTTAATTTCAATCATTATTAATATAGTAATCTACAAATACAATTTAAGAAATATCTCTCAGATTTGAGTGTTTTAACGGTTTACTGTTAACTTCACTCGTCAGTAGTAATGAACTAATACAGTCTAAGAATGGGTAAGAATAGCCATGAAACACTGAAATTATAAGTTTTAGTAGCAAATATGCATTCCACAACAAGTCATTTAGACATCCAACCTAGTTGCAATCAATCCGCCAAAAGCAACCAAAATATTCCTTAGTGAATCAGGCGAAAACTTGAACTAGGCACATACATACTTTTAAAAAAAGTTAAAAACTACTGCGCCAAGCTTTGATTTAACAAACAACTTATTTAAAACAACCCCATAAACGTATGACAGTTTTGCCATTGCAAAATTACAACTTTATTTAAACAACTACAATACATGCAAAAGGTAAAGAAAGAGGAACACCACAGCTAGCATGACACATAAAAGACAACTGCAATGGATCTTAAAGACCAGAGACCAAATTTCACTGCTTGCTGGACACATCACCATCAGAGTCTCAACGCTCATACTAGCGAGCCCAAACGTGTTTTCCATTGATCCTGAACTTGGAGATGTGTTTCCCGTCCAAGATCCAATCAACCGTGGTGACAGAACGTAACATCATCCGAGCATACAGTGGATGTTTAGGAGGCTGTATGTTTTCCTGCAAATGCGAAGTTTCAACAGAGTCATCAAACATCCCAACGAAAAGCTCCCTCACTTCGGTTTCTTTCACCGGAAAACCCAGAGAGAGAAGGTCAAAAACATTGTCCTATCCAAACTATCGTCCTCGGAAACGTTGTTGTCTGGATCGGACAGTGGTTCTGTTCGAAAAATATAGTCCATTGTTCTATGCACAATATAGACTGATAGCCCCCAACAAGGCAAAATCAATATATAATTGTGATGATCAAAGGTTGTCTGCAGGGACGTAGCTCCCTTTGAGCTAATGTAGTCTCTAGCCTACCCTAGCCAATCTTGAAAATTCAATTTTAAGAAAATTTTAAAAATCCTATTACAAAGGATAATTTTTTTTTTTTTTATCGAATTTATTAAAACATCTTATGTATTGACACTTTTTTTCCTTCAAAACAAATTTCCTTTATATTTTAAAATATGTACTCAACTTTTGTATTATAATGTATAAATTAGAGTGAACAAAAATTTAACTATAATTTATTGTTTATTGAAAATTTTGTTGGTTGTAACTCAAATGTGAAAATGAAGTATATTTATTTCTTTCAATATTTGGTTATCAAATTACCTTAGAGTTAAAGTTGAGTATTTAGTACTTTTTATCTTGATTGATAATGAATCTTTAATTAACAATCTTATAGAATTTTTGTGATTTAAATTATGATTACTGTATTTTTTTTAAAAAAAAATTTAGTTCTTTATATGCTTTTTATGACTTAATTTTTAATATATCATTATATTTGTCATAATTCAAATAAAAAATAGAGTCTATCATTTTATATTTATATATATATATATAGATATGCATGTGTTGGCGTACGAGCTTGCATATGTCCTTTTTAGTGATTCATTTATTTTTGAAATATGCATTATAAGGGTTAAGATTTACTATACTCTTCATTATATATTCGATAAATTTAATCGTGTATAGAGATTTAATTAATCATGTATAGATAAATTTATAATTTTTTAATTTTTTGTATGTTATTTGATAAATGAATAGGTATTAATGATAATTTATTTGGTATGTTTATAATATATAATAATTAAGTATAAAATATTATTCATTTTATTTCGTTACTCTTAAGAAACAATGTCATTATTAATCCTATCAATGCATTTGATGGAGAAATCCATCGGTAGTAGTAGAATTTTTTTTTTTAATAAGGAAGTCCTTGGTCAATCTTTCAACATTTATGTAATCAAAAATTAACTACATAATTAATCTGGAACTTGAGGACATTTATTTGGATTCAAAATATAATTATCAATTTATTGACTTACATGCCCAGTATATGGCCGACCAACACGGGCGAATTTCTCACACCGGAACACAATTAAGATTATTCAAACTAAGGTCATATTTTCTGTTCCGAAAAGGAAAATCTAATTTAAGGATGTGTGTGTTAAATCTTATACTTTAAATACAATTTTGAACCCTCATTTATTTTATTAATTTGTTTGGCTGAATAATTACATGGGAAATGATAAAGTGTGGAGAGATTGTGCAAATTTGAGGACATAAAAAGAAAGTGTGATTTTTAAAACCAATAAAAAAATTAAATTGAGTTTTATTGGCATCATCAATTTGAAAGCGAATAATTTCAAAACTCAATTCCTTTTTTGTGCTAATTAATTTCAAACTGGCTTGCACTTTTTAAAAGGCTAGAAAAAAAAAAACACCCTCTTTGGAAAACACCTAAATAATTAAGAAAACATGATTTGAGAAATACACTATTGGAAACAGCAATCAATCAGTATTAAATTATAAATATAATACACGGAAAGAAAAAAAAAATAACAGCATATAAATATAAAAGAGACAGAATTAAATTAATATCAACTGACTTGAACACAGAAATTCGATGATAGAGGCTTGAAGTGAGTATGCAATGTCCTAAGACAGTATTTCTCCCCTTCCGTTTGCTTTAAGGACAAATGGAGACTGCCCCCAGGATTCAACTATCAATTCTTCCGTATTGAAGCAATGCAATCCAGAAGTCAGACAAACTACAGTGAATCGTTAATCAACAAAACTCAAAAAAAAAATCATTAAATCTTTTTGAACAATTGAATAAGACTTTTTTATAAACAGAGTTGTGTATGATTACAACCTTTCAGTAATTTTTTCAGAATCAACACAACTTTTGTATTTAATTTAAATTCAAATTCGAAAATAAAAAATTATTAAATAAATTAAAAAGTGTGGCTCAAGGCCCATCTTTTGATAATTAAATATATATATATATATATATATATATATTGTAGAGCTCCAATCAAGGCCCATAAAAGCCTTATTGGCCATTCAACAACTCATCTCAAGTTATCTTTAATAAACTTAAAAAATAGAGTGTATTTTTCCAATGTGGGATTGTACCTTTTTCATTTCAAACTTAAAAAACTCAACATACACTAGATTGGCCGAAATTAAATTTGAATAAATTCGTTTCACTCGCTAACAATAGTTACAAAGCTCACAAAATTGTGTTCAAAAAATAAAATTGGATATCTATTTTTTTTTTTTTTTTTTGAAACAAAGACTACAATTAGACAGGACCCCCAAAACGAAAAGGACCAGAAGAGAGCAAAATACTAACACTGGTATTGGACCAGTGGAACACCTCCCTAGAGGACACGGCTAAGGAGGCGAGACTATGCGCCAAGCGATTCCCGCTTCGGGGGATGGCAAGACACTTACAAGAACCGACCGCCTTACATAAAGCCACAATATCATTCACAACCACACTAGCATCACTGAAGGAGCCGCCATCAGAAGAAACACTCGCAACCACGTTCCTAGCATCCACTTCAGCCGTCTGCACCCCCAGATTACTAGATTTGGCCAAAGCTAACCCTTCCCGCAAGGCTAAACACTCACCTACCTCGGGAGAGAAGCTTCCTACCAGAAACTTGGAAAGAGCACACACAACAAGACCCCTATGATCACGGATAACCGCCCCAATTCCAATACCGTCCGACCTCGCTCTAACAGCAGCATCCGTATTGAGCTTCAGCTGACCGAAACCAGGGGGGCACCAATCCTGACCAGAAGGAGGGTTCTGCATCCGTATTGATAAATAAATAAAAGAATATGCTTATGTAGAAAAAGAAATAAATATAAAAATGCTAAATATCTCAACTTATATTATTTTAACTTTAGAATATATTATCTGATAAATAAATAGATATTATTAATAATAATTTATATCATTTGTTGTAAATTATTTTGAATTTAATTGTTACATTAAAAATTTGGATACAAATTTGAATATAAATTGTGATGCTTACCACTATTTTAATAAGTGTTTTTATAATATATAATAATTATACAGAAAATATTATGTATTCATTTTATTTTGTTCTTTTTAAAAAACCATGTCATTATTAATCCCATAGATGCTTTCTGTTGGATCGAAATTCTCACTAAAACAAAAAATAAAACTTTTACAACACTCAAAACACCTCACAATACAAAGCTTTACTTTGTTTCTCACACACTCACTAGAAGCTTTGCTTCTCTTATGTTTTCTTCTTCTTTGTGATGATTAAACCTCATGCAAGAGGGGCTATATATAGTGCTAGAAAATTAATCTAAACCATTCAAATTAACAAATACAAATAAATCCTAACCACACAATTTCACCAACCAAACAAATATTTTAAATTGACTCACCTAACCTTCCACCTAACCTTCCACCTAACCTTACACCTAACCTTAGAAGGTTCTTCTTGATGGACTTGGGCTTGGTAATGGGCTTGGAAATGGGCTTGGTAATGGGCTTGAAAATGGGCTTGGTCAAAACAAGTTTATATTTTCAACACCCCCTCTTAAACTTGTTTTACCATGCCAAGCAAACTTCTTAATCTCGCAAAATCTTCAAACTTTAGTGGTTTGGTGAAGATATCTGCGATCTGATCCTTTGACCTTACGTATTCCATTTGCACATTTCTTTTTGCTATGCATTCTCGTATGAAGTGATAACGAGTATCGATATGTTTGCTTCTGTCATGGAACACCGGATTCTTTGCTAAGGCGATGGCTGACTTATTGTCTACACAAATCTCAGTTGGTTCTTCTTGTGGCAAGCTTAATTCCTTCAATAAATTTCTGAGCCAAATTGCATGACAAACACACGAAGTAGCAGCTACGTATTCGGCTTCACAGGTGGATAGTGTGACAATGGGTTGCTTCCTTGACATCCATGTGAAAGCTGTGTTTCCCATGAAGAATGCAAACCCACTGGTGCTCTTTCTATCATCTGTATCTCCACCCCAATCGCTATCCCTATATCCAACAAGTTTGAAGTCATTTGAAATTGAATAGAACAAACCAAAGTCAATTGTACCTTTGATATAGCGAAGGATTCTCTTAGCTGCCTTGAAATGAGTAGTTATTGGATTCTCCATATAACGACTCACAAGTCCAACTGCATAAAGGATGTCAGGTCTTGTACAAGTCAAGTACCTCAAACTTCCAACCAAACTCTTAAAGAGTGTTGGATCCACCTTTTCTGCTTCATCATGCTTAGACAGTTTGACTCCACATTCCACCGGTGTGCTTATTGGATTGCAATCATCCAACTTGAATTTCTTAAGTATCTCCCTTGCATAGCTTCCTTGGGAGATAAAGATGTCATCTTCTTTTTGCTTGACTTCGATACCAAGGTAGTATGCCATCAATCCGATGTCGGTCATCTCGAATTCCTTGGCCATTGCTTTCTTGAATTCTTCAAAAAAACTTGGATTGTTACCGATGAAGATTAAATCATCCACATACAAACATACAATCAAAACATCTCCATCTTTGAATTTGATGTAGAGAGCATGTTCATGAGGACATTTGGTGAAGCCATTCTCTTTGAAGTATTTGTCAATCCGATTGTTCCATGCCCTTGGTGCTTGCTTCAACCCGTAAAGAGCTTTCTTTAGTTTTAGAACTTTGTCTTCGTGGCCTTTGACTTCATAGCCTGATGGTTGCTGAATGTAGACTTTTTCTTCAAGGACTCCATTTAGGAAGGCGGATTTTACATCCATCTGATGAATCTTCCACTTATTCTGAGCTGCCAAAGAAATTATTAGTCTTATAGTTTCTAATCAAGCAACAGGAGCAAATACCTCATCATAGTCAACTCCAGCTTTTTGACTATAGCCTTTTGCAACAAGTCTTGCCTTGTGTTTTTCTATCTCTCCCTTAGCATTTCTCTTTATCTTGTACACCCATTTGACACCAATTGCTTTGTATCCTTTTGGAAGTATTACGAGCTTCCAAGTATCATTCTTTTCAATGGACTTGATTTCTTCATTCATTGCATCTTTCCACTTCTTATTTTGCACAGCTTCTTCAAAGCTTACTGGTTCGGAATCAGCAAAGAGACAGAAAAGTGTGAGATTATCAAGTTGTTCAGTTACCTCATAAAGATCTTGTAAGCTTCTTGTACGCTCCACATCTCTTTCATTCAGAAATGATGGTGGTGAGTTTCCATTATCTGTTGAGGCTGGTGATGCTGGTGGTGTAGTGGGTTCTTGTTCTGCTTGCTCCATTCTTGGTTGCTCCTCCTTCTCTTCTTCAAAGTAGGGAAGGAAACTGTAATCTTCATCATGTGTTTTCCAATTCCATGTGCTTTCTTCATTAAATACAACATCACGGCTGATGATAGTCCTTCCATTGTTTGGATTATACATGTTGTAGCCTTTAGAATAATTATCGTACCCAATGAAGATGAACTTCTCACTTTTGTCATCAAGCTTACTTCTTCTCTCGTCTGGTACATGTACATGAGCTATGCTTCCAAAGACTCTCAGGTGGGAAATACCTGGCTTCCTTCCATTCCATGCTTCTTGTGGTGTCTTTCCCAACACACTTTTTGTTGGAGATCGATTTGACAGGTATACTGCGCAAGCTACGGCTTCCGCCCAAAATTCCTTCGGTAATCTTTTGCTTTTCAGCATACTTCGTGCCATATTGAGAATTGTTCTGTTCTTTCTTTCTGCAACACCGTTTTGCTGAGGGGATCTCGAAACAGTTAGAGGACGTCGGATTCCATTTGCTTCGCAGAACTCTTGGAACTCTTTTGAGGTGAACTCTCCTCCTCGATCAGATCTCATTGCTTTTATCTGGTAGCCACTTTCTTTCTCCACAGCAGTTTTAAATTTCTTGAATACTTCAAAGACTTCTGATTTCTGTTTCAAGAAATATACCCACGTTTTTCTTGAAAAATCATCAATGAAGAGAAGGAAATAATTACTGTTACCGAGAGAGCTTGGCTTGATTGGACCGCACACATCAGTATGGATGAGCTCGAGTGGTTTCTTGGCTCTTGATTCTGACTGTTTTGGGAAACCTTTTCTGAATTGCTTCCCAAGTAGACACCCTTCACAAAGTTGGTCAGGATGATTAATACGAGGTAGTCCTCTCACCATTTCCTTCTTAGACAACATTTCCAATCCTCCAAAGTTGAGATGCCCAAATCGAAGATGCCATAACCATGATGCATCTTTGTAACAAGCTTTCAAACACTTTGCAACATCATTTTGAATGTTCAACGAAAACATTCTATTCTTTGACATTTTCACTTTAGCAATTAAATTTCCTATGTCATCTCTTATAAAAAGACTACAATCTTTCATGTGAATATCATAGCCTTTTTCTAAAAGTTGACCTAAACTCAAGATGTTGCTTGTCATGTTGGGCACATAATAAACATTTGAAATCAATTGGTGACTACCATCTTTAGCACGAATAAGAATGTTACCTTTTCCTTCCACCGGAATTTTAGAACTATCTCCAAATGAGACATTGCCACTCACAGATTCGTTGAGCTCTATGAACATGTTTTTCCTTCCACACATGTGGTTGCTCGCACCAGTGTCGAGATACCAAGTATTCTCTTGGTCACCATCATTGCCTCTATGTGCTAATAACAGAATTTCTCTCTCCTCTGCTCTTGCTTCCATAAAATTTGTCTTCTCTTCAACCTTGTTATTTAGAGCTCTACATTCTGAAGCATAATGTCCAAATTTCTGACAATTATAACACTGAACTTGAGATTTTTCGTACCTCGTGTTCGAATTGGCTCTCTCACGACCTCTTGTTGAATTTTCTCCTCTCTCATGGCTATTGTTGGAATTGTTGTTGTTATAATTCCAACCTCGTCCACGACCACGACCTGTACCTCGTCCTCGGCTTCTTCCTCTGCCTCGACCACGTTGGTATCTCTCGTGGCTTTGGATTTCTTCCTTCTCTTTGAGTTGGGACTTGAGGAGTTGTTCATTGATACCTTGCTCTGATACCACTTTGTTGGATCGAAATTCTCACTAAAACAAAAAATAAAACTTTTACAACACTCAAAACACCTCACAATACAAAGTTTTGCTTTGTTTCTCACACACTCACTAGAAGCTTTGCTTCTCTTATGTTTTCTTCTTCTTTGTGATGATTAAACCTCATGCAAGAGGGGCTATATATAGTGCTAGAAAATTAATCTAAACCATTCAAATTAATAAATACAAATAAATCCTAACCACACAATTTCACCAACCAAACAAATACTTTTAAATTGACTCACCTAACTTTCCACCTAACCTTACACCTAACCTTAGAAGGTTCTTCTTGATGGACTTGGGCTTGGTAATGGGCTTGGAAATGGGCTTGGTAATGGGCTTGAAAATGGGCTTGGTCAAAACAAGTTTATATTTTCAACACTTTCAACATAGAAATCCGTTTTTAGTATATGGCAATTATAGTACCTTTCTAATCTACAGCTCGTAATTTTACATACTTTAGCTCTCAAGGTAAACAAGACAAAAAAACTTGGTCAGTTACTTTTAAAAAAAAAAAAAAAATCCTTAGTCAATCCTTCAAAATTTATGTAATCAAACATTAATTACATAATCTGGAACTGGAGAACATTTATTTGAATTCAAAATATGATTATTAATTTATTGAAAGAAAAAATCTGAAAAGATTCCCTAAAATGGAAAATAATAATACATAATCTGGAACTTGAGAACATTTATTTGACTTCAAAATATGATTATTAATTTATTGAAGGAAACAATACGAAAAATCTCCTAAAATATAAAACGAATATCATTGAACCTTATTTTTTAATACTAAGAAAAGATGATTTCACATTAATTTCATTTTCAGTAAGTATTTTGATAATATTTCTTTTATCGAATTATTATGCCCCAATATGCATCACTTAGCCAACCAACATGGGTGAGTTTCTCAAACTGTATAAGGAATACAATTAAGATTACTCAAATTGGGGTCGAAATTTCTATACAGTTATATAAGGAAAGAAAAATTTAAGGATGTATGTGTTAAATCTTGTATGTTAAGTACAATTTTGGTCATTTATTAATTTACTTAGTTGAATTATTACTAAGGAAACATAGAGTGTGGAGAGATTGTGCAGATTTGAGAAAATGAAAATTCCAGCAAATTGCAAAAATAAAGTGTCATTTTTTATACTAACAAAAAAAGTTGAGTTTTATTTTTTAGTGTTATTAGCTCCTCAGTGAACTATATTTTTTTTTTTATGAACTAACACTTAATTTACGAGTGAACTATTTCTTAGTTCATGAATAAATAAATAGTTTGGGAGCAACTGGATACAAATGGCATTGGCATTGGGGCTGTGATTCGAGACCATAATGGTTTCGTTGTGAGAGCTCTTTCCGAGTTTTTGTTGGGTAAATTCTCTCCAAAGTGGGTGAGTGCTTAGCTGTCCGTGAAGGCTTACTATTGGCTAAAGCTAGCAATCTGTCTGTTCATGATCGATATTGAAGTTGATGCTAGGAATGTGACTAATGAAATCAGTTTTAGTGATAACTCCTTAAGTGATGCTAGTTTGATTGTGAATGATACTGTAGCTTTACGTAAGGTTGTTAAGTGTCTTGTTATTTCTCGTAATGCTCAAAGGCTTGCCTCCATTACCATGTCTTGTAAGTAGAAGATTCTTTGGTCTGATATTAGTGTGTCGTGTTTAATTTGTTCCCCTCTGTTCCCTAATCTTTAGGGCCTCTGTAAATGAATACAATTTTATTTCAAAAAAATAAATAAATAATTCGGGAGCAAATTAATGATCCTAAAAATAGCTCAATTCTCTTTTTTTTTTTTATTTTATGTTAATTTCAAAACTCACACATTTTAAAATGCTAGGGAGGACAAAAAAAAAAAAAAAACACTCTTTGAGATATGGGCCTAAAATTTGAGTAAATGAACTTCACTTGTCTGTAACATGTAATCACCCTATCCGCAATTGTCAATAGTTTTAAAGCTAGCAAACTGTTAAAAATAATGGCTGATGGTTTCTTCTTTTTACAGTTACTATTCTGTTAAATGGAGCTCTATTTACTTTGTTAGAATGCATATACACGGCACAATCAAGTCAACCAAAAGACTAATAGAAAAGAAGCATAGCTCGAATAATTACTAATAAAAAGGAATGACATGATGACAAAGATGATTAAGAACACGCAAACAAAAAGATAATAGGAGAAAAACGAAAGAAAAGTGAAAAATTGGACTAAATTAATTCCACTTATCAATGGAAATCCACTTATCAATGACTGTTGATATTTCTAACCCGACAGAATTTATAAATAACCTTTCATATCTTTTTCTTTTTCTTTTTTCTTTTTTTTTTAAATAATACCTCGGTGTTTTTAACAATCATTGAAAATTACAAAAATGATCTGTATTTAATTGTTTTAACAATTTTTTTGATAAATTCAATCATTAACAATCTGAAAATACAATTTAAGAAGTAGGCCCTGGATTTATGTGTTTTAACGGTCAGTAATATACAAATACAATTTAAAAAATAGCCCCCAGAATTGATTGTTTAATCATATACCGTTAATTTCAATTATTAGCAATGGATTTATACAATTTAAGAAATAGCCCAAAGATTCAATTACTTTTCAACCGTAAAACGTTAAAGATGATGGTTCGATCATTAATCAAGTATATATACAATTTTAGAAATAACTAACAAATATGTTATTATTTTCAATTAAAACCACAAAATGTTAAAACGTTAAAGATGATGGTTCGATCATTAATCAAGTATATAAACAATTTTAGAAATAACCAACAAATATGTTATTATTTTCAATTAAAACCACAAAATGTTAAAAATAATGGTTTAATGTGAGTTTTAGTCATTAGCACTGTGGATAAGGATTCTCTATCAATGTTAACGTGGTGCTAATCTTTTTATGAGAATAATTTAAGTTTAAGTGATGTATAAGAGAAAAAAAATCTATCAATCTTAATCATTCATTTTTTCAAATGCTGATATGTCACTGGATTATCAAAAGATTAACAAAAAACAAAGGATGGTAGAAAATTCTTACTCTAGCATTGTACGCATACAATTTTAAAAAATAATCCATTAATTGGATTATTTTCTATTAGCAACCCCAAATGTAAAAGTAACAATTTTTCCTTAGTCTCAAACATTAGCAATGAACAGAAACAGTGTAGAGAAATGGGTAAGACAGCCCCATGAAACACTGAAATTAAGCTTTAGTAGCAAATGTACATTACATGTCACGACCCGAGCCCTGGGCTGTGACAGAATCGTAAATATTAATAAATAGAAATTTTTTATTTTTAATTATATAAAGAAAATTTTTCTATTTTGGATACTCCGATGGGGACCATTCCCACAGATATGTGAACACCTGCTAGAAATCATGGATTCAGAGTAAATAATAAAATCATAAACACTTAGTCGTGCAATCAACTTATCATAATTGAGCATTCAAATTTATTTAGAATCTCAAATGAAATTCCAACACTCTGGTGTTCTTAACACAATGTCTTAAATACATCGAAAGCAAGTTCCTTAAATGAGTTGCAAGGACATTCAATTCCAAATACCAAACTTGAAATGAAATAAACTAAACATCCATATCACGGGCATAATCTCTGATTTCCTTGGTCCTCTACCTAATCCGCCTGATGGCCACCTAAGTCACCCTGCATATTTCCTGGAAGGGAAAAAATAAAATAGGGGTGAGCTAGTGTTCAGTAGGATTTCATTCTTGATAAGGTTTTAGAAACCGCTTTCTAAAATCATTATTAAAACTCTATATGCTTAATTGTTTAATAAATTCAATAAATCATTTCATAAAATATATAAGCTACTAGAATCGTCATACAACATTTAAGTGTTTATATAAAGTCATGTCATTTTCACAACAAGGTAAATCCTGTCCCCTAGTCATATACTCGGTGGCCTATAGTTTTCAGTAAATTATTTTGAATAAGAAAAACAACATTTGACACACTGTGACCCTAGTAGTCATACCAGAAAATACTCTGCGCAATAACCCGCGTAGTAGCCCTGACATAAAGTCGTATTATATGAATAACAGAAAATACCCTGCGCAGTAACCCGCACAGTAACCCCGACATAAAGTCGTATCATTTGAATAGCTATTAATAGCATTACACAATAACTAAGACGGTGGATTTTAACCTTATTTAAGTTAACCAAACGATTCAGATGGTTTACCATGCAATCAGCACAATATATATATATATATAATTCGATATTCTGAAAGCTTTCCTTTTTACTTATAAAATTTCGGCAGCATAACGGCTGCTAATTCAATAAGTCAAAATTTATAAACCTGTCATAAAGCCACAAATTTTTCACCAAACAAATCACAAATACTTCCAAAAGCAATCCACAATATATATCCACATATAATCAACATACTTTCAAAATTATACATATATATATTAAATAAATTTCACTTTAACATAAAAATTACTAAAAGATTAGGATAGAACTCCTACCTCAATATAAGCTATTAATCACTCCAAAAACCTCGATTCCTAAAGTAATTATCGCCGTTCCGGATCGAATCTACAAAGTAACGCAATATAAATAATTTTTTAACACGGCTGTCCGATAGGTAAAATATCCATAAAAATGGATTCTACACTTAAAAACGAGTCCGTAGACGCGTCCAGAATTAAATTTCAAGTTCGGGAGGTCTGAAAACTCACCTTCGCCGTACGAGGCGATCGGCGGTGACTTTTCGGCGACGAATTCCGATGACCAGGTGGCGTGACATGCGGCTAGACGGGTTTTGTTGCCCTCGACATGCTTATCACGAAAATGGGGTTGGTCAGAGTTAAAATCGCTTAGTTTCGTCGGGATCTAGAAAAATAAAAGTTAGTTAATGGCAGACTTTCCTTTGTTGAAACGAACACCCAAACAAGGATAAAACTTGACAAAATTGGTACCTATAGAATCTACGTCGCACAAACTTTCCAACGGTACCAAATTTGACCAAAACGGAGGTCGGATGAGGTCAGAACGACGACTCAAAGGAGAGCTCGCGGGAATGGAGCGGCTGGAGAGAAAATGAGGAGAGAGAGAGAAAGTGACCGGCTGAAGGTTGAAGAAGACTGTGTAATCCGGCCAAATTACAATTTATAAAATTTATAATTTTAATTTTAAATTTTAAAAATCTAACTTTTTAACTCTTATACTTTTACACAAATTTTTATAATATTTTCAATTTCATCCCTGGGTAATATTTGAGGTTTTACATTACATATCAGGTCATTCATCGAATTACTACTACAAGCTTAGATTCAAGAAGAACTTAAAGGGATTTTGCCATTGCAAAGTTACAGTTTTATTTAAACATGCAAAAGGTCAAGAAGAACACAAAAGCTAGACACAAGACTCAAAAAAGAGACAAACGCAATGGCTACAGGACCGGCTGGAGACACCATCAGCTCAGTCACGGCGCTCGTACTTGCGAGCCCAGATGTGCTTACCGTTGATCCGGAACTTGGAGATGCGTCTGCCGTGCAGGATCTGATCAACGGTGGTGACAGAACGTAACACCAAGCGAGCAAACAGTGGCTGTTCATCAGGGTGGATTTTATCCTGCATATACAAATTCTCAACACAATCCCCAAACATCCTCGTGAAAAGCGCCCTCACCTCGCTTTCTTTCACCGGAAAACCCCTAGAGAAGGTCAGAAACATGGTCCTGTCGTCCTCCGAAACGTAGTACTCCGGTCCCCACCCCCACACTTGTCTTGTTGGAAAAACATAGTCCATTGTTCTTGGCACAACACTGACTGCCCCGAACAAACGGTGTGGGAAACCAGTTACCCTAACAGGCTGGTTTATCTCAATGTCATCCAACCGAAGTCCCTATAACAGTAAAAACATTAAACATGAATAATACAAAATATATATATATTATTTTTCTAATAAACTTTTACCAACCCTAATCCTATCTCTGATTATCTGATTACCTGTTCAACCATCTTGGTTAGTATAATATCACTGAAAATACGAGTGCAAACTGAATTGAGGATTCGTTTGATCCCCGTGATAGTGGTATATTTGTTACGGTAGAACATTTGCAGGTTGACAGTCTTCCTAAGTAGCGCAGCAGTACGAGCCGTGCTGTTATCGTCGGCAGCAGGAGGGCGGTATGATTCCAGACTTTTCAAGCAGGAAACAGCTTCGTTTGCAACGCTGTTAATCACGGAACAGGTGGAATTTAACAGTTTCTCGATGATGTTAGGGTAGCCAGTCTCTTCTAGCCACAACCAGGTGGCGATGACCATCAGAGACTGAGCTAGGTCTCTTTGAAGAGGTGTTATCATTAGGAAGAAGAGCTCACGATCCATGCTGTGGTACGTGTAGAGCTGTTGAAGTGTCATTCGAGCCATTTTTTTTTTCTTTGAGAGTGGAGTGGAGATGAGTCAGAGCGTGAGAGTGAGTGAAGAGAGGAGGAGTGTTTGTGAGATCAAACAGAGGGGAGAAAGTTGACGGAAAGCGAAAGAGAGGAGTGTTTGTGAGCAAAAAGAAACCAGAGAAAGTTGATGAAATCAAAAAAGGTTTTGTGTGTGACTGGAATGATAGGGAGTTACGTCCCTTTATAGCCCAAAAGTTTTACGTTAAATTGGAAGAATGTACACTGTTTTCGAAATTTCTAGCACCAACCTGTGGTATATGTGGGCTTGAAACTGCCTTGGCTTACAAAAAAATAATATATTGTTTTTACAGATTTATACTTTAAAAGCGATCGCAATTGTGCACAACCCATTTTCAGTTCCCTATGAGAGTTGAATTTACTAAACTATCCTTGTAAATTGATTTATTAAACATTATGATGACAACTCAAACTCTCACTTTCATAAATATCAACTACCCATATACGGTATAGTTCAAGCAAAAGAGAAACAATATACCATATAAGGCTTGTTCTAATATAATGTCATAATTACTAAACCTATAGAGTTTATTATATTTTATTATCTACAATTAATGATTTCAAAAGAATTCCTTACTCAGTTTCCATTATATAGAGTGTAGATTAATGAAAATTTTGTGTTTTTATTTTCATTTTCCTTTTTCTCAACTCTTTTTTGGGTTAAGATTGATTAAAAAAAAACTCTTCTTTTCACTTCGAAAAAAAAAAAAAAAACCCCTCTTCTTTTCATTGCAGCAACTTTAACTTGGATTCCCTTATTTTGTTTGAACTTTCATTTTGAACGGTCTGGGATAAGATGGAATTTTTTGCAGCGAGGATCGGTTGTGGGTTTTGGCTCATAGTGAGTGGAATGAGGAAGCTCTCAAGTTTCTTATTGATTGTGTTTAAATATCTATCACGCAAATTTTGTGAACTTACTTTTTGAATTCTGTATGTCTGTTTATTTTTAATATTATTTTATTTTTCCAATCAAAAGTAAGTCATCAACGATGAGAAGGTTATTCACTGCCTAGTCCCTGACTCAGAATTGATTTTATTATCTTAATTTACTTATTTGCTGACTTTGTTTAATCTAGATAAGAAATTTTTTACAAGTGATCAATATATAAATTTGATTTGAATTAGGTTTTATCAACTCAAAATTTATAACATTATTCAAATTATATTAATAATTACATAGATATACACAGTCAAAAAATTACATTAGAAGGGTCATTATAGCAAATTTATTCTGAGAAGGTTTAAAGAGGAAAAAATCTCCAAGTTAAAAGTTAAATGTTTAAAAATTAATAAAAATTTTGTAAATATTTTTTAAGGGATAGGAAAAGGGTGTGGCCCACTCCATACTCTCGTGCCCTCCCTTCATTTCTATGTGTACATTCAATATCTCAAAAGAATAAAATTTTTGTTTTTATTCAAACTGTCAACCTGGATATTAATGCAAAACACATGATTATAAGACCCTTAGTTTATATAAATAAAATAATATCATAACCATACCACAAAGATATGCACGCATAAGTGAAATTATGTTGATCAATAAAGGGTCAACATAGGAGAGAATCCAAACCATACCACAAATATACGTTTTTATTGCAATATCTATGATTCATAAGATTTAAGTCTAAAATTTCAAAATTTAAACCTTTTTTTTTTTAGAAAATCATAATGTACAGTGTTCCAAAAATCGGTCAATTAAATAGGTGACCAGCTAAAATCGAGGGTTTTTTTATTTTTGGTTTTGCTTTGCATAAGTAGAGAGATAAGATAGAGACAAAGACAGTTTGGATGTATTATCAACTTACATGTCGCTTGTTGTGGTCGTTCTCAATTGCCATCGGCTTCAATCTTGATGAGCCATTCGACACTGACAATTGGACCTCAAATATACAAGGGATGATGCGAGTGTTAGCAGATTCGACAAATTTGATGGCAGGAGGCGTTGGCATTGAGGTTGAGAATGTAGGAGGCATTGGCAATGGGCCGGGGTTGAGGACATAGGAGGCGCCGTCGCTGAGGTGAGAGAGGATATCGATGATGGAGTAGCGGGGAGGTTTGTTTGGAGGGGAGGAGAATTTTTGAGTGAGGTCTTACGGCGTATGAAGAAGTCTTTGGGGAGAGATGAGGAGAGTAAGCAGCATGATGGTGAGGAAATGTGACTAGGATTCAATGATTATGTATTTAATTATTTCGGCAAATCACACAAGCCTCCCTGGGGTTTTATAAAATTATACAAAATATTAGTTTAAAAAATATCAATTTATGTCCCTATATTTCAAAAATAATAATTTTTTACCTAAATATTACTCGCTAGTTATTTATTGAGTAAATAAGTCGCTAATCGTTGCTCTGCTAGTCCTTGAAATCATGATAACGCTTGATTAAATGAGAATATGAGATTAATCCTATAGTTTGCCCATAAAACTTATATAGTAAAGCTTGTAAATTCGAATCACCAGTTAACCCACCCACCACCACCACCACTACCACCACCCCTCCCAAAATAAAAACACTAACAACTCTTAACCCTTTTTAAATTTGCCCCTAAAGTTGCACATAAATATTATAAAAATTTAATTTTTATTTTATTTAATTTAATTTTTTTTACTGGGACAGACCGTTTATGGTGTCCTAATTTTTGTTTCTCTAATTGGCCAATTAATATTTCTTACCTTATAAGCTAGACAATTAAAAAAAAAATTGCTTTACTTTATATAACTACGATCTTTAAAAGAAAACAGGAAGAGCAACGTATATATCAAGAGAAAAACATCCCGATATCTCATACTCTCACGCGTACACAAAAAAATCAGATTAAAATCTGATGACCAATTTCAATACCTTTATTCCACCAGTCGTGCAATAAGTAACTGAACTATTTCTTTGGGAACAATCTATATATATGAATCCTAATAACATTGCCGACCACAACCACAAAAAATAAAAAGGGCGTTTACAAGAGCAAGGATCACACTATAGCAATCAAATGAGTAGCTACCTAGTTCAATTATTTATGTGACCTTAATTGTTTGTAGTGATGCTAGAAGCTCCATCTGCATTCGTTGCAAAAGGCATACATCAATCCCTTTTTCGTGGCTCCAATGATGCATATATAATTATACTGATTTATGATCAAATAGAGGTCATTTTTGTATTATATTTTGTTGCTTTTTAATACCGATCAAAAGTTTGCATTTATTCAAGTAAGAACTCGAATCATTTAACGTTTTCGTAGACTTTTATTAATCAATCACTCATAGTAATCCACCAACGTGAAAATTTGATTCAAATAATGAAGGAAAAGAAGCTTTATTGGAAGCTAGCTAACTAGTTGAATTTGCTTTATGGATTCAGGCAAGAGACCTCAGGTAGGGTGGAACTACTGGTTCCATGGGCATTGTTGCAGTAAGCACTAGCACTCTTTCCTTTTTTTGTCGATGCTATGTTAATTTTGTTCAATGTAATATTGTAGCAACCAACATCATCACTACAATCCAATGTGATTGCTTGATCAGAGGCCGAAGTCCCGATGAAAGAACTGAACGTCACGTCGCTAATCTTCACAGATGAGGCTGACTGCATTTGATTATATACGATAATAATTAATATTCGTAAAACATCCGTCAGTATATATATGATCTTAAACTAATAAAAAAAATATATTGTGTAGTATAGTAAATTATCATAAACACCTCGCTCAAAATTGTGGAAAACCTTCCTTAGCAAGTAGATTATTAACAAAAAAGAAAAACAAACCATTCAATTCTATATATCCTGAAAAATGAGTGCACACTTTAAAATTTACGATTATCTGACCTTATTTGAGCACTCTTCATGAGGGCAGTAACGCTGGTCAATAATTATAGGATGCTGACAGGCTACCAGTGTGATTTCATCATACGAGATCTTCCTAGCATACCCGGATCCTCCCTAATTAAACATTGATTAAATGTGTAATAAAAAAAACATAATAATAATAATAATAAATTTAAACTTCATTTGGCATTTTTTATTCCTTAAAGGAAATGTCTTTAACAGTTTATTTCTCAAATTGTTATATCATTACCGGAAATGTCTTGATTCTTGCCCCATTCTGAGTTTTTGTAAATGTACAGTTCCGGACATGCACCTCTTCAACGTTATCCTCTGATCCATAATCCCCAAGACTTCCAATACTGCATGAATAAGTTCAGAGCAGATTTCAGATTTGAGTCAACCAAAATTTGGAAGGATATATTTAAAGGATTTTACTACAATTCAATAATGTTATTGAGGTTGTCAATATATATATCCATCACATTTAATTTAACAATTTTAAAGTTAAAAGTATATACAATTTAGAAAGACTAAAGCACCTTAAAAAATGAATCACGTAACGATACCGTCTCTATATGCCTATTACAAAATTAACAAAAAGTTTGTACTCTGAAATCCCAAAATATATCCAGCTGATCATATATTAGCTCTCTCTTAATGATATATATAATTACAAAATATATTAGCTTTCTCTTAATGATATATATAATTACAAGTGAAGAATGAAGGTTAACTTGAACAAACCTAATGCCATGACCAGGTCCACATGCAACCCCAGTAATATTTATATAGGAGGAGCCGCCATTGACACAAACGCAGTCATCACCTATTTGGTTTTTTAAAACATGACCATAAAATATGTGACAAGCTAGGATCATCATCACATACGGTAACAACAACAAAAAAAAAGGGTAATTAAAGAATTAAAAGAATTAAAACATTACCAGTTCCAATAACTGAGTCCCGTATGTCAATATGGCTTGAGGAGGAGAAACCAATTCCATCAGTGTTCGGGCTGTTTCCAGGTGAATTTATATGAACGTTAGAGAAGGTTCCTCCATTGCAATTATCTACCGTTACATGAACGTGTGGACTGTCACGAATTGTGATGCCACTTAAATCAAAGTTGTTACAGCCGTGCAAGTGAATTACCTGTCATATCATTGTTAACACTTATCATCATACGAATTAGATTATAAAGATGGATATGGTTTTAATTGTTGCCAAATCAAAGCAGATTGATCATCGTCTTACCATTGGTCTCTTGCAAGTCCTGGGCTGCAAATACAAGGTTCAATAATTGCTATGTTAGACTGAGAGATACCTTTAAAAATCGACATATATAAATATATATACACACACATATGTATAAATTGGGAATGAGAATTTTTTGAAGGAATATGATGTAAACCTTGGACCACCAAGCAGCACCGCGGCCGTCAATTGTTCCTGGTCCATCCATGATGAGGCCGGTGACACTGGTGATGCATAGCCAGCAATAAGTGCCGCAACCTGTCTTCCAGGCTTCAACAGATTTGGGTGCTACAAGATTCCCCAAAAGCTGTCCTCCAAATAAAAGAAAAAAAAAACAAAAAAAAAAAAAAAGAGGATTAAAAAATAGTATTTAACCATCCATTAATTGTAGTTTAGTAGAGAAAATGTTAAAAGGTTTGGGTTATAATGAACTATTCAATGTTTCTTTGTCGTTATGTTGTATTATATCTTAGCATGTTTTATTTTTCTTAGATGTCACATGTCTCATGTTTGGATGTCAAATCTTGCTTGTACATTATTAAAGTTATTGTTTCACTATTTACAAGAATGATATTAATTTAAATATTACAGGATTTAGAAATAATCAATGAACAGATAAGATCTTACAAAATATTTGAATAATAAAATGATTTGAAAATATACGGTATATAATATATTTAGAAATATTAATCACGATCCATTTATTGAGAGCCAACAAAGATTAAAAATGAAAATATTCATACTTTACATTCTTTAATTACCTTAACATGGAGGCTTTCAGATTTGCAAGGACCCCTAAGTTGAATTGACTGCAATAAGAATGTTTTCTTGTCTGGTATTAGTAGTGTTGGTGTATTCTCAGCTTTACAGGAGGCGTTCCATGCTTTCTCAAAGGCCTTTCGGACACAGTAAATAATGGTTAAGTCTATGAGCTTCTCTCCATTTTTATCAAAAAAAAAAAAAAAAAATTGTAGAGATAACAAGAAAACATGAACGGATGGTTAAAATGTCAAAAAAAAAATTAAAATAAAAAATTAACATGTTGTACTTACTTGAGTGTCATCAGTTTCTCCATCCCCTATTGCACCAAAATCAACCACATTAAAAGTACTGCTTGCGCTTTTTACTATACCAATGCTAGATGCGGCAATGCATAAGATCAATAAGCTGGCAAGTAAGTCCTGTGATCACAAAAATAATTAGTATCACAATATGTTCTCTTATATGATTACAAGGGATTTTACCGACTGAATTGGTAATAGGTATCCACAATAAAACTAAAACGATGATAGAAGTGGGAGTGAAGATTGAAGACTTTCTCACCATTGTACATATGCCACCAAATGAAGAACAGATAACTACATATATATGTGTGTGTATATATATATATAAATAGATGGTCTCTTGCGTCCATATATAGAGGTAAAATTGAAGAACAGATAACTATAAATATATATATATACACAATAGTTTTAGATTTCCTTCTATGTACATGGGGAGAGGATAGGATTTCTTTCATTATAGGCTAATTGAGGCGCCAATTATTTCTGTCGACACATGGTAAGTACTTCGGAATATACTAATTAGGATATAGTCAGGACAATTTGTTGGATAATGATGTTGACCAGAGTGTAGGAACCTAATTAATTCACTTGCCATAGTTTTCCTTATATTTATATATATGCAGTGCAGGAACCTAATTAATTCCTTTGCCATAGTTTTCCTTTATATATAAATAGAACTTCTATGGTTAATACCTTTTAACTAAAAAAAATTAGAACGAACTAATTAAATTCATCCATTGCATTTGAATTGAATAAGAGAGAGAATTTATTTAAGAAGAGAGAATGCAACGAATGAATTTGATTGATTTATTCTAATTTTTTCAAGTTTAGGAGATACTAACATAGAAGTTTTATATATATATTTGGAAAATATAATGTTAAATTTTATCTAAATTTATTGTCCAAATGATATAACAAATTAATTTGTAGTACCTACATTAATTGTGAAATGATGCATTGATGTTGTGATTATTACAAATAAGTTTGTCACATTATTGACTCAAAATTTTAGATAATTGCTCACTGATGATGTTATAAATACAAATGAGATTATTAAGGGGTCGTTTGTTTTTACCACTTATAACTTAATGGTGTTAAATTGTACTTATTAAGTTGTTTTCGTTTATTTTTTTAAGTGGTTAAAACACTAAAAACTACCTTATCAATAATCCATATTTCCCTTATTAGTGTACGGATAGATATATCTCAATCATAGGTTTAGGTTCAACCTCAATGGGAAAAAGAATAGAGTACCTTACAACATATCTTCACGTACCAAGAATGAAGGTAGAACGTAAAATTCTTTTTCCTTTTCTTTTCGCAAGAAACATGGGGTTGAATCTAGTCGTAAGAAGAATGCTTGACTGATAAATAACTCACTTTTTGGTCTGCAACCCCCTCAATCATCACAAACGCCCCCAATCGGTGCAATGGGAAAAATAACTAAAAAAAGAAAAGAAAAGTAAGAATTTTTCACTTTTAATTTAATTACAAATGACTAAAAGATATTTAAAAGATTATATTTCAAGTCTAGTCTTCCCAAAATAATATATTTTTAAATTTATCCTAATTTTATATCACACAAATTTTTTTTTCCATGATACTTACAAAAATATATTTAAAAATATAAATATAAATACATCTCATCACAAATTATCTTGAAATTACGGAAAGTATATTAAATTTAAGATTTCATTAAAATTTAAAGCATTTTAAAAGTTTATGTGTATGCAGTATATCCAAATTTAAATGTATTCCATTGAAATCTAAATGTATTCAATCCAGATTTATATGAAATCTATTAAAATCTAGATATATATATTAAATTCAGATTTGTATAGAATTTAATAAAATTTAGGTGTATTTAATTCAGATTTTTATAAAATTCAATAAAATCTAAATATAATCAAAAAGTTATTGACTTCACAGTTTTAATTAAAATGGTGAATTTAAATGTTTAAAGTGATTTTAATGAAAAAATATATATAATAAATCTTACTATTCTTCTCAAAATTTCATTAGATTTCATAAAGAGTTCTAACAAAATTAATATGAAGTCTATAGAATTCGTGAATTCCACCAAAATCTATTATTTAAAAAAAAAAAATCAAATTCTAATAAACTCTAGATTTAATACTCTCCCAAAACTACTGTATTTTAATTTACAATTCAAACATTAATTTTTCTAGTTACTGTCTTCAGTATATAAATATCGTTAATTATATTATACTTTTAATCATATTTTAATACGAACAAACCATTATTAATATGTTCATAAAATTTTTTTAAAATTTTTAAAATTATTTATTTTCTATTGTTTGTATCAAATTAATTAAAATTACACAACAATAAATAATAAAAAATTGTATAAATATCAAATTATTAGTCTTTAGATCATTTTAATTTTAAAAAACAAATAAAATTATAATATATTCAGATATAAGGGAAAAAAAAAAAAGCAACAAACATATTATTCAAATTTGAGATTTCAATAACTATTCAGTCTTTAATAAATTTCAAACAAAAAAAGAACAACCCCTAATTTTAGCATAATCAATAGTATGCAAATGTTAATTATGAAAATGGCAATATGCATAATGGCTCAAAATTTTAAAATTGCTATAATTCAAATCTATTCATCCTTATAACCAGCAGATACATGTGAAGTACTTCTCTATTGTCTCTAAATTAATTCTTCTTATGTTGCCTTCGGTTTTCTACTTTATATATATATATATATATATATATATATATATATATTTCATCTCATTTTGGAAATTTTCTTCCGAATTGCGATTGTATGACTTTGCAAATGTGCTAACGTGCTCTATTAGATAGAAAATATATATTTTCTTATTACCCAAAATTTTATTCAAATTTTTTATATATAATAAGCTAATTTGTAACAACTACCTAATCGTAAAATAATGTATTGATGTTGTGATTATTATAAATAAGTTTGTCACATCATTTAGATAATGAATTTTAGTAAAGTTTTGAATACTTACTCATTGATGTTATGATGATTACAAATCATATTACCAATTTTGGCAAAATCAATAGTATACAAATATTAATTATGAAAATGGCAATAGGTACTGTTGACGTCTGAAACTGGTTCAGTCAACTTGCTGGTTCATTCAAGCCCAAGACTGCAGATCTGTAAAAGATACAAACAAACAAAAAGAGAGGCAAAGAGGAAGAAGAGAAACACATGAGATTTACGTGGTTTCGCCTTAAGAATGACCTACATCCACGGCGTCGGCTCCGGTTAGGGGCGACAGTCACTATTACTATATCTGTTTTGTGTTTACAGTGAAAGAGATCTCGAGAGGAAAATCCCCTTTACATTGATTTTGATCTCCTATTTATAGAGGAGATGTTACAATTTGAATAGGTTTTAGAATTTTACAGATAAAACAAAAAATAATATACATTAATTGAGATAATATCTCCCAAGATTATCTCCACCATATATGTAGCAATTGCCAAGAATGTCGTGATTCGATTTGCATGAAAATATGTAAGTTGACTCATTTCCTGAATTAAATTGATTCGCATTCTAGAATGTCAACTGGTCAATTTTAGCGAGCACATTGAGCGAACAGCTTACTCCAGCGATCAGATATTGCACCCAGCGAGCAGCTTCTGGCCTGGGCGAGCTGGTGCTCGGGTAATGTCAGCGATCTGATTGTTCAAGCAGAGATCGCGTAAGCTGGTCGCGCAGTGTAGTCGAACAGGTTGGTTGTGCAAGATGTCCAAGCAGCTTGGGAGCCTATAATGCTGCAATGAGCTCGATAAAGCGTGCAGATTTGCTCCTACGCAAGCTGATTGTCTGAGCTTTGGTCTTAGCTGAATTCTTGCTCGTCCATCTGTTCCTTCATCATCTCGTCCGTATGCTTATTCGCGAACTATTTGTTCAGTGCTTTTTGACAGCAAATATAAACCTTAAGAACACATCCATTACAACAATAACTTTGAGGATATAAACGGCATCAACTGGGGAGCCCCTGGTTGCCAAGCTATAGAGCCCAAAAATCCCTTTCCAAAAACATACTATAATAGACATTCTGACAACCAAGCAAAAAGTTATGTTTGTTTCTTTGAACCAGTAACTTGGGTCCTTATCTGTTCGGACAGTTTTAACAGGTTATCTTACCGGGCCTTTGGACTTTTACCAGCCCATTTGGGACAGCCCAAAAATACCTACAACAGGTACAATGGCTCAAAAATTTAAAATTGCTATAATTCAAATCAATTCATCCTTATAATCAGTAGGTACATGCGAAGTACTTCTCCATTGTCTATGAACTTCTTATATATACACAGTTGCCATCGGTTTGCCTACTTTATGTCTTCTTTTACCTCTCATTTTGGAGATTTTCTTCCAAAGTATGAATATGCAAATTTGTGTTGATGTGCTCCATTAGATAAATTTTTTTTTTTCTCTTTACCAAATGTTAGTACAATTTTCTTCTCTGTAATGCATCTTGTTTATTTCAAATGGAGAAAATCTTTAATGTATCTATACATTGATGATCAAACAAGTGACTCTACAAATTAATTCAAATCATATTGTATTGAAAATAGTCATCTCTCAACTATATTTCAGATCATTACTGGTAATTTAATTAAAACAATGATAACTTTATTAATGGATATTGCAAAATTTCCAAAAATTATGTCAAATATAATTGTTATCCCTAATCAACATTTGGGGTGATGCACTAATGCCTATTAATAAAAATTTGCAAATCTTGAATTTGTTGCGATTAAACAATACCTTGCAAGAGAGAAATAGTAAAAGATTCAAATAATTAAGGTAAAAGGGAGAAGAAATTTTTGGAAAATTGATATATTATCAATTCTTTATTTCAGCAGAGCAGTTCATAGACTTTATAATATCAATACATATGTGATCGTAAACAGAACTTTTACACATTACCCTTTAATAGGAGTAATTGAACATTTCTTTTAATTTAAAAAAATTCAGGGTTCAAGTTCCACACTTGTATGTCGATAATTTTCTCTGATTTTAATGTCTTAGTTGTGGTGAATCTTGTGTTCCAAGGGCATGGTGGCTAACTTTTGAAATGCAAGGGACATCAGGTGTGGTGGAATCAGCGGTTCCATGGGCATTGTTGCAAACGACATTAACCTTAAATCCGGGATTTGATGAAGTTATGTTGACTTGGTTCATCACAATGTTCAAGCAACCAATCACACTAGTGCAATCGAATGTGATTGCTTGTTCACTGGCTGAAGTCCCATGCATAAAAGCAGGGGCGGACCTGATATAGGGTTAGGATGGGCACGTGTACCCCCTGAAATTTTATGAAAATTTATTAGGTATAATGTTCTAATATAAAATATTTAAATATATCAATAAATTAATATATATTTTTTCAAGTCTGGTGGCAAGAAGCATGTTTTGTCTTCTATTGTTAGTGGTTTCTCAACCAACAACAAGTGCTGTTGCTTTTTTTTTTTTAATTTTAAAAAGAAAAAAGTATTATGAACAGTACATATGGTGCTATTTCTCACTTCCACGTGTGCTATTTTTCTTTATCACTTAGGCATGCTCTTTTTTTTTTTTCCCAAGAGAATGAACAGTGAATTTTTTTTTTTTTTTCATAAAAGAAAATGGACGTGTGAATTTGTTGGTGTTTGAACCTAAGTTATAAAAATAAATGATATAGATACTTATCAACCAAGCAAATCTTCAAACGTGAAGTGTTTTTACTTCGAAAAGTTTTATAACCTGTCATGAACTATGTAAAATTTTTTTATTATTTTTTTATATTTATGAATAATTATCGTTAGTTATCATAAATTTTTTTTCTTTTATCACAAACTATGTCATATTTATATAAATTATTAACTAATTTTTCTTCAATTTTTTAATTTTTTGGGTTTCTTTTACATCTCGTTCATAACTTAGTGAATGTTATAAATTTATTGTCGTTCTTTAGTAGTAGTGCATATACTCACCAGTGTTTTAATGTTATTTTGAAGATTTACTCTTAAAATAATAAAGGTTATCATAACCAAATTTTAAAAATAAAAATATATTTAACTAAGTGTGAATTGCACCTTCATTTATGGTTTAAGTAGTTAGTACATTTTTTTTTCATACTCGTGATAAGAGTTTAAATGTACATTTAATAATATATGTAGAGAATTTTCTCTCTTTATATGATAAATTTAAAAAATAAAAGAACTTATATGAACTATAATTATTTTCATCTTAATTAATTTTTATTTTATTTTATTTTATTATAAAGTGTCTCCCCTTATATAAATTTCTGGGTCCGTTATTACACAGAAGTGAATGTCACATCACTTACTGCTATAGAATTTGGCTAAAATCCAGAAAAAAAAAATGACGAGAAAATATAACATTTGAAACATCTCATTAATTTAAAGTTACTATGTAAGAAATTTATACTAAAACTTACTATAACATCATCTATCTTACCTCAAATTTTGGTGTACATCTAAGCTATAATGTTGGCTAATAATAATCGGGTTTTTACAATCATTAAGCGTAATTTCCTCAAATGTGATTTTCTTAGCATATCACAAACCTCCCTGAAAAAGTACTGTAGATGAAAATATTTGACAAATTAAAGCACAAAAATGTTCAATAATTAACTTTAAATAACAAATAATAATTCTTTGTCATAATTTTATTTGTCAATCTTTTAATAATTTAATGATATATCACTATAACAAATAGTGAATGATCAAGATTGTTTCATTTTTCTTTTTCATCTATCGTTCAAATTTAAATTCCTCTTATAAAAATATTAACACAAATAAAATATTGATAAGGAATATTTATTTCTTAAAAGACATTCTTAATGCTTCAAGACTCAAGGGATAAGCTGAATTAATTGATATTTAGTAGTTGACATAGTAAATATTATTGTTACCTCAAAGGTCTTGATTCATGCTCCATTTTAAGTTCCATTCAAAGTACAATTCCGAACGTACACTCCTTCCACTTGATCGGGTTCTCCCCCATCCCCTAGACTTCCCACACTATACACGAATATGAGGCATATAATTCGGTCATTACTCATTAAGTGTAACGTCGTGTTCAAACGAAACAAAGATCCTATTCTAATTTGAATTGATCAGAATTGTAAAGGATGAGGCATAACTACCCTCAATAATGTACTATTAGTATTTTTTGCACTTCTATTTTATTTTTTTATAATAAACAATCAAAACTAATTGAAAGCTTGATATCTCTAATTAAAATAGCTATTAATTAGTTTGGCATTATTTCGAAGCGTCTATATATTCTATGAAGAATTATCTGTTTAATCACATTGTTTGTGAAAAATCAAAGGGCTAGATTGGGAATTATATGAAATTCAGTTCTATTATCTGAACTAGATAGATAATCAAAATGAGGGTTCTGATAAACCTAATTCCATGACCAGGTCCACATGCAATCCCAGTAACGCGGACATCACAGCAGCCGCCATTGATTGCAATGCAATCATCACCTGTTAGAAATATAACACATGTAACCATAAAATGTTTTTAAAAATTATCATAATCGTGGGTCATTCACGGATCAATCATTAACAATATAAAATGTGATAACAAACATTAACAAATTGTGAAGAAGGAGATCCAAATTAGTTACCCCTTTCGATTAAGGAATCGTATATACGAATATGTGTTGAGTAGGAGAGGTCGATTCCATCCGTGTTAGGACTGTTAGCAGGTGACTGTATGTTAATGTTGTAGATGGATCCACCATTTCAGTGGTTTATTGTCATGCGCACTTTTGGGGACTGTTACGAATGGTGAACCCACTTAGATCAAAATTGCTGTAGTTGTGGAAGTACATCGCCTGTAAGGATCAAAGAAATTAATAGCCCTCGGTCTCTTGTAAGGATTCTCCTAAAAATAGATAAAACTAGAATAACCACTATCTTAATCATGAGAACGAAAACGGTATTACTTATTTATAGAATGATACATAGTTGTACCTTCCACCAAGAGAACCTTGGCCATCGATTGTTCCTGATCCATGCATGATTAGATGGGGGACTTCATAGAAGCATAGCCATTAGTAGTTAGAGTTGAGACCTAACCAATCTCGAATTGATGTGGGGGTTATGACATTCCCTAAAATCTATGCTCAATAACAATTATGAAAATGTTAATATAAAACAAAAAATTTTAATATTCATCAAACATTTAAAAAAAAAAAAAAAATCCACGATTTTGGGTTGTAATTCAGTATTGGACTTGTTATTTAAATTGGCGAACTTAATCTATTGTTAACAGGACAGAGCTAGAAAGATCATTATATCAAAATAGAGGGGAGCCAAAATGAAAAGATTGCCAAATATTATGAAAGATTTTTAATTTCTGAAAGTCATAAAAGTGGCATCGGGTACTGTGGCCCCCCTCCTCTCTGTCGTGGCAGTAAGATTGCTTCTATAATTAAAAAATATCTTTAGTAATTTTTTGTTTTATGACCATATAGAAAAATTAAATTAAATGAAAACTATTTATAATTTATGATTTAGAATAATTGATGAGATTTAAATTCTAAATCGCTTAAAATTAATAGAAGTATTTAACCACTCCTAATAGATTATAAACTTTATAATGTCCCCTCCGCACCGTTTCCTACCCCCAAATTTATATTTTACAACGATGATGAGACTTAAATCTTAAATCTCTAGAATCAATAAAAGTAGTGTTCAACCACTCCTAATAATGTCTCCCACCCCCGCCCCTAACATCAATAAAAGTGCTTTAAATAATCAAATATTAAATTGTAAATGTACAAGTCTAAAGAAAAACATCATTTCAATTAAAACTTATATTTATATGTAATTAGTTTTTAAAAGCATCATGTTAATGTTTTTTTTTTTTCTTAAAGCAAATTTGCATCATATTAATGGTGGAATAAATTAATATAAGAGAGAAGAAATTGTTGTATTGTTTCAGAGAGAAACATAGATAAGCAGGATGGAATTAAGGAATGTGTAAGAGAGAAAGAAATAATTTAGAATTAAAAAGATTTAGGAAAGAGAATCTAGGAGAGAGGAAAGAGCGAATTAAATTAAATTAATTAATAATGAAAAAAAAAAGAATAATAAATAATAAACTTATTAAGTCCAAACCATCCAAACCCCGTAGATCCAAGGGCTATCGAGTTATGTCAAAAATTGTATCTTTCAATATATATATACATATATATAGGAGGAATCTAGAGATACCTAAATAATTCTATATATGATCAGTGCATCATAATTTTAAATTGTTAGAACCACTTTATTTACTACGTAGGAGAGAGAAAGTGAATTTTTTAGAAAAAATAATGTAATAAATGACTTTAATTAATGATCATAATAATTTAAAAATTAAGATATATTGACTCTATATATATATATAGAAAATTTCCCTTTAATAAAGTTAGTTCCCGTCTGTTTTCACTAAATTTAGAAGAGGTGGATGACAAGGCTGTTATCTTAAAATCTAAATCACATCTCAGATCTTCCATAACGACATGATTCAGCTAAAAAATTTGAAACAAATCAAGACTTGCCACACGAAGAACAGTCCCTCATAATCCAGTAATTATAGAAGAAACAAGAGAAATGAAAAAGTAGCCCCAAATGCTCTTCAATGATATATATTTTACCTCAACTCTGACATTTTGTGACTGGCAAGGCCCCTGAAATCTAATGGGACGTAACAAGACTGTTTTTCCCTGTGGTATTTCCATGCCCTTAAAAAGGCCTTTCATGCACTGCACAGGTAATAACCATTAGTCAATTAAGGCTTTGAATCTAATAGTAAGAGGTAAGAGAAAATAAAATAAAATATCCTGATGGAGTGAAAAATTAATTTACTGCAGAATCATCAGTTTTGCCATCTCCAACCGCACCAAAATCAACTACATTAAAAGTACGGCCTTCTCCCATGTTGAAACTAAATGCAACAACTCAGAAGATTACAACGCTGGCAAGAAAATCCCGTGTGCAAAAATGAGAAAAAAAAAAATCTCAGAATATACATTTGGGTGCATGTAGGAGCTAAAAATAATTATTAATGATATAAGATTGGGGTATTCCTTACCATTATTGTATGAAAAAGAGACAACTATATTGTGTTATTTGAGTTACATGGTGTTATGAGTATTTTATGGATCACTCAAATAGACTGGTAAAAACCCAGTAGACTGGCCCAATAGGTCAGACCCAATCTCCCAGCTCGTGAAAGCAAGCTCCTTGGGCGTTATGTTCTCAACTCGCGTATATAGCAATATAACGACGTCAAGCTCACTAAACCGAAGTCGCATACTACTGTCAAGTTGAGATCGCTAGTCATCATCAACAGCCTCAGCTCGCCAGTGCAAGGTTAGATCCAGCTTATGGCATGTCGTGCATGTTAAGAGAATTGTTTCAGACTGATTGCAGCGTGATTTGAGAAAATCTCACCTACTAAGTATGAGTTGTGTCAGCCTCATTCTGCTGAAACTGACTTTACTACACGTCAGTCTTAGAAATTGCTAATTAATTAATGGTTTGTCAGTTTAATTATATTTAATTATATCATCCCCTTTATAAATAAGGGGTCATTTTCATTATAAATTAAGAGAGAAATATTGAGTGTAAACTGTGTTGTTACTCTACTCAGATTGTGAGAAAATAACAGTGGACGTAAGCATATATTGATCGAACTACTTCAAAAACTTATTGTCTTTTGTTCTTCCTTTGCCTTTTTCTTTGTTTTCTATTTATTTCTTACACTGTTTTGACCATTTTTACAACATTGGGCTTTAAAAAATCTAATTGACCTGTTTTTGACGTCAACACATGACTTCTTCTTAGTCTTCTATATATATAGTTGGCCATGGCTATGATAATCACTTGACATTTATTTCATGAACCTCTCTAGATTTTTTGTGATATATAAGATTATAGGTGCTTAATAACCTTATTACCATTTTCAAATCTGTATTTGATTTTTTTGTAGATTTTTTGTGACATTTAACGTACTTGATTTTTTGCATCTACATATATAGTACCTATACATTCTCAAATTTGTATTTACCATTTCAAGAAGTAGTTGGTTTTTAGTTAAACTTGTTTTTATATCAATTTTATATATCATATTTTGAAAACAATGGACTTAATAAAGCAAAGGGTGAATAAGAGTAATGATAGATATTCCAATAAGAGTAATGATGCTAAAAAGTTATTTTTATTGTATTCTAAACAATGATATGTCAATTGGTAATTTATTTTAACAAAATATATCATCAATTTATCAATTGTCATATTATTGCTTGGAAGACAAGTAATTGTAAACATAAGAGTTGACATATCTAGTATTTTTGTTGATGGAATATCTAACATTGTTCTTAATTAAAGACTAACATCTAACATTATTAATTCTTAATTGGAGACTGCCTTATATATATATATATATATATATATATATATAATAAATAGATGCCTAACCTTATATATATAGATGTCTAAGGTCTTCAAATGAAAATAATATGTAATCTCAATCACTCATATGGGTTTTCTGCCTCGTGCTGAGCCTACAGACTGAGTTTGAGCTTTTCAATATTTACAAGAGTACATATGTATTTATATATATATATATTATGGTCAATGTGTTATTTATAGTCATTGCATTCTAACTTCCAAATTGTTAGGACCACTAATTTTTGTATTCACTACTTTTTTTCTCCTAAAAATATGTATCCCTCCTATTAATTCAAATACAATGTAGTGCACCCTAAATTTTAAATTATTAGGATCATTATCTCAACCATTCATTCTATTTAGGAAGAAAATGCAATCAATGACTTAAATTAGTGGTTCTAACAATTTAAATGTTAAGACGTACTAACCATATAGATGGCTCTTCAACAGTATTTACATTAAGATGTTTACTTTGATTTAGTGTTGTATTAATTGCTTTATCTTATGTGTCAAATTTGTTATTTGTATATTAGTGTAATGCCTACTAATTTACATTTGCAATCCTTGAAAAGATTCATTGTGTATTTACTTTTATGTAATCAAAGTGAGTTGAAATCAGAATGATCTAGAATAAGATTGACTACAAATCAGATTAATGTATTAGAATCAACATATGTTATTTATTTCAATTATTGGAATCGATATTAGAACCAATAGTATTTACTTTGAGATATTTACTTTGATTTAAAATCAGAACAGATTACTTGCAAATTATAAAAATGCCCTTGATTAAAATTATGTACTCCATAAGCATTTATTCTATAAAAAAAAAAACTATATAACCATTGAGGATGTAATGTCATCCTTTTACCCTTTTTTTTTAAGTTCATTTTGCCAATTGCAATAGAAGCATTATGCATCATTTTGCAAAATTGTGTTTAGGTCCTTTAGGATGTACGTAGTGTCATTTTTTTACCATTTTTTTTTAAGTTCTTTTTGTCATGTTCTACTATGTAACTTGTCATAATAAGTTATGTAACTTGTCATAATAAGTTAAAAGGGAAAAAAAAATTCTTAACACTATGATTATAACTATATTATTTTGACTCGGAGAGATGGATTCCATCCGTGTTAGGGCTCTCATCAGGTGCCTGTATGTGAATATTATAGATGGATCCACCATCGCAGTGTTTTATTGCCATGTGCATTTTTGGACTGTTACGAATGGTGAACCCACTTACATCAAAATTGTTGCATTTGTACAAGGACAGTGCCTACAATAACACGCACACATATATGTAGGCTTATAATTATACGATGAATTAATTCATGTAACCTTCCATAATCAAAGAAATTATAATTACCCTTGGTCTCTTGCTACCTCCTGAAAATAGATAAAATTAAAATAATTATCACCTTAAACATATTATTAGAAATGAAAACCGCAATTAATGGTTTTATATATATGAATATATATACCTGCCACCAAATAGAACCTTCGCTGTCGATTGTTCCTGATCCCCGTATGATGAGACCGTGGATTGCATAGAAGCCTAGCCAGAAATTAGAGTCGCCAATTCTCCAGGCTTTAATTGATCCGGGGGCAATAATATTCCCTAAAATCGGTCCTCAATGAAAATTATGAAAAAGTTAAAAGAAAACAAATAAAAGCTTGAGTATTCATCAAATGTGGTTTCATGGAGCAAATGTAGTAAGGTAAAATTGATTTTGGGTTTAAATTCAGTATTGTTCTCTTTATTAAAACTATATCAGTTTAACATACTATTTTTTAATAGGAGTAGTTAAACACTATCTTTAATCTAAAGAAGTCAATGATTCAAGTCTCACTATTATCTTAAAATATAAGATATGAATAATTTTTTAAAAATTTAATTCCTTTTTACCGTCATTTAAAAAAAAAAAAAATTCGATATAAATTGAAACCAAATCATAAACTTTTGTTTTTACGAAGGAAAGCAAGGCGATGGAGCTAGTGGGCCCCTTCCTTGGTTGAAAACATGTGTCTGTGTCATCATTAATTAATTATTAATTAGAAAATATATAGAATTGCATAATCTAAAGTACCGATTGAGTAATGATACGATTCAGCTAGGGGTTACGACACGACGGGTCGACACGAATTCGTTAAAAATAAATGGGTATGGGTTAGAGTTAAACGAATTCGTGTCGACCCGTTTAACCCGTTTATTAAACGAATCGAATCGGGTTTGGTTAAACGAATCGCGGGTCGACACGATTAAAACTGGGGTCAAATTATAATTTAATATATTATAGGAATCATAATGTAATTATACATTTATATATAAACAACACTTCAGCAAATCCCTAGCAGTAGCAGACCTAAATCGGCAGCCGCAACACTTTGTTTTTGCAATACACTTCACGTCTTCACCAGTTCACCTTGCAGCTTGCACGATCCGCGGGCCGCGGCCCCCTTCTTTTTGCAGCCACTCGACCAGATGCCGTGAGCGCCGCGACCCAATAGCAGCGCCGCTTCACCTTGCACGATCCGCAGCCCCTTTCTTTTTCCAGCCACTCGACCAGACGCCACGACCCACGAGCAGCGCCGCGACCCACGAGCAGCACCGCTTCACCTTGCATGATCCGCAGCCCCTTTCTTTTTGCAGCCACTCGACCAGACGCCACGACCTACGAGCAGCACCACCGAGACTCCACGAGCAGCACGACAGACGGACTAGACGCCACGAGCAGCGCGACAAACTGACCAGTCGAGCACCGAACGAGCAGCACGGTAGACTGACCATACGCCACCAGCAGCGCGACAGACGGACCAGTTGACCATCGGACGAGCAGCACGGCCGACGGTCACCAGCTTCCGCTCAAGCGATGGTAGCGTAGCACGGCAGACGGACCAGTTAACCAACGGCAGAAGGTCACCACTCACCAGCTTCGGCTTGACCAGCTTGGGTAGCGGTCCAACTCATCATCCGGTCACTGACAAGACGACCCGACCAGCTTCAGCCTCTTGGTAGCCGTCCGGTCACCAGCTTCAGCTCGATCAGCTTCGGTACTAACCATCCAGTCTGGTCGAATACAAGTAGCTGAGAAAATATTATGAATATAATCTATTTAGCTATTAAGTCACAAACTTGGGTATTTGGTGATAGGGAGAATTGGTTATTCAGTCACAAACTTGTTATATAAATATTATGAATATAATCTATTTAGCTATTAAGTATTAAGTGAATATGCAGCTGTAATGTTATCTTTTTGTGTGTGTGTGACTGTGTGTGTGTGTTTGGTTACTTTAAGTTAGTGGGCAAGAGAAATTTAAGGCATTTATGTGGATTTGTGTAAGTATTAACTTCCACGCTACTAAAAAGTCTAAAATATATACTACACAAGCATAATATCAAAATTATTCATATTTGAGATACTGAATAACATATAATTCAAAAGAAATCAAACATAAGCACAACAACAGAATCAATCAATTGCTTCATTGTTTATAATTTAAATATTATGTAATGTTATTTGGTTATTTGGTTCTCATGATTTATTTGGTTATTTTATGGTTATTTGGTTTTTAGATATGGATTTAAGTGTTGATTTTGAAGACGATACGATTGATCTGGAAGATGAGCTTGGAGATGAGTTTGAAGTTGCAAATGAAGAAGAAAATCTGGGAAGTTCAAGCAAGTCAAAGCAAACTAAAGCTGCTCGAAAAAGAAAGCGCACTTCGCATGTGTGGAAGTCCTTCGAAATGATATCGAAGGATAAAAAGGGAAAAGATAGATGCAAATGCAAATGGTGTGGCCAAATCTATCTCTGTCCTACCTCGAGTGGTACAGGTAACATGATTAGACACTTGGCTCTTAGTTGTCCAAAGTATAAATCGCGTGATATACGTCAAATGGTGTTTGAGAAAAGTAATTCCGGGTCTATTGGTGTTCATCAACCTAAGACTAAGAGTCAAGAAGAATTTAGGAAGCTTGTTGCTGAAGCTTTAGTGTTGCATGATTTACCTTTTCAGTTTGTGGAGTGGAAAGGAATTATAAAAATTGTTGAGTTTTTAACTGATGATTTTCATATGGTCTCTAGGAACACTGTGAAAGCCGATGTGTTGAGTTTATATGAGAAAGGTAAACAAAATCTTAAAAAAATGTTACAAGATGCCCCTAGTAAAATTTGTCTAACCTCAGATTTGTGGACTTTCATAGCTACTGATGGTTACATGTGTATAACCGTGCATTTCATTGATTCTAATTGGGTTCTACATAAGAGAGTGATGAGTTTTTGTTTTATGCCTCCTCCACATGATGGGGTATCTATTGCTGATAAAGTTATGTCATTGTTGTCTGAGTGGAGTATTGACAAGAAGCTTTTTTCTATTACTTTGGATAATGCTTCATCAAACAAGTGTTTTATTGATAATTTAAAAGGTCAATTGAATATTAATAAAGCACTTGTTTGTGATGGGGAATTTATGCATATCCGTTGTTGTGCCCATATTATTAATTTGATTGTTCAGGATGGATTGAAAGAGATAGATGTAGGTGTGCATAAAATTCGTGAGAGTGTGAAATATGTGAGAGGGTCTCAAGTTAGGAAACAAAAATTTTCGGAGTGTGTCAAACAAGTTGGTTTAGATGTAAAGAGGGGTCTCCGACAAGATGTTCCTACTAGGTGGAACTCAACTTATCTTATGCTAGATAATGCTCTTTATTATCGACGTGCTTGGTGTACTTTAGAGTTGACCGATAGCAATTACAAGCATTGTCCTTCTGCAAGTGAGTGGGATAGAGTTGAGAAAATTTGTAAGTTTTTGCGTTATTTTTATGAGACAACTAACATTTTTTCTGGTTCAAAGTATCCCACTTCAAATTTGTACATGCCCAAAGTGTTTTTAGCGCATTTGACTTTATTGCAACATTTGAAGAGTGACGATGAGTTTTTGAAAAGAATGGCAAATCAAATGTACAAAAAGTTACAGAAATATTGGGCTGATTTTTGTGTTATTTTGGCAATTGCTGTTGTCTTGGACCCCCGTTACAAGATAGAATTTATTGAGGTAGTGTTTCAGAAGTTGTATGGTGTTGTTGGTGGAATAGAAAAGTTAGCAGATATAAAAAGTAAATTATTTTTTTTGTTTGATGAGTATATGTCAAGTTCTATCAGGGCATCTACCTCTAAGGCCACCACATCATCGGCAACTCTTGGTACACAAGTGATTGATGCACAAGTTAATAGAATTGATGAACTTGACTTGGTTTTGATGGTAAGAAATAATATAATTTTTTTTATTATATATTTGTTATATTATTTTATCATAACAATATGTCTAATGATATTTTCTATTGTTATTAATTTTATATTGATAGGATTTTGATATGAGCCTTGATGGTAGAGACATTACAACTCACAAGACACAATTGGAGCTTTATTTGGAAGAACGACGGCTTGAACGATCAATTGATTTGGACATTCTAGCCTTTTGGAAGGCTAATGAAGCTCGCTATCCTGAACTTTCTGTCATGGCTCGTGACGTTTTGTGCATCCCATTATCTACGGTTTCATCCGAATCAGCATTTAGCAATGGTGGTCGAGTTCTTGATCAATACCGAAGTATACTAAAACCTGACGTGGTGGAATCAATAATTTGCACTCGAGATTGGATAATTGGTAGAGGTAACACACTAATTTTGTGATAGTAATTTCTTATAATTATCTTTCATTATTTTTTAGTTACTTTCGTCATTTATTATTGTAGAGAGGGATATTGTTTCGTTAGAAGACGTTACTGAAGATATATTGAATTTAAGTATTAATGAAGCTTTCCTTAATGCAAGTGCCCCTAGTGAATCAGTTGAAGGTTCAACACTAAATTCTTTCACTTAGTGGTAAGTTTTTTTTAATTATATTTCGTCATTAATTTTAAAATTGTGAATGTAGACATCTAATTTTGTGTTTTTGTATTTTTTGTGTAGCTTGAAGGTCTCTTTGAATTTTGGAATCAATGAGGATATAATTTTTAAGTGACAAAAATTTGATGCTGGATAATGATAATATTTAATATTATGTCATTTTAATTATTGCATTGACTTTGATTTTGTTGTGATTTTGTGTTTAAAATCTATGTTGATGATATGATGTAGTTCACTTAATGTGTAGGTTTTATGTGTTAAATTATGTTTTTTAAAAATCTGATTGTGAATTATTTGTTATTTTTGTGTTTGCATTAAAATTGATTTTGTTGTGATTTTTAAATATATATGATATGAAATTTTATATAGTTAATTAATGTGTAGGTTTTTATGTGTTAAATTAGGTGTTAAATATTTTATTGTGAATTATTTGTTATATTTGTGTTTAAATTGAGTTTGAGTTTGATTTTATTGTGGTTTTTAATGTTGATGATATGAAATTTTATAGTTGATTTATTGTTTAGGTTTTATGGTTAATTTTTTTAATATTTAGTTAAAATATTATTTATTATATTTTGGTGAAACGAATTAAACGAATTATACGGGTTAAACGAATTAAACGGGTTGGACGAGTTAAACGAATTAAACGGGTTGGACGAGTTAAACGAATTAAACGGGTTGGACGAGTTAAACGAATTAAACGGGTTGGACGAGTTAAACGAATTAAACGGGTTGGACGAATTAAACGGGTTAAACGAATTAAACGGTTTAAATGATTAAATGGGTTAAACGAATTCGTGTCGTGTCCGTCGTGTATAAACGAATTCGTGTCGAATCCAAAGATGTCAACCCGTTTCTTAAACGAATTCGTGTCGAATTGAACGAATTCATAAACGAATCGAATCGAATCCGGCTCAACCCGACACGCCAACCCTTTTTGCCACCCCTAGATTCAGCTGACATATTTGAAACAAATTGAGAGATATGAATAAAGATATTCTAGACAATGCATATATACATGTTGCTTCATTAATAAACAGGAAGCAAAAGATATGGTAAAGTAGCCGTAGCACTAGACACACTCTCCATTATATACTTTACCTCAACTTGGACATCCTGTGACTTGCAAGGCCCCTCAAATTTAACAGTATGTAACAGGAATGTTTTTCCCTTTGGTATTTCAAGTGTTGGTTCATCTGTAGCTTCACACAAAGCATTCCGTGCCTTCAAAAAGGCCTTTCATGCATTGGACACATAATTACCATTATCAGTCGATTAAGTCTTAAATTATAATTAAACATTATGAGAACGAAAAGAATAACATGAAATAAAGTTTCATGATGGAGTGACGAATTAATTTACTGTAGAATCATCGGTTTTGCCATCTCTAACTGCACCATAATCAACCACGTCAAAAGTAACTTTTGCTTTCTCCATTGCTGATGAAACTAGATGTAACAATGCAAAAAATGAAAATGCTGGCAAGAAAAGCCTGTGTGCAAAAACCAAAAAAACATATGTCAGATATTGCACATTCAAGTGCATGAAGGGGCTAAAGATAATTACTAATGGTATAAGAGTGAGGAGTTCCGCACCATCATATGTGAATATGAACAATATAGCCTGTTCTTCTCTCTCTCTCTCTCTGTATATATATATAGAGAGAGAGAGAGAGATGGCTATAATATCTAAACATAGTATTACGAGCATGGTTAGACAAAAAAAAAATGTAACTTGTTTTAAAAGCAATTTTAAACACTACCTAAATTGGATCCATGTGCAAACCAATGTTCTCTGATATCATTTCAAGGAATACTAAATTAGTTGAATACTATTTCGTTCTTGGATTTTATAATATAAAATAATACTGCACTTTTAAAAAATTTATCCAAAAATTTTGCTCAAATATGTGGCATGTTGATTTGTAGCCACCACAGTAATTTTGGAATGATAGATTGATGATGTAATAATTATATATAAGCATGTCACATCATTTGAGCAGTTTTTTGGTAGTGTAGCAATTTTTATATAATGAATTTGGGCAATTATATGTGCGAAATATCTGACATTTTTTTTTTTGACAAAATTGCCCAAATGATATGGCTATGATATCTAAACATAGTATTAAGAGCACGGTTAGAAAAAAATGTAATTTGTTTTAAAAGCAATTTTAAACACTACCTAAAGTGAATCCATGTGCAGACCAGTGCTCTCTAATATCATTTCAAGGAGTACTAAATTAGTGAAATACTAGTTTGTTTTTGGATTTTATAATATGGAATATATAATGTTGTACTTTCCAAAATTTTATTCAAAAATTTTACTCAAATAATGTGTTAAGTTAATTTGTAACCACCACATTAATTTTGGAATGATGTATCGATGATGTGGTAATTACATATAAACTTGCCACATCATTTGGACAATTTTTGGATAGTACAACATTACTCTTTTATATTTATGAAGCACTCATGGTTTTATCATTTCTACCCTCTTTATTGAGCCTCCCATAAGAGTTTAACTTTATGCGATATTTGACACGTGGAATTAGAATGATGTAATTATTATATGTAAGGTTATCACATCATTTAAGTAATAAATTTGGATAATTTTTGGGTAATTTAGTATTACACTTTCATATATAAAGCACCTGTAGTTTCCTTATTTCTGCCCTCTTTATTGAGCCTTCAATGGGAGTTTAACTTTAAGCAATATTTGACATACAGGATTGGAATGGAATAGATTGGATTAAATTAAAATTATATCATTGGTTATGTTTGAAATATGAGATTTGGTATAGATGTGAGTTTCAAAATATTCCAAATTCTCAAATCTCACATATAGAGAGAGAGAGAGAGCAATGTGTGAGATTTCAAACTCAATCTCAATCTCTCTCAAATTCATCTCTCGTGGGAATACTCATTCTTAATCAAAATGGTGGGATTTGATAGGTTTAGGAATGAGTATTTCATCTTTATTTAAAAAAAAAAAAAAATTAAATTAAATTTAAGTATTTAATATATTATAAAATATTTAAATTAATTTTATTTCGATCCAATACCAATCTACACTAAATGTAATAATAAAACTATTGAAAATTGCAAAATTAGTTTAATAACGCCCGTGTACTTTCGTCAAAATCCCATAAAAAAACCAAATTCCTCGCCACCTTGATATATAAGTGGGATTGAATCCAAAATTTCTCATACAACAATATTTCAATAAACCTTATCGGGGTAATAGTGTTAATTGGTAATGGATCGGTGCAACAAACTTTGGTAACCTTACAGGGGGTAACTGGTACTTAAGTTACTATTGGTGATGGATCCATGCAACAAACTTAGGTAGTTACGTTGAATTCCTCAAAATTGAATAATGAGCGTGCCCTAATCAAATTTACATTATTCAGCACAAGTCAGAAAGCAAAGCTCAAAATTGGAAATTAAATATTAGTGTCGATATTTCTTCATTTTCATTTCCCTTTTTTCCAATATTTTCTGGGAAACGAACATCTCCAACAAAAAGTATATATAACAACAGAATCAGTCATTACACTTGGTTCAGTATATAATTTTGTTACAACCAGTATATTATTTTGCACAGCAAATAATGTGATGGGCTTGTTTGCCTCCTGACTGAAATCACTGTAGATGTCCACTGCATAATTCACTGATACTGCGCTTGGCTGCACCGATTGTACATTTGAAATTTTAAAATAGATAATAAAGAGAAAAAGAGAGAGATTAATACTTACATTTTTTTGGTAATTTTTGCCAACCCAGAGATTATGGTCGGTTTGTTAATCACAAGATAGATTTAGTAAGTAGGATGTAAGAATTTTGCAAAAGTTTTTGGATTTAGTGTATTCCAACAAAAGCATGAAATATGACCAATAAGACTATGGCCATGATACAATCCAAATTAAACTAATGTGTGTCAGTCTGGGAGGCATGGAACAGGAGGTGTATTTGTGATTGAAGCTGTTCTTCAGATGTGGCCGAGATTATGTTTATTTGCTTTAATATTATATTGTCACAAATTATGGTTGCACAATTCAGTGTAATGGTAGCAACATTAAGTAGTAGACAGACAGACAAATGGATCAGAGACTCTGAAAAAGTAACATCCATCACTTACATAAGTTGTCAATCCAAATCGAAGAGAGGTGTAAGTAGAAAACGTTTCCTATAAAAACATCCGAAAGAGTTTTCTGAAGAAGCACTTTTAAGTGCTTTTTTAATATAAAAATGCTTTACAATCCAGCTTTCCTATTTTTGTTCAATGTGGCCCAGATTGGGCAAGGATAACATTTGCGTTTACACGAGACAGACAATGCTTGAACTCCTTTCTGGTTTTCGTTTTTCTGAAAACTGCTTTTAAGTTTTCACTCTTTCTTTCCGAAGACTTGAACCTGAAATATGACGAAGCTGAATAAACTATTTCTACAATTAATCCACATATCTTTTCCGTCTTTAGAGAGCCTTTTCGGTTATGTTTCCAATCACACCAATAATTTTCTATGCATCTAGTCTCGCGTTAAAGTGAACTAGATACCTTCGGGCCTTGATTCATACTTCGTCATGGTTAGGAATACTAATAATTGTTTTGGAAAGTCTTTTTTTCATTTCTTCATGAGTTATACATGTGTTGCCCTCTTAGCGAATTTGATATAGACAGTCATACCACAAATACAACAGACACAAAATATATTTACATCACGATCCACTTGCAGTAGCATACAGACGTATACCAGTCACAACTTTGTTAGTTTCCTCCTACTAGAATGCAATGACTGCTCCTACATAAAATGAGCCACAATATTGAATGCTGCCACTTGAATGCTTCGTAATGACAAATTTCACAATAAAGAATGCATGGAAAACCCAGAATCTCCTCCCTCCGAGATTTCAAATTTCAACAGATTTCTAAACCCAGACATGCAGGTACCAATAACATCCGCACAAACTGTAACTACTCGCTACATAAGAATTCTAGTCCTTTCCACTTTGTTGTAGTAGACTACTAATAGTGGACTACTAATAGTGGACTACACCTCAGCAAGAATAAAAACTAGACCGCCTATGAGTCAGAGGCTGGTAAAAGCAAGTGAAAATCAAAATACAGCGTGGCAACAATTACAGCTTATACGCACATCATTTCATCATGAAAATAGAAAAACAATTTCGACAATCCATCTTCATTAACATTTCAAAAGCCTATCACTATCCTATCTGCAAACATGTGAAAGGGCTGACATTAAAAAGAGAATCACGGCAGCACAGAGTATACCATCACGACAAAACTACTAAACTGAAAATTATCCTTGCTGTCAAAATAAAGCTACTGTTTAATGACTTAAAAGTTTTAAGTAAAACACAATATGTCCAATTGTGTTATCTACGAATCTAGTAGATTGATGACAGAATTTCTTATGTAACTCTCCAATACAAAAATAAGGAAGTTATAAGAAGCTATAATCTCATCCAAAGCAGTGTAAAAGCACAGAATAGATCTGATTCTCCAAGGCCACGAAATGACAACTATTTTCCACAAAATACATAGACTAGAGCACTCCCAACATCGCCACCCGCTTTAAACTTCCCAGCTTGCATTGCTCAATCCCCACTATGATGGCACTACATATAACAATATTTATAGAACCATCAGTATACTAGTCAAATTTTACGACGATGATATAACATAAGCTCTTTCGGTAATGAGCTAATCAATTAATCAAAACCCAATTAAGTGTAATGAAACATACTGTATGTAGATGTATCAATCTGCTCAGGGAGCTCCTTTATATCCACTTCAAACCTTGCCTGAACCTGCAATCAGTTATAAAGAAAATCAAGATCCAAAACTACCAAACATGAACACCAAACAAATCAGCAGAAAAAAGTGAAGTGATTGCAAGACCATTGACGCCATATCTACCAGCTCTACCAACCTGATTGAGGATATCGGAGTCAGAAGCAGAAGAAACAAAAGTAATTGCTAGACCCTTAGTGCCAAATCTACCCGCTCTGCCAACCTGCAATAATTGAACAAGTGGTGTCAGAAGGAAAGACCATCTATGCCACAATATATATATATATATAAATAGAAATCAAAATAAGAGGATTGAACCATTTCTTACCCTGTGAAGATAAGTGTCAGCAGAATCAGGCATATCATAATTTATGACAATGTTAACACGCTCAATGTCAATTCCCCGGCCAACTAAATCTGTGGCCACAAGAATCCTCTTATTTCCCTCCTTGAAGCCCTTGTAGCGAGTCAACCTGCAAGTAGAACAAATCAATTTACATATGTAAGAACTTCTTAATCTAAAACTGTCAAATGCCAATTATGGAAGATGGGTTGAATAATGAAGACTTGAATGAAACACCACTATAAAAACAAAGCACATAAACATTTGGAAAGGAAAACAACAGCATTCATCAAAAGAAAGCCAGAACAGGAACGTAAAGGTACTACACGAAGACACCACAGACAATACAAAAAGAAAGGATAACAAAAGTATCTACAAAGAACATATAAACATTTGGATTTTATTGTTCATTGTACAAAGACATCATGCCATAGATGCAGGGTTTTGCATACACCACAGCTGAAGAGCATCCGAACAGAAGCAAATAATAGCATGTGATTGATTATCATTTCTGAAAACCAAAAAAAGGAGGTATATGTAAATGATTATTTTCATAATCACATTGTTTTGAAGAAGTGCAATACTACTAAGATTTCACACACAAAACTCAGCCTAGTACTAATATAAAATAAAACCTATAAACTCCAAATATAACAGGACAAGCACAATCGTCAACAGTTTTTCAAATTGCCATGAAAATGATGAATATAGCCAAACAAACAAATACATAAATAAATAAAGCAGCAAAGTTCATAATTAGTCAAAAAGAAAAATAAAAGGCTGCAATGAGTTCAACTGGAATCCTTCAAGACCAAAACAGGCATCAACCCTGTTCAAATTTAGTTGACTACTAGGTTCAAAGCAATCCACACAAGAAAAACTCTTCTCAACTCACCCAAACACTGAGCAAGCTTCTTGCAAGCAATCCACACAAGAAAAACTCGAGACTCAACCAAAACACAGAACAAGCTTCTTCAACAATGAAGAGAAGAATGAATTGAAGAAAGCAACTACCTAGGAAAATAAGCTAACCACTTGCTTGAGCACAATCAAGGGAAAAAAAAAAAAAAAGAATAAAATAAAAGTTTTCATGCTCAGCAACTTCAATCAATTACTGAACCACAAATATTATCCAACATCAACAACAATCAACAATAAAAAGAAAAAAGAAAAAAGAAAAGAAAAGAAAAAAATACAATAATCAACGATACGAGTGAGGTGACTGAGGTCAATCTATTTACAAATCTGTAACTTATAATACATCTTATATTAATCAATTTATGGGGGTATAAAAAACCTGCAAATTCATCACATCAAATTGATGATTGTATTTCATTTATTCAACACACAGAACCATAAGCATACGATTTTTAAAGACACCTAAAAAAGTAATATGACTACAAGCAACTAAAACAGTATTAAGGATGAAATCTAAACGTCAATGAATAAAAGACCTACAACCATTACAAGAAAGTATATGACGAGGTAAATAAAATGAACTATGCAAGGTAGTTAAGCGCTGATAACTAAACTGAAAAACATTTGGGCAGTGACATGAAAAGAAAATATACAAACCTTTCTTCTTGGGACATGCCGGAATGGATACATATGGACGGAAAGTTGCACTCTACAAGTAACTTGTTCAACTCCGCTGCTCTACTCACACTTTTGACAAAGATGACAACTTGATTGAAGTCCAAGGCATCAAGGAGATCATTAAGCTTCCGATTTTTCTCCAGCTCGCTCAATTTGATATAGTGCTGTCAATTTCAGTCATGAAGGTAAGAATACAATGTTAGAATCAGTGTTCTATTACAAATCACAGACTAAGATTCCACACTATACCTGTACAAGACCGTGAAGAGTCAACTTGGCCTCGTCGTCAACATAAATTTCCATGGGCTGAAAGGAACAAATGTCACAGTAAATCATATTAAAAAGCTTCCTCAAGTTAATGGAATCCAGTACGAAATGAACGATGGATGCACATCCCTTGAATTGAGATTCCTTCCATCTGGTTTGTCTCTTCGTAGATAACATTTATTGTCACACAGCAAGCAAAAGCCACTGTTGCTCAACATATAACCTACCATGTGACTTAAAGCATAATCCAGATAAGACAATCCTCAACACTGACCACAAACCCTCCCCACCCCACCCCCCCCAACCGAAAAAAAGGACCAAAAAGAGAAAAACCCAAACCCCTCTCAACATCCAAACTCAAACACTCAGCCCAAGAAAAGGCCAAAAATATATATATACAAAGAATAAGTTAAAGCGAACACATGTTCAGCGTGATGACAACCCCACAGCTTTGAGAACTACTAGGAGGTTGCGCTTGTCCTTATTCTTGAATAGCCACTATAGTTTCACCTATCAAACTGCAACTACCATTTTGACCAAAAAGCCACTGGACATACAAAACCAGTGAGAGGAATGTGGACATCTAATCACATTCTAGAACGCAGAATGGAAGTCTGATAGAAAGTTGGCAATAATAAAAAAGATGGACTTCGAAATTCAAGTAGTTCTGGCCATGAAACATTACATCTTGCATAAATTTCTTGCAGACCGGGCGAATTTCTTTGCTGAGCGTTGCAGAAAACATCATTACTTGCTTATCATGGGGAGTCATCTTAAAGATCTCCTGAACATCTCTTCTCATGTCTGCAAAATGCCATAACATTAGATGAATGACAAATAAATTGCAGAAGATTTTCAAACAGGAAACAAATTGTTAACCATTTACGAATGACAGCAAAAACTAGAACTGTAAATCATGCTTTTAGGCAAAGGGGCATACCAAGTGATTCAAGCATCTTATCACATTCATCAAGGATGAAATGCCTCACGTTCTTCAAAGAAAGGTCTTTCTCTCTAGCAAGGGCCAATATCCTTCCAGGTGTCCCAACAACAATCTGGGGGCATTCATTCTTCAGTAGATCTTTGTGAATTTTGATATTAACGCCACCATAGAAGACAGCAACCTTGATGTCAGGCAGGTATGTACTGAACCTCTCAAACTCATGGCAGATCTACAAGAGTGGTGGATAGCAAAAATGAGAACAGCTGTACGAGTGACTAAAAAATAAAAAGTCTCAATAAAGAGCATTACAAGGAAACAAGAGAACTTAGCATACCTGGTAAGCTAATTCCCTAGTATGACACAAGACGAGTGCAGTAACTTGGCCAGGATTAGGTTCAGTTTGCTGTAAAGTTGACAGAACAAACACTGCAGTCTTCCCCATCCCAGATTTGGCTTGGCAGATGACATCCATGCCCAGAATGGCTTGAGGTATACATTCATGTTGCACTGATGAAGAACCAAAGAAAATCGTACCGAAGGAACCGTTGGTAAGTAAAATATAACCTCCGTGATCCTTTTAATTGAAAGGTTTACCAAACGACAATACTGCTCCGAAATCAATAGTGTGATAGTAGTATATTACCTGATAAAGTAAGAACATGAAATTAGTGACGATAAGCATAAATTGATAACAGGATAGGAAAAAAATAATAAGATTAATGTGAAGAAAAATCATATACTTTGATAGTTTCAGAAAAAGAAACAGAATATACAAGAAATAACATTCAAAACAGCAATTCTGCATTTGCAAACTCTATGATATGAGTAGTAGTTCTCAAGCAAATACAACAGAAAGCACTTTACAATATCAACAAAACTCAGATCTAAACAAACTTCATATATTCAAGATGCTTTACCTCGCAACATCAACTAACAACAAAAAGACAAAGAAACTACAACATATGACATAACAATAGCAATTACAGTAGTAACATCAGCAATTACAACGGTTCCCACAGAAAGAGACACATAATCAAACATATGCAGACAAACACCCAATTGAACCACAAAAAAATCTAACTTGCAAGAACAGAGTTGGTAATTTGCCTTCAGATGGGTGCTCAAATCCAGAATCCACAATCGCACGAAGAAGCTCTGGCTTCAAGAGAAAGTCCCTGAATCCCGAACTGTGTATTCCAACATAGCCCCTGTCCATAACAAACAAACAAACAAACCAATCAGTCAAATACACACTTATACACTATTTCAAACACAACAATTACACATCCCCTTCTCTGTAACTCGAATTTCGGACAAACTATTAAGTTGTTCAGTCAAACAACTAACAAAAGCCATAAAAAAAAAAAAAACAAACCAAACAGATAAGACCATGCAAGAACTACAACTAGTTCTTTATAAGTTTACTTCAATCTACAAATATCTTAAAGCTAGACACCATCAAAACAAAACACATATATCATCAAAACATCTCGACAACAAGAAAAATCAAAACAAAACAAACAATTAAGATGAAAGGACTCACTTTTTGGCGGCTTCACCGTTGGCCTTGGTGGCGACAGAATCGGGAGCTTGAGCATCTTCTTCCTCATAGTCGAGAAGCTCATCCTCGTACTCGTTGTCCCTGGTCTCTCCCATTTTCCTACACCAAGTACAAATAAATCAGTTCACAATTTCAGATCTCTATACAAATTAGGGTTTTTGAACATCCAAACCAAACAAATCAACAGCCGTGAGCATTAAAATCGAACTCAAAATTAGGGTTTTAAAAATCAACAGCAGCAGACAGCAAATCGAACTAAAAATTAGGGTTTGACAAAATCAGGAGTCGTGAACATGAAACTGAACTCAATAAAGTAAGGGTTTTACAAAATCAAAAGTCACTTGCAGAAAATCGAAGTCGAAATTAGGGTTTTAAATAAAATTAGGGATTTGGAAGAGTAAAGGAGAGGCTTTTACCTGTGAGGCTGAGAAAAGGAGAGGTAGGGGTTTTAGGGTTAGGGTTTGGAGAGCGAATAGAAGAAAAGGACTGCTGCAAAGGAAAAAGATTAGCCAAAACAAATGGGAAATATATATTTTGAGACTGGAGAGAGGGAGAGAGAGATCCAAGCCAGAGCCTCGGAGAGAGAGAGAAAAGTCAATTAGGGTTTCGACACCGAGGGCGGCTTGTACTATATCTAGGGCAACTTTTTGTCGTGTTGCCCAAAATGTCCCTGCTTCTTGTTTTTTATTGCGATATTGCTTTGGGCCTCCTCAGAATAGCCTATTAAGTAACCCATTATCATTTTAGTTTTTTATTTTTTTTTATATTAAAAAATAATAGATTTTTACCAACATATTTTTTTTAATACGAAAAATATCTACCGAGATATTGATAGTGATCCAAATAATTCATATCCACACCTTGTACATTAATAGTATATAATTTTTACTAGTATATTTGCAACTATGTATCTGTTAATAATGATAATAGAAGTAAAAGTTTTATGAAAAAAATAACAATAAATAAAAGTTGTCTTATGTTATTGGTTATTGATCATTATCATCTTTGTTTAATATTATTATAAATTTGAAAACATTTATCAGAAACGTCCATTGTAAAAAAGCTTTTAAAATAAATCATATTAAAAATTTGGAGTTTATCATATTGATTAAACTCTAAAATCGATCATAATTTAAGATCGAAAATTGAGTACGGAGCTGACTAAATGAGGTTGGTGTGCCAATAAACCCCTCTCTCACACTTACATAATAAGACTACACTTTTAAGTCCTATCAGTCTCCCATGGACTTGGAATTATTTTTAATATTTCATTAAGGAAAAAAAAAAATTGAAGCCATGATTTCAACTTGTCTTCCACTCCAACAAACTCGAAATTCAAAAAGAAAAAGAAATTAATAATGAGACCGTGGTCTCAAGTGGTGTCCCTCTTCCATAACCTCAGAATTACTTTAATAATTTAAAAAGAAAAAAAAATAATTCTCCCATAAACTCGAAATTACTTTTAATAATTCAAAAAAAAGTAAAGTGAGGTTCTGATTTCAAATCGTGTCCACTCTTGTAAACTCGGAATCACTTATATATATATATGACATGAGCGTGCATGGCGATGGTGGGTTGGGTTTTGTGTAACATTTGAGACACCAGAAATAGGCTGGGCTTTAATAGCTCCATGGTTCATTCCAATAACAAACTTGGTCACATAAGGCCAAGCGCAACTCCGCAATCCAATCCTCCTCCTGGTCTGTATACCAACCATTGGATAACAGCTCGAACTCAGTAGGACCAACCTGCTCCAATGGCTTCTGTTCCATGTTCAGCGCCTCTACTTTCCATTCGAGCAACACTGAAACCATGTAACTTCCCCTTTTCTTGATCTCTAACATTCAACTTTTAATTCAATTTGTTCTGTGTTGTGTTGTTCATGAATATTGATGCATAGGTACTTATGTAGCCAATTCTAGTGTCCAGAAGATTTGTTGCTTCCATGATGCGTTACAGAATTCTAAAACTGATAGAGTTCATAGTTTTAAAGTCAAGGTAATTGGATTTTTTCTTCTTTCGATTGAATAATGAGTTTTGTCACTAATCTGATGTTTCTAGTAGATTATATAGTGAAATGTTGAGGTGGGAATTTGAGTTTTGATGTATTGAATATGATACTTCATTGCATATAGGCTGCAGCAGGTGATCGAAACATCAAGCCGAATAGTGTTATATGTGGTGATTGTGACGGAAATGGTGAGCACTCTTTAATTAACTTAGATTCTTTTACACTAAAATGGTGACGTTGCTTATGTTTGGATTTTATGTTACATGAATATATACCAGGTGCAGTTCAATGCTCTCAATGCAAAGGAAGTGGAGTGAACTCGGTTGATCTCTTCAATGGACAATTTAAAGCTGGTGATTCATGTTGGCTTTGCGGGTAACAGTTTCATCTATCAGTCTCATGCATTTTATGTCAACTCAGCGTAACATGTAAACTAACACTTCTTCGCAAAGTATTTTTGCAGGGGCAAAAAACATATGTTATGTGGGAACTGCAATGGAGCTGGTTTCATTGGTGGTTTCATGAGCACCTATGATGAGTAAAGTGCCTTTGTGCTAGATAGAGCTTGAGTGTATATGCCAAATTTGCAAGCACCCTTAGGTTCAGATATTGTTTCTTGAAGGTAGATCTGTGTATGCACAATGCATATGGCGTTATGTTGGTATAACAATGATGGTTCTACTTTCCTCTAATGTTATTATAAATTTGATGTATATAAGTTTAGAATGAAGTAAAGGTGATAAATTATTCTACAATCTACGATAATATTTTTGTATGAAATCCATAATCATACATAATTTCTTATTGCATTGTAGGGTAGAGAAATTATTCATATAGTTACTAGATTCATGATATAGATATTTTTTATCTAGCTCCAATCAAACCAGAAAATGTTGTCGCATTCTGGCACTGTGAAGCTCCTGGTGATAACAGTGTAAGATGCTAATGGCTCTTCATAAACTCACTCATCTGTTGTTGCAGCAACCGAGTTGCCTCAGATTGAGGGTTAAACACATGAAAAACATGCGATTCCCCCTCAGCTTCCACAAGGCTCACCTCTTTAACTCCTTGTTTTTGCAAAAACTCTGCATACATGGCTCCCCTTTCCTTCAAGAAATCCAAGTCAGCCACATAAACCACCACTGCTGGAAACTGACTCCATTCCTCCGTAGAAACTTCCTGCGTCTCAAAATTGCAACCAAAGTAGTCACGATTTGACCCTTGTGGTATACTTAGTCCCCAAAACATGTCATTCATCAATACATGCCGTTCCACCCCCTCAGCCAACTCTTTTGGTGTTCTCTTTTCGCTGCCAAAATATGGATGAATCGATAACAGTCCCTTGATTTTAACCTTGAGAGTTTTGCTTCTCATTGCCCTTATAGCAACTTGATGTGCAATATTTCCTCCAGCACTGTCACCGGAGAGAAACACACGACCAAGGTCAGCCTGAGCAAGCCATGGTTCAGAGTTGAATTGATGAAAAAGCCACACAAGTGAGTAGAAACAATCATCATACGCTATGGGGAGGCGGTTCTCAGGTGCCAACCGGTAGTCAATAGAAAGAACAATGGACTGTGATGCAACAGAGAAGTCTCCAAGGAAATGATGGTAGCCAAGCCAAGTGGTGGAGCCAATGCAGAAACCACCACCATGAAAGTAAACCAAAACAGGAAGCAGGCTGGAGGACGAACAAGGACTATGATCAGGTAGGAATATCCTTCCACTGATCAGTTTTGATGAGTCAGTGGTCACATCCTTATACTTGTAACCACTAAATGATTGATCACTTGAGACATGGACTATTTCGGGAGAAAAGCGTTTTACAGAACCATCAGCGAAGACTTGGAGAAACCCTGGTGCTTCTGCGACAATGGACATGTTTTCTCTTCAAATTCGAAGATAATACAAGCCTTGAGCTTGAGTGTGTGTTATATAGCCTCCATTTGGGAATGTAAAGAATCAACTTTCTAAATTCTGTTGCCCTAAAAAGGAATTGTAGATGTTTGGTAACTCATGTGAAGTGCATTGGATGCTTTGAAAACACAATAGGACTAATTTTCAACAGGATTGGTAGTTTATCACAAGGAGAGAAATGTGTCATTGATGTTAGGTTGCTACTTGCTTGACATAATCACTAGTTGATAAGAAAAATAAAAAAGTAGTTTGCAGACAGGTAGATGACCCAGAAACAGAATGAATGAAGAAAAAAATAATAACAAACGCACCAGGTAGGTGTCAAACCTATGACTTTCTGCCGAGGAAACAGACGCTCTATCCACTGAGCTTCCATTTGTTGTTAACTTTGTAGGTATTAATTCAAACCAATACACTTTTACAAAATGAGAACCTAGAAATTGGTACCTCATTTACAAATAAGATCACAATCAACCATGATATCTGCATTGCATAAGTTAAGGAACATTAGGACTGAAACTGAGCAGAAAAAAACACAACTTGAATTTCCAAAACATCTTTCCATTTCAAAGGCCCACCATCCAGACCTGTAACCATATAAACACTCCCATCACCAAATGAGTTAGTTTACACAATAGATCAATCCTAGAAGTTATTGAAACTCTATAACATGTATCAGAGATAGATTTAAAAGTGGAACAGCTATTCCTCTATCTAAAATCAGTAAACAAAAAACGGGGCGAAATGTAAAAATGAAAATGAAACAAGAGATAAATTTTCGCCCCGTCCAATTTGCTTTTATCTCCACAGAAGTTATAAAATTATTTGGCTGCTTGTTCTATGATGGAAACTTTCGTCCATTCCTCCACAGAACTACTTTGCAAAGGCGGCAACGAAAACATGCTTACTGTAGAGCTTCCACTTCGAATCTCCTTCAGGATGCGCAGTGCTGACACTGTCAACTTCATATACATACCCTCCATACTCTCAATCTCTGCAAGTTCTTTGGGGCCTGCAAGAGGCCTCTTTATATCTTCGGTCGAAGTGCTATTTTCAATTGCTTCAGATGTGGATGGTAGTTCATTCATGGAAAAAAGACGTTCCAGTGCCATCTCGCACTCCTTCACAAGCTTGTTAAGCACATCAGTTTTATAGAATGGTTGTTGCAAGACCTTTTGAATGAAGGGCAAGCGTATAAGAGCACCACTTCGCTTGTCATATTTCTTTAATATCTTCACCAATCCTGTACATAGCAAATAAAAATCAGAAAAGATGGCCTTTTGTCCAGAGCCAAACAAGAAATCAATTATGTCAACAGAACCAACCAAATTATATTCAAGCATTCATTTTGTGGTTACTTTCTTTTATTTTACGCTTTTGATGTCACACATCATGTAGGTCTCACTAAACAACTATTGTTGAAACTAGTCCTACTGACGTGTTTCAAGTATGCGGAAAATAGTTCTATTCTACCCTTCACTCGGCACCAGAATCCAGAGTCCATCTATCACCACAAAAGGTTCAAGCCATGTCTATATTCCTTACCACAACCTGCAGCCAAGCACAATCTATGCTCAACTTCCTTTTACCTCTACTTATCATATGCCATTGCATGACAACAACTGCACCTGCAGAACCCTTAACTCGCACGCAATCATTTTGTTTCAGTTACCACACGCCACACGGTTGGAAACAAAGCAATTCCACAATACATCAATATTCTTCGTAATATGAGGTATTTAATTAAGATAGATTCATTTGAATGTTGCTGAATAAAATTTACTCTCCTCCACTAGATTTTTTATCAAATACTATAATATCCATTTTAATTGCATTCACTACACTTATACATATCAATAGAAGAGGGTTTTAAATCCCATTCAATTGGCATTAAAAGGAATAATCCCCAGAAACCTGCTTTAAATTGAAAAAATATCAATTTTATCACTTACGATTTCATTTTTATCCAAAATCCTCTCTAACATTAAGAAAAATATTCAAAATACCTCTTAAAGGTATGTAAAAGGACGATAATGTTTAATAAAGTTTTGTTTCTTATCAAAAAATTAAAAAAAAAAAAAAAAAGAATGATAATGTTCCTGACAATCACAGATTCCATTAATTTGATTTGATTAACTGTTTGACTCTAGAGGTAAAATGAAAAATGTGATAAAAAATTAATTAAAATATAAAAAATCAAAGTAAATAATATTAAATATAAAAATATTATACTAAAATTAAACAAATAAATAAATAAAATAATATTATAATAAAAAAATAGAATTAAAAAACCAAAAAGACATTCCATTTCATCGCCACTCAACTTATCATCATCATCATCTTCTTCTTCTTCCCATCTCTTTTTTTCTTCTTTTTCTCCTTCCACTTATCTCGCCGCCCTCGCCATCGATCTCCACCGTCGATAACAATGACACACCCATCTCCATCGGCACTTTTAAAACCAGATTTTGACCCACTAATCTCCTTCATCGATTTTGACGCACTATCGCACCTCATCGCTCTCTCTCATCTTCCTTCACCTTTCCCTTCAACCTTAGCTTCTTTTTTGCTCAAAGTTTCAACCCCACCGCATCGTGTGATGTATGGTTTGGGGGAGTGATGTTGATTTGGGTTTGATTGAGGTTGATGGTGGTGGTGGTGTGTTTAATTGGGTTTGACGATGACGATGGTGGTGGTGGTGGTGATTGGGTTTGTTGCTGTGAATCGGGGGTTTGACGACTGGGTTTCTAGGTTTGTTGTTGAAATTAAATTTTTTAGACTAATTATGATAACTGAGATATTGGGTTTGTGAATCTAGGATTAGGGTTGATGGTAGGTTTAATTGGGTTTGATGGCGGTGGTGGTTGTGGCGATGACATTAGGGTTTGGGTTTGATTAAGTTTGTTGCTGTGGATCGATGGTGGTGGTGTTAAGGTTTGACGACTGGGTTTCTGGGTTTGATTGGATTTCTGAATTTGTTGTTGTAATTGGATTTCTAGAATTAATGATGATAACTGAGATATTGGATTTGTGAACCTGGGTTTCCAATTGCTAGAAACACAGAAAATTTACCAATGATGTTTCCTTAAATGATGATGATGGATGACTAGGATTTTGGGGTTTGGGTTGTTTTATTTTTTATTTTTTTTTTATTTTTCTATTTTTGATTCAATTTTTCTTAAACTTCAATTTATTTTTTTTATATTTTTATATTATTTGGATTTAATATTATTTATTTTAATTTTTATATTATTATATTATTTAAATCAATAGTAAATTGGACATTTTAACTTTCTCCAACATTTTCATTAAAAAATTGACAGTAAAGGGGATTTTGGACAAAAATGAAACCTTGTGGGAAAATAAACATTTTTTCAAATTAAAACAGGCTTTTTGGGAGTATCTCACACATGCACAACAAAGCAAGGCTAATCCCAACTCTCTAACCCATGTCACCAAAAGATTATTCAAACTACACTAATATCGTATTATCTTAATGATCATTGGCAATAATGTCATACAGCAAACCAGGCACTGGCATTTCAAAGGTCGATAAAAGAAGTCATGGGAGATGCATTTACAAGCCTATTAAAATGAGGACACATTGAAAATACAAGCACTCAATTTCAGAATATGTAAGTGTTACTGCACACGGGGCATGGTAAAATGCATGTACTCCCAAACAGGACTGAACCTCTCCATCTACCTCTATAGCAAATGGCATGCCACTAGGCCCAACAGGTTCAACAACAAGAACAACAACTTTTATGAACTTATAACTGAATCAACAGATCAAGCAAAAGATAAATACCTGTGTAGTTAAGGGCACTGTAATTCTCCAGCAAAACCATCTCTCCATGAAAATCCACAATCTCCCTCCCTACTTTCATCAACTCCTCGTTTGAATCGGTTGCCTTTGCTAACCTATCTTGCAACTCCTGCATTTCAATCAAAACACCAACAAACATTTCAAATCTCAACACGCACTCAAGCATCTAAGAAATTCCTGCCTCACCAAATAATGCACCCCGTATCAATAAATACACAGATCAAAAGCAACAATAAGATGAATGAATCTGCGATGCCTGTTATGCTGTGTTTGATACCATAAGATTACCAACCTTGAAATCGGATATCAGGTCAAATTAGATGTGCCAATCTCCAATCTTTAACATCCAAATCAAATTACAAATAAAAATTCCACGGTACCAAAGACAGCCTTTTTGAATCATGCCACAACAAAACACATTTTTCAACAATTCACAACATCAACAACAGCACACTACATATTAGCACATACCACAGAAAATAAATACTAGGACCAACAAATTGAAATACACAAAACCCCTCCCCACCTTGATGTGAGCCGAATTAGATACAAATTTCTCTTTTCCTCCCAAAATTGGCATCTTCTAAACCATAAATTCAATGATTAACAACATGAAGTACATCATACTGCATATTAGCATATCCAACAAAAACAAAACCATGGTTTCTTCTAAACCGTAAACTTAAACACATAACAAAGAAAAAATACTAAGCTTTACAATACAAATTATGAAAACACTCATCCACCAAACAAAAGTTTTTTTTTTTTTTTTTCATCACAATAAATACACAAAAGAAAAAAAACCCTCCACCCTGATAAGAGCAAATTCAATATAAATCCCCTTTTCCTAGAAAATTGGCATCTTCTAAACCATAAATTCAATAATTAATGTATTAGCATGTGAGGCAAAAACAATGCCAAAGTAAAATGAACCATTAAAAAACATAAATTGAATATGATACAAATTTCTCTTTTCCCACCAACTTCACATCTTCTAAACCATAAATTCAAAGACAAGACAACAAAGAAAAAAGCTCAACTTTACAACATAAATTATTAAAACATCTCACCGACCAAACAAGTTTGATATTCTTTTACTTCAGCGACAAAAATTACCGTCTTCTAAACCACAAATTCAACCACATAACAATCACAAACAATATCTCAACTTCACAACACAAATGATCAAAACATCTCATCAATCAAACAAATTTTGAATTTTTTACTTCATTACAATAAACATGCAGAAACCCCTCTCCACTCTGATGTGATCCAAATTCGATACCAACTTCTTTTTTCCTACCAAAATACCATCTTCTAAACCACAAATCCAAACAACAATCACAAAAAAACTCAACTTTACGACACAAAACATTTAAACATCTCATCGACAAAACAAAATTTGACATTTTTTCTTTCTCACTACATTAAAAGCTCGAAAACCTCTCTCAACCCAGATGTGAGCAGAATTCAATCCAAACATCTCTTTCCCTACCAAAATTACCATCTTCCAAACCATAATTCAAACACACACACACCCGAAAAAAAAAAAAAAAAAAAACCATACACACAAAACGTCAAAACGTATCATCCACCACAAAATCCAATATCCTTCTCATTTTCATTACAATAAACACCACCCCTCTCCACCCTCATGTGAGAAGAATTCCATTCAAACATCTCTTTTCCTACAAGAATTCCCATCATCCAGACCACAAATTCAAGCACAAAACAATCCCAAAAATATATATACCTTCCATCTGATAACATACTCCTCCTCCTTCTCAACGAAAAAAGCGTTGAACTTGTCAATCTCATCCTCCAACAGCTTCACAAACTGGCTCACCCTCGTCGTCTCCTCGTTCTCCTCCGCCTCCAATCTGGGCCGTTTGTTGCCACCACCACCATCACTAGTTGTCACCTTTTTGTCACCATCTTTTGGAACAATCAGCTTCAACTGCTTCTTCAAGTCCTTGTAGGACAAGAACTGGTCCCGCCACTCGGGCAACGTCTCCTCAATCAACATGTTCAGACTCTTCCAGAACTTCATCGTCCCTCCTACTACTTGGTCGCCGATTCAAACACAAACACAACCAAAACACAGGGGAATGAAGTTGGTTGGCTCTTGGCTCTTGGCTGTATATGGTGTTGTGGGGTTGGAATGTGGAATATTATGAGAATATCCGCACTCTTTTTTTTAGTTTGTTTTGGGAATTTATCCGCACTCTGTTTCTACCACTTTAAAGTGCTGTTTTTCGATTTTTCTATAATGGGGGCGTCTTTTATTCTTTGTTTTGACCGCCAGTTGCGTTGCAATGCGTTGCCTTCAAATAGACAAATTTTGTTTTGTTTGCGTAGGTTGTGTCGTGTTTACAAGTCAAGATGGTAAAAATATGGGGGTATATTCAACTTCAAAATTTATTAAAATTTAAATGATTTAAAAAATTTAGGAATATTCAATCTATACCTTCTAAAATTCATTAGAATTTGAGTATATTCAATTAAAATTTATAAAGAATCTATTGAAATTTTGGTGTATTCAATTTAGATTTTTAAGAAATCCAAGTAAATTTAAGTGTATTAAAAAAATCAATGATTTTGTAAGAATTAGATTTTTATGAATTATGATAGATTTTTTAAACTCTAAGTATAAATAAAAAACCTCATATAAAATTTTGTCCTACCCCCAAAGATTTCTTAGGTTTTTCATAGGTTTTTTTTTTTTTTTTTCTCTTTGAACAAACAACTGTGAATTGAAGGTACGTTATGTGTTTTTCTCTTCCATATTGAATCATTCTACTATATTCAATTGCTATGTTTTTTATTTCGTTTCATGGTTCAATTTCGATTTGCTTTACCATAATCAGTTTTATATTGTGAACAACACCGGTGCTTCTGATGATTTGATCGTGATCAATACTAGTTTCATAAGTTTATTTAATGTCATGCTTGATTTTATATGGAAGTTTTAAAAAGTGGTTAGTCAGTTCTTGGTTAATTGAATATCAGCAAGATTATTGAGTGATACGGTAAAGGTCTCGAATCTCGTAATTTTTTTTTTTTAAACTAACAATTCTTTTTTTTTTTAATTCAACAACTGACGTCAATAATTAGATATAAGAGAAATATTTTTTTTATAAAATATTTATTTTCTTTAATGTGGCTTATATGAATAAAATAATCATATAAACGACAAAAGTCGAACCAAGTTTTATAACATACCACTCATCATATGATTTTTTTTTAAAGATAAATCATTAACAATTTCATATCCAATTTCATTTAAATATATGTAAAAAATCTAATAAACTCAAATAGAATTCTATCAAAATCTGATGGAATCCATTAAATAATCCAACAAACTTTAAAATAGAATTATAACAAAATCTGATGAAATCCATAACATCTATAAAGTCTACTAAAATATATCATTAAAAAACACTCTAACAAACTTCAATAAAATCTAAATCGAATACACCTCCCTAAGATAACATGGATTTGGTAGGATTGTTTTTATATGGTTTTATGAGTAGATTGATAATTATTTTTTTAATAATATATTTTGATGGAATTCATAGTTGTTATTGACTTCACATTATTTTTATAATAATTCTTTAAGAAATCCAATAAAATTTTTAAGAAAATTATAAGATTTGTTATAATTTTTCTATAAAAGTTATTTTGAAATCTATCAAATAAAATCTGTAAAGTCAAATTATTTCTTGAATACAACTAAATTTTATTATATTTCATATAAATCTAAATTGAATATATCTTGATTTCATATAAATTTTAATTAAATACACATAAATTTTAATGAAATTATTCAAATCTAAATTTAATATACCCAAACTTTTAAAATATTTTAAATTTTAATGAAATCTCTTTTTTTTTATAAACTTTTTTTAGATATTAATTCGGAGTATTTTCACACTGTCTATGAGTATGATTTTCCTTTTCTTTTTTTCTTTTTTTAAGTTGACATCTCAAATTCTTTGAGATTGGTCATTGCTTAGTGCAGTAATGATAACTACACTGAACTAATTGAACGGTTAATGTTTTCTTTTTGTAAGTTAATTTAAAATTGCTAATAAAATCTTTAGTATCCCTTTTGGTCAAGAGAAGGTAAGATTAATTAGAGGATACTGCTGCAAAGTATTATTAAATGAGAATCTAACATTAAAATTTGTAGATCAGAATAAAACTACATATACTTTTATTCTCGTTTTATTAAAAATTAAATACTTTTTATTTTAAATGTATTAGATATCAATATTAATGGCGATAAAAAAAAATTAAAAAAAAGATATCAATATTAATGTATTTTCTTAAAAAAGAATCTATGATAATAAGAATAATATTTTCTTGGTAAAGTCGACACGAATAAGTATCATTATGGGTGACTCTGTCCTGTTATAAATGATGGGTGCCGGCTACGGATTTGACGTATATTTACCTGTATTCGATCCAAATTCATGAAATTAACATTTGAAAGAACGAAGAAACAGAAAAGGAGACAAAAGCAAGTGCATGTGCATGGTTATCTTAAAGAAACCAGTCGTTTTCTGTTTTCTTGACAAATGATAATATAAAATAATAATATGAGTATAATGTGAATGAACTTAAAAAAAACGAAGATTGGACTTGTGATCTGTGATGAATTCTGAAGATAAAGTCAAAAGCATCTGCTTTTGCTTTTCCACCGGATTGCGTGGAAGAAATGATTATCATTTATCAATGCGACTGGTATATGCTTTGTGCTCTTCAAAGTTTGGATGAACTTTAAATTTGGCTTAATGATTTGTACTTATCAGTCCGCATTAACCGAAGATGATTGGATGCGTCTCTATCCATTGACGTAGCAGGGGTTTAGTTTCCTTCAAAACCATATTTTAAAATCTCTATAAATAATTATCTTTAAAAAAGAAAAATATTTATACAGCTAAGTATTATGTTGCGTGGGACATCCGGCAGGATAGGATAAAAAATACGAGTCATGATCTTTTGAAAAAGTGATGGGACTGTTTTTAGACCGAAGAGTAAAACGGTCCATTGGTATTGTGCATAACGGTCAACAGGGTCAATGCCTGTCTGCCAGAATGCACCTTTAAGATCAAATTTGGAAAAGACCTGGACCTTAGTTAACTGTGCAAACAGTGTGGTGGATCTGGAAATTGGGAATTTGTCATCTTGTAGGAAGTGGTTTAAAGGCTTGTAATCAATAACAATAATTATTTATAACAATAAGTATTTGAATTATATAAAAAAAATATTTTATTTTGACGTCATTCTAACTTATTCAGTGTTAGTTTTAAAAGAAAACTTCCACTTTTATAAAATAGTTCACTATATAATTATACGCACGACCAATATATATATATATATGATTAGATATGTCTCTATTTATTGATGTGTTAGAGGTTTAATTTTCATCAAAAACACATTTTAAAATTCATATAAGTAATTATTTCTTGTTTCTAATAGTGAATATTTGAGATACATGAGTAATATTTTATTTAATTTTGACATAACTGTAACTTATTCACAGTTAGTTTTAAGAGAAAAAAATCCACTTTCATAAAATGCATCAATATATGTATATGTATATGTTTATGTTCTTGGGATATGCTAAAAAAAAAAGGAAGACGGTGGGTAGTTGAAAGCATCAAGAAGAGGAATGAACCAAAAGAGGAACGTATTTGTTTATACTAATCTTACAAGGTCTTGGGGAGATGATTGGAATGTGGTTTAAGCATAAATCAAAACAACAATCAATCTATAAGTGACAACATTCAATTTTTGGTCACAAGGACATGAAAGCCATGTTCACAGCTTGGTAACTCTAATTAGTTATGTAAAAGCATATTCAATTAAAGGATAAACGAGTTTGTTTTTAGTTTTTACTACTTTTGCAGGTTTTTAGAGAAGTAACTGAAGTACGATTCAAACATAAATCAAAATAGCAACCGATCTTATAATTGATAACGATAAAAATTCTGGTACCCACATGAATTTGAAAGGCATATATGTGATTTGGGTAACTTTGATAAGTTAAGATCAGTTTATAATGTTTCTGCATACACTACAATTAATTTTCCCAAATTTGTTCGAAACTATCCATTTTGAAATTTATTTGGAATTTTTGGTTATCTATACGCTCTTAATTTTTATTTTATTAATTCAGACCCATTTTAACCCTCAAGTCCACAACAATAGGTCTCACATCACTTAATTTAGGAAGATCTGTAAAAAATATTCATTAAAAAAAAACCCACACTAGATTTTACATTTTTTTGAAAAACAATCCTCTGATCTTGAATGTAGATAAAAACTTTTTGTATGTTTTTCTCCTTTTAGATTTGGATGTAGTGCTCATTTGATTTGTATTATTATATAAAATATCTATTTACACGTGACAAACTTCATAAATAAATAGTTATTGGTTGCTGACGCCAGCAAATCCCATGCCTTCCTTTATAAGAGGCATGAGTTTGACACCTAACTTGCAAAATCTAAATTTATATATATATGTATAATATTACTTATAATATTAATAATAATAACACTACGTCTCTCGTCATTTATGTGGGTTGATCTCTCACGCTTATGTGGGTCTCCCTTACACATCCGTATGGGTGGATCCCTTCTAATTGAGAGTAGTTTTCCGAATCTGTATCATCAGTATCCTATTTTGATCGATCCCGACAACCCTCTAGATCATTCCCAGGTATAGTTCTAGTACTAAAAACAAAAAACTTCACAAATAAATAGATAATATTTATTTACCTTTTATTTTTCAATCTCATTTTGGAATAGGGCAAATTACATAGCCCCTAAGGTTTGACGAAATTACACAAAAATGACAAACAAGGTAACCCATATTAACTTCCCTTAAGATTCTAAAAACTCAACACAAACCTTCCCTACTATTAGTCAACATTCATCAACTCAAAATTAGCAAGGGTAAAATAATCAATACACACCTCATAAAAATTTTAATTTAATATATATTAAATTAATTAATTTAAAAAAAACATATATTTTTTATTAATAAAAAAATAATATTGAAACCCTAAAAAAAAAAGAAAATCTTCATCTTCTACCTCCCCAGTTCAGCTTCTACCTCTCTATCATCATCATCATTTTCTCCATTTTATAATTTTTATCATTCATATCTTATATTCATCAAAATCATCATCTTTATCATTGTCATCAAACCAACATCACCCAATTTAATCATCATCATCAAACTAAACATAAAATTAAAAAAAAATAAAAAAATCACCATTTGGAGACTGGATATAATCTTCATTTGTCGGAGACTATATGTGATCTCATGGTCATCATCTGGAGACCAGGAGACCAATGGTCTCTATTGCGCCAATGGTCTTCGTCACTGGAGACCACTAGTCTTCTGGCGCGTCACCAGCGATAAATACGCGTAACAGAGCCGTCTCCATCGTTGAAGACCTCCCAACTCTATCGCTGGAGATGGTCTCCAACGATGGAGACACTGAAGACTTTTTATCTCCATTGGAGATTATATTTGGTCTCCCATTGAGACATTTTATTTTTAATTTTTTAAATTATTTAATTAATTAAATTTAAAATATATGTAATATTAATTTTAAATTTGTAAAAAATAAAAAGTTCGACTTTAAATTTGATTGAGGGGTATTTTAGTCTTTTTGTGTTTTGACCATTGACATGTGAATTTAACCCGGGTTAACTAAGAGAATACGAGGTTTTTGTTAAGTTTTTAGGATCCCAAATAAGGTAAATATAGGTTATCAAAATATCATCGTTTTTATGCAATTTCACAAAATCTCAGGGAATATATGCAATTTGCCCTTTGGAATATAACATTCTTTGTTTCTTCTCTGGCATTACATCCTAGTCTGTGTATCATAGCACTGAATCCAAATTTGTTTTCTTGTGTTTTTTGTTTTTTTCCCTTTCGCAAAATTATTATTAATTTTTTAAGAAAAGTTTTAATTTAGTCTCCAATATTTAATAAAATATTATTTTTTATCAACGTTTGCATTTCGAATTCTTATCATCCATAATGTTTTGAAAATATATTAATTTAATCATTCTGTTAGTTAAATGTTAGTCAACTTTAACAGAGAGAAAATTAATTTGATCATTTTAACTTAAATATATTTATATATTTTTAATATAAGGAAAAATTACCCACAATACTTGCAAATTTGATATTCATAAGTGCATACAACTTGTTGATTTTTTTTACAACATCCTCCCCTAACTAACGGGTTGACTGGATTTAACCATGATGTGGTCACTTTGACTGTTTAAAAGGGGTTGAAAGATGACGTTACCTTTGAGTATTGTCAACTTGTTGTGGATTGATTTTATAGTAAAATAAAATTTTCAATATGCCCTTGGCATGGAAAGTGAAATAAAAATTTAATGAAAATTAAAATTTAATAAAAACATTTTTTAAATCAGATGATGGTGGAGATTAATTTGAGAGAAAATTTAAAAATTAAATAAAAATTTTAATTTAAATTTAAATATTTTTTAATTAGATCTTTATTGTTCTTTTAAATATGAACAGTAGAGATTAGTTTGAGAAAAAATGATTTTTTCTTTTTTTAAAAAAAAAAACACAAAAAGCCCAATCACCATCATTGTCTTCTCTCATTCTCTCTCTCTCTCTCATCATCATCTTCTTCTTCCAACCGATCACTGTCTCTCCCTTTCTTCTTCTTCCAACTGGTCATTGTCTTTCTCTTTCTTCTTCTTATTTTCTTTTTCTACTTGATCTTAGATATGGGTTCTAATGATTCGAATCATGGGTTCTAAGTTCGAGAATCATTCGAACTCATAACTGCGTTCAAATGATTCTCGAAACCAAAATCGAGGGTTCGGATCATTTGAACCCAGTTGAGTTATTTTTTATTGTTTTTGGGTTAATTATGGGTTGTTTTAGAGTATTTTGGGTGATGAAACACTGGTTTTTGTTTATTGATTAATGCTGATGATTTTGAGTTGGTAACTATTGTTAATGATTTTGCTAGATTAATGATGATCTTGGTTGAAGATGAGAGGGACAAGGGATTAACGATAATTTCCAATGGAGGCTTTTGTGTGATTGAATATGATTTTGGTTGAAGATGAGAGTCTGGAGAGATTGAAGATGATCTCCAATAGAGGTTTTTTGGGATTGAAGACGATTTTCAAGTTTTTCAAGTTGTTCTTCATTCCCATCTCGTTTGGATCTCCATTATCGGCTGGATCTGTACCAGTGTTTTCTTTTTTCTATTAATTTTTCAGTTTTTATTTTGTTTGAAAATGAAGATATTCACCTTTTATTTTTCTTTTTTTTTTTATTTATTATTTTTAAGTTTTGGTTTTTAAATTTTTTCTTAAATTAATCTCCACTGTCTATCTTTGAATGGACGGTGGAGATCTGATTAAAAAAATATTTTTATTAGAATTTTATTTCCCTTTTCTTGCCAAAGGCAAATTGGTAATTTTATTTGATTGTAAAATAAACACACAACAAACTAACAGTACTCAAGGGTAATTTCGTCTTTCAACCCATTTTAAACGGTCAAAGTGACCACATCATGGTCAAAATCTACTCAATCCGTTAATCAGGGGACGATGTCGTAAAAAAATCAAAAAGTTGTACGCGCCTATAAATATTAAATTTACAAATAGGTTGTGGGTAATTTTCCCTTTGATATAATATATATTTCTATATTTTTAATTTGATATATAAAAATATTTTTAAAGTTAATAAAAAAAAAAAAAAAAGATCTCTACGAGTCTCCCATGGAGACCATTCTCCTTCTGACGAGGGAGACCAAAAAACTAATCTTCATTGTCGGAGACTAGAACCTGATTTTCGACGATGGAGACTTGGTCTCAAGCTTGGAGACCAACTGACTTTCATCATCGGAGACTCGATGGAGGCTCCATTGTGTCTCCAACGATGGAGACCAGTTGGTCTCCATCGCTAGAGACTTAGTCTCCTACGTTTGGTTTCCAACAAAAAGATCATAGGGTTTCTACAGTCGGAGACTAGTCTTCGATTGTGGAGACTGATTGGATGTTATCTCTAATTTTTTTTAAAAAAAAATTACATAAACATTTTTTTTCTAAGATTTGAGAGATATTTGGTTTGATGAAAATGATGGAGATAATAATTTTAATGAATATAGAAGATAAAATTGGAGATGAGGAAGATGGTAAGAGGTAAAAGATGAATATTTTTTTTTTTAATTTTATATTAAAAATATTCTTTTAATTAAAATATTTATTAATTGTAAATTGAATTAAAAAATTGATTCCACGACGTGTCATAATTTGTTTGGAACAATTTTGTGATAATGGAAATAATTATTTTATAATTGTCAGATTTTAAAAGGATTAATTATATCATTTTAACTATATTAAGAGCAAATTACAATTTAGCTATCCAGTTGAAACGCTTTCACAGGCGGAGCAATTGTTTTAATGTTATTACAATTTACCCCCCTACCGTTAGTAAGATTCGTTACATTTAATCGTAAATAGTATCAAAACAGTAAAAAGACGAAATTGCCCTTTGACTGGAGTTGACCAGTTGACCAAATATAAGGCTTGGTCAACTCATCAATCTTTCTCTCATTCTGCCAATCTGCCTCTTCCTATCATTCTTCTTCTCTTCTTTCGCTTCTTCCCTTTCCTTCTTCCGCTTCATTCTTCTTCTTCCCTTCTTCCCCTCTTCTCCTTCTTCTTCTTGGAGCAGATCGGAGGACACGAACCCAGATCTGGGTTCGTGAACCCAGATCTGGGTTCGTGAACCCAGATCGGGGAGGAACCCCGATCTAGGTTCGTCTGAGGAACCCCGATCTGGGTTCGTCAGGAACCCAGATCTGGGTTCCTCAGACGAACCCAGATCGGGGTTGTTCCTTGATCTGGGTTCGTCTGAGGAACCCAGATTTCTGGGTTCATTAGAACCCAGATTTCTGGGTTCATAAGAACCCAACTGGGTTCTTGATGAACCCAGAATTCTGGGGTCCTAAACCCAGAATTCTGGGTTCTGAATCAAATTTTTTTTTTCAATTTTTTGATATTGATAATTGTTTGGGTTGATGAGGATGTTTAACCAGTGACTTTGGGTGATTTGGTGATTTTTTGATGCTGTAAATTGGGTTGATGGATTGAAGTTGAATTTGTGAAGTTGATGACTTTGGGTTTGATGGATTGAAATTGAACCGGTGAAGCTGATGAGTTTGACCATGTTTTTGGTTAATATTTCATCTGTAATTTTGAGTTTATTTAATTTTTAAAATTTATTTTTAAAAATTAAAAGTAAAGTTAAAAGACTATTTTGTCCCTCATACAGTTAATTTTAACAGGAGGTGTTAACGGTGGGGAGGTAAATTGTAATAACATTGAAACAATTGCTCCGCCTGTGAAAGCGTTTTAACTGAGTAGCTAAATTGTAATTTGCTCCTATATTAAATTATATCAAAGATAAATCTATCTTTTTGCCACTGCTGTCATGTTTAACTGTCATTTTTTTGTCAGAGAGACTAAATTGATACATTTTCAAAACGTTAGAGATGTCGGGAATTCGAAATATAAACGTTAATAAAAAAAATAATATTTTGCTCAACGTTAAGGATTAAATTAAAATTTTCTCTTTTTTAAAGTCTTTGAATTATGGTATGCCTTGTTTAGGATAATATATCCATCAACGTGGATAAATTGAAAAATAAGATGAAAAGGAAAGGTAGGATATCCTATCAGCATTATAAACTCAATACATCACTACTTCCCACACAAGTTCTATAATTAACAAGAATGGAATAAAGTCTCCATTTCAGAATCTTCTCCACTACTACAACAATCATGCCATTCTCTTCTCTACATAGGAACCCTTTTCAATCTAGGAGAATTTTCAAAAGAAATTGTTTCATTTCCCAAAAGTCAAAGATTCATTTTATTGTTTCAAAACTATACTGTAACATTTCTTATACCATTAATCCTCTATTATAAAAGAATTTGATCAGAATGATTAGACCATAAATATTTTATGAGACCGTATAAATTGATTTTGTGTCATATTTTGAAAAAACACTGACGCTTGATCAATCCCATCTCAGCCGTCCAAATAAAACAGGGAAAAAGACAAAAAAAAATAAAATAAAATTAACTTCCCTTGGAAGATAAAAGAGAAAATTTTAACGATGCTAGTCTCACATATTATCCTTCCTTTTCCCAATCAAAATACGTCACTTTGCAAGTGACAAAATCTGATTGGACAAAAAATACATTTCAACTGGGTAAGTTGAGTGCGAGTGTCACACTGAAGTATTTCTCCACGCAGACATCTATAGACTACATATAGAAACTTCACGCTGATTTAGTTTCACCGTCTTCACAGCTTCTTCAACTTTCAACAGACTCAGACTCACATTAAAGTCTCTCGCTTCTCACTTCAACCATTCTAAAATATTCAGCGGTGTCCATTTTTCTGCACTCCACCCACTTTACATATATTTAACGATTTTATAAAAGTTCAACCTCCCTCTTTACATGTAGAGAGCAAAATAATTCTAATCAAATTCGTTCTCTTATTGTTTTAATATTTAATTTAAAATAAACTAATTTGAAAACTTAATCAAACTTTCTCAATTATTAGTTTAATATTAATGTTTAGTAAAAATAGAGACAAACTCACTCTAATATTATTTTAATATCAATACTTAGTCAAAATAGCAAGGATGATTGAAGTAACTCACTCAAAAATCGTAGCTATGTTAGGTTTTTTTATTAATTTCGCAAAAATTTAGTTAAAGTTTAAGAAATATGATTAAATATGCCCTAATATAGTTTTACTGTTTTAGTGTACAGTAAGTGAGTTTTTTTTTTTTTTTTCTTGGCGTATATAGAGTGAGTTTTTCTACTCGAATTTAAAACTAAAAGATTGGTTTTAAAAGTGATCAACTTTGGAGGTTTAATGAATTATTTTATAATTTCATAGATGCATGCTTAAACCCATTTTATTTTATTTTTTAGTTTTGGATCACGACATGTCGAGTAATCATGTCATGTCTTGTCTAGAAAAATATAATTACTTAACATGAACAAACTGAAAATGAGATGAAAAGGGAAGGTAGGATGTCTTTATCAACATTTAAACTCAATGTGTCACTACTTCTCACACAAGTTGAGTTCTTACCAAGATTAGAATAAAGAGTTTATTTCATCCTCTTCATCATAGCAATCTGCCCTTTTCTTTTCTACATAGAAACCCTTTCCACTAGTGGAGAAATATTCCAAATAAATCTTGTTTCATTTCCCCAAAAATTAAAGATTAATTTTTCATAAAATCATATAGTAACATTTTTCATGTCATTAGTTAAAGCTTTGAATAAATATTTTAAATTTTTAATTCGATTCTAAACCAGTTTTATTATATATTTTAATTATTAAATTTCTCTTGATTATTGATCTAGATATCTATTAGACTTAATTTCAAAAAACATATTTATTAGACTGCTTGAAAAAGCACATCAACCCGCATAAAAATGTTCACATCTGAAAATGTTTACATCCGTTACAAAAAGCGGGAAAAAGAAAAGGAAAACAAGACCGGTCCCACTGTTTCACTGTAGTCTTATCCAATCAAAACATGCAACGTAGCAAGTGACTAGTGATATGATTGGACAAAGAAAATTTCGATTTGGTGAGTGCAGTGAGTCTACCGCACAGAAATATTCTCCGTACAGACACCTATATATAGAATCGACACGCCCATTTGGTTTCTCGTCATCACAGGTCCTTCAACTTCCAACATAATCACACTATTTCACTCACACTCCCACCAGCTCTCCCGGTGTCGAATTCGTGTTTGTTGGCGATTTTCTTAGGTGGGTTTTTTTTTTTGGTTTTATTTTAGTTGATTTGTGATCAGATCATCTCCGTAATGTTTTTGATTTTGGAGAATCTGAGCAGAACCCATGTTTCTACTTGTGTGAGGTAGTGCAAGTTTTCATTTTTATGGGGTTTTAATGGGGTGTTGTTGATTTAGGCTTTTTTCTTTTTTTTTAGGTTGCATTTGCTTTTGAAAAATCTGACATTGATTGGTATCATTAGCTATTTTAACTAATTGCTTTCCATGTTTGTGTTGGAAACAATTGATGAAACGAGAAAAAGAAAGGTACAATCTTTGTTTTGGATTTGTGTGTAAATGACACTGAAATTTAACTGCTTTTGTTTTTGGAGCTGCTGGTGTTTGTTGAATCGTTGGTTATCTTGTTAAATTTTATCTAGTTGAGGGTTTTGGTTTCCAAAGGTGGAAAATGGTAAAAAGATTCAGTCTTTTCGGGTTATGATGGGTTATCACTTTGTTAATTTTGTGTTGTTATTTTTTTTGTGTTTTAAATGATAAGTTTTGTTTGTGATATATGGGTGCCCATTTAAGACTTTGTTATGCTACTGGGGCTTTGGAGCCTATGCTAATTTGATAGCATTATGACCAGGGTTAAATGGAATTTGCTGTAGTCTCACTGTCCCTTTTGTTTTTGTTCAAAGTCAAATTAAGTTTGATTTTAGTTGAAATGGGGCAATTTTCAGCGTTTAGTTTGGTTCCTTCTTGTTGTTGCTTTTGATCAATGTGCTCTGTATATGGTCTTATGGGAAAGAGGTTGAAACAAGAAGATGGTGAATTTTACAATTTTTGTTATGTAGAATAAACTAAGTTATGTCATTGTATTATGGCATGGTTTAGTGAGCTCTTTGCTTTCCACATAATGAAAAGCTGAAAGCGAAATGTTTCTATATCATTTCATCTTCCTAGCAATTATTTTTCTATTATCAATTGGCTGCTGTTTTCTAACCTCATTCATTATATTTTAAACTGCTTAAGCATATGGTTCAACATCTTATTTGCCCTGCCATTCTTGTCAACCAGAAGGGTTTACATCTTGCATTTTTTGCATTAGTTCTGGGTTGAATTAGAATTTGTTTGGTAATCAAAATATTGGGTTTCTAATGCATTTGGTTTCTGTGTCAGGTACTCTTTTGAAGAATTTACTGGATTCTTGTGTATTCAACTGGTGGATTATTTGGACTAGATGGGGCAAGAAGGAGGTGAGAAGAGCATGGTGGTGACTCCAGTTAGTTTTGGTGGATTTGACAGGAATGTAACAGCAAAAGAACTTGTTGATTATTTGGAAGCAAATGTTGGGCTTGTATGGCGATGTAGATTGAAGACTTCTTGGACTCCTCAAGAGTCTTTTCCAGATTTTGATATCACCGAAACAGAACGAATTGAAAGAACAGATGAGTATAAGAAGGTGGAGCCACATGCTTTTGTGCATTTTGTCTCGTCTACATCATTAGATTGGGCAATGACTGCTGCAGGGCGTTGTGAGCTCTTTTTCAACAAGCAACCTTTGAAGGTCAGCTTGGGCCCAGAAAATCCATACCGCCTAAACCAAAGGCGGAGGACTACAACTCCCTATAAGTTTTCTGATGTTTGTTTTGAGATAGGCACATTGGTTTGGGGACGTGAATTCTTTGTTGGATGGAGAGGACCTTCTTCAGGTGTTGATTTTCTGGTGGATCCATTCGATGGGACATGCAAATTTTGTTTCTCAAGAGACACTGCATTCTCTTTAAAAGGCCGTTCGCAGTCTGCAGTAATTAAATGTGATTTTAAGGTGGAGTTCTTGGTGAGAGACATCAACGAGGTCAAGAAGTACTCTGAGTTGTCACATCTTGTGCTTCTGTTCCAGCTGGCTTCTTCACCTTTGCTTTGGTATAGAACTGCTGATGACGATATCGAGGAGTCGGTGCCATTTGATCTGTTGGATGATGATGATCCTTGGATCCGAACTACAGATTTTACACGCAGTGGAGTGATTGGTCGTTGTAACTGGTATAGAGTTTGTGTTCCTCCCCGTCATGGCTTGAAGCTGATAAAGGCGATGAATTATCTTAAAGAACAAAGGGTGAGAGAGGTGAGAGACGAGTGGCTAAAATTGCCGCTTAAGGTCAATAATGAACCTGATTTTGGGATGCCACAGTCAGATCCTTTTTTTTGTATTCATCATGTGGAAGGGATATCCTTTGAGATATTATATCTGGTAAATGCTGTCATGCACAGAGGAATATTTAATCAACACCAGCTATCAGACAGATTTTTTTATCTACTGAGGAGTCAATCTAGTGAGGTCAACGTGGCTTCATTAAAACACATATGTTCATATAGGCGACCAGTGTTTGATGCCTGTAAGAGTCTGAAACTTGTGCAAGAATGGTTGGTAAAACATCCGAACCGTTATGAAAGTTCTAGGCGGATTGATGACATTGTTGAAATAAGAAGGCTGGTTATCACTCCAACTAAAGCTTATTGTCTTCCACCAGAAGTTGAGCTTTCCAATAGGGTTCTTAGGCAATACAAAAGTGTTGCTGATCGGTTTTTGAGAGTTACGTTCACAGATGAAGGCTTTCAAACAATGAATCAACATGTTCTTCAATATTATGTTGCTCAAATTGTGAGGGACATTACATCACAATCCTTCTTACAGAAAACAAGAGTATTCAAAAGAGTGAGGAGCATCCTCATGGAAGGCTTTCATTTATGTGGTCGGAAATACGCTTTTCTGGCCTTCTCATCCAATCAGTTGAGGGATCGTTCGGCCTGGTTTTTTGCTGAAGATGGGAAGACAAGTGTGTATGACATAAAGACTTGGATGGGGAAGTTCGTGAACAGGAATATTGCCAAGTGTGCTGCCAGGATGGGTCAGTGCTTCTCATCCACTTATGCAACAGTGGAAGTACCTCCATCAGAGGTTAATCCTGGGCTTCAAGATATAAAGAGGAATGGTTATTGTTTCTCAGATGGTATAGGTAAGATCACTCCTGATCTTGCTATGGAAGTGGCAGAGAAATTGAAATTGGATGTGAACCCACCTCCCTGTGCTTATCAGATTAGATATGCTGGTTATAAAGGGGTTGTGGCTTGTTGGCCAGCAGAAGGTGAAGGGATTCGATTGTCTTTGAGGGAAAGTATGAACAAGTTCAGATCTACCCATACTACCTTGGAAATTTGTTCTTGGACTCGGTTTCAGCCTGGTTTCCTGAACAGACAGATAATTACGTTGCTCTCAACCCTGAATGTTCCGGATGAAACATTTTGGAATATGCAGGCCTTAATGATATCTAAGCTGAACCAAATGCTTGTAGACACAGATGTGGCATTTGATGTTCTTACGGAGTCATGTGCTGAACAGGGAAATACAGCAGCAATAATGCTGAGTGCTGGATTTAAGCCTAATTTAGAACCCCATTTACGTGGCATGCTTACTTGTGTAAGAGCTGCCCAACTTTGGGATCTGAGGGAAAAGGCTAGAATCTTTGTACCTTCTGGTAGATGGCTAATGGGATGCTTAGATGAACTTGGGGTGCTGGAACAAGGCCAGTGCTTCATCCAAGTGTCCAAGCCATCTCTGGAACATTGCTTTTTAAAACATGGTTCTAGATTTGCAGAGACTAAGAGAAATATGCAGGTTATAAAGGGCTATGTGGTTATAGCTAAGAATCCTTGTCTTCACCCAGGAGATATAAGGATCCTGGAAGCAGTTGATGCCCCGGATTTACACCATCTTTATGATTGCCTCATATTCCCTCAAAAGGGTGCAAGGCCTCACACTGATGAGGCCTCTGGAAGTGATCTTGATGGGGACCTCTACTTTGTCACTTGGGATGCAAATCTTATTCCCCCGAGTAAGAAAAGTTGGCCCCCCATGGAGTATGTTGCTGCTGAGCCCAAAGAATTGTCACGCCGTGTCAATCACGAGGTAGCTATCTTCTCTTCTTGAATGTATCTACTGATCCTCTGTATTTAATTGGTTTATTTGATATCTAGTTATTTACAGGTTCCTTTTTTCGTTGATATTTTATATATACATATTTTTTTTTCTTGTGAAATAATGATTCATGTCAATTTTTGAACTGAACACTCCTATTATAGCATTTTTTTGTGCTGCAGCATACCAAATAAGGTTAAAGTGCTATCGGTCAGCTATGTCAAATCTAGTATTTTTCTATGATCTTTGGTATCTAAGAATCATGTTGAAATCAGCTATCATGTAGCTCTTGATTGATTGAAATTGATTGAGTGTGATTGAGTAGTAATTGTAGAATGATTAAGAGTAATTGAGGAGTCATTGAAAATGATTCAGTTATCTTTGCTACTCTAGGTTTAGTGTTATATATACTTGTACCTTTGATTGAGTAACATATAACAATTTCTTTTTTTCTCTCGTCTACTATGATTTTTATGCTCTTTATTATGCTCTTTGTTACCAAATCACACAAACTTTGTCATCATTATTGTTTAGTAGTGATTGCTGTATGACTTGACTTGTTCAGTTCTGCACGTTAGGCAGCTTACTGATGTTGATTGCACTAATTATTAGTATATGTTGGCAGCTTGCGTTTTCAAATCTGGTGTGCAAGACATTGCTTCATTCTTCTGTAGCTTTAGATTTTAGAATATAAATCTGAAGAAAATTATGTTTATGAAATTGATAAAGCAAGCTATAATAATGTGTAAACAACTTTAATTGTGAAAGGTAGGTTATGGACATATTTTGATTGGTTCTACAACCTTCGGATTCCATTTCAGTTTATTTGTCATTTTGGGAGTATAGCCTTAGAACCCCAGTGTGCCACAGAGGACTGTTTAATCATTTTTATTTTACAGGACATAATAGAATTTTTTGCCAAATACATGTCAAATGAGAACTTGGGAACAATCTGCAATGCGCACGTGGTTCATGCTGACCTCAGTGAATATGGAGCCCTTGATAAGAACTGCATCCTTCTTGCAGAGTTAGCTGCCACAGCTGTTGATTTTCCCAAGACTGGAAAAATAGTATTCATGCCATCTCATCTGAAACCAAAACTGTATCCGGATTTCATGGGAAAAGAGGACCATCAATCGTACAAGTCAAGTAAAATATTGGGAAGACTTTATCGGCAGGTTAAAGATAGTTATGCTGACGATATATCTGCTCCATCTGATCTAAACTATAATGCTAGTGGAATTCATTATGATACAGATCTTGAAGTCACTGGATCTGTTGAATTCATTGCTGATGCATGGAATAAAAAATGTTCTTATGATGGCCAGCTGAATGGTCTTCTGGGACAGTACAAGGTGAATAGGGAAGAAGAGGTAGTAACCGGCCACATTTGGTCAATGCCTAAGTCCAACAGCAAGAAGCAAGGAGAACTAAAGGAAAGGCTCAAGCACTCTTACAGTGCATTGAAGAAAGAATTTAGGCAAATGTTTGAGCAGATGGGTCCGGATTTTGAGCTACTTTCTGATGATGAAAAGAACTTATTATATGAGCGTAAGGCATCAGCATGGTACCAGGTTACTTACCATCCAGAATGGGTGAAGAAGTCACTTGCTTTGCGAGAGCTAGACGGTACAGAGCAAGTAGTTTTGTTGAGTTTTGCCTGGATCGCAACTGATTATCTTGCTCGCATAAAGATCAGATGCCAAGGAACAGAAAGTGTAAACTCTGGAAAGCCTGTCAACTCTTTGGTGAAGTATCTTGCTGATAGAATGTGATCAGCATTTGAAGCTGTTAATAGCTACTTTTTGTGGCTGTAACAGGCTTGTAGGCTGCAATGCCACTCTGCCATTATTGAAAGGTATGCTGTCATATATGATTATTATGGAGGTATTGACTCATAACTCTACTTCTGGGGATTCTATTGTACGCATGATTCTCGATTATATCGAATGTTATTGAAATATTCATGGTTTGTTCCCTACTGTATATCATTTGCTTCATTGCTTCGAATTTTTGAGTATATTGGTGGCTGTCTTTAACGAGTGGACAGGTCGATACTTGATTGGCCTCCTTTCACATACCTGAATTATCAGTATAATACCCAGGGAATGCATGGCATTGTACATTCAATTCGACTATGAATTATGATGCCGAACCATTCAATTTCATCTTCTTATCTTGGTAAACATAAGCAGAGTTGGCCTAGTTCAGGATCAACTCTTTTCTCTTGAGAGACTAGCAGTAAAGCCATTGATATATCTTAAACCAACTTTCCTACAAAGTTGTTCACTGTGTTTCTGGTTCAAAATTAAAGCATGCGAGTTTGATGATAACCACATATGAAAAGCTTTCTTGAAATTTACGTCAAATACAAATAAAGCATATGTTTTTAGTTATATATTCACATTCACATTTGATACAGTCACAAACACCCATTAAGACAATTTATTTTATAATGATTTAGAATATCTGGTGAGATTAAATGTAAATGGACCCAATTGTTCCCATTTGAAAGCAATTCAGCAGTTTACTTATTCTAACAGCAAGACTGTATTTGGCCACCCCCAGAAGTTGTTGTGCTGTCTATTGTTTACTGGTTAGATTAAAGCATTCTACTCTAAATGGAGTCATTAATCACAAGAAGAATAGGAAGGTAGACTGCTATATGCGACGATGAAATTAATACCAAGTCTTGCAACTCACCTAACCCTTACTGTTGGAGCTATTATCACATTGTCTGTTTTTTGATTGATAGCAACGCAATTTTTTTGTCTTAGTAATATGTGGGCATCTTTAATGTTCACTCAACTACTTGAACTATTCTTTGTGTGTCATGAATCTTTTCCCTAATATGACTTCCATGTCCAAAAAGCTTTCAATTTACTTGCATAAATCATGACAAATCCAATGTCTTTGCCACTTAAATTAAATACTAGGGAAAATATTGTCATAGACCCTCTTACAAAAACTCGTACGGGAGATCGGTATTTAATTTTCATACTCGGTTGTATTTAGATTAAATCTTAACGAATGTGAAGGAGATTTCCTTGAAATGGTTGAGATGTGAAATACTTCAATTGATTAACAATAAATGGGACTGCGATGTAACTACAATGTAGGACAAATTTTTACGATGTACCATATACGGAGAATCAAATATTGAAAGACATTCTCTATATATATTAACATAGTATAAAAATGGAGGTAGTAATTTCAAACAACTCAAGACTTTATCCAACTAAAAAGGGTACTTTCATGGTGTTGGGACAGCTCAAGTTGGGAAACTTGTCCGTACGAAGTTGTATTAATTGGGTCACGTTCATGATAACGAATAGGTAGAAATTTGGGGGGTTGAGGTGGACCCGAGTCTCCATATATGGTCCAATTTTTGTTTTGTTTTCTACAAAGTAGCTGGATTATGGTGTATGGTTCATAGAAGTTTATCAAATAACGAAAAATGGAAATTAAACAAGAAGGAAATATACTGCATAAAGAAGCCGAGTTAGTGGTTGGCATTTGTTCTAGTCTAAATAGCATATAGGTGGAACAGATAACATGTAAAGATGAGGATGTGTATAAATGCATTTTGTGGAAAAGTACTTAAAATTGTCAAGATTTTTGGTTGAATTTTTGTGCTCTTTTGTTTGAGCACTTGTTCTTGTCTTCTAATTTATAGCATAAAGATGGAACATATAACATGTCATGTTGAGGATGTGTTTTAATGTGATTTTGTAGAGAAAGAGTTTGTGTAAAAGTATTTGACATTGCCAATATTTTTTTGGTTGAAGTTTTGTGCTCCCTTTGTTTGAGAAAACACTAGAAACTATGTACCAAATACTTCATAGGAAAAAAAAGGAGAAAAAAACTATGACTCTATTAATCATATTTATTGAAACATGTCAAGATTAAATACTAATGTGTGGCTTAAGTATCAATCCTCATCATGAGGGAAGAAAAACTCTCCATGCGAGACTTGTAAAGATTAAACATTAATGTGAGACTAAAAAATTTGTTTCCACAATAAGGTAAGAAAATTTTTTACATATACTGATAAATACTTATAATGTGATTTAAACTCTTATCATTAACGTGTAGGGGAACTGCACTAATCTCTTAAGTTATAAACAGTTGTGCATCTTTTATTATGTTTCATCAAGCATTAATTAAATTAAATTAAGTTTAACATCTATTAAAGATTGGTTGAAATTGAATAATATTTCTCCAAACCAACCTTGCTTCCACTACAAGAGATCTAAATCAAGAAACTTTACATGGGAATTGAGATTTGGGAGTAAGCACTTGAATTGATTTCGTTATCTAAAAGAAACATTTTATAAAGAAGCATTAATGAATTATTTGATCCACGTCTCTTCTATTTGCAGGAAGATATTTTCTTTCTCTATCTCTACAAGTCTCTATACAAGGAAGTGTTTTCTATTACATCAAACTCACTTTTCCAAGAAAAGTCCTGTATATTGATAAGTGTCCAACTGCAGATTAGGAAAAAACATAATGAAATTACTTTTACACATTATTTCTAAATTAGGATTGTGTAATTGCTAACTATATGTGGATCACAAAGCACACCAATCATTCTATATAGAAAATGATTTGTAGAAATAGCATTTCCTTTTCACCCAAAAAAAAAAAAAAAAAGGAAACCTTGAATAAGTAGTAGTAGGTAGCATATATCTATACACTTCTGATGACATAAATTGAGTAAATCATGATCAGGCAGCTTACACTGAATACAGACTAAAGTGGGGCTAAGTAATTGATTAATAAAAATGTAACACTAAAAAGCACTTCCCTGAAAAGTGCTTTTATATAGGATGATGATAAAAACCTTCCAAGTTCTGAAGTCTTAGACCCCAGATGGAGGAGAAACAAGAGGAGTTGCACAGTTCCAATTCAGTAGTTCTTCAATCATCTGCATTGCAACTCTATCCTCATCATGGTCATCAGGGTCAGGATCATGATCGTGATCATGATCATGATGACCCCTTCCAATATTCCTAGCTTCTTCAACCATTGATAATCCTTCATAAGGGGGTCCATGATCTTCCACAACCTGCTCATCATGACGTGCAGTAGTTGTTTTCTTGTTTCCAAGCTCAACCCTCATAACCCAGCTGGAACCTGACCGGGCCCCTGCCCTCTTTTGCCACACCCCAATGTGAGAGTTGTCGTTGTCCAGCCTCAGGCAGGTCAGCGAAGGAGACAAGTCCTTGCTACACTTTCTAAGCTTTGTGTTGAGCAGCTCCGAGAGACCCTTTTCAGGAAATGGTAATTCATTCACATTATCACTACCACCACCACAAGCCTTGCTTTTGTCAGAGTTGTTGTTGTTGTTAGTCTTCACTACAGGAAAATTGGTCTTGGCATTTTGACCGTTCATCAATACGGCAGCTTGATCATAGGCTCTCGCAGCCGCCTCCGCAGTCTCGAATGTGCCCAACCACACCCTCCTTTTCCTGTAATAAACAATCAGAAATATTAAACCTGTCAGTAACCGCTCAACTCTAAAACTTCCATTAAAAATCTTCGAAATAACTATACACCAACGTCGTTGGCACTTAATATATCGTATAATACAACGTGAGAAGTGGGGTGAGACTATGAGTACATAAGTATGTACATACAGTAAGGGGTGGCGAATTTCGGACACCCAGGAGCCCCACTGGCGCTGCCTGACTCCTCTGAACTTCTTCGATTTTACCATGTTAATATTCTAGAGAGAGATTGGGGGGAGGTTGCACTTTGCAGACAGATCATAAATATGAAAGAATCAGATCAGAGAAATCATGAATGACTTGCAATATATGGGTGGGAGGAAATGATATGTGGTATTATACGGATACAAGATGTGTGTATGCTGTAGCGAGAATCAGTAGAAGCTGTCGGTGAAATGAAGCATAAAAGTCCAAGTAAACAAGTACTAGTTGCAATAAAGATTGTCACCTACACCGCCATGATCAAACCCCCCACTTTAGGTTTCATAACCACACAAGAATAAATGCATAACGTGCCACAACCTGCTCTCCATTATTAAAGAGCTCAGGACTTTAGCCTCCTCTATGTCCTATGCTTTTACTATTATTATTATTTGTAGGCAAATTAATAAGTCTATAAGCTTCTGTGTGATAATGGAAGAAATTAGAAGTCTACGAGAAAAATTTGTAGAATGACTTAGAAGTCTCTCTTAATCAATTGCTTAATTCCTTTGTCGGAACTTGGAAGCGTGTACAATTAGATTGATATATCCCTGCTGTTCAAGGTTTCTTTTATTGTTTATTAAGATTGAGAAAGATGTGTAGGCAAAATAATAATAATACTAATAATAATAATGATCAAATGACATCTTTTATGAGTTATAAAGTGCTTTTAATAAGAAAAATTCTGATGGGTCGTGCTCTTTTATGCGCATTCAATCCAACATGTCCAATGAAATCCAAGTTCAGTGTCATTAATTGAAAATAAAGACATTTAATTTCCTAACATTCATTTAAAAAGATTATATTAAAGAAATAGCTTAAACACACTTAGATAAGGTATAGTGACAACTATTTTTAATATTAAATAAATATATCAAGATTATATTTGCAAGGTGTTCGTTTTATTTTTTATTTTTTTCTTAACGTTTTAAATGAGGATTAGTTCATTTCATTGTCTGGGTATGCATGCAATGTTCTCTTGGATTTAACAACTCATTATAGTGTAAAATGTAAACTAAATCCAAGTGATTTCACATTTAGGAAAAACTTAGTTACAAAGTCAACGGTAATGTCGAAAGTGGTCCTACTAAATCATTCACATTTACTCACAACACAAGCTTTGTTTCACTTTCACCTAGACAAAACAATAAACAATGAAGACTTCTTTCACCTAAGCCAACATAAAAAAAAAAATAAAACGAGTAATAATAATATTTGTATTACTTCAGTTGGAAGTTAAATGTCACGTACAAAGTTGACTTCAAATTATTTACCTATCACCACTCACTATTACCACCTTCATTATCAAACTTACAGCTAATTTCTTTGATTATTCGTGAGGATGAAAACTTTGGATTTGAGCAGGAATGTCAGCTTTTTGGGCTGCTATGCTGCCATTTTTAGAATTATTGGCTTAAACTATATTAATGCTTTGAGTAATCGGCCGACCTTGTGTTTCATGTAATCCAAATAAGTCATATAAATCCGTAATAATGTCTTTGCTTGGATAATTGGTAACTGATATTGAAGAAGAGTGTTTCTTTTGTCTTTCTGACTTTTATTTTGTGTTTTCTCATTCTCAGGATTCTCTTTCCACATTTGTATTGCATGCCCATCAATCCATTTTGGTTGTGAATTGTTTTGTTTTGGTTTTTTAAATTATTATTAGAGTGAATTTCATTCACTTTTTCTACGATTTGGTTCATAAATAGACCACTCATTTTGAATTCTGATAAATATAATTTTACAAAGTATGACCAAATGTGTTTAACATTTTCATACACAGATTTTGTCACTATACTAGATCAATATAGTTAGTGGACTATTATAAGAGGAACCAATCATAGTTTCAAAAAAAAAAGAAAAAAGAGGAACCAATCATTTTATTTTTTATTATTTAAATTGAAATGTAATAAATTTTGTTCTAATAGGTTCTTCTAGCAAGGACGGTCCCCCTTTTTTTTTTTGGTTTAATTAGTCAAACCGCTAATAATTAATCGTAAAATTTTAGTGATGAAAAATAGTAGTTCAGAACTAGTCCATTTGATCCAATACTACCTGACCTTCCCAGGGCATCTAATGATTTGGGCCTGAACCCATTATAGTTTACATTTTGGTCCATATTTTGGACCAAAACCAGAACCATCCAATAAAAGAAATTAGAAACCAATATGCCTCATGGCTTTGGCCATCACAAGGTGGCTGCTTTGAAGCAAAGGCGGGAACTGATTCCAATTGAAGTTGCATCAACAACTCTTTCTTCCTAGTCATTCCCACGAGAACAAGAAAAATATTCTCCTTTTTCTCTCTTCATATACTACTCCTTTGCCATTTCATTCCAAGAATCACTTCTTTCGAATTCGAAACCTGCCTTTGATAACCAGCCCCCCAACTCTTTAAGAGGTTAGTGTATAAATGATAGCAGAAAATGTTTCACTTGTTTTCTCTTTTGGATTCATTAACGTATTTTTGAGGTGATTGGTAGGAGGTCAGAAGGGAGAAGTTAATCAATGACGACGCATTTGCTTCATGGGATACTTTCTGTAGCAATATATAAGATTGATAGGCTTCACATTGGATGTGGACTTGCACTATGCCAGGTACAATTTATTTTTTCCACTTGTTGTTGGGATATTATTTTAAAGTTTTTGTTACATTTGAGTTTGTGTGGTGGTTGAATTTCTGATGTGATAACAAGTAATATGTCTGTCAATACTGATTACATCCTTTTTATCTTTAAATGTTAAGCAACTAGAGTTGAATATAATGGCACTTTTGTGTTTTTATATGTCTGCTAAACATTTGGGAGAAATCAGAAATGTATGTGCACAGGCTTCTTTGATAGAATACAAATACAAATATACAATAGGAGTGCGATTTTGGTAGAAACACTTGAATATTGAGAAGCCATATCTATTTATTTTCTTTTCTTCTTGAAATACGTTTAATAATTCTTTCTTCTCAGTTAGTCATGATTATAATAAAAATCAGTTTCATCTTAATTGTCACTATTTGTGTCTTGACAATCTTGAAATCTGTATGAAATTGATTATAATAAGATCAGGATGGTCCTAATAGGATAATTTCTACTCACGTTAATTTTGGCATTTGTTAATGCTATATTCAACTAAAATCCTGTTCAAATTATGTTAAATTCCTTGTGTTGTTCTTCGGTGTTATCTAGGCAATGACAATCACCACTTGTGTTATCTAATCACTTGAATTCATTGTGCAAATATTAAAACACAGTTGACATTTTTCATTTTGTTATTTTGTTCTCTTGGACCACAAAAGTTGGGGAAAAAGGTTGTAGGACAAATGAAGAAAATGGTGGGCGGTTATGAGGTATCATTATCTTCTTTTGTTTGAAACACAATCTCAGTTCATTTATAATCTAAATGAACAACATTTTGTGTATGTTTATTTAATTTGCTTCGTTAATTTCTTCTAAGTGTAACAATTTTTCTTTTCAACTTGCGAAAATGTCATGGAGATTGGAACGCAACTCTATGCAACGGTTGATTTAGACAAAGCCAGGATGGCAAGGACAAGGATGGTGGAAAAACATCCCTCGACGCCTGAGTGGAACGAGTCGTTTCGCATATACTGTGCACACATCATCTCAAATATTGTGTTCACAGTCAAAGATGACAATCTTGTTGGTGCAACACTAATTGGAAGAGCCTATGTACCGGTTGAGGATGTCATCAAAGGGAACATTGGGGAAAGATGGGTTACTATATGTGATGAACATCGAAATCCTATACCAGGAGCCTCTAAAATCCACGTCAAGTTGGAATTTACTAGTGCTGTTGGTGACTCCCTTTGGTCTAAGGGAATCGGAAGTCCTCAATTTGAAGGTGTCCCCTACACATTCTTCGGCCAAAGGCAGGGCTGCAAGGTTACTCTATATCAGGATGCTCATGTTCAGGAAAATTTCAAGCCTGCAATCCCTTTGACTGGTGGAGTTTATGAATCTCATAGATGCTGGGAGCACATTTTTGATGCAATCAATGATGCGAAACACTTCATTTATATAACTGGATGGTCTGTGTTTACTGAGATCACCTTGGTGAGGGACCCCTTGAGGCCAAAACCCGAAGGTGAAAGCACACTTGGGCAGTTATTGTTAAAAAAGGCCAATCAAGGGGTGTTGGTTCTAATGCTTGTTTGGGATGATAGAACTTCAGTTAAAGATCTGAAGAGGGATGGTTTGATGGCAACACATGATTCGGAAACTGAAGCTTACTTTCGCGACACAAAGGTACATTGCGTTCTATGCCCCCGCAATGCCGATAACAGTAGAAGCATAATCCAAGGAATTCAGATAGGTTCTATGTTCACTCACCATCAGAAAACAGTTATTGTTGATAGTGAAGTAATGCCTGGTGATGGATCACAAAAGCGGAGGATTGTGAGCTTTGTTGGTGGTATTGATCTTTGTGATGGAAGGTACGACACACAAGAACATCCCCTTTTCAGGACACTGAACACAGTCCATTATCAGGATTTCCATCAGCCCAACTTTCCAGGCTCTTCTATCAAAAAAGGTGGTCCAAGAGAGCCTTGGCATGACATTCACTGCAAACTAGAAGGTCCTGTTGCCTGGGATGTTTTGTACAATTTTGAGCAGAGATGGAAAAAGCAAGGTGGTGGCAAGTATCTAATTCCTCAAGACAAGCTTCGAGAATTTACAGTCCGCCCATTAGAAGCTATATCAACTGACGCTGAAGCATGGAATGTTCAATTATTTCGATCCATTGATGGTGGTGCTGTTACTGGTTTTCCTGAGGATCCTCAGGAAGCAGCCCAACTAGGCCTTATTACAGGAAAAGACAATGTCATTGACAGGAGCATTCAGGATGCTTATATCAATGCTATTCGCCGAGCAAAGAACTTCATTTATATTGAAAATCAGTACTTCCTTGGAAGCTCATATGGTTGGCTATCAAAAGATATTAGAGTGCCAGATATTGGTGCTTTACATCTTATACCAAAAGAGCTCTCATTGAAGATTGTTAGCAAGATTGAAGCAGACGAGAGGTTCGCGGTCTACATTGTGATTCCTTTGTGGCCAGAAGGTGTACCTGAGAGTCGTTCTGTTCAAGCAATACTAGATTGGCAAAGAAGGACAATTGAAATGATGTACAATGACATTGCACAAGCCCTCCAAAAGAAGGGCCTGAATACAAACCCCAGGGAATATTTAACATTCCTCTGCCTAGGAAACCGCGAGGCCACAGATGCTGCAGAATATGTGCCTCCAGAGAAACCAGATGCTAATTCTGATTATTATAGAGCTCAGCAGTCCCGGCGCTTCATGATATACGTTCATGCAAAGATGATGATAGGTAAGTAATAACTACACTTCAAAATTGCACTAAAATTTGTACCACAATATCTCTTCATATGCAACATATATGATTTATGTGTTGGTAACATTTGGCGAAAGTAGTCCTCATAGTTTTGACATAAATTTTGAAGTCTACTAACTTGATTCCATTCCAGTTGATGATGAGTACATAATCATTGGATCTGCCAACATCAATCAAAGATCAATGGACGGTGGCAGGGACACAGAGATTGCAATGGGGGCGTTTCAGCCTAAACATATAGCAAACAATGAACAGCCAGCAAAAGGTCAGATATATGGTTTCAGACTAGCGCTATGGATCGAGCATCTTGGAGGACAAGAAGATGAGCTTTTAAAACCGGAAAGTGAGGCATGTGTTCGGTTGGTGAATCGGGCTGCAGATGACAATTGGAAAATGTACTCAAGCAATGCAGGAACCAATCAAAACATTATAGGTCATTTGCTTAGTTACCCCATTCAAGTTGCCAACAATGGAACTGTTACCAATCTGGCAGGGTTTGAATACTTCCCTGACACTCGCGCTCGCATCTTTGGTAAAAAAACAGACCTTCCTGCAATCCTCACCACTTAACTGATGATTTATATGCTTGAACTGTATATAAGCTAAGATCATGAGTACATCCACTATAATATTGCAAATTCTATGCATGCACATGGATGTATCGTTGCGATTGTAAATAACTGTTTTAAATGTCATTTTTATTGGAATATAAATTCATTGTATACTTTGAAATTCACATATTTGTAAAATTACATATGTAGTTATCATCAAAATGAGGCCTTAACGTGACTGGCAAGAGCACTTATTAAACCCAACAATATCTCATGTTTGAATTGGTCCACAGAATATGATATTAAAAGAAAAGTCCTACGAGCATTTCAGTCAAATTGAAAGAAGTTGGATGAAATCTATCCGTGTCTAATGCCAACAACACCAACAACAATTGTGGTTGTAGTTACAATAATTGACTCAGCGGGTCCAGCTCTTCTTGATTAAGCAATTGACTGAATTGAAAGATCAATCCAATCAACAACGCCGGAGAAATTTCTCGGGGCCATCAGATTAAATCGGTTTCTTATTCTAAAGTACAAGTCTACATCGATCCAGCTCTATTGGTACGAACATCTACATACGTGTCCAAGCGTGGTCCATTCTTCTGCTCTCAAACCAGCAGACCCACCCATCAAGTCCAAAGATGTCTGGGTTACTTTTCTAGTCTCAACAACAGAGGATAAACTGGTCCATGTATAATTGGCAACCCACCAAATACGAATAATGTTATATTACTAAAAAAATTATTTAAATTTATTATATAAATAATATAATAATTTAATATATAATTACTGTATCATCGATATATAATTTCAAAATTAATATGGTAGTTATAAGTCAGCATGACATATAATTAAGGTAAAATTAATAAGTAAATTTTAAAAAAATGCAGCATTATTCATCAAATATTATCTTTGACATCCCTTTTATAATTACACTAGATCTTCTAATTGATGAACAAAATTTAGAAGATCAAATTTTATGATAAAAATGTATTATAATATATATTTATTAATAACTCAAATACTTGCTTCACTTCTCATTCATATTTATAATAGAAGTTTGAATCTTATTATATACATGTTTATTAATATGTACGAGGAATTTTTTTTAATCTGAAAATAAATTTTTAGATTACATGTAGGATTTAATGATGGCCAATCTTATGAGGTTCGTAGATGGCACATATTATATATTTAAATTTTAACAGATTTTAACAGATTCATTATCACTGTCGTACTGACTAGTGACTAGTGATCATGCAAACATTGATGGCCTGGTTACTTATCGATAATAAATACACAATAACATATACATTAATAAATAAGTATAAATGAAAAAGGAAGATAAAACAATAATGAATTTCTGTGGAGGTTTGTAAGTTGTAACTGCAAGCAAGAAAACAGCAGATGGATACACTGAAACTGATGCCAAGGAAAGTCCATCATCATCCATCCATGACCATTTTCATTGGATGGACCCCACACTCAATCCTCAAAAATCTCAGCTTTAGTTGCCAAGTACAAACCACTACAACAACAACAGATGTACCTAACTCTCAAGACTGTTTCAGTCTCTCTCTTCTTTTTGTTTAAAAAGAAAGTATCTTTATTTTCCAAAAATAACTGCTTTCACCCTAATGACCATTTTCATTTCCCTCATCTGCTCAACCAGTAGCGCCACTATCAGCATATAAAAAAAATATAAAATTAAAAAAAAAAAAAAACCAGAGCGAATAAAAAAGAGCCCTTTGGTTGAACAAGACCGGAGGGCAAAATCTTACTTTTTTGCAGGGAGGAGACACAATTAGATTGAGAGAAAAAAAGGGTCCCTTTTTTTTTTTCATTTCAATCATGCCATTTTTGGGGTCTCGCCAATTCCCTCACTTTGTTATTTGTTTCTATTTGTTTTTTGTCTTCCTTTATTATTATTATTATTTTTTATTTTTTTCACTTTCTGGGTGCTTTTTCCCTTTCCTTATTACGTAGTTTTGGATTGTGTTTTATTCCATTAGAAAAAAAAAAAAATGAGTATATGTGGTTGATTTTGCAGGATTGTGATAAGTCTTCTTTCTGTAAATCGGATTTCGGTTGAAAGATCTGTGATTTGGGACTTGTAAATGCGATTCAGTAGACACGTCCCTCATTGGATCTATCCTCTTTTTGCATGCATGGGGTATGTCATTCCAGTCTCATATTTTCTACAAGCACTATATGCGTGTGTGTTGTATATTTATCTTTTTTTTTTTTTGTTTTTTTTCCGTTATGGTTTGTGATTGGTTGCTGAGGAAATTTTGTAGAAATAAATAGAAGATGGGTTGTTATTGTTTTTTAATTTAGATTCTTTATGACTCTGTTTGAGTTCAGAGACATGGTGTGGAAATTGTAGAGAAAAGTAAAGTTTTTGATCTTTGATTTTTATTCAACTTTTTCTACTGTTTGGCTAGTGAGAAAAGGTGGCAAGAAAAGGATAAAGGAGTTAGAAATTGAGTTGTAGAATTATGCTTTTGGGAAATAGAAAAGAAAGTTTGTTGAATTTCTGTATGGTTTTGTGACTTGAGGTTAATGGAAATATAGAATAGACTATAGAGGGAATTTTATTGTGTGTTTGTGTTGTTTAAGTTTGCTTTTTCACTTAGTGTGGAATCTTAATGTGTTTATGCTTTCTTGTTGCGTAAGGGATTTATGAGTTGGGAATTATGAGTTGTCGCTTTTTCAGTTTGCCATTCTTTCCTTGAAGTATTGGGCAGTTGGTTATATGCTAGATGCCGTACAATACAAAGGTTTTTGCTTTTGCATTTGCATTAGCATTTTTTGGGAGATATGTATCATAGGTGTTGTTTGTTACCCCAAATGGAGAGATGTTTTGGGAAGAAACCTCTCTGTTCGTTCCTTACGCTTTCTGGAGCTTATTTTCGCTTGCTTATGGTTTGGACAGCACAGTCTTTTAAGAAAGGATGCAAGGCTCTTTTAAGTGTGAGGAAAATCTGTTTTTTCGGGTTCATTGTTTCTTTTCTCACAGATGTTCCCACTTATGTCTAAATTGGGACTTGTATGTTAATCAATAACTTGCTTAGCTTTATTTTTGTAATTATATATCATGCTGGGCCCTTTTCCTGTATCGAATTTTGAATCTGATTGCATAAATCTGTGCATGCAAACATGTTCATTTATGTGATGAAAGTGATGAGAGACTCTTTTTCATCCTTAAGTCCAATAAATGTTTGAAGATTTTTTTTCTTTCTTTTTTTTTTTTTCAGAATTTATTGTCTTCATTGTTATGAGGCAGCTCTAGTTTTTGACAGCTGGTGCTAATTGTATTTGTGGTTAAACCTGATTTGTAACAGAGCAGAGGTTGTTTTGGATGTTGTACTAAACCCTCACTAATCACTGCGGTGGATGAGCCATCTAAAGGATTGAGAATTCAGGGCCGAACAGTGAAGGAACCTAGCTTATCAGAGGATTTCTGGACCTCTGAAAGTTGTGAAGTGGACAATAGCGCTATTCAATCCCAGAGAAGCCTTTCATCAATCAGCATGTCAAACCAACCTCTTGATCCCTTTAGTGGCGCCGGCAGCACGAGCAATCCTGCTGAATTTGTGAATCATGGCAAGTTCAAATGCGTTTAACGTTTTCTTGTTATGAAGTAACTGTGCCATTAGTGCGTGTGTCATGTTGAAATCCTCGGACTTGATTATTCTATCTTCCCATCTTTGGACTAATGTGCACTCTCCACAGAGGGCCTCTGGTTTAGCACTTGATAATGACTGCTGGGTTGTTTGACTGCAGCTGTTGTTCAATAGAAACTAAATCATTTTGAATTCTCACAGATACAGCTAAATTCACCTATTTGAATTAGCTTCCACATCATCTTCGATTAAGTAACTGCTACATAGATTTTACGGAAACATAGTTCAATTCCTGTAATGCAATGTTTTCTTCATTTTTTTATGTGCACATATTCAAATCTACTGCTGCTTAGTGTCTATGTGGTCAATCTAATATGCACATGATTGTAATTTTTCAATTTTATACCCCCTTATCCATTTTTTGTTTTATGGCTTAGCTTTGACCAGTGTTATTGCACTCTTTTGAAGTGCTTCTTGTTTCACCTTTCATCTGTGTGTTCTCTTTGCCATTATTATATGTCAAGTGAAATCCTTTAATTACTGAAAGTTTCAACTGGTGTAGGTCTTCTTCTCTGGAATCAGTCACGGCAGCAGTGGCTTTCAAATAAAAAACCTCGTGATCAGAAACAAGTTCGAGAACCTACCATAAGGTACTTAACTTTCATTGTTTTGAACACTGCAGGATAAGACTAATACGTATAAAAACTTTTTCTCTGTATAGCCTTGGTAATATATACATCTTTAAAAGCATAAGCTTTCAGTTTAAGCATGATCACAAGTTTCTTAGTTTAGACAATCCGGTTTTCCCCCCAAGATAGTGGCTTCATTGAGAATTTTTTACTCGTTATGACATCCACCTTTTAAGTCAAGAATAGTGCAACACGTTCTTGCAAGGGCCATAAACGATGCTCAAACAAAGCCTTTGTCTTTTGAGTTGCCCAATATCTTATTTTCTGCTTATCACCTCTATGTGATTCAACTACTATATTTTTCAGTTGGGACACAACTTATGAGAGTTTGCTTGGGACTAACAAGCGGTTCTCCCAACCAATCCCTCTCCCCGTAAGCTTCATTTCCTTCTGTGTTATTTCCACTGTTATTTATTATTGCTTGTCGCTAGCGAAATCAATTTCCCTCAAATACTCATTTGAAATATCATATGCAGGAAATGGTGGATTTTCTTGTTGATGTTTGGGAGCAGGAGGGTTTGTATGATTGAGGAAGCATATATAACTTCGAAAAAACTTGGATTTAATTGTTCCCTTACCTCTTTTCCTGTAAATTCATACAATGCTTTGGTATTGAAACGTGGCGTAAGTTATTATACTGGCAATTGTATTGCCCCTTAAGTAATCACCATTGATTTTTCCTCTTTTTAGGCCTCCTGGAATTTGGATTGGCCAAAGGAGATGTAACGTTATAGCATCTTATGTCACAGCTTGCTATGCCAGAAGTTTTAGTCTTCTCTTTACTGGCCTAGTTATTTCAATAAGTTATGTGCTATACATTTACAAACAAGCTTGAGGTCCATAAAAAAAACAAGTCTTAATTCTTACCAGTTACAACCTCTGAACACTCACATATGTATATATGTCGATTCAATAAAATCACACCGTACGTGCAATGTTATATACATAATATGATTTATATTGGGAGAATGTACATTTATCGGATGCACAAAACACAATCCTACTGGGAAACTACTTTTCTGAGACGAATTATACAGACCCCCTCATTGTTGGACTTCAAATTTCAACACCAGAAATCTCTGATTGTAATTCACAAAAATGTTACTTGGACTAAAAAGAAGAAAAGACCATTTCTTATTAAGAAAAACTTCCGTGTTTTATGGACTATTCATATTATGTCAGGTTAATTTATTGTCCATGCTACATGGCATGATCTGTACTCACTTGACGCACTGAAGCATCTCTTTGTAACTGTTTATCTATCAATTCAAGAAAATTGCACCATACATGCGATCTTATGTACTTAATATGATTATATTGGAAGAATTTACATTTATCGGATGCACAAAGCGCAACCTACTGGGAAACTGCTTTTCTGAGACAAATTATACAAACCCCTCATTGTTGGACTTCAAATTTCAACACGAAGTCTCTTACTGTAATTTTAATGAAATTTTTCTACAAGGATGATTGACCACAAAAATAAAGGAAGAAAAAAATATTACTTGGACTAGAAAGTAGAATACACCATTTCTCATCGAGAGAAACTTCCGTGTTTTGAATATGTACGTTATGAATTGTTCACATTATGTCAGATGACAAGGATATTCTTCGTAATTTCGTTGTCCATGCTACATGGTAAGAGCTGTATTCGCTCGATGCACTGAAGCATCGCTTTGTAACTGTTTATGGATTCATCGTTGACGCGAAGAGGTGGAAGTTTCCTAAAGAGGCAGGATTATGTATGTAAGTAAACATGAAGGGAAACTACATGAAATTAGCCACCAAGATGGACTTTTAAGTCTTTAGATTCAACAACTCCATGAACAAAGCAATTTTGATTCATGTACACATCAAAACCAAACCAAAAAAAAATAGATAGGTAAGAATTTGATGTCATGCTCATGGTCGTTGCATGTGTTATTTTTCACTTTCCACATGATATTAAACTATTGTTCCAAACAATAACAGTTGAGAGTCTAGTGTTGAAACCGTGTTTCTTTTTCAAACTCTTCGGTCTGATTACACCATGGAAATCTTGTAAAACTTTTCTCTTTCTTTCCTCCAGCCCTCCAACATTCAAAGAGCTTGTGGGTCAGTCATGTTATTTGATAAAGACTTGGCAGCCAGCCCTAGTGATGACCAATGAACTTGAATACTTTTATGTAGCTTTATTACGGTACTGTACGGATAATTATATGAACGTTGAGTTTATCATGTTGAACATTAAACTTGTGAATATATATGTAAAAAATGTGTTGTATAGTCAACTTTTAACTTTTAAATTTTTTTTTAAAAAAATTTATTATCTTGATATTATTAATTTTATTTATATTTTTTTAATCTAAAGTCAATAGTAAAAGAACAATATTAGGTTTTCCAAATAATTTCTTCAAACGATATGATATGTGAATTGTCATTATCCTATTAATTATTATATCATTTCATGATTTATAAAATTTTGATAATTCACATGTCATATTATTTGAACATAAATTTTAGTAAATTATCTGATAAGTCTAACATGACTCATAGTAAAATCAATTTTTTATAAACGAAAATATGGAATCAAATTTACAATTTAGTTTTTTAAGTGAATATTTCAATTGTGGAATAAAAAGGTGAAGAAAAAGGAAGAATAGAACTTGTAAGATGCTATTTCAATGGAAGGTGCACTTTCTCAGGTCAAAGAATATGATCGTAAAATTTTATCATTTTCTTTGGCTCAAGATTTCAGGCTCACAATTTTATTTTAATATGAAGTTTTTTGAATGATATAAATCTATTATGGCTACGAAATGGAGACTGAACCAAGAAAAAGGGAAAAGGAAGCAAGAAAAAGATATTTGGTTCACATTTAGTAGAATTATTTTCAAAAATCTATTAGAAAAATAATATTTTATGTTTTAAATATCTATAAAATGTATCTGAGAGTGTAATTTAGGATATAACTTCATATGAAAAATATTTTCATGACATCCGAGCGCAACAAGGAGACAACGAAGTCTGAAAATGAAGGAATTGAAGGAAATAGGACAGACACTACTGAAATTTAAGATTTTAGGTTTTTATAATTTGGATTAGAAAATTTATTTTTATGACACCAAAAGATATTTATTCTCATGATATGAACAAATTTCTTCACATATGTCTACACATGATGGGATTAGAATTTCTATTACATATGAAAAGAACAAATGCACTAATCATTTAAATTATAATTGAATGTATAAGTATATTAGGAATTTAAAATAACAGTAGTATTAAAGAATTATACAGAAGTATATGAAAAATATTTTTCTCACTAATTACTAAGATTGGAACACCCACTTAAGATTGCTCCTTGTCCACTAGCAAATTTTTTGTGTTTGTTTGTTTTTTTTTTTTTTTTGAGGTAAAATTCTTTGGTTTGTTGAACATATTAGAATATCCAAATTCCAAATCTGTAGAGCTGATTTCACCTGCCACAACACATAAAACAAAACACAATAGTTGAAGTTGGGTAGCTAGCAATAGGTTTAAATTTACTTAATCATGTTAATTACAATTAATCAAGTAATGATTGGGCAATAGAAAATGACCTTAATAAAACTTAATCAATGCAAATGATATAACAAATAAAAGAATTTTGAGCAAATAATCCATTGGACTAATAGAAAGAATAGTCAAATGGAGTAGATGTACATGCACCTTTTGTTTTTTCGAAAGGATATGTACATGCACTTTGAAAAGCCAAAGAAACGATTTTGAGTTGTTTATTAGAAAAGCATTTTATTTAGTCCCAAGTGGATGCTTTAAGGGCAGCCAAGTGGATGCTTTGAGGGCAGGCAAAACAACATGGGAAAACTGTTTTTGTTTTATTTATTTGTTTAATAATTTTTAAAATAGACATATAAAAATTGATAATCTAAGTGCATGCTTCTTGGAAGATGCAACTTGGTCAAAAAAGTTGAGTGATATTTTAAAAGTTTTTGCAATGCCAACGATAACCTTAAATCTGAAATCCAATGAACCTGAGAAGAATCTGTACCAGGTTACAGCTCATTCTCTTCTCTACGGAAAAGTATTTCAAAAATTATAATAATAATTATGATGATGATAATAATTATAAAGATACCTCTTTTAGGGCCAAAAAAATAAAAAATTGACATGCATTTTTACAACATTTGGTGCATTGTTCCAGGTAGACAGTTTTCGTATGCTGATATACATAAAAAATCTTGTCAGATATACATTTTTTTTTATTTGGAATAAATATTAAAAGATTTTTTTTGGAAAATAAAATATCAAAAGAATTTAGTTTTGAGTTTGGTAAAAACACTTATAGATTTAGATATGTCAAAACGATTATAAGATCAGGTGTAAATGCAAACCAACAATAACATTAGATTGACTTGATTGTTGAAGCATCGAATGTAAAGTAGTTCCAAGTAAAATTGTCATCAATACACACAGATAATTTATATCGATTAATATTTTAAAAGATAGAAGTATAAAGTAAAAAAAAAAAAAAATCCGTATATATAATATACAAAATGTACACATATAAAATGAAGAATTTATGTACTTTAATCAAGGACAACACATATTAGTAGAATGATTATTGTTATTATTATCCTTAATAATTCGAGAGCCGGCCTAAATGTTCAGTGAGAAACAAGAACAATAATGCAGGTAGCAGTGTCGAGGCCAAGCCAGAGTGTCCCTCTGGGACTCACACATGAGAAGTTGCAACTTGTTTCAATAAATGAATTATTAGAACATGGATGGTAGGGCTATTTGCATATTTAGTACTGTATTTTTGTCCACCCAATATTTATTGAGATTGGCACCTGAGCTCTTCTTTTTCTTGGACAATGTTTCACGTCCTTTTCTTTTCTTTTTTTTGAATTCTTTGTTTTTCCTTGGATTAATTTGCTGGCTGTGGATCTCACCTCACCAAGCCCCAAAAATTTATAAAATAATAATAATGATAAGTAGGTCTAAAGGACTGAAACAGAAAAATGAATGGAACTTACCTAGTTATTTCAATTAATAATAAATATTAAAAGGTTACATTAAATTACAGATCCATATAGATATTACCATGCGTGCAACTATTGTGTTGATTTTTTTTAAGAAAAAAAATTGAACGTTTAACGGATTAAAAAATGCATTTGATTGATGTTTTTTTTTGTTGGGAATGTTTGGAATTTATAGATTTAAATTTGAAAAGATGATAAAAACCGTTAAAACTTTATATGCCTAGTTAAATTAGGTAATAAAATGTTTTTTTTACTATACAATTAACCTTGTGTTACCTACTTTATATTGTGGACATAATCATTCGAATTGTATTTGTGATTCTTTATCTCATGAAATATATTTTAATACCATCTTAAATTTTTTTTTTTTGAAAAAAAAAATGCGCTCAATGTTGCATACTTCTTTTCTCATTTGACAGATGAAATTCCCTGTCATTTTGTTTAGTGAATGGTTGGGATCAAAGATTCCAATTTGAATTTATTTCGATAATACTAATTAGATAAAAACAACCAAAATTTTGCAACTGTTAATTAACTTAATTGGTAAATTTTCTTATTATCATATAATAAATCCTGAATTAGCTTAATTGGTAGAATGCCCTCACATTGTGAGCATAATCATTCCAGCCGTTTAACTTCATCTCCACAGTTTTGAATACATTATAATTTACTTCGTGTATTTAAATATACATCCTATTGTTCTTGAAAAAGAATGCCCAGCTGGCAGCTGGCCTTAAAAAATTAATTGGATCAACTAATCCGCATCATTTCCACCACTAATGACAACCATACGCTAATCGATAATCATAATTTACACACAAGAGATTTTTTTTTTTTTTTTTATAAAAAAAAAGACATATATTTAGCAAGACTGCTTCACGAAAATATATACTATATATAAACTTGCTTATAATTTATTGTACTTAATAAATAAAAATATAATTGACTAATTAACGTAATCTAATGAAACCGGTCCACTTGCTTGATTACTTTCCTTAATTATGACTCCAATTTTGTCTTATTCTTTCCAAAATATGCGTGGGTCTCTGTCCAAACCATAATTTTTAAATTAATTTTAAGTTGGTTGATTTTATTATTATTATTATTTTATATGTAACGAGATGGGACTTTGGGAGATTTGCGGTGGCTTGGTTTACACGTGCAACCTACGAATTGCATGAGTTGGAAGAATTTGAGTATTTAAAAATGTTTCTCCAGTCTAATGCTTCAATAAAATAAATAAAAAGTTGCCGATTGAGTTGTGGTGAGCTGAAAGCACACAATCAGCCTTAGATTTCAAAATCAAAGTTGGATATCCTATCTCGTCCAATAAATATAAGATTATATATATATATAAATTATCTCTCATTTTAATATGGATAGCTTTCAGTCATACGAGGGCTGCTAATCCGAACCATGCCACTAAAATTCTATCAATCTGGTTTTTAATTATCTCCTGAATTCGTCTCAGTACTAAAAAAAAAAAAAAAAAAAATCTTCTGAATTCATCTCAATACCTTAAAAAAAAAAAGTAAAATGTTTTAAAGGGTTTGGTTGAAATAATTTACCCACCATGATAAATTTTAATATAAGAATATGATTTGATGTTCAAATGAATAGTGCCATTTTTCTTCATTTTTGTTATAAGAGCTTGAATCACTTCATATCTATGCATAGAAATGTGTAGGGTCTAGAGAATTTTTTCTTCCGTATTGTTGCGTAGATAACTCTTATTGTAATGTGAGTAAATATTCGCACATATATATACACACACGTATACACACAGAAAACTTCAAGTATAATGTGAATATATGTATTTATATGAGATTTAAAGTTTGGTGCACGTCATACCTTTTTCTTATGTTTAAATTATGTTATAATTTAATTTCGAATTAGCTTTTAGTATACGAATATATAATTTTTTATTAACAAGCTTTAATATTACATTTAAAGATAGTGAAGTTTATATGAACCGTGATAATAAAATTTAAATGCTAATATATAGATTGTGGGATTAAATATGCATAGTTTGATTGTTGAGATAATTGATATTGACTTTGTTGTCTAACCTTCCTTTATCACTTTGCAATGATCAAATCAAAACAAAATGACATTGAAATGGATGTTAAATTCATTATATTTCACGTTTGGTAAAATTATGCAAAGTATCTATGAAAAAAACAAAACTAAAAAGTTTCACCTTGAACCACTTGATAATAATTAGTGCTAGTCTTTTTAACAAATGAATGTGAACTTTCCACATGTATTTCAATCTTTGTGTGTCCACTCAAACAGCATACTTCCGATTCAAACAAGTGGGCAAAGAACAATACACCAAAAAATCATACCTGAATTTCGCTAGAAATGACACCATTATTTATCCAAACCCAAGTCTAAAGTTGCAAGGGTTGCCCCACTTTTTAGGTTTATCGGTGGTGCTACCATACAAATTGAATAATTATATAAGTTAAAATAAATATCAATGCATGGTATTTATAAATGTTTCGACAAAAGAATCTTACAATTCCACGATTCTTGCATATTAAATTATTATTTATAATTGCGATTCAAATTGAGTGGTATAATAGTAACTTTTTATTATTCACGTTAATAAAATTACTTCTTGTAATTTATCTCCCTCATCAAATTAATAATTTGATTTTTTTTTTCTTTTAGTAAAAAAAAGGTATCCTACGGCCTTTTTTTAGGATCTATTTATGAATTGAATGAGTGTACATTATTATCGTGCAGTGACAGATGCCCTACAGCTGTTACCATTGCTAGATTTTTTTTCTTTTGTTGATGCTGTTACCATTTTATGTGATGGAATTAGAGGAAATGGACAACAATTGCAAATGGTTTGAATTTGTGTTCATTCCTATGTACCAACCACCACCACTTGCCAAATAATGTTGCCGGTGGTAGTCACAACAATTTATTTGGTGGTACTTAAATCTTCCACCCCCATCAGTCATCACTTGACATCTGTCCTAAACTAATTTAATGCAACTATTGAAAATTTATCACAACAAACTGATCTTCCAATTAATTTGGTTCAGTGAATGTGCAGATATTATTAATTGTAAGGCAGAGATGTCTGAGTAGACAAGTGAAAATGGAATGGAAAAATAAAAGTACAACTAAAATTATACGTTTTACTTGTTCAAGCCTTCAAGGCAATTGATTGCCAATATAATGATTGATGAAAAATTATTATAAGTTGAAAATTTGAAATTACTGAATAATTTACATGAAATTAGCTAGTAAATAATTACCAAATTTTCCACAATACTATTTAAAAATATATTGTTTGTTATAATTATTTAGAGATGACAACAAAAATTAGTTTTTCTTCATTGACATATATTGCATTTATAATACATAGCAAGAGGTGAGATATTAAAAAAAGAAAAGGTAATAATACATTAACTAAGTCTTAATTCAGAACGACAACAAAACATCTTATATTACTAATGAAAACCGCAAAAGAAACTATCAAGAGCATCATCAACTAATAGAGTTAACCTCTGACAACCTTGCTTACGTATTTGCAATGACAAATTTTTCTATAATTTGATAAAATTCAATAAAAAAAATTAGATTCATTCTTAAGCGACATATTTTTTTCTTTCTTTGGTATGCTCCTCTTTTTTTTTTTTTTTGGGGTGGTGGGAAACACATATCTGAAAAAAGAATATTGTTATGGATGCAGAAAACATTAATTTACTAATTTCTGGATCAAATAACCGCGTATTCTACTTCTAGATTCGCCGAATTAAAAGAGCAAAAAAGATAAACTGACAAACCCTAATCCTGAAAAACCAAATGACCATAAATAACTATTGTTCACTCTACCCACTTTAATTACTCAAAATAACAAGCCCACCCCAACATACAAATCCCCTACACAAAAAACTTCACTACAAAAAGATTAAAACTAATCTCACTTTCATACATGAGTCACACTAAAATGATATTGCTTATGTATTCGCAATGACAAATCTTTCCATAATTTGATAAAATTCAATAAAAAAAATTACATTAATTCTTAAATGATGGAGACCGACATTTTTTTCTTTCTTTGGTATGCTCATTTTTTTAAGGAACACATTTTTGAAAACGAATATGCCTCATGGATATTAATTTTTGGATCAGATCACCACGTATTATGCTTCTAAATTCACCGAATTAAAAAAGGAAAAAAAGAAAAACCGACGAACCTTAATTCTAAAAAACCAAATTACCATAAGCAACTGTTGTTCAATCTACACACTTCAATTACACAAAACAATGAGCCCACCCCAACATGCAAATCCCCTAAACAAAAAATTTCATTTGCAAAATGACTAAAACTAAATCACTTTTTCACAAATGAATCACACTAAAACGATCTTTTTCTCACGCATTTGCAATGACAAATCTTTCTATAATTCGATAAAATTCAATAAAAAAAATTACATTCATACTTAAACAATGGTCACTGACACTTTTCTTCTTCTTTTTTTTGGGGGAATACATATTTGAAATGAATTCACATCATGCATATGAATAACATTCATTTCACTAATTTTTGGATTAGGAAGCCTCATATTTTGCTTATAGATTCACAGATGTTAAAAATGAAAAAAGTAAAAAAAAAAACAAACCCTAACCCCAAAAAGCCAAAAAGCCAAATTGCCATAAGTAATTGTTATTCAATTCATACACTCTGATTACATAAATTGATAACACTACCCCATGAATAAGGAGAAACGAAAACTAGCTGGACCAAGGGAGACAATCTTTGTTTACCTAAGTCTTATGGCAGTCTCAGTTTCAGGGACCTTATTTCTTTCAATCAGGCTCTTTTAGCGAAGTAAGCATGACAACTGGTCTCTACTCCTAAGTCTATGACAGCAAAACTTCTCAAGTCCAGGTATTTTCCTAAAGACGAACTACTCTCAAAAGGGAATGCTCTTATATATGGACCAGCCTTATTTAGAGACGAGACATTCTGAAACAAGGCCCACACCGACAAGTTGGGGATGAGAGATCTATTAAAGTGTTCGATGCCTCATGGATTCCTCGTCCCTCATATTTTAAAGTCATTTCTCCATGTTTTGATCCAAATGTCTTTGTTATTGATTTGATCGATCCTGATACCAGAAGTTGGAAGGTAGATGCCTTGCACAACTTTTTTCGACCTGTTGACCATGATTCCATTATACAAGTTCCTTTTAGCCTACAGATAGTGAATGATTTCTTATGGTGGTATTACGCGACGTCAAGATTATATATTGTTAAAAATAGATATTAGTTAGCAATTACTTCTAAACAATCCACGTTTCGTCGATACGTGTTTATAATCAACGTCAGTGGAAAGCCTTATGGTCCCTTCTTATTCCTTTTAAAGTAAAGGTTTATGTTTGGCAAGCTTGCAACAATGCTCTTCTAGTTTGGCTTAATTTGTTTATCAAAACATTGCTTTTGATTTGCTCTGTCCTGGTTAATATCAGAATCTTCAGCTTATGCTCTCTTATAGTGCCCTCTCATACGTTAGGTTTGGAAGAGTTGGGAGTATGGTTAATTTCTACTTTCTTTCCATCACATTTCTATCATTAATATTGTAACGGATAAGCCTGCCTCGTATTGTAGCCCAAACTACCAGCTAATCCAACTAGTGGCCTGCCCAGCTACGAGCTGCGATCTGTCCAACCTTGAGCTGCAATCTACCCTGACAGGTATTGTCCCCTCCCTCATGAGATTTTCTTCGCCTTTCACACCCACTCGAACCCAAGATCTAGGGGCTAAATACATGAGGAATGCAGGGTGTGTACCAGTTAAGAGCTGCGATCTGCCCAGCCTCGCACTGCTATCTGTCCAACCCCGAGCTACGACCTATCCTGGCAGGTATTGTCCCCTCCTCCATAGAGTTTTCTTCGCCTCCCACACTCCGCTCAAACGCAAGATCTATGAGCTAAAGATATGGGGAATGCAGGGTGTGTACAATTTGACAGTAGCTAAATACATGAGGAATATATGGTGTGTACCATTTGAGAGCATCTCAAATGGTACACACCCTATATTCTCCATGTATTTAGCTTATAGATCTTGGGTTCAAACAGGTGTGGGAGGCGAAGAAAACCCTATGGGGGAGGGGTCAATACCTGCCAGGGTAGGTTGCAGCTCGAGGCTAGATAGATCACAATTGGGAAGGTCATTGGCTTGATCAGCTGGCAGTCCGGGCTACAACATGAAGTTGGCTGGCAGATGGGCTCAACTGTTACATAAAAAATGGCATTTTTATGTAACGGATCAACCTGCCTACTAACGAGCCTCGCGTTGTAACCTGGACTGCTAGCTGATCTGATTAGTGGCCTACTCAGCTGTAAGCTACAATTTGTCTGGCCTCAAGCTGCAACCTATTCTGGCAAGTATTGTCTCCTCCCCCATGAGGTTTTCTTTGCCTCTCACATTCATTCGAACTCATGACCTGAGTGCTTAAGTACATAGAGAATGCAGGGTGTACTTAAGCCCTCAAGTCATGGGTTCAAGCGGATGTGAGAGGTAAAGAAAACTCTATGGAGGAGGGGACAGTACCTATCAGGATAGGTCGCAGTTCGAGGCTGGGTAGATTGTAGTGCGAGGCTGGGTAGATCACAGCTCACAATTAAGCAGGCTATTGGTCGGATTAACTGACAGTCCGAGCTACAGCACAAGACTGGGTAGTAGGCGAGCTGATTTGTTACAGATGAACACTGATGTAGTAATTAAAACTGGTAAGTTTTTTGTGAGATTTGTTATTATTATAAAAAACCACGAACAGGTTGTTGTGTCTGCTATCTCCAAACGTAGGAGTGGTCTTTTCTCTCCTGCTTTAGGTGAACTCTTGGCTCTAAGAGAGGGTCTTTTATTAACAAAACGTCTGGGTTTACAAGTTCATCTTCTACTCTTAAATGTAGTGAATGTTGTTACTGAGGTTTATGCAAACAATAATTTATGCTGATCATTGTATGGTTGTAAATGATATTAAAAGGTTATATCAGGAAGTTGGTGTTATCAATGCTAAGTCGTTTTCAGATCTGAGAACCGTCTAGCTCATAAGCTGGTTTCTCTTACTTTGTCACCGAATGATGTTTATGAGTGGTTTAATACCATTAGCTCTTATAGCTTCCCTACAATGGCTTAATAATATATCTACCCTTTGCTTCAAAAAAAAAAAAAAAAAAAGATAAGCCCACCCCAACATACAAATCCCCCAAAACAGAAAAACCTTACCGGAAAAAGACTAAAACTAAAATACACTTTCACACATGAATCATGCCCCCCTTTCGATGGCTCAGTCCCTCTTTATCCTAATTTCCAAACGCCCCGTAGACACAATCAAGTATCCAAGCACCCCCCGAAAATGAAGTGGTGGTGTGGAAAAACAAAACCCAAAAAAGTGGTAAAATAAAAAAACAAATAAAAACAAAAACAGAAACAAGAAAGAGAAAATAGAAACAGAAACCAGGTTCTGGTTTCTGGTATTCAATTCATTTGGTGAGAGAATATAACAAGGAAACCCAACCCAACCCCACTCCACTTATCCGCACAAATACATTGCATGTGGGTTTCTCTAGCGTGTATTATCACGTACGCAAACCCACGAAACCTCACATTAAAAAAAGCTTCTCTTTCTCTCCGCAAGGTCATATCTTTCATTTTTTTCGCTCTCTCCATCTCTCATTTTCTCTCTCTTTTTGCCCTATTTCATAGGGTTTTCTTCTCTCCTAAAGCTCTCATCTTTCTCATGCATCCGTGTCTTGGAGCGCTATACGTTGCGTTGTTGGTTGTCGTTGTTGCTGGGTCTGTCTCTTTTTTTGCTCTCTTTGGAGGGTTTGTGGGCTCGGATCGGTTCAGATTTGGCTTCCCGGGGTTTTTTGAGCTGTACCCATGTCAAAGCTCATTGGTTTTTCTGGTAAGATATTGATCTCTGCTTTGTTTTTTCCATTTTTTATTAGCTGAATTTGCACGTGGGTATGTTGGTTTTTTGGATTTTGGTTGGTTTTTTGTGTGGATCTGTTTGGAAAGTTTGGTTTTTAAGATGGTTTTGTTGGTTGATGAGGATTTTTGGGGTCTTGGGTTCTGTTTATGTTATGTGGTTCATGAAATTATGGTGTGTATAGACTGAAAGTTTGAAGCTTTATTTATGGATCTCATATGCTGTGATGGTTTGTGTTGGGTGATTGAATTGTTGGATGTGTTTAACTTAGATTAAAAATTTCATCTTTGGGTTGGGATAAGGTAGAAAAGTTAATTTTTTTTTAAAGGGGTTTTGATGTTTATTAATGAAACTATGTATGGTATATTTTTTTGGTGAAATTGAAGGGTTGTGAATTTGGTGTAGTCGTAGACTTGTAGATCGGTTGCCTTTCAAGTTAATCTGGTGGAATATGTGGTTGATAAGTGATTTTGGTTTGTTCTTTGTGTTTTGTTGGTTAATAATTTAATATGTTGCCTTTTAGATCATATGAAGATGAGTTTTACATTTCGAGGATGTAATTAGACATGTTTAGTTGTGGATCTGATGAGGAGCTTTTGTGTATCGATGTTGGTCTGATCGGATTCTGGTCTTGAAAGAAAGAAATATGTTTGTATTAGGCACATCTTAGTGGAGATTTTACCTATTGAGTTATTTGAATCAAAGTTCTAGGGTGTAAAGGTGTCTCATAACACCAACTAACTTATGACTAGATTAAAATCTTTGAGATCTCCTGTGATTAACAATAGATTGCCAAAAGTCATGGATTATTAATCACCTCGTGTGTTTATATCAATAATTGGTTTTTTGTGATCCGGGTTGTAATAGTTCATTGCAGCTGATACTTTGTGATTTGCAGTCGCTTGAATCTGTCTTTGGTTAATGATCTTATGACGCTAGTATTGAATCTATTATGGATAGTGGAACATTTAATTTTCTGTGAATATGTATAAACATATTTCATCATTTTATAATATGTTGGCTGAATGCGATGTAAATTTGGTTTTGGTTCACAGTTGATGATGATTTTTGCCCTGGGGGTCCAATATACCCAAACCCCAAGGAGTCAAGCCTCTTCTTGTCCCTTGGTCCTCGTGTGGATGTGTATTTTCCTCCTCGCAAGAGGTCTCGCATCAGTGCTCCATTTGTTTTCAGCGATGAGGGATGTGAGGAGAAGCAGATCTCTGTTGATGTCCTGCCTGATGAATGTCTCTTTGAGATCTTCAGAAGGCTGCCTGGAGGCCAAGAGAGGAGTGCCTGTGCTTGTGTTTCTAAGCGCTGGCTTACTCTTTTGAGCAATATCAGCAGGGATGAACTCAGCAACATAACCATCCAATCATCAAAGCCTGAAACTGAGATTGTTGAGAAGACTGGAGATCAGGATATTGAGGATGATGGATACCTTACCAGGAGTTTGGAGGGGAAGAAGGCCACTGATGTTAGACTTGCTGCCATAGCTGTTGGTACTGCAGGTCGCGGAGGTTTGGGCAAACTTGAGATCTGTGGAAACAATTCTAGCCGTGGGGTGACAAGTTGTGGCCTTAGGGCAATTGCTCGTGGTTGCCCATCTCTAAGGGTTTTGTCCCTTTGGAATACTTCCGTTGGGGATGACGGTCTTTCAGAGATTGCTAATGGGTGTCACCAACTTGAGAAGCTTGACCTTTGCCAGTGTCCTGCTATTACTGACCAGGCTTTGGTTGCAGTAGCGAAGAACTGTCCTAATTTGACTGATCTGACAATAGAATCCTGTTCAAATATCGGAAATGCCGGTCTGCAAGCAATTGGCCGAGGCTGCCCAAATCTGAAGTCCGTATCGATCAAAGACTGTCCTCTTGTGTCAGATCAAGGAATTGCTAGCCTGTTGTCTTTGACCACATTCTCCCTGATGAAGGTGAAGCTCCAAAGGATAAATGTTACTGATGTTTCTCTTGCTGTTATTGGACACTATGGCATGGCAGTTACCGATCTTGTTCTCACTGGCCTCCCAAACGTGAGTGAGAGAGGCTTCTGGGTCATGGGCAATGGACATGGGTTGCAGAAATTGAAGTCCTTGACCATTACATCTTGCATGGGAGTAACTGATCTGGGCCTTGAGACTGTGGGCAAGGGTTGCCCAAATCTAAAACAGTTCTGCCTCCGAAAGTGTGCATTCTTGTCTGACAATGGACTGATCTCATTCACCAAAGCTGCAGGATCACTAGAAAGTCTTCAGTTGGAGGAGTGCCACAGGATTACCCAACTTGGGTTTTTTGGCTCCCTTTTGAACTGTGGCACAAAGTTGAAGGCTCTTTCAATAGTGAGCTGCTTGGGGATTAGAGACCTAAATATGGGATTGCCTGCGGTGTCTCCTCGCAATTCCTTGAGATCATTGTCCATCCGCAACTGCCCTGGATTCGGTGATGCTAGCTTGGCTGCTTTGGGGAAGTTGTGTCCTCAGCTGCACCATGTGGACTTGAGTGGGCTTCAGGGAATAACAGACGCTGGGTTGTTACCGGTGCTTGAGAACTGTGAGGCTGGTCTGGTGAAGGTTAATCTCTGCGGTTGCGTGAATTTGACAGACAAAGTTGTTTCAACAATGGCTGAACTGCACGGTTGGACTCTTGAAATGCTCACTCTTGATGGTTGTAGAAAGATCAGTGATGCCAGCTTGATGGTGATTGCAGATAAGTGTTCTGTGCTTTGTGATCTTGATGTCTCCAAGTGTGCAGTCACGGATTTTGGGATTGCATCCCTGGCTCGTGCAAACTACCTTAATCTGCAAATTCTCTCTTTGTCAGGCTGCTCTTTGATCTCAGACAAGAGCTTCCCTCCCCTTCAAAAGTTGGGTGAGACCCTGTTGGGGCTCAATCTCCAGCACTGCAATGCAGTCAGCAGCAGCGCAATTGATGCGCTTGTAGAGCAGTTGTGGAGGTGCGATATCCTGTCGTAAGCAGAAAAGGAGTTGAGAAAACCCCAGTTCTAAATTAGGATGACCCTTGCAAAGGATGGGGTTGCACTAATAACCAGGAAGCCTCAGAACTTTAGTCAGCATTTGTGCGTAGCAGCAGTTTGTGTAGTTTTTGGGTCCATCAGCTATGGGTCTTCTATCTTCCAGAACTCGGTTCCCTTTTCCGGGGAAGAATATGGCCATTTCTTAATCGTTTTTGCAGGTTCTCCTGGAATCTGTTGCAAGTATTTTTGCCTTAACAATGGAGGTTGCTCCCTTTACTCTCTGGCCATATTTCCTGAGAATACAGCTTACCGAGTTCTGTTCCTAGGTTTCTCTCCAGTTTGTCATATGGTTTTGTGTTACTGGGTGCTGGCACCTGGTGTTTTAGCTTAGTCTACCGACTAGCTTTCGTCCCCATATTGAGTCTGTTTACCAAAGTCTTTCACGTTTTTGATAGCGCACACTGTACGTGAAAATGTTGGGTCTATGTTTTCCTCAAAGGGTGGATCAAAGGGGTCTCTATAGTCCTTGTTCGCGTTGCTTTTCAGGGATCGAATATTTGGTGCCTCGTGTTCCTGGGGTTTGGCCATGGCAGCAAGTTATATGGTCTGCTATGACAACCATCTCCTCCTTGAAGGAGGGTTGTTTTTTTTTCACCAACCCCTAGTTTTTACAGGTCTCATTTGTTCAAGAACTGTACTCTTGCAACGTCTGTTTTTTTATCATGATATGAAAGTGTGATTCACCCTTTGTGATGTATCATTATGAATAAAACTTGCTCAGTTCCGATGTACTTGGATGGTGCGCAATGTGCATTGTTGATGTTCTCTGCACTAGTGTTATTATTTTTAATTAAATGGAGATGCTAAACGGATCAAATGTGTGAGGATCTGTTGTGAAAAACATCACTTGTTTTGGATATCTATTTCCCTAAATGTAAGAAAACTATTTCTTTACCAAAATGAGTAAGCTATCTGTACAAGTTTCTCTGTGATAAGCGCGAGGTGTAAAAAGAGGAATCTAACACCTGTGCGAAGGGGTGATCTGGTTGATAATCTTAGATGATGCAAACTTTCATGTACCAATACAATAGTATAATAGCAATTTGTATAATTGTGAGTTACGGTGGAAAATCTTTTGTCGTTGGAGAGAGCATCAAGATATCTATTTTCAATCCACTTTCACCTTTTAATGTTGCTGGGGATTCCAATTCAATATTCAAAGTAATCTCAAAAGAATCCACCAAGGCAATCCACCAACAATCTCAAGTTTCCAATCTCTGTGATATTAAAAGTTAAAAATAACTCTCTTTATTGGGGTCCTAGACAACTAAATCCTATTGGGTTTGTTAAAATACTGATCACAGGAAATTTTTCTTGGTAGTGGTTGAGAGTTGAGACTTGACTTGGTTTGGTTGGTGGTGAAAATGAAAAAACCAAAAGATTTGGGGAGTTAGTTCCAAAGTTTGAAATTCATTTTGGTGTCGTGTTTGGTCCTATGATTGGGGTCCTCTACTTTTTGATGATAGAGAGTTGGTAAAGGTAGTAATATTATATAATTGTTCTTTAAAGAGCTTTCAAGATGAAAGGAAACACTTGGACTGGACATGGGCCCATGATGTGTCAGAAAATCAGAATATAATCTGTGGGATTCTTGTCCAGACTCCCAAACCATTTTGGCGTGTGTATAAGCTGAAAATAAAATGACTTCCCTAAAAGCCGCCACTTGATGCCAGTTACCTGTATAATTTCTAACCACACCTACTCTGTGTTTAGTATTTAAAGTGATTGAATGTTACATAGAGAAATTATAGTTTCTTCTCTGAATCTATTAACTTTTGTAATGGATCGATCCAAAGGACTTTTCCCTTTAATGGGCTGAACCAATGTGAAAACAGCTCAGACTATGTTCAAGTAAGAGCACGTGGTCCAGAGCTAACATTAACTGCTTTTTATCACCTCACCTAGCTGGTCAAGACCTGCCAAATTCTTTATTCCTTATAAGCCCATGCCCGATAAGAGAAAAAAACTGCCTATACAAAAATTGAACATCAATCTTCTTAGTGAATTGGTCAATGTATAATTATATGTACTAAGATGTGTTGTGTCCCAAAACTGACAATTAAGAATCTTGTTTCATCTAATTTTGCCAAAATTTTCGAACAATCATACAACATATAACTATTTTATTGTCGATTTATCTTATTATTCTGCATTATATATATATCAAATCATAGTTTGATAGTTTCAAATTAAAATTTATAAATCATTGCAAACATATATGATTGAATTCCAATCACACACACCAATCACCAAGAATTCCCATTTCATTGAAGCCTGTCTCCTTGTTGAGAGGAGGGTTTTTTTCTTTTCGTTTTTTTTTTTTTTGGACATACCTTGTTAAGAGTAGTTAAAACCAAGGAATTGATTTGTGACTACTTCTTTGGTGAAAAGAAAATCATATTTTCATGCCAACATATATACATAAAAAATTAAATCAAAATGTGTGTCTTCTCAGATACCTGATTAGACTGATCTTCCTCCAGCCAAGCACTGCAACCTTTACGTAACTCATCACACAGACCACTGGTGTGCAACTGGTACTGGCTCCATATCCAATAAAACAGACAGATTTTGTAACTCTTCTGACAACTACACTGCCACTTCTTCCCTCTACAGGTTAAGTTTCTGCTGTCTCTTTGGTAATTCTTCTGCTTTTAACTTCTTTTTGGTACACACACAAACAGATACATTGCTTTAGCACAACTTCTGCTTCAATTTACCCCCCACCAATCCAATTTTACTTGTACTACTTGTCACTTTAATCTTGTCTTCCTTCTTTAATTTAATATCATCACTCTTTGTTGTCTAGCCATTCTCATATTTCCTGTGACACTAGTTGTACTCCAGTACCATTAACAGTAATTTAACTACACTTAACTTGGGTAATTTAAGTAGTGTACAGATTACAGACATATAAATAATCAATTAGACTAGTTAAGTGAAGTCATGATCACGCACCACCCTGTCTGCTAAATTTTAGCTGCAACTTCAAAGGAAAAGTGAGGCCTATCTTTGACTTGAACAATTTTTCTGTGTAGTCATTTTAGCTTTTTTCCTTTTTTTTTTGGTTGGCTGCAGGAGGTACATTTACTTTACTGATTACTCAAATCGGTAATGTCTCTTGTGTTGGTAGCAAAACCATCTACCTTGGTTTCTTTTATATATGCCGAAGTGGACCTTTTATTTTCTCCTTATCACATATACATTCTCTCCACCCTCATAATAATTCCATTGCTTCAATATTCACCAATCACTATCTAAGAAAAGCTTGATGGCTGCCTCTTCATCAGCTAAAGTCTACCAAAGTGGTGGCATTAATGTTGCAATGGTTCTCATAATACTTTTACTCATGTCTCTCCCTTCCATTCCAGGTAACCAAAATTCTTATGTGCAGACGTGTGTTATAAAAAAAAAAAAAAAAAATTCTAGAATTTATAGCAATATAGAGCTAAAGATGCTGAAAGTTTTGCTTGTGATTATGTTATCAATTCTTTGTGAGTATCGAGTGTTTATTTGATGTGTTATTGGCAGTGGGGTTTGGTTTTCCAAGCTACAAGTCGACAGATGAGAGTGTGAAAGAAAAAAGGAAGTTGGTAGGTTCAAGGCCACCGGGGTGTGTCAACAAGTGCTTGAATTGCAAGCCATGCATGGCTTCTCTGGTTATTGAGCCTCATCATCAATGGAATAACAAAAGACTCTTCAAAACCACATCACCAGGTGAAGAAGGTGATAGCTATTATCTTCTCTCCTGGAAATGTAAATGTGGAAACAAGCTTTTTCAACCTTGACAGCTTCATCAGACAAATGCTAATTAAATATACATTTAGTCAATAGTGTCACGCTTGTTCATGTGCTTTTGACACGTTTATATATAACTCGTTTTCTAAAGGATGACTGTATAATTATATGAAGTAATATTTATATATATTTGCTATATCTAATATATATGGTTTGGGTGTTATCCAATTACACTGAATCTCAGGTTTCATTACCATCCCTGTAATTTTTGCTTGTAGGTCTTCCATGTCTGATCCATTCACACTATAACTAGCAAATTTTATATAAACAGTGATTTTTGACAATAGAAGAAAGTGAAGTAGTAATGTGATAAATACTATCTGTATCGGTATAACTACTGGAACTTAAGATATTATCAGGCTGGTTAAATGCTCTCTACCAAATAATCATATTGAGTGGTATAAGTATTTTATCCGTAAGATTTGGAGAGCTCATATTTAGAAAACAAATGTTCATTTAATGGGCGCTGTCTACCACAAATCACAATCACACTATTGTATAATGGGCCGACCTGTTTTGGGCTTGTCAATCTTCTCTTCCAATGCTCTATATTGCTAGCTGGCCGAACAAATAACCATGTATAACATAATCATAGAAGAGGCATTTCTTAAATGGAAGGTCCAAGCTGGTTAATTGAACACGTACATATCGATATTGTTTATAACCAAACATATGTAAAATCAAGCATACCGTGACAACAATATATATATATATATATGTACACAAACATTGTGATGATGTATGGGACACCATCCATTAATTAAATGAATAGGACCCCAAAACTTAAATATTAGATTAATGAACAGGGTAACACATTTCAAGATTATAGAAAATGCTGATTATGACTTAAAAATTAATTTAGGCACCAAAAAAATATTACATTATATTGAAAGTGAGATTTTCATATTGCCATTGTATCTCCATAACAGCATGTATGGATATTAGAATACATAAATTTGTTTTCAAATCTAGAAACAACAACAATAGTACACGAAAGCTCATTCATATTAAGTGATTAAAATTCATCAATGTTATTAAAATCGATAATTATTATGTGATTTTAATTTTTTTTTTGACATATTATACATACACGATATAAAAACATATAACATTGTTGAATCCTCTTGATCAGACTATTGAGATATTGTCTAGAACTGGAGCTTTTGGAAACAGAAGGAAGACTTCTAGAAAAGGGAGGAAAGACTCACAAGATATGGGGAAAATCAGTCACACTTTTTTGGTGGCAACCTGAGTCAAAATTTTGAGCTTTGCAATACAAGTAAAGGCAAAGAGGTGTGTGGCAACACACCAAACTCCTGTAGTATTGTGATTTTATTGATAAACTATCGTATTGTAATATTAAAATCCATGACACTAATGTGAATGTATTGGCAAACTCCAGTGATGTAACATGACAGCAGTGCAGGAATAGAATATATAGATGGTTAGGTGATTGAAGTTGGATTGTAGTTTCTAAAACATCAAGGTTGTATCTATCTAGTTGGGAGAGCTTTTCAAATTAAGTCCATGATAAAAAAAAAAAAAAAAATGGGTTTCTAACCAATTTGTTATAAAAATTCCTTTTTGATCTCTCAAACAAACTAATTACTATCTATAATCACATTATCCAAATTGCCCTAAGTATTTTTCACTTTAAAATTCCCTTTGTAACCGTACCCGAAATTATTAAACTATCCTTCTTCTTCTTCCTTTTTCTTTTCCATAAGATTTTCACCTATTCCATTCTCTACAATTTTTTCTCATCTATTCAAGATTATTTGTGCACTCATTAAACGTTCTTTGACTCCCAGAAATGCATATTAAAGATTCTTTATCTTTAAAAAACTCTATATTCAAGTTTTTCTTTCAAATTTGAAGGTATATGATTGTTGCTGATTGATTTTCAACTTATTTTATTCACATTACTTAGTTAAAGACCATAAGTGACTTTTAATTGTGATTTAACTTTATGTGAATGAGATATACATAAAACGAAGAGAAAAAAATGGGGTTTTATTTTTTATTTTATTTTATTTTATTTCTTCTATTGTCTATGTTTGGCATTGATCAAATATGGTTATATTTGGTCTGATTTTTATGAATTTGATAATATAAAATTAGATATTAAATATAACAAGAGTATGCATTTAAATTTGATAGAAATGTGTAAAGTAATGATAATAGTCAAATGTAATGGAGAGTATAATATGAATAACTATGTTGGGAGTAAGATGTTCATGATGGGGGCCACCAAGAATATCAGTTTTTCTCGATTGATGGACTTTATTTACATAGTGACTGACATTAATAAAAGAATGTGAGACATCTGTCTACATTATTACTCCGAGTTAAAGGAATGTCCGTAGTTAAGATACCTATCACCACTAATCACAGTGTTCGGGGTGTGATTTCAGATAAAAAAGTATTGTAAATCCGATTATATTGATAAGAAAAGATTTATATTGATAAGAATATGAGAGATTTTGGAAGTATTAGCTCTACTGTCCCTTCATTTGTCATCAATATAATGTCAGACCTAGGGCATATGGAGACACCTGCGGATAGAATTGTAAGTTCGATTATAGCTGAAAGTCGAAATTATTTTATTTAGTGGTAGTAATTAAGTTTCAGCTTTTGTCGCTACATTTGCATCCCTAGAAAGTCCAATGTATGACATTGATTTTGACAAAAATAATCGTGACAATGAAGATCAAGACATAAGTAGTTATGATGATGAAACACCAAACACTGGAGATTATAATGAAAAAACTATAGCTGATAACATTGAAATTGAAGCTAATGCAGGGAACGTACTCCGGAAGTTAGATTTTCGGGTTCATAATTTGAAACTAACTCTTCACGACCATACCGTATTGTTTTCGATGTAGATATGTGAGAAATTGAGGTTACGTTAACCGCTATGTCGATTTTCATTCGACATGATATATTGTATAGAAGTGCATTTTTTTTATAGTAAATATGACTTAATGTTGTCATTGAAAAATATGTTCTTAATTCCAGGTATCAACATAAAGTTAGACGTTCATGCACATTTCAATATGAGATCGATTGTAAGGATTTGACCTACAAACTTTAAGGTTTGCGCAAGATGCAGAAAAGATGGTTCGATGTGATATATATAAGTATGTGTCGGAACACATATGTTATGAGGATGTCTACGAGTTATATAGATAGAGTGTGAAGATTGTTGTCATAACAATATTGTATTAGAAAAAAATGGGGCTTGACAGTATTACACCTCAGTTTTTTATTGCATAAATATTTGAGCAATATGGTGTGTAGATCATGCACACTAAAGCTTGGAGGTCCTTATAATATGCAAATAAACCAGTATCTGGAAAAACGAATAAGTCATTTCATCACTTTTCTTGGTACTTTCACATATTAAAAGAAACAAACTCTGGTACGGTAACTACAATTAAGACAGATGATAACAACCAATTTTTATATTCATTCGTTGCACTTTGAGCCTCAACTGAGGGTTTTCAGTCTTACATTAGACCGGTTATTACTGTTGATGTCATCCATTTAAAAGGTAAATATAAAGGGGTGATTTTTGTTGTTGCATACAAAGACAGATCTGAGATGATTTATCCTATCTCTTTTGGATTTAGTGATAGAGAATCGGACAATTCATAGACCTAGTTCTTAAATAAATTACGAGAGATTATCAATAAGACGCAACATTTACCATCGGATTTTATTATTGTAGCCGATCGTCATAAAAGCATTGCGAATGCGATGAGAAATATTTTTCTTGAAGTTTCACATGTGTTCTGTTTTTTTCACTTAAAGCAAAATCTGTAATAATACTTTAGAAAGCAAAAAGATGTGGAGCATATGTTTTATTTTACAATATATTGTTATATAAGACCAGATTATGATAGATATTTGTAACAAATTCGAGAGGTATGCCCGTAAATGCATGAAAAATTGGTTGATATTAGAGTGACAAAGTGGTCACGTACATATTTTCTAAAAAAATGATATAGCATGAAGACCACTAACATTACAGAGTCATTGAACAAATGCATTATAAAAGTATGTCGATTCTTAATAACAACCGCACATGAATAATTGAGACATATGTTGTAGAAATGGTACAATGATAGACGTGTTCATACTGAGAAACTCAAATCTTCGATTACAAAACTATGGAGGATCATGTGAACTCGATGGCTAATGAATCGATGAGTGTCACAGTATATGTCATTCAATAACCGATCTAGTTTGGAGTATTTCATGAACTAGGCTATGAGTTCATTCAGCCTTTTGCGTGGTCATGCAGTTGTTATCATTGAGATATACATCAGTTGTCATATCATCATGCAATTGCTATTGTCAAGTATCGTAATTATACTTAATTAGTTTTCGTTATTTAATGTCATACAGTAACCTTCTGTTTTTGTCATATATATCAGGATCAATGGTATTCACTATTATATGCTTTGTCATAATTATTATATAGCAAAGAATAGCTGGAAACTGCATATGCAAGTCTGATCAATCATGTCCTTAGCCCAAAAGATTGGCATGTTTTTACGGAAATAAAAAGTATGATTGTACTATCACTCGAAGAAAGATGACAAATAGGTAGACCGAGAGAGGCAAAGATTCCTTCAGCTGAAGCAAGTCATTGAAAGCAAAAAATGTGGAAATTATGGTGAAAGGGGATATAACCTTTTTCATTGTCCTAATCTTCATATATCCGTCATCGAAAGAACGAGCGCAGCTCCTGCTGGATTTGTTAAGAGAAACAGGAAAGCTGATGGAGATATTGGGACCAGCGCAGAAGCTGTTGGAAAGGTTGAGATTAGCTTCGCTGCCACTGTTGGAAATGCTGGGACTAGCGCTGCTCTTGTTGGAAGTGTCAGGACCTCCCAAAAATACTATCTTTGTGGTCAAATTGGGTACATGTGACGTCGATGTTATCGACAGTTCCCTATTTCACTCTTAGAAGATGAAAATGGTGATAATTATGAAAATTTCTAATAAATAGACATGTTGTTTGTTTAATATAACTATAACTCCACTTTATGATTTATCCTCATTATAATTGATAAACACTTGTTGTTATCATATTTGTGAGATTGATTTGATATAGAGATAAAGTCTCCTTCTATTTTTGTGGTAGTCGTAATAGTATATTCATATTCATTAATATATACCGCAGGCTAGGTTAACAGTGATAATAAAAAAATAGAGGAGGTTATGTTAAAATTTGTATAACATATATATATATATGACATGAAATTTTTAGTGTTTGGGTCAATTTGTTCCTTTGAGGAAAAAAATTCGAGTAATAAAACTCGACATCAATAATTAGAGAAAAAATTGGAAAAATTGAAAATTAATAAAAAATTAAGTATTAGATTTGGTGGATAAGCAAAAGTCGATGACGACTTTTGCCTATCAACTAAAAGGGAAGTCGATTTTTATTAGCAAACTAAGACCGATGTCGGGTTTTATGACAAATGTAGTTTGTGACACATCTAAAACCAATGTCGGGTTTTAAAGATGCATAAAGGTCGACATCGGGCTGCGTAGTGCCACAGAAACCGATTCTAATTTTTTTTTTCATTGTTTTACCAATTTCTAATGCTTTAGTGTCTTAGAAATGCTCCACATTAGCTTGAAATTTTATTAATTTAATTAAATTAAGGAAACATATTGCCACATCTACTATATTGATTAAATTGGATTGTGAGATGTTATAAAACCATTATGCACATTCTAACTCAAGATACATTGGATCATGTTTGTCCATATTTTTATCTTACAATTATAAATAATATGGAATTTATAGTTTTTGGATCTTTTTGATAATTGGAAACAAAGAAAATGGAGAAAAATTATGTATCATTAATAATAAAATTTAAATTATCGATTTGTATTGGCCAATAAAAATGGACATCAGTTTTGGTGGGAATATGAAAACCGACTTCGAATTAAGGAAGCTTACTAAACTCGAGACGTTTAATCGTGTTAAATTTACTCATTTAACCCGTTGTCAGTGTAGGGTGATATACTAAAACTGACGTCAGTTTTTGAAACCCTCCATAACCCGAATTATTATTATTATTAAGTTTGAATTCATTTGTTTTATTTTATTTCATTTTTAACTTTCAACCGGTAAGTTAGCTAAACCGCTTATAATATTTTATCATAAAGTTAGCTAAACCAGAAAGTTTACCTGCATAAAAAAACAACACTTTTTTTTTTTCATGTAGAGACTCAATCTATTTGTCCCCCTTCATACTACCACATAATATTTTCAAAAAATTACAATTAAATAATGAATGAATAAAATATCAATGAACGTTAACATCAATCATACACAACTTTGTTGTCTTCATCTAATGTCCATCGTCCCCATTCTCTACCTTTTACCTTAGCGTGGAATACATATATATATCGGATGCTATCTGTGCCTTTATTCGATGGGCGTTTTCCTTAGTTTTGATAAACTTCCATTCGCCCTCTAGAAAACATGAAATGTCATAAATGTACATTACATAATATGTCCTACAACTGATCCTGTATTACAAATAGAACAAGTCAAATAATTCATTAAAAATATTATTATTTAAATATATGATTAAAAAAGTAGCATTTACCTGTCAGATTACTGAGGCATATCCCATTTATCTACATGCTCCACATCCCATACTTTTTCTACAGGTGACATTTATGTGTTGGTCTTCGTATAGTAATCAATCGACTGCAAGATCAATGGTATATAGCGAACCAACAGCTCAGTGGTATTTCTCCGGTGTTCAAATTCTGTATCTACACATGGATTATATATGACTATCTTTTACTCTGTTAGGCACATCTTGTAGATTATCCAATGGGTCTTATGTAGACTGTATAGGAGCAACTGCTGCATTTTGAAAACGTCAATCATATAGTTCTAATTCAAACGATCAAATAATAATTTTTAATTATGAAACAACACTTACATTGTGAACAGACCATCAAAGGATTTTAACGTCTTCAATATCGCTAGTAAACTTTATTTAGTATGAGGGGATCACAGCCGTAGCAGGATCAAATATCTTTCTTCGACTAACGTATTCTTTATTCATAACTATTTTCATGTCCGCCTGCAAGTGAAAAAAATTAAAATGTTAAATTACTTAACTACTTAACAAAGATGACAAAGACGGAAAAAAAAAAGAAGCAATTATGAAATGTAGACATTCATAAAAAAGGTCAATCCATGCATTACGTATCTCACATTATGAGCCTCATCCCACCACCCGCTTTTTTTGATCCGTAGACACTGCAAATAATCGTCGATATACTTTGAAGTCAACTAACGATCCTTATCTTTAATGGTATGAAACTCTTCGGGGGTGAATGTCATCAGATAACTATTGATGTAGTGCTTAAATAAAAATAGGAATTAAAAATTATTAATATCATATTAGTAATCAGATTAAACAAAGACAATAAACATTTTTATCAATACTTGAGGTTTAAATAAGAGAAAGTTTTGTATTGCTTGTACACATTCTTAACCATATCCTTTAACATTGGCACAATCTCTACTACCATGCTCCTCTTGAACTTTTTTTTTTCGTGTGTTCAGGATCTATGTATAGTGACAATAGAGATACCGACGGTTTAATCTTTTGTTTAGGCCATGACAGTTTGACGGAACCCTTCCCGAATCCCTCCTCTGGACCAAAGAAAGACCCCGTAGCACCCTGTCAGAACTCCAACGAACCCTAACTTTGGTCCGAAGAAATCCCATCAGAGCACCGAAACTTTCTTTAATCTTCTTTTTAAACTCGTTTACTAGGTGGCAGGGGTACAAATTTTGCGCTTTTCTATTGAAAGTCCGGCAGCATGCCGTCTGTTTTATAAACTATGCCACCCTGTAAGTTTCAAATACAGTTTATAAAAACACTTCTATGAAATTCATTTCTCAACTTCCAGAGCCTCCGGCTCATTTTTCACAACACAACCACAACCAAATAATTAAAATCAGAAAACTGATTCATATAAAACTTTAATAAAACATTTTAAACTAATACATCCACGATTTCTTTAAAATACTTACAACTATCTATATAAACATATACATGATCAAAATAACCCCATATATACATGTATTAGGTATCGTCCTATACGTCCACCTGCACGTCTGACTGAACCTCGTCGACTGGATGACTAGCTCCTGCATCTGTGGGAGAATTTTTAAGAAAAACATTTAAAGAAAAACGTGAGTATAACTCAGTGAGTGGTAGTAACTTTTAAACTAAAACTCATTTCTACACTTAAATTTCTCCCAAAAATAGTTTAATAAAACTAAAGTATTTTTCTAAAATACTTTCTAAAACTCATTTAAAACTGCTTTTGAATCTCGTTCTAAATTTCTTTCTAAAACTTTATGAAATCTTTTCTTAAAAGTATTTTCTTAAAATCTTTTCTGGTGCTCACTTGAATGGTAATCCAGAGAATATCTACTCCTGACGTGGTAGCATATAAACTCTAGATAACCACTAGGAGTGGGAAAAACTGTTTTTGAATCTCGTTTTAAATTTCTTTCTAAAACTTTCTGAAATCTTTTCTCAAACTCTTTTCTTAAAATCTTTTCTAGTGCTCGCCTGAATGGTAACCCAGGGAATATCTACTCCTGGCGTGGTAGCATATAAACTCTAGCTAACCACTAGGAGTGGGGGATTTACCATGTGTAGTCGCCGAAAGCGGGCCCACGCTGCGGACCGACTACACTACCCTATACGTGCATACGGATCACTCATATCTCGCTCACACATGAGTCGACTAGACTCAAATCTCACTGACTTCCTCTCATCTACCGTATCACGCATAGAGCATTCGGCCGGGTACTAAACTGGGGCTAGGGTAAACCATAGGCTATTAAAATTTCTTTTTCTTAATATACTAAAATATTCTAAATCTTAAGGCAATAAGCCTAAAATCTTTAATTCTAGCAAATCAATAAATTCTCATATAAATAAATACATAAATATTAAACTAAAATATTTCTGCTAGAATTAAAATATAAATTCAATTAATAAAAGAATAACTATTTATAATAAATTCTTTTAACTTTAAAATAAACTTTAAGACAATATAAATTTTAAAAACTTGTAGTTCCACTCACAACACATCCTCGGATAAAATCCGATTCTCTTCCGTATGCCTCCGGAAGTCTCCGCTTTTACCCTAAAACATCAAATATCCATTTAGGATCACTTAACTTATTCAAATAATATTCAAAGTCAATAAAAATTCAATTATCTCTATATATATCCTTTAACACCTAAACTTTCGGATTTCAATTTCTATTCAACCGGGGTTTTCGAAATCCATTTTCTCTACATGAATTTTACTTATTCTTTCCTAGGAATACTTGAGAATACTTAATCTCATCGTCGAAAACTCGGAATGAAAATCAACCGGATTCGCTTACCCAACTATAATTAAATAAACCGTTTCGAATGTTAAACGAACACATTTCGAAGGTTTTCAGAAACGACCCTTCAATTTGTCCGTTTAGCTCCGAAATCGATCCTAAACTTTTCTTTTTCGAAATCTAACTCCAAAAGATTATTTCCTAACCTCTAAAACATAAATCTAATGCCTTAGAATCGAAAACGGGATCAAATTCCATAAAAACCAATTTTTCTCTACGACTTCCCTCTCTCGTTTTATCTGTTTTTCTTCCACCAAATCACTCCAAAATCATACCAAAATCATCCTCACATATCCCTCTTATTATCCCTAATCTCTGATTCGAAAATAAACGAACGAAAACAAATGGGTTTCATATAAATACCAATCTTTAAACTGAAATAACTCACCAAATAGGCAACCGTTTTACCTCAAATTTGTTGGGTTAGCTAGAGGGGATGATGAGGAACAACTTCCGTGAAGAAACCGCGTCGAAAATCGGATCGGATCTCCTTCTTTTCTTCTCTCTTTCTCTTTTTTTTTTTTTTTTTTTTCTCTCTCTCGGCTCACCCGCTCTCTGCCGACCTCTCTCTCTCCCATTTCTCTCTTTCTTTCTTTTAAAATCACGGCCACTATTATTCATATAAGACAAAATAGCATATATTTATATTTTATTACTCAATTACTAAAAGATCCCTTAAGAAAATCTCATTTAATAACCTCAAACTTTCAATAATCTCACTAGTGCCCAAAATTAAATGATTTTATATTCCATTGGACCACTTGTCTTATTTTCATCCACTTATTTTTCCAACCAATCCATAAATGACACGTGGCACAACCCTAGCCACTACTTTTCAAAAACACTTATCTATTTTCTTAGTGGTTGAATTCTGTGAGTTCACCTCGCTTGATTAACACGTAATTCACGCCTAATGACTTTGTAATCGTACCGGGGTCAGCCAAACGATATCCGACTTGCGATATGAAAATCTAATAAGCCTCAAATAACACTACTGGAGGCCTATGATTTGATCGTAACTCAATTCAAAGATTTCTAATACCATAAAATAACAAATCTGAATGAGGGCTTACACTTGGTGAATTCTCATTTCAATATCAATACTTAATCCTTCTGAAAACTATTTCACAAATATTCTACACATATCTTATGGCCAATTCGACTTTATAAACTTCAATTTAGGTCTGATACCTCTCATATATACTTAATAAAAGAAATGTTCTTAACCGAAATCTGATCGAATCAACCGATATCTTATTATACGTATCTATAGCTTAAATACTCGATTTTTACACTCATTCTCGTTAACTCATTTTCATTCACTTGGGTTACACTCCTTGAAACTTCTGCATATCATTCTCATGCTTGATCCATGAATACTTAACTTAAAATGTCCATTTTGCCCTTTTTATGATATAATTTCACTTTGATCGAAAAATATTCTGAAAATATTCCATGGTCATCTAATCTTCAAATTGACCATAAAATACTCTAATTGGGTGTCTTATCTATCAGCCTCATGCTTCGAAAAAAATTCAATTGGATTTAAACTCATTAAAACCTATTAATCTCTCAAAAGGGCAATATCGTAATTTTCTTCGGATCGCTTAAAACTGATTCGAATGGTCTTCTTTTTGATCCGTTTCTATTTCTTTATACTCTCATACTATTTTCAAACATTTTCGACCCTTAAGGTCAATTTTCAAAAATTTTACTATTCATTCGAAAAGTTCCGTCCGAAAAATACTATTCATCGAAAACTTTTATTTCCCATCGAATCTAAATTCATGACTCTGGACAATATAATCGAGTCCAAATTCGATCTTAAACACAAACTTTCAGATCTTTTCTTGAACAATCACTATTCATCTGGATCCGAATACTATTCACTAAAAATTCTTATTTCTTCCTAACACGATACTCAGGGCCTTATAAATATAATCGAATTCCAACTGGACCTCTTGCATTATTTCTGGACTCTTTATTCTTTATCCAATCGTCGAAATTGAATTCTCTTAGGAAACTAGGATCGGGGTCTATCACAGTTTCCCTTATAATATTAAAAAAAAATCAAAATTTATAATTACACATTTATAATGATATAAAAAGCTAACCTAAAACACAAAATAAGCACAAAATTTACTTGATCAATATCATATTGGGATAGTTGGTCATGATGAAGTGGTGGGTCTTCATGGGGTGATGGGACCTCGACCTCTCCCAAAAGCTACGATACTAAATCCTGGACCTCCATAATCTGCAGAAAATCAAAAGTTGTAATTACAAATTTATAATAATTTAAAAAACTAAACTAAAACACAAAATAAATCCAAAATTTATTTGATCATTATCATGTTGTTATGGTGGGTCCTGATGGGGTGGTAAAATGTCTATTGACTATTCTCTTTTTTATGATGGTGATATTTTCGATGGTAATGATCTTTTTGGTGGTAGAAAATAATAGATATACTCATCTCGAATAGAGTTCTCAGTATCGTCATCATAGTCATCCTCATTGTTATTCGGGTCATCCTTGCTATCCGGAGGCTCACAAATTTTCAGTATCTTTTCAATCCTATCCATCCTCTCATTTTGCTCTTATTGTGTCTTCAAGTTAGACTCCAACAATGCTATAATTTTGCCTACCTTCGTATGAGGCTCCTACAAAAATAATTAAATAATAATATTCAAACCTGATGCTGAAAGGGTTTAGGGGCCATGTTACGACCTCGTGGGACTGCGATGTCATTATACTGATCCTCGCCCCATCTATACTCATACACTCTTTTTGTCCTAACCTCTGAATATGTAGTTTCTGAGTTAACTTGTGGGTCTGAGATATGATAATGCTATTATTGCTCCTCCTTCTTCCTAGTTGACTCCCTCTCGCTCTCTTTATTATCTGAATGATCATCTTTAGTTTCATCAACGTCCCTTCCATCGCTTACTTTATAGGCATTTTCGCTAACCAATTGTATAGGATTGTAGGACTTCTAAAATTCATTTTCTCTCTTTGCGGTAGTGGATTCAAGAGTACTACTCCCTCCTATTAAATACACAATATATATAATATACTTAATTTTATAATTACAAACAATAATAGTCAACAAATGGAAATAAATGTAAGTTAGTTTAGACACTTATATGAATAAATTCATTAAACCAACTTATATACTTTCTGTTATTACAAACCCAATTCATATGCTTTGGCAGCAACAAATTGTCTTCTATAGCTCTTTTCCTTACCTTATTTTTTAACTATGCAAACATTTCTACTAGCCACCATTGTAATTTTCATAGGATTAAACAAAAATTTGATAAAAATTTAGTTAGTATATATATAAACACTAAACAATTTTCATTATTTATGAAAAGAGTATACTAAATGTCATACCTGAAATGCCCAAATAAAGTCATAAATTAATGTTACGTTCATTCATAAGCCGATCCTCATTAAGTGTCTGACGAAGAGACTCTATAAGCCTACTGTAACCGACTATAGTCCAAGGGAACCTATTCCACACATCAGTATCTTCTATCAAGACCCATAGATAATCATCCATCCTAGCTCGATCATTATAGTCGTAGAAGAAACGTAAAGTGATTACTATATTAACCAACTTCAAGACATCCTTATTGTTGATATCGTTCCCCCGTACCCTTAACATATGCATAATTTCACCCAATCTCGACAATTTTCCATTAAAACATCGTCACATAAGACTATTCTCGTTTTATTGTTTCGCCTTAAGGATATATAGGTCTGACATGCCCAAATTTAAGTCATGTCACTAATATGAACTCCTACTTTCCAAACCTATATGTCATTTCCCCAAGTTTGAACTACATCTCATCAGGACATGAATTAGGATATACTAACTCTGTAGCAAAAATGACAAACATAAGAGGAGTGACTAATAGCTATTGATCGGGCATTTTTATAAAATGGGCGATCAAACTTTCTCTCTTAAACCTTTCTAGAAGTTGTGTCTGAAAAAGAAATACATTTAGATAACTAACATGCTTTAAACTATTGTGTGTACTCCCCAATGTTTCGTCCGAATCATTCTGTACAGTGTACTTATAATTGAATTGCATCTGTAGGAAAGAAAATTAAACTTTTATAATTTAAATGTTAATAAATAAATAAAATTAAACTAATTAAAATTATTATTGACAAACATAAACCGATCGGCCTTTGTTGATATACTTAAACCGACGTCGGTCTATTATTCTAAACATAAGCCAACATTGAGGTAAATTGGCCGACGTAAACCGAATCGGCATTTATTGATCTACTTGAACCGACATTGGCGTATGTTTTCAAACATAAGCCGAATTGGCATTTATCAATCCACTTGAACCGACGTCAGCCTATGTTTCCAAACATAAGCCGATCATCGACTCAACTAAACCTGCAATTTCAGTTCGATTTCGACTACATCCTAACCAAATATAACATAATCTGACCCTAACCATTAGTACCTAAAAAACACAAATTAAATCCACCAATCACTAAAGCTGATCGGCTTTTGTTTGTCAACTTAAGCCAATGTCGAGATAAATTATCCAATATAAGTTGATTCAGCGTTTGTTGGTGTACTTAAACCGACATCGGGTTATGTTTCCAAACAAAAACCGATCGTCCTCGAACATTACGAACTCAACCAAACCTATATATTCAATCCAAATCCTGCCACATCCTAACCAAATGTAACATAATCTTACCCTAATCATTAATACTCAATATATAAAAACACAAATCAACTTTACAAATGAAAAAAAATTCCAAAACTCACAAAATTATCCAAGCTTATATTGAATCGGTGTACCTTCATCCATGGAGGAGAATGACGACCTCGCTAGCGATCTACAGTGGTTTTGGGACGACAGTGATAGTGTGAGAAAGTCAGTGACTGTGCAAATGTGTCATCGGGTGCGTGGTTTGACAGAGAGCGACTAATTTTGTTTTCAGACCGATTTTTTATTGTATATATGTGAGGGCAATTTCATAATTACGATTTTTTTTTTTTTCGAATTCTAAAATATAATGGCAATTTCGGAATTTTTGGTTAGGGGTAATTTGGGTCTCTTAGGTATAAAGTATAAATTATTTGTTTGAGATGTTAAAATGGAAATTTTTAAAAACTATAGGATAAAAAAGTATTTTATGTTTTTAATTGGTCATTTTTAGTATTTTTCATATGTAGTTGGTGTATGAAGTGAGCAAAGCACAAATCTTATCACCTTCTAACCATAGGTTTTTTTTTTGTTTTAAAACTAAGACTGATCTAAGGAATAATTAAAATAAAAATATTATAATACAGTTCGAAATACTATTCCTAAATAAAAGAGAATCACCTACCTAAAGATAAAAAAGATATTTATACGAGGGTATAAGAATAATTCATGCATGATGATTTGAAAGCTATTATTTGTTGAGTTGCATGGGTGTCGACCCATGCCACCAAAAGCAAGGGGCAGCTGGCGCCGTGTTAGAGGCCATGGAGACCTTTTCACCGTAGTTGTTGAACACTTTTTGCTGCTTTTTCATAGACTTTGTTGCCTTGTCTGCTGTGTCTGCTCTGATGGCCATCACCAAAATGGATAAAAAGGCAAAAAGTAATTTGGATTTCATCCAATTCTGCAACGTGGCAGGCGCTGACTGGTTTCTCAGTTCCGGCCTGCAGCTCCAATTTTTCTATCATTGCAGAATTGTAATTGATTATTTATAAATTAAAATACTGATTTAACTGGAAAATCTACGGACGACTCGAGCCAATACCGGTAAGGAACATGATAAACAAAACGTGATGGTTTCATTCTTAAAAGATAAGCTGGCGGCTTATATATATATATATATATTGGTGGATTTGATTTTTAATTGCTGAAGTTCAACTTATTATTATTATTATTTTAGAACTGACTCCAAAACTTGATTAGAAGGAACATCACAGGTACTTTAATTTACATAATTATAAGTTACATAAATAATAATTGATCTTGATAAAACAATCATTCAAATTATTTTAGGTTAGATTTATGATAAGTACTGTTGGTAGCTAGAGAGTCTTTTAAATTTTTTCAAATCGAAGACTGCTGATGTGATTTGCTAAAATTAAAACTACGATAAGATCATCTAGATGATTACATACATAATAGTAATAAAACTCCTAGTTGTAGTTGGCACTTTACTTTTGTAAACAAAGTCAGACTGGAATTCTACACAAGTGAGAGCTGCAAAAGGAGAAGTCATGCATGCTTCCTTCCACTCCACCTCTGAATTTCTGTGTATCAAAGAGAATTAGAGACAAAACAACATCGTACATTAGAAGCCAAAAACAATGACAGCTAGTCAGCAACGTTAGAATCGGAAACTATAAATATTAAAAATTTGTCAACGATAAATGACTTATTTATATTATATTGTGTAAACACGACATCAGCATTTAAAATTACAAATTCAACTAAGCTTAAAAAATTAGCTCAATATTCAAAGTTCCAACCAAGTATATGTGTATAGTCAAATTCTTAATAATTACATCATACAATTATATTATAAATCCAAGAATTCAATGCAATTGAGTAACGACTAAAATTTATCACATCAAAACAACCATAGCATATCTTAGGGATGCTTTTATTGCTTTACCTCTTCAAAAAAAAAAAACAAAAAAAAACAAAATCACATGTTACTTGTGCCTATAAAAATTCTCTACATAGAGTGGAAATCATAATTCATTTATATCATAATTTAAAATCTATTCAATGAATTGCATCCAACAACTTTAACAGATTATTTATTGTGTTTCAATAAACTTGATTAATCTTTTTTCGTTAAGAATATATAATTTTATTTTCATATCAATTATCAATACTAATAACTAACTTTAATATGTATTCGGAAGAGTTCTCTACTAACTAAAAGAATTTTTGGGAGCTTTTAATTCCAAAAGTTTTTCTAAAGTGTTTTTGTATTGCATAACTATCAGTTTTGTAGAGTTCAAAAAAAAAATGTGTTTTATGTTGGAAACTCAAATTTTAGATATTTTCTAGAACATGTTTTGTTAGATTTTATTAAAACATATCAAAAGTATTATTATTATATTTTATTAATTAATTGAATTTGACTACTTTATAAATTAAGAGTTACCCATAAATAATAATTATTGGATATTCTTCAATAACCATCCTTATAACTAATTCAAGGATTGTTATTGATTGTAATCTTACTTGACCAACAAAATAATCCAACCTAATTTTATGTCATTTTAATAAATTAATTATATAAAAGCCCTTTCAAAATTAAATAACCAAATGATGAAGATTGCCCATGTATCAACTTCTACATGATATGTGCATAATGATAATAGCTCAAAAGAGTTGAACGATATCCATAATTAAAATAATAATGATAATAATTAACAATCTAACAATTTTTTTCAAAAAGCTCCACTTTAGAAACAGTGCTTGCAAAAAAGCTATTATCAAAAGCCCTACTTATGAGCCTCTTCCAAACATAATCTTAACAAGTTTAAATGGACCATTAATCAACATGAAGACACAAAGTGATCATACAATCACAAATGTATTGAAGAAATATAAATTACAAATGAATAATCTATACTTCTCAAAACTTTATTAAAAAAATTTATTAAAATGATGTGATAAACTTATTCATAGTTATCACATATTTTGGGATGATGTATTATTGACGTGATAATTAATAAAATTTTAATATGTGAAAACCTTCACCAAATCCAAAAACTAATATTAAATCATTAAGAATTATTATAGAAAAATTATACATGAATCCGTATTGACAAACTTGAGAAAGATGAAGTCTTCCACGATCAAATCACCTTAGGATACTCTATAGTTTTCTTCTTGAATGGGGAAGGAAAAGAAGAGCAAAAATATTATGTATATTGATTTGAACTAAGGACCATAACCCTTATAATATTCTTTATATATTAACTCAAATTAGGTTCTCATTAATCCTGATTTAATTAGTATTGATTTTCTACATACTAAAACTCATACTCATTGAAAATTTCTAGAATTCAATTAATAGATCACTTATTTAACCATATTAAAATAAATAGTCTATAATATAATTGTTTCAAAAAACATATGCAACCCAAGTGAGAGATATTGTTGAGATTTTTATATTTCTTATTATAGACTTGTAACATTATTTGTATAATGACTTTGGACAAACTTTTAGGTTGAGATAATTCTAAAAAGTCTATTGTAGTTTATAAAAATGTCAATTTTACTACCTTGATTTTATTTTATCCAAAATCTCTTCTGACGTTAATAAAAACGCTCAAAATATCCTTTGGAGGCTTGTAAAAAGATGATAATACCCTTGACTATCACATTTTTCATTAGGTTGACTTGGTTGATCATTTGACTTCAAGGACAAAAAGGAAAACGCGATAAAAAATTAATTAAAATTTATTAAAATAAATTAATAAAAATATAATTTTTTTTAAAAATAATATAATATAATACTAAAATTAATAAAATAAATCTCTCAGAAAAATAATAAAATAATATTATAATTAAAAAATTAAAATAAGAAAACCAAAAACTAAACTATATTATTTTCAAAAACAAAAAAGAATTGGAAACTAGATTATGTTTTCTTTATCTTCTTCTTCTTCTTATCGCTATCGCCACCCATATGCATTTGTCTTCTTCTTCCAATGATCTTATCGTTGTCATCACCACCCGTCACCATCGTCGATGACTATGACTCACCCATTCCACCACCCCTGAATCGACACACTCCTCTCTCACAACCAAACCAGACCTTACCTTACCATCCTCTTACCTACTCTCTTCCCCTCATCGGGTTGTTGTCCTTCTCCAGAGTTTCTTTTCGCCATCGCCAGTCCCTTACACGAATGATTCCCTCCCTCTCACTCTCCCCTTGTCGGTCCATCACTTAGACACACTCTCTCCCTCTTACTCTCCCCTCGTCGTGCTTCTCCTCGCTAGTAGTTGCCTACTTATGGTATCGTGCTTCTTCTTGGTTGATTTTAGTTACTGATTTTGATTGTTGATTTTGGATGATTTTGATTTTGGTTAGTAATTATGTTAATGATTGATAATAATAGTGTTAATGATTGATGATGGATGATTGAGTTAATATGAGGTTTTTTTTTTTTTTTTGTTGATGATAACTGGGTTTCCAAAAAATGGAAACCTAGAATTTTTGGGGTTTCAAGTTGTTGGAAATCCAGAAAATTCTGATGGATGATGGAGGTTTAAGGTTAAATATGAAAATGGTCCATGGCCGATGGATCTCCTTTTTTTTTTAATCAAAATTTTGATTTTCTTATTAGTTTGTATTTTTTATTTTAAAATATTATTTTATAATTATTTTATTTTTCAAAAAATTATTTTTTATCAAGGTTAAAATTGTCTTTATATAATTTTTCTAGCTTTTCTATTAACTTAGTAACCGTAGGAGAAAATTTGGAGGTTGATGATAGTGGTCTGGTGGAGTCTATGACCGGTGTGTTAAAGGTTAGTGATGAGGATTGATGATGATGATGATGGAGGTTAAAGGTTGAAGATGAAGATGGTCCATAGCGGATGGATCGTCATTTATTTTTTAAAATTAAATTTTTTTATTTTATAATTATTTTATTTTTTAAAAAAAATATTTTTATCAGGATTAAAATTGTTTTTCTATAATTTTTCTAACTTTTTTATTAATTTATTAACTGTAGAGAAAATTTGAATAAAAATAAAATATAAAGTAAAATAAACATTTTTATAAATTATTACAGATTTTTTGGAATTATCCATTTTTACGTGATGTTACACCACTTATTATAAATTGACGGTGAAATCAAACACGTGCTGATATAGTTAAAGGGACGGTCCCACACGAAGTCGCGTAAGCCGGTAAGCGGAATCAAACCAAGCACGTGCAAAAACTACGTTTTCCAGGCGGAGCAAATTACAATTTAGCTACCCAGATGAAACGCTTTTACAGGCGGAGCAACAGTTTCGATCTAATTATAATTTACCCCCCTTCCGTTAGTGGTTTTCGTTACCGTGATCTAATTCAGGGGTAAAGTCGTCATTTCAATTGGGGAATGGTCTGTCACGTGGGGAAGCTGGCAAAATTAAATGTAAATCAGATTCTCTCTCCCTCTCTCTCTCTCTCTCGCTTCGCCTTCGCCGTCGCCGTCCTTGTCTCTGCCATCCCAGTCTCTGCTTTCTTCTTCTTATTCTCAGTTCTTCTTAGTCTCTCATTTCTTCTTCTTCTTCTTCTTAGTCTCTCATTTCTTCTTCTTATTGCCTCTCTCCGGCCGCTCTCATCTCCTCGCCCCTCCTCCGTCCGCCGCGCTCATCTGCTCTCCTCTCCCCTCTCTGCTGCTGCTCTTCTGTCCGCCGGTGCTCCTCTCCTTTCTTCTCGCCGTCGTTCTCTTCTCCTTCATCATCTGGGTTCATTGTCGAACCCAGATGAAAGTTCATCTGGGTTCGAATCGACGAACCCAGACGGAGGTTCATCTGGGTTCGTCGATGAGAACTCAGATGAACCTCCGTCTGGGTTCGTCAATCCCCTCTCTGCTGCTGCTGCTCTCCCCCGGTGCTCCGTCTGGGTTCGTCGATCCCCTCTCTGCTGCTGCTGCTCTTCTGTCCGCCGGTGCTCCTCTCCTTTCTTCTCGCCATCGTTCTCTTCTCCTTCATCATCTGGGTTCATTGTCGAACCCAGATGAAAGTTCATCTGGGTTCGAATCGACGAACCCAGACGGAGGTTCATCTGGGTTCGTCGATGAGAACTCAGATGAACCTCCGTCTGGGTTCGTCGATCCCCTCTCTGCTGCTGCTGCTCTTCTGTCGGCCGGTGCTCCGTCTGGGTTCGTCGATCCCCTCTCTGCTGCTGCTGCTCTTCTGTCCGCCGGTGCTCCTCTCCTTTCTTCTCACCATCGTTCTCTTCTCCTTCATCATCTGGGTTCATTGTCGAACCCAGATGAAAGTTCATCTGGGTTCGAATCGATGAACCCAGACGGAGGTTCATCTGGGTTCGTCGATGAGAATCCAGATGAACCTCCGTCTGGGTTCGTCAATTCGAACCCAGATGAACCTTCATCTGGTTCGACAATCACACAAATGCCTACTCTTTCTCTTCTGCTTCCTCCATCTTTACACCACCTAATCTCCACTTGCAACATTTTTCTAACTTACCAGAGCCATGTTATATGTATCACATCATCACACTTTGTTTATTTTCTTTTAACATCAAACATCATCTATTTCATCGTGTCTCATTCTCTTGTATATGTTTGTGCATTGAATTTGTATTGCAGTCTATAACCCCATTGTTGTTCCGGTCACTGGCGAGGTTCGTGACATCGCTGGTGAGCGAGCCAGCTGCCTCAGTCGCCACCTTGTTATATTACAGTGAACTCCTGCCACCCAACATTCTCCTGGAAAGAATGGTTGGAAAGAATGGTTTTGAGAATTTTTTTTTAACTTGACTTGAAATGAAATCATATAATGAACAGTATATTTATTTTTAACTTGACTTGGAATTAGTCAACCTCAATTCCCGCGAACAGTCACTTTTGATTTTTCATTTGCTTGGTCAACGGGGTCAATTTAACTATCAAGGGCATTTTCGTCTTTTTGTCCCTTTCACACTGTTCACAGTTAAATATAACGAAAATTGCTAACGGAAGGGGGGTAAATTGTAATTAGATCGAAACTGTTGCTCCACCTGTGAAAGCGTTTCATCTGGGTAGCTAAATTGTAATTTGCTCTATTATAAATTGACGGTGAAATCAAACACGTGCTGATATAGTTAAAGGGACGGTCCCACACGAAGTCGCGTAAGCCGGTAAGCGGAATCAAACCAAGCACGTGCAAAAACTACGTTTTCCGTCCACCGCCTGATTTCATTAATCAATCCATCCTCTCTTTAATTCTTTATATCACCAAAAGGACTTTTCCCCTCCCTCTGTCGCTGAAAAAACGGATATTTTTTCCAACTCTGAAACCCCCTGTAGAAGGTTTCGAGAGCGCACAAAAAAAAAAAAAAAAGGGCAGAAGCTGAAAAGAAATTATAAAACAGAAAAACCCAAACTTTTATCGTGAGGAAACGAGAATGCTTTTGAGAAGCGCTTCTACACCAATCCTGAAATCTTCTTCTCTCCGGGCACCACCGGAACCCGATCTTGGTAGTAGGATCCGGACGACCGGATCCTTATCCATCTCGCTATCTTCTTCGAAGATCCCAAAAACGCTATCGGATGGCGATCTCAGGCGTCTTCACGTATCGAACAACGAGAAGAAGAAGCAGAAGAAGGGTATTTTCAACAAGCAGTTAACGTCGCAACAAGAAGAAGTAGAAGCGAAGAAGGCGGCGGCGACGTGTATGCGTAATGGGTTGTTGTTAGATAATGGGTGCGGCGGAGGTGGGGGTAGAAGCGGTGGAGTTTCCGGTGGAGGCGATGGCGGTGGTGGAGATGGGTATGGAGATTCGGGTCGAGGGAGTGAGAGCATGGACGTTTATTATCAGAAAATGATCCAAGCTTATCCTGGAGACGCCCTCGTTCTCGCCAACTATGCTAAATTCTTGAAAGAGGTAACACCAGGCTCAGTCTTATCGAAAAAGATTTTGTTTCAATTCAGTAAAATTCAAGACTATTTTATCTTCATATTGTTTTATTTATCAATTCGGTAAAATTCAGGACCGTTCAGTTTTCAGATTGGTTTTGGATTCAATACAGGTGAGAGGGGATGTTGTGAAAGCAGAAGAGTATTGCGAGAGAGCTATTCTAGCGAAGCCCGATGAGGGAAATGTTCTGTCTTTGTACGGGGATTTGATTTGGAATAATTACAAGGATGCTCCTCGTGCTCAGACTTACTTCGATCAAGCTATTAACTCTGCTCCTGATGACTGGTAATTCTACCAAAACGACACAACTTGTTTTTGTTGTTTTTTGTCTGCGAGGAGGGGGCTTGATATGTTGTATGTTTTTATTCAGCTATGTTCTTGCATCGTATGCTCGATTTCTCTGGGATGCTGGAGAGGAAGAAGAAGATGATTTTGAAGCCAAAAATACTATAACTTGCACACCACAACCCAGTTTTTTACCTCCTTTGACAGCTGCTTCTTAAACAATATCAACCCAACTCCCTTTGTTAACCAAGTAAAGGAAGAAACTTACAACAAGAAATATCTAGCAAGAGTGCAATCTGAGAACCTTAACATTCTGTACTATTGTGCTTGTCTTTGTCTTTGTTTTGTTTCCTTTATGTTGCTATCTCGTTGGTCTTTTCTTTCTTTAGAGATATTCTTTGCTTAGCTTGCTTTATATAATGTAACTATAGTCCTCCTAATCCACTTCCCTGTTTTCAGATATTCTCGACTTGTCGTGCGGGCTACTTTGTATAGGTGTAATGGTTATGAATAATATGTCATGTATTGTGTTCGTTCAGTGTAAAAATATCTTAATCTGATAACATTACAGTTTCGAGTCATCCATCCCCACTCTAAGTGCAATTAAAAAAAAAATACCAATTTGATTATTATTTGTTCATTGCACAATTTGAGGACAGTTCGTGAAAATTACATCTTTGAGAATTGAGAATCAAACTTAAAAAATAGCACGGAATAAATGACTTAAGGATGAATCGCAATGGCAGCGCCACATCTTGCCCTGGCTTACGGGCTTGGGTTCGGTTCACCAGTCACAAATTTGTGACCAATTTTCCCTCCTCCTACGTGGATCGTTTCTTCCTCTTCTTGGAAGCCTTCCTTTCTTCTGAAAGGTCAAATTTCGAGCTGTATCACCAGAATCTCGATCAAAAGAGCTCGGTATAAAGTGTATTTGTAAAATGTACTAGAAATATGTTCAAAAAAAGACTCAAGGATTTTATATTTTTTCTTTTATGACGGAGAAATGAGAATTAAATTCATAAACAATCATCCACATTTGGTGTTAGGATAAAAAAATAATAATAGGAATGCTGTGGGAAAAGCAATTCTACAAAAGAATTTGAAGAGAGAAAAAAGAAGTCCACAACATAAAATCAGCCTTGATTGCCAATCCCAATTGTTCAACATAAAACCTTTAAACAGACAGTAAATTTGATCACGCACTATCTGATGACAAGACTTACCCAAAATTTCCCAAAATATTTTTAGAACGCCAGCAACTACAACATATGCTTAAACATAAGTTAGGATAGCAACTTTGGCAAACTATAACATAAGAGTGTGTCCTCCAACTAGGAAATGTAGAATCCTACTGACAAAAGACCAGCAACTTTTTTCCAAAGCAAGCACACAAACAACCAATGCTGCTGACTATCGACAACACCTCATCCAAGCCCGAAATGCAGAATCCTTTCACGCTTTCTTCATCAAAATAATTGGAATCTTAAATCATTCTTATTTACGCGAATGGCACTTTATAAGCATTCAGTTCCAACTGCTGCTGCGCTTAATTCTCCACCGCAAGGGTTTCTTGTACAAAGGTGGGTTGAGCTTGCTCTCCAGCCACAGCTGAAGAACCCTCAACTATCTTGGGCTGCTGAATTTTGCCTGGGGGGTCAATTGCAGGAGTTGACTTCTGCTCGTGTGTGAGAGATGCAGCTTCCTTTGTGGAAACAAATGGAGTGGTATTTTCTACCTTTGGTGCTTCTGGTACGGTGGGGCTTTCCTCGTTTTTGGTATGGGCTAAATTGGTCTTTTCTGAAGGAAGTTTAGGAAGGGACTTCCGCTGAGGCTTCTTCAATTGGACAGAAGAAATTCCCTTGGCAGGATTACTATGAGTCAATTTTTCGTCCAGACTTAGCCGACCTGGTCGACAGGCGGGGGTACTGTTTCCTTCTGAGTCCCCAGAAGCTGAAGTCTTCTTTCTACCAAGCTTAGGAGATTTTGGTCTTGTTGTTGGTATCTGCACCAAAGCAATAAACATGAACAAAGCATTTGCAATTGCATTACACACATGCCAGCTAACCTACAGATAGTTAACTAAAATCAATGTTGCCAAAATACATATAATAACTAGAAAGAGGATGATGGAACCGAAAAACAAACAGCATCGCAACAAACAAATAGACTCTAACCATGAGCAGCAAAGGAAAGAAAAAGTATGATGAGAATGGACTGGCAACATTTTGTTTGAGCATAAAGTTCATGACAGAAATATAATGTATGAAAAAATAGATAAAATGCCAGGAGCTAAAGATTTAACCAAATTTAAGAACCTAAAATAGATGCACAAATGTGGGGGGAATACATGATCAAAACGCTTTTGCATTTTTTTTTTTCTTTTTTCCCCATTTATTTAATGTTTTGAAGTGATTGATATGGCAGTCAAAATAAACACGTACAACAGTTTTGTTTTCCCTTTTTTTTTGGGGGGGGCTTGTACAACAGTTACAAAAGTCATACACATAACATGAAACATAGCAAAGCAGAAAATGATTGAAATCTTATATCCAAATCCAGAGTCCACAGCATAATAATAATACAGTATCAATGAAACCTCACACACCATATTCCGGTCAGCTTCATAGTCCTTAGTCTTTGTAGATTTATTTTTGAAATCACAGCCTCATCCAGTATCTCATATACTAGGATAATTTTGTGATCAATTATGCAACCCAAAAATACTTTCTTAAAAGTAAGTCATACTCTACTTCCATTCCAATACCCAACTCACAGTAATTGTTTGGTTGGAGAAGTAGCCATAGTAAGAGAAACCGATGCAATTAGTTATCACCAACTGGTGAACAGGGCTCAATATAGAGGCCATAGAAGCTATTAGGCATTGTTGAGTACATAACCCTCCCCAAAATTTATATAAAAATAACTCTTTAGTAAAGCAAGACAAAACATAAGATACTGCAAGAAGCAAGGGATTGAACTCCTGAAATCACTTCACACTAAGTAATCCAATGTAAAGAGTGTTGGTAAACTATTTTGCCATATGAGTGTCAAGATGTATGGAAAAAAGAATTGGGTTTCATCCAAATGGCATCTTTACAAACTTACCTTCTTTAACTCCACCTTAGCAGGTGGAGGCTCTTGATAGAAGCTTGGCATAGGAGTTGCCTTAAAATTCAAACTCTTCCTGAGCATCTTAATCTCCGCTTCTTGAGTTTCCTGCAAGTAAATTGAAAAATCCTCATATAACTGGCCCAGCAAATTATACTCATACACCCTTGCGAGGCAAGATCCACAACCTCCCTCCAACCATCCAATGGGAAGAGGAGATGCCATTAGGTTACAAGTTACAATTGATGGATATGAAATACCACCTTAGATTTGGCTTGCAAGTTACTTTTTTCCACTTCCTTGGCATGAATCTTTTCCTCGAGTTTAGTGTAGAACTGCACATCACAATAGTAAACACATATTTTATAAAACAAAAAGTGATAAGAGCAGACATAAAAATTTAAGGAGTAGAACAAAAACGAACCTCTTTCCTTTTTTCTGCTCGTTCATCACACCTAAAACTGAAACCATAATTTGGAAGTGCACCCACCCTACGAGGCTTCGCATCTCCTGATGTAGGACTATGAAATACTTAAGGATAAACGTATGGATGTCAAATTACCCATTTTGTAATAACATATGGCTGCTTTCCACTCACAAAAATAAGAGAACAAAAAAAAGTTCAATATAAAAGGATACGAAGAAGATTGTGCATCTTTATCAGCATTCTCAGGGTTTACTTTCGTCGACGTCTTCACTTTAGGCTTTTCGCTGTATCCACAAAATAACAATTTTACAAACAGCAGGAGAAAAAAACTGTCATCAATCAATGGAAATAAGATGGTTTTTTTAGGAGGAAAGAATAACAACAAAATAAATCAGATATTTGTACTTGGAGTTGCCAATAAAATTTATCTACAGTACCATCATGTTCACAAAATTTAGGTTATAAGTTTCAGTACTAAGAATTACACCAGCACATAGCTTCACAGCAGCAGAAGAAAATAAATATACATTAAAAACAATGAACATACACAAGGCCCTCAGATGTTGTGGCATCATGCTTTCCAGATTGCTACAAACACAGAACACAAACAATGATCAGCAAACACATGGAAATCAAGTCCCAGCATAATAAATCGCTATACCCTAGAATCAACAAATGGCCATACTACAAAAGCAGCAAAAATTAAGGGTGACATCAACCTCTACCTTAGATACATGCCCTTGTCGGTCATTAAAAGACCCACTTTGTTTGGAGTGTGAATTCAAACCAACCGAACCATTTGAAACAGTTAATGTGGTGGCCTCAGCACCTTTACCATCCTTGCTTTTCTGCACCTCAGTCAACAAGACTCGTTTGCTACTTGAGGTCTTTTCGTTCTTGCTCTTGCTTAGACCTTTACGTGGTTTGGGTTGTTTTGAAGTATCAGCATTTTTCACTTCCCCTCCCTATAAGGCATCCAAACATAAAGTTTTCAGATAAACCAAAAGCAACAGTTTTCAAAGCAAATAAACAAAAGTCGGGGTGACTGACTCCTACCCCAGCAACCATCAACCCATTGCTTCCCACATTCACACCTGCTCCTTCGGAAACCTCACCAGCATTCCTGCCCTCATCAAACTTGGAAACGCTTTCCGAATCCCCATTCAACCTAAGAGTCTCTGTAAACTGTTCTTCGACTGTACCATTAACATCATCTGAAACAACCCTATCTTCCCCAGATACAACAGGTTGCTGCTGCTTAAAAACACCATTTTGAAGGGCCACCTCGAGCCCTCCAACCACTTTGAAATTATCGGAATCCATGCACACTGCAATCAACAATAACACCATCCAAAATCATAATCTTGAAACCGTACACACCTCCAAAACAATTAAAACAACCAAACAAACATAACAACATTATGCAACAAAAAACCACAACTCCAAAACAATTTAAACAACCGAACAAACATAACAACATTATGCAACAAAAAACCAATCTTCCATACAACATCTATCTACATTTCATCTTCCAATTTACACTCCAGAATCAAAATCTCTAACACAATTACAATTTCGCTCAAGAATAAAACACAAAACCTACATTCCAATGCAATTACAAACAAAGAAATTAACCAAAAATTCCATCTTTTTAAACACACACCTATTTTTCATCTTCAATTTCTCAATTTCGTCTACAAATAAACGCAAATTAAAAGAAATTAAAAAAAAAAAAAATCTTCTGATAAATCAATCAGTTCAACTTCTACAGTCAAAACAAACAGAATCAAATCACAAAAAAAAATCAAGCAACAAATAATCAGAAATTAAAAATTAAACACACACGCACGCGCACGCGCAAACACGCACACACGCACACACAAACAAATACTTGTACTCAACACAAGATTTATCACACTAAAAGATCTCTAAAACATAAAAAACAAAAACAAAATCAAACATTTCAACATTGATCTACACAAACCAAAAAACATGCAACAAAATTTCCTCTTTCCAACACTATTCCTCCTCAAATCCACACAAGATTCATCAATTTTCCTTCATTTTCTCAGCAACAACAAACAATCGTTACCTGCTCTCACCTCGGAAACCGAGCAAAAGAAAACAAAAACACACAAAAAATCAAAACTCCATCACCTCCTCCCCAACCACCAACACCACTGAAACTCGACGAATGAGAGAAAAATCTTTCAAAAGGAGAACTTCGAAGGATCTACAATGAAAACACTTCTCAAAAATCGCAGGATCCGAACTCTCGCTGCCACGATCTTTCGGATTCAAAATAACCGGATAATTAATTTATTTTTTTTTCAATAACACTTTTTGTTTTTTGTTTTTTGTTTTTTTTTTTTTTTCGAATTTGAAAAAATGTATTATGAAGTGAGGGTAGTAGTTATAGTTTGAAAGCGTTTATATAAAAAAGCAGTTTTTATAATTACAAAAAAAAAATAATAATAATAATATACTACCACCACCACCAACAGCGCCTTTCAAATCCATTTCTACAGGGTCACTGTCTATCTATGCAGGCAACGACAAAGATAGAAAGACAGAATGATACGGTTACGTATACGTGTACTGTTATACTGTTTTTTTTAGGATGTTATACGGTTTTGACTGACGGTTCATTATAGTAACTAACAACTCTACTTTCTGGTGTTTTTAGTTTTTCAGTTTTAAGTTTTAACCGCCTTTTCACCTTATTTTTTAAAGGATTTTTCACTCTTTTTTTTAATAGACAGTGGTTATCGACTTTTGACAGTTAATATAATATTTGATGTCAAAAATAAAACATTTAATATAATATTTGATCTAAAAATATAATATAATATTTTGGATTTTAGACCTTCATTTTTTTGGATATATTCAAATATATTATAAGTAGATTCATCATTATCGAGCTATACTGATTAGAATACGGAGATGCAACTTTGAGTTAAAGCTCCCAAAAAAATAGGAGGGATAATCCACACGAAGTGAGAAAATCATTTACAAACTACATGAAAAAACTACAGTTTAAATCTTAGACTAGAGACTTTAGAAGAACCACATTAAGAGAGTGAGTGTCACAGAACTTCATAATATTTATAATAATTAAATGAAATCTGATTATATAACGGAATCCTTACTTAAAAAAAAAAAAACAAAAAAAAAGATAAAGTGAAAGAAATCAAAAGAAAAAAAAAAAAAAACTTAGAATAATGAAAAATGAAGAAACTAATAGATGAAAATTGTGTTTCTCTCTTTCCATCTCTTTCTTTGGGTAAATACACATTTAATTAATAGTTAATTGATAATATGTTATCATTATTTATAAAATAGAGACATGACCAATTTCAAAAAAAAAAATCATTTAATAATGTATATCCATTAGATTTCAATTTAAGGAAATAATAAAAAATTTAGAATCTATCAGGATTGAGGGAGGTGTGTTCAATATAAAGCTTATTGAAGTTTGATAGATATATATATATTTTTTTAATGATAGATTTTGATGGAATATTCATTCATTCCATGTACATTATATCAATTTTATTAGAATTCCTCCAAGAGAGAGTAAGATTTGTTATAAATTTTGTATTTATAAATTTCACTTTAAAATTCATCAAAATAAATCTAATTAATAAAGTTAGTGAATTTTTTAATACATCAAAATTTCATTGGATTTTATACAATGTCAATATTTTAATAAATTTCATATAAATCTAGGTTGAATACACTTAAATTTTTTAAGATATTTTTTTGAAATAAATTTTTTAAAATATTTTAAATTATAATAAATTGTAAATTAAATATACTCTCCTAGATAATATATTTGAATTAGAAATTTACTTTTAAAAATTTCTTATAAATTTGGTGTGTTCAAATGTTGGTATATACCCTTTCCATGATTGGAAAAAGGAAGTCCACTAACCAATTGAATTATGAATCGACTTACAATCACTTATAGTTTTAGACACAAAATTTAGATAACAATGTGGTCTATGTTTACCACTATATTCTGACAAAAATAGCAAGAAAATATTAAAATAATAAATAAGTGATCTATTTTTTCATAAAACAAAATTGCATGTCTAGCAAACATTCCTTCTAGGGCATGTGATAATACCAAGTCATTTTGGTAGCAAAGATTCAAATTTTATTGTGCGATTTTTACAAATATGAGTGAATAATTTTTTTATTTTATTGTAGATATAGCTGTCTCCTACCTATGGTATTAAGTATTCGAACCAGATAAGTAATTATCTCTAACATTTTTAACATCAATTTTTTTTTTTTTAAGAAAAAAGGGCATGTCTTGCTATAATGATGCGGTTGTCTCTCAATTATATAAATAAATATTTTGACCACGTAAATAGTGATAAATCTTTGTAGGTCTCAAAAAATCTTTGAGATGTTCGGCATTATTTAAAAAAAAAAAAATGGCATATCTTGCTATAATGGTGGTTACAACATAGTATAGATTTTTTTTTTTTTTTTTTGGAGCCGTTGATTGAAATCCAAAGATTGGTAACTAGTAACTTCTCCTATTGATAGTATTAGTATAAAATAAATTACATAATGCGGCATGATTTTTAACTATTTTGTGGACAAACATTAATGTTTTTCAAAATTTCTATATGAATCTATGTATTTTGTGGTAGTTTTTTCATGATTCTTTAAATGCTTGCCCAACAAATTACTCAAATTTTGATTTGAAACTTTTATTGGTGTGGTAAGTAATGTGATTGCTTGAACATGAATATATGAAACAATTAAAGCTCTGAGATGCTTCAAGCTACGCAAAGGTTGAGGTTGACAAATAACTAAATGGAAAACATAAATAAAATCAAATAAATACCAGACATTTATTAGAAATTATAATGCAATATTAGTAGGCATTAAGTAAAAGAAAGTAAAGGTCCAATATATGCAACAACTAGCCAACCTATCCCATTCACAATTCGAGCATAAATAGTTTATATTTACCATTGCCGGTAACTTCTACCTTTAACAGGTAGGTCAGTCGTGTTGTCAATAGTTGGACCATTTATTTCCATACAATGCATCTTTTCATATATTAGAATCATTTTGACCAATTTCCCTAAACCTTGTCACTTCGGATCCAAGTGCTTGCATAATTTATCAGACTCTCACGAATAAAGGTGCCCTAAGCAAGTCAGTTAGTGACCACATAATAAGCATTTAACCGTTTATTTCATACATCCATGATTTAAGGAGCAATCATTTGACCCCGTAAAGCTTATATTTACATTACATGATATGACATGTTATAAGTTGATAAATTACATGACTAACTGACATTGTGACAAATAGTCTAGAACACTCACAAGTGGATTGTCGCATTGATCAATCTCACCAAGTCGTTTATCACAAAACAATGTCAAATTTAAGTATCAATATCCATAAAGTGAATAATTACATTCTAGCCCACTCATAGATGGACAAATAATATATAAATCTCACCGGTTGAAAGTACAATTTTTCCACTAAAATATACGTCTCTCTCTCTCACTCCTATTAGAGAATAAAGAATAATTAGTATTGAGTTTCGGGTCGTAGCTTATAGTCTTTATTAAGGAGTCCCGATAGTTATAAATGTATTTGTAATATAAAAAAAAAAATCTAAAATAAATATTTAAATTAATTACATTGAAAATGTTAATTTAATCCAATTTCACATTTAAAATGTGACTCCATTTAGCAATTTCTACTTTATTTATTGATTTATCTTAGTTAGTATAAAGTGAGAGTACTACTAAATGTGGTAGACATTAAACTGGCACAAGTACTTGTATATATTTCCACCATTTAAGAAGTTAAAGGTTAAATTCTCGAAAAATTAGAGCTAAAGATATCAATGGAGCCAAATGGGGGTGGGGTGCAGTTCCCCTCTCCCCATGCTTCGTTTCTCTCATTCCCTATATTCTCATTTAATCCCATCTGACTCAAAATTAAGAAAATATATGTAATTATAATTATAATTTACAAAATAATTATACGAATTTTCGACATGCTAAATCCACATTCAACATATGAAATTTACAATATTATTTTACAATTACAATCCTTTTATACAAGTCATAACACATGACAAAAGTTCCAACAATAATAACATATGATTTATGTTTTATCTATATTGTCTATTTTCATTTTTATTATAAGAGTGTTTGTTTCTAGTTTATGAGATTAGTTATCTGGATCGCGTAAATAATATTTAATCTCAATAAATTCAATTAATGAGAGTTAATAGTTGACGGTGTAAAATAATATTTAATCACAATAGATCCCCAATCATGAAAATACAAATTTAGACTACGAAAATAACATTTAATCTTAATAGATCTTGCTCATGAAAATAAATATTTGAATCATATAAATAATATTTAATTTCAATGTCTCCTATAAATCTTATTCCAATTCAATGTCAACTTCGAAGGCAAAATTAATTCATGTTCATTGAAAGACAATTCAAGAGACACAAATGCCTAGGTAACAGTAATTATAAGGTTTGGCGTGGTGTTTGAATAAAACGTGAATGGTATTGGAGTGGCAACAAACCGACAAACAGAGTGAGGCTGGGTTGTTGGGCTTGCCAGATATCGTCGAAAATGACACTGTGTTATACGTACTACCATCCTATCGGAAACCGGACGTTACAACGTGCAGTCAAGGGGTCAAGTTTAGCCGGATGAACCCACCAAGCACGTATATTAACTGTCCTCGTTTCTTGCCGCCACTCCATTGATGCGGTTTATTACAAATCTGATTATAAATAAATAAATAATTATTAAAACTGACTTTCAGCTTCCGATGAAACAGTCCAAATACCGATTCCCTCAAGGTGTCTTTTACATAATTACATGTATATAAAAGAGTAACTTTAGCCTTTCAAATTTTTTACCTAAATCCTTCTACCAATAATGTGGATGCAAAAGATATATATATATATTCTTCCATCAATATGTATAAACAAGTTTCAAAGGAAAAAAAAAAAAAAAGAAAATTACTGTATCTATTGACTTATAACATTATGCAATGATTCGAATTTACAATATCGATAATGTAAATGTCAAATATTTACATCTTGATAAATGATAACCTCCTATTATTACTATTATTTTCGCTGGACAAATTGAATATATTAAAAATACGACAAGTTTTATGAGTCACTGTTCATGTAATGGTTATTACGTCATTTATTAACAGGAGCGGAAGGGTAACGGGTATAAAATAATAATATTTTCAAGTTTATACTGTACCATACAATACATTTCTTTGGACATCTGTCTTTCTTTAAAAAAATAAATAAATAAAATCAAGTCACACACATTACAAATTATAAATTAAAAATGGTTGGACACATGTGTTTCCTTTTAAAAAAAAAATAAATAAAAAAAAAATAAAAAAAACCTCAAAAGCACTCTCCTTAATTTTATTAATGTAATTTATTTAAATAATGTATTCCTCTCAAGTATTAGACAAAACCTATCATTTTAGGATTTTCATACATCACTTTACCAGTTAATGACAAGCAAATTTAGATTTTGTAGGCTACATTTTACTATTTTACTCTACATTCTTAATATTAAGCTTGTTTTACAAGTTGTGACATCTTGACTCGCTTGATTTAAGCCTGTAAATTAGGAAATATTTTTTATTTTTTTTCAAGACTTGTGTTATTTATATTTTTTATATTGTTAGGTTATTAATATGACTTTGATAAATTTATTTTAAAAGTTTGTGATTTAAATATCTATTTATTTAAATACGTTCCCAGTTGTTGTAAACTAATTTAGTTTGATATGAATACAATAAATTTAAATTATTAGAAAGTATTTAGATACTTGAGATTTAAATAAATTAAATGTTAATGGTACTTTTAAAAGTTCGTCAAGCTCTATTTTGATTCAAAAGGTTAAAGTCTATTTTGATTATTACATTATTCAATATAATAAGACTAAATGAAAATATTACATTTTTTTTATTACATTTAATTTTTCAATAACTTAGTTTTTCTATACTATTATATATTTTTGTCTCAACTTTGATATTTATTTTTGGCTTGGTCCTCAAAATACAAAATCTAACTCCAACATTGGTTACTAATTATATTAAAACAAATGTATTTGGTTACTCTCTTCTTAAAATCAACAGAAGTTACTGAACGTTAAGATCCTAATGTAACTTATGCAACTACAAATCAAGGTAAGGGCAATGGCGCCCTTCCCTAAAACCAATTTTAAAGTTCTATTATATATTATAAATTTATTTTTAGACTTGTGACTTGTATATTTGGTCTCTCTCAACTTATTTTCTTTTCTTTTTCTATAAAATAGTTCATCAAAACAAAATGTTCTTATTCCATTATGTATAATGGTTACGTAGTTCTCGAAAGATATATAATTGTAGTAAACATACAACTATATTTGAGATCTCAAACCTAAGAAGCTCAAGAACGAAGTGAAAAAAATTTTAATTATATTTTAAGAAGTATTTAAAACAAGGTCTAAGATATCTAATCAATTGATTTTTTTTTTTTTTTTTCATGTTTGTTTCGTTTGAAAATGAAAAGGACGAGGTGGCTCAATAATTGGGAGCGTGACAAGGGCTCTTTTGGGACTTAAGACCCACCAAAAAGATGAAAAAAGCCTATATTTTGATGCAAATCTTAAAAAAGTTGTATTAAAGTAGATAATTATCAAACCTAACTTATATACAAATCACAATTTTAAAGTTTAAACTTTTTTAACGGCGCATTTAGAAATATATATACATACATATATAAAGGATAATTTAGCCAATTAAGCAAATAAATTAAAGTAATTATCATCTCTTTTTTATTTATAAAACTATTTAAATTGTTTGATTGCTTACTAATTTCTTTTTTTTTTGGTAAAAAAAATACATTTTTAATTACATTTCTTCTTTACATAAGAATAAGTATTACTTACTATTTCATCTGAGTAAATATTTATAAGTAAATCTTCAAATCATGTATATAATTATAGCATTTAGTTTCGTCCGATCGTCAGCCTCATATTACCTAAAAAACATGTCAAAACTTGATTATTTTTAATAAAAAAAAAATACTAGCTACCTAAAATTATTGGATAGGTATCTTTTTTAAACCAAGTTATAATGATATTGATAATGGTATTTCTTTCTTTTTTTTCAAAAACATAAATTAGGTAAAAACAAAAATATTGGTGAACCAAAGACAATAATTTGGCTTAGTAAGATGGATCATGGATCATCAACAAAACAATGATAGGACAGGAATGCTTTTAAGCCAAGTTGGACAGCACGGATGAGATTTTGATAATTTGTTGAAATAAATTATTTTGAGCTTTTATCAACCTTGGACGGTATCTTTGACACTTACCAAAATAATGTCGTGTTGTTTGATTGTGTCAGATTATATGTAATTAATTTTTAATTAAATTTTTGTTTAAGTGAGTTAATTTTTTAATTCACTTGACTGTTATGTGTCTACATCTAACAAGCACCAGATTTCAATTGGATAGAAAGTTGGTGGTCAAAAATTATATCCTTTCAATCCTTTATTAGTTGGGATATTATGAAAAACCCCTAAAAAATAATCTAATCAAAATTAACCCCATTTTTTTAATTAGATTAACCGTCCCCCTTTGTTAAAAAAACCGATTGGTGTTGAATTTCACGGACATAATGATAATTGGGTGAATCATTTTATGTATTTTATTAAAATTAAATAAAAATTAAAAAGCTAAATAATTAAAAACAAATAAATTAATAAATAATTTTTAAACTCTCTCTTTATCTTTCTCTTTCTCACTCCTTCACCTCCCTCTTTCTCATCCACCGCATCCTCTTCACTGTCAGCTACCAACCCACATCCTTCTCCTTCATCTCCCTTTTTTTTTTTTTTTTTTTTAATTTGTTTATCTAGTTTTGGGTTTCAAAATCCAAAACCAGATTATTCTAAATTCAATTCGCGGGTTTGGTTCGAACTCAAAGCTGTCTGGTTCTGGGTTCAAAACCTAGATTTAGACAATTGTAGTGGTAGATAGTTTGTGGTGGTGGTAATGGATGGGTGTGGTAGGTGGTTGGTTAAGATTGTTTTGGGTGTGATGGAGGTGGTTTAGGGTTGTTCTTTATGATTTTTTGTGGTTGTGGGTACTAGGTAGAGAGGCAGCTCTTATTGGGTGGATCTGTATATGATGGATCTTTGTCTAGTCTAGTTTTTTTTTTTTTTTTTTCAAATGGTTGATGACGATGATTGTGCGTTTCTAATGTCCTAGTCGAATTTTTTAATGTTACTGATATCGTGGGTTAATGTTATTGATGTTGATGATAGTGGTGGGTTCAATGTTGTTGATGTTTTGATGATAATGGTGGATGAGTTGGGTTTTGATGATAATGGTGTTATTTTTTTAATTTAATATTATTATTATTTAATTAATTAAATGATAGTTTAGTCATTACATAAGTTTGAATAGTGCAATAGAGATTTTATGGAATCTTAATAAGGGTATTTTGGTAATTTCAAAATTTTTGAAGATGAAAATTGTTAACATTTTAGACGGAAATTATTAATATTTTGGATAAAAAATTAATGATAGGGAGCGGTTCACTTAATTAAAAAAATTGGGAGTTGTTCATGATTATTTTAGTTTTCAAAGGGTTTTTCATAATATCCTTTCAAGTGCTTTGCTAGGTTTGAGTTTTTGACAATACCACCACAAGTTTTTAATAGAGTACAATCAAATTTAACTAAGCTATTCAACTATAATAATTTATACATTAGAAGAATTTTTAGTATGTCATGATCGTTATTTTAAATGTGTAAATATTATAATTTCCAATATATAGGCATTCATGAACATCTTTCTTGTTTTTTTAAAGTGAAGTTACCACTCTTACTCTCTCTTTATATATAGAGTAATTCTATCATTGGTTTCTCATATATTTAAAAAGTTATAACAAGTTAATCAAATTCATTAATTATTTGTTAATTAAATATGAAAGAAAATGTAATAAATAAATTTGATTGATTTGCTTTAATTTTTTAAAGTTAGACGACACCAATGATAGAAAACACTATACATACATATATTTTATCATCAATACGAACCTAGTTGATAAAATAGATTACCGTACAAGATTTAGTTACTATATAGATTTTCTTTAGTTGATAAATAATTGTGATTTTTTTTTTTTAATTTATCAAACATCTAATTCTTACAAATTATTAAACTGTTTCAACAAAATTGTCGAGTCAACTTCTATTAATTTATAATTTTTGAGTGCATTGATTATTAGCATTAGAACCTAATTTGTCTTAAAAGTAATGGGTTTGAACCCTCACATTACTGATTATGTTTAAATTTATTATGTGTTATATGAATGTATTGTATATTTACATTTGGATTCAAGCCATATTGCAAACTTGTTAATCTTGCACCGTTGTATTAAATTTTGACAAATAATAAACATTCTTTTAATTATGCATATTTTGTACAATACCACGACCTTATTATATAAAAAGTCTTGATTAATTTCAAAAGCAAGATGCACAACACCTTTTAACTCATCTGATTTCTCATCCTCTTTAATTGTGGGGTTTCAAGTCCTATTATCCTCTGTTTTCAAGCATATTTGAAGAGTTTTATCATTTCATTATAAGAGTAGTTTTGTTCTATTTTTTTATTTTTTATTTTTTAAGACTAGTTTTGTTTTACTTGTAAGAACAGATTTGTAAACTGCAAATTTTAAACTATGATGTTTTATTTTACTAATTTAAAGATACGTTCACTTCATGAATTTAATGAATAAAAAAATCCATTCAAATGCAACTATCTTGTTGTATGAATAAAAAAACCAATCCAATGGCTATTGGCGTAGTTAGTTTAGACACCAGCTGCCTCTATGCCTTTGGAATGGATCGACACCCTCTGACGCCAAAAAATAATATATTCTCTCACCTTCATGTATGGGTTATCCACCTATCTTCCTGTGAGTCTTTTTCCCTACCTCTATGTGGGTGGATCTCTCTCACATAAGAACAGTATCTTAGACCGTACTACTAGTATTCATATCCTAATAGATCATTGTAGTCTCCTGGATCAGTTTTAGTCTAAAAAAAAAATAAAAGTTTTATAGGCTACATATACTTTTATTAAAATATATCAACTCATTTTTTTTTAATACATCCAATTAACATTAATCTTAATTTTCCATGAGCATATACCTTTTACAAGCCATCTAGACACATAAAAGAATCACAATTCTCAATAAAGACAGTAGTTACCTTTGAGAACGATTTTCTTTTTTTTTTTTTTTGAAAAAAAAAATGAATTCATACACAAAAAAAAAATTAATCAAGGAATTAAAAATCTATTTATTAAAAAAGAAAAGAAAAAAGAAGTAGATAGCATGCGATTCCAAAAACAGTCCCTACAAGGCACGTGCTATGAGGAGAGAAGCAGGTGAGAGCTGACAAAATGCACGTGACTGTCGCTTCACTTCACTGTTTCAAGACATTTTATAAAACTTCGCACGTGTGATGGGTCCTGTTCAAACCTTAGTGACTTTGTCACCTCTCGCAAGTGACATGTTTTGAAGGCCAAAGACGTGCATGATGGCTTATTATTATTATTATTTTATTAATTACCCATTCATCACAAATATTAAGTCCCTTGTATACTGTCGATCACTCTTAATGAGGTTCTTTGAGACGTGGTCTGAAACTAAAACTCTCATAAATGAAATAATAAACCTACATCGTATGGAAAAATTGACCCCTTTAAGCAAAGAGACCGGTGAGCACTTGAACCCGATGAGCACTTAAACTCAATACTATAAAGAGCTAGCGTGTCAAGTGATGAGGCAATCTCCTTACCTCGGCTCATTTTTGTTTTCATGTCCTTTGCTTCCAACCCTCATTTTGGGTTGATTAACTATTTGTCACTCTCTCTTTCTCTCTCTAACCCCATGTATAAAACTATCCAAATACATATAGTACATATGATCTATCTCATGAAAATTGAAGTTGGTAATTTTATTTTTGGATTAGCTTGAAAATGGTTTTGTTTGTGGAAGAAGAAAGTAATAAAAGTACTTGTTAATTGCACCATGTCTTTCAATTAATTATGTAAGAGGTATACTCTTTTCCTTAGGAAAATGATTGAAGAGGACACCAAAGTGGAAAAGATAACACGCTAGAAAAAAATTCTCTCTCAAAGGAAGAAGAAAAATCTTTTGCCCACCATTGAAGCGATAAACCCAGATACCAAATGGCACCTTTCAGGTGTGTAATGACTAATGGGGTGTAGCCCAACATTTCCTTTTCTTTTAAATTTTACTTGGTATTTAATCTCTTGCGGTCTTGCCTTCTCAACATTTATTCTTCTTTTGAACAATCATCCCCAATAAGCAGGACCCACCTCGGGAAAAAAAATGAAATAAAACTTTTTAAGTTTAAAATTAAAAAGTATCGTAATTTATATATGATAGAACTTTGTTGACATAGATGGATACGCATGTGTGAAAATTAAGTTCATGTCTAAATTTTTTGCGCAAAGAGTTGATACTCATACGTAAAAAAATGTATAAATATGCAGTGTAGGTGGAGTAAAGAAAATTATTACAGGGGTATAAGGGTCTCTGACTCTCTTGTGCATGTCGTGTATGAATTAGAAAAGCGTAATCACTGTCACAGAGGACCCTCTAGAAAACTGTTTAATAATTAAGGTGGATAGATAATATATGCGTGGAGAATACTTCTCCTGCCATTCTCAATTAAGATAATTAAGATAATTATCTTAATTTGTGGGAGATTTTAATGACACTATTTTCTTGGCTCTTGCTGCTCGATGATTCCCTTTCCCCACCTTCAAAAACCTTGATTGGCCCCCTATGAAAACTCCATGACTATAGACAAGAACTGGTCAAATCATGTTTGATTAATGATATGAATATTTTGGAGTTGGAAACGTGAAATTTCGATTAATTGACCAATAACAATTCGGTCCAAAATTTCACCTAGATGATGTTATAAATAATAATGTTTGTCATATAAATTACAAAATAATATAATAATATGAGAGTCAAGATAAAGATAAAAAGTATTAAGCTATAATTACACTGGTTAGACTTTCTAGGTTGGACCCACATAGCAATTTTGATGCATAATCTCTATCCTCGTAACAATACTTGAAACTTGTTCAATCAAAATGTGACACAGAGATCAGAGACGACATGGTTTCAACAGGACTCATGAAAGTGCAAGAATTCTGGAACCAACCCGAAGTAGACACAGTGAAATGGGACAGATCATACTCACAAGAAATAATGGTACGATGAAATTAATCCTATTGGAGAAGTGCATTTTTCAATGGAAGTTAAGTGCTTTTTTTTAAGAGCCGTTTTCTTTCTCTTTCACAAGCATAATAATGTGATTTTGAAGCGGCATAGGCAGGCTGGGGCTAGAATGAGACACCCACCAGTTGGTTTATAAAAAAAATAAAATAATTTTCCATTCACAGCAAAAACTTCTAACATCAGTTTGACAGCTGATAATGGGTCAGCTATCAAAGTCCTTCCTCTGTCTAATAATTATGGCGCAACATTTTCCATGGAACTGCAGCGTCTTTTGGTCCTCAAAACAATCATTTATGTGAAGTTGCAAATTTATATAGTATTGTTCTTGAAAACCTTTTTTTTTTTTTTTGAAATATTTCTTGAAAACTATTTAGATGTATACAAACTAGCCAAATTAACAATTGAGAATGATTAATAATATCATCACTATGTTTTCTAGACCAATTTATTCTTTTGCAAAATAAAAGATATAAGAATCATTGAAAAAAAATCCCATTTGTTTAAATAAAATTTCAGACATGTAATTATAACTCACATTTCCAAACTCACAAAAGAAAACTGCGTATGAATCAAAGTGGTTAGGCAACCTAGGCCGACCTCCCCAAATCCATGGCCTACTTAATCATTTCTTTGGGCCTAGCTGCAAGAAAACCCAAAACTGTTATTTCAACTGTCAATGCCACTCCAACTACTTACCCGAGACCCGAGAAGCTTTGTATCAAACTCATTTTTGTCCGATGTGGCCTTTTTTTTTTATTTTTACAAATAACTATTTTCACAACCCAAGAAATGACTACTTTCTTATTATCCAAAGAAATAATTACCCCTACTAAGAAAAGACTCACATCCACGTATTGTACTTTAAAAGATAAAAATAAAACTTAAACCTTCAAGAAAGATACTAAATCATTCTTAAAAAGAGATTGTGTGTGATGTTTGATAATAGATTATTTCCTACACATTTATTAATGAGGAATATGTTCTCTCCTTATTTTGAAAAAAATTATACCTATTATTGTTATAGAATGAGATTTTTGATCCATACATATAATATTTAATCTCGGTAGAATCCTAATAAAGTACTAACTAATTTTTTTAAATTTTGAATAACTTCTCGTTATATATGTAAAAACAAAAAAAAAAAAAATTGATAATATAGTAATACGATGACATGTGAAACAAAAAAAAATATATATATATATATATAAACAAGCAAAATTACTCTATTCAGCAAATACATTTGAGATCAATTAATCATGAAAACAACAAAATCTTGCTCTCTGAAAATATACAACTCACAAGCTTTTCCAGCGAGCACCTGTGTTCACCAATTTAATGTAAGCATTCTTAAAATCTTCGAAGAAGAGATCCTGATTGTTGGCATACTTTCTGATCCATCTGTAAATTTGAAAAAGTAATCTTCCTTTACTTTTAAGAATATAAAATAAATATATATATATATATATATATAAAATAGAGTGATGAGAACTTCTCAAGTGGGAACATTTGCATAACACAATTTAAAATAACGAATTTGCATCATTACACACTTGATAAAAGACAAAGATTCAGTAAGTGAATCTTTACCTTCTAGCAATTGCATTGGTACAAATTCGTTGTCTTGAAATTTTTTCTTGCGGACTATCTGCATTATAGAATTTTTTAAACAATTAAAATAAAAAGTACGATAGGATAGAAGATGGACTCCTGACAAATGGAAAGGTGATAGCTCTTCCAAGTATGAACATGCAAATGATTTAAATAAGTAAACTGTAAGAAGAATGCGTTCAAACACACTAATTCACAAGTTTTTTATAATTTTGATAGTTCATAGTCATCAGCAAATCATCATAAGTAATGTTTGCTAAGATATAGAACTCTTTTTGTACACTCCCAGGTTACAAAGGTGTGAGTCAAAGGCTTTTACTGTTGTCAAATTGGAAGATCTCTTTTTTTTTTTCTTTGGTCGGAGAGAGGAGATTAAATTTATAAAAAACTATCCACATTTTCGATAAGGGTGAGATTTGAACTCTTGATCTTATACTCAACCATTACTATTAAGAGGTAATGTGCAAATCTGAAGATATTTATTAACAAAAGATCCAACAATAATCACTTGGAAGTTGGACTAATTCATAAGTACTTAGCTGGTAGCCTGGTACTTAGCTGGCTGATTAAAACAAAACGAGACACGACAACAACTGATGATAGAATAAGAAGCTTCTCAAAGATGACAAACCTCAAGCATTCATCATCCTCCACAAGTGCACGATCTGAAGGGAGTCCAATCATGCTTGACATTCCACCTACAACCAAAAGAATACAATCAAATAAATTCATGGACATTGAAAAATTTTCTACCAAATGCAAAAGAAAGATGAGACAATACAAAACCCATCAGTCATCAATAAGCAATGATTAGTTTGATTATATTTTGTGTTAAGCAGAAAGGGAGAACCAATAACATCGGAAAAAAAAAAAATTTTCTCAGTGACCAGTAAATTATTAAATTTACAGAACTAATATTTGAGTTCGAAGACAAGAGCTGGAGCCCAATGCATGGACATCTAACAAAGGTCAAGTCGCAAAATCCATGAACTCTTCCTCATCTATCAGATGATGATTTTATCACATTTATAGATAAAGTGGGCTTAAGCCTCTTGCTGCCAGCTAGCACTGCCCACAATTTCCAGCATTATAGAAACGTATTAATAGTGAACTGTTATAATTCATAGAATGAAACGAATATATAGAATACCTGGTCCATCAAGCACTTTTACAATTCTAATAATTTCAACAGTTCGCATTGAGGACATGGAAGGAATAATATCACTGGAGAGTCAGGAGACAACATTTATAGAAAATGAGTACCATGTTAGGCTATTACCGGAAGACTGCCATGGCTTCTCCAGAAGAATTTTAAAGTAAGAATTGTCAAAAACAGTTGGATTGCCAAAACCTTTGCTTCCAAGTGTATGAGCTCCAGACAACGCAACAAGGTCTTGTATTCTGCGAAGAAAAAGCAACATGGAATGTCTTTCTTCAAACAAGATACCAGTGAGTGGTATTTATTACACGTTATGTGAACGATACTCTAACCACACACACACACACACAAAAAAAAAAAAAAGAAAGATAGGTTTTAGTTAAATATAAACGTAGGCAAACACATTAAACATTATTAATTTAAAGAGTATTTAAAAAACAAGATAAAATGGACTAGCTAGGTCCTTACGTTCACAATTATATAGGCAACCACTTCTGGGACATGTGCAATTTGCTAAAATCATCATAGAATTTAGCCAATGAAAAACATATGAAATAAAACAGTGTTTACTAGAAACTCACAAGAAGCCTTTTCTCTGAAAGCATTGCTTCAAACCAGATGCATCCAGAGATTCTTCAGGAAGTTTTCCTTCAGGATCAGGCTCCCTGAAAAGAAAAAGTAGCTATTGATAAAACAAGATGCAAAGACTTGAAATAAGCTGCACTCAGTAGCTAAATCAAACAAAACGAAAACTGCACAGTTGAGAACTCTTTTGTTGAAGCATCTGTATGCACCAACTTTAACCAATTTTCAGTTTTATGTCCTGTCATCTAACAAAGTAGAATCATAACCCCTTACATTGAATCTAGTCTACCCAAAGAAACATATATTGATGGACCTCCACAAACCGAAACCGCTACAGCTCCACCGACAGCAATCATGTCTGCCCAGGATACTGAAATTGGAGAAACCCTCAAATCTTACAGCACGGCACCACATATACACAACTATCAAAAGCTTTACACAACACAGTGGCATGCATTTGACATGTAGAAACCTGTTTGAATTGCATCCACTTGGCTCTTTGCTTTCTCTAAAACCTAAACCACAACACATCCACTATAGAATTAGCTGTTGTGGCCACAACACAAGAGTTAACCTATGTAATACAAGCCATGCCAATTCAGCTTGTTACCAATAAAAGAAACCAAATTCATATTCTCTAAACACACATCTGTACACATAAGCATCAGGTAAGTTACTCAAAACACAATAAAAATCGCACACAAAAGGAGAGAGACAAGGCATGCCTTCAAAGATTTCTTAAGTCCTGCATTTTCTGGTCTTTCGAGCTCGTAAACTATAGAACCATTCATACCACCTGCACTAAATACAACAAATACAAAATTGATTCATTTCAGATACTAATTTGCGATTTTTGTCTTTTAGCGACAATTTAACACTACAAATTAGCTACTAAAACAAATTACAAATTACTAATTAACAAACATAATCCTCAATTCATCAACAATTCGAAAACCTGTTTGAAGAGGAACAACTCTCCTTCGAAACCGAAAGATACCTGAATTGTCATCCGTTTCGAAAGTTGCTGCATCGTGAAAAGCAAGACGAAGCAGGCCCGCAGCCTTGCCTTTCGAGACCACCTTCGTCACCTCTTCTCTCACGTAATCACTCCTACCTGACCTTGGATATCAATAACAAAACACAGATTCACACAAAAGCAACAAAAATTTCAATTCTTCTTCAATTTTTTTGTTTATAAACTTACTCAGCGGCTTTAGCGCCAAATTCCTCCATAAAATCGAGAAACGGAAGCGTAGCTGTGAACAAGAGTCCTCTCCTTCTATTCAGCCCGCAAGAACAAGTTTGACCTGTAAAACAATTTCAACAACTATAAGCAACCAAAGTACGTGAACCACGATCTCGCAATTCGACTAACGTTACCGGAAACTGAACGGTCAACGGAGGAGGAGGAGATTGTGAGATATTTGGCTGGAAAATGGACCGTTGTGGGAGATTTGGGGGGACATTTGAATTTGAAATTGAATTGGAGACAGAGAGGGGGTGAGGAATGTGAGCAGCAGCTCCTGAATGTGGTTGATGAACTCATCGTCAATGGATGGTCCAGAGAGACAATTTGGTTTCGAGGATTTTATTTTATAGTTGAAGGTGGTGGGATTGGGTGTGGTCGAGTATAGCAAAGTTTGGGATTTATTGTGTCGCACATGTTGACGAGTAAAATAGATTTGATTTGAGACAACTAGAACTATTTTCAATTTACTTTCTTTCTTTAATGTTTTCAATTTCAATTAAAAACATTAAATTTTAATTACCACTTGTAGTTTTTCAAATATTAATTTTGCATGTATGTATAAAAGTGGACATATGGATGTTGTAATAACATTTATAAATTTTGATTTTTGATTTTAAAACTCATATAAAACAAGATAAAAGTTTGTTAGAACTTATCGATATCAAATATCACTTGTACGGTCTGAAAATCTACTTTTAACGGGAATTGAATCCCCAACCTCTTGTATGATAAGAGAGATATATAACCACTTGTGTTTAGAGACAACATGACTTTTTTTTTTTTTTTAAGCACAAAAGTATTAATATACTTAATAATTTAAATATCTTTTTAAAAAGAAAGAGTAAATTTTAGAAATAAAACAAAAGAGAGTAAATTTTAAGAAAAGTAACTAGTTGGAGTTTTTGGATTGTATCCAATTGTATATAAAAAAAAAAAGATTCGATAAAATTATAAACAAATAACATTATAGTCTAATTTTAATTCATTTAAATTTCAATATGAGTGGTTTAATTTATTCAAAATGGTGAATAAATTAATAAAATTTGAAACAACTAAACAAGATCATGAGAGGAAATGTTGGAATATTGGATTACGTGGTTCGTTTATTGATCTGTGAGTTATTGCAATAGTTAATTTGATGAATAGAGGAAATGTTGGAATATTGGATTACTTATCAAGGCCATTATGAATTTTTTGTTATGCCGTTTGGACTAAAAAATGCGCCTTCAACTTTTCAAGCTCTCATGAATGAGGTATTCAAAGACTTTTTAAGAAAATTTGTTCTTGTTTTCTTTGATGATATCTTAATATATAGTAATTCATGGGCTGAGCATGTGAAGCACTGGGATTCTGTCTTTTCCACTTTGAAAGCTAACCGCTTATTGTTAAAATGGAGAAGTGTCAATTTGGGCAAGAAGAGGTCAAGTACCTAGGCTATGTTATTTCACAAGCAGGTGTTGCTGTTGACTCTGACCAAATTTCAACCATGGTGGATTGGCCGACGCCTCGATCAGTTAAGGCATTGCGTGGTTTATTGGGACTTACCGGGTACTATCGAAAATTCATCAAAAATTTTAGGAAGATTGCTAGCCCCTTGACAAGAAGACTTAAAAAGGATTCTTTTTCATGGGATCCAATAGCTAACAAGGCATTCGAACAACTCAAATTGGCAATGACAAAAGCTCCTGTTTTGGCTTTACCAGATTTTTCGAAGACCTTTGTGGTGGAATGTGATGCGTCAGGTTCAGGAGTGGGAGGCATTCTAAGACAAGATAGGCCTATTGCTTTTTTCAGCCATGCTCTTCAAGGTAAAAATCTCATGCTTTCCACTTATGAGAAGGAGATTTTGGTTTTAGTACTTGCTGTGCAAAAATGGCGAGCTTACCTTTTAGGAAGACATTTTGTGGTCTGTATTGATCATCAGAGTCTCAAACATTTATGGAGTCAAAAAATTACTACAGTGGCTCAACAAAGGTGGCTTTACAAATTAATGGGTTTTGACTTTACCATTGTTTATAAGAAAGGAAAAGATAACATTGTAGCCGATGCACTTTCCCGAAGAGAAGAAGATGTTCAAGGAAAGGTATCTGCACTCTCACAACTGGTTTCAAATTGGACAGTAGCAATCAAAGAGGAAATTCAAAAGGATGCAACTTTACAAGGGCTAATAAAACGTATTGCAGATGGAGAAGCTATAGGTCCATGGAAGTATTCGGATGGGCTCATTTTCTTCAAGAATAAAATTTATTTAGCCAATGATTCTCTTCTGACTGGAGAAATAATTAATCAATTCCATGGAAGTGGTCATGAAGGGTTTATAAAGACTCTCCATCGTATACGAACCACTTTTTATTGGGCGGGCATGAGAAAACAGGTCAAGGAGTTTATCAGAAGCTGTGATGTTTGCCAACGACACAAAGTGGACCATCTTAAGCCAGCTGGGCTCCTGCAACCATTACCAATTCCTGAGCAAGTGTGGGAAGACATTGCTATGGATTTCATAGAGGGTTTGTCTGCTTCGAAAGGAAAGTCTACCATATTTGTTGTGGTGGATAGATTGTCAAAATACTCACATTTCATTGCTATTTCACACCCGTATACTGCTGTGAGTATTGCTCTGATACCACTTTGATACTGATCCCTTGGTTTTACCTATTTTTTTTAATTGATCTCTCACAAAATAACAAAAGATAATTTTGGGTAATTCGAGGAACCCAGAACCTCCGTTTAACACTCAGTAGAGTTTTGATAATTCTTCGATAAAAATTTTATTAATTGATTCCCCACTTTAAACAAGTGACTTACAACTGAAAAGAAAGAAAATAGCAACACGTTACCACGTGATAACACAATAAAAGGAACAAACAAAACAACCCAAACAAACTAAACTAGTGGACTTATTCAGACTTGGACTTGGTCAAAACAAATTAAAAGTCTTTTCATCAAGGTAGCTACGTGGCTTGTGATTGTAACATTGTCGTTGTCAAGCACTCCAAAGAAGACTACCATCCAATGTTTTCTTTCTCTAAAAGCTCTAAAGCACACGAATGAAACGACGGCAGCAGCAAAAATTGAACAACAAAACGGCTTCACATCAGTACAGATCTCCAGCCACCAAGAATTTACTTACTAGGCATTTTAATCATTTATAACATTTTGAATACAAAAATGAAAATTGTAACCATAAGTCCCAACAGTCTTGATTTACAAAAAGAGAGAGCACACAAACATGTGACAGATAAAAGCAGGTAGTATACTAACTGCCTAGTAGCGTTACAAAATTTGAATACTCTAACAATACCTCAACATAGGATACATGAGTGGAAGAGCAAGTATACACGAATTTGCCAAACTATGGCTAGTACCCCATCTTCAGTGACTGTTATCTAGGGCCGGAAAGGCGCACAGCCGAGAGATATGCATCACTGTTGCAGTCTGATGGACCTGAGGAAGTGCCCTCCTCACTGACGGACTTGAATAAACCTGTATAAAGTCGTGTGCCCAGTGGAGAGCAGATTGGAGGCTGAGGGACCGTGCAGAGACCTTCAAGCATTTGCACTACTTTGGTCATTGGTGGCCTAAGGGACATATCTTCTTGTATGCACCATAATGCAACTTTCATGGCGATATATATCCTCTCGTCGTGTTCATCCATCCCCAGCCTAGAATCAAGTATGTCTTTCAGTTTCCCTGCTTCCATCATCTTGAAAGCATAGGATGGGAAATGAGTTTTCTCCGAGGTTTCATTGGGGTCAAAGTTCTTCCTGCCTCCAATGATCTCTAGTAGCACCATTCCATAGCTATACACATCACTCTTCTCTGATATTGCATAGTTTGTGATCCACTCCGGTGCAAGGTACCCCCTCGTGCCCCTCAAGGTGGTGAAAACGTGACTTTGCTCTCGAGTCATTAGCTTAGCCAAACCAAAATCCGAGACCTTGGCAAGATAATTGTCATCAAGAAGCACATTTTCTGGTTTTATGTCACAATGAATAATTTTTGCATCACAATCTTCATGGAGGTAAGCGAGCCCTTTCGCTGTACCAAGCGCTATCTGGTACCTAGTTTCCCAATCCAGCAGGAACTCCTCTCTATTTCTCCTGAAGATCCATTTATCCAAAGAACCCTTCGCCATGTACTCATAAGCAAGAAGCCGATGAGTTCCCTCAGCGCAAAAACCTTTGAGCCTGACCAGATGGTGATGATGGATACTGCCAATGATGCTAACTTCAGCTCTGAATTCTTTTTTGCCTTGACCTATGCCTTCCAATTTCTTCACAGCCAAGCGCGTTCCATCCGGGAGAACCCCTTCATAAACCGAGCCAAACCCTCCTTGCCCGAGTTTCACAGAGAAGTTATTAGTTGCATCTTGAAGATCTCTGTAACTGAAACGGACTGGCATCCCCGATAAACTCTGCAAGAAGTTATCTTCTTCTGATGTCCCCTGAGGAGATTCAGGCATTCTTCGCTTCTTTCTATAGTATCTAATTCCCACACAGAGCAAACCAGCAATGACAATTACAGTTGAAACAACTATGCCCACAACAATTGGGACATATTTCGAGCTACTTCCACCCCCTCCAGCATTTGCGTCACTGCCTCCATTACTCAACACCTTAATGTATGAAATGTAACCAGACCCCTGATCGGAGCTTTGAAAGCTACCTATCTCGTCAAACAAGAAACAGTTTCCAGAACTGTTTTGGAAGAACAATGCAAGGCACGAGCAGTTACCAAGGCAAGAGGCTTTGCAACCATCTAAATCAGTTTTCAAAGAGGGAGGAACAAACCCAAGTGCAAAATAGTTGAGCTCATCGCCGCCCTCCAAAAGCTCTGTAGAACCCTTTGAGCTACTATTACAGGGAGAGACAATTCCTGTTTTGCAATTTATCGCGCTAAGTGCTGAAGGGCACTGGCACTTGTTGATACCAGAACAAGCAAAATAAGGATCACAAGGTTCCGGTGTGCTGCATTGATTCTCAGGTATTCTTCTATCTGAAGCACCATTCGACCCCCTTTGGAGATTGTAGAACGTGATAAAGCCATCGTTGCCTACAACCACGATCCAAGTGGCATTCGCATCACTATTATCTGAATATATAAATTGCAACAATAGTACTTGGTTCTGATCATAGAATCTCCAAGAGTTATCACTGAGAGATGACGAAATGATCTCCCCACCGCCTTTGTTGATAGTTATTCGACGATCCTTAGCCAGAGACCAGTAAGGCTGCGGAGTCGGGAAATCAGCCGAAAGGATCATATCTCCAGACTTAATTTCAAGAAAGTAGCTCAAGTTATTGGAGCTGGGATTGCTTACAAGTTTCATTCCTAGCGTAAAATTTTGATTCGATATAAGGGTATCCGTGGGATGACCAAAACTCTCCCAAATTACCCTATTATCGACCCCACGCAAAACCAGATTTCCAGAATCTTGCAATTCCATTGCAGACGCAGAATCACCTTTGGTAGGTATTGACCAAACAACATCACCCCCTTTCTGTAACGACACCTTGCCATCTTCGCTGAACATGAATTTGTCAGAGTTCGAAACAGGTGACCCTCTATTTGCAGTCCAAATTGTTCTAGTACTGGCCATATGCACAACAACTAGCAGAAACAAGGTGACATCTTTTTCTGTAGTTCGAAAGCCAAATGCAAAATCAGAGTTGTTTGACAAGAGAAACAACCCATCATTGTCAATATAATTCATTTGAGAACCTTGAAGCCCTGGAGTTATTTTGCCAATACTTCTAACACTAGCCATACTAGTTTCAGAATAAAGGATGATGGACAGTGCAAAAATGGCCATTACATCGATGAAATTGCAAGAAACCATTGCCAAACCCATCAGACAAAAGTAACAAAATTTTGACAATAACCAAAGACTATTGAAAAACCTTGTTTATACACCAAACGGCCAATCACAAACTCTACATACTCAGCAATTAAATCTACCAAATTCTCTAAAGACCTTATCAGGAAACTCTATCTACACAGCTTGTAAATCCATAACAAAAAGAAGAGACCTTTGACATATAAACATGACCACATATCTATAGATGTGAAAAAAAAAAAAAAAAATCTCGACCTAAAATCCAAATTTGCAAGTTGATAATGAAGCCAAAAAAAAAAAAGAAGGAAATTTGCAAACCAGAGAAGTTGACTTACAGACAGACAAAATTCAATCTTTGAAACCCCACAAAAGTGACAAGAAGATGAAAATTTGATGGCAACTCTTCATTTAAACATCCATGGTATGCAAAGGAACAGACCAAGCTGACTTTTAAGTCAACGAAAAAATATTTGATCGTAAATGGGGTGCTCTTAATCTGGACATAAAAACAAAGGCAAGTTGAAGAAGAACCAGATTCAGAGGAAGTGAGGCGGCCACAGCAATGAATAACTATATATATAGAGGACTTGTAGACTTGTATAGTACCTAAATGGTACGACAAAAACAGAGGATAGAGGGAACTCTCTCACCTCATTAGCTAAATACAAACTTACTGTGATGGTGAGGCTGAAGAAACAAGTGAAATTGCGGACGAGGGTCTCTCTCCGTTTTCACATTGGCTTTGTGCTCGTGGTAAGTGGTAACTAGTTTGGAGAGATCTGTGTTGACATTTTATTATTCATTGTAAAGTTGTCAGCTTTCTTGTGTTAATTTATTACGGGGCTGGTCTTGCATGCGTAGCCCATGTAACAAGTGTTTTTGAAGAGATGGGTACTGGCTAGAAAACCATAGGATGGTTTCCGTATGTGAACTGTCACGTTAACTTTTTTCTTCGTTGAATTTTGTATGTTCTGTTTCTTTTTTTAGAAAAAAAAAATATATTGGTGGTAGTAAGTGTTTACATGATGTGAGTCAATGATCTTGTCATCCATCAATCATCATCTCATTCATCGTTAAAAAAATATATATGAAATGAGGAACCACAATTATATGGCATATTAAAAAATTTCTATTTATGGGTTTTTGTTGCCAATAGTAAGATTTCTATCTTACTTCATTATGTAATTTTCATAAAAAAAAATAATAATAATCAAATTTTATTGGACGTTTTGGAATTCATTAAAAAAGAAATGTTCATTATAATTATACTAAAAAATAAGTTCTATTCAAAAAAATAATTCATTTAACTTCACTAAATCATATTTTTTATTTTATTTTTTATTTAGAAAGAGAAAATTTAAATTTAAAATCTCAATAAAGATTACCAATCATTGGATCATACTTTTAATATGATAGATATCTTACACTCAACTATGATATGCTTAATTATGTGCATATTTTTCCTATCGTAATAAGAACTATATATATATATATTTTTTCTAAATGCTATTGTAGTAAAAACTAGCAAGCAATATTAGAGTTTCATCTCACTCCATAAGATACAAGTATTGTGAGATTTCTCCTTTTTGAGGACTGATAATCCAATCCTTTGTATGACTTGATCAAGATAGATTTTGATTTAGTTAAAAAAAATGTAGTCACAATATTTTCTTTCTTGGTAAAGGAATTTAAGTCTCATATATCTCTCATACAAAAGAGTGTTGTGAGATATCTTCCTTGTTGTGGAGTTAAATCATTTCAAATTTTTTTGTATTATTTGATCGAGTGGATTTTGATTTAATTTTAGTTGGTAATAGGTCGTTCGGCCTCTAAAAACAAATTGTTATAATTAAATATAAAATTGGTTTAAGAGGAGGAGGTGGGTGGGTTCAAGTAGTTGGCAGCTAAGAGAATAATGAAAAATTAAATGCCAGTTGGAATTAATTTATTGAAAGCGAGTTGAACAAATTTTGAGGGAAGTGTTCAAGTTTCCACAGCCCCCGGGCATCGGTGTCCAGGCCCACTTGAGAGGGTCCATATTTTCTTTTCCATTTTTATCCTTCTTCTTTTGCGCCAAGGACAGGTCATGCACCTAACAAGCACACACGTCATTCTAAGAATTAATTTTTGTCCTTCTCTATGGTTTTTTTTTTTTTTTAATCTTTTATTATTAGTACTTTATCTAGTGTGTTACCAAAACCAACTCCGCTGTGAACTTGAAACGTGATACGAAGATTTACCCTCAAAAGGTGGATGGGAGTAATTAACATAAGTGGGGAGCGCCTTCAGCATGTGAGAGAAATTTGCCCATATAGGTTTAAGCGAAGATGTTAAAATTTTATAACAAATATTTATATGATTTTAAGTAACTTGGCTATTATTTTTGAAGAGGAAACAAATTATTACCATTATTATTTTAAATCAAATATTGAATGGATCAAGATTTATCATGATATATTGAAATTAAGCATTACATGAGTGAGTAAGATATATATATTATTATGTTTGGATCAATCAGACTTATTGATGTTAAATAATAAATGAGTGAAACTTATCAAAAGTAAATATTATATATGTTGTTAGGAATTTATTCCCACAAACATTCGATGAGAAATCTTTATATATATATATACACTCATAATTGTGTGTGGTGAGTTTAAAAGTGTACATGAATGAAATTTGTTGAAATAATAGCATTATAGAGTAGTGCACATCAACTGAGTTAAAAGGGAATTACGATAAAAACTTATATAGGATCGATAAACATTTTTTCTAGGCTCAAATTCTTATATTAAACTCAATTAATAGCTTCAATAGATGATATTATACTTAGCATATGGAACTGCTGCACATTGAAAGAGACACATGTTTTATATATTCCCCGTCACCCTAACACATCAATCAAACTGTCTAAATTCCATATTATAATTTGTGTGAAATAAAAAAATAATAATAATAAATAAATAAAAACAAAACAAAAGAGGAGGTGATGGATTATGACCTAACTTATGTTTATGGTAGCATAAAAGTATGTTAGCTAAGGTGGTATATTCTATCTACCTATGCGTATCAAAATCCACGATTCTTATGGGAATCAAATTCATAAATTTAGAATTCAATTTGAACTTCGACATTTAGTAAGATTTGGCCAATTTTTGATCAATTATGTGAAATCATAAATAGTGCATCTCTTGCGCCAATCATTTGCGAAGCTTTTTGTGATTTGTGAAGGCATGGAAGTGGAAGCTTTCCTCTATAACTTTACACAACTTTTGAATTCAGTTTGCATTGCCCAAGGTATCCGATTCCTATTAAACATTATATAGCACACAGGCTTTGATGTATTCAAATATTATTTTGTCCACATTTACATGTATTTTTTTAATACAGTTTATGATATATAAATGGATGATTTTGTACTGTTCAATTTAGATAATCCGTTCTTCTCTCTCTCACTTTCTTCATGTGCAATTTCCAGAGCAATGTCCACCGTCCACCTGTCCCAGGAATCATTTTTTTTTTTAATACATATATATATACAAAGAATGAAATCAAGAATCTTTATTGTTAATTGTTATTTTTTGTTAAATTATTACAAACTTGATAGCGGAGATGAGGTATGATTCAATACACAATACACTGATGTGGTTTCAAAGACTTCAACCTGGTTGTGATTGGGATTGTAAATAAACTATGAATTGTTATACATTTTTTTCACAATATGTACAAATAAAAATTATTATTGCTCGTTCATTGTTTGAAGGTAAGAAACTTGAATTTAAGACATCAACTTAATTGAAGGATGTTGATTATTGTTGACCTTACCAATGACGAAAAAGAAATCATGTTTAAATCCACATAAAAATGACTTATCACTTTAAAACTTGTTATATAACAGTCAAACACATTTGTTAAGAAAATAAATAATATTGAGATGAAATTCCAAATTTTAGTGATATGTTTTTTACATTAATACTAATTAAGTTGGGGATTTGAATAATGTATTTTCAGTCAATCCCAAAACCATAATAGTTAACACATATACAAATGCTTTTTATATCGAAAATTTTATACATTTTTTCATTCAAATTTAACTATATAATAACCGTAAAGTAAGTCAATTATCTCGTGGTGCACCGAAAGCACACAAGAAGTCTTGATTTTAAAATCAAAGTTTAACATCTCATCTCAACCAATAAAGGTGAGAATTTATCTCATGTATATAGGTTATGTCCCACTGTAGTGTGAATGACTCCCAATCGTATGGAAACTACTAATATGGTCTCTACCGTAAGGATCCTATTAGTTTAGTTTCAATTGTCTTCTGACGTTCATACTGTACCTTAAAAAAAAAATACATAAAGTAAATATGATGATAATAATACTTGTAGCCCACGTGGATTGTGTGGAAATTGCCACAAGCACACCAGAAACCTTAGTGATGAGCAGTGTTAGGTGTATACCAAGGAATATAATCGATTATTCTAAATCCATAATCTACTTTTTTTTAAACAGAAACCTACTTAGGCTAATCATATTCACAAAACCTGAGATCACTTGAGACATGAGATAACTCTACATAGGTGGACAAGATCCTCGTAATCCTTGATTTATCAGGATATTAACTTCATTGGTTTCAACGAAAAGATCGAAGGGGGCCAACGCATTAAAGATTCAGGAAACTGATCTTCTATTTAAATTATCTCATTTTTTAAATCATATTATTTTTTTAATGATTTTAAATTATATTATCTTCATTCAATATACATTTTCTGACATATGTTTCAATTTTGATTTGGATATGTAAATATATAATGTGGTATTTTTAACTCTATGAAATTAAATGGTAATCATATATTAAACCAACCAACCAAGTTTGAGACCTAGACATTTGATATATGGACCCACCATGTGGATTATTTTTTATTTTTTATAATCAAAGTTGAAATCGTGGGACAATTATGAATGTTTGATATAGCGGCAACAGGAGTCAGTGGCAGTGATAGAAAGTTGCATCTCTCTCTTGATTTGCAAGCCAAGGGCTCAAAACTGCATACCACCTGCATGCATAAAATGTGCGATTTTCTTATTTATATATGAGTTGTCTCTCACCTAAGTATGAGTGTAACATCAGTGTCCTATAGTTTGATCTCGATTATCTTTTAGATCAGTTTCAGTAACTCAAAATAAATAAATAAATATTTGATATAGATGCACCTATACTATAATTATCATTATCTATTTTTTTAGATTTATATATTGATTAATATTTGTACAACATATATAGTATACACACACGACATATACAATTATTTGAATTTATTACATTAAGAAGTTGTTGGTGATATGTAATATCATGTCATTTAAATTTGTTTAATCAATCAGAGTCGAGATTTCATTATATGATGTGAAACCTTCTAAATCATATGTTAATGAGTTCAACATTTGACAAAATAACCTATCAATGCTTTATTTATCTGTCTAATTAGATCATTTCATTAATTGATACTGTTTTTTTTTTTTAATCAATAATATTAATCTCGAGAAGACTAGTTCACTAATAACATCTCTAAAATTCGAAATGAGTTAAGTATATAATTATAGAATAATTAAGGAAAACAAAATTGTACCCAGCCCAAGATAGTGTGTATCAAAGGATTCAAAGCATAATTAATTAACTGAAAATGAAGGAGAATGTTCATGTTCTCAAAAGAAACAAACTAATTACTATTAATGAAATCGATCCTGCTAATTAACATTGAAATTTGGTGTTACATATATTTCTTGGATCTCGCTTTGTTAAAAAGTTAATGTTGACCTATCATACAACAAGCTCAAGTTGCCCGCCAAACATATATGATACATTGTAACATAGTATTAGCTAGCTAGCTCCTAGTTTTGGGATCGATCGTTTACCAAATGCGAGACTTAAATTTATCAATTTTATTTTATGACATTTTATATTTAAAATTTAACTTATACATTTCTTGAATATAAATATTTTTAAAAAAACAATTAAAGTATATTTTAATGTAAATTAAAGTTTCAATTTATTTATAATCGAACACTATACATCATAAAATAAAAATACCACTTTTTAATTAACGATTCAATAAAAAAAATACTCTAAATTACAGTTTTATAAGTAAAAAATTTAATTGAGATCCACGAACAACAACGGGCTTTAACCTTTTATATCTAAAAATAAAATATAGTATATAATTTCACACACATTCATACGTGTGGAATCCATAATTAATATGCACATGTACTATCAACATTTTCGTACCATAATGTTTCATTGTAGTAAATTAAGATTAAATTTACTTCTCACTTTCACACTCATGCATGATTAGATATAATCAATCATCAAATCAAATAAAAATAGAATAATAAACACATTTATCGACATGCAAGTCTGTCTGTGTTCAACTAAACTAATACTTCTCTTCCATGTCTGACGCATTACAAATTTGCAATCTCCAAGTTATCGAGATTGGAGACGTGGACAAACCTAGGTTTCTTTATTGTAATTGAAATTCTTCTAGAATTTTGGTAATGCAGACCAGTTCTTCTCCTGTTTGTAATTAATTAATTAGTTGTAATCTTTTAAATTATTCTATAGTCGAAAGTGGGTCAAGTAGTGGTATTTGGGAAGAGTAAGTGCACATATAGAAATTAAGTGATTACTCATGAGGTATATTTATATATATATTTGATTCATGAAAAAAATTCAATTGATGAATTTAATTTGTTGATTTTAATTTTTTAAAATTATGAAGTATTGATAATAAAATTATATATATTTATCACAACAAGTTATGGAATAATTTATGGATTGTAATAAAAAAGTAATAATAATAATTTATGAATTATTTATAAAAAAATTGATTTTCGGCTGCGTTGCTTTTGAGCGGGGGGAGGGGGAGAGAGAGAGAATGTGTAGATATACACTGCTTTCCCGCTTAGAGAAGCATTAATTAGTTCTTTATTAATTTAAATAATATTACTCATAATGGTGTCAAAATGATATCAGAAATACGCAATATAGTAATTATCTCGGATAATTCTTTTCAGCCAAATCTTTAAACTAGATAAGACCATTTTCACTAAATCGGATTTTAATTTAGAGTTGTCAAATTAGGTCTTTAACTATTACATATTTTGTAATTATTATAAATTAATTTGAAAATTGTATGATGAAAATATTATATAGATTTATAATCATATTAATATAAGTATGAGAAATTAGTAATAAATTTAGGTTAATCTTCATTTTACTATACATCATTAATTAAATCGTAAGATTCATATTTTTTTTTTAGAAAAATTAGTTTAAATTATATATTATAGAAAAAGTTATTCATAAATGGGTGGTCAAGGACTCCCGGTCTATTTTGTTAACCACTAATCGGTTGCTTTCTTTCTTTCTTTTTTTTTTTGTTTTGGCCTACTTTGAATTCGTCAAAATTAAAGACAAAATTTACTAAATTATCTTACTCAACACTCTATAGAAAGTGGGAGTGTTCGAAAGACAAGATCCATCAACTTTTACATAAAATATTAATTAGGTAAATATTGCAACTTCCAAGTTTCAACAAAAATATCGGATTTAGTTCAACTCCAATAAATACTCTTTAAAAGTAAATCTCGATATGACTTGGTAAGCCTCATATGTCCTCTAAAGTCAAACATTCTCTTTCTTCTCTTTCTTGTTTCGATATTTCGTAAGGGTGTCAGTATTTTACTTTCAAAGAAACTAATTAAGTTGTTAATTGAAAATAATTGATAAAGTTGATAATTTGATCTAAGAGAGTAAAAAGTCTCATATTTTAAAATAAATTTAATAAAAAATCTAATTTACAATAATTAAAAGAAATTAAGTTCTATAAAAAAATAAAGAAAGATTTTTTACTAGTAAAAGTAGCATAAAGTAAATTAGTTGACATAAGCACGGATGGTTACCATATGTAGAATACAAAAAATGGAAGGAACCTTATATTGAAAACATAATTTTTTTATTTTTTTTTAAAAAAGGTATATATTTCCAAAGTCACAACCCCCTATACTGGTTTTGGATTACAAAGATTATCTAACAATATATGGTACGCTCCTGCCAGGATCTTTCACAAATATCGTAGTAGGTCTGAGCCGAGCATTACAAAAAAAATAATAATAATAACAACTTGAAAAAAAAAAATGAAAATTCAGGGCCCGTGACAAACGTCGTAATGGGCATGGGCCGAGCATTACCAAAAAACAAGTACTAAAAAAAAATTGAATAGAAGAGAACAGAACAGAAAATGGGGGCAACCCACCTTTGACACACATCTTAATGGGCCCCCGCTATTGACTCAAAGAAAAAAATGAAGAGAAAAGTAAAGAAAAATAAAAATGGTGGCAATTCGGGGAAAAAAAAAAAGGGTGGGCAAATTTACACAAGAAAGGTGGAAGAATCCCACGTTGAAAATATGATAGTTAAAAGAAAGGTATATATATAAATGAACGTCATAATTTAATAGACTAGTCTTTTGAGTTGTAAGATCATCTATAAATACCTATTGTTCATAAAAAGAACCAAAATGTATACATATTAATAGATGCCACAACCCAATAAACTAGTATTTTGAGTTATAAAATTCTTCATCAATATATATACCGTTCCTCAAAAACAAACGTTGTAAGATTCTTCATCAATATATATACCATTCCTCAAAAACGCATAAAGAGAACCAAGAGTCTTTTGGGTTATAAGATCCTCCATCAATACATGTATAATTCATAAAAAGAACCAAGCGCATATCATAGTTTATGCCAATAGTTTTCTCCATCAATATATATACCATTGCTAAAAAACACATAAAAAGAACCAAGCATATATTATAGCTTGTGTTAGTTATTTTCTCTTTATTTTTTTTTTTTTGTTTGAATTTTTTTTTTTTCCTTTCATTATAAGAGCAGTGTTTCCCATTCATGAGAGTAGATAACAACTTATTGTAGGAGTAGTTGTTTTCGTTTCTGGAAGTAGAAATCTATAATGTTTTATTTGACAAGTCATGATAAACATATTTTCTCCTTTTATTATAAGAGTTGTTGTCTTCCATTCATAAAAGTATATAATTGAGTTATTTTCCTTATCGTATTGTAGGATTGGTTGTCTTTTAGTTCATGTGAGTAGATATTTAAATTGTTTTATTTTCTTACTGTGAGAGTAGTTATTTTCGATGAATTAATATAAACCTCTAACTTATTTGGTGTTAGCTTAAAATAATAATAATAAAAAAAAGATAAATAGACTAACGTCTCCTTTTAATGGAGTGTTAAAGGGTAAATGGATTTGTCGTTTATTTCCATTTGTGCGGGCCTTTTTGGTGGGCTTGGACACGAAGTATGCAAACCCCACTAACAAAGCCCATATTACGTGAAATTTATTCAACATAATCATTTTCTATGATTTGCAAATAAATACATGATTTATTGCAAAGAAATTCAACATATGCGCATCTTCTGGCACGCACAAATTATCATACACATACTCGTCCACTTTCGTAGGAGGGTAAAAAAGAAAAACATATATATAAGTACAAGCTCGTTATCTATCAATTCTATAAAACAAAAGTTATGTATTTAAATAATATAACTGAGGATAATTGTTATGATTATAATTTGATTAAATAAAATACTTCTTTATAAAATTATATATAAGTTCATATTAAAAGTAGGTTTGTAATCATATATGCTAAGTGTTACTCATCGATGAATGTCAAAATTGTTTGTAGAAAGCAAGCATGCACACATTATATGAGTTGTGCACTTTCAATTTGCCACATCGGTGCCTTCTTGATTTGGTGGATGATATGTATATATTTATAGATTACAGAGTTTAGAGATTTGTATATATTTAGATCATTAGATGATAGATTGAAGAGTTTAAATTATAGGTTGTAGATTGAAGTGATAACCAAGTTAAGTTTTAATTAGGCACTTGCAACCATAAAAACTACGCTTGTATAGCTTTTACTAATTATCAAAGCCCTTTACCTCGTAAACTCGATTATTAAAACTTTATTTATCCCATCCATGATGTCTATACTCTCTCATCCTCTATAACTTTACCCATCCTGGAAATGTCAAGATCAATATATAGCCATGTGGGTTGTCATCTATTCTTCCAAGATCATCCACATGCACAAATGTATGTGAAGGCAACTCCTCATTCACGCTGTTGAGCTATTAATTTAAAATTAAAAATAAAGAGAGATGATTTGAATATTGTATTTGAAAGTGACAATATGAATAATATAATGGAATCTCTTACTGTCAAATTTCAAACTAAGACAAAAAGACATGACCCAAAATGAGATCAAATATTTAGTTTCCTTACTTTACACATCTAATTATCTGTTCAATTAACCGTATCCTTCTGCTTCTAAGTTGTGTTATTATAAAAATTAGAAAATTATCTCAATCTACTTGGAAATTTAATATCCATGTGTGCATATGACATTTTGGTTTTTTTTTTTTACAGTACTCTTTTCTGGATTAATGGATTGTCTGTTTTGACCAATACTATATATGATTAACCGTATAAAAAATACTGAAAGATGAAATTACCCTCAATCTATCTAAACTCCTTCAATCACCCACATCAAAAGGGTGCATCACAAACAGAAAGATAATTGCCTCAAATACCGTCTTGCAAGTGTTTCCAAATATGAAAGCCACTACAACAAGCTGTGAGCTCACAAAAAGTAGGAATTTGCTGGTGGCAATTCCTAATTATAAGGAGCCAAATAACCACAATAATGGCAATTCCTAATATAAGGAGCCAAATAACCACAATAATGGCAATTCCCAATATAAGGAGCCAAATAACCACAATGATAATGCCAACCAAAATGTTCGCCATCCGAATCCGATGGAGCCTGTTGACTGCTGTTTTTGTATCATTCAGTGTCAAGGCAAGTGCCCACCGTTCTCTAAAAGCATTAACCTAGAACAGATGCATCATATTTACATCTTCAGTGTAATATCAACAAGTATGCGCTCATATTAATTGAAGAGATTAAACTATTAGATACTTGAATGACATAAATTTTTTAGTGCTGTTAACGCTTTACATATGAGCGAAATGGTTGTCATAGTTTCAGTTATTTGAAACAAATAAACTTAACACACGGCAAACTACAGACACTTGTTTCAAAATTCAACCACATGAATTTTGTTTTCCAGCGTTTGATAATGTCATGTCCAATTATTTAATCCTCAGTGTTAAAATGGCAAAATGGAAACATATGTTACAAGAAAACACTGAGGTCCATAATAAAAGTTTTGTACAAAATATTTTAGCAGGCCAGTTTCTAAATCTTTTGCTTTCTATGTGAAATTGCATAGAGATGTGCCAAACACAGTTCATGCTGCATTTCACAAATAAATTTTGACGCTTGCTTCCAACACACAATAAATAGTCAAAGAAGGGACAGAAAATATGTATAAAGTCGTGTTGCACAGCCCATACTTACCACCCAATTCTGCAAGACTTTCTTGGTAATTCCTTTGTTTTGAGATGCTCCTTCAAAGAGATTCATAGTCTTCAAAGCCTCTTCTTCTGCCATGAAACGCACGAGGTGCACCTGCAGGAACACAATCATAATCAAATCCAAATCGATTATATAACAGACAGTGGAAACACTATTGTTGAAAAAGTTTTAGAGTTAATCAACTGTTCGATTAATGGCATCCTAAGAATTTTCGCTAACAGAATCTTGCGGCTGTTCAGGGACGTAGCTCCCATTGCACTAGCCAACTTTGAAAATTCAATTTTAATAAATTTTTTAAAATTCTATTATAAAGTAAAAAATTATTTTTTTATTAAATTTATCAAAACACCTTATGTGTTGACCTTTTCTCTTGAAAACAAATTTTCTTTATATTTTAAAATAATATTCAACGTTTGTATTATAATATATAATTTATAATGAATAAAAATTTAACTATATAATATATTATTTATTGAAAATCTTGTTGGTAGTAAGTTATGATCAAATGTGAAAATGAAGTATGTTTATTTCTTTTAATATTTGATTATCAAATTAACTTAGAGTTAAAATCGAGTATTTAGTAATGCTTATCTTGATTGATAATAGATGTTTAGTTGATAATCTTATAAAATTCTTAATCTTATAGAATATTTAATCTTTAATTGATAATCTTATAAAATTCTTAATTTTATATAATTTTTAGTCTTTAGTTGATAATCTTAATCTTTGATTATCAAATTAGTTTAAAGTTAAAATCAAAGTATTTATCACTATTTATCTTGATTAATAATACATCTTTAGTTGATAATCTTATAGAATTCTTGTGTTTTAAATTTTGATTATTACATTTTTATTAATTTTTTAGATCTTTTGATGTTTTCTATAACTTAATTCTTAATACATTGTTATATTAATCATAATTTAAATAAATAATATAGTTTATCATTTCATATATATATATATATATGCAGATACATGTGTATGAGTATATGCGTACATACACGTGGGTGCGTATTTTTTAATGATTTATTTATTTTGAAATATATATTATGAGGATTAAGATTTAATATATCCTTTATTATATATTCGATAAATTTAATTATGTATAGAAATTTGATTAAGAAAAATTTTCTTAGTCCACCCCAACATTAAAACCTAATTACCTCTTCTTGTTGCTACTGTTCATGGTCTTGTCACCCTATGATCTTGATCATCACCTCGCTTTTCTCAGGAGAGTCCAGCGCCATGATGACTCCCACCATCTGAAACACAAACCCAGACGGAGTTGTTGATGATACTGAAAATAAACAACACCAAACAAAGAAACAGAAAAACAAGACAGAGTTGCCAATGCAAGAGGGAAATGTGTTTAGTTTACAGATATGGATAATCCCAATTTCCCCTACAGTTTAAAGTAATTATTAATTACCTCTTATAGTTTCTCAAATTTTCATTTTAACTTTTCCATTAATTATGTTAATGAAAGATGAATTCTGATCATCATAGTATCTAAAAAGATCAAATTACCCCTCAATTAAAAATTAAAAAATTAAAAATTTTTATACAATAAGATTAAAAAATATATAAAAAAATAGAGATCTAATCTCTGGATCTTTAGTTATTTTATCTTTGTGTTCTTCTTAGCATGAAGAACACCAATATCATTTATCAACCAACCTAAACAATTCCACTCATCTTCATTCAACCAAATCATCATCAACAACAAACATCATTATCAATAAACCCCTCAACATTGTAACAACAACATCAAACACAATAGCAATATTGAAAAAAAACAAAAAAACAAAAAACACAACTTTTTGAGTTTCCAGCACTAAAAACTTGAAAGTTTTTGAGTTAAAAGCCTAAAGATTTTTGGGTTTTTGTGCTAGAAACTTAAAAATCTTTGGTTTTTTTTTTTTTTTTTTTTTTTTTTGTTGGAAACTCAAGGATTTATGGGTTTCCACGTTCAAAACCCAAAAATTTCTGGGTTTTCAACGCTAAAAATCCAAAAATTTTTGGTTTTCCAACATTAGAAACTTAGAGATATATGGGTTTTCGCATTGGAAACCCAGAGATTTCTGAGTTTTCGCATCGATAACCCTGATATCTATGGATTTTCAATGAAAACTTAGTTTGGATCTCTGTCGATGGACGATTCCCATTGACGGAGACCATCGTTGAATAAGAAGAAGAAAGAAGAGAAGAAAAAGAAGAAGAGAGTTTGTCCACAACTGAGAGAAGAATCAGATTAAGAGATAAAGAAGAAGAGGAAGAAGAAGAAAGGGAGGGGGTGAGGGGAAGAGAGAGAGAGAATGTATTTAAGAATTAAGTTTTATTTTTTCATTTTTTTTATTATATCCATCGTTTATCATATTGATGGATGGTGGATATAATTTTTTAAAATAATATATTAATATTTTTAATTTTTTTAGTGGTTTTTATCATAATGGATGTTGAAGAATTTTTTCAATTTTTTTTAAAATATTAAATTATCATTTTATTAAATATTAATATTTGTTTATACTTTATTGTGTTTTGACAGTTTTATCCTTCAATATAATAGTCAATCGTTAACTTTTAACGTTTAAATTTACGATGGAGGGGTATTTAGATATTTTAATAAACTATAGGGATTTTTTTCTATTTTGTAAGTTAAGAAGGAAATATTGGTGATTTCTTAAAGTAAAGAGGATTTAGGTTATTTCATCAAACTATAGGGGCAGAATTGGAATTATTCCTTACAAATATTGTAAAAATAAAGAGTGAATTGCACAACACTCCCCCCAGGTTTGTCCAAAAACAGATAAAGATATACTTATGTTTTTATTACACAAAACCTCCATATTTAACCTTACTTTTGTCAACCTTAACTGAGTGAAGGGTATTTAGGTCCTTTCCCTCTCTTTTTCATCTCACCCACCGTTAACAGAACCACTCACCATCACCGGTTCTCACCCACCCACCATCACCAGTTCTCACCCATCTCCCTCTCTTCCCTCTCTTCCTCCGGTCCTTCCTCACCATCGCCGGTTCGTTTCTCATCTCCCTCCAGTTTGTTTCTCACCCATCTCCCTCTCTTCCCTCTCTTCCTTTGGTTCGTTCCTCACCATCGCCGGTTCGTTTCTCATCTTCCTCTCTATTCTCTCTTCCCTCTCTTCCTCCGGTCCGTTCCTCACCATCGTCGATTCTCACCCACCCACCATCATCGGTTCTCACCCACCCACCATAAAACTTTCCATTTCTCTCTCTTCTCTCTTCCCTCTCTTCCTCGTTCCTCACCATCGCCGGTTCTCACCCACCAATCTCACCCACCAATATGTCCAGATTTGTCCAGATCTCCTTCAACGCGATCTCCCCTTCCTCCGCTTCTCCCCCGCCGACTACCTCCCCCAATAATCTCTTGGTTTATTTTTGGTTTTTGTGTTTGGTTTCTGTGTGTATGTTTGAGTTTTATATTTGTAGATGACGAAGATGGTTTTTTTTGTGTTTGGTTTGCGTGGTGGATGTTTGATAGAGTTAGAAGGACTGGAGAGGGAAGTGTTGGTGGATGATGAAGTTGATTTTTTCTGTGTTTGGTTTGCGTGGTGGACGTGTGATGGAGCTGGACGGACTGGAGAAGAAAGAGAGAAGAGAGAGAAATGAAGAGTTTTGATGGTGGGTGAGAGCTGATGAAGTTGATCGGCGACGGTGAGCGAGTGAGATGAGAGAGAGATATTCCAGTAACCCATCAATCCCGAGTGAAAGGACCAAAATGTCCTTCATTCAGTTAACGTTGACTTTTGTCAACGTGAATCATGGGGGCTTCGTGTAATAAAAGCATAAGTATGTTTTCCACTGTTTTTTGAGAAACCACGGGGAGGTATTGTGCAATTCGCTCTAAAAATAAATACCAACACTTTTACCATGCTGTTATCTTACGCGCATCCAGGTTTCCGCGTTGACGTGGACAGCCCCAACTCTCCCGCCGACGTCAACTCCAATCACGTCCAACTCAACCCTCCAATACCAACCCGACACGTAAGCAGACAAAGCTTTGAACTCACGTGCCTTCCCTCGGTTACCTTACACGTTACAAAAAACACGGACGCGGTCGGGTACCTATCTTCTCTGGTCTTTCTCTCATTCTTAGCTGTCATTTAAACCCATTTTAAGAACCCAACCCGACTCCTCTCTCTCTCTCTCTCTCTGCATATCGCTGCAAACCGTTATTTTCGAACAAAAATGCATCAAAGATTCTGTTTTTAGGGCGACTATGAAGAGGAGGTTCAACGTGAAGGTGAAGCCATTGAAGCTCGAAGGGTTTTGTAAGGAGAATATTGACGAAGATGGTGATGGTGGAAGAGAGAAAAGCATTGTCGTTCAGATGAAATGGAACGGACCCAAGTCTGTGTTTGTTCCCTTTTATCGGTCATCGTCGAAGCGCCATAGAAAAAGTTGCAGGACAGGTCAGAGATTCTTGAGGAATGGGGAGGAAACAATCGAGTGGGACGACGATGAGTTCGAGAGCATATGTGATTTTTCGATTATATCAAAAGACGGTTCTTTTGGTTCTTGGGTCGTTTCCTTTGCTGTCTTATATGTAAGTTTTTGTTTTTGCTTCTTTTTTCCTTTTTCCAATCTCATGCAGGTTGCTGTTCCTGGATATTGTTAAGGTATTATATAAATATTTTGTTTTTTTGTTTTTTGTTTTAATGGTTTATTAATTTTGGTGAAATACAGGGAGAGATCGGTGATGGAGTATCGAAGACGAATAAACTGGTATCTCTTGGAAAAGCTTCGCTAAATTTGGCAGAAGTGGTGGCTGCAAAAATGGAGTCCAAAGTTGAGCAAAAGCTTCCAATCATCTCTTCAAAAGCCGATTGTGCCGCCACCGATGCTACTCTTCTGGTAAATTATACACATTTTAACCTTTAATTAGTACTATTATCACATGTGAACATTAATTAGAACTAGTTTGATTAATTGCTCTATTGATAGGTAGTTGTTAATGGTAGTCAGGGACCCACAATATCTGACCTTTTAGTTTGTTTATGTTAGCTAGCTAATCATGAATTTCGTCACCCTCGTTCTTAAATATTATAATTACTCATTTTTCATTGTGTTATCAAAGCCGAAAATTTTGAATTCAATTAAAACATCTAACATTTATCAATGTTATTTATGAGATAGGATGTTAATGTATCGTCAATTTCAGATATAAATTTCATCTACTTCAAATTTAAATGTTATAATTAAGCATAATTAAAACTTCTTAAATTAAATTTTTGGATCTAACTATTAATAATATTATTGATGTGAATTTAAAATTTATAAATATGGGGTCGCTGTATAGGTGTGCGTGAGCTCTGTGGAGGTCAGAAGTTTAGAAGAGTCATCTGGACTGGTTCAAAACTCGACCGAGTCAGAGAAAGGTGATGCCTTTTTTAAGATCGTGATGGGCTTGACAGGCTACAACGAGAAGAAAAAGAAGCAGGCAATAGAACACAAGGGTGGTCAAAAAGACCAAGCGAGTTCTTGTAGTAGTGGGTCCGATGAGTCAGCCGTGCTTGACACATCTGATGGCTCTCCGGGTAACGAATCCATGGTTGTCTCGACGGGTCCCAGTAAGGATGGATTCTTCAACTCTTGGAAGAAAAGGCGTTTGAGTTTTAGACATTCAAATAGGAAAGGAGAGCCGTTGATTAGGAACACCACCAATGTGGTCAAACATCTGACGGACAATCCCCTACCCTGTAGCTGTTCCAATGTTGTAGACCCCATCACTTCCAGTACCATAATAATAGTATGTTCGCTAATGCTCTTATAACACATGTTAAGATTATAGGTTCGAAAATCTATATAATTTTAACGAGACAACAATAGTTATTAAACACGATTTATATTTTTGCTAGTATTGTCTTAAAATGGTTTTTTTTACCTCCTAAATAGTGGCTTTATTTGATTATCAATTGCTTACTTTGGGTGATAATATTTGCAGGAAGAAGATGTCACTCCAATTTCTTTAGAGAATGACTGGGAATTGAAAGAATTGGTAAGCAGAGATGGGGAAACAAAGCTCAAATCCAACGTCTTCTTCGCTTCGTTCGATCAACGGAGTGAGAAAGCAGCTGGAGAGAGTGCCTGCACGGCCTTAGTTGCCGTCATTGCTGACTGGCTTCATTCAAACCACGACATCATGCCTACGAGACTGGAGTATGACACACTCATCACTGAGGGTTCATCAGAGTGGCAAAAACTATGCAACAACGAGGCCTATAAGAACTTCTTCCCCGATAAGCATTTCGATCTCGAGACAGTGTTGGAGGCTGGCCTTAAGCCTATAACCGTCTTGCCCCAGAAATCATTCACCGGATTCTTTAGCCCTGAGAAGTTCGAGACTCTGCAGGGTGCCATGTCTTTTGATGAGATATGGGATGAAATAAGCAACCAAACTGAATATTACGGGCAGCCAAGTATTTATATAGTTAGCTGGAATGACCATTTCTTTGTGTTGAAGGTTGAAGCAGATGCATACTATATCATTGACTCATTAGGTGAACGGCTATTTGAGGGATGCAACCAGGCTTACATACTGAAGTTCGATGACTCAACTTCAATGTATGCAACAGTGGCGAAAGATGAAGTTGGATCAGTGGATATAACAGCTGGCGATAAAAATGTTAGCGATAAGGATGATGAGTACTCGACTGCAACAGTTGTAAAGGTGGCAAAAGAAGGGGTTGGTTCGAATAATATGGTGGGCTGTGAAGAGATGATTTGCAGTGGGAAAGAGTGTTGTAAAGAGTACATCAAGAGATTTCTTGCCGCGATAACACTTGGGGAACTTGAGGCGGAAGAGAAAAAAGGTACGGCATGTACTTTTTTTCTTCACCGGAGATTGCAGATCGATTTTCATTATAGTTCCTCAGCAACATCATCATTATCTTCTTCTGCAACTTCTTCTACTCATTCCCTCATCACAAGTGACTAAATGCAAAGCTAACTTTAGTATGAATAGTATTTGTACACTAGAGAACATGTATATACTTTTTTCAAAGGCTTAAAACTGTTAAAACGTCTATAAAGAGAAGATTTGCATATTCAAACTTATTGTAGAATATTCAAACCCCATCTTCTAACATTGGATTATGAGTAGGTCCCATAACCCAATTATACCATATATATCAAGTAGCATCACTATCTAAAATACTTTTATCTCATATTTACAGACAGCTAAAAAGGGGGCATATTCTTCACAAAGACTGAGTTTAAAAACCAAGAAAGATTAGAATCTGACCCCACAAATGGTTGATTATTAAGCATACAAGTTGCACTACAGAGTCACTGGCCACCACCCAAAACACACAAAGAAAAAGCTCTATCCAGTTATTCATTAATCATATCTTCCTCCTAATCAGACCAAGTATGCTAGAATGGTCCACAACATGGACCCCAAGCATATTGCCTCAAGATAATAGTTAGTTTAGGTAAGGAGACACCTTCTTGTCCCCCACTCAGACAAACATAGACTTTTATCTATTTTTACCTTAAATCATTTTTCTCCACTTGTTAATGAGACCGCGATTCGCGGACTCTCATGACTAGTCTTTTTTCTCCTAATAGTAAGGGTTTAAGGATTACTGAAGAGACGCGCTCACTATCTCTTTTCCACACAAAGTCACTGACCACAGAGAACTGTAAAGTAGAGGTTTAATTTGTTGCCAAAAAGTAGACATAGGCACAAGTCAACATAAGTTAGTATGATACAAACATCTAAGAAATAATAGCCATAAGTGCAAAGTATTTTGGTGGTAAACTAAGGTCTCGCATAGCATTAGAACATTTTACGTTCTACAAGCAACGTTGTACTAGACATAATATAACTTTGTACATTCAGATCAAAAGTTTGTTCTTTTGCTGTGCCATAACTTCATCTAGTTGAAACTTGGGTCAATATATACATCTCATATCATGCAAATTGAAGCGACTCAATGATACATAACTACTTAAGAGTAGCAAGATCGCAAAAAGCTCCAGTTTTGCATATTCATCAAGTCAATAATTTTAATCAACATACTGAAGCAAGAGTCAGTCTACAAACCTGCACTTCTCATTCTTTCGGTCAACTTGTTATACGGAGGCTTTGATTGCCAATGAAAATGCTGATCCTCCAGAGGGTGAATAGAAAGTGCCTTTCGCTTTCTTAATTTTGTGTCTACATCACTTTCAACTCCCCACTGACTTGAACAAATGTCCAATGGGTCCTCAACATTGGCTCTAGAAAAATAATACAACTGTTTATTCATTTGTGCTGCCAAATCACTAAGCTTGTTCCCTTCAAGAGAACTAGAACCAACATCTTTAACTGGTTGTGGCTGATTATATTCCACACTAGGGCCAGTTACTGAGTGAGGACCCAGCCGAAGTGATAGATCACACCCGATATCACGTGAAATTTCAGGAATCCCCATGATATATGTTTGAGCAGCCATAATTGAAGAATTCAAACCAAAGGAGGAGGGGTTCTGAGAAAAATTGATCTTGACAGGCTCGACAATGTTAGAAGTCAAGTTGGGAAAATTTTCCAAACCACGCAGTGGTTCTTCAGAATTAAAGCAAGTTCCGTAGTACAAGGGGTAAACTGAATACGAATTCGCAGAGGGGTAACTTTCCATAGGCAATAATTGCTTATTACTATAAGGAGGACCATTCTCAGATACAAAGGAACATTTGTTAGCAGCGCCATTGTTGTGCTGGACAACAGCGTTTTGACTTGTATCAGTGTATACAGATTTCATGAAAGTAGAATAATGAATGATGCCCTGCGAGTTAACTGCACGGCTTCCTTCAGCGACATTGTCATCTTGACTGCTAGGAGTAAGGTAACACCTCGGATTACAATTCCGTTGGCTCCTCGACGTTCTTCTTGCCATGCAGCCCAAATTGAGAGCAGCTAACAGTAACATATATACACATATATCACAACAAAGTGATAAACGAAAAATCAAATACATAGCATTCACATTCCAAGAGAGTACTAATTCTAAAATAACAAAGAGGAGAATCACAATAAGAATTTGCATCTTAATATACTATAGTCCAATACATAAACCATAATTCATTCAAAATGCAACTGCTGATCAAGTAGAGAACAAATTGAAAATTGAAGCTATAATGTAGTGAAAAAAAAAGATGAGGGTACCTTCAACACAAGGAGGTAGTAGCTCTCCTGTCTCAGTACTCTCATCGCGTCGAATAATAGTGTTAATGGCATCATTTGTTCGCTCCCAAAGTGTTTTAAGGTCCATGTATTCAGCCTATGACAGAATTTTAATGCAAGATCTGTGTTTGATAAATCAACAGAACAAAATCCAAAACCATATAAAATAAAAAAACTCTGCTTGCTTGCAGAGAATATGCTTGAGATATTTTTAGTTTCTAAAAAATCTGGAACCTAAGATGCAACAAAATCTTGCCTTTCTTGATTTTTCCTCCACAATCTCAGCAAACAAACAAAAGAAGAGCAAACCCAATCGAGATTTAAGAGTAACTAAAGAGAAAATAAACCTCAGAATTGGCTTTGGAGTACATGATTTCTTCTGATTTCAAGACAACAACTGGCAGCTTCTCTTGCCATTCCTTGTTCTTCTTCGTTGCTGGACTATGAACCTCATCCACCACTCTAATCAAATAAAAAACCAACAAAATAAAATATATAAAAAAAAAAATGGTGGCAAAACAAAACAAAACAAATACACAAAAACATATTTTCCCAAAACATAAAAAATAAAAAATGGTTACCTGAAAATTTCTCTGATGAGAGAACCTCTCATGGGCTGGTGTCTCTCACTGTGCCATGCTCTTCTAACACATTCATATGGTCTTGGTCCTGGTCTAGGCATCTTCAAAAAAACATGTATCTTCAAGGAGGACACACACAAACACAAACACGGACACGTAGAGAGAATCAGAGAACAAGAGGAAGCAGAGAAGACTGCCTCTTGAAAGACAAACCAAAGTTGAAGCACTGTGTAAAAAATTGTGGAAGACTTCTGCTTTTTGGGGGGTACCCTTTTTTTCTTACGCTGTAACTACTCAATGTTGAGCAGAACAGAACACAGTAGTACCATAATATAACCACTCAGGAGAGAGAGAGAGAGAGAGAGAGAGAGAGAGAGAGAGAGGGAGAAAGAGAGTGGTGTTTATTTTATTTGACTTAATTTACTTATTTATTTTAAACTTACGTATTGGATATATCAAGACTAATAATCAATTATATAACTAAAATAATTATTTTTATTTATACATCAAAATTCGCATAATCTAAATATCACAATTAATATATTTACTTTATATTGGTTCGTCAAAACTTATAGAAACTTTTAAACTGCGAGAGGTAAAAATTGAATCTAAACAGGTTATTAAATGGTGACATACAACCAAAGTGGAAATTGAGATTGATCAATTTGATTAATGAAAATATAAGTAATCATTTATATTGGGAGTGATATTTTTATTTATTTGTTTGTTTATTATTTCTTTTCTTTTATGTCACAAGCTCAATAATTTCAAAAGGGGGAGAGTGGGGGGTGGGGGGGTTTGAAATGAAATGAAAGGAAATAAATTGATGACTTTGGTGTGTCCCCCACTCATCCACATGCCCTTCTCCCCTCGCCCCAAGAGTCTCTCTCCCCCTATACCCTTTTCACTGTTTTTGGCTCTTTCTTTCTCTTCCTTTCTTTTTTTCTTTTACATTTTTTTTTTAAAACTCTTTTCGTATTTTCTCTCTCTCTTTCTCTATCTACGAGTCCTGACCATACACGATGCTGTGATAAGGGGGATATACTTGATAATGTTGTCGCTGTCGGTGGCATCTATGCAACCCCAACCTCTACTCATCACTGTTCAGAGCAGAAATTAAATAAGATCGACAAGTCCATGGCAGCAGAAAGATTCAAGCCAAAAAAAAAAAAAAAATGGAAAGAAAGAAAGAAAAGTGATGAATGACAGACAGACAGACGCGCGCGCGCACACACGGGTCAAGGACACACATCTTTGTGTTTTCCTTTTCTTTTCTTTGATTTTTAACAACACAACTACTTTTCAAGTTTCAACATCCAATGAGTAATCAAGTTTCGATTTTGTTAATACCTTCCACTTTTTATTAAAATACAAATGAAGTTGCCATAAATGTCTCAAAAATCTCTCCTATATAAGTTAACAATATCAGCCTTTGTATCTACACAAACAGCAATGAAGTATTTAAACTCTTAGATGAATCATCGGTTAATGTAGTTTAATGACGAAAAAATCAAATTAATTATACACATTCTTTACTTTTATATGAGTTTAGCTATCTTAATGATTAAATAAAGTCATTCATCAATAATATTACTAAACCAAATATATAAATATAAAAAGTATGTCTTTGTTTAAGGTATCGATTGCCTTCCTCTCCGGGGTCAAAATTGATGTCCAAATCTTGCTTGCTGTTGGAAATAGATTCAAACTGACGACAAAATCTTCTATGAGATGACTAATTCATGTGTCATATTGATATATGTATGACCTTTTAATGATAATATAACAAATGATTTTTTTCATAAAAAAAATTAATGTTGATCTCACATGTTATATTATTATTGAAAAGTCACATCAATATTAATATAACACATTAGCTAAGCGTTCTATAGAAGATTTTCTCGATATTGATTTATGATGTTGGTATGATCTAAAAATTAATGAAAATAAATCAACAAAAGTTATTTTTTTTATAATTTTTATATAAAAAAAAAATTGGAAATTACTGATTCCGACTAATAAATGTTACCATAAATGTGAAGACTTTTTTTTTTTTTTTTAATAATAAAAATAAATAAATTGTGCCCCTAAACTTAGCCGGATGAGAAACGCCCCACTATAGAGGACACATATAATAATTGTCTGATGTTTTTTTTTTAAAAAAAGGATAATAATTGTCTGCAACATTGCATCATTTTATGTAAGAACTGCTAGGCTTCTATGTAGCATTCATCGGGGGGAAGAAAACATCTATTTAGGCTTTTATGTTGGATTATTTACTATTTTTTTTATTTTTCTTTTCTTAAAATTTTCAACTTCTTGGATAAATATGATGCTGGGTCATGAATCATGATTGCCCAGGATAAGAGTTAATGATAAACCATGAGCCTTAGTGCCATTACCATCATAAACTAGCAATGATCGTTGCTTGCCTTTCTTTATTAACCATCATTCTTCACAAATTACAATTTTATGTTTTCGATAGCCTGACACCACTTATTGTCAACCTTAATTATACATATGGATTAGCCATATCAATTTAATATTTGATATCGAAAAACGATTTCAGATATTTATCCACCGATATTCACTCAATTAAAGAAAAAATAATAATAAAAAAATGAATGAATTCAAGTTCGACAACTACCATTCGATTGAGAAATTTGATTAACAGAGATGTTGAAATCATCTTTTTAAGTCAACTATATATGTTTATATTAAAAAAGTTTGACCCTAACCAAGTTTAGATTTTATTGAAATTTATCGATATTGATAATTACCTATGAGGAAACTAGATTTTTCTGACGACACCGCGTGCAGAAAATTTACATCACACATTCAATAGTGACAGAACTAACATATGATTTGTAATTATCATAATATGACCCGGTTACTAATTATTTTGCTTGTTTTGAAACAAATTATATCAAATATTTTGTTGTCAAGCATTATTCTTTTATAAGTTATGTTAATGTATACTTTAAAAGGAAAACTTTTCTTAATAGCTCTTAAATCTGAAAAATTGTATATTACGTATTTGAAGAGTAATTTTAAGTTTCTATTAAGTTTTAAGATTTTTTTTTTTTTTAACCAATAGCTTACGAGTCATACAATAGCCAAGATTACGGAGATTAATCGTTATTTATCTAGTCCAAATAAGAAGAAAATATTCCCTATGTATGTTTGTAATATACATATCGTGTGACTTGTATCTCCATCAATAAAGTAGATAAAAAAATACATAATCACTTGAATTATGAGAATATGTACTTCAATACACAGGGGCACATTAGGTGGGCTACACTGGGCTCCAGCCCAGTCTGAGTTTTTAAAAAATCACAAGTTTTATCATTTAGTATTTAAAGCAAGCCCAACTGAATGAGTTTAATGTTACAAGCCCAATACATAAATTTTGAATGCAATCATATAAAGTAAGGCCCAACTCATTTTCCCAAATTGCCACTTTAATTTTTCTTAAAGCTGTTGTCTTCCCCTGTCAGTTGCAACCGTGCAGTCCCCACGACGCACAAATGAAATAACAAATGCCCTTGTTCTCTCTTTCACTACCAAACACCAACAAAAACCCAAAACTTCAATCCTGCTCACTTTTATCAAAAAAAACAAAAGAATATTTGCTACCCACTTGACCACTTCCCTTTTGACTTTATGTGAATTTTACTTTAGTGTTGAGATCATATTTTCAATACACACACTCTCTCTCTAGAAGGTAATATTATTTGTTTATTTATTAATTTACTATTAACTTATTAATTATTTTGTTAGGGTTAGCTTTTTGCTTCTTCTTCTTCTTCTTCTTCTTCTTCTTTTGTTTTGCTAAAATTGATTTATACATTTAGATTAGTCTTGATTTAATTAAATATGTATGTGATTTGTAATTGTTAGGGTTTTTATTTTCCCTATTTGTGCTTAAATTGTATTTTGAACAAAAATACAAATAATTATAGTTTGCTTGATACTTTCAATAATTGAAAAAATATTACTATATTTGAGGTTGAAATTGATGATTATAATTAGTTATGTTTCATATGTCTTAAATTAATTAGATTGTAAATGGTGAACATTAGATTTGAGTAGTGGTTAATAGTTAGTTTAATAGTTGATTATTCATGTTTGGGGTTTTTATACATGTAGATTAGCCTTGATTTAATTAAATATGTATGTGATTTGTTAGGGTTTTTATTTTGCCCATTTGTGCTTAAATTGTATTTTGAACAAAAATATAAATAATTATAGTTTGCTTGCTACTTTCAATAATTGAAAAAAGATTACTATATTTGAGGTTGAAATTGATTATTATAATTAATTATGTTTATATGTCATAAATTAATTAGATGGTAAGTGGTGAACATTAGATTTGAGTAGTGGTTAATAGTTAGTATAATAGTTTATTATTCTTTTTTTTTTTTTTTTATGGTTATAGATCATGTGCTTAAATATTTTTGTTTGATAAAAAATCTAGATAGACAATTTTGATTAAAAGCCATGCAAATCTATATGTGGTACTTACCAAAATTTGAAATTAGAAAATTTACTTGTTATATTTTATTCTTATGTATCTTTAAATTTCTATATTAGTTTTTAATTAATTTATTAATAAAAATTAATGTAGGTCATTGATTATAATGTCAAACGAACATATCTCTAAGCGGACAAAGTCAAAGTTAACTCTCCATCATTTTTACAACAAAATAAATGATGGTCAAATAAGTTCTTCACCAAATATTGATGTCTCATGTTCTCCTTCTAAATCTCGAAGAGTTGAAGTTGAGAAAGTTGATATTCCATCAACTACTAGTGGTCCTTACTTGGAACGTGATCCAGGATTACGCTCGCCAATATGGTCATATCCTGTTGATATGTGTGATGATGTTAGAAAGTAGTATATCAAGATGGGACCATATCAACCTAAATTAAGTAAGTATCCACCTATTTCGTATGCAAGTCAAAATCGATATTTTCAATATGCTTGGTTTGCACAATTCTCATGGCTTGAGTACTCAATAGAAAAAAATAGTGCCTTTTGTTTTCTATGTTATCTTTTTGATAGTTGTTCTTCAAAGTATATCACATTTACTCGTGAAGGATTTCAAGATTGGAATAGGGTTAAAGAAAGGAAGAAATGTCCATTTGCACAACATGAAGGCAATCATGGTTCACTACATAATGTTTTTATGGAAAAATGGAATAACTTAGTGAACACATCTCAACACATTGACAAAGTCATGAATAAGGTAACTTCTCAAGAAATTTTGGATAATCGATTGTGACTTAAGATTTCAATAGAAAGTATAAAATGGTTAGCTATGCAAGGTTGTGCTTTTAGAGGTCATGATGAATCCATACATTCTACTAATCGTGGAAATTTCATTGAATTGATAAAGTTGCAAGCAAGAGCAAATGAAGAAATTGCTTCACTTGTCTTAGAAAATGCTCCTCAAAATGCTAAGTACACATAATCTAAGATTCAAAAAGAACTATTGCATATTCTTGCTAATAAAGTGCGCAATATGATCCATGAAGAAGTTAGGGATGCCAAGTTTTGTATTCTTATTGATGAAGCTCTTGATGAATCTAATAAGGAACAAATGGCTATCATTTTGAGATATGTGGATTGTAAGGGTTTTGTTCGAGAACGTTTCTTTGAAGTTGTTAATGTGAATGATACAAATGCATTAACTCTCAAAAAAGAGATATGTAATGTGCTTTCTCGTTACAATCTTTTAGTTGAAAATTTACGAGGTCAAGGATATGATGAAACTAGTAATATGCGGGGTGAATGGAATGGATTACAAGCCTTATTTCGCAAAGATTGCCCATATGCCTATTATGTGCATTGCTTCGCTCACCGTTTACAACTTGCTTTAGTTGCGGTATCCAAAGAAGTGCATGAGGTATCGCTATTCTTTTCAAAATTGAGTTTTATTGTCAATTTTTTTGGCTCTTCCTTCAAGCGTCATTGTGAGTTAAAATCTATTCGAGAAGATGAAATTGTTGATATGATAGCTTCAGGAGAACTTAAAACTGCTATAGGGGCTAATCAAATTCGTACTTTACAACGAGCTGGAGCTACTCATTGGAGCTCTCATTTTGCTTCTGTTAGTAACTTAATTGATATGTTTGGTGCAACTTGTCTCCTTCTTGAAAGAATGATTGACAATGGATTCAATAGTAACATACGTGGAGAAGCTAAAAGCATTTACAAAGAGATGATGTCATTCGAATTTGTATTTATCTTGCACTTGATGAATGAAGTTTTAGGAATCTCTAATATTCTTTGTCAAGCATTACAAATGAAATCCCAAGACATTTTGAATGCAATTAATTTAGTCTCATCAACCAAGATACTTTTTCAAAAGTTACGTGAAGTTGGATGGAGAAATTTTTAAAAGACGTGGTGAAGTTTTGTGAAAGGTATGAATTTTATTTATTTAATCATTTAATTCTTATTTTTAAATGAAATATAGTATATGACATTAACACTTTTTTTTTCTTAAAGATATCACATTGAGGTGCCTAGCATGAGTGCTCGATATATGGAAGGCACAAGACGTTCTCGTCAACAGAAAAATGATATCACGGTTGAACATTATTATCACATTAACATATTCAATGTTGTGATAGATTTTCAATTGATGGAGTTGAATAATAGATTCACTGAACAAACAATGGAACTCCTAACTCTTAGCTCAACTTTGAATCCTGTTGATGGGTTTAAATCATTTAGTATTGAGGATATTTGTACTCTTGCTCAAAAATTCTATCCTCAAGATTTTACTCGAATTGAGTTAGATACTTTGAGAAGACAATTGGAGCATTATGAGTATGCAGTAGTTCGTCATGCAGATTTTCAGAATATTGCTTCTCTTTCTGAGTTATGTCAAGCATTGGTTGAAACTAGAAAATCTGAACATTTTTTTTTAGTTGATAGATTAATTCGCTTAGTGTTGACTCTTCCTGTTTTCACAACAACTACAGAGAGAGCATTTTCAGCAATGAATCTTGTTAAGACACCACTTTGCAATAAGATGGACAATGATTTCCTTGCAGATTGCATGGTTGTTTATATTGAGCGAGAGTTTGCTGATTCAGTAGATGTTGAATCCATAATAGATGAGTTTGATGAGAAGTCTTGTAGAGTAAAACATACTATCACTAAAATTGTTTGATTGTACTACCTAATATGTTTTTTTTTACCTTTTTTACTTATTAGTTTATGTATTTTGTTGGAATATTATGTATTATGAGATGTTAGATTTATTACGTATCTTAGTGCATCATATATTTATTTTCTTATCAATGAATTATTTTTTCACATAAAATTTTTTTATCTGTATTTAGTTTAGCCCCCCTATACATAAAATCCTGGTTTCGCCCCTGTCAATACATATTAAAAGAACTAATCTTTTATCACTGTTTGCATAACCGAAGTATAATACAGGTAATAATATTGTTATTGTTTTTAAGCTATGCGACGGTTCAATTGATACCATCACACTTTTTATCATATCATTGTAAATTTTAAGGCAATTGAATTGATAAATAATGCGATGGTATTGACTTAACTACGACATTACATTAAGCAAGTGATAAGTAAATAAAAATACAATTTAACGGTCCCCTATTAACTGTGAATAATTAATTTCCAAATCACATTCAAATCTCTTAGAGTGTGTTTATTTGATGGATTGGGGAATGTGAATGATTAATGATGTTTACTTGCTCTAAAATCATTTGAAAATGGTAATAAAATGGTAGGTCTCACATAAATTTAAAATTGTGGAGTGAGAATCTCATTCCTCCCCCACTCCACTTGAAAATCTCATTTCCATTTTCTTTTTCAAATTAAAAATACTTTTATACCTCTTATTAAAAAGAATTTTTGAAGAGATTAGTAGCAATTTATTAATCTAAAATTAATGCATAATTCGAAATGGTATTATAATTTCTTTTCTCATTGTTCGTAAACAAAAATTGTATAATATTATATTCTTTCTCAAATAAAAATATGGTGGTCATTTTTATTTTTCACATATATATATTAAAAAGAAATTAGAATATGATTTCATATATTATAAATAGTTTGGATTTCATTAACATTAATAAAAATGAAAAGTAAAATATTTATGGAGTATAAAATATTGTTAATTAGGGGAATTTTTATAATTTATAATTAATCTATTGCGATTGTAAAGTAAACAGCTCAATGGGAATACTGCTAATTTCGTATAACACCCTCCACCCGACTCCCGTCAGAACGAAAAATCCGGACGGAGGATGCTACCTTTCTTATCTAAAATTCATTCACTTATCTCACTGAAATTTGTTAAATCGTTGATAAAAATTCATTTATTAAAACGTTTATTCTTTTTATTCAAATTTTCGTTATTAAAAATTTCGTTAAAAATTTCATTTAAAATTTTTAGAAAATTTGGCAGAGTTTCCTCTATTTTCCTGAAAATCCAATTTTTTTTTCCAAATTTGCAAAGAAAACAAATACACTTCTAAAGTTTCACTCATTTTCTTAAGCTTCCATTTTGGATCTCTCGTCCAACATTCATAAATCACTTCACCACACAAACATACATCATTAATTAGGGGTGGGCATGTTGAACCCAACTCGAGCAACCCGACCCAACCCGCTCATTTTTTTCGGGTTGGGTCGGGTCAAAATATCAAACCGAGAACCCAACCCGAACCCGAACTATATAAAATTTCTTTTCCAGGCAGCACCGACCACATCACCTTTTCACTTGTTCTCTCTCAATTTTTCTCTCATCTCTCTCCACCTCCCAGCTCCACACACAGCTGCCTTCACACTTCTTGCATTGTCATCCTTAATGGCGGACCGCCGGTCTTCCAACTCTATTCGCCAGCCTCCACACTCCATAGGTATATTTTCTGTTTAATCTCCATTTTTTTTTTCAAAATGAAATAACCTTAAAACCTGATGATTTTTTCAATCATCAACTTCCTTGGACCGGCGAGAGGCAAGGTGCGGGTGGTTGAGTGAGAAGTCGAGAGTTGAGGTGTGAGTGTGGGTCGTGTGGCTAGTGGAATAAATGAAGAGATGGAATGAGAAATCGAGAGGGAGAGGCCGAGAGGGTCAGATCTGGAGGCCGGGAGGGTCAGATTTGGTGGTCGAGAGGGAGGAGAGGGTGGAGCCGTGCAGGGAGGGTCTGACTCTGATCTGGTACCCGAATGGTCGAATGTGTGAGTGAGAAGCTGAGAGTTAAGGTGCGAGTGGAATATATGAAGAGATGGAATGAGAGATCGAGAGGGAGAGGCCGAAAGGGTCAGATCTGGTGGTCGAGAGGGAGGAGAGGGTGGAGCCGTGCAGGGAGGGTCTAACTCTGATCTGGTACCCGAATGGTCGAATGTGTGAGTGGAGGTGGGTTGGAACTTGGCAAGAGCGTATGTGTGAGTGGGAGGATGGAATATATAGATGGAATCATCATCATGGATGTGTCGTATGTGTGTGTGTGGGACTGTGAGTCTGTGACTGTGAGTGTGAGTGCCGAGTAAAGTTAATGGAGGAAATAGATTATTTATATGTGTGTGAGTGATTGTGTAGTAGTGTACTGTCTGTGTATGTGAGTTATTGTGTGAGCCTGTGAGGGGACCAATGTTTGAAGATTAAAATGTGTGTGGACACTGGACAGTGGACCAAATAAAGTCACAGACTCATGGTTTCAATTTTTCAGTATAGTAGTGTATTGTCCAGTGTGTGACAGTCTGGTTCCATGTAACCAGTGACTTTGTGTATGTAGTGGTCCTGGTGGATTCCTTTTAATTTAATGTGACTCACTGTTTATATGTGTTTTAATATTAAATTTGAGTCTTTTAATGTGTGAATTATTATAAAATGTGAACTTTAGACTGCATAAATCACGTTTATTAGTATATTCATTTGATTTAGACAACTCAAAACTCTTAGGTAGAATGGAATAGTATTCTCACAGTTAAATTTTACCTTAATTTAAACAATATTTTACCTTAAAAAGTCAAGCCTATAATTCTAACTATTGTACAAAAAAGTGGTGCATAAAACCTCACTTGCAATTTATATAACAAATTGATATTTGATTTATTTGCTAATTTCTTTTTTATTATTATTATTATTTTTTATTTTATTGGTTTTTTATTGGTTTTTTCTTATTGTTATAGGTCAAGTTACCATTTAAATATTTGTTGATTAAAATTTGAGAAGAGGAAGAAGACTATTATGGATAAGAAGAGGAAAGTTACATTTAATATGGTAATGAAAAATTCAAACACTTTTTGATAGAGTACTCTATAATTCAAACATTTAATCATCCAAAATTTTTATTATTCAATCTTCTAAAATTCTTTTGTAGATGGACGAGCATGATGATGATGTTAACAATGACATGGGAAACCCCAAAAAGGGTCAATCAAAGTCAGATGTGTGGAAATGTTTCACTAAGTATGGTGACGAGTCTAGATGTAAGTGTAATTATTGCGGTAAGGATTATGCATGTTCTACTAAACATTGTGGCACAACAACTTTATGGAATCATTTACAAAAACAATGTGCACCATACAATTCTGTAAAGGTTAGGGAGGATAAAAAACAAAAAACCTTAACTTTTGGGCATATAGGTGATAACAAGAAACTTATGGTCGTGGGTTTTGATAAAGAAAAGTGTAGAAAAGTTTGCACTAAAATGATTATTGTGGATGAGTTACCTTTCTCTTTTGTTGAGAAAGAATGGTTTAAACATTTTTGTAGTGTTCTAAATTCAAGGTTTTCTCCTTCATCTAGAAGAACACTTGCTAGGGATATTTTTCAACTTTACTTAGATGAAAAGTGTAAGCTTAGAAAATTTTTCATTGAACAAAAACCAAGAGTTTGCCTAACCACCGACACATGGACTTCAATTCAAAATTTTAATTATATGGTAATCACCGCCCATTTCATTGATAATGAATGGAAGTTGCATAAACGGATTTTGAGTTTTGGCATTATTCCTGACCATAAAGGGGAGACAATTGGAAAAGTTCTAAAGTCATGTTTGAAGGATTGGGGTATTCAAAAATTGTTTACAGTTACTGTAGATAATGCCTCCGCTAATAAAGTAGCTATAGATTATCTAAAAAGGAAGTTGAAAAATTGGGAAGAATCCGAACTTGTGTTAGGTGGAAATTTTTTGCATGAAAGATATTATGCTCATATTGTAAATTTAATTGTGTCTGATGGTTTGAAAGAATTGAATGATTCAATTGTTCACATTCGTAATGCAATACAATATGTTAGATCTTCACCTTTAAGACGTCAAACGTTTAAAGCTTGTATTGAGCATGAAACAATTGAGAGCAAAAGCCTTGTAGTAGTAGATGTGCCTATTAGATGGAACTCGACCTATTTAATGTTATCTAGTACTTTAAAATTTGAAAAAGCATTTGATAGATTATTGGAGGATGATGGACGTTATGTGTTATACTTTGTTGAAGATGAAAATGGGAAAAAAAGGGTAGGACCGCCAAAAGAAAAAGATTGGAGTAATAGTAGAGTGTTTGTTAAATTTTTGCATATTTTTTATGACATTACTTTGAAGTTTAGTGTTTCTACATCAATTACTTTCAATATGTTCTTTCACGAATTGTGCTCTATTGAAAATGAGTTGACTAGATTGGGTAAGAGTGATGATTTTTTGTTGTGTGATATGGCAATTGGAATGAAATTGAAGTTTGACAAATATTGGGGGAAAATTGAGGAAGTGAATAAATTGTTGATGATTGCACTTGATCTTGATCCAAGATACAAGTTGGATTATGTCAATTTTGCTTTAGTGATATGTTTGATGAAAGGAAGGTTTTAGAGTTAACTAGTGACATTAAAGATCTTTTGATTAAACTTTATGAGTTTTATAAAAGTGATAATAATATTTTAAGTGGTCAACAAGTTGCTAGCTCTAATCCTTCCTTTAGTGAGGATGATATGGGAAAGACGAATGAAGGTATTGATTTTCGTTTGGAAAGACTCAAAAAGTTCAAGGAAATGAAAGAAAATAATGATTTTGTTGTTTCAAAGAGTGAGGTTGAAAAGTATTTGACGGAGTCCGATGAACATTTGGATGATAAGGACTTTGATCTTTTGGGTTGATGGAAAATTAATTCTTTTAAGTACAAGACTCTATCTCGTATTGCAAGAGATATCTTTGTCATTCCGGTGTCAACAGTAGCTTTTGAGTCAACATTTAGCACGGGAGGCCGTATTCTTGACCCATTTAGGAGTAGCTTGACTCCAAAGATGATGGAGATATTGGGTTGCTTGCAAAATTGGTTGCGATCTACTAATATTTGCTTGGACCTTACACCTTCCACGGATGGATGGAACTGTATGAAGCAATTGAAAAAGGTAAATGATTTGTTTTATTATGATAATGTTAAATGTGTAATTTTTAAATTTTATAAATTACTAATATTTTGTTCTTCCATTTATGTAGATATTGGAATGAGCATACATTTGGATCCATGATTATTTTTCATGCTATTAAGGTAATTATTTTCAATAAAAAGCTTATATTTTACTTACATATATTTGTTCTTTTATGATTTGTAAAAGTTGAAAATATGTTAGCTAGTTACACTTTGGGTTGACTTAATTTACATGTTTTGTTTCATGTTAGGACTTAGATGTGGTGCATACAGTTGATGCTTTGGGAGCTATCAATTGGACGTAATATTTAGTGATTTTTTATGTTTGTGAAGACTTTAATGACAGTAAACTCATGTTGACGGATTCTATTAGGATTATTACCTTAGTTTTTATTTTTTTTTGTGCCTTTTCTTGGTTAATTGAATTTTTTTTTTTTGTTTAATTATGTAGTAACTTAAACTTTTATTTGTATTAAACCTACTATATGACAAACGGGAACGTTTTGTATTTGAACGAATTGATATGAATGTTTTGTATTTCAATGAGATGCCAACCCGAATCCGATAACGCCCACCCCTATCATTAATAAATTCCAAATGGAAACCCATATTCATGCCATTTCGATACAAACTCCACTTCACAAATTCACATGACAGTTTAACATATATACAAATAGTCTTTTACAAAAATCCACATTTAATTGAAAATATACACACTTCCCAGATGTGTGATTGAAAAATACATGCTTCAAAAAATATACATGAATGGACCCAAACATGATATTTACCAAAAATGAGGATGGATGTGACTCACTGATCGGACTACAAATATATTTCATCTTCAGTCTTGATTTACAAGCCCTACTTAATAACCTGCGCGTGATAATTCGGACGTGCTAAACATTATTACTTAGTAATTATATACCAAATTTAAATCATAAAAATATTTCCTTTAACAATCTTATTCACGTCATTTTTATTTACCTTTTTCTTAAGACACACGTTTATAAGATAAGATTTCATCGTTCTCAAATTTTTATATTAATCATAGAGAGGTTAATTTATTAATGTATACACACGCATAAAATGTGCACTAGTCATCTTCAGATACGACTTTACGGACCAAAGGTTATCATTTTCCAATAGTGACAATATAACTCAATAAAATTTAATAGGTTGATAAACATATACAAATATATATATATATATATCACATGCCATTTTTACATCAAAATACACGGTGTTTCTGTAATATTTTCAGTGTCTTTCGTAAATTTTGACACGATACCATATATCAGCAAACAGATCTTCTGATATCGGTCGCTTGGTGACTACCCTTTAGAATAAACAGCGTCCCCGGCATCTGCCACTCGATGACTACTCACCAGGTCGCATATCGAAATCGAGTCTCCTGATATCGGTCACTCGATGGTTATCCGTCAGAATCAATGGCGGTCCCGGCGTCGACCACTTGGTGGCTACCTGTCAGGTTACATATCATAATCGGTTTCGACTTTAAGACCAAATATCTAGTGCCTCTCATAATCCATCCGTCGAACACTGTATATCATATTGTATGTCAATTACCAATCTCCACTTACCAATATTCAAGTTTACTCGGGTTCTTCTAAATTTTTATTATTTGCTAAAATCCCATACTTTTGATAAATTTTTCTTTTTAAATAAATGTTTCATTCAGAAAGCAAATAACACAATTATTCACACATATTCAAGCTTCAAAATAAATCTCATAAAATTGTATTTGCTATTTCAATAATCTCATCAAATATTTCCAAACATGTTCGTGTATTTCTTTTGATATATATTTGGTCAAAACACTGAATTTGTCCCTTTTTTGTTGTTTCCTTCCGTTTCTTTTTCGTTTTTATTCAAAATCTATTAAAATCATATTTAAACACCACTTACTATGATTTAGCTGAAAAATACCACGTATTCCATAATCAAGTATAAATTTTCAATCGCATAAATTTTTAATTATATATTTGTAACAATTTTTTGAGTTCTTTCAAAACATAAATCATTATTGTTTCAAATTACTATTTTACCCCTAATTTTGACATCAAAGTGTAATAACACTATTTTTTTTCTTTTAAGTATTACATAATTATACATAAAATAACATCAATACCCTTAAATTTCAAAACTAATATTCATTCGGCCTAAGAAGGAATTTCAAAATTCTTTGAGTTTCAAAATTCTTTCTTTTTCACGTATTACTTCATCACATAAGACATTCAAAAATTATTGATTTAACATATAAATAACATTAACGTAACAAAAATACTCATAGGTTATTCCCTAATATGCATACGGTCTAGAGAACTAAATTATTATTATTATTATTATATTTTAATTGGATATGAGTTTGAGATATTATCTCAAATACCTACATACACATTCCATCATTGGGATCAAAGTCCTTGTAATTCGATAGACTTTTATTTCAATCAAGAGGTATGATTGGTAATTTTTTTTTTTTTTTTCGAATCACGATTTCAACATATAATTTGTTCACTCAACATATAATTGAACATGAAATGACAATACTACCCGTAATCACACGTGGGCAATATTAAATCACAGAGTATGGTAATAATTTTCCCAAAACCCCTTTAAACATTCCATAATTACAAAAATTTTAAACCAAAACAAAACTTTTATAATGTAACTACGAAATTACGTTTTAAAACCCCCTGTTATTTTATTTTATTTTTTTTCAAACTCATTCCAAAAACATCCAAATAGTATGTAAACATCATTCATACAAATTTAACAAATCATGTAAATGAAATCTTCAAAATTCAAAGGAATTTTCTAAATTCAAGCTTACTAACAAAAGCAAAATCTTCATATACTTAATCCGTAATCCTTATACATATACTTCCCTCCAAATAAAAATTTAATTCCATATTATTCAAGTTCATTAACATATATTTTGACCAACTCATTTTAAACTAATCACAACCACTTGTCAAGTATCCTAATGGTTCCAATTTTTATCCAATTAATTTTATTTCCTTTCCCCACTAACTCCACCCCAATTATAACTCATTTAACCATTTAAAAACTTCCACAATCACCCAAAATAACCTAGGGGCAGCAGCTACACACAAGCATCCTAAGTAGCCAAATCAACACCAATTCGTTCCGTTTAACTTCATTTCAATCCTATATCAATTTTATCACTTACCTAACATATACTTAGCCTAATTTAAGCTTCAAAATCATCCAAAATCACTCAAAAATATACAGGGGCAGCAGCTTAACCAACCCATTTTACATGTTCCCACTTAATGAAATTTAACAATTTACTAAGCTATTTTCATTCCAATCAATGACAATCCAATTTCCATTATTCTAACATATACAAATCCATTCAAAACCCATCAAAACCACATCAATCCATCATCTACATATACACCCATGAGTCACCCTTTCACACATAAACATCTTATTAAAATTATTTCAGCCAAAATTAACACTAAACTAACTCAAAACAAACATCACAATTTTCCACATAAACTTCTTCCAAAAATCATTTCAAATCATTTTTTTTTTTTAATCTCAAAACCATTACCTATTTCATCTCCAACTTGGTGTTTTGCTTCCAAGCTTGATTTGGTGATCAACTCCTTCATCTTCTTCTTCCTTTCTTCTTTTCTCTTTCGGGTCTCTTTTCTCCCTCACGGCATCACTCTCTCTTTTCTCTCTTCTATTATGTTTTCAGATCTAATTTCTATTTTCCAGTGGCCGAATTACACCCTTTTCCTTTTCATTTCATGCTTTAGATATATATATTATCATCCAAAAGACAAATTTACCCTTAAAATTTTATCAAACTTCAAAATTGTCATCTATAACATTATGTCATGTGTCCTCCTCTTTATTTTCAACGCCACGTGTCACTTTTCTTATAATTACTTTTTCAATGCTTATATCTTTTTTTATCTTTTAGATTTTTAGCTTTTTTTTAGAACGTCCGGATTTTGACTTTTTCGGGATTTTTTTGAAATCCTTCCAAAATTTATCGAGGCCTATATTCGGACTTCCTACATACTCTTAATAACTTCTATGACCCTTAAAAGTCATTCCAAACCCCTATTCGGCTCTCCACTTTTTACTAAATTAATTTTGACAATTTCTGATTTGACTCTAATTCTATCCGAATCTCCTATAGAAATGTTGATTGAGTTTCTAATACACTTCTTGAGTATTTTCATACTCATTTGACACTTTTCGAGGTTTTTAAAATTTTTCAAAAATCCATCCGAATTTTCAATCAGATTCGAAAACTGCTCCAATTCATCTCAAACTAATTCGTTTTTGATCCGTTTCAATTTTCATTAATTTCAATATAATTTTCAGAGCTTTTAATATGTTAGACCAATTTTTCAAAAATTACTATTTATATGGATGGTTTTCCGTATGAAAATACTATTAACCTAGAATCACTATTTATGAACATTTCATTACTACTGATTTTCAAGATCCGATTCTTAAAAATCACTATTTATTCAAAAATACTATTCATTCGGATATAGAGTAAATATAGGACGTTACATTCCGATTCTGATTTCTGTAATTGAAGTAAACAACTTATTCTTATTTTAATATGTCATTCTAATTTCAAACCATTCTGATTTCTGATCATTCCAATTTCTGTAATTGAAGTAAACACACCATCAATTTAATGAAAGCATGCTTAGCTACCAAGTTTATAGAATTTCAAAAGTTATGAAACTTAATATTATATATCTATCTTTTGATAGCACCAACTAAGCATCATATTCAAAAAGATAAAATAGGGGTAGATGTTTTTGTTTTCAGGTTTCAGTTAGATTGGGTTGGAGATTAGATTGAAAATTTTTCAATTCAACCCAACCAACTCAACCTAATAATAGTGAGATTGGGTTGATCGGATTGAATTTAATATACCACAATAACACAAAATCTTTAGTTGGTAATTCTCATAACATTAACAGTTTAATTAGAGCATCTCCAATGCAAATGTGGATTGTCTTTTAAAAAAAATGGACATATCATTAATGTCAATGAAATGTACATCCTATGTGGCATAAATATGAATTGATAGACATTCAAGTCTAAAAAGACTCTTTAATGCTATTCTATTCATTTCAATGATGAATAGTCAAAGAATAATATATCATTAAAGCAAATTATTATAAAATATTATTTTATGAAAATTTTAATTATTTATTACTGACATAGGTGTCAAAGAGGCTCTCTAGAAATAAACATTGAGGTTGACAGCCTCTATTTTTTTTTTTTGTCACGTCAGCTTGATAGTAGTTATAGAAGTTTGCATTGGAGAGCTTAATTTTAATACTCTATCAATTTATCCTATGTGGTACTCCATTTTTTCACAATCCATACTTGCATTGGAGATACTCTTACAAATAAAATGAACTCAAATAGAAATTTAATGATTACAAATAAGATTTAGTTCACCACAAAAACTCTCTTTAATTCGCATCCATAGCAAATGTTATTTTAAAGGGATGAGAAAATCTTGAATTTACAATTAGAGATAGGCATTTGTCAAATTAGGTTGAAAATTTTTCAACTCAACCTAACTCAACCTAATTTGATTTTTAATCTAACCCAATTCATCCTAATTCTTTTCAAATTTAACTTAACCCAACCCAGTAAAAAATAGTTGACTTGGGTTGAAGATACCAACTTTTAAGATAATATGCCATATAATCTCTTTAATCTAGTATTTAATACATTAATACTTTTTATATATAATAAATTTCATCGGTCCATTTGGACAAAATAAATTAATAATTTCAATTAAATTATGTACATGTACATTATGAAATTCTATTATAAGTATCCATGACCTTATTTCATGAACTAGTAGTTTACTAAAACATGCATGAACGATCGCATTTGCCTTCCTAATAAGAGTGGAAACTTCTAATATGATACCACAAGTGTAAAGTAGCTCAAGAACATAAGGTGATCTTTGGAAACATTTTTAGAAGGGATAATAAAAATTTTTCCCCTATAATTTGATGAAATAATCAAATTCCTCCTTGACTTTAAGAAATTGCTAATATACCCCATTTTGATTTACAAAATAGATAAAAAAATAATTTATTAAAATGATAAAAAAAACTCCTATCATCAATTTGAATGTTAAAAGTTAACGGTTGACCGTTATATGAAATGGCAAAACATCAAAGTAAAATAAAATATAAAAAAATATATTAATATTTAATAAAAAGATAATTTAATATTTAAAAAAATTGAAAAAAAAAAATCTTCATCATTCATCTCTAAAATGGATGATGGTGATCAAAACTATTAAAAAAATTAAAAATATTAATATATCTTTTTAAAAATTATTCCACTGTCCGTCAATATGATGGATAGTAGATATAATCCAAAAAATAAAAAGTAATAAAAAAATTTAATACTTAAATACATTATCTCTCTGTTTCTTACTCTCTCTCTCTTTTCTTATTCTTTTTCTTCTTCTTTTTTATCCCTTATTTTGCTTTTTCTCTCAGTGGGGGATGGACTTTCTTCTCTTTTTCTTCTTTTCCTCTCTCTTCTTCTTCTTCTTTTCTCAGCAATGATCTCTGTCGATAGAAGTTTCCATCGATGAAGACTTAAACTGGGTTTCCACGTCGAAAACCAAGAGATCTTTGGGTTTACGACGCCAGAAACTTAATCTTTGGGTTTTTGACTTGAAAACTTATGGGTTTATAGGTTATGTTTTATTATTATTATTTAATGTTGTTGTTGTTATAGTATTGAGGGGTTTGTTGATGATAGGGTTTGTTGTTGATGAGGGTTTGGTTGAATGGATGGTTTAACGAAGATAAGTGAAGTTGTTTGGATTAGTTGATGGATGATGATGGTGTTCTACATGCTAAGAAGAACACAAGAATACCGTAACTGGAGATCCAATCTCTCCACTGTCTAGTTAGATGGACGGTGGAGATCCAATTTAGAGATTAAATCTTCACTTTTTAATTTTATTGTATAAAATTTTTTAATTTTTTTATTTTTAATTGAGGGGTAGTTTAGTCTTTTCGGATATTATGATGGTCAAAATCCATCTCTCATTGACAAAGTTAATAGAAAGGGAGTAATAACGATTACTTTAAACTATAGGGAAAATTTGAGATTATCTTTTTTTGAAAATGTTTTTCAATTTCTAAAACGAAAAATAGGAGTAAGGGTGTTTAGATGCATATTCTATAAAATATGTTTTGGAAATTGAAAAACATTTTTTTTCTTGCGTGTTTTTTCTATTATAACTAAGAAATAAAACATAACTTTTCAATTTCCTTAAAAAAAAAAAAAACTGTTCAATGTTTTTTGTCTTTTCCAAAATAGATTTTCAAAATAGATCACTATTTTCTCCTCTAAACAATTATTTTACTTATATTTGAAATCAGTACCAAACCTTTTTATATCATTTTCAGATTTTAAAAATAATTTTGAGAAATTTAACCAAATGCATTGTATTTTTAAAAATAATTTTCAAGAACACCATTTTAAGAACAGTACCAAATACATCCTTAATTATTATTTTGAAATACTGGAATTCATTAACACTCTCCCAAAGTTGGAAACCACGAACTTACAAATACCAATATCTAGCCCAATTTGGGACCACTAAACTAAACTCATAAACATTTAAATCACTTCCTCAAGAGAGAATTGAACAAGAATGATCAGATGGAATATCAAATGATTCTCAGATATAGAAATGACATGACACCTTTAATATCCAGTTAATTCACGTAACATCTAAAACACAAAATGATACATAGAACACTAAAACAAAAGTGAAAATCAGTTTCAACATAAAATAGAATATACAAATCATTCTTTTTAAACCCAGAAAACAACAGCTACAAAATGGCAACTTGGAAAAGAAAACAACACTCCAAAAGATTTTTCCCAAACAGCAATCAAATCTCCTCTCACAGACTTGAACAAATTCATCCTGATAGAGCCTAGAGATTCCTGATTGCTATACCGTGACCCAGGTGAGACAATCTAGAATTCATCCCTATGCATCCTTAATTATCATAAGATCAACATTATTAATTTATAAAGATTATGTTTTATACTATTCATGCATATTTGCTTTGAAGGAAATAAATTCCAGATAGTGAACCAAAAAAAAAAAAAAAAATTGGTATAATAAAACATACATATGAATTCAGAGAAAAGCCATAAACCTACAAACATAGATCTGTGGTCATTGTAATTAAACTACAAATATTCATTAAATTCAGAACTTCATAATCTAAATCTAAAATCTGAAACTCATTCGTCAATGTCGTGTTAATATGGTTTTGTTTCCATTTTACAAGGAATTGGTATTCACTTTATATATAAAAATATTTATTACAAATTTCATATATATATATATGCTTGCACATTATATCTATTATATTGAACGTTAAATTTAAGTAACTTAACATGAACTTAATGTACTACGCTACATCTACAATTTTTATCATATTCATTTTTACGTTATATTTATCATATTTAATCGTCAAATTTAAATATCTTGACACGAATTTCATGAAATACTATTTACAATTTTTTATATTAAATTGATATAATTAAATTGCGAATTTCGTAAGTTACGTACCTAACTCACCCTTTTAAAAGCCTTAAAAGCTACATTTAACATATTTTAAAGCAAAATCTCCCTCAAGTTTCCACGACCCAACAAAATTCACTGGTTACTAATGTGTTGCAAGTTGCAGCCATCGATGCTCCATCGCCATGTGACCACTTCACACTATAAACCCTAACTTTTGCAAACTGTAGATAGTGTGGGCCGTCCACGTGCAACTCTCTCATCACACCCAGCAAACCCCAACGCCTATCCAGGACTGAATCCTTGATTAAATAACCTGACCAGTTCCCGCGCATCACGATTTGATTTACCCCAATCCAACGGCCCTGATTTGATCAGTAAAATGAGCAAAAGGTGACAACTTTTTCTTCCCATAAATGGAGCAATAAATATTAATCAAAGTCTTATTACATCCGCCGTCATTTAGTCTAATATAAAATCCAGAAAAGTTAAAATAAGGGATAATCTAATAAATTCTTTAATTTTGATAGATTATTCATTTTTTTTTCATATAATTTTATTTATATCTAAAATATTATCTAATTTTTAAATAAATAATTAAAATATTTTCTGAATATCTATAAAAAAACGATAATATGCCTAATAATAACGGAATTTATTAGGTGAATCAGGTTGATAGTTTGAGTCCAACGTTGAAAGCGATAATATGCCTGATAATAATGGAATTTATTAGGTGAATCAGGTCGATAGTTTGAGTCCAAAGTTGAAAGCGAAAATACGGAGAAAATTAAAAAACTATTAATTAAAATAAAAAAATAATATTAAATATGAAAATATAAAAAATAAACATATTTTTATTTAAAAATTAAAAAAATAAAAATACAGTATAAAAAAGAATTTTTTTTTCTATAACTTAATTTTCTCTCTCTTTAAATCTTCTTCTTCTTCTATTTCGTCGATCGTCATCACCCCCATCAAACATCCACAACCATCCCCTTCCACGTCAACTCCTTTTCATCTCTATCTACCTTCGGCACCGCCACCACCTGCTCTTTCTACTCTTCTCTATTTTATTTTTTATTTTTTTATTAGTTTATAATTTTATTTTAAAATATTATTTTATAATTATTTTATTTTTTAAATAAAAATTTAAGGGTTAAAATTATCTTTTATTTGTTACTTAATTTTTCTGTTGATTTTATAATAGATGAGAAATTAGATAAAAATGAAAGGAAATCATATAGAAGAAAATGGGCAAGTTATTAAAAGTGACGTGGAGTTTAGGATTTTTCCTTAAAATAAATTAAATTAAAGAAAGAAATCTTCCCCCAAATCCCACTCTCACTCTCTCTCTCTCTAGCTTTCTCTCTCTAAATCAATCAATTGTAGATTCTCCCTTCCACACACACAACGAACCATCTCTCTGTAGAAAAACATGCTGTCTCCTTCCCCTCTCTCTCTCTTTTGTGCTTTGCTTCTTTGCTTGCCTTTAGCGATTCTCTTTACTATCACCTGCCCTACCGCCACACCCACCACCACCACCTCCTCCGCCGCCGCCGCCGGAATCGTCTCCAGCAAAAATAATGACACCCCAGTATCCGTTTTTCGCAAACCCAAGATTACAAAACCTCCTCCACCGCCCCCTCTAATACCAGAAGACGACGAGTCGCTTCTACGACTCGCCTCCCGGGTCAACCCGAAACCCATCTCTCCCCGGAAGCTCGCATTCATGTTCTTGACGACGTCGCCTCTTTGGTTGGCGCCGCTCTGGGAAGTCTACTTCAATGGAACCAACAAGAGCTTCTACAACATCTACGTCCACGCAGACCCAAGTTTTAACTACCAGCAGCCGTTTTCTGGTGTGTTTTCCGGCAGAGTCATACCGTCGAAACCGTCTATCCGCTACACGCCGACTCTCATCTCCGCCGCCCGTCGCCTTCTCGCTCACGCGCTCCTCCACGACCCCGGGAACTACATGTTCGCGATTCTGTCGCCGTCTTGCGTCCCCATTCGCTCCTTCGAGTTCGCGTACAGGACTCTGTCGAAGTCGAAGAAAAGTTTCATCGAGATTCTGCAAAACGAGCAGGGAACGTATGATAGGTGGGCGGCGCGTGGGCAGGATGCGATGCTGCCGGAGGTGAGGCTGGAGGACTTTAGGATTGGGTCCCAGTTCTGGGTTTTGACACGTAGGCATGCGAGGCTGGTTGTGGAGGATGAGAGGATTTGGGACAAATTTAACCAGCGGTGCACGCGGGAGGACACGTGTTATCCGGAGGAAAATTACTTCCCTACCCTCCTCCACATGCGCGATCCACGTGGGTGCGTGCCTACCACGCTCACGCACGTGGACTGGAGTGTCGCCAGCGACGGTCACCCGCGGGAGTACAATCCGTCAGAGGTGGGCCCTGATCTAATAGCCAAGCTGAGGAGCGATAGGCCCAGGTACGGCGACGATGGAGCCAACGGCTCTTATTGGTCTGTCAGGCAAGGGCGTCACCTCCCTTTTTTGTTTGCGAGGAAATTCTCGCGTGGTTCGATTGACAGGTTGTTGAGTATAGCAAACGACGTCATTTTCAAGGATTAGATTTCGAAAAAGAAATGGCATTGTTGTTAATTTTGTTGTTTTTAAGGGTTAAAAAGTAAAATGAAAGAGCTGGGAAAAAAACCCGTAGCTTTTGTCTCATTTTTTGTGCTTCGTTTCACTCAGGTTAACTTGTTCTTGAGTCAACTCGTTAACTCGTTCCCTGTGGACTCACTCAGTTGTTCAACCCACCTGAAGTCATCTCTAACTCAATCCAACCGATCAAATCAGAAAAAACCTTCGACCCAAACCCAACTTTGGGATGGATTGAATTAAGTTCGGTTGATAATTAAATTAGGTTGGGCCCCAACCCAACAAATCCTCGTCTTTAATTCTAAATCCAAAATTTTCTTTACCCTTCAAAGAAACAGTTGCTAGGGATGATAATCAATGACAACATTAGTATTAGGTTGAATATTTTATTCATAATAATTAAATTTTTATTGTACTCATTGTATTCATAATCAAATTATTAAGACTATAAGGGTTATTTACCAGATCTTTTGTGTTTTTGTAATAAATTAAATTCAGATTAATTCAATTCAATCCAATTCAATCTTGAGTTGGATTGGGTTGGAGAGTTTTTTGGATTGGGTGTTGAACCCAAACCTACAAACATCCACGGCCCTTTTCGACCAATGCAAACATTTTAACCCAATTAAGATTGATGAAATAAGAAATGAAATTGTAAATTATTAAATCCAAACATGGACTTAAATGATAATTAATTGAGAGTAGTTGAATATATGCATATATTTTTTTGAAAGGGAGTAGTTGAATGCTTAAAATATTTAATTTGGTTTATTGTCACAACATTGACGATTTTGCAAATGTTAATGACAAAAGGACCCATGTATTAGTTAGTTTGTTATTTGACAAAAATTGACCACCACATGGCCCTGTGTTGGCCGTTACATTTATATCTGGGGTTTCAAGTCGTTGTGAGTGTGTGACTTTTGTACTGTTGGATAATTGCAAAGTACATATTGTAAGTGAAAGTGTTCAGTCGGTCAAATGAGTAGTTGGTGTTGGTGCGTTTCAGCATCGAAGAGCTTTTGTAAAGAGATACTCTGGCCTTTAATCATGTGTCTTGCGAGGACGTCTAATAAGTAATCATATATACTTGCCCGTCAACTTTTAATTGAATTGGTTGTCTGGATTCGTTTATATTAGTGAGTTCCATAAACACAATTAGCCATTTGGGCTTTCTGTGTACCGTTTGATTCATATAAGTCTGGTGATCATCGTGCATTGAGCAGAGCTGTCTTTGGGCTCTAAAAAGAACTTTGAATTACTTAAAGAGTAGAATAGCGATATTTGCACCCCTTTAAAACTCTATGTACACCCCTAATTCTAAATATTTTCAAATTTCCGATATTACCCTTTAAGGGAGATTATTATTGTTTTTTCTCATATAAAATAATTTATGGATTTGAATCCTGTTTTAAATAAATGTAGGATTCTAGACTTTACATTGGTAATCTTGATCTAAAAATAACAGAGTAAGGTAAATTTTATGATGTTAAATTATTTGTTCTTGGTTGCAGAAGTATTATTTTATATTTTTATTATTTTGGTTTAGTTATATTCATTGTTATTTTACCAGGAATGTAATCAAGAACAAATTGAAAGCATTGGAGGAGAAGAATTACAGTGCAAAGAAGCAGAAGCAAGCTGAAAATATCTCTTGTAACAGTAGAAGTCTTGATCATCCATCCTACCAAAGGTAATAAAAAACAAGATATTGAAAAAAGTACTGAGTGATCTTTAATTCAATCACAAAATTGTAATCATTTATATAGACCAATCCTCAATGATCTTGATGTACTACAACATTTTGAATATGGATTGATGGTGAATTAGGGTAATTGGTGTTGGTCAGAATTAGGGTCACAGAATAGAATCCATAACTGCTTCTACAAGTTGATTATAGGTCTGAGATGAGGAAGATATTGCTTGCTATCGCTGATGGAACCATCCAGACGGTTCTTGAAGATGGTGACCAGAATTTACTCGAGCAGGCTGCTGACCTTGAGGCTTCCACCCTTTTTCATTTTTGATTACATGTGTAACATGTTCCTCCCCTGTGTCAGTTTCTATCTTTTTACTCGTATTCTTATTTCTATGCTATCAAATAAAATCTTCTTCGAATTTATGTAATTTTCAAGAGCCAAAAGGAAGGACCTTTTCTCTGGATTTAACAACTCACACTAACAACAGCAGCAAACTGTAACACCAATCATCTATGCAAAATGCAATTTCACTTCATACATCAAACGGAACATAACATTTCCAACTAATAACATGTTTCAGGACTTGTTGGTGGTTACAACATAAGCCAGTACATCTAAAGGTCACATCAATCATCAATTTCATAGCAGTAACATAAAAAAAGATGGGATTTTATTCGCGGATTGTCAGATGAAAAGGGTTTTGTCGAAATTAATGAGGCTACGGAAGGATAATATTAGAATTTCAAAAAAATTAATGATTTGGGGTGTCCATAGAATTTTGAAGGGTTGGAAATATCGCTCCTCTACTGGATAATGTTCACATAACCCAATACACTATCCATTTTGCCTATGTTGGCTTGGGCATGCGGGCACCATCTACGGGATTTTTTTTTTTTTTTTGTGAGTACATGAACTATAATTGGGATTAGCTCAGAGGATGACTGAGACCAATCGAGATAGGACACTGAAACACGGCTCGAATAACGACTTCTAATTGGAAGAGATCTACACATTCAGAGACGGATGGAGAAAAACTCACACGAAGGTGAGAGACCAATCCACACATATGGTGGGAGACCAAAGATTTTAGTATTAGTATAAGATATATTATATTATATATTTATATATATATATTGTTTTGGATATTAGGGAGGGTGTCGAACCCATGCCTCTTACAAAGGGAGGCATGGGGGTTGCTGGCGCCAACCAACGGCGCCAGCAACCAAGTGACGGAGAGACAGCTTGTTGTCACGATAGACAGAAGATCTTAATATGGACTCAGAGCATCAATCCACTTAGCCAAATTGAGCTTCGGTGAATATAGACGCGATCTTAGGGAGTTTAGGTCTCCTGAAGTCATTTCTAGCTGGCCCTATAGTTTATGAGTGTCAAAGTTTCCACCCCTGTAAAACTTATTATACACCCCTTAGTATTTTCATCTCATTTCATCAACTAAGGTTTATCGTACATCCCTTGGTACGTTTATCTCATTCCATCGACTGAGGTATGATTATAAGTACAAATTATATAAATACCCTCAAGTTTAAGTGTAATCACAACTAGATAGGAATTGTGATTGTAATTACATAAACATCATTTACTGTCAGTTGACTTTCATACACTTAAACTATTGATTATCATTTCAATGTAAAATAACTACAATACTCTTATTAGGGATAAAAAAATATTTTGGAGTGAAAAAAATAATTAATCAATTAATAATAAAAATAACTTTTCAATAAATTAAAAACATTTTTTTTAAACAAAAATAGAAAAAATATTACTAGTGGGCATATCTATTGGCGATGGATTAAATATGCTTCTCTGACAAAGCAGATTTGCATTAGAGATCTGATTCACGTCAAATCTTTAATTAATATCTGGTAATTCTTTTTTTAATTTCATAAAAAATAAAAATCACTCATTCAACAAATCCCCAATAAGAAAATTTTGTTTGTTTTGTATATGAATTTTCTTAAAAGATTTTATTAAAAAAATTACTTTTTGCAATATTAAAAAAATTGCATTATATAACTAATTATCTAAATTTTTTATAAATTTAGGTGTGACATAGCTATTTATGACTAGATAAAGTAATTTTAATAAAAAGACTATTTTACTTTTGAAGTGTTAATATTTCCATTAAGTTTCTATTAGATAAGGGTATTGTAGTCATATTATATTTAAATGATGATCAATGATTTAAGTTTACGGAAGTCAACTAACGGTAAGTAATGTTTGTATAATCATAATCAAAATTCTTATCTAGCCGTAATTACATTTAAACTTTATATAATTTATTCTTATAATTATGACTCATTTAATGAAACGGGGTAAACGTACTAAACGGGTCTACAAACAGTTTTGGGGGGGTCGAAATATGGACACTCATAGTTTACGGAAGACTTGCGGGAAGAGGCCCAAGTATAAATGTGTTTAATGGGTTGGATCAATTTTGAACAATTTTCATATAGCCCAACACCTTAAGGTCCATTCATTTTGTTAATGTTGGTATTCCCAATTTGTGGGAGTGTAAGCTGGGCCAAAGATATTCATATGGTCTTAGAGAGTCAATCCAGTTAGCAAAACTGAACTTGAGTGAATATAGGACATGATCTCAGGGAGGTTAGTTATCCGTAAGTCATCTCAAGTTTGCCCTATAATCTATGGAAGACTTCAAATTTGTTGGATTCAATATTTTGTCAATAAACATATAAAAGTCAACATCTGGAAATAGGATCTTTCATAATTGTCAATGTGCCTTTGTTAAAAAGCTAATCTTCCATGTAAGACACAATTATCAACTAAAAGTTCAAATCTTCATGTAAAACACAGTTATCAACTGAAAATTCAAGGTATAAAGTTTAATAAAATCAAAACATATATAATTATTAGAGAACTTTCAAATTCACTTTGACCTCTCTTTAGAAAATTGATATGAAAAAGAAAGAAGAAATGAGAGAACCATTTTTTTTAATTAAAAAAATGATCACTGAACATGAGATTGGGTATGTAATGGTTTTTTTTCCCTTTTATAGTCCAAAAGCCTCTCAAACTCACTTAACGAATCCGACTTCAAAATTAAAGTCCACATCGAACGTATGACTTTGGAAAGAAGTAAACTATACTAAAAACAGTTTGTACCTTAAATCTCGTAACAAGAAACCACAAGTCTAATAATTCTGCGAACTACTGGGGGTATATCGACATTTCCCTAGTCAAGATTTCAGGAATGGTTTGATAGCCGGATTCTGAAATTGGCTTCAGGATTTTCTGACTAAAAGCTTATACTTCAGCAAAAGGTCGTAGTGATTGAAAATGAAATAACAACTACACGTGCACTGGTGGGTGGATGAACTGCGCTCAGCTCTCAACCCACAGGACCCACGCGGCTGTAGTTGACCTCTCAATCAATTTATTTTGACAAGCGTGTTAGGTGATCTTCAATTCATTATAATCTCATTGTCACTTCTTATTTTTTTTGCGTCTCACCTTTTAATCTTTATTTGCCTTTCTATAAAATCGGATTGGATTGGATTAAATTTAAAGAAAAAAGAGATGGATTGAATTGAGTTGAAAAATTTTCAATCCAACCCAACCCAACACGATAAACACTCGTACCTAATTCTAAATCAAATATATATATATATATTTTTTAGAAGAACATTTGTGGGGATGAAGATAAAAAATAATCCTTGTGTTGGATTAAATATTTTAATTTGAATTATTAAATATTTATTTGTACTCATTTTATTTATAATCAAATTATTAAGACTATTAACTAAACATTTTATGTCTCTGTAATAGATTAAAATCAACTCGATTAATCCAACCCAATTATTAGATTGGATTGAAGAAATTATTGAGAGATTTCAACCCAACCTAATCCCAACCTAAAAATGCCCACTCTTAATCCCCATCCCTGTATTTTTGCCTTTTGAAGGCAACAACCAAACATAAAAAATCACAACCCCTTCGGCTCTATTATAAAATATATAACATAACATATTTTCTTCAAAGAGATCTGTAACGAATTTTAATTATTTTCGAATCTATCTGTATTTAAGCTGGAGACTGGCTGAACTAACATGGAAGAAACAAAAATGCCGGTGGCAGTGAAAGTATGGAATAAAAATGTGACCAAGTGGGGGGTGACAGCCTGCATCATTTAATCATAGAGTCTTTCACAATTCACAACACATCGGAGGAGACCGTATAAAAGACTTTTTTTTTTTTTTTTCAACAATCTTTATTTTTTTTTTAGTTATTTAAATTAGTTCATGAGACAATCGGTTTTACATTGATAGAACACTGATAACGTAGTCCGAATAAACGACTTTCATACGATTGAGAGCCACTTATATTTAGATGAGAGACAATTAATATATATGGAAGAAAATCTCATCATTTTATGAATAGAGGTGGGGTGTGCACATTCAAACCCATAAACTCACGAGACAAGCATAGTTCTGAAAAAAAAAAAAAAAAAACTGACCCCTTATGCAACAATCTATGTTTTTACTTTGGAGGAAAAATAAAGGTGTGGGCTCTGGGGTTAGGGGATTGGGAGGATAATGGTTTTAAATGTGTTTAACTGGAAATATGTGGACTCAATATCATCAATAGTCGTTTTTTTAATCTCAACATCACAAGACAAATGATGATGTTCTTTTCATTTTGCTAATACACAGCTGGATCTTCCAACTAGAATTGTCGCCAATCAAATTTGCAAGTGTTGTTTAAAAATCAAAACCACTAAACAGAAAACAAATTAAAGTTCAATGTTTTTTTGTGGTCGTACATGTGCACTGAAGTTCTTGGTGGGTCAACTGGTCAGATTTTCAAAGAAACAGGAGCAACAGATTATGGATGAAGGAATCAAATCAATCACCAGTATAGCTAATGAAAAGACGCAGAATCCAGCGCCCACAAACCATATATGGTCAGTTTACTTCAGGTTTTTTCAAACATGGCTGCCACCAATCGGGGAATCCTGGAGTCTTGCAAAAGCTACTGTATCAATTTTAGTTGATTTGGCTGGGAATCTTGGGATCCCACCGATATGAGAGACTTTTTGAATTGGATTTCCCTGACTACGATAATCTTAAACCGAATGAAATAAAACAAGGAGTTCGATTACATCATATCATCAGAAAGACCAAGTCATTTTCACGTCATTTATCTTGTTTAATTTGGAGTGTTGTGTACCAATCGGAATATATCGGCTTCGTTTAGGCCATTAACATCAGTTATTGCATATATAATTACGCCACCTAAATGAGGCACATTTTTTGTGTCAATTCAATTATTTTGTCATATTATGGTGCATAGTATCCGGCTTGTTTTCCTAGTTTTCTTCCCCAGTTTCTATAGAATAAGATGATCTTGACTCCTTCCCAGAAAAAAAAAGAAAAAGTACAAAGACAAAAAGATGATCTTGACCGAAAAATAAAAACAGAAGACTCGGTAATATCAGTCCATGTTTGGATTAAAATGCGGATTAAAACACCAAGTCAGACGCAAAATTGTAAAAGTATTTTAAATACTGAATGTGCCGGGTCATCCCCGTCACTTGAATAGCTAGATGAATTCGTTTACACATATATAAACATTCATTGCCAAAATTTGTGTCAAATTTTGATGAGGTGAGGCCAACCTAACAAGAAAACTAAACCCCACCTTTCAAATAAACGTTTGGCCATGACAGGGACTCAATTGCCACAACAACTCATCAGATAATACTTAAAACCTAAACATTTTCCTTCTTTTATCTTCCTCTTCTATGGACAATCCAGCTAGTGACATTGTGGAAGACCAAATTTACAGTCTATTACACTAGAGACGGTCAATCAAACATGTAAATATAATTCCCAATTACATCAACTAAGCATAGAATCGTCAACTTTAAATATTCAAGATGGTCAATCAGACAAGGAAATGAAAATCCCAATTACAACTATGAAATATGGTCAAGGTTAATTTTAATCTAGTTTCCAGTTTTGAAACAGTGGACCACATAAATGCAAAGAAGTCAACAAAAAAATTCTAATATTACAAAGCACAAAGAGGAATGACAATTGGATTACAAATCTTCCCAACTTCAAAATCCCCACAAAATATTCATTATCTCTTCTCAACTCTCTCTCGCGCTCACTCTCCCTTTTTTCTACCCCAGTTTTGTGCACAAATTTGCAGGAGCAACATATGATATCATATAACAAAAGAAAGCAATAAGCTTTCAAGTAAAAAACACAGAGATAATAAACAAAGAGATTTAAATTTCTAGACATGTAAGGGTAAATATCAGTGAGGAGAGTAGTAATACCCTGCAGGCGCTCCCATTCCATTAACAGGTGGCATTCCATAAGGCATTCCATAGGGCATTGTTGCTGGCATTGGACCGGAACTATAATACCCAGTTCCAGTGATCTTGGCCAAAGTAGCTTGGCCTTGCATTCCATTCGTCGCATACTGCTGCCACACCTGCTGCTCCTGCACCAACAAGTGCTGCTTCTTCTCCATATCAGACATTTGCACATACGAAGGAGGCGGGATGGCCAACGATGCAGCGAACGGGTCCTGATTAACCGTCTGCACTGTTCCATCTGGAGCAGGAAGAGCCAAAACTGGGGTCGTACTCTTCCCTGGCCCAGGCAACGCAACACTACTCGCACTCCCACCACCCAATTGCGCAGAAGCTACATGGTGCCTCACCGCTCCCTGATCATACATCCCATTCAACAACAAAGGATCAAGCCCACCGCCCATCTCTGCCTTTTGCTTGGACAGATGACTAGCCGTCTCAACCAAGGCCAGCTCCCAATCCGCCTTCCCCACCTCAGCAGCCGCAGTCTGCCAAGCAGACGTCACCTGCCCTTCCCCATTGGAAGAAAACGCCTCCCACGTCCCATTCCCGCTACCTGCAGGCCCATTAAACAAGGCCAACGCCAATCTATTCCCTTGATCATCAGCTGTAACACCCTCATCTCTCAAATCCACCAAATCCCCACTAAACCGGGGTTTTGGTGGTTCAGGTTGAGGTTCAGGCTCAGGCTCAGGCTCAGGTTCCTTCGGCGGAGGAGCAGGTAATGCCTTAATCTCATTCATATTGGGCTCCTCCTCCACCTCCTTGGGAGGCTCCAACTCTTTCTTCTCGGGGCTCTTAGGCCTTTTGGCTCTATCCCTAACGAATTCCTCCAATGTCTCTATCAACTTGCTGGTAATCCTCTGGACGTCCGGATACTCAGACGATCTAGCAACTCCAGTGTCCTTACACCAGGCGTAAAAGGCGATCAGCTCATCGATCTGTTTGGCTGCACTGGAATAGGCGTCCAGCGCCTTGACGCAGTCAGTGTACTCCATATCGAAAAACTTGTCTAGCAACACAGCCAAGACCTCGCAAATGTCAGCGTAGATCTGGAAACTCTCCTTCACCATCGGATACAACGCGATCAGGATCATCCGGTTGTTCTTCGACAGACCGGTCGGTCTGCATGACAAGAACCGGTCCAGTAGTCTTTGTAAATGTCCCATTTTTCCAAATATCCTCTCCGGTTTCATCTCTCTCACTGGCGTCACAGGTCGCTTCTCCTCCCGGCCGCCAATGGCCTCGCTCATGTCGCCGTACGATCTCGTCCTCCTCGTCATTCCGTGGTCTCCATAACCACCACCACCACCACCACGAGAAGAAGAATCTCCGTAGTCGTACTCGTACGGTCTCGGTGGCGGAGACCGGAAATCGTCTCTGTCTCTGTCTCCGAACACGTATCCATTTCTGTCTCCACCACCAGATCCGGATCCAGACCCAGATTTTTTGTCGAACAAAACGAGTTCGAGTCTCTGATCCAGATACATGGCGTAGGTCCTGACAAAAGCGGACTGGTCCCAGGAGCTGGAGTGAGCCTCGTCTCTGAAATCAGACATGTTGAGGAGGCGCGTGCCTCTCCTAGTGGCGTAGAGGATCTCCTCCTGGAAGAGAGGCTCGCCGTCGTTCATCAGACGGTGGACGAGCGTGAGGGCCTTGAGAGCGACGATCCAGTCGCGCGTCTTCCCTAGACGCTTGGAGATGGCGGAGACGCAGGCGTGGACGTATCCGCGCGAGTATGACGTCAGATTCAGTATCTCGCGGATGTACTTCTCGTCGGCCGGGTCGTCGTCGTGGCTCGTCGCCTTGACAATCGCCACCTCCAGGTCCGGCGCCATGTTGCTGGCCACCTTGGCTATGCCTATGCTCGTCTGGTCCTTGACGGCCCCGATCGCTTTCCGGATCGTGCTCGGCATCTCGACCGTCGGATTGAAATTCTTTTATTTCTCTTTCAGTTAGGTGAGTGTATCTCAGTCCAAGTTTTTGGTTTCAACGGCTGTGATTAGATCGAATTATATCCGCGAGGGGCTTAGTAGATCCACGTCCGGTGAGTCAAAACAGCGTCGTTTTTGCGGAGCTGCTGGTAGTGGTGGTGGCTAGATTCTCTCTCGCTGGTCTGTGAAGAGAACGGGTTGCGGAGGATGTAATTGTAAATTGAAAAAAGAAAAGGTAGATATTTAATAAAAAGAGGGATTTGTATGATGATGTGGAACGATGTGGAGCGTTGGATGGGAGCTTGTGATGGGGTGGCTTGGCAGCTGTTTACAACGGAAGTGTCGGGGGGGCGGTGCGTGTTAACTTGTCTGAAAGAAAGCACGAGTGGAGAGAGTTTCTAATAGCATGCGTTTTGGTGGTTGGGATTTTATTTTTGTGGTTTACGGTGCAAATGACTTGTTCATGGTTTATTATTTAATTTTGTATTTTTGGCAAGGTATGTATATTTTTAGTCGTGGATTCGATGGAATTTACCGGATCGAAATAATTTTATATAAGGGATAATCCCAAAATTCATTTTAATTTATAAAATTATTAACTAAAATTCCTTCTGATATTATAAAAATTAATTAAAAAAATGATCGTTTTACTTCTCATTACTTTATCATCAATTTATGATTATCAGGAGTATTATTATCTTTTTACATATTTTTACGGATATTTTGAGTATTTTTATCAATATAAGAGAAAAATTTTGATAAAATAAATATTTTTATAAATTAAAATAGATTTTTAGAAATTATTTATATAATTAAATGCCTTGCTATTATTTTGGTAAGAATGTCCTGTTGATATGGACTTTAGAATTACAGGAAAATCTCATATTATGTATTCATACGGACGGCTCCATATATTGTAAAACATTAAAAATTATTTTCTTTAAATTCACGTTACAGCTTATATGAGTATATATGTATTTAGAATGTTATTTTCGACGGATGAGAGTGCATTGAATTGAAAGCTTATTTGTTTTTTTTTTTTTTAATGGATTATCATACTGAAAATATTTATAATTACTATGTTCTATTTTGATTAATCTTTAATTTGTCTGTGGGTTTATTACACGTGGCAGTTGATCCGGTATGTGCAGACATGGGTCCCATAGATATGGTAAATGGATTGAGAGAAGAATCCAGTCTATACTTGGAAGTCAAATATGTCTCCCTTTTTTACTGGCCACAACGTAACCACAAATAATCAATTTGACTTATATAGTTTCAAATATTCGCTACTACTTGACGAATTACAATGATTCACACATTTTATAGTGTTTTTAGAGTTTACCCACTTTTCCTAATTAGGAACCAAATCAAGTTGAATTATTACGTTTAAGATTTTATTTAAATTTAAAAGATTTTAAATTTTTAATTGTATTCAATCTAAATTTGAAATGATTTAATTAAAATTTAGATGTACTCAATTTAGATTTATATAATTTTATTAAAATTCAGACGTATTCAATTAAGATTTGTATTAAATTCAATAAAATTTAAATATATTTAATTTATATTTATATGAAATTCAATAAAATCTAGATGTATTTAAAAACTATTGACTTCATAGACTTTACTAAAATGATGGATTTTAATGAAGTTTAAAAAAATAAAATTTGATTTCTGGGTGGAGGGAATCAAAGTTTCCCTTGAAATTTAATTCCTTAATTAAAATTTAAATGTCAAATCTACATAATTTTTAATTTTTTGTAGGGTCATAAAAAAGGGATTAAATTCCCTTTCTCATTTAAGGATTATTGATTAGTAAATGTATCACTAATAATATCAATTTATTTTTACATCAATTTTGTTGTTTTAATATATTTCGATTAATTTTTAAACAGTCATTTTAGAGATCAAACATTTCTTACGTTTTCTTTTTTAATTGCATCTCACTTCAGTAATGGTGAAGCAAGAGTTTTTGAACTCCAAAATTCAACTGATGTCTGAGAGATTTTATAAGTTAGAATTAACTAAAACACTGTTAAAATTATGATAATTTCCTTAAAAACTGGTTGATTTTTCACTAAGTGCCTCTAGAATTTGATAGTACTTTGAAGTACAAATGGAGACAGGGTCTACATCAGAATTTGCCATCTACTTTTCCCAGATATCAAAAGATTTAAAATTAAAGAAAAAATTTTAAGTGGGACCTCAGATTCTTCACAAAATCTAGAATAATAAGATGCTGCAGATTATCCTCCTCATCAAATGATCGCGTGGCCTAATGGATAAGGCGCTCGCCTCCGGAGCGGGAGATTGTGGGTTCGAGTCCCACCGTGATCGATCGTCTTAATTCCAATTAATTGTTATTTTTTCCGCTTTTGTGTTGATGAGTCTAGTGGCTCCTACATGTCAGACACGTGTCACTGATGTGATGATTCTATTCTCTTCCAATGAATGATCCCCGGCAAACAAACTCGAGAAAGCAAAAAGGCATAATCACTCAGGCATGTAATGTCCAACAAAAGGAAATGCTTCTCATTAAAGAAAAGCTAAATTTTAAAAGCAGCTTCAAGTATTGGATGCTCTTCTTCTCTTTATAGGAAAAAAGTAGACCAAAAGAATAAATTGTGAAGTAAATTATTCAAGTAAGAAAATATTCTATAAGCTGCTTAATTGTGCTATCCTATGCCAGCCTTAAACAATGGTAACCTCAAAGTGCTTTTCAAATTGGTCATGTCTTGCATTATATAATCTCTTGAAAATATTTCTTTCTTGGTCCATCATCGTTCGACATTCAATTAAGTTGTTTGATCTTAAAATCTAAACTTGCAGATAAGAGTCTAAACAGTAATATTAAACTTAAATGGAAAAAAAAAAAAGAAAAGGGTTCCAGTAAGACAATTAAAGCCAACTTACATTATAATACTATATATAACACAAGCGAAGTAACCTTAAAATTTAAAATGTTCAATGCTAAGACACACATTAAGGGGAGAATGATAACAAGAACCCCAATTATTGGGAAATATAGGATAGAACCGGAGAGGCATGATTGGGAGTTCTGTTACAAGGTACTGTCTTATACCTTTACTTACATCATATCCATATGGAGCTCTAGCTTACCAAATTATCCTTTGGTGAGTCTGTGAAAACACGCATGTGCCCGGAAGGATTCTTCTTCTTGGTCCACCATAGGAAGAACATAGAAGAGATTATTACAAGCCCGGCTGCACATCCAACTGCTATTACAACGAGTTTTCCTACTTGCTTCTTGTCACGTTCGGAACCGGTGCCATCAGTGGCTGCAGGAGTGTGTTAAAATAGAGTTTAGTAAGCAACGGTAAAGTTGGTAGTGGAAGAAAGATGCAAGTCAATGTAAAAACAGGAGAAATTTTAAGAACCTTGAGAAACATGGATGGCTGATACTAAAGGTCCATATGTGCCTTGATACGGAATGCAACAAGTGCCTTTACCAGCCCAAAAGAAGTGGACTTCCATGATTGTGTTCGTCACGTTTGCCTCAAAAGTTCTTACCAAGGCTTTTTTGGATGCACCTGCTTCTTTCAGAATGTTGAAATCTCGCAGAACTCTCTCACCCTTGAACCAATGACAAAATTTATGAAAACAAGAAGGCAAGAAAAGATGCAACTAAGCAAATTGACAGGTGTGATTGCGTAACAGATTATTGGCAGAAAGAACTCACAGGGACAAAGCAAATGGGGAAACTTCTACAAGATAACCAAGAAGTCAAGGTTTTCAGGTAGTCAGTAGATTTTTAGAACCATGGTCAATATGGTTCAAAGTCCCGATTTTTCAAACAAGTTTTTTTACCTAAGTTTTTGAGTCCTGTTTTCTGTTCAGCAATACTCTCAGATGTAAATGCTATATTTGAATAAGAAATTTCCACCATACCTGAATGTAAACGTCAAATAAACGCCTTCCAAGACCTTTCCAGGATAGTGAGTCCTCCATTGCTATCTCTGCAAAGTGAAGATCAACACTGTATTTCCCATTCTTCAAACCAAGGCCATAGTATCTCAGTGAGCTTGGTGAGATCCTTGCTGTCTTATACAGCTCAGACTCTAAAGTTCCTGTGATTTGTGAAGCTGTACTTGCAATATACTGGGGTCCATTGGGGTTTGAGATGTAATTTCCAGTGTTGCTTACTACCCATTGGCGATAAGAGCTTGTGTGAAATGAGGCAGCTGTCAGTTTTTCAGAGTCATCATCGAACTCAATGCCTGATGCTGAAGTTAGTTTTGTACCTCCACATTTGATCGAAAAAGAAGCTGCAATGAGAATTGTAAATGACAGTGGAATTACAAAGCAACTCAAGACAGTTGATGATCCTATAGTATCTAAATTATAAAATAAAACAACCAAGAGAACACACTTCAGAATTCCAGTTAACATATAAATAATCTGGTATGTGTTTGGCCATGTGTTTTATTTGCTTATGCATTGTAAAAGTATTGTTAAACTTACATTAAATTTTAAGCATAGATTCTAGATTCAAGATATTAAAAAGCTGAACGTACAGGATGGTAATTTGTTGCTGCATTTTGTATCACCTTGGAGGCACTGCAGCATTCCCAAAGCCTTCCTGAATATACACGTGATTGGAGAAAATTTATCTATATATTTACAAAAAATTGTAGAAGAGAAACTAGTACTTAGATTTAGAGTCATATACATGAATGTCTTCTTTCTTGTTTTAATTGGAATAATGTCTGATGTTGGATGACCAAAAGACTGATATATGATACTAAATGTTGAAGCATACCCAATGATCAAGAATAACCATATGCAACAAAATTAGTAGGAACTAGGAAATCATGGCAAGAATTGAGAAAAAACCTTACCCATCAGCCAAACTGTTTGCGTTGATAGAAGTTCCAATAACATTCCTGAAGAAGAAAGAGGGGAGTCAATCCTTGCTAATTGCTGACTGGGACTTATTATAAGAGGTGGACAAATAAAAATGAATAGTGCTACATTGCACAAAAAATTAGCCCAAATGATGTGGCAAGTCAATTTGTAACTATGTTATTATCTATACGTTATTTCACAATCAATATGAATGTTACAAATCAACTTGATAAATCATTTGAACATATTTTTGGACAATATAGCATTAAACGAAAATTTAATTCTGATAAGATAAACAAAATATAAAGAAATTAAGTTTTAACTTACATTGATAATCCAAGTTTGGCAAAATTAGGAGGCAAATTTCCAGACACGGGATTATGTGAGACATCTCTGTAATGCATTAGTCAAAGCATTTGTAAAATCGGAAGTGCCAGTGAAAAAGGCAAAATACAAACATGAACTAGCACAAAGAAGGAAACACAAAATACAAGGTAGCACTGACATTGCAATAAGCTTAGTACTAATGATATTCGCTGGCAGTTCTCCACTCAAGTTGTTGTTTCCAAGATACCTGAAACATAAATTAGGTCAGGCTTGGGAAAATCAGATGAACTAAAAGCAAATAAACATATTTTCATGATCTAGTACTCATTTCCTGTATAGCATGGTGATAAGGAAAAAAAAGCTGATGAAAGATGTAAGATTACTTACAAATATTGTAATGAAGGAAAATCCTGGAATGAGGTTGGTATATGACCTGTCAACTTGTTGAAGCTTAAGTCCCTGTCTTAGTGGTTTTATCCCAATGAAACAACAAAATTAATGAGAGTTATTACATAAAAATTGGGATAGAGAGTGAAAAATCTGAAGTTTGTTGTTTTTTAAGGATTGAGACCATCAAATAGATATTTTTTGAAATAGCTACGTTTGTCTAGGGTGGTGAATTTGTTATCCTGATGACTTACAGTAGTTCCAAATTGATAAATGTGCCGAGTCGTTCTGGAATTTGTCCTGATACTCGGCTGTTTCTCAAAGATCTGTAAGGAAAATAAGACATGCCTTGTGAAATCCATAAAAAAATAATACTAGTAAAATAAAATAAAAGGTGAAATGAAACACCAACAGTTCTATAGAGATTTAAGATAACAATCGCTTACAATATAGACAATCTTGTTTGTTTTTCCAGGAAATCAAGAGTAGAATCTTCACCACCGAGATCACCGATTCTCCTATGAAAATAGGAAAATGTTAAACAATTCTGATCAAGTATGAAAATCCACCATGACTCATACACATATGCTATGAAAATTATATTCACGTTTAAGTTGATAAAAGAACATCAATGTAGCTCAACCTATTTGGAGTTTAATTTAAGTTCAAATAACTATAGAAACCAAAATCATATTTACTTTTGGTATTTACGCTACAATTGAAGGCGGGTTCAGATGATGGCAGCCTTGTTACCAAATATTACATAATAATAAGGGTATGCTCACTTTAAAAAAAAAAAAAAGTGTGGTAATGATACAAACAGTCTAACCATTACACTTTGTAAAAGGAGTTTAAGGATATACTTTTAGTTCAGTTGTAAATTAGAGTGTTCATCTTTACATATTTGATGGTTCGTGCGTTTGCTGTCAAAAGTATACATAAGACAATCCAGTTTGTGTGAAACCTTATCAAATGTTCTCACCCAAAGAAATAAAGTTGGCCAACGAGTGAATGGCAAACCGTGACTTAACTCCCTTTGAAGGAATTTTTTTTTTTTTTTTAATTTTCAAAAGGGAATTAATACCTTGCAAAATGATGCTAAAGATATATGTACTCTAAATTCAAAGTCCTTACAAGTCCTCCAGTTTAGTTAGAGCACTGAAACTGCCTGGAATTGGACCTTCAAGTAACGTCCCTTGCAGTCGCCTGTGAATGCAAGGCACATTAGTCAAATACAAAGATGAACAAACAAAATTGCATAAAATATTCATTCCTGAAGCATGGTGTTATAACAAAGGAAAATCATGCATACAGGTCCTTGAGTTCTGTAAAAGTCCCTAGATAATCCGGAAGCTTTCCAGTCAAGAGATTATCTGATGCCCAGCTGGAATAAGGAAAAGAGAATCCAAACATAGAGTTACCAACTATATTATAAAAAATACAATCTTTCAAAAAGATTGTTTGATAACAAATAGAGAAGTACATAATTTGCAGGGACTTCAAATTGGCGAATTCCTGTGGAATCAATCCACTCACTCCACTGCTATCCATATACCTGAACAAGGAATTCCAACTAATCAGACTGCATACTAGGAGAAAGCAGACACATAGTTTTATGGGTCTTGTTAACTAGTTCCCTATACAGCAAGACAATTCCCTGTATGAAAACCTCTTTGAAGGAACCAAAAAACTTTATGACTTTTTATTTACCCAACTTACAGCTGCTGTAAAGAGGCCAACTTTCCAAGCTCCTTGGGCAATGGTCCAAAGAAGTTGTTTGAGCTAAAACTTCTGCAACAAAGAGGACAGTCAGAAAATTAGTACTGCTTCCAACAAATGGAGTTTTGATAACTTTAAACATATCATAGAGTTGTAAATATGCACTTAACAGGCTCTTCAACTTGGTCAGATTGCCAAGTTCTGGAGGCACTTGACCTGTGAGATTGTTTATGCCCAGGCTACTGTTCAATTACTCAAAACATAGAGAAAGCATTTGTGAGTACCTCAACACAGACATCATATTAACGTCATTAATTGAACAATTTTACAGGCTCTATTAAAATATATATAAGATCCCAGAAAGCTTGGATGCAATTACAGGTATTGCATTTCTGATAACTGTCCAATTTCAGCTGGAATGATTCCATTTAATACATTTTGACCCAGATTCCTGCATCATGATTCAACCAAATCAACTAAATAGACAAACGGAAAGAAAAATTCACGAAAGGGGGTTGACGAATCGCTCTCTCACAAGTCCGTTAGCTTCTTCAGCTCAAACAGTTCTCTTGGTATCTCACCCAAAATGTCCAAAGCATAAATCTTTCTGTATCATTTGAAAAGTATAGATTAGACTATCATTCTAAAATACAACAGCTAAAAAACAACAATGGTTGGTTATGGTAAACTAACAGATGAGTGATGTGGCAGGTATTGCTGTTGCAGTCACAACTAACACGCGGATTCGCAGACTCAGGTGACCATGTAGCATTCGGTGCACACGGGTCCATTGTAATATTCAATTTTCTCCCCAAGTTCCAGTACTCTATCATCTTGTTAAGGGCCGTCACTGAGCAACAAAACTTTAATGAGAAACCTAAGCTATTAAGAGAACCAACAAAATTTTACAATACCATCAACACAACATTTATACATGTAAAGAGAGATTGAAAGAGAGACAGTCGTAGACAGAGACCTTCAGCTGGGTCGGTGACTGTTTGAGCAGAAACAAGCTGAAGCAGCCATAGAACAACCAAAGAGAAGCTCAAGAATTCCATCACTGCGAAGTAAAGCAGCAACACACAAACACACAGAAACAAATAGAGAGAAAGAGATGCAGGAAAGCAAGCACAAGGCCGGCAACATAAATATACAGATCAAGACCCAGAAACCCAGAAAGCGATTTCAAGGTGGTGGGTTCATGAAAGATTCGAAGACCATATATGAAACAACAGAACAGAGCCACAAGATCAAATTTTCTTCCATAAAATATCTTTCTCTGGGGAGTCATCCTTGACTCTCTAGATGTTCAAAATACTACTAAAAATGTTTGTGGCAAGAGTCTACTCTATTGATGACCAAAGAGAGCTACGCAACTTGCGTGTTGACATTTTACATACGTTTTTTTGACCGTTTCGTTGCCCGCCAAAAGCCAATTCCAGTTTTTACTGCAATTTCACTGTTCCTGACATTGAATGATATAAGGATCCATTTGTCCTATCTCACGCAACAACATAGATGAGAACACCAGAGAAACGCCAATTCAATCACGTTGACTCACCTAATTCAAACACGTATCATATAAATTACTACTATTTTTTTTTTTTTTTTGGATTGTATAAAGAATATATAAGTTTTTCTTCTCAGTAGATGACTTGAAATTTACAATACCCAGAAACAAAAAGAAGTGTAACAAATGGTACATATCGTTTTCAATATGTTGCAACAGAGTACGAGTTCAAAGACATTTGTAGAGTACATTTATACAGCAATGGTGTATGTGCGAAACACTATTTCAATTTGCCTTTGCATTACTGCATCTATGATTTTAACATTGATAATTTGTGAACAAAAAATGAAAGGAAGATGATTGATCCCGTGAAAAGCTTCTGGATCTCTATGCGAAAAGATGTCACATACTTATGCCAATGGAAAATCTTGGAATCTCTGTAGAAAACAATGGTGTCTGTGCAGGTATGCAAGCAGTCTATAAGCAACAAAAAGCTTCTGACATTTACTCCAAAGCGACTGTACCACGGTGTTCAATTCTTAGCAATATCTTGCCGGAAGCAGCATTCCCCACTCTACTTGAGATTGTAGGGGTTCGAGAACTTGTACTCTACCATCAGTAAGCCCAAGAGCAATTTGATTGGGTTGATACGGATGAGCTGCGATGACAAGAGGATACAGCTCCAAACTGTACAACAGTTTTGTTAATCATCATGTGAAAGCAAAGAAGAAAACGATTTCAAGGCCATCATAAGAGTATATTTACCCGGGAGTAGGTTGTGCATAGGCAGTGAGATTGATCTGACACCTCAGATCGAGTGTTGCAGAGTCAAAAACTTTTATGCACCCACTTTTGCAGCCAATATATATTGACTTACCGTCACAAGAATACGTGGCATATGTGATTGGAAGATCTGATTTGTCAGGCACCAACTGCAACAAAGTTGAATTTTAATCACAAAATCTATATGTAGAAACATAATTCAGGCTATTTATAGCACCTGCGTAATTTGGTTAAGTGTGGGTGCTTCAAACACGTCTATCTGCCTCTCGTGGACAACTAGTAAGCGAATCTGATCAGGATGAAACTGAATGTGGATCACAACAGGGGTTTCTGGAACTAGGCCAGTATGAAGACTCCGCAAAAACTTACTGCATATATTTTCCCAATCATTTGAACTCCACACACATAGCTAGAAGACAAGACAAATGAGCTCATCATGTCAGACATAAGGTACAGAATTGCAACTAGTTATGGAAGTCAGAAGCAAAGAAAATCGAGCATTAGAAGAAACATTTGAAGGATCTTTGGAAGTGTTGGGGTAAGAGCCAAAGCATATTCTCTAACTTTTAACCAAATAGCCAATTATCTGACATGTGGAAAGCTGCCAGAACTCTACCAATATACAGACGCAGAACCCACGAGAAAACTAGCTTTAAATAGATTCATTAAGAAAAATATAAGAAAATCTTAAGCTCAAACTATAAATTTCTATTGGCTGAAATGGCTATTAAAGTGGTAAAAGAAACCGTGAACAGTAAGAGTAACAGCTTTAATTGTGGCACATGTATTCAGAAATGTGTATAAGATTACCTGAGCATCAGCTCCAGAGGATACAAGCACATTCAAGTTGTGAGAAAATGCGAGGCACGTAATTCGATTTTGATGGCCTTTCAGCTTGGCTTTAGTCTTTCAACACATGAAGTGTAGCAACAACCTCAATCTCAAAAAATTTAGTATCTTACTAAAAACATACAAATCGAGAGTCAATTGCAGGTAAATAATGACCTTTTTGGTGTAGGGACAGTGAATTATGATTGAAGAGTCGTCGAAGCCAGTGGCACACAAATCTTGAGGGAGGAAGATAAAATACGTAGCTGTTGGAGGAGAGTTTGCAAATGTTGCCACTGTCTACATCAGAATAAAGCAAAAGAAGTAAGAAATTATGACACAAAAAATAGTGAATTTACAAACAAGAGGGCACATATCCATGCATATATTATTATATTATTTACCTCAAAGGTCTCCATATTGAATATGGAGATTTTTCCTCCTGTTCCAGAGAAAAGAAAAGAATCTTTCAGTGCAAAGCACGGAACAGATATTTCTGGGTTTGCACCTATCTCATTGGTCATTATTTTTTCACTTGAAGGTTGATAATGCGGTTGCACATTAGCATCTGCCTGCTGAATGAAAAGTTTTTAGAGTAAAACTCTTAGAAATAAAACCATGACCTCTTTAGTATATAGCAACAAAAACCTTCCCCAAGGACTGTTGATTTCTCTGCCATTTCCTCCACAGTCTGTGTGTTGCATTTTGTGCTAATGCCACTATGAAATCCCCAGCATCAGAATATATCAACTTGACCACCTAAAAAAGATCCAAGAAATTGATTAGTCTAGAAAGTAAATGAATTAACAGAAAAACCGCAGATTGAACTGTCAAATTATGAGTATCTAATAAGGATCAGGATATAAAAGACAGATTATTCAAGAAAATTATAGGTCAACAATCCACAGAGATAAATCCATAATAAGATCCACCAAATTCCATAATTATTTCTATTATATTTCATATTGAAATTGAACTGAGAAAATGAATGGGTCCATCATATCCAAGCTGTTCATACCCATTCTCAAATATCCATGTCAATGAGCCACATAAACCTTGTTTGATCCACAAGTTCGACAGACTGAGGATAAAAGATGGTAATGGAGGATAACAACTAAATTAAGGGTAACTACAAATAGCTGTGAGGAAGTGTACCCATACCCTGCCTCCCATTGAATTATCATGGAGAACCAATGTGTGACATTCAGATGGTTTATTGATTTGCTGCAGCTTCCAACAAACAAAATTTTCCATTGGTTTCGTGCAAACTAAATCATTTGCATCAGCCAAACTAGTGCCATCCATATACTAGTAAGAAAAAGAAATAAATAATTACTGACTACGCTAGTGTTTTGTAAATTAGTTCATGCATCAGTTAGATAATGCCCTGCTCCTGACCAAGGTAAGTTTATTGACACTTACCTGGTTTACATCAGTGACGCAGCTGCCATCATTAGACTGGAAAATTGACATATAAATAAGATAAGGATTTTTTAACTTAAAATGTTTTATGAAAATTCAAGTTAATTCATGGATATTCACGTACTCCAACACCACTTGGTACTGATAAGAAACCCCCTTCCTCTTGACCGGAATCATTAACAAAGGATGGAGCATGAAAAAGATATGGTGTTGTGGGAATATCTTTCAGTGAGTTGGTCTCATTATTACCACTAGGCATCACATTGACACAATAAGGAACCCACCAGTCCATACTGCGGCATACAGAGAATAGTAACAATAATAAATAACCAAGTTTGCAATTGGCATTTAGATAGTAATAGATGAGATCTATGCCTTGACTTACGTCTGCTTAATTAATGTCAAGAGTCTTGATTTGTCAACACTGGGGAACTTGATTTTGTCTTTTAGAATAGGATTTTTTTCTATTAGCAATCTGATAGTATCACAGAAATGAGCCCTTTCAGTGTAATCAGATAGAAACTTCTGCCTGCAGGTAATATTTTATTAGAGTTTACATGTTTTAACAGAAAGGATTACATGTTCAAAAAAACAAAACATATGCAAGAAATTTCCAGTCATGCAAAAGTTCTTCAAAGAAGAACCAAGGCTGATTCCTAGGAAATATTTATCAAAAGCTAAAGAGAAATTTAAAAATTCCATCGCAAGTGTGTTTACAGCTTTGGTATTTTCATTACTGCAGCTATTCCACCCCAGATGCATCTATAATAAAAAGGGATAAATAAGGATACCTATTTTTTTGTTGCCAAACAAGGTGTGATGAAAACAAAAAGAGGAAAGAAATATGTTGGCATTGTCAATACACCCCCTCATGTGCAAGACTAATAGGCTTGTCCCTTGGCTCAAGCCCAAACACAAACACGCAAACAAATTCAAATTTATTAGGTGGGGACTTCGAACTCAGGACTACTAAGACAAATCAAGCTCTAATACCATGTTAATAACCATCAGACCCAAAATCTTAAGGTGTTAGGAAAGAGCACAACTAATGATATAAGGCTTTCTAACAAGTTTGAGTTAGAAAATATCTTTAATATTTTTCAGAAAACAATGGAAAGTAAAAATGTCTATTTTTCTAAATCCCAGCAGAAAGAAGAAACTTTAATTATTCAAAGTTAAAACCTACCTGTCTACACCTTCAAGATTCTTCTGCTTTTGCATCTCAAAAAACAATTCCACCAAGCATTCATTATCATCCATCTTCATGAACGCTGAGAGATATTTTTCTGCCTTGTACCACTCACCATCAATCATACACTCCCCAAAATAATTCACATTGAAGAAAACCTTTGTTTCTACCTCCAATCTTCGCCACCATAAAGCTAAAATTAACCACAAAAACAAATCAAAGAGACCAAACACCAAAAAAAATAAAATAACAAAGCATACTTATGAAGCGTCTCCTGGAATTCTTCTTCGTCAAGAAACTGAAGAATCAAGTAAACAAGCTCTTCCTGCAGACAAACCATACACATACCAAATTAAAAACAAATATACAAAAGCCTAGCTTCCTAACAATTCATTCAAAACCAAAAACCCAAAAATTGGCTTACCTTTATACTTCTATCTTTCTTTTCGAAGCTAGGACAAATAAGACTAATAAGCGACAAGAGAGCCGATTCATTCATAAAAGGAAACTCAACTATATCGCACAATACAGGATTTTTCTTAACGAGAATTTCAACATCATCATTTAATTTGGCTCTTGAAAGTGACAATTGTTCATTCTCTCTGCACATTCAAACACACACATAACACATTCTAACTGAACGCAGACTATACGCGATAATTCATAAACACCATTACCAAAACTTACATCATCATACCTACACAAAGAAGCTTCTTCGAATTTCAGCTTTTGAAGCTCAACAAACAGCTCCATGGACACCTCATTGTCATCTGCCTTCGTGAAGGATGAAAGATACTTCTCTGCCTTATCAAACTCACCATTCAGTATATTTTCCCCAAAATGCTTCACGTTGAAGAAAATTTTCGATTCTTGCTCTAATCTACAATATTTTCAAACAATCATTGCATTACCAGTAGTCGAAATGTGTCAAGTTCAACGAAACATAATACAATCAATCAATTTCCAAAAAAAAAAAAAAGAAGAAAGAAAAAAGTCACCGTACAGATGAAGACTCTCTTTGCAATTCTCTTCGTCTAGAAACTTCATTATCAAGAATATAAGATGCTTGTACGTGTCCTCGTCGACTTGCATTCTCTGTTGATTTTCTAGGGTTTCGAGAATTCGAGATCAGGGAATTTTTTTTTTTTTTTCTTTTTCTTCTGGTTCTCTGTGGCTAGGCAAGTGAAGGGTTTTTTTTTTTTTTTTTTTTTTTGAAAACAGAAAACGAAAAATTGATTTGATTTTTTGAAAAATACAAAAAACGGACGGAGACAAGTAACGGGAGCGAAAACGACGATCGATGGAGTCGTTTCTGTGTCTTCTCGCCTTTAAACGATCGATTTCGGTTTTGCTCCAGCGGCAAGTCCAGTGTTTTTGATGAGAGCAACCGAGCAATCGTTTATTTGACTTGTACTCTTGGTGGTGATAAGTCTATGGGCTTATCACGATAAGCCCGTGGTTTTTTTTTTTTAGAGCAAAATGTACGGTACTAAACACCCCCAGCTATGAAGCATTAAACATTCATAGTCAATATTTGATTTTAATAACAAGAAAGTTCTCATTTAACAGTCAAGCCACGTCATATTTGACAGTTGACCATACAAAGACGAAAATGTCCATAGATAAAGACAAAAAATTTATATCAAAACCATTTTCATCTCTGTCACTCTCCACTGTCCTTAGAGCAGACCTCCACCTCCACTGTCGCCTTCTTCTTCTTCTCCTCTTTTTCTTCTTTTCTCGTTCGTCTGGGTCTGGGTTTGTTCGATCGAACCCAGATGAGATCTGGGTTTGTTCGATCGAACCCAGATGAGATCTGGGTTCGACGAACCCAAACGAGATATCTGGGTTCGTCGAACCCAAATCGTCTGGGTTCGATCGATCAAACCCAGACGAGATATGGTCTGGGTTCGTTCGATCGAACCCAGAACCCAGATCTGGTCTGGGTTCGACGAAAGCAGACGACGTCTGAGTTTGATCTCGAACCCAAATTTTCTTGAGACAAAGATGGATTGATTTTGTTGAGACAGAAATGTTGTTATTGGTTTATGATGGTAGGTTGGTTGATGTTCATTGAAGATGTTGTTATTGGTTTTGAGAGATTAATGATGGTTTTTGTGGGAGATTGATGTCGGTGTAAGGTGAATGGATGCGCGAATGGAAACTCGGATTTGTGAGTTTCCAGTTGAATGGAAACCTGGAGATCTGGGAGGGGGAAGAGAGAGAGAGAGAGTGAAAGAAGAGGGAGAAGAGACATTATCAAATAAAATGACGAAAATACTCTTTATCAAATTAACAGTCACTAACAGTTGGGGGTTATATTGTTATAAAACGCAAACATTGACTATATCTGTTTAAAGGCTTACCTCAGAGGGGTTTTGTGTATTTTGCTCTTTTTTTTAATTATGTTGGGACATGAACATGGTTTGTGGAACTGTGTAACGACAGCGGAACTATTAAAGGTTTTTTTTTTTTTTTTTCACTTTGTGATTGAATTTATTTTCTTTTTAACAAAAAATATTATTATATTTGATTGATTTACTTTATCTAACCACCGAAATTATCCATAAATTATAACCATTAAATTATTTTTAATAATTACTCCTACAATCAATCTAAAAACTACAATTTATAAATAATATTACTGATAAGGTAAGAAAACTAAACTTATACTATTATTATTATATGTTGTGTCTAAAATATAATTTGTTACATTTTCAATGACTATTAATATATTAATGGTACGTTTAATTTACTTAAAATAATCAGAATAATCTGAAATTTGAATAACTTGAAATCAGAATAAAATATCGGAATCATAATAAGTTGTTTACTTCAACTGCAGGAATTGGAATCAGAATCAATAGTATTCCCATTGAGCTATTTATTTTGCTTTGAAATCGGAATGAATTAATTATAAGTTACAAAAATATCATTAATTAAAATTATGGATTAATTATAATAGTGTGTAGTTTTTATTATAATATATAATTTTTTTTAATATCAATTAAAAAACTACATATTATAATAAAAAAAAAAACTACATATTATTTTAATAATCTACTAATCTAGCGAGTAATTTTTTATTATGATATACAATTTTTTTTAATATCAAATAAAAAACCGCATATTATAATAAAAAAAAAAACGCATATTATTTTAATAGTACAAGTTTTTTATTATAACATGTAATTTTTTTTTAATATCAAATAAAATAAGTTTTTCTTTATTTTTTAAAAAATGATATTAGAGATTTTTCGTCTTAATAAAGGGAATGAGAATAAGATTTCAAAGTGAGTTGGAGATAATAAGATTTTTATTCCACAATCCTAAATTGATGTGGAGCCCACTCTTTCATTTTCATTACAGAATGAATTTTAAGTAAACAGTATTAATCAATCTCATTGTTCATTCTTATTCTTCAATTCATGAAGTAAACACATCAAAAAAGTTTGATTACCTTACTTGTTGGATGACATACCCATCAATGACAATCGGTATTATTATTGATGAGTAATTTTATTCATTAAATAAAGTTAGTCAAACTCATATATTAATGTTTAGAATGATAATTAGGTAGATTATACCTAATGACATAATATTTAAATATTTAATTGTGATGTTTATGTCTTTTTTCAATTAACAACTAAACAGATATTAGTTATGATATATATCATCTATATTACATTTATTGAATTTAAGTTCATATCAAAAAATATATATACATACGTACGTATATATATACATATATTTTTTTTCAATTTTTGACATTAATTCAAGATATAAATGGGGCTAACTCGATGTCATATCAATATTTGGTAGGGAGGCAATGTTAGGTACACCTACGTGAACAAGATTGTGGGTTTAAATATTTTTTAATTTAAATTCTAAATTAATTATAATAAATATAAATTTTAGGTATAAATTTGGATATCCAATTAATTATTTTGTTTTAGGAGACAAGATCACTATCAAAATTGGTATTTGGACACTTGATTGTTCTATCAAATTCTAATAACTGTTACATTAAATTATTACTAGAACAATGAAATGTTATAACTCAAATGTTGAAATTCAATCACTTTAACGACTTGTGAAATTTTAATATGAATACATCTATTATATCTTTATAAAATTTTAGTTTATATTTTATTATATATATAGATATAAATGTATATATATCAGGTGGTAGAACATTTTCCCTTTTTATATTTATAATCAGGTTTGGAGTCCCTATTATACATATCCATTAACGTGTATAAAGATTTTTTCCCTCTTATTATAGATGTAGATTTTTCCCAATAAATTTTTTTCCGTTATTATGTAATTAGATTCCTTCCAATTTTATGAATGTATATCTAGCTAGCAAAAGTGTTTAATTTTGTCAGATTTCAACAAATCATTGACTATTACTATTAATAGATTTTCATTACCTTTTAAATTGTAATTAAAAAAAAAAGAAAAAAAAGAAAAGGTAATTGATGCACCCTTTGTTGTTTACAGTAGATAGCAAAATATCTTGCATTTCCATCGAAGGTCACCAATGGGGTTACTGAACTTGTATATAAGAGTATTTTCAATGTTTTCATGAATTGTATTTAATAAAAAAAAATATATCACGTAATCAATATCAAACAATTTGTTTCCTGCATGACATAGATATCATTTGATAGACGATCAATTCCATGTATTTTCATTTAATATCTCAATATATTTTCATATAATACTTCTACATATTTTTATTTATTTATTTTTTTACTTTTAATTAGATTTAAAAATTATAATTAAATAATTATTAATTTACTAATATATTTATCTGACACACCCTCCCTTCTGAAATTAGATAGTCATGTCGATAATATCTAATTTTTTCTTTTTACCACATTAGCTTGACATTGTTAAATGATAATTGTATTGAAGAGATTTATTTTAACTGAATATCTATTTATCTTTTATTGTAAGTAATTTTTTCATAATTAATAAGAGTATTGAAGATACTTTAATATTTTAGCATATTCAATCGAACAAAATTTGAAATTACATAAAAGCAAATATCATTACACTATGACAAATATCTCAATGAAATCATCTTTACGAACATTTCCATTCAATTTAACATAGACCATATATATTATTTTATTTTATTTTTGAAGCCAAGAACTATATAATTAGAGATTACAAAAAAATTTATCCAAATTTATTGTTCAAATGATATGGTAAACTTATGTATAATTACTACATTATCATGGTGTGTTTACTTCATAGATTGAGGAATGAGAATGGAGAATGAGATTCATTGATAATAATGTTTACTTGCTTAAAATTCATTCCGTAATGGGAATGAAAGTATAGATCCCACATCAATTTGGGATTGTGGAATGAAAATCTCATTCCCCAACCCACTTTAGAATCTCATTCTCATTCCCTTTATCAAAGTAAAATGTCCCTTATACAATTTTTAAAAAAAAATAAAGAAAATTTTATTTTATTTGATGTTTAAAAAAAAAAAAAACTACATATTGTAATAAAAAATTGCACACTATTAATTTTTCATCACAAATTTCTTAATTATCATCATGGACTAATAAAATAATGTAATTTTTTTATTATTATATGTAGTTTTTTATTTGATATTAAAAAAAAATTATATATTATAATAAAAAAAATTGCACACCAAGTTAGTAATCTATTAAAATAATATTAAGTTTTTTTATTATAATATGTAATTTTTTATTTGATATTAAAAAATATATATTATAATAAAAAACTACACATTATTATAATTAATCCATAATTTTATTTAAGGACATTTTTGTAACTTATAATTAATCAATTTCGATTCCAAAGTAAAGTAAACAATTTAATGAAAATAATATTGATTCCGATTCCGATTCCGATTCCTATAGTTAAAGTAAACAACTTATATGATTCTGATACTTCATTCCGATTCAAAGTCATTCCAATTCCAGATCATTCCGATTCCTCCAAGTGAAGTAAACGCACCATCAATGTATTATCCCAAAATTAATGTGATAGTTACAAATCAGCATGTCATATTATTTGAACGAAATTTGTAGGGAATGTAACATTATTCATATAATTAATATCAGCATGGTTACAAACTTAAAATGCATATATATAGTCTTTTATAATAAATTAAATACAATACAAAGATGGATCAAACAAAGCTTCTCAAGTTCCAGTCCTTGTTCTAATTTCTTGGCTAGAGCTATAGTCACTCCAATTCTAATAATTTGTTATAAATCTAACTTATTCAATAACAAAGTCTCATGTAGATTTGTCTAAACAAGTACATAAACCCCATCAAATTAATTAAAGCTACTCTTACTGCAAGCAAAACCAGCCGATTCATGATCAATCGCCATTCCTCAATATTTCCAGTCGTTGAACAGATTCGATAAAAGTCCTGCAAATTACACATCAAAATAATTAACCACAATAAATAAATATTAATCAAATCCCTCTCTCTCTATATATATATATTTATTATAATTAATTAAAAAAAAGCTAGTCCGAGTATTCGTACAGCCAGGGAACATCTTCTGCCAGAAGCCAAACTCCTTCTTTATCTTGGTAGTTTAGTGTATAACGCACGATTCCCTTCTCACATTTTTCGTCTGTACGATTTAGAAACGGTGAAAATTAATCCAAAACTACATAAACCTTCTCGTCTGAAAATGAATATATAATATATATGCACTTACATTTTGCGAACATGGCAATCACAGAGTTTTTGAGGGTATTGAAAGAGCGATAGATTCTAAGATCAACTTTTCTTGTTATTGCAACTCCTTCCATCTTAACCTTAACGAACTTAGAATTTGATCCTCCATTTTCCTTCTGATGACGATCATGAACCAACCGATTATGATAATTATTTTCGATCCCACCAACTTGATCATGATGATCATGATGATACAGCAACTTCTTCCTCCATGATTGAATTGGTGGCCACCCCACAACGCGCTTCTCTTCTTCTTCCCTATTAATTAAATTCATTAATCACGCACATAATCATATATACTCATATATCATGATGATCCACATATAGATGCTGCATATGATATACAAAAAATGAACTCACTTGTTAATGGCGTAAGAATCTCTCCTCTTTCGTCCCTCTCGATCGTCATCTTCCTCATTAGGCTGCCCACTCCATAGAAGCAAATTAGGCATCTTTTGCAACTCATCTCTAATGATCTTGCCAAAGGCCTCTTGAAAGCTACGTTTGTTTTTAAAGCTTTTTTGCTCATCAAAAGTGTCTAGACGGTGGTTGAGGTCGAAACCTTTGGTGGGGTTGTGGTGGGTTGGGAGGGCAAGTCCTAGTTGAAGCTCCATTACCAAGTAGAATTATTAGACGCTATAGAGCTATATAGCAAAAATGTTGCTGATTTAAGGATTGATGATGGTGATGATAATAATATAAAATATTAAAAATAAAAAAGGGAAAAAAAATGACGAAAGAAGAAAAGCAATGCAAGTGCTTTGGGGGGAGTTGTGGGCTTGGAATCGTAAAGTATTTATATGTGAGATTGATCAAATTGATGATTGTCTTGTGGAAGAGAGGAAGTTAGGGACAGCATGGAAGTTAGGTCGGGAAAAAGCCTAGCAGTGACATGGACAGATGAGAAAAGGGTGCACCAACGTGCCAGGACCGCTTTGCCCGGAGCTATCTCCTCCTCTTAACCCCCACATAGTCTATGTGTCCCACATATCGCGTATAAAACCAATTACTAAGGTCTTTTACTGATTTAAACTATTATCAATTTTCTTCTTAAAAATCTTAATTATAAACACAAGCAACATGTTCCCATACTAATTGGTAACCAAAATTTTCTCTCCCTCTCTCAAGCTCTAGTTTTCTCGAATCAGAATCATTGTTACTAATTTAAACTCTTATAAATTCTTTCCTAAAAATTTCAATTATAAACGTCAGTAATATGTCTCCTTTCTAAAGATTTTATATATTCCTCTTTGAATATCATATTCATGCAGAGTATGCAATGCATGTGCTCCTCTCTAGCTACTAAAAATTGACTACATATGTCCAATTACCAACATTTGAAATTCTTGAAAAAAAAAAAATTACTTATAGTTTTATCAGTACACTACAATTTGTATAATTTTATTTTTCAAATGATACACATTCACATTGACATTCCCATCTATATTATATTATAAGTTTATAACTTACTTGAAAAGAAAGGCAGTATATATTGAACTTGACTGTTAGTTATAACTAACAATTGATAATTTATAGGGTTAGGAAGAGAATTAGGTAAAGTTAATTACAACATTATAGGTAATCATGTTCCTTTTGAACAAAAAAGAAATCAAGATATGATCAAAGTTTGCTTTTCTTTATCACCGTGTAAACACATTATTCGATCAAAATCCAACCCTCCAGTCTCCCAAACAGCAATTTTTTTTCAATATAATAATAATTTTTGCTAGCAAACTAATCAGCCAGCAGCACATATGATCAGTTCTTGCAATACATACATATATATATATATAATATCTACTTCGTTAGTGCGTGAACACACTAGACAGATGATGAGTTCTATCTCCAAACATGTCCATCGATAATGTCGGCAGAGTACTCCTGCCTTCAAATATCTCATGATGCATGAACTCAATCACCCCCATGAACCTCCACATTAATTGGCACCAAAACATTCTCTTGATCTTCTTCTTTGGTTTATAGTGATATCAAAATAGTACACGACACATCATATACCACACTATAACCGAAAAACTAAACAACACTCCATTTTTCTTCATAAATTAAAATAATGAAGATTCTTTTGGTCGGAGTTTAGTTCTAGAGTTGGAGCCAATAATAGGAGAGAGAGAGAGAACTCAAAATATATATATATATATATATGTATGTGTAGGTATATTAGTGTTTGGTAAGTGTTCTGAGTGGGATTGGTATAGGTGGTGGTAGTGGCAGGGTTTGTTTGTAGTGTGTATAACATCGAAGCTAAAAGAAGCCCTCGTGACGGCCAGCGTGGGGCTCGACATGGTTAACCCCCCAGACCCGCATGGCTGTGGCCTGGTTCGGACACAAATTCAAACCGAGTCTATCCGGAACTCCTTTATGATGAGTCCCATCAGGGGTGTAGTCTAGCCTGGACCGGATGGTGCTCGACTGCTCGTGTGGTGGGTCATGGTGAAGGTGGTGAAAAATAAGATTGTGTACTTGAGTAAACATATGTACGTACATTGTTATAAATTAAATTAAATTCACTGTCGGTTTGGTCGGCGTGACAGGAAAATCAAATGCGGTTGTACAATTTGTAACCCTATGTGAAACGGATTTTGAATCTTTTGTTGAGAATAATGGTGTTCACGGGTGAGTTGAGAGAGTGGGATCACAAATGGTCATCTTGGTGAAAGGTGAATATTAGAATTGAATAAGCTAAAGTTTCGGCAAGTGGATGGAAAGCAATTATTGACAGAGGAAGCTTCGTCGAGCTAGACATGTCCACACACCCACATCCACATGCTTCGTTTTGGACAAGTGAAAATTTAAAAAATGTCATGTCCGAGGTTTTTCGAATTTATAATGATTTAGAAATTTTGACAATTATAATGTATTTAATGTAATTTTACATAAAGATTTGGTAGAGATAATTGTTATACATAAAAAAATTAAAAAAAATAAAAACAACTGGCAAATAATTTTCGTTGATAAATATATAATTATTGTAAACATTTAGACATCTTAATAAAAATGATCGAATATCATATATACATGCAGGTTAGATTATGTCCACTCAAATTCATGTTCTCACATATATATTTTTTTAGAAATTAATGCTTTTAATGATGTGTTTAAAGAAAGACGTTTCTATAAGAATTGTGAGATTTAGGAGTGCTTGGTATACTCATTGGTCTGACCGAGTGTACCAATATCTGTTTCCAAATGGATATGGTGGCAGTTTGATAATTAAACCAAAAATATAAGGATTTCTTATGTTGACATTTTTGTAGTGAATTGAAAAGAAAACACATCATATTTTAAATAAGTGATACACGTATCCGTGATTTTAGTATTTAGATTGAGTAAAAATGACTTGAACAAGTGATACACCTTACAACTGATTCTGATATTTAGATTGAATGAAAGTAAATAGATATTGAAACTACTTTTTAAAATCAAATTTTTTAATATTATACTGTTTAATTAGCCCTTTTGTTAACATTTAAAGTTGTTTTTTTTTTAACTAGTGTTGATAATATCAAACATCTTTGTAATTATCTAAAGTTACAAGAGTTCCAACTTTCACGCAATTCAAACAAAGTGTCTATAGATGTAACATGACATCCATAAAAAGAATTTAAGCATCAAAATTCCTTTAACAAAAGGTAGTCAATTAAACCTGCCATACGAGTAGCCAAATTCATCATTCCATTGGAATTATTATGTAAACCCACCAACCTTAATCGAAAACTGATCAAACTTTTCGAACCTATTTGAGGTTGAATATAATTAATCAACCTTAATCAAATCAATCAAACCCAATTAGCTAGCTAGCAAGCCAACCCACCATTTTGATCATGAAAAGCTCAAAATCAAACATAGAATTAATGATCAAGAGGACCCAACATTTTTTTTTTTTTTTGAAAGCAAGCGGATGCTTCTTGCTTGCTTTTTGTACCCAAAAGCATTCATCTAATCCATTCATGTTCTTATCACTATCTATGGAATAGAGGTCCCCCTAAATAGGGATCAAAGCATCCTCTTCAAGCACTACAGTTGTTTACCCACCACAGCTTTTTTATTTACTTGACTTTCAGGATAAGAAACCTCTCGAAGGATTGAGACCTCATTATGCCATTGCCACCTATACATAATTAAAATTCAAAGTACTTTGTTATTTCAGGTCCTTTTCATTTCCACTACCCAAACGACACATACTTAAGTCTCACTCACTTTCACGAAATCGATCACAACCATCCTTGATACGTCCATCTCATCCTGTGACTTAATTTATAGGTACCAGTCTTGTTTTCAATAATATTTAGGTTAAAATATACAAACTTAATGTGCAACTATCTATATATTTAGTGTTATAATTCAAACTTCACTAATTTATTGATGATCCACGATATTTAACACGGGGACCAGTCCCATAACAATATTGATGTGTTGGGCGACATTGGTGGTAAATGTTCCCAAAGTTGGTTGCTGAATGCATATATCAGTAAGGCACACGTGGGGGAGATGGTGTTCTATTCCAAGGACAGACACTATTTATTGTAGCATTTCAAGCTGCATACATATCCATTACATCTATCTATGTTTACTCAACCAACGATCCAAAATGGTTCAAGTACAAAAATGGGTGAGACCCACCATTATTTCTTGTGGATCTTTGGCTGGCTCGGTAGCTAGCTAAGGTTCCAAGTTAATTTAATTTTGATTTTGATTCTTTCTGGAGAAAAAGTTTTGGAAGATGATGTCAAGTACATGTATAATTTGATTCTTTTTGGACGAATAGAATGAACGTATAATTTGATTCAACCATTTGATTATTTATTTTTTGAATTTTTTTGATCTTCTTATTCTGAAAAGCTGAATGATTGAAAGCTGATAATGATTGATCCCCATGATTGATGGTCGATCAACAGTTAGGATATAAAAATTCTTTAATCAATTTGATGCGTGTCTAGATCTATCGGCAGGACAATAATTGCAGCTTGGATATTCCATCCCACAAATATCGAATTATCCATTGGTAGAAATTTAGAAAACTTCCCGAACCCGCCTAAATCAAATAAATAGAAATGTTGTCCATCCTATATTTACTTACATAAATGAGGAAAAAAATTTTATATTTGCAATTTTATAAGTGTGAAGTGGAATTCAAATTCAGATCACCTTAATAGTAGATTGATCTAAGTATCAAATCTCACAAATATGAGAAAAAGGAGAAAGTGTTATATTCCACTCTTGTTTGTAACAAGGTGTATATTGAACCAATAACTAAGTTTGAGTTAGACACAATCAATTCAAATAAAAGTTAATAAATATTATTATTTAAGATTAAATACGTGGAAACCGACCGAAATAAAACATTATATGTTAGGTTTAGAAATCTAGATATTTATAACATCTAGAAATATCTCTCATGACATGAGAAAATAGTTATAATTCTCAATTAATTGAGAAAACTCTTATACATATTGGGTATAAGACTAGAACTCGTATCATTAATGTGAAGAAAAAAGTACCCCTTTTTAATTTTTAAGATAAATAATATGCAATGTTTTTTATAAAAAAAGAAAAGAAAGATATAATCTGAAACAAATCTAGCTGGGAATTGATCCTGCATCCATATATAATTCCGGTTTAAGAACAAGAGCATAAAGTGATTCACGTTGTGATAACTGATAAAAAAGAATCATGTTTATTATCTGTCGACTCGCAGAGGGGTTGTTAGGACACAAAGCAAAATCAAAATCATCTTGCTTTTGTTTCCAGTACTCCTCATTTGGGAGTCCGCATTCGTGAAAATCTACAGTTATTTTCGAATTAGTATTATATCATCAAACAATATTGTACATGTAATGGCATCGGCACAAGAAAATATATTAATCATGATATTATTTGGCTACGTATCCATTTAACTGTCCATCTGAATTTATGCGAGTAATATTAACTAATTTACTCTTAACTATTTTTTTTTTATAATTTTAAACTAGCATCTACTGGTAAGATAACTTAAAATTGAAATATTACTAAATTGAATGAGTATTATTTATCACTAAAATATATTTGAAAGTTTTATTTACTCTAACTTTAATGAGATAAAAGTACTAGTACCTTTCTTCAATTGGATGGTGAAAATATAAGCATTCGCATGATCTAGTAGGTAACCATCAATTTATGATCAAAGCACAACTCCATACATGATCATCAGGTTCACATTCAAACTTCACATATTGTATAATCCACTAGGTAACCCTATCGTGGATACTAGTTCCCTAACAGGATTGCTAGCTGCACCTTTTAATTGTATTACATGTTGGCGGGCGACACTGATGATGGTAAATGTCTCCAAATTTGGTTCGTGAATGCATTTATCTGCAAGGCACACGTGGGGGATAGATGGTGTTCTGTCAAAGGATAGCCACTATTTACTAATGTACGTACGTAGCTTCTCTCAAGGCTATACACATATCCATGCATGCATGATATCTAAATGTTTACTCAACTAACGGTCAAAAATTGTTCAACTGCAAAAGGTGTGAGACCCACTTTTATTTCTTGTACATCTTTTGCTGCTAACTAGGTAGCTAAGGTTCCGAGATAAGTCTGCTTTGGTACTTCCTAGGGGCAAAAGTTTTTGAAGATGATGCCAAGTATATTTATACAATTTGATTCTTCGTGGACAAATGAAATGGACATATTTGATTGAATCATTTGATTTTTTTTCTTTTAATTTTGTCCGAAATGATCTTACACTAAAATCTGAATATTGATAGTTTTTTTAGAAATTTGATTGATTAATAATGATCAATAATGACTATATCTTTATGATTGATCATCGATGTTAAAATATTTTTTGAAAAACTCTCTTAATTTGACACTTATTAAATCAAGCAATGTAATATGTCCGGTAAACTTTCTAAAACAAAAACCGTACGCAGTGAAGCTCGTGTATAAGCTCCTATGAACCAAAAGAAAACTTGTCACGTGTATATTTTTTGAGTAAGATAAATATTAAATCACAATAACATTATTTTACATACAAAGAGATGTACCACAAACTCAATTAATTTAACATTGAGCTAAGTATATGACTATTTCTTTTTTAGCTTTGTCATATGAACAACACATCTCCTATAAAATTTTTCATTTTTTTTTTCTTTAGGTGTAAATTATAAAATCGTGTAATAATTAAGATTTCAATTATATATAGGTTGTAAGATATTGACATAATATCAAATACAAAAAGAAACTATAATCGAAAGCAAATCAGGCAAAGAAGACCTAGCAACCATAATTCCTATCTAAGATAAAGCACAAAAAATGCTTTACTTTTTGATTAATAAGATTCACATATGTGATAATAAACATATTAGTCTCTATAATCGAAAACAAATCAAGCGAGGAAGATCTAGCATCCATAATTCCTATTTAGGATAAACAAAGCATAAAAAAAAATGCTTCACTTTTTGATGAATAAGATTCACCTATGTGATGATGATCATATTTGTCTCTATAATCGAAAACAAATCAGGCGAGCAAGATCTAGCATCCATAATTTTTGTTTAAGATAAACAAAGTATAAAAAATGCTTCACTTTTTGATGAATAAGATTCACATATGTGATCATGATCATATTAGTCTCTATAATCGAAAACAAATCAGGCAAGCAAGATCTAGCATCCATAGTTACTGTTTAAGATAAACAAAGCATAAAAAATGCTTCACTTTTTGATGAATAAGATTCACATATGTGATCATGATCATATTAGTCTGTTCAATCTTTTGCAACCAGCCGCAAAATGTCAATTCGCATAGGGGTTCTTAGGACACAAAGTAAATTCAAATAATCATCCTTTTGTTTTTACACCTCATATTGGGTTCACATTCTTGACAATATACAGTTATTCTCAAATTATGATAATATTATTTTTTTTTTAAACATCGATTCCAGGGGAAATGAATTACATTGATACGGATATATATAATGATTGTAATATCATCAACCTATTCGTTTATCAATATAATTCGATTTTAGGAGATTGGTTAAAACCTCTCTCTAAAATTCTGACTTTTTTTAAAAGTATAAATTTTTTATTTTGAATTTTAAATGAAAACCTACAACACCATTAGGGGATTTTTATATTTTAACTAAATTTTAAAAATATAAATTAAAGTAAATATATAAATAGAGAGAGAGATTTTTACCTAAATTCACGAAGAAACGTTCATATTTTTAGATGGAGGAAATTTTGAATTTCTAAATTTTGTGATGATCTTATTCCCAAAATCTAAATAAACAATTGGGATCCGCTTGATTAATGATCAATCAATATAGTTAAAATATACCAATCAATTGTTAAACTTCTTATACACACATCAATTAGGTTTAAATCCAATTATATTTTCCTCCACAACCCTCAAATTTGTAGCTCCAGAAAAAAAATATGAAAATCCTTACTTAATTTCATCTATTGTTTATATCTTAAAAATTTTGAAATGGATACATACATATATATATATATATATAAACTCCCACAAATAAAAAGAAAGCTTTCCATGGAAGTTAACTCAAAGATGAAATTATATTCAGAAACAAATGAAGGAAGTAAGATCCAGCATCCAGGATTCCCTGTTTAAGATCAAAAGCCTAAAGCATGCTCCACTTTGTGATGATTACGGATTTCATGTTCATGATCATAATTAGTCTGTTTAATCTTTTGCAAGCAGCCGCAAAATGTCAATTCCTGGAGGGGTTGTCAGGACACAAAGTGAAAATCAAAATCATCTTCCTTTTGCTTCTAGTCTACACCACATTTGGCTCACATTCGTCAAAAATATATAATTATGTTGGTATCATCATTATGACATAGAATAATATTTTATGTATCCCTATTTAAGGAGGATAATTTGAACCATTTTGAAACGAATATATATATATATATATATTGATTATGCTATCATTAGCTGCTTCATGTTTTTGAGAAGTATTATCATTATAAGAAAACATATCAGCCATGTCCGGTTATTCATACCAAGTATTATTCATATCAAGTATTAAAGGTCCTGTATAAATAACAATTTTTATTTTATAAAAAAATACATTTTAGTATCTATATTGGACCCATAATGTATCTGATATGGATAACAAAATATCTATACTGGGGATTAAAGTCTCGATATAAATAGAAATTTTTATTTTGAAAGAAAATATCATTTTAATATCCATATCGGGCTCATTACAGGTCCGGTATGGATAGGAGTATAAAAATAAAAAATAAAAAACCCTTAGCCGGCCCTATTTTTCCCATTTACTTCCTCTCACTTCATCACTTTCTCTCACATCCTCTCTCTCCAACATCAACCCAAGTGCCATCCAAACCTAGTCGCATGTCGTCGCATTTCTTGCATGCCATCGGACCACCCTCCGCCACTGGTCGTCGTTCTTCTTCTTCCCTTCTTCTGCTCCTTTTCTTTTTCTTTTCGTTGCATGCCCACTACTCTTCACCAATCTACACCCTTCAGCCACCGTCGCCGTCCACTTATCTTTGCCAATCTACTGCCTTCTTGTTCCTTTACCGCTGAATTCTGGTCCGACCCCTCAAATCCGAACCTGACGACGACGACGCTGCCGCCAGTAACTAACAAAATCAAATTATTATGTTTACTCTAATCTTCTTCTAATGTTGTTGTCATGCTTTTAGGTCTTGATTTCAACGAAGGTTCTTTTAAAGGAGTGCCTCTGTATCCACATTACAAGTGTCTAGAGTTAGCGTTGTATCAAAAGCCACCATTTCATTCTTTGATCAACTATTGCATGTCGACTTCGCAGCAGCAAAACACCTTTACTCAGCCCCACGCCCACTACTCCCTCAAGTGCCAGCTCCCCTTCTCTTCCATGAAGCCTCCCTTCTCACCAACCGCTGACTGCCACCTCTTCAAACCTCTTTTTGGGCTTTGTTTTTACTTATTTTCTTCTTGTTTTTATAATTTATGTTAGTTATTTTTAGCTCTCTAAGGTTTTTATTTTTAGTTTAAAATGGTTATTTTTATACTCTTTTTTTTTTTTTTTGGGTGATTGAAGTGAATTTTTTTAAATATTTGATTTTTGGATGTTGTTGTTAATAGAATTAGCTCTTTGGGGGCTTCATATTTATTGAAATCGTAGCGCTCACTTGAGTGTGATTTTAGGTTTATGTTATTAGAATTCCTAGTGGGTTTTACAATTTTGTAGTGTATTTGGATTGTATTGTAGTGAATTTTAGTTTAAAATCAATTAAGCTGTAGCTAGGTTTTGTTTCAACTTTTTTTGGTTCTTGTATGTTTTACAAGAGAGGAAGCAGATTTGCAGGTATGGGCTTTAACATGTGGGGATTTTATTTTTGTAATTGTTTACGTGCGTCTTTGTGCTAATTGAGATCTCTATGTAGCATAATGTTGGATGCCGTAGAAATTTCATACAGGTGTTGCAAAATCGTCAGGCAATTTCTTCGTGATTTCCTGTTTTGTTTAAAGCTTTGTTGGTTTTTAATTCTGAATGTATGAGTGATTGTGTTGGATAAGGCTTTGCCTTTAGTGCAATATTCTATTATTTTCTCATAGATAAAGAGTTCAGCATTTGGAAGTTGGTTTGCGAGTGTTAGGTGGATATGTCAAGATCATGCATAACAATTGTACTAAACTAGATAAAACAAGTGCTTCTAAGTCAATGGAAATAGGATGATTATTTGCTTTCTTTGTTTATAAGATTGGAGTTTGTAATTTTTTCACATCTATTATTGTTGTATTCATCTTTGTGAATTTGAACTCGAGAAATTATTTACTTATAAGCAGGGGCGGACCCAGTGTATGGCCAGTTGGGGCATGTGCTCCCCCTGAAATTGGATAAAACTTTATTAAGTTTTATGGTGTGACTTTTTTAATAAAATGTGCAACAACATTGATGGTTGGAGGCGTCCCCATTTGTCAACAAGGTTTGGGTTCGAATCCCATAGAGACAATAATGTTTTGACATTTTTCATAATATTTTATTTCCACTTTTTTATAACATTTACTTTTCAACCTCTCCCTTTTTATACATAGTTACTTTTCAACCGTTTTTTTGGCACATTTACTTTTACATTTTATATACGAGCAAATTACAATTTAGTTATCCAGTTGAAACGCATTCACAGACAGAGCAATTGTTTCGCTTTTATTACAATTGACCCCCCTGCCGTTAGTAATTTTCTTTTAAATCTGACCGTAAACAGTATAAAATAGTGAGAAGACCAAAATACCCTTAAAATTAATTAATTAAATAAAAATTAACTACAAAAAATTAATTAATTAAATTAAAACTAAATAATTAAATTAAAAAAATTTAATAAATCTTATTCTTCACCAATTATTATCATACCAAAAATTTAATATCATCAATCCACCAAGTAGAAGTGGGTAGCGGCACTGGGTGGACGGTCTATCCGCCCTTAAGTGATATTACCAACCATTCAGGAGAAGCAGTTGATTAACAAATAACAAACAAAATCATCAACAACAATTAAAACATAACCATCATCATAAATAAACAAATAACCAAAAAAAAATTAAACCGGAACCATCATGAATAAACAAATAACAAAAAAAAAAAAACATCTGGAACCAGATTTTCTGGAATAACTAGAAAATCTTCAATCTCAACTCATCAATCAACCCATCTGGAATCACCAGATTTTCTTGAAGAACTGAAAAAAAAAAAAAACCATAAATAGAACCCAGATTTTTGGGTTCTCGTGAACCCAGATCTAGGTTCATCACGACCCAGATCTAGGTTCGTGAGGAACCCAGAATGGGTTCACGAGGACCATGAACCCATTTCTGGGTTCGAGGAAGAAGAATAGCGGAAGAAGGAGAAGCAGAAGAAGAGAAGAAAAAGAAGAAGAAGCAGAAGAAGAGAAGAAGAAGCAAAAAAATAGAAGAAAAAGAAGCTAAAGAAGAGAAGAAGAAATAGAATAAGAGATAGCAGACGACGGCGACGGCGACAAGGACGGCGGAGACAGAGACAACAACAGTGAAAAAATGAGAGAAGATTGAGGGATGAGAGACAGAGAGAGAGAGAAACAGTTATTTTAAAGTTTTTAAAATTTATTTTTTAAAAAAATAAAAATTTAAAAGTTTTTAAAATTTATTTTTAAAAAAATAAAACATCAAAAGACAATTTTACTCCTATACCAGTTAAGACTAATTGAAGTCCACTAACGGCAAGAAGTCAATTGTAATAAAAGCGAAACAATTACTCCGTCTCTGAATGTGTTTTAACTGGGCAGTTAAATTGTAATTTGTTCTTTTATATACATTTATTGTTCAACCCCTCATTTATACATTTACTTTTTTATATACTTTACTAAGATTACTTATTTAAATTAATAATTTTTTTTGAATAAATAATAAATTTACGTAGTTTATATTATTTTTAATTTTTATTTATTTTATTTTAATGATTTATTATTATTTATATTTACTTTGTTTTAATATTATATATTTTATTTTATTTAAACTATATTATATTATCGAATTTTACTTTGAAAAAAAAGTTATATATTTGTATGAACATCGATGCTGATATTACTTTGTTCATGTATCTCCCTAAACAAATTTTTTGAATTCGTCACTGCTTACAAGATGAACATTAACGATCTTTCCAGTTAAAGGCGAGTTGCCCAAGAATGCATGGTTGGTAAGCAAGATGGGAATGCTCTTTGTTGGAGTGCAGTATGACCCACAATGTAAGTTTTGCATATATTATATTCCTTTTGTGGAATTTCAAGCTCAGTCCATTACATGTTTATGATATACTGTTAATGCATTGCTTGAACCTGAGAATTTCTATTTTTGGTCGTTATTAAATTTTGTTGTCTTAAATAATGTGCACATATAACTTCAATGTGTATGGCCTAAATGCATGTCACAATTTCAATTTCCAGCCTTTATCATGTGGTTTAGCTATGCTGGGATATGAAAGAAAGAAGTGCATATATAATTTAGAACAAATTACAATTTAGCTATCCAGATGAAACATTATTATAAGCGGAACTAACTTTTTACTTTAATTACAATAAACTCACCCATCGTTACTTCATCTTTGTTAGAGTTAACAACTTAAGGGGTAAAATTGTCTTTTCAATATTATTTATATTATTTTTTATTTTCTTTTCAAATTAATTGTTTTAATAATCTCTGTTTCATTTTTCTGACATCCACCGGCCACAATCACCGTCTCTCTCTTGTTCTTCATCTTTCTTCTCCTTCTGCTTCTTCACTTCTTATTTTCTTCTTTTATTCTCCTTCGAATCCAGATTCATCTGGGTTCGTTCGAACCAAACATCAAAATCATCAACAATGATCCATCATCAACACAAATAACATAAACAAAAGTCCAACATCATCAATAATCAACATAAACCAAAACCATTGCCATTTTCAAACAAAACTCATTACCATCATCATCAAACAGACCCAAGAACATTGGCATCAATACCATCTAGAAACTAACACTGATGCAGGTCTGGGCTCCGATCTGGAAACTCAGACATTGATGCGGGTCTGGGTTGGAAACCCAGATCCACGTCGGGTCACGGTCTGGTTCCAGACTTACATCATCTGGAAACCCAGATCGATGTCTAGGTTTCCATCCCAGATCGGCGTCTGACAAACCCAGACATCTGAGTTTGGATGAAAACCTAAACACCGATCTGGGTTTCCAGACACTGACATCAATCTGAGTATCGATCTGGGTTTCAAAAAACCCAGAGTCAATCTGGGTTTCCAAACCTAGATCCAGACGTCTGGGTTTGCTAGACGCTGATCTGAGATGGAAACCCAGACGCCGATCTGGGTTTGCAAACCCAGATCGATTGGTGAAGAAGATGAACAGAAAAAGGAGAATAATGAGAAGAGAGAGAGAGGAGAAGAAGGAGAAGAGAGAGAGAGAGGTGAGAGACCAGGCGTCTGGGTTTCTAGACGTCGATCTAAGTTCCGATGAAGAAGACGAAGAAAAAGAAGAGAGAATGAGGTGATTTTTTTCTGTCAATTTTTGCTGGTGATTTCAGATGAAAAAAAAAACACCATTTTTTCACTTTTATTTTTATAAATAAATTTTCTATTTATTTTATTTTTTTATTATGGGGGCATTTTGGTCTTTTAATAATATTTATATGGTTGACTGTTAAATTTGACGGAAATTCCCTAATGAAAGGGGGTTGATTGTAATAAAACTAAAAATATTGATCCGCTTGTAATTATGTTTTAAATTGATAGCTAAACTGTAATTTACTCTATAATTTATTTATGGATGTGAATATCATCACCCATATTAATACTTAAGCACAATTATCATTTTAGAAATTATTCATATAGTTTGTAAAAGTTTAACTAATGTATGAAATTTCCGTTAACATGGAAATTTACTATTGTATTAAAATATCAATAAAGAAGCAAAGATGTGTACAGGTCCATCCATATTTGCATGTTAGGGGATGCACTAAAACAATAGGTTACTTAAATTACAAAGTAACTAGTACTAAGTTAAATAGGCATTAGTCGAATTGTTTGCTACTAAAAAAATGTAATTTCCATAATGTTTTCAGTTATCGATCAAATGTGCATTTAGTAGCTCATATTTAAATGGATCGAGTGGTAAAAAGAAAATAAAGAGAATGAGTCTCAAGTGATTATATTAATTTATGTTATTAATAAATAAATGGATTTTTTATGTATGTTGTAACATTATTTTTATTTTAATATAAAATTATATATATTTTTTCAACAAAATATTTTTTAAATATGAAAATAAGTATCTATACCGAACATGAGCCTAATATGGATAATCATATCCAAACCAAACAGCGCAGTGTGAATATATCCATATCGAGCATGAAGTATGGATAGTGTTATCCATATCAGCTTCATGCTTGGTATGAATAATCATATCCATGGGTCAATCCACTTCCAATATGGGTAACCATATCAGGCATAATGCTATCAACTATACTAGACGGGTGCCTGTATTTATACTGCACGAGTACCCAACATGGATAATATCATCAATTATACCGACTTTATCTGTAACATCCCAAAATTTTCTGAATTTTTTTTTATATATACATTGAATTTTATTTTCAAGTGGGATTAAAATAAAACTTCAATGAGTGGCATAAAGGTAATAAAGGAGTTGGTCTTGGGGTTAAGATGGAACAAGAAATGAAAGAAAATATTAAGTTAGGAATATTTATTATTCGAGGGGTTTAAATGAGAATTTTAAAAAGTTTAGGGATCGATTTAACATTTTAAATTTTTGAGGGACTAAATTATAATTTGATATAAAAAATTATATAAAAAGACAAACATAGTGACCGACATTATTCATTTTCTTCTCTCCTCGGCCGGTTGCGTTCTCTTGTGCGATTTTTGTTTTTTTTTTTATTTTATTTTCTATTTTCTTTATTTCTTTTACTTGAATAACCCATTTCAACCCATTTCCTAACCAAAACACCTAGATCTAACCTCATTCAAGCTATTGGATGTTTAAATCTAGATGACAGTAAAGGGGCAATTCGGGTAAGTCATGTTTTTTGTCCGTTTGAGAGCTCAAATTGTGTAGAAATTCATGTAGAAGCATGCTAGAATATTTAGGAAGCATCAACAATATTATCTGATAGCTTAATCTCCTCTCAAGCATGATTTTCTTTAATTTTTCAAACCCCAGGTAGAGAAATACGCGATTCTGATCCCAAAAATTTCAATTAAAGATTTTAGGGATCAATTGGGAGCTGTTAGAGGCTAGTAGAAAGCCCAAAGGTTGGTGTACTCATATTTTTAAAAATTTTGCTTATTAATTCCAAATTTTAATATATATTTATTATTGTGATAGTTGATTTAATTGTTTGTTTGAGATATTAAATTGTTTTGGGTATTAATTATATGTTATTTGATGAAATTATTTGAAGAAAAATGATTTCGAAACAATTTTCGCAATTAAAATCCCCTATAGTCGAAATTGATGTATAAATTATTATAGGGGTATTTTCGTCATTTTGTTTGCCTTGAGATGTTAATTATGTGATGTATTGGTGGTATGTTTGATGGATTTAATATTTGAAATGAAAAATTTTAAGAATATCCTATTTTGGGATCGTCCCAAAAATAAGAAAAATGAGATAATAATTTTATTAAGATGTGATAACGAGATTAGGGGTGAAATGGTCATTTGAAATGATCACAAATGGTACCCCGAAGAATTTGGAAGAATAGATTTAAATATGAAATAAAAAATTTATGCGATTAAAGTTGTGTTAAAAATGTAAATATTTTATACTTTTGAAAACTTTAAAGGGCCCTAGTAAAACTAATCACCGGTAGGTGGGTGACAGACCCCGTTTCTGCACTTCCATTTCCGTACAGACGGCAGCCTGCCGGCAACCCCACGGTAACCCTCCAGCCTATATGTAATCCGACTGAAAGATTCTCGTGAAGCTAAGCCGTTTTTTCCTATTGAAAACTTTTTTAATTACACATTTATATAATAGACTTAGTAAAAATTTGGGCAGCATAACTGTTATTTTTCTAAGATTACCACCCTACAAATTTGGTAAAAACTTTAAACACTTCTAAAATCAATTGGTTTTTCCCAAACTTCTGGGCCTCAGGCCTTCAATTTATCAATTCACAAGCAACCACAAGCATGTCATCAATTTTCAAAATAATTTAAAACACAAAACAGTACGTCATGCATTTATATTTACTCATACATGTTCAAAAATAAGAAAAACTTATATATTATGTCATATACAATTAATTAAGTATTTTCCAAAATAAACTACATTTATACAATCACAGCAGTATAAGCACTCCCGACTCCATCTACCTAGTCCTGAACTGGAGTCTCTGATCCTGATATACCTGTACCTATACCTGCATCTGCCCCTGGGGAGGTTTTGTTTGTAAAACATAAAACAGTATAAGCTACACGAGCTCAGTGAGTGTTGTAAGTTTTTATTTTCATTTTATCTTTATAAAAATTCCTCCCTAAGTTTTAAAATACTTTATAAACCTCTCATCGCTGTAATATGAAAAATCAATTTTTCTCTCAAAACCATTTTTCAGATAAATGCATGGATAACTTATTTATGTAAATATCATTCAATTCCATTATAAAACTAAAAGATACGATAAATTATCATATAATTTCAGTTTTCTGCATAAAATATAAATAGTGGTGGCATTATTATTTTTGAAAAGTCTCTGAATAAAACGAGTCAACCACTAATGGTCCGTACCATATGGTATCCTAGGTATGGAGCGGAATTTTGCCTCGCTCTGGCCTTCCCGGAATTTTTCCTCGTTCAGACCATCTAACCGGTATTACGTAGCGGAATTTTTCCCTCGCTACGGAGCGGCATTTTTCCTCGCTCAGGTGGAAGCTAGCTAATAATATACCCTATACGTGCATTAGGCGACACACTAAACTGAACAATTAACTCGATACAATCCCCCCTGTGGGTTTCCTCCCGCTGTTAGTGACAGACACTCCCAACACGGCCAATGCACGCTTCGGGTACTCAACCTCAACCGGAAATAACTGTAAGATCTACCAAGCATACCATATGTTCAATATATATTTCCATCAAATAATTTTTCACCATAAATACTTATCTCGTATAAACTTTTTAAATTTAAGAAATTCACATCTCATATAATCATTTATAGTCCATGCAAAATATTTTTCATACAATTTCATTTATTTCAAAATCAAACTATAACATATCATAATACAAATTTTAAAACATCAAAGCCAAAATATTTTGAATAACACTCACCAATTATTGATTCACAAAATCACACACTTTCGGGTTTCCTCGATTCCAAATATAATTATCGCCGTCCTAAATTAGATCTACAAAGTAATATAATATATAAAATGTTTAGTACGGCTGCCATATTGGAAAAATAGCCCTAAAAATGAATTCTACACTTAAAAACAAGTCCGTAGACACGTCGGGAGCTAAATTTCGAGTTCGGGAGGTCGAAAATCTTACCTCCGCCGTACGTGGTGGCCGACGGTGACTTTCCGGTGTCGGATTCCGGCGACCTCGGTGGTGGGAGGTATGGTTAGGTGGGTTTTGTTGTCCTCGACACACTGGTCACGAAAACGAGGTCGATCGGCGTCGGAATCGCTTTGTTTCGCCGGAATCTAGAAAAATAAAAGTTGGTTAACCGCCTTACTTCATCTACTGAAACGAAGACCTAAACGGTGATAAAAATTGATAAAATTGGTACCTATAGAATCTACGTCGCACAAGCTTTCCAACGGTACCAAGATCGGTCAAAACGGAGCTCGGATGAGGTCGGAACGAGAGATTGAAGTTGGGCTCGCGGAGACGAAAGCTGCTGGAAATTCTGAGGAGAGAGAGAGGAATGGTTCGGCTGGAGGAAGAAGATGATGATATAATCCGGTCGAATTGCGATTTGCCCCCTCAACTTAATAAACATTACGATTTCAACCTAAACTTTTAAAAACATAACTTTTAGTCCTTGCACTATTGCCCAATTTTTATAACATTTTTCAATTTCACCATTTTCTTCAATATTTCTTTTTATACTATTTTCATACCTCTAAATCAATTATTTTACCATTTCTTGAGCACGAAATTACATCCGTAAATTTCATCATAATCCAATTTTATATTTGGGCACTCTAAATTATTATTTTATTCCATAAATGAGACATACGTGCACAATACGTATATAATACTAAAATAGGGATGGCATATTACAGTGGGGATTGGTAGTTGGCTAGCCAATAGGGTAATTATTAGCAGTACTGCACCGTTACGATTGATCCCAGACGTTGTATGATGGACCCTGAGAGGCACCGAGTATCCAGTCCTGAAACGGAAACAGATTGTGATATGTGACCCGGTGGATAATCACCGAGCGGCCGATGCCGGGGTCACTGTTTATTCTGGCGAGTGGCCACCGAGTGGTTGATGCCAGGAAACCCGTTGCCGATCCATGGTATCGTGATAGACTTTACGAAAGGCTCTAATAAATTGAATAAAGAAAATCTTGTAAATTTATTTGATAATGGAATTTGTGAAAATTAGATTGTGATTGTGCTTGCAATAAAAATGTATTGGAAAGTCACAGAATTATGATTTATTTTGTGAAATTGGGTACCGTGTGTTTTATTGATAAATAAATTATGATCGTGCATATTGTTTTAATTTATGCTTGTATTTTGAAAATAAATATGATTTCAATATTATATGAGTACACCCACTAAGTCGAAAAACTTAGCGCGTTGGATTTACCGTGCGCAGGTAGTTGAGTAGGGTTTGAAACAAAGACGAAGATAAAATAGCTGCAGTTTCCCTCAAGTCACATCCGTCCTCATCAGTTTGGTAATCATCATTTTTGTGTTGTAGGAATATCTTATTTTGGCCACAGTCATGTTGTGTGCATTTTGTTAGTACTGTAAATATTGTAAACAAAATTTATATTTAAAGGTTAGCATTTGAAGTAAATTCTGTAAATTATCCGTTGAAAAAGATTTTATATGGTATTATCTTTGTAAAATATTTGAATGTTAATCGAAATATTTATTATCAAATGATTGTGTGTTGGAGTGGATTGGAAACGGACGAGAGGTCCGAAACCAGGAAGTTGAGAAATGAATTGATTTAGAAGTGTGTTTTCTCTACAGGTTTAAATTTGGATTTTCAGAAAAATAGAGAAAACTCTGTCGAAATTTCGTTAAAGTATAATAAGAGTTTTTGAAAACGATAATTTTTATAAAAGAAATTTTGAAATAAGAAAAGAGTAACATCCCACGCCTCGATCCTCGTACAGACGAGAATTTGGGGTAAGAGTGTTACATTATCTATACTGAGCATTCCGCCCAGGACTATCCATACTGAGCAGCCCAATATGGATGACCTATTTTGTTGTTGTGTATGTATAATAGGCTTTGTTTGATTCAACATTCAAGATATTATCGTGTAATTCAAATTTTTAGAGTTTGTTGACGAATATTTACAATGTATAATGTGGGGCCTTCAAAGATTACAAAAAAATAATAATAATTTAATCTTATTAAAAGCAAAATCAATGTTGTTTTGAAAGTTTTAAACAAAATGAATTATGTTTATATAATCAAGAAGAAGCAAATTTAAAGAGTTATTAGGAAGAAGTGGATTGACATGGTGGTAAAATCACTCCCACCTGCCCTATAATCCAAAAGTGGCAAGTTCAACTCTCATTCTCATTCTTTGTAAAGACAACTCTTTCTCAACTTCTGGAAATAACATTTCGAGTTGTGTTTTAGAATTTGATATAATACAATACAAATTGACATTTTTCTATTTGTCCATATATAAATCAATATTGATAATTTAGGTAATTAATCAAACCAAAAAAAAAAAATAGTCCAAATTCTTAATTATTTTTTCAAAAGCATACTCAAATAATAAATTATATACACAAGTTTATAATATGTATACTCTATAATCCAAATAAATAATTTTACAATCTAAATAACTAGTCACACACTTAGGTTTAAAATGAAACCATTTACACTCGAGAATAACTCAAATTACATATACATGACCACCAATTAAAAATAATTAATTATAAACATAAATCTAGACAAATCCAAAATCTCAAACTTAATTAATCAAAAATTAATCATATATCATACAATTATGGATTTTACTTAAACCGGACTGATTAATCGAGTCAATCATACCGAGAAACATTAATGCGACGTCGTTTAAGCAGAACAAATTTGCCATCTGTTTGACTTTTGTCTATTTGCTTAGGCCTTAATATAATAAATAAAATTGCTTGCCCGAGCCACCATGACTAGTTTTAAGTGGCTCGGTTGAGAGAGAGATGAGAGCAGTCGAGTGAGTCACCAATGGCGTCCGATTCGTCGAAAACTCCAATACTGCCACTATCGACTTCTCCAAACGACGAAGACAAAGAGCGGCTTCTCAAAGGCGACGAGAGGCTCTTCAAAGGATCCGCCATGACCAAAAGAGGCGCCAAGGCCGCCGTCTCTTACATGACCTGCGCGGGTACCCAAAATTCACACAATTTACGTCTTCTTTATTCATTTTCGCTTTAGTTCACTTTACACCTGTTATTTATTTATTTTTGGTTATTGGAGTTCCGTTCTGCAAATTGTATTGTCATTTTGTCCTTTTTCTTTTCTAATTAGGGTTTCTCATTGAAATTATTCGAAATCATGCTTCAATTTTTTATATGTTTGTGAATTTTTTGTGCAGTGTTGCTTGTATTGTTTAACAAGGCGGCTCTTTCGTCTTATAATTTCCCCTTCGCAAATGTCATCACACTGTTTCAGGTAGATTCTCGATTTCGGAGTTATTGGTGTTTTGTTTGTGTTCATGTTCCGGTTTCGGGAGTGAGATTGTTGTTGGTGTAGTAAAAAATAATCGACTTGTTTGTTTGTTTTATGGATAATGGAGGATTTTATTGCGAATTTTACAATAAAAATTCTTGTTTTGTTGCAGATGATATCTTCGTGTTTGCTTCTCTATGTTCTAAGACGTTGGAAGATCATTACGTTTACAGTTAGTGAATCCTTGACATATGATGGTAACTCTATGTTTGTACCACTTAAGACAATGATTCACACTCTTCCTGTTGCGGTGACTTATTTGCTTTACATGGTACTTGTTTTAAGAAACTGTTGTTATATGATGTTTAAGTGTTTTGGTGGTTATATTAGAGATATTGGGTTATTTTTATTTTAACTGATGGGTACCCTGTTGTCCTATTTCTCGTTGAAAGCTAGCCACTGTGGAATCTGTCCGTGGAGTAAATGTTCCAATGTACACAACCCTTAGGCGCACTACTGTGGCATTTACAATGATTGTGGAGTATGTTTTGACAGGGCAAAAGTATACAGCTCCTATTGTTGGAAGGTAAATGGCTTTTTCTAAAACTAGTAGTTTATATGCTTTTGACAGTTACTAAGCTGTACATCGATCTCCTACTGTGTCTGCTAGTAGTTAGTTTCGCGAGCTACCAGATTTTATTTTTAAGGAATGGATTTCCAGCTGAAAGTAATACTCTAAATGCTAATTATGAATTCGGTGAACACCTCAAAAAATGTTGGAATGTATGTGTCTAACTGTAGGAGTTTTGACTGCCTTTGATTTTGTATATGCTCAATAAACAGTTTTTGTTGCATGTTACTGGAAAACGTTGTGATATCTTTTGTTTGAAAAGCTATGTTTCTGATTTCTTCACTCAACTGAGAAAATTTAAGGGTGTTATCAGTGTTGGGTTGATAGTTTTTGGTGCATTTGTTGCGGGAGCTCGGGACTTGTCATTTGACTTCTATGGATATGCTATTGTTTTCTTAGCCAACATTGCCACGGCGGTATATCTTGCGACCATAGCTCGAATTGGTAGTATTCACACTTATTTTTCTTGTTTGATATGTATTTTAATCTCATTTCCTCTGCACTTGCTTCACATCTTTCTTAAATAATTTGTTATGATTTCTTTTTCTTTCTCAGGGAAGTCCAGTGGCCTCAATAGCTTTGGCCTTATGTGGTGCAATGGTATACCAGCAAATCCTAACCTCAAACATGCACTTGGATTTTCATTTTAATTTCTTACATAATTATGCATTGAAGTTCAAGTTGTCATGTGAAATTGTATGGCTTTTCTCTGTTAGGAATTTTATGTGGACCATTTTTGCTGTTTTGGACATTTCTTCGTGGTGACTTGGGGATGACAATAAATTTCCCATATCTGTTTTCAACTGGTTTCATGGTATTTTCTGCTCACCCATAGAAATTAGTTCTTTAACATAGATGTTAACTGCATACAGGTGATTCAGAGATTTTGACTGATGTGGTGTGTTGTTTTATCCTCTATCGGATAGGTCGTGCTGCTGTTTTCTTGTATATTGGCCTTCTTCTTGAACTACAGTATATTCCTGAACACAACCCTAAATTCTGCTTTGACACAGACAATTTGTGGTAATTTGAAGGTTTGTTTACCTCCATATCTCTATGCCTTAATTCTTGAATGTAGTTTTCCTAGCATTTTGAATGATGCTCTACCATCAAATTAATACAATTTTATTCATTTGCAGTCTGAAATCTTCTTCAGGGAATATTAGAACTTAGAAGGCAAGAGTAGAGTGCTAGAGCCTCAAGTAAATTGCTTAGAATTTATCTAGGTTCACAATCCCTGTCATCTTGTCCATTTTTAATTAGTTCTACCACCCGATTAATTTGATTAGCTTCTAAAATCATCTTATGCAACAATTACCTAGGCACTGCTTACTGTCTCCTAGCACAATTAGTTGTTTGACACAGCTACGACAAAATGGAACGAGTTCTCTGTAGAATAAATGTACAACTTTTCTCCAAATTGTTTAGTTTTTCTTCCTTCTTTATTTGCTGCCTGTACCGTCAGGGTGTTCTTTCAACACTGCCTTAATAAGTTTCAGACACAGCTTTCATATACCTGTTCTTACATTTTCTACTATTGTGTATTGTAGGATCTTTTTACCATTGGACTCGGCTGGATACTTTTTGGTGGGCTTCCATTTGATTTTGTAAGTGGCTGAATCTTGATCGCTCTTATTTAAACTGATGATACTTATCGGTAATATAATACTTCTTAAGTCCCTAACTCTACTAATGTCCTCAAGAATGGTTTGTTCTGTTTGCAGCTGAATGTTGTTGGGCAATGTCTTGGGTTTCTCGGCTCTGGTTTATATGCCTACTATAAACTTGTAGGGAAGTAATCGCTGTCGGATCAAGCCACATGATGAGTATATTTTGATCGAAGGTTATCAGTAGCTGCCTTATTTCTTTTGTCCCGAATTCTTATTGACATTTTCAGGGTCAACAAGGGGATTCAATTTCGTAGGACGAATTTTATTATAGCAAGAAGGCCAACCCAAATTGTTAAAAAAATCAAAGCCTGGTCGACGAAGATCATTGCATGCTGCGGCAATTACCTGCTGATATGTCTTCAAGTCAATTCCACTCTAAATGTTGATGCTTTATTCCTTTTTCTTTTTAGCTTAACAACAAAGAAATGTGAAGAAAATTTTAGAAAAAAAAAAAAATCAAATCAGAATCACTTGTAAGTTACTATTTTTTTTGTTAGATTATTTAACAACCAGGTTTATGAGTTTTAGCTTCTTTTTATTTCATTTTCTTTATTCATTTATTGATTAATTATTTGAGTTAATTAAGGAATATCATTGATTCTCCGAGCCCCAAGACTTCCCGAAGAGCCCAATAGCCAAACTCTGCTGATTTTGAAGGAAAAAAATTATATTATTTATAAACTTACCAGTTTGTGTGTGTATATAAATATAGGGGAGGATCATGGGACACACATTTTGATATAAGTTTTGACATAATTTTTCAACCATTGGATTGAAAACTAATGTATAATACAGATTTTTTTTTTTTTTTAGAAAAGTAAAGTTGTTGAAGAGTTGTGGTGCATTAGATTATTGCATGTGGACTGATTTCTCTGTCTTCATTATGTTCTTTTCTATTATCTATTTACTTTATTTTTTTTAATTGATTTTTTATTTTGGACTATTCAGATTAATATGTTTATTTAAATATATGCAATATGGATCTTTTTATTTAAATATATGTAATATAGATCTTATTTGAAAATTAATATTAAGCGTTTTAAATTCATATATTATTTGTAAGATTTGGTTAACTGAACGAAGAAAAAAGATTAAATAAAAATTAAATTGATAATTTTTTTTATTTGAATAAAAGGTATAAATAAAATAAGAAGAAGTGCACAAATTTAAAATTAACAACTAATTTATACCATTCATTAGTTTTCAATCTAATGATTGAAAAATTGTGTCAAAATTTGTGTCCTCTATCCTATCTCATGTATATATTTGGTTACCAGTTTATTTTTTGTCAAAAAAAAAAAAATAAATCTCATTTCTTATTACGGTTTGAGCTCTAACATTTCACATATGTGATTTAATATTTCATGTAGATGAAATTTTACTTATATGAATTGTAACATTAAATTTAGAAAAGTTAAAATTGGACAAAGTTTATGTTTTTGTCAAAAATAAATTTTTTGTTATAAAATTAATAACGTAATATTAAAAGGAAATTGAAGTAACGATACAATAAGTGATAAATAAATAAATATAAACGAGATAGAGGGGAATAGAGAGATAAAATATTTACTCAGAGTTACAATGAGAGAATAGTATTGAAATATTTGATAGAATTACACGCCACACACACATTGAAAATGTTTGAAGGCCAAGCATTGTATTTATAAACAAAACGATTATATTAAATTGATGTTTATCCATATTTACAATATTTGTATTATTTTAGAGATATTTCTAATAATTTTTCTATCAAAAATCAAAATATTCATGAATGTCCTAGACACGAGCAGTTTTTAAGAAGGAATTCTAGCTATGAGTTATAGGTCAAATAAAATGGAGTCGAAATTATCTGTTACCAGGAAATCACAAAACATAAAAATAAACAAATCATAACTGTCGCCATTTTGGCTGGTCTCAATCCCAACTATACCCAAATTATTTTTGGATACAAAACAGTTAGAGGCAGGCGCCGTGCCTTATAACATAAATTCAAAATCCCAACTGTCATTTCCACCACCCCAAAATAATACACCAACACACACAATACAATAACTACCACCCTGCTATTCCATTCTTTTTCTCTCCCTTTTCTCTTCCTGCAGAGAATCTCCACCGACAGAAGCTCCATTGCAGTGCCCCTCATGAAACCTTGACTCTCACTAATTCCATGCGTGTCGCTTTCTTCCAAGAATATATCACATACCCTTTATTTATATAAACCAACCAAACCCGCAATAAGTTCATCAAACAAATCAAATACATCAAGTTCTTGTTTTATCTTGTTCTTTTTTTTTTCTTTTTTGATATTTGAGATGATGCTGAGGCTTGCAACGGGACAGTTATCGCCTCGTGTGTCTGTTGATGGCCCCCGTTTATCCAATGCATTGTCATTTTCGTCGTTGATAAGTGTCACCTATGATAGGCTCCCTGAAGAGCCGATCAAGCTCTCCGTTCGTAAATTGGATGGCTCTTGTTTTGGTACTTTCTTTTTTGTTTTTTGGTTTTTTCCCCCTTATATATATTGAACGTTTAAATGTAGAGAAAATTGTCTAGAAAAAAAATGTTTTGAAAAATGTACTAAAGAAATACAACACATTGTAGAATTTCGGATATTTTATACAATGCAGGATTGAAAACATATGAAATATTTGTTGTACTGTGTATGGATGTAGTTTCGTCTAGGGGTTGTGGGCGAAACTAAACTCTCTCTGCAAATTAATTGAGATGGTTGGTGGGTTTAATTGAACAGACATTGAGGTTTCGAGGATGGCTACTATTGCGGAGCTCAAGCTGGCAGTGGAGGCTGCATTCCGTCACATGCCAAGAAAGGGACCAGGCAAGATTTCATGGTAAAGTTATTTCATCAACTTTTTTGTACACTATACATATATGTTGAAATATTGTTGTGTTTTAGCTTCCACATATTCGAAAAATGATGAGTTTCGTTAAGGGCATGTGGTGGTCGTAATTTGTTGTTTTTTCATTGCTTTTTTATTATGTCAATGTGCTTCATGTAGGCCACATGTTTGGGGGCATTTCTGCTTAAGCTTTCAAGGACAAAAGTTAGTAATAGATTCTGACTATATCAAAAATTTTCATATCAGGGATGGTGATCAGGTTTGTACCCAAATTCCTCTAGTTTGATATATATATATATATATATATAATTTTCGTTTTGCGATTGTGTTGCTATGGGTTGTATATTGGACTGTCTAGATTGCATATGAAATTAATGAGCTATGTTTATAAAATTTAGAAGGCATATGCACCATTACAACATACATAGAACTGCTTTTGTGACACAACTCATGGACGAATTGTTGAATTTTTGTGACGGTTTTCGATTTCATTTTTTGTGATTTGTGCGTAATGTTCCTATCACGAAGCCTGTGCCATGTGTATCAGGTCTTGATTGACATGGATGTCCGTTCTCACGATTTGTTCCACTATGTTAATTGTTTGTGTATTGGTGTGTGCAGCTTGAGTTTATTAGGCACATTTCATCGAAATGCAACCTCACAAAGAAGCGATCCAAGAAACGCAATTCTGATTACTCGTCAACGGAACAAGATGAGTAAGTCTGTGTGCATGACCTGTTTCCTTTTCTTTCTCCAATTGATATCTTGCCCATGCCCGTATCATCTCCACACATGGATAAACATGCCAATTACATGCTGCAATAGGAAAATCTGGAAATTTAGGATTTGTGAATACTTCATTTACATTAATACAAATAGACTTAATTTACCGTTCACAAACTTGTGACTTTTTTTATTATAACTTATTAAAACTAAACATGGTGTCATGTCGTGTACACAGGTCGTCATCGCCTTCAAGTAGCAGTATTGAGACAGAACAAGAGCAGAACAAGCTCGGAGACTACGATTGTTATGACATGGAGAATGGAAGGTACAGGTACTTTGACAACAACGATGAGAGTAGTGATGGACAAAATGAGTCCAGGTTTGTTCATTTCTGGAGAGTTTGTGTGCCAAGACGGAAAAGCAAAGCATTATCAGCTAGATTTGATTGCGGGTTCTTGTGCAGTTTTAGAAGACTATTACAGCTTTGTGACGGTAGACACTATGCCCGAACAGATGCATGGAAGGACGATACCAGGTTGGACGTATGGAGACAGGATTAGAGATGGCCTAAAACGCATCATCATTTATCGTGGCCCCCTGGATTTACACGCATACATGTTCAACTCGCATAGCAAGTGGCGAAATTTTGGCTCAAAACACATTACATACTGGCTGCCCTACAAGCTGTGTCTGGCGTGGTAGAAATCCTGACTACAGATCAGAATCAGTTAACTTTATCGCGGTTTCTATTTGGCTACATTGATGATTGTCATCCAATCCTAGAGGCTTGACCCTTTTAAAGAGTACTTAAAAATCGTTTATTCTTCTCACTTCTGTATCTCGAATTAAGATTCAAATCCAACCCCATCTTCTAGTGAAATTTTCATTCATTATTCATTAATTTTTTGGTCTGAGAATTGCTCGCTTAAAAGAGATAGATCAAGAAACAACTGTGTTGTAGAATGGCACTACTAATTATGTCTAGACTGCCATGAATAATGCAACAGAAAATGTTACCTTCAATTAAGCTCTGAACGCAAGTCTTCCAGATTCGTATTTATTTGAGCGAGTAATGCAAGACATTTTGTCTTTGTATACTTGTGATGACGTTATTCTCGTTCAGTCTTTGACAAGAATTCAGATGATTATTCCAGATGACGAAATTTTTTGTTCCAACTATGTCCAAATCTAAACAGAAACCAAGAAACTACTGATGGGGTTGGACGTCAAAACCAAATATTGTAACAGCCATTTTGTTTTCTCAGTTATGTTTCATGGGGATGTATTCAAAGCTTGACATATGGGATGTTGCTCTTACAGATTTGATTAATTTCGTTAATCTCACTTGTATTTTTTATAATTCCTTGGAATTCATGTTATTTTTTCATTAATAAACCTTCCCAGGTTAAAAATAAAAATTTCATATTCTTTCTATGTTTAAACAAGTTTTCGAAATAACCTATTCCCTATCCTTTTAAATAGTTATTTACTAATTTTCATGAGGCACATCCTCATTCCTATAAAATTAAGAAAAAGAAAAAAAAAAAAAAAATCCTAAGTAAATCAGTATACCTTTTAATTTTAGATCACTACTTTTTGAACACACGACTAAACATACTGCACTTTTAAAAACATATATTTAGAATATGATTTCCATGTTTTTGAAAAAATGAATCTCGTTCAACCCATCCAAAAGCAAAATGAAAAATTAAATATCATCTCTCAATATAGCTAGTTATACATCTCTACATCACTCTGATATTCAATTCCCACTAAACGTATAGCTTGTGTAAGTGGTTTACTTTCATAATTTATTCAAACGGTATAAGTATTTAATTAATCACGATTCTAAACGGATCACAAACATCACTAATCCGTTCGACTAAACGATAACTAAAAAAGAAAGGCTGGACACTTGGGTTTGGGCCGAGAGACACTAGAGCTGCCCAATGGAGAAAAACAATTGTCGAAGTCGCATATAATTGCAACCATAACAACCTCATATCGAATTGTGTGGCAAATAAAGAGATCAGATTAGATTTTCTCCATTTCCATTCAAAAAACACACTCGCAGAGTTGCAGAAGAATAAGAAAAAAAAAGGCAGCCATGGCAAACATGATCATGGCCTCCTCCAACGCAAAACCACTGACTACACTCCACCACTCTCCAAAACCCAGATTCCAAATCCCCCAACTCTCCCTCCCACACCTCTCAATCTCCAAAACCACTCAAAAACTCTCCATCTCCACCCCCACCGCCGCCTTCAAATCACTCTCTCTCCTCGCCGCCTCCTTAGCCTTCGCGCCTCCCTCTCTCGCCGCGGAGATAGAGAAAGCCGCCCTCTTCGACTTCAACTTGACTCTCCCGATCATCGCCGTCGAGTTCCTCCTCCTGATGGTGGCTCTGGACAAGATATGGTTCACTCCTCTTGGCAACTTCATGGACCAGAGGGACGTCGCCATCAGGGAGAAACTGAACAGCGTCAAGGACACCTCCGAGGAGGTAAAGCAGCTGGAGGAGCAAGCCGCCGCCATCATGAGAGCCGCCAGGGCCGAGATATCGGCGGCCCTGACTCAGATGAAGAAGGAGACCCAGTTGGAGGTAGAGAAGATACTCGCAGAAGGGAGGAAGAAAGTGGAGGCTGAGCTGCAGGAAGCTCTGGCTGACGTGGAGAGGCAGAAGCAGGCCACCATTCAAGCTCTTGATTCTCAGATTGCTGCTCTCAGTCAAGATATTGTCAAGAAGGTCCTTCCTGTTAAATAAAATATAATCAAAATGTGTTTTTGTTTTTGATTTTATTATGTGGCTTTTTAAACATGTTAATGTTGTAACTGTAAAAGCTTTTGCTTTTGTTTCCATGGCATTGTTTTGATTTGATTATCTCAACTTTTCATGGTCGAAAAATTGGAATAGATTTCTCAACAAATTTCCCATTTTTTTGTTGGGATGATTATAGCTATCAACATAGATTTTGTTACCAGATTATTCAGCTTAATATTTTACCTAAGAGGTATATAGATATGGAGAATGAAAATACAATTTGGATTGAGTAATTATAAATTAAGAATTAATTTTCGTTTACGAGTTACGATTTCTAATCAAGGTTAAGCGGTGGGCATGGTTGGGTTTAATTATGGATATATGGAAAATAAGCAGTAATATAATCAGTTTATTAATTTACAAACCAAATCAAATCAATTGTAAGGCAAAATCAAATCAAATCAATAAGGCTAATCATTGGTTTAGTCTTAAAGTACTTGGAAATAATATGCAAGTCTTGATCGACAATTGTTTTTTTTTTTTTATGTTAATCATCTCGATCAAGTCCATCCATGAGCAGAATTTTTTTCCTTTTATTTTGATTAAGACCTCTGTGTGGTCAACCAAGACACAAGGACGCTTATGGTTGTGTGATCATCATTTGATGGAGTTGCTAAACAAATATGAAATGTTGTTTCTTGCTTTTATAAAGTGATGGTGCTTCAATGTGGTTAGTTCTTGTTAGGGGAAAAACCTGGCTCCTGATCAGTTTACTTGAGCCCAACGTTGAATCAATTCAATAAGGGCCAAAATCAGACCCTTAGGGCGAGTCCCTTGATAAGCACGGGCCCAAGCCCAATTAATTGATAAAAATGGATGTAAAAGAGCGGCATTATCCTCGCCGAGAGGCAGGAAAAGAAGTCAAGGGAAGGTCTAATTCGAAAAAACAGCCAGTAGGTCCTCATTGCATCACCTCCCACATTAGAAAAAACAGAGAAGGCAAACTTAGAATCATGCTTAGGACTGATGCGCGGTGGGAAAAATAGGCACCAGGCAGTAGGTGGAATGGAAAAAAGAAAGAGTGATAATTGCGCCACGTGGGGCGGAGATAAAGGGGTCGCATGCATGTCCACCGTTCCAAGGCTAGCCAAACGAGAAGCAAGCGACATGGAAAATGCTAGGAGAGTACCAAGCGATATAATGCAGGAGAACGAGCAAAGGGGGTTGACCACGAGAGAGTAATGGAAAATGAACCTAAGGAGGAATACAGGTTATATTGTCCAGAAAGAGGGACAGGTGAGAGATATACAAACCTGGAACACTCTAAGAGAGAGGGGACATTTTAGAAAGGGGTTTTGAGGTCTCTCTTTTATTCTTGAAGCCTCACCTCCCTTTAGGTTCTTTGGTCCTGAACATCTCCATTTCATATGTAGCCGCCAAAGATAAGGACTCTCCTTTGTTAGGCTTCCAAGTGGATAGTGGGAAGATATTCCATGCAACGAAATTCGTATTAATGTAGACAAAAGTTGGTGCAATTTGAATCCAAACACTGCACCAATGTATGTTATAATCTTTACTCGATTCTAATTTTGTTGACAATCATATTTTTCATGCTTCATGAAATACTTTAAAAGAGAAATATGGTTCACATTTATGACCTTATGATATATGTGCAGGGAGCAAAAATCTCAATTTTTCAATAAATGGGCTCTTTTTGTCTATAATTGTTTCTTCAAATTGTTTTACAAGAAAAACGTTGAATGAAAATTATTAGAAATCATCCTAAAAAAGTAAATTTTATTTACATCCATTTTTTATTTTTTTTTTTTATTTTCTAGCAATTTGTAATCATTTTTATTTTTTTCAATATTAAAATACATTTAATGGAGAGACAAACATTTTACGTAGAGTGTTGCATGTGAAATAACGGGATGAAAATGGTCAAGTATGATTGAAATTTGGTTCAAAACTAAAAATGAATAATTTTTTTATAAAGAAATAAAATTTTGCTTTTACTTTATTATCATTTTTAAATGTGTTCAATAATTTACGACCCTTTTATTGATAAGTATGTTAACGTATCTCAAAATACTTACAATTTCAGCACCAAACCAGGGAGGATCTAATAAATCCTTTTGAAAAAAAGAAAAAAAAAATTGTGGAAAAAAAAATAAAAAGAGAAAAAGAGAAAGTTTTCTTGCTCCTGGAACATTGTGAGGGCAACTTCCTACCATTCCTCTTATCATTAAAAATGATTAATGATTTAATCTCAAAAAACGATGAGTGATTATTGTTAATTATACAACATAATCGTAGATTAAGCGCACGCTAATCGGTGCATGTTCTTTTGTTTGACTTTTGCATTTGTCGTTTTAGTTTTTGATAAAAATGTCTTCCACTGTTGACCCACTACCCAACTCTTTTTTCGTTTTTTGGGTACTGGGACCCACTATATAACTTGGCTTGTATTACCGTGAAATTATTTGAATTACCACATAAATTTCATCAAACCTTTATAAAATATTAGATAATCAAGCCAAAATTAGTATTCAATTAATGTTAAACAAATTTGATATCTTGAGAATCAATCAAAAACATGTTGAGATTAACAATTACATAATGAGTTCTCTTAGCAAAATATGTAATTTAAAAGTTTACTTTCATAATTAAAAAATTATCTACTCGTAAAAAAATCTCTATGACATCTCTACTAATTAAAAATCCTTAAGAGATATGTTGAATTTAATTTCGGATTCAAGATTATGGTGTTTACTAAAAGCAGTTGAAAATTAAATTACTTGAACCTCACACAAAATGAGGATTCAAGTTTTTTTATTTCAAAAATTTAGGGATTATTTATTTTTTTTCTACTTAAGACTTAATAGTACGGAAATTACACATATTAAGTTGTTTTCATTTGTTTTTTTCAAGTGGTTAAATCATTTAAAACTATTAAAAAACGATTGAAAAAATTAAGTAAGAATTTTTAACTTTTCACTTAATTACAAATTATTTAATGACATTTAAAAATTTTTATTTCAAATCTATCGTCACCAAAATAACATAATTTTAAAATTGTCCTAATTTTATATTACTCATATATTTTTTTTTTCTTTCCATTGATTCTTATAAAAAATATATCTGAATAAAAAAATCTAGACACGTCTCATCTCAAATTGTCTTGTAATTAAATTAATAAATTTTAATTTATAATTTAAATATTTATTTTCTAGTTATATTTTTTAATCATATTTTAATTATGAATAAGATATTATTAACATATACATAAAAAATGTTTTATAATTTATTAAATTATTTATTTTCGGATGTTTGTGTTAAACTAACTAAAATCATATAACAACAAATAATTAAAAGGGTTTAAATATTAAATTACTAATTTTTAAATAATTTTAATTTAAAAAAATAATTAAGTTCACAATATATTCGGAGACAAACAAAAAAAAATTTAAAAAAACATATTATTAAAATTTCAGTTACTATTCAATCTTCAGCAGTACTATTCAGATAAAAAAATAAATAACCCATTAATTTCTTATTTTTGGTATCAAATTATTTTTTCGATTATCTTTGTAATGAAATTTGAATCCTTTCTATTTTCATTCCAATAAGTAAACTTCATTGATAATTGCTAAGATATTATTAACCTGTATTTTGGATATAATTTTGTAGAATTCTGTACATATCCCAACATATCAAATATTTAAAAGAAATCCTTTTTTTTTGGCAATTATAACATCAATTTGGTTTTATACGAAATTTCTCTTACTTAAGAATTTCTCAAAATCTGCCCTCGGAGCAAGGATTCACGACATATTTCTAATAAAATAATTAGAAAATTTGCAATAAACTTGGAAATTATTTAAATTCACTTATCTGTTTTTGACATCATAAATGCTCATGAGAATTCCTCTCCAATCCAATAGCATTCAGATTTGTGATCAAAATTATTAAAAAAAAAAAAAAATTATGATAAACAATGTGGACCCCACATCTGTATGTACCGGCCAAAACAGCGTCGTATCATTAATCCTCTCGCTCTATCTTCTCTGAAAAAAAAGAAAAAAAAAAAAACTCTCTATAAAAGGCGCACTCGCTCATTTTTGTGAATTCTGATTGCTTGTTCAGCTGCTGCTGTCTCTGTAACTTCTACAACTCTCTCTTGTATTTCTTCTTCGTTTTAAATTCTCTCAATCAACTAACACTCTCTGATCATCAAGTCTTGTTTTTTTTTTAGGTGGGTTTTTCAGGGTCTCATTAATGAGCTTCAAGTTGATTGATTTTGGTTCTTTGTTTGTCTATTGATTCTCTCTCTCAGTTTCCAGTAAGTACTTGTTCTAATATCAAAAGGGTCTGTTTGGTCTACTTAATAATCAGATTTTATATTTATTTGTTATGTGTTTTTGGTTGTCATGAGTTGATGATGTTTTGATTTGTTTAATATAGGATAGATAGAGGTTTGTTCACGCATGTTTATTATATATATGGTGACTGTTTTAGTAGAGTTAAGCAATTATATGTAGTAGTTTTTGACGAGTGCTTTTGATTACTGTTAAGATTACTATTATAGTTTTCTAATGAAGATGATGAGTTATAGTGTTTCGTGTTTTTATAACTTATTTTGACAATGATTGATGATGTTAGTTTGTTCGAAATCACCTCATGATATTCATGTGTGCTTGTTTGAAGTGGAGTTAAAGCAACTATGCAAGGAATCTGTCCTTTTTCTTTTTCTAAATATGTTTATGAGACCCTGAAAATTGTAGTACTTTTGAGATTACTATTATAATTTTCTGATGAAGATGATGATCTAGAGTGTTTTGGGTCTATATAGCTTGTGCAAACAGTGATTTATGATGTTGGTTTGTTTGAACTGACCTAATGATATATGATATTTTTGTTTTTTTTATTTGGGAGACGAAATGGCCGGAAAATTTGCTGTTCAACCTGACCCTTTCGAGTATGAGCTTTATGTTGGTGATCCTGATCACCTTGTAACTGTGGTTGCAACATCAAATCAGAAGACTCCATGGATTGACCCTGCAATGGTGAAACTTAGACACAGAATAGGGAGGGGAGCGTTTGGTGAAACATGGTTGGCTACCTATCATCGATCAACTGAAGCTTATGAGGAGTTTTACGAGGTGGCTGTCAAGATGTTGCATCCTGTTAAAGAGGATTACATGAAGGTTTTGTTGGATAAGTTGGATGATTTGTTTACTAAGTGTGAAGGGATTGAAGGTGTGTGTTTGCTGCGGGGAATTTCAGTTATCAGTGGAAAAGTGAGTGAACTGCTCCGTTTATTGATGATATTGTCGCCAATTTGACTTTTAGTTTCTGTAGGACTAACTTGTGTATGTTGTGCAGATTTGCATCATTATGAAATTCTATGAAGGATCAATTGGCGATAAAATGGCCCACCTCAAAGGAGGGAAGCTTACACTTTTTAATGTTTTCAGGTGCTCCATATCTGGATGCGATGGAATTTTTTATCTGATTTAATTTTCTTTTTGTTTTTGATACTTTAGCCTGCAGAAAGAGACTTCAATTCTCAGTGTCTGCTTTTGTTCACAGGTATGTGGTCGATTTGGCTCTAGGAATTTCAGAACTTCACTCAAAAGGGAACCTGGTCCTTAACCTTAAACCGTTCAACTTCCTTCTCAATGAAAATGACCAAGCCGTTCTGGGAGATGTTGGTATTCCCTATCTATTGCTTGGAATTCCTCTACCAAGCCCGAATTTAATTCGCAGGCTTGGAGCACCAAATTACATGGCTCCAGAACAGTGGCAACCGGAAGTCAGAGGTCCAATATCGTTTGAGACTGATTCATGGGGATTTGCATGCAGCATTCTAGAGATGTTGACTGGTGTTCAGCCTTGGTGTGGGAAGTCAGTTGAGCAAATTTATGATGCAGTTGTCAAAAAGCAAGAGAAACCGCAAATTCCTGGCGGCCTTCCTCCTCCCGTTGAGAGTGTTCTACATGGTTGCTTCGAGTATGACTTCAGGAGTCGCCCTTTAATGACAGACATACTGCGTGTGTTTAAGAGGTAGGAATCTTCTTTATGTGTATATTCTGTCTTAAGTTTCAGAGTTCAATTAGTCACCTTTTTGTTTAAGAACTTTCCATTGAAATCAGCCAAGTCATTGGCTATCTGTGTCAAGGTTAGTATAGTTGATCTAAGTAAGTCTGTCTGAAACATGTTATGCCTTGGTACTATCACAAACTCTGCATCATAATACAAATAAATTGGAAGAATTATAATATTAGGGTGGTTATTTTATTAGCTTATTCATGGAATTGTTAGTACTATGTAGATGTGCACTTACTTAACGTTGAATTTTCATTAAAGACATTACCTTTTGTACCTTGTGTTATATCATATTGTTAAAGAATTTTCAATTTAAACAAATAGTGTATCAATATGTGAAGTATTGTGGCAATAGCCCAGTGTGTGCTGGTATGTGTATATGGCGTAAATATAGTTCACCATATAATAGCTTCCTATGATGTTATCCTTATTTCTTCTTTTATCTTTCCTCGTATGTATTACTAGTCTTCATTATCTTTGTTTTTCATTCTTCCCTTCAATGATTATATTGTTTTTAATGGCTGTAAAATGAAAAATTGAGATGACTTCGATCTGTTAAGTCTGGATGCGAGATTTTTATATACAAAAATTTATTTTGAAGTACCCACATCTTACTTTTTAAAACAAAAATACATTCAGCTCATCTTAAAATGTATGTGGTGTGATCATTGATGATGAGCACCATTTTAGTTTTCTCTTTGTTTGAAGCCCTTGGGCTCAATAAGTATCTTATTAGTATCCCTTCATCGTCCTTCTAACCAGTGATCTTAAAGTATCATAAACAATATTCATATAGAACATCATTGATCTATATTTCTTGAAATGTATATTCTTAAAGCTTTTAGCAATTTTTTAATAGTTTGTTTACAAAATAAAGTCTCTCTTCTCCATGGCCTGCATATCTCTGTCATTAATTGCAACACAATTTTGCAGCTGGCAGAATGCAATTAATATTGATGGAGGCTGGACAGATCCTGGGAGCAGATTACTAGTAGAGAGATCTAATGGTGGTTATACTGGGAGGTTTCTTTCGAAAGATGATTTGCAAGTTGGTGACATGGTGCGTTCTAGAAAGCTGCCTAACTCTCACAAACCTGAAATCATGGATATTCCAGAAGGAACAGTGGTTGGTTTAGAACGTAACACAAACACAGAACGGGATGGCTTTGTTATGGTGAGGTTACATGGTATCCATGACCCCTTGAGAGTTCATGTTTCGTCACTGGAACGAGTTACGTTTGGCTTGGCAGCTGGGGATTGGGTACGCTTGAAGGAGGAAGATAAGAGGCACTCTCCAGTTGGCGTTCTTCATTCCATTCATCGCAGTGGAAGCGTGGCTGTTGGGTTTATAGGGTTGGAGACCCTATGGAAGGGAAAAACTTCAGAACTGCAGATGGCGGAATCTTACCATGTGGGTCAGTTTGTTAGGTTGAAAGGTAACGTTCTTAGTCCTCGATTTGAATGGCCTCGTAAAAGGGGAGGGGCTTGGGCTACTGGGAGAATTTGCTGGGTCCTACCAAATGGATGCCTCATTGTCAAGTTTCCTGGGAGGTTGTCTTTCGGAGAGCAAAACAGTTTTTTGGCAGACCCAGCTGAAGTAGAAGTGGTTAGTTTCAGGACCTGTCCAGATATGGTAAAAAAATATGAGCATCTTGAGGATTTCCACTGGGCTGTGAGACCACTTCTTATTGCATTAGGTCTCTTTACAGCCATGAAGGTGGGACTTTCTGTTGGAAGAAATATTGGGGTTTCGGAAGTGAAGGAGGAAAAGAGAAAGAGTGGTCAACATGCGGATAGCCAACGTATCGATAACCATAATGCCACCAGCAACTCTGCCTCTGGCAAACGTTCTTTTTGGTGAAAGCGTTAGTACCAGTGCTGCACAATTGATATTAGGACATGTTTGTCTGCCGAAAGCTAGTTAAATTTGCTGAATTATGTACATATTGGTTCTGCTAATTTATGCTGTGTATAGGACATGCGACTAATTATTTCTACGAAAATATGCAATAGCAACTGATCCTGCTACTGGGAAATTGTCATTTTCATTTCAGCGCAAACAGATTCCCGGTTCATAAACATTCTTTAGTGCACATGAACATATTTTCATGCAATCGATTTATGTGCTTTGAACATGAGAGTGCTTTGATGGATCCATTTTTAAAGGATGAGAAAGCAAAACAAAAGAACATTTCTTATTAACATTTCCTACTAAACAATGTTTAGTAAAACACTGTGATCCACTCAAATAATACAACATTTGATGCTAATATGGTACTACAACAATGGGATTTATAACCCAAAACTCAAAACATACCGGTGATGATGTAACTAGCAAATCACAATCAGATATATCTTATATACAAAGTCTACTACCTATTAGTTGTACTAGTCCTGTCCAATGATACCAGCCTCTTTCACAAGTTGCTCAGTCAAAGCCGAAAGCCGCGCGACTTCTGATTTAACTTCAGTGAAACATTCATTGTTTGGAATCACACTTACCCAATCAAAGTTACTTTCTGGGAAGATCGTGGAATCAATATCAGTCACAATGCTCAAGCTAGCTTTACTCAAAAGTTCTCCACTCATTTCAGCAAGTTTTTGGAGAGCACTAGTTGCAGCTTCGACTTCTAATTGAGCTGCCTCAAGTTGAAGCTTTTCAATGGCCAAGTCCCCAATGCTTTTCTCCCCAATTCTTTCCTGTGCTATAGCATAAAGCTTCCTCAAACCATCAGCATCTTCAACCATTTCTTCTTTCAACCTTTTTAGTTCTTTCTCCCGAGTATCTAATCTATCTAGAACAGTTTTGAGCTCCTCATCTTTGATTGTGAGCTCCCTCTTTGTAGCTAGTACTTCCATTTCTTTTATTTTTAAGCTCTCTCTAGTGAACTTGAGCTCGGTTTCAAGATGCTTCTTCTGGAACATGAAATTATCATTTGGTTTCTCCAAGACCTGCTGCATTAACTCCAGGCCCATGTAGTCGGCTGGTGTTGATATATTAGATTCTTCTCCTTTGATGGAGATAACCAGTTTGTTTGAAAGCTCAACAATCCTCTCAATCACAGTTTCAGCTTCGGAGACCTTCAGTTTTGTATCATCTAACTCATCTTGTAATATCTGAACATGTTTATCTTTCTCCTTCAGCATATTGGTTGCTAGAATGAGCTGTTCCTCTCTACTGCTCATGATAATCTTCAGCTCTGCAACCTCCTTGTTGACCTCCTCTAACTTCTGCTTTGCATTAGAAAGTTCAAGATCTTTCTCCTCCAGAATAAGCTGAAGAGAAGCCTGCTTCGAGTTTAAATGCTGGATTTCAAGCTTAGCCTCAACCAAATCCGACTCTTTAACCTTCAGAAGATTCTGTGTTTCTCCAAATTCAGAATTTTTCTGCTCTAGCTCCTTTTGAAGAGAAGACATCTCCTGGATTGCTTGCTGCAAGGAAGATTTTTCGTTTTTCAACTCTTCCTGTAACTCTTCCACTAGTTCCTTCTCCACGGATAAGTCCCGCTCAACCTCCTTGTTTCGAGCCTCAGCAACCCTAAGCTTCACTCTCTCACTCTCAACTTCTATTTGAGCATCTTTCAAACTAGTCATGTATGATGTCACACTCTTCTTCTGTTCTTCAAGTTCCACAAGTTGCTTCTCTAACAGCCGCTCTTGTTCTTCCATTTGCTGTCTAGATGATGCCAGAGACTTCTGAGAAGAAACCAGCTCTGCCCTTACATCAACAAGAAGCTTCTTCACTCTTCTGAAGTCTTCCAACGTTTCATTAGTTTCTCCCATTTGTCTAGCTGCTTCCTCAGCCAATCTCTTCAGTTCTTCCTGTGCTAATAACCACTCCATAGTCCTCTTTTCCAACTTGGCCTCCACAACTTCAAGCTTCTCCTCTTCAAGTCTCCTAATTGTCAGAGATATATCTAGCTCTTCTTCTTTATCTCGAATGGCTTTTCGAAGGTTTTGAATCTCAATCTCTTGTTTCTTAACAACTTCATTGGCTTCATTCAGCAGCTGAGCCTGAGATTTAAGTTCAGTATCAGTCCTTGCAGCTTCCTCACTCTCCTTCAATAATTCATTTCCCATTTTTTCTAGTTCATCTTCTTTCAAAGAGAGTGCAGACTGCACGGCAGCAATCTCCTGATCTCTCTCCTTCAACTTAAGTTTTAAATCTTCAATATGCCTGGCTTGGGAAATCAACTTGAGATTCGACACCCTCAGCTCCTCTTCTAGTCTCTCATGCCGGGAACAAGCAACAGCAATTTCCTTCTCCCGTTGCAGCAACTCCTCCTTCGCACGATTCAACTCACCATGCTCCACCAAAACCCGTCTCTCCGCATCTTCCAGATCTTCTTCTTTCCTCTTCAAGGCAGCCAATGCAGCCTGAAGATCAGATTCCAAAACGCCAAGGCTAAACCCACCCTCCTGGTCTAGCCTAGCATCCCCAGTCATCTGTTCTTCCAGCTTCTGCGTCTGCGCAAACAACCTCTCAAGCACAATTCTCGCAGGCTCACTCGCCCCATTATCATTAACACTCGACTTCCCATCATGCAAAACCGCTCTCACATTCCCCAAACACCACCCTCTCCTCTTCACGCCCGTCACACAATACCCCGGTACCTTCTCCTTCCAATGAACCCTCGCCGACCACAACTGCACCAAACAATCATAATCTCAACAAACTCACACCCCAAACAACATATATTCCCTACCTCAAAAAAGAAGGTTTCTTTTTTTATTTTTCCAAAATAACAAATCAACCCCATTTCACATTTCCATTCATTTGAACAATTCAACACATGAAAACATCTCAAACCCTAAATCAATCACAACAGACCCTAAAGCACTAAATAATTACAACAGACAGTTCACTATGTGAAGCTCAAAAATTTAATCAAAACCCTAATTTTTTTTCAACCAGTTAACAAAAAATGAAAGAAGAGTAATCACTAATAACAAACACATACCTTGGAGCAAAGATGAGGACCGATTGAGGGATTATTGGGGCAAATAACAGATGGAAACCCCATGTTTCACTTCTTGATCTCGCTACGCCACTCATTAGTCATTGAAACGAACCCTAATTAGTAATTAATTTTCAAATGATCACCTCCCAATTTTTGTGATTGTTCAAGTTTCCATGGTTTTCTTCTCTTCTAGCACGGGTTTTTCTAACACGTGGCGCGTGTTTGTAATTTGTCACGATTGAGCATCATTACAGATAAAATTTTAAATTTTTTATAATTTTGAAATCCTACGTGTACAGGTTGGAAGAGTTCTGCTGTTTTGAGTTTAAACAATATGTTTTGTGTGACGAGTTATGTTCTACCACGTGGATTTGTGGAGTTGAGTTCGTGCTGTTGTGAAGCGATGCAGGTGCAGTGGAATGTTGGGATTGCTTCACCAACCGTTGCATGCAGAGGAGAGTCTCTGGACTCTGATGGTGGAAGTCTTTGGGCCGGACACGTGTTATAACTTCCACCATTCAGATTCATTGGAATTGGATTGTGGGTCACCTGGGGTAATTAACAATTCATTGACGCTAGTGGATGCGTACAAATGCTCAAAAGAGATACGTATTTTTCTTGTTTTGATTGCGTCTTGTGCTAGAGCTCACGAGTACAAGTATGTTGACAAGTATGTTGAGGTTTGTTGAGATAAATTATTATTTTTAACGTCAAAATGTATAATCTTAAAATTGAGAGTTGTTTATTGGTATATTAAGACTTATTATTTTGAATTTGGGAAGAAAAATACCGCTACACTTCACAACTTTAAGAACACATATGAGAGGAACGTATTACTACCTATTATGAGTATTTTTGGGGTTACTTAAATGGGCTAATTAAAATCCAAGACTGATCAAGTAAAATTATCCAATAAACTAAGACTCAGCTCGTTATATATCTAGCTCGCCAAATAAACAACTCATGAACTCAGGTTCTCAGCTCTCTCCATGTTCAACCTGCATAACCAAATTCATAGCTCACAATTTACATATCTCGGACATTCTAGCTTGTAGAAGTGTGCTTTCTGTCTGTTACAACAACTATCAGGTCGCAGGACAACTTTAGTCATAATTGTCAAACGAAATTCAGTTCACGGTGTAACGTATACGCAAATTTTATCAGAAATATTACAACATGATTTAAGGAAAATCCCAACTACCCAGTAAAGTGATGATGTTCAGATCATGCTTTGACAGAAGATAATCATATTTTAACAGAAGTTTACCATACCTCTAACAGATATCGGTCTTGAAAATGTAATTTAATAATAATTTCTCTTATTTTATTATAACATTACTAAAGCTTCTAACTCTTTAAATAAAAACTGGAAATTCACTGTATAAAAAGAGAACACACACACACAAATAATAACATATACTGTCACTCTACCGAAATAGTAAGAGAACAGTCGTTGATGTAGGATATTCCTTGGACGAACCATGTAAAAACCTCCTCGTAACAGTGCTTCTTCCTCTTTCTACTCTTCTCTTTCTCTGTTATTTAGCTTCACTTGTAGCAAGAATCTAATCGACCGAATCATAACGTCGACACTGCCCATACTCATAAATTAGCCATTGTGTTACACAAAATAACTTCGCCAATAAGGCAATAATGTTGATTAGTCAGTTTCTCTCAATTCTTTGAATTTTATAGCAAAAGCAATTTAAATCCACATGTTTGAGAAAAGAAATTGTAGCAAGTACTTGGCCATGGCCAATAAGTAATAAAAAGTAGATGCCTTTATCCTCTAGCGTGATTTAGCGACTTTTTCCTTGTTGGCGATGTGAACTTTATAAATTATGTGTCACTCTGAGTGGTAGTGGTTGATACTCTTTTCCAAAATTAATATTGTCGAGTAATTTGGATGGGTCTTTACAATCCAATTGGGCCAACTTTGGGTCGATTATCTAAACCAATCTCAGATCGGTCTCCCAAAGACCTACTCTAAATTGGGCCAGGCCCAACAGAAGAGGGCCACCAAGCTTCTCTATTTTGTTTGAGATCACCAACCCAAGACTGAAATTTTTCTTTATAAGCTATTATTATGCCGGATCAAAATGCTAACACGATTCGTCTATAAATAATCGAATATAAGTTGAAAAAGGATTGTCAAGTTTATGAAAATCTAAACACCAAATATCACTAATTCATTTCAAGGTTGACGGAATATCTATTTTTTGTTCGTAACGAAATTATATTCATAATTATCATTGAACCAACTAGTTGACATGATTATGTTACTTAAATAATTAATAATCATCAGATTTGATGCGTATCATTAACTTTAGACTACTAGACAATTTCGATAAAGCTATTCTATCTCTAACATAGAAAGACAAACAAATTTTATGCATAAAAAAAAAACTTTAAAACATTCAATTTTTGACTTGGTGATGGTAGATCACTGTCCAAATCGTATCGATGGACAGATTTTTGGGTTTTTTGCGCCAAATGGATTAGTCTAAACACTAGGGTAAGATATTGTTATCCTGTACGACTCTACACTCGTCAAAAGCATCAATTTTATTTGACCGCACGCATGAATATTCTAAGTACAATATCGCTTTTGACAACCTCATCAAAAAAATTAAAAAAGAAAAAGAAAGGTGGATACAGCCAAAAGAACAATATAATATTCCATGTCCTCGAATTAGTAACCCTTACCCACATGTTTAGTTCAAACAAACGAAAGCAATAGTTATAGTGTTATTATTATTCAATAAAATATTTCCGCATTTTATCAAGTTTAGATAAGATCTAAACTTTGACTCATTACATTAACATTCATGTAACCATTCCCATATACTTGTAAAAATTCTCCTGTAATTGATTCATTACATTAACATTCGTATAGAGTTTTATAAATTCCGGGTTTTAGTGTTGTTATCATTATTTCTATATATATATATATATATCATTTCTCTAATAGTTTATACATTACATTAACATTCATATAGAGTTTTATAAAATCCAAGGATTTTTGATGAAAAAATATCTTGTAAATATGAAAACATTGAAAAAAGGAAACAAGAAATGAGAACAAGATGGTTATAATGCTGAGCAGAGGCTCGAGACCTCCGTGGAAAGGCGGGTATCATAGTACATTAGCGTGGTAAGATGGACTCACCATAACTATTTTTGTAGTGATAAGTTTTTTTTTCAACATGTGAGGTTCTCTTCCTTCTTTTAAGATCCATTATTCCGCTCTAGAGAGTCTTCTTTTACGGTCTCATGTCAATGAGCTTATCTAGAATGTTCGGTTATATCTATTCGTGTAATAATATATTTAATAATTCTTTTTTTTATAAAAAAAAAAAGATAGTTATGATGCTTGTAAAACCATCTATTTATTTTTTTCTAACTGTGTGTTTTATTGTCTTTATCATCCACGTTAAAACATAAAATTAAGTGTATACTTCTATTGAGTTGTGATTATGTATGGACAAACCAAAACTATTAAATTTTTAACTGTATACTTGGCATGAAATTGAAAAAACAAAAGTTAACATAACCTTTTGTTTCGTGAGAAATGTCATCAACTTGTAAAGTTTCACCAAATCTAACAGTTACAGGTATCGATTTTTTATAATTGGACCATTAGATCAGTAAGGGAGGTGACTTAACATTAATCATTCATTGCGTTACCCCCCCCCCACAAAAAAAAAAAAAAAAAAACATTAACCATTCATCAAAAATCTTCTAAATTTTCATTAAAAACATTTTTGCATAAAATTATAAAAAGGAAATCAACATAAACCAGTATTTTAAAAATTCTGTAATTTATGAAATTTCATAAAACTACATAATTATACATATCAATATACGATTGGATCGAAATAACCTGGAGAAAGAAGAGTTAATAGTAAGGGGTTATTTGTTTTTTACACTTAACACTTAGTGGTGCTGAATTAGGCCAATTAAGATATTTTTGTTTATTTTTTAAGTTGTCAAACCACTTAAAACCACCAAAAAACCACTTAAAAAAATAGCATTTTCTGACTTTTCACTTCATACAAAATCACTAAATGATTTTATAAATATATTATTCAAAGTTTATCCTTCATAAAATAATATGTTTCTAATTGTATTTTAGTTTTATATTATACAAATTTATTTTAATACTCTAACAAACAACATTGAAAAATAAAAACCCTAAACATCTCAACATCAATTTTTTTTATAGCTAGATTACTATATTTCTCTAATCAAATTTCGATAAGAATCTTTATTGATCAAGTGTTTATGCAACAACTCAGATACCAAATTGTAAATCAATTTGATAAAATATTTGATTATTCTTGTTTAATTATAATAAAAAATATATATTACTTAACAATTTTAACTTTTGTTGTAATAGTAATTTAATTTAAAACTATTTTATTTATTTTTATTTGAATATATAAATTTAAATGATTCTACTATTTTAATTAATCTTATTTTAATTATGAATAAAAATATTATATATAAGTGCTTTAATATTTGTTAAATAATTTATTGCAATTGTTTGTATCATATTAAATAAAATTACACAATAATTAATAGTAAAAAGATATAAATGTTAAATTACTAGTAATCAGACAATTTTCATTTTAAAAAATAAATAAAATTATTATATATTCAGAGATAATAAAAAAAAAAAACAAATATGTCTATCAGATTTCAGTCACAATTTAGTTTTTAATCTTCAGCAGTACTGTCCAATCTTCAAATAAAAAAACAAACAACCTCTAATTATTCATTACAAATCCTCTCAAAACTATTGAGGACCCCTATGCGTAAACTGTTATCTAGTAACTTATTCAAACGGATAATCAACACTTTAATCTCATCCCAAACAGTGATTTATCAAACACAGAGTCCCCACCTTGCTCTAATCATGTAAAGAGGCTCTAAACTACATCTATATGTCACTTGGGAGTCTCTGATGTAGTTTGTAAGTAGTACCATGAAAACGAAAACCCAAAACAAACCCCCCAAAAAATTGAACATATGGCCCCATATGATTTTGGTTTCTATCTCCTATACGCCAAAGCAAACTTAATGATTAACGATCTAATAAAATAATTAGTGGATAAACCGGTAATTAAAAAATATAATTTAAAACAACAGCCAAAGCAGTAAAGTGTTGATGAAAGGTTAGGTACGAGTGATTTGTGCTCTCTACAGATAATCCTCATCATTACTTGGTGGTACGAGGTCTTACCCAATATCATTATTTTATTGCCATTTTTTTAATTTATTATTATTAAATGCTAGGGATTTGCTAGGATCTTTAATACCACAGGTTACCTGTTTTGCATTAAATTAGATAGAATCCGGTGTCTAAATTTGGTCGGTGTTACTTACGTGTATGATCGAATATCTCTTATTTAGTGAAAGTCACTTTTTTTTTTAAAAAAAAAAAATGGAAAAATAAACATAAGAAGATCAATGCTTATTATAGAATCAATTATTTTGGATGTGTTAGTCCCATTTAATTTTAATAGACCTCGTTCAGTTTTTGTTTAATTTTGATTTTAGTTTTATTTTTCAAATGTTATCTTAATATATACCACACATTTTAAGATTTTGGTTTTTCAATGGCTCATTAATACTAGAAAATTAGGGTTATCTAAAAAGTGTCATATGTGTTACTAAATGAGTGTTAGCTAACTTGAGCGTGGATGTTTCGAAACACTTTAATGTAAATGGAGTAAATTATAATTTAACTACCCAGTTAATCCATAATTACAGATGGATCAACACCTTCAATTTTATTACAATGAACCCCCTTCTGTTAGGGAATCTCCGTCAAACTTAACACTTAACCGTATAAATATTATTAAAATACCAAAATGCTCCCATAATAAAAAATAAAAATAAATAAAAAATTTATTTATAAAAATTTTCATTTGGCACCTGTAAAAATTGACCAAAAAAAAAAAATCACCTCTCTCTCCATTCTTTTTCTTTCGCTTCTTCTCTTCCTTTTCTTCACCGGAACCCAGACATTCGGTCTCTCACCCATCTCTCTCTCTCTCTTATCCTTCTTCTCTTCGTCTTCTTCACCAGTCGATCTGGGTTTGGAAACCTAGACCAGCGTCTGAGTTTCCATCCAAACCCAGACGTCTAGCATGCCGATATGGGATGAAAACCCAGACGCTAATCTGGGTTTCCAGATGAGGTAGGTCTAGTAAACCATCATCCGACGTAGATCTGGGTTTCCAACCCAGACCCGCATCAGTTTCTGGGTTTTACAGATCGAAACCCAGACTTATATCAGTGTTTGAAGATGACAGTGGTTTTTGTTTGTTATTTGTGTTGTTGGACCATGTTTGTGTTATTTGTGTTGATGATTAATGATGATTGTTTGTGTTGATGGTTGATTTTGATGATTGATGATGATGGATAATTGTTGATGATTTTGATGTTTGGTTGGAACGAACCTAGATTCGAACCCAAATGAATATGGATTCGAATGAGAAGAAAAGAAGAATAAAAGAAGAAGAAGAAAATGAGAAGTGAAGAAGAAGAAGGAGAATAAAGATGAAGAAAATGAGAGAGTCGTTGACTGTGGTCGGTGGACTCTCAAAAATGAAAAATAATGTAAATAATATTGAAAAGATAATTTTACCCTTTAAACTGTTAATTTTAACCAAGATGAACTAACGGCGGTGGATTTATTGTAATTAAAGTAGGAAGTTAGCTCCATTAGCAATTATATTTCATCTGGATAGTTAAATTACAATTTGTTCAATGTAAATGTATTCCTATTATTTAAAAAATGAAAGAAAAATAAAGATACAAAACAGTGTCCAACAAATTTTAATTTTTATAAGAAAATGATAATATTTAAAATTTCTCTTAGCAATTCAAGAAAGATTCGGTGACATATTTCGAATCGAATTGTCAAAATAAAAATGACCAATTGAAAAATATATATATATATATATTATTCTCTTTTACGTGGGGTCTGGAGGGGCAAAACGTGATGGGCTAGCGTATATGTGATCACTGCTCTTCATTCATGCCATTGACTTTGCGTGAAAAATGAAAAGGGGAAGATCACGCATGATCTTTTGAGATCAACAACAGAAGCGGTCCTGATTCAACATTTGAGCACGTCAACAGATCTGGGCCGTTGATCATGACCATACGATCATAAAAAAAGGTAGCAAACATGGGATATTGTAATCTAAGAGATGTGAGAGGTGGTCTATCTAAGTCTTAATGATCATGTTATAATGTTTATCAGAGGTACACACGCGTGCGCATGAACAGTGATTTTGGTACGTTGATCTTATTTTTGTGGGGCCATGATAGGAATGTGCGGCATCCACGTGCTGATGAGGCGCGTCCATGACACACACATTATCTATGTATTGCATTATCCTTTGATTGTATTTATGTATTAATCAATGAGTAATGATGATATACTAGATCATGTTTGAAAATTGGATTATGGGGATCTCAATTAAGCTTTCAAAATTGGTCGCTGTTTAATCAATTTGGACAGTCTTGAATCATTAAATATTTGACCTTATATATTACCCAAAAGTCTAAAACGTATCAAAATTGGTTATGATTTCATTTCATGGGAATTCTACATTCTCAAAAGATATGTATATATATATTTAATAATTTTGTCTGTACTTATTTTCATCTTTGGTTTATAATTTTTTATTAATATATCATAAATTTTACTAATATTTAACTATTTCATTTATTAGGTAATTATTTTTTTTTCCATTTTATAGGCCTTAAATTATTTAAATTAATACTACCATTTATTTATTTATTTTCATTGAAAATGATTTGAGTCTTAAATATTATTAAATTAAATAAACTTTGTTTGCCATTCAAATATATTGGACTGTAATTTTAATATTTTATTTATAAGTAGTAACTAATTTAGAGAGTTAAATTTCTATTAAATAAACATTAATTACCTTGTAACCATATTAAAATGGTATGCCGTCAAAGTCTATACTCTAATCGTGTTGCCATCTTCCTTCCTTTTTACATCATTTCCACCCTTTTTGATAATTTCTAGTCTTTCATGATCTATAAAAAAAGTAATGTTAGGTTTTTTATATATATTATCAAAATTTATACTTAAATTATGGATATGTAAGTTATCAATATTTTATAAATTACGAGAAGATGTAATAATTAATTGGATATTAACAACTCACATGTCACATTATTTTGACATAAATTTGAATAAAATATTTGAAAAACGTAGTATTACTTTATGTTCCCTGTTTTCTACTCTTCAATTTTTTTTTTTTAAATCTTTTGTTGACCTTGTCCATTGTGTTTGAAGTATGCTGTAATAAATTGTATAAAAATTATAATGACATTTACAATAAATATCTTAGATTGATATATTATTATGATTATATCATACAAAGTTATAAACATATATTTCATAAACTTTTACGGCTAAAGTTTGGAAGAGGGACACTTAATTCAATTTCATAACCTTGTCAATATGAATGTAAGAAATATACCATTAGACAAATTTTTTCTTGTCTAGAACATATAATGTTCTTGACATATAAAAATGTAGTATGGACTTGTATCTTAGAACACAATCAAGATCACAAATAGCAAACGTATTAATGCAAACGAAATAAAGAACTGATCATTCATTATTTGTGATTTTTCTCCCAAATTTTTAAGTATTGATTTTTACTTTAATGGCATATGTTACTACTATGTACAAATATTAACCTAACATTTAGTAAAATGTTTATAAATATATCATTTTCTAATATCGCTATCTGGAAGATTTGCTAATTCTAAATGCTAATATATTGAGTTTAAATCACAATAATATGTGGAGTTTTTTTTTTTAAAAAAAAAAATACTTATAAACATGTTAAAAAAATTCTTAAATACAAGCATCATTTCCTTATATGAAAAAAATTGCACACCTGTTGGAGTATGGTCCCAACGCGGTTAGTTGAGAAGTGGAAAAAGCTTTGATCGAGCCTCATATAATAATGACGTCACCCGTATCTACCGAGGGGTCCACAACAATAAAGAAACAATATATGGTCTACACAGTAAAGGACAAATTTCAATAGACCATCAATCTGCACACGTGGCAGCATTCCATCGCTTCCGAATAAAATTCTTTATGGATCCGTCTTACTGCTTATTCGATGAAATGGACTATTGAGATATATAAGATTGAAGGAAAAACCAATGAGAAGGATAAAATATTAAAAAAGATAAAATTTTATTGGTTTATTTCAATACATCGACAATAAGAGGGATCCATGAAATATGTTTTTCTGGATCGGATCCCGCTTTCTAGAGACCCACACCAACGCAAATCGTTACTTTGTTTCTTTTTAAATAAACGCCCTATTCCATCACGCCACGTCATTAGCTTGCAATAGGCATGGACCACGCACAGCACACAACACTACACAACACCACCAGGGACCACCTATACAAAATCTAAAAATCTTCTGCTACATGATTCTCTGCCAATCAGTAGCCGTCAATTTTCTCCCAAATGACTAAACTGCCCCTCCGTTCCCTTCTCGGTTTTCACAAAAAGCCTGGGAGCAGAGAGGGGGAAAGTAACAGTGGCAACTGTTTCTTATGATATATATATATATATACACATTTATCAATTGAGATCTCGAAGCCATCTCGGTGTAATAATAAATATTAATTTTTGTTTAGAAAATCATAAATATTAATTTTGATAAAAATATAAAAAATTAAAATTATAAAATAATTAAAAAATATTTTTAATATCAGTCATTTAAAATATAAAACAATATCATCAATGAATTAGTATTGAATAGATACTTATATTTTAAACATTGTTCATCAAAATGTTTGATTCCATTATGGCCATTTACATTATAATGACATTTTGATAAAAAAAAAATAGTAAGATTTAAATGGGTAAAAGAAGAATATTTCTCAAAAAAAAAAAAAAGTAATCTAGGAATATCTTTAATATCTTTTTTTATTTTGAAAATCTTTAATATCTATTATTTAAAGAACAAAGAAAATATTAGGAATACACTAAAATTACAGTGATATTTACTTATTTAGTTCGCTATAAATGATAATATGATATCGGTTGAATGGTTAACTCCTTACATTTATATTTCTATGAACGGTAATTTTGAATATTCTCAATATAAATTTTGATTTAATTGGAATATTAAAAAGAAAAATTGTTGTTGATCACAGAATGGGGTATCCCGTTTGACTCGATCGGAGCCGTCGGATCACATTGATATTTGAATTTGGATTAGTTTAATGTGAAACTGTTACTTTTAATACGATAGACTCTGTAACATAGAATCTTCCTTTACAGATTGGGAAAACGTAGGTTTCGCAAGCTAGATACACTGAACAGTGGAACCTTTGTTTGTCCTACTCTCCGTGGATTCGCGTGTCGTCTACCCGTCCATTGACTTCGTAAACTATTGGGAAATTGTCAAATTAACCATAAATGTAGTGGTGTTTCAAAATAGTTGGAATTGCGGTTTATTTGTAGCTTTACAAGTTAAAATTCCTAAGCTCTAAAGCATAGTGACTTAGTGGTGCACTCTTACCTAGCTTGCTCCTTTGTTTATAAAGTGAATAATTTTAAAATAATCTATAATATATAAGTAATTCACTAACAAATTTTACTAATTTGTCAGCAATTTTCATATCATACGTGAGTAGTTTTCTTCAAATCTTTATGGAGCAATGGCAGTAGAAGTAATAGTCAAAACCGTACCTCAAATATTTGCATTGGATAAAATCTATAATAAAATAAAGACCCTGATATATAATTCAATTGAAAAGAAAACAATACAGATCCAATAGATAGCTTAAACATTCCGTCCATCATCATGAAACCAACCCAACAAACCCATCGATCAAGCAACAAAAGTGTTAACATGCAAGTTAACATGATAACTTGCATGCACCACATTTGAGCGACAAAAGTGAAAGATGTAGTGCAATTTGGATGCGATCTGTTTATGCACACAAAAAGTGCATAGTAAATGGAGAATAGAGTCATGCATGCATGAAATTAGAGGACCTCATACCTATTAGTAGTAGTTTCTTCGCGCTTCAACGACACGTGAAAAAAACCTTACAAAAACTCAATAGAAATTTCATCATAACTCAAATTATTCCAATCCAATCCTCATCGTCTCAAGACTCTTTTGTAGGTTGTTAGTGTTTCCAAAACATATAATCATAGAATTAGAAATTGTAACTTTACCCTTTACAAAGTCTAAATCATGAGGTCTCAATAATTCTAACGTGTATAATTTTATTGTTTACTTATATTGTCAAAAAGGAAAGGTTAAAATTACTAAATACTAATTTCTTTTGAGGCTATAAAAAATTTGTGCCAGTAAAAATATTCATATATGTCATAGGAGAGGTTCAATTCCATTAGTAATTTAACATGACAGCAAATTCAAATTAGAAAAACTTCATTAAATACACACCAATACAACTTTTGTATATAAAAATATGCAACAAAATATATGCTCAAAAAGTTATAAAATATTAATCATCACAAAGTCTTAAGTTTTAATAAAGGAACTCTAAACACATCTTTCATAATATGACAATTAAGAGCGATGAGATATTAACAAATATCGTTTTTAATACTAAGATTATAATGTACATATTTTGTTTTCTTTTTCTACCTTCAAATGTATAAGGAACCTCCTTATTATAAATTTATTCTATCATATTATTCCTATTATCTGTCATGTATAACTAAGAAATTTAACATCATTTGACCTTATAAATAGTTAATAATACATTAAAACTCATATGTAATTTATCATCCATTGCAAATTTTGCATAAGATCACTTTTCCATCCTCACAAACTTAGTGGAGAAAAAAAAAAGAAACATATATATTTATATAAAAAGTAATGTTAATCTACAAAATTTATGTCTAAATTATGTAATTAATGAGTTGTAATTAACACATCAATCACCACATTATTTAATATCGTACACAATGATGATAATCTATATATAGTATTATTTTAGATAAATATTTTGAACCATCTAATATTATCCTTTCCGAAGTTGTGAGTTTTTTTTTTTAATCTTATTTTTTGCCCTTTCTTTCTTTCTAATATTCTAATTTTATATGCTTGATGCGCAAGTATGAAACACGTGATTGGAGAGAGCGTGAAAGGCAACATAGTCTTGGTCACAACTCACAAGTAGTGCTTTGGTTGGGCCAACATAAATGGACAAAATATTGGTATTTAATACACTCACCTTCTCTCTCTCTCTGTCTCTCACTCGCATAGAAAACAACAGAGAGAGAGCAGCGAGACTCACTTGATCTTTTTATCTCTGTTTTAGTTTTTAGGAGGGAAAAAACATGTTAAAATTCCAAATCCATTTCCAGAGAGAGAAAAACCATCCTCCTCTCTACTCTTTTCTACCATAAAAACCTCTCTCAAGCATCCAAACCCATTCTCCTTCTTTTAAACAAACAAAAACCAAGCAGAGTGAGTCAGTAAGTGAAGAGAAGCCAAAATAAAAATGTTTGCAGCAGAGAATGGACTCAAAGGAGACCCCAGGCTCCAAGCCATTTCTCAGGCAATTCGTGTTGTGCCTCACTTCCCAAAGCCAGGTTGGGTTGGTTGGTTTTTTATTTTTTTAGATTTTTAGTTTTTGGGCGTGTGTTATTTATTTTTGTTTGTTGTTGTTTTGTTTGGCAGGGATAATGTTTCAAGATATAACAACGTTGTTGTTGGATCACAAGGCATTCAAGGACACGGTGGGCATATTTGTTGATCGGTACAGAGACATGGGCATTTCTGTTGTTGCTGGTACTGTCTTTTGTTATATTTGTTTCTCTATGCATCAAAAAAAGGGTACTTTTTTGGCTATGGTTTTTACTCTCTTTTTCACATTTTGACTCATGAGTGTGTTCTGAAACATTCTGGGAAAATATTTGTTTCTTATTTTTTGGGCTCTCTCTAGTTTTTCTTCTTTTATATTATTATTTTTTGTTTTTAAAGAAGGAAACTTGAGGGACTATTCAATTTTTTTTTTTTAAATAAAAGAAGTTGATTTTGTTTATGTCAGTGGTCAGTACTTTTTTTTTTTGGCATATTATAGTAGGTTTAGTTGACTACTTCGGAGATGTTTTGTGGGTATGCATGTTAAAAGACAATTAATTTGAAGGGTTTGTGCTACTACAAATTTTGACATGCAATGCATTTGAAAAAATGTTACTTGCATTTGCATATATGAGATAGTTGATTTGAAAAAAAAAAAAAAAACTGATAGTTGATTAAGAAAAAAAAGCTGTATAATGAAATCTTTTTTACTCTCTAGTGTTTCAATATTTTCTCTTTTGAATAGCATTATTGGTTTCATTTTGGCTCTACCATGTGACAAGAGTACAGGCATTGATGATGGTATCAAATTTGATATGGCTTTTAGCCTGTGTGATCTTGAAATAAATGAAGCTGCACATGCCTGTCAGTATCAGAATTTATGGTCACATTGGAATTGTTACAAAACACATTCAAACAGTAGTGTGATTGTTTGTGATCCCGGTTCTTACATGTTAATAGAGCATTAAATTAGGTCAGTATTTTGTTGCTTGAAGATGTAAATCATTTTTGGCAAAATTTTTACTGTAGGAGTTGAAGCTAGAGGATTCATGTTTGGTCCATCGATTGCTTTAGCCATCGGAGCAAAGTTTGTCCCTTTACGAAAACCCAACAAGCTTCCAGGTACTTGAGTTAAATGTGGAATACTAATATGCTTTCGCTTTTGGCTTATTATTGGTTTCTATATGCATTCACATTCTTTGTCTACAACGTGCTGAGCTGCAGGTGAGGTAATTTCTGAAGCATACGAGCTAGAGTATGGAACCGACTGTTTGGAGATGCATGTTGGTGCTGTTCAGCCTCGTGAACGGGCTATAATTATCGATGACTTGGTAGCTACGGGCGGGACTCTCTCGGCAGCAGTTAAACTTTTGGGTAAGTTGGTGACCTATGTTGGGTCTTCTTGTTCTGTCTACTGTATTTTGTTTAGCTTTTACTTTTAAAATCATGTTGTTTTACCCCAAATTTCTGTTTCTTAAGAACGCATGGAAGCCGAAGTTGTTGAGTGTGCTTGTGTAATTGGGTTGCCTGAGGTCAAGGTAATGTTTAAACTATCTATGTTCTGTCTATTATCATTTCTCTCTCTTTTTAGCATTTCTTCAATGTCTAGACTTTCATGGTAAAGTGATGCACAACATGTGGGGTGTCATAAAAATGAAACAATTTGATTAGTTGATTGCAACCATATTTACTTTTTCTATATTCCACACAAGAACGTTAAGAGCAATCATGGTATGGTCAATCAGATGCAACTTGGTCTTGTTTTATGATGGTTAAGGGTTTTGTCTCATTTAGGAATGTATGGCGTTTAATGTTGCTTGGAGCAGCCTAATCTATTTTCAAGCTTGGACTATAGAGATTACTTAAACTATTTCATGTTTTTGAGTTTATCTCATTGAAGTATTGAACGCTACTGTAGAATGACAATGATACAACTTTTTTATGTTTGTCCAAAGAAAAGATAGCAGAAGTGATATATTTACAATTTTCTTTTTGATGATGGCATTACCTTTCAGGGGCAACGCAGACTTAATGGAAAGCCTCTTTATATTCTTGTGGAGCCTCGCGAATTGGATAATTATTGTTAAGGTACAATACATCCTTTCTAATGAATTGGTAATGTCATTATCAGACGCACAAAGAGCGCGATCTTTTTAGTTTATTTTCATTGATTTAAGTTCTACTGTGGAGGTACTTTTGTAGAAACTGTTAATGTTTCTACTGTACCAAGACAAGCTGTGTATTTTATTACATTTTTTGTGGGGCACATGCATCAATTCATATCCACATTTGCTTGACAGTTTAATGTCTCCCACTCTCCCTTTTATGTTTGTTTTTCACTTGGTTGAATTGAAAACTACTCCATAGATGGGCTAGTTTTGATGCCAATTTTTCTACTTCTGCTGTCACCATCACAACAATTTCTATCTTTCTTTCTTTTATTTTCCTTTTTTTTTACGCATAATCTCTTGCTTCATGAGGTTGGACCGAATATATTCCATTTTCATATTTCGAATAATTGTTGTCCTGCAGTACTGGAATAGCATAGTTTTTGCTGATTTTGTATTTCTGTGAATGTTCTTTTTGTTCCAGATTCTGTAGGACTTGGAACAAGCTTGGGCTGAATTGGGGAAGAAGATGATGCTTGAGCTACTTGTCACCACCACTGCCAAGTTTTGGGTCGCTAGATTTCACCATGCAGAAGGCTCATTTTGTATAATTCTTTTTTTTTTTTTTTTAAATTTTAATTTTATTTCTCGTGAGCTCTATTGCCTTCTTTTAGGCCTGTTATGTATTGTTTTAACAGTTTTAAACAAAAGATCCAATGGAGAGTTTTATGTTTCTAGATGTTGACAGCATTTCCCTTTGACATATTATGATATCATCCAATCACATCCCATTAATAATGTCAGCAAGTTATATGGTTCATCAAGTCTCACTATATAATTTACTTGTCAGTAGAGAATTCAAATCTTTGACAATTGTTGGGGCCTATGGCCATGCTATTATTGGCATTTATCGAAACAAACAAAATATCTGATTTATCGAAGCCCAGAAGTTAGATGTATTCAGGAAAATTAATGCATTCAGCATGTCAAATCCGGATAAAATAAACTAAAATAAAAGTGTATACTTCATTAATGGTTTTCCTTTCATCCTTATATACTATAGTTCTTCCAGTCTGCGAGAGTAACGGAATACAACAATAGCGCAGAATGCAATTTTTGTTTTCTTTTTTTTCTAAAGGCTTGTACGTATGGAACCACAAAATTCCAAAGAGTTAAAACTATGGTTTCAGTGAATTCAACCAGTTGAAACAGCAAATGCTTGTTAACCAGAATGTAACAGAGGTGAAGAGCTGCCTCATCATTCTCTATTGATGAAAAAAAAGAAAGAACAAAAAGAGACGATAAAATACAATATTCAACCTCCATTTCATCTTTCGGATGCTTTGTTATGCACATTCGTTGGAGAAGCAGCAACATCATTGTTTCTAGACAAGAGGGCACGATGTATGGTGGAGTTCACTTGTTTTCTTAGTTTAGCATTATCTATGAAGATATCTGATATCATTTTCCTCAATTCATCATCCGTTGATGTATCATCATTGTTGTAGCGAATTTTATCAACACCAGAAGTAGCGACTTCAACATCTTCAGAGAATTTTTGTGCCTGAAATTTTATTTTGGGAAAACTGCAGTTAGGTCTTGGTTAAAGTGCAAACCAAATACAGGGAGAAGGGGTACCAATTAATTAGGAACATAATCATCTTGTCATGATTGTATTTGATAGATAGACTTGTAGAACTCGACTAAGTTCAACCCAATCTAAGCAGAAAACAAGTTTTGTGCATATTTACAACAACCATACTCTAAATGGCACCTTACAGTAGCAAATCACTATAAGTTTCTCGTCTCTCAGTTATTTATTCCTGTTCTTCCTAGATTTATCTTATCTAACATGAAATCCATGGACTCTTAAAAGTCCAGTTCACTAGCGATCAATCATGCACCCAATCTACCACAATGCAATCTGGCCTTTACACAATTACTTTGTACCAAGATGTTCAGTATAAAACTGTTTCTTATATATTCAAACAGCAGACATTTTAAAAATCTTCCATTTTCAGACTCTTTACTCTCTTTCTTCTGTCATGCTGGAAATGCCTCAAAAAGATAGAAAAAAAAAAAGACTTTAACCTAGGATTTGAGTTTTGGTCACTTGAATAGACAACAAATAGCATGTAGACTCTGAAATCCAGACAGAGTTGTAGGATAAAACAGTAGGAAAGATAATAAAAATTCACATTTAACATGAAAGGAGTTTAGAGAATACCTCTGCAAGTAGGCAGGCAATTTGGTCATCACAAGTATTCAACAAGTCTAAAGCATCTGTTAGTGAAGAAGATTCCAAGTTAAAATTGTCTTCGTCTTCAGTAAGCAGATTAATATTGCATTCTTGAAACCGGCTGCGGAGAATTCTGCACTCATGTAGAAGCTTTCTTCTAGCAATTTTCAAACTATCAGTCATATGTCTTTCCTGTTGAAGGAGTTTCTGCACCAAGATACAATGTTTCAGAATCTTTTGAACTGCAATATTTCTCCTGTTATTTTAGTTCAAATAAATAATAAATTCCTAAATACATTGAAAGAAACTAAAAGGTTAATAGTACAGAAACAAAGATTTAAATTCACATTTTAAACAGCATTTCAAACAGCTTTAGATGGTCTTAAGATAAAATAACCAATAACATTCACCAAAAGGAAATTGAATCTAATCTAAATAAAAAACATAACAAGAAGCCCCACAGCAATAATTGGTGGCAGTGAAGTGCTATTATATTCACAATCGTTTGTTCTTAAGACATCTATAATGCTTAATAACATAGGTCCAAGTGGTAAGAATTAGACTTCTTGTAGAAACAAACTTGACATAAACGATATGATTTAGCAGAGCAATAAACACCTCGGTCTCAGATTTGTCCTCCAGCGCCCGACCAAGCTCCCGTTTCAGTCCTTGTTGTGAACTTCTGAGAGACTTAACCTCTTTAACAAGAATTTTAACATCAGCTTTCGACTTTGCTTCTAGCTCTTCATATTGCTTTGACAAATTCTCAAGTTGCTCCCTTGTGGCATCCAACTCCTTCAATGCCAGATCATTTTCCTGGACAGCCGATTCTTTTGTTGATTCCACATGTGATTTCCCATCCTGTGATAGTTCGGCACATCAATACTGATATCTTAATTACTTTAAGAGCTAAAAATTAATTTAATATATTATTAGAGAGAGCATGAAATAGCTTTTCGATTGAGTCTTGCTCTACGGAATAGGATAAATTACACATGCATGTATTAACATCAATGGTAGCAAAACCAGAAATCCTGAATCACATTAAAATGCTGGCAAGAGTAGATTAACAGTAAAATTGCTAAGTAATGTATAATGCCATCATGGCATGTTTCAACTTAATACTGGCTAAACATTCAACCAATATTCAACAGCATAAAACATGTATCATTTTCCTTTCTGGAATTTTTTTGATAATGAATGAGAAAGTAAGTGGTGTCTGAAGGATGCTTGGGGTTCTCTCCTATCTTTTTTCCCTTATTCTTACTGAATAAGCATCTTCTAAGTGAAACATATCTACAAAAATTGCTGGAATAAGACAAAAGTGGGCAAGAGAAAGAGGCAACAAAGGGCAATATAACCTGTCCTGACTTCAACTTCCACTCCATTTCCAAGGATTTCCTCCGAAGTTCCTCCATGTCCCATTGCATTTGTGTGACTCTTTCCCTCTCAATCAAAATAGCTTGCTGCAGGTTTTCTCTACTTTTCTGTTTAGTAGTTTCAAGTTCCACTTCCAAATCCTTGACCTGAACAGATGTAATTGGTTATAGATACACCATGTCATAAGTAAAATAACTTTTTAGCATAATCTGTTCAGATATAAATGTTGTAACAATAAAATGTCAGATTTGGACCTTTGCTAGTGCACAAGCAATCTTGCTTTCATAATTGAAGGCAACTTAATAAAAATCACATTGCATCTGTGCCACATAATTGACATATTCAAACCTATATCAATAACAGACCTTTGAAATCTCAAATTCAAGCAAAATAACAAAATAGCAAAAGATTTTTCGTTAGAACATTCATTCAAATAAATACACCAAGTTCAATGTTCCCATCATTTATTTAGGGGGGTGTCACATCCAACTTGTCTCTTAACAAGCAGATGAAAAAGAATCATCTACTGCAGTTATTCAAGGGCCCAGAAGAAAAAGAATGCAATTATCCGAGTATTTGCATGTAATTTGGTGTGTATAGTGTTTAGACCTAATGAGGATACAAGAAAAAGAACTAAAGGCATTGATTCCTTAGCCCACCAACACTGTGATAATTCTGTATATTATCTAGCTAGCAGCAAATATAACATAGGCCTATTAACCGAACAAACAGCAAATCAATACAACCCAAAAACTGGCATCTGGAAAAGAATATTCTCGGGTACCTTTGTTGTCAGATAATCTTTCACGGCTATTTCTTGATTTAATCTCATTATAAGGTCCTCCATGTCTGTTTTTGCAGTTATTAATCTCCGCTCCATGGTCGACAGAACCCTGTACAATTTTGGGCGCTGATCCAGGGGAATAGCTATTTGTGCATCACCTGAAAATTGCAAGTCTGAGTTGCCAAGAGTTTCCATGGTATTTGAAACCTCTGCACCTCGAGGAAGGTCAAGTGATCCTTCTGCCGATGAATTTGGAATGCCTGAGTTTGACATTTCACTACCTCTTAGAGAACTTGCATCACTTCTAACGCTCTCAGCTGATAGCTTTCGAATGTGACCAATCGCTTTACCGGGCTCCAGCTCAGCGAAGAGGTCCATCCCATTGCCAGAAAGAAATGAAGTTTTAGAAACATTTCCATTATACGCATCCTTCTCTATTACATTGTTGACATGTTGGGCATTTGCTTTATGCCTAGGAAGACCTTCAAGTTGCTCTAAAATAGTCTGTCCCATGAACAATCCCTCATCAATATTGGACATACCATACTTCACAAGCTTTTCAATAGGACTTGTCAGATCATCATCTAGTGTTAGATCCTCTACACATATTTCAGAACCATCCTCCCTTCCTAACCTTGGTGTTCCAAGCTCAGATGTTTCATAAGCAGTATCACTTCCATAGTCTGAAGTCACTGATGAACTACCGACATGAGCTGAGCTAGAATTGGGAGGCATTTGAGGTGAAGAAATGGCACTATTACCAGATGAATTTGCTTCTGATTCATTTCGATTCACATCTTGAAATGCTGAAAGGAAGTTTATGAATGTCAAAACCCCAAGAAAATTATCAACAATCTCCGACACTCAAAAGAAAGAAAAATATCCCAATAATTTCAATTACATATCTACTTTCAGTATGCATGGAACATAGCATAAATGTTTGAAATTACACTTAATGCAGTAAAATGGCACATACAAGACCTCGCAGCAGCTTCTAATTCAAGAAAAGATGCCACTACAATGCTCCTTGATAAATCAATGTCTGATAGTAACTTTGTCATCCACTCCTCCAAAGAGCACCTTCTCTGCAACAAAACTAAGCCTTTTAAGAATATCAGTCACAGGATAAATGAATATAGGAGTCTAACAAAAATATTTTCCATATGCATCAACTGAACTCATTTTGTGAATATGTACATGGACTCTCATCTAAGTTTCTAAAATTAATTCACAGGATTCTCATAGAAGTTTCTAAACTTACCGTCAATCCAAGAGTGACCAATGTTATGAGGTGTCTGACTTGCTTAGCCATTAATGCAAAACAAATAATGAGTACAAACACATTGCCTACCTCTTCCAACAGTGCCCTGCTTCTCATTCGCAAAAGCCCTTTAGGTGGAGCTGGGGGCAGATTTTTCTTGGGAAATGCCTTTTTAAGCTGCCAAAAAGTCAATAACTATAAATATTTGATCTTAAAGATAAGACCATGTTAATGTGATTTGAAATAAGTAAAGACCCTAACAGCATGTTAGGATGTAAAGAACTTCTTAGACTTACATCAGTAAATAACTTCAGAAAGTGATTAAATCTTCTCAACACTCCTCGTGTTGTTGTGATTCCTTCCGGTGATTGAAGACCAACCTGAACCCTGTAAAACTGCCCCTTAAGAAAGTTAACATAGAGCATTTGTAAAGTCGGGACATCATATAAAGGTTGTGCACATCCACAAAACTAGAGAGATGACGTTTGCTGTGTATATCATCTATACTAAGGAATTTTTTATAAGCTTAGCAACCTTTCACAAAATTGCAGGAAAATACAAAGAATGAAAGAAACACAGACAAGTATATCTTCACTGGTATTAAACTAAACTAGAAAATATGTATTTACATGACCAACATACTTATCATTATAATATACACATAATTTCAAAACTTCTGTCATGTCCTTTCAATTTTTACATAGTCTATTTTTTCGTTGAGTTCTATACTACTCTTCAAGGAGGACCCTCACACTTATGAGAGCTTATCATGCACAATATTCTACAAAACACATATAAAAACCAAATTGCATACTATTAAATGATTAGCCTCTTTTAGAGGAAACTGAACTTGGCGATCACAAGATGGATATTCTACTAATTAAGGTCCCGACAAAGACATTAAATGCCCTTTTCTTTCGAGAAATTGCCTTTACACAAAAGCAAATTTCTGATTTTCTACAAGTGCAGGGTTCTTCAGATAAGGAAAATAATATTCAGTTCTTTTGAAAATCAATTCAAACTATTATTGAACCCCATGATATAACACATAACCAACATCTAACCCTCCCTTGGTATAGACAAAAACTGTAGAGTCATTCAATTTCAGTACCACTACAGGATCCGAGTCCCTCGTTTTTGGCAGGACAACCCAGGAAGGTATTGTGACACAGTAACTCCATCCTGTGTGCGGATCATGCGGCCAAACAGTGTCCTTCCCACTCTGCACCAGGTATATTAAATTTTTAGAATTTTAAAGCAGACAATTTATTAAGAATTCAAAACAAAACAAAACAAAACAGCTGATTGACACAAAATACATGATCAATCAAACAACGACCCAATATGGAAAACCATTGAAAACGAATAACTTCAACCTCTAAATAATAAATAACAGAATAAATACTAAAACCTAACCTATTCATTCATCATCCACACATTCAGCAGGTTCTGTATATAAAGGTTCACATTTTTAACATAAACTTCATCAAATGTGAAGGAGAACCATCAAGACAATATCAAATCAGTTTAATCACCATTTAACACTGAGACCAACATGAACCTTATAAAACTATGCTAATCACACAACTTCTGCACCATATTATAGATATTAATTTAAATGAAATGGACCAAAACCAACTCAAATTCATCAAACTACTCGGATATTTTCACTAGCTGAGAGCAGACTACAGAGAACAAGAATCTCCACACCTCTTTTGCAATCAAAATCGATTATTTTGATTCAATGATTCACCAATTAACAATAAATCTGTCGATAAATTGATCATGATTGTAACAAACAGATAAAATCGAATAAAAATTAAAAACTATTCTAAGGTAACTCCAAATGATCATCAACCGAGTTACATATAACAAGCTCAATCCAATGAAAAATTGATCAGATCTTCTCAATTGGCAATCGATCCATCAAACTTCACATTACAAGCTCAAAAATCAAACTATGGTCAATCAAATTCTTTAACAAGTTAAAAGAATCCAAAACTGAAAAAAAAAAAACAAACAAAAACAAAACCAAAAAGCGAACCCATTTACGAGGCGGAGGGCTCCAATCCATCCCCATAGGCAGCGGCGAAGTCCCGTCGTGTCGGTGCTTGGGTGGACTCCGTCTCTGCATCGTCGCCTTTGCTTCGTCACAGTCACAGTCACTTTCACTAAACCACTTCTCTCTTGAAAATGATCAGTAAAAATCAGATATTGTTAGGGTTTTGAATTGGAAATAGAGTGATCGGATCGGAGAAGAGTAGAGGAAGCCGAGACGGGTGTTGGTGGACCGACAAGGGATTTTGCTTCCTGTTTTCATTTGCTCTGCTAAACGACGGTATCGTCACTTCTAAGAAGCACCATTTACAACGTGTCTCGATCGTGCCACGTCACCACATCCTTCGATTTTGTCCCTTTTCGATATCTCTCTCTATGTTCACTCTTCTCCTGCAAGCAGAGTGTCTTGTGTTGAAGAATCAATTCAATCACTCACCTTTACTCCATTTTTTTTCGAAAAAAGAAAGAATTATATTTATTTAAATTAAAATTAAAATTCTTATCTTTGCGCTGGAAAGTAAAATTAGAAAACAATGTTTCAAAAAAAATATATATATATATATAATATAATAATTAAAAATATTAAAAGTCGAAGCGGACCTAACTGTCTTTCTCTTGTAATCGCGCATTGAGATTCACGGCAAGGACGCGAAGACCTTCTGTTGATTTGTTTGTTACTAGTGAGTTTGGGCCTTGAAACATTGGGCCTGTTGTAGCCCATGTAAGGGCTACATATGTGCCGGGCCTTTTCTTGTTTCAACTAATTTATATATGCGCATTACTTGTTAAAGAATTCTATACGGAGCTTCAGGTTTTTTTGCGAGATTTTTTTTTTTTTTTTTTCTTTTTGAGTAATGGAGATAAAATAAAATTAGAGTGTACTTGATAGGATTTCGAAGCTTATATTTTTATGATGGTCAAGATGAGAATTGATAAATAGATGGTTGACGTAATTAATTCAAATTATTCTTTTTATGCTTTCCAATAAGTTCGGTATGATTAACTTGGTGGATGGTGTTAGAATTGAGTAGGGATTGAGTTAAACGTCACAGTAAGCTTTAGTAATTTAAGGGAGGTGTATCCAATCTAAACTTTTAATGACTTTTATAGAGTTTAAAAGTTTATGTGTATTCAATATAAACTTTTAAAGACTCTGTAAAAGTCATCTAGTATTCAATATAGAATTTTAAAGATTTTTACAAAGCTTATAAAAGTTAAGACGTATTCAATCAAAATTTTTTAAAAGTTTATAAAAGTGATGAGATATTCAAAATGTCAAAGACTTTTATAAAATTTAAAATTTTAATGACTTTTGTAGACTTTTATGTTAAATTTATAATAATCAAACTTCACAAATTCTCCTCCACTCCCCTTCAAAACTTTTGTTTTTGACTATAAAAGTAAACTTCACAATTACTTTTACATTTGAATCTCCCATAAATAAAACTATTTCACTTATTTTAAAAATACACACATATATATATATATATGTTTCACTCCTATTTTATTATGAATTATAATGGTCAATATTTTCTTCCTATGTTCAAATTTTTAGTTTTTTAGTTTTTTAAATCTTATTAAACTCATTCTTTTTCAAAGGACATCAATTTATTATTTTGTAAAAAAATTAAAGTTTGAATCAAAATTGAGAAGTTAGATCTTGACAAAATAAATTAAAAAAAATATTATAATTTATATTTATATAAATACAATACAAAAAAAAAATATTTAGATGAATATTAATCTAAATCATCTTATTATTCTTATAATAAACAATACAACTATTATTAATAATTATATTGTAAGCTAACAGTTCAGTATTTCTTGTGTATAAACGATGAAAATAGAATTCACAATATATAAATAAAAATTTTCATTATTTTATTGATGAAATTAATCAATTGAATCTTTATTTTTTATATTACAAAATAAAAAGAAAAACCTCTATTTCAATTAAAAGAGGAAAAAAAATTAATATTTGATGATTTTTTAGTTAGTGGTTAATTAAGAAAATTAAAATTTTAAATTTAATTATATTTGTACTTGTGATTTTTTTTTTCAATTTTTATGTATATTACTTTTGATTATTTAATATTTAGGGTAGGATAATTAATTTTAATATTTATAAAATATTATAAAATTAATCGTTTGAGTTTTGTAAAACATTAGTTTTCATAGTTGTTTTCCACCTATTTATTTACGTTATGTCAAAAGAAAAATATTTTCATTGAGATAAAAAATATAACTTATAAAGTATATAATTTGCACAAATTTGTTAAAAGAATATATTTTTATTTTAAAAATAAATGAAAATCTATAAAAGTTTATTAATATCTATGAATTTTCTTCATCTTAATCATCATTACTAGTTAATATAGATGATAATTTCAACTCATTTTTTGAGATTTAAGAACAAAAAAGAGAGCATGCTAATGAATGAAAGATTATTGTAGCTGCTGATACGTAGAACAATGTTAAGATTATTAACAATAACGAACATTAAAGATTTTATTTTTCATAAAAGATATAAATTGAATCATAAAATATTTGAAATATTTGATATTTTGGTTATCTTTTTATGTAGTTAACGTGACTATACTTTTCTTATTATTATTATTTTGAAATAGACTATAATTATATTTTATGTATTATTTTTTTAATTAATAATCAGTATGATGAATATAATTTTACTAACTTATAAAGTAAATATTATATTAATTAGTGAAAGTTTATTAATATCTATGAAAGTCTATTGGAAGTCTAAGAAAGTTTTTGATATTATTTTTTTTTAGAAATCTATAACAATCTATACAAGTTAATGAAAGTTTTTTAAAAAGAATTTATAAAAGTCTTTAAAAGTTTTTCATAAATTTATGAAGTTATTAAAAGTTTATGAAATTCTATAAAAGTCATTCACTAAAAGAAGTCTATAAAATATTTTTATAATCATGATTGAATACACTCCCCTAAAACTTTAAGAAAAATCATATTTCCTATAGTTGTTGGGTTTTTTTATTATTATTATAAATATTTATAAATTAGAAGAATGAAAGAGAATTAACTTATACAATATCTATGTTTTAAAATATGAACAAATATAATTAAGAATCAAAGTAGAATTTAGCAGTTATAACCCTCCTTGGTTGAGATGTAAATGCTCTTTCTCTAAATTACGTGTTCGACATATGACATTGTGATGTCAGTATCAATTTAAAGCATAATTTAGAGGTAGCAGGGTGGTGGTTTTATTGGTTAAAGTGTCTGCCCCGTGCAAGTGATGCGCAGTTTTACACTTGAATAAAACATCCCCCTGTCGTTAAATGTCTGGTTTCCCACCCACTTTGTGTGGACCATTTCTTCTATACGTGTATAAGTTGTTTCATTCTATATGAGAGTTGTTTTTCGAAGTGCTCTATATAATCAAATCATTTATGATCTTAATTGATATTTGGATTTATACTAGTCAGAAAAAAAAATAATAATAATAAATAAAACATAATTTAGAGGGAATTGGGTTTGCAGACAAATGCGGTAGGCTTTAATTGTTGATCAGTTGAGACAACAATGTCAATAAGATTTATGTTGGTCACTTCATTTCTCAGGGTACTTTTTTATCTTCGTTGCATTGTTTTTTCATTTTTGCTTTATTTTATTTGAAAAAATTTTCCCCCTTTTTACTGTTATTTTATCTGTAATAAATCTTCCCTGGAAATTACTAGAATGTCCTTATTTTTTCTTACCATTTTAAGAGAGTTCGTTTTCAAACTAAATTTGGAGGAGTTATCGGTTTCTAAATGTTGATGTTGCAAGTACTCAACCATTATTTTTCATTTGTAAACAAATAAAGTCTTTGAAATGTATTGAATTTATAAATCGATAATGTCGTTTTAATTAAATTTTAAAGTAAATGTTGAAACCATTTTTCATATTATTAGTTCGTCGATATATATATTTTTTTATATTTTGAGGTAGCTGATATCAAAAAGTTTTTAAATATTTTTAATATATCGTTAAAGTAACTATGATATTTTCATAAATTTATATTTTATATTATCACCAAAATTAATAATTAGTTTCTTGAATTTATTAGGGAGATTTTTTTATTTTTTTTTTCAAATTCAATTTTTTAAATAATTTTAGTCATCCCCAGGTCGCGGCAACAACGACAGAGAATGAATGTTTGGTTCTTAACAATACAAAACCATGTCTCCAAAATTTGAGCCAAAAGGACTTTGACGGAACTCTTCAGGACAATTTAAAATAGTTTTCTGAAATGATATTGACAAAGAAATTAATTGTTTCCTTCACATGTTTTTCATGCACTATTACGGAATGTTTTCTCAATTAATTAAAAAACAAATAAAATTCACGTGTTTTCTCAATAAAAATCTGTCAAAGCCCTTTTGGCTCAAATTTTGGATTAATAGTATGTTCAAAAAATTGAGATGAATTATTTTAACATCTTCAGTTATTGCAAATTAATAGTGGGAATAAAAGAAGTAGTTTGCGAGCTCCATTCCCGAGCTATGTTTTCTTATTCAATAAAAAATCTCAAATAAAATGGAAAAACAATTTAAGCATATATGCATTGAAATAGCACTGAAAATCATTGTGTGGAAAAAAGAAAATGAACTTAAATTTTGTATTCCAACTAGAGGAAGACAACAAAATCAATTTAGTTGTTAAGAAGTAGGGATCGTTTATTTTTTTATCTAAAGATTGAACAGTGCTACTAAAGATTGAAGACTAAATAGTGGCTGAAATCTCAAATCTGAATAATATATTTATTTTTGTTTCCTCTTATCTCTGAATATGTTGTAAACTTATTTGTTTTTTAAATTTAAAATTATCTGAAAATTAGTAAATTAACATTTATACTTTTTTTACTATTTATTGTTATGTAATTTTAATTAATTTAATTCAAACATTTAAATTTAAATAATTTAATAAATTCTAAAACATTTTTTACGTACATATTAATAATATTTTATTCATAATTAAAATATGATTAAAAATATAGTAATATTAGCCATATTTATATTTAAATATATTAATATATTTAAGAAACAACTAAAAAAATGAATATTTAAATTGTAAATTAAAATATATTAATTCAAATCCAAGATAATTTGAGATGAAATATATTTAGATTTTATTTTTCAAATATAATTTTTGTAAATATCAGGGAAAAAAAGAAAAAAAAATAAGTAATATAAAATTGAGATAAATTTAAAATTGTGTTACTTTAGGGAGGATAGATTTGAAATAAAAACTTTTAAATATCCTTAAGTGATTTGTAATTAAGTAAAAAGTTAAAAATTTTTACTTAAATTTTTCAGTTGTTTTTTGATAATTTTAAGTGGTTTAACTATTTAAAAAAAACAAATAAAAACAACTTATTATGAGTATTTTCGCGATCAGGCTTAATAGGCTATCCAAAGCCCAAAGGGCGGGCCCAACAACAGGAAAGCGTAAAAAGGTCTCATCTTCCTGCTTGTTTATCTGTTCGTCTGTTAGTCTGTCCGCCTGGAATCTGCTCGTCTTCTTGCTCCCGTATGCAATCGCTCATCAGCTTCTCATTTGAGATCGTTTATTAGCTCGTGATTGAGCTCGTTTATGGGATTGGTCGGTTGTTCGTTTTCTTGCTCACACAACCCCTCTGATTTGTCTGCACGTGTTCGCATACCTATTCGCCTATGAGGCCTATTGTTCATCAATACATCTGATCGCTAAAGTGCTCGTCTATGGCCTATGTCAGTGACTCTCGAGATGGTTAATTACTTAATTTACCCGAGTTTTATTTGCTTATTAATTCGATAGACTACTCTACTCGCTAAAGAGAGAGATGTAATGATGATCAGATCCCCTTGGTAACCATCCACAGCTACCTTGAACAGTAACATGAAAATTATCAATCATGACCTTTGGGCTCATCAAAAAGCCTTTGAACATTTACAGTTCAAGAAAGCTGTGGAAGATCACAAAGAGAATCATGTATTAACCCTAGCAGCGTAGGGTTCTTCTGCTACTAATTGTTTTTTTATTATTCATAAATCTAGAGAGATAAAAAGAAAGAAAGACAAGGTGATGAGAAACCAAATAGATAGAAGACAAGAGATGGATTGGTGGAGGTAGTGGAGAGCTTATACATAGACACATGAGAGATTTTGATGCCCTCCCGTGAACTGGTGGTCAATTATAATAAGCCAACCAACTGGAACCCAACAGTGTAGGACACATGATCACATTTTTAACCATATATAGCAAAATAATTTGTTCTAACAAACTGCATAGAATTTGTTGTAAAAAACTGTGTGCTTATTGATACAATTAATTAGTTTAGAGAACCAGGAAACAGTTGAGGAAAGGATCAGAAGTGAGGAATCTATATATGTATAAAAATAAATTTTAAGCTATATGGAGTTATAACCCATGCATGCAGTGAACCTGATCTCTATCTTCATGTACTTACACAACCTAGTAGTATGTTGTCCAGCTAATTCGAATAGAATTTGTTTAATGTATATAAAGTCTCATAACTGATAATACTATTATACAATAGTTACAATTGAATACGAAAAATTTATAAAACCCTAAGAAATACAAAATAGGAAGCTAATAAAATCCTAAGAAATAAGGAAAACCGATAATAGAATAACTACAATAAGAAAACAATCAATAGCCAAAAAATAATGAAATTGGAGAATCTATCATATTATATATATAGTTAATATAGAGAATTTGTTATGATCTATCAAATTATGCTATATAAGTTGAAGACTGGACAATCTTCTTGCCAAATAATGTTCTCTAATCCAAACATAGTGTTTAAGAAAGCGCTAGTCGTTAGGCAATTAATTAGGTAGTGATCAGTCTATTAGTTGGCAAGTACTTTGTGGCTAGTCCGTTTGATCATCAATGGTCAACTCTTTGATCGATGGTCAAACTTATAAAAAAAAAATTCACAGAATTAAGATACAATCATATGATCATAAAACTTGTTTAATATAATCTCAAAAGCAATTTTAACACAATCATATGGCCACAACATATTAGACCCCTGATTTGAGGTGATTGGTGCATGAAAATACACTTTAATATTAATAAATTGATTACATTTGTCAAAATATGTTGTTTAATGAAATATTTTTATTTAATCTTTTTTATAAATGTAATTAATAAAATTATTTTGAGTTTGTGTATTTTTCTGCTCATTCGAGTTGATATTTGTGCGTTATTACATGCGACATGTTTGCAAATGGAAATTCAAGATTTAATGGTTAATTGATTTTGGGCTCATGGTGTTTTTCAGCAAACAAACTTAATGGCCCAAGTCAGGAGCATCAGGCCCAAGTTCCACAGCCCATTTCTGCTCTAAAGCCAAGTCAAAACTTCTCCAAACCTGAGCAACTGACTTGCCATTTCTTCTCCCAGAGAAGTTGGGTAAAAGAGAGGAAGCACTGGATAGGAAGTCAGAGAGAGTGAAAGAGAAAGAGAAGGATTTTTGAAGCAAGGTTGAAATCTGTAATAAAAGGAAAAGTTCGTGAAAGTAGAGGAGAAACGAATGGAGATGGAAAAGCAACAATTTATCACTGACAATGAGAGATGGCATGTTCATAAAGATGAGATTGATAAGATTAGGCTTGAAAAGGTTCAGCAGAAGTCACAGATTCAAGAAGAACGCTGAAAGCTTAAAGTAACTATAGAAGAGAGATTGGCACGATTAGGGCATGAAATGTTTTGTTTGTTTGTTTTTTATTTATTTATTTATATGTCAGGACAATTTTGTCCAAAAGCTAAAATTGGTGCTACATAAACCCAGCATATTAATCCAATGATATTTTCAAAGCTTATTAAATTAAAAATGTTAGTTAAAAAAAAAAAAAAAACTCCCATAATATAACCCCGAATTTTTATTATTATTATTTTTTTTAACATAGAAACAAACTCAAATTTTATATGCCAATGACTGATTTTGTTGCAAACAAAATAGGTTTACTCTATGTCGTATTAAAAGACAATTTCAAATAGATTGCCTCAACAGTTATCTAATTTGATGTTAAAAATTGTTGTAAATCAAAAAATAAGAATGAAAATAGATAGAATAATAAACTATACAAGTAAATTTAAATCTTAATCCTACTTAAAAAAGAAAGTCTAAATCCAATGACTTGAGACCGAATAAATTGATACCCAAAAAATATCCTCCAAGTAATTGTGGAGTCGCCTTCATATTCAATAAATACAATGGTGTAGGAGACGTCGGCATATAGGGTGGGGATAATCAAAACAAAAGAAATTAATGAGAGCACCATTTTCTTATGAGTGGTTGAAATTATTGTTTGAAATGTATATTAGCCTAGAGCTAGATATGTAATATATAAGATAATTTCAGCTATATATAGTGTGATCTTTATTTTTTATCAACAGCTAGCTTCTTCTCACCACATATTAAGAGTATTTATTGATTTGCATTTACAATCTGTGATTGAATTTGTGTGTGTGTGTGTGGCGGCTGTTAAACCTTGTGATATTTGTCCCCCCCATCGTAGTAAAAATCATGACCTCCTTTATAATGTCAATCAAACTTTTCGATGATTCCAATCCGGATCGAATTTTATGATGGAGAAAGTTGATCTATAAAGTATAATTGAATTATAAAAAATTTATGTAAATTGTACTGAATAGCAGTATAAGAAAGAAAGTAAAATTTGTTATTTAGAAACCTCAAAACAAAAACAATAAGGTGGTGTTCTATTGTTTTTGTTTTGAATCATTTTTTAAAACGGTTTTCCATTTTTAAAAATGAAAAACGATTCGAAATGTGTTTGACGATTGTTTTCAAAAACAAAAAACATGTTTCCAAAAATGATAACATGAAAGTGAAAAATGATTTTTTTTTTTTTTTTTCATTTTCCATCATTTTTGAAAACAATGAAAAAATGAAAAAAACATAAATAAATAATAAAAACCACCTGAAGAAGATGACGAAGAAGACAACCGGAGCAATCAGAACTAGATCGGAACAACCACAAAAACCCGACCCAACCAGAGGTGACGCCGATCTAGTTCAACCACAAAAAAGCAACTAGATCGAAACTCGCAAAGAGGACGTTAGAATTAGCGAGAGATTGGTTATGGAAGATGAAAGAGAAAGCAGTAGAGTGAGAGAGAGACCGCCGAACAGTAATGGAGGTGCAAGAGAGAACAGATGATGGTGGTGAGAAAGAGCAGTGGGCTGTGTGCAGATAGGTGAGAGAAAAAACAAATCTTTCATTATAGTAATATTATTATTTGAAATAAAATATTTTATTATTTTCAAAATTTCAAAATAATACCAAACAACTTTTATCATTTTTTGTTTTCAAAACGGATTTTCAAAAATATTATCAAACCTTACTATTTTTGAAAACATTATTTTTAAAACATGTTTTTTTTTTTTTTAAAAAAAAAGAACACTTTACAAAAACATCATTTTAAAAATATATTCAGATGCACCCTAATATTCTAGAATGGTGTAAGAATATTTAAGTTTAATTTGTTCGGAATAAATAATAATATGTTTTGCTTCCATGAGTCTGCAATCTATTTTATTTGCTTTTGTTTTTAATATTGTTAAACCAGTATTTCTTAAGCAAGAATATTTCTGATTATTATGTTAATCTAAGTATCTAACATTTTTTTTCAAAGGTTTGCCGGTTATCAACTTCCATGATCAGAAGAACTATACTCCCACAACAAGAGATATGATTTTTCTATTGGCCTCAAATATCTTCGTCCATAATTGAAAAACAATTATTACTGGGTCTAGATATTTACTTCTATAATTACAAGACAATAACTCCTACAATTAAGAGATAAGAACTCCCCTTATTACAATGGCAGTCAAATACATTTGGTGGAAGTTGTACCCTCATCCAACTATCTGTGTTAAGTGCTAGCTGATATACATGCATTAATCTAATAGTTTATAGATATGAAAGTATTAAGAGATCTCGGATTTATTTAAAGTATATAACCTTGAAACAATTGCTCTTATCATAAAAGGTAAAAATTATCTATACAAAATTTCAAAAATGCGTTCGGTGGAAATTATATCCTCCACTAAATAAGTAGATGAAAAGATGCACAACTATTATATTAAAAGATAATAAGTACGAAAATACTCGAAATTTTAGTTGCACATAACATGATTGGTAACTACACTTCTCATTGCAAAATTAAGTTCGCAGGTTCGAATCTCCCTTCTCAAGCTTATATATATATATATATATAATTATAAGAAATATTATTCAATTTATTAAGTGATAGATAACTAAATAGATCGAGAAGAATTTGGTCACAACAATCAATAATACATTACAGATAGTAGGCAAAAAATCTTGCCTAGTTATTATTTGGACAATCACACAAACAAGAGTTAAATTATTAAATCCCTAAAACACCCCCATGAAGATAATTAAATTCTACCAGATCTCTTACACCCCATACAAATACCCTCCACAACTAGCAACAACGACAACATCTTCGTAACAAAACTAAATTAAAAACACAACAATTAAAAAACATTTTTTCGCAGTACAAAGTTTGGTAATGAACAACCCTAGGCACACTTGAAGTCTTCGGGGACTGTCTTTTGACAAGCACTGATGATCAAGCTAAGTGAGACAGGCACGTTCAAGTTGATTCCAAGCACATTGGCTTTGATGGCTGTGCAGAGGCACAATGCAGCTTCCAAATCAGCCAGCCCTTGAAGCAAAGCACAGCATTTGCTACCAGAAGGTGGAGATCCCACCACAACATTGACAAGTCCAAGCAGGTCCACACATGCACCTAGCTTCAATGTGTCCTTCGGGCACTTGCCTGGGGGTGGGGGAGGTGTTGGGTTTGGCGTTGGTGGGGTAGGGTGGCAAGAACGACATGCAGTGGACAATGTTGTAGAGGATAAGAGAAGAAAGAGAACCAAAATGGTGGCACAAAGTTTGGTGGTGGAAGCTCTAGCCATGGATTTTGGGGTGTCTGTGTATGTGTGCGTGCGTGCGTATGTGTGTGTGTGTTTGTGTGGTATAGTAGAGTGAGGCTGTGAGGGGTGAGGGGGGTGGTAGAGCTGTTTTAAAGGAGATTTCTGAGGTGTGTGTTGGGAGTTTGATTGAGTGGAAGAGAGTGCAAAGTTGTGATAATGTCCCGTAGTTGGATTTTTGTTCGCTTCCGGGGAAATCTGCTGTTTACTTTCTGGCTTGCGAGTATATATATATGAACAATCAAAGTTTGTTAATAATGCTATTTAGGTGGTTTCTAGTAGGGATTTCAATAATTTAATTGTTTTTTTTAAGTGTATTTGTTATCGTTTAACTTAACGAATACGATAGCTAGACAAAAAATCCAAAACATAGCATGTGCTGTCAAACTTAAATATGGAATTCCATATATAACTCTTATATATATATATAAATAAAACTTAAACTACCAGATAAAGTCCAATTATAGTATTCATCAAGAATTAAGACAATGGAATGTACAGGGGCACCAAATGATCATTTTTTGTATCTTACATGTAAAGCAGAATTGAGAAAAGAGGCAAAAAGATAGTCCTTGACATAAATTTCCACGGTTATAGCCCTCACACATGATTTTGGCAATACAAGATTAATATCAAACAAAGCTTTGACAGTTGAAAATGCTTTTTGCACTGTCACTAGGTTTTTGAAATCCAAAACAAAACAATAGTTGTTCTCTTCATTGTTCTCGTTGAAAATGCTGCATTCAAATTGTATCTCAAACTTTGAAGGTTATATTCATCTGAATACTATTGTTTTTTGGTTGCAAATCAAACCTATATACATCTTTAATTTCTCAATAGATGTTAACCAATAATCACCCATCTTAAACAATACGATAAAACTGTAATTTAAGTGGCCAAGTACGATGATAATTGTGAGGTGAAAAAAAAAATATCCAAGGCAGGAAAAAATAAGTTGGCGTGACACCGAGGGCAATTTGCAATGACATATCAGTAGTACACCAGTTATCGTTTCCCCAAATGGATCCCAACTTCAAACCCTAGACAACTCTGGACCTTTTTCGTTGTCTTTTTCTCTTATGTTCTGATCTTAACGTTGTGATTTTCGCAGCTATTGAAAGACCATGACGTTCTCTTGTCACATGCATGCTTTCGATCCAACTTTCCAACACCGAACTTTTTATGATTTTTATAGCTTTATAAATATAACCAAACTTTCATTTACTATTACCATGTTTAACTAATTACTAACGGTTGATTCCTCTGGTTTGAAAAATAAGTAATAAAATCTTAAAAGAAGGTTACTCAAAAATTTTCTTTTAACTTAAAAAATATATTGGAAAGCAGGATGGAATTGGCGAAATTTGTGGTGGAAGAGAAAATTAGAATTGAGATTGAGTGTATGTCTTTGGATGTATTATTTATGGTCCCAAAAGAGGATAAAAGAGACATCATTTGATTGGTAATAGCAGAAAGAAAATAATAACAATTGGAGTTCCAGCTAATTAAGAAAAGACCTGTTTCCAACTTCAGTCTCCATGCCATGTGCTTATAAAATGGCTTTATATAAGAAGAATATTTTGATATGGAAGTATCATCACATGCATTCCAAAAAGGGACTTCAAATTTTTTATTGTGTTCTTTAAATTCGATACAAATGCATTTAAAGGTCTGTCGTGACCTTAAGATATTAATTGTTATAACTATGACCCAAAATATAATTTTCATTATATGAGAAAAATCTTTCTACATTTTATGATTTAATGGATAAAGATGGAACCGAATCCCTATCACAAAGCCAAGTCGTCCTATCACAACATATTTTCGAAGAGTATTTAAAATATTAATAATTCTGTAACAAAACATATAAAAATCAATTCCGTTGAAGTGGTGGAGTCAGAAAACGTGTGACGTGCCGATATTTTTCGGGTTTGTGTCCTCCAATTTGGAGTGATGCCGAATAGTCGGCCCAAGGACCCATATCCATCTAATCTTCGAGATCCAAATGAATCTGGACCTGGGCTTCCTCCAGTGGGCTAATTGAACTTGACCCAACCCAACCGCAATATCAAGCTCAAAATGAAGACAACGTTTTTTGAAATATATTTAGCTTGGGCAGAGATATAACGGTAAATAATACTGCCCGCCCGCTACTTTCTCTTAGAGATTGTGGGTTATACACCTCCGTCTTCCCACAAATTGTGGGCTACATGTCTATTCGAGGTGAGTTGTTTTCTTCCATCTTGAAAGTTATTTTTTGAACTGTGCTTCAAAATTATATTTCTGTTAATTTCAATTATACTTGGGCTAAATATTTGTTATAAAAAAAAAAAATGCTTTTTTAAAAGATAAATAAATAAATAGAATCCATTTTAAATTATCTGTCCTAATCACAAACATACATCAACTTTACAACTCAAAAAGGAGAAAGAAAACTTTTCAAATGCAGCTCAGAATAATGATTAATGAGAACCTAATGAATAAAGTTTCGATAGGGCCCTTTACCACGTACATGTTCATAGAATAGAATAAGGAATAAGTAGTATGTCCACAGAACAAATAATGAAAAATTTTATCGAAAATAATATATTACATCAGTTAAGAGAACAACTATGAGAAAAAATTGCCAGTACACATAAGCTGAGGAGCAAAACAAGAAATATGTAAAGAAGATGTTCATTAAGTTGATTCGAGAGGATAGTCACTCACATTGAGATGAATACATGATCTAACTAACCTCCTACGGAACAATAGTGGGGAATTTTCAATAGAGGGGAATTTTCCACGGAGAAACTATAATAAACGGGGACGAATCCACCGTTGGATCAGAGGGGACATGTGTCCCTCATGAAATTTTTTAAAAATTAATTAAGTTTACTATATTTAAATATATAAATATAATGTCATATCATTTGATAGACTTAAAATGATTTTTTTTTTTTTTTAGTACAGAAACTGTAACTGGGACAGGCCCAGGAAAGACCGGGACCAACCAAGATAGGACACTAGTGGCACGGCCCGGAGAACAACACTCCCAAGTGGGAGGAAACGACCCGCACAGAGGCAGGAGGGAAACCCACACAAAGGTAGGAGATCAACCCACACACAAAGGGTGGGAGACCGAGGACTATATTTATAAATATTAGTATATTATATTATATTATATTAGTATAGTATTAGAGTACAAGAGAATTTGGATTTGTGCGGGACAGGGGTGTCGAACCATGCCTCTGACAAAGGAGGCATGGTTGGTGGCTGGCGCAAACCAACGGCGCCAGCAACCATTGACGACTTAAAATGATTTCGATGGTTGCAGTTTACATTTTTATATAGATGCCACCACAGTTCGATCTCAGGCCCATCAAAGAGATTTTGCTTTTTCTCTTCTCTTTTAATCATTTAATATATTATATAATAAATGTCAAATAAAAGCACAAAATTTGAAAGGCTTTCTTGGTTATGGTTGCTTTTCTTTCTAGATGGTTCAAATCCCCCTTTGTCTCATAATTTTCTTTTTTTTTTACTCACTCACAAGCGTTGTTTTTTTTTTTTTTTATATATATATTTTTTATCCATTCATAAATGTTGCTTTGTCTCATAATTCTTTTTTATTTTTTTATTTTTTTATGTCATGGATCTTGTTTTTCTTTCTTTCATCCACCATGGTTCAATCAATTTCCTTATCAAAACATATTATTTTTCTTCAAATTTTTTTCCCATTACAGTTCAATTTGTTCCCTTATCAAAAGATTTTTTTTTTTTTCATTATTACAAACTGATCTTTAAATTTGAAATATTTTAACTTCATAAATTATCAACTCACAATTTGTATGTTTTTGATTTTATGCTTGTATTAAGAATGTTATTTTAATAAATTTTGTTTATAATTTTCTAAGCGGTAAAATTATATATCTCCTACTGGTTACGTATTTTAACTATTTTTATTTCATATAACGTCATTCTAACAATTAAAATAAATATTATAAAAATATATTTCATATAACTTAATTTTTTTTATATTATAATTATTATATATATCATGTGAAGGTGAAAGGCCCACGGATTATGAATTTGCTTTCTCGATAAGTATAAATCGAAATTTAAGTTTAAATTACTGTCACAATTATAATTAAAAGTTTATATCATATGACATCATATATTATTACTTATAAATTCAATTTCAAATTAATCAAGTTATATACGACTTTTAGAAAAATACATATATGATGAAATCTTATTATCTTTGCATATTAAAATTGATGAGATCACCTTTTAAATTTTAATGAGCTATAGAAGTAAACACCATTAAAGAAAAACAAATTATAATTATAGTTATCTGACAAGAGAAGCAAACAAACAAGAGGGGTGGGCATTTGCAATCCAATATAATTCAACCACTTTTCATCGGATTGAATTGACTTAAATCATTTTTTATTTAAAAAAAAAAAAGTCGGGTTAAGTTAGACTCAAAATTATATTTAGTTGGGTTGGGTTTGAAAATTTTTCTACCCAATTGAACAAATGTTCACCCATAATTTTAAATCTAAGATTCTCTCCCACTAAAAGAATATTTGTTAAGGATGAAGATTAAAAAAAGTTACATGTGTTATTATTATTATATTATCATTTCGTGCCTTTGTGGTTAATGGATTGATTTTTGTTTATAATATTTAATGAATTAAATTTTGTTTTTAACCACTTTATGGATTAGCTTTATTTGTGTTCATTTTATGAATTGAACATTTATTTATAATTGTTATTTGTAATGTTTGAATTTATACGTGATAATATAATATTAGAAATGTTATATATAGGGGTAAGCACGGGTCGGGTTGGTTTTTGAGAAAATCGACCCAAAACCGACATGGATCGATTTTTAAAGTTGAAGACCGACCCGATCCGAAATGGGTAAGAAAACTGGCATAAACTATCTTGATCGGGTCGGTCCAATTCGGTTTCTCCATTTACCAAAAAGTTACAAAAAAATAATACTCTTTTACAGTTCTGATTAAAGTCAAATATATTGCTTTATGCTTCACCAATATACAAGCAACTGGACATCATTTACTAACCCTTATACACAAGCCAATTACCATTAGCTATACACAGAAGACCTATCCACAAATGTCATCTTGGCTGCTAAACTAACCATTTACATCAAAAGACTTCTGCTAGCGATCTTATCACAAACTAAGAATTAAACACAAATAAACTTGGTTTTGAAAAAACGAAAAACACAAATAAACTTTACAAACACACGCCTATCTAAATCACTTCACAAACACAGATCTAAATGACTTTATAAACATTAACTCACGCATCCACGCTTTACATTGCCCAATCTCCACAACTTTACAAAATTAATCAATAGCCGAAAACTTCAAAATAAAACTTAGACTAAGGGAAAAAAAAAAAAACATACGCACACAATCAGCAGTAGCTAGGGCCTAGGGGTGCGACCGGCGGCATCAGGGCGGTTGGGTGCGAACGACGACATCAGCAACTGTTGGGGGTGCAAAAGGCGACATCAGTGACAATGACTGATGAGGGCGCTAACGACGGCATCAATGGCTATTAAGGGTGCGAATGGCAGCATTAGGGCGGTTGGGTGCGAACGACGACATCGACGACTGTTGGGGGTGCAGAAGGCGACATCAGTGACTGATGGGGGTGCCAACGACGGCATCAACTACTGTTACGGGTGCTAAAGATGGTTGGTTTTAATCAAAGGTGAGAGGTGAGATTGGAGTAATGTGTGAAATGGTGGTGGTGGACTGGTGGTGAAAGAGATGAGATAAGAGACTTGAAAGTGAAAGAGATGAGAGGCGTTGAGAGTGAATGATGGCTGAGTTTGTGAAAGAGAGAATGAGAAATGAGATGAGAGTGGAAGAGAGGTTTTTATAGTTAGGTTTATTTAAAGTCGATTTCGGGTCGGGTCGGTCTCATTTGGATCGAAACTGAGTCGAAACCGAAAATTTTTGATTTTTCATGATTAAAACCGATCCGACCCAATTTTAACTTAAAAATCGACATTTTCGAGTCGGTCCCGATTTTTTTGCCCACCTCTAGTTATATATAATCATTAAGAATTTTTCTATATGTCAAATATTGTTCAACCAAATCAGTCCAACTCGATCGGATTATTATTTAGTTGGATTTGATTGAGTTGAAGAAGTTTTAGTCCAATTTGTATAGGTTAAAAGATTTTTAACTCAATCCAAACCCATTAGACATCTATTCCGTAACCAGATATTATATTTAAAAAATTCCCAATTTTTTTTTAATTTGAGTAAAAACCGGACGTTTCTATTTGTGTCTATGTTTCAAAGGAATAATAAATAATTAAAAATATTTTTCAAAAAAAAAATCGATTAAAAAACAAAATACGCCATGCGAATCACGCAGCCAAACGAGTTCGTTCGTGTCACTCTCTCTCTCTTCATAAATTCAACTTTATTTTTTATCCGCCAAAACCAAGCTATTTCTGTTAATTACATTTCTATCAAAATCAACAACAGTGGAGATAGACAGACAGACACTAAACAAAGCAAAAAAAAACAGGGTAAAGTTAGAGAGAGAAAATAGCAACTTCTTACTGCAAAAAAAAAAAAAGAAAGCAACTTCTTGGATTTAGTCAATCAATTAGAGGGAGGGGGGAAGCTGCGTCTAATTGATCAGTCTAGAGAGAGAGAGGGAGATGGCGATACTGTACGCTCTGGTGGCGCGTGGATCGGTGGTGCTGGCCGAGTACAGCGCGACGGCGACGAACGCCAGCGCTATTGCCAGGCAAATATTAGAGAAGACGCCAGGGAACAACGACAGCCACGCATCTTACTCTCAGGATCGCTATATTTTCCATGTCAAGCGCACCGATGGCCTCACCGTTCTCTGTATGGCCGACGACACCGCCGGAAGTGAGTCGATTCCGTTTCGTTTAGTTTGAATTATTAGATATTGGATTTGATTGATTAATTGATAGCTCAATTTTGAATTTTTTTGAGATTTTAACCGTACTGGTCGGAGCTAGGTTTCACTATGATCATATAAAGTTGTTAGTAATGATTTTAGGTTTATTATCGAACTAAAGGTTAAGCGTTTAGTTATTATTGGTTTTCGAAATGTTGAATTTTGGTAATTTAGATACTGGAGTGTTGTGTCAACCAGTTGAATCGTGTTATGTTGTTTAGTGAAGTAGTAGTTTTTGTATAGAATAGAAGGCTTAGGCTTCGTTGAGGAGTTTGGGGTTTAAAGCCTTCGATTTGTATGATCTGGAAGTAATGATGTGAATTTTGGTTTCGTAGGATATGTCAAAGGTCTAAATTTATGGAATTATTGGTGAAAATATTGAAGATATCATCAAAATTTCAACATTTCAATGGTATTTCTGATAGTGGTACCTCCAAAATCCGAAAATATGCATGTTATCCCATGCACACATCGCTCCATTCACTTAAGTGTTGGGGGTTTAATTTTCACCAAGTGCATTTTAAAGTTGGTGTAAGTAGTTTTTTCACCTTATCGTGGAAGTAGTTATCTTCTGTTTATGGATGTAGATATCTGTTTGTATGAGTGGTGTTTAATTTCTGTAGGTGTCAACAGTGTTCTGATCCGTTTGGTGTCAAACTTTAAATTGAAAAAAATGGAGAAATCCGAAAGTACGGATATATCACTATTTACTTCTTTGCTAGAGGTTCTTGTCTTGCCTTTTTATGGGTACATAAGTTGGAGTAACAGTTGGTGTATATGTTTTTAAATGATTTAACACAAGTTGCCTACCAACATGTGCACCTTTGTCTTCCTCTCTCTGTGTTCTATAACCTTTTGCTTACAGTAATCATGTTTTAATATCATACATTTTTTTTTTTTTGGGTTACATTGTTCAGGGAGAATTCCTTTTGCATTCCTGGAAGAAATTCATCAGAGATTTGTGAGGAATTATGGTCGTGCAGTCCACTCAGCCCAAGCTTATGCCATGAACGATGAATTTTCAAGGGTCTTGAGTCAGCAAATGGAATATTACTCGAATGACCCAAATGTTGATAGGATAAATAGACTAAAAGGTGAAATGAGTCAGGTATGTTTGATAGCTTTGATCGAATTAGTTTCCTGTAGTTGTACTCGTTTTATGGCCTTTCATGTCAGCTAATCTTAACTGAAACGCATAATTAATTTTATTTTGCCATCTGTTTGTGTTATTTCTAACAAAATTACAGTAGAGGGCTTTTCCGCATACATCTTTTATTTTTACTAAAGTGGTAATGATGCAAACGTGTCAATTTTGTATTGTAACAGGTACGAAACGTCATGATAGAGAATATTGACAAAGTTTTAGATAGGGGTGATCGCTTGGAACTGCTGGTTGATAAAACTGCTAATATGCAAGGGAATACATTCCGCTTTAGAAAGCAAGCTCGCCGCTTTAGAAGCTCAGTATGGTGGAGAAATGTCAAGCTCACGTATGTTTTCTGAACTAATACTTGCCTATATATAAAGGCCATTTGCGTTAGAATAGCGTCAAAACTAGCATTTAGGTGTTGGCTCACTTGCTTTGCATCTTGCAGGGTTGCTTTGATCGTCGTCATCCTGGTGATTATTTATGTCGTACTGGCTTTTGTATGCCATGGTGTTACACTGCCTTCCTGCCTAAAGTGAGAGTCAAGGTGGATTGATATTTGAATGTGCTCATTTTATTTATTTTGTTTTTGTTTTTTACTTTTTTTTTTTTCATTGGGTTATTTGTGATTTTTCTATATATATAAGCTTCTATTGTTGTAACTTCAATAGGTTTTAAATTATGCAATGTGAATTTGTGACGTGCTCAGATTATTTTTTTTGAGTGAGTTAAGCTTGTTTGCGTGTCTCACTTGGAGATACAAACTGGATCATATTATATGGCTTCAGTTCACGAGTTGAAATCTATCGAAGTTTTACATTTTGGATCTAATAAACCGTCGCTGTTGTCTTCATTCAATTGCGTTGTTTGTAAGTTTTAATCATTTGTGCTAATACTTTAGTCTTATAATGCTAAAATGCAAATCAAAAGGCTGAAACCATACTAGATTCATGATCACCATCAATTTATCATCTGGATCTGATTACTTTTCCCTTTTTATTAACTTCTGAAGCTTACATGGAGCATCGAGGCGGATGAAATATTTGTATTTTGTAGTGAATTGTTGAATAATCTTGATGAAAACTTGTTCCTCAGTTATTGATTGAGACTGCAGGACTAATAAAAACTAAAGTAATCAAGTTCACGCCTGAGAAGTCTTATGTCAAATCTGAAAATAAGATTCCAGAAGCATTTGCCAAACTGTAAGTCTAGCCTTCTTCCACTTATGTCTGTCAAAGAGACAGAGCATATACATTAAAGGTACAAAGAGAAAATTGCCTGTAAATTTGACAAAGACTTTTATACTTTTTGCTAGTTAAAACGTTGGATTTGACACTCTCAAAAATCTGTTACATTAAATTGTCATCTACAATATTAAATCTATTTAACAACTCTTCCAATTCATGCAATGCAACTCTATAATGATCTTCTGACTGTGCCCCTTCTTCCACAATTGGAATGGCACGTCTATAGAGATGATTACACCAGTAAATCGGGTTATAAACATCAATATTATTGAAGCCATGATCGAGAAGGTACCTGCACTTGAAACCCTTATTCCATCGGGACAGAATGTACCGAGAAGGGATTTCTTCAACACCATTGTAATTAAGAACATTCAATGCATGCCTGCAGAGATAACCTTTGTAGTTGAACAAACTGCATATGCATCGGATATCCACCTGACTTGTCTCGTATAAAACCTCAAAATTCCTTATCTCTTTCTCATTTCCTTCAACTTCAACACGTTCTTTTACTATGTACGTTATTATCGGTCCATTAGCACTCACCTGTCTTGTGTTGAAGCAAGAGTACATCCCCTCAACTTCGGATTGGAACCGCTCGAAGATTTCTTTCGTATACACTTTAGAGAGCTGCAACTCAAAATTGCATCTTGTTTTCAATTCAACGCGTGGAACTCTCGAATCCAGATCTGCCATAGCTTCTTTCAAGTGCTTCCTGTGTAGAGCTAGATCATATTTATCAACAAATTCCTTAAAAGATGTATGTTTATGTACATAACCATCAAAAAATGCATTTAAGCTCTCTTTCTCTTTGACTGGGATCATTCCCGCAAAAAATGTGTCTTTCAGGTAAACTGGAACCCATCTTTGGCGGTCTTCATACAACATTTGGAGCCATTTATTATCCCCAAGTCCATGCTGCTTGATCATATCAGCCCAAGCCATTTCAAACTCAGCTATCTTCAAGGAATTATAGACAGCTTTGTTCAATAGACTTTTAATTGTTTCATAACCCTTCAATCCTCCCAACTTCTCTGGAACTCTTTGCATGATATACCACATACAATAACAATGACGTGCTTTTGGAAAGACTTCAGAAACCGCACTTTGCAGGGCTTTACACTGGTCAGTGATAACAACTAGTGGAGGTGGGGTTGACATGCAATTAAGCCATGCCCTGAAGATCCACACAAATGACTCCACTGATTCATGTCCAATGAAACCACAGCCCAACAAGATGTGGTGTCCATGGTGGTTCACTCCAACAAATGAGATTAGAGGAATTTCATATTTGTTAGCAAGGCATGTTGAATCAATTGCAACTGTATCACAGAAGAAACCGCATGCAGCTCTGGATCTGGCATCAGCCCAAAACACATTCCTCAAACGGCCATCATCGTCAAGGTCCATCAAGTAAAAAAAGTTTGGATTGGTCAACTTCATTCGACAGAAGTAGTTATAAACTGCATGTGCATCCCCTTCATTAAGTTCCAAATGTTTAGAGTGATCTGTAGAATTCAAACCCTCTCTCGCATCAACATTTACACATCCGTTACACCCAACAGCCACTACAGCTGTTCGATACAACTTAATTGTATGTATTTCAGTAACAGGCTGTGGCAGCGGCTGTGCTTTTCTTGCTGCAAGGATCATTTTTTTATGGGACTTGTAGAACCGTTTTACTTGTGGACTCACAGGATGGTTGTGTTCAAGCTCAACTTCAACTATTCTCCACCTTTTAGAGTCCATGAGCCTCATCACTATCATGGCAGGGCATCCAGTTCTTGTCTCTGGCCTGGGATTGTTGGCTTCACTCTTTTTCTTGAAACCAGCACTGCTGCAGCTAAGTTTTGCTCTATACCGTTCTTTTCTCTTTGATCTAAACCATGAATTACTTACTCTGATTCCAAAACCCCGTTCCTTGGCATAAACATTATAAAAATCATAAGCTTCATCAAAAGAATCAAATTCCAAACCAACAGTAGGCTGGGGAGGTTCCTTCTTCAAATGAGTTTCACCGGCTTGATCATCATGTTCCATACTACAGTGTCCATCAACCTCATAGTCATCACCTTCATCGAACACTGGCTCACTATTAAGACAAACTTCTTCCATCTGAAGCACAAATTTAAAGGAAAATCAAAACAAGAAACCATATAAGGCAATTTCTCTTTAAACACTAACAATTACGCACATGCATTGATGAGAATGTTGATAAAAATAAAACAAGTTCTAACGTTATGTTCTACTGAGACTGACAGCCAGACAATAACAGCAATGAAGAAAAATCCAATTCAGCAATATTTGTAAGAAAAGAAGGTAGTCACAAACCCTACTCTTAACAGCTAGGCAATCTAAAGCTTTTATATTAAAGTCTAGCGGACAGAGTGCAGCAATCTCTAAGCGGTTGCCTCCATCAACCAGCCTCCGATCTTCTAAATTGGCAATGTGGCCATCACAATTATCTCATCTGACCCTTAACTTCAGTAAGAATAGGCAATCATATTTTGGCTTCCATAATGCAATTAATGCACGAAGATATAAACGGCAATTGATGAAAATTTGCCATCCTCCAATCGATGACATTTAACATTTACGTATAAACAACAAAACCAATAAAAAAACGTGTCACACCATAAATTAATGAATAATGCTGGAATCTCCAAAAATTTTGCCCAAAAGATGTGACAAGTTGAGTCATAGCTATCATATTAATTTTGTGATGATGTAATAATAATACATGACCTTGCTACATCATTTGGACGATAAATTTAGACAAATTTTTGGGTAGTGCAGTTTTACTCTAAATTAATACTTCAACCCTCTAAAAAAAACTCCCTTTCTCTAAGTTCCGCATTTGATCAATCAAACTCATAAACAACTGCTAAGAACCCCCAAAAAGAACAAAAAATCAAAAACAAAAACAATGTAACTTGTTAATATTACCTTCACATCAAATTCTATCACCCTTCTTCGTCATGCCTCACTTTTGAAGAACTTTCACCAAATCAAACACTTAAAAAAGTTAGCATAGTTTAACCAATCCAACAAGCGTGAAGACACTCCTCTAATCCAACAAAATGCTATCTCCAACCAGTTTCCAAACACACCCACATGAGAACATCATCCACCAAAGCTAGCAAAACAAGCAAGCAATCACAATTCATTTCCACAAGTAATAAAAATACACATAAAGTTTCAATTTTTACAGCTTATAATAGCGTTTCAAGTTCAATTTTAAAGTTTTAAAAATCTTTACGACTGTTAATTCAATACTAATCAAATTTTGAGAAAATTTCAACAAAAGCAAATGGAAACCCTAAATGGACCCAGATTAGAAAAGGCGTTAAATTCACAAAATTAACAACATGGGGTGTTAAAAATGTGGACGATCTTACTGGGAATTACTGAGCAAAGGTTGAAATCGGAGAAGGAGACGAGAATCGGTTGGGACTGAGTCACTGCTCCGAGTTGGCGCTTGAAGGAAAGTGCGAGTCACACTGGGGCTTACAGAGGTTTCATAGATCTTTCGACTTGGTGAGCTGACACGTGTGGTGTGTGTTTAGTAACATCAACTACTGTTTTTTTTTATTATTATTATAAAAGGTAGTGGGAAACTTCATTAGAGTCCTTGAAATTTTAAAAAATATCAAATTTTTAAAACTCTTTTAAAAATGACTCTTTTCATCCCTAATTTTTTCAAAACTATTTTAAAAAGTTCAAACTATCAGTCAATGAATGATCAATGACGACAAAAGGTTTAGATAGAAAGGTATTTTGGACATTTCTCAAAAGAGTTGAAATTACAATACGTGTACAGCCATGATTAAAATGAATATATATTCATTAAAGTAAAAGTTAAAAATAAACAATTAATTTATTTAAAAAATTAATCAATTAATTAAAATTCATTGTGAACAAAAAATTTAAAAGAAAAACTTAGTTCAAACCAAGATAAAGATCTATCTTTAACATCTAGATTTGAATATTTGATCAAAAACAATATTTAAGAAATAAAGAAAAAAATTTGAAATACTTAGATAAAGATTTAAGATTTAGGTTTACAATTGTCTCCATGCTTTGCCCAGTCTTCCTCCACGAAGATATCTTTTTATCATTACCAGTACTCGCAACAACAACAACTAGATCTAGATAAACATGAGTGAATGTGAACTCCAAATCAAAAATCCATATAAAAAACCAAACATTTTATATTAAACAAAATACCCACATAAATTTTAAGCCTTTAAATCAAATAATAATAATAATAATAATAAGTCGAAAAGAGACAATTTTGCAAAAAAAAAAAACAAAATACAAAAGAGCAAGTGAGTCTTACTGGTAAAATTCCACTAGACTGAATTGCTAAACAAACACTGGTATAATTCCACTTGACTGAATTGCCAAACAACATGGAAAGGGCATGTAAGTCAAAATGCAATGAAGCCCAAGGTTGACAGAGACGTCGAAGAGTTTGACGATATTGTTGTCGCTTGCTGCCAGCAGGCCATCGATTGATCTGCTTTTCTTCTGCAAAATCAAATATGGAAACTAGATCTTGTTTTGCAAAATCAACAAGAAACCAACTTCTTTTGCAAAATCAAACAAGAAACAAGATCTTCTTCTCCAAAATCAAACAATAAATCAAATTTGATATTTTTCTGCAAAATCAAATGAAAGCTTTTGTTTTTGTTCGTTTTCTTCTTATGCAAACCAAACAATGAATACTAGTTCATGGAGACCCTAGTCTCTATGCGATAAGGAACTTCCATCATCCCCATCGTGCTATGGAGATAATGGAGATGAGTTTTCATCGATGCCAAATTTTGTTAGTTCTTTTTTTAAAAAAAAAAAAAAAATCTTTATCTTTATCTCAAAATTTGGATTTTTTAAATTTTTTTATTTTTTATTTTTTTTATCTCCATCTCAACTTTTGTATTGTTGAAAATGATTTATTATTATTATTTAATTTAAAATAATCATGTTGTTTAAAAAATAATCATTATATTATTATACATATGCCAATTTTTTTTTGATGAAATGATATATAATATTTTAATTTTATTAGGGGTAAAGTGATCATTTTAAATGATGAGAGACAATTGAGTCTTTTTAGTTTTTTTGTTTGGTTTAATTGTTAAGTTGACCAATGATATGGACATTTTCGAAAAGTTCTGAAAATTTAGAGATGAAAGAGTTATTTTTAAATGGGTTTTAAAAGTTTGACATTTTTTGAAATTCCAATTACTAAAATGAAAATTTTTTCTTAAAATTAGTTACTTTTTAAAAGAAAATATACTTTAAATATAATTAATATATAAAATTTTTTAAAGAAAAATCGATATCAAACGCTGATTAGAAAATTGTCTTGATATGATAAAATCAATCGCTACTTTTATATTCATGACAAATCTTTTTTTTTTTTTTTTTTTTTTTTTATGCATACTTATAAATGCACATGGTGATATTTAAGTTCAAATGTGAATAATCATATGAGTCGGGAGGTGATTTGCAATTTGAATATAATTATAAAATTAATATAATAATTTTTTTAAGATAATAATGTTAGTTGTTTTACTGCTTGATAGCTTATGGTCTTCGTTTTAAAATAACATATAAATTCTTTTAATTGTTTAGAATTTTAAAATTGAGGGAGAAATATATAATTTGAACCTATAATAACATTAACATAAATGTGATTGTCTTCCATCACTTACTCAACTAAATTTCATTCATTTTTTTTTCATTGTTAAATTTTGAATACAATTATTATTAGATACAAATTCTATTAAGAATTGAATGCAAATGTTGTTTCAAAATTATACCATATGTTAATAAAATTATTATTGAAAAACAAAAGCTCAAGCGATGCTATATCTAACTATAATCATTATTAATTATATACAGTCATGTTAGGATTTGTTAAAGTTAAATACTACATACAGAAATGCATGACACAAACTTCTATTTTCATATTAATGAAATTTGAATAATTATCATAAATATAACAGATGGCACGCAAGGATTTTAGGAATTTGATTTGGGTGCGAGTTACATCATTGAACAAATAAATGACATTGTTGATCTGTCAACGAAACATAACTTGATAATACAAAATTGCATCCTTAATCTTTTCTGCAGATGAATGAAACAAAATGTCTCATTCAAGAGATTAAATAAATGAATGATCGTGTAACTAAAGGCAAACAGTTTTTAGATTGCGTGTGATCCCACTATAGATGATTTTTTTTTTTTTTTCTGAAATATAATATATTAACAAAGGATATTAATATTTTGATTTGATAACTGAGTCATCCCAATTTATCTAAAAACAGCATTCTATTTGAGCTATCACGGCTCCGACTTATCAACCGAATATTTTTTTTGTTTTCAGATAAAAATGATAGAGTCACAAACATTGCATAGAAGTTTGTTGTTGAGGAAGTTTATTTGTTGAAATAGACATGTGCAATAGTAGCTATAAGAGTGATGGCACATACAAATGGGTTACAAAATCTTTTCTTTTCTTTTTGAGATTAAAATAGATTTTTTTCTTGATATATATTATATATATTATTATAGTGAGAGAAAATGATTAAATGCAGATAAATTGATTAAATTCAGATAAAATTACTCATATCTTATATTTTAGAATAAAAGTGAAACGAAAGAAAAATATTAAAAATAGGTTAAACTATGATCTTACATGTGTATGTATCAAATTAATACTCTAATCATAAATGCCTTTTTTACATGTGTAGCATCGAATTTCACTCTGCATAAGTGGTTCTTGTTCCCTAAAAGTAAACTACCCTAAACAAAAAAACGAAGTCATTATGTCCATATATCAATGAATAATTAAGTGAGTCCTAAAATAATTTATTATTACATCATTCATTCCTTGGTCATGAGCATACCTCGACAAGTAATACCGAATGCCTTTATCACCAAAAAAAAAAACAAAAAAAAACAAACTGTACCTTCTGTATTCTAGTAAATTATGTATCAATTTATAAATAGAGAGTTATAACAAGTGAGAAAAATAAATTTTGTATTAATTTATAAATAGGTAATCATGACAAGTGAGAGAAATAAATGTTAACATGTGTTTATTTATGAATTAGTATATCACAAATTGAGATATAAGTTAAAATATGAGCTGGATATCTAGTATTACTTTAACTTAATGATAATCATATCTAGGTTAATATGAGTCTTAAATTCAAATCTCTTGTTCTCGAATTTATTTTTCTTATTGACATATGTGAGGTTAGAACTAAAGATTTGAACTTTGGGCACCTTAATCTACTATTTAATTATTTATTTATGTGAAACAATATAATTCTATTAGGTCATGTTTGTTTCAAAGGATTGTATTAGGTTCGGATAAAACTCAGTTCAATATCATTTTGGTCGTGATGTGAGATTGGAAAGTCAATCCCATGTCTTTTTTTTTAAAGTGGCTGTGGTGAGTTTATTTAAACCTGTCACAACATACAAGTCAAAGCAAGGGACTATTGTCCATTGCTTTATCAATTTTATTTTCTTTCCTTTTATTTATTAATTTTTTTGGGTCTAAAAATAAATATAACATTCAGACAATCGTGGCTTGGATGTTCTTGGCCATGTCATGGTAGGTCGTCAACCTCATCAGGAAAATTTAGTTGTGCTTTGGACCCCTTTAAACGATACGTGATTACGTCATAGGTTCTAATAGCTATCTTCGACGTTGAGAATGATGCCAGCTAAATACGCAACTTCTTACATGGCTCTCGAATTTCAGAGACTCAATTGCTTCGTCATCCCTTATGGACTCCACGCCAGACAAGATGGTGCGTGCCGTCACAATGTGAAGTGGATTCACGGTGGATTGTAGTGTCATCAGCGGTTGTTGTGATGGTTAGATCATCCTTAGCGTAAGGTGGTTGCTTCATTACACAATTATAGTTACATTTACTTTTAAAAAATAATTTAATATGTTATTTTTTTAAAAATAAAATATATTTATTTTGTTTATATTTTTTAGTCTAATCCTAACTCTAATGAAAAAAAAAAGATAGTTTTATTTTTATCTAATTTAATATTATATCAAATACATCATAATATTAATTTATTAAAATAATTCAATCTAATATTCCACGCGGAATAGATCCTTAGGTTGTTGCCCTTGACATGGGCCAAAAAACACATCAAAGAATATCGGGATCCATCCTTCAAAATCAAAACCCATGACACCATGACCATCGCTTTGTGCTACATATAGAAATAATGTCAAAAACTTTATTAAAAATATCACAACCGCCTGATGCAATGGCCCTCACGTTGATCACATATATTCAACGGCTGGTGAATTAATTCTCCATCTACCGTCATCATACAAACCGAAAAACAAAACCAACCTTAAAAAAATGAAAAAATTCCGGTTCCAATCAAACGTGATAGCTTACACGATCAAGTTAATAATCAAAAGGACACCACAAAACGGGACCCAATAAAAATCCGGACTACAACCAGAACGACAGCGTGTAAACTTTAGTGGTCCCCCCAACGCACGTGTAGGCCTTTAGCTGATCCATCAAAGAATCGAATGTCTCCACACGTGCAGTCCCACGTAAAGAAAAATAGTCGTGCATGTAGTGTAGTGTCGTCACTGCAAGCGCAGGTTAACTTATCGTGCGCCCCTCTATGTCCAAGAGAGAGAGCCCTTCTTCTCTCTTATTCTCTCTCACCACATAATATTATCACCTCTCTCTCTCTCTCTAGAGAACTCTCTGTTTCTCTCTCTCTATATATAAAATTTTTGATTAAAAAAAAACACACACAAATTATAATATAACAGAGAGAGAGATCATATAACCTGAAAAAACCCTAGAAAAAGCAATGAAGCAGAGCTCATCGGAGGCGGTATCGTCCTCGTCGTCGACGACGACGACGTTATCCGAGCCTTCACAGTCACAGTCACAGTCACAGTCGACGACGACGACGACGTCTGCGGAGAAGCATCAGTCGGCGGCTGCGGGAGGTGGAGTGGAGGAGCTGACAGTAGTGGGCGGCGGCGGAAGGGACGGGAGCGGGGGGGCGCAGGAGACGGTGACTGTGGATCGGAGAGGAGAGTATGCGGCGGTGTGCCGGTGGACGGTGCACAATTTCCCGCGCATCAGAGCGAGGGCACTGTGGAGCAAGTACTTCGAGGTAGGCGGTTACGATTGTCGGCTTTTGGTGTATCCGAAAGGAGACTCGCAGGCGCTGCCTGGTTACATCTCCATATACCTGCAAATCATGGACCCTCGCGGCACCTCCTCTTCGAAATGGGACTGCTTCGCCAGCTATCGATTGGCCATCGTCAATCTCACCGACGATTCGAAGACGATTCATCGCGATTCATGGCACAGGTTCTCCAGCAAGAAGAAATCACACGGTTGGTGCGATTTCACGCCTTCTTCTACAGTTTTTGATCCAAAATTAGGTTATTTATTCAATAGCGAATCCGTTTTAATCACCGCCGATATTTTGATATTGAATGAATCTGTTAGTTTCATGCGTGATAATAGCAATGAGTTGCAATCACAGTCGATGATTTCGTCGTCTGTGGTTGCGGGACCGGTGTCTGATGTTTTGAGTGGGAAGTTTACATGGAAAGTGCATAATTTTAGTTTGTTTAAGGAGATGATAAAGACGCAGAAAATTATGAGCCCGGTGTTTCCAGCTGGGGAGTGTAATTTGAGGATTAGTGTGTATCAGAGCTCGGTGAGCGGGCAGGAGTATTTATCGATGTGTTTGGAGAGTAAGGATATGGAGAAGACGGCAGTGTCGGATAGGAGTTGTTGGTGTTTGTTTAGAATGTCGGTGTTGAATCAGAAGCCAGGGTCTAATCATATGCATAGGGATTCGTATGGGAGGTTTGCAGCGGATAATAAGAGTGGGGATAATACGAGTTTGGGGTGGAATGATTATATGAAGATGGCAGATTTTCTTGGGGGTGAGTTGGGGTTTTTGGTGGATGATACTGCAGTGTTTAGTACATCGTTTCATGTGATCAAGGAGTTGAGTAGCTTCTCGAAGAATGGAGGGTTGATTGGGTGGAGAAGTGGGGGTGGGGCAAGGAAGTCGGATGGACATATGGGGAAGTTCACTTGGAGGATCGAGAATTTTACGAGATTGAAAGATCTTTTGAAGAAGAGGAAGATTACAGGGCTTTGCATCAAGAGCAGGAGGTTTCAGATTGGGAACCGGGATTGCCGTCTCATTGTTTATCCCAGAGGTATGCAAGAGACCATTTTACTAGTTGATTGGTTGCGATAGTTGATGTTTGTGTATTGTGTAACTTCAAAGTTGTCAACTGGCTGCCATGACTGGTGTAATGTTGATTTTATTACATGTTTTTGCTAGATGGATAAATGAGGAGTAGATGCTCCTTGACTGCTGATATATGCAAGGGATGACCCTTTTTCTTAACTTGTTTGAGCCAGGTTCATAGCTGCTTAGGGTAGTGGTTGGATGAAACTTTCTAATATGATTCATGGTGTTGGAGCTGTGTAATCTCCATTTTGCTCATGTAAACTCTGATTTTTGAGCATGAATAATTTGAGCTTGGATGACACTTGCTTACACCGTGGCAAGGAAAGTGTAAGTGATGACAATTTTTCACATGCTAAATGGTATCCTGCTGTGTATGGCTCGTAAAGAAAAGATTTGATTTTTGTTGCTTTGAAAATAATTAAATATCCTGCTTAGCTTCTTTGGGGAAGTGACTTTCCGAACTTGCTTGTGGCTTTTCATTAATACTAGATCCCTGCACTTGAAATTCTATGAACTGGATAAGTTTGAGCTTGCAAGAGTGAACTGATGTAAATTACTCTTGTGCTTGATGGTATCAGGGCAGTCTCAGCCACCTTGCCACCTTTCGGTGTTTCTTGAAGTTATGGATTCACGAAATACTTCTGGTGATTGGAGCTGTTTTGTGAGTCATAGGTTATCAGTTGTGAACCAAAGAATGGAAGAGAAATCTGTCACGAAGGAATCCCAGAATCGTTATTCCAAAGCGGCAAAGGATTGGGGTTGGCGTGAGTTTGTGACTCTTACTAGTCTCTTTGATCAAGATTCTGGGTTCCTTGTCCAGGACACTGTTTTATTCTCAGCAGAGGTTCTCATTCTGAAAGAGACATCAACAATGCAGGATTTGACTGATCAGGATAATGAGTCGACCAATGCTGGTTCCCAAATTGACAGGGTGGGAAAAAGAAGTTCATTTATGTGGAAAGTGGAGAACTTCTTGTCCTTCAAGGAGATAATGGAAACCCGGAAAATTTTTAGCAAATTCTTTCAAGCTGGTGGATGTGAACTGCGGATTGGTGGGTGCTTGCTTCTTGACTTATCTCCACTCATAATGCAATTGCAGTCATCTGCCAATTACTTGTCTGACTGTTAGTTGCTTCATGATGCAGGTGTATACGAGTCATTTGACACCATCTGTATATATTTAGAGAGTGATCAGTCAGTTGGTAGTGATCCGGATAAAAATTTTTGGGTCAGATACAGAATGGCTGTGGTGAATCAAAAGAACCCTGCCAAGACTGTGTGGAAGGAGTCTTCTATATGTACAAAGACATGGAATAATTCTGTTTTGCAATTCATGAAGGTGTCTGATATGTTGGAAGCAGATGCAGGCTTCCTCATGCGTGACACTGTTGTTTTTGTTTGTGAAATATTGGATTGCTGCCCGTGGTTTGAGTTCTCAGATCTAGAGGTGAGTAGTTTTGGGTCCTCTTCCATCTACTTATCATGTGAAACTCATTATGTACGAAGTTCATTTGTGTGCTCGCTGGTGTATTTGGGTCTATTATTGTTTTTCAATTGGATTCTTAAGAACATTTATAAAATACCTCATTCCAAAAGCTGATGCAATACTGGCTTGGAGATCGGGCTAGTGATTATTGCAACTCCCAATCCGGACTTTTCCACGTGCAACTTTAAAGGAAATAAAGGTCTAATTTATGATACTTCTGTAATAAGTTCATTTATACTTTGATAAGTTTATTCTTCTCAGAAGCTTTAATCACTGAACATCTTTGACAGAGCACTTGTAGAGGTTGCACAAACATAAAACTAGTAGCAAAATCCTATGTGTGTTGTCTATTGGGTTATACTGGTTAATTGTCTGCTTTCTGTTTGTTGTGTCTATCAGTGTTTTGAAATTTCATGCGATACATTCTGTGTCATGGTTAGTGTATAATGATCTATATCTGAAATTTTATGTCCTTGTCTGTGTCTAAGACCTGGGCTATTAGATTTGTATTTTATTAAGTGAATTGATGTCAATTTATTGCTTGCTTTGTATGTTTGAGTCCAAGTTTGCTTGGGTTTGAAATTGTGGTATCATCTTCTGTATTGTCTTATTCATTCTAGCTTATGTTTGTCTGCAGTTCCTTCCAAGCAGCATATGATTTCTACTTTTTCTGTTTCCCTTTCAAGGTTATATATCTCTCTGTTTGTGTGTGGTTTTTCTTCTGTCAGGTTTTGGCTTCTGAGGATGATCAGGATGCTTTGACAACTGATCCTGATGAACTCATTGATTCTGAAGACAGTGAAGGAATTAGTGGAGATGAAGAAGATATCGTTAGAAATCTTCTTTCAAGAGCTGGGTTTCATCTCACGTATGGAGACAATCCATCCCAACCACAGGTCACTCTTAGGGAAAAGCTTCTGATGGATGCTGGTGCGATTGCTGGTTTTCTCACTGGACTTCGTGTTTACCTTGATGACCCAGCTAAAGCAAAGCGCTTGCTTTTACCAACCAAGCTCTCTGGTAACAACGATGGAAAGAAAGTTACAAAGACTGATGAATCTTCCCCCAGTGTGATGAATTTGTTAATGGGTGTTAAAGTTTTGCAGCAGGCTATCATTGATTTACTTTTAGATATAATGGTTGAGTGTTGCCAACCTTCAGAAGGAAGTTCTCATGATGATTCTTCTGATGCAAATTCGAAACCTTCTCTTGATGACAATGGAGGTGCCAGGCCATTGGAATCTGATAGGGAAAATGGAGCAACAGAGTCTGCTCAATTTCCTGTATATGAGAGATTGGATTCTGGTGTGGATGATAGTACCAGTACATCTGCTGTACAAAGTTCTGACTTGAATGGGATTGAGTTACCTGAAAAAGCGGTTCCTGGACAGCCAATTTGTCCACCAGAAACATCTGCTGGGGGGTTTTTAGAAAGTGCTTCCCTTCGCTCTAAGGTATGAGTTTGAAATGCAGAACTTGTTAACTTCCTCATGTAATTTTTTCGTATTAACTTAACTTCTTCGATAAATTGATTTCAGACCAAGTGGCCTGAGCAGTCTGAGGAGCTTTTAGGGTTGATTGTAAACTCACTGAGAGCCCTGGATGGAGCTGTTCCACAAGGTTGTCCTGAACCAAGACGACGTCCACAGTCTGCACAGAAGATTTCTCTTGTATTAGATAAAGCTCCTAAGCATCTTCAACCAGACCTAGTTGCCTTGGTACCCAAATTGGTTGAACATTCAGAGCACCCTCTGGCTGCATATGCACTTCTTGAACGACTTCAAAAGCCAGATGCTGAGCCTGGATTGCGGATACCCGTAAGATTACTTATGAGACGCTCTATTCCCTGTAGTAGTTTTCCTTGGGTGTTCTGTTTGAAGTATATTAAAAAATAAAAGATATCTGGAACATTTTATCCCTGTTGTGAATTTAGACTAGTTTGCATGTGATTGTTTTTTCTTTCTTAAAATTTTAATAGTGCATTAGATTCCTGTATTTTTCATTGCTTAACTCTGATGCCTTTATTTCTCAGGTTTTTGGTGCGCTTAGTCAACTGGAATGTGGCAGTGAAGTGTGGGAACGTGTTTTATTTCAATCTTTGGAGCTTTTAACGAACTCAAATGATGAACCACTGGCAGCAACCATAGATTTTATATTTAAAGCTGCATCCCAGTGCCAACATCTTCCTGAAGCAGTATGTACCTCTCATTTTATTCTCATTTTTTCTTTCTTTGAGAGGCTTCATAAGCATAGTTAACCTGTTTGTTCCTGTCTGCAGGTTAGATCAATTCGCTTGATTCTTAAAAATTTGGGTGCGGAGGTGTCTCCTTGTGTCCTTGACTTTTTAAGTAAAACCGTAAATAGTTGGGGAGATGTTGCTGAAACCATACTTAGAGATATTGATTGTGATGATTTAGGCGACAATTGCTCAACAATGCCTTGTGGGCTGTTTTTATTTGGTGAGAATGGACCCAGTTCTGAAAGGTTGCATGCCATGGATGAGCAGGCTTTCTGTGCTGGTTGTCATTTTGCTGATATCTACATCCTGATTGAGATGTTGTCGATACCTTGTCTTGCTGTTGAAGCTGCTCATACCTTTGAGAGAGCTGTAGTTCGCGGAACTATTGTGGCCCAATCTGTAGCTATGGTCTTGGAAAGGCGCCTCACTCAAAGGTTTAACCTTAATGCTAGATTTGTTCCTGAAAATTTTCAGCGTGTAGATGTTGTGGAGGGAGAAGCAAGTGAGCAGCTGGGAGTCCAACGTGATGACTTTAGTTGTGTTCTTGGTCTTGCCGAGTCATTGGTTCTCTCCAGAGACCTTCGTGTGAGGGGGTTTGTGAAGATGCTGTACACGATATTACTTAAATGGTATCCTGATGAGTCCTACAGGGGTAGGATGTTGAAGAGACTGGTTGATCGTGCTACTAGTAGCACAGAGAGTAGTCGTGAAGTAGATTTAGACTTAGAAATTTTGGTTCTTCTGGTATGTGAGGAGCAAGAAATTGTTAGACCTGTTCTGAGCATGATGCGGGAGGTTGCTGAACTTGCAAATGTTGATCGGGCAGCTCTTTGGCATCAGTTATGTGCCAGTGAAGATGAAATTATTCGTATGCGTGAAGAGAGAAAGGCTGAAACGTCAAATATGGTTAGAGAAAAAGCTGTTATTTCACAAAAGTTGAGTGAATCCGAAGCCACTAACAATCGTCTAAAGGTACTTATAATGATTATACTGATAATAAGATGTGGAGAATTCTATCACATCCTAATTGTTCGTGTTTATCAGAATTGACACTATTTATGATTCACAGTCTGAAATGAGGGCCGAGATGGATCGCTTTGCTCGGGAGAAGAAGGAACTTTCTGAACAGATACAAGAAATTGAAAGTCAGCTTGATTGGATTCGCTCAGAGCGGGATGATGAAATTGCAAAGCTTGCTTCTGAGAAAAAGGTTCTTCAGGATCGTCTTCATGATGCAGAGACACAACTCTCCCAGTTGAAGTCACGGAAACGTGATGAACTGAAGGTAGTATAGAATTTTTTTTTTCTTTTTATGTTTTCCTTCAATGCCTAGTCACTGTGCTTCCTGCATTTAATATTTTGTAGTTATAGTTTGGAAATTTGCTGATTTCAGCCAATTGTCAAAGTATTTGGCATCAAAACATTACTCTTTAATTATCTTAATTGGTGTATGGGGCTGAAGGTTGTATGCTAAGTGGTTGCTTTCCCCCTATAGGTATGGTTCTGGGGTTCCAACTGTACTAAAAAGCAATTTCATAGATGAGGTCTTTATAGTCTTTTGTGATTTTGCTGTAATCCTGCAGAGTGAACCTCCATTCTTGCCATTCATTTGGACATAGGATGACCCTTTTGTTTTTTGGAAAAAACTAATTTAATATTTTTTTAAAGCCTTCAGTTGTTTTCAACTAGTATGAATTTTTATTTTACCATACACATTTATTATGCTCTTTGCGGCTTGGGTTGTGGGTAAGGCTTGGGTATTTATTTATTTGTAGGACCATTACTTTTGACAAAACTATGAGTTGGGTAACAGAAGTCCTGTTAAACTTCATTCAATGAAAAGACAATCCTGTGAAAAATCTAATTAAAACTGTCGACATATATAACAATATTTCTAATACATACGCTAATCAAATTACTTACTGGAAGTTTGATATCTCCTCTCCTCCCTTTTGGGGTTTGTGACATTGGGGTGGTTGTCATCTGCTGATAAATCATTTGCTATTTGCTTTATTTGTTCTGTCTTATGTATTGACAATGCTTCTGATAACAATATATGAATGTGACAGAGAGTAATGAAGGAGAAACATGCTCTTGCTGAAAGATTGAAGAGTGCAGAAGCTGCAAGGAAAAGATTTGATGAAGAACTGAAACGGTATGCCACGGAAACTGTGACGCGGGAAGAAATTTGTCAGTCACTTCAAGACGAAGTTCGAAGATTGACGCAAACAGTTGGGCAAACTGAAGGAGAAAAGAGGGAGAAGGAAGAGCAGGTTGCTCGATGTGAAGCATATATTGATGGCATGGAGTCAAAATTGCAGACCTGCCAGGTTTTGCCTCAACATAGCTTATAATCTTTTTCTTAGTTCATATCTATCATCATACTCGTCGTTGTCTCTTTCTTTCTGCATATTTTCCTCTTAGTGCCTCAAGTAAGCATCCAATTTTAACTCCTTTTTTAGAGTGAAAGCTATTTCGATGGTATAGCCTATGTTTTTTGCATTGCCCTAATGTTTGATTTAATTCTTAATTGATAATAACAAAATGCTTAGTCTTGGATCATTATAAAATCTCAGTTAGCGGATGGACTTCTCATGTACTTGTACTTGAATGTCAGACTGAGAACGTCACTGAATTATCATCAGGCAGCAGACTATGGCAATTGAGAGCTCCCCGTTAACATAATAGCCATTGATTGATAACAGATTTTTTTTTTTTTTTTTTTAAATATTCTTCCTGGTAATTAACGGATATGTGTGCTCTAATTTAATTTAATTTTTTTGTGTCTTGTGCAGCAATATATTCACACACTTGAGGCTCAACTTCAGGAAGAAATGTCGCGACATGCACCCCTTTATGGTGCTGGTTTGGAAGCTCTATCAATGAAGGAGTTAGAGACGTTGGCTCGAATTCACGAGGAAGGGCTTAGGCAAATCCACACCCTCCAACAATGTAAAGGGAGTCCGGCAGGCAGTCCTCTTGTGAGTCCTCACAATCTCCCACACAATCACAGTCTATACCCAACAGCACCTCCGCCAATGGCTGTTGGATTGCCCCCATCACTCATCCCAAATGGTGTTGGGATCCACAGCAACGGGCATGTGAATGGTGCTGTTGGACCCTGGTTCAACCATACTTAATTAGGGATCAAACGTTCCTTTATTGCAAATTAATTGTTCACCTAATAGAGCAGGTGACGACATCCCAATATGAAGGAAAATTTTTTCGCTTTTGGTTCTGAGTTACGTTTTGGCATTTGGACTGGTGGAACTGTTGGTGCACAAAGCTGAGAAAATGAATAATAATATAGGTCCCAAGTGAAAGATGAATGGGTGGGTAGTAGTTTTTATAGTAATTGAATTACGGGAGTGTGGTGTATCCAGTAGAACTAACAGTTGCAAATGCCATACTTAATTGTTTTTTTTTTTTTTTTTTTTTTTTTTTTTTTTTTTTTTTTTTTTTTCTCATAAAGTCAATTATAGGCCCCTCGAAAAGTTTTGTTATTTATCTTCTTTACTCTCGCTTCTGTCCTGTTATTTCTTTCAACTTATGTTCTATCGAATGATTTTTTTTTTTTTTTTAATGTTTTTGAACTATTATCATTAATTGGGGGATAAGGGATGGGGAGACTGACTTGAAGTTACTGTCTGAAGGTGTTAAGTGTGAACTGTTACAGTTTTAGTTACTGATAATCTCACAGTGAGTCTTAAAATTAGTGTAAATTTTGAAATAAAATTAAATTATTCTAAATTAGGAAATTAATATTGGATTATGAAAATGAGTATTTTAGTATTTAATAAGTGAACTGTCAATGGGCTTTAGCTATTTTACAGAAACTGAATAATTATTGGATGGTAGATATTTGTTATCTGTTTAAAGTCCACTCTATCTGTTAGTTTTAAGACATTGATTTTTTACCGCTTGAATTGTAATTTATGGTTTATCAATCAACATTTCCACTGAATCCGTATATTCGCATTACCCATTGTCAGATATGTTCTAATGATGTAACCACAAAACGAAAAGTTGGCGAATTGAGATGTTAGTGAATATGAACAAGGAAAATGGTCTCTAATTTCCATTTTTCTTTTCTGAAAAATTGTAGAAAGGCATAGCCAATGCAACACGGATCTTCGAAAAATGAAGCATGATATGTATAGATTTGCATTTTTAATGATTGGTTAGCAGGCAGTGGATGCCCTTCGTCTACTTTCAATTAAAAAAGAGGATTAGTCCTAATTTCTTCGTATTGTTGGTATTGTTTGGTATAATCGTTAATTACTCAACGTAATTTATATAAAGAGCGAATTGCACGTTACCCCCCCGAGGTTTGTCCAAAAACAGATGGAAACATAATTATGGTTTTATTGCACAAAACCCCCATAGTTAACGTTGACTTTTGTCAACGTTAACTCAGTGAAGGGTAATTTAGTCATTTCACTCGAGATCTGGAAAATGACTCTCTTCATCATCCCACCCGCTCGCCATCGCCGGCCAACTTCATCGCCGATCACCACGCAAACCAAACGCAGAAAACTCTCCATTTCTCTCTTCCCTCTCTTCCCTCTCCGGTCCGTCCAGCTTCTCGTTCAGCTCCATCACAGGTTCACCACACAAACCAAACACATAAAACTCTCTCTTCTCTCTTCCGTCTCTTCCCTCTCCAGTCCACACAGCTCCATCACACGTCCACCACAGAAAACCAAACACCAAAAAAAACCATCTTCATCATCTACAAACATAAAATCCAAACATACACATAGAAACCAAACATAGAAACCAAAAATAAATATGAAAAGAGTGATACATCGTCATCGTCCAGATCGGAACGGGAAGCCAGATCTGGGCGACGGTGGAGAGGGAAGAGAGTGATAGAGCTGTGCGACGGTGGAGACGAACAGATTGGAGGAATGGGAAGCCAGATCTGAGCGACGGTGGAGAGGGAAGAGAGTGATAGAGTTGTGCGACGGTGGGGACGAACAGATTAGAGGAACGGGAAGCCAGATCTGCGCGACGGTGGAGAGGGAAGAGAGTGATAGAGCTGTGCGATGGTGGAGACGAACAGATTGGAGGAACGGGAAGTTCAGATCGATGGAGTGGAGGAATGAACCGGAGAAAGAGAGAGAAGAGAGAGAGGAGAGAAATGAAAAGTTTTAATGGTGGGTGAGAGGTGATGAAGTTGATCGGCGATGATGGTGAGTGGGTCAGATCGGTGGAGTGGAGGAAGAAGAGAGGGAAGAGAGAGGAGAGAAATGAAGAGTTTTAATGGTGGTGAGAGGCGATGAAGACCGGCGATAATGGTGAGTCGCTCAGAATGGTGGAGATAGTATGGATCCTAGGAAAAGACCAAAATGCCCTTCATTGTTAACCAAAGTTAAGTTAATAATGGGGGTTTTGTGTAATAAAAATATAACTATATTTCCATCTGTTTTTGAGCAAACCTGAGGGGGGTGTTGTGCAATTCACTATTTATATAAATTTTATTTTATCCATTTTATAAATATGACATGTATAATGATAAAAAAAAAGGTCAAGGGATTTTTGGATTTTTTTTTTTTTTAAACTACTATCGTTTTTTCGAAATTCTTTTAAACTATAAGTACTATTTTATTTATTTAATCAAACGATTGAGAATTTTTAATGATTTTTTAAATTAGTAGTGGATTTTAGTTATTAGCCAATTGTAGAGGGAAAAGATTATCCTTAAAATAAAATTATTTCCATAGTTAAGTGTTAGTTATAAGATTCCCATAAACTTTAATCTTATAGAAAATACTTTTACAAAATAATTGAATACCATTTTTGAGAGGGCATCTTAAGTTTAGATGACTGTCATATATCTTTGAACAATTTTTTAAAACTTTTTTGAAATATGCAAAACCGTATTGAAAATCATGTGTGTCATTATTTCAATACATTAATACGTGGTGTAAACTATTTAAAATAATATGTTGTATGATAACTTACATTATATGCTATGAATTTAGGTAGTTTTAGATGTAATTCACATTATATGGTATATGATTTATGAACGACTTGAATGCGAGTATAAATTGTATTACACTTCCAAGAATCGTTCTTTCCTTCCACTGGTTTTGTTAATATAATTTCAAGCTCAACATCACCAGGTGTGAAACGCACCAATGGCCCCTCTAAAGATTTTCTCATTCCCTAGAAGCTGGAAGGCATTGGAGATTTCCAATTTCCTCTAAGTGGTCCCTTACGGTAGAAGAAATATACGTGGCGCACTGAGTCTACGCTCATTATCACTTTGTGATAATCATCGGATCAATCAAAAAGAATTATCTTGAAAGAAACCAAATACAAGATGGCATTGGCCACAAAACCATGCACGTTACGTGAGGTGAGAATTAACACACATGGAAGTTAATTACCAAGAAAGAAATGACAACGAGATTCGAGGAACTGGCATTTCTAATTAGATTCTTATTATACAGAAATATAGCTAGCAAGAGAGTTATCAGTTGATCACGAAAGCATTTGCATTCCCTTTTGTGGAATTAGTCAAAATTATTCTATAGTGCTTGAGTGTGAGTTATGCAAGAATTATGGTTGATTAATTGTAATGGTTTGCCACAAGTTATTACATTATACGTTTGATAGTTATCGGATTGAAACTGATTAAACTCTAGAATATGATCACTTGACTAAAATTTGAGTTATTATCTCTAATTGAAACTAGTGAAAGTGAAAGTCAATAATGTATATCTAATGTAATTATTATCTTTAAGAATAGTCAAGTCAATTAAACTCATACTTACATCATCACATCAAAGTTCGTCGAACTTTCACACACCATTCTCATACTTTATCACTCTCCATACTAAAATTATCAAAGTTGAAACCAAATATCTCAAACACCATTGCATTTTACACTAGAAGGTATCATGTTGTTTCATTAGTTGGGCCATCAATTCTGGATTTGAATTAGAGACTTTGTCCACAAAGTAAATTACTGTGTCTACGATCCAACAAAAAATGAGAGAACTAATAAATTCCTTTTGAAAACAGACTCATCCTTCCTGCACTAGTATGCAATTGAAAGGGAGTACTCCATGAATTCGCTTCAAATGTCTTTATAATGAGAATGTACTATATAACGAATACTATTCTAGGTACATTGCATTTGCATCTCAACGACAATGATAAATCAGACTGCCAGTTGCAAAGAAAGACAAATCTTATTTTGCTTTCTCTTAATTATGACATCAAAAATTATATATATATATAGTCTTTTAATTAAAAGGTTTTAAGAATATTAATTTCAACATTGTAATATATTAACTACATACAGATAACTAATATCAAATATTAATTATTAAAAAATACATTCAATGGCTCGTGATATTATTAAAACAGTTCGTTCTTATGGTGACAAGAATACATATACATACATATATATATATGTATGTATGTATGATGAGTTCAATAACACCCACTAAGAGGGCCAAAATATTGGGAGATACCTGGGCATGTTTTTTTCCAGCTAAAACGAGTATGACTAAAACAAGAAGTTAGCGAATGGAGAATTGTCAAAAAAACGAAAAAAAAAAAAAAATCAAATCAATATATATAGCAAAGCCGATAATTACTATTTGACTTTTTAACGTGTCTTTCTCACACAAACTTCCATGTCTTTTCTTCTGATCAGTTTAACTCCACACGTTTTTTCAATTAACATCTATTTATAAGCTTTATCATTCTTATTATAATTCGTAAATAATTCTCTCTCATTCACAAACCTCAAAAATCAAAATAGTAACAACAACAACATCCCTCTCTCTCTCTCTCTCTCCCTCCTTCTAGCTGTTCCTCTTCCAATATCAATTAAATTTTAATTTATATCGGTGGCAAAAAAGTTTCATTTGTTCTTGATATTATTCTTTCTTCTTCGAACTTCGAAGAGAGGGACTGGTTCGTTCTTTTCTCTCTCTTTTCTGGGCATTGCTGTTTTTTTTTTTCCTCTCCAATCTGTGCTGACAATAAGTTCTCTCTGCACATATTTCTATGTAAGCAATAGATTCTTGTTTGTCTTCCTCTTCTTCTTAATAAATATATAGATGTTCACTTTGAGAGTGAAATAGATATTGATATCGATTGTTTATAATTTCTAAAATTTTGAGTTGGTGTGTAGTTCCTTTACATTTTCTAGGAAAAAAAAAAATTCAACGTGAGTTATTGCGAGTCTGCATGGAAAAAGAGTGCATGCGGACATTTGGATTACGAATGTCCATTGCATAGTACTTTTGTTATGAATTGGTAATAAATTATGGATTCTGATTCTAACGAGCATTAATGGTAATTTTTGGACAGTTTGTTACAAATTTAGTAGATGAAAATCCAGATTAGTAAATTAGTTTTAACCCGATTTTAGGTGCAACCATGCAATACTTTTCCTGCTTACGTGCTTTTCACGCGCCTGAAACTCCTACATCAACATACTTGTTATGGTTTCATTTTAGTACTTTGATTATCGAGTTTCTTTTTCGTTGGATAGTAATTCTTACTCAAATATTTTGCAGCATGAACAAAGTTTGCTGGCCTTACTTTGATCCTGACTTTGATAATCTCCGGGAGAGAATCTACGGCCCAACGTAAGTAATAATTCATCTTATAATATGCCTAATAATCTTTTTAATCATCACTATTGTTGGTCTCATTTGATCGTAATATAAATGATAGAATAATTCTCAACGGTTGATGAATCTGACATGGTCCTCACTATTATTTGCAGCTGTAGGGTTTGTATTGACAATGAAAGCATGGAAGATTGTACTGTAGTAAAAGTTGATAGCGTGAACAAGCAGGGACTTCTTTTGGAAATGGTGCAAGTTTTGACAGACATGAACCTTACCATCTCCAAGAGCTACATTTCCTCTGATGGAGGCTGGTTTATGGATGGTAATTAATAAGTTTCCTTTAGTTAATTTCCATCTTTTGATTTTTAGGAGTTCGAATTTGAACCAAACCCCTCCAAACCCTAATTGATTTCATGTGAGTTTCTTGATTGATGCAGTGTTTCATGTAAAAGATGAGCGTGGAAACAAGCTTAATGACAAAAAAGTAATCAACTATATCCAGCAGGTAATGTATAAATTGATCTCATGCTCATATCATTTGATTTTTCTGATATTTACGATTATTATAAATATATATATTTTTTGATAAATTAGATTAGATATTATAATGAGTTTCAGAAACTTGTGAAATTACTGTTAGTTGTTAAAATTTTTGAATGATTTGAGTTCCATGATGATTTCCAAATAATCTAATTTTGCTAATATTGATGTGATAAATATTCATGCAGGCCATTGGTACAACTGGGGAGATACCAAGCTCAGCCATGGCAAAAACCTATGCTAACAAAGCTGGTTTTGGATCTGAAAACCTTAGCGAACACACGGCCATTGAAATGACCGGAACTGACCGGCCCGGTCTATTTTCCGAGATATCTGCTGCCCTAGCTGACCTTCACTGCAAGATATTGGAAGCACATGCATGGAGCCACAACCGTCGTTTGGCTTGCGTGGCCTATGTTTCGGATCAGTCCACTGACACCCCAATAGACGATCCGCACCGCCTTGCCACCATCGAGGACCACCTCACCACCGTGCTAGGGCCCACGGATGAGAAGCCGAACCCAAACGGGACCCACATCAATCCGCTGGAAGTGAAGACTGGAGGGTTTGTTGGAGGAGATATTGGGATCAAAACAAATGTGGAAAGGAGGTTGCACCAATTGATGCTCTCGGTCAGGGACTTCGACGGGCCATGTGGGCCCGTTGGTGGGTCGTCATCGTCACCGGCAGGGTTTGGATCCAACGGTGAAGATGGAGGGAGGAGATCGACGGTGGTGTGGATAGAGAGCTGTGAAGAGAAAGGGTATTCAATAGTGAGTGTCGAGTGTAAAGATAGGCCAAGACTTATGTTTGATACGGTGTGCACCCTCACAGACATGCAGTACGTGATTTTTCATGCTTCTATTAGTTCTCATGGAGGATTTGCATTTCAGGTATATATAAGTACTATTTCCTCTTTGTCTCTAAACAATTTGAAATTTGTGAGTAATGTAGAAATTTTTTTCTTTTTAAAAAGATGATTTATTAGAGTTTTTGAACAATTAATTTGAACTTAAAAAAAAAAGAGAAAAAGTTGCATTTTAAGTTTTTTCGTTGGATACTGAAAATTTAAAATTAATGGTTAGTTGTTAATAGAAGCATTACTTTTAAGGGTTATTATCATTTTACCTCTTAAAATTGAAACTAATATAAAACCATCACTAGTTTTGAAAATAATAGCTAAAACAGTCCAACCTTTAATTAACACAGTAAATCCGTCAATGAACTAACAGATCCGTCAATTTGAAGGGTAAAAAAGTAAATGGGGGTTGATATGTTAAATGAATTCCAACTGTTTCTCAAAATATAATTTGTTAATTAAAAGAAAAAATAAAAATAGATTAAGGACCACCCAGAATGTGCCACGTGTGCAATGGTTTCCATATCCATCCCTACCTCTCCATCATTGCCACCCATTACTCTCTTCCATCCATACCTCTCTGCCATTATTTTCTCTCTACAAACCAAAACCCTCCCACCGACTTTCTACAAACCAAAAACCATCTCAGTTTCTTCTTCTCAGTCGTCAGTCTCTCACACCCTGCTGCTATTGCTCTCTATTTCTACAACTCAATTTCTTTTTCTCAATCGTCAATCTCGGTGGTGTTCTGCTGCTCCTCAGCCGTCTATCTTAGTGCTGTTCTGTTGCAGTGTTCTACTTCAATCCTCAGTTGTTAATCTTTTACACTGGCGATGTTCTGATGCTGCTTTCAATGGTGGGGTGACGGTATTCTTTATCATGGGCTCTCGATGGCGACGGAGGCGATGTTCTACTGCTACTCCTCTCCGGATCTTCGAGCTCCGTACTCCGACGCCGTCTCTATCTCCAGATCTTCTTGCTGTTTTTTTTTTAATCATTTGCTTTCGATGGTGACAGAGGCGGTGTTCTATTGCTGCTCCTCTCCAGATCTTCGAGCTCTATATGTCAACGTTGTCTCTATCTCTAGATCTTCTTGCTCTTTTTTTTTTTTTTTAATTTTTTTTTCCATTATTTGTTTTTTTTTTTCCATTGTTTTTTATTCATGAGATTAATTTAACATTTATTTGGGTAACATGATGAAGAAGATTATTATAGGTTTTGGTTGGTTTAATTGAGGTGGGTTTTGGTTGCAAAAGGTTTGATGGTTTGAACTGGTTGTGGTTGAAGAAGAAATTTTGTTTTTTTTACTTATTTTAATTTCATTATGATTGAATTTAAATAAGAATTCAAATCGGATTTGTATTGGTAAAGAATATAGGTTTGGTTTGAATAAAAGATTACGAACCTTTTTGTTTTTTATTTTTAATAATTTGATTTTTTAATTATTAATTAATTAATTATTTTAATTTTAGTGAATTATTTTTTAAATTTTTAATGTTTTTTCAAATTTATGTCCACCATCCATCTGGAGATGGATGGTAGAGATCTGATGAATTTTTTTTTTAATTTTTAATTTTTTAAATTAATATTTTTAATTTTTAATTTTTTTTTCAAATGAGATCTACTATAAATTTTTTTATTTAATTTTTAGTTAATAATAAATATTATTTTAATTATTTAAAATTATAATTTATTTTTATATTTTTATATAAATTTAATTTTTTCCTAAATTTTTTATTTATTTATTTTTTATTATGAAAGGATAGTTAGGTGATTGATTAATTTATTTTATTTTTTATTTTTTAATATAATAAGGGTATTTTGGTCTTTTAATGCTTTTGTCACAAAACCACTATAAATTTGGATGGAAACAGCTTTTGGTGGACGGTAGGGGGTTTTTTGGCTAATATTTTAAAAATTAAGGTAAACTGATATTATTTTTCATTTTAGGGAGATTTTTAGATTTTTCCCTACTTTGAAAAAAAAAAAAAATCATAACCATCCATTTACTAATTATGCTAATAAATATCACAAGATTCTTACAAGCTTAGATGAAGATAGGATTTAAGTTCAAACTATATCTCCTGATGTGTACACTACTTCATTGCTTTGTAACCTTAATTTTTTTTGCCAGATCATAAGGTTTAATGTGATAATCCATGAACAAATTGCAGGAATACTTTATACGACATGTAGACGGCTATGCTCTGAACACAGAAGGTGAGAAAGAAAGAGTAATAAAATGCTTGGAAGCTGCCATCCAGCGCCGGGTTTGTGAGGTGAGCATTACACTTTAATATATCAGAATGTCAAATTCCAACAATTACATCATACTATTGTCAAAAAAGTGAGTTATATTATATATAAGTTATTGTTTTTCAACTTTTTAATCCCTAATAGAGAGATTGACTAGGACTTTGGAGAGATTTAAGCTTTTCTTTGCATATAATTAAACCTTATAATTGATTATTGATTAGTCAAAGAAAGAATAAAATGAAAATATATTCTAACCACCCATTAGCACATGCATGATTAAAGTATTTTATAGAAGTCACCATTTTCAATTCTATTTCTATTAATATGAAGGGTGTGAGACTAGAGCTATGTGCAGCCAACAGGATCGGGTTGCTGTCCGACATAACTAGGGTTCTAAGAGAGAATGGTCTAGCTGTGGTTCGAGCCGACGTGGCAACGAAAGGAGAGAAATCAATGAACGCATTCTATGTGAGAGACATCTCCGGCAATGAAGTGGACATGGATTTCGTGGAAGCGATGAAAAGAGAGATGGGTCCAATAATAAACCTGGCAGTTAAATATGATAGGAGAAGATCATCATCTTCATCTCCTCCTAGCTCACCGGAACGGTCCCGTTTCTCGATCGGAGACTTGTTTCGATCTCAAGTTGGACGACGTCTCTCTCAAAACTTTGTTCCCATCAAGTGACGTATACAGCCAGTGTTTTTAATTTTTTCGTTGTACAAAAATAAACACATGCAAATCGTTCTTACTCAAGTATTAGGGTATTCTATTTTTATCTTAAACTAGGGTTGTATATAAGGAGTCAAGACTGCATAATTGGAATAAGAGCTAGAACAGGTAGAGATGCATAAAATGATTTGCACAAGTAACATATGCTCTTTCTGTGTGTATATAATTTGTACATATATGAACTTTTTTATCTTCATAAATTTACAAATTGATTTGTTCTCATGTTGGGAGTAGGGACATGATATAAAATTACAAAAACAACGAGTTTTTCCTTTAGCAGTTATCACTTACGAAGAAAAGGTGAGGTTTGAAACTAGTTGGCACCGAAAAATATGTTGAGTTTTTTTTTTTTTTAATTGCTATTTAATCCTTAGTTCACGTGAATAAAAAATAATTTACTCATGAATTAATGATGTGAAAAATACCTAATTCTAGTCTTTTATGTCAGTTTTAAAATTCACATTTTATCGTATGTTCTTCATTAAATTTTTGAATTACAAAATTTTTACGTAAAAAATATTCATCCTTAATTAAGAGGGTCTATAAATAAAAGAATTTAGCACAAAAAGAATTAGGTTTTATAAAGTTTCTATGAGCAAGATTTATCTTTCATTAGAACACTCACATTGTTCGATTTTTACGGTGAATTTAAATTTTCTCCTAATTTGTTTTAGAAAAAAAAAAAAAAAGTTGATATTCATCTACCCAACTCTCATATTTAACCTCCTTAGCCATATAGAATGTAAAATCATATGAAACACATCGAACCTCTTGGCTGGTTGGTTCAACACAAAATGTCTCCTCACAGCTCTTAAATTCTCCTTGAGCTTCCTGTACTTCTTGTCCGTAACCGCCATCAACACCTCCTTCAATCGTGGAATCTCCGCCACATCCACCTTTATCGAGAAGGCCTCCCATCTCAACACATCGCTGAACGGCAACACGTAATGATCAGACAAAATCACAGGCACACATTCAGCATAAATGGCCTCCACAATTCTAGGGCTAGCCACCTCGTAACCACTTGGACACAAACAAAATTTTGATTTGAGCATGAATGAGTAATAGTCTAGGTCCTTGGGGAGGTACTCATAGACCTTGATCATATCATCTTCACGGCCCTTCCAGTGTTGGAAGAGAATTGGGCGAATTGGACCGTGGGAGCCCCCAGCAAAGAAGGACAGATAAGGCCGTGCTGTGTCGAATGGTGGTAGGGAGAGGAGCTTGGGGGATATGCTGCCACCGTAGAGGTGGATTTCCGGGAGGCTCACGTCCTTTTGAGGGTTAAATCCTTCGGAGGTGTTGGCATTGCAAAGTACTCTGATGGATGTGTTGAAGAGTTGAGGGTTGCCTTTTGATGCTTGAGGACCCTACAACGAGAAAAGGAAAAAAAAAAAAAAAGAACAATTGTGGGATGTTAATAGATTGTGAAATTATAAAGTACATCATTGCTAATTAAATTTGATAATTAAAGAAGGTTTTTTAGTAAGACTCTTGGCTTTTTGGCATAGCTAGGTCATGTATAATCATCAAACAAAAAGTAAATATCAATTATTAATGGTCAATATTCGTATTAGCTTGGAAATTAATCTTACAGTTAAGATACGTAAAGTTAAAATTATATATCTGTTCATTATTTATGATAATTGAATTCATTATTGACATATAAATTAATAGTTTAAAAGGATTTATAAATTGAGTTTTCAAAGTTTTGATCTTAAGTATATACATATGTCGAACCTATATTACAAGCTATATAATATTAACACATAAAAAAGTAGGGGCATATATGTATAGTCTACACCAAGCAATCTAACACATGTGATCATTGTAAAAAATAGAAGTATGGATCGGAAAGAGTAAATATATACAGGGAAAAAAACGTTGAACTCACCCAATCATGACAAGAGAGCATGAAGTGATCGGCCCCACTAGTTCTATTCCAAAAGGGGTGTTTGGTAGAGACCACTCTCACATAATCATCCACAAATTGCTTCAATGGAGTAAGGTCATAAGTGAGTGGCTTGTAAAGGTACTTGACCATCCACACCACACTAAAAGGCAAGAAGTAAACATGAGCACGATGGGGATCACTAGTCCTGAACCTCTTTGCTCCATGCTCCATCTCGCTGATGAACCTCCCTTCTATAGTGTATATGTCCTTGCATGGCCCGTAATGGGTTATTGGTAGCTCTCCTTCTTTGTATACAAACACCTTGAATCTCCTCTCCATCTCCGAATAACTCCTGCAATGTTACATATAAACAATCACATCATATTAATTACAAGATCATATATTTTTGCTTAATGACATGCATTGTATTACAAGAAGTCAAAACAGTTTTATGTTCTACAGATCAATACATCACTCGTTGATTGCATCAAAATTAGACTCTACTCCTCCTATATCCTGTAATGATGATAACGTAAAAAATGATAACCATATCGTTGTATTCCAACTATCTAAATGCTATTTTCAGTAATCAATCTAGGCTCTTGATTTTCCCGTACATAGAAAAAACGAGCCAACCCCATAACCGTAATGCAACTGGGAAGAGGACTACTGATTTATGGTGGTCTCAACACCACCTGATTATATTTTCAACACAGTAGAAGTGTTCACTTGACAGCTATCTTAAAATCACAAAAGTAGGACCATTTTTCTGGCCCTGATATTTCCACAACAAGAAAGCGGTTCCAATACAACATAAACAGCAAGCGACGCCACTTTTTTTTTTTTTTAAAGCCCCCTTAATCCTCTTTTGCAGACTAGCTATGATACACTTACATATATACGAGTAATGAACGTGGAAAGGTATATAATTAAAGTGTGAACCGCGCATGCACTCTCTTCACATAACTATGCGTCACTTACAAGAATTCTCACTCATGACTCATCACAAACACACACACACACAAAATAATAATAATAATAATTAAATTAAAAAGATAGTGGAATCTGCATAACTTGTTACTATATGCTTCTGTGTTAACTTTGACGCAAAGCAGTTCAGAAATCATATACCTTGATATAACTGTAAATAATAATAATAATAATAATAATAATAATTAGTGTACTTCGATTTGAATTTGAAAATAAAAAGAAAGATGATCTTACTGATAAAACGCGTTAGGATTATGATAAATGACTCCGTTTGGAATAAAATCATTGTTGTTGTTGTTGTTGATGATTGACGAGAGGTTTCGAGTTGAAGCGGCCTTGTGAATTGAAGCTCGTGCTTGAGCGAGTTCGTATTGGATCATGTGGACGTGTTTTTTCTGTGAAAATATATAACAGAATTCGAATGTATAAATAGGATAAAATAAAATTAGAAAAAAAAAATTGTTATTGCATTGATTGTTTTTAAATTTTGATTGATATTTGGATTCCTCAGCTGTTAACTGTACGGACTGGATCGATGTTGAAGAAACTACTACTTACTATAACAGTACTCCTAGTCGAGTTTCGGACTCGGTTGACGGCCGTGATGCTGTCGCTTGACGGAGCAGCGAAACGGACGGCTCTGATTTGATGATCGGGAATCGGAACGGTTCTCAGCAGCTCAGACGTGGTTACTGATGATGAGAATTCGAATTTGAAAGACGAGAAGCTCACGAAGGAGCTAGTGAAGTAGCCGGAGAAAACAAAAACGGCGGCGATCGAGAGGAAACAGAGCGAGGAGATCGCTAGAACGAAGTGTCCGCGATAGCTCTCAGTGGTGGAATATGCTAGTCTCATTGTTTCGTTTGTTTGGCGCGACAGAAAGAGAGAGAATATTTCGTTTTCTCGCAAAATTTTTTGAGAGGGAAAACGGTTTTGAAGAGAGAGAAATTGGAAAGGCGGGGACTTGGGAAACAGAGAGAGAGAGAGAGACTGGGCGTCAATTTATATTTTAAAATTACAATTAACCGTGGAAATGCGAAATGACTGTTGTGCCCCTGTAGCGTTGAACGTATTGGAAGGATTCCCGTTAATGCGAATTGGTGATGACAGATGCCACTAGTCTAGTCCATAACTTCTTCTACGGTTCATCAAAATTGGAAAATAATGATTATCACTCAAATGGTCAAATTTGCGTCAAATTAATTAGTCAAAATTTGATCATATTGCTGCCTCTTTTAACCAGTTTTATTGGCTTGTACGTTTTTAGAAATTGCAAGTGGTTTTCCAATTGGAAAATTAGTTGATGTGATTAAAAGACATTTGTTGCTGTACGTATTTTCTAATGAAATCATGTTTTGGTGCAATTGTTTTGTTTCTAATGAATTGGTGATGACTGATGCCACTAGTCTAGTCCATAACTTCTTCTACGGTTCATCAAAATTGGAAAATAATCAAATGGTCAAATTTGCGTCAAATTAATTAGTCAAATTTTTGATCATATTGCTGCCTCTTTTAACCAGTTTTATTGGCTTGTACGTTTTTAGAAATTGCAAGTGGTTTTCCAATTGGAAAATTAGTTGATGTGATTAAAAGACATTCGTTGCTGTATTTTCTAATGAAATCATGTTTTGGTGCAATTGTTTTGTTTCTAATGAATTGGTGATGACTGATGCCACTAGTCTAGTCCATAACTTCTTCTACGGTTCATCAAAATTGGAAAGTAATCAAATGGTCAAATTTGCGTCAAATTAATTAGTCAAATTTTTGATCATATTGCTGCCTCTTTTAACCAGTTTTATTGGCTTGTACGTTTTTAGAAATTGCAAGTGGTTTTCCAATTGGAAAATTAGTTGATGTGATTAAAAGACATTTGTTGCTGTATTTTCTAATGAAATCATGTTTTTGTGCAATTGTTTTGTTTCTTCAAAGAAATTTCATTAAAAAATGAAAACATATTTTTGTTTCAAAAGCTAAAAGCAACATGTTTCTGTTTCAAAGACTAAAAGTTTATATATAGCAAAATAAGGATATTTGTATAATATAAAAATTTTGAAGATTGATAATAAAGTGTGTTTTAGTTGTTTTATATAGCATGCTATAATATATATATAGCAATTAACATAATTTTAACCATGAGATATTTTCAACTACTACATTTATTATTAGACATTAAAAAGACATATACCATATATATGCATCCTCTTAAGTAACATAATATGTGTTAAATCAAGTAGTCACAAAATTTATGTAATAATTTGTATAAATATTTTGACAACTTTGACCTGGATATAACATAAACCTAAATTGAGATGTAGTTTGTAATGCAACTTGGATTCTTTGATGTTAGTTTCAAACATTTAAGTTGTGTTTTTTTGATATAAAAATTAAAAAATGTTGAAAACACTTGTTAATGTATTAATCATGAGTTTAAGATATAGCATATATGTAATGTAAAGTTGAATCTTGGTTTTAATATAAACACATATACGTTGTGATTCGGTGATAAAATAACACTAAAAAAGGCTAAAGACAATAAAAAGACAAAAAAAATGTCAAAGACATTTATTATTATATTAATCGCAAGTTTGAGATATGGTATGTAATGAAACTTGAATACTTTGATCTTAATTTTATCTAAACACATCTAATTTGTGATTCGTTATAGAAAAACAAAGAAAAATGCTAAAAGCAATTGTTATAATATCCTTTATAGTTGTGATTTGTTGACAGAAAAACAAAGAAAAATACTTAAGAACACATTTAATTAATTTGTGATTTATTAATGAAAAAATAAAGGAAAATACTTAAAACAAATTGTTACCGTATCAGTCATGAGTTTAAAATATAGTTTATAATGGACTTTGATCCTTTGATCATAGCTAGCTTTATTTAAATATATTAACAGTTTTGGTTTACTGAAAAGAAAAATGCTAAAAACACTTGTTTATGTTGACATTTGTCTGTATTTGTAACTAATTACTAGCTCTAATTACAAAAGCACCATCTTCAATCTTCTGTGTCCCCTATTTTCAAATTATTAACTGCTTTTATATATATATCATGATTTCCAAGATCTCAACAAGAATTTAAGAATACAACGTCTCTTGTGAATAAACCTTTGATTTTCTAAACTTTGCTTCAATTCCACTTCCAATAACTCGATAATTAAATTAAACTACATATAGTAATGTGATATTATATTAGTTGTACATACAAAATGCAAGTGTTTTTCCTCATCGTGGTGGTGGTGGCAGCCTGAGGTTGAGCCTTCTAAGCCACACAGAGTGCATCACCATATGGATTAAATCGTAGGGTTTCGCTGGCCGATTCATCACAAAATGCCTTTGAACTTGAACAACCCCCCTCTGCTTCTCTAAATATTCCTCCATAGAAATCCCTAGCAGAATTTTCTTGATCTCGGGAATCTTCTCTATCGAAATATGAACCGAAAAATGACTCCAATTCAACACATCGCTAAACGGGAGCACATAATTATCGGAGACGATGACCGGTACACACCCCGAATAAATAGACTCAATAATTCTAGGGCTTGCAACTTCGTACCCACTAGGGCACAAGCAAAATTTGCTTTGACTCATTAATTGGGTGTAATTTAAGGATTCGGGGAGGTATCCATATACGCGAATGTCAGCATCTTTTTCCTTCCAATATGCGAATAGGCGGTTTCTTACATCACCATGAGCACCTCCAGCGAAGAAAGCAAGGATTGGACGGCTGGTTGGTTCTCTGTCGAGCCGTGGGGACTCCAATATCCCGTATTTGAGGTAGATTTCCGGCATTGAAACATCTATTGCTGGCCGGAACCCTTCAGAGGTGTTGGAGTTGCAGAGAACCCTAATGAAATGTTTGTACAGCTTAGGGTCCGCAGTTGAAACATCCGGGGCCTATCATGTCACATGAAATAGATTGTCAGCAAAAATGTATTGATATAGCTATAGCTAAAAATAACTATGCATGTACATATTAAATCACAATTTGGGAAACGAGTATTGAAAATATTGTTTTGCTTCATTGTGCCCAAAAAAATAAAAATGGATACAATCTTGAAATTTAGTTCAAAATTTTATTGGAAAGGCTTCATTCTTCATTTCTTGCGAATTATATAAAAATAATTTCTTAAAACTCAAAATTGTATAATAATAATAGCTTTGGCTTGTTTTAGTGATAATTTTCTCTAATAATCTTCAATTTATATTGATAAACTAGCAAAAAAAAAAAATCATACCCAATCATGACAAGAAACTAGGAAATGGTCAGCACCACAGCTTCTATTCCAATAGGGATATCTGCTAGACACAATGCCGATGTAGTCCTTGACAATATTTTGCAGTCGGTCTCGAGAATAATTAGTATAAGGTCTGTATACGAATTTTATAATATGCATGATACTAACGGGGACAAAATACACAAGGGCCTCAATAGGGTTTTGGGTTACAAACGGGCTTTTATCGCCATCTAATTCGTCGATCAACTGCCCCTCGATTGAGTAGATGTCAGTCATTGGTCCTTCATGATATAGCGGCGGCTCCCCTTCCTTGTACGTCCACACTCTAAATCGCTTCTCCATCTCTATGTGGCTCCTATTTAATTTCATAGACATTATGTACACTAATTATTGATAACATTGATTATAAAACCATATAAAAGCTTATAAGTCTAGTAACATTGTTATATAGTTAATATATGTTGTTTTTTTTTTAAAAAAAAAATTATAATTATCTAATATGATTTAGTGGTAGAAAGCTGTTATATAACTTAACAATCACTAATATTTGTATAGTTACACCGCAAGTGGTAATTTAAAGAAAAATAATAATTATGAGTAAAAACACAAGATAATTCATAAAATATGAGTCTCTTTACTATAACTAAACATATATTGTATATTACCATATATGCTATATCGATTAGGGACTTAAATATCGACGTTTGACTTGTAACCTTTTGTAATTTTATTAGTACTACTTAAAAAAAAAACAAAAAGAGAGAGAGACCATTACAAAAGTCAATATCTTTGATGAGGCCAGTATGAGACATGACCACGATTTGGTTCGATTCCGGTTCTAAAAAAGCTAGAACCGGAATCTTAACCGAAATAAAACTATTTCGATTTGGTTCTGGAACCGACGGTTCTGTAATGGTTTCGTTTCCGGTTCTATAACGTTTTCGGTTCCGGAACCTTTTTTTAAATAAAAATAAATTTTAAAAATTAATATTAAACTATATTTTGACATTAAAAAAATAAATCTATACATAAAAGAAATAAGAAATTTAATTATTTGAACTTTAATTTAATAAAAAAATAAAATAAAAACATTGGGTTTGCACATAATTTATTACCATAATTAAGTTGCCTACGTATCATCTCAAATTTTAGAGAAATCAAAACCCACGTAGTTCTCTTACCTTTTATTATATGAAGTTTAATAAATTGAAATTTTGATATTTAAAAGTAATAACTATTAAATTAAAAATTTAGATTTAAAAATATAAATTGAAATCAAAATTTATAAGTAAAAATATATTATAAATTGAAATTTTGAAATTTATAAATATTATAAATTGACAATTTGAAACTTAAAAATAATAAAATAAGATTTTGAAATTTAAAAATAATAAATTAAGAATTTGAAACTTCAAACAATAAATTGAAAATTATAATTAAAAAAATTAAAGGAAATTAAGATTGAGAATTAAGAGAATATTGAAACTAAGAGTTGAAATTGAGAGAGAGTTGAGATTAATGGAGAGAAAGAGAGTTGAGATTGAGAGATATAGGTGTGAGAAGAAATTAAGAATGAGAGGGGCATTTATAGATAGAGGAAAAGGAGGGGTTAAAGAGAAATTAAGAGGAGGGGTGAATGTAAAAAAAAAAAGACTGTTTGTCACTTTCAAAATTTTGACCCTTTGTCACTTTTAATTTTTTTTTTTTTTTTTTTTACCGAACTGAAACCGTAGATTCAAAGTGGTTTTGATTCCACCAGTTCTTTGAACCAGCGGTTTCGGTTCTAATAATAAAAGAACCAAAATCGAAACCGCTACAGTAGCGGTTCCGATCTAGTTCTTAACCGGAATCAGAATCCTATGTTCTAGTTCCAGTTCATTTGATCCGATTCGGTTCGAATCGGACGTTTTGAACCGAACCGTGGTCATCTCTAAGCATACCGAATCTAAAGATTTGGATGTCCTAGGTTTCTCAAATTGCTTATTTATTCTATAGCTAGTCAGAAAAGAAAAAGTACATTAATAAGTCTTGGAGGTGACCCATACTCCGTCACCACACTATGCTGCTACAAGGCCCTCAAGGGACTGGACATTAATCATTTCTAATCCTAGCCAATCTAGACCACCTAATTAAATATGGCAGCATAAAAAATCAACTAATTACTTTAACCTTTTTTTTTTTTTTTTTAAATAAATTACTTTTAACACTTAGTAGATTGCATAAACGTTGGTGTAACATTTATATACGTAAACGAGGGGGAGAGATTATAATTTCCAATAATAATAAAGATTTTCAAGTTGATATATACTACTGAAATTGCTGTACCGAAGAAGGAGAAAAATCTCAACTGATGAAAGGCATGTGGGTTCAAATAAGCAGATCCTCTGGGAACAAAACTCTCCGCCTTGGTTGATGTATAACTACGAGACCGCGACGCCATCTTTATAGCTGCTCTCGCTCTGGCCAACCCCTCTTCTATTCTCTCAAACTGGCTCTTTTTCTTCTCCACCTAAGAATAGAAAACAACACCAAATATAATCATAACAAAACCCTCCAAAACCAAAAAAACAAAAGTCTTGGTTTCATTACATTTTTAACATCATGAGAGTTTAATACACTTCCACCACTGACAAGAACGTGTGTATCCGGTGTTGGAGAAGGTGAAAAATTTGGAGGATTTTCCGGGAAATTTGGAATGTGATTAGGAGAATGGTAAGAGCAACGAAAGAAATGAAAGTGGTGGTTGATAGAAGAGAACAAGAGAATGAGAATGATTAAAGGGTAGAGTAAAAGAGGGGCAGTGCATGTGAAATCAGCCATCATTAATTGATGGAAGCTACTGTGCTTTTTTATTTTTGGAGAAGTTGAAGTGTAGTCTACCAAGAAGACTCCTCTTTGGTAACAGCCAAATCTGATTTCTTTTCATTTAAGTTGTCTATCTGTCTGTGTGGCTGGCAACTGGGAAGATAAAGTTGGATTTTAAAATTCAAAGTTTGTGTCTATCAAATTCCATTTATTAAATTAAAATTTTATTTATAACTCAATTAATTTATAGGATTATAAATCTTTTATATGTACCTTAAAAACAATGGACTCCTAGTTCATATGGTAATACACCTCTCCATCTATCTCAGTGGTGATGTTAAATATAAATTAAAATATTCAAACCATATAAAATAGTTATTAATCTTGATAAATATGATTAAACTTTGAACCCATACTATGTCAATTTTAAGAATACACATTGTAATATCAAAATGTTTTGAAAAGGGTTACAAGTGATGTTTTGTTTAAATGACCAAATGGCTTTAAAATTTGGGTGAAGGATGCATCATAAATTCCTTGGAAGTAGAAGTGATGAGCACAGACAGCCAAGTGGTGCACGTATGGGCACATGCTAATTGGTTTAATGGCTCGGCTACGATTGAACCAGTTCCTAGTTATAGCTAATATAAATTGAAGAGAATAGTTAGGTTCCTTTTGGAGAGGCTTTACGTTATTCCTGTTGGGACAAATAGATTCCATAAAGTGGCAAAGGAATGAAGTCGATTTTTTGAACCAAACGTCTTTCAAACAGTCCATATTTGTCGCCGTCCAATTTAACGACTTTAATATATCTACAGACTTTACACAGAAGATTACAAACATCAACTTGGAAAATTTATATTTAAATACCTCCACCATAAATGATATCTTAGAAACAAAAATATAAGACATTTTTTTTAACTCAATTAACTCTCTTTAAAGATCAAGAATTGATGCATAAGGAAAAAGTTCTATTTCTAAGACCAAGTTCTCAAATTTGTTAAGAGGGATGTCCCTCAATCGATTTGTAAATTTTTGGTTTTACAAATTTTATTGATTTTTTTTTAATAATAATAATAATAAAAAACTTCTTATGTACTCAAGCAAGCTGTAAAATAACTTTTACCTAATAGGATTCAAATTACCAAGCAATCCTTCATTCTGCATCTAATTTGCCACCGAATGTACAATGCAATCATAAACAGAGTCCTCCCCTGTGGAAGTCTGGATTTTATCAAAATTTAAAAAGTATTTTGATTTCATTCATTCCACGCAAAACAACACAACTCTTGTTTGTCTCTATAGTTACCGCCTTAACACATGCAATGAATAAAAATTTCACATAGAGGAAGAGGAAATTCAAATCCAAAAATACCTAATTGTAATATTTAAAACATTGAGTACATTTATGATTCATTAACATCTATCACTAAATTTGAGTTACGATGTGTGCTTCCTGGAACACGAAAGCACAATGAAACTAATTCAAAAAGGCATGCTAGGAAATACTCATGTACTCAAAATGATTAAGAACTTGATAAACATTAAAAACCTGTAAAGAGATTTATAGAGTAATCCCATTATTTTACGCTTAGTTCTTTTTAGATATTACACCACTCCATAACCGAAAAACGGAAGTATTTGAACAAACAAGACACAAAACACTAGTTTCTAGATACTCTCTAGATCTTCTTCTGCAACTGAAGCAAACCTTGGTTTGTAGTGCACAAAACCAACCTAGACAGACAATGCTTGTGAGCACCTGTTCAACAAGAATCAAACTTTTGCAAGTTACTTCAAGTTTTATTTGATTGGTGCTAAGAAGACATACCTAATATCTTCTCACTCTTGGAGAATTTGAGTGATTGCAGTACATTTCTACACCTTAAAGAACCCCGAGTTTTTCCAATGATGATTTTATGCTGTTGCTGTCGCAAGCTTCAGTTTGAATAATATTGGGATTGTTGAACGGTATGACGTCCTCTAACAGGTAGTTTCTATTAGTATGAAGCTTTCGAGCTTCAATACCAACTCCCTTAAGAATCACAGTTTTATGGACTCCACCAAACAAGCCTTCATAGTCTGTGTCCCCACATTCTCCTGCAAAGACCACCAAATTCGATAAATCTATGCCCCACCGGACATGTAGGTACCTGAAAATATGACCAAGTGCTAAATAATTAATCTCTGTAGCACGTACAAAAGCCAATCAACAAAATTTCAGTGAAAGAAATGATACAACAGATTTGTATTAGCTAGTATATCAAAAGAGTTGTGACGGTGAGTGACTGGAAACTAAGGGATCATTTGGATCCCAAATAAAATGTGGTATCATTCAACTTGTTCCACAAACAAAATCACAAGTAAAATATACCTGAGGGCCTGGGATCGAGAAGCCAATACAGGGATCACGTGCAGCTTGGTACCGTTTTGACAATAAAGAACATGGCACCGAAGAGCCTGGATTCTCATTAGTTTTCTAAGTTCCTTAAACGGCGGCACCTGTGAAGAAAAGAGTAGGCATTAAACATAACTTCAAAGGAGGAAAAGCAAGGTGCTAGAAACTAAGGGTGCGTAAAATTAAACCAAAAAAAAAAAGGAAAAAAATTACCAATGTTGGATTTGAGACTTTGAATGCATAGCAATGCAAAGTTGATCCTGATTCATCCTCCTCAACAATTTTTCCTGCTTCTGCCTTTTTATCATTGACAGAAGCAGCCCATCGATCCAAGGTCTTCCTTAAACCTTCTCCACCCCAACGGTATTCAATATGAGAATGGTAATCTAGATCTACAATGAAGGGAAGCCCAGGAACATCCTCTGTGCTTGAAGACGGATAGTAGAGCTCACTACCACTATTGCAGATATAAGCATCAAAATCTGACGGGGTCAAACCTCCTGATACTATAAGAGAATTGACCTCAGCAATGGTCAATGCTGTCGACAGAATGAACCCAATAGACCCTGCAGATTTTTCCTTCTTTGCTGCGTCAATAACCATTTCAATAATTTTGAGAACATCTGAAGTTGTATCACAATCCACAGCTATGATAAAAACATACTTCCTCCTCCTGAATGCTGGGAATTTACCAGCACCAATATTCTGGTCTGCCTTTTGTGCTCCTCCAATTGCACCCTTAGACAATGTCAAGATGGCATTCTCTAACTTTTTCTTCTCATTAACAGGATTTTCTTCAGAATCTAAAGCACTGTCGAGAGTACTACCACCTTCATTTTTGTCACCATCGAGCGAAAGCTTCAAGTTCAAAGATAAATCATGTATATCCCTCAAGGAATCACTAGGTGAATCAGCTTCTGTATTATCAGGTCCATCATCACTTCTCTGCCACTGAGGCTGCCTTGGTCTGCAACTGGCTATCCGAAATAAGTAGTTTCTACAGTGCTCGGGCCATGAAAACAGATGAATGTTTTTCAATCCATTCTGCCTGCATCTTGCCCAAAGTTGCTTATCCGAAACAAGCTTCAGAAGAGCGTCAGCTATAGATTGCTGATCATGAGGGTCCACAAGTAGACCATTATCGAGAACCTGTAATAAATTCATAGTCATTACTAATAAACTACGTCATGAACTTCAAGCTACACTTAAATATAGACGAGTTAAAGAAGGATTCAGCAGTGGACAAACCCGATGGATGTCAACAGGACCTCCATTTTTTGTGGCAACCATAGGCAAGCCATAAGCTGCAGCCTGTCAAGCAAAGAGCCTAGTTATGATTGTTCATAAATTAATTTCTAAAACATTAGATGACTTTAGATATTAGATGAGGAGAAACCTCAATTAAAGTGAGCCCAAAAGGTTCAATGAAAGCTGGATTGATGAAAACACCCTACAATAACCAAAAACAAAAAAATAAGAATGAATCTCCTCGAAATATAAATTGAACAACAAATACACTAACCCACCCCGTTTTGTCCTCTAACAAAGGAGCCTAACCATATTGTGCAAATTAAATTAATTTAAATGAGACAGAAACATCAAAAAAATGTGTTATATAGAGATCTAGCTACTAGAATATAATAATAGTTAGGTAATTACTTGGAAACCATACAGATCACCTGAAAGCATAAGTAAAATTAAAAATGCAAACTTTGTAAACTTTGCATCCGTATTAGAATATGCCATGGGTGCTAATATGTTTTACTTCATGAAACAGCAGCCAGCTAATTTTGTTCTTGCCTCAAGTTATATCATCAACTCTACCTTCGTTTTTGCTGCCAAACGATAGATCTCTGGAACATCAGATTGCTTGTGGTGTTTTGGATATGCCACTTGACCATAAAGATCATATTTGTCAATTAACTTAAGAATTGAAAGAAGCACAGATGCATTCGTGCCAGACATTTCCTCAATATCATCACGATTTCCCATAATTAGTGTCTGCAGCAATAAAATATAAAAAAATTATCAAAAGAAACTTATACATAAAACAATTTTTGCTTTCAGAATAAAATCGAAAGCAAAAATAACTAAGAAGAAGATGTGAAACCAATTCACTTGATCAAGAAACCAACAGGTGGAGGTTGAATACTGACAAGGTTAGCAAGCTCCCTTAGAGGACGGCATGCTCCAAATGCTTTAACCAAGGTTGTAATATTCTTTTTGGGGTCGGGCCGGGCAAGAGCAAGTATCATAGGCTTGCGTGGGTTGGAAAAGAAACGCATTATCTGCCAATTCAATACTTCCAAGGTCAGTACTGTGATCAGAATCTCTACTGCACTAGGAAAAGTTGCTCAGCATGCTCCGATAGTTCCCGCTTGCAGAAAAACAATATTTAAGTGGAAGGGACCACAATACACAGGCTATCACAACCCTCATAATGCGGAAGAGAAATCATTATACCTCCGACCAAATCGGTGGATCAGGAGAAGCAGGATGGTCTTCATTTTTGTCCACTTCCCCATCCATATCAAGGTCATGTGGCACAATATGATGAAACTCCATTCCAGGAGGAATTACCTAGAAATGATTAAAAAAAGGTCAGACATAAATAAGGATAATTAATATTGCATTAAAAAATAAAAACAAAGAATTAATATAACCAGTTAACTTTAGATGTATAAAAACCATCATAGGTTTATCTTATTTAAAAAAAAAAAAACCAGACAATATGCCAATACTTACAACCATACGAGGCATAAACCTGCCATGACAGCTTACACCTCTTTTGATCCTAGCTCTCAGTTTGCGCTCCAGCACTGGATCAAAACCATCATAAAGGCGCCATTGCTCTTCTATCTCCTGTCTAGTGCTAGTTATAACAATTTCAGAGGCATCAAGAGTTAACTCCTCGGCTTCTATCCGCCGCATTATTTTGTATGCTGAATTTATTTCTTCTCTTGATTGGCGTCCTTGTTTCAAAAGTTGTTCAAGCTTATCTCGTCCAAGTGAGTGACCGGTAAAAACCATTGGCACATTCAGAGCTCCAGACAGAAGAGCAGCAGAGTCACCTGCATCAGCATAATGTCCATGAATTGCAACTGGCCAGACTAGTTGTCCGCCACCAATTTGCTCACCCAGAACTTTTGACATCTGTATAATGTGACTAAGTGCAGCATCAACAAATTCTGGAATGTGAGGCCAAAGCTGTTCTTTAGATATATATTTATTTTTTGGTCCGAATGGTATACGGATGATATATGCACCACTGCTCTCCCCTAGCTCTTGATTTGAATAGTCAGTGCTTCTAAGATTCAACATCTCTGTTGGTTCAGCATAGCTCCAGTCTACGTCAGGAGCCGATACCTGTCTAGTCAGCAAGTCAACCCGATAAACTCCTGGCATTGTGCCCAAGGCCCTTGCAAGTTCTACTACATACTTGACCTGTTTAGACAACATATGCCAAACTCTCCCATAACTAATAGTTCTTCAGAATGGTGTCTCAATGAAGGCTTACTAAAGTAAAAGACATTAACAGGGTTTTAAAATTTTTTGACAAATAGACAAACAAAAGACAGCTATGGCTAACAGTTACCTGTCCACCTGTATCAGAATCACGACCAAGCTCCATGTTTTCTCCACGTATCAGGCCATGAAGACTGGAAAACAAATTCATGTTAAAGAAAATAAATAAAAAGCATCAAAACTAGAAACTTTATAAGCTCTGGAATTAAATACCCTGCCCTCCCACATCTGAGTTTGTAATTATAAACAAAAACCGCACATTCAAAATAAACCTCCACATGACCTTATTCGATCATGAGGTCGCAATAAATTGCAGTTCATGCCTTATCAACACGATGTAGAGTTTCTTCCCCTTGTATTGATTAGCCCAATTATCCATCACATCAACAGAACTGATTCTAGGCATCCTTCCTCTGGTGCTATCACCACCATGAGCAGAAAGGTCACCGGGCATGTCTCCTTTCTCTCCCTCTGATAAATCTTCCGACATATCTGCCGTTGCCTCTCTGCGCCCTCTTTCACGTTCAAGCCGACGTTTAGTAGAACGGTGAGCTTCTTCCGCCTCAAGCTACTTGAATAGATTAAATAGATCAAACTCATGAATAATGAAATCTACATATAACTAGAACTCATTAAAAATTTCTGAAACACAAATCTTGACCACTAAAAATCTCATCATCCATATTATTCAAACTAACATGGAAACAGTGAAACTATGCAGACTAAAACATAACAAGAACACATCGAAAGCAAAATCCGAAAGATCCAATCTAAGTCCATGTGTCCCTACACTATATACACAACAAGATAAATTCAAACAAAAACTCGTTCAAGCTACAGTAGATTTTCTAGATAACACAGTCATGTTGTGTCACTGTTACAATCATTTTAACAACCACCAAACCTGTAAACAAATCAACTTGCAATATCTAATAAACACGTGAATCAAAAGACTAGAAATTCAACAAAATATTTCATTTTGCACATGAATCATGAAACAAAACCTGCTTCTTCTTGCGAGCGAGATTCCAGATCCTCCAACACATGTTCTCCAATCTAGTGTTCCTCTCCTGCGGACTCCTCGTCGCCGCAGCCTACAATCACCAAAATCCAACAAATTTAAGTAATTGTGAAGCGAAAAACAGGAAAGCGAAATGGACGGTTGATAGTGGCGCGTACTCGAACCCAGGAGCGGTGGAGATCGGTTTCATCGAAGCCGGTGATGACCTGTTCCACGAAGTAGCGAGTAGGACTGAAGTGTCCTCTCTCTCTAAGCAAAAGCGACGATTTCGCGTTGTCGATTCCTGGATCAACGTCCAGGATCGCCTCCAAGTAACTGTTAACCCAGTCGTTTCCCGCCATTTTTTCCCTCTCTCTCAAAAACAAAAAATATATATAAATATATCAGCAAATAAAAATCAAGACAACGTGTGTATAGAAGCTATGTACAGAGTGAGGGAAAAGAGAGAGAGAGAGAGGGAGGGAGGGAGGGAGGGATCAAATGGTCATTTTATGGCAGCGATTGTTTGTATAGTTTGTTGTATATTGGAGGCGGTAGAAGAAGAAAACAGTTATCGTGGAGGTTTTTTCTTTTTTGCTTTTCTGTTTTTGCGTGTGTTTTCGGTTTCTGCGTCGTAAAAAAGATGAAAAGCGTTATGGCTTTTATAGTTGAAGTTTTGAACCAGGCGACGACTCTGGAAAAGATGTGGCGGTTTTTCATTTTTATTATTATAATATTAGAGCTATGTGACTTCTCTGGACAAGTGGATTTCATGTAGACGTGGAGCGTTAAGAGACTACCACGTGGAATTTTGGTGAATATAAGATGGTTTCTATATTATATCATATTTGCCTACCTATAGATGTTTTTTGTTTTTCTTTTTTAATACTATCCATGTCGAAATAGGAGATAACCCTTATAAAAAAAAAAAAATCTTACCTTTATTGAGTAACATGAGAACATAGACATGACCACGGTTCGATTCGATTCCGGTTCCGATTCCAAACCAACGGTTTCGATTCTGCAAAAGTTAGAACCGGAACCTTAACTGAGATAAAACGGTTCCGGTTCGGTTCTGAAACCGACGGTTCTGTAACGGTTCTGGTTTCGATTTCGGTTTCGGTTCCAATTCCGAAACCTTTTTTTAAATAAAAATAAAATTTAAAAATTAATATTAAACTATATTTTGATATTAAAAAAATAAATCTATACACAAAATAAATAAGAAATTTAATTATTTGAACTTTGATTGAATTTAAAAATAAATTGACAATTTGAAATTTAAAAATAATAAAATAAGATTTTGAAATTTAAAAATAATAAATTAAGAATTTGAAACTTCAAACAATAAATTGAAAATTATAATTTATAGATATAATTAAAAAAAATTAAAGGAAATTAAGATTGAAAATTAAGAGAATATTGAACCTAAGAGTTAAAATTGAGAGAGAGTTGAGGTTAATGGAGAGAAAAAGAGTTGAGATTGAGGGAGATAAGTGTGAGAATAAATTAAAAATGAGAAGGGTATTTATAGAGGAAAGAGATGGGTTAAAAGAGAAATTAAAGGGAGGGGGTAAAATGTAAAAAAAAAGGTTACCAATGATCACTTTAATTTTTTTAATTATTTTTTTTAAAGTGATGCAATTTTGTTTTTATTTTCTTTTTGTTAGAACTAGAACCGTCGGTTCAAAGCGGTTCCGGTTCCACCGGTTCTATGAACCGATGGTTTTGGTTCCACCGGTTCTTTGAACCGATGGTTTCGGTTCCATTATTTGAAGAATCAAAATCGGAACCGCTACAGTAACGGTTCCGATTCCGATTCCGATTCTAAAGACCTGGTTCGGTTCGAATCGAATTGTAATCATATCTAAAACATAAGGCGTCAAACCTAAAGTCAAGGTTAGCCTATGCACTATCACTATGTTACGAGACCACTGACATATAGATGTTGGCAGTGTATGTATGATATTAGAGAATTTTGATTTGATTAAATTAATGGATAAATAGATTGACAATGCTTGTAACCATAAATGGTTCCAAGTTCCAGCACTTAGAGTTTTTTCAATAAATAATATGATCTCAAAAAACTTTGCGTTAAGAATATGTACCGGTTATGAATGTTGTATGAAAATAAGCATTGTGCGTTTTCTCTTATATATATATATACATATCTTGATAAACTTCATCCTTTATGATATTAGTTAAATGAATATAAATATCATGATTATATGATTAAAAAAAAAAATACCATGATTATAAAAAACATGGAGAAGAGGAGATATAAAATTTGAGATGAGAAAAATTTTTCTTCCCAATTACATATTTTGCATGTATAAATGATTCTATTCTTGTGTTGGAAGATAAAAATTGAATGAACGCCGAACTGTAAAAGAAAATTATCAAGTAGCTAAATTACATTGAGAAATTTGTGAAATTTTATCTGAGAAATGGGATAGGACAAATCCCGGGAATAGCTGAACATGCAGCACATGGTGAAGGATTAGATACAGATGCCTCAACATTCACTTAAAGTGATTTAATTGATTTGAGATCATACATACACACATATATATATATATATATTCACAAAATGTTACAAGCAACTGCATAAAAATATTTTTCACAAAAGAACTCTTTTGTCTAAAATTGTATTTTACAATCTTTCTAATGAAAGTATAATTGCTGTATACAAAATTTATGAGATTAGATTTTTGTAATGAGTTCATTAGATTTTGTAGTTGTAAAATTCATTAAAGTAGGTGATGGCTGGTGTTATTGTTTGAAAGTTGAATGTTTCAATGTTACTCTAAAAGCTCATTTACTTAGAGGAATGATGATATAAATGGAACAACATAAGTGAAATCAACAGAAAGCATAATTTGCAAGAATCATATGATGCATCAAATCACAAAGAAAATCTAGAAGGTTGAAGATAAGAAGGGAATATTATTGAGAAAGCATATTTCGAAGAACTGTCATGTCTCTAATCCACGCCTATGAATCTGTGATTGTCCAAAAAGAGAACAGACTGCCAATGACATGGGCTGTCTATTTAAAAAAGGTTGTAAAGTTTTATTTTTATTGGATTTATAATGATCTATAATTTCTAAATTTTAATTTGCCAATTTCTAGTTGAAAATAAATTATGCAAAAGCCAAGATGCGTCCAAGGAAATCGTGCCAAGTGTTCTACCAGATTGTTCAAGAGAATATATTACTTAAACCACTAATTTTATAGTCGTAAATCTTGACTAGAAAAGAAAATATCCCAGATTACGTACTTTATTCCAACTGTGAGCTTAAAGTTACAACCAGAATAAACATGGGCATGCGGCAATTGGGGCTGACAGACTAGTACAGTCACCTCCACCATGCATCAGATTATAGGGTCGAACCGTATTTTCTTAATAATTGTTTGTAGATTTCTCACATATGAATAATCCTCTCTTGCAAATGTAGTAGAAATCCGGACAGTATTTCAGAGTCTTATTTCAGTTGGTATTGATAGTGTTACGGTTTGATGATAGTAATTGAAAAAAAAATCAAAAATAAATAAATATAGGCATGCTGTCCGGATCAAATACTCTATGGGCCTGACAGGTTTGTGGACTGGGCCCAATTATATATGGTTTGTGGTATGGCAGCCTGGTGGGTTTGCGGGCTGGGCCTGATTATTCGTTGTATGTATATTTCATGGAGTTGATCTGCATACGGTAGTAGGAATCCGGGTTGTATTTCGAAGTCTTATCCCAACTGATCTTGGTATCCTGATCCTGTGTCAGTGATAAAGAAAAAACAATAAATATGGGCATGCCTGTTTGGATCATGTCCTCTGTTCTGGTCTGGCGGCCTGGTGGGTTTGCGGTCTGGGCCTGATTATTTTTTGTTTCGTGGAGTTGATTGCCGCATGCATTCAGCTTTTTTGTGTTCTGATGTACAGTTTTTCACATCATAATGATAAATTACTTCTTATTCTCAAAATAAATAAATAAATCAAACATCAATCGGGGTCAAGAATATGTCACGAAAAAGGAACTATATCTGGCATTTGCTCTGTTGAAATAAGGAATTACCAATGGACAGATATGACTTCCATAACATCACTATTTATTCTTTTAAATTCAATATTAGTCGAGTATGAGTCTAAAATAAAAAATTATATAGATCACTAAATATTTACTCTCACAATATAAAAGAAAAAAGGTCTCCACACAGGTATTTTTAAAATGAGAAGCTCTGAAACACAAATTATATTTTATCTTAATAAATTTAGACACTATAAAGGATAAAAATCCATATTTAAAGTATGTGAATAATACTGATTTGATAATTTTTATAATTTTATATATGAAACCATGACAATAAAACTAATTGAGTATATCATTATAGGATATATTATCTTTAAAACATATTAACACTCATGTATATCAAGATCACATGACTATTTTACTTTTTACTTAGAAATGAATAGATAAAGACATATAAAAGAGGAAAAAAAAAAAAAAAGATAGAACAGAAGCCAAAAGAAAACGAACGATAGAACAGAAACCAAAAGAAAACGAACAATCACTTTCTTCATTCTAGATCAAAGCTGCATCAATTCATCACAACGTCACACAGTAATCATTAATATTAATTAATATTACAGCAACCAAATTTTCATAGTTTCTTCAAACACAAGCAGGCTCCTAGTGTCCCACCATAATCAACTTCTCTTGATCCAAATCTTGCCAACAAATATACCATTCCTCTGCTTTCGATCAATGACTCTGCCCCAGAAGAAGCTACCATTTCGTAATGTATCGAAAACAAAGATATAATGTATAAGATTTTCTCATCCGGGTATCTCTAAAAATATCCCAGGAAAAAAATGTCTTTCTTTTTCAGTTTACTGCTTGGAATTTGCTTTGGTGTTGGATTGATCGTCTTGTTTGCTCGTTTCGCCAACAGCCGATCCAGGCGTCGCTCGTTTTTGGTATAAATATCCAATCACATGCATTGCATTTTTTTTTTTTTTTTTTGCATGGATGTATTTGGCATTGATTAGATCAATCTCCATGTTTTGTTTACGTTGATTCTGTTATTGGTTTTTGATTTTGTGACATGTTATTAGGCAACAACAGTGGCAGCATTTGGGAGGATGACAGTGCAGGATTCAAGAAAACTTCTTGCACCTGAATATTATCCTTCCTGGGTTGTATTTTCTCATCGACAAAAGTTATGTTACAAAATCACAAGCCATTGACAACCATCTTTAAATTTGATATACACATATAATAATTTTCTACCCAGGAACAACATATCTTCTTTCCAGGACCTTTCCCCGATGAAGAAGAACCTAGTATGTGTATACAATTAATTTATTTTTAGTCCTGAAACTGATATTGGATTCTTAATTAATGCAGTTAGGTTGGCTTAATCATCAACTTGATGTGATTTGGCCCTTTGTTAATGAGGTAATTTGATAATTTTTGTATATTTTCACTCCTATGGTTGTGATTAAAGTTGATCTTATAAATACTTGACAATTGATTTTTTATTTTTTTTAATGGGGTCTTGAAATGGAATAGGCAGCATCAGAGCTGATAAGAAATAATCTTGAGCCCATTCTTGAACAATATAGACCAAATATCTTGCAATCTCTCAAGTTTTCAAAATTGACTCTTGGTACAGTTGCTCCACAATTTACAGGTTAGTTTAGTATCAACATTCAACAACTTTTTTTATGCATTTTATGGAAAAATGTACAGAAGTTACATGTGTTCAATGGAATTCATAACGCGAATGTGTTCGACAGGAGTGTCCATTGTTGAAAGTGAGAGTGAAGCTGGAGGAACCACCCTGGAATTGGAGCTGCAGTGGGATGGGAACCCGAATATTGTGCTTGATATCAGAACCAAACTTGGTGTAGGACTACCTATACAGGTGACTTGTTGTTCATACTCCAAACAATTGATGGCTTTGATTTTGAATATCTATTTTCTTCACTTGTTCTTTCTTTCTTTTTTGGGTTCCAAAATTGTTCATTTTAGGTGAAGAACATTGGATTCACCGGGGTGTTCAGGCTTATCTTCAAACCACTAGTTGATGAGTTTCCTTGTTTTGGAGCTGTTGCTTATTCTTTACGAGAAAAGGTCAGATATATATAATAATGACCTTGGTGTTCCTTAACCTGAAATTGAAAGATGGAGCTTGTAATAACATTGTTCATTTACTTTTTAACTCACAGAAAGATCTTGATTTCACCCTTAAAGTTGTTGGTGGTGATATATCAGCTATCCCCGGTGTCTCTGATGCTATTGAGGTTTGAATAAAATCCGTTCATTTCCTTTTAACTTAGAGTGAATGGATATTATAAAATTCGTTCACTAAAAGATAAAAATCTACTATAATCTTAACATCATAAAAGAGTACTGACTAGAAACATTTCTTTGTAAGTTCAAATTAGTCTAATGAATTTTAGAAGATTTCATTCAGGAAATGATACACAATGCTATTGAAGATTCGATAACTTGGCCTGTTCGTAATATTGTGCCAATAATACCTGGGGATTACAGGTATCCTAACTCTCCGACATAGATTCAATTAATTGCTAACAAGAACGACTTTCACGGATGATTGTTATCTGTTCAGTGACTTGGAGCTGAAGCCAGTTGGAACACTAGATGTGAAGCTTGTGCAAGCCAGAGAGTTAACGAACAAAGACTTGGTTGGAAAATCTGATCCTTTTGCAGTGTTATTTATACGTCCATTACGTGACAGAATGAAAACCAGCAAAACAATCGTAAGGAAACTTCTATGCCTACACTACATTTGCCAATTTTTGTTATCCTGGATTGATTATTGTCTTTTTTATTGTGACAAATACAGGATAATGACTTAAATCCAGTTTGGAACGAGCACTTTGGGTTCATTGTTGAAGACCCATTAACTCAACATTTGACTGTTAGAGTCTATGATGATGAAGGAGGGATTAAGGCCTCTGAACTTATTGGTGTTGCTCAAGTGCCACTTACAGATCTGGAGCCTGGTAAAGTGAAGGATGTATGGTTGAAACTTCTCAAGGATTTGGAGGTCCAAAGAGATAACAAAAGTAGGGGCCAGGTGTGACAACGTGCCAATTATTTAGTCTTTTTTTTTTTGCCTCTTTATTATATGTTGTATCTTCAGAGTAACAGGTAAGTACTTGTTACAGAGTCTTATATCATTTTTTAGATATTTTCTTATCAGCTTAAATTTTTAAGTTTGATGGTCACTAGCACGGTATTTGAGTCCTAAGATTTTAGGGTGAGATCCCTCAAAAGATTATATTTGAGTTTGATATTTATTATTTAAACTTGTTATGCATTTATATTTAGGTTTGATCCATGTGTTAAACTAGTTAACACATGAAACTTATACTTTTGAATCCGATGGTTACCAGCAGTACTCATTCAATTTTATTGTTGATTAGGTGCATTTGGAGCTGTTGTTCTGTCCTTATGGCACTGAGAGCTGCTTCAAGAACCCTTTCAGCTCAGACGTAACGATGACCACACTGGAGAAGACCCTCGATGAGAATGGCGACATAGTAAAAACAGCAGCCCAGAAGAAAAATGATATCATTTTGAGAGGAGTATTGTCAGTCACAGTCATAGCAGCGGAAGAGCTGCCAAAAGTGGATTTGATGGGCAAGGCTGACCCCTTTGTTGTCCTGACATTGAAGAAATCTGGTGCAAAACAAAAGACAAGGGTGAGACTTCAAATCTCCAATTCTGGTACTTTGGTCTTTTTCTGTTCTGATAGTTTAAGCTTTATCAGAATATAGCCATTTCAGGCCCGCATCAATCTTAATATTCTACTTTTGGCTTTCTCAGGTTGCAAATGACACCCTGAATCCAGTCTGGAACCAGACATTTGACTTTGTTGTGGAGGATGGGCAGCATGAGATGCTGATCCTGGAGGTGTACGACCATGACACTTTTGGGAAGGTAAACCTGTAAACCTATCAAGATTTTTCTTTGACTGGATTGTCACAACATTGTGTATTGTGTTGTCTTTTGATGGTTGGGATTTTCACTTCCTGAACCATTTTTCAGGAAAAAATGGGGAGATGCATTATGACACTCTCCAGGGTGATACTAGAAGGAGAAATTCAGGACTGTTTTCCTATAGTTGGCACCAAATCAGGAAGGCTTTATTTGAATCTCAAGTGGACTCCTCAGACTATTTTTCGTTATTCTTGATCACGAGAGACTCGAATTGATGATGCCAAGTATCATTCTTCATGTCAGGATTTTTCTTTCTGCCAACAACTTAATTTTAACATTTTACCAAATCAAATGAAGAAGAAAGCAGTGGCTCCTACCAGGACTTACTTAAGAGAAGAAAATTAAAGATAAAAAGATATCTCATACTAGTTTATTTTGAATTATCATTTGATTACTTAAAGAAATGTAGAGTTAAACTGTACAGCGTGACACTGCAGAAAAGAGGGCCTGAATGTAGATATTGAACGACTCTCATGATTCTTTGCTTTTATGTACGAAAATTATCCGGTGTGAGATCCTATACAATTTTATATTAGAAAAAATAAGAATTTTGTTTCTACTAGATTTGGAACATCTCCTAATGAATTTGAAACATTTGAAATTTACCTAGTCAAACCATAAATATGCTAAACCAATGAAAGCATATAAATTTGTATTAATTGAAAGGTAAAAAGATATTAATAGATTTAACTAGTCTAATATCTTAGGTTGCAGAACACCATTTCAACTAAACTGTAGTAAACAGAGTGGTCCTTTGCTTCGAAGTGATTTGAATGACTATTGATAAGTTATAATGTCAAATCTTAATAGTTGAATCAATCTGAAAAATAAATTCTTTTTTCTTTTTCTATTGCAACATAAAAGGACAAATGAAATCTTATTTATTGTATCAATTCAAATGATGGCTTAGAATTCAAAATCCAGATTTGAAAATGTTCGAGGCTAAAATTTTCTATTGACAAGACATATTAATATATATATTTTTTTCGTTTGTTATATCTTCTGTAATTGAAGTAATAATTGCAATTATTAACACATTCGAGCGATTCCATTCCATAAAAAATAAAATTACATCATTAATGGTGGTTACAAAACAATGCGGCCTGGTCATCAAAGAATATGTTCGTAATTACAACAATAAATAGCAGTAACTCATATGTTATTCCATGAAAACCAGCTAAATCACTTATGCTAGAAATTGTAGGAACTAGTTATCAATTGATGTGTAGGTCGTTTTCTTGGACATCCAAATGCCAAATTTTTTTCTTCAGCCAAACACTACATCTTAGTTCATTACAGCAAGTTCTATTAGTGAAGAAAATGCAGCAACCCTGCATAGCCTAAGTGATCTGTAGTTATACATGTGAGGCTTCTGTGAAATATTATAATATAAGTTAATTCGAAAAAGTTTTCAATGATCAGCTGCTATGTTAGTTCTCAGATGATTCTTCCTGAGTCTCCTCTGCAGATTGCTGGCCCTGTAAGTCACAGTACTGTGTGGTTCAGAACATTCATCTTATGCAATGAATAATTAAGGATTGGATCAAACAGAATGTTATAATGACTTAATTCAATTGCATGAACTGAATGACAACCCGATTTAATGAACGTGTTTGATATTATTAATGACAGGCAACTTAGGTGTAGACTAAATACGAGTAGCAATTGATTTCAAAGATATTTGCTAGTTTCACTTGAATATTTTTAGTTGTTCTGCATCCAGTATGCATGCTACTTCAGGTATCCACTTATTCTGCATGAGAGACACCGAAAGAGGCTACACTTACCAATACCGGTTGTGGAATATTACACGATCTGTTTGTACTTTCTTTCCATCATCATTTTCGGTTCCATTGGCAGAATGCATGGGTTCTGTTCTTGATCTCCAATGTAGAATGACCGTAACTGGCTTCGCGTTAGGCAGAATACTCTGGTTGCGGGTCCGTGTACCTAACACAAATTGCAAATAGCATTTCAGCAACGTAGAGCAATTCCATCTCTAACTCCAATTTAATTTGGCGAAGATCTCATGCAGTCAGATTATCCTTACCTTCCAGCAAGACCTTCCTGGTTTCCTCCATCTCCTACAGTAATGTACACTGGGGCTGATTTGTCCGGTACAGGACAGGGGTCACGACTCGATACATTGTGGTGTATGTATGAGATGCGATACTGCAAAGTGCAAACCACCGAAAATTATTACTCAAAAGATAAAGTTACACTTGACAGGAAAAAATTGTTTCAAATAGAACCTAGCACCATTCAACTGATATTCCGAGTCAGAACCAGGTGTCCCATAAAACTAGAAAATAATCCACATAAACTGCCCAAGCATTCCTGATTAGTGTTTTGACAAAACAAATTTGTCACAGCTAGTAAGGGAACTTCAAAAATTGGGATTGTTGATTTTATGGTGAACTTGAAAGAAAGATCTAATAGACCGAAAGCTTAATTGTAGATCATCCGTGTTTGACATTACATTAAGCATGTATTCTTGTTTCATTTATCGTGCGACATTTTATCCCAGAAAAGGAAATAAAAAGGGAAGTGATTCATACCGATCTTTCATAGGCATGAAAATGACCAGCAAAGATGATGGACAAACCAGCTCTCGAACACAGATCGCATGCTTTCACCGTCCATAAAGTAAGCAGAGTTACTGTTGTAGATAGGCACATGCATGAGAACAATAAGCCAAGGTGTCTTCTCTCTGTCCACTCTTGTTAACTCTTCTCGCAGCCAACGCCATTGAGGTGTATACTTCACTGCACCACAACAATTTTTGCACTGTTTTAAGATAAAAATTACAATTATGTATTCAATGTCACACAAAAATTTTGATTGAACACAAGAACGGATATGGTGAAATTGAAAAAACGGGGAAATGTTTAATTTGAATAAACTGATATAAATATACACAAAACTGAAAGATTACCATAGGGAGAGTAGTTGGATAGGAATATGATATGAGCAGAGGCGCGTCTAACAGCATACCATAATTTGCTGGTGCTGTTGGTGGCCTTATGAGATGTGGCAATTCTATGTAAAAATGATTTGAAAGGAGTTACCTACCCCTGAAACAGTATGCAGAGGCGTGTGTAAGTTCTACAATCATACAAAACTGTTACTTGGCTGAAAAGATTTGCGGTGATAACATATTATCACCATGTTTGGCTTGTATTCTATTTCATGATTCCCGGCAGACCAAAGCAATGGTTGATATGCTGCACTTTGCTCGACAAAGTGGCCCCATGAATCCCATCTAATACCAACATCATTGTATTCATATCTATCAGCATAAGAGAGATCACCAACAAATAACACAGTCTGTCCCCCACTTTGCATGTAATGCTCCAGTGTGGAAAGCGAATTATATGTTTGACCTGAAAATGTGAAAACAAATTGAGAATGAGAAAATTCTAGAAATTATTGTGATGGATGCATCTTGCCAATAATTTTAAACGTATGAGAAGCATCAGGATCGAACTTTGGAGGCTTTTGAAACCAAAATTGACGAGCAGAGTGATCATCTCCAATCGTGCAATAGTACTTGGTGTCATACTGAAATACCAGAAATTAACAAGTGTGAGGAAGAGACTACACATGAATATCAAATGAACATAAAGTGGTATCACTAAAAATGAAACAAGTTCCAAATATGAAATTCTTACCTAGTACACTGTAAAGAAAAAACGTACCACATTGATATAAATGGAGAAGCTAAAAGCATAAAATTTGATATAAAATATGACTATATATTAACCTTCAGACTGAACAAAATTTCAGATATATGTAGATCTCATACTATGCATTACAGCAATGCATTAAGAACAAAATGGCATTATTAGACAGAACAAGGGACATTATATTTCAATCAATACAGATGTACCTCGAGGTCATCGACAAGCCAGTGATGAATGGAACCAGACTTATACTTGTAAAAGGTACAGTTTGTCACTCTGCCCTCAGCACTAGATTCATATTTGTTCTCCGACTTTCCATACTGTACTTTATTTGACCCTGTTTCATCTGGTGTCACCCATGAGATTATAACAGCCTTACCTTTATAGTCCCCTTGAGTGATTCGAGCCCATAAAAACAAATAAGTAGACAAATTCAAATGGAAGGGAATACACATATTACTATCTTTTTTTTTTTTTTTTTTTTTTTAAGATGACAACGAATGAGGTAGAGATTTGTTGGTAACTATTATTACTTATACGAGTCGGAATATTGACTTTGATGATCATAAAATAATTACGCTTATAATAAAAAGAGAAAAACTACTCGTACAAATTAAACTAGCAAAATTTGTTTGGTGGAATTTAAATCTCCATCACTTTAGTGGACGAGGAGGGCACACTACCACCTTTGCTAAGAGGTAAAGTGACGTGCTCATCAATGATTTGTTAAACATCCTTGATGATAAAATTTCACTTCAGGCCATTTTTTACATAGAATTTCAATAAGGCCACAGAGTAATTAAGTTTACTAATCCAATTCATTAACAAAGCCAAAATTTAATTATATATGTTAATAAAGCAGAAGTAAATATTTATCTAGCTATATCGAAACGATATTTACTTTCTTGATGTCAGTTAATCAACTTATTTATGAATCATGACGACCACTTTGGTAGACAACAGAATCTACCCTTAATATGATCATGAGTTCATGACTACTATAAATTCAAGAACAACAAACTAATGCATGCATGCATTTACGTGATATCAACACACATTTCAAAAAAATTGAAGGCAAAATCACAACAACTAATAAAAAGGATATTTAAAACAAAAGCATGTATGCATGCATGCATATATGCACTCACTTGCTGAGGCGCATCGTGACCTTTTGGAACAGCAAAAACTTTGTTGTCAAGAGGAATATCAACAGATGGCCACTCAGACCGCAAAAAACTACTTGTGCTACTCGCACTTCCGAACCCAACACACGTAATGCTGATCAACAACACGGCAAAAACGAGTCCAAACAAGCTCAATACTCGCAGCATTGCTGCTTCTTTCATCAATTATAGTCACACTAGCGTGTCAAAATAAGCTAGAAAGGGAAAAACCAAAAAAATAAAAAAAAAAAACAAAAAAAAACAGTGATCGACCACCCACAATCACTTGAGGCGTTAAAAGTTCACTCTGAGAAAGAGAATCGACGCTTAGAGAAGAAGAGAGACTCAGAGGCTGGTAGGAGGTTGATTTTTTGAAATTTCTAAAGTTGACAGGTTTTTATGTGACAAGAAAGCGGCAGTGCAGTGTCAACATAAAGCGTGGAATAGCAGAGAGACGATGACGTGGAGTAGCGTAAGACAGCGGGGACCGGTTCGTTATGATGTTATTGTTATGTTGTTGTGGGAGCCGACAGACTCAGAGACTTTGGATCCGGTCCCAATATCCTTCTTGACTGTGGACTCTGTCCTGTACAGCGATCTGTTTTATAATAATTTATTGTTTAATATTATTTGTATCCATAGATACCATAATATTTTGGATTTTTCTTAAATTTTTTTTTTTTTTTAAAATAGAAAACGATTAGGAGACACGTTAGATCTTCACGACGGGATCTCCTCCTTGTGTGAAGGAGATCGTCTCCTCCTTGCGGGAGGGTCTCCTCTCGCAGCAGGAAGTCCCACTCCCTATCGGATCTTCATCAGTTTCTCTTTCTTTTATTTTTTATTTTTAAATTTATATAATAATATATTATTAATTATTTAAATTATTCTTGAATAAAAAAGTGTTGATGTGGCGGTTTGTGATTGGTCTGAGTAATTTTAACATGGAAAATACCATATTACCCTTGAAAGGTTAAGTTTTTCGGAATTGATCAAACCTGATCAAATATTCCTGTGCAATAAGTGCTAAACTTGTATTATGATTACAGTTTTGAAAAATATGGTACTTTTATGTAATTAACCTCAATATTAAAAACCTTTTCATTAATTTTGATATCAATAACTACTTTCCTCAATCACAATTTTGTTGTTTTTTTAACAAAAATATGAGACATTAATTTATTTATATTTCATTACCAGAAGCACTTATGAAAAAAAGGATACAATTTTACATTTTTATGAATAGACGAATCCAAGTATCCAACCAAAAGGTCCAAAACGAAGAGCTTAAAAGATATATATATATATATGTATATATGTTTTAAGTATCACGGTAAACTCAAAAAATTTAAAGAAAGAGAGAAAACTTAAACTCAACCTCTAATATGTAGATGCGATAGACATACTGTCGCAACTAACCTCATTTTATATCGTATAAATTCATTTTATAATAGTGCCATAGCGAAGCATTCAAACTGCCAATGCCATGTTACATGTACAACTATTACTCAATTCCCTCTACAGAACAAAAAGCTTAGATAAAACGATAATAATTAATATTGTGAAAATTTGTATTTGAAACCAATAAATTTTGTCATGATTTAAAGAGACAGAGAGAAAGATTGTTGAAAAGAACACATCTTAATAGAATCAAAAACTGAATGGGAAGTCATGGCAATGATCTGTATATAATGTGGAGACATAATGTTTGGAGTTGTTTGTTTCCTCCGATCCTCCATTGCTTCAACCAGTCAACCGAATTTCGTTCTTCAAATAACTGTAAGTCGATTAACAATTCAAATAGTACAACTCTAAAATCATAACAGTACTTTTTATGTGTAGCATATCTTAAAATAATAAAAATATAGAAAGTAAGTAATTTATACAGGTGAATTACCACCGTATTCTTATTTGAGAAATAATATAATATTATGAAATTTTTATTTAAAAACAATGAAAAAAGAAATTATAATGTGATTTTATATATTATGGATAATTAATAATTCATTAAAATTAACAAAAGTAATAAGTAAAATATAAATACACTATATGCTTGTAATAATATTGTTAAGAAAGTTTATTTTGCCTTTTCGGAAGTAGAAAATATTGTTAATCAAATGTATTTTTGTAACTTGTAATTAATCTATTCAAATTTCAAAGTAATGTAAACAACTCAACAGGAATATTGTTGATTCCGATTTCAATTTCTATAATAGAACTAAATAATTTATTCTGATTCCAATACATCATTCCGATTCCAAATTATTTCTATTCTAAATCATTTTGATTCCTATTCCAATTTTTTCAATTGAAGTAAATGCACCATAAGCAGATTTGGTGTCATATATATATTATAAGAATAATTTATTTTGTATTTTTTATCGGCCAAAAAGATAGCATTTCAATCCTATTAGACTATGTTTGGCACACAAGATTAAAATTGAATGAAATTGATTAGATTGTAATGAAATAAATTGATTGGATTTGATTGAATTGGATTAAAAAATGGAAAAATTGTACAAACCTCCCTTTAGGTTTAGCATAAAAATGATAATGTTTGGGTATCTCATACTAATCTCTCTTAAGATTCCAAAAACTTAATATAAACCTCTCATACTATTAGTCAACCATTAGCCAACCTTCATCAAATCAAAATTATCAAGGGCAAAATGGTCAATACACACATCATAAAAATTTTCATTTAATATATATTAAATAAATATATATTTTTAATTAATAAAATAATAATATAATATTTAAACGCTTAAAAAAAAAAACTTCATCTTCTACCTCCCTCCTTCATCTTCTACCTCTCCATCATAATCTTCTTCTTCTTATCCATTTCATAATTTTTATCATCCATATCTTATTTTATCAAAATCATCATCTTCATCATTTTCATTAAACCAGTATCACCCAAATTAATTATTATCATCAAACCAAACATGAAATTAAAAAAAAAAAAAAAAATCAGCCTTTAGAGACCAGATATGATCTGCGGTCGTCGGAGACCACTGGTCTCCAAGCGCGTCTCCAGTGATGGAGAAGCGTGACAAAGCTGTCTCCTTCGTTGGAGACCTCTAGCTCAATCGTTAGAGATAGTCTCTAGTGATGAAGACGTCTCCATCGCAATAAAAAGTCTTCGTGGGAGACAGGATCTGGTCTCCCATGGAGACCAAAAGTCTCCAGTGTCTTCATCGATGGAGACGTTGAAAACGGTCTCCAAACAATGAAAACGCTAGAGACTGTCTCCATCGCTGAAGACACTAGAGACTTTTGGTCTCCATGGAAGACCAGATCTAGTCTTCATGAAGACTTTTTATTTTAAAAAAAAAATTAATTAAATTTAAATATATAATATTAATGATCGTGTGAATTTAATTGGGGCTGACTAACATGAGGTGAGGTTTTTGTTGAATGTTTGGAACCTCGTGGAAGGTTAGTATATGTTATCCAAATATCGTCATTTTTGTGCAATTTCGTCAAACTTCAGGGGAGGTTTGTGCTATTTGCCTATAAAAAAAATTAATGTTCTATATTTCGTTGAACTTGAGACTTCATTAAAATTACACTATATTATGTTTGGTATAAATTGTGATTGGATTGGAATAAAATTAATTAAAATTTTTTATTGTATAACCTAATTTACAAATCATTTTTCTAAAATGTTATATTGATTTTTTTTTTATAATTATATTATTTTAAAATATGAGTAAATTAAGATTAATTTTGGAGATGAGGTTAATAGAAGAAAGAGAAATGAGATTGATAGAATAAAGAAAAAGAAAAGTGCAATGCAATTAGTAAGAAAAAAGTGAAATAATTAATGAACCTTGAACCCAATTTCATAATGGAGTTTAGGAATGAGTATTCTCGTAATAATGAGATTGGAATGAAGATGAAATTGGATTTTTATCCCCAAACTGGCCTCTTCAAATATAAAATGTAAGAATTCGAGATATTTTGAATATGAAACTCACTCAAATCTGTTGTTCCAAACACAGCCTTATAAAATCCGAAAATCCAAAACCAAAGCCAAGTTGGACCCCTTGGCAAAGCAAACAATTTTGTCCTGGTTTCGAAGGTTCAATGTGAGGCATCAATTTGTCTGCTGCAACAACTGCCGAGTGTCCAAAACTCACACTGTGCAACAAACACGTTTCGTGTGAGATTGTTTGAACGGTTGGTGCTGCCTTTTCTGTTTAAACTGGCAGTTGCGTGTCATGTCTTGTAATTTCATCTCTGTACTCCACCGGAACCCAAAAAGAACATGAAACAACACCAACACCATCACCATCTGTTCACGCAACTTGAAGCCCTAAAAAGAGCTTCAAGAGACCTACAAAACAACACCATTTTCACATCAAACGACTCTCATCATGCCCCCATCAAGGCCCTCTTGGACCGTGAATTCAAACCAGACTCTCTTTTCTCTACAAACCCTTTTTTTTCCAACCTCAATCAACTTCTCCGCAAGCTCAAAACCCTCCTAGAAAAGCTCGAGAAGTCTCAGGGTTCTGGCCTTAAGTGTCTCCTTGATAGACATCTAATCAGATACAAGATTTCCCATCTCGGATATGCCATAGAGAAGGAAATTCAAGGCTATATTGACAGAGAAAATGTTCAAAAGCTAGTCAAAAAATTGGACAAATCAAACAATGATGAGGAGGAGGAGGAGACAATTGAAGTCTTGATTGAGTTTATAAACCGTTTGTCACATGGTTTTGATGGGGACTTTCAAGATTTGATTTTGAACGCAAAGGTATTCTCAATTTTTGAAATTTTGATTTGTGACACTAGCTGTTCGAAAAAAGTTAGAGAACATGTATCACTAGCAATTGAAGCATTAGTTAGTTTTAATAGGAATGTGTTTGTGGGGTTGGTGTTGATGGGTCCAACAATTCAGGCTTTGATATCAATGAATTCAAGTTGTTCGATCCAGGTTTTATGTTCATTGATCAAGAGGATTAGAAGTCCATTGGTTGATGAAATCCACTCAAACAATAAAATCCCTGAAATCATAACCCTCTTCAGTTCCAATGAATTGTCCATTCAAGTGGCAGCAATCGACTGTATTTGTCAAATTGCTTATTTTGGTAGAATAGAAGTGATTGAAGCTATGATAAAAGAAGAGTTGATCATCAACAGGCTCATGGAGCTGCAGAGATCACAAAGTGGAGACAATTTGGGTTTGGTCAACGCAAGTCAAAGCAATGCTTGGGATTGTGTCTCGCTTATGTGTGAAGACGATGATGTGGAAGAAGATGGAGATGATGATTCTCCATTTTCGAAGTCGGTTTCGAGGTTTGCAGTGCAAGTGGAAGTTGGAGAAGGATTGTGCTTGAAAGAGAAAATGGAGATTAAATTGGAGATTTTGAAGAGAATCAGAGAAGCTTCTGTTTCTGAGGCAGAGGCTGCCACCATTGCTGCAGAGGTTTTATGGGGTTCTTCACCTTGAATCTACATAGAAGTTTAGGATGATTATAGCAATTGACATATAATTCGATTGTGAGTGAGTGTCTTATAAATTTTTGGAAGTGTATGATTATTTTAATTTATTTTAATTAAAACGGGATTTTTTAGAGTTTAATATGTTTATGTTGATGCACAACTTGATGTGCATAAGAGTTGACATCTTGTTGGTGTTAAGACAGCCTATTCTGAATAGCAAAATCCATAGACTGTTGGCATATTGTAATATCAGGTTTGGTTGCATGTTGCAACATTAGAACACAAGTGATGTTACAATAGTTTTTGGTTGACAGTGCTCAAATTAGAAACTCATGATTGGTTCTCAGATATTTTTTTTTTTCTATTTTTTTTCAGTTTTATTTCTTGTATTTATCATTATCTTTTTTGTTTTTCTTTTTGAGATATTTCAAAAGATTATATATTTGCTTTTTAGCTAGTCAAAGGGATTATGTGTCCAAAATGATAAATGTGTTTATCTGTAATTTAAATTCTTTTTTCTTTCAAGAAACTTATTATGATTATTTTTGAATGTTTTCTTTAGGATGTTGCAGAAGAAGAATGAATCTGCACGGTTTCTTGACCAAGTTCGAGATAAACAAATAAAAGGACGTGGTCATAGCTAAAAAATATGATTTATCTATTTTTAAACATATATTATTATTTTTTTATTTGAGATATTTATTTTTTAATAAATGTCTTATTTTTATTCAATTGTTATTATTATTTTATTCTACAGGTTTCAAGCTGCACACATCTTATATAAATAACATATTTTATTTTCTTTATTTTAAGATATTTATCTTTTGATAAATATTTGGTTTTCAATTGATAATCATTTGATTTATAGCTGATTTATTAATGTTTAACTATTGCATATGTTTGCTATAAATACAAAACTCAACAGTGTAGTGTGATTAAAGAGTGATATTGAGTATTTGTTTGTAAAACTTATAGAGTCTATTCTTTAAGTTATTTTTGCGAGACTAAGTGAGTAAGTTGCACCAGGTTTATACCCATATGCTAGTTGAGATGACAAGTAATTAAGTTTTCGGGAGGAGACGGGTTTGTAGCAACTAAAGAGAGTTCAATGTGCTGTCAACCATTAAAGGCAAGAGGGGCTTGATATAATTCATAAAGTAAATGAGTACTCATCTTGCATTAATTGTAACAGAGAGTATTAGGTTGGATAAGACAAGAATAGGTTGTAATTTGAAAATGCTCATCAATTAGTTGATATATTTAGGCAAGACCTCGCAAATATAGGGTAAAATCAAAGCACATTAAAAATATGCTTGTGTGCTTTTCTTTACTTTACTGTTTTTATTTTTATCATGTGTTATAACATGTGATATTAAATGTGTTGCAACGTTTTGTCTCTTAACATGATAAAACATACTTATTTTTCTGTGTTACAACAATTCCGTAAAAATTTGGTGCTCTTCAGTGAATAGGTCATTTTAGTTTATGACATATTCTTTTTAATTAGACTAGATTTATCTGTAATTATTTAATTTTAAGATTTATAGAGAGATTAATGATAACTTTGACATTGAAAGAAACACAAAATCTTTGTTATTATTTGTCAACTTTCTTTGATTATGTGTCTCTATTTGAAAGATGGCGGTTTAATTCCTATTTATTTTACAAATTATAGGAGTAGTTCTATCTGTGTAAATGGTATTTTTTATTTATAAGAGTAAATGTTATGTGTAGTTTTTCATTTATCAGATTCATATGATTTTCCATATCATATTATTTTATGTTTTTATTGTATTATTATAATTACTTTGTTTAGGATATTTGATATTCTTACGTAGGTTATAAATAGGTTCTCTTTTGTACATTGTAAAATATTGTGAAATAGACGATATTCATTTATATTATAACATGGTATCTAGAGGTTTATGGTTAAAGCCCTATCTCTCCCCTTTATCTTAAATTTTTGTTACACATCTTATATGATAAAGAGATGTTTAATATGTATTTATTATCTATAATTTATTCACGTTGAATGTGATAAGACATGTTAACATGTTTTAACCTCTTCAATAATAGAGTTGGATAATTTTTTATTGATTTAAGTTTTTAAGTTTAGTGGTAACTATTACTCACACGGCAATTGAATTATTAATTTTTAAATTTGAAGCCAATTTATTATTGTAAGAAGAGGATTGACTTTGTCAAGCAAGTGGTTGAACATATACGGTACCAAATTTCCAAAATCTTCAAATTATATGGTCATGCTTATTTGGAGGTAGATTTTTAATTGGGGCAAAGGCAACTTAATTATATGTTATAACCAAAGCTAGCAAATCATAACTCATTAATGATTTAAATTGGTTCTTTAAGAGCCAATAATATTTAGGGAGATTTGCAATAATCATTCTATGCATACATACATATTATACATATATATATATATAGCAATTAAAAAAAATTGTGAAAAAATCACCATCAAATGTAGTTTAATGGTACAGAGGTCTCATTCGAATATTGAATCACTACACCACAGGTGTAATTAGAAAAAAAAAATAGTAAAAACAGTTTTATGGATTTTAATCATTAAATTATATCACCTTTTGACATAGTTTGGTGGTAGCGAATCTTCATACAATTTTAATGATTTATATTCGAGTGGTTATACAGCAAATGATATTTAGAGTAAAGATTTCTACTAGGTTCTGGTTTTTAATCATGAAATTATATCACCTTCTAATGTAGTTTGGTAGTACAAAATTTTTATACAATTTGCTGATGAAACTACAAATGGATATTTAATTTATGATTGAAAACAAAAATTTTCGTTTCAATTTTCAAGAGAATCCTCTTCTTCCTATATTGCTCTATATAACATGACTTTGTGTATAATTTCTTTTCAAAATGCGAATTTCTTAATTAGTTTTTTTTTTTTTAAATGATGTAAAAGGAGTTTTAAAATTTATCAATACAAGCTTTCATCACTTAATAATTAGGAAAATATACAACTAGCTACAGTAAGAAGTAATATGTTTTCTTAATTTGACTATAACATATATATAATTTAAAGTGTAGATGTTATTAATTGATTAACATATTTGCTGTGTCGTTTCAATCTCAAAAAATTAAATGTAAAAATCATTTATGAATGTGAATAAAAATTTTATGATTAGAAATTACAAATCCATTTTCTCAAAAATAAATAAATAAAAGAAATTGCAAAGCCATTAATAGAAAATAATAAACATTTTAAGAAAGTATTAGATGGCAAAATACTAAAAAAAACATCTCATCAAAATCATTAAGATCTCGTTTGATGTACAGGGATTGGATTAATTATTATAACGTGTTTGGTGCAATTAAGATTAGATTAAAAATAATATTGTCTGTTGTTTACTATAATATGAGATTGGATAAGAAAAATTATATTTTATATCCGATATGAGTTATTAAAAGTTTTTACCATGGGTGAAAATAAAATTTTACTACTATAAATAATTTATTCTTTTCCATTTCTAAAAGACTTTGATTTTTTCTACTTTATGACCGACTCGAGTCTCAATCTTTATTATTCTTCTTCAAGACCCACTCAACCTTTTCGTTTCTTCTTCAAGATCGACTCGATCAATTTATAAGCAAAACAAAGCAACAATAAAGAAGAAGAAACAATTGAGAGGACACAGAAGAAACAATTGAAGCAAAAGATGTTTGAGGAAAAAGATGTTAGAGAGAGCTCACTTGTGTCAAGATTTACGACAACAACGTCCGCACAGCGATGACACAATTAGATCGATGACAAGTTTTTGTGTGTGTGTGTATGATGGCTACAAACCATTGGCAGGGACAACGAGGATGTGGCTGGATAACAATGTGAACAGAGAGATATGGGTGAAGAGATATATAAGTCTTTTTTTTTTTAACCCGTGGTTTCAACGATTTTGATTTCTTCCAATCTAATAGGATAATTTAGTGAATATTCATTTGGCTGGACCAAGCATAAGTTTGGATAAAAATTAATTCAAACCCAGTCCAACCTGAGAAACCAACAGAGTCTAAGTGTATACGTAAGCAAATTTATCAAAATTTAAATTCATAACTTTATATGTTAGATCATTAATAGTCCAAATCATATTATATTCAAATGTTCAACACAAAAACAATAAACATTTCAATATATAATTTTTTTTTCTGAAACAATTCAATAAACAAGTTTTGATACTTGTATTTTTGTTAAAATTTTGATAATTGTGATAAACAACTCTACAATTTGATGTCACACTCCAGGCATTGCTGACATAACCCCGTTTAACCAGCACTATTGAATCTCAAAGATGCCTATAATTTTTAGGTATTACTAACCTATCATATTTATTATTATATTATTACTTTATTCTAAATTATATTTCTCATCCACATGATGGCAACAGTTCAGTGTCCCTCTAATTTTTTTTTTTTTTTTTCGAAAACAAACTCTTCAATGTCCCTCTTCCTATCTATAAAGCTGGCATTAATTGGGAAAATTAAAACCAACCATTTAATTTTACGTTTGAAAAAGATAAATGAAAGAGAAATATAAAATGTGTAAAGAGAAAACTACTAATCATATTAGGCATCAATGTCCACGTACACATAACAAGTAATTTATGATGAAGAATTCCTTTCATTTTTTTTTAAAAAAAATAATTAATTTACACAATCATTCAAAACGTCAAATAATTACTAGACTTTCTTTTGATATACATAATAATCAATATAAAATTTTCTTCTATAAAAGTAAATTCCTTTTAATATTATGAAGTTATTTCGATCAACAAACATGCTAATATTATTGTCATTAGTAAATTTTTGGTTATATAAATAGAGGTGATAATCGGTGTAATTTTTTTATTATAAAAATAGATTTGTTTTTGGTATTATTGAGTTATTTAAGACCGACAAATATGCTAATATTATTATTGTCAATAAATTTTTAATTGTTTTATAATTACATATATTTCATTTATATTAAAAAAATATTATTACAAATAAAATTCAAATGAAATATACCCTAAAATAGAAAAAATACATTAATAAAAGTTGGTGGGATCAGACATCCTGGAAGAAGGAGCTGACGTGTGCGCATTGGGACGTATAGGAAAACGTGAAAGAGAAAGAGAAAAAATTAACAATATATATATATATATATTTAATGAACAAATTACAATTTATCCCCTTATTGAAACGCTTTTACGGATGGAACAATACTTTTATCTTTATTATAATTTATCCCCTACCGTTAATGAATTAAGTTACACTTAACTGGAAGAAAGGTAAACTTGTCTTTTGATATTAAATTTATTTTTTTTAATTTTAAAATAAATTAAATAAAAATATATATTAAAAAATAAAATAAAATAAATAAAAATTAACATTTTAATTTCATCATCCCATTCAAAATCATAATCTCAAAATCATAATCCCAATCAATTCAACAAATTACTAGAAACACAAAAAATAATCCCAAACATCATCATCCATCATCAATCAACTAGCCAACATTATAATCCACTTCTGAAAACCCAAAAAATGACCTCAAACATCATCGATCAAACCCAACATTATCAATATCCCATAAAACTATCAAACCCAACATCATCTAAAATCAAAACCATCAATCAAACTGAAAAATATATATATATATATATGGATTTATCGTGAACCCAGATTCTGGGTTCACGAACAAACCCAGATTTTTGGGTTCTTTCGTGCACTCAGTCACGAACCCAGCTGGGTTCATCAAGAATCCAGATCTAGGTTCGTCAGCGAACCCAACTGACGAACCCAAATCTAGACAGCGAACCCAACTGGGTTCGTCAGGAACCCAGATCTGGGTTCGTCGACGAATCCAGCTGACGAACCCAGATCTGGGCAGCGAACCCAACTGGATTCATCAGAAACCCAGATTTGGGTTCCTGAGAACCCAGATCTGAGGAACCCAGAATAACAGAAGAAGAAGAAGCGGAAGAAGAAGAGAAAAAGAATGAGAGAGAGAACAGCAGAATGAGAGACTGATGAGTTGATCAGTGTATATATTTGGTTAACTGGTTAATTTAGTCAAAGGGTAATTTCGTCTTTTTACTGTTTTGGTATTGTTTACCATTAAATGTAACTAATCTTACTAACGGTAGGGGGGTAAATTGTAATAAAGATGAAAGTATTGCTCCGCCCGTAAAAACGTTTCAATCAGGGGGTAAATTGTAATTTGTTATATTTTAATTATTAAATATTGATACCTTATTGATCAAATGATTATTACTGAGATTGATCACTAATGATATAATTTGAATAACAACTACCGTAATCAAACATATGACAACTCTTACTAAGAGAATATTCACAATTTACACCTTATGTTTTAAATGACTAACGGTAGAACTTGAACTTTTAATTTATTAAAGTTAAGGTGAGTACTTAATTACTCGTACTAAAGAGTGACAAATAGTTTCATAGATTCTTTTAAGAGTAATGTTAAACTTTTAAAAATTTTATTTAAATTCATACTCAAATGATGTGGTATATAAATTTAGAATTATCAGGATGTTATAAATCATGAAATGATATGATAATTAATAGAATTTTAACAATTCACATATCACATTATTTAAATATAAATTTAAGTAAAATTTTTATGAATTTTAATATTACTTTTATCACATTATCTCGTAATTTAAAATATTTTGACGAATTACATACCACGTCATTTGGATATAAATTTAGATAAAATTTTGTAAAAGGTTTAGTATTATTATTATTTTTTTGTTAATATTAATTTTAATAGAATTTATTTGTTACGTAGGATCTATATTAATTTTATTAAAATTTTAATTAAATATTTTAAAAAATACAAATATTTATTATAATTATTTTTATTTATAATTTTTTTATTAAGATGATAAGATTTGAAATTTACGAACTCAATGATATTTTATTTTAAATATATTTAAATTTCATTAAATTTTATATAAATTTAAATAAAATATATTTAAATTTTAATATATTTTATAATAATTTAAATTAAATATACATAAATTCCAACTAAATCTATTTAAATTTTAATTAAATACACTCATATTTTTTTAATCTTTTAACCTCTAATAAAATCTTAATTTGAATGCACAGCTGAATTAGCTTTAAGAAGAAGCAGAAAAAAGAGAAAAAAGAAAAAAACACCACTAGCTAAATTTAACGCCAAAATTGTTTATCATTTGTTTCGTTTGGTTTCTCTTCACTTTCATTTCCTCTCCTCCCTAATTCTCTCTCAAGCCTCCAACTCTTCCTGTATTTCTGCTTGCATTTATTGTTATTATCATTATTATTTTATTTCTTGGCTTTTGTTTTTGCAAGAAGAGACCTCTCCTACCAACTTCTTTTTTAATTTTTTCCTCTTCACCAGCGGTCCCCAGAAGTACTTTAATCTCCTTCTCTCTGCCTGTTTTGTTTTTCTTGTTGTTGAGCGGTGAAGCACACGCAATTTGGGATATTTTATTGCATGTCGGTGGACGGTAAATAGTAGAATATCACAAGTCTCAAAGATCTGAGAGAAAAACCAGATCTTTGTAGTTCTTTTGATTTTTTTGCTTGGTGGGTTGGCTTTTGTTTTGGTTTTTATCATGAGTTGGAAATATAGAGCTGGGTTGTTCTTGATTGTTGCTGTTGTTGTTATATGGGTCAGCTCTGCAGAGGTCACCCAGGTTAGGTGTTTTTTTTTTTTTAATTATCTGTTTCCTTTTATGGACTTTGCTTTGTTTTTTTGAATTCTATATTTTGTGTGGTTTTTATGTGCAATTGTGTGACTTTGTGTAGTCTCTAGCTGATTGGGAGATTGTAATTTATTAAAAAAAAAAAAAAAAAGAAGTATATAAGGAACTGGGTTGCATTCATATAATCATATATGATATCTCCTTGTGTTTTTATTTGGTTGCTAGAGAAAAATGAGAGCTTGAGAGATCATAATAGAGTCATATGTTTTAAGTCTTAGACATGTTAAATTTAATTTAATTTTTATTTTGTTGGGTTTGTCATCTGTGTTTTAATCCATTTTTGATATCTGCTAGGGCTAAATTATTAGATAAACTGGCAACAACACAAACCCTTTTTAGTATTTTGCATCCTAAAATAGTTAAACGTGTTGACCTCTTGTTTTGAAGATAATATGCATGAATTCTAGGCAATGATCAAGATAATTTACCTAAAAAATGTTGACCTTTTGTTTTCAGTTTTATCTGCTATAGTTTTATTCTTGTGTAGACATATGCCACCACGAAAGCTGTGGAGATTGCAAAGCTTTTAACTAGAATTTGAATATGTTGTTCAACTTCAATTGCTTCAATCAAAGAATGTCTAGAGAGAGAAAACTACTCACACAAACTGTAATAGGCACTTGTTGAGAATTGAACCCCCAGCCTCTTGCAGGATGGGGAGGTATATATTCTTGACTTCTGTGCACGACGATATATTTAAGCTTTCTCAAACTATATATTTAAGTTATCGGTATGTGTTTAACAGGGTATCTATACAGACTATAAGCAGCCATTTGCGGTTACATATCTGGGAGCCTCTCTCATGGTAGTTTACCTCCCCATTGCATTCCTTAAAGATTGGCTCTATTATATTTTGAAACAACGCACATCTAAAAGTGGTAAAGATGCAGAAAGCATAAATGAGTCTTCTGCTGTTCTAAATCCTCCTCTAAAACACAAAGTCTTTGAAATGGAGGTTCAAGGCGCTTTCAGTAGAAAAGACAGTGAAATGGATCTAGCTACTGATGATGAGGGAAGGCCGTTGGTTTCTAAACTCAGAGATGATGCACACAAAGTGCTTACAACCAAAGAGATTGCTGCTTTTGGATTTTATCTTGCTCCTATCTGGTTTTTGACTGAGGTACTAGTTTTCTCAGGGTTATCATTTCCCCTTTTACGTGTTTTTCTTTAGCACTGTTTCCCTAGGTTTTTTATCTTGGATTATCATGCTAGCATAGTTTTGCTATCAATAAAGAAGTTCGCGAGAATTTTTCTAAGACTTTATAATAATATTTACTATTAATTCAGTCTGAAAGAATTTTTGCTGCAGTATTTATCAAATGCTGCTCTTGCGCGTACAAGTGTTGCAAGTACAACAGTGTTATCTTCCACATCAGGACTTTTTACCCTTTTTATCGGTGCTGTGCTGGGCCAGGATTCATTGAATGTAGCAAAAGTAGTCGCAGTCTTCGTCAGCATGGCTGGTGTGGCCATGACTACCCTTGGAAAAACTTGGGCCGCTGATGATTCACAATTAAGCGCTTCTGTGTAAGTTTTCTTTGCCTCTCTATATGTTAGGAATTACTTATATTGAGTTCCATTTCTTTGTTTAGGAATGCATATTGTTTCGTAGGAATTCAGTTACATAGATGATCTTATTATTCCTGTTAATATCGTGGAAAAGTCTTTAGTGGAAGATAAATACAATTTCTTGTTATTAATAATGAACTAGTGCTGCCAAAGCCTAGATAGCTGGGACTTGGGATGAGAGAGAGAGAGAGAGTTAAGGGTTAGAAATTTCTCAATTCTATTATTCACAAGTTCAAAAGGGCTTTATCTGTTCTGTGGTAAATTTTGGATTATGAGAAACTAAAGCTTGTGAATGCAAAAGCTCTTCCATAATCACTTGGCTTTTCCGAGCTAAGTTCCATAACTGGTCAAGTATTTTTCTAGTGATATGAAAGTTACACTTAAAGCAGTGTCCTGCAGAAGGAGTTTGCTTTATTGTGACGAAATTGGTGTTGACCTTTCTTGCTATCCTATACACATTTCATTTTCTACTTTAAGAATTAGCAGAATCCCCTGACAATGTATATAATGTATATATAGTTACAAGTTATGCTGGCTAACCTGCTCATATTTTGTTATATATATTGTTATTCCTGTATGTCCCAGTTAGCTTGCTTTTTGTAATTTATGTGTTGGACATTGACAGTTAATATTTGTGTTTAGCAATGGGAAACGCTCTCTGGTTGGAGATCTTTTTGGCCTTCTCTCGGCCGTGTCATATGGACTATTCACAGGTTGCAAATTGTATCTTCAATGTCATCTTTTTATTTCATTGCTCAACTGTTATTTTTACGAAGTAACATGACAATTTCCCTTTCCAACCTAATGCTGCAGTGCTTCTTAAAAAGTTTTGCGGTGAGGAAGGAGAACGAGTTGATGTACAAAAGTTGTTTGGATATATAGGATTGTTCACGCTTGTAGCTCTATGGTGGCTAGGTAAGAGTTCTTTGACTATTAATGCATTTATGAATAAACTATCAAATATGATTTAATTTGTTCTTTTATATTCAGAGTTGTTTCCACGTTTGATGCATCTCCTGTGTCTTACTGATAAGCAATTGATCATTTAATTTTTGTTTCAGTTTGGCCGTTGACAGCCTTGGGAATTGAACCCAAGTTCATGATTCCTCATTCAGCTAAAATGGATGAAGTCGTCATTGCCAATGGCTTTGTTGGAAGTGTCCTTTCAGACTACTTTTGGTAATATCAAAATTCAAAGTAATAATGTTTTTGACTAGTGCTTTAGGCCATTTTGCATTTGCTCTTATCTTCTAATCTTTGGTATCCTTTTCGTCTGCAGGGCATTATGCGTTGTATGGACCACTCCACTGGTGGCCACATTAGGCATGTCACTTACCATCCCACTTGCTATGGTGGCAGACATGGTGATTCATGGCCGTCACTACTCAGCCATCTACATCCTCGGCTCAGCTCAGGTAATAATCTAAATCATAAACAAACCTCCAACTTGTAAATTTCACCATACAAACAATAAACATAACGTCTCATAAGATTCATTCTAAAAAATTTTGTTACCCTGTGTTTACGTACATTTATGTCTTGATACATGTTAAATTCTTTGTTTGGTGTATTGCAGGTCTTTGCAGGATTTGTAATAGCTAATCTTTCAGATTGGTTCTCAAGAAAGTTGGGATTATAGCATTTCACGAAATCGGGCAATTGAAATTCTTTGTTTGGGGGCCATTCTCCCTACTGTTTTGTGTTTGTACCGACCTCCTGATTTAACCTATATATTTCATGGTTGATTGGCCTTCAAAGAAGAATAAAAAGGATGAATGTAATTTTTGTACTGTAATTGATTGTGTAAATGAAATCTTTGATAGGTTTGTTTTTGTTTTACACGCACTTACAACTTCAAAAATGTTGAGTCAAGTGTAATAATACCATAAATCTTTTTTGGTGAGAAAAATATATCATGTATGTTCAAGATAAAATTTACTTTATTGGATGTATTTCTGTTTATTTATTTATATTGCACTGACATTATTAGGACAATAATATAATTTTGAAATCGATCACCTTGATATTATTATTTTATCATCAAATATCAAATTATTTGTCTGTATAAAGCACTATGTGTTTGGATATCTATTTTTATTAGAATGTGAGATTTAATTTAATAAATAAAAACAAGAAATATATATATATTTTTTGAGATATTAGAACGAATCTAGGAGATAATTGAAATCATATTAGTAAGATTTTAGTGATACGGTTTGGATCAATGATCCTCTCATGATTAGGAGTCATGCATATTAGGATGGGAGATAATGATATATATATATATAAAAGAAAATTTCATCTTTTGTTGGAGAGGGCGGGTGTTAAAACTTTTGTATGAATCAAAGAATACTTGTGTGTACTTTCACTGCACCACAGAGGCTGTTGACAAGAAATAAAGTAATGAGATAGATGAGTTTGAGATTTATTTAAAAAAAAAAAAGACTAGGATAGCGTTTGTGTTTGTACCCATAGCAAATTTGCCTTGAAACAGCACCCGATCACTGTCCATTAGTCAAAACATTTTAACACTTTTCTCCTCTCTCGACGGTCCAGATTCCACGACCAATTTAACGAAATTAAACCCTGCACCACACAATCTGCAAACCAATCGAGGGAAGCGCTCTGCTCTAGATTCCATCGTCAGCTGTCGAACTCCGCTTCATCAATCATCACAGAGTCCCCCTCCAACATGCCTTCGCTCATCAGATCCAATCCGGTTCTCTCCGTCCTATTCGTGCAATTACTCCTCTCTCTTCTTTGGTCGTCTCTCGCGGTTTCTCCCGTGTACGATTTCTACAACTTCTTCAATTTTCTTTTACAAATCAATTCAATTTCTGGGTAACTAAACAGACTGAAAAAATGTGAAAATGGTGATTTGGACTCAGTTATTTGTGGTTTTCTCTTTTGCAGGTCTAGCGATGGCTACACAATCAGTGGACGAGTCAAGATTCCTGGTTTGCTCTATTTTTCATGATTTGATTGAGATTTGAAATTCGAGTAATTGTCTAATATAAGGATGATAATCATGATATTACTGTCTCAATTTTATTTTTTTGAGTGAGTTTTGTAATGTCTAATGATGTATCTATAGACCTTTTATTTTTGTTGATTGAGCGACTCAATGCATGTTTTGATGTCTCAATGTTTGCGTTTTCTAAGAATATATGCAGAAACTTGTATTTTGTGTAATTTTTAACTGGTTGAGTGTTGGTATGTTTATGGAAGGATGAAAGTCCATCGTGTTTTGTTGAGTCTTTTGGAGTTGGCGGTGCCTACACTGCAATGCAAGTACACAAAAACACATTTTCCTGCATTGATATCAGGAATAGGGGAGGGGAGGGCTGTTTCGGTGGTTGTAAGGTCGAATAGGGGATTGAGTTTGTCTGGGATGTTTGATCTATTGTTCTTTCATTTAGCATCATTGAAACTACCGAAGGTTGTGACCAGCATCTTGACGTAATTAATTATCTTGTAAATTTACTAAAATTGTTGTAATATTATTTATTTGAAATGTTTCTCAATGTTACAGACCTTACCCCAGCACAGATGATGAAACATTGGTGGAGATAATATCATGTGATAATTATTCTTATATTATGTTTGTGGTTCATTATGTGAATTGCCCTGCATATTTGTTTCAGTTGTGTGTCTTCTGTTATATCGGTCTGTGATAGTTTGTAGTCATTCAAATTTCTGAAGAATCTATTTGGATTTGGCAGGTGTGCTCGGAAAAGCATATGGTTCTCCTGGAGGAAAAATATCGAATATTAAAGTTATACTCAATGGTGGTCAAAGCATAAGTTTTCTGAGGCCTGATGGATATTTTTCATTGTATCCTACTATTTGTGTTTTTGTTATGCATATCTACATTAAAACCTGCTCATGTCACCTCGTGTACACTTTTTCCATTTTTTAATGGTAAAATCTCAGTTCTTCTTTTCTGCTTTTTATGTTAGAATAATCTCTATCTATTGTTCTGTTTCTTGTTACCAATCCCTCTCCACGCCCTCCAGTTTTTTGTTTTGATACTTTTATATAATAAAATCCAAAAAATCAGTTTTTATAGAATTTATGGAAGGACTACATAGGGACTTTTCTTGAGTCAGGTGTAATTCCTTAATGTGTACGCTTAAAGCCATAACATGTCAGCTGGGACTCATTTAATTGAAGTGGCTGCAATAGGCCAGTTCTTTTCTCCGGTAAGTTATTAACTTCTTTTTTTCTTTCTGCCAACTTTTGATCATTTGATCATTGTGAGCCAGATTTCTTCATGATTGATTTTCTGGAAATTGCTTAGGTCCGAGTTGATGTCAGTGCCAGAAACCCAGGCAAGGTTCAGGCTGCATTGACAGAGACCAGGAGGGGTCTGACTGAGTTAGTTTTGGAGCCACTTAGAGAAGAGCAGTATTATGAGGTTGATCCACCTTTTCCTAATTAGTTGCTTGATTCTATAGATCCAAACCATACATGCTTGTCCTCATGTTTTTTTTCCTTTTCTTTTAATCCAGATTAGAGAACCTTTCTCCATAATGTCTGTTGTGAAAAGCCCAATGGGTCTCATGGTGGGATTTATGCTGGTTGTCGTGTTTTTGATGCCCAAATTGATGGAGAATATGGGTAAGTACTTAGTTCATATTTTCATGTTTCAAACATGGCCTTGGAGTGCTGACTTACAGAGAATTATATGGGTTGACTTGGCCTTTAGAATTGCAAGGATTTTCTTTCATGAGAGACTCCTAGGGCTACATCATGCTCCAATAATACATTTACTTCAGTTTTAAACCTAAAATTTTCAGATTTGGGCTTAACTTCATGGTAAATCATAAAATTCTCCGTGTTGTACAGGCAATCAATTGTAGTTTTTGGGAGTCTTCTGAAAATTTTCCTTCTTTTTGTTGGAATTTCTTCTGAGAGTACTGCATAGAATGATAGAATGTATCTTTGTCAACATGTGTATCGTTTTTACCAATTTATGCACCATTTTATGAGTCCTAAGTACTTGCTATAGAGATTCACCAATGTCTTTCTCTGTGGCACGTGGAAGAGAGAGCAGATTGTATATGGTTCTACTGCTTTGTTGTGTGATGATTACTTGCTACTTTGTCAATACCATATAAGATCCATTCTTGTCCTCATGCTATATTAGAAGCTTTGTTGATTTTATATTGGTTAGATGTTTTTACTGGAATTATTATACAGTCAACAAAACAGAAATTCAGACCACCTGTTGTGTGGAGTAATAATTAGTCCAATACAAGTAACTCTGCAATACTACTTATCTTGTCAATCTGTTTTGCGTATTGAATAGATCCGGAAGAGATGAGGCGTGCGCAAGAGGAAATGAGGAGCCAAGGGGTTCCTTCACTAGCCAACTTGATGCCTGGAGCTGCAAGAAGCAACTAGATGTGTACAACTTGAAAGTGTCAATTATCTGTTCTACACTTAAAAGACGCACTTGCTGCATTGTCGTGGGGGCGCAGCACTATTGAGTCAAATGTCATGCATGCAACTATTTATTGTGTCACTATTGAAATCATTATTGTTTAATTCTGTAGTTGTTAGAGACCATAGTTTTAGTACGTTGATTTACATACAGGGTTCAACTTTATGCTTCCAATCTTATCCATTTTGGTACATGTCATTACTCATTTAACTTAATATATCCTCTTGTTGCTTGATGATACGGGAGATAACCCTTTTAAATTGGGTGTAATTTGTTTAATCTCTAATTTGTTAATTGTCTTTCATTAGGATTTTAAAACCCTTTAATCGAATCATGGCTTGATTTGGCTGTTGGGCTGTCTTTTAAAAAACTAGAAATAAAAACCTAGATTTGCCAGCTTAATGTTACGCATACAAAAACCTAACATTAATGCTTAAAAATGTTCATAAGGTAATGAGCAGATAAATATGGGACTCGATTAGCTACTATGAATATGAAGGAAAAGCCTAGAAATCACTTGAATTGAGGTAATTCTATATTTTTATATATTTTTAGAGGAACATGAATAAGACATTTACAACTTAAAAAAAAAAATTTAAGGGGACATATTCAATTTAAAATTTTGTTGGATTTGTTGGAATTTTTTTAATGATAGATGATGAAATAAACCGGTTCTATGGATTCAATATTGATTTTGTTAAAGAAATTCAATCAAATATTAAGAAGAATGGTATTATAAATTTTTCTCTAAATAAAATCATTTTAAAATTCATCCAAACTCATTAATTAAATAAGAGTAATGTTACACTATCCAAAAATTTATTCAAATTTATTGTCTAAATGATGTGGCAATCTTATCTGTAATTATCATATTATCAATACATTATTCTAAAATTAATGTGAATGTTACAAATCAATTTATCACATTATTTGGACAAAATTTTTGACTAAATTTTTGGAAAGTGTAGTATATTCTTTAAATAAAATCGGTAAAATCAATGACTTTTTGAATACATTCAAATTTCATATAAATTTGAATTAAATACATATAATATTTAATGAATTTCATATAAATCTGATTTTTATACACTCAAAATTTTTAAATATTTAAAATTTAATGAATTCTAGATTAAATAAATCATTTATTTTGCAAAAAATAATTTAAAATAGCATAATTATTTCAAAAAAATCTAATTCTAATTGGGCTGGGCCTCGAGGCCCACGAAGCGACCATAGAAGTTTCATCTGTCGGGCAACCTCCACTTGTTCGACAATTTTCACCAAACAACAGACACTAACCTGCAAATTCTGTCATTTACATCACCCGATCAACCAACCAGTGTATGCATACATACGTACATAAATACATAGATTTGTTTCTATTTATATAAAATACACAAAAGTTTTTATTTTCATTTTTTTTTTCTCTCTCTCAATCTCTTTGTAGAGTAGTAGATTGAGAGGAAGCGAGAAGATGGATAGCTTGCCAACAACAACAACGTCGAAATCAGAGAGGAGATGGAGATCAAAGCCTCTACAAACCTCGAAACCGTCACTTCTCATGGCCTTCTTCTCTTGCCTCGCTTGGCTCTACGTTGCCGGCAGGTTTGTCCATCAATCAATCTCCGTTTCTGCTTGGTTACCGAGAAAATATAGGAAAATTAACTCAGCTCCTCGAAATGTTAGGATTTGTGAAGTAGGAGATCTTTATAACAGAATTGTGAATAGTTACAGAATTTGATTGCATCAAATTGTACTTAATTTGCGGTTTCTGATTTTTACATTTGTAGCATTCTTACTGTTTTAGATATGTCTTGATCGTCGAATCAAATCTATTTGATCGAATTTGGAGGATTTCATTAGTTTTAGTTGAAGATTATATAGTGTGTAGTGTGTATTTAATATAGATTTGTTCTTCTTTCATATATCTGTGTGTGTGTGTGTGTGTTTCTTCTTAATACAAGCTGATTATTAGAAATTATTTTTTCGAAATAATCAGGCTGTGGCAAGATGCGGAGAACAGGACTTTACTTACAAGTCTTTTGAAGAAGAATGCGGAACAGGTTTCTCCAAAGCCTTCTGTTTTTATGTTATTATTTCGACTTGGTTGCTAGGAAATTCTGATTTGAAGACGGAAACCTTATTGAAAACTTTCTGTTCAGTTGCTTTCGTAGTAACTGAATAGAGGGCTGTTATATTGTTTGATGTTTCTAAGATGTCTTATTATTATTATTTTTTACTGTCTTTGCTGGTAGAGACCCAAGGTTTTGACGGTTGAAGATAAGCTGATGCTCCTAGGATGCAAGTACGTTACTTGATTTTTGTTTCGAGGTTTTGTTCTGGTTGTATGTGATTTATTTTGTTCCTGCAATGGTGTTGACTCGCAGAGATTTGGAGAGGAGGATTGTTGAAGCTGAGATGGACTTAACTTTGGCCAAGAGTCAAGGGTATCTTAAGAATCGGGTGCAGCAAGGTGGGTCTTCGTCAGGAAAAAAGCTGCTTGCTGTTATTGGAGTTTATACTGGCTTTGGTAGTCGCTTGAAGCGAAATGTGTTTAGGGGATCTTGGATGCCCAAAGGTTAGTTTTTACTTTTTAGCTGTCAATTTTACTTTATAAGACTACAGCATTTAGTAGAAACCTAGCTTTTTACAAGGTCGGATGAATTTTGTTAATGTGAAGCTGAAAATTATATGTCTTGTTTGCCATGCTTGGTCATTTCTGTGAATGCAATCTATGAAGTTCAGTCAGTTTGTTGAGTATTGATTCTGTTGTTAGTTGTTACTGATCTATACCTTTCAGTTGTTGTCATGTCATGCACTTAAAATGGTGTCACAGTTCATAGTCTCAATTAATTTACGATGCAGCAAATTCATCATAGATCTTATTCTCGATAAAATCTGTCACACTGCAAATTTTGGTTGTGATATCTTGTATCGAGTTTTTATACTCCCAGTTGAATAGCATATGTTAAAATTTTTTGCTCCTGCAGGTGATGCTTTACAAAAACTTGAGGAGAGAGGAGTGGTCATACGTTTTGTGATTGGCCGGAGGTTTTTCCTCTCACTTTAATCCTTATTTGTTAGCTGTATATGATTTTATTTTTCTTGTTTGTTGGTCTGGTTCCTTTGCTTTTTTACGAGTGTCACAGATACTGTGGGTTCCAGATGAACTGTAATAATTATTTGGGTTTTAAACTGTCACTGTCAGCGCCAATCGTGGTGATAGCTTAGATCGCAATATTGATGAGGAAAATCGCATGACAAAGGATTTCTTGATTCTTGTAAGCAATCTTCAATTTTACCATCATGTAGAAAACCAAATATCTTGGATATCTTGTCTGCATTTGACGATTAGATTCTTGCTAAGATTATCTTGGTAATGCATGGTGTATAAGCACTTATTATCTGGACTCATTGGTTCTAAAGCGAATACTTTGTACCCTTTAATTTATTAATTTGATTATTTGTGTTAGTTTATAAGTGGGGTTTATCGTAATTAGTTACCTTGAATTATTAATGTGCAAGATATAGAATCTGAAGATATGCTATTGCATTTGTCAGGAAGGTCATGAGGAGGCTCAAGAAGAGTTGCCCAAGAAAGTGAAGTTCTTCTTCAGCACTGCTGTTCAAATTTGGGATGCAGAATTTTATGTAAAAGTTGATGACAATATTGACCTGGATCTGGGTAGAGCATCATTTGCTTTCTGTTTGTCAATAATATCACAACTATCATGTCCTAATTCCTTGTCGGAAATTCTTGATATATGAAGTGTTTTTTTCTTGGCTTAACAGAGGCACTGATAGGCCTTCTTGATCGTAGTCGTGGCCAAGATGGTGCTTATATTGGTTGCATGAAGTCTGGAGAAGTTGTAGCTGAAGAGTATATTTTCATATCTTATTCAGTTATTTGACTTAGTCTTGATTGCTTTTCTTGTTTTTCTATGATATATCTTTAATGCATCCTTTCATATTCTGATACACACTTTCCTCAAGTCTTTTCAAAATACACACTTTCCACAGTCTTTTCCTCAATTTATATTTTGTTGAATTTTAGGGGAAAGCCCTGGTATGAACCTGACTGGTGGAAATTTGGGGATGGAAAATCGTAAGTGTTCTTGCTTTTGAACAAAAATGAGTACCGCATATCTGCTGGCTATAATTGTGTACAAATACATTTTTTTAACCTGGATTGGCATTACAAGCGATTTCTTGTCTCTATCAGGTACTTCCGACATGCAGCTGGTTCTGCTTTTGTACTCTCCAAAAATTTAGCTCAGTATATCAACATAAACAGGTTAGTTGTCGGTGAAATATCTGGAATGGAAAAATCCATTTGGATATTGAATTGGTAACATTTTGGAAAGTTCAAACGTAAGCCATGTTTTGCATTAGTGGACCTTTGTGCTATATGGCTGATTTATAATATCCTCGAACACTGTCTAATTGTCTGTGTTCCATATTGTGCTCTATATGAGTTCCAATCTTATGATGTTTCTCTTATCACCATGCAGTGCATCCCTGAAGACTTACGGACATGATGATACATCTGTGGGATCTTGGATGATGGGTGTCCAAGCAACCTACAAAGACGACAATCGCTTTTGCTGTGGTAGCATTAATCAAGGTGAAACTTGCTTAGATGCTGTTGCTGTTTGATTTCTGTATTTCTTCAATCGACTGACTGAAATTTACATAAATACCCAAAAGATAAAATACATCACTATTAGCCTAAAAAGATTAGAACGATCTTTTTTTACTTAGGACTTCATTGGTAAACAACTATAAGCTCTAATCTAGCATTTGCCAGTTGGTTTTTCTTCTTTTTTCTTGATTGGGGTCAATGGGTTGACAATATGAACTAAGAATTGATAATCTAAATAGACGTTGGAGTCATTTAAATAATTTGCAACCTGCACAAAAATACCAAGCTATTGACACTACTTTTTCAACATTCTGTCATTGGTTTTGTTTTCAGATAAGGTGTGTTCCCCGGCTTGATCAAAGCAGCAGTTTCTTCTCACCAGGGTAATCAATTTCGACTTCTCTAGTGGATTGTCCGTACTGGAATCCAGAGAGACATGGTCCCATATTGCAGTGGAGGAGTGCAGGTTTTTTTTTTCATGAGGCATCAGATTATTCATTATAGATGTGTAGAGAGAGATCGACAGCGAATTTGGTTTTAGGATAAACACAGGCTAAGCTAACTGCTTTAGACCCCTGTTGTTGCTAACCGCTGTTAAGAGGATCATCAGAGCATGTTTTTCCCGAAATCTGTTTGTTATTTCATGTTTCCTACACACCTTATATCGAAACAACAGTGTTTGAAGTAAATAGCAAGATTCAGACTAAACAAACTTGTTATTTTTTGAAAGCAGTTCTCTACAAACAATATAACTACTCTCTCTCCCCCTATATATATATATATATATATATAAACGCAAACCAAGATTCTTCAAAGTGGAAAGCTTTTCAAGATTTACATAATTGGTATGAGACATTAATAACTAATGGCACCTAATACTTTAAACTAACAAAAGACCCCCTTAGAAGTTAGAATTATACTAATTTGATTTTAGTATATTTGGAGAGTTCTGAAATGCCCCTTTCATCTTAGTCGAAACTCGTTTCAACAGAAACAAACTAAAAACAGATATCCATTCCAATTAATTTCTAAATTCATCGTAAGAACCATATAATCACATAAAACAAAAAACAGCTTTGAGATTTTAAAATGAAAAAAATAAGTAGTCAAATTAATCTTAATTAAAAAAATGAATATAAATATATTATATAATTATTAATATATTTTTGAAATTATAAGTTTGTTAAGCGATATGAATTTTGCATATATATTTTTCAATTTTGAGTTTGAGATTGTGAGTTTGATTCCTTCAATTATAAATTCATTGTAAAAGCAAAACATGTCAACTCTGAGCTTTGTGGGTCGCCACGACAGTGCAACTCCCCTTGTGCTGCTTCTTGACCATCAATGGCCAGGTTCAAGCTCAAAGACCACAAAAATATGTAATAATTTTTTCACTTAAATATTGATCTACTTCTTCTAATTATGAGAGCTGTATTCGAAATCGCATCTTAAGAAGATTATATCAGTAGGTCTTGATATTTCGGACCGTATGTTAAGAAAATTTTATCAGTAAATTCTGATAGTCATTTTTTCGCTAAATCTTGGTAGTTATTCGACTTAATACTAAGACGCGTAAAAAAAAAACAGAAAGGGTCTCCTGACTCTAGAATAGATTACTGATATAGTTAACTCCGAACCTGGGAAAAGACAAAAAAAAAAAAAGTTGTTACCGCGTGCTCGAACCTCTTCCGATGAGTTGACCCAGATTGAACTCGCAACACAACTCATCAAAATCTCCAGTTCGCTCGTTGTAGATAAAATGAATAAAACCAGCTCCCGCGAAACCAAAAGCAAAACTTGAAATGAAAGAAAAAAAAATGGCAGCAGCTCTCCTCTTTCTCAAATGCTACAAACCTCCAACACCTACCCGATTCTCACTTCCTCCAACGTCACTCCAAACCACCCATTTCAAACCCAACAACCGACGCTTGTTTCGTTGTTTAAGCTCTCTGAGCCCCCCTTCACAATCTGTAACCAACCAAAAACCCCCCAGCAAACCCAAAAATGACCACCCAGACACCTCTCCATCAACCCAGCTCTGGCTTCACAACACCATGACTAGAAAAAAGGAGCTTTTCAAGCCCAAACTTGAAGGCAAGGTTGGCATGTACGTCTGTGGCGTCACTGCATACGATCTCAGCCATATTGGCCACGCTCGTGTCTACGTCACCTTCGATGTTCTCTACAGGTCCTACCCTTTTCATTTTATATGAAAATATTAAGTTTTTTAATAGAAAGAAGAGATTTTGATGCAGTTTTTGTATTGGGCAGATATTTGAGGCATTTGGGTTATGAAGTACATTATGTTCGAAATTTCACAGATGTTGATGACAAGGTTAGTTAGTTTGCATTCAAATACAATGATTTAGAGAATTTTGAAGCATTGAAACTGAGCGACCAAATGGGTAAATATTACTTGTTTTTGTCATTTTAGGAGGTCAAGTTTTTATGGCAAATTTTTGTAATGTGTATATGATGAGTGTTAGCGATGTTATGGTGGTGGTGCATGTGCTGGTTTGCCAACGGCGTTTTTGATATTGGTATGACAGGATAGCTTAGTCTGCACTTTTCGAATTCTGTAGATTATTGTTCGAGCTAATGAGTTGGGGGAGGATCCGATCAGTTTGAGCCAACGGTACTGCAAAGAGTTTCATCAGGATATGGTGTATCTTCATTGCTTGCCTCCTTCTGTTGAGCCGCGTGTCTCTGATCACATGTCCCAGATTGTGGATATGATCAAGCAGGTACTTATTCGGTCCTTTTGTTGTTTTTCTGATTAATAAAGAAGGATTTCAGTTTCATTTTTCACATCAGTTGCTGATGTGAAGAGCATGCTTGTTTATTGGTTCACATTCTCATCCTTTCGAGGCAGAACAGCTCCCACGTTATGCTTCCTAAAAGCTGCCTGAAAACAGGCATTTTAGAGCCATAAAATCAAACTGGGTGCAAAATGTAACTGCTTAATATAGCATGCTAAAGATATATTTTTTAGTAGATAGAGAGGGTCAGAACTGATTTAGATTCCAAGGCTCCTAAGATTCTTAAGCCTTGCATGTATAATATCTTTTGTGCTTCAGTACCTTGTTTAGTTGTCTTATTTACTTATTGAATACCATAAGTCCCTATTTCTCTCCATTGTATTGTGCATGATACACTAAATTCTGGGTACAGTGCCTTGAAATATGTGGTGCTTTGAATATTAATTTTGGTAAAATATCGTGTTGGCAGATTCTTGATAATGGATTTGCCTATAGAGTTGATGGGGATGTTTACTTCTCTGTAGACAAATTCCCTGAATATGGACGATTATCTGGAAGAAAATTAGAAGATAACCGTGCTGGTGAGCGGGTTGCTGTGGATTCCAGAAAGAAAAATCCTGCAGATTTTGCTTTATGGAAGGTAAGCCTCTGTATATAAACATTGACAATGCATATGGATGTCCATAGTTAACTTTAAATTATTAGTGTGGTACAGTCTGACCTACTATTAGGTGTAGCCATCGTGCTTGAATTTCTGTGATCAAGTGGTAAACGGGTCTAAATGTGTGAATCATGGGTGATGGTCTTCAGATAACAATATACTTTCAAGCATTCATCTTTCATGATAACATTCTTGGTGTATGAAATTAAGTTTATTTTGTCATTGTAAGCATGTGCATCAAGTTTCTATTAAAGTAAACACATATTCATTTTTTTTCAAATTGCAATCAATTATAATTTATGCTGTCATCACAATTCGTCTTTTCCTTGTTCCTTTTAATAATTTGCAGTCAGCAAAAGAGGGAGAGCCCTTTTGGGAGAGTCCATGGGGGCCTGGAAGACCTGGGTGGCACATTGAGTGCAGTGCCATGAGTGCTGCCTATCTTGGTCACTCTTTTGACATACATGGTGGAGGAATGGACCTTGTATTTCCCCACCATGAAAATGAAATTGCTCAAAGTTGTGCTGCATGTAAGCATAGTAATATATCATATTGGATACACAATGGCTTTGTCACTGTTGATTCAGAGAAAATGTCCAAGTCCCTTGGAAACTTCTTCACAATCAGGCAGGTAAATGATTCCATCTGGTACAGAGTGGTCATTCTTGTTACCGGACCCATGTTTACAGATTTATGTTGACTGCTTCTGTTTTAAATCCATGATTAACATGATTCTTATATCTTTCCCAGGTTATGGAACTTTACCATCCGCTAGCTTTGAGGCTCTTTTTAATTGGGACACACTATCGATCTCCTATCAATTACTCTGTCGCCCAACTTGAATGTGCTTCAGAACGTATTTTCTACATCTATCAGGTACTAACACTTGAAATCTCTCTCTCTCTCTATATCCTCCAAACATTGTGAGTAATGTCTGTGCAAACATTTTCTATGGTTATTTTCTACATCTATCAGGTACTAACACTTGAAATCTCTCTCTCTCTCTCTCTCTCTCTCTAAATCCTCCAAACATTGTGAGTAATGTCTGTGCAAACATTTTCTATGGTTATTTGCAGATAAAAATATTTTTATTGTTTTTGATGAAGAAATATTAACCTTGTATATTTTGTATTTTCAGACATTAAAAGATTGTGAAAATGTTCTGAGCCAGCATGATGCAGCAAGTTTGAAGGATTTGACAGCACCTGACACTCTCAGTAGCATCAACAAATTCAATAACGATTTTGTAGCTTCAATGTCTGATGATCTTCACACTCCTGTTGTTTTGGCTGCATTATCTGAACCATTAAAAACAATTAATGATCTGCTACATACACGTAAGGTATTGGATTTCAGATACTTGTTTAATGGATATAACTGGATCAATGTATGTGACTTTTGGGTAGATGGCCTGTAAGAAAATCCAACAGCTAAAGATATTATGTCTGGGTTCAATGTGGTTTGAATTATACTGAGGATCCTAAGTGTCACAGAACCACAAGTTGTTGCATCCAACAATTAAATTGGATTCGAGGTATCTTGTTAAAAGTCAGCCAAGTTGCTAGATTGTTGTATTGAATTAGTTACGGTTTTGGCAGTTCTTACTCTCTGCTGGTTCCCTTTCCAGTAGTAATTATACTCATTTCTCAAATTAGGATTTAAATCCTAATTTTCTGTGTTTCCTTTTTTCCCCATTTTGTAAGTGCTGTGAATAATTGAATGATTGATTTATGCAGGGGAAGAAGCAAGCAATGCGACTAGAATCATTAGCAGCTCTTGAAAAGATAATCAGGAATGTTCTAACTATCTTGGGCCTGATGCCCACAAGTTACTCCGAGGTAAAACTTTATATTATGATATTGCCTAAAGTTACATTCCAGCCAATCTTGTATAATAATCATTTTCTGCTATCCGAATCTTTTGCTTTTTAGCAAATATCACATGACATCTAGGATGTATAACTTACTAACTTGCTTTTCATCATATAAATCCAAAAGTTTGTCAAACTTTTTGCTCTGTAAATCCATACTTTTCTTATATTCATATATTTTGGAATTTTCAACATTCTTGTGAACGAATATATTCTTAATTCTTGTTTTCTACCAAGGTTGTAATAGGAACTGTTTCCATGCTGCAGGTTTTGCAAGAGCTTAGGGAAAAGGCATTGAAGCGTATGAAATTAACTGAAGAAGAAGTTTTATTAAAAATTGAAGAAAGGACTGTGGCAAGAAAGAACAAGCAGTATGAAAAATCAGATGCAATTAGGAAAGGATTAGCTGCTGTGGGAATTGCTCTTATGGACAGTCCAGAAGGCACCAGTTGGAGACCTGCTATTCCACTTGAATTGCAAGAGCAGCAAACTGCTACAACTTGAATGGCGTTTGAATTAGGGCTGTGTCTTATTCCATTTTGGTCAATATTCAGCATATGATGAATGCATTTTTTTCTCCTAAAACAAAATTAGGTTCCAGGATTTTTGAAGTGTATGATGGTGTCCCATCAAGAGGCCACCTTGAACTCCAGTTGAGGATAGAGATAAGAACAATACAGGAACTTCCAGTGAGCATAGGCAGGATTTTGGTGAAAATGTAAATTATTCATTCTTTACATGGATATACAATGGAGAAGGAGATATACAATGACTGCTTAAAATTCGACTGTAATGCTCTTATTGCAGATGATGAGCTTCTTAATTTTTCTCATGTTTGTGTATCTTCTTACTCTCACATGCCAGCACTCAATACGATTGCTGGAATCCACTTTGGCCTCACCGGGAAGTGAGCTATGCACAAGCAGAAAGACCAATACTGGGTATGGCTACAAAGACAATAGAGAAAGGAGCAACGGTTATAGGATCTTGCACGCTCACATTAATGGGCTCTAATGGGGGAATCTCTCCTGATGAATTCACTGCTAGTATTTTCCCGTTTAAAAGCATTGTTTGGCTGTGTAAATTCCCATCTTTCGCAGTTAAATGGTATTCTTCTCTTATGTTTACATCAACTTTATAATCTCTGGACATCCTAGCAAATTTCGACCATTGAGTTTGTTGTTGTTGTATAGTAAGAGCTTCGTGGCTGATAGCATTTTCAGTCAAAACGTGTACTCGTACTGTTGTGTTGCCATCTAGATTGATCAACAGCACTGTGATTCCTGGCTGTAACAACGAAAACCGATACATTAATCGACCATGATAATCATCTTCTTCATGAATTTCATGTTCAATATGTAACTCACAGAGTTCTTTGAGCAGTGGGCATAAGCACGTGTTTTTGTTGTGCCGGAGAAACTCGTGTTCAGGACAATTCTTCCCATTAACCGGTGCCAAAGAAGTGCACTGCAGAACAAAACATCAGTAAGAACGACAATAGAACTCATTTTCTTGTTCTCTTTGGAGTTGCAATACAATACCTGATGTTCAAAATTTACCTGTAGTAATCTGGATTTGGTGCAAAATTGTTGGTGTCAAGTAGACCATAGTTTCCACCAATCAGAGTCTGTCTGCAATAAGTTTTGGTATCATAAACTGATGCCATTCCTAGCTGGTCTAAATACCTGTTTGCTTAATAAGAAACAAGAAATTACATCACAATTATGTTCTCAAAACATCAAAACAAAACATAGGGAAAAAAAAAAGAACTAGAGCCAGATTACCAGAAACTAAACACAAAAGCATTTGTGACATGATTGCGGCCACTGTTATATGCCCCTCCTGCTTCACCAACCCAAGAAACTGCTGAACTTGTAGAATTCTGAAGAATTCTTTGAAGGCTACTAAAGGGTTGAGATCCGCCGTTGAGATAGGATGGATTCAGGATCTTGTTGATAAGGTGATCATCCACACCTATTGATGATGAACAATATTTTATAAACTGGATTGCAGGAAATTTTTACTTTTGATAAGTTAGTATACCTGGCCCAAGATTGTAAATGTGGTGGGTGACTACTTGAAGTGATTCTGGTGTTTTATCTATGAATTCTGAGAACCAGTTTTCATCAAAGAACCCTCCTGGTGCCAAGACCAGTGGCTTGATTTGAAAAGGTGTGTATATATTTTCAACAATTTTTTGGAGTGAGATAATGTCTGATGCATATTGCTCTGCTCCAACTCTTGTTCCAACTCTTGTTCCAACTCCATCTCCACTCAATTCATTTCCTGGTAAGCAAACGATCTTTTATTATCAGAAATAATAATATATGGTTGTTTTCTTTTCTTGCAAAAGAAGTCACAACTGTTTTGGTCCTCATTTTGATGTTTTTATCTCTTACCAAGCTCCCAACCATGAATTGTATAGCCTTTGTTGACAGTATATCGCATAAGAGACTCAGCATTACTCGAATTCCAAGCTCCCACTGCAGTGCCATCGGAGCCTATTTTCCTGCTGCTTAGCGCGTTTAATCCGAAAGTAACAGATGCCCTGTACACTGGTTGTGACTTGTGATGAAAAGAAGAGAAAAAAACCAATTGATTATGTTTGATGAAAATTTTAGAAAACTATTACCCAGCATTTCTAAAGAAAATGTTGAGTTCATCCCATCTAGACATCGACAAGCAACCTTGTGAGAAGCCTAACAATTCTGAAGAATTCCTGACAAATGGTGTACAGGGTTGATGATCATTTTTGCTCTCATATATGACTCTATCTTGTAAAGTGCCTCCCAGTCTGATTTTCAATGGAGAAAAAGCTGTAATACAATTAAACCTAAGTTAACTCTTAACTTGTATTAAAAATCTCGAACACTAGTATTATTATTATTATTCATCATATGTAAGTTATTGACTCCTTACCTTTGATGGCATTTAACAATATCGGGTTGGCGAGGTCCTATAGAGACAAAAGAGAAAAAAAAATTATATACAAACTAGAGATGACAACATATAAATTGAATCCAAAATGATGTTTTAGACAAAGCAATGTTGACGGTGGCACAAACTGAGTACATTAGAGAAGCTTACTAGATTAAGCAGAGAAGCTGTACCCCAGCTACAAGTTCCATAGTCACATTTATCAGGAGGCCACCAATCCAAAGTAGCACAAATGAAATCATCATCCGTTTTTGCTATCGAAGCTGTTCCATTAATGGAAAGAGTGCCTTGCATGCTTTGTGAATCCACTTTTTGACTTGCACACAACAGCCAAAGGCAGCTACACAAAAGATTTAACAGAGAACCCATTTAACAGAAAAAAAATAGTCCTCTTTCCTATGTGCAGATTTCCTTATAAATTATCAGGAAGCCTAGCAAGTGAAGAATGGATAGGAGATTGAGACTGAAAGAGGTGGATTATAACCACATATGAGCACTGAGAAGTGATGGAATATTTTAATATTTGATCAAATAATCAAACTCAGTCAAGTACATTGCACTACATACAACAGAAATTTAATTTTGATGCTACTGGGGTAGCTAGCTACTGAGTGATTGTCACTAGTTTGGCCGAGAAGAGTTTGCGCTAGCATTAAATATAAAGAAGGAAAATCTTAACTGACGTAAAAGCAGGATTTATACAAATATAAATTCAGATAAAAATACATGTACTCTCACGTCTTTATAAATCCTATTTAACCTGTGGATGTTTATTTATATGTAAAACTACAGGGTCAAGTCAAAGGTTTTTAAATAAGTTTCAACTTCCTCGGTTGAGCTCATCTGTTTTGCAATTTTCCGATTACAACCCAATAGAGCCAATTTTTTTTTTTTTGTATTTTTAAAGCTGTTTATAGTGTTACGTGTCAACTAACACAGGCCAAACAAAAGAATACTAACCAAATCCCTGTAAAAAACAGATAATATACAATTTTAGAAGAAAGATGGAACTCCTCCAACAAACCAATTGTATTGTATAATCACTTCTAGGCTAGTTGTACCTGCCCCCAATCAGTCTCTTTCATGCTTCATACACATGTTTTAATTTTAATCTTAATGTGATTCGTCTACACTTACTTTTCCTTTTTTCTTCCTTTTTTTTATAAAAAAAAAAAAATCAATCATTAAAATATAATGTTGATATATAATAATAATAATAATAAATTGTAGACGTTTTAACCAGTAGACTAGCTATCACATTATCAAAAGCACTAAGATTTACAATGACGACATTGATCATCTTGAAATCATTAGGCCTCGCTTGGGTAGGTAAGTCTTAATCACATTCGAATTTATAAAAGAAAAGATTCTTGTAACATATGTAGGTTTTATGATGTAGGGGCATTTTGAAACATGAGCGTGAGTCTCTCTCGTAAAGGGTTCTCAAAATAAGGCTCAAAAGAGTTGGGCTCGCGATGGATTGGTCATGGGTGATATAGGGCTAGATTCCACCTCTCCCATCAGTTGTTGCAACTTATGGAAGGAATGGTTGCATCTCCTTGCATCAATTGGTATCAAAGTTGAATTTCTCGTGTTCGAATCCCTTTAGGTGCTTCTTGAGAGGGGGATTTTCTTTTTAGTATGGGAGAATGATGTAGAAACATCATGAAACATGAGGATGTGTCTCTATCTTTAGGGATTCTCGAAGGAAGGCCAAAACGGGTCGGGCTCAGGTAAATTCCTATGCTTAGTCTTGTGTGATATAGGACTAGATTATGTTTCTGTCATCAATTGCAGCTTTTGGAGAAATGGTTGCATCTCCCTATATTAGTTGGATACCAAGTGACATAGAAGTCTAATGAAAGAAAAAAGAATTCTTTATGAATTATCGTAAAATGGGCATCTTTCATAAAGGATTCTCAAAAGCCCAAAAAAGTTGGGCTCAAGGTGGATTCCTAAGCTTGATCTTAGGTGATACAGAGCTAGATTGCACTTCTCTCATCGGTAACAGCTTTTGGGAGAAATGGTTGCTTCTCCCTATACCAAGTGATGTAGTGGTCTAACAAAAGAATATAAATTCTCTTTGAAATATCATAAACATGTTAATATTAACTAGGAATGCACCTCAAGTTCAACTTGTTTGGGCCTTACTTTGAGATTTCATTACAAGAGAAGCTCACCCTCATGTTTCATGATGCTTTTATATCATTTTATTTTATCTGGTGTAAACCAATTTTATTTTATCTGGTGTAGACCATTGTAACCAACTATGACACTGAAACAATTTTTTTAATATACATGCTAAAATTACAATTTATTAAGCAAATATTGGTAAATGTCCCAAAAAAATTATCAAATTTGGAATCGCATACCATTTGGTGGGAGATTTCAGGAAAGATTAATGTATGGGTTAATATATGAATATCATATAATTAAAATTCTTAACAATAATATATAATTACGTAACTCAAATTCCACTCTAAGAACTGTGACGAATCTCAAAAACAATGTACTTACATTTGGTAAATTTTATGTTAATCTATGAATTTTAATTTCTATTTGGTATCGCTTTATATAATTAAATTTATGATATAAATGTCCTTATATTAAAATTAATGGTGATGATTTGATTATTTAAAAAATTCATTAATTCTATGACATATTATTTCATAATTACTTTACAAAATAATTCTTCACCTACTTTTATTCCAGATCCACTGAAATTAGTAATTAATCATTAAGTTTGCTAAGTAACCTTTTTATGGCAAAATGATTATATAATCAAATTTTAACTTCTTAAAAGCTAGCCTCTTACAATCGTTGTTTTTTAAAACTCCATACTACTGCACTCATATCCACTCTAATAACTCAGTGGAAAATTTATCAGTTAACATTTTTACACCAAAATTATTATATAATTCGATTTTTGTTATAAATATATGGTCATAACACCACTTCCTTTTTGATAATATTCTTTACCTTATTTGTTGATATTCAATTATGGAAATGATTCTCTCATTTGCCTATAAATAGACCTATATTGTAACCATTGAAAATACACATCAATTGAATTATTTTCTCTCTTTCTCTCCTACTTTTACTTCTTCTCTCTTATTTGATTATTGTTTCTATATTCATTGCTTTTAGGCCATGTTTCATAACACGTTATCAGCACGAGTCTAGTATGGGAGATTTCATTCATATGATCTACTTCCTACTATCTGATTCAAATAACATAATATGGGAGATTTCATTCATATGATCTACTTCCTACTATCTGATTCAAATAACATAATATGAGAGACTTCATTCATATGATCTACTTTCTACTATCTGATTCAAATAATATAGTATGAGAGATTTCATTCATATGATCTACTTTCTACTATTTTCTTCAAATAATTCTGTTACTATAATGTATTATTTGAAGTAGTGTTATCATTCTTGCTTTTATTTGATTTTTGTTATATTTCTTATGGTGTGAATAAATATAATTCTTGGAACCTGAAGTTTCTGTTCTATAATGATCTAAAACCAGAAGTTTTTACATTCAAATAATATATTGTAGCATATGTATTTATATATGTCTATGAAAAATAGGAAATATTTTATATTTTAATCTCATTCATTAACTATTGCCTACCATTGAAATATGCATTGATTTAATATTCTTATTTTATCAGAAATTGCCATGAAGGGATATGCAATATTTGAATTGTTATTTATATCTTTTTATACCATACATAATCGAAATAATTTTTCCTATTCTTCTTTGACATTCATTTGTTTAATTTATGGCTACGAACTCACATATATATATATATATATTTCTAACATCATGTTGAAATCTATATGAATTGTGGAATTAATCTATATTATTTCATTATTCACATCAATATTAATTATATATTATTTTTATCTCTTTAGCATTTTTGGAGATGTCGAACTCCACCAAACCCAAATTCAATGTGTTTGATATTACTGAAAAAAATTATCAATCATGGATTCTTGATATTGAGCTGAATTTACAATCAATGAATTTGGTTGATACTATTAAAGAGAGCAATACAGTGACTGCCCAAGATAAGGCTACGGCGATGATTTTTATCCGCCGCCATTTGCTTGAGAGTTTGAAAACTCAGTATCTCACGGTGAAAGATCCGTTGACTTTGTGAAAAAATTTGAAAGATCGATATGATCATTTAAAGACTGTTGTTCTCTCTAGAGCTCGATAAAACTGGCATCACTTGAGACTACAAGATTATAAGTCTGTTGCTGACTATAATACTGCTCTTTTTGACATCACTTCAGAGCTTGAGTTATGTGGTGAAAAATTAACCGATGCAGATTTATTAGAGAAAACTTTCTCTACATTTCATGCCTCGAATGTGCTCCTGCAACAGCAGTATCGAGAGCGTCGGTTTATAAAATATTCTGAGCTACTATCATGTCTTTTAGTTGCAGAACAAAATAATGAGCTGTTATTGAAAAATCATTATCTACGCTCAACTGGTTCCTCAGCATTGCCAGAAGCCAATGCTACCTCAAAAAGGGACCATGGATCATATCGAAGACATAATGGTTCCATCAAATTCGCTTTAATTGATTGGATTCTCGATGAACGATTTGAATCCGAATTTTTGTATTCTAAATCTGAACCAGAAGTTTCAGATTCTAAATAAATTTATTCTCAGTTTTATTTGGATCTTAAAACCTGAAGTTTCAGATCCTTACTTCAATTCTAGATTATAATCTAGATTTTGGAACCAGAAGTTTCAAAATTGTGAATGAAAAAAAAATGAGAAAAATCAATTCGAATTTGATACGAAAAGAACCCGTCTCGAACTCAAGTATGTAGATTTGAAAATAAGTCTCCTCATCGAAGTTGAGTAGAGACTTGAAGATTTTTTATGCTAACTTTTGTTCATGATTTCAGGATATAAATCGTGAAATTTAGATTCATAAATACGTTAAAGTATTATATTTTCTGTTCATGAATTTCAACGCATCGAGTCGTTATCTCTCTAGCGACGGCATGGGTCTGATTGTGGCATGAGTTATTAGATGTGAAAACCAGATAGAGACGATGATTAAGGTCGTGTTATTTTTGTTCCTCAAAGGAAGATGTGAAATAAGGTACATGACATATATTTTCTTATACCTTATTTGGTTATTAAATATTTGTTATAATTCGTCGTAATTGTATTTTGAGAATTTGTTCATTAATTCACTGTGATTACGATTTATATATTTTGGTGAAATAAATGAAGTCAGATGATTGAAATAATTTGTACTTCAAAATTGCTCCTGAAGTAGCAATGTTAATGATTATGAGGTGAAAAATCATTTATCTCGCATGGCTAAATTGATTAATATCATTCCCTGAAGTGAATGTTAAATCATCTGATAGTCATGACGATGATTATGGTCAGTAAAACCTTGGTGATCATATAAATTTTATCCACCTGAAGTGGAATTCATACTGTCATATGCCAGAAGCATATTTTACGATGACTGTCATTATAGAATCTAAAGATTCTTACCTAATAAATGTTCCTGAATGACATTATGTGTTTGGTCCCTGAAGGACATTATGTGACATTTTTAGTCATTGAAGAATAATATGATAGTCTAATATATCCCTGAAGGATAGTAAGACAGTATAGTCCTAGAAGGACATTATGATGATGCAAATAAATTTATGATGCCAACAAATAAATTTTTCCGTCGTTAGGGGGAGAAAAAGAATTAGAAAATTTAACGACGTGAAATTATAATTGGCATGCATCATTCATTATGACGATTATTGTATAAGTCATATGAACTTGAAGCTCAAATAATCGTTTACTTGAAAATTGTATAGCCGAATGATTTTATATTCATTGCCAATATATTAACCCGGGTGATTGTTCTTGAAGAACAATTTACGTAAATGGCAACAAATAAATCATTCGTTTTGTAAAGTTATTATTCCCTGAAGTGAATAATAAAAGATCATGATCATTTTAAAGATCACGCTCGAGCTGTGTATAATCCTCATCATATAACTTCTGAAGAGTTAAATGTTTTTTTGAAGAGATAGAACTCTTTAAATCTCCCCCTATAAAGCTCAAAAGGGATCTTAATTACATATGGAAAAGTCCATGTGTGCAAACTATATAGTTTGTCATAAGAATATGTGAAAGTTTACAGTAGCCCCTGAAGAGGCATGTGTACTGAAAACTTAAAGAAAATTAAGATCTTATATTTTATTGCTCTGCATATTACAGAAAAATGGTGAGGATATTGAATAATATATTGTGGATAAATGTCGACATAAAAGTTATTGATCAAAACAAAAGCAGAGCTATACTTATTGGATGTTTGAAGACATCATATGTTTTGATCGAAATAAATACTCGTATGAAAATTGAGACAATGAGATATAATTATATCTCAAAGGTTTACTGCAGAAACCTAATATTGATAATGTGAAAATAAATTGTCTCATAGTTAATTTCATATGATGAGAATTAACAGCCCTTGTAGAGGCTAGTGCCCCAGAAGTGGTACAATCTCCTGAAGAGATACAAAATCTTGAGAAAAAATTTTCTTGGAGAATTGTGGAGTCATGATTATAAATGATGATCATAAACCACATAGTATCAATGAGTATTGAAAAGGTATGATTGACCTAAGTGGAAAGAAGCAATTCAAACAGAATCGACTTCATCAGCCAAACGTGAAATATTTGGACTAGTAGTCCAGACACCTGAGGATGTCAAACCCGTTGGATATAAATGGGTATTTGTTCGAAAACGTAATGAGAACAATGAAGTCGTAAGCACGACTTATCGTACAGGGTTTCTCATAAAGACTTGGCATTGATTATGATGAAACGTATTCACCTGTGATGGATACAATTACGTTTTGATTTTTAATTAGTTTGGCAGTTTCCAAAAGACTTTAAATATGTCTTATGGATGTGGTAATGACATATTTATATGGGTCATTAAATACCAATATATACATGATAATCCCCAAAGGATTTAAAATGCCTGAAACATATAAATCAAATTCTCGTAACTTGTTTTCAATAAAGTTACAATGATCTTTATATGGCTTAAAGCAATCCAGATGGTTATCATATAATTGTCTTAGTGAATACCTCTCAAAAGAAGGATATATTAATGATTTATATATCCATGTGTATTCATAAAGAAATCAGAATTTGGATTTGCAATTATAGCAGTGCATGTCGATGACATAAATTTAATTGGAACTCCGAAAGAGTTCTCAAAAACTGCTGAATATTTGAAAAGAGAATTTGAGATGAAAGATTTGGGAAAACAAAATATTGTCTCGACCTGGAGATCGAGCACTAATAAAAGGGAATGCTAGTCCATCAATCGGCCTATGTTGAAAAAATCCTAAAAAGATTCAACATGGATAAGGCTCATCCCTTAAGTACTCCCATGGTTGTCCGATCTTTGGACCCAAAGAAATATCCATTTCGACCGAAAGATGATGGTGAAAAGATACTTGGTCCAGAAGTACCATATCTGAATGCCATCGGTGCTTTATTATATTTGGCACAATGCACGAGACCAGATATTGCATTTTCGATAAATCTTTTGGCAAGGTTTAGTTCTACACCAACTCGAAGACACTGGAACGGAGTTAAACATTATTTTCGATATCTTCGAGGAACTACAGACTTGGGTTTATTCTATTCAAGGATAACAAATGGTTCTGGTCTTATTGGTTATGCTGATACTGATTATCTCTCTGATCCTCATAAATCACATTCACAAACTGGATATATTTTCACATATAATGACACAGCAATTTCATGGCGCTCTACCAAGCAAACTCTTGTTGCCACATCATCCAATCATTCTGAGATCTTTGCACTTCATGAAGCTAGTAGAGAATATGTATGGTTGAGGTCTGTTATTCAACACATCCAAAGTACTTGTAAATTGCCTCCAGTTACAAATTCACCAACAGTGATATATGAAGATAATGCTACTTGCATTGTACAAATTAAAGGAGGATTCATCAAAGGGGACAGAACGAAGCATATATCACCAAAATTCTTTTACACTAATGAACTCCAAGAAAGTCGACAAATTGATGTCAGACAGATACGTTCTACAAATAATCTTGCAGATTTATTTACTAAGTCTTTACCAACATCAACTTTCAAGAAGATGGTATATGGTATTGATATGCGTCAACTTCACAAACTACAAGAGTGATAGTTGTATAATTTTCAGGGGGAGAATCTTCTTTGGACATATGTGCACTGCACTCTTTTTCCCTTAACCAGATTTTGTCCCACTGGGTTTTACTGGTAAGGTTTTTAATGAGGCAGTATTTTGGCACGTCCAAGAATCTCGAAGAGTATTATCAAGTGGTGTACGCCCAAGGGGGAGTGTTATAAATATATGGTCTTAACACCACTTCCTTTTTGATAATATTCTTTACCTTATTTGTTGATATTCAATTATGGAAATGATTCTTCAATTTGTCTATAAATAGGCCTATATTGTAACCATTGAAAATACACATCAATTGAATTATTTTCTCTCTTTCTCTCCTACTTTTACTTATTCTCTCTTATTTGATTATTGTTTCTATATTCATTGCTTTTAGGCCATGTTTCATAACAATTTTATCTTTTTATAAGCAAACCTTCTATTGTCCCATTTATTATGAAAACTTCAACCCACTGAACTATATCTTCATACCATTTTGACCATAATTTCACAAACATCTATATAAACTCATACAACACATTGTCACCATTCACTCTACAACTTACAAGGAAGCCAAAACATTAATAACAGGAGCTGTGGCATATTGCAGTCTGCAGTGGCAACCATCTTCCACTCTTTGGGAGCACTTCTTTTCTGTATTCTTTATTCTCCTCACCAAAGGTAAACCATCCTCAACATTCACTAAAGTATATTTACATTATAATGTAGTTGCCAGCATCGAGTAATAGTATCTAGTCCGGTATTCATACCAGCCATTTAAGATTTCGTATCGCTCAGTCTCACTCTAACTCAATATAAATTGGTTTATGCTTTCAATAATTTTCTTGACAAAAACTTTATATGTTGTTGAGAGGTGGTCTACATAACCATACCTCAAAAAAATCATAAAAATCACATATTTAAATGTTTTAATTTATTTATTTTTACTCTTTTTTAATATTTTATTTTAGTATAACGATGGCTCGAAGTATAAAGCTTAGACTTATCAACATTTTTCAACCCGCTTAATTATGTCCATCAATTGCAGGTTACTGCCAGTGTGATCTACAAGATGTGACAATTAATAGAGCACACTCGAACTGGGGGGATAGTAAGAATCAAACCATAATGGAATGTGACACTACATGTTGACTGCCCATATAGTATGCAGGAACTGAAACTGGCCTGCGACGGATTTCAGACAAAGAAAGAGATCGACCCTTCTGTTTTGTCTAAATCTGGCAGCGAATGTCTCGTTAATGGTGGCCAGAATTCAATTTCAGCTATGCTTGGGATCCTTCGTGTCCATTCAAACCCCTATCTGCCCAAATTTCATTGTGTTGTAACAATCAATTATTTAAATAAATAGTAACATCTTACTTTTACAATTCATATGAAGAATTTTGTGCCATTTGAAACAGTCCGAAATGTTTGATCTTCCACTAACTTAAATGATTGGACATGTTGCTCTTGCGTCGATTTAAACTCTTTAACTCCAAAGAATTTTTGTCTTTATATACATGACGTTAAGAGTTCACTTCAATTTGTAAGGCATCTTGAGTTTAGGTAAGAAGGATTCCTCCGCGGCTCCATCTAATTAGATACTCTTTTATAAATATAAGTGCTGAAATAATCAAGGTTATTTGTAAGGAAAAAAAAAATCACAGATTTTTTTAATTAAGAATGAGATAAAAAAAATTACATACAATCAAATCATATATAATATATGGAGAGTTTTCTCTCTTTCGAAGATATATTCTGATTAAAAAAATAGACATAAATGATAATTAATTTCAGTAATTCTATAGACCTCGTACCCATTCAGTGAAAAAAACTTTTGCCAATTAATTATTTATAATTAATGATTGTTAAAGGAAAAAACAAATACAAGTGGTCCTTATAAAAATGAAAAGCCAATTCTATGTGAGCTCCACCACGTTACAAAAATGGTCATTGTCAATCTAATTTTTAAATAACCCTTGAAGGATTCCATTATTCACCATACAATATTTGATCAATTAAATAGGTTTATGAATTGACTAATTAGTTAATTAATCCTAGTTAATATTTAATTAAAAATAGTTGATAAGATTCGTTCGCAACTAGTCCTAGTGGCTTGCTCTCTCTCTATATATATAAGATTAGAAGACATAAATTTTGACATAGTTTTCAATCATTGGATTGAAAAACATTGAATGATATATATTAATTGTAACACCCCGAATCTCACATCGGTAGAATACAGATCCGGGGAAGACCATATAAGTGGGATGACTTGGAGACTTGTCGAAACGCATTTTAAAATATCATTCCAAGGGACAAAATCGTGAGGCTGTACGGGACAATCTCGGGTCAAAACGGACAATACCTTAACAAGAGACCCAGGTTGTCACATTTAGTATCAGAGCCGGGGAAGGCTCTACGCGATGGTGGGGGGAGTTGTAACACCTCGAATCCCACATCGGTAAAGTACAAATTCGGGGAAGGCCATATAAGTGGGATGACTTAAAGACTTGTTGAGACGCCTTTTGAAATATTGTTTCAAGGGATAAAACCGTGAGGCTGTACGGGGCAACCTCGGGCCAAAGCGGACAATACCTTAGTAGGGGACCTAGGTTGTCACATTAATTGTTAATTTTGAACTTATACACTTCATCCTACTTTATCTCTACCTTTAAATTAAATAAAAAAAATATTAATTCAATTTTTATTTAATCTTTTATCTTTATTCTGTTAACTAAATCATGCGAACAATATACGGATTAAAACTTTCAATATAAACTTTTGAATAAGATTCATATTGCATAGGTTTAAACAAATGTATTGATCAAAATATCTCAAAATAAAAAATTATTTAAAAGATAAATAAATAGAAAAAGAGAAAATAGTTTAATAACATAAATAAAGAAAGAGAAATTTGTACACATGCACTTATCTGGTGCAAAATAACTCACCGATAACTCTCATCTTTTCAAAAAAAATTAAATTTATACCGTTTATTTCCTTTAAATTTGTATAAGATATATATGTAAAATGCTTCTACTATTAGTGTCTCATAACTTTAAAAAGTTATGACGAACCAATCAAATTCATCCATTGTATTTTCTCTCATATTTAATTAAAATATAATTGATGAATTTAATTAGTTCGTCCTAACTTTTTTAAAGTTAAGAGGTAATGATGGTAGAATATATATAAATAAAGATATATGAGCTTTTGTCACGGTGATGGAAAATCCAAGAAACACGTATGTGCTCATTCATATCAGCACTAGTAGAAACTCTTAAAAAGCAAATGGTAAAGAAGACATGTCTTTGTCCACAAACCTTCTTCTTCACCATTTGCTTTGTAAGAGTTTCTAAGAGTGCTTTATCAGACTAAATCAAATTGAATATCCAAAGTACAGATTTGATATTGATTTTCATAGGTGTGTAACATGTTGATGAATTTTTCCATGCTATAAGGATCTATGCAAAGTCTTCAACAATTTAAAGTCAGGTACAAATTATGATCCACTAGATTGATTATGTTCTTTTGTATATTCCGATTCAGTGATCATAATCCTGTAAGATACTTAATTGTTTAATTAAAAATTTTGGGTTGTTATTAGTATTTATGCTTTTAAATATTCTCAATTTATGACTATTAATATTGTCCGTCGATGTTGATGAAACCTGAGGTGCAAGTCTGATAAATCATTTTCGAACTTCTTTCATGTACAATTGATTGTAACTGAGATAGAATTTTCAATTGATTTCTGTTAAGTTTTTTTGGCAAACTTGTTGATTTAATTTAATTTTTATATAGTTCTTTATATATATTAATAAAAAATCTTATGTGATCCGAAACTTTTTTTTCCTTTTAATTTTGGACAAGGAGAGTTGAATTTAAACCTCAACTTTATTGAACGGTATGGTACATGTGACCATATATGATCTGCAGCTTCAATTTGATAATGATAGGACAAATATTTATAGATGAAATGTTGCTCAAATTTTATTTTTTTATTTTTTAAAGTAGGTTTCTCAATTTTTGTGGTTACTAAGAAAAATATATACAAGAACTTGACTATTAAAGTTCCTAAAAAATCAAAAAATAAATAAGTATTAATAGCTTTGTCTATAATTAATTAAAAACATTAATTCCATCATGAAGTTATTTTTCTATTTAGAAGTGGGATCTACTAATTTAATTCCCACACATTTTAGTAAACGTAAGAATTCACAAATCGAGAATTAAATTTTATTTTCTTCTTTAAATTCGTAATTAGTAAACAGAACGAACATAAATAGAGAGAACATTTTAGGAAAAATGAGGCTTAGAAAAAATGGAAAATGAAACCTATTTAATGAAAACATCTCCAAGAATATTTTAGAAGCTGATTTTTTTGTCCTACCCTGATTATCAGTCAACTGTTATAGTGTTGGACAATCTACAATTGAAAGAGATTTCTTCAAACAATGGCAGCTCTGATCACCAACTCCCTTGTTGCACTTCTTGTTCTAAGTCTCATAACCGAAGGTAACATTTACTGATTGTCATTTTTCCTTCTCATAAGCATAGTAACATGTGACACAATGTTAGAGAAGGCTCCATTGTGCATTTAGCTCACCTTTTTCGGAGATAATGCAGAGTACTGCGCGTGCACTTTGAACGACATACACGTGGGCGGTGCCACGACGGGGAACATTGTGGGAGGCCAGCCGGAATGGAAGGTGACAGTGAACAACGGCTGCAAATGTAGTCAGTCCAACATAAAATTGGCATGTAAAGGGTTTCAGACCACGGAACCGGTTGACACCAGCATCCTTCTCCTTAACAAGCAAGAAGGGACTTGCCTCTTCTTGAGTGGCAATCCATTGGAAGGGAACAATTCTGTCACATTTTACTATGCCTGGGACACTCCCTTTACCCTGATTCCTGTGTCTTCTGATATAATTATCAATCCTTGTTGAAAACTGATGGATGGTTTCCCAAGAGTGATTTGATTCAGTACATAAATAATCTTCATGTCTTTGACAAATAGAAGTAATTCTGAGTTGGTTGTTTTGTTTGCTTATCTGTCTAAATGGTTCTAGGGTCCCTTTTTTTTTTTGTCTTCAAAGATGTTACAAACAACTTGCACCTAGAACACTGTCACATGAAGCATATTTTACCACTAAACTATATTCGACAGAAATGGAATTTTTTTTTTTAAGGAACTGGTTGGAGAAGCAATTTATTAAAGCTTATATGGCAATTTTCTTCAACACCAATTAAGTATTCTTTGAATTTTCAAGTCAAATGTTGTATATTGCTATCGTAAGTCTCTATAAGTTTATGTAAACTATCTCAAGAATCATGAAGCTTCGTTTTGATGCTTTATTCAATTTAAGTCACACTGATTGACAATAAACACTACGAGAATACAACAGGTATAATTTGATTCAGTAGCTTCATAATGTTATTTAATGGAGCCATCCCATCCATATGAAAATGTAATTATAGAACAGACGGAGATTGCAGACCAGGCAGTCACCAGAGAATACTGTTCCATTGACTACAACTTTCTCAAACTAGTGGGTACATAAATATGAAACCAGATTTGACAACACTAAAAGAAATCTAACTTATAGAGGTAACACATACCGGTTTGCATTTTTAAACTCATTTAATGACCCGTGACTATAATTATATTGAAGTTTGCATCGATATTGTAACCACTATCAATATACCATGTCTCATTTTGCTCATTGACAGCATTTCCCGAAACTGAAGATACGATCAGCCAAAAAGAGATGAAAATGTTTAAGAAAAATTCCAATGTTCAATCTCCTCAATTTGTTATCAATAAAATGAAATAATTCTTTAGCTCCATTAAGACTAATAAGTACTCTCTGTGTATTCCTTAGATCTTTTTTTTTTATCTAACGTCAACACCTTATAGGTAAAATAAATATCTGGATCTATCAAAATGGATAGAGTGATCTGGATGTCTACTCCCACAATTGGGGAGAAGGTAACTCCTATCAAAAGGAGATTCACAACTCATACTTTGTGTTTTAAAGAATAAGGATGTGACTTAAACTTTTGACTTCTTAGGATTAAGATAGATATTCAATCACTCCTACTAAAAGATGATGTATATTCCTTGGATCGTCCATGGCACGTGTCTGTTTGACTATTTCATTGGATCAAAAACAAAACGTGCTAAGTAGATACATGTCTCAAAACGAATCATTCACGGGCGCTGTGGATTGTAAGATATTGGGCCTTGGCCGCATGGATATTAATATATTGGACCTGGGGCTACTAAATTAACGGAAATAGAAAATAAAAAGGGCAAAGCTATAAATATAGGGATCAGTCAAATTATAAACCAAATTTCAAAAAGAAATGTCAAATTATGAACCAAACACTCGCCAGAAGATAATGGGGTTGTCTTCTTAGATTATTTCAACATCTTCAAACTCACTTTTTTTGCTATAGAATTTGTAAAATTAATTGTTTAAATAATTAAAACTCACGATATTTAATCCCATGAAACATTGCATTAGCAGTTTTTGTCTATAAAAAATATTGCTGGATGAGATATTCCAAGTAAATTATAAACCTTGCATTCAACTTTATTTATTAACTATGCATAACATTAAATTATTTTTTTCGGTTGATATAAAATTTTTAAATGTTGAAGATTTTATCTAGTTTTCAAATTAACTGCCTTCACGTAATTAATTGTGAGATTTATTAATTTCAGTTCATAATGTGTTGATGGAAAAAATATGCCTCTGATCTGCTGGATGTTGTTGTCCTCCGGTTCAATTTAAGGTAAGTATATCTACAACATGAACACAGCTGTTTGCTACTACGAAGTGTATTTACATGTGATAGCACAAAACACTACAAATGCAATCAAAAGAACCGCCGTTGTCAGTTTATCGTTCTTGATCTCACAAGTATAAACATTTAATCCAATTTTGGTCAACTGCGGACACAAATTCTTCTTGTCACTCGACTCACTCCATATAAAACAATGATTCATGTAGGATGATCAATATTACTACTTATTTTTGGTACATGGTGAAGAACACAAATTGTAATCATCTCTTGTAATTTTTTTGTAGGCTTGGAAGACTTTTATTGATCCGTAAATTATGATATCTTGAATCATTTTCATATTACATTCTTAATTCTCATAAAACATTATATATCCTTGAAAAAAAAAAATCATTTAATTTTTATCCCATATTATAGCAGTATTTTAAAAACTCCATATTATTTTTTGAAGTTGTCCATTTGTAATTCTCCCTACAGCTACAAGAAACCAAAATAAAACAAAGGAGAAATTATATATATATATATATATATATATATTAAACAAGACAGCCACCTCCTTAACAACTCCTCGACGACTTTTCTTTGTTTAAAGCCATCGTCAATCCACGGCCACCACCCTCTTCTTCTTTGTCTTTTTCTACAAATCTCTATATACATACAAATATCTACCTGTCAACATCAATAAGCTGTATAACACAGAACCAAAAAGACAGTAGCAGAGGAAGTGTTCGAGTGAAAACCCAAATGGGGTGTGGGAATTTCTTCTACAGTCTACTAATAACCTTCTCAGTGGCTTTGATCACATACAATATAATTATATCAGCCAATGCTCCTCTGAAGCAGGACCTTCCAGGTCCATCAAGATCCTCCATTCAAGTGGACCCCATCATCAAGATGCCACTGGAGAGGTCCACAGGTGGTGCAGCTAGGAAGAAGAGGCTGTTTCACACCGCGGTCACGGCGTCTGACTCTGTCTACAACACGTGGCAGTGCAGGGTAATGTACTACTGGTTCAAGAAGTACAGGGATGGACCAGGCTCTGAGATGGGTGGTTTCACCAGGATCTTGCACTCTGGGAAACCTGACAAGTACATGAATGAGATCCCAACTTTTGTTGCCAACCCACTGCCAGCTGGAATGGATCAGGTATTTTGGTTGATGGCGTCTTGATATTTTTGAGAAAGATTTGTGCTTTTTAGTGTTTTGAGTTTATAAGAGATCAGTTGACTAATTTTTTAGGAAATTTAGTTGGTTTTGTGTTTGTGTTGATTGATGTCGAGTATTTGTGTGGTTTTGGAGATTGGTGATGTGGGTTTGCTGCAAAATTGTATGTTTTTGGTGATTAAAGGAATTGGTGTTGTAGCTTGTGAGGGATGGATTATGAGCTTGATTTTGATGTTTTTGGGTCATTTCTGTTGCTGGTTTTGTTTATAGGCAATTTAGCTACTACTTATTGCATGATTGTATCCAAAAATGGCAGGGTTATATAGTCCTCAATAGGCCTTGGGCGTTTGTACAATGGCTACAACAAGCTGACATAGAAGAAGAGTATGGAATTCATGGATTTCTTACTTTTGGGTGATGATATGAGATGATTGCTCTGGCGTATGTTTATTGATTTGAATTTGTTCATGCTGTTTTGAACTTGAATCTAGGTATATACTGATGGCAGAGCCAGATCATATTATTGTCAAGCCCATACCGAACTTATCTAAAGATGGGCTTGGAGCTGCATTTCCTTTCTTTTACATTGAACCTAAGAAGTATGAGTCGGTCCTTCGAAAGTACTTCCCCAAGGATAAGGGACCGGTCACCAATATTGATCCTATAGGGAATTCTCCGGTCATTGTTGGAAAGGTGTGTTTCACTATGTTATTACCATACGATTGGTTTTGGCCTTTGCTCAATATATTTTCTTATTCACTTTTGTTTCATGAAATGCTGTTAGGATTCTTTGAAGAAAATTGCCCCGACTTGGATGAATGTTTCCCTGGCAATGAAGAAGGATCCTGAAACTGATAAAGCTTTTGGCTGGGTGCTTGAAATGTGAGATTTACCTAGTTAACTCTATATCGTGTTTTATTGACCTTACATTAAGTCTTGACTTTGTGTTCTGTCCTCATTTTGTTTTGTAAATATAGGTATGCCTATGCTGTTTCCTCTGCCCTGCACGGTGTTGGTAACATCTTGTACAAAGACTTCATGATTCAGGTCAGATAAGATTATTATGTCATTTCCTTCTGCCTTAATACATTTGTGACAAACTACATATAACAACTTAGCTAGTGTAAAATAGCCTCTTGACTTCTCCCACAAAAAAAAAAACAAAAAAAAAAAGGGCCTCTTGATTGAAAGTCAATGACTAAGCCTAAAATTTTCAACAATTGTTACTGTCTAGTCCTTTTACACCACTGTTGTTTCCACTTCCAGTAGTGGCATATTTTTAAATGACAACAGATGGTACTCCTATTTCTTCTTTCATATGCTTTTCTCTCCAAAACTGAAAAAAAAAAAAAAAAAAAACTTTTTTGAAAAACCAAGCTTACCCAGAGTGAATCGATCTTATCCAAACTTCTTGCTAAATTTCCACCAAGCAACTTCTTTGTTGTGCTTTGAATTATTGCCCTTCCATTTTATTACCAGCACCTTTACTAGCAGTTGCCTTTTTTGTACATATATCAGCCTCCTTGGGATACAGAAGTTGGGAACAAGTTCATAATTCATTACACTTACGGATGTGACTACGACATGAAGGTATTTATTTGTGACAGAGCTCTCTTGCATTTGTTTTTTTGCTTTACATTTTTTTTCCTTGGAGAAAAGAAAGTTCATAGAGAAAGTTACGCGACCTTTCAATTTTTTTGGAATAGTATCTCATTTAAATATATAAGAAAAGGATTCTGCTGTTTCATATTAGTGCTGTTTTTTGTATTTTCATTTTCAGGGTAAGTTGATGTATGGGAAGATTGGAGAGTGGAGGTTTGACAAAAGATCTTATGACAGGGTCGCACCTCCAAAAAATCTTCCCCTGCCCCCACCCGGTGTTCCAGAAAGTGTGGTATGTTTAATCTCTCCTTGCAGTTCAAGATTCTTTTGCACAAATTGGGCAAGTAGTTCCTTAGGCTCTTCAAATTCTAGCTTATGCATAAATAGTGATTTCTATTATTTGGAACTCTCATGACTGAATTTATCTTGTTCTTTGTTCTTTTTTCTTTTTGTTGTTATTGTTATTGTGCACGTGAGGGATAGGAAGTTTACTTGAATCCTGATCATTAGCCCACAATATAGGTCCCCCATTCCTGAAGCTCTAGTTTTCGAAAGTATGTGACAGTCAACTATGAAATTGTACATTAATCGATTGATTTGAGAGTCCATGGGATAATAAGTGTGTGAATAGTTCTGTCATGCTTATATATATGTGGTTGAAAACAATAATCAGCTACTTGATACAATACAAGTCTGTCTCAAATGTAACCTATCAACAGTAATAGTACTTGATTCCAAGTCTGTATTGAATGTAACCTATGCCATGAATTCAATATAAAAGGTTAGGCCATGTTTCTTTCCTTTTCAACCTATATTTATAAGCAAATATATCGTGGCAGGTAACTCTGGTGAAAATGGTGAATGAAGCCACGGCAAATATACCAAATTGGGGGTCATGAACAGAATCCAATAGATGGAGCTGGTGTAGAGGCGAAACCACGTATTTATTGTTGATGTTGTAACTTGTAAGTGCTCGAAATTCACATGGATACCACTTACATGGAGGGAAAAGGTTTATATTTTTATTATTTTTTATTTTTTTTGGTAATATTGTGCCTGCTGCTATGGTTTGACTTGAACATATTACCTGATGTGAGAGAATCCCAAACCAATATGCTATAGGGTTACAAAGGGTAGATAATATAACACATCTTTAATCTTTATGAAGCTACAAGCATTCCATAATCAAGCAAGCACAGACAGACCAAGAAAGGCAGCAGTAAACACCTTTCTTGGGATATTTTACTGGCTACATTAGCTTGAAGATCGTCCAGGTGCTTTATGACTTTTGAAGGTTTAAATCTTGCATAATTACTTTTAGTCAAGTCTGATACATTGATACATATGGATGTGCACATATGCGTTAGCTGATTGTTAAGTTATAATGGCCTGGTTAGATTCGCAATTCTAAACTTATAATTAAGTCTCCACCTGAGATATAAATACGGCAAAGCACACAAAGTTTGGATAACCAAGTTTCATCACTTTAACGTTAAATCTACATGTTGCATCATATAAAACTGCTCGTGCAAATAGAGAAACTCGAGATTATTGAGCTTTTTGACAATTGATAATTTGAATGCGGGAGATTGATATTTCAATGGAAATGGAGCTTGCAACTTCTAGCTTCTGCTTCTATATGTACATGTTTTTTTACAAGCAGAATTTCAGGTAAGTGTTCTGATAAGATTCGAAATTGACAGAACAGAACCCAAAATTTGACAGCCCATTTGAATTGACAGCAGCAAAAATTGAATTACTATTTACAACGATGTTGGACATGTAATTTAGTTCAGATATCGTCTGCAGTTCTTCGAATTGCAAAAACAGGGGATCTTTTTACCTTCATCTTCATGGTTGAAATGGTAGTCATATGTTATTTCCTCGCCTGGATATATGTCTCGCTCTGCAAAAAAGACAACCTGCAACATGGATGTATGTCAGGTGACATCTGTGCATGGTTCAAAATCATTCAAGGCCAAGGGCGGTGTCCAACTCAAACTGCAGTAAACCCAGTCACACACTAAAAGCGTTCTCTCAAACACACCATGTTTGTGTATAAGCTATAGATTATACAGATACAAATGTGTGAAAGATTGCCCGTAACAAAGTTTGGGATTACCTTCTTTTCATTCCTCACGGTAATCACTTTGGCAACGCAATTTGGCTGTTCAAATAAATGGAAGAGTACATACATTAGAATTAAAACATTCAATAATCAAAGCTAGTACAAGCAAAGATCCAAGTAAACTAGCCATAGCCAAGTTAAAAGTTGAAGTGAAGCATATAATAAACCAGAGATGTCATACTTCAAAGTTGTATTTTTGGCATGTCTTGAGGCATATGAATTATCGACTTGTATGTAATAGTTTAATTGAAAAAATTATGTGGACTTCAAAAGAAAGAGGGCAAGTACCAAGCACGAATGATTGACAAACCGAGCAATCCCCCCTTTGCAGGTAGCATCAATTATATGCTCTTTATCAATCCTAAAGAAGTAGCAAGCACTCTTGTACTGAAGTTTTCTTCCAGACTGATACTCATTCTCTCTTTTATCGACAACTCGTTGACCCACAATTTCACCGACATACTCAACCACCTGCAGAACAAAAGTATGTTATAGTATTGTACAGAAAAATATGATTTCCACGTTCTAAGGGATAAAAAGGTCAAACCATTTCACCACGAGAAATGAACCGGGATGTGTAGAGACCAAGTGCATGTATACCAGACTTGTAAACAACCAAATGTTTCCAACCCTTTGATTGCTTGTAGCGGGCGTATTCTTTCTGCAGATAATAAGCAGACAAGAAAAAATTCATGGGTTTTTGTAACAAAATAATTTGGATATCTAGAACATATACTGTGACATTAGCATTAGCATTAGAGAAGTAATAGTCAGAATGTGATTTTAAACTCAGAAAGTACCATTGCAAACAAATGATCTATGTACCTCATGTAATTGCAAGAGAACATAAACATGATTACACAAATCATATCATTTTCAAATTTGCAAGTCAAATTATAACATACATCCGTTTTTGTAATAGTATGCTTCTATTATAAAAGAAAAGCTCCATTTTGATGACAGAATGGGTTTATTATTAGTATTTTACTATTTTTCAAAATAATGGAACAACCAATCATAACTAAAATTAAAGGTACAAAGCAACTAAGATATACCCGACAATCACTCTCAATATCTGATGGTGGTCGCTTTGGAAGCCCTTGTGTGCATGACTTCTGCCCATTAATATGAATCCAAGCATTCAACTGCTCCTGAGGAACAAGGCATCCACTCTTTGCATTTGATTGACCATAAAGGTTATACCAGAAACCATCACGTTTTCGACCCATGTAACCCTATCACATAGATGACAAAAGCAATCCTCAAGTAGCTGAACACATTACTCACCTCACTCCATCCTCTGGAAGAAAAACAAGGATAGAGGGAAAAAAATAATAATAAAATAAAAGCAGAAACACCTCAATCAATGGACGAAGTACCTCTGTCCTAGCACAAGTCAATTCTTTTTCTCCCGAAGATTCCAGCTTACTGTCAATAGGACCACTACCGGATTCACGCAAGGGGTGGGTGGCATGAAGCAGACATCTTCCATAAAAACCAACATTTTCATTCTCAACCCCTTCAACCTCACTTTGCAACAGACCCTGCAACCAATACAATATAGCAGACATCACGTGCCAAAGAACACCAACAACTTTAACCATCATTCTACTTTTATAATTTAGCAATTTTCACTTTCATAAACAACAGATATTTACTTCTGCTCTTTCTGCAAGAGTACCTCATGCTCTCCCACAGTCACATATTCTACAAATTGAGTGGTAAAGTTCTCTCTAGTTATGTTCACTGAACTTCCACTTATTGCACAAGTCATAATATTACCAGCATATGTCATATCATTTCACCCTAGAGCCGTATTTCAAAACTGGGATAACAGCAATCAGCTAGTACTTCCAATAATTTTCTATTTCATTTTTTTCTTTAGGAACATAATCTTCGTATTAAGAATTATAAAGAACTGGAAGATATAAAATGTGGATAAGCCATCCACAAAAGCATATTGCAACTAAACAAATCTCACAATGTACAATCGCAGAAAAATTCTATCTGAAGAGGACTCAGAAAACTCTCAACGGAAAATAAACAAAAAAATATTCCCATAAAGGACTGTCAATAATATTTATCTCATAACCTAACTTAATAAGGAATATAAGTTTTCGGAACTTTGGAAACAGTTTAGCAATTACTAGTTTAAATAAAATACAGCTATCTCGATTTATTAATATGGATCAAGATCCATAATTTCCCATCAAATGTAAATTCTGATTCCTGATATTTCAAAACTAAAATGAATATAAAACAGCCAATTGCTCAACTTCTGTTAAAAGAAACACAAACCTTCCGGTGAGCACACCAAGGATGAAACATAACACGGCAATTTACAACCCTGCACTGTATGCAAGAGCCACCCGGCCGATCACATATAGAGCAAACCTGTCAAAAAAAAGGCAAGACTTACCACTGGCAGACATCATAAAAAGAGCAGGAGACTCTAGGACAAATGTGACTGAATAGGAGAAAAAGATATAATTACAAATAATTTAACATGCTCTCAAATTATTACCTACCATATCAGAAGTTATTTTGAATACTGTTCCTTCTCATTTACCAAAAAACATGCTATGGATAAAAATATCTTCAAATTCCAAATTCTGCTTTAGATATAATTACGAAGTAGTTCACAAATTATGACAACAGCATCAATTTACAAAGAAATTGTATCCATCAACATTCAACAATTAATACACATTAGTAATTACTAATTATGGTTTACTTACAATATAAAGACAGTGCATAATACAAAAGAACAGTGCTACTTGTTAATAATAACATCGACTATGAAATAGGGAAATAAAAATGCTTCACCAGTTAACAATTAATATAGGTTATTACCACAATAACAACCTACATAATTATAAATGTAAAAAATATATATATCTCTAACAAACTGTTTTGAATCTTTCCAAAAAAACTGTTTCGAGATTATGCAAATCTATGCTATCAAGTTTATCGAGTTTGCCTCAAGTTCATCAAGTACGAAAGTTACCACATTTGCTTTGGGACGTGAAGCCCCAGATACATCAAAAGCACTCATTGTGTCCACGTTTGGACACCGTGTTCCAGGCGTCCAGAGCCCACAGACCATATGAACCCACTGCTTAACAGTTGAATTGAGCAGCCCAGCCGTAATGCTGTTATGTACCCTTGAACTATTAACACAGCACAAGGAGTTCTGACAAATGTCCACCTGCTTCTGCGAATCAATCCTACAAACAGCAGAAGTTGATGGCTCTATGCCAAAAGGTCTTAAAACAGGAAATTTGCCTTCATGTATAGATTCAGACAAATGCAACACATTCAGATCACTCTCCATGATTTCAGCAGAAGAAACAGCATTTTTCGATTTACATTCTGATTCAACATTCCAAGCTTTCAAAAGGCTCTTCACAAACATGCGACTTCTTAGCGCCCGAGTCATAGCCCCACCACCATAACCACAAAGGACACAAACCTAAATGGTTTGCAGACAAACCACATTAGTATGCAAGACGAGCAATATCAATATGCATGTAGCAATGAATTTGGCCACCCCAAGTTATGAAATAACTCATCAAAATCCCATTAGGCACAAGGATACGGTCTATTGAGCTTTCCCCTGCAAACATGACTAGGAAAGCCAAGACAAAACAAGAATTTACCTAATGCTGCCACTAGTGTCAGAATTTCATTTTAAACTGAACAAAGCAGACAATTACTCATAAACCAACACATCCAGATAAGAAAACAGTTTGATGTGCCACAAACTAAATTTTCTTGGTGAAAACAGTAAATATGTAAGACTGTTATTTAAGTTACTAAATCATGTCTAAAATGTAAACTTCCAAATTTAATAAAGATTCCCTGAAGTACAGATGCACAATGCACTGAAAAATCTCTCTCCCTATTTTCACCCGAAAGCAACAAATTTTTGCATCTAAGAATTTCCACAGTTTATTGGAGTAAAGCACCATACAAAGAAATTAACAAAAAGACATTAACAATAAAACAATTATAGGTACCATCAGAATATGACATCAACCATGCCACAGATTTGACCTCTCTAACAACTAACCAGATGTGTGCGTGTGTGTATAAAGATGATCCACAAGGTGGACAAAAGCAAATATCTCCAAACTAGTTAGACAATGTGATAGAAATCAATGATAACAGATTTATGAACATCATACAAAAGGAATTATACAAGAGACATATAACAGGATTCAACGCAACAAGCACTAGAAATGTAAATCATGAGGAAGATCTAAAATTGCATGAACAGGCATTCTACATTAAACTAATGGCTAGATTTCTTACAATATCTTTTGAACAGGTTTTGCATGGTCTGCAATACCAGTGGCCTTTAGGTACTTTAGAAACACCATAGCAAGCCTGATGCACCTGCATATCATGACAGTGATTAGTATTAAATAATCATAACAAGATCATTTTAGAAGAACTAAAGCCAAAAAAGAACTGGATAGCACAAACTTTGATAAAACAACGATTGCATTCCAACAAGCAATTAATTTCATCTTTGTTTGAGCCCCCACATACGCAGCAGAATGCTTCTGAATCCTTAACAGACAGAGACCTGTGCTCATGGTTAGATCTGTATGATAACCCGTTACGATCAAAAATACTTACAACCACAACAGTCTAGTTTACTAAGCTGGCAGGAATTCTTCTAATTTCAGATATTCTAGATGAGTGTGTGGGAGTGTATAAGCATAAATTAAATCAGACTTTTTTCAAGTATCAACTTGCTCACTTACTTTTCAATATGGACTTTGCACAATTCATGATCTTGAAGTTTACTACCCTCAGCATTTTTTGAAGTTTTCTGTTGTTTCACTTTTGACATGCAATTGGAGATCTTCACAGGGGGAGAACTTCCAGAACAGGACTCTTTTCCTGATAAATAATAAATGTTAATAACATGGAAAACATGGCAAACCAGGGGCCAAATACTGTAGAAAGCACCATAAATAGGTGTAAACACATACAAGCAGAAAGATCAACTGACCATAATGTCATCTGTATATAAAACAAGATTCAATCACTGTTACACCATGTGTAATTCAACATATGGAACTGACTGTATGTTCAAAAGCACTAACAGATTTAGTCAAATAAATGTTTAGATGACCAGTATAACTGGCTAGCCACTTATCGCACAGCAGTAGAATTCATCAGGCAATATCTAAAGGTGTTCACCTAGGCAGACAAAACAGTACTTGGCGATTCTAGAGCAGAGCAAAAGCTTATTCACAATAACATCTGCTATATACAATCCTCTACTCAAAGCTACTGCCCAAGAAATAACTGAAATTCTTAATGCCAACCATATTGTCCTTAACAAAATTTAAAGAATCAGCATCATCCAAATGTGATAACAGAAGGTAAAATCGAATACATACCTTTCACTGTTAGCTCAAAAAGACTACGCTTGCGAGTCTTAAGCTTTAATTTAGAATGAACATTACTGTTCAGAACACTGCAGCCTTTCCTGCTTTTATGATCACTGTCTCTCTCCAAAAAGGTTAGCTCATAAGCAGACAGTTTATTCCCATTGGCACATAGCATCCCACCGTTCACAGTAGTGTCAATATTCATTTCACTACAAAATGACGCATGATGGAATCCAAAATTTTCCTCTTTCTTCAAATATGAGAATCCATCAAAATCTGCTTCACTATCAGAAAAATCCATCGACTCATTCAGGACACTGTGTTTAGGATTGCAACTTTTAGCCAGTGTACATCTTCTTGCAGTTTTAAGAACTCTACTAAGAGGAACGATTTTTGCAGGCCATGATACATCTACATCTGGTTTTCCACTACATATTTCACCATACTTCCCACATACCACAGGCCTTGCCCTCCTACAACCAATATTCAACTCATGACTGGATGATGCCTTCATAGAGCCTACTGATTTGTACCTCACAGTATCTTTAGTATCTGAATGTGTTAGTTCTTCCACTCGAGGCCTCCTTATACAATCAGAAGTCCAGGCCCTTCTAACTTTCTTTGAGCCCGAAAATTCATGGACTTTGCAAAGGTTGGTGTTTCTGCTCAATTCAATCTGACAATCATCATCCCCATCTCTATCATTATAAATCATATGTAAATCTCGTTTACGAGAAACTTCTTTGGATGAAGATAATGTAGACCTTCCACGTTTAGAAGCAGTATGAATAGACAAGCCACCAGTTGTATATGTTTCTTGGACAGATGGATCTTCCACATCTTTAGATAAGAAAGGCTCAAAAGTGTCAGTGCCTCTAGGACATTCATAATGCACTAAAGGATCCCCAGCTGGAGATGTGGCTTCGAGCATCTTTAATTTCCTTGCTTTCTTTCTCTTACCTGTTTTAAAGCCCCTCTCATATTTTTTTAAATTAATCTTTCCATGAACAATAGGCCTGTTATGGACTTGATTCCGACCTTTTTTCCACGTCATGGAATCTATGAGCTTTAGTTCATCAAGAAGACTACGAGATGGTTGATCATCTGTAACTTTGGAGGATCCTTCTTTACTGAACTTGCTCTTACAATCAGCACCAAGAAACTCAGAGCTTCTTTCACTTTCAAGGGCATCATCAGATGACCAGCATTTATCAATGCCAGATCCTTCATCAAGTACATGATTGTTCACATAGCTAGTATTCCCAGCATTAACAGTGGATGAATCTATATTGTTGACCTGACCAGATGCCTGTGTAACAGCAGCAGCTGAAGAACATCCAGAAGAAACATTAGACATCTCTTGCTCTTTCAAGGAGTCAGGAATCTTTGTGGTTCCACAGGAGCCATTGGCAGCAGCATCTCCAACCTGACTCTCAATATGTCCTCTGCGGTCCAACATATCTGGTGACTGATCTAAACATATTACATCAGACACGCTTTTAAACTTGCTTGGAACATCTCTCCACTGAGAAGAATGACAGACAATGTTCTTAGGTAATTGCCCCTTTGATTTTCCTCTTTGATCTAACGAAGTACTTGTTCCCTGCCCCTCAGCTTGATCTTTAACAAAATCTGACGAAACTAAGACAGAGGCTTTGTTGACATTTTGCACCTGCTCATTGAAGGATTTCAGAGAGCTTCCAACTCTCGATTCAGAATATCCTAAACATTTTGTGTAATTTTCGTAGTTGCAGTGACCCTGAAAATATCTACAGGGTACTCCATGGCAGCATTTCGCACATTCACTTGATTGAGTGACATTTTCACTTCTGCCAAGTTTGAAAACCAAATTTAGAATCAATGAGCCAGTAATATGTTAAAAAAGGCTAATAGATGACAATACGTGCATAAAGATACTACAGAATCAAGTCAGTGGACAAGTTTTAAGCCAGCTATTCCTAGTAATGTAGAATTTGCACAGCCTTGTGATATAACTAATTTGCTAATGTGGTTCATTCTCGCTCTCAGAAACTACGCACAGGCATTCACAACTGAGAAAACACCAACATGACCAACCATGAAAAGCTACACACACACATATAGAGTGAGAAACACTGGAAGGCTTTTAAATAAGATGTCTTCATGAAAAGCCACGCACTGCATTTTAACATATTTCACCTCATTAATAATTTGAAATAACATGAATATTACAACATTTGGCCTATTAGGCAAAAATATGTTTCATCGAGCAGTGTCAACATTCAGAAATATTGATATTGATAGCATTTTAGTTCAGGAACAAGTACTGATTTGTAACCTTACCAGGTTATATATGCATAGAAAAAGAAATCATGCATTTTCATATGGGTATAAAATCACAAAAGGTAGATATTTAACCATAGATTCAATATCCATAAGAATAAGAAGCAAACTGCAAATTTAATGGGACATTTCCCAACTAACCTAAATGAAAGCTGCTTATTTAAAAGTGGAGCGCGAGGAAATTGGAACTGCAGGTCAATTTCTCTAGAGTTTACCAGATTTCCTTGCTTCAAAGTTGAGAAATCGCAAAAATTGTTCAAACCTGCACAGATACAAAACACCTATTGAAACTTAATACTACAACATGTCCACATGGATCCATTAGCAGGTAAATAATGATATATACTTCAACTGTGAATATAAAGAGGTACTTGCCTGGCACAGGAGCTGCCTTTTCAATATTAACACCCAGTCTAGTAAAACAACCAGATGGAGCTGATACCATAGGAACTTCAGAAACATTTTGTTGACTTGAAATATTCAGCCCACATCTTTGTTCTCCAAATGTTAGCGGGTCATCAGAAAATGGGTGTTGTATATTGACATCAGATAAGCCACCAAATCTCCCTTTTTCCATGTCCATTCCAACGGAAGACAATGCATGCTGCTGCTTAGACAACTCTACTATCTGCCTCAGTGCAAGCAACCTCATGTCATCATCAAGCAAATAAGGACTTGCACCAATGCCCTCTGTTTTGGAGATAGCTGGAAGCATACCGGCTACGCAGGTTGAGATTGCCGAGGGAAAGGCCATTGAGACAACTTGCGATTGCAAAATTTTTTCAGAATCTGCAGGTGTGAGCATAGACTTCAGTGCAGCATGATCAATATGTCCACCACTCCCAAGAGATGGTACCCTCTCAGGATGGTGAAAGTGGCTTCTGGAATCAAATGCATCTGGTGGTACACCAGATGGCTGATGAGAATAATGGCTCTTATCATGTACTGCTGAAAAACAGGGATCACTACTACTGGCAGCCATTGCCACAATAGATGTGCCACGTTTCTCTAACTGCTTATGGATTTTAAAGTCTGAATCTGGCAAGGCAAAAGAGCCATCAGCAGTACATCCCACACCTTTACCTTTGTCAGCAAATCTCAAGAAACCAAATTCAGAAACGTTGAATTGCCTCTCTGAACCATTATGTCCGCTCCCAGAGGGATTATGAGATTCAGAATTTAGTGGCTTCAGCACAACATGATCACCAGTGACAGTATTATTTTCAGCTTTACAGTTTGCAGCCCTCTCAGGTGGGGAATTGAGGTGTGAAAGTAATGGAACCACTGAGCTTTTGGTCACATTGCCTTCAAACTTTTCTAGTGTCGCTGCATCCATGGCATTAGATAATCCACATACACGACTTCCAAGGTCCAACTGACTTTGTTCTTTTCTTACAGATAAATTTGACAGCCCAGTAGGACACTGAAAATATTGCCTGGATTCCCCCTTTTCCTTGCCATTAGTTGCTGCATCATTAGAGAACTAATTCTTGAATAATTTCTCATCGATAATGCCATTTATGAACAAGTTATTAAAACAACATACCAAAAATAATAAGCTATGTAAAACCATTTTTATTACGCACCATTATGAATCATCTGCTGCAGGTAAAGTGACTTAGATGAACTAACGAGCGTTTCAAATAACTTTGGTCCAATGACTGACGGAACTGAATTTCCTGAAGACTGACTGTGTTGGTATGGTTGCCCAAGCCTCAACTCTATGTTTGAAGGCGCAGGAGTCCTATCTGCCACAACCCAATCATATGCATTTTCAATTTTGGAGACATCATAATTCTTATCAACAGTTCTGGAATTCTGTGAAGTATGGGTGATGGATGAGTTTCTGGACTGGACAAGAGAATCAATGTAACCAGATACAGATTGCAAACCGCTATTTGTTCCCTTATCAACAAATTTAGACACTGTTGAACACCTAGATGGACCCAAGTTGCTCTGCAAAGAATTAACCAAGCCCTTAAGAAGATTGCTACTATCCTGACTATATCTCTGCTCTGGCTCATGCAAAGCATCAGCCACAAAACTCTGGTCAGTACGAGTGTTCTTTGAGAATACAATCTTGTCTAAAGGTTGCCCAGACTTCATTAAACCTCCAGATGAACCAACCAGCTTAGCCAAGTCAGAATTGTTGGGCATGCTGGATGTCCTCACGCTAGATTTCACCAAACCAGCAGCTGCTGATAATGCTTCAGGCCAGTCCCATCCACTCCGATCATCTGGAACCCTGATCTAAAGCATCATAAAAACATCACCATCCAGTGTTCTCGTTGCTTCAAACACATGCCAATAAGAAATACAAATCTCAATTCCAACAATAAAGAGAAACAAGAACCCAAAAACTACAAGCGATGATCACCCAACAAATACCAAATTTGAATAACATCATTGACGCAAAAATAACAGGATTGCAGTGCTTATGTGTTTTTCAGCTAAAAAGTATACATGCACAGCAAACAACCATGCAGTTCAAGCAATGCTTAACACAAACTAGTGTACTACGTACAACTAAATTACTAACTTCACCAATCACTATCACAAAGCTAGCCTCTCCAATCGAATAACCAAACAAGCCTTCCATGTTGGTTATTTAACCACTGCAATGAGATGAAAGTCCAGGAAATGGGTAAATCTAGATCGGCAGGTTCAACAAGGCAATAATCGTTGATTAGAGAAAAATCTTCCATAATAAGCAACATCAAACTCAAGCAGCAACTCAGCACTGCTAATGAAGTCTCACTCGTACAAAACTGAAGACACAGGCCATATAGTGCAGGTTGGTCAAGTGCCTGGAGAATATCAGATAATACACTAATTGCTGCCCATCTTTTAAACATTTTGATTTCCAAAGGAAAATTTTTGACACAAAAAACAGGGATCAAATGTTGGTATTAATAATAGTAAATGAAAAACTGACAGAATAGCATAATTCTTTCATACCACTAAACAACAAACCCGATGCCTACTGTTAAACTAGAAATCATATTTTTCCGAATTTGCATCCTTGTTACTTATAGAAATCCTTGAAGTCATTACGATTGTAATAGTTTTTAGTTTCCTTTTCTAGTTCAAGAAAACTATATACACATATTGATAATGGATAACCTCTAGTATATTAAAATATTCATAAAAAATTAAAGCCATTTTAATTGGCTTAGATGGGAGGTGGATTATTAAATGTAATTTTTCACAATGAAGCAGACTGAAGTCAGTTGCTTAAACACCCATCCCTCTACTGACTTGTTTTTTCTAGATATATGTACAATTCACTTTGTAATGAATACATGCATGAGCAATTTTGCTACTCCTTTTCACTCTCTCTCTCTCCCCCTAATATTCTCACCTCAACTAATTTTATTTCTTTGTTTAACAACACTATCAATAGGATCTAGGAAAGTAAATAGATTTTCATCATGAGTTATTTACTTAGTATATATAATTATTACTATAAGTCTAACTATGTCGACTTCATAATGTACGGCTCTGCCGACTCAATAAATAAACGATTCTACAGACTCAATAAACTTACGGTTCTACCAACTCAACAAATGTATGGCTCCGCCGATATATGTGACTATATTAACCTTATTTATTGTTATACATTATATGTTCAGCTCTATTGACTTAATTAAATATTATTGTTATATACTATATGTGCAGCCCTACTGACTCTATTTATTTTATTACACTTTACATGCACGGCTATACCAACTCAATATATCATTCGCATTAACAAATTATAATTGATTGCCTTGTTTTTCAATATCATTACATTTTGGGCTTTTATTTTCTCTAATTTATAATTTATTAGAATCTGGAGTTTTAAATTTCAATTAATAGAACTTGAATTCTAGAGTTTAATTTATTAAAACCCGAAGTTCTAACTCTATATTTTTAAAACCTTAAGTTACCATGATTTTGGACCTAAAGCTCTAAAAGTATATATGAAATTTTTGGAAACCTGAAGTTCCAGGTATATTCATAAAGAAATATAAGGAAAAAATTACATACAAATTTCCTTCGAACATAATTATTATGTTAATATAGTATTTACCACCTTTATCATGTCGTTAATTGCGTTGTTTTATGCATATAGCTATGTCAAATATTGCAAAACCAGAATTTACTCTACTTGATATTTCTGGAAAGAACTATCTGTCGTGGATCCTTGATATAGAGTTGTACCTGCAGTCCAAAGACTTGGTTGATACTATTACAGATAATAATGTAACATCTCTAAAAGATAAAACCAATAGAATAATCGTTATTTACATGAGAACCTGAAGACTCAATACCTCACAATTAATAATTCACCTCCCATCTAAACCAATTAAAATAACTTTAATTTTTTATCAATATTTTAATATAATGGAGGTTATCTATTATACAATAGTCCCCCTTGGATAACACCATTAAATCTCTCTTGCATAAGTTTTTATCTCATTGAGTTTTTACTAGCAAAATCTTAATATAATAGTATTATCCAAAGGGAAGTATTGTATAATAGATAACCTCCATTATATTAAAATATTAATAAAAAAAATTAAAATCATTTTAATTGGCTTAGATGGGAAATGGATTATTAAATGTAATCCTTCACAATGAAGCAAGTTGAGGTCGGTTACTTAAACACCCACTCCTCTGCTGACTTTGTTTTTTGTATTTATATGTACAATTCATTTTGTAATTACATGCTTGAACAATTTTGCTTCTCCTTTTCACTCTCTCTCACCCACCCTAATATTCTCACCTCAACTTATTACTCAATCACTCACAGTTAATAATCCATCTCTCATCTATGCTAATTAAAATGTTTTAATTTTTTATTAATATTTTAATATAATGGAGGTTATCTATTATACAATACTCTCCCTTGAATAACAACATTAAATATCTTTTGTTTAAGTTTTTATCCCACTGGGTTTTTACTAACAAAATCATAACATAATGGTATTATCCAAGAGGATGGACAACCTCCATTATAAGAAAATATTGATAAAAAATTAAAGTATTTTAATTGGCTTAGATGAGAGATGAATTATTAAATGTAATCCTTCACAACGAAGCAAATTGAAGTCGGTTGCTTACACACCCACCCCTGCCGACTTTGTATCTTCTATATATATGTACAATCCATTTTCTAATGAATACACGCATAAGCGATTTTGCTTCTCCTTCTTATTTTATTTCTTTGTTTTACAATAATATATATATGCATATATATATATTGGTATTCTTGTATTCGTATTCATATCAATTTAAACAACTATCCTTTTATCGTGACATCAGAGCAAAGATCTCATAAACACAACCTTAGGAATACATCTTTTGTGGCAAATGGCAACGACACCCAAAAATCCTCATTGATTGATTAACTTATTAATCAATAATTCCTATGTTGGCAGGGACGCCCAAAAATCTTCATTGATTGATTAGCCTATTCATTAAATATAATTCCCACATTAGATCTCTTCTAACTTTCTCAGTAAATCGTTCCATCTCTCTCTTAAGCCGTTTGTCGGCACTCTAGTCGTTCCACTATCAATCTATAAAGCCATTTTATGGCATCCCGATGAAGTTGTTTCATCGTCTCTATCAAATCATATGGTTAGCATCTCTATGGAGCTCAGGGGCGGACCTACCTTAAGGCCAAGAGGGGCATGTGGCTCCCCTCAAATTTTTTGAAAATTTATTAAGTTTCTAATGTTGGTGATTAAATATTTAAATAAACTGATATATACAATTTCGAAAATAATGGAATCACAAAAATGAAGCTACATTGATGGCGTGGAGTGCGCATCTAAAGACTGGTGGTAGATTCGATTTCCTTCCACCTCCAAAACTGAAGTTTTTTTTCCCTATTCTTACAAAAAAAAAAAAAATTAAAGAGTGTGGTGAGGGTTCGAACCATGGCTCAAGGTTCCATATACAGTGGCTCTAACCAAGCGGACTTTTCTCAAATTTGCAATAATTTGACTTTGATAATACTTATAGTTATTGCAAACTATAAATGATTTTTTAAAACAAAAAAAAGTTCTCAATCTTTTAAGTCTCTCACATCTCATTCATTATTTGGTTAATGTTGTAGATTTATTTAAAGAAGTTGTCAAGCATTTATATTATTTGAAACTAGATTGAAGTTTTTTAAAAAAATTATTTCGAAACTTCTTTTATTCTTTTGTTTATGCTGTTTAGATGAAAATCAACAAAATTTGACTAAAATTGAGTGGACTTACAAGAAAAAACTCTAAAAATTTATAAAGAAAAATGAAATTCGTGAATAACTAAAGAAGAGTGAACTATAATTATTTTTATCTTTAATTTTTATTGTATTATATCAAAATTTGAAATAATTTGATTTTGATAATACTTATAGTTATTGTAAACTATAAATGACTTTTTTTAAAAAAAAAATAAAAAAAAAAAAATCAATATTTTAAGTTTCTCTCATATCTCATTCATTATTTGGTGAATGTTGTAGATTTATATAAAGAAGTTGTCAAGCATTTACATTATTTGAAACTAGATTGAAGTTTTTTAAAATAATTATTTCGAAACTTCTTTTATTCTTTTGTTTATGCTGTTTAGATGAAAATCAATAAAATTTGAGTAAATATGAGTGGACTTTTAAGAAAAAACTCTGAAAATTTGTAAAGAAAAATGAAATTCGTAAATAACTAAAGAAGAATGAACTATAATTATTTTTATCTTTAATTTTTATTTTATTATAAAATGTCCCCCATCACGTAAATGTCAGAGTCCGCCACTGATAAAGCGAGTCCATCAACTTTTGGATAGACTCATTACCATGTCATTGGAACTTCACAAACTCAAATCGCTTCACCCATCTTAAATTTAAGAGATGGGGAGGGGGGTGCGAGGCATGAAAGAATCTCGAAAGTACTATGCATGTCTGGAAAATTATTACTCTGCATATCACTCTAAGGATTGAGTTGGAGATTCCTTCAAAGAAAGAATTTTTCTTAATTTGTGTCCCAAACTAGGCAGTAAAAGTATCTAGTCTCTAATTTGAGGGGGAGTGTTAAACTAGAAATTATATTTTTCCTAATTTGCGTCCTACTTAATTATGGAAATCCTTGAGTCTTCAAGAAAAACAACTATATATATCTCAATATTCTTGTATTTCTATTCATATCAATATAAACAACTATTTTTTATCACCTATTAACTAACCTAAATTCAATACCCTAAATTAAGTAAAAAAAAAAATCCATCATCAATTGATACTTGTTGGAGTGAAATATATCTATCACCCTCGGGGCTGCTATGAAAATTCATAGTCGGGCTATAAAAGAACAGGAGAAAACTTTCAAGGTTTACGAAATGCAACAAGCAGCACTCAACAAGAATGGTCAGTTCCTAATGTAAACACAAGCCATACAAAAAAATGCAGATTCATACTATTTATGCAGACATTAACAAGTGAGCAAAACAATACATTCATGCACTAGAATACACATCCATATGATGATATAGCCAATAGGCAAGCATTTATGGATACACACACGCGCGCGCGCACACACAAACATGTACTGATAAAACATGTAAGCCTTACCCCAAATTTCTGGAAGTAGAGCTTCCGCCAGCGAGCAATGCTCTCTCCACTCTCCATATGAACAACGTCACCAGGGTTTACATCACACAATCCTAAATGCTGCAAAACAATACCAATTACAGCAAAATTTATAAGCCCCAAATAGGTTCCAGAATATTAAAAAAAGAAATAAAAAAGTAAAAACTACCTCGCAAAATTTAGCAACCGACATGTGAAAATGATGACATGAGCAAACAATACCAAGAAGTCCAGTGTTGCTAAGAAGCAAATCTCCACCTTTCAAAGTTAATAAACACGAAAATAAAACGTCAGGACATATTATGCACAAGTGTATCACTTGTTTGCACTAATGAATGAATTACTCACTTGCACCCAAGCAAATCACACGGGGGCACCCACTAGTACTGATAGATGACTGATTAGAAAAAGAAAACTTTGCATCTAATGGCACTTTCTCTGACATTGGAATAGTTGAGTTACGAAGCTTCCTAGCATTTGCAGAACTTGTCTTATGCCATTCGCTTCTCATGGAAGAAGAATCTCTTGCTTTCTCATTATCATGATGAATACCAGCTTTAGTCAAATCCGAACCTGGCAGACTTAAGTTTGCAGCCTGAACACCATTGTGCACAGCAGAATTGCTACCAAAGTTGGAATTCCTAGCTGTTGTGGATGAGACAGCAAAACAATGATTAGCCCCATTTTGCATGTTTCGCTTAGTCTGATGTTCAGGTGGCCCACTAGCTATTGGCGAAATTCCACTTCCAATAGCACCAGTGGGTAAACCATTACCATCAATCGCCAGTTTATTTGAGGAGGCCCTGTATGGTTTTGAATTTGACAGTTCCTGAAAATCACATTGCAATAAGGATGGTGACCCTGAAAGAAGAGCCAGAAATGAATTTCCCAAATCACCATGGGCCAGTCTGCATGAATTTATGTTTTGAACACTGGGAGTCATCGGATCCTGCACCCTTCCTTGCACTGCTGACCTTAAATCATGTACAACATGAGGATAGAAATAGTGGCCAGAATCCAGCTCAGTCTACATTGAATTAAAGAGACAAAAATCATAAATCTGAGGTAGCAAATATTTGATAGTCTGCTCTAAACAAGGCACCATGCTATCTATATCCATAGTCAAAACTGAAAAGCATTCCACACTCCCTCAATTACTTCCATCATGGAAGACATATGGCACTAAGTTGCACATTTACATGCACACACAAACACACACAACAGAGGGCATTGCTGCCAACCAGATGGACAAAGACAGTAAAATGAATGTTTCGTCAAATGGTTTGACTCAAGGTCAGTTGTGGATTGAATGCTAGCTAAAGTGATTGTTGCAAAATACCATGTTCTGAATGACTTTATGTCATTATATTGTTCTAGATGACTTCATGCCATAATAATCAATAATGTTCTGGACCAATAACTGGGATACAGGTAACACTACCTGACAAGCCACTTTTTGTCATAGTTTGGTAAATATTTTATAAAGTATTCAGATGTATCAATATTGAAAAGTTTATAAATGTGAAAAACCATTAACAGATCACCTCCATTCACTAACATTTTGAAGAATAAATCAGGATGAGTGGATTGAAATAGTTTCTTCGGGATTTTGCACCAGATGAGTACATGATTCATTGTGTTTTATGTATTCGTAAGGATTTAATATTTGAAGCAATTCAAGTCTAGTATTATGGTAAATTATGAAGGTTTTTGTCTATTTGTTTGCAAAGTCGGGTGGTTTGTAGTTATATTGTATTGAATAAATTTGGTATTTTACAAGTGTTTCAAAGACTAGGGTTATCGATGAAAGAAAACTGTTTAACCATTAACATTCCAAATCCAGCACATGCCATGTTCGGGGTGTCACACAAATCAAGTTTTCATTTGTTTCTTTTATCCAAACAAAAAGAATGTACCATTAAAAAAATATCATCCAGAGCCTCCTTCATCCAAGTGAAAATCTTAGCCGCACAAACCATATCAGCCATAAGTACGTCTAAACTGAGCATGCAACATTCCACAATAAACATCCATTATTCTCATTCCCATTATATTTTAAACCACACAATCTCTACTTCTACAGAAGGTTAGTTCACGCATCTATCTACTTATGATACGATTTCCTATTACGCACCAAAACCACCTAAACTTGCAAATATATATATATATGTAACACACTGAACTGCAGCATTAGCATTGCTAGAATACTAATCACACCATTAACAAATTAACCTTAAATTCTATTAGTAACAACAACACAGAGAGACAACAATACACCAAAACCAAAACATATACAACAACAAACATATACAATTATCATATTCGTATAGTCGTCAAAACGATAACTTCAATAACAAACTCTATCAAACACACAATGCAAGTTAATCAAGTTCTCGCATACACATGCACAATCAACATTTCGAAATCGAAAACAGTTCAACGTACGCGAATGCAATCAATCGTCAATGCCCCAAACAAACAAACAAAATGTGAAGGCATTGTAGACACGGACCTGATTTCGAGGCTCCTGCGATGTCGACGGAGTCATCGATTGCGTGGTCGACGAACCACATTTCACCTGCCAGGAATTTTCCATCTCTCACAGCCTGCCCATCAGAAACAACACACAACAAAAACAAAAAGACCAAAATGTCCTCGCGAAGCTTAAAATTCACAAAGATAAACCCTAAGGTTTGCACGCACCGAGGAAATCGAAGAGAGCGAGAGACTTTACAGAGTGTGCTGCGATTAAAGCATCTGTCTGATGATGGAGTGTTTCGAGACAGAGTTGACTAGACACTGACACCTTGACGAGTGTTAATGAGTAGAGACAACCTCCACCGTCCGATCTCTGATCACTGATTGTGAATAGTTTCCTGGGAGTGTTATTGACCGTCGATTGTGAATACAGCTGTTGTTTTTGGTTTTTTAATTTTTTAAATAATATTTTTGGTTGGGAAAGTGCACGGTCACTGTAGCCTCACAGGACCAGGGATTGATTGGGTGAGTATGGGGTGGGTGGGGCCAGTGAAAAGTAGTGGACGCGTGGATGATGATGATTGGCGGGAGTAGGAGAGGTAGCAAATTTGGTGGGGACCAGTGGAATTTTGCCGTGTTTGGATGGGAGTGGTCGGATTCCCGGGACGAGTACAAGGACACGTTACCGCAGGTTCGCGCGCTTAAGGTTGTCCTGATAGAGTGGAATACTGAGTTTTGTGGTGGTTTTGCGTATACTTGTTGCCGTTTTTCGAGCTTGAATTGCGGGCTTTTTGTTTTTCTGTTGACATTTTGGTTCGGCCGCAATTTACATTAAGTTGTTTTGTTGTTCGTTTGAAACTTGAAATGTCGCAGTTGCTTGTTGACCGAGGAACTTGGCTCTCTTGTAAGAAAAACGTGATGGCTTTGTTTTTTTTTTCAAGCAGAGGATATATATTTATATATAACGAAGCCACTGCGGGGAAAATACACGAGACAATGGTATTAGACCACTAATGACGAACATTTGGCGATAAAGTTAAGGAAGTTTTTTTATGAGCCACACGGTTCTTAGATCTGGGAATGGTCCGATACCTCACAACACCAATCTCTTGACATAATTTTTTAATATCATTTAAGGTGAAACCATGATCGGCACAAACCACAGTACCTGTGTAACTTCTCTAATTGCATTTACTGCATCTAAAAGCAGAAGAACGTGATGGTTTTTTACTTCAAGTTAAAGCGATGATGATATATTTGATATTGTCTCCATATTCAAAATTAGTAAGGGAAATTACACGCATCTGACTCTTACCATGGGTACAGGTCTAAGTCTATTTAAGATGGATATTTGAATTGTATGTTCAAAATTTTATCCTGATGAATGTCAATAAATTCATAATAAATTCGATATCAATTTAAATAAAAAAAAACAATACATGTGCTTTAAATTATAATAAAACATTTTGTACACATGATGTTCATTTGATGCAACTTTCCGCTTTTGATCTACAACTGATGCTATTTATCGCCAAACTACAATAAGCGGTGATTCCTATGAACATAACATGATCGTATTTTTTCGGTTGGATAAAAAGTTCCTTTTAACGAATATTTTTCACCAAATGCACCCAATAAATTAAAATTATTAATCAGATTTAACATCCATCGAATATATTCATAGATTAGGAGCAAATTAAAAAGTAGCACATCCTTTATCTCAATTGGATTCAGGGCACCAATTTATCCTGGAATAATATATTCGATTGATTACCTTTTAAATGCAAAGGTGAATATCATATACTGTAATAAAAAAATAAAATAAAAGACATTTATGTGATCAATAGAATTTTGAAATGAAGTATGTTGTAACCTCATTGAATTATTTATAGCACGATCAATCGAAACGAAGACATTTGCATCAATAAAATTTTGAATTCGAATATGTTGTAACTTGATCAAATTATTTATAGCACCATTGGTGATAAAAAAGATAAGATATTTGAACTATCGATCACCTTTGAAATGCATAAATGAATATTATATACTCCTACAAAAGAAGACATTCATATCAATAAAAATAACAAGTTTAAATGCGTTTTAATTTTGATGAAGTTACTAATTAAGAGCTAGCACAAAGAAATGTTACTTATAATTACATGTCTAAGAAAAACATTTTTGAGGATTAATTTCTATTTTTTTCCTTCAACAAAAGGCGAACTATAATGATTAAATGTCACTCTATTACAACAGAACATGCACGATTTAATTAATTCTATGGAGAGAAAAATTCCTTTGGTGAATATATTATTCTCCAAAAGAACCCAATGCATTATATACATTCAAACTAAACATCCAACAACTGTATTCATATATACTCTCCATTAGAATAATTTATAGAGCATTGACTATGTCAGTGGGAACACAGGGAGCATATATGTACTTAATTCGTCTAATTTCAATTGAGTATAAGCATCTAGCATCTCTAAAATATATATATAAAGGAACAATTGAAAGTGTTGCACAAATTGTCAAGATTTCAAGAAAAGAAGCAATTCCAATATTAGTTAGTTTACCATACACAATTCAGAAACGAAATCTAAAATAGAAAAAGGAAAAAAAAAACAAACAAACAACATAATTAAAGGTAAGTAAAACTTACATAATGATTTTTCATTTACTGAAGATACATATTTCGATGGAACAATTTAATTTTTGTTGCACGAGCTATTATGGTCAATGCTAGTAAGCGAGCCCAAACATGGTGGAGGCAGCATTCCAGTTTGCTCGTTAACGGTTTGAAACAGAGGCGGTAACATGCGGTAAACCCCAGCAACCTCCTTCAAGGCGGAGTTGCCACCTTCAGTGGCGGAAGGGCCACCATTATCATTGGTCCAAATGCTGATTTTGGGTTGAAGTCCACGCACAGCCTCCGCATTAATCCTAGCAATATCTTGAAACATACCACCATTGATCATCAAGTAGTCACGTAACGCTGCATAGTTGCCACCAAGCGCTTCCAAGAGTGTGCGGATGTATTCCCCTTGGGCCTTTGCAAGTGCCACCAGTCCCTCCGCTTCCTTCTGCTTGGCGTATAAATCTCCATCTGCAGCTTGTTGGCGGGCAAAATAAGCCGCCTCTGCCATTGCCTTTTGAGCCTCGGCTTCCTTTGAACGTTGATAGAGAATTGCTTCGGCTGCTTTTTGCTTCTTGTATAGGTCCCAATTTGCCTCTTGCACCTTTAGTTACGTTGTAAAATCACATTAACAACAGGCATTTCAAATGGGAAAAAAAAAAAAAAAAAGAATCACATTAACAACAGTAATAAAAAAAAAAAAGTGCACTAAGAATAAACTCTAGAGAATAAATAGTATGCCGCGTGAATAAAGTCTACAAATTCTACTTTCCTTAGTGTGATGAAACTTCTACAATTAGTTAATGTTGATTATAGAGCTTAATTATAGAAATGTAAATAAATGATAAACATTTCATATCCATATACATATCTGAAAATTCAATATATTAGATCCTATCTACCTCTCCCTCTCGGTGAAATAGTTGAAAATACTGACTTCTACATATTATGAGTCATATACCAATGATAAATATACTTCATGTAATAGTTGCAAATGCAAACTTATATAATGACTAGATATTATTTTATCTTGAAAATGCAAAACTTAAAATGACTACGTATAATTTGATAATTGATCATTCTCATAACATGTGGATATATAATCATTGAAGTATATTTATCTCCTAATGTGATACATATTAGATGATAACACACATTAACATTAACATGTTACATGCGTATTTGATAATTCTATTGACATGCATACATATGATACAAAAACAAACTTGTATATTATTTGATTTTTTTTTTTTTAAATTAATCACTTAATTTCATCATTCTTTTAAGTTATGTATATATCATGACTTTGATGTATCACAACATACGGACAATCAAAACATTTAATTTAATTATAACAGCATTAAATATTGAAAATTTTGATTTAATTTGAAAACTAATTTTCAATTATAACAATAATAGCAGTAGTAATAATAATAATTAATTACCTTGGTTTCATATTCAACGCTAGCCTTACTCAAGAACTCGGCCCTAAGTTTCTCCATCCTGGTGACAGCATTCATCTTCTCTACCTCTTTCTGCAACTCCGCCTCCCTCAGCGCCACCGCCTTAACCGACTCCACCTCCGCCACCTGCGCCTCCCTCTCCCACCCGGCCTTCTTCTTAGCCAGCTCAGCATTCGCCTGCGCCACCTCAGCCTCCCTCTCATTCTCATACACCTTCACTTCAGTCTTCACTTTTATCTCCTCCTTCTTGCCCTCTCCTTGCCGCTGCGTCGATATGATCTTCGTCTCCGCATCAATCTTGGCCGCGTTCTGGAGCGTCTGTCCCTCCCTCAACTTCGATCCAATCTCACCCTTCATCTTCGCCTCCGCCACGTCGACCTTGGCCTGATTCGCAGCCTCCATCTGTGTCTTCTGACCCAAGTAACTAAAATACTCATGTCCACGAACGTCAACGAGTTGTTTCACGTTCGCGTTGTATATTAACAGCCCAAACTGATTTAGTTCGAGCTGGACTTTCTCAAACACTTCTTGTTTGAAATCTTTTGTCCCCTTGAAGATCTCTTCCATGGTCATGGACGCGGCAAGAACCCTAGTTTCTCCTTCTATAATGCCCTGGACAAGCTCTTTGGTGTGGTTCGAGAGCTTCTCGTGCGGGGAGATCAGCTTGGCGTATTTGAGGAGGGCTTGCTCGTCGTCGACACGTGGGCCGATGGTGAAGACGGCAGGGAGCAAGAAAGGGAGCTTCTCGGCGCTCATGGCTTGGACTTCGAAGGTGTAGTTGACGGGTGAGACGTCGAAGACGGTGCAGGATTGACCGGGCAGGATCCATGATTTCTTGGCTAGTTTGATGTCCGAGATACCGTATCCGGTGATTACTAGGAACTCCGATGGACTCGCGACTCTGTACATGGTGGCGGTTGTGTACTGTAATGCTGTATGTGGAGATACAAAGAGATCGACTTTAATGGAATACTTTTCGAAAAAAATTGGCTTTTTGCTGTTTGAAGGAGCCTTTGATAGAATGCGATGACGAAGAGTTACTTGCAATACTGGGTGTACTTACAGTGTTAACACTTCTATTCTATTGTAATGAAGAAAGCCTAATAAAAATAGGACAATCATTATTTAAAAAAAAAAAAGAAAAAAAGATAATAATTGCAATTAAAATATATGGAAAATCACTTTCTTTCTTTCTTCATGTTTTTTTCAAGGGATAATCCCAAAAAACCTCCTCACTTTTGATAAATTATCCATTCTCCCCCATATGGTTTTGTTTTTATTCAAATTACCGCCTAACTTTTAATTAAACACCCAAAATACCCCCTGAAGGCGTATGAAAAGACGGTAATACCCTTGACAGTAACAGATTCCGTTAAATGAATAAGGTTGATCATTTGACTCCGGGGGTAAAAGCGGAAATGCGAAAGAAAGTTAAAAATTTATATATTAATTAATTAAAATATGAAAAATTAAAATAAATAAATAATTTAAATATAAAAATATAAAAAATAAAGATATTTTTATTTAAAAAAATAAAAAATTTAAATAAAAATATTTTTTTTTTCAGTCACTCGATACCTTTTCTCTCTAACCTCACCGGTCTCTCTCTCCCTAACTTCACCAGTCTCTCTCTCTCTCTAACTCACCGCTCAGGCTCCGTCGCTCGCCGTCGCCTCCGCCAGACATCCACCACCAACCTCTCCCTCGCCGACTCCTCTTCATCTCTCTCTCTCTGGTGCCGCCGCCGCCGCCTTCTCTCCTCTCCTCTCCTCTTTCTTTTCAGATCAGGATCGAACCCAAACGACTGGGTTCGACTGGGTTCCAACCCAGACGAACCCTCATCTGGGTTCGAACCCAGATGAGGGTTCGTCTGGATTGGAACCCAGCCGAACCCAGTCGTCTGGGTTTGAACCCAGATGAGACGAACCCAGTCGTCTAGGTTCGAACCCAGATGAGGGTTCGTCTCCTCTGGGTTCGAACCCAGAGGAGACGAACCCTCATCTGGGTTCGAACCCAGACGACTGGGTTCGTCTCATCTGGGTTCGAACCCAGATGAGGGTTCCAGACGAACCCTTCTGTGAGTTTGAACCCAGATGATTATCTGGGTTCAGTTGAACCTTCAACTGGGTTATTGGGTTCAAACCCAGATGAACCCAGTGCTTGATGATTTTATTTTTCAATCTTTGTGGATTTGTTGTGATTGATTATTGTTCAATGTGGCTTTACTGATTTGTTGTTGATGGTTGTGGGTGTACCGATTTATTGTGATGGTTGTTGGTATGATCATGGTTGTGGGTCTGGATGATGTAATGGCTGTGGAGATCCAAAATCTGAATCTCCATTTTTTTTATTTTAAATTTTTCATCTGGTCTGTGGCGGCTGGTATGTTGGAGGTTGGTGATGAAGATTGATGATGATGGAGATGGAGGTTGAAGCGGTTGAAGATGAAAATGGGCGATGAATCTCCTTTTTTTTTATCAATTTTTTTTTCAATTGAAAATTACGTTGTAATTATTTTATTTTTTAAATAAAAATGTTTTATCAGGGTTAAAATTGTCATTTCATAATTTTATTAACTTTTCTGTTAATTTACTAACAGAATGGGTAATTTGGACAAAAATGAAACCTAAGTACTAAAATGGACATTTTTGTAAACTAGAATCGGGTTTTTGGGATTATCCCTTTTTTCAAAAAATCATTTTTTTTGTTTTTTTGGTTTTAATCTTACTTGGGCATCAAGTCTTTCGGGAGCTGATCATAAAGGAAATAATTCAATAAAATTTTCTTTTGTGGGAAAAAATAACTCAAAGATTGAAATAATATTTTTACATTGATTTTTAGTATGCAATTAAATATGAAGCACCCATTCATTATGACAAATTTTTATGATCTAATAATTGTATAATTGGTAGTATTTTTTTTTAAAAAAAAAGAAGAAGTTAAATTAGTTAAATGTTTGATGTAGTCTTATACCACTTGGGAAAAAAATATATGCCATACGCAATATGACTATGATACTTAAACAAGCAGCTTAAAGTATGGCTAGAATAAAATTAAGTATTCCAGTGAAACTAAGTATTATTGAGGCATGGTGATTGGTTATGATGAATGAAATTTCCTTGTTCTTCTACAATTGACTTTAATATTTTAACAATTAAACTTGACATTCTTTGCTGTTGCTAGTACGTAGTTTGTGAAGAAATTTCGTTGTCGGTTCTTAATATACATATTAGGTAAAAGGTAGTGATAATGAGTTAGTGTGTCAGATATCACATGGCATAGATTTCCTAAAACATGTTGATGTTAATTTTGGTAATTACGTATATCTGTAGACAATGTTAAATGTGGATATTAAATTTGAATTTGAATGTTGCCGGACACAGATGGGTCTGATGGAATCAAACCTTTTTACAATTTGGGGCATTGCGTCTTCAATTAAGAAATTAAAGTCAGATGAAACTTAGGCAAAAAATAGCGAAGAGTCAAATTAAATAATTCAATCGAAACTTGTAGACTTTTTGTTTTTGTGAAATGGATTCAACTTATTATTAGATGTTCCCACTAAAGCATTTCACATTTAAAATTGTATGACTTTATAAAATATAGTGTTTTTTTTTTAAAAAAAAAAAATTATTTAATTTAGATACATATATCTTTATAAATCATAAAGAATATTTTGATGGAACCAAATTTTAATTTAAGGCCTTAAACAACTATTTTTTTATAAACAGGTTGCTGAACAACTACCTATTAATTGAAAAAATTAAAAAATAAATAAATTCCATTGCAAAAACAAAAAGAAAAGAAACTTACATCCTCATGGCTCTTCATACTTTTTCTTGGGAAAAGAATTGGGTTAACTTATGATTGTCAACTTATATCTTTAGTCTGGAAGCACCAATCTATCTGAGTATCGTTTGATGCAGTATTATACATCAACAAAGTCTTTCGTACCATGCAATATTTGCCTATAAATAAGAACCACTACAGATAATGCATTTGCTCCTATTTGCTATGAGAGGATTTAAGTAGTTTGGAACAAATGTGAGAAACAATATAACCATCTAACCATACTGAATTATCAAAAATTAATAATTTGTTTCAATTAATTGGTTTGGCGGGTTATTTGCACACCCCCACTGAAATCCATGCTTATGGGGTGCAAAATGCTTAATAATTTCACAAGCGGGTTGGAAAGTAATAATATCCCGAAGTAGTTTTAGGTTGCATAACTCCGTTTATAGTCCAATAGCTTTTTCAGACAGGGCAGTGCAAGAAAAGCCCCCAAGTGGGGGAGGTGGACGAAACAGGAAAAGTAGGAAAAACAAGGTATACAAGCAAATGAGAATAAGGATTCGGAAAATTGGAGGAAGGTGAGAAAAACAATGCGCGAGGATAAGGATAGGAAACCTATCCCCATTTATTTCAAATTGGATGGGATTGAGAAAAGCCTAAGGGTGAAAGAAAGGGGATAAGAAACCAAACCCACTTATTTGCCCCAATTAACATCTCTATTCTAAAATATTGATGGATAAATATATAATAAAGAGTTAATAACACAAACATCCCCAAGTTTGGACATAACTCTAAGGCATCGTTTGATGTGCGAAATTGGATATGATGTGATCGTACAAGATTTGATAGAATGAGATGTGATGTGATATGATGAAATAAGATTGAATGAAATTAAATTAGTATTATACTTTGTTTAGTGTAATTATAATTTGATTATATTTTACTAAGAGGTTGTTTATTTTTTTCATTTAAGATTTAATAATATTGAATCACATTTATTATATTATTTTCGTTGATTTTTTTAAGTAGTCAAATCAGTTAAAAATATCAAAAAACAATTAAAAAAATTGAATAAGAATTTTTAATTTTTCACTTAATTATAAATAACTTAATGAAATTTAAAAATTTTTATTTTAAATCTATCATCCCCAAAATAACACAATTTTAAATTTATCCTAATTTTATATTACTCAGATTTTCTTTTCTTTTCTTTTCTTTTTCCTTGATACTTACCAAAAATATATTTAAAAATAAAAACCTAAATACATTTCATCTCAAATTACCTTGGAATTAAACTAATATATTTTAATTTACAATTTAAACATCATTTTTTTTTAGTTTTTTAAAATATATTAATATATTTAAATATATAAATATGATTAATACTACTATATATTTTTAATCATATTTTAATTATGAATAAAATATTATTAATATGTATATACAAATATTTTAGAATTTATTAATTATATTTTCATATGTTTGTATTAAATTAATTAAAATTACATAACAACAAATAGTAAAAAAATATATAAATGTCAACTTACTAGTTTTTAGACAATTTAAAAAACAAATAATTTTACAACATATTCAGAGGTAAAGGGAAAAAAAAAACATGTTATTCAGATTTCAAGTTTTAGTCATTATTCAGTATTCAGAAACATTGTTAAGTTTTCAGATAAAAAACAAACCACCCTTAAATTAATATAATATTTGTGTAAATTGTTTTTTGAATAAAATATAATAAATTAATCTTGAAATATATTTAACATAAATATAAATAAACATTAGTATACATATATTATGGTGAGGGAGAGGAGATTAAATTCATAAAAATAAATATAAATAAACATAAAATATATATATTATGATGAGGGAGGGAAAATTAAATTCATAAAAAAACTATTCACACATTATGTTTTAAGAAAAATATAAGACTTTAATCGTTGACTTCTTAGGATCTAAGGAAATGTTCAACCATTTTTGTTAAAGAGTAATGTGTAATATTTATTTTTTTAATATAAATATAAATATTAAAAAAATTTCAAAAGAATGAGATTTGAAAAACCCACCATTTTAAGTAAGTTTTAAACCCATTAATTTAGGATTTGAAGAGGAAGTTTGTTTTACCTTCATTTGCACCAAATATCGGTAACGGTGAGTCACGAAATTTTATTTTCCTAATTTCATTACTTGTCCTGTCTACCAAACGTGGCCTAAATGAGGATTCAAATGGGATAGAGAAGGGTGAATGAATGGAGATGGGAAACCCACTCCCATTTTATTTGCCCAAATTGACAACTCAGCTCCAAATTATAGATGGACAAATATATAATAAAGAGGTAACAACACACACTCCTAAATATAGGCATAATTTCATACGTATAAGCTTTTTACTGCATAAATTTCCTTTACTGTTAGTGAACAAGTGTTACAAATTAACTGCTTGAAAGGTAAAATTGTTTTTTCAACTTATTCAATTAATAATATACTTATTTATCATGTAAATAATCATAAATTAAAGAAAAAAATAAATGAATAAAGGAGGTTTGATCACTTACACTATTCATCTTATTCGTTCATCCAAATAAAATTAATTTCAAATCTAATAAATAAAACATTAATAAAATGAAAAAAAAAAAAAAAAAAAACCGCTTCATCTCCGCCATCATCGTGGAGCAATCCACCATCGCTCTCCCCGATCACCACTCCATGGATCCTTTTGAACTTCTCTTTCTTAATGTTTCAAAACTTATTTTAATATATAAGATCAAATACAAGCCGATGAAAAAGGAAATTTTCATTAGGAAAAAAAATCACGTTATTATTATTTTATAGATAATAAATAAAAGACAAAATAAATAGGCCCATCTTAAAATTTTCAAGCAGAAGATGTAGTCAACCATCCAAACTAAGACCGGTTCGTGCAATTTTAAATAAAAATCTTATAAGCAGAATTATGCCTAAACTAAAGGAGGGTGTTTGTGCTATTATCTATATAATAATAAACCAGTTCCATCGCCAATAAAAAAGCATCTGCAGAGAATCTTCAACCCAATTTTTCTTTGTGAAAATACATGGATGAGTCATGATACAAGACATGCGAACTACAATGCAGACTAGGGAAGTTGTCGCTTTGAAAAGGGTCAAGTAGTTGATTGTTTTTTTCCCTTAAAAATCTTATTTGTACTTAAATATTAATTTAAGTGATTCTAGTTTGTTTATTTTTTTCATTTATATCTTAAATTAAGTTGAAAAAATGTCTTTTTAAAAAAGTCAAAATCTTTTACTCATATCTTAATGAAAAAATCTTTGATTAATAAATATACATTACTTGCATTGGAAAAAGGTAGGAAAATCTAATATCAAAATTCTGCAAAAATAATTCATATTGCTGTGAAAGCCTTATTTGCACCACCAGAAGGCCCAGCTGGGATCACCTGCAAGACATTAAACCTAACTGTCTTCGACAAAGGCCTATCAAATTAAACAAATAAGCACTCCCAAGATTATGACGTGATCTCCTTCCTTCACACGAAAGCATGGTGCAGTGTGTGCTGGAACGTTTAACTGTCTTTTTTCATACCTATAAAACAAAAGGCCGCAGACGGCAGCATTTATTGTTAACATAAAGAATCACATATTGGAGAGCAGTTGCTTCGTTTAAAAGTTCTTGCCTCTGGTATTTCTTGACAAAATGAAGGTAGTTGCCCCTAACAATGATGGTCCTGTTCAGCTTGGCACTGTGACAGGTACCAGCAAGGATACAACCCCCGATAGAAACAGTGTCGGTGAATAGGCACTTCTTGTCAATATAAGTACCTGGAATACAGTAGCACAGACATGTTATTAAGTAATTTATTCTCTCCCAAACAAACAGATATTCAGAGGATATACTTTCAAAATGAATACACGGTTAAACGAATTATAAAATTGACAATGATGACTTGAATAATAAATGAACTTCTCCAAGGTACAGCACTAAATAGCAACATGAACCTATGCTACTGATGACAGAATCACTTGATAGATGATACGTGTATAGCTCCAAAACAGCCACTAACCCATGATGGCCAAGCATGATGTATACGTAGGAAATAGTGCATTAGTTGTTGGTTAATTTGTAAGGGGATTATTTGCAACAATCCATGTCTAGCATTAGGTAGTTTACGTTAGTTAAGTGGTTAATAGACCACTACTCCATGTTTAGCATTATTTCCTCATTTCTAGTGTTGTAAGTTCTCACTTGGCATATATATATATATATATATATATATATACACACATATATATATGACCAGAGGACTCCTTAAAGAAATGCCGAAGTGAAGAATTATAATCCTCAAGTTTCCTCTCTTTTCTCTTCCTTCCTCTCTTTCGTTTGCTTTAAACACAAATTATCTTATCATTTGATATCAGAGCTAAGTTAGACAATGAATACCCATGAAAAGTTGAATGTTGAGCTTCGTAGTGATGTCAACAAAATATTAACTTGCCATGAGTCAAGTTTCCATCAACTACATGCTACACTTCAATCAATTCTGACTGAAATTCGAGCTTTAAAATCTTCTCACACTCGAACTCTAGTCTAAGAAAACAGAAATCAACCATTTCTCCATTAGTGATGTAATCCACACCGTCAAAACTAACGGGGAAACCATTCCTTTCATTTCTAGAGAGTTTTCGAACCAACCAAAACCCTCGCATTGCAGTCTATAGTGCACGGCAAACAACATTGAACCTGAAATTAAGTCGTGCTTTAGACAGTTTATGTATGTAATTCCAAGTCATCACTATCATCGTCCCCAAATGTATATGATCGAAGACCTTAGAGGACCAACGTCGCTTTTCGAAGACTCATCTGAAATTTATCTTTGCGGCCAAGGATAATTTCGAGGGTTGGAATGATACGTGTATGACTCCAAAACAGCCACTAACCCATGATGGCAAAGGATGATCCCATATAACTAGGAAATAGTGCATAAGTTGTTGGTTAATTTGTAAGTGGCTGATTTGCAACAATCCATCTAGCATTAGTTAGTTTATGTTAGTTAAGTGGTTAAGAGACCACTACTCCATGTTCAGCATTATTTCCCCATTTCTAGTGTTGTAAGTTCTCACTTGTTATATATATAGATATATGACCAGAGGACTCCTTAAAGAAGAAATGTAGAAGTGAAGAATTATAATCCTCAAGTTGGCTCTCTTTTCTTTTCCTTCCTCTCCTTCATTTTCTTTAAATACAAATTATCTTATCAATAGACCATGAAACAGATACATAAATGAGAACGAGAATGCTTTTAACTTACGGCACATGGCACGACTAAATGTTTTTTAAGAAATGACCTTGTATGCAAGTCGAGACTCAAATCTCTACCTACATTTCTCAAAACGCTTGCATATATAACATATTAACGAAAATCATTTGAATACTTTCGCTTCCTCTAATCTAAACAAACATGTCAAGTCTATTTTATACATGTTTTTGTTGTTTCTTTTAATAATCCATAAATCCTCGAGCTCGCTTAGCGAGTCCAAGTTCAAAAGTAGAGCCGCCACCGAGCACACAATCTTTAGGAAATAGGAAAACATGCAACCATCCAAACTAACCCATTCATGATAAGTATACAGATCCACATCCCCAACACATCACAGTAAGTAACTTGACATAAGCCCGTGATTCATTGTGTTTTATGTAGGGGTGGTAAAAAGGGTTGGCGTGTCGGGTTGAGCTGAATTCAATTCGATTCGTTTATGAATTTGCCAAATTCGACACAAATTCATTTAAGAAACGGGTTGACATTTTTGGATTCGACACGAATTCGTTTACAAACGAATGACACGACACGACTAATTCATTTAGTGTTTAGACCATAAAGAATTCTAATTCGTTTAACCCGTTTAACCAATTTAACCAGTTGAATTTGTTTAACTAGCTGAATTTGTTTAATCTGCTGAATTCGTTTAATTTTAATAATATTTTAAACATATATATAGTAAATCATTCACAATTAAATATTTAACCAACAAATTCATAGATAAAAATAAAAAACCAAATCAACAGAATCAACACAAAAACCAACACCAAATTAAACAACAAATTCAACAGATAAAAATCAAAAATCAAAAATCAAATTCAACGGAATCAACACAAAAACCAAACATCAAATTTAACATAATCAACACATAAAAACAAACACATTAATTTTTTAAAAAAAACCCAATAAATTAAATCAACAACAAAATGAAATCAAATCATACTCAAATTTAATGCAAATCCATGATAATTAAAATTTCATAACATTATGGTGGTGGAGCCGTGGATCTATGGTGGACCGTGGAGAAGAGGCGACGATCTTGAGGAGAAATGGAGAACGGGCGTCGACAGTGAGGGAGGAGGGAAGATCAGACGGCGAGCGTGAGGCAGAAGAGAATATCGGACGGCAAGCGTGAGGCAGAAAGGAAGATCGAACGGCGAGCGTGAAGGACGTAGGAGGGAAGAACGGTCGACGACCGT